>OX637300.1:9213789-12178990 GCA_951799385.1 Hyppa rectilinea
GATAGTGATATGTTCGTAAATAAAAAAAAAACTATCAATATTTTAGGTGAATTGTATGTTTTTTAATCCTGCGTAAGAGTAAGGTGTTTTCAGCGGGATTGCCGGAACATAAAGAGCTGCTAAGGAAGGAACATGGATGGGTTTTAGTCGGTAAAACTCTGACACTCCCTTCCGCTACACCCAGAGCGAGAAGGATAATTTGATGACTCCTTACTCTCAAAAATAAATGTAAGATGTTTATTCACGTGACCGTACTAGGTATATGTAATGTACACCTACAACCTTTGTCATGGGAATATGATGGATACAAAAAAAAAACGTCTAGTCGTATAAAATAGGTTAAGTGTTGTTAGTGTGCTGTTAATACCCGGCTCAAGTGTATCGTAAATGGAGATCATGTAACAAGACCAAGACTGATATTGAATGTACAGAGGCCAGCATATTAAGCTATCAAAACTACTGTCAAATTTCCCCAAGTGAAAATGGACCTTATCCTTTTGTGATAAAGTTGAAAAACTATCCAAGAAGTTTCACAAATTGTAGTAACTTGAGTCAAGTTAGGGAAAAAGTGTTGGACGGCGTATTCTATCAAAGTGCGGTTTTTTCTTTCGTCTAAAACGGCAAGAAGTTTATTTTTTTGATTATTCAAACAGGCACATGATAGGCACTTTTGAACGTCAAAATAAAAATAGAATTGTTTCTAGTTTCACCTTCCAAAAGGTTGTTACGTAAGGAGAACTCCACCTTTCAAAATTTATTATAATGTTTCATTTTATTAATTGTATAAATATAATAAGACACGTAGCTTAAAATGACTGTACCACAAAAGGTGAAAATAGTTATTTATTATGCAATGCTGCAAAGTTGATTTTTGGCGCGAGTACTTGTATTGAAACCTGAGCAAGCGAAGGATTCTAGGATAAAACCATTGGCGAAGCGAGTGGTTTAAATATAGAATCCTGACCGTAGCGAAGGTTTCAAAGGTACAAGACGCAGAAAAACTTTGCTACCTGTATTTGAAGTTTAAGCGTATAATATGTACAGAAATAATATGTATAATATTCAAAGAGCATCAAAAAATTCGTCCACATCGCTGTCAACAGGAAAAGTTCCGAAAACGTTGGCAGCATTGCCGCGTTGTATGGCAATGCTGATTCTTTGGCCAAAAAATAGGCCCGCCCCCTGTTCACGTGAAGAGTCGATCAACCACTTGGCGATATCTCGAAAAACATAGTGGGCACTTGGACCCCATGGCACTAGTGTTTCAACCCCAAAAGGCTCGAACTTGTAAGTCCCAATAAGGTTCGAGTATTTGCGCCGTTTGAGGTTTTCTGCACCAGCGGCGGCTGCTCCTGCACAGTTCGCCGTACTAGGAAGATGGGATGGCGCAAGGGTGTCGACACACGTTGCATCCCACACCAAAGGCCTACCTACCTTCCAAGGCATTAGTGTCATTCCGTCTGGTCTCTGCCCATCTTAAATATTTCATTTCATTTCAGCGTATAATTCATTAAGTTTTGTTGAATTTGGGCTGATCATTTTTTAGGTCAAAGAATCATGTGCATGTGCATCAACGTGGCAACGCGGCAGCCTTTTGGGTACATTTCCCACTGATAGCGATGGGGATGAATTTTTTGACGCCCTAAATGCTCCGCTCCTTTGTTACTACTTGTACATAACAAATATATTTTTTAGTTTTAGGTTGTATATTGTTTTTAAGATTTGTGTTTAAGTAGTATCGTTAGTCTGACTACAAAAGTTAAAAGGAAAAAAAAATTGTGACGACAATTGTTACGTATTGTACAGAGGCCAGCACATCAAGCTACCACAATCTGTCAAATTTCTTTGATAGTATTTCAACTTTATTGCAAAGACATAAGGTTCATTTTTAATTGAGAAAATTTGACAGTTAGGGATAGCTTGATGTGCTGGTGTCTGTACATACGACCACTAGACCAATGAGGCAGTCCGGCAATCCCGGTGGGGTCAGAGCTAGTTAAAAATACAATGAATAAACTAATGTGAAAAGAAATTTTCAGTGACAGTTGCCCTTCAATGCTGAATGGAAAATTTTTGTAACGAAGGATAATTCTCGCGGTTTTATCTCTCATCTAACGGAAACTACTATGTAATGCAATTACATGTTTTCAGTTTCATACCTGTCTATATCATATTCTATTTGTCTGCCAAATCCAATTCAAATTCATTTAGCCATTAAAAACTCCCACAGACAGGTGCAACGCGACACCGCGACACGATTCTGGTAAAACAATTTCCGTGAAGTTTGTTGTACATTTTATTCTACTAGAGATGCGTCGCGTCTAACTTCGGGAGCCTCACTCTAGTGATTGAGTAACAAACATTCAAACTTACTATTACAAAAATTTAATAAACTAATAATTATGACTATAACCCATTGACTGCCGGAACGCATATCTACGCGAGACACAATGGTTTTTTTATTGTGTGTTTTTATTTTATAAACTACATAATATTTCATCCTATTGGTTTTTTTTAAATAAGTAGGACAGGATACGCCTTCATTAAAGGGTAGGGTTCTTACTTGTGCTGACCTACTCGAGCTGTGTAAGCAGATACTTAATTAACACTTAGATATTCGAGACATCTTTGGATATAGTTGTGGTGTTATTTCGATATCAGGCTTTCGATTCTATAAATGATATGTGATGATCTATAGATGAGATGTAAGGCTAGGCAGATGAGTAATTATAATGCTCATGACAACAATTCACGGTCCTCTATGCAAGAAATCTGGATAACGCCAACAGTTGATGCTGCATGGCGTTATCTGTGAACCTGGGATGTCTCGTGCATCTCAGTCTTGTTTAGTACTTGCACAAATGATCTCGTATATTTAGCGTTATCTAGACGACAGATATTAATGGATGAATCATGGAATCAGATAGTATTGCCGAGCTGTTCATTATAATGTATAGGTTCGTGAGACTACACAACAACACACTACTCGAGACAAGATCTTTGTTATTTTCCTAATAAGGCCGTGACAACAACATGATTGTTTTCCAACTTATTTGTTTATCATGGACAAATAAATTAATTAGGTGCTCGTAGGTATTTTCCGGCTAGATTAATGTCACCTGATTGTATCTAAAGGTTTTAAAACAATGATTTAAAAGAAAAAAAAAGTAAATAATTTACTAATAAGTTGTTCACCATCTGCCTAGCCTTTTCCCAACTACCTGTATTTTACAAGCAGCGACTGCCTATCTGACCTCCAAAACACAGTAACTGGGCAATACGATACCCCTTGGTAAGACTGGCTGTCAGATTTTCGGGCTTCTGACGGCTTTTTAAGTTATTTAAAAATTAATTGGTCATGGAATTAGGAATTGCCGAGTGCCGTGTAAATCATTGTAATCTCACTAAACCTGGGGTCAGAATCCAGTCGAACCAGTATTTTACATGAAGTATCTTGCCATTTGACCGCAACCACCAAGTTGGGTAACACAATACCCCTTGATAAGACTGTTTGTCAGACTATTGGGCTTGCGACTATCCCTAAAGACAGTCAAATATCTACGAATAACAACTGTGACCAACGGCTTAACGTGCTTTCCAAAGCACGAAGGGGTCACATTACTCAACGGATGCTCCCATCCATGAACGACCGCAGCATGTGAAGCTTATTCCAAGATCGACGCGAGTGTCTGTTATCGTTTAGCTACAAGTGCCTCCATTATGATGATCTATAAAACAGTTTACACTTCACAGGATTCCTAAAAATAACAAACTCACAGAAACACCTCAATGATACACATACGCACCGAATTGAGAATCATTCTTTTTGAAGTTCAGCAGTTACAATCACATTGAAACATTCATCTCATTCACTAAACACATTATTTTCTAAATCGTTTTTGATCAAATACATACTAAAAGTTTCATTCATAAATTCCTTTGTTCCCGTTGAGTTACACCATTTTGTGTACACTGTTGGCCATTGGGATAAAAATTACCGATCAGTAATACTGTAACTCAAAGCCACACTTTTTCCCTTTAAGTGACAATGTAACATAACGCTGTGTTCCCGTTAAGTAACACCTTCTTGGGTAAAAGTATTGTTGAAATACATATTGACTTAATATTAATACAATGATTATCCCACAATAACGAGTACCACGGGTCGCTACCTGTCTGCGTCCGGGCGTTCCTTGCGTGGCTCCGCATCACTGCCAATGCGGTGAAGATGTCGGCTGCCTCGGACACCATGGTCTATCTTGCAGTAAGAGTGCAGGCCGGTTAGCGCGCCACACCAGCATCAATGACATCATCCATCTGCTCTTGTCACCGAGGTGTCAGCTGTTTTGGAACCGCGTGGCATGCGATGATGGAAAGAGACCAGACGGAATGACACTAATGCCTTGGAAGGTAGGTAGGCCTTTGGTGTGGGATGCAACGTGTGTCGACACCCTTGCGCCATTCCATCTTTCTAGTACGGCGGGCTGTGCTGGAGCAGACGCTGCAGGTGCAGAAAACCTCAAACGACGCAAATACTCCAACCTTATTGGGACGTACATGTTCGAGCCGTTTGGGGTTGAAACACTAGGGCCATGGGATCCCAGAGCCCACTTTGTTTTTCGAGACATCACTAAAAGGTGGGTCGACTCTTCACGTGACCAGAGGGCTGGGCTATTTCATGGTCAAAGAATCAGCATTGCCATACAACGTGGCAATGCTGCCAGCGTTTTGAGAACTTTTCCTGTTGACAGCGACGTGGACGAATTTTTTTTGTTGCTCTTTGATTATTGTACATATTATTTTGGTAAGTACATATAAATGTGAATATTTAGCTTTTAAATGTAAATATGATTAGATTAACATTATATGAATTATGAAATAAAGATTTAGGATGTTCTCTTCTGTCAACTAAACGTTTGTTCGTTAAATATGGTACATACACTTATAAAACAACGGTGGAACCACAACAATCCAGGCTCAATATTGAGTCTGCTATCTGTACTAGACCGGCCGGAAATCGAATTCATTCCTCACAAAGCATAAATGTGGTTTTAATTAGACCGCAGCTGCGATGTCATAGTATAGTTAGAAAATATTTACTTATGTGGGTATGTTTATTTTGTAGGTAACGCCATAATATCATATTTTCAACTTCCCTCTATTTGTCATACTCAATCAAAAACAGGTACTGTTTAACTTCATGCACGCCCAGTCGTCTACCGTGTAGGAAATTACTAATAGTAGTTTGTTTAGTAATTGTGAGTGTGTGTATATTAAAAGAAAAGGAGGAACTTTTCTTTTGCGTGGTGGACATCAATACTACATCAGAAGATAACACAAAAGTGGTTTGACAGTGTGGTCGTACATAAAACGAAAGATATGCAAAGGACTTATGAGAATAAAAGTAAGTAGAAAATATTCTTTTGAATTTTAAATAATCAATAAATTGCATCGTTCAGAAATAAAACGATTCAGTTTTCAAAATTGATTTTTTGTTACAACATATCGTGTCTGGCACGGATCTTGACGTCAGAAAAACGGAGTGGGAATGACTGAGCACCGTACACTCATAGGCATTAGATCTATTTTACTTTGGCGCATGTGACCTTGAGACTTGCTTGACCCTATGCTAGGTTACTTTGAACCTATTATGATGTTTTTTTTTGTTTATGGATAGTAATGATTTACAATTGGATCCAATAGGTGGCGCTGCGATTATATTCAGCCGATTCAGGACTTTTTGGGTGTCAGTACCCAAAGGGTAAAACGGGACCCTGTTATTAAAACTCCGCTGTCCGTCCGTCCGTCTGCCCGTCTGTCACCAGGTTGTATCTCATGAACCGTGATAGTTAGACAGTTGAAATTTTCATATAATATGATGTATTTCTGTTGCCGCTATAACTAAAAACCAGAACAAAATAAATATTTAAGGGGACTGCCATACAACAAAAGTGATTTTTGGAAATCGTAACAACGTACTCAATGATGCGTTCATACTAGAGTCTCAGTTCGAATGAATAGAAGGTTTTGTGACAATTGGCCACACAATTGGAGATTTTGCGGCATTGAAACATATCAATCAACGATTCAAAGGAGATTGTTCTACGCCCATACATTGTTCGCCCTGGAGCCAACAGCATAGACAAAATCATTTTCTATTTGTAAATTGCCCTTAGTAGCCTATAAGAACAAAGTTTCTTGACGGACACTTTAGAGAAAAGATTTATTTAAAGAAAAGGAACAGATTTTGAGGTTATTTTTAATAAAAGAAAACTTAAGTAATTCCTTCTAAAATCGGTTCTACAAAGCATTTCTGGTTTCAGCAGGTATTTCTGGTTTCTACAAAGCATTAAACTTCAAATACAGTAAAATATTACCGTAAATACAATTGTATTATGCCTTTTAGGTACAGTTATTATTTATTGGTTGAAGTTTACTTTAAGCGAAGTCCGTTATCCGTTGTCAAATGCTAAGGTGTCGTTTAAGCAGATCACAGAATCAGTTATTCGAAGCCAGGTCACGTTGAAAGCAATCCAAATTGTAGTCCGTTAAACAGAAACAAAATCAAAAACGCCAAAAGAAATCGCCAAATAGGTAGGTAGTCACAACAACACAACACAGCCACAGGTTCGTCTCGGTGAGACGACCCGACTGACGTGGTGACGTAGAGACGCTCTCTTGAAGATCAATCATTGTACATTCAGTCAAAAAAGTATCGGGAATGGATGATTTGTTTATGGTTCCAAATTCAATTTTTTGTTTTTTTGTAGTTGTTAGATTGGCACAACTGTTTTCCATTTTGGCGCGGAGTTTGAGTTGCATCTGTTGTTTATATTAAATACAGTGCTGGTTTTAGTAATATCATATATAGTGTGTATTGCGAATTTCATAATGGACAAAAATATCGAACAAAGAGTTTGTCTTAAATTTTGCAACGCCAATGGAATTTCGTGTTCGGAGTCACTGAAAATGTTACAGAAGGCTTACGGTGAATCGACTTTATCAAAAACTCGTGCTTATGAGTGGTTCAAAGCGTTCAAAAGCGGTCGAGATGTGATGGAAGATTTGCCTCGCTCTGGTAGGCCGTCAACGTCTGCAACTGAAGTTAACATCGTAAAAGTGAAGAAAATAGTGACTGAAAATCCCCATTCAACTCTGAGAGAGATAGCCGCCGAACTTTCTGTATCTCACGAGTCGATCCGTACCATTTTAACTAATCATTTGGGTATGAAACATGTTGCTGCTCGGCTAGTCCCAAAAGATCTGAATTTTCTCCAAAAACTCAATCGCATGAAAGTCGCTGAGGACATGCTAGAACGAGTCAGTTCGGACCCAACATTCATGAAACGCATTGTTACTGGTGACGAGACGTGGGTTTACGAGTTTGACATGCAAACTAGTCAACAAACTTCGGAGTGGCGCCTTCCAACTGAACCGAAACCGAAAAAACCACGCCAAAGTCGACCAAAAGTCAAAGTCATGTTGACTGTTTTCTTTGACTATCGCGGTGTTGTGCACTCTGAATTCTTACCGGAAGGTCTAACGGTAAATAAAGAATATTATTTGAGTGTTATGCGGCGTTTAAGAGAGCAAATTCGACGAAAAAGGCCAGATTTGTGGAAAGAAAATTCTTGGATTTTGCACCACGACCATGCGCCTTCGCACAAGGCTATCATTGTGAACGAATTTTTGACCAAACACTCAACAAATACCATCCAGCAACCACCATATTCACCAGATATGGCTCCTGCTGACTTTTTATTTTTCTTAAACTCAAATTACCACTTCGTGGCACCCGTTTTCAATCGATAGAAGACATAAAGGAGAATTCGCTGCGAGAACTGAACTCAATTCCGGAAGCAGCGTTTAAAAAATGTTTTGATGAATGGATTATTCGTTGGCGCATGTGTATCGTTTCTAAAGGAGCATACTTTGAAGGTGATAAAATAAATTTGGATGAATAACAGACATTTTGTGTATTATTGATCTTTTCCCGGTACTTTCTTGACAGAGTAGTATATCGATTATCAATGACCATCTATTTAATCTGTGGTTTTTATTTAGTAGACCAAAATGACAGATCAATATGTCAAATGTAAATTAATTTGTTCCGTTTCAAACATAAACACGTTGTTGCTATGATTCTACTTCAATTAAATTAATGCTAAAATAAAATATTTTGTTCCCAACGAACAATGTGTAACGTTTTAGTTTGCGACATTTAAAAATAGAGTTTAAGTACTTAAAAAGTAAAAATATGGCATTAAAATGTTCACGGAACTAATTCCATGAAAAGAATATGCATGAAAAACTTTTATGTTGCACATTTTCAATGTTTTGGAAGTGATAAATATCGAACATCCATTATTTATCACTAGATATTGCGGACATCGTCGTCGATATTATGTAATATGAGCGAGAGCGACACTGTCAAATCTTTTGTGACATTCACATTGACAATTCCTTGAAAGATGGCGAGTTCAGTTGGTAATAAAATCAATGAGGTCACTTTTAAAAACCTATTAAGAATTAAACAGTGTCCGCTTGAATTTATTATTTTTAAAAAGCATATTAAAATTAACGTACACGTTAAATGTTTGTTGGTTACAGGGCGGTCTAGAAGAATCTCCTTTGATAATGGTGATTTAGGACAGAATATTTTGGAATTGACATTTCGATTAGAATTAAAATTGATTGTGATGTTTCTAAAATACTGGTCCAGTAAAAAATAAATATTTTGTTATTGTTAATATTTGGAGGTGGTTAAATAAATAATATAGATTGAAATTTCATTTTAGTGTATTTATGAAAATAGTATTTGCAATGATTTTACCTATCATTTGTGTTTTTAGCGACATTAAAATCATTCTACTGGGTGTAACTGAAAGGGTATATACATACAAAAGGATATGCTACAGACCACCAAACTGAACAACTTTTACTATGGGACCAACTCCGAAATCGTGATAAAAAAGTCAGCTGTTCCCTACATTTCGACGAGTCATGTGACCTAAAATGTATAGAACCTCTTTAACTGTTCTGTGTATAGAACAGCTGATTTTTTTTTGTATCAGTTGTTAATATGTATATAAATTATAAACTAAGCTAGATTCATGAAAATGTGAAGGAAATAAATAAATGACAGAAGAATTCATATTAAAAAAAATACTTCGCTCTCAACGTTTAGATACAGACTATGACTAACGCAGTAAAACGAAATATATGTGGATTTCAAAGAACTTTAGTATTCTAATGTATCTCGTGGACTAAAAATCTTTAGGGTAGCTCATACCGGGACCTTTGTGAACCTAATTCTTAAAGGCTACCTTCTTTCTGAATGATTTATTTATGACACATTTGTATAAACATCTTTCAACACACACTTCTTTTTCTTCTTTTCCATTTGACATTGTTACTCCAATTGAAGTTATAGTAATTCTATTTGACATTGTTCCATTTGACATTATTAGTAGTTTTGCATTTGTCATGTTCATTATTCAATTTAATTTTAGTTGAAAGTTAATGTTGTTTTAATTTGACATATTTGACTGTTCCAGTTGACATTACTATTAATATTTTTTCATTTTTCATGTCAATATTTAATTTATTTATTGTTATTTACATGCCCGAATTGCATGTGACGATAGAATATGGAGGTCGTATTATAAATTGAACGCCTGTAATAATTACCTATGTTTGCAAATAAATAAATGATTATGAATATGTATGAAGGGTGCAAAAAGTTCATAAAACGAGAGAAACCTGTTTAAATATTGTCACAGCTATTTTTGTTTTATAGTTTAACTAGCTCCCGCGGCTTCGCCCGCATATGTCGACAAATTCTAATATATAAAATTCTCGTGTCACAGTTTTCGTTGCCATACTCCTCCGAAACGGCTTGACCGATTTTGATGAAATTTTTAGTGCTTATCCGGTATCCATGAGAATCGGCCAACATCTATTTTTCATCCCCCTAAATGTTAGGGGTAGTCCACCCCTAAATTTTTTTTTGTAGGGTAGGTAGGGTAGGTAGGGTAGGTAGGGTAGGTAGGGTAGGTAGGGTAGGTAGGGTAGGTAGGGTAGGTAGGGTAGGTAGGGTAGGTAGGGTAGGTAGGGTAGGTAGGGTAGGTAGGGTAGGTAGGGTAGGTAGGGTAGGTAGGGTAGGTAGGGAAGGTAGGGTAGGTAGGGTAGGTAGGGTAGGTAGGTAGGAGGATATCATAGTTAAGACAGGACGACGTCTGCCGGGTCAGCTAGTATATATATATATAAACCTTTCTCTTCAATTACTCTATCTATTAAAAAAAACCGCATCAAAATCCGTTGTGTAGTTTTAAAGATTAAGGCATACATAGGGACAGACAGAGAAAGCGACTTTGTTTTATACTATGTAGTGATATCTGAAGAGTAGATAATAGTACCTAAGACACAATATACTTTATGCTATGAGTAAGACGGTGTAACACAGTCATCAACAAACTCGTCAGCGAGCGACTTTGAAAATGAACGGCGAAACTTTAGGCACATTTTGTTTTGTATGTCACATGTTGTTTGCCTTTGCGGTGTCGGTGTGAAAATGAAAAGGGCGTCGGGATGAGGGGCTGCGAACCTGCTCAAGTGTGTGATGACTTGTTCGCATTCCCTTCAAGCCACACATCAACCCTTTTACCATAATTAATCGTATTACATCCGTGGTGGTAGTTGCCGACATGCGACTACCAAACGCAAGGATATCGGGTTGGATTCCGGAATCGGGCAACTGTAATTCGATTTTTCTATTAGTTAGTTACGCCGGAATTACACGGCTCACCTAAGCTTTTTAATTCAAATGAAGTAATCAATTAGAAATGGTGACCATTTGTGTGAATAATTCAATCTTCTTCCTTCTTTTCGTGTGGTTAGTGACTAATCTGGTGTCAGAGTTTTTATGCTGCCCATGGGCCTTTGACTTAGCTTCACATGCTGTTGAGAAATATCTCTCAGACATGCTGGTTTCACCGATTTTTAAGCAAGTGATAGTTATACAATACGCACATGAATCCGTAAAATCAGAGGTGCCAGCTTTGGGTTCGAACTCGAGAACTATGACTTGGCAGTCCGACGGTCACACCACTAAACTATCACTGCTACTACAAGCCAATAATTCAATGCCGATCAACAGCCATTTTGTTTGTTACTGTGCCTATCAGTCAATCAAGTTGGCTGATCCCTGTACTATTGCAATAACACAATAATAATGTGCTGAATCACGTTTGGTAAGCGGCAATGGTTTTTCTTCTTGAATCAGTTCGGAGTCAGTTTTCGATGGAATGCTGATATTGTACAGCTGTCGATGATAAATCCTAAGTGTCGGTGCCGTAAGTAGGTATCAATATTGCGAATGTTCCCATTCATCTTCTGGAAAAAATGTTTATCGTGAGGTTACCCGTTCATAATAGAGCTATGCCACTAATTTGTATATCAGATCCTTGTTTTAGTGAAATATATTCTGAGAGTATGTACAAAAAAACCGTACATAAATAAACGTGACCACATGTTTCTTGAAATGTACTACCTACTTGAAACATCATTATGGGAAACTAAAGCTTCAATATCATTTTTTTCAATACTCAAATAAAATCTACGTAATTTCGTATTTACGAAGCATATAGTGTCGAGAGAAAAGCTTCCGAAACAAGTGGAAATACTTAATTTGCGCAAGTGCTTTGTAGAAAATGAAAAGAAGGACAGTCGATTGAAAGAAAAAAAAATTACGGCAAAGCGTCTGTTTAATGAAATAATGCATAAACTAGGTAGCTTACTGGGGAAATAAAAATCGTATAACTTTAATGCTTGAGCTTACTGTGCGACGGTAAAACTTTTTTTATTTTCTAGCTCAGATTTATCTTAGTTGTTGTTAAGTCATGGTAACATGTCTTAAATATTTCTGCTTGCTGTTTCCTGCTTCTTTCTTTTTCGTGTGGTTAGTGACTAACCTGGTATCAGAGTTTTTATGCTGCCCATGGGCTGGACTTAGCTTCACATGCTGTTGAGAAATATCTCTCAGACGTGCTGGTTTTCTTACGATGTTTTCCTTCACCGATAAAACAAATGATAATTATGCAATACGCACGTGAATCCGTAAAAGTCAGAATGCGTGCCTTGGGTTTGAACTCGAGACCTATGACTCGACAGTCAGACGGTCACACCACTAGGCTATCACTGAAGTTACTTGTTTCCTTCTGAAGGACTCAGACGTGAGTTACCTTGACCAGCATGGAAGTCTTTTAGCAGTCCCCAGACCCGGTTGGCTGAAGCAAGAAAAATCTGCTTAGGTGGGGATTTAGACAGCTTGGCCTTGGAATGTAAATGTGGTACTGTTCCACAAGCGAAGGACACTAATTATATCGTGTACTGCGTATCCCGTCGCCTGCACGTTACAGGAACTGATGGACGCCAGTGAATGCGCCAAACACGTAACCAGATTCTGGGCCGAGGTCATTTAGATTGCCATCGACACGCTAAGGAAAGGACAAAATTTATGTTTTGTCATCGTGTAGTGAAAATAAAGTGATTACAATAAACTTTATTTTAACAGCAGATAGTAAAAACTGTCCCGTGGTTCTAGTTATCATAAATAGAAGGCAATGTATTTCTTTTTATTCTTCATTAGAAGCATCTTAGGGTGAATTATACCATAAAACCTAACGCGATCAGCACAATAACCACGTTTTAGAGCTGTCAGTTTGATTATTTTCTGTAGAATATTGACCCTGACAAGTCTTGAATGCGATTTAGATGTGGTGATCGCGTTCAGTTTCATTGTTGAAATTGACGCTTAAGAGCTGTGCACTTTATTGTACACTAGCACTTTGCCCGCGGCTTCGCTCCCGTGGTCTTTCCCGTGGGACCCGTTATTTTTCCCGGGATAAAAAGTAGCCTATGTTACTCCTAGAAAACTAAGCTTTCCAACGGTGAAAGAATTTTTAAAATCGCTCCAGTAGTTTTTGAGCCTATTCATTACAACCAAACAAACAAACAAAGTTTTCCTCTTTATAATATTAGTATAGATAAAAACAGATTTTTGACGTTAAACCGTAGTTCTCTATTCTAGTAAGATCTTGTCAACATAATATACTAATATTTAAAGCGGTATTTTTTTGTATGTAGGTGGGAAATCTTAGGAACTTCTATAATGCTATTGGTCGATTTTTTCTCAGACGAAGTGAGCGTAAAGTGAGCTCGTCGTTTCACCTAATACTAGGGATGGACAGCTCCTAGCCGAAAGTCTCGAGTCCCAATGCTCCCCCAGTTCCCTTCCGGTCGACCCAAAGCACCTCGCCAAAGTCGACGCCGAGGTCGAACGTAGAGCCTCTCTCCCGCCCGTCGAAGACCCTGATGATCCTCTGCCCCCGTCACCCCTGACGAGGTGCAAGACATCATCAAGGGTCTTCAGGCACTCAGCTCACTTTAAACTCACGACACCTACGTTTTCATGGTGAGATTTTTATAGATTCGACCAACTGATCCGATTCCATAAATTCTTTCACTAATTGGAAGCCACATTATCCCTGAGTGTCATAGGCTATGTTTAAAATAAATCCACGCGGAAGGAGTCGCGGGCGAAGTGCTGGTAATGAATAAAACATTAGGATTCTATTTTTCTTCCGAGATATTATACAACGACCGCCAAAATGAAGGTTAGGGAAATTAGGTTATTACCAGGCTCCATGAATAATTGGCCTTTTGTGCTTTTATCAATGTACTCGGTAAAGACAGTATGATAATTGCCATGAGTTTGAAAAAAAGTACTACAATATTATGGTTTTTACGAAGGTGCAAGTTTGAACAATATCGTTAATATATGAACGATACTGTCCTCTGTCAACATAAAGAGATTGTCTTCACTTTCATGATACCATAAACACACAATTCATCCATCTAAGTATAGCAAAGCTAAGTAACTAATGTGTAACTTCTAAATTGTTGACGTTGAAACTAATTAACTTAAGTTACCAAGTCTACAGGTGGCATGATAGATTAACTTTGCGTAGAATAGACGAGTTCATTTATTTTAAAAATTAAATATTTATTAAAAACTTTCATATTTTTATATTTAAATTAAAATTAATTTTTATATTAAAATTAAAATACATTTTTTAGTATTTGAAAATTGTGTATTATGTTGCTAGGCCTATAATTATTTCGAAATAACAGTCCCACATGACGGAAACCGCGTGAAAGCGGAGAAAGATAAACAAATTAAGTATCTTGACTTGTCTCGCGGGGTTGTCGACATGCGGGATGTGGACTTGGCGATCATTGTGCTTATAGCCATGTCAGCTCATGGCTTTATAGCCTTTACCAACACCTGAGGAGGTTCTCGTTGGAGAGCTGGATCAGGGGCTTGATTTAGAAACGGTACTTCTATACACAGCTCGCATTGTTAGGAGGATCCTCTCGCTGGAGCCCTACCGCCACCGGTAGCTTAGACTCTGTTTACGATATCGGTGGAATTTTTATAATTGTTTTAATGCTTTTTAAATAAAATTATTAAAAAATGTAATCCGTAAGTATTTAAATGAAATTTAATATTGCTGGAATACTTTTTTTTAATGCACACTTCACCAGCTCAGAAATTCATAATATTTGTATCCATGACCTATGTAATTAAATACCAATTAAACTTAGACTATTGTAACAGTTCACAACTCATAGTTATTTTTTAATATTTACCTGAAATTATTGATGAAAAAAAAACAGTTCAGTAATCCTTACTGCGTTCAATAACTATCACTGAATTTAAATAAATTAATATTTGTTAGAAATGTTAGTTTAAAAACACGAAGTTTCACAGCGCGATTGTGGCCGGCGGTTGGGCGGGCGGCCGCTGCTCTCTGGGGCGGCTACAAGAGAACTGAAAGCTCGAGATCATCGGAAGCTTCCACTGGTACTGAAAGTACTGTAAATTATGATGCGCACTTCAATAGAGAAAGGAAATTATTTCGACAGTTTTGAAACATAACGTTTATCATCCGTCAAGGTTATGTTAATTCATTTGTTTTTCTGTTGGAAACTATTAAAAATGCGCTAAATCTGCCACGATACGCTTGAGGGTGCGGAAGTAAGTGAATCCACAAATTAAGTGAATTTATTTACGATATTATCTCCATAAAACATGAAAACTTATGTTCGTTTATGACCGCTGAAAAAATGTAGTTTTACCAATGATGACTAATTTTGCTAACTCATGTTTGCGATGTATATTTTTCTAGAAAACATCCAATTTAAATTCGCATATTATTATATATTAAATTAGTTTATGAATAGTTTTCATCCGTTTAATGTTAAGCTGAAGAATGACGACTGGGGTCAGGAGAGAATGTTTGGATTTATATAATTATATTTCCACTTATATTGATAACTTCACGAAAGATGCTTTCGCTCTGTTGCGAAACTATAATATCGATTGCAATTATAATGGCTTTTTATTAGTTATGTGGACATAGACACTATGTGGTTCCTAGAATAGTGAAGGTCGGGGACTTGCCCAAAGTCAATGACGTAAAGAGCGAATTAGAAAATGTTATAAGAGATTGGGTCGTGCCCAGTTGTTACTAATTAAGTCACCTGCTTCATAGCAACTGCTAAAATAAGTAAATATTAAATAAAGATTTTATTAGCCGTTGGCTGTCATTTATGCATCTTTGACAGTCGTTACGGGTCGTTAGAAGCCCGAAAATCTGACAGCCAGTCTTAACAAGGGGTATCGTATTGCTCAGTTACTGGGTTGTGGAGGTCAGATAGGCAGTAGTTCCATGTAAAATACTGGTATTCAGCTGCATCCAGTTAGACTGGAAGCCGACACCAATATAGTTGGGAAAAGGCTAGGCAGATGATGATTAAATAAAGATTTTCTCGTTCGACTAGGACTGGATTACATGGCTAGGTAACATGTAAAGGTCAGGCGGGATTTTACGAAAGGGATACCGCTGCGCCGGGACACAAAGGGCTAAGGAAGGAACATGGATGAGTTCTAGTCAGAGTCTGACACTCCCTCCACTCGACCCAGAGCGGGAGGGGTCATTTGATGATTTCCCTCATCAGTTAGTCTTCGTAAATTCGTTAATTCACTCACAGCAAACACATTCAAGATTATACAACATTGAAAAAAAATATTCCTAATCGATTTTAGAGTCAAGTTTAGTTTGACTTTGACTCTGAAGCATAAAGCTGAAAGTCGGATCAATGTCAGAGAAACGTGCCTTCAAGCGAAGATCCTATGTTAGGAATCCACTCAAAGTTATAAGCTCTCAAACTGAAATTATGTGTTTCAATACAATATACGCTAACATATTTACCCAGATTTTTTTATCCTATCAACAATATTGTTTTTTTTTATAATTTAGGTATATTTATTGTGAAATTGTAAGCTTTTGGCCTCGATCACGTCTGGTGGAAAGTACGGATGAAGTCTACGATGAACAGAGCAGACCAAGATGTCTGTTCACTCCTGCTTTGAAGGCTTAACGTGGAAGGCTACCTGTGACTTATTTGGAAGTCGTAAAACATCACAGTATACCAAAATAACAGCCACACTTTGGTAGTTTTGGTCTAAGCAGCTGGTTCCGTTTCCTTCTGCGAGATGACTGCCCTGATGACCGCGTCCCAGGACTCATCGAAGCCGACCATTGAATTCACTATAGCTGGCAGCTACAGGTCAAAGTCAAATCATTATTTCATGTCAATAAATTTTTTCATCCCCGATGAGGGCACGGCGCGCCCTCACAAGAGGCAAACTCTGCCAGCGTATGCGCCACCGCCTCTCGACGGGGTGTCAAAGACTTAACCTAACCATAGACATAACATTTTCTTTTCCATTTATAGTATAACTGATGATATAAGATGATGACAGAAGATTGCGAAATTTTGATTACTGTGTAGCGTTCTATATGCACGTACACAACAACCGCAGAACAGCGAAAAATTGTTCTAAACCACAGAAATATTAAAAACAGGTCTAAACAAAATGTTCGTTCGGCAAAACAATAAAAAAAATCAATTTAAAACGCGGCTTTGGTGATACACAAATACCGCGACCAAAAAAGACATTCTTTTTTTAAACTTTTGTATCTAACAACGCGATGTTCTACAGCCAGTCTATTCCGTAAGTATCTCGCCGTGGCATCGTAAGTGAGGTGAGCTATCAATAGTTACAATTCATTCATTTCATTTCATAGCATCGCGTGGTATGACATCTCACTTCAAAATCACTTCACTGAAGCTCTCACGGTGAGGTGTTTACAGAATAGCATTGCTGTTCTTCAGAAATATTCTAATGTAATTAGTTGTGATTGCTTGGAGTACTTTCAAGGACCAATTGAGGCTCGTTGGTTCACTAATTACTCGAATAATAACATCGATAACACTGCATTTAGTTAATTTAAACCTGTGTGGACGAACGGCGCTCCTTCATGTAAGTAGATGAGTTGTCGAGTGGATGGAACATTAGGGATACTTTAGATAACTTGAAACATGCTTATGAGCATCGGTGATTGATTTTATAGTACTTTTTGTTCGATGTGGAGTTGGGCAAGGGCAGGTACCTACTGCTTTGGAATGGGCAACTAGCTTCATCTTTCTGACTGACCGAGACCTTGACAATTCAAAAGTGCTTTTAATTGGTTTATTTAAAATAAATGCTTTGAGTTTGGTCAAGGCGCAGTGATGACAAGTAGTATAAAGCAGTGACCGAGTAGTGTCCAAGGATTGGAAAACGAAGTGTCGGTCATCCGGCGGCGAGATAAGTGGACGATATGGTTAACATGGGGGGTTCCTGTGTCAGGCTCATCGAGGATTTCCTCCATTACTGTTATGCCAGTAACACAGTTTTTTTGTGGAACGTGGAGACTGGCTGGCCCGGACAGCGCTGAAGGAGGAGGGCAAAGAAGCAGAAGCCACGCTGGATGGTTCGCAAAGGTCATGTACCTACATAGTCGTGTATGCGTTAAGTATTTTCGTCGTTCCACAAAAAAAGGAACGTGGGGATTGGTAAGTGAAACGAGAAGCCGATGCTCAGCAGTCAGGCTGTGCTTGTAGATGGCCACGATGATTTTACAATGCTTTTTGTTTTATACTTGCCACCCCGTTATTAACTGGGTCGTGGAGGTCAGGTAGGCAGTCGTTCCATGTAAAATACTGGTCACCGCACGGATCGATCCATTAGGTTAAGCTACGCTTGCTGGGCGTGGTCCATGGATGAGTGACCATCTTTTCATATCGAGACTCCTCCGTGCCTCGGAAAGCACGTTAGCTTGTTGGTCCCGGCTATAATTCGTGGATCTGTGACGGTTGTTACGGGTAGTCAGAAGCCTGAAAGTCTAACAGCCAGTCTTACCCAGGGGTATCGTATTACCCAGTTACAGGCTGGGTTGTGGAAGTCAGATAGGCAGTCCCTCCATGTAAAATACTGGTGTTTACAGAATAGCATTGCTGTTCTTCAGAAACATTCTAATGTAATTAGTTGTAATTGCTTGGAGTACTTTCGAGGATCAATTAAGGCTCGTTGGTATTGAGCTGCATCCGGCAAGACTGGAAGCCCACCCTAACATAGTTGGGAAAAAGCTAGGCAGATTGAAACTTGCCGACGATGTTACCGTCGAAGCACACTCAATGCTGTGAACAAGCAGTTGTAGCTACATAGTTATTTTGTAAGTAATTAAAATGGATACGTACTAATAACTAATTGAAAAGTAAACATGGGTGTTGATAGTAAATATTGTCCCACACAATGTTTACAATAATGATCATCAACACTGTGAATATGGTTTAAAAAATAATGAAACGCGCGCATAAAGTTACACATTTACAATTTAGTAGTGCCACTTTTTTTTTTTTGGCTGGGAAATCATCTAATGACTGCTCCCGCTCTGGGTGGAGCTGAAGGGAGTGTCAGACTCTTACTGACTAAAACCCATCCATGTTCCTTCCGTAGCCCTTTATGTTCCGGGGTAGCGGTAACCCTTTCGGACAATCCCGCTTACCCGGCAGGCTTGGCCCTGAGGGGCCCCTTCATATGCTCACATCTCTTTGAGGCGCACGTGGAACATATACGCGCCGTACGGCACGGGTCTGGTGCTGATCGGACGGTGAGTCACCCATTACTCACCGTCCGCAGGCCCGCGCCTACGGTGGCCGGGAGTCGTCACGTGGCTCCCGACGCCCAACACTTTTTCAGCAGCATAACTTTTTCGCAGAAGGAGGTGACTGCCTCCCACTCCCTCTTGCCCCGGACCATGGCTTGCACCAGGGCCGGGCGCGAGAGGTCGCCGCACTTAAAACATGTCAATGTGAATTTTATTCAAAGTGCAATAATTTTTATAGATTCCAGCTGATGTTATCTTTATGAAAATAAAACCTTTTGCCCGCGGCTTCGCCTGCATGGAAGACTGAATTGATCCCACAGGAACGTATGGGTAAAAAGTGTCCAAATCCATACTGTGTCAAATCTGTTAAAACGGTAAGACGTGAAAAGGTGACAGGCAGGCAGACACGAGCTTCTTCCGCGTTCATAATTATTATATTATAACATATAGTTTAGTGGGTAGATGTAACTGGGAACCCCTGGAGCGGACGCACTAAAAGGACATAACAATACTGATCTTATTGGTGATGTTCTTAAGCGGGTTTGACCGAAAGGGTTACCGCTACCACGGAACATCATCTGCCTAGCCTTTTCCCAAAAATGTTGGGGTCGGCTTCCAGTCTAACCGAATACAGCTGAATACCAGTGTTTTACATGGAGCGAGTGCCTATCTGACCTCCACAACCAAGTAACTGGGCAATACGATACCCTTTGGTCAGACTAGCTGTCAGATTTTCGGGCTTCTGACGACCCGTAATGACTGCCAAATATGCACAAATCACAGCTGGGACCAACAGCTTAACGTGCTTTCCGAGGCATGGAGGAGTCTTGGTATGTAAAGATGGTCACCCATCCATGGCCAACCCCGGCAAGCGTAACTTAACCTGATGGATCGACCTGTGTGGCTGTTAGTACTTAGCCACGAGCGCTCATCCTCTACCACGGAACATAAAGCACTTAGGAAAGAACATGGATGGGTTTTAGTCAGTAAGAGTCTGACTCTCCCTTCCGGTCCACCCAGAGCGGGAGCAGTCATTTGATGATTGCCCACACTAAAAAAAAAGGTGATATTCTTCAGAAAGGTCAGGTGCGTAGTACAGAGGCCAGCCAATGAAGCTACCCCAATCTGCCAAATTTCTTTGATAGATTATTATCTTTATTACAAAAGCATAAGGCTCGTGTTCAATTGGGAATATTTGACAGTTTGCGATAACTTGATATGATTGCACCTACTCGCAATCCATGTGAACTAGACCTGTAAACAGAAACGAAGCAAAAAGAGTAATTAAGATTTGTAGCAAGTGTCGATTATACTAACTCAATCTCTCTGTCTGTCTATCAGTTGATAGCGCACTTTAAGTACAGAGAGTCTTATCCGATTTACGTGATTTTAGTTTTAATTCAAAGATTAGCTCCCTTCATCGGTTTAAGTTGTGGAGCGAATTTCAGCAAATTAAACTGAACTCGTTCCGCACTTCTAAGCCGACCAGTCAGTTTCAAAATTGCTATGAAATATTGACATTGACAGTCCTGACAGATCGCGTTCAGTTTTATTGAAGAAAGTCGCACTTAGTACATCCATCAGCATCATCATTTGCCTAGCTTTTTCCCAACTATGTTCGGGTCAGCTTCCAGTCTAACCGGATGCAGCTGAATACCAGTATTTTACATGGAGCCTCTACACTACTATCTGACCTCTACAACCTAACATATAGAGGTCAGATAGGGGTATCATTTTGATTATTTTGATTATGATACCCCTTGGTAAGACCGGCTGTCAGATTTTCGGGCTTCTGACGACCCGTAACGACTGTCAAAGATGCACAAATGACAGCCAGGGCCAACGGCTTAAAGTGCTCTCCGAGGCACGGAGGAGTCTCGGTATGTAATGATGGCCACCCAACCACGGCCAACCTCAGCAAGCGTAGCTGCTAACCTGCACTTAGTCTGAGTGGTGGAAACGGCTCGTTTATTGTAAAAGCTATAAATATTAATTCCTGCAATTGGTGTAGGCGATATGAATGATGGTACAGAGGCCAGCACATCAAGTTACCACAATTTGTCAAAATTCTTTGATAGTATTACAATTTTATTGCAAAGATATAAGGTTCATTTTTACTGAGAACATTTGACAGTTATGGATAGCTTGATGTGCTGGCGTCTGTACAACATTAAGCAAGTTTTTTTATGGTATTTGTAAATAGTTCAACTGTCTGACTATAGCGATGTATCGCGTCAGGGATGTTCGCGAAAGCCCACGTTGACGTGTTTGCCACGATCATGCGAAAGCGATGCGCTTTTATGATGGCGCGCTTGCGCTTCTCCTCCAATGGCATCCTGAATGTGTTTGCAGACAGGTCTCTCCCCTCTTACGAAGGTGGGTAAGTGTTCAGACACACTTATACAAACATATTGGTGGCCCACTAGTTGTTTATTATTATAAGTTTAATTTTATACTAATATTAGGCTAAGTTGTACTACTACCAACAATATAAGGATGAAAGAAAATATTTGAATTTGTTTGAATAGTGGTTTATGAGATACGGCCGACTGACAGACAAGCGGGTAGAATCTTAATAATAGGGTTCCATTTGATATCCTTCGGATTCGTAAACGTAACCCTAAAAAGAAATTGCCATTTCAGAACTTAAGTGGTTTGATTCCTAAGCCTCCGTGAACTTTCTATCTCTATTAGGTACTCTCATTTTATGAATGGCATCCATTTCCAAGTATTCGAGAACAAATGAGTTATTGCTAGTGGGGATGTCACATTTCTTTTGCAATATCAGCGACACTGATTGCTTTATAGGGGAAAACTCGAAACATGATACTGTCAGGTAGGTATTTGTGCTGCAAGAGTGATATCAATTTTTATTTTATCTTAAGGAGTTCACATTCTTCTGGATTTAATTGAGTAGGCTTGGTAATTAAAACGTGTTATGTGCGATATTATGGCATTTTAAAAGTTGAAACATCGTATTGAAGTTGATGCAGATTGAAGATGCTTTATGACACAAAAATTAAAATTGCCACGTAGGGTAGGTAGGTAGGCCGGTTGACGGGAGCGAAGTCGCGGAGGACAGCTAGTACGTAATATTTTTAACTAAAAATTGAAATACCCTGTCAGGTCAGGGTATTTCAATTTTTAGTTAAAAATATTACGTCAATAAAGAAAACATTTTGAAGTAAGCAAATAAAGCTACTTTGAACTTCTCAGCTACTTGCAAGAGAAAGATGGAAAACCATGTATTAGGATCTTCAACTCTATAGGCGCGGGTCGTACTGGCATAATTATATTTATGTAAGAATAATTTTTATTCGTTTTTCAATGAGATACAACAATAAAGGTTAACGTGGTAATAACTATGTCTTTCATAAACAAAAAATAATGTTTCTGTATGAAATAACTCACTGACTTATATTTCTGTGTGCATACATAATGCAATGTGTAATAAATAAAAATTAAAAAATGTATTCAAGAATTAAGTCAAAATTAAGGTTTACATAATTATAAGTGAGGTACAATTTTTCTTTGTGTAATGTAGTGTTCTGCCTAATCTAGGTTTAATTAAAACCTGTATTTCAGGTCACTTTACAATACAAATTCTAAAAGAAGACAACAATATATTTATTAGAAAATGAATAAGTACAAGAAGATAATAATGATAACTTATAAAGACTACTAAAATAAGTACCTAATCATTGGAGTTTAAAATACTTAAACAAGACTGTATAATAATTTGTTTAAATAAATTAACGAATAATAAACAATGACAATCATCGTTCGGAATGAAGAACAATTGACTATTTTAAATTTTACTATTGAAGACATCATACCATTCCTTTTTTCCTAGAGTCCTTACACAATTAGATTTATAGTGACCTAAAATTGGTGGTATGAATTTAAAACTCGACTACAGGTCAATGTTATAATATTTGTTATTAAGTTTTAAATTTGTTGGATATTCGTGTATATTAACTTTTTTTCAGCGTTTAATTAATTAAATACCATATTTGCCAAAGCGTATGAAATTATTCTAACACATAGTACAGTACATTCACTTTGATTTCATGGTTTTATGATTGTCTAACATTATTGGTTATGCTGATTCATTGACCGCACAGAGCCCTTTCTTTTTTATAATATTTAAATCTAGAGGTAAAAAGCCAACACATATAAAGAGAAAGAAATAAAATACGTTTTCACCTCACAGGCTCGGAAAGGGTCTGTTTGTCATTCGAAATCTGAGGCGAAAATCGATTTTTGCTCTCTAGCGTGGAAAGAGTTTTTAAAATTCGAACCTTTCTATTTAACAATTTTCTATACTGCCAGTCCACTGAAAATGCATGACACGGTCTAAAATAAACTATTAAATAATACCGCTCACCTTAAAAACTTCCATCACAGTACAGAAACTAAATATTTTGTGAGGATATAATTGTAAAATTTGAATTAATGTTAATAAGTATTCCATTTGATTAAAAAAATCTGTGACGTCACATTTGAATATGTCATAAAAATACTACCCTATCAAATACCCAATTGTGTAGTAATTTAAGTTTAATTTTTTAAATAAATACTAAGATAATATGTTATTTAATCCTTTGCTTGGCAAAAATAAATATGTATAAAATTAAATTAGTTAGTTATTTGTATTAAATTAGTTTTTTCTTTCATTCTCCTTAGAGGACAAGTAGGATATAGAACAAAATACAGGGTATTTAATTTTGGAGATATTCTATGTAACTCATAAGATACATTGCCAAGTATCTGTTATTTTCTTCACATGAGTCAATGTATCTGAGACGCTCGAACAAAATAAAACTCAACAACACCTGTTTTCTTACACCTAGCAGTTTCTTCGCTGTAGTGAGGTGAAAAATTGTGTGTTGCGCTCGGCAGCAAAGCTTTTCTGCGTCTCGTACCTTTGAAACCTTCGTTACGTTTAATAGAAGTACTCGCGCCAAAAATCAACTTTCCAGCCTTGCATAACAAATAACTATTATTTGTGGCAAACATGATGCAGCAAAAAAAACAAAAAAAGCAAGTTGTGGGAAAATATGCGTCACACCCGCGCAAAACGGCCATCGTTCACTTTGGTGCTTCGACCATTTCTTTGATTATAATTAGAAGTACGGTTGCCGTTGGTACAGGTTCTAATCACTACTGCGCAAAAAAGTATGTCCAATAACAACGTTTTCTGCTGTGTATGCAACATTGCATTCACAACTTATAAGTATCTTTGAACCTAAGTTTCCAGATTTGAAATGCTCGATTAATATTTCATTGCGTAATTTATAAGGTCTGTCTAAAATCTGAAAAGCTCATCATCCTTGGTATCTATTTTATTACTGACCTTGTATTTCTTATCGGCATACACAATGGCTACTGCTTGAGACACCGACTCCAATGCACACGTATTTGTTGGAAATATATTGTCATCGGATTTTTTTGTTATATTTCTTTTTAATAACCCAGTTACTGACTGGGTTGTGGAGGTGAGATAGGCAGTCGCTCCGTGTAAAATACTGTTCAGCTGCATCCGCTTAGACCGGCAGCCGACCCCAACATAGTTGGGAAAAGGCTAGGCAAAATTGAGATTCTAAAAGTGAACCTAAAGTATCTAAAAGTTAAATTACCGGCATAAAACCAAGAAAGGAGAAAAAGTTAACAGTATTAGCTTACGGCGTTCCTGTCCTTTGTCCACAGCACTGAAAGTTGACCGAGAACATTTTAGCACCTTCCTTGGTTGATTCTGAAGTGTCGTGCTTGACCGACGCGGTGAACGCTTGGAAAATGGCTTGCCCAAACACAGATCGGCCCGAGAACCCATCTTTCCAGAGGCAGTGGGATGAGCCGCTCTGCAGGTTGGTACGGAATAATCTTATTAATACGTCCAACAATACTGCTGAGCATACATGTAAATGTAATTATGATTATATGTCTTGTAACTATGTTAAGGTAGGCTTCCAGTGTAACCGGATTTTTGGATCTGATTGTAAATAACTCATTGCAAGTTTAGTTTCGCCTGTTAAGAAACTATGATGCTGTAAAGTAAAATCATCAATTCGTATTCGATGCGATTTTGTTGATAAATTAAGAAGAAATGTTTATACTCGTTAATAATTCTCTACATTTGAAGATGTTGGAGTTTCTATTTTACTATAACAAATGTTCATCATACAATTTGACCACTGTGGAAGTTGGTTGGTATATCGTTAAATAGTGTTGACTTATAAATAAATAAATATCCTTGGACATTTTACACGACGCCATATAGTTCCAAGCTAATCAACCTAATGCTTGTATTATGGTAACGAGATGGCTGATAAACAACTTACATACATTTTTTTTTGTAAATACATACATATTATAGATAGAAAAACACCCAGACCCGGAACAAATACTTGGAGTAATGGAGGCATATAAACGAAATTAGAAGAATCTTCTGATTTTATTATAAGTTTATCTGTACTGATATGATCAATCAACCAATTTACTTTAGTATCGCATTCATTTTCTTGAATTTCTGGTTTTTCTTTTTCTGATTCAGTGTTAATATTTTGAAATACTGATGTTCTATTAAAATCACTGCTATCATTGTTTTTATTAACGACTACATTTTCTATGCTATATTTCTTTCTAAATACAGATACATTTTTCTACCTCATTCTTGCTTCATTACTTCTCAAAACATTGCCGTGAACAGATCCAATATATTATGATAAGCATAATATTACCATGTCTTTCACGGTTTGTTCCAAGACTTCGTAATAAAAAAAAATCAATTGCTTAAATATTTTAAGCAATTGACGTAAAAAAAATGATACGTGTGTCTACATTTTTGAAAGAACCCAAATTGTTTAATATCTTCGTGGAATGGTTTGTATCGAGTCCAATATAACACTGAGAAGACTTTCAATTAGGTTTATTCATGAACTGAAACTGAACTGATTCATCAAGGTATTCTTTCGTTGTCTTATGCATAATAAATGCTTTTACAGTTGCTCCAATTAACGTAGATGAGTCGTCACATACCACTTTATTTGGTGGTGTATTTTTTTCACGATGACCACGTTTTAAGCTATTTTGCAATCGTGTTGCAAAATCTGCCATTGCCAGACTCTCCGATATCATTTGTTATATAGGTAAACTACTCTTACCATCAAAATTTTGAACTACACACACATAAAAAAATATGTTTTGTAATTTTCATGTCACGACGAGGCCCAAATTCTTCCAAAATGCTGCTAGTGGCATCCAAATTCATTATGACCCTGTGTTTTACAATGTATTTCTTGTAATATAATTGTTTAGCTGACAGCCACTAGTAAATTACAAAATAAGGATGTATTGTTATACAGTAAAATTGAATTCATAGTACCATTATTTGAAAGGGTCATTGTACAAAAAAATATCAGGTATTCCATACGCTCTATTATGCTCGCTTAACTCGTTAAAATGTAGGGAACAGCAATTTTTTTTCGTAGTGAAAGTTGTTCATAATGGTGAGTTCAATGCCCATGACTTCAATTTCATCATGTATATCTAATCAAATCGTTATACGGCGGGTTTAGCGCCATGAGCCATAAATATATTGTTAGGTTTGGGTCGTAAACGGAAGCATTTTTACTTTGGTGTTTAATATGGCGCAAAGTTCCTAATTTGGGCAAACGTGGAGGTTCAACATCATTGTGTTCCAACATAGAATTATTTCGATTAGAGATCGATGCACAGATAGTGCAGAATCTGTTTTGCGCTTAGTGCCGAGCGTTTCAAGGGTGACACTTTAAGTTTTCTCGAAAAATCATTGAATATTATTATCAATATTGCTTAAGGTACCTACATCATCTTTCTTCTGCCCTTATCCCAATTTATTTGGGGTCGGCGCAACATGTCTTTTTCTTCCATACTTCTCTATTAGCCGTCATCTCGGTATCCACTCCCTTTCCCTTTCTAGCCGTATCTTCTTTTACACAATCCATCCATCGTTTCATTGGCCTGCCTCTACTGAATGTGGATGGCTATCATTCACATTCATACTTAAAACTTTCCCGACAACATTTTCCTCATTCCTCCGCAACATGTGCATGTTATGCGGAGAAATTTTAGGAAGATTGTGTGGAGTTGTATGCCCATACAAATCTATGGTTACAACACTTTCGACGTAATGATCTTCAGGGTCAACGCGGTGTGGCGGAATGTGTCTGTAATTCATGTGATACTAAAATCAAGCCATTTGTAAGTATTAATAGAATTAAATTATTTCTCTGATTTTTACACATAATATTTACATAAGTTTATAAAACGGGAAGGATAACCAAAAAAATGAAAGGGCATCAAAAAATTCGACCACAGTTAAGTTGCGAAAAAGCTGGCAGTATTGCCACGTTGTATGGTAATGCAATCAGTTTTGCCATACCACTTTGACCACAAAATAGGTCACCTACGTGAAGAGTCGACCTACCGCTGGCGATATCTCGAAAAACAAAGTGGGCACTCAGACCCAATGGCCCTTGTGTTGCAACCCAAAAGGGTTGACTTGAATAACTCCCAACAAGGTTAGAGTAGTTGCGGTTTGCCCTTTGAGGATTTCTGCACTTGCAGCGGCTGCTCCGGCACAACCCATTGTAAGATAAAGAAGATAGGTTGGCGCAAGGGTGTCGATACACGTTGTATCCCACACCAAAGGCCTACCCAACTTCCAACGCATTATAAATGGTCTCTGCCCATTGTCGCTGCCGTATGCTGGTGAGCCGTGCTCACCGCTCTGCACTTTTACTGCAGGATTGACCATGGTGTCCGAGGCAGTCATCATCGTCACGCAAGGAGCACTCAGATGCAGATAGGTAGCAATTCAAAAGGGACAACTTGGGATTTTCTTCCTGCATGTTTCCGGTCGGGGTCACCACTTTGGCTATTATGTTGAGGTATAAATGAAACTCGATTATATGGTAATGAATCCATACGTTTATTTTGCTATGTACTACTTACATGCTAAACATTACATGTGCAAATAGTGGTTAACCTAACACTATGTAAGGAGTTCCAAAACACCAATCACACACAAGCAATAATACTCAAAACATTTTGGAAAACGACACCCAACGTGCCCGAAGTATATAAGCGCCTCTCGGTATATTTTGCCTCAGTCCTCGGTTGAAACCTCACGGTGTCAACGAAGCCGAGTGGGGTGTTGACCCAATCCCACCCGCCGATCCCCTTCAGGGTGAGGCAGTCAATTGGAGCCGAGAGCTAGAAGTTTGGCCTTGGGGATCTCCTAGTCAACTCTAGTTTCTGACTTCGTCCACAGTTACACACCTAGTGTCGGTTGGGAGTGTCTACCCCTTCGCACTAGACCCGGTCGGGGCCCGTTCGCACAATAAGATTGGCGAACGGTTTACAAGCTTAGGGCTCACCATAGGTACACACCTCCCTGTCTGAACCCGACAGGGAGGCTACACATCCCCGGGCCTATCCACCCGGGGAATTAGGTTGTTAGGTTTTAGGGCCGATAAGTTGCGCAGACTATGTGTTTCGCATCCTAAAGGTTTTAGGTTCCCCACCGACAATGACAAAGTCGGTCGACCCGAGATGGGTCAAATATTTCCTTACGGAATTGCTCCCGGACCCTAACTTCGTGGCCCAGCATTCCGGCCGTGCTTTGCACGGCAGTCCCACCGCGCCGTCGTCGTCAGTCGCTGACTTCAGCGACGCGCTCGACAGCCCGCTCTCGCCCCCGCCGGCCGATCAAGGCCTCATTCAAGCGGCATGCTCAAACCCGCTTACCGGAATTCCGGCTCTATTGTCGTTACCGACAATTGAGCCCGCTTCCGCGAACCCTATTAGCGCGAGACCCATTGTCTCGGCCGCTTCTATTGTTCCGTCCGCAGCTGCACCGGGCTCTATTGTCCCGGTAATTACAAAGGCTGCCCCCACCACCCCAGTCCAGGCTCTACCGGAGAGCATGGACACGTCCGCTCCGATCTCGGACGACGATGGCCCCCTCTCTGCCTCTTCCTCATCCTCGGAAGACGACTACGAGGTCGTCGGAAAAGGAGGGAAGAGGAAGAAAGGGGCTTCATCCCAGGCCAGCAAGGCCAAAAAGGCCGTAGCGGCCTCGTCCTCCCCCACCCCTTCTCAGGCTCCCCACCCCTGCGGTAGCAAGGCGAAACCCGCTTCCGCTTCTGTAAAGAAGCAAAAGCCCCCGCCTCCGGTCTACATACAAGATAAGGCCAAATGGACCGAAGTGTCCAAGATGTGCGTGGATCGTAAGATCCAGTACACCAGCGCCACTTCGACCCAACAGGGCATCAAGGTGTCTGTTCCCTCGTCCGCGGACTACAGGGAACTCACCAGTATGCTGCGAACGAGGAACTACTCGTTCCATACGTACGCCTTCCCTGAAGAGACACCGACTCGCGTAGTCATCCGCCGAGTCCCGAAGGAGATCCCTTCGGCCGACATCAAAGATGACCTCTCTGCCCAAGGCATCCCCGTTTCAGCGGTGCACCGCCTTCACAAGGCGCGTCGCGGGCACGCTTACGACATGGTCCTCGTGGTGTGTGACCCTGTAGAAGGGCACCACCCGATTTTCAAGATCAAGTCGGTCTGCTCACTATCGGGGATCTCTATTGAGAAACCCCGCCGCTCCAATATAATTGGCCAATGCCATCGCTGCCAATTATATGGCCACGCGCAGTCCAACTGCTACGCCACACCCAGGTGCGTCAAGTGTCTGGGTGACCATGGCACAGCGGACTGTCCCCGCCCCAAGGATCGGGCTCTATGCACCGAACCCCCGAGCTGCGTTCTGTGTGGCCAATCTGGCCACCCAGCCAACTACCGTGGCTGCCCGAAAGCCCCCAAGGCATCCTCCCCCAAACTGGCGAAGCGCGCTAGCGATCGCCAGAAGAGGGAAAGCCCCTCGGCTACCATTAGAGTGCCCTCATCGCAGTTGCCAGTGCGACTTAGCCCCCAACGACGCATGCTCTGGGCCAACCTACTCCGCAGCGACGCTCCAGTCACCGCGGCCCCCATCTCTCAGCCCCCTGCTACCAACCCCGCGCCCAAGGTTACCGTTAACCCTGGGCCAACGCCCTCCCCCGTGGCCCTTTTGGCAACTCCACCCGCCGCCCCCTCGAAGCCTGCCTCGGCAACCCCGAAAAAGGTCCCTTCCCCTTCCCCAGCAGGTACCAAGCCCACCACGACGGAGATCCTCGTCCACACCCTCGCGGTTATGAACCAAGTGTTCGAAACCCCGGAGGCGATCGCGATGGCCGATCAGGTCTACGCCGCCAAGGGCGACCCTATCAAAATCCTCATGGCATACCACAGCTACCCCGGGGTACTGCGCGCCATCTCCAACCTCACCTTTTAAATATCAATTATGGATATTACAAAAGGTGCTAGGTGTACAAAGCCCCGGTCTCTCAAGTTAGGTTTCTTTAACGCTAACGGCGTTAAAAGTCAACGCGATAAGATCGCCGCCTTCCTCCGCGACCATCAGCTTGACGTCCTACTAGTTCAGGAGACCTTTCTGAAGCCCCATATACGCAACCCGAACATCGCCAACTATCGCATAGTTCGCAATGATCGGTCACGCTGTCACAAGGGCGGAACCCTCATCTATTTCAGAAGGACTCTCCATTGCATCCCTCTAGATCCCCCCCCTCTCCTCTCTCACTTGGAGATCTCTCTCTGTCGGCTCGCCATGACCGGTCATCAACCGATCACCATCATCTCTGGCTATTTCCCACCGGCCAACGGTAGCGAGGATCAGAAATATTTTCATTGAAAATATATATAGCCAGCAGCGGCAATGCTGGCAGCTTTCGGAATTGAACAAAAATACACTACTGAATAGTCAAATAATGTAGTTAGGTATGAAAAATGCATGACGGAGGTTATATGACCTGGGAATAAAGCGAACACTACAACTAACAAAGATCTATAGAAGTAACATGTACTAGACCAAACACGAATAAATTGGGTGATTATGAAGTGCCCCAAAGACTGAGCCACGTTGCCACGGTGTATGGTAATCTGATTCTTTAGCCAAAATATGTCAGCTCTCTGGTAACGAGTAGGTTCGACCACCCACTTAACGACCGCTTGAAAAACCAAGTGAGCAATGGCCTTTGCTCTAGAGTTCAACCCCAAAAAGCTTGAACATTTAACCCCGGATAAGTTTGGAATTTTCGCCATTTGAGGTTTTTCGCACCTGCAGCAACTGCCCGGGTGGAACAAGAATCATACATGTTGCTTCCCATACCAAAGGCCGATCTATCTTCCGAGGCATTATGGTAATTCCGTCTGGTCTCATCCAGTCGCGTGCCAAGCCGTTGGGTTCTAAAACAGCTGGCACACCGACCGTGATAAGCGCATGACGAATGAAATCATTCATCATCGACCTGCGGTCTTACTGCAATATATGTCATGATTTCCAAGGTGGTTCACAGCTTCATGGCACTGGCAGCGATACGGAACCCGGCAAAAAGCGCCCAGATGCAGACAAGTGGAGCTCGTGGCTAAGTACTAACAGCTGCACCGGTTTAAGATTGCCCGAAAGGGTTACCGCTACCCCGGAACATAAAGGGCTAAGGAAGGAACAAGGATGGGTTTTAGTCAGTAAGAGTCTGACACTCCCTTCCGCTCCACCCAGAGCGGGAGGAGACATCGGATGATTTCCCACCCTCAAAAAAAGAAAAGCCGCACAGGTCGATCCATCAGGTTAAGCTACGTTTGCCGGAGTTGGCCGTGGATGGGTATGGGACTATCTTTACCGAGACTCCTCCGTGCGTCGGAAAGCACGTTAAGCGGGTGGACCCGGCAAACATTTATGCATCTTCGACAGTCGTTACGGGTCGTCAGAAGCCCGAAAATCTGACAGCCAGGCTTACCAAGGGGTTTCGTATTGCCCAGTTACTGTGTTGTGGAGGTCAGATAGGCAGTCGCTCCTTATAAAATATCGATGATTGTTTCCCAGCCTCAAAAAAAAGAGTGCTCCTGTCAAATTTTCTGTGCTGTGGACAGAAGACGGAAATGGAAAGGTACTTTTGTGGACGACGAGGCTACCAAAACGGATGGGTGTGGCTCGAAGCTACTCTCGGCAGTCCAAGGCCTAAATAAATGTTAGTGTTCTGAATAGAAGTGGTTGTTTCCATAAAGGGGAAGAAGCTATGTAGATTATTAACTTGGAACTCTTCTGCTGGTTAGACTGGGAGCTGATACCAACATAGTTGGCAAAAGTTGGGTAGATGATGAACAATGTACTGATTATTATTAATTTATTGAACTAGCACTTCCATGACTTATTTACACAAATACATACAGATTTAGAGATATTTGTAAATATTATAAAATAAATTTGCTTTTCTTGTCTGATAGCATAATCATCCTTTATGGTTCTCACTGCTGGGACTCTGAGAAACATGTCTGAACATAACTGGTGAAATGTGCGTAAGTGTGAATGTGTGTATGTGTATACTAAACTTTTTGACTAGACTAATAGACGAGTCTACTCTACTCGATACGTAAACACGTGTTCGTGCGTGTACGCATTAATTATTATTTGACTAAAAATACTTTGTTTCCAATGTTTATAATTATGTGCCTGTTGGTGTTGAAAGAATTATGGACATTGTATTTATAGGTACATTATTCCGAGATACCCTTGTTTTTTAGGGTTCCGCACCCAAAGGGTAAAACTGGATTTATTACTAAGACTCCGCTGTCCGTCCGTCCTTCTTTCCATCTGTCACCAGGCTGTATCTCATGAACCGTGATAGTTAGACAGTTGATATTTTCACAGATGATGTATTTCTGTTGCCGCTATAACAACAAATACTAAAAAATCTAATAAAATAGATATTTAAGTGGGATCTGTGCTCCCATATAGCAAATGTGTTTTTTTGCGTTTTAATAGTTAATGGTACGGAACCCTTCGTGCGCGAGTCTCACTCGCACTTGCCCGGTTTTTGCATGATCGCTACTTTCCGGGATGTTCTAATTTGTTCGAGCTAATTTTGGCAAATACATATTTGGATGTTTTGGCGTCCGTACGTGCTATATTAAAGTATTTTTGGGCACCTACCGACAGCGAGAAAGGTGGAAGTGCTTGTTCCATTTTTAAAATAATTATGGAAACGACGAAAAAAAAGGAAATTATATTTAGTCCGTCAGTGAGATACTAAAAACATAGATATAGACAACGACAATACAGACACGTATTTTTTGCTTTAACATATTAATGACTTAGATAAAACGCATTAAAGTTGGAGAGTGGGGGCGTACCACGTCACAACTCAGTATAAAATGTACATAGGAGTGACGTCATGCCTCATTTTAACACAATGCATCGACGTAATCTTAGGATAAGGGAAAAAAATACATCATCATTCTCCTGCCCTTATTCCAATTTATTTGGGGTCGGCGCAACATGTCTTTTTCTTACATACTTCTCTTTAGTCGTCATCTCGGTAGTCACACCCTTTCTAGCCATATCATCTTTCACACAATCCATCCATTCTTTGGTTTCCCCCTACTTGAATAGCCATCCACATTCACTCTCACAACTTTCCTGACAACATTTTCTTCATTCCTCCGCATAACATGCCCATACCATGACAACCGATTTCCCAACAACTTTTCAGTCACCGGTGTCATTTTCAGACTTCCTCTTATATACTCATTCCGTATACTCTATCCATTCGGGTAACACCACACATCCCACTTAGCATTCTCATCTCAGCTGCATGCCTTTCATTCATTCTTTTTGTGGCCCAACACTCTGATCCATTGATAAAAAAAGAAAAATACGTGTCCAATATTTTTAACAATCTAGCCTTAAAAAATTTAGACATCATAATACCCTATTGTAGCCAGCCAGTTTTCAGTATTGAATCATGTTTTGTTACTTTATGAGTAACTTATTCTCAGCCATCGAGAATTGAGGATAATACGTCATTGCCCAGTTACATACATTAAATAGCAGGATTATTAAAAGTGTACCTCAACTAAACGAAAACTGATAATGCTTTTAGGGACTGCTTCGTTGGTCTAGTGGTCGCCAGCCTTATTGCTGAGCGTAACGTCCTGAGTTCGATTCCCAGGTCAGGAAAAGTGTCATTGGGCTTTTCCATTCATCAGTAACACGAACCCTGCGTAAGTGCCCGGTTGATGGCAATAGTCTCACCACCCATTACATGGAACTTAAACTATAACTGGCAAATGTGGGTGTACCAAAGGTACAGACGCCAGCACATTAAGCTATCCCTAAATGTCAAATTTCCTCAATCAAAAATGAACATTATGTCTTTGCAATAAACTTGATCAAAGAAATTTGACAGATTGTGGTAACTTGATGTGCTGGCCTCTGTACATCTTTGCCTAACCCTTCGGGGGTTTGATAATGTTTACAGCTTTTATAAATAAATATAAACTAATGAACAAATAATAATTGCCTCTGACGTAACCTATTGAATAAAATTAACGCCTGAAAATTTAAATGTCAAATGCACACTTGACAGTATTCTGAGAGTTACACAAAATAAAGACGTTTCTATTTTTCTGAATTTCTCTCGAATGGGGGAAAAATTACGGGAAAATATTTGACGAAGCTAATTCAATAAAAAGTCTTCCTTCTTACAGAGAAATATGGCGAACAATATATTTACGCCTATTCAGTGACCAAAAGTTACTTGTGTATTCGCAATAACAAATTATTTAGGTCACTGGTCGTCGTAAGTCCCACGGTCTTTTCGCTGACTTGTTAGGATTAGAGTAGTAGTAGAGTAGAATGTAGTGTATTGTAATGAAGTATGCTCTACTTTCAGTCATGAAAGCCTTCATTCAGCAACATCTAATGTCTATCCTTTGTAACCATATCCAAATCTAATAGTAGGTTAAATGCTCTACCATTTGAATAAAATCTTTTCGACCCAATACTTCTTTGACGGCTTAAATTGTATAATCTATGTGCAACGTCAAAATATTGTGTAATATTCCAAATTGTACAAAACCCAACCAGGTTTGTGATTATAAATTAAAATTTTCTCAATATAGTCTTCAGTTTGATCAGCAAAAATGTCGGCTTCTCTGGATAGCACTTTAGACCCTATGGAAGAAATCCGATTCCGTAAGAAACACGGTAACACTTGGGTGGAAATACAAAAAGATACTCATTTTTCTTTTGACGAACTTGAACGTAAGTGTTAAATGGAAACCACAGAAAGACTTTATCAGAAGGTTCCAGAGAAAGGTTTCAAAGATAACGTAGCTAAAGCTAATCTGCCGACTGTAGCTGCAGACGAGTCTAGCACCTTTTTTTTTTGAGGGTGGAAAATCATCCAATGACTTCTCCCGCTCTGGGTGGAGCAGAAGGGAGTGACAGAATCTTACTGACTAAAACCCATCCATGTTCCTTCCTTAGCCCTTTATATTCCGGGGAAGTGGTAACCCTTTCGGACAATCCCGCTTAGGCTCTAGCACCTGGTCTTCCATCCATGTGTTGAAGTTCTTCCAACTAAACAGACAGCTGTGCTGCTGGGGAGTTTGTTGCGCCACTTCTTCTTCCCAGCTAAAGCACTAGGAAGTGGTGAAGGGTGGGCGTTTTTGGGGGACTGCCTTATGTAAATTTGACCTTCAAAAATGATGATTTTCAGGCTAGATTGAATAAATGACTTCTTATTTAGAACTTGTGGTTTAGAGCACTGCTCTTATAGCTTTCACAATATTCACGGACCCATCTAACGAACTCGTACTGGGCCCTCGTGGTGGATTGCCCATTCCTCAGAGAAGAGGCCGGTGTCCTAGCAGAGAGAATACCACAGGTTGATTATGCTATGCACAGAGTAGTAGTGGTCCAGTAGTAACGGCCTCGACTTACGAGTTGTAGGTTTTACTTTGTGTAAATCATTTGGTCACCACTGCTCTCAAAACGGTGAAGGAAAACATCGCGAGGAAACCGGCATGTCCTAGAACCGGCCCACTCACAGTAAGGAACCCTGTGTCCCAGAAGCGGGAAAATTACAGGCTGATTAGGATGCTAGGCACCCGTCTTTCATTTGTAAAAAGAATTCGGTGAGCTTTGGAGTTATTTGTTCGACTTCTACTTTGCAATCTTAAAATAGTGAATAAGGTCTGCATTACTGACAATGCCCTAGTAACTTTTAAACAGCAAAGAAGAAGAAGAGTTGACTGAAGAATTTACATGCTATTTTATAATAATTATCTAACGATATCTCCTAGTTTTTAAGCATTTTATAACTTACTTCTCTGTTTTCATTCACTTTCAGAAATTATGGTGATATTTTTCAAAATCCAAAAGAGGGACGAAAGATGTCCAGGCAGTGATCTTATAACAAGGTGAGAGAATTGTGTATCGTATTGTTGACAGTGGGTTCTTTTAATCCAATTAATCTTGGCTTGTCACCCCTATTTGACATGGGCCTCTTGCAAGTTGCGCCACAACAGCAGTTTCCTGTCACAACCAGCCAGTTGCCACAGCTGTCTTAAACAAGGTTTTAGTGGAATCGTAATGAATCGTCTAGCAATTACTAACGTGATTTTTACAATTCATACGTAATTCAAGAACAATTAGACTGCGAACATCGGTGAAGGAAAACTGGAGTAATCAATCCGCCTAGCCTTTTCCCAACTATGTTGAGGTTGGCTTCCAGTCTAACCGGATGTACTGTAGTATTTTACTCGGTGCGACTGCCTATCTGACCTCCACAACTAAGACTGGTTGTCAGACCACTGGACTGCTGAAGACAAAAAATAGGTTTGCGTTTATTCTTGTGAGAACAAGAATTTACGCAGGCCTCGGGTCATTACTTATGTATGAACTCCATGTATGTTTAGGTAGGTACTTTCTGTCGATATTGTGAGTTTAACTTATTAACACATTCACTGCGTTACGGGAAGTATTTGGTTGTAATTGAGTTCTGCTCTGTGCGGCAGCTAGTAGTCCTTGTTTTGCACTCCGTGCTGGGGCGATTTTTTCAAGTATTCTTACAAGTAAAAAAGAGACGCATATATTGCCGGTGTCCTTGCTTGAAGTGTATTAAAATTTACGAATAAAAATGTACGGGAATTGTGTTTTCGTAACGCACAGAAAGGTAATTATTTTACAATAGTGCGATACGGGAACTATTTGGCCGTATCCTAAACCCCGTACCGCACTGAACGTGCGCGCGTGCGGAGCTTCAGTTAGTCGTAGTGCTGTGCCCATTTAATACGTTTTTACAGAACGCAATATTTTATATAAAAATAAAAATTACTTTAGTAAAAATTATATTCATAACAGAATTATTAGATCTCAATATAATACTCAAAGTTCCTATTAGTCGTGATTATGCAGGATGTTATGTAAAGATTTATTAAAGCTTATATCATTTTATGGTATGGTACCTGTACTGTTACTTTTATATTTATTCCTGATACGGGAAGTATGTGACTTGTACAGCACTGGAAGTAAGTTTTAATCTAGCGCAGCCGCAGTGAATGTGTTAATAAACAATTCACAGGATGCCTTACACGGCGATATGTTAAAAAAACAGAAAAACGTTGTACTTAACAACAACTGGAACGAAAACATCTACTAAGTATAAATACACATTATATTAAATTCCTACAAAACTGTCTTCCATTAATTAATAAAAAGCGGGGAAAAATCACTTTTCTGAGAGAAGTCATAATTTGACGTTCGGTAAATGCTGACACTTAGCCATTTTTTAATTAACGACTTTTGATTGAATTTCAACGCTGAATTAATTTTTAACCCTTTTGTAAAATTTCTACTTTCTTAACTTCAGTAGAAAAAAACCAAAGATACCTGATAAGGTATCTTTGGTTTTTTTATGCACTAGCGCCCCCGCGCCACTTCGTCTACGTCACCTAAGAGAGAGAGAGTGGTTTAGATATCTCAATCAAGACGTGATCTCAAGGACTACATATACTTACATTTCGTTTATATTAAATACTTGTGATTAATATCATATTTATTTGGAGAAGGATTTATATTATGTAATGTAAAACTCCTACGTAAAAAATGCTTTAATTTCGAACAATAAAATTGATAACCATAAAAAAGGTTAAAGTGAGTCAATCTTAAAAGGTAGACATTATGTTGTCGCAGACTTTAAAAAAAAATTAAGAGTAACAATTCAATCATATATGATATTTTGCGTAACTTAAACCGTTTACGCAGCGCACGCAACGGAAGCTCTTAAAAAAGAAATATTTTTTCCCGTATTTGCAACATTTATAATTTATGCTCCGCTCCTATTGGGCGTAGCGTGATGTATGTAGCATATAACCTTCCTCGATAAATGGACTATCCAACACAAAAATAATTTTTCAATTCCAACCAGTAGTCTGTTCCTAAGATTAACGATTTTAAACAAATAAACAAACTCCTCAGCATTTTAATATTAGTATAGATAATTTCATGCACTGAAAATTACTTTTAAATACGTCCACTGCCTGAAGCATTTCCCGTTGGTATACAACTTCATGGTCATTAAAACTTTAAAAAAAAGAAAGAAAAGTAGGTTACCTATATTTGTCATAGACACGTGCATATAAAAAGATCATTCGAATAAAATGCATAATAACAAAACAAAGGAGATTGTTCTACGCCCATACATTGTTCGCCCTGGAGCCAACAGCATAGAAAAAATCATTTTCTATTTGTAAACTGCCCTTAGTAGCCCATAAGAACAAAGTTTCTTGACGGACACTTTAGAGAAAAGATTTATTTAAAGAAAAGGAACAGATTTTGAGGTTATTTTTAATAAAAGAAAACTTAAGTAATTCCTTCTAAAATCGCTATTTCTGTTTTCTACAAAGCATTAAACTTCAAATACAGTAAAATATTACCGTAAATACAGTTGTATTATGCCTTTTAGGTACAGTTATTATTTATTGGTTGAAGTTTACTTTAAGCGAAGTCCGTTATCCGTTGTCAAAATGCTAAGGTGTCGTTTAAGCAGATCACAGAATCAGTTATTCGAAGCCAGGTCACGTTGAAAGCAATCCAAATTGTAGTCCGTTAAACAGAAACAATATCAAAAACGCCAAAAGAAATCGCCAAATAGGTAGGTATTCACAACAACACAACACAGCCACAGGCACCGACTGACGTAGTGACGTAGAGATGCTCTCTTGAAGATCAATCATTGTACATATATCGATTATCAATGGCCACCTATTTAATCTGTGGTTTTAATTTAGTAGACCAAAATGAAAGATCAATATGTCTAATGTAAATTAATTTGTTCCGTTTCAAACATAAACACGTTGTTGCTATGATTCTACTCCAATTAAATTAATGCTAAAATAAAATATTTTGTTCCCAACGAACAATGTGTAACGTTTTAGTTTGCGACATTTAAAAATAGAGTTTAAGTACTTAAAAAGTAAAAATATGGCTATTGAAGTCGTGAAATGGTTATGAGAACAATTCACTAGAATTGCGTCGTAAATGACATTTCAATCGTTAAATGAGAGATTTTCTGACAAGTGAAAAAACATAGTTCAATAGATGGCGTGGGTAAAAAATACGTCTATGTTTTACTGGCTACTGATAACAAAAATAAGATCCGTAAATAAGAAAGCTTATTTGATGTCAAAAACCTGAGACAGTGACGTATTTTATTATTTACCAACGCCTCTTTTGAACTAATATTTTCTCACTTGTGAGAAAATCCCTCATTCGACTAGTAAGTACATTTTGTGAGTTTGTTTTGTTCATTATATTTTCATCATAATCGTGCTAGGCCATATTCATCATAAGTTCCATTAAAATGTTCACGGAACTAATTCCATGAAAAAAATATGCATGAAAAACTTTTATGTTGCACATTTTCAATGTTTTGGAAGTGATAAATATCGAATATCCATTATTTATCACTAGATATTATGGACATCGTCGTCGATATCGATATTTATGTAATATGAGCGAGAGCGACACTGTCAAATCTTTTGTGACATTCACATTGACAATTCCTTGAAAGATGGCGAGTTCAGTTGGTAATAAAATCAATGAGGCCACTTTTAAAAACCTATTAAGAATTAAACAGTGTCCGCTTGAATTTATTATTTTTAAAAAGCATATTAAAATATAATTAAAATTAACGTACATGTCAAATGTTTGTTGGTTATAGGGCGGTCTAGAACAATCTCCTTTAGACTTATGGACACAGAACATGAATAGTCTAGTCAGCAGTGATAGCCTAGTGGTGTGACAAGGACTGCCAAGTTTCGAGGTTGAACCCAAGACACGCACCTCTGATTTTACGGATTCACTCTGATTACGGACCGCGCGTTAAAATTTTCCCATACAAAATTTGTCACCCCCTAACCCCCTTTAAGGGGTGGTTTAGAAAAACAAAAAATGGCAAACTTTATAATTTACTTAGATTAATATTTCTGCTAAGTTTCAAGTTTATTAACTCAAGGAATAAGATTTTTCATACCAACTTTTTTCCCCTATTTTACCTCCTTAGGGTTGGAATGGAATTTCCAAAAATCCTTGCTTAGTGGGTGCCTACATTATATAAGGCATCTATGAGCAAAATTTCAAGTCTTTAGGTCCAACGGTTTGGGCTGTGCGTTGATATACGTATATCACCCAGTCAGTCAAGTCAGTTTACTATTTTATATACATATATGTATAGCTAAATAAATAAATTTACTGACACGCACCAGTTATTTGTACAGGAAAGAAAATATAAAATAAAACAGAATATAAATACAAGCCGTGTGCCGCAAACAAGGCACAGCCTGTATCTTGGTGGTCCAATATGACCCCCTAAGCCGTCGGTCCCGGTTTATCCACCCACATGTGACGCGTAAATACCTTTTGTTTTTCGCCTTTCCATTTAAATAATGTGATTCATTTAATATTTTTAGCAAAAATACATGAAAATAACTGCGCCGCACTTGAGGTATTTAATTCAGTGATTTTGCATAAAAAATGCCACGAATTTATATAAAAAATAATATTATATGAAAAATCATACATTTTAATTTCATATTTGATTATTAAATCGAGACAAAAACGAAATACATTACAAATTCACCTAGTTTTTAGTCCCTCTCTCTTCCCTAGATGGCGTTGTACTTTCAGGACCAAATCGTGAATCGCGCTATGGTTTCGTTCACTCCGGTCATATATAGTCTCGCGGGACTTAGCCGTAGTCAACGCCCTGGCTGGAGGCTACAATTCTTTTGTGGCAGCCACAGGCAAGCCCGGTTAAGCAGTAGACAACCATTGGTTGAACTGCGAGATGCCATTTCAAAAAAAAAAAAAAAGCCGTAGTCAACTGTCAACCAGCTATTTTATACGTTTATAGAGTTTTATTTTTGATACGTTTATAGAGCTCTATTTTTATAATAAAATGAAAGTGCTTATACGGCACTAAATAGTGTTCACGAAACATAATTTTTGAATGAGGTCGTTCACAGCGACCTTTATAATTCACCCAAAAATTTAGCCTTTGAATACAAGGGCATAAAACGTTCTGGCTAAGTGATTCTTGCCTGAATCGTTATATGTGTAATAACGTATGACAAGTGCAGGTTATTTTAATAGAGGAATCATAAACACCTATATCGAAGCTAAACTAATTATGTTTTTTTATTCGTGAATTTGTATCATTACTAGATTTTGCCGTCGACTTCGATTGGAATTCGGTTATTTTGCAGTATCGGAATGAAATAAGACGTGTTTTAGGTATCAAGTTATTGTATTAATTTCCACAATACTTATAGACTACATTCTATATTAATCTATTAGTGGGTGTCAATTTCTATACAATCAATTTAGACTACATTCTATATTAATCTATTAGTGGGTGTCAATATCTATACAATGAATTTACTTTTTACCTCTATAAAAAAAAGGAGAAAGCTAATTCCTTGTGACATTTAAAAAAAATATTAATGGGAACAAACTGTAATGGTAGATGTTAGCAATCAATACATATATTCACTGGAAAGGAACGTTCAACACTAAAAGTATTTCACGTAAACTCCTTCAACTTTTAGAATGGCGATATCGTAAGAATGGTGGTTCTCAGGCAAATTGTATGAGATTTTTGTTGTAGATAATTATATGATCTACAATTTTTGTCTGGGCTATATTTTTGATAAAACTTACCTTTGATTTCACCTTGAATAACTTTTGTAGCACTTATGGGATCAATGGGGACTTTATTTCTACTAGTTTACTGACATTTAGCTCTGTCGGATTTTTTTGTTATTTCAAATATCTATATTGACCGGACTAATAGACCAGTGCTGAAGCCTTTTAAAATGGTAAAAATTGAAAAAAAAAACATAGTAGGATGAACCCATTGAAAAAGGAAGAAAATATTACAAAAATTTAAGGAACAATAATTTACGGGCGATCTGAGGTCGGGAAGTGGATGGGAGTGCGTTATTAAGGGTAACAACGGTTCATCTCGTATTCCGGCAAAACTACAAGTCCTATGGAAAAAAAGTTAAATTTCAAAGATGTAGGTGATACAAAGATCTACAACTTTTGTATTTATACTTTTCTCACATCACGCCAAGTTTTTGGTTTTTTATTTTTAACTTTTACAAAAAATATTTGTTTTCCTCGAAATTTTGTGAAAACTTACCTTTTGTGTTATGCAAAGCTACGTAGCGATTGATGTGTTTCTGATAGGATCATTTGGTTTTTATACTATAAATTAGTGGAAGGATAAGAAGAGGAGCTCGTGGCTAAGTACTAACTTCCACACAGGTCGACCCATCAGGTTAAGCTACGCTTGCCGGGGCAGGCCGTGGATGGATGACCATCTTTACATATCCAGGACCCTCCGTGCCTTGGAAAGCCGTTGGTCCCAGCTGTCATTTGTGCGTCTTTGACCGTCGTTACGGGTCGTCAGAAGCCCGAAAATCTGACAGCCAGTCTTACCAAGGGGTATCGTATTGCCCAATTCCTGGCTTGTGGAGGTTAGATAGGCAGTCGCTCCATGTAAAATACTGGTATTCAGCTGCATCCGGTTAGAGTTGGGAAAGCTGGGCAGATGACTGTAACTGAATCGTGTGAACGTTTATAGTCATAAACGTTCACACGATTATAGATTGTAGAATGTTTTACGACTGTTAAAACTGTTATGTTGTGTGAACTGTTCCTGTCTTTGGTGTATTCTGTAACCCGTCGTCCAAGTCGGGGTGGCAACGGATGTAATGTTTAGAATTTCACGATTCTAGACCACTCGAGCCAAGATTAGTATCTCTTATTTATTTAGTTGGGTTCGATTCCCGGGCCAAAGTTTTATTGTTGTTTGCCATCTGGAATTTCTCAGTAGGTGTCCGGCATCTGGATTTCAGCCTGGTTGTTGGCAATAGGCTCGCCTATCGCCTCCAATGGGGTTAAAACATAACTGACGAATGTGGGCGTGCTATGGATGCACCCAAACTACTTAATTAAGTTCAAAATATACATACATGTGTATTCATCATGAGAAATAAGAACTAGTAGTTGTACTTTCCTCAGATTGATTTGCTTTTGTTTATGTAATAGGGGGCGAGCCTATTAATAATAGGGGTTAAAGTATGAAATTGCCGTTTTATTGTATTCGGTACTTCGAATTGACATGGAACCTTTATGGTTTGAGATTTTTCAGTGAAACTTTTTTCACATGGTACCTATGAAGTTCTGCTTTTAAAAAATTTGCAACATTCGATAATAGACTTTCAGTTGTTTTTTTTTTATTCAGCTTAGACAAGAAAGATGGATACTTCGAAAATTCGAGTTATTTTTGAATACGAGTTCCGACGCGGAACTAACGCGGCAGAAACAGCTCGCAATATCAATGTTGCGTTTGGGACTGCTAATGAACGCACCGTGCGATTTTGGTTTAAACGCGTTCGTGATGGAAACTTTGATTTGAAGACCGAACCACGTGAGAGACCGCTCACACAGGTGAATAACAATGAATTGAAACAGATGGTGGAAGCCGATCCGAGCCAAACTACCCAGGAATTAGTGGCATGGTTTAACGTTACGTTGTCAACAATATTGACTCCTTTGCGTCAAATCAATAAAATAAAGAAATATGAGAAATGCCTCATGATTTGACTGATGTGCAGACAGAAACGCGTATTTAAAGTTGTGTTGCCTTGTTGAATCCATACAGAAATGAAGGAATATTGGATCGAATTGTGACATGTGATGAAAAGTGGATTCTCCACGATAACCGTAAGTGAAAAATGCAGTGGCTGACCCCAGGTCAAACGCCGCAACAGTGTCCTAAAGCTAAGCTTACCAATAAAAAGGTAATGGTAACTGTTTGGTGGTCTCAGCCTGGTGTTATTCACTATAGCTTTTTCCGATCTGATCAAGCAATAACGGCAGATGTCTATGGTGCTGAATTCCGAACAATGATAGCAAAACTAGAAGTGAAACAGCCTCAACTCATGAATCGATCTTCACCATTATTGTTCTATGATAACGCGAGACCTTGAACTGCAATTAGAAACCATTCGTCACCCTCCGTATTCGCCAGACCTAGCTACAACGGACTACCATTTTTTTCGTGATTTGGACAATTTTCTACGTGATATATAAAAAAAAAATGAATTGCAATTTTTCAGTATAATTCGGCAATTTCATACGTTAACCCCCTAATATAAAGTAGAAGTTTGGACGGTCAGCATTTAGCTAGGTGGAGGATATTTTGAATTCAGGCGTCGCCGCTGGTGAAGTGGGCGGACGTCATTGGTACCATCACGGGTAGAAACTGGATAAAGCTGGTACACTTCCATCATGAGGCAATGGGTCGAGAGGCTGGAGACTCCTAGCGCTGATCACTGGACTGTTGGGGCTATCCCGCTTGGTGCAGGACTATATTAAAAAAGGAAACAAAACATTTTGGGCTATGGGGTTGGTTGGCTTTAGTGGATTGTGTACCCAAAACTATGAAAAAACTATGTCATCTGCTTGACCAATGTTCATGATAACAGGGGGTGACTTGCAAACTCAATAATGGGCGCTCGCAAAAGGTCATTAGCACAAAGTGTCATAGCGACAAGGGTACAAAATGTCCTGAGGTGCTTAAGAGGAATGGAGAGGTATTCCAAGACTTTCAGAACAATCCCAGAGCCCGAAGGATGGTCATGTCCCTAAGAGCACTTACTGAAATACTTCCTTCCTCCGAGCACGTTTGTTCTTGCGACTCTCCACTCAAGCCGGCCAATAAAGACGAGAATGAGGTGGAGCTCTGTTCCTCGTCAGTGTTCACTCAAACTGGCCAATAAAGGCAAGCCAGAAGTGAGGAATAAGACTTCTCCTCGGAGACAGGGTCCGTGGGGTCGCTACTGCCCAACAGCTCGCCACTTGCTGCCATGCGGGTTTCCAGAGCCACGTTAGCCACGCCAGTAATTTTTCAGTCGTGTGTCCGCCCCCCACGTGATTAAATGGTCAATCAGGACGTGTGGTTGTTAAGGCTGCTTATTATTATCATGTATTTCTATGCAAGCCATGTGGCCTACCCATGCCGCACAGGGTAGCTATACAAGGTAACAATAAACTCAAAAACGCATTTTAATGATCCTGTTTTAAAAATCCTTAATGCGTCAAAGTTGCTCGCGGCATCCAATTTTCCTTACGTTTTTTGAAATTTGCCGGTAATGACCGGCAAATTTCAAAAAACGTCAGATTGTATGTTGATCAAAACATAATTCGCGGCCGTAGCTGGCACTAATGGAAGGACCTTAGCCCTTTGTATTCCGGGGCAGCAGTAAACCTTTCGAACAATCCCGCTGACCCGGCAAGCACTAATTTTAGTCCTACCAATCTGTTTCAAATCCCATCTGTAACTTTTGAAATGAAATGGAACGCGGTAACTATTGTGCTAATCAGGTCCAGTCAACACAGCCTACAGTGAATATGTGGTTTATGTTATTGGATAATTACCCACCCTCAAAAAAAAAGATCAGCACGTCTGGCGTCATGCCATTAGTCCTACACATACCCGGAGTCTCCAGCGCGCAGAGGCCTCTACCGATACGATTGCCCTCCTCTCAATGTCATTGAGCGTATGGTGCAGCGTGCAACGACGACAACACAAAGTGTGACGGCCATCAGCCCTCGCCATGGAACTGAAGCTGCCACACGCAAAGAGTCGTCATCAAACAACATGCACAGGTGAGGCGAAGCTTGCGCGTGCAACCATGTCTCCGACTCCGGCTGTGATGCAGCCCTGAGTCGGGCGAGATCGGCCCCCGAGGAACCCTACAACAGCTGTTCCTGGATCAGCTTAGACGTGACATCATCTCAAGCTCGCTGAACATATGTTGCGTCAGTTGTCTAAAAACTTTATTATGCCACAATACTGTTACCGTGTCTTTTTGAAATAACCACAATAGTATCGTAATAGCACGTTATGCATCGTCTGTGCAATAGAAAATAACGTTATTATAGTAGTAATACTCGTATAATATACAATAATACGTAGCATATTTTTTGGTAAATTTACTGCAATAACCCCTAGGATTTTACCATGACCGACTTATTGTTTGGGTGCATCGTTAGGTATATTATTATAATCAGCCCATAATGATCCCATTGCTGGGACATAGCCGTCCTCTCTTCGAGATTTTATTAATTTTGTGTAAATTCAGACACCAAATATTGTTAATGAAAACTTTTACTTTGACGATCTTGATAATTACTATCATCAGCATAGCTGAAGAAAGTCTACCTATACTAATGGACTGAGGCCTTCTTTGAGTATTACTGAGAAGCGCGATTCCCTTGACCTTCACCAGATGCACGATCTCGTGGGCCTATGATAGCTGCTAATTTCAGTTCTGACGATCACCGTGTCGTTTTAGACAATGTCTGACTTGTGTACCTTTTGCCATTAGACAGCCTCAATGAGGAAACTGTGACGAAAAATAACCCAACACCGTTAAAATCATAACCCTTGTTTTTTATTTCACTATTAACTAAAGCAGTAATGTACCCAGCACAACAAAAGTGGGTAATATATTAGTATTTAATGGTTATGTTGGTCGAAAGTTTGATCGCAATTGCACGCTTTGGCGAGGATCGAAAATCTGACCTGGAAATAGGTAAGTCGTTACTAGTTAGTAGAGGTCGTTGAATTTCGGGGTGAGGAGAGACTCAGGGGAGCTTTTGTTTGAGTAGTAAATAATGAACGGCTCTTTACTTAAGCCCGAACCATAAGTCGATGAAAGCATTCATTCTAATGATGCAGCATACAGGGAAAAAGTCACAAAAACCTTTTTTGAATTTGTTAAGGTTAAAAAAATGTGAGTGGGATTGTCCGAAAGGGTTACTGCTACCCCGGAACATAAAGGGCTAAGGAAGGAACATGGATGGGTTATAATCAGTAAAAGTCTGATACTCCCTTCCGCTCCACCCAGAGCGGGAGGAGTCATTGTATGATTTCCCACCCTAAAAAAAAATGTGATTTTCATTATAATGTTTTTTTGTCAGTGTCTAGTTGGGAAATAGCTTACTTTCATCGATTCATCCGATTTTAGATTAGACGCAAGTTGATAAGAGCAGTGGTAACTGACCCGCCTTACTAGTTGTACCTAGGTCGTGGGTTTGAACTCAGGCAGGCGCTTTACTATGTGTAATTTATTTCATCACCACTGCTCTCAAAACGGTGAAGGAACATATCGTGAGAGGAACTGTCATGTCCTACAACCAACCCGAACTAAGTCTGCGTGGTGGATTACGGCCCGCAGACCCGCTGACTCCGAAGGACGGTGTTCCAGCTGCAGCAGTGAGGGCTATATTACAGGTTGATTATGCTATGGACGTGTTTTATAAGTCGTTGCCGAATTAGGAGACAAGAGAATCGATCGTAAGTAAAGGTCCACTGTTTTATTATTTGTAATAAAAACATCGTCTGGAAACAGAATAATTGTTGTCCAAATAATTTTGCAATACAATGAATATATCACCGATTTTTAAGATCACATTTTGTGAGTGCTATCGTACTTATTACTCTTGTTAGGTATATCGCAGAAAAATGAACACTATGTATGAAAAAAAATGGTCATAAGTTATCTTACCACAATAATTTCGTTTCTTCACTTTTAAATGAATTATACAATTTGTTGTTCAAATTGTTATTAAACTGAAACTCAAAGCATTTATTTCAAATAAACCAATTACAGGCACTTTTAAAATGTCAAGAGGTCGGTCAGTCAGAAAGATGAAGCTAGTTGCCCAATACAAAGCAGTAGGTAGGTACCTATGCAGAACGGGCAATAAACTCCACACCCATCTTTTAAATCAAAATATGGTTACAAAATCTGGCACACCCATCTTTTAAATCAAAATATGATTACAAAATCTGGGTTACATCATTCATAATGAAATATACAATATGTACTGACAGTCTGGGTTACATCATTCATATTGAAATATACAATATGTACTGACAGCGCCCATTCACGAACATAACGCATGGATTAGCACCACTCAGCTCAACCATTTTGAAGGGAGCTAAATGATCCAACACACGCGCCACCATCAGCAAGACATTTCAGAGCATGACATGCTCTCAGGCAGTCAGTAATATTTTGTTATCAGAACGTTTATCAGTAATACGGGCTGGTGTCTGCAACACCACCAATGCGCGTAGTTTGCGTACGGTCATACTTATTGTATCATATTTTTAAAATTGTCACTTTTAGACATGAAATATAGAAATATACCATAACTGTAGTCTCAGAAACATGACCCATGGTATAGTTTAATAAAACGACATCTAACGTTAACATAAACATTCCAAGCATATCCATATAACAATATACAGGGTGGAATTTCGTAATGCCCCCTGGAGGGAAAGTAATCTTAATACTGTAGATAGAAAATTTTACTCAAAGGAAACATTCCTTTATTTTTGAATAGAAAAAAACTGCATTCAAAGATTTCCAAAAAATCGCTTGCCACACCCGGGAATCGAACTGACTAAAATCTGCAAAAAGTACACACTGTACTTTTATTGCCGCGATCGTTAGTATCAATTATAAGGATGAAATCTCTCGAACAAACTTGATAAATTAAATGATGGAAAAACCATGAAATCTTTAATTATTTACAAAAAATTGTAAACTAATTAATTAGTTGCTCGAAATGGGCTCCATTTTCTGGATACACAAATGTATTCTTCTAACAAATTCATTTCTTGTATCCTTTAATAACGTGTTGTGGTGAATATTATAAATCGTATTCTGAACTTCAACTCTCAACTCGTTTACATTCGCATAAGATTTAATGTAAATTTAGTTTTTAACATATCCCCATAAAAAAAAGTCTAAAAGGGTGAGATCCGGTGATCTCGCAGGCCATCTGATTGTGCCGTTTGTACCAATCTAGGTATTAAAGGTATTTATTTAGAAGAATACATTTGTGTATCCAAGAAAATGGAGCACATTTCGAGCAACTAATTAATTACTTTACAATTTTTTGTAAATAATTAAAGATTTCATGGTTTTCCTATCATTTAATTTATCAAGTTTGTTCGAGAGATTTCATCCTTATAATTGATACTAACGATCGCGGGATTAAAAGTACAGTGTGTACTTTTTGCAGATTTTAGTCAGTTCGATTCCCGGGTGTGGCAAGCGATTTTTTGGAAATCTTTGAATGCAGTTTTCTTTCTATTCAAAAATAAAGGAATGTTTCCTTTGAGTAAAATTTTCTATCTACAGTATTAAGAGTACTTTCCCTCCAGGGGGCATTACAAAATTCCACCCTGTATGTGATGACAGCACCCTTTGAAATACTAAAAAGTGAAAGGTACCTACCGTATGAGCTAGACAGCGGCAGAAATAGTATTCTAGGGCTACTGCGCATGCTCTGTTGCACCCCTTCGCAGAAACGTGGAAGCAGGAAAGAAATATACTGAAAGTAGCTCTGTATGAGCGGGACAGAAATATGCAACCAGCTCTCTTCGATATTCATGTTCGCCTGGTACTCCGTTTGCAACTCTTGCTCAATTCGGTGGAAAGTTTGCAAGTGGTTGAAATCAACAGCGTCTATCTAAAATTGAGATTGAGATTGTATGAGACCTTGCTATTAACTTTATATTAAGTATAATTATAAAATTAAATTCTTTGATTTGTACTTAGTAGTAAGGATTTCTTATTCCTACTACATAGCCCACGAAATTCTACTATTTTTTTTATAATTGCGAGCTGACTGCTGATGTTGTATATTGATCAGATTTATTACGCAGCAAATAGGAATATAAAACTATAATATGCTGCAAAGAGCCAAAGAGTCATATTATATTTACGAAATAGTCTCATTTGTAGCATATATGTTTTCATTAGAGAACATGTAAACTTTCTTTGGCGTCGCTGTCGACTCGTCGCGGTCAAAAGTTAAACGATTCATTGCCACATCATGATGTGGCAATGGCCATACTTAATTCATTGACCAGGGTTTCAGGGTAAACAGGGTCTGAACGGAATATTTAAGGTCACAGGGAGTGTTGGCCAACTGCCTTTCTGTAATTCTGACAGAGTTTTAATTTTATTCCTTGGAAAATGTGTCTGGCATTATATTCCTCAAAAGATACATAAGAACTTAGGAATACAGATAAGATAGATATAAATCATTCCTCAATATCATTCCTCAATCTCAAAAATATACTCGATTGTTGCCTTTTATTCTCAGCAGGTATTATAGGAAAATAGCAACATGTCGTGTTGTTATGTTTTAATTTGAGCAACAAACAAATCGGAAATCGTTTTGTATATCCTTGGCTTTTGTTTGTACAATATTTGTTCTGCAAACTATTGATGGAATCAGTCAACAATTTTTTGCATACCTACCTGTAAAGCCCGGAAGCTTTCGGGTGTAAGTTTACCATGTCGTGGAACTAGGGACCTACTTTTTATAATGAAAAACATGCGGGACTAACTTATTATTACAAAGAAGCCGTTAATATAAATGTTTTTATGACGTTTTTTTTTTACTTAACGTACACTGTCCCACTGCTGAGCAAAGGTCTCCCCCAAATCCTTTCAGACATCTTGAGTCACCTCGATCCATCCTTTGCGGTATGCGTCTAAGTCGTCTCGCCACCTCTGCCTGAGCTGGCTTCGACGGCGCCGTCCATCCTCAAGCACCCACCTTGTTGCGACTATTGCCCAGCGGTCACTATGCATGCGGCTAGCGTAAAAGTTAAAAGTTATGATTGCATAAAATGATCATAATTGGTAATTTGAACTTAGAGATAAAGATTCAATAAATGCTTATTGGTTACGGTCGCGAATGACTTATATTATTATTAATATACAACCTACACTAATACTGACCAAGTTACAGAAAATCATAAGAAAATACGACGACACGGTTGGCGCAGTGGTTGAGCGATTGACTGCTGCGCACTATGTCCCGGGTTCGATTCCCGCACGGAACAAATATTTGTACGACCTGCAAGTATTTGTTACGAGTCTGGGTGTTTTTCTATCTATAATATGTATGTATTTACAAAAAAAAATGTATATAAGTAGTATATCAGCCATCTCGTTACCATAACACAAGCATTAGGTTGCTTAGCTTGGGACGATATGGCGATGTGTGAAATGTCCAAGGATATTATTATTATTATTAAAATTTGAATCCTTGAGCTTTGACCTTGAGAAGAAGAACTTATGTCTTATTCAATTTTTAGAGTTGGTATATCTTCCACAGAAACCACTTCAGAGACGTGCTGCACAACGGTCTGGGTATGACGGATGCATACATGATGGAGCGTGTGATGGTGGCCCTGGACCGCGGGACCTCGCCTCACGTAACGATGGCTACCTTCGCAAAAGCCATGTCTCTTTACCTTCGAGGCGATTTGGAGGAACGTATCACTTATGCATTTACTGTAAGTAATCATAAAATAATATGCCACTAGCCGACTGTTTTTCCACTGCAGGGCAGTAGTCATTCTTCTGAATTTAACTGAGTAGGCAGGTATTTTTGCATTCTATGAGGGGATACAATCATCACATCTTTTTGTAGTCGTTGCAGTATCTTATATTTTGGTTCCGCTCATTTCGTATTTTTTTTTGGAAATCGATAACACATAATATATTTGTGTTGTCACTTCTTTAATCTATACCTTCCACAAATTATACATATCATAATATTAGCCGGTATCTTGACAACAGATATTTATGTCTGAATCTTGAAATCAGATGTTATTGACGACCTGTCCATAGTAATATATTAATTGTGCTTGACTGTACAGCACAATAATAATATTATATACTATCAATCGATTTCGGATCACAAACACTGACTTATGGTGATGATGATGTAACCTTTTTTTTTTTTTTTTTTTTTAACGCTGGGAAATCATCCAATGACTGCTCCCGCTCTGGGTGGAGCGGAAGGGAGTGTCAGACTCTTACTGACTAAAACCCATCCATGTTCCTTCCGTAGCCCTTTATGTTCCGGGGTAGCGGTAACCCTTTCGGACAATCCCGCTTACCCGGCAGGCTTGGCCCTGAGGGGCACCTTCATATGCTGACATCTCTTTGAGGCGCGCGTGGAACATATACGCGCCGTACGGCACGGGTCTGGTGCTGATCGAACGGTGAGTCACCCATTACTCACCGTCCGCAGGCCCGCGCCTACGGTGGCCGGGAGTCGTCACGTGGCTCCCGACGCCCGGGGCGTCTCCTGCGGCGGCTGGGACGGGAGAACCTTTCTCTCTCCCATCCCGCCACCTCCTTCGCGAGCATAACTTTTTCGCAGAAGGAGGTGACTGCCTCCCACTCCCTCTCGCCCCGGACCATGGCTTGCACCAGGGCCGGGCGCGAGAGGTCGCCGCCGCCGATCGCCTCTACGAGGACACGGCGGTGCTCTGCCCATGCTGGGCAGGTTTGCACCGTGTGCTCTACCGTGTCCTCTGGGCGATCCTTGCAGTGGTGACACCCGGGCGTTTCCTCCCGCCTGATGATGTGCAGGAACCTCCCGAAACATCCATGTCCGGTGAGGACCTGCGTCAGGCGGTAGGTGAGGGCGCCGTGACGCCTCTCTAGCCACTCCTCAAAGAGGGGCCTTACCGCCACTATCGTGGCGTGCCCTGCGCTGGGTTGCGACAGTCGCTGATTCCAGGCCGCCATGAGATCGCGCCGGAGGTCCGTCCGCTCCGCCGCAATTTGCTGCGGAAACGGAGTTTCCCCCCAGCTTAGTACCTCCGCGCGCCAGTCGAACAGGCGCGCGAGGACTATCGCCTCCAGATCCCACGGTGGCAGTCCGGCAAGGAGGCTTGCCGCCTCGCCCGAGATCGTGCGGTACCCCCGGATAAGCCGTATGGCTTCCACCTTTTGGGGCGCGTTCAGATAATGGGCGGCTCGCCGCCGCAGTGAACGCGCCCACACCGGGGCCCCGTAAAGGGCCATGGACCGCACGACTCCCGCGTAAAGCCTCCGGCAGGAGGCGTTTGGCCCCCTCAAATTGGGCAAGAGCCGCTTGAGGGCGGCCCCAGTCCGTTTCAGCTTGGGGGCCAAACGTCGGAAATGCTCCACGAAATTCCATCGGCTGTCGAAGACCAGACCCAGGTATTTCATCGTGGTCTCGACGCCGATGTGAACCCCTCCTACCGTAAGTTGGGATCCCGATGGTGGCCTATTCCGAGGCCCATGAAAGGACATGGCCTCGGATTTGTGCAAAGCCACCTCGATACCCAACTGCCGGATCCTCTCAACGACTGTCGCAACCCCGCGTGTCATCGCGTCGGCCGCCGCCTGGTGCGACCTCCCCTGCGCCAGGACCAGCGTGTCGTCAGCGTAGCAAACTACGCTGACGCCGTCAGGGAGGTCGCCCCGCAGCACCCAGTCGTAACCGATGTCCCACAGGAACGGCCCCAGAACCGATCCCTGCGGGACACCGCACGACATCTCTCGCCGGTTCCATTCCCCATGATGATGTAACCTGGGCTGAACATGCCTGGCCATCAATAATTATCATCCCTTGTCGATGATGACTGCGTTCAGCTGTGTATAGTATGATTATTACACAGTTTTTCGTGAGGAAACCGGCCTGCTAGAGAAATATTTCTCAACGATGTGTGAAGCTAAGTCAGAGGCCCGTGGGCAGCATATAAACTCTGACACCAGGTTAGCCACTAACCATCCGAAAAAGAAAGAAGACACCGTTTTTGCACTTTTTTTCCGATTACACCAGAAGGAAGAGGATGATTTTCAAGATTAATTTACATAATAATATGTAATTGTATGTATATGTCTTTGGCACGTTCTTAAGCCTAAACGGCTTGATGTATTTTAACGTATGAGATGTCTGTAGCTTTGTCTTAATTGTGTTGGTGATGTAGGCTACTTTAGTTATATTGATATATTTGTTCTGCGAATATAGAGTTGGAAAGTTTTTTTTAGGTAGATTTTTTTTTATTTTTTATTAATTTTTATTTATAGTTAATTAAAACGGCACAGGTCCAATTACATTAATTAACATAGAATTATTAAGATTAAAATAAAATAAGCATTCAAACAACATACCATACAAAAATTAGATTCAAATTCAAAGATATACAATTCGTGGATAAGATTATTAATTATTTGAGTAAATAGTTAAATAAATTAAAAACATAATAAACTAACATAAAATATCATGTAACAGTGGACATCCTCGCATATTGTCTCTCACAAAACACCAGACAGGCACGCATTATTTTCTTCCATTCATCAGCAAACACATCTTAGGGTTCGACATACCGGGGATTCCGCTCTAGCAACCGATCTAGATAGCGGTTGTGCGAACAGGTTATGACGGCGGCTTTGACGGTGCCCAAGGTATTTGTCAGGCACAAATAGGCAGCAGAAAAGTCCGTGAAGCTCAGGGCAGTCAATACGACCGCTTAGGGTTTTACAGGCAATCGTGAGTTGATCAAAGATTGAAGATTGTAGATATCTAATAAAAGCTACTAATGAGTCAATGTCAAATACACTTCTCATCAAAAAAATCGAAAGACCTTGCAAGTTTATGTTTTGTAAGGACTATCAGTTTTTTATTATTATTTATGAATAAATATCAAATGTCGCTTAATAGTGAGTTTTATGAGGTTTTCAAATTCTAATGTTATTGTTCTGAATTCAAATTAAATTTTCATAGGTTTCGTGTTTTCTATAATGAGTCATTTTTATTTTGTATGGAGAACGAAGGCAATGAATGAAACAACACACGTAGGTGAAAAAAAAACTGAAAAACTTTTATTAAATAACGTTTAATAACTAGTGTTCCCTCCTCGAGCTCTTATCACCGCTTCCATCCGGTTTTTCATCGATCGGATGAGAGTTACGATGACATGCTGTGGGATGTTGTCCCATTCTTCCTGAATGGCACTTTTCAACATTAAGTGAGTCTGTTTAGTTGATCCCAGAGATGTTCAATTGGATTCATGTCCGGGCTCTTTGCTGGCCATCCCATTATGGAGATACCCTCTCTACGACAAACATGCTTTTGTTAAGCAGGTTAAACTTCGGCGCCCTCCTGCTCCTTGGATGACGACAGGGGTTCGGATGGCGATGAGGCGCAGGGATCGAGCCTTTCGTAAATTTAAAAAAGATCGCAGTGAAGAAAACCGGGTCCTTTTCAAAGCTGCTAGAAATCGGTGTAATCAGATGATACGCAACGCCAAACGCCGCCATATCCTTGAGAACATTTCTTCTTCTTCACCTGCTGATATCTGGAAGTTCCTCGGCACTCTTGGTATCGGCAGGCCACGTCATGTGGATTTTCCTAACACTATTGGTCTTGATGATATCAACCGTCACTTCACAACCACTTGTCATTTGGATTCCCAAATGCTGTCCCAGACGGTCGGTTTAATCAATGGCCTAACTAGTCCCATTATAGAACCATTTCACTTCTCTCCGGTCACCTTGGATGAAATTAAAAAGATCATCCTGTCCATAAAGTCCAAGGCTGTGGGCTACGATGGCATCAGTCGCAGTATGATCGTTTGGATCGGAGGGAGAAGGGTATCCTTCTCCCTCCGATTACCCAAATGATCAACTTTTCTCTTCATTCCGGACAATTCCCATCCCAGTGGCGTATGGCCTTTGTACGCCCACTCCCTAAAATTTCTAATCCCTCCCTACCCAGTCACTTTCGCCCCATTTCCATTCTTCCGTTCCTGTCAAAAGTGCTTGAGGCCTGTGTACATAAGCAGTTTTCGGGGTTTGTTCACCGCAACAACCTCGTTAACTCATTTAGTCTGGATTCAGGCCTGGGCACAGCACAGCGTCCGCTCTCCTTAAAGTGACTGGCGACGTTAGAGAAGCAATGGAGGATACTAAATTTACCGTTTTGGTATTAATTGATTTCTCCAATGCCTTTAACGCCGTCAGCCATGAGATTCTCCTTTCTATCCTCTCTCATCTTATGGTTTCGTCCGAGGCCCTGGAATTATTCTCTTCTTATCTTCAGGGACGCCAGCAGTCGGTACGCGTTGATGAGAGCTCGTCGAGTTGGCGTGATCTGCATGCTGGTGTTCCACAATGCGGTATTCTTTCTCCATTGTTATTCTCCATCTTCATTAATTTTATAACTCATTGTCTTCGGTGTTCGTATCATCTTTATGCTGGTGATCTTCAATTGTATACAGCTGCACGGGTTGAAGGTTTGTCAGACGCTATAGCAGATGTAAACCGAGACTTGGATGCTATCAAAAAGTGGTCTGACAGTTTTGGGGTTTCAGTAAACCCCTCGGAAGTGTCAGGCCATTATAATTGGTAGCTCGCGCATGATGGGTAGGGTGACGCTTAGCTATCTTCCACCTCTTATTTTAATGGTACCGTCATACCCTTCACCCCTACTGTGAAAGATCTCGGTTTGCATCTTGACTCGACACTTAGCTGGCAACGCCAGGTCGCTAGTGTTAGTCAAAGGGTCAGTGGTACTTTGCGATCGTTGTATCGTCTGAGAAACTTTTTGCCCGCTAAGACCAAAGCTATGCTTGTGCAGACCTTGATTTTCCCTATCATCGACTATGGTGACGTCTGCAGCTCGACAGATTGCTTAACAATTGCATCCGGTTCATATTCAACCTCCGTAAGTATGACCATGTGTCTAGTTTTAGATCTGAGCTCAGATGGATGTCCATACGCCAAAAAAGAAGTTTACGGGCATTGACGACTCTTTTCTCCCTCCTAACCTCTCCCTCTCCTCCTTCTTATTTGATTTCTCACTTCCAATATCTTTGTTCTTCCCATGCTAAGAATCTGCGTTCTTCTAACAACCTTCTCCTACGCTGTCCTTCTCATACTTCTGACTTTGTTCATTCCTCCTTTCATATTCAGTCCATTCTTCTTTGGAATGCGCTTCCTCTCGATATCAGGACGGCTACCAGTCGGTATGCATTTAAGCGGAAATTGCAGAGTTATTTACATAACAAATAGCGTAGAGTTATCTCACCACCTGTCTTCCTTGTATCTAATGTATGTATATATGATATATATATATATAATATAGTTATCTATTATAGTAAATAATTATGTATGTTATGTATTACAGTATAAACTGTTATTATAAGGTTTTAACCTATTTATGTACCCATTTTATTCAAGTCTCAATGTTTTATATGTAGTCTCAATGTTTTGTATTTTCCTACTATTTAAAGCACCTGCCATCTAATCTCTTCACCACCCTTGGTTGACTGGTAGAGAATGCCTAAGGCATTAAGTCCGCCTTTGTACCTTTATTGTGTGCGAAAAGTTTAAATAAATAAATACCCGACTTCGGTAAGGTAATCACGTACGACGCTCGCGGTGTGGACTCTGGCGTTGTCGTGCATAAATGTGAACCCGTTGCCGATAAAGTGTGCATAGGGCATCACGTGAGGCTCTAGGCACTGTTCCACGTACCGATGACAATTCAAAGCAGGTAGACGTGGCCCAGAGACGAAGGCAAGCTCTGTCTTACCGTCGGTGCTGATTCCTCCCCAAACCGTCCACGAACCACCACCGTAACTGACCCTTTCTTCAATTCGTTCAAATCAAAGCGTTTTCCATATCTTCTGTAGACCTCGTTCCTTCCGTCGTTACCATAGAGCATGATTTTACATTCATCAGAGAAGAGAACTTTGCTCCATTGGAGTATTGGAGGTATACCAATTTAGGTGCTCGCGTGCAAAGTCATGGCGCGCTCTTCGATGGTCTGCAGTTAATTTCGGTCCATTTGCTGGCTTGTGTGGTACCAGTCCACGTTCCTTCAACCTTCTTCTAATTGTAGAGTCACTTACAGCGACCCTTCGTACAACTTGAAGCTGCTGCTGCAGTTGAAATGCATTAGGCGCCGGTTTCGCAAAGAAGTTGTTACAATAAATCGATCATCTCTCTCAGAAGTGACCCGATTCCTGCCAGATCCAGAACGGCGCGTGAACATACCAGTCTCTCGATAGCGGTTGTAGACTCTATGAACAGATGACAGGCTTAGATGCAATGTTCGAGCCACAACACGCTGACTAAGTCCAAAATCCAGCAATGCCACCACTTGGGCGGCTTCTGTGGGCGTTTTTATTTTCTAAAACATATGGATACTTATCCATATGTTTTAGAAAATAAAACTTTTTTCAGACGTCTTAAAGTCACAGTAAACAAATTAAAAACAAAAACGTTAAAGATAAACACAAATTTTTAGTTTTTGAACGTGAAATGTTCTCCAACTGTAGACGCACATTTGTCTCAAAATAGTGATTCATTTCATTTAGAGGATAAACAAATGAAATTCTAATTTCGAATTTTAAATTTTCGCTTACCATTGTAATTGCCAGCTATACAATAACGCTTTTTTTTCATGGAATGATAAATCTTTTGTATTAAATTAGGTGTTTAAATTTTTTAACAAATTAAAACAGGTGTTTCGATTTTTTTGATGAAAAGTGTATCTTGATTCTGTCCTATCAAGCTGAATTCTTGCAAAAAGTAGGCGAACTTCCCTGTAAGGGACTACTCACACTTAATCAGCTCTATTCGGCTTATGCCCGTAGAAAACAAAGATTTTGTATGGGAACGCGTACGCATCCGTTCAGCTATCCGCGTCTATTCAGCTTTCGCCGCAAACAATGTGTTATTAAAATGCGAGTGTTATATGTACAAAATCTTAGGTTAACCGAGGGATATACTTTCAGGGGTTACTACAGTACTCATGAAAATTAACAACTTTGACTATGAGACCAACTCTGAAATTTGAAAAAAAATATCAGCTGTTTCATACTTTTTGACGAATTATGCGAACATAAAATGTACTGAACAGCTGTTTTTTTTTCGGGTACTATACACTCTGAAAGTATGTCCCTCGTTTAACCTAACACACTGTATAGAGTTGTTGCCGCGTTTAACGCTTCGGCACAGCGCTGTATATAGGGATGGTTCTCAAATTCAAATTCATTTATTAGTGTGATTTTTGGTACATTTTACATGAGATCTTAATATTATAATATAGTTCCTCAAAAATCTACCTCGAAGACACACTCTTTCACAGACATTATTATTAATTTTTATAAAAAAGAATAATTAACATATTAAAATAAAATAATTACAACAAATCACAACATAACATAAGACTGAAAAACAAAAAACAGCAAAACAGTTGAGTAGTTATACATAATCAATGAAAATAAAGTTATTAATAAAATGTCAAAAATAAATAAATGTCAATGTCAAATAAATTACAATTTATCATTAAGGAATTCGTCAATAGAATAATAACATTTTTCCACTAATAGGTGATAAGGCAGTCTCAAATATGTACAAGCAAGGTAAAGTCATTATTTTTAACAATACAAAATAAGGTTTGCAGCTATCAGTTATTTTTATACCGGTAATAGCTCTAATGCATCTTTATTTATTTATTTATTTATTTAATCACAAAATCCACAGCTCTTAAACAATTTTACTAAAATAATTATTCTTAACCTACAGCCAATAACGGATTTACAATTTATTATCTACACTTATTATAAGCATCAGAAAGCAAAACATGATGACTTATTTAGTAAAAAATACCCAGGTGTGTAGTGTAAATGGGTGTGTAGGAGTGTATGTGAAAAATGAGATGATGCGTAGATTACTGTTAGTTATTACTCAATTTGCTGCATACAGAAGTAACCAATAGGTCCCTGAATGTGCCTTTTTTGGTGTTAAATAAATCAAGATGCGAGAATTTATTGTTAAAATTTCTTAATATCCTACCAATCACAGAATTATGAGCGTAGTTTGTACCACTATGCGGCACAGCAAATAACTGTGTGTGCCTAGTCCGCCGTGATGGAGCATTGAATCTTAGAACTAGATCATTTAAAGCGGTACTATCGATGTTCCCATTACAAATATTATAAAGAAAAAGCATGTCCAGAATCATACGTCTGTTCTCCAATGGTAGTATATTATGATGTTTGCATGAGTCCAGATAATCCTTGGACTTAAAACTAGTGCGATAGTTAATATATTTAACGAATTTGGATTGTATAGACTCTATTTGCTGTATATAAACTAGGTAGTGAGGATTCCAGATATTACTGCAGTATTCTAAGATACTACGTATGTACGCAAAATAAAGTATTTTAATGCAATTTATATCAGTAAACAATTTACACGTGCGCATAATAAATCCAAGGTTTTTGTATGCCTTACCGACGACAATAGGACACATGCTCCGAAAACAGAAGTTTTGAGTCCAGGATGACACCAAGATCTTTTTTGCGATTTGAACACCATGTCTTTATTGCAGGAATTACCCCTAAACATGACTCCGTAACGTAGTATAGAATCGACATATCCATAGTATGCAGTGAATGCCGCTGCTTGACTGACTACCGTCTTTAGTTTATACAAAGCAAAGACAAACTTACTATTTTTTTTAATTAATATTGAAGTATGCTCTTTCCAATTAAGTTGATTGTCGATTGTTAAACCCAAAAATTTTGTATTTGAAACTTCTTCAATTTTTTCATCATTAAAGATTTCATTTAGTTCCGAATAAGCTACTCTTTGAAGAAAATTCATAATTTTTGTTTTCTTCTAATTTATAATTAGGTTGTTATATTCTAACCAGTTAACGGCTCTTGGCTCATTCTCGACTCCTTGTTGACAAGTTTTCCTTTTCAATTTCTCGATAGAAGCGTTTCAGCGGAGAAAACACGCTATGACGGCTTTTCTCATTCTTACGATGCTGTACGCGGCTGCTAGCAGAACTTTATAAGTGTGACCAAAATCGTTCAGCGAAATGCGAATGGAGCTAAATAAGTGTGAGTAGTCCCTTAGTCTCCAATTTTAGGGATAGACGTGAACAATATATAACGTTTTACGAACGTTTATACAGCAGTACCTATCCTTTTAAGGATTCTTTTAGGGCGCTACTTTACTTTTACGGCGGACAAACTGTTCATACAACTACTAATATAGTTTTATGTAAAGAGGTTACGTTCATGTAAGCTGTTTCTCTATTTATCTTTGTCAACCTTTGTGTGTATATTTTTACTTTATACGAGATACACACGTATCCTTTGAGAAAAATGAACTTCAAATCATATTTTTGGTCTCAATTTCTTATTACTTCATAGAAAGATGAAAACAAAGGGAATGTTGTGCGTTTGTTATGACAGGCACGTTCGTTCATAATCTTTGACTGTTTGTTTCGGAAATCAACGTCTTAGATTTCTTTTTTTCGCATAGTCTTTTACGGTTATACACTCGCGGTTAAGTAATACGATTCGATGACAAACATTCCTGTAACTTGCAAATTAATAATGGTACATGCATGAAACTAACTTCATACTACAGGGAATTTTAATACATAAAACCTTAATGAATTATAACATAATTAAAGAATCCTCGAGTTTGGCGCCCCCTATAATGTCAATGTACAAAAAAAAACATCTGTTCCATACATTATGCTCGCATAACTCGTCAAAATGTAGGGAACAGCTGATTTTTTTTCGCCTTTTCATGTGTGTTCCCTTAGTAAAAATTGTTCATGATGATGAGTACAATGACAACTTAAAATATTGCCTATGAATTCAATTTCACCCTGTATAAGGTGACCACAAGCTAACAAAAGTGTCCACGCGCGCCTCAAAGAGATGTCAGCATATGAAGGGGCCCCAAGCCTGCCGGCTAAGCGGGATTGTCCGAAAGGGTTACCGCTACCCCGGAACATAAAGGGCTACGGAAGGAACATGGATGGGTTTTAGTCAGTAAGAGTCTGACACTCCCTTTCGCTCCACCCAGAGCGGGAGCAGTCATTGGACGATTTCCCAGCCTTAAAAAAAAAAGCTAACAAAAGTGTATATTTATTATTATTTCAGTGCTACGACCTTCTAAGCGAGGGCCACCTCAGACGGGAGACCATGTACCAGCTGATGAAGAAGAGCTTGGCCAAGTCTTCAAGAGACGACGATGTAGAAGAAGCAGTCAAGGTAGGGTTAAAATAAGCATTATCGTCACAAAGCGTGTATTCGCCGACGCTGTAGTATCGACTGACAGTACTTGGTTTGTATGCGATGTGTTGACAATTGGCACCTGTAGTAACGGCCGCCAAGGCGTGTTCATGCTCTGTGTTTTTTTGTATTCCATTTAACGCGATATTGCGCCGGTTGTCTCAAAGACAACGCACATTGATGTGAGAACGTTTGAAAATTTTCTTTCTACACCCGCCAAATTCATGGTGCACACTATGTGATTATGGTTTGTTTTCATACGGGTAAAAAATCAAAACATAAACAAACCGACCGCGCGCGGCTCTAGCCCCACGTCAATATGTTAGCTTTGTTTAGGACTTTAAGAAGTTGCGTGCATGAGTTGATGCAGAGTGATCTCCTAGGAGCGTGTCTGCAGATGTATAGTCACGACCAGGGTAACCATTGCTAGTTTACGTCCGATAAGGACCAGGTCCGTGCCGGACGGTGCGTACGTGTTCCAAGCCCGCCTCAAATAGATATCAGCATTTGAAGGAACTCGTTAAGAATGAAGCCTGCCGGGTAAGCGGGATAGTTCGAAAGGGTTACCGCTACCCCGGCACATAAAGGGCTATGGAAGGAACATGGATAGGTTTTAGTCAGTAAGAGTCTGACACTCCCTTCCGCTCCACCCAGAGCGGGAGAAGTCATTGAAGGAAGGTAACCATTGCCTTTTCTTGAGGGAAACAAGTACTTTGCTATACTGTAATGCACGGCAACACGAGATCTTTATGTGCGCCCTCCTCTCCTCCCAAAGTTCACTCTTAAAGTAACCTAATTCACCACGTGCCCTAAGCTAAACTAGAACAGGAAAATAGAACAGCTTCTGCAAACACTCAAATGAATTAATAGAAACGAAAGTATTGGATCATATCTTAATAACAAAACTTTAATGGAAGTGCCTTGAGTAGGTATGTTGAAATAGATCGTAATGTTGGAAGGGAGAAACCTTCACCTAGAACTTGATCGATTAATCGTATCAGACAGTAAATTGAGTCAACCAAAAAACTGAATACTTGTATCAGAAAAGTATGCTCTTTGGCTATGTTCGTATTTCCAATTTAGCATGAACGTTGCGGCACAGAATTACCTCCAACTGGAACGTGACGACAGCTTTTAAGTTTCCGGGTAAGCGGGATTGTCCGAAAGGGTTACCGCTACCCCGGCACATAAACGGCTAAGGAAGGAACATGAATGGGTTTTAGTCGTAAGAGTCTGACACTCCCTTCCGCTCCACCCAGATCAGGAGGGGTAATTTGATGATTTCTCACCCTTAAAACAAATGAGACGTACTATGATATATATATTTCAGGACCTAATAACACTATTTTGACTCTAAAATAGGCAAATTCTTACTTGCGTCTCTTGAAATTTCTTGAGACCCTGGGTTCCAGGACTTTTGGTAGGCTAGGCGTACAAGGGGCCGAAGCGATCTCAATCAATTAAGTAAACAATTTATTGCCCAGACTATAACAACTTGAGACTGTGAATTGAATTAGAACGTTATTTTTCACTCATAAATGTACTTGATAAAGTCTAGACTACTGTCTTTTTCTGTAATGTTACAAGCAAATTGATTTCTTGATTTCTTTTGAATAGGAATGAATATTCTGATATCTTACAACCAAACCACTTGACATCTATTAGATATCTATAGAAATAAATAAAGTAAATCAAACTTGGTTTTCGTCTCTGTTTGTAACCTATATCTTGTAAACCACGGGTCACAAATTAGTTTCACTCGGGGTCCGTTTTAAGAAATGAAATGACCATCGCGGTCCGCGAAAATTATTTATTAAACTAATGTAATTACGGAAATAACAAAGGTATTTTTCGCTTGTTAGCTCGTTACTTCACTCGGCCATTTTTGAATTGACGTCAACAAAGATAATGCGGGGGATACATTTTTATTAAATTACTTACTCTGTAGTGCAAGTTACTGTGTACTTGCGGTCCGCACAAAATGGGACGGCGGTCCGTATGCGGTCCGCGGTTCGCCATTTGGCGACCCCCGTCTAAACCATAAATTGGATTTTGATGCAGTTTTCACTATCGTTTAGAGAATTTAATCCGTCAGATTATTGTATGTACATTAATATTATAACTTAGATTTAGCACAATATTTTAAATACATTTTTTAAATATTCCTATACTAAAACTATTGTTAGTTGTTACTAATCTGTCTCACTCAGTCTCAAGCGCGTAGATAATGCCCTCGCGCTCCTACCCACAGAGGCATTAAAACTGAATTTAGGGGATGATTGGCCCGTTGGATCGGTCTGTCTTCTTGTAAAAGGTTTTAAAATAGTTGTCTGGTGGACATATATAAAAATGGAGCATCAGAACTTACGTGAAGATAAGTAATTATTTTGGGAGCTCTAAAGCGTCTGCAAAGCAATTCGGCCGACGAAAAGTGTCTGGGAGTATGGGCGACTTATTTTAAAGATATTGCCTAAAATACGCAAAAATCAGCTTGGAGAATTTACGTGTAATTTATTTTTTATATTTTTATGCACCTTATACCTGATACCTGAAAATTGGCCGTCTAAGCAGGCTAGCAGGTAGGCATGCGTTCTTAGTACATACTAACACCACTCAATCGTCCGCATCCCCTTCGTCAGAAAATACGTGACATCTGGTGGTCCTGGAATCTTATTCTATATTCGACATAATATAAGAAGTTTAGAAAATTTGGGTAAAAAAAATGCATTTTGCGATTTTAATTCATTATTAAAAAATGCGCGATTATCTACAATTTCATATGTTTTTTCTCAATAATCAAGCTTTTTTAGAATTTGAACTTCAAATGTCTGATAAAAAATTATCTGCTACTTTTTGAATATTCTTTCAATTCTTACTATCAATATTATGGATACCGAATCTAGTTTTAACGAAATACCCCACTACTGGACCCTTTTTGCTTAGACGCCTACATTTTCTTCCCAACGTTAAATTCACCAGTCAAAAATTCGCAAAAATACATCGGACAAACATGTAGATTTTCGATTAGAAAACCAGGCTTGATTTTAAGTTCAAAGCCTTTCCTCATACACGCATCGCCCTCTGTGTCAATCTAAAGGAACTGAAAAGACTTTTCAAAACTAGCGCTCCTAGCGGCAGTAACTGAAACCTTCGTGGGAACTGAAAGCTTACATTACAGTGGATAGCAATTCATCTTTCTCTTATCCAGGATAGATGGCACCACTGACCATGTTTTAAGTTCTATAGGCCAACAGAAGTGTTTTGGATGAAAACACTGGTCAATATTTTCGAACTAGATGTCGCTAGTATTTTGAAATACTACTTCATAATCAGCGGTCATTTCTTAAAGTCCAAACAATATGTTATTAAGATGTTTTAGTCGAGCAATGTAGGGTCCTTTGCAGCTTTGAGTTGACCTATCCCGATAGACGGTTCGCATGCATCAGTTACCGTGTATCTCAACATTAGAGAGCTCAACCACCCACCATGACGTCACCGGACCTACAGAACTGGCTAGATTCAGAATCTCCGGTTAAGTTCCAATTTGACTCAAATTGTGTAGCTTTTTTTATTATATCTTTTAGATAGTACCTGTCCGAATAGTGTGAAACTAGTTTTTGGATCTTTACCACTTAGGTACTTGTATACTTTTTGGGTTAGGTGAAGAAAGGCGGGGCTCCAATGTGGGGCTTTTTGATATTACTGTTATTAGATAGGTATTCGAAACATGTCTGAAATATCGATAACTCACACCCGAACATAATCGCATGTGACACACATTTCACCCCGTGCGTCTAGTCGCTGCGACTAGTAGCAAGAACCTACCGCTCCCCTAGCTTGTCGCTGGGAGATTAGAATAAAATGTTATTATGGAAATTGTCGGCCGCAGCCGTTGTGTCTATAAACCAAGTATATGTCGCAGTCACATGTTGCACAGTGTGCACCATGCCTTAATTGGTAAATAAAAATATCTGCTTAGCTTTTATTTAATATAAGCGACTAGTTTTAGCGCTCTGTATTTGTTCAGCCGTTATTGTTGACCGTTGCAACGCATTATTAAGAAACCAAATCTTGCTCTCTGCCCAATACACTTCGTAGTTTAAATTTTGAATTGTGTATTCATTTTTCTTTCAATGATGTTGTGATGCCGCCAATTTGAAATTTGGTCAGTATGGTCGGAACTGTACTCTTCTGCTAACAACCTAATGTAATTTACCCATTTTAGCAAATCAATGATTTTGAATTTGAATTTGACAGTGCATCACGACCGTATTATGAAAGAATATAATATGATTAGGGACGGAAAAATACATGATACGGACTACCCACTGGCCCACTTGGATGTAGTAACAGCATTTCCTGTGCCTGCGCGGGCAGATGTGGCGGGAAGAGCGAGTGAATATTTTTATTGAGAAAATGATTTCCTACATACGATGGTTATAGGAGGAGGATTCTGGAATAATGTTGTTTAAATACTGTTTACTAGTTTGTTAGTGTTTCTATGTAGTTTACAAAATTGGAAAATTGATTAACTTATTACACTCAGGAATGTTTAACCTTGTCTACATAAAATTTACCCACTGATGAATGTATTGTCTCCGACCTAAGCTTCCTATTTCCAATCATTATGATATTTTTCCATTTATTAATTTATTACCGTTTTTGCAACGTTTTTTATAACGCTCATGAGTTCTTTGTCTTCAAGTCCCATCCGAGGAAAGTATTTTGTAACTGAAAACCGTAGACATCAATAATAATGAATTTGTCTGACGAACCTTACAAATACGTCTCATTTATTTTCACCCAAATCGAATGATATTTAATATTTGGTACCAAACAACCCAATTACTTTACTCTACCCTTTGTACGACTTCAAACTAGTTCTAGTAGTTTTAGGGATTTTTTTAAACAAGCACGCGATATTTTTTCGATGACCTAGATATAGGTAGACTATTGATCGTCACATGCATGTAAAGGTTGCTTCACACTTGAATCGATTAGGCATGATTCTGCACAGCCAGTCGGCAAAATTTAATATTACACCCATAGGCTGATTACGCTATATATATAGCGTAATCAGCCTACGGGTGTTCCCACTGCTGGGACACAGCCTTCCCCTCTATAAGAGAGAGTGGGGCGTAATCCACCACGCGAGCTGACGTCCATGTCTGGTGAGGACTGACGCAGGTCCTCGACGGACATGGATGTTTCGGGAGGTTCCTTCCTGAAAATCATCAGGTGGGAGGAAACGGGTTTCACCATTGTGACGATCACCCAGAGAACATAGTGGAGCATACGGTGGAGATCTGCCCCTCTTGGGCAGCACCCGCTAATTGTAGAGGCGATTGGCGGCGGTGGCGACCTCTCGCGTCCGGCCCTGGGGCAAGTCATGGTCCGGAGACTCCTTCTGCGAAGCAGTTATGCTTGCGCAGGAGGTGGCGAGATGGGAGAAGGAAAGGTCCTTCCGTCTCAGCCACCAAGGGAGACGCCGCGGGCGTCGCGACCCGCGCTACGACTCACGGCCACCGTAGGCGCGGACCTGCGGACTGTGAGTAATAGGTAGCTTAGCTTAGCTTAGCTTAGCTGTTCCACGCGCGCCTTAAGAGATGTCAGCAATAAGGAAGGGGCCCGTTAGGGCCGAAGCCTGCCGGGCAAGCGGGATTGTCCGAAAGGGTAACCGCTACCCAGGAACATAAAGGGCTAAGGAAGGGACACGGATGGGTTTTAGTCAGTAAGAGTCTGACACTCCCTTCCGCCCCACCCAAAGCGGGAGGAACCATTTGATAATTTCCTAAAAAAAAACAAGGGTTCGAAACTACAACCTATAACTTGTATGTCACGACCATACGAAGCGGACCACTGTCCTTGGCTGATTTACTTACTTTAATATAAAATTGAGTAAATGACAAAACTTTTTGTAAAATCTAAGTAAATAGACCTAATTAGTTCTTTCTAGTCTTATATCTTTTAGCTATTCTGCATCGTAACAATCTCCAAGCCAGCCGTAGAAATTCTGATTCAAATCCGATTTAGTCCCGTAACGTTAGAAATATTATTACCTACATTTTCTATGAAGCTGGTATTATAGCAGCGCTAGGATTCAAACCGTATTAAAGTCTTATGTGACTTTTTGCAAAGGCACCTTTTCTACATCCATTTTTCCTGTGACTGATGCTAACGTGGTAACATTTGTGCGCTAAGATGTCAGGTGCGGTGGGCTTTGAAATAATATATGTGTCATGATTCTCCTGCCCTTATCCCAATTTATCTGGGGTCGGCGCAACATGTCTTCTTCTTCCATACTTTTCTATTAGTCGTCATCTCGATAGTCACTCCCTTTCTAGCCATATCATCTTTCACACAATCCATCCATCGTTTCTTTGGTCTCCCTCTACTTGTATAGCCATCCACATTCATTCTCACAACTTTCCTGACAACATTTTCCTCATTCCTCCGCATAACATGCCCATACCATGACAACCGATTTCCACACAACTTTTCGATCACCGGTGTCACTTTCAGACTTCCTCTTATATACTCATTACGTATTCTATCCATTCGCGTAACACCACACATCCCTCTTAACATTCTCATCTCAGCTGCATGCAATTGTCTTTCATTCATTCCTTTTGTGGCCCAACACTCTGATCCATACAAGACGGCAGGTCTAATCATGCTTTTATAAATCTTCCCCTTAAGTTTAAGGGGAATGCGGGAGTCACTAATTGTTCCCGTAACCTGCCGCCATTTCATCCACCCAGTGTTAATTCTATGCTTTTTTTTTTTTTTTTTTTTTTTTTTTTTTTAAGGCTGGGAAATCAAACAGTCCGATCTATTTCACCATTGCTTTGCACACGTGAACCGAGATATCGGAAGTCGGAGCAAACTGGGAGAAGCGCGCCATCAAGCGCTATGACACCCCAGAACTAGAGAGACCGCCGAAATTGCAGAACATGTACTCAGTTTTGGTTCTGCTGATTTTCAGGCCAACAATCTCCAGTTTCCGTTGCCATTTCTCCAGTCTGCTCTGGATCTCAGGTCCATCTTCACCGACAAGAACGATGTCATCGGCAAATAGCATGCACCATGGTGCCTCTTCCTGTATGTCCGCCGTTAGAGCATCCATAATCAAAAGGAAGAGGTAAGGGCTTAAAGCCGACCCCTGATGCAAGCCTACCGCCACATTGAACTTGTCGGTGTTGCCAGCAGCCGACCGAACGTAGGTACGGGATTGGCTGTACATAGCACGAATTAACTCTACCTACTTCCCGGGCACACCTTTCTCACCACACGACATCCCGAGGTACCCTGTCATACGCTTTCTCTAGATCAATGAACACCATGTGCAAGTTTTTGTGTGCACGTGTGTACTTCTCGCACAATTGGCGGAGTGCAAAAGTGGCGTCCACTGTTCCTGACGACCTGGGATAAACCCAAACTGGTTTGGGGTAATCTCACTCTCCTCTCGCAATCTTTTCTCTATTATTTTCTCCCATACCTTCATACTATGGGACATGAGACATGATATGTGTGAAGGTGAAATATATGTGTGAGGGTGCATAACATATTTCTTCATAACTATGTGAGGCGAACCGGGGAAAATTTACTTTCATTAGCATCCACCTCTTTGACATGGCCACGGAGTAAGCTATTACCATTTCGTGCCCATGTGGCAGAATACGTTTCGTGTGTTGCCTGCTCATTTTTTCTTTGACGACACGGTTTGCGCAGTGATTGAGCGATTGACTGCTGCGTACCATGTCGTGGGTTCGATTCCCGCACGGAACAAATATTTGAACGACCGGCAAGTATTTCTTACGGCACTGGGTGTTTTTCTATCTATAATATTTACAATCAAATATGTATATAAGTAGTTTATCAGGTCGGTATCGGTCCCACAGAAAAAGTTGCTCTAATTACTCGTTATAATGAGTACAATGACCCCTTAAGTGGATTAAAACGTCTTAAATTTAACCGTGTATTGCTTTTAACGAATATATGCGTCCAGTAGCACGGCTACAGACACACTCTCATACATTTCTATACTAATCCATACTTATACACTAATATTATAAAGAGGAAAGATTTTTTTGTTTGTAAGTTTATTTATTTGTACCGAATAGGCTCCGAAAGTACTGAACCGATTTTAACCATTTTTTTACCAATAGAAAGCTAAATTATCAGGAATTAACATAGGCTACAATTTATTTCCAAAAATCTAGAGATAAACTTACTTAATATAATATATATAATATAATATAATAATATATTTATTCAGAATTAAATTGGTAAAATATTAACATTAAAATCTTAGAAAATAATTTATATTGTGAGATGCCTGTACTAGGATGATGAACCTGTATCACAGGCAGCAGGAGCGCATACGTTATGGTATTTGTAGGACAAAACATTTCGCAATATTTAACATAAAATATCTTGAACAGTGAAAATATTAAAATAATTCATTAAGTACTTATTTAAACCTAGTTTACTTACATACTATTTACCTTAAAATTAAAATAACTATGGAAAATAATTTCTTGACAAGTTTGCGTAACATACATATTTTCTTGCACCTTATAACCTAGTTACACAGTTACGATATAATTTCGCGTCAGCAGAATTGTTAAGGTCACAACTTAAATCACAATTTTTGCATCGGGCGATGATCATGCTTAGACATCAACAAATACGCAGGTTTGTAGACCAGTGCAATATAACGTTGAGTCAGCAGCAGAGTTTGGCCTTGAGTATGACGCTCTAGGCGCCCTCAAAATCGATGGAGTTGATGTGCCTATATTCCGCTATTTTCCTAGCAGGGCACTCAGTGTCTCCCGTTTTGTGGTTGTTGGGCTTTTTAAAGCGCGAGCATGTTGCACATTTCGGTGAGTCAGCTTTCTTCGAACACTCTGACATTGAGTGCCCTTCTTCGGCGCAATGGCCACACGTATGTTTTAACTCTCTGCATGTTTTTGCTGCATGACCATACTGTTGGCATTTGTAGCACCTGGTTACTAGGGTGAAGTCCCTGACGGGGCAGGAAGTCCAGTTTATAAAAAGTCTTGATTGGGTTATTAGGGCTTTACGTATACCGGCTGGAACTTCAATTATATTGTTACAGGTCGACGTATCTTTTTTCCCAGATTTGTGGCTCAATTTAACCAAGGTCAAAAAGGACTCTACAGTCACTTCTGGAAACTTGTCGGCTACGTTCTGTTCGTAAATGCACCTAAAGACTTCTGCGTCAGCCAAAGTAGTAGGCACTCCTACCACAACGATTCGAGGTTTGCGCTTGTTGGGTTCGTCGGCGGTAAGCCCAGATGTAGAGAGCTGGACTGCCTGCTTGAGTTTTTCAGCATCATGTTTAGTCTCTGTACTAATAATAACGCCTCCATTTTTGGTCTTGCGGACACCACGTACATGAAGCTTCATTTGATCAGGGCGTATGATTTTTTGTACAAGGACTTTGGTTACGTCACTGGACTTTAATTTATCGTTGGGATAAATAGCTGCTGAGCTTAAATTGTTCGGTCGAACGAAGTCCTTTGCTCCCTTCTTGACCATATCAGCAAATGAAACGTTTCTCGCAGAACTAGAGTCCTTAATTGTCTGCTTGAGGTCCGAGATGTGTTCAGTCAGATCACGCGCTTCTTTAAGGGAATCAACCATGTTGTAAGCGTGCATGGCTTTCTGCTTCAGCGACTGGTATAATACTGCCATTTGTGAGGTGCCAGAACCTACTTTTCGGCATAGTGTAGAGATTATCATTTTCTGCTCCGAGTTAAGTTTGCCATCCGTGGCAATAGAGCAAATTTAATTTAAGTGCAGTTCGATGGCTGACATCCATTTTTGGATCTCGGGCGTGGAAACCACATCAGCCGAGGTCGACTCGAGGGCTGGCACTGGCCCTCTTTTATTAAAGGGGCTGTTTTCCATTTTGTATTTTTGGTAGTTCACTGTTCCGTGTTCATTATTCACTAAAACTACACAATTTAGGCACATTTACAGTTGCATTGTCAGTAATGTGCTAAAGGAGGTCACTAATAATAAAGTATTTATTAAATATTGCTATCGAGCACGTCTGCACACTACGAATGCTTTGAATGCTTTTTTTCAAGATACTTACTTAGAGACTTAGATCCCAAAGTAGCAATATTTTTAACCGACTTCTAAAAAAGGAGGAGGTTCTCAATTCGACTGTATATTTTTTTTTAATGTTTGTTCGCGCATAACTCCGTTGCTTGCCAACCGATTTGAATTTTTTTTTGTTGGAAAGGGTATACTTCCCAAATGTTCCCATAAAAATTTTATCGAAATCGGATAAGCGGTTTTTGAAAAATCAACAAAAATCTAAAAAATATCCTACTTAATATATGTGGACGATGTTCTAATAAGTTTCTGTCACTGTAATTTACATACCACTAGGTATTAAAATTTTGGGGGGTTGTGTAGGTACCACAACTGAAAAGTGAAAAATAAAAACTTTTTAACAAAAAATTAAACCGACTTCCAAAAAAAACACTACAAAGTGAAAAATAATTTTGATTTCGGAAGTCGGTGGCAACAAATGAAAATACAAAACCGAAGACACCGACTTCCGAAATCAAAATTATTTTTCACTTTGTAGTGTTTTTTTTTTGGAAGTCGGTTTTATTTTTTGTTAAAAAGTTTTTATTCCTATAAAATTCATTATTTGGCGTGCGCTGAGAAAACTATTGCTGATACATCATTCTTTTATAAAAGCCTATAAAAATATGATATCATTTTGAAAGGTCGAATGCTGTCAGTTATTTTCTACCCGACCAGCCCTAGATTCCACATCAGGTTTCATCCAGGCTCTATAGTAGTTACATTCACAATCAGAATTCAATTTAAATGTCATTGAAAATATCATGAGTAAATAAACTTAAAAATTACAATATAAATTCTAACACTTAGTATAAATTTGTTCGATGCTGTGGGGTATCTTGGAGTAGTTTAATTAATTAATCCCAAGCCCTTTTGTTGTCCAAGTAATTTTTAACTTTATAGAAACCTTTTTAATAGAGTTTCTGTTTAATAAACGATTTTGAAGCTCAGTTCTTTAACATGGCTTGGGAGTTTGTTCTAAAAAGTATACTTTGGCACTTAAATGAATTACAAACTTATCTAGCCTAGTCAATTTAAATTAAATAAATCTTCGTTTCTTGTATTTATGCTACTCTTTTATTGTGTCTAGATTATAGGTTATATAGCTTTAGATAGTTACTTACTCACTTCGTTACGCAACGTTACTTAGCATATATTTTTTTCTAGATATACACGATGATTTTTAATTCACTATTACCCTTTCAGGGCGAAACAGTACCGATGATTATGAGCAACTTTCACTCTGAGATCAACTACAAATTACAAAAAAAAACATCTGTTTCATAAATTTTTGCCAATAAAGTATTACACATTTGTATGAAAAAACCGTTTCTTTTTTCGATAATTTAGAGTTGATTTCATAGTGAAAGTTGCTCATAATCATGGGTACTGCGGGTACTGACACGCCCTGAAAGGTTAATAGTGAATTAAAAATCACCGTATGTTTCCGTCTTTATCTTGCACTTTTAGTTTAACAGTTGTGTGACAATGACAAGAATAGTGCTTAGACAAAGCCCATGCTAAGTAACGTTTTTAAATTCCGGTCAGTGGTTTCGTAAGTTCCACTATTTGTCCACTGGGTCAGATACGTTTTTAGCGGTAACGTGGCGGCCGACCGTGGAAGATGAAACCAGTATAAAAATCACTATAAATAAAATCTACTAACTGACTGATTCACTTACTGACTGGGTGATATATCAACGCACAGCCCATACCACTAGACCTAGACACTTGAAATTTTGCACATTTTTGAAAGGTGCTAAAATAAGGTGGTAAATTAATAGGGTATGAAAGTTTGAATGAAAAAACTTATTCCTTGAGTTAATAACTTTGCATTAATATTTATCTAAAATAAAAACTTGCGGTTTTTTGTTTTTCTAAACAACCCCTTAAGGGAGATTGGGAGTGTCAAAGTGTGTATGGAAGAATTTTAACGGGCAGTTAGATTAACTCGAAACTCAGTATTTATATCTAAAACCAAAAGTAAAAATTAACGCGTATCAGGGTTTTATGAAAATAGGGGATGAAACTTTGAATGAAAAATTTTATTCCTTGAGTTAATAAACTTAACTCGAAACTCAGCATAATCAAAAATAAAGTATAACATGTATATAGGTTTATTGAAAATCTAAGACGGTGAAAAGGCGTAGTCAATTTTAAAGGGGATTTTACTGCGTATCTTGGTTAACTTAAATTGATACCTAAAATACTTCCTTTTATTCCAATATAACGTCACGGGTAAAAGCTAGTTATGTATATTATTCCTCTTAATTGATTTCCTAGCTAGTGACCTATTTGTCTCGCCAAATCAAATTTATTTTTGAAATACCCGCTTAAATTATACAATAGAGTTGACCGGCGAAGTTAAAGATCTACGTAACTATAGGAATGCTTAGATTGGTCATGGCGTTTGTTTTAGTCGCCGTTGACTGTGCTGCTTATTCCGATAATACGATATAACCGAACTCCACGCGGACGAAATTGCGGGCAAAAGCTAATATTGAATAAATTAATAAAATTTAAAATTGATGAATGTCATCAAACCATTGAGTCTATAAATAAACGCAGTTTCAAATATGATGGGTGTTTAATATAATAATAATATAATATATCATTTACTTTAGGTAACAAAGACCCATAACATAAATACCTTACAGACTATCATACATATCTATAAAAAAACTGATAATAACTATTGCACACGAAGTGACGGTGTCGTGTTGCACTGCGTGGTGTCGCGTAGCCTTCCGCGGAAACGCCGATACATGACACCCTTCGGCCAAAACTCTTCTTTGAGGAAGGTCTCAATATGATGAGTCGGAACTCGCACCACGAACGACTTGAAATTCGTGTTGTGGCGCGACTCCAACTTCTCAACCCTCAAGGTCCAGCTGGTCTTCGCTCAGACATACTCCACGATCTCCTCAACCTTCGTGGTGTGATGTAGCCGGGACACAAAGCTGCGTCGTTGGTATTGCCGGACGCAGCACATTGGGTCCTGCCAGCGCGGTCCCGCACTGGTTCCGACTAGGGGCCTTCTTCCTCTTCTTCCTCTCCACCTTCACGAAGCCCTCCTTGTCACACGTGCCCATAGCTGGGCCTTGCTGTTTCGAACCCCTGTTGGCAGGTTCTTCTTTCCCCCTTCTTGGTTTAGACATCATAGCATGATCAGCCTATAATGTTCCCAATGCTGGGAAACAGCCTCCTCCCAGAGAGAGGGAATAGACTGTAATCCACCACTCGGAACCAGTGCACGTTGGTAGATGTCATATCTTCGATTTTTTGGTTCTAGGACATGCCGGATTCCTCGCGATGTTTTTCTTCACCGTTTTCCGAGATCAGTGGTGATAAAACAACTCACAAAAAGCATCTGTTTGGGTTCGAACCTACGGCCTACAGCCGCCGCAGCCGGTAGGTACCACTAGGCCACCACTGCTCTAAGACACTTTCACTGTTTTCAGACAGCTATCTCAAACTCAAACTCAAACTCAAACTCAAAGTATTTATTTCAAATAAACCAATTACAGTCACTTTTGAATCTGTTTAATAGAGTTTTAATTTTTTTCCCCCACCGGAATAATACTTTGGGCTAATACTTTATTACAAAGAGCTACCTCAGAGAGAAACGAAAAGAAATTTGAAATATTTATTTTTACGTTAAAAAACTCATAATGAGGCTTTGATTGAGATACAGAATTATTTGAAGAATATATTCACGTCTTTTTCATAGTAGGTAAATAGATTCGGGGAAATTGATTATTTTGTAAATTAACTACCAACTTTAATTGTCCAATCGCAAATTTTTCGGCGGTGTGAAAAGCCCTAACTCTGGAAATTGACGTAGAGTGTCAATTTGCTTAACAGTTAGTTCTCTAACTGAGACTAAGTATACATAATTCAAACTGAAATAGTTCGGTAAAGGTACACTATTGTATTTTATTTTTTGGTGGGATCATTACGTACTATCTTAAATGACTGTTCCACTAAAATATAGGTACAGTCACGAGCACCAATATGTATACACCGAGCCAAATTCAAAAGCGATTTTCTCGTAAAATAACTTTTTCAACTCTAAGATACGACTGGTTCGGTAAATCTATGGTTTCGAAAAGGAAATGTGTGTAACAACATACAATTTAATGCAATAATTAAGAAGAAAACCACCTTTGAACCTAGCTAACTGTATACATATTTTTGCTCGTGACTGTATGTGTCTCGTCTCAACGTTTCAATTATGAATAAGTCCCTAAAACGTTCAGGATTCGTGCGTGGGCGTATTTTCTACGCGCTCCTTCATCGCATTAGTCTTTAACAAAATGAATTGTCTGCGTTAGATATTTTTATATTTCTTTAAGAGATTCCAACACTTACTGGAATCTTTTATAGCTTTATAAAAATGTCTACTATATTCCGAGAAAAATACTTTGTGCTCAGTTTCTTTAAAAACAGATGTGAACACAAATAACGAGATCATTAGTACTTACTTCAACGGCATTGTTAAGTTAGTTAGATCGTGCCTTTGACCAAAAATCCTTCCTTATTATAAGAACTACAAAATAAAATATACTTATTGGTATTTTTTTATTTATTACGATATTTATTTATTTCTAAATTGTACTTACAAGAAACCTCCACAGTTGTGAATGATTTCTATTTCTAGTTCTTTGTGGCGATGTTTTTTCTCTTGAATGCGTTTTTCTGTAGAAGTAGGATAAAATAAGTGAAAAGAAGAAAAAATTCAAAGAATTCTAAGGTTTTATGAAAAGAAAGAGATTTTAAGGGCATGATTATACCAAGTGGCCTTTATATTAATAATACATTAAACTATTACGAACATCTTGAAATAAAAATGGTCCAGCCGTCCTCAAGTGATGCGTTTAACAACTTACAGCATTTCATTTTTATTTATAAATAAGATGGGATGATTTAAATGCCGACTGAGCCGACGAATTTTGACAATCTGTTTCGTTACGACCGCGTTTAATAAATGATTCATATTAACAATCCTGAACCTGAACTCGATAAAATTGATGCTTAATTTCCAGCTTTGTTGTAATATTTTTCCAAGAAATTGTGAGTTATGCATTTCTGAAAAGTTTTCTAGGGTACCGGGAATGGTATCATATTAAACTTTTCAGTCATGGCTCAGTATAGAGAAAACCATTATTATTAAAGTCTTCAGTAGCTTTGTAGTGAAATAACATTATTATTAAACTTTTCAGTACCTCAGTAGTGAAATACCTTATTAGTGAATCTCTATTACAGTCGCGCCAGCACATCAAGTTACTATTAACTGACTAATTTTCTCCATCGATAACGTTTAAAACAACTGACTTACGAAAAAACACTACAAAGTTGAAAATAATTTTAATTTCGGAAGTCGGTGTAATTGGTTTTATATTATCCGTATCTGCCGCCGACTTCCGAAATTCAAATTATTTTCCACTTTGTAGTGTTTTTTTTGTCAAAAAGTTTTTTATTTATTACTTTTCAGTTTCAAAACTTACCGACTAAGTTACTTTACCTATTAAGTTTTTCTACCTACCTAGGTAGCCGGCCGTAGAGCCGATTTTACAATTATGTGGACTTAGGATTGCCATTGTAGAGAAAGGATTTGCCAATCAGCGTAGACATTCGCTGATTGCCCAGAGTGCGAGTACGGATAATGGCTCTATAGAAACGTCGCTCAGGGAGGCTCCTTTGTTGCACTACCAATTATACTAGGTCTAGGTTACTTTTGCCCGGAGGCGATAACTAGTTAAGTACTTAAAAGCGGTGCTAAGTCGCGAAGCTTTTTGTAAGGATACGGGTGACTAATTGCATGAAGGCTCTGGTTACTACAACTGATATGTTTAATTCAACTAACTAGCTGCTGCGAGCGGCTTCGCCCACGTAGATGTCGAAAATTATCCCACGGAATCGTACTATCGGGATGAAAAGTATTATGTATGTTATTCCAGGTCATAAACTATGGCTCTGTCAAAATTCATCCAGATCGGTTCAGCCGTTTGAGCGTGAAGAAGTAACAGACATACAAACACACACACACACACACACACTCATAATCTTTCGCTTTTATAATATTTAGTGTGATTGTATCTTAATAAACACAAATAATAATAATAATGCTTTATAATTTTTATGCTAAAATACTTTAAACAGACTTGACAAATGCCTTTTCCCTTGTGTAATTTACTTCTAATGCAGTATCTGTTTCAGGAATATTTCGCAATTTAGATTAAACTTTACAACATAATTCCCCGTAAGATAAGGCTATAGTACAGTCACAGTTTGCCAGTTAAGTTTAAGTCCTATATAATAGGATCACAGGAAACCATTCCAGACTCAGGGTGGCTTCTAAGAAATTTTAGATGGGAAAATCCAGTAACACTCTATTAGACCCGGGAATCAAATCCAGAACCTCATGCTCAGCAGTAGTTAAACCAATAGGCTTAACGGCTTACGCTTCAATTTGTTAATAACAAATTAATACGAGTAGTTAGCGAGTCTTTATTTATAAATCTCTTCTGGAACCCTGAATAGTATTAACCTACTTTCTAAAGGTGAGGCAAGATTGCAAGGTCTAAGTGTACTAGAGCAAGAGCATCCAGCATGTAATGCTAAGTCAGGGCCCATGGGCAGCATAAAACTCTGACACCAGGTTAGTCATTAACCACGCGAAAAGAAGGAGAAGAGCAAGAGCTTCAGCTTGCGCGACCGCATCAATAATCATTTTCTTGATCATTTTTATTCAGCCCCAGTGCAGTGATAAAAGGCCTGCCCGCATTGGAGGCTAACGCCAGCTATTCAAAACTATTCTACAGCCTTCCGAAAAATGTCCGAATACATTGGTTGGTCCCCGATACAAAGATATTTTTTTTTTGTTCCCGATAGCAAAATGCGGCTTTTGAATTCGTCCATTTGGATTGTGCTTTCAATAATTTTTACGTTTAGGATTTATGGACGGCTCGTGGCTTTGCGAGGACTCCTCCAATAACATTGATTGCTGTTTAATTAGGCACCAAAGCGAGTCTAATGAATAGCTACGCCGGTTCCTACAACAGAAATTATCGACGCGTGAAAATTAAACGCAAGTAATCATCTTCGACCTAACCTGGAAAAGGTTCAACTGGAAAAGGTCAACTATGTTGGGGTCGGCTTCCAGTCTAACCGGATGCAGCTGAATACCAGTATTTTACATGGAGCGACTGCCTACCTGACCTCCACAACCCAGTAACTGATCAATACGATACCCCTTGGTAATACTGGCTGTCAGATTTTCGGGCTTCTGACGATCCGTAACGACTGTCAAAAATGCACAAATGACAGCCGAGACCAACGAGACACTGGGGAAACTCGGTATGTAAAGATGGTCACCCATCCACGGCCAACCCCGACAAGCGTAGCCTAACCTGATAGATCGACCTGTGCGGCTGTTAGTAAAATTAAACGCAAGTATAGTAATACAATTGACTGTAGGTCATTTAATCGCTTTATAGTATTTTAGCTTATTTATGTGTTGGTTTTCATTCCAGGCTTTAGTTTGCCCATAATTTGATCAGCAAGGAGTGGGGGAGTTGGGACATATCATTTACTGAGTGTACTTGTAATCTATTCTAACAGAGTTTCATATTGATTTTCTAACTAGTCAAACCATCACCCGATTACAAAGGCTTTGGAAGATAGAGGTCAGTAGATGTCAGCGAGCGCGCGAGAGTTTTAAACGATCTATCCAATTAATTGTTATTAAGTAGCGACTCGCCCCGGCTCTGCACGGGTGCAATGTAGACACTATCGCGTGGGTGAAACCGCGGGGGAAAGCTATTATACGAATAAATCTTCTCTTCACTCTCTCTATAAATGAATACCGTATTAAAATCCGTTGTGTAGGTTTTAAAAAGATTTAGGCGTACCGTGGGATGACGGCGGGTGGCGACTTTGTTTTATACTATGTAGAGATAGATTTCTTATTGGTGAGCACATGAGGGTGGAAATACGCATATCTAATACGAAAACGAAACTAGTTACATCTCGTGGGGTATTTGCATAACACATTTTCAATGGCACAGTGACAGTTCAACAACATTCATTGAGGGATCTCTAGGAGAATCAACGTAACCGACATAGCATAGCCCGAAGAATTGCTAAAATTAAGTGGCGGGGGGCACATTGCTCGCAAAACAGATGGCACACTGGGTGCATCGTCTTCTCATAATTATAATGTTATAATTAATGTATACAAAACATTGTAAAACATTTTAAAAGAGTAACGGTGGAATATCTTGCCCATTCTTCTCCACACGGAACTACCTTTCCTAAGGGGCGACTAGAATTAATTCTATTTCTTATTTATTTTGACGTTCAAAAGTGCCTTACATGTGCCTATCTATAATATAAAAATAAGTCGGGTTTTCCTTCCTGACGCTATAACTCCAGAACGCACGAAGCGATTTCGACGGTTTTGCATTCGTAGGGTAGGTAGGGTAGGTAGGGTAGGTAGGGTAGGTAGGGTAGGTAGGGTAGGTAGGGTAGGTAGGGTAGGTAGGGTAGGTAGGGTAGGTAGGGTAGGTAGGGTAGGTAGGGTAGGTAGGGTAGGTAGGGTAGGTAGGGTAGGTAGGGTAGGTAGGGTAGGTAGGGTAGGTAGGGTAGGTAGGGTAGGTAGGGTAGGTAGGGTAGGTAGGGTAGGTAGGGTAGGTAGGGTAGGTAGGGTAGGTAGGGTAGGTAGGTAGGTAGGTAGGTAGGTAGGGTAGATAAGGTAGGTATCATAGTTAAGACAGGACAACGTCTGTCGGGTCAGCTAGTTTGAAATAAATGATTTGACTTTGACTTTGACTTCGAATGGGGCCGAAAGGTTCTGGAGTGGCGACCACGTACCGGAGGACGTAGCGTAAAAGGAACATCTCCTACACACGGACCGATGGCCTTATAAGGTAATCCACTGAATGCAGGAACCACAGAATCGGTCGAAGTGGCGGTGCGTGGGGCAGGCCTATGTCCAGCAGTGGACGTCTCTCGGCTGACATGATGATGATGGTGGTGAAGACGAGATGCATTTTATGGTCATGGAATGTATTATGTTCCTTAGTGCATTTACAGCAAGACCTTTATTTTGGAATTCAATCAATCTGCTTAGCCTTTTCCCAACTATGTTGGGGTCGGCTTCCAGTCTAACCAGATGCAGCAGAATTTTGGAACTGTTATATTATTTTAACGTTGCTTTTGTTTAGTACAGGACGAGGCCTTAACCAAAGAGGTGAGGTGATCTGTAAAATTCGAGAACTAGAAAATTAGGTTGTTTACGAAAAAGTCCCAACATTTTGCACAGTACTTGCAGTTGCGCTAGCAAGGGTCTCTCATGATCTTATACTAACTCTGTCTTATCAATATTTTTTTTTTATTAAACAACTAGCTGACCCGGCGAACATCGTGCCACCTAAGTAAAAATAAAAGATTTTAAGTTACTCCCTATTACATGCGCTACCTGCCAATAAAAGTCCCGTCAAAATCAACAAGTCGAACAAACAGATAGACAGACAGACAAAAATTGTAAAAAATGTTATTATGGTGTATCTACCTCCAATTTTATTTATATGTATAGATACATAAGTTACTGTTATGAAAACGGTTTACAGTTGATATCGTCCACAGACTGACTATAGGGGCAGGCACTTATCTGATGAAGCGCAACGCAGCGCGGTTGTTACTGCCAAACAAATATTTATTTATTTACGTAAATCTAACCTAAAACTACCATTACAGATTTGCGATCCCTTGCGATCGACCTTATACAGAGTTGATATTACACAGGGGCATTAAATTACACTACGTATACTGTACGTGTTTAGTATTAATTCGATACGCTATAAAAATAAAAAGCATTAAAAATTAGTTTTTTTTCAAACAAACCAATGATTACAAATCGGAGTAAAACGCAACCACCCCTTTGTATATAAACCTGACCTTGTAACAACGCATCGTAGGTTATACTAAGATTTATCGTTTTAAAGTGAACGACTTTTGCGAATAAACATAGCTGTTAGGAAAGGTACATCGTGTTCAAACGTGGCAAAAACTAAAAAATATTTGCGACTAAACTACTGCTCCTATTTAATTGATTTTTGGTACAGAGCTTGAAAATGGTACCCATTATAGACAGTTTAAAGGAAAGCCGCTCTGTCGTATCAACTCTGTATGAGTTTTTTTAAATAAACTTTTATTAGCTCGAGAGCGCGTTAAAGCGAAAAGTGGCGCGCGTCTGTGGTAATGTATTCTTTATTTTAAGGGACACAACGTTGACTTTTGTTTGGCTGTGGGATCCACGCTGTGCTGCGCATAGCCTTGTGTGCGCCGGCCCTAAGAGCCTTACATAAATATTCAAGTTACAGTTATATTATTAAAGAACTGCCATCAAAATATTAAGGACACCATAACATACATCACACACATGACATCGTGAGGAAACCAGCATGCCTGAGAGATATTTCGCAACAGTATGTTAAGCTATGTCAGAGGCCCATGGGCAGCATAAGGACTCTGACACCAGGTTAGTCACTAACTACACGAAAAGGAAGGAGGGGAAAATAATGGCTGAGAGAATAGTTAGATCTGTGTATTGTATAGCTGTATTAGTAGTAGTTATTTGAGTAGCATCGTGTACGATAGCCCTTAGTCTTAGCTACCAGCTGTGGCCAACGATTATCACGCCAGTTTTCAGTTGAGGAATTGCAACAAAGAGATTTCTAACGTAAAAGAAGTTATTACTTTTATTGAACTCGGAATTTAATGCTCAGTATATTGCGTTTGAGAAGGCGGATTATATGAATGGACCATTTGTGCTTTTATTTTTATTCAGACCTAATCAATGGGAAATTGCTTGGTATAAGTAATCCTCTTAACCTCTCGATCAAAAGAAAATTTTCCCTCTAGAAAATAGAGCGACATTAACTACACGTTTGACTTCCAGTTGGCGTTTTTAAAATAATCGACGTATTTATTTAACGTTGCATTACAACCACAGAAAATGTGTTTTTATAAAGTGGGGCTGTTAAAATATAGAACCTATTTAGAGCTCAGTCATCGACAATGTTCTATGTTGCTTAGCAACCGATTTTTTATTACGTCATGTTTTTACTTCTGTAAAGTTAGAAAAATAAATGAATTCACCACTGAAAGTCTTGTTTATACTAACATCAAATCACCCAATTATAATAGGTTATGTATACTTCACAAAGCAACAGTATGACTGCCATTTTCTTACAACATAAATAACTTAAACATTTTACCTCAGTGTCTGGGGAATAATGAGTGACCAAACTGAAGACAATGGTCTAAGAGTTCCTTAGTAATCCTTTGTGGCGCTTGGGACTCCATTCACAGTATTTACCTTCGTTTGGTACAAAAGCCGGACAAGCAAACATTTTACGTATGTTTACCTGGTACAATTAGATCAGTGACCGAAACAGTCGTGACACGTGTATTTTTAATATTTATGACATGGCGCACACTATACGTCTCTCGGCGACTAGACTCAACAACAAACTGCAGCCAACAATTTTCATGTATTTTCAAAGCTCCTTGGCGTCAAATTGGAGAGTTGCAACGATGGGCTACAAGAATACTAGAAATGGCGAACCCGACGATAGTAGGTTGCGCCTCGCCTTCGCATTGTAAGTACCAAGACAAGTGCAAATTGCAACTAGAGGCTTCGTTATTGCTCACAAAATAAACAACACGACCACGAGCATATATCTTGAATACTCAAAGAAAAAGATCGCTTCATGCACAACGTCTGTCGTAACGACTAGTCGCAAACGGAAATGACTGCTCTGGGTCTAGTTGCAGCGACAAGACACAGTTTGCGCTGGCACTTAGATTACTGTCAATGGTACTTTATTTGGATCCATGTTTGTAGGGCAAATATTTTACAAGTAAATGAGAAACGTCATTGAAAAGCCGTATGAATGGATTTGCCTATTACAAACAAGAGACAAGTCGGTTAACACTGCCTTTGGATAGCTCAATGGGATAGAGGGAGCATCGTCGTCGGTATTGAGCCAAGAAGGCCGATGCCTGTATAAACCACGTTCAAAAGTTACTCGTAATCCCATTTAACAAGTGTATAGTCTATGCTCGTAATCTAATCTCAGGTACAATCAATATCATTAATAGTTTTATGACAGCTGCGCGCGTACCTTCGTTTTCGTTCCATTGATACCAAATTCGAATCGACAAACAAAATAAAAGCATAGCGACCACACTGAACTGCGTTCAATAAACTTGCTTCGTTCGTATGTGTTCCGGTTACAAATTTATTAGTATTCAAATATTCGAGCATGAAATGCTTGGAAAATATGACGCGTTGATTGGTTTAGAACATTGCATTAAATGACACAATTTTTTGTGCTTTTCTAAGCTCAGTGCCTTCAACAGACATAAGTGTTCGTGGCAGCTTATGAGTTAAGGTTAGCCATTTTTCAGAGCGACAATTACCTTCCATGCTTTAAAAAAATGATATTTATACTTTATCTCTATTGTAGTATAATCGAATACTCTGGTTTAAAAATATAGGTTTTGTAGAACTCCTCGATGAGAAGAATTGGTGGTGCCGAGTTTTTTTAACCTTACCTCCGGACTTGATGACGTCATCTGAAGGGTTACTTCATAGACTGCCAAAAGAGCTTTTACTAATATTTGTTGTGTTCCTATTAGATTTGTTTTTAAAATGTGATGTGATGATTTAGTATGGATTCAAACGAAATATTGAAACGAGCCCAACCTCGGTACCATCAGTTCAACTCGTTGAGGAGTTCCAGTAGCAGTATCTTCAAGCCACTCCATCAAGCCATCAGCCAGCAGAAGATTGTTTTTCACTGTAAATAAACATAATTTTTATCAAAAAAGATACCCATACTAATTTGAGATGAAGAACCAATCTGTATGTGCTAGTTATTAGTTATACTGGATTTGTTTCAGTTTTGTCATAAAATGGTTCGAAAAGCAGCATAATTTTGTCCGATTTGCAAAACACGCCCTTAACTGTACTAACAACCGTGACCATTGCATAAGACAATCCCCTTAACCGTGCGCCGTTCAAAACATCTTAAGTGCTTTAGCTAAAAAGAAGAAGTGGCACAACAAACTCCCTAGCATCACAATTGTCTGTAACCTTACAAGAACTTGTTTCTAAACAATAGTGTACAAAACTTTAACTAACAACTAACTTACTTTACTTAGTAGTGATTAACATTACGGAACAAAAAACACTAATTTAAAAACACACGCCATGTACCACCAAACGTCGTTAAATGTCTCTTTAATTAAAGCATTCATATATAAAAACCAGCCATTGTCTACACCATTGAGCAATTTCAGCGCATCTTTTATGTACCTACGTAACGGACATTGAATAATAACCGAACGTTAATTTGATACGCAAACTGAACCTCGTATGGATTTTATTCCGCTTGCCTATGTGATTTAAATTACTTTTTGAGGAAATCTCGCGTGGGTTGCACAGAGCAATCAAGCTACACGTGTAGAACTATAAATATAACGGACATCCGTCCGTAAAGTAAATTACAACTGAACCTTGCTGAAGATTATTTTAGAAGCTGTAACTGGTCGCTATTATTAAAATCTCGTGTCACAATGTTAGTTCACATACTCCTTCGAAACGGCTCGATCGATTTTTATGAAATTTTATATGCATATTCAGTAGGTCTGGGAATCGGCTAATATCTATTTTTCACACCCCTAAGTGATTAGGTAGGTTAGGTAGGTAGGGTATGTGGTGTAGATAAGGTAGGTGGGGAAGGCAGGGTAGGTAGGGTAGGCAGGGTAGGTAGGGTAGGTAGGGTAGGTAGTGTAGGCAGGGTAGGTAGGGTACGTAGGGTACATAGGGTAGGTAGGGTAGCTAGGGTAGGTAGGGTAGGTAGGGTAGGTAGGGTAGGTAGGGTAGGGTAAAACCGTATATAACGTAGACTGTTTTATTTACCCTTCTTTAATATATCAATGGTTATACCCCACCCATGGACTCGTTTTTAATACAGAGCAAAAATTTGTATAACTTTAAAGAATTCCAATATTTTTTTATTTACTTGCACTCATTACAAAACCAAGGCTTGCTAGGAATGGAGGTATATAACTGGATAGTGTCGTGTTTAAGTATAAGTACATAGTTATACCTACTCATAGACGATATTATTAGATAATCATTTACCAGTAAAAAGAGAATTTTATTTAGCGTTAGTTAGTTAGCGGAACGGGAAGGGAAAACAAGCGAAACACGATATAAACGATTGTTTGCAAGCCAGGTAAGTTGAGCATTTTACATTGAATTTACTGAGTGCAAATATATTATGGTACGGACATTGCGCAACAATATAATAAATTAAACCGGTTTTCGTGTCTGTCCGTATGATCCCTTGTTCTTTTATACACGCAACAGATTTTAAGGTATTCACCATGATTTTGAGAATTTATTTCAGAAGGTTTTTTGTACTCGGTGATTTTTAATTTTCTAATCTTTCAGCAGATGAGAGAACTCATGGTTATAAACAACTTTCACTATTGGAACAACTACGGAATCACAACAAAATATACATACATTTTCATCGATTAAATATTGTATTTTTATATAAAAAGCCATTTATTTTCCATAATCCAGAGTTTGTCTCAAGTGAAAGTTGTTTAGATTCGTGGGTACTTTCACGCCCTGGAAGGTTGACAGTAAAAAATTAACATGTATTTTATCTGTTCTGTGTATCATATGAGACTACTGTTTTATTATAAGTCTGTCTTATTGTAAGTTGTCTGTCTTACTACTGTTTTATTGTAAGTGTCTAAGAAATAAAAACATTTCTTTTCTTTTAACTCTCGAAAAAAAGTTCTCAGATCTGTGAATTATTAACCATTGAACGCCAGAGCATAAACGCACGCGCGTGCCCTCCACGCCATGTTATCATGAATTTCGCTTTATTCGTGGTGTCTTTTAATTTGTTTAATTCCATAAAATGCGTAAGAGAGCATACATTTTTAAGATATCTATATAAACACTCACAAAAGTAATTATTTAATTGTTTATTTCGTGTTACATAGTGTTATTGCCAGCGTCACGTATATTTGACAATGGCGTTCAAAGGGCTAATAAACTTACATATAACAAAAATGGAAATCTCGGTATTTTGCCAAAACCGTGCAGAGTGATGGTACTAATAATAAGCAACAATGTTGCAGTTTCGTAGTAGGTGAATACCTGTCGTTTTACGAGTAATTACTCCAACAGACTAATCCTGCCGTAAGAGGAATGGGCTCACGACAGAGCAGTGACCTATGTGAAGGGGTCAGGTGGGACTCATGACCTCTTTAGTTCATCGCAGCATGAATGGGATAACGGCTCATGCTAGTTCAGGATGCAATCGCCCTCGCTTGGGATTACACCAGTATCGATTTTGTTAAATTATGTTTACTAGTTTGTTGTTCACCCTTGTGAATAGTTCGTCGATTATCTATCAGGGAAATGAGACGTATGCTGTGTGGATTACTTAAACCTACAGGTCATTGCAAGTGAACAGGACTTAAATATCCTGAAATCACTTATTCGGATTATAAGCGTTTTGTTAATTTTTTAATAAGTATGGACTTGTAACTTGGTCTGAAATAAAGACTTATTTATTTAGAAAGTAGTTAGTTATGCTATTAGTGCTCGATATTTTTAAATACTAGCTGCTTCCCGCGTCTCCACCCTCGTTAATTTTCCACCCCCTATTTCATACGTTTACGGCGAGAGATTTCTAAGAACCTTCTTAGCAGACATCTCTATTATTCTACCTCGTTTGTGCTAATGGTATGCAAAATTTCATGTTCATTAGTTTTTAGATTTCGTGTTTAATCAGTGAGTGAATAATAATAATAATAATATCCTTGGACATTTCACACAACGCCATATCGTTCCAAGCTAAGCAACCTAATGCTTGTGTTATGGTAACGAGATGGCTGATAAACTACTTATATACATTTTTTTTTGTAAATACATAGGTACATATTATAGATAGAAAAACACCCAGACTCGTAACAAAAACTTGCAGGTCGTACAAATATTTGTTCCGTGCGGGAATCGAACCCGCGACATAGTGCGCAGCAGTCAATCGCTCAACCACTGCGCCAACCGTGTCGTCATGTATGAATGATCTTTCGTTTTTATATAGATGATAAATCTAAAGATCTAAACTGCCATATTTTTTTTTGTCGTAATCATCATTTGTCCGAATGATAACTTGATCGAACTTAATGTCACATAATATCACACAGATTGAAATCCCTAAATGCAATATGTAGTAGAAGAAAAACCTACTCCTGGAAATATACCTAATTTTAATTCTGCGGTTTCTTCCTTGCTCGTTATAAAATCATTTATTTCTTGTTGCAATTAACTGAGAATTTTTAGGCGTGAACTAAAAAAGCGAATAAGTAATTGCCATTCTTCCCGCTGACATGGCTAAGGTAAGTGTGGAGCCAGGAATGGTATGCGATAAAAATGGGCTCGGTCACTGTAAAATTCACGTTTATATCGATAATGTCATGCAGTTGGCGGCAGGCATACATTCGATACCCAGTGAACATTCCACAGAAATGTTGGCTACTTTTTTACATTTTTTCTTAACAGGTATCAGGGGCGAAGTTTTGTCCTTGATACAGCCAAGATTTTATTATGTTCCTAACGTGATAATAGATATAGATACCTACTCACAATTATATTATTAGTTTTGAGACATCTTGCTGCGCCCTAACAGGGTCATGTACCTACTCACTAGTTTTAAGCCTAGCGTGTAACTATGATTGTGTACAAACAATCTCCCTAGCCTTTTCCCAACTATGTTGGGGTCGGCTTCCAGTCTAACAGGATGTAGCTGAATACCAGTATTTTACATGGTGCGACATCCGATCTAACCTCCACGATCCAGTCAGTAACTGGGTAATACGATACCCTTGGTAAGACTGGCTGTCAGACTCTCGGGCTTGTGACTACCCGTAACGACTGTCAAAGATCCACGAATGACAGGCGGGACCAACGGCCTATCGTGGTTTACGAGACACAGAGGAGTCTCGATATGTAAAGATGGTCACCCATCCACGGACCAACCCCGGCAAGCGTAACTTAACCTGATGGATCGAGCCGTGCGGCTGTTATTACTTAGCCAGGGGTTGTGTACATTCTGCAGTAAACAAATAATTAAGTAGCTGTGGCACACAGGCACTGAAACAGAACAAAAAAAACAGACAGAGGATTCAAGGTCAAAGTTAATCAATTAATTAATATAGATAAGCACGAGAAACGCACTTACAGGTAATAAAATCGTCCATTTATGTGTATTTAATTCGCTCTCCGTGTCAGCATTTATCTCGGAAGGTTAATAAGTAGGTGACAACGCACACGTGTAAGTTCTACACGATCAGATCGATACCTTCATGAACCTTGCAGCTTAAATTCATTACCTTGTTTATAAGATTAACAAGCGAGAGAAGAAGGGGCTCGTAATTAACCCTTAGATGTTCGCCTTTTAAAAGTCGTTTGCTTATAAGAGCTCAACGATTTATACGGTCATATTTACTGTCGGTTCGAGAGAATTTTTCTTATAAACCTGGACCATGGGCTTCATACGACATTTGAGGGTTTAAATGATAGCAACCGCTCGGCTCGGTTGAAGGTTTAGCAAAGTTTACCGCGGTCGGTTCGTGGATGCACTATTGTCAAAATTTGTATGCTGTGAGAGTGTGTGTAAGTTTGCCTTTTGTATTAAGTTGAAAGCACCGATAGCCCGCGAAATTCAAAATTCTTTACGTTTTTTGCGATTTGCAGGTCAGTATTAAGTTAATTTATGTTGATCAAAAATGGTTTGCGGTCGTACCAAGTACGTATTATAGAACTGCAATAATTAAAATCACAGTTACAACTCTCTAAGATTATACAACTTTACGGAATGATTTTTTCATGAAATCATGACATTTGAGGGCAATTTTAACTTAGAGAGTACTTAATTCTGTAAACACGTTCTTGTTAGACCGCAATTCATATTTTGATCAAAATACAACCTGAAACTGACGAGCGAGTTGCAAAAAATATATGAAAAAATTAATTTTGCGCTCTTCTCTGGAGCATCCTCTTTTGACCTCTACAGTACTCTACGTCCGCTATAATCACTTACACAGGTTTTAATAAAAGTTCGAATTGTTTTTAATTTTCTCATTTCAATTATTGGACTCAATAAAGACACCTCCTTTATTTATAAGCAAGTAGTTTCTTTCTCAGTTTGCTAATTATTAGTTCGCTTGGAAAGTCGTGTTTTTCATATTGATCTTAATTTTGTTTTATCTAGTTGATTGGAAGGAAAATTACTTTGAAAAGCCAGTAATTTTATTGAGTCTAAACTGCTATGAACCGCAACTTGTACCACACTGTTTTAACATTTAGTAATAACTAAGTTACACATTGATTAATTTTTTATTGTTAACTTTTATGCTGTTTGTAAATATGTGAACATCATGTATTTATGACACTTTAACGAACCAGTAATTTTATTGATTTTAAACTAAGAACCACAATTCGTACCACACTGTTTTAACATTTTGTAATAATTTTAACACTAACATTGATTGATTTATTGTTACTAACTAAGAATGTTTGTAAATATGTGAACACCAAGTATTTATGACATTATTAATTTTACCTGCTATTGTCATTCTTGTTTTGTTCTGGGTGCACTTCCACAAATCATTTTATAATTCATGTAAACAAATCATTGTACTTAAAACATTTTAAAAGAGTAACGGTGGAGTCGCTTTCCCATTCTTCTCCATACGAAACTACCTTTTGGAAGGGACAACTAAAATCAATTCTACTTCTTGTACAGTTGACGTTCGCAAGTGCCTATTTGAATAAACGATTTGACTTTGATTTTGAACCTACCTAGAAGTCACGTTGAATAGTCGGCTTGTGGCCTAGTATGGGAATCACGGACAAAACCACATACACGACCACGAAATTGCAGCTCAAATACACGGAACTTATACCATCAACGTATATTATCAACTAGCTATCCGACGTTGTTAAAGCTTTGTTCACAGGCTTCATCGTTCCCGTAACTTTACCTATTGATATGAGTCAGTGTTAGCTCTAATTATTCACTACAGCATTACAAATAGTCTAAGAGAGTTCATCAAATTGCTTCATGCAGTCTAAAAATATCTATTTTAGTCAGTGCATATTGCGTTCAAAATGTTGGAGTGGTTGAGTTATGAACTAAATCTCGAATAAAATTGAGTTGAAAATAGCGTGCAGGGGATTATTTTTCTGACGCGTGTGTTGAGTTATGCTACTTTCACCTCTAGTTCTGTTGTAACAATCTACATAAACATCATCGTCATCATCATTCGTTGTTCGCTTGCCCTTGTCCCAATTTATTTAGCGTCGGCGCAACATGTATTTTTCTTCCATACGATAACAGTTGTTGAGGTCGAGTTGTCAGATTTTTGAATTGTCGGGGTCGACTTTTCGAGGTCGAATTGCCGGAGACGAGTTCTCGGGAACAAATTGTCGGGTTCGAGTTCTCGTTTTCGATTCCTCCGAGTCGAGTTGTGGGGGTCGACTGATCTCGTAGACCCCGAGATCAGTCGCTGTCGTAGAATCGTTTTTATTACTTACAATAATTGTTTCATGTAAATGGAAAGCTTTTTCATTATCACTATTACATCGCTAGATTAACTTGAGAAACTAAGAATCACTGTAAATAGTTTTGTAACCAACTTAGCATCTTTTTAATGTAGTTAATAGGGTAGGTAATACTGATTTACATCGCTAGATTAACTTGAGAAACTAAGAATAACTGTAAATAGTTTTGTAACCAACTTAGCATCTTTTTAATTTAGTTAATAGGGTAGGTAATACTGATTCAGAAGCACTTACAAATATTAAAAAAGAAAAATGCCATGATTTGCATAATGGTCGAGTTCTGTCGTTGCGCTGACATAATTATATAGGCATAGGATCAAATATCATTATGGTTCCACAGTGCCTAGAAAATGCTCAAACCCAAAGCATTTATTTTAATTGAACCAATAACAGGCACATTTGAACCGTCTGTTAGTCAGAAAGTTGAAGTTCAAAACGGAGATCTCTATGGAGAAGAATGGGCAAGAAACTCCAAAAACACTCTTGTAAATAAAGATATTACAAAATCCTGCCTACATTATTAAAGTTGCTTCTTATTGTTTAGAACAATGTTAAAAAAAAGCCCTGACAGTAAAGAGATGACCAGTCGCAACCAACAGCGCCCGTTCACGAACATAACGAGTTAAGGGACTCACACTAACCGAAATATGTCAAATAAATACCTAAGGAAGGATCTAAGGGTCTATGCAGACGGCCTTTATGATACGTGCGTACAATATAAAGCGCGTCCACACGGTGACGATGCGTTTTCTGACTTTAAATCAGCATAATTTGTAGTGTCCAATCTAAGCTTTCCTATAGTTACGTATACCTGTAACTCTGCCAGCCAACTCTATTGCATAAGTTATGACCGGGTATTTTAGAAATAAATTTGGTCTGGCGAATCAAATGTCAATGGTCACTAGCTAGAAAATCGATTACTGAGATACATAACTAGCTTTTGCCCGCGACTTCGTCCACGTGGTAATCGATGTATATCTATATATATATAAAAGAAAGTCTGGTTTGTTCCCTCCATTATAACTCGAGATCTGCTGGACCAATTTTCATGGTTTTTGTCTCGTTGGATTTGTCTCCGCCCTGAATAGCAGAATACATTTTTTTTTTTTTTTTAATTTATTTTTAGGTAGGGTAGGTAGGTAGGTAGGGTAGGTAGGTAGGGTAGGTAGGGTAGGTAGGTAGGGTAGGTAGGTAGGGTAGGTAGGTAGGTAGGGTAGGTAGGTAGGTAGGGTAGGGTAGGTAGGTAGGGTAGGGTAGGTAGGTAGGTAGGGTAGGTAGGTAGGTAGGGTAGGGTAGGTAGGTAGGGTAGGGTAGGTAGGTAGGTAGGGTAGGTAGGTAGGGTAGGTTAGGTAGGTAGGTAGGGTAGGTAGGTAGGGTAGGTAGGTAGGTAGGGTAGGTAGGTAGGTAGGGTAGGTAGGTAGGTAGGGTAGGTAGGGTAGGTAGGTAGGGTAGGTAGGTAGGGTAGGTAGGTAGGGTAGGTAGGTAGGGTAGGTAGGTAGGTAGGGTAGGTAGGTAGGGTAGGTAGGTAGGGTAGGTAGGTAGGGTAGGTAGGCAGGTAGGTAGGTAGGGTAGGTATCACAGTTAAGACAGGACAACGTCTGTCGGGTCAGCTAGTATTATATAAAAGAAAGTCGGGTTTGTTCCCTCCATTATAACTCGAGATCTGCTGGACCAATTTTCATGGTTTTTGTTTCGTTGGATTTGTCTCCGCCCTGAATAGCAGAATACATTTTTAATTTTTTTTTAGGTAGGGTAGGTAGGTAGGTAGGGTAGGGTAGGTAGGTAGGTAGGGTAGGTAGGTAGGTAGGGTAGGGTAGGTAGGTAGGTAGGGTAGGTAGGTAGGTAGGGTAGGGTAGGTAGGTAGGTAGGTAGGGTAGGTAGGTAGGGTAGGTAGGGTAGGTAGGGTAGGTAGGGTGGGTAGGTAGGGTAGGAAGGTAGGGTAGGTAGGTAGCTAGGGTAGGTAGGTAGGTAGGGTAGGTAGGGTAGGTAGGTAGCTAGGGTAGGTAGGTAGGGTAGGTAGGTAGGGTAGGTACGTAGGGTAGGTACGTAGGGTAGGTAGGTAGGGTAGGTAGGTAGGGTAGGTAGGTAGGGTAGGTAGGTAGGATAGGTAGGTAGGGTAGGTAGGCAGGTAGGTAGGTAGGGTAGGTATCACAGTTAAGACAGGACAACGTCTGTCGGGTCAGCTAGTATTATATAAAAGAAAGTCGGGTTTGTTCCCTCCATTATAACTCGAGATCTGCTGGACCAATTTTCATGGTTTTTGTTTCGTTGGATTTGTCTCCGCCCTGAATAGCAGAATACATTTTTAATTTTTTTTTAAATTTTTTTTTAGGTAGGGTAGGTAGGTAGGTAGGGTAGGGTAGGTAGGTAGGTAGGGTAGGTAGGTAGGTAGGGTAGGGTAGGTAGGTAGGTAGGGTAGGTAGGTAGGGTAGGTAGGTAGGGTAGGTAGGTAGGGTAGGTAGGTAGGTAGGGTAGGTAGGGTGGGTAGGTAGGGTAGGTAGATAGGGTAGGTAGGTAGGGTAGGTAGGTAGGGTAGGTAGGTAGGGTAGGTAGGTAGGGTAGGTAGGTAGGGTAGGTAGGTAGGGTAGGTAGGTAGGTAGGGTAGGTAGGGTAGGTAGGGTAGGTAGGGTAGGTAGGGTAGGTAGGGTAGGTAGGTAGGGTAGGCAGGGTAGATAGGTGGGGTAGGTAGGTAGGGTAGGTAGGTAGGTTAGGTAGGGTGGGTAGGTAGGGTAGGTAGGGTAGCTAGGGTAGGTAGGGTAGGTAGGGTAGGTAGGGTAGGTAGGGTAGGTAGGGTAGGTAGGGTAGGTAGGGTAGGTAGGGTAGGTAGGGTAGGTAGGGTAGGTAGGGTAGGTAGGGTAGGTAGGGTAGGTAGGGTAGGTAGGGTAGGTAGGGTAGGTAGGGTAGGTAGGGTAGGTAGGGTAGGTAGGGTAGGTAGGGTAGGTAGGGTAGGTAGGGTAGGTAGGGTAGGTAGGGTAGGTAGGGTAGGTAGGGTAGGTAGGGTAGGTAGGGTAGGTAGGGTAGGTAGGGTAGGTAGGGTAGGTAGGGTAGGTAGGGTAGGTAGGGTAGGTAGGGTAGGTAGGGTAGGTAGGGTAGGTAGGGTAGGTAGGGTAGGTAGGGTAGGTAGGGTAGGTAGGGTAGGTAGGGTAGGTAGGGTAGGTAGGGTAGGTAGGGTAGGTAGGGTAGGTAGGGTAGGTAGGGTAGGTAGGGTAGGTAGGGTAGGTAGGGTAGGTAGGGTAGGTAGGGTAGGTAGGGTAGGTAGGGTAGGTAGCTAGGTAGGTATAGGGTAGGTAGGCAGGCAGGTAGGTAGGGTAGGTATCACAGTTAAGACAGGACAACGTCTGTCGGGTCAGCTAGTATCGGAATAAAAGGAAGTTTTTTAGGTATCAATTTGAGTTAAGCATAAAATCCTCTTTAAAATTGATATCCCCTTAGGGGTAGATACAAGTTACTTTTTTTTTAATTTTGGGGTTGTTTAGATAAACAAAAACTCGAGGAATAAGATTTTTCATATAAACAAAACTGCCTCTTTTCACCCCTTAGTTTCGAGTAAATCGGAGCGACGCGTGAAAATTCTTCTTTTACACCAACTTTTACACCCCCAACATTCTTTTAGGTTGGATGTTTTGAAAGAAAAAAAATTACAAGTTTTTTAATTTACATAGATAAATATTTATGCTAAGTTTCAAATTTATTAACTTAAGGAGTAAGATTTATAATACAAACTTTTATCCCCTATTTTACCCCCTTAGGGTTGGAATTTCCAAAAATCCTTCCTTAGTGGATGCTTTCATTATAATATAAGGTATGTATGTGCAAAATTTCAAATCTGTAGGTCCAGCGGTTTGGGCTGTGCGTTAATATTTATCACCCAGTCAGTCAGTCAGTTTACCATTTTATAAATATAGATAGTAGTGTATTGTCCCCCTTAGCAACATCACAAGATAAAATGTTCATTTATAGAAACATGAAACTTTAGACAATCTATTAATGATTTGAAACCTTAAATCGATCACTGTTAAATTCAAAATCGATTCAAAAAATTTGACAATTTATGGTAACTTAATGTGCTGTCCACTGGACAATTTCAAATGATTGGTCTAATAGCGTCTGTGGTTTCAATACTAATTATTTATTTACGTTGACGTCATCCCTTACTCTGCGGTGCAGACAAAATACAATTCTTGCTTAAAAGGAATAAGGTAACATTTTGTTTACCTACGTGTGCAACGATATGATCTTGAAAATAGGAAGTTATTATGAAGTAGGAAATGTTCGTTGTCAATGAGATTTTAGCATTTATTATCTACTTATTGATTTGAGCGCATGGTAAAGTAAAATGGTTCGAATTTCGAAGAGCGTTGAATTTGTTTCTAAAATGCCTTTAATATACAATGGTAGTCAGTATGTGAGGAGCCAAAACGTTGAGTACAAAAATAAACATGATAATATATACTTTTCTTTTGAGGGTGTCATCAAATGACTCCTCCCGCTCTTGGTGGAGCGGAAGGGAGTGTCAGACTCTTACGGCCTTTATGTTCCGGGGTAGCGGTAACCTTTTCGGACATTCCCGGTTAATGATAATATATGTACTTATGGACAAAATATTGATTTTCGACGGTTAAAAATCTACTGTGAATCAGGGGATGCTAAAACCCAGTAAATGAAGCGCTTTGGTCAGATGGGCAGCTGAGCTATGTAAAAAGCTGCACTTATTTATACGGTTAGGTTTGAAGCTATCTCGAATATAGTTGGGAGAAGGTGGTGATGGCTGTGCTTGACACAATTTAACGCTGTATGATAGGTCCATAAGAAATACTTCTAGGTCATCATCATCATCATTCTCCTGCCCTTATCCCAGCAACACGGAAACACAATCGGTGCAACACTTTTTCTTCCATACTTCTCTATTAGTCGTCATCTCGATAGGCACTCCCTTTATAGCCATATAGGTAACTAGCACTTTGCCCGCGGTTTCGCTCCCGTGTCTTTCCCGCGGGACCCGTTATTTTTCCCGGGATAAAAAGTAGCCTATGTTACTCCTTGAAAACTAAGCTTTCTAATGGTGGAAGAATTTTTGAAATCGGCACAGAAGTTTTTGAGTTTATTCATTACAAACATACACACAAAAATACAAATCTTTCCTCTTTACAATATTAGTATAGATTTGTTGCACTGCGTTGTTATACGAATGTGTAAGTTAATATTGCAGAAGTGGGGCCATGTTAAGCACGGAATAAGCACACACAGCTGTTTCTCCACTTATTAAATAACTACCCTCACTGTTATTGTTATGGCGAACAGTTACACTCGTACGATAAGCATTCTTTCCCGGTAATGCTTTATTGTAGATACTGAGCTTCTTTTTCAAATTAATCCAGGCGACAATAAAGCGTTTTTATTTTGAAAACAGGTAACATCTAGATTACCTGGTTAAAAAGCTTTGGGTTTATTTTTTTGTACTTCTTTTAGATAAGCCGACCCCAATATAGTTACGAAAATTCTCGAAGGCTCGGTAGATTGATTGACCTTAATATTGTTTTAACTGCGTGCACAAAGTCGACAGATTTTGATCAATTTAGTTCATTGTTTTTGTGACAGAGAAAAGATTTTAAGCTGTATTATTTATTTAGAAAGTCAAGTGCGTTGTTTTTCGTGTGCTGAAAGGCTCAAATAGGTACTTATATTAAGTATTCAAGGAAAATCGTAAGTGGTTTCTTAAGCACTTTCTATTTTACATTTTAAACGATTTCGTCAACATCATGGTTTATTTGCACGTGAGTGAATAACTTTTTTCATCTTCGATAGCAACAAAACAATAGGATGTTTTTTTTTAAACTCAGTCATTAGTGTATTTTTTCCTATTATTTAGCAAACTATTTTAGTAAATTTAAAATTATATAGTAGTCCGCATTTCATGATAATACTATTTATTCAACAAATCACTGGCGAAATGAACTGTGTTTTCGAGAGTGCAAAGTGATTAAACTTTTAACAGGTGAGGCGACTAATACGAATGCTTCAGCGCCACAAAAACTGTTGTTTTAAATTGAGTTAATGCCAATTATTTCAAGCTTTTTCACAATCAAATGAGAAACGACAAAAGCAGTTTTTTTATACACGGAGCCTTCATGAAGATTTTTCGTTATATTTGTTTATTTTATGAAGATTTTTATTTCGTTCGTATAATTTATTATTTGAAAATATAGGTAGGTACTGTAGAGGATTGAAGATCCTCTACTAAGGGGGCTCAGTGGTAGAGCGTGTAATGTGTGTATTGGGTCTTTTCTACACTAAGAAAAGAAACACGGATGGACACACATGTATTATATTTTCACTTGGTTATAACGAATACATCTGTTTAGCTCCGCTGCCAGACGTCAAGTCTAGAATATATAAAAGCCTAATCTATTCTAAATTATTTGAAAGGTTCGAATGCCGTCAGATATTTTCCAGCCTTGTACAACATAAGGTTTTACTCTAAGGCTCTACATCAGCTACGCCCCCCTTCAGTAAAAGGGAACACTTAGTTTTAAAAGAACTAAGCCCTTTTACTCTCGGCACCCAAACCTATCCAGTCCTACCCCTACCTAGCCTAACATAAAAAATTACCTAACCTCAGGAGAATCTACATGTGAGGTCTGGCCTTTGCAAAGGCAGGCTCAACTCTGGCAAAGCGAATCTTACGACATCACAAGAGTCCATGAATGCATTAATGTGTGCCAATGTGCACACAAACCAACGCTAGGCCAGTTTGAACCCCACTGCACCAAAACCTGAGGTAAAGGGTGCAGCCAGCCTCCTAAAACAAACAGCGATATGAAAGTTCATATCGACCCTGATGGGGTTGACTGCAAAGAAGACTGAACATCAGTATCCTGTACCCCATCGAACGCTATTGAGTCAGAGGGAGAGAACGATCCAGAGGTAAAGACTTGCGAAAAAACGTTTCATGCCCATACTCCAGATATGAAACCACAATATGGGTACCAAGATATGGGTACCCCATCCTCAGTTAGACCAATTGTGTCAACCTGACACACTTTGCAAGGCTACGCCCCGTTAGCAAAGTAGGCCTCAACTCAGGACGAGTGTCACCCCTTCTCTCAAGATGAACACATGTTAAAATGCTCTGGAGCACGATGCGAATGCTAATCTCATAAGGCACTAGAGAAACATGAAGACGAAGTGTCGCTCCCTCTGACGCTTTGAAGCGGCGAGGTGTGTCCTTCCACACGCTCACCCGGCCGCGTCTCATTCATTTTTGTTCACCATATGAAATAAACACAAAGAGAAATGCATTATTAAACTATAACTTAAAACCAAGCTAAAATAATGAGTCCAGCATGTTTGTTTACAACTACATGACATTGTCATGACTGACATGTCGACAGATGACATCTAAGTATTGCCAATTAAATCCTAACATAAAAAGGTTTTAATCTATTTACATGTACAATGTCTTTGCTCCTTCTATTCAATCTGATAACATAATTTACATTCGATAATCTCCGAACTATTTGATTTGAAGGGCCCTTATATAACCTACATAATTTTAGGCTCTTATCAGTTACTCGTCTCGGCGTATAAACCATAACCAACTGATTTGGTACAAAGTTTTTTATCTTTGCTCTCTTATCGTAAGCAGCTTTCTGCTTAACTTGCGCCTTTTTTATGTTATTTATAGCACAATTGATTAGAGCATTATGCTGACTACGTCGCTGCGCATAATCATTAGTCCCTCCCGGTCATTATTGTTAACAATCATGTCGGTTCGAAATAAAGGCTCCCTAGCAAACATCAACATGAAGGGCGAGATTCTAGTGCTTGATTGTTTACTGGAATTATAGGCATAACACACCAATGGAATATAGCTACACCAATTCCGCTGATCAGCAGAGACATACATAGACAGCATTTGTGTTAAGGTACGATTAAACCTTTCAACCAGTCCATTTGCCGCTGGATGAAATGCTGTGGTGAAACGCGATTTGGCGCCGAAATACCCAATTGTCTCTTTAACTAAACGTGAAGTAAACACCGAACCTCTATCCGATACTACACACTCGTCCTGAGTTGAGGCCTACTTTGCTAACGGGGCGTAGCCTTGCAAAGTGTGTCAGGTTGACACAATTGGTCTAACTGAGGATGGGGTACCCATATCTTGGTACCCATATTGTGGTTTCATATCTGGAGTATGGGCATGAAACGTTTCATGCCCATACTCCAGATATGAAACCACAATATGGGTAAATAGTATAATAGTAATAATGTAATAGTGTAATAATAGTATAAACGCGAGTAGCGTTTATAAAGCTTTGTTATTGAAGTTGGTAACTGGATATTTATCAGGTGGATTGATTTTCAAAGAGTTTGCATCAGCTTTTAGAAAGTATAAACTAAAAGTAACGCTAGAGTAACACAGCCAACCTCGTTTTTACTTTACCATCCCAACGGACATTAAAATGTCACTTTGGGATGGTAAAGTAATTACGAGGTTGGTTTAATGTGTGGTTTAAAAGAGTGAGGTGCCCATTTCACCAACAAAATTGACCTCTCAGCACCACCAACTTGCGTTGCAAGAGCTCAAATGATAGTATTTTTTGGGCCTTTTTGAGTTCAACGAAAAAAGTGGTACGTGTGGGTAGTACTAGTTTTTTGGAGCAATAGTTAATATACTCGTACCTCAATAGTTGTAGGATTGTTCTCAGTCAAGTTATACATTTTTTATGAACTTTTATAACTTGACTTAGAGTTACTACAACTTTTGCTTCAAAATGGGTAGTTCTAACCATACGGTCTACGGATCATTTTTTATTTTCAGTAAAGGCCTAAAAAAATTATCATTCAGGCTCCATACATTTTCTGAAAGTACGGTACTGGCTTGTTCACATAGACTCACTTACTTCACTCGCGTTGTCAGGTAAGCTCAACCAGTTTGAACTTGGAACTCGCACAAACGCCTGGCAGTTGGCGGTGTATGTGAACACAAGCTCGCAACGTCTACCGCGCCCGCACCCGTGCCCGCGCCCGTGCGTTCCTACGTGAACAAGCACTAAGAACTAGCCATTAGCATAAATGAGCTGTACAATGTACATCCAGATTACCTCACGTTTTTTTTCTTTCAGCGATGTCGGTAATGTCCGAGTTAATCACAGAAAATACACACGAATCCACAACCTCATGCATCATGGTGATAACCGAACCTTGTTTTATGGTGTTCCTAATTAGATACGTATACATTTATTTGGGTAAGAAAGTGCTTCCTGATATACAGGAGCTTTTTTTATTGAAACTGGTGTCTCTAAATAGTAAAAGACAAAGTCGATCCTCCCACTCTGGGTGAAGTGGAAGGGAGTGTCAGACTCTTACTATCTAAAAACCTATCCATGTTCCTTCCTTAGCCCTTTTTGTTCCGGGGTAGCGGTAACCCTTTTGGACGATCCCGCTGACCCGGCAGGCTTCGGCCCTAACAGGCCCCTTCCTTATTGCTGACATCTCTTTAAGGCGCGCGTGGGCCATCGTCTGTCCCTCTGTACGCTTATATCTTTTACGACTACGAAACTGATTTTAATGCGGTTTCCATCAATAGATAAAACTTAGTGGAAACAAAGAAGAGATGGAAAGCTTTACCTACTTTGTATCGTTGCAAAGTTTTCTCGAGTCTCGGAAGGAATGATGATAGCAATATCGCTTCAATCAATCAATCTGCCAAGCCTTTACCCAACCATGTTGAGGTCGGCTTCCAGTCCAACCGCATGCAGCTGAATACCAGTATTTAACATGGAGCGACTGCCTATTGGACCTCCACAACCCAGTCAGTAACTGGGTAATACAATACCCCTTGGTAAGACTGGCTGTCAGACTTTCAAGCTTCCGACTACCCGTATCGACTGTCAACGATCCACGAATGACAGCCGGGACCAACGGCTTAGCGTGCTTTCCGAGCCACGATGGAGTCTCGATATGTAGAGTTGGCCACCAACCCCGACGAGCATAGCTTACCCTGATGGATCGGCTGTTATTACTTAGCCATGAGCTCCTCAGGCAGATTGCAAAATATATTTTATAATGAAATGTAATAATTATAATGTGCCATTTGTTTATCAATACCGAGGTCGACCCGGAAAGATGTGGCAAGATGGACCTGGAAAGATTAAGAAGAGGCCTTTGCCCAGCAGTGGCACAAATATTGTCAAGAGTGGGAAATGAAGAATGGGCAAAATTGAGCATTAAGAGTTTATTCACATTATCTATTTCACCAATGAAACTGACCGCGGTCAACAAAAAGACTCCGTAGGGCTGTCAGTGTCATTGTTTCAGGAACATTGACAATGGAAGGTCTTAAACGCCGGTCTTATACATGAATTATATAATGTTATAATTCATGTATACAAAACATTGTAAATTCTTGCCCATTCTTCTCCACACGAAACTACCTTTTGGAAGGTGCGACTAGAATCAATTCTATTTCTTGTTCATTTTGACGTTCAAAAGTGCCTTACTTGTGCCTATTTGAAATAAATGATTTGACTTTGACTTTGCCGTTTAGATGTGCTGATCGCGGTCAGTTTCATTGATGAAATCTGCCCTAAATTTTCTTTTTTATACCTTTTTATTTTGCAAAGTCCCTGGCTAGCAAGATTAGGCGAATGAGTTGGAAGAGTTTCTCTTCGTACCTATAAAGCAGTGCCCTTTCCCTCTAGTTAACAAACTTGTAATGAGCTCAGAAAACTTTTTGAAGCGGGGACTTACAGTTGTGACGCGTATAAATATATATTTTTAAATTAGTTCCAGTCTATTTCAAGTTACAATCTATTTATATTTAGTTGAGTTGTCTTTCCACTTCGTGCATTCGAAACGTCTGTATCTGAAGTCTGAACTCTTTGCTGAGATCACGGGACCAATTAGGAAAGTCTGTGCACTACGAATGGCTATGAGATCGCAACTTTTGAACTTTGTTATTTACCTTAACTTGAAACTGGATTTAATATTATTTTATAGATACAGTTTATCATTTTTTAACACAGCTCAAGCAAGCGAATGCCCTGTATGCCAACGACACAAATATGTGACAAGGGCAACAACACTGTACGAAATAAACAATTAAATCATTACTTCTGTGAGTCTTTATTTATATCTCTTAAAAATTTAAGCTCTCGTACGTATTTAATGACTTAAAAAAATAAAAAGACACCGTGGATATTGGGAAACTCATGATACTCGTAATAAGAAGAAATCAGCAATTTGTAGCTAGGCGTGGAGAGCACGCGAGTGCGTTTATGCTCTGGCGTTCAAAAGGTTTATATATTATACTAGCTGACCCGACAGACGTTGTCCTGTCTTAACTATGATACCTACCTTACCTACCCTACCTACCTACCCTACCTACCCTACCTACCCTACCTACCCTACCTACCCTACCTACCCTACCTACCCTACCTACCCTACCTACCCTACCTACCCTACCTACCCTACCTACCCTACCTACCCTACCTACCCTACCTACCCTACCTACCCTACCTACCCTACCTACCCTACCTACCCTACCTACCCTACCTACCCTACCTACCCTACCTACCCTACCTACCCTACCTACCCTACCTACCCTACCTACCCTACCTACCCTACCTACCCTACCTACCCTACCTACCCTACCTACCCTACCTACCCTACCTACCCTACCTACCCTACCTACCCTACCTACCCTACCTACCCTACCTACCCTACCTACCCTACCTACCCTACCTACCCTACCTACCCTACCTACCCTACCTACCCTACCTACCCTACCTACCCTACCTACCCTACCTACCCTACCTACCCTACCTACCCTACCTACCCTACCTACCCTACCTACCCTACCTACCCTACCTACCCTACCTACCCTAGCTACCCTACCTACCCTACCTACCCACCCTACCTAACCTACCTACCTACCCTACCTACCTACCCCACCTATCTACCCTGCCTACCCTACCTACCTACCCTACCTACCCTACCTACCCTAGCAATTTGTAGCTAGGCGTGGAGAGCACGCGAGTGCGTTTATGCTCTGGCGTTCAAAAGGTTTATATATTATACTAGCTGACCCGACAGACGTTGTCCTGTCTTAACTATGATACCTACCTTACCTACCCTACCTACCTACCCTACCTACCCTACCTACCCTACCTACCCTACCTACCCTACCTACCCTACCTACCCTACCTACCCTACCTACCCTACCTACCCTACCTACCCTACCTACCCTACCTACCCTACCTACCCTACCTACCCTACCTACCCTACCTACCCTACCTACCCTACCTACCCTACCTACCCTACCTACCCTACCTACCCTACCTACCCTATGTGCAATAAAAATATTTTTCTCATACCAACTTTGCCACCCCTTGTAAACCTTTTAGGGGTTGAATTTCTAAAAAATAATATGCCTATGTCCTTCTCATGAATGCAAACTATCTGTGTGGATATATAACTATTAGTGTGGATACTAATGCAAACTATATTATCTTTGTAGTTTTTTTCTTCCGTTGGTTAGTAAATAACCTTGTGTCAGAGTTTTTATGCTGCCCATAGGCCTCTTGCCTTTGCTTCATATACTGTTGAGAAATGTGTCCGAATAAATGAAAACAACCGAACAACCAGTGAAGCGCAGATAGTCAGGCGCTAGTCGGCCGCGGCGTAGACAATCAGTACATTTTTGTTCGGCGCCGGAATGCCTTGACAAACGTACCTAAAACGTGAATTCGAATGACTTTGCAATCGAAATAACATTTTGGTTTCATTTTTTTTGCGACCAGCACAATTAGTGACGTATAAATAGGAATAAACTTTTAAAAATCGGTTGGACACCATTAGCTATTTTCAACGTTTATTGCGTGCGTTCGAGCTAGGCCCTAGATCGTAACTTGTAGGAGCTGTTCGGCGTATGCTGGCAGTGCCGGGCAAGCAGCATGAGGACTCTGTTCCGAACGCCGCGCAGGCGTTAATTGAGTTATACTAACATTTTTACTCGTACATACGATACATTCTTTCATTTGTGTATCTATATGTTTTGTAATTTCATTCGTTCCTTTATCAGCATTAAAATGAAATTAATTATCATGTGCCATTTGTTAAATCAACGAAAATTAATTTGTTAAGCAAAATTGCTTCATTATGTAAATTATTGATGTACTGAAATAATCTGCTATTAATTACACTTGCGGTTAATTAATACAAGTCAGTACAAAAGCTCTTAAAATAACAGAGCTACTTAGCGGTATAATTAAATAAACTGTATTTAATAGATAATTAATTTACCATTGAATAAAAACTCATTAAAGGACATTGTAAAAAATGGCCTATGAATCAACACGCATAAAAGCTTTACAGTAATTTCATTACATTTTAAAAAGTAATTCACTTCGGTCATTCCCCGGTGTTATTATTTCTTGGTTTAATTTGACATTTTGAATAGGCGAAGGTATTGTACCTCATACAGCCAAGTTTTTGTGCGTTATAGTGTGCACCGTAATTACAAAACTCAGTATTCTCAGATCTATGAATATACCTGTAGATACTTTAATTCACTAATAAACGTTAAGCTATTGCCGTAAGTATGTTTCTATTGACTTATTTATAACCTCAAAATCCGAATTCTTAGAAGTGTCCTTAGTTTCAAATTTGTTTCTTATCGTGTTAGATGTATAGACGCCGAACAATGTCCTTTTGAAAACATTATTTGTATTACTGTCAAAGTTACATTTAAAAAAACCAAGATATCAACATTTTTTCGTTGTAAAAATTGTTTGATACCTCAAAGATATCACAAAAACGAACTTTATAGCAAAAATAATACTTTGTATTGCCTCCACGGGCTTTTCCCTCTGCTGGTGATTGGGCATAATGCTTATTAAGTTTCTTATGTCATGGCATATTGGTCCATTCTTCGTGGTAACACATGTTTCAGGTCTCGAACTTCCGAAGTGTAGCTCCTCCCAAGCGTGTTCATAATTTCAGGATTCAAGTCTTTCTTGCGGACCAGTCTAAGCGATTCAAGCCTGAAAAAACAATTAACAATTTGAGCTGTATGAGTCCTAGCTTTGTAATGCAATTTTTATCAGCACTAACTCCGTCTGACTCGAAAAGATTCAAGCCTAAATCAGCTGGAAATAAACGTTCCCCTGGCGGTCGGTAGACTCTTCGCCGCCTATCATATGCACACAGCATACATCTGTATTTGATAGAATGCACATCGATCTTGCCCGTTCTTGTTATCTTGGTACCCAATGTTGCCTTACAAGTATCCACACCATATAGTATATGGTGTGGATTATGTTCTATATGGCCCCTAATGGTTCAATACTTGTGTGATTATGTGGATTCAAATTAACTTTAAGAAGCCGCCGTCTCATACAGTCCGATCGTTTATGTCATCTCTATGGGTTGTCCAAAGTTGATTAGTTACTACAACTGCCGTGAGGCGGCGATTTCGAAGCGTCGTCGTCGTAACAAGAAATCAATCCTCTCGGGCCGTGGTACAAAGTCAAAGCCAAGTCAAAGTCAAATCATTTATTTCAAATAGGCACTTTTGAACGTCAAAATGAACAAGAAATAGAATTGATTCTAGTCGCCCCTTCCTAAGGGTAGTTTCGTGTGGAGAAAAATGGGCAAGAAACTCCACCGTTACTCTTTTAAAATGTTTTACAATGTTTTGTATACATGAATTATAACATTATATTATGTGAAGACGATGCACCCAGAATAAAAACATTACACCACAAAAGGTGAAAAGAAAAACACATAATAGTAATGGCAAGTAAGTACATGGTGCTCACATATTTACAAACATTCTAAAAGTTAATAATAATAAATCAATCAATGTGTGAGAAGTTATTTCAATATGTATATATACATACATCTCGGTCTACCGGTTTCTGGTCTTCTTATGTTCCCACCAATTTTGCGGAAACGTTGTCGCTGCACTGCACTGTAAAAAGGAACACGCCTATTGTTATTGCTGTAAATATTTCGCTGTCTTCTGACTTCTAACGTAGTGAACATTCTTCTGGTGAGCGACATGATATTAATTGATTGGTGAAAGTTGTCAATGGACCTTTGATTTGACAGATTGAAAACAAAAGTGAGGAAACAATTGAAAAAGAACCATGAATTAAATTTATTTCCAAATTCAAAATTGTAACTTTTGTGGATGTAGTTGTGATCATTTAAGGTTTTATTTCATATCTTATTAAAATTCTCTGTAATATGAAGTTAGTTTCATGCATATACCGTTATTGCTTTGCAAGTTTCATACATGGATGTTCGTCATTGATCCATATTATTTGACCGTGAGTGTAACTCAACTGAAAACATTCCCGATTCATAAAGTACGCGTATGATTTATTACGCAAAAATATAATTCAGTACTTGCTAGTAAAACGGGATTGCTATTACATCAGCTAACTACTTTAGAGAAGTAAACAAACTAGGAAATCCAATCTGTCCCAACAGAATGCGGGTGGATCACCGGTTCCCACCGCAAACGGGCGGTGTGGTTTTAAATTATCAAGTAAACTTCAACAATACTAAAAGACGATTAATTAGCAAAATTCCCGCGAGCGTTGTTCGCGATCAACTGAATAAAGTTCGGTTTCCTACGACAGTGGTAGCTGCTACTTAACGACCGTATAAGCATGGTTTAAATTTACGATGTGCAAAGAAACGTTCTCTAGATAAACAAACCAACGTACAGTCAACAGCAAAAGTAGATGATCAAAATCAGAAACTCAATACTAGTGAACGGAGTTCGCGTCAGAACTGTGTGGCGTCGGAGTGATTCAAAAGTATATGATTGTAAATTATACCAAACATTTAGTACTAGTACAGCTGCCATATATTCGTGATCAGTTTTAACTCCAAAAGTTATAAACACAATTCGCATCAGAACTAAGAAGTAAAAAAAAATTCAAAACTAGTGAACAGTCCACGATTGTTGCTTTTTTTTAACTTACAACCTAAGCAATAAAGATATTGAGTATTGAGTACAGTTGAAATCAAAAATTAAATGATGAAACTGAGGCCACGTAATCATGAGGCAAATCATTCTTATTTTTAATTATCCCAGTAATTTAGTTTGTTATGTTTTACGGAAAAGCTGAATTTGATAAAGATTTGCATATTTAATATATTATGCCAAATTTCATCCAATTGAACCAATTGAGTTATGATTTTGTATCGCATCATATACTTTTGAACATTGCCATAAATTCACGAACATGCACAGATAATATTATATAGATTATTATTAGATATATTTATTGAATATCGTTTTGTATCACATCAGCTACTTTTGAACATTTTACAGAAGTTATAAAAAAAAAACAATGAAAATAGTTAAGTTTTTCTATTAAATGATTTTTATTGAACATATTCTTTTGTTACGGGGTTCAATTGGATGAAATTTGGCATAGATTAAATATGCAAATCTTTATCCAATTCAGCTGGTTTTCCGTAAAACATAACAAATTAAATTACTGGGATAATTAAAAAATAAGTATGGATGAATTATTTGCCTCGTGATTACGTGGCCTCAGTTTCATCATTTAATTTTTGATTTTAACTGTTCATTAGTTTTGAAAAATTAAATAATTTCTTATTTCTGATGCGAATTGTGTTTATAACTTTTGGAGTCAATACTGATTACGAATATATGGCAGCTGTACTAGTAGTAAATGTTTGATATAATTTACAATCACATTCTTTTGAATCACTCCGACGCCATAAAGTTCTGACGCGTTCTCCGTTCATTAGTATTGAATTTCTGATTTTGATCATCTACTTTTGCTGTTGACTGAACTTTACTTAAAACTTATTGATGTCATGCGATTGTAAATGGCGGACGCTCTGTGGCGGTCACTGCAGTCTTAACAAACTCTAGTTTAATGCAATGTTAAACATTACCGACTTAAACCGTTCTCTCTTTTTCCTCCATGACATTATTCCGCTCACTTACTACACCTTAAACAAATGGCCGGCGAGTAACATCTGTTACTCTGTAAAGTTGTACGAGTATATAACAATTTTAAGTCCGGTCTCCTATAGTCTGCGAGGACCGCTACGCTTCTACGAGCGCGTAGCGACGAGCTACGGCGTAGCACAGAATTTCCCCGCGGGAAGCCTCATATATGCACGTAGCCGCAAGTGAATGTATCGTGTTGTTACTATGTGAAGGTTTTAGTTCCTAAGAGTTAGTAAAGTAGTAACTCGAATAGGACATTCAGGGTCTGTGTTACTTTGTTAGTGTTTTAGTAAAACGCCGTGTGAAGTTGTTACTTGTAGTATATTTGCAAGACACTTTGAGGCAGCTAACCGCTTGCACATTATTATACCAGACAGCTTAAACAAACTAAACATTGGTTCAGGTCAATCTGCCTAGCCTTTTCCCAACTATATTGGGGTCGGCTTCCAGTTTTACCGGATGCAGCTGAATATGGAGCGACTGCCTATCTGACCTCCACAACCCAGTCAGTAATTGGGTAATACCATACCCCTTTGTAAGACTGGCTGCCAGACTTTCGGGTTCTGACGACCCGTAACTTATGTCTAAGATCCACGAATGACGTGCTTTCCGGTTTTAGTTGTTACAAACATTGGTTCAGGTATAACATAATATCTTAAATCTAACTCTAAGCTAAAAAGTCTCATTTTTATCAGCGATTGAAATCCTACAGGTTTTTCTTTGTCAGGAATATTGAAATTACCACTAGTACAACGGAGTTAAAAAGACGTTTCCATGTCAAAACGGTTGTACATAAATACTTCACTTTGAAGCTTCGATATTTGATTTTTTTGCCCGTTGTTATGATAAAATAATATGAGGCAAAACATTTTACTCAGCTTTGTGATACATATTTTTCTGAGAATAATATTTTCTACGGTTGCTCAGCCTGGATTACAAACCAGTACAATTATAATAATATCTTAAAAAAACATTAAATAAATAATTATACATTACTGTTTCTTGGAATTATATATCTTTTACTTCGTGTACCGAAATTACGCAATTACTTATTGCGTAATTGGTACTTGGTAGTGATTCAAGACGTTCTTGAAACAAAAACGATAACTAAGCAGAGAGTCAGTTGTACTTCCATTCATTGTGGTATTGTTTTTGTACTGCACCATACAAAGGAACCTTCTAGTTATGGAGATATTGAAGGTCAAAGTTACATCGTTTTCTTAAAGAAAACGAGTTTTTTAAGGAACTTAACTCTTGATCCCTCGACGCCTGCAGTGTCGCATGTACAGTGAGCTCCACCCTAAATTTAGATTTTTCACACCAAAAATAAGTGTTATTTCGATATACAGAGTGAAAGTTGATTTGTTGGCTTGCTACACCCTGTATTTTTGATGCAGGAATTGGTAGACATAATGTTGAAGCGAATGGACCCTGATCTGGACGGGGTGATCAACTTCCAAGACTTCCACTCAACAGTTTTGAAGACTCCATCGTTGCTGGAGAGCCTCGGCTATTGTCTGCCGGAGAGACCAGCGGTTTACGCCTTCATAGCGACCTGGTGTCCAACGTGGGGCAAGATGTGAAAAATATTAAAGGTTTTTAATTATCTTTATACATACAGAATCAACTTAATGAAATCTTTTATTACCAATTATACTGTTGACATTTTAACAAAATACTTTACATCTAACAATTTTGTAATATACAATTATAACAAATGCTTCTTTGGCTTCTGATTGAAATACAAAGATATAGTAAAAACGGAGGAAAACCACTACTAAATATAAGAAGAGGCAAAATTAAGTGGCGTTGTCCGAAGGGGTTACCACTACCCCGGAACATAAAGGGCTAAGGAAGGAACATGGACGGGTTTTAGTCAGTAAAAGTCTAACACTCCTTTCCGCTCCACCCAGAGTGGGAGGAGTCATTTCACACCTTCAAGAAAAAAAAATATAAGCAAAGTAGAGGCTTCAAAGATATTATATCGGTATAAATAATACCAAGAGAAACCTTAATCAATAACATCGTTAAACGGAAATATATTTCCCGAGGGAGGTTATCACAATTTTAGTTATTAGCTCCTTATAACCTATCTATTGAGTTCAAGGCTGCGAATCTTTCGTTAACAAGACAATCGATACACTAATAGTCCCGTTGCAATATCTGACTTGATTGCTCAATACTGAACAAAGGCTTCTTAATGAGCGGTCCAGTTATGGGGCAGTTACCTCGACTAGTTCTTTCTTCTACTTGTCGCACACACAATTACCTGGACTGGTTCGTCTACTTGTCGTACGGGTACTGCAACCTCACAATTGCTTGGCCACCTTAAGTTTATCGTCACTTGCACGTCATAAAACGATAAAGTTTGTCTTTGTATCAATGTTATACATAGTTTTTTTATTTATAACTAGTTGACCCGACAGACGTTGTCCTGTCTTAACTATGATACCTTCCTTACCTACCCTACCTACCTACCCTAACTACTTACCTACCTACCCTAACTACTTACCTATCCTACCTACCTAACTACCTAATTTCTCACCTTTTAAACCTTCCCTGGACTACGACAAACATTTCAACACCAAAATCAGCTAAATCGGCCCAGCCGTTCTCGAGTTTTAGCGAGACTAACGAACGGCAATTGATTTTTATATATATAGATAGATAGGTACACCAACAATATATATATAGTGCGTTTAACAGAAATATTTACAGGTAAGAATTCTTATACATAGTTAGAACCTTAGTCAAGTTTAGTTTATAGGTTTAGATTTTGCCCGCAGCTTCGCCCGCGTGGAGTTCGGAAATTATACCACGGTAGTACGTCGGACGATTTCCGGACTCCAAGCAGCTCCGAGCAGACAAAATGTTCCGCACAGGCCAGCACATCAAGCTCTCCTAATCTGTCAAATTTATTTGATAGATTTTCAACTTTATTACAAGTACTATTTGGTGAAATATGGGGTACGTGAAATGCCTACTCTATATAAGTCCAATTTCGGAAAAGTGGTTTTTGTGCATGCAATAATCGACAGGTGTCACTGAATACGTTACGTTTATTACTAGATCTACTCCAAATAAATGAACAAACCTTAAACAATGAATTTGGAGACTTCTTTATATTAATGAGCCTTTACAAACTTTCTGTGCTTGTAAATATAGTTTAGAATAGTTGAAGTTTTTATAAGTATAGTTGAAGACTTTTTTGTCTTTCGGGCCAATTCTCACAGTAGCCAGGATAGGGTACCCCGACCTGATGTTCGGGGACGCCTAAGTAAGAGATGCGGTGATGTCCAACTGTGAAACCACCATTTTGCAGAAGGAGACTGCGGAAAGGGATAGTTAGATTCAGACCTCTTTACGACCTGTAGCAGGAGGACCGGGCGTCAGCGGGGAGCGGACAACTTCCTCTCCCAGCCTTTATAAACAGGTCCGGAGAAGAAGAGGACTCTGATGTCCACTGCCACCATCCAGCAGGGCCCGAGGCGGCAGCGGTTAGTGTTTCAAGTGCGCCTCTACGGGACGTCTCGCGGAGAGCTTTACTCATCAGTTCCGTGGCCGGGAAATCCGGGCCGCCACTGGCCGAAAATCGGGGAAGGTGCACAAGTTCCGCGATCTCCGGTCAAAGTGTGGGAAGGGAACGCCGGAAAGAAAATCTTAGAACTGTTAGCAACCACGGCAGCGGCCAAGTTGATCGCAATTACTAGGCACAATGCTTAGGACACCTAAATACAAATTACATTAGGTTCAAATAACGCACTATCATTATAATTAAAGTGTTTAACTAAATAACAATGTAAAATTAATAACCTTTTAGGGAGCAAATACTAATGAATTTTGGATGAATGGATATGGATATGTCATGATCCCAATCACTCTGAATACTGTGTATTTAAGCTATTATGAGATTATAGGGTTACTGTGTCAATATATATTTTGACGTTCAAAAGTGCCATTCTTGTCCGTATTTGAAATAAATGTTTTGACTTTGAATAACTGCGAGAGTTTTGTTAATCGAAATGAAATCCTGAAATGAATATTAAAAAAATAGTTTTCAAAGTTTGTTCCTAAAAGGTGCCAATAGAACCTTATAACTAGGGCGCCACTGTCCGTCCGTCTATCACAGCGCTGATCTTTTGAACCATAATACACCGCACACTACACCACATCTTACACTTACACTTGAATATTTCACAGAGGTTAGGTATTATGCTATAACAACAGATAATAAAAATAAAACACATTTAAAGGATGCCCCACAAGGAGAGAAATGTCTTTTTATGTCTGTATGCCTATCTGTATGTATGTCTATTTTTGAGCACCTTCTGTAGCCTAGACAGCTTATAGGATTTGAACAGATTATGAGGTGTCATTAGGTTCATCTGATTTATAGAAATGACAAAGGCTAGGTATATAATATTTTTATTCTATCTGCAAATAATAAAATAGGGAGGGCAAAGTTTTCTAAATAAATAACAAAAGTCAAATAATAATATTTTTTTTTATTTTTATATTATAAAAGCTATATACAGTCAATTCTAAATTTATTTATATTGTAAGATTTTGGTGCTACGTCAATTCGTTCTATAACTTAAAAACTAAAAACTTCAATATAAAGGACATAATATTAAAAAAAACACGTACCAGATTGCAAAGACTCTGGGTTTTCTTATGTTTTTTATTTAATATGCTTTCAATCAACTCAGCCTATCGCAGTCCACTGCTGGACATAGATCTCTCCCAGACCGTGCCACATCCAAATGAAATCATCCAATGACTTCTCCCGCTCTGGGTGGAGCGGAAGGGAGTGTCAGACTGTTACTGACTAAAACCCATCCATGTTCCTTCCTTAGCCCTTTATGTTCCAGGGTAGCGGTAACCCTTTCGGACAATCCCGCTAATACCCTGTCCTCCGTTTTCTGCATCAGTCTGTTCCAGCCACCTTCTTAAGGTCATCAGTCCCAGGAGGGATATCCCACACTACGCTTGCCAATACCCGGTCTCCATTCCAGGACTCATGCTCCACCGGCCATCGGTCCTTCGACAAACATGACCAGTCCACTGCCACTTCACTTTGATTAGTCTGCAAGCTATGTCGTAATGTACTTTATTTTACTAATAAGGAAGCAATGATTACATTTTCTCTGCTTATGATTTAACTGCATTCATAATTAATACTTAAAAATGCCGGTTTTATCATCAAAAGAACTGAGTCCTAAAAAACTCAAAAATCAAAGCATTTATTCAACATCTTCCAATGGTTGACCTTCATCATGTGGAAAGCCGACAATCAATAATAGTTATTCAAACTAAACGGTGTGTACGCTTCGTTTCACTTTCACTACTACGTTTATTTGCTGTACGTACCTATGTATGCTCGTTGCAACGTCAAACGACGTCATTCGCCGACCCGGCGTTAACAAGGAAGGACTGCGCGCAGTGCATTTGGCAAAACTTATTAACATTCAAAATACAGGCAACACTGATGACTTTTATACGTCAAAAATTAAAGTATATTAATAATATTTGAATATTCAATTAATTTTCTGTCAGAAAACATAGTTTTGATACTGTTTTGAGCAGAAATTATTTGAATTTGGCGCTCGTCCAAATATTCCATGAATGCGATTGGCGCGCAGCTGCCTCTACACTCAGTCGGCGCTCCGCTATTGCGAAGGAAGGACGACGCTGCCTTGACAGCCAGCTTTATAAAACTATCGAAATTTAAATCGAGGAATAATTTTTAAACATCGATTCCCAACCTGGACTGGACTACCTTAATTGTGAATAAAAGCATCTGCATACATCAGTGTAAATTAAAAATGCTTTAAAATGCACATCGCTTGCTTTGAAATTGAATTTGAACATTAAAAAAATATTCAACTCAAACAAGTTTTATTTTCATTTGGATTTCACTGTTGTTTGCTAATGGATAAAAGTTTAAAGAGTATTTTAATTTTGTTGGAAGTGGTTTTGATTTATGATTTGAAACAAAAGTCAGTGAAATGCTGAATAATTAACTATTAGCAATAATTCAATCCTATCATATACATAATCCTGGATTACTGGACCCAATTATAGTACTATGTATCAGTCTTAGAAGAGGGCCTTCTTCTCCTTGTATTGGTCCACATAATAAACACGGATAGAAATGATATCTAGGAGGTGAGTTTGTAGTTTTGAGTGTTTATGGCAATAGGGATAATGTCTAAAATTCATTTTAGTACATCAGCTAGATTATTAAAAATATTGGATACGTACTTTTTCGTTTTTCAGGTAATCAAAAGATTATGTCGGTACATTGTGTCGCTCCTTTGTAGATTAAAATTTTATACTGAATTCTGACGTAGCGCGCCCCTATTCCCCAACTTTAATGCGTTTTATCTAAGTAATTTTTTGGTGCGAAGTTCCGCTGCGAATGGGGGCTAGACGGTATTAAGACCAAAAGTTGTAACGACACTTTTTTTGGAGTAAAATATGATGTCTTTTTAATCAATATTTTTTGATTGGTTAACATTAGATCCGATTTATTTTGATTATTATAACCTAAAAGAAATAAAATTTTATTACAATTACTTCACTAATTAAATTATGAGAAAGCCAAAAATACGCGTTTGATATTTTTTTATTATTTGACTGACCCTATTCTATTGTACTCCATTGCAACGGATGTGAAGGGCTTCAAAGTTATAAAGGCTGATGGTCTTATAGCTGGCCTTCTAGCATGTTGATGCAGCCATTAATGGAAATAATTTGTTTGTTTTAGATATGTTTAGGAGCGTAGCGTGTTATAAACAAGTATGCAAGTAGAGATTTGTTACTTGACATTGTTTTGAAAAGTTTGATCGTAATTAAAACAAGATGTAAAATTAAGTTTTAACTAATGAATACACAGGCCTGAACTTACGATCATAAAAAAAAACAATATTAGTGGACGGAGCTCAGCTGTTTAATAACTTAGCAGAAGATATTAAGAAGTGGGACAGTATAAGCTTATTTCAAGCTTAACTTTATCAACAATTTTATGTTTCCTATAACGCTAACGAAACTAGATAGGAGTTAAGTAATTCATAATTAATATCTAGATGTAAGAACTAGGTATCTCATTCTAAATGAACTGTTTGAATATTAAATGAAAGGATGTTTTTTTGCAAAATATTTTTATCACATGGGATTTCTGAATTATTAAACCTATTTTTTTACAAACCGTGGTCTCCTAACTGAAAAACTCATCTCATTTTAATTAAAAGTAGTTTGGCCAGGATTTAACTGAGTTCCAAGTCATTATTCATCCTTTAAAAATAATACTACTTATTCAAAGTCAAAGTCAAAGTCAAATAATGTATTTCAAATAGGCACAAGTAAGGCACTTTCGAACGTCAAAATGAGAAGAATGGGCAAGAAACTCCACCGTTACTCTTTTAAAATGTTTTACAATGTTTTGTATACATGAATTATAACATTATATGTGAAGACGATGCACCCAGAATAAAAACACTACACCACAAAAGGTGAAAAGAAAAACACATATAGTAATGGTAGGTAACTTAAGTATCTCAAAAGTACATGGTGCTCACATATTTACAAACATTCTAAAAGTTAATATATATAATATTCAAATAACACATGATGGTTAGTCTTTTTTTATCTAGCACATCTAATATCAGTGCATATCCTCGCTCCCCCGTAAATTCTGTTACATACATGACATTTTTTGATTCTAGGTTTCCTAATTTACGCTCTTGTTAGTTGGACTTACATTTGCATCATAACATAAATACATAATATCACGTCTGTTTTCTCGAAGGCATAGGCAGAAGTGTGGCTACAGTACTAATAATAATAATAATAATTTATTGACTCAAAAACAACCTTATTTAGTACTGTAAGTTATAAAAAATCATTCCGCCTAGCCTTTTCCCAACTATGTTAGGGTCGGCTTCCAGTCAAACCAGATACCGAATACCAGTATTTTATATCAAGCGATTGCCTATCTGAACTCTATAACCCGGTAACTGGGTAATACGATACCCCTTAGTAAGACTGGCTGTCAAATGTTCTGGCTTCTGACGACCCGTAACGACTGTCAAAGATCCACGAATGACAGCCGCGACAAACGGCTTAACGTGCTTTCCGAGACACGGAGGAGTCTCGATATCTAAAGATGGTTACCCATCCACAAACCAACCCCGGCAAGCGTAGATTAACCTGATGGATCGATCCGTGCGGCTGTTGTTACTTAGCCACGAGCTCCTATAGTACTGTAAGTTATAATATGTTCATATTTAACGTTGTCATGATACGACCTATTTGACGTTTTTTCAGTAATGATTATAAAGTGGTATGTGTGGCGATCTTGGTTGCTTATCATTTGCTTAGAAGCTTTGTGATGAGATTGTTAACGCGGTAAAAATAAATTCACAAATGTAAATGAATAAAATGTCTAATTTATCGGGATTATCATCGTGCGAAAACCGGCATGCTTGAGAGATATTTCTCAACAGCATGTGATGCTAACTCAGAGGCACATGGGCAGCATTAAAAACTCCGACACCAGGTTAGTAACTAACCACACGAAGAAGAAGATCATAAAATTATGCATTCTGATGACTGAAATTGCAATATATATTTTTCCGTTGATGTGTGTGTGCGTGCGCCATTGTATCGTATCACAATGGTGGTTTTATTCGGTGCTGACAGATCAAATGTAGGTACAGGCACGGGATGATTGCTAAGCAAATTGTCACCCTACGGCCATTAGCCCCGCTAGAGCTATTATATCATACAACAGACTGTCGAAGAATGACAGGCGTAATTTGAATATACGGACAATTCAAGCTGTTAGTTTTTTTTCAGGATGGGAATCATGAAATGGCTCCTCTCGCTCTGGGTTAAGCGGAAGAGAGTGTGAAACTCTTACTGACTAAAACCCATCCATATTCCTTCCTTAGCCCTTTATGTTCCGGGGTAGCGGTAACCCTTTCTGACAATCCCGCTGATCTCTAAGTACATACGTTAAACTATCAACAATTTTTCTTCGTGTCGCATAATCTATAAGGAATTATTTCATTATATTGCTAAATCTTTGTATGGGACGGTCCTTTATTCCTGTTCCTTCCGTAACCCTTTGTATTTCGAGGCAGCGGTAACCTTTTCGGACAATGCCGATGACCTGGCAGGCATCGGCCGTAACGGCCACTTAAACTGTGCTGACATCTCTTTGAGGCGCGCGTGGAACACAAACGCGCCGTCCGACACGGGCCTGTTTCTGATCAGACGTGTTAGTCTAGCAAAGGTGGATGCAATATGGTAGGTACCTACTTAGTTTTCTTCGGTTTTTGCAATTGGTCAGTGTCAGATGACCAATAAAATTGACCACTGATGATATTGATTACAATATCATTCGCGCCGGTTTTTACAACCCAACGTTTTTATTTACAGAAATAAACTATTAAATTAATTAATTATTTTCTTTTAACCATGAGAATTATCAATTCACCTATAGACGACTATAATTCTTTCTATTTATAAATTTCGCTGTCTTTACTTAATTTACCTATAGTTTTGTAACAGAATAATAATTTATTCGTTTCATGTTTAAATGTCAAGCAAGGTAGCCTTCGTAGAATGTTATTTAAAAAGGATGGATATAGAAACTATGACCAAGAAAGAGCAACTGATAACTTTGTGCCACTGCATCTGTCGTTTCCTTTTGTATACCTGTGTTTTATTACTTGTCGCAGATGGCTTCTTATTAAATTAAAACCGCCAAGCGCGAGTCAGACTCGCATACGAAGGGTTTCGTATCACCGTACAATATTTAACACTGCATTAAAGCAAAACCACTCTTAAACCAATCACAATCCAAACACTTCAGTTTATAAAAAAAGACATGTTTCTTGAAAATTTTAACTGTACTTTGTGTTCGTGACGTCCACTTACAGACTATGGACGGCCCGGGCGGATGAACAGCTGAGACTTAGGAGTGGGGTTCCGTTTGGCACCCTTCGGGTAGGGAACCCTAGAAATAAAACAAGTTGTTATGAGCTTCGTTGTTGGCATAAACACTGCAACTTCATGTTTGACCCATTTAAGAATAGAGTTTAGGGACCACGAGATGCTACCGTAGTTGTTGTTGACCTCTTGATATAGCATTAACTTTGAGATAAGGACTAAGTTGGCATACTTTTTCTTAAGAATAAATAACAAATTGATTAAATTTATTTTCGTAGACAATAACAGAGACACGAAAGAAAATAACATTTACGAAACAAAAAACTTAGATTTTTTTTAAATTCACCCCCAGGTTAGAGTCGTTACAACTAATCATAACAGAAAAAAAAAGCGATTCCAGTGCAACAATAAAGCAACGAACAGACCTACTTAACGCACTAATTACGGTAAAACGGGGTGAATAGGGATGCAGGGGTGAATCGGAACGAAACTTATAAATGGATTTTAACATTGAAATAATATAGTTTGTTGCCGACCAGAACAATTGATCATTAATTATTATACAGTAAACACATTGTGAGTCCTGTTTGGCCACAAACTATATTATTGAATGCTTAAATCACTTTTTAAGTTTCATCCCTGCATTCCTATTCACCCTGTCTTACGTTACTTATGTTCAGAAATAATACCTGTTTCTGTACTTTATTAAAAGATTTAAAGATTTTAAAGATAAAAAAAGGACTCATTTACATTTAATATTGTAGACATTCCTGTGCCGTTACACGGTTCTAGTCAAGGCTGGGTCGTAAACACCTATCTGCTAATAAATATTTGAAAATTAATTTTTTTGTGTCTAAGCAAACATAGCGACGTAACGAGTTTTTGTAATCAATATATGCAAGAGCGCGACCAGCAAGCAAGAATCACATACAAGCAAGACATAATAGATGTACCTTTTTCTTACACTTATCATCATCGTTCTAGAAGTTTAACATTGTAGGTAACATTGGATAAAAATATTTTATTAAACCTTATAGACATCACGTCTTTTATTTTACGAACATGATATAAGTCAGTGGCGGTATCGACATCGCCACATACGAACACGTGTCTCACTGACTTTACAGAAAATCCTACATCGCGCAAGCAGAGTTTACCGCGCAACTAGCACATGATATATGTATACAACAGCCCGAATACAAACGTCGAGCAGTAGCCCACCGACACAACACCCGACTGATTAATCTCTTCCGATCTTTTCTATAGAGGTTAAGTGAACTTGATACTCTGTTCCCCAGGTCCTCTCGACCTTCGCTTCAAGGAACGTTTATTTGTGTGCAACCAGTATTTTTCATTCTGTGAATATTTAATATTCTAATTTTAAGAAAAAATATCTTAAGCCACATTCCGTCAAGCCAGAAGCAGTTAATATCACACTATTTCAACAAAAACAAAAAAAAACTTTTGGCTTGATATACCGACATCTACCGTTAATCTAAATATGGTTTTAAGCTATCTGGCGGCATACTGTCCGAAATTTTCGATTATCTACCGCACTGTTCTATTTTTACCAGATAAATTGCAATTCCTATAAAAGAGAGGAGATTGAAAATTTGGTCCTCATTTATTTACTACCAACAACCTTATCTATATATATAAAAGAAAGTCGGGTTTGTTCCCTCCATTATAACTCGAGATCTGCTGGACCAATTTTCATGGTTTTTGTTTCGTTGGATTTGTCTCCGCCCTGAATAGCAGAATACATTTTTTTTTTTTTTTCGATAAACTGCTGATTTTCCTCCTATAGGGTAGGTAGGTAGGTAGGTAGGGTAGGGTAGGTAGGTAGGGTAGGTAGGTAGGTAGGGTAGGTAGGGTAGGTAGGGTAGGTAGGGTAGGTAGGGTAGGTAGGGTAGGTAGGGTAGGTAGGTAGGGTAGGTAGGTAGGTAGGGTAGGTAGGTAGGGTAGGTAGGTAGGTAGGGTAGGTAGGTAGGTAGGGTAGGTAGGGTAGGTAGGTAGGGTAGTGTAGGTAGGTAGGGTAGGTAGGTAGGTAGGGTAGGTAGGTAGGGTAGGTAGGTAGGTAGGGTAGGTAGGGTGGGTAGGGTGGGTAGGTAGGGTAGGTAGGGTAGGTAGGTAGGTAGGTAGGTAGGTAGGTAGGGTAGGTAGGTAGGTAGGGTAGGGTAGGTAGGTAGGGTAGGTAGGTAGGTAGGGTAGGTAGGGTAGGTAGGGTAGGTAGGGTAGGTAGGTAGGGTAGGTAGGTAGGTAGGGTAGGGTAGGTAGGTAGGGTAGGTAGGTAGGTAGGGTAGGTAGGTAGGGTAGGTAGGGTAGGTAGGTAGGGTAGTGTAGGTAGGTAGGGTAAGTAGGTAGGTAGGGTAGGTAGGTAGGGTAGGTAGGGTAGGTAGGGTAGGTAGGGTAGGTAGGGTAGGTAGGGTAGGTAGGGTAGGTAGGGTAGGTAGGGTAGGTAGCTGGGTAGGTAGGGTAGGTAGCTGGGTAGGTAGGGTAGGTAGCTGGGTAGGTAGGGTAGGTAGCTGGGTAGGTAGGGTAGGTAGCTGGGTAGGTAGGGTAGGTAGCTAGGTAGGTAGGGTAGGTAGGCAGGTAGGTAGGGTAGGTATCACAGTTAAGACAGGACAACGTCTGTCGGGTCAGCTAGTAATTAAATAAATAATAAACAAGATAAGCGGAAAAAATTACTGTGGCCTTTGGCCTTCTATTTTTGTTTTATTATATTGAACTCAGAAAACTTACAGCTAACTTATACAGTGTTTTTGAACAATATGAAATGAAGGGCTTTTTTTTTATGGCTGGGAAATCATCCAATGACTGCTCCCGCTCTGGGTGGAGCGGAAGGGAGTGTCAGACTCTTACTGACTAAAACCCATCCATGTTCCTTCCGTAGCCCTTTATATTCTGGGGTAGCGGTAACCCTTTCGGACAATCCTGCTTACCCGGCAGGCTTGGCCCTGAGGGGCCCCTTCATACATGACATCTCTTTGAGGCGCGCGTGGAACATATACGCGCCGTCCGTCACGGGTCTGGTGTATTATATTATCTGGTGTATAATATTTTTGGAGCTGCTGAAGATTTTAAACATTATCTTTGTTTTGTGTGAATTCAATCACTTAGTATAGTATAATGGCAATGATGCTTGGATAAAGTAAAAGAAATTATATAAAGTTCGTCAATTAGATAATAAAAAAATATTAGTCATGTTTCTTTTGCTTAATCATATTACCAAAAAAATACTGAGATAAAACGCATCAAAGTTGGGGAGTGGGGGCTCGCTACGTTACAAGTAAGTATTAAAACTACATTCTCGTGACGTCATGCCACATGTCAACTCAATGTATCAGCGTAATCTTTGAATTGCGTAAAAAAAGAAAAAATACGAGTCCAATATGTTTTGTAAATCTAACTTACGGACTAAAAAAAGAATCTAGTCATCATACCTATTGCACAATGTTACACAAATAGTGACACGACATGTCCACTTTAGAGCAACCATTTACTTGGGTACGTTTTTTATTGACTTGGCGGTTGAGAGCATATGCTCAATCTATTGCGTCGCCGTCAGTGCCGTGAGTGCTGGATCATTGATTTTCTTCAAATAGTGTAGCTGAACGGTGCTGGTCGTCTCGCAGCTTTATATGTTTGAAATGTTTTTAATTATTTATTTTTTTAGTCGGACGTAGTTGATACCCATATCATCACTCATATCCCTATTCGTATCTATATCCGCGGAAGAAAAATATGTATATCCGTATCGATTACTTTTTGGACATCAACTACCACGAACCCGTTTGAAGAGCCGAAAAAGCTTTCTCCGACACACCACCTCTTCGGAAGACAGTGCGGCAGATGAACGACGCACACTGTGGGAGAACAAACATCCACCCCCTCCAAACTTCATTGCACCGGCAGAAAATCTACCCCCTGGTCACGAACTGCAGTGGCCGATATGGAAGTCATTAAACAGACTGCGTGTTCAAGTTGGCCGCTGCCGATCCAATTTAGCCAGATGGGGTATAATCGACCCATCTCGAACAGAATGTGAGTGTGGTGCCCCAATACAGGATATGCCACATCTACTCTCGTGCCCGTCTTGCACAACTGACTGCACGCTCAAGGACCTGAATGACGCAAATGATAGGGCCGTCCAGGTTGCCACGTACTGGGCGGACAGAGTTTAGTCATCGACTCGAAAAGAAGAAGAAGATTACTTTTTGGCAGATCATGAACTTTTGTATCAATACATTTCATTATGTATAATTTTATTACAGAGTTTTAAAAGTGCATCCAAATTAGTTTTATTTCTTAAAATTACATATTTGGCACATTTATAATGCAAAAATTAAACTTTTGTTTAGATTAGTTGCCAGTAAAGTTATAAGATAGTAATTTTCTTCTCACGTCATTCCTATTGTATATCCAAATTCGTGGATCTGAACCCTAAATGGTCCGTACCCGTATCGTTATCTAAATGTTAATGTAATGTAAATGTTATCGATATCCGCGGCTATTTTTTACGATGATACGGCACATCACTAGTAGGTACTATAAAACGTAATCCTCAGGAAACAAAACGACCATAAAAATGTATCAATAGTGCTGTTAACGTCGAGCTGCATTTGGGTAAGTGGAGGTAGCGTTTCAAAGGTCTAAAGGCCCGGATAACTTCGCCTTAATCCCCTTTTAATTGAGGCGGCAATTGGTATGGTCGCTATCTTTATAAAACGTCAAATTATTAAGGGTGCTCGAGTGGAGCTGAAGAAAAAATAACAAGAAAATCGTCGGAATCCGACGAAGAGAGATATTATATCGGATATTTCTGAGGTTACAAAGAAAAACATTCGAGAATGGACATATCATTTTCTCGGAACGTATTCATGGAAGCGTAGCTTATATAAAATAGAAATAGCAGTTTTGTGTCGTTCCACGTTTTGACGGTCCGGTGCAGGTGCACTCGAGAGTTTCCAGAAATTACAATTACGTGGCAGGATTTTATTCTGATATGATTTTGGCCCAGCGCTTTTCAGCTAGCGAAAGCCGATTACATGTAGTAAAAAATGCGTGGGTTTTCGCTCGGGAAAATTGAATGACATGAACGCGGTATATCAAAGGCGGATATAAAAAGATTAAAAACGAATATTGATTATACGAATAGTATAATTATGATATTATAATAATTACCGTAGACAATATTAATATCTACCGAAGGGGACTAACAGCCGCACAGTGAGCGTTGGGTAACGATGATCTTCAACGTTAAGCAACGTTTGCGCTCTTGTTGGTTCAGAAGGCTGAAAGTCTGACAATCAGTCTTGCCAATGAGTATTGTGATATATATGCTGTCGCTCCATCCAAAACACTGGTATTCAGCAGCATCCGATTAGCCTGGAAGCCGAACCCAACATAGTTGGGACCGACCTAGCAGCCTGCGAACGGGCTAGGCAGATTGATTTAATATTAATATCTGCTGTGTGTATCGAACTAATACCTACTACTACCGAGAAAATAAGCTTAATTATGAAAATAAATAAAAACGTTTGAATGAATTTTTTCTTTACTATTAAAGAAGTCTAAGAAGTCTAGAACTATAAAAAATCTGTGGATCTTATCAAAAACGTCTCTTTTAGTACATTTTAAGTACCTACACCCCCCCCGTACAAGTATGCTAACGGTATCCTAAGGCTCAATCTCATACGCTCATGATGTAGGTACTGCCACCCACACACATAATAAAATAACACACACATACCACACATTCAAACACAACACTGAATACAACAACCCAATCACAATTACATACAATCACACTATTACACACAACTACACTATTGCAAACAATTTGAACTCTGAAAGCACTTATTAGCCTAACTTATAAATTATTCATAGTTTTCGTAGATTAGATTCCTTTATTATATATATTTTATTTTTTATTTTTTATTAAACATGTTTATAGTTAATACCAACAATGTATGGAAGAGCGGAGTCTCCTAATACAGGCTTTATTAGCTTAAAAGGAGGCTCCAATCACTACCTAGTAATGTAAGAAAACTTGTTTGTTTTTCATTTAATTTTTTACCTCTACGCCGAAAATATCGTGACACGTGCTTAATGCCAATATAATTTTGTGGCGCTACGAACTTTGTGGCTACGGCGTAGGCTTCGTAGCGGTTACGGCCACAAGTGTAGGTAATAAAATACCTTGGCTTACTGTTTCACAATATTGTTTTAGGCTTGTTCTGCATGAGTAGACAGACGTAAGTTTAGAAAATGTGATGGTCATTAGGGCATGCATATTCGTAGGAATTGGTATGATTCCACGTATTAATTAGGTATTTTTAGGATATAAAATAACAGCTCTAAGTACGCGTGGATTAAAAAAAAAAATAATACACTCAGGGATAATGTAGCTTCCCTTTAGTGAAATAGTTTTTAGATTCCGATCAATTCAGAACCTAGTTCCGAAGATTACTTACACACATACAAAATAAAAAAACTTCTTTATAATATTGGTAAAGATTAAACATGTATTCAAAGCGTATTGAATAATAAACTAGACTGTAATGAACATGATATTTTTGAATACCAAAAGAATCAATTTAATTCCTCTTCAGAATCAATTTAAAGCTGGACTAATCCGATTATAAAAATCGGATTAGTCCAGCTTTAAATTGATTCTGAAGAGGAATTAAATCAGACATTTATTTTATGCTCTTGTCGATTAAGGGTGAATTTCACCAATATAACTGAACGATTTCGATTTTATTTACGAATATTTCCCGTACTAAAACTTTGCACAATATTACTATTTCCTAATTGGGTTTTAAGGTTTTGTTTTTTGTAAAATATCATCTATCAATTGAAATTAGGAATATCGATTGATTACATAGAACTATGAAATTAATTCAAACGAATTATATCTTCATAATACATTTTGTTTTATTTGTGTTCATTTCTGGGCAAAGCTTCTATGAGACCGTCATCCATCTCCTTAGTTAGTTTGCAAATCCTATAAAAAAACAGTATCTGGTGGTACCAGCTGGCCTCTGTACTACTTTCTGTTTGCAATTTCGTTCACGTGGAAATCTTAAGACACCACAATACAATAAAATAAAATCAATTTTTTTTTTTAAATACGTGTTTCGTTTATAGTTCTAGCAACGAAATTTATTGTAAAAGTTATTTTATTAAATCCATGAACATTCTCCTTTCAATATCAACTTCAATATTATTTAGTTGAATAGCCGTCCCTATTGAATTCTGAAGGAGGCGATCAGTATACCTACTTACCTACATGGTATGCGTTACTGCCTCGGCGCTTCTTTTGTAATTTATATTTACGTCCACGGTATTGCTCCATATTTTTCTAATATACCCGCGTTTATTCTTCAATATGGGAGTGATATGTCGTTCGAGAATTTTTAATCTTCGGGATGATTTTTATGAAAACATTTTTGTTTGAATGAACCTATGTTTGTATGCCGTATTATATTGTGTTCAGATTATATTTTTGTTATCTAGGTATAGAGAATTCGGTCAGTGATTGCGAGGGAACGTTTCAATCATTTGCCCGAGAGAAAGGTAAGTTAACCTCTTTGTATTCTCTGGCTTAGGACGTAATTAAAGGGAATATTTGCAAGTTTTTGGTAAACGAAGTGCTTTGTTATGTCCAGAATAAATAAGCAATCTTGGACATTGCGAACTTAGAGCAAATATGTGTTGGGGGATTTAAAGACGATTAATGGACATTTGAAAATTCACTGTTATTTCAAGCAATACCAAATGCCAAGCGAATGATTCAGTGCAAAAACAAAGGTTAAACCACAAAGGATGCTGAAAACATAAGTGGTCTCTTTAGGGCCACTGATCCGGAAATAATGCCTATATTTGTGCCTCGAGAGATTCAGAACATAGCCCAATTACCTTTGATCACATGGCTGTGACGAGACTTTTAAAAGATCTGATAATTATTTGCTTAAAGTTAAACAAAAATTAAATTCCATTGGTTGTCTTTTACTAAGCAAGGCGGCAGAAAACCTGGGTACGGAATTTAGAGCTTCAGTAATTTTAAGAGGATTATTAGATCAATAATGTTTGTGTCACGAAAGGTACGATTCAGACCAACCGGCTCGCATCGGGCCGGGCCGGGCGGAAACTTACGCATAGTTACCTCTGTCGGCATCCCGCGACGCGTTGCGACGTGTCGCAGAATGCATTCGTAAGTTGCATGCAAATATGAACTGTAATTACTGTTGATACATTTCAATGTTCTTTACCGCATTGTAAAATGGCGCCCAGCCCGGCCCGATGCGAGCCGGTTGGTCTGAATCGTACCAAAGTCGGAACAAAAAAACATCACAAGTGAAAACCCATGTTGTGACTACGCAGGATTGTTTATATCAAACACCAAATAGTTATGACCAGACGGCAGCAGAAATCATAACACAAAACTAGGAAATAAGTGTGAAAGGTGCGCACAGTCATCTGTCTTGCTTCAATCATGCGACACCTCACTCGCACTATCCCAGCGCCCGCGGTGAAGAGCGTTGATGATAATAGTGTACAGACGCTAGCACATCCAGCTATCCCAAACTGGTCAAATATTCCCAATCGAAAATAAATCATTTTCTTTGAAATTCTATCAATGAAACTTTTGAAAATTGGTATAACCTGATATGCTGGCCTCTGTACCAATAGAACCGATTGCTATGAATAATTGCCCGCTGGATAGTTTGCTGATACTCCATGAAACTTGCGGAAGCAATCTCGTTCAGTTACTAACGAGGTGCGGTATGATGAGGCGGCCGCTATGTTTACAAATAATAAAGTTAGTGCAACGGCAAAACCAAAAACAAAATATAAGTACGTATGTAGACGTAATGTTACACTCAGAACGTATAAAAACAGACAAAAACGATGGCAAATACACACATCAAAAGTGTCTAGGGATCAACATATATTTTTGCAATAACTTTTCTCTTGATTGATATTAATTTAAATTTTCTTTAAGGATTCATCAAATAAAGTGTTTTCGTTTGTCACAGTAACGATAAACCAAGTCACCTTTGCATTAATAAAGAAATTTGCCATTTTCCTAATAAAGGGATTTTTGACATTTGAACCACTAACATTAAAGTTCGAAAAAAAGACTGAAATAACAGTTTTCTTTAAAATTTTATTGGGTAACTTAAACAATTAATAATCCGTGTTTCTACCGCGAACACTAACAACACAAGAACATCGGTTTGGCATACTCAAAATGAGTTCATCCAAATCACGCTGTGGAATGGCCGCCCATGTTCGTTGCAACAACAAAAAAAGGTGTTATCAGTCGACTTTGGACACGTTACCGAAGCACTGGTACCGTGGCTGAGCGCCATGAAGGACGGTATCGCTGCACCACACGGAGACAAGACCGATACATTCAAATCTTAACTCGAAGAGCTCCAACAATAACCGCCATGATGTTAGCCGTGAGGCTTCATCACTCTTCAGGGAACTTAATTAGCGACCAAACAGTCAGAAACCGCTTGCATGAAGTGAACCTTCATTCCCGAAGACCGCTACGGGTACCACCTATAGCAATGCACAATCGTAGGATTCGATATCAATGGGCTCTTGAACACAGAAATTGGGCAGAAGAACAATGGCGTTTCGTGTGCTTTTCTGATGAGTCTCGTTTTGGTATGAGACCGGATACAAGACGTATACGACACTGGAGAACCCCTGGACGCCAACAGCGATTAAAATCCTGCCAGGAAGTCCATCCTTATAGTGGTGGAACCATCATGGTATGGGCGGGTATTTGGATCAAAGTCAAAAGTCAAAGTCAAAACATTTATTTCAAATAGGCACAAGAATGGCACTTTTGAACGTCAAAATGAACAAGAAATAGAACTGATTCTAGTCGCCCCTTCCAAAAAGTAGTTTCGTGTGGAGAAGAATGGGCAAGAAACTCCACCGTTACTCTTTTAAAATGTTTCACAATGTTTTGTATACATGTATTATAACATTATATGTGAAGACGATGCACCCAGAATAAAAACAATACATCACAAAAGGTGAAAAGAAAAACACATGTAGCAGTGGCAAGTAAACTTAATTATGTCATAAGTGCATGGTGCTCACATATTTACAAACATTCTAAAAGTTAATAATAATAAATTAATCAATGTGTGAGATGTTATTCCAATATTATAAAATAATATGGTACAAATTACCTAATTTACTTAGCAACCAGTTTGATTTTGTCTAGACACTAGATTGTCCTGTGGAGCAGGACCAGCATGTTTCCAAGCATCCTTATCTTTGATATAATCTTCTAATTTGTAATAAGCTTGTTTACAAAGTGTACTTTTAATATGAGTTTTAAATTTTCTTTCATTTAATTGCAGTATGTCACAAGGTATTTTGTTGTAACATTTAACACAGAACCCCATAAAAGATGTATGTACTTTTGACAATCGAAAAAATGGTTGAATTATTTTATCTTTATTTCTAGTATTAAAATTATGCCTATCACTTATTTTGTTAAAAAGATGTCTATTTTTTTTTACATACATAATATTTTCATAAATGAATTGGCAAGGTACTGTCATAATATTAATCCTTTTAAATAGTTCCCTAAGCGATTCGCGACGACGAAGATTGTAAATAGCCCTGATCGCTCGCTTTTGCAAAATAAAAATGGATTCAATGTCAGCAGCCCGACCCCACAGTAAAATGCCATACGACATAATACTATGGAAGTAACTAAAATAGACCAAACGCGCGGTTTCTACGTCTGTTAACTGCCTTATCTTTCTAACAGCATAAGCGGCCGAGCTTAGCCGTCCCGCAAGAGTTGTTATGTGGGGACCCCATTGCAACTTGTCGTCTAGCGTGATTCCCAGGAAAACCGTCTGCTTAATAAATTCCAGCTTTTCTCCGTTCAATATGATGTCACAATCGCTACTTTTAACATTAGGTAATGTAAATCTAATGCATTTGGTTTTTTTTTCATTTAGTACCAAATTATTTACCGTAAACCAATCTTGGACCTGAAGAATAGAGTTATTCACGTCGTCAAGATTTTGTGAGCGTCTATTAATTTTAAAGATTAATGAAGTGTCATCTGCAAATAACACCATCTTCGGTTGATTTTGAAGTAATTGGGGTAAATCGTTAATATAAACTAAAAAGAGAAATGGACCCAATATCGAACCTTTAGGAACGCCCATTGTCATTTCCGACCCCAGCGAGTTCACACCATTTACTTGAACTTTAACCTTTCTATCTTTCAGGTATGATCTAAGTAAATCAAGGGCTGTATTTCTAATTCCATAGTGCTCTAGTTTCAGCAGAAGCGTCTCATGTTCTACGCAATCGAACGCCTTAGAGAGATCGCAAAAGATTCCAATGGCATCTTGTGCTTCTTCCCAGGCGCTAAAAATGTTCTTTATTAGGGTGACACCAGCGTCAGTAGTACAACGCCCTTTGGTGAAACCGAACTGTTGGTCATGCAAGATGGAATTTTTATTAAAGTGACGTAACATTTGATTGAGCATCAACTTTTCAAACACTTTACTGAGAACTGGCAGAATTGACACGGGCCTATAATTGTTGGGTTCTTTACTATCACCGGATTTGAACAATGGCACTACTTTACTGTGTTTCATTAGATCCGGAATCGGCGGAAGAACTGAGTTGATTTGGATCAGAGGCAACCTCAACGCTCAAATTTATGCTGAGACGATTGTATCTGACGTCATCGTTCCTCTACAAGTGCAAATCGGTCCCTTATTTCAGTTAATGCATGATAATGCACGACCGCACACCGCAAGAGTTGTAAGACAGACTCTCGCCGCAGCTAACATCAATGTCCTGCCCTGGCCTGCTCAGTCGCCAGACTTGAACCCGATTGAGCATGCATGGGATATGCTACAGAGAAGAGCTCTGCCGAATATGGAGGGTATCCAGTTGCAAGAAGACCTTTTTTTGTTGTTGCAACGAACATGGGCGGCCATTCCACAGCGTGATTTGGATGAACTCATTTTGAGTATGCCAAACCGATGTTCTTGTGTTGTTAGTGTTCGCGGTAGAAACACGGATTATTAATTGTTTAAGTTACCCAATAAAATTTTAAAGAAAACTGTTATTTCAGTCTTTTTTTCGAACTTTAATGTTAGTGGTTCAAATGTCAAAAATCCCTTTATTAGGAAAATGGCAAATTTCTTTATTAATGCAAAGGTGACTTGGTTTATCGTTACTGTGACAAACGAAAACACTTTATTTGATGAATCCTTAAAGAAAATTTAAATTAATATCAATCAAGAGAAAAGTTATTGCAAAAATATATGTTGATCCCTAGACACTTTTGATGTGTGTAGATAACCGTAACACGTAAGAAAGATAATAGAAATCTTATCGTCGGGAAAAGAGGGAGAGGGTTGACTGATCCTACTGGTAATTTATAGCGGCAGAAATCAATAAGACTTCTACATCTACTATATTGATAAGGATACGACAGCATATGATTTGTTGATTATACAAGGTTAAATTTAAGTCGTTTTTAACCACTTATGGGGTCATTGTAAACTCAACTACTTTTACAAAAAAAAAAACAACTGTTCAGTACATTTTGACGAGGTAGGCGAATTTTGTTTTCCCGATTTCAGGTTTGGTCCCATAGTAAAGTTGGTTTGGTTCAGACTTCTATGTTATGATGTAAAATAACCATTAAAATTGGTTCACTCAGTCTAAAGTTTTGAGGTAACAAACATATATTTTTTTTTAACTAAATCGTTTACTATGTCGAATTAAGAACCTCCTCATTTTTTGAAGTCGGTTAACAAAAGAAGAAAATGACTGACTGACATAATATTATTATCAACGTACAGCCGAAGTTAGTGGGGCAGAGGAGGAGTTTTTGAAATACGACCTTTATGGAGTGAAAATAGGACTTTTTTTTGTTTGAAAATCCGAAATCCACGCGGGTGAAGCCGCTGGCAGAAGCTAGTTTAATAATATGAATGACGGGAATGAGTTCTACGCGGTTCAATACGTGTAAAAGACGAAATTTAATGAGACTGTTCTATTACAGGATAAAAGTATTTACACAGTTTTATTTAGTGATTCATAAAAGCAGGAGAAAACTGTTCGAGCTTTATGCCCTAAAGCAACATATAAATAATACAAGCTTTACAAACAATTTTAAATGTTTTTAAACTGTTTGCAATATATGTGTATTGCAAACAGTTTAAAAACATTTAAAATTGTTATTAAAACAACTAAAGCTCTTTATATTAGCAATAAAGTTAAATCAGCTGATGATGAAATAAAAACTACCTAGCAATTATTAAACAGCTGATAGGAAAGTGCTACTTAATACAGAATTTAATTTAGAAATTGCACTTTGCGCCATCAACTCGGAATTTAGAAACTGTTGTTAATATACCCCTCAAAACTACTGAAGCGTTAAATTCCCTATCCGCGGTTTCTGTGACCTTGCTTACTAAAAATGTAAAGGTAGACCAACAACAAAGCAAACAAGCTACCCAAAACTGTCTAACTTTCCAACTGAATATGAACCTTATTATTTAGTAATAAAGTTGAAAAAACTATCAAATATTTTTGACTGTACAAAATATTGTAAAACGTTTTAAAAAACTAACGGTAGAGCTTCTTTCCCATTATTTTCCATACGAAAGTACCTCTTGGAGGGAGCAACTAGAATCAATTCTATTTTTGTATAGGTATTTTAACGTGCAAAAGTGCCTTTCATACGTCTTTGACATGAAAGGATCGTAGCTATTAAGAGTATAAAAAGGTCACGCGATTGCGTAAGATCTTTGCATTGAATAGCGAACATCTTCGCTGTACAGGGATTCTATCGTTAGGAGACAGATATTCCAATGCTTGCAGAGTTACATGAGGACTTTCAATGTTAGCAAAAATCAGCGATCTATTTGCCGGCCCCCTACACAATACGCGTGGGAGGCCGTGTGGAGGCGTCGCTTTGCAGATGCGATGTGTTAAATGCGGTAGGTATCAAACTAACCGAATAGAAGCAATATATTATGCAATATCGAACCGTGACTTATTAGTTTTTAATATTTACATGCCTACGGACTTTGTGGAGTACATTTATTTTACATTTATTTTTGAATTTAGTGAGTGCCTGTGGGAAATTACAGCTGTACTCGAGACGTGTAGGTCATATTGAAAATGTTTATATAGATTTAAATGCCCTTTCAGGCGAATGTTTTAGTAGAGAGTTATATAATATTTGTGACGCGCGGGGATAGCTACGTGCTGACTGACCCATTTTTAGTAGTGTTGTAGTGTTTGTAAGTGATACGTATGGGTATAAGCGATGCTCGACCAGTGCGTGTGGTTATTAAATGGCACGCCAAGATCAGGACTTAGGGGGACGCCACGATAGTGACGGTAAGACCGCTCTTTGAGGAGTGGCTAGAGACATGGGATGTTTTGGGACGTTCCTGCACATTATCAGGCAGGAGGGAACGCTCAGGTGTCACCACTGTGAGGATCGCCCAGAGGACACGGTGGAGCACACGGTGGAACCTGCCCCGCTTGAGCGGAGCACCGCCGTGTCCTCGTAGAGGCGATTGGCGGCGGCGGCAAAATCTCGCGCCCGGCCCTGGTGCAAACCATGGTCCGAAGCGAGAGGGAGTGGGAGGCAGTCACCTCCTTCTGCGAAGCAGGCATGCACGCTAAGGCCCGTAGCGTCCGATCAAGACCAGGCCCGTGTCGGACGGCGCGTACGTGTTCCACGCGCGCCTCAAAGAGATGTCAGCATATGAAGGGGCCCGTTAGAGCCGAAGTCTGCCGGGTAAGCGGGATTGTCCGAACCGCTACCCCGGAACATAAAGGGCTAAGGAAGGAACATGGATGGGTTTCAGTTATCAAAAGTCTGACACTCCCTTCCGCTCCACCCAGAGCGGGAGGAGTCATTTGATGATTTCCCACCCTCAAAAAAAAAAAAGATCACTACTTGAGAGAGGGCGCTGTCGTCGGCATAAACGTCGTCTCTGTACTTAATTAATGTTTAAAAATAGTTAAACAATGCTTAAAGCAAAATATAGTGTTTATCTAAAGACTAACAACATAAACAATCTGTGACAGTGTTATCCATAAAACGGCTGGTGAAATAATGAAGAAAAACTGTGTTGAAAAATTAGTGATCGTATCCGTTAATAACTGAAATAAACAAAACAATATATAATACCTCCACTGTGCATTATCTATGATTGTGACAAATTAAACTGCTAGTGCTCATAAAACAGAGTCTATTTCGTAAAAACAGTGCATTTAAGAATCTCAACATTTGAAGGAACGTTACAAAAAAGAAAAATTCAAATGATGAACTGCTATCAATACTACTACTAGCGACATCTAGATTAAGACTCAAATCACTAATGAGTCGATAAAACAGTGAACGGCGCTTAATGCTTGGACTAGCTTTACAATTTCAAACCACTAATTAATCGCACGGCTGGCTCACTCAAGAAAGTCGAGACGAGACTGACGTACTAATAGTCGTTGGATCAAATCCCACCGCGTCGGTTTCACTTTTTGTATTATTTCGAACTTTCGGCTTAATAAATATAACAGTATGGAAGAACCTACAAATGTTACTCAACGAAAAAGAATAAAACATTGTTTACATGTAAGCGAGGGTGAATTGGACCTCGATCTCTCATATCAGAGTTTACCACCTATCCACAACAACGAATTTAGTGATGACATTATGGCCTCGATGAAAGAAGATACAGAGATGTATAAACAAACTAAAACTAGAATTGCAATCTGCAAACAATGAAATAGATACGTTGAACATCGAAAATATCACACTAAAGGAAAGAAATAGATGTTACGAGAATAAACTAAAGTTTTTTAAATCAGTAGGTTTTGAGGGATTGGCTTCAAACAAACCCGCAGTAACACCTAGGAAATTCTATTCACCTCAGTATCAACGGCGCTATAGAACTATAATGATGAAAACAGGGTTTCCAAGAACCTCAACAAGAGATTTTACCCTGCATGCAGTATCAACAATAAGCCCCAATAAAATGTTAGACGTTTCCATAACACAGGAGTCTTCGGTCAAAGGGACAGTATGTTCGTCACCCACAAGAAAATACGGAGATCTAAATAATTGCTTCATACAAGACTTAGCAAATTTATCTTACGTGCAGGAGCCTGACAATGAAGAACCGTTAAGTACATTCGTAAAGGAGGATCTGAAAAGAAACCAAAATAATGTTTCGTCAACGTCATTTCAACTATTAGGTAGTAATGAAAGCGCAAAAGTGCTTATGGGCAATAAATACTGTGAACTTCGAAAGGATTCAGTCCCCGCACGAAAGCAACGACTTGTGATATTCGCCGATCAAGCTGGCTACGGTATGCGTGAAAAACTACAAAACTTACTGGGAGAATCATTTAGTGTAATGTCAGTACTTAAACCAAACGCGCCACTAAATCAAATTTTAAATTCATGTATAACTATGTGTAAAGATTTCACCAAATCTGACTTTATTTTGATAATGGCGGGTTCTAATGACAATAATCCGTTAAGTGTAACAAGTGCTTTGCATTACACCTTGCACAACATTCAAACAACGAACATTTTAGTAAGTAAGATCTATTACAATAAATATTTAAATGTATCCAAGTTGAATTGCACGTTAAAATATGTTTGTAAAATTGTGAACATTCGAATTTCATATCACTTGACAACAATTATTACACTAACACAGATGGTCATTTCAACAAGTTGATTGCATTCCAGTTAATACACAGGGAAATACTAGGTATAAAGTATAGGACTAAATATTTAAATTATGTGCAAAATAGTAATAAAAGTCAACACAATTCGTCAAACGTGCAATGTAGGAATGTGTACACACAAACAAATGTTTTTTTTGACAATAATAGGAACAATACTATGACACCGATAGTGTTAGTAAATTCTGCTACGCAAACAGAATTACATAATTCGTCAATAACCACCGATAATATTGATCTTTTTCGTGACTAAAAGAGATGCTCAATACAAGTTATATAATAAATCTTCAGTTCTTCTATTATCAAAAACAAATTGTCTTAAAATATTTCATCAAAATGTATGTGGCATAAGTAATAAAAAAACAGAACTTGAATTATATGTTGAAACACATGAAAATGATTTAGATTACTTATGCATAACAGAACATTTCCTAAATGACAAATCAGCGAATGTGTTTTGTATGTCCAATTATAATTTAGCATCGTACAACACAAGGACTAACAAAAAGAGGGGAGGTAGCCTTATTTTAGCACATAAAAATAAACAAAGTGAAAACATTGACGCAATTAAAAAATTATATAGATCAGAGAGTTTTGAGATTTGTGGTGTAAAAGATCTTGAAACTGGATTACACATATTTTGTTGTTATAGAAGTCCAGTTGAGAAAAACTTTGAAAGTTTCATGGGTAGCTTAGAAAAATTATTAGAACAATTTCTTGATAGGAAGTGCCTAGTTTGTGGCGACTTTAATATTGACGTACTGGTTGAAAGTAGAAAAGCTTCAGAGTTCATAAGTTTATTGAGATGTTACAATTTTAGATATCTTATAAAAACTCCTACTTTCATTCGAAATAAATCATACTCTTGTATTGATAATATAATTACAAATATTGATGATGATTGTATAGAGCGTTGTTTGGTTGACCACAATGGCATCGCAGATGGTCATGGTGGACTTTTTTGCGATGTGGTTCTTGATAAAATCAATGAAAAAACGAAGAGCTCAGATTATACCATAACCATTAAAAAAAGATTATATAACACAAAAAGTAATGCCGCGTTCAAAGAGAGTATTTCAAATACAAATTTGAGTAATATGGGAATAAATAATTTCTTAGACAATTTCAGCAAAATATTTCGTACATGTTACCCAAAGAAGGCTATTAAAATAAAGCCTATGAAAAATAAAATAGTAAAGTGGGTAACCAAGGGAATCAAAGTATCTAGTACAATGAAAAGATTTTTATGCTGTGGCATCCCAAATAATGGTAGTATCTCGAATTACAAAAACAACTATATTCGAATTTACAGAAGGGTTTTAAGGCAAGCTAAAAAGTTAGCCATATCAGCTCATCTTAGTAAAGCTAAAAATATATCCAAAGAGACATGGAAAGTAGTAAATGAACATGCAAAGAAAACAAAAAATAGACCTATTAAAAAACTGGTCCTAAACATAGACAATAAAGTTATTCATGATTCCCAGGATATTGCTAATAAATTCGTTGACGGCTTTGTTTATAAGCCATCACCGACACTTAGCAAAGATAAAGCAATGTCCTTTTTAAAAGAAACAACGGTGAGAGTTGAGAGTAACTTGTCTTTCAAGCCGACTACACCAATTGAGATAAAAAAGATTGTGGGTCACATGGCTAACAAACAATCTTGCGGATATGACGACTTGCCAATAACTATTATTAAGGAGAACATAGAATTTTTAGCACATCCTCTTTCTGAATTTTTTAATAAATGTATTAAAGAGTCGATTTTTCCTGATCAACTCAAACTAGCTAAGGTAATTCCTATATACAAAAAGGGCGCAAAGACTGACCCAAAAAATTACCGACCAATTTCCTTGCTACCAACTCTGTCGAAACTTTTTGAAAAGTTAATTAAATATAGACTGATGGTACATTTGAATCTAAATAAAGTAATCCATTTAAGACACTTTGGGTATCAAAGGGGCATTGGCACTTCAGATGCCATAGACGCTCTCATTGATGACGTAGTTAGTAAATTAAACGACAAAATGAAAGTGGCTGGACTATTTATTGACCTGAGTTCTGCATTCGACACTATAGATCATCAATTACTGCTTGATAAACTAGATCATTACGGTATAAGAGGTGATGCTTTAAAACTTATGACGTCCTATTTACAAAATAGAAGAATGTATGTCCAAATAAAAAACATTGATGAAAACAATCATGAAATAGCATATAAATCTAAGATGATATACATAAAACGCGGGGCTCAACCTCAAGGCTCAATTTTAGGTCCAATATTGTATCTTATTTTCACAAACGATTTATTACATTTCATGAACACAGTTCAGCCAGACGCCTCGTGTGTTGTTTTTGCTGATGACACAAACGTAATAATTGGAGCGCATAATTTAGAAGAATTGTCCACAAAAGTAAATAAAAGTCTAGAAAATCTTTCTGATTGGTTTACAGCTAATAATTTAGTAATTAATACAAATAAAACAAATATAATATTATTTAAGACTACATCCCGTAACACCGACACTATAGAGGTGACATTGAAAGGACACAAGATAGGATTGGTAAATGAGGCAAAATTCTTAGGTATACACATTGATTCAAATCTAAACTGGAAACAGGAGCTTGCTGCTGTTGATTCCTCTATATCCTCTGCATGTTATGCACTTAGGAGCCTCAGGGATGAAATAGATTTGAAGCAACTTAAAGCATGCTATTATGCTTTGGTTGAATCTAGGTTGAGGTACAGCATCATGTTTTGGGGAAATAGCTATAACTACAACTGCCAAAGAGCATTCATCCTTCAGAAGCGTGCCATTAGAACCATTGTCAGAATTTCACAGCGTGATTCATGCAAACAGTATTTTAAGAAATTAGGCATTCTTACAGTTCCAAGTTTGTATATACTAGTTCTGTTAAGCAAGTTCGCTAAATATATACATCAATATGAATCACAAAAAGAAAGAGAACTGAGAGAGAGCACACGAAGGAAAGTTATTAAAAATAGAATGGTGCCTAATTTTACTATAGCAAAGCATTGTTCACGTTACCAGGCAGTAGAGTTATATAACAAGTTACCTACTGAATTAAAAACCTTGGTCTATAACACCAACTTATTTAAGGCAAAGCTGAAAGCCTTCCTATTAGAAAAATGTTTATATTCTGTATCCGATTTGATGTTGAATGATTCCAGATAATTTGAGTATGTATTATTTCAGGTAAGTATTGACATTTATTGGCATTTATTATGATTGACAAATGATTTAATTGACATCTAATTTGATGAACCTTTTATTTTAATTTAATTGACATTTGGTCCCCCTTTAATTGACATTTATTTAATTTTTGACTGACATTTAGTTTACATTTAATTCTGTTTTTAAATAAAGCAATATGGAATAGACATGGTTATTTTTAGGTTATGTGGTTGGATAATTATGTAAATGGTAATTTAATAAACATTTAATTCACATCTATTTGCCATTGAATGGTTGGACAGGGTGGTGATGGAGCTTTTTATGGTTGGACATACAAACAGTAATTTTAATGACTTTTAATACTCGGTTGATTTAAGTAAAATTAAATAATTAAGGTGGTTTTTGTACTTTCATGGTTTTGACACGGATTTTGATTGATGACATACCTACTACTATTTTGATTTTTGTTTTTATGTTTGATTATTGCTTAGCTGTTATGTTTTAAAATGTAATTATTTTGTAAAATTCGAACACAATGTAAATTGTTTGATGAATAAATAAATGAAATGAAATGAACTTAGTTACTTAAATATATGTAAGTGAATAAAAATAGGTTTAAAGTATGATTGTCAAAATCTCAAAGATCAGATATAGATATAGCTCAATTTGTTTTCAGATTTTGAAAGTTTTGGAAACAAATTAAAAAGATAAATTCAAAACTGGGGTTTACTTTGTGTTTGAATGGGGCCACAGACGCAAATTGAATATTTTTAAAGATCATTTTAGAGTGCAGTTCACGGTAACTCAGGAGCAAAGTACGTAGTAGGTAGGTTAGGTCTGTCTGACTCGGAGTATCCCCTGGGGTTCAGTGCTAAGGAATTTTAGCAAGTATTGACTAATTTATCAAAGGGGCAATCTCCGGGGCATGATGGATTAGATGTTCAGCACTTGATGTAGGAACATGATGTATAAGGTATACTTGTGATGATTTCTTAAATTTGCGTCTGTCGTACATATCTTCCAGTGGATTGAGTAGAAAGTGTGGTAGTGCCCGTAATTACCATAAATAAAATAGATGATGTCTCTTATACAAACAATTTTAGGCATATCAACTTAAAGGCTAAGAAAGAAACATGGACGGGTTTTAGTCAGTAAGAGTCTGACACTCCCTTCACACTCCACCCAGAGCGGGAGGAGACATTTGATGATTTACTACACTTAAAAAAATGTAGAAGGTACTTTATGGTCTGCCTGAGTGTCAGCGTCATAGCCACTTAACATCGAATGATGCGCAGTATACAGACAGAAAGACGCCAGTTAATGCTACATGTGTTGACCTATTCAAGATTTTAACCTCGTATCCTGTAAGAAGCTCTCGATTCGAAAATCGATTTCAATCAACAACAGCTTAGACCATCTTATTAAATCATAGAGAATCAACAAAACTTGAATTTATACAATACACATCTGTAAAACCTAACCCTTTTTTTGGAAAACTTTCAAAAGGCGTCTGGACTTTTGGGGAAAAGACCAGGGAGAGTGGAATTCTTACCTCATTGAAACCATCACGGTGATTACCATCAGCACATTGAAGGAGCCCCGCTACCTCTTAAAAGACCACTCCGGGACCCCTCTGTGCAACGCTAGCTGGGGCACATCCCTGAGAGGACTGTAATGGGGTCCAAGGGAGACTCCTGTGCATAGCAGCACGTGACCACAGTGCTGCCGTATTCCCTGAAAACTCTCGGTGGGCAATAAGAGTACCCTATCAAAGCACCCATGATTCCAAAGTCCTGCCTGCATGAAATAATTCAAGCGAGGTTCCGGGGTGTTAGGCGTCAGCATCGAGGTGGTTGCCTTCTCGACGCCTTCTTCTCCGAGCGCGATCGACCGTCTCACGGTCCTCTTTCTGGAACAACACGGTTTCACAAAAGAAGGCAGCTTCCCTCCAGTAAAATGTAACCTGCGCTGGTATGTTAGATCATTCGTTCCGATCCAGTTTTTTTAATTTTACCAAGGTACATATTATGCAAGTTCCACGTAAATAGAATCGACTTATGAATTCACATTAGATTAGCAAACGGAGTGAGGCACATATCCGTGCAATTTAAATGTGTATTATGTTGTTTACGTGGCGTAGTAAGATATCGAGCAATCACTGTGGGGATAAGTGCCTACAACCAATGATAGTGCGACGATACAAACTCGTATTTCATTTATACTTATACTTGGTGTAACCGAAAGGGTATGCACATACATAAGCCTATGCTACAGACCACCAAACTGAACAACTTTTACTTTGGTACCAACTTCGAAATCGCAAAAAAACAATCAGCTGTTCTATACATTTTTGGTCACGTGACTCGTTGAAATGTAGGAACCAGCTGATTTTTTTTCTGTTACACCCTGTATACTTGTAACCTACCCTTGCTTTGCGACAAGCCAAAACATTGAGATGTCTGTGCTGTGTTTAAGTGGCGACACGATCATACTGGAAAAATACTCCTAGTGAAACCCGATGTTGAAAATCAAATCAGGATCCAAAGCGTAGTTCAGAAGAACTATGCGGTCATACAGACACGAAAAGCGACTTTTTTCTACTACTTTTAGGATATAGAGTTTTATGACACGTCCACATTTCATGCAGCATCTCTAAGTGAACCGAAATCAATTCATTTCTCAGAGTCGATATTCGTTGGTTGATTTCGCTTGGCTGTCACTACCTACAGGTGAAAATCAACGTTTACATATCTATCGCACAGGCCAAAGTGAGTTAAGAACCTGATTTTGAATAAATTCTCATTGACGGATGACGAGACTGGATGGTCCCACCACTGCGATGTTTAAGACTTTATTTTTAGGTTTTATGCCCTGGAAAGTCTTAATTTACTAAGGCCATAAAAATATATTCCCATACATTTTGGACGACTTATTCTTTTTTTCAATTACGATGTTGGTCCACGGGAAAAAGTTGTTTGATGGTCTATACCACACGCTTAATTTTCGCTACACCTTTCTCAGACACCCTGTATAGTCCGAGTATCAGGTAGTACGAGCGTTTAAAAACACTAAAATAGATTTCATTACTAAGGTACCTATCAGCGCTATTTCATTACTTCGTGGTGTGGAACGGAGGCGAATAGTTAACTTAACTTATTCGCAATGGTCCCGCTCGATTTCCGCTGCCCTTGTCTTTGGATTGCATCGGCAAACCACAATTGCACATTTACCCGGCAAAGTGTGTGCTTTGCTAAGTATTTGAAATTGCTATCGTGTTTTGATGACTATAATATTTAACAATTAACCTTTATAAAGTACTCATAATTTCACAAACATTTTACTCTGTAAAGATTTATTTTATAAACACTCGCGTTACAAACATTTATTTGGCAAATGCTTCTGTTTAAAAATGTTTCGCATTAAATGTAATCGTTTTATACATTTTGCATTACTGCCTCGTTAGTGTAGTGGTCGTAAGGGCTACTGCTTAGCGTGAGGTCCTGGGTTCGATTCCCAGGTTAGGTAAATGGTTATTGGGTTTTTCCATCTGGAATTTCTCAGTAGCAACACGGTGTCTGGATTTGTGCCCGGTTGATGGCAATAGGTTTGCCTTCCTTTGCATGGAACACTACTTTTTAAATGTGGTTAATATAAGCACACTTCCCTCTGCACATTTATGTTACATTTTTACTTAATATTTGGATTATTTTGCAAAAATTACGTTTATACTATTTTTTTTTGTTTTTGTACTTTATTAATATACACTCGAGAGCAATGAATCCGGGTCACTTAAAGAATGTTAAAAATCTCGGAAACTAAAAATGATAGGTTAATGCAATAAATTGTATTTAATAGACAATGTAATACTCTTTAAATGAAAGTAAAAAAAAATATGAGTCACCATACATTTTATTAACACAAAATTACATAAAGAAAAAAACTGCTGATCTCTCCTTAAAACAAAAATAGGAAACATGAAATTTTTGAACTTTATTACGATTTTCTTGAATTTTAATACTTCGTATTGCCTCCTCGTGCTTCCATTACTGCGTTTACGCGGTTTGGCATGCTGTACACCAAGTTCCTTATACGATTTTGGGGAATATTCTCCCATTCCTCTGTGAGAGCAATTTTGAGCTCACGAAGCGTGATTGGGGGAGGGTTTCGTTGTTTTACGCATCTGCCTAGCTCGTCCCAAGCATGCTCGATCGGGTTGATATCCGGGCTGCGCGCTGGCCACTCCATACGAGTAATGTTCATCTCTTGAAGGTAGTCATTCACAATCCTACCTGTATGAGGTCGGGCATTGTCATGCATAAATATAGCATCCGGCCAGTTAAAGAGCCGTTTTCTATGATCACCAGCTCTGTGCGACTTTCAGAAGAAATTCCGGCCCACACAAGTACAGACCCACCACCGTAGGCTACTTTTTCTTCGATGCATGCTTGCTTGAATCTTTCCCCTGGTCTTCGATACACTCTGTGTCTTCCATCGTGCTTGTAGAGCATAAATTTTGATTCGTCGGAGAACATAACTTTTGACCAATCTTCAATACTCCAATTTACGTGGCCCTGGGCATATCTTAGTCTTGAAATACGATGCCCACGCTCCAGTTTAGGGCTGTTTGCAGGTCTAAGGGGTTTTAAGTTAGATTCAGCAAGCCGACGTCTTACTGTCCATGCACTTGGGTTACTTCCTCCGAGGCGTCGAAACTGATTTGTGAGTTCAGTTCCTATGAGAAAGCGATTTCGAAGCATGGTGTTCACCAAGTATCGGTCTTCTCGTGCTGTGGTACACCTGGTTCTGCCCGTTCCTGGTCTGCGTAGGTTAGAACCAGTTTCTTCGTAACGTCGGAGAACTCTTTGTACTGTTGACAGCGACACACCGACAGTCCTGGCTGTATCGCGCTGACTCCGGCCGGTTTCCAGCATTGTAAGTATTCTGGTGCATTCTTCAGGCGTAAGCGACATAATTTCAGCTTGAATAATGAATATAGAGCACTATCAACATGGTTTATGTACCCACATAAATGACAGATTACAAACAAAAGCAAAACCAAATGCTGTAATTTCGTAGTTCCATCTTCGAAAGTGGCCCTTTTTCAAATTTGATTTTTTTATGATATAACTTTACAAAAACTAAGAAGTTTTAATACCTTCATTTAAGGAGTATTACATTGTCTATTAAATACAATTTATTGCATTAACCTAGCATTTTTAGTTTCCTAGATTTTTAGGATTCTTTAAGTGACCCGGATTCATTGCTCTCGAGTGTATAAACATAGGTGCCGATAAAAAAATCGCTGAGGTTACTATTGGGATTGGTGATATATTAGGAGTGTTAAGGGTGCGAAAGATTACGTTGGAACTTCCAACCCAAACAAATTTTGATCTTCCAACTTGGAAGGTCAAAATTTGTTTTCAAGCAATAATTATAAGGCGTACTCGACGGAGTTGGACTTCTTCATAATTTAAAGAGAAAAATCATGAAGGCTTTGTTCACTCTTGCATCCTAAGTTCGCATTGGCTTTTTACTAAGTAGAAATAAGTCGGGCCTTGGAGCACTCCAGTTTCAAATTATATTTTTTTGGAAATTGCGTAATAATGTATTATGTAAAACGTTGTTTTTTAAGATACTTAAATAAAACGTTATTATAAAAAAAAAATATTGAGTCATTAGTTTCTTAAAGCAAACTTGTTATTGTTAATGATGAAATAACAAATATTGTTTTTGTCAATAAAAGTCAAGTGAAAAATCGTAAATTCGCTGAAATGTCCCATCATTCCATATATTACGCATGCCAATTTATAGCCTTACATGAGTGAGTGTGAGTGGTTTGAAATTAATTAGTAAAAATATTTATGATCAAAAAGTTTAAGTAGGTACTAAGTATCATCATCTGCCTAGCCTTTTCCCAACTATGTTGGGGTCGGCTTCCAGTCTAACCCGGATGCAGCTGAATACCAGTATCTTACATGGAGCGACTGCCTATCTGACTTCCACAACCCAGTAAATGGGCAATACGATACCCCTTGGTAAGACTGGCTGTCAGATTTTCGGGCGTCTGACGACTCGTAACGACTGTCAAAGATTCACAAATGACTGCCGGGACCAACGGCTTTCCGAGGTACGGAGGAGTCTCAACATGTAAAGCTGGTCACCCATCCACGGTCAACCCCGGCAAGCGTAACTTAACCTGATGGATCGACCTGTGCGGCTGTACTTAGCCACGAGCTCCTATACGTTCTATGTTTATATACCAATACTTTTAAAAGCACAATTTCAACCAGTTACCAGTTAATTGAGGAGTCAAATGATGGCCTCGACCAATAGAACGGCGTACCCTGACAAGCAGCCTTGCCATAGACTTAGCTGACTGAATAGTTCATTATGCTATACGAGAATAATTCCAACATTTGGTCTGTTGGAGCTATTCTCGTACAAAATCAGCATCGTATTAAATCTAGTACCTGATAATCTGGCCACGTCAGATGTTGCATATTTGAGGTGATTGGACGAGAATAGAATAGATTAAGTTAACACTAAACTTTAACTGGCATTTTACTTTATGTAAATTAATATATCAACACCACTGCTCTCAAAACGGTTAAGGAAAACACCGTGATGAAGTGGACATGTTTTAGAAACAAACATTCGAAAACATGTCACATCTACCAACCGAACTCTCATCGAAGAAAAGCAGTGAGAACATTACAGGCTGGTTATGACTATATCATGAAACAACGTTAATTAATACCTAATGATTGGAATCAAATACCTAACGCTACTGTATAAGTAAATTCAAGGTTTATTCAATCTACCGTCGTACAGCCAGCCTTGAAATGTGAGACGAGGATCTAATTAATTGTTAACAATGTTTCTTCGATTGCACAGTCACGTTACAAAAACATATAGGTAAAATAGAATTTGTGTTCGCAAAACTGGGTAGTTATCGGCAAATCTGATTCAAATAAACAAGTGGAGCAAACATTTTAGGAAATTCAATGAATTATTTGAAGTGGGAATGGTAGGGTTAGTAAATTTCAGCATTCAAATAAATACAACTATTCAGTACCAAAATCAAAAAAATGAAAGACGAACTATTCCAAAATCAAAAATGAATCAAATTAACCAGTCTGCCTAGCCTTTATCAACAACTGTGTTGGGTTTGTTGATATCTGATCTGTATTTTATGGCCTAGATTATCTGACCTTCACAACTCAGTTACTGTTTAATACGATTCTCCTTGTTAAGACTGAGTGTCAAGCTTCTGACGTCACGTAACGTGTATCAAACATCTATAAATGACAGCGAGGACAAACGGCTTAACGTGCTTTCTAAGGCACGAAGGGATCTTGGTATATAAAGAAGGTCACCCATCCACGACTAACGCGGCAAGTGTAGCTTAACCTGGTCGAAAAACACGTGCGGCTGTTATTTACTAGCTACTAGTCCGCCAAAAACAAAAAAGCTTTCTATTCGGTCCTGGTCAGATATATACTGTAAAAATAGAAAGCTTCCTACTTTCCCTACTTGTATATATTTTTTTGAGACTAACTGTAGCATTTGTTGGAGTACAACTTTCATTGTTTTCATGTTCAATATACCGCTAAGGTAATAAAAAGGAATATGTTCACTATACTTACCTATACGCACTGAATAAATGTAGAAACACGTGTCAGCTCTTATAAAAGAAATTGTTTTTCAACGAGAATTGTACGGTACGAAGTAACGAAAGGGGAATGTGTGTGTGTGTTCTTGTAGTTCTTGGTGGTAGTTATTTTGCTCTCGTGAAATACAAATGACAATATTTATTTAACTGGCTTTCTCACTGACGGTAGATAGATAATGCACATTATAATAATATATATGTATAAACAACATTATTTTTAGTATATGCGAAACCTGAATATAGTTTGTTCAAAATAAGGAACTGAATCGATTCCAATAATATTTACCCCATGTTATTTTTTACCAAAAATATTTAAAAAAGGTTACAAGTTGGACACGGAACATTATCAATGAGCGCAACACGATGACGGGCCGCGGGGGGCACGCGCGCCGCACCGCTTTGCGTAGTGACCATGTTTTTGTACGGACAACCAGATAACTTATCAAGCTTATAACTTTGTGGTTATTCATATTACAGTTTTGAAATTTTGTACATAGATTCTTTATATAAAAATACTAGACACGTGTTTCGGGTTTCACATATATACTTAAACTAATGTTGTACCTATATAATATTTAATGGTCCGGGTGTTTTTCCATCTATAATTATGTGTGTATTTACAAAAAAAAATGTATTTAAGTAGTTTATCAGCCATCTTGTTACTATAATACAAGCATTAGGTTGCTTAGTTTGGGACAATATGGCGTTGTGTGAAATGTCCTAAGATAAAAAAATAAAAAACATAAAAAACTTTTTTGTTCACTACTATCATTTGCTACCCAGTATCTTCACTACATAGATAAAACAAAGTCGTTTTCTCTGTCCCTATATCCCTATGTATGCTTAAATCTTTAAAACTACGCAACGGATTTTGATGCGGTTTTAATAGATAGAGTGATTCAAGAGGAAGGTTTATATGTATAATAATATGCAATTTTCGACATCCACGCGGGCGAAGCCGCGGGCAGAAGCAAGTCAAGTATAAGAAGAACGTTTATGCGTCAAGCGTTTATGAAAATATAGAAAGTATATGCTCATGAAGCATAAGCAGCCTTTAATGTTCCCACTCCTGGGACAGGCAGGGTGAGAAGGGAAAAATCCCTTGCTTTCGTACGTTTTATTTAGGACCAACTTTTAGTTCATTACATAAAATTTTTACCTATACTACTTATACAGGATGAAATTGAATTCCTGGGCATAATTTTTAAGAGACACCGCGTACTCAGAAAAAAAAATCCTGTTATATACATTATACTCGTATTACTCGTCAAAATGTAGGGAACAGCAGATTTTCTTTTCACGATTTTAGTTTTGTTCCCATAGTGAAAGTTGTTCATAATGATGAGTACAATGACCCTTTAAAATAATTCTCATGAATTCAATTTCATCCTGTATAATACTAGCTCTTAACTCGCGACTTAGCCCGCATGGATATTTTTTAACATAGCCTATAAAACTCAGGGTTTAATGTAGCTTCCTACTAATGAAAGAATTTTCGGAATTGGATCACTAATTCCGATGATTACCCCTACATAGAAACTTACTCTTACCTCTGTATAATATTAGTATAGCCTACCAACTTATAGTATATCGCAACCAGTGCGGGACAGCGCCGGCTGGATGTAACATGCTGCTACGTCCTGCAGTGCCGACGACGCAGCTGTACGTGTCCCGTTTGCACCACTCTACGCAAGCTGCAGACGTCGTAGAGTACATACGGGTGAAGACCAACTGGACCTTGAGGGTGGAGAAGTTGGAGGCGCGCCATAGCACTAATTTCAAGTCGTTCGTGGTGCGCGTTCCAACTCACCATTTGGTAACCTTCCTCAAGGAAGAGTTTTGGCCGAAAGGTGTGCTGTATCGGCGTTTCCGCGGCCGGCTACGCGACACCTCGCAGCGCAACTCGACGCCGTCACAACGAGTGCAGTAGTTTTTAAGTTTATTTTTAAAATTATGTATTAGTTTATAGTTATTATTTTTATACATGTATTCTATTTTATGGGCCTACGATGCCTGAAATAAAGGATAAATAATAATAATAATAATATAAGACTAAACAAACGAGTTCAAACTCTACGAAACTACTTCAGTTAGTTGGGTAGTTCAAGATCTATCATCGGACCAGCGCTGTCACCAAAGTTAAATAAGTATGCCAAGTTTCAGCTAAATCGAGATGCCAGTGAAAAGCGAGTTACTTAAACATCGACCGAAGCAAGCCAATATACAGCTTGTAAAGAAGAATAAATGTAGATAAAACACAAAGTTACCTTAAATAACGCCACTGTACTGCGATTCGTGTTTCGTTTGAGAAATATGTTAGTACCGTTTAAGTTTAGTTATTTATTCTGCCGACCCTTGTCCTAAGTTGGGGGTCAGCTTGCAGTCTAACCGGATGCAGCTGAAGTTATTATAATATATGTACGGGTATAAGGTGTTAAAAAATTAACTCTATGAATTTCTTGGGAGCATTACACTTATCGTTACAAACAACTTTTACTACGGCATGAACCCTGAATACGCGAAAAAAAATTGAGCTGTTCCATACATGTATGCCCACGTAACTCAATAAAATGTATGGAACAGTTAATTTTTTTTTCTATTATTGTTATTTCGTGAAAATAGTTTGTGAATGATCATTTTATTCTACGTAGTATTTTGTTATTTTTTTTTCTAATTATTGTCCGTCACAGATAAGCACCTCGCGCACTAGACGGCCACGATCATGACAAGTGCCTTAAAACCCGTGAGCTAATCATCAAGATAAAAGGTTAGAGCCTTAAATCAAAATGACTCTCGCTTGACATATGCTCTTACCAGCGATTAATCGCACATCGCTGTTGCAGTCGCTGCCCGTTGCTCACAAACACGTTTTAATTAGCTAGTTCAATTCGCTTCTCGTTAGTTGACGGCGCGATGTTGAAATAGGTGCCTAAAACAGGACTAAAATAAAAATAATGTTATGTTAAGCCATTTTATACAGAGTTTTACGGAGCTATCCCCATTAGATAAATAAGTTAGTAGACTATTTCTTTAATAAACTTGTTGAGTTTGCTTAGATGTGATACTTGTAAAGTAAAATTCTGAAAAGCACTATATAGTGAGTGCTTTTCAGAATTTTAATAAAAGCGCTTTGTTTTGTTGTGACTTGGTAACAGGAATGTTGGGTTGTTCTAATAGTAAAGTAAATCCAGCACGAACTTAAATTGTCCGTATATTAAAATCCCTACTAGCGTGACCTTGCAAGACCGCATCCTTACGCCACAAAGTTTTAAAAGTGTGTCCCACTCACTGGCAAACTATCAAAAAAAAAGACTGAAACTGTGCCTATACAGTGCCTATACAGTTCCTCACTCTCATTATTCGTTCCAGCTGCTGAAGAACTCCCACCTGGACAGGAGTTGCCTTACCAACCTTGAAGACTTTAAACAGAGTCCGAACCCAGTTTGGCCGAAACGATGAAAAACTGCTCAGGTGGAGATTCATAAATAACTCCGCTTTGAAGTATAAATGTAGTGGTGTTCCACAAACGATGGGAGACTGAAAATTATGCCTGTGTGTCCTGTTGTCTCCACGTTTCAGGAACTAGATGCTGGAGACGGCGTTAAACGAGTAGCCGGATTCTGGGTCGAGTCCATTTAGATTGCCACCTTGACATTTAATTGTATGCAGTAACTTGACAGTTGTTGTTTTTGACAGTTTCAGAAAAAAAAGGTAGTGAGGTGAAACGAAGAATGAACGATATCGAATGAACTTTGTGGTGTTAGTTTTCATTATTCGCTTGCATGAAAAGGCTTAACATAGCAAATTGACGTTTGGTGCCACTTTGTTAGACATTTGATTTTCATAAATGTCAAACAAATTGTATAATGACCACTTTTCAGATATTTAAATATTCAATTGTACCTTATATACCGAGTATTGAGTTTCATGTTCATTCACATAAACTTTTCATTATGGTAGGACTTTTCAATTTCCGTCAACCCAGGCACATTTGAAGTGTAGCGACGAAATTTCAGTTTCATTTTGCAAATATTGAAAGGGAGCCCATTGTTGTTAAAATTCACTTTTGTGTTTTTATATCTGTCTATTTTGCAGTGTTATCATAGTCTAATTTAGTGCTTTCTCAAAGCACTTATTACAAACAAACGAATTATATGCATTTTTGAATTTTCAAGGGGTCAATCTATTAGAAAGATGAAACTAGTTGCCCATTCCAAAGCAGAACGGCCAAGAGTATGGAGAAGAACGGGCAAGAAACTCCATGGACACTCTTCTCAATCAAAATATGGTTTAAACAATCTGGGTTACATCATTCATATTAAAATATACACGTGAGAACGATGCAGAACGTAAAAAAGCGACCATAATTAAAAGATTAAAACAATAAAAAAACAATTCAAAAATAAATTACATTTAAGAGAACCGTAGCAGCTAAGAGATGACCAAGTCCCTACTGACGGCGCCCGTTCACGAACATCACGCATGGTTTAACTTAGATTACACTTAATTCACTATCCACCAAGATTTATGTAGCCAGTAAGTCGAACTCCAAGGATTCTGCGCACATCTCTCCCTGGTAAACCTCAAGGCTGGTCCTCTGCTTGAATATCAAAGACCAGGTTTGAGCTTCGTATGTTACATAATAATATGCATTTAGTTATCTACTGAACTAACTACAATAGGGTTGATGAATAGAATTTTTTTAGTCTGTAAGTTAGATTTACAAAAAATATTACACACATATTTTTCCTTCTTTAAAATGTGGCATGACATCACGAGTATGTAGTTTTTATACTTACTTGTGACGAAGCGAGCCCCCACTCCCCAACATTAATGCGTTTTATCTCAGATTTTTTTTGTTAATATGATAAACAAAAAAATACGTGTCTTATATTTTTTTTATTATAAGATTGACGGACTTAATATATATTTTTTTTACCCAGGCTTCATCCCTATTGTTACATCGATAAATCGAGACACTTCAGTGCCTCGCAAAGCAATTGAAGTCACTGGTTCTGACTGTCATTTTTTGACTCAATGCTCAAATATTTATTGCTTTCACAACTTAAGCAGAAGGTTTGATAAAGATATTATTATGAACCCTGTCAGGCACATCAAAAGTAGAAGGGATACGGAGGGCTTTTACTTTAGTATTATGTTTTTATGGCTAAGTACTAACAGCCGCACAGGTCGATCCATCAGGTAATGCTACGCTTGCCGGGGTTGGCCATGGTTGGGTGACCATCTTTACACACCGAGACTCCTCCGTGTCTCGGAAAGCACGTTAAGCCATTGGTCCCGGTGGTCATTTGTGCATCTTTGACAGTCGTCACGAGTCGTCAGAAGCCCGAAAAACTGACAGCCCGTCTTACCAAGGGGTATCGTATTGCCCAGTTACTGGGTTGTGGAGGTCAGATAGGTATATTGTATCGTATATTGTTGTTGGGCACGCCACGATTATGGCGGTAAGGCCCCTCTTTGAGGAGTGGCTAGAGAGCCGTCACGGCGCCCTCACCTACCGCCTGACGCAGGTCCACACTGGGCATGGATGTTTCGGAAGGGTTCTGCACATCATCAGGCGGGAGGAAACGCCCAGGTGTCACCACTGCGAGGATCGCCCAGAGGACACGGTGGAAACCTGCCCCGCTTGGGCGGAGCACCGGCGTGTCCTCGTAGAGGCGATTGGCGGCGACCTCTTGCGCCCGGCCCTGATGCAAGCCATGGTCCGAAGCGAGGAGGAGTAGGAGGCAGTCACCTCCTTCTGTGAAGCAGTCATGCTAGCGAAGGAGGTGGCGGGATGGGAGAGAAGAAAGTCCTTCCGTCCCAGACGCCGCGGGAGATACCCCGGGCGCCGGGAGCCACGTGCCGACTCCCGGCCACCGTAGGCGCGGGCCTGCGGGCGATGAGTAATGGGTAGCTCACCGTCTGTATTAAAAATTAAATTAAAGACTGGAAGCCGACCCCGATATAGTTAACAAAAGGCTAGGCTGATTACAACGTACACAGTTTGTTAAATTTTTGTACGCCATCCAGGACAAAAAAAATAGTTTAAAAAAACTAAAAAACACGCTTTTTATAGAAAACCGAACTAAAAATAGAAAATAAATTTTACTTTTTTAAAAGCGTGGGGTGCTTTTTAAGATAATATTCACCACCACCATGCACCCCACGCTTTTTAAAAAGGAAAATTTATTTTCTATTTTTAGTTCGGTTTTCTATAAAAAGCGTGTTTTTTAAACTATTTTTTATTTCCTACTTTTTAGTTCAAATTAATGTATTGTCATCGGTCCTCGATAAATCTACATAAACGAAATCTGGCCGTTTAAAGTGGGTCAAAATCGCTTCCAAATGAGTCGGTTACAAACATACATACAAGTGAAGCTAATATAAAGCGTGTAAAAATAAGGATAATGGGAAACTATTATCAAATTATTGCATTGTCATCGGTCCTTGAGACGTGTGCAAAGTTTCAAGTTGATCAGACTTTTAGAAACCGGTGAAAATTAAGCTCAAAGATTCCGTTACATACATACATAGATACAACCCGAGCTAATAAAAGCGTGTTAAAAAGGCTAAGCGGGATTGTAAGAAAGGGTTATCGCTACCCCGGAACATAAAGGGCTAAGGACGGGACATGGATGGGTTTTAGTCAGTAAGAGTCTGACACTCCCTTCCGCTCCACCCAGAGCGAAATTTACCTTTAAAAAAACGGACAATAGAGGTAGGTACAATTATTGATGCAATAAACTGACATTTGAAAAATGTTTGCACAAATAAATGTTTATTTGACTGCTTAGTTGCTCTAGTGCTGATCGTGAGGTCCTGGGTTCGATTCCCAGGTCGTGCAAAAATGTTATTGGGTTTTTCTATCTGGATGTAGGCTCGTCCCCTATTACTAGGGATTTAAATATAACTGGAGAAATGTGGGTGTACTATTGGTACTCCTCTGCCCAACTCTTCGGGGAAACAAGGCGTTATGTTGTTTTATATTATGTTCATTATTCATTGATTCATTCACTACAAGTTATGCGTTGGTAAAACTCGTTTTACCGTAATTTTTTTTTTTTTATTATTTATGTCTACACAGTTGTTTAACTAGCTCACCAACATAACATCTCAGTGCACAACAATCCTAAGATTCATGAATTTCAATAATTAGCTTTACCTGTGCAGGAATACCGGAGCGAGGATGGGCAATGAACTACAACTATGCCAATCCAAGTTCCAGTATTACGTAGAAATTTTACTTAGCAGTTTATTCCGTGAAAATGTAGGTGAATCGAATTTGAAGTTTGGAGTCAATATCTTCAATCCCTAGTACTGGGGGTACTGAATAGGCCATTTACTGAAGTTCACCGAAAGAGTTTTTTTGCTGAAGAGGCCGGCTGTACAGTTTATTATGCCAGTCCGGGCGGGCGACCGGAGCCTAATCGAAAATCGATCTTATTGAGTGACAACGTATGGTAGATAGTGATATCAGATGAAAACCTGTCTTATTGATTGACTTGATATTGTGACCTATGGGAGCACAGGCTGTCCCATACAAAGATTTAGCAACATAAAGAAATCATTCCTTATAAATTACGGACACGAAGAAAAATTCATGGTTTAAGGTACTTATAGATCAGCGGGGTTGTCCGAAAGGGTTACCTCTACCCCGGAACATAAAGGGCTACGCAGGAACACGGATGGGTTTTAGTCAGTGAGAGTCTAACACTCTCTTCCGCTCCACCCAGAGCGGGAGGAGTCATTAGATGATTTCCCATCCTGAAAAAAAAAGGTACTTATAGATTTTATTATTTGCCTTGTTATTTATATTACTACACTAGCTGACCCGACAGCGTAAAACCAATATCTGTGTATGAACCAGCGCTCTAGGCGTTGAGTCGCAACACTATGCGTACCCGTTATTAAGGATGTTATGAATTTTCTAATGGACAATCTCTGTTACGAATTAACTCATGGTAACTGATTATATTATTTAAAGAATTTTGGCGCATGTTAGTTGCATTCCCTTTCTGATAGGTATACATTGGTATATTATAACAGACACAAAAAGAAACTAAAGTTAAAAATAAAGTAAGTATGTACATAAAGTAAGAAAAAGTAATTATTTAGTAGAACTCAGGAGGTATTTTTTAGTGCTTTTTCGCATTTGGTTTTAATTTGATTTTTAGCTATTGAATTTTACACTTGCAGATAAACAATGACCTCGTTTATTATTAGGAAGGGTTTTTCTGCATTGGTTGGTGGGTTCTGGGTTGGTAGTTGCGTTCTTTTATTCGTAGTTTATAAAACAATATTAATCACACACCACATTTAAAAAGGTTTTAAAGTAATTTTCCTCTGTCAATTTCATGTATTCTTCACGTAATAACCGAAGCAAACACTGCTATTAAGAAAGTATATCACAAAGTAACCAAATAACAAGTGCCGAAGTCAATGTCATAGTTCAACTGACCGAAATAATGGACGGAAAAAACGAATGCAATATATACTTGTCTCACTCTAACTTACTCGATATTCGCTAGACGCCTTTACAATCATGTTGCGGTAAAACGCGTAGGTATAGAAAAGTGTTGAGAGCGAACATGATTGTTCTCTTATCTGTTGCAAACATGAGGGCCAAACTCTGTGCGGTAAAAAACAATCAACTAAAGGTGCTGGCTCGAAACAGGTTTGTATGCTTGTTTTCAAAATTGTGCAGACAATGTCTGTGTACTATTCAGCACCATCCAGTGTTGGGTCATATACAGGGATTGGTTTTACGCGACCCGACAGACGTTGTCCTGTCTTAACTGTGATACCTACCCTACCTACCTACCTACCTACCTACCCTACCTACCTAGCTACCTACCCTCCCTACCCTACCTACCCTACCTACCCTACCTACCCTACCTACCCTACCTACCCTACCTACCCTACCTACCCTACCTACCCTACCTACCCTACCTACCCTACCTACCCTACCTACCCTACCTACCCTACCTACCCTACCTACCCTACCTACCCTAGCTACCCTACCTACCTACCTGCCTACCTACCCTACCTACCTAGCTACCTACCCTCCCTACCCTACCTACCCTAGCTACCTTACCTACCCTAGCTACCCTTATAACTCCCCCATTCCCCTTCCCCAAGTTCCCTCCATTATAACTCGAGATCTGCTGGACCAATTTTCATGGTTTTTGTTTCTTTGGATTTGTCTCCGCCCTGATTAGCAGAATACATTTTTATTTTTATTTGTTTCGATCAGCTGCTGATTTTCCTCCTATAGGGTAGGTAGGTAGGGTAGGTAGGTAGGTAGGTAGGGTAGGTAGGTAGGGTAGGTAGGGTAGGTAGGGTAGGTAGGGTAGGTAGGGTAGGTAGGGTAGGTAGGGTAGGTAGGGTAGGTAGGGTAGGTAGGGTAGGTAGGGTAGGTAGGGTAGGTAGGGTAGGTAGGGTAGGTAGGGTAGGTAGGGTAGGTAGGGTAGGTAGGGTAGGTAGGGTAGGTAGGGTAGGTAGGGTAGGTAGGGTAGGTAGGGTAGGTAGGGTAGGTAGGGTAGGTAGGGTAGGTAGGGTAGGTAGGGTAGGTAGGGTAGGTAGGGTAGGTAGGGTAGGTAGGGTAGGTAGGGTAGGTAGGGTAGGTAGGGTAGGTAGGGTAGGTAGGGTAGGTAGGGTAGGTAGGGTAGGTAGGGTAGGTAGGGTAGGTAGGGTAGGTAGGGTAGGTAGGGAAGGTAGGGTAGGTAGGGTAGGTAGGGTAGGTAGGGTAGGTAGGGTAGGTAGGGTAGGTAGGGTAGGTAGGGTAGGTAGGGTAGGTAGGGTAGGTAGGGTAGGTAGGGTAGGTAGGGTAGGTAGGGTAGGTAGGGTAGGTAGGGTAGGTAGGGTAGGTAGGGTAGGTAGGGTAGGTAGGGTACGTAGGGTAGGTAGGGTACGTAGGGTACGTAGGGTAGGTAGGGTAGGTAGGGTAGGTAGGGTAGGTAGGGTAGGTAGGTAGGGTAGGTAGGCAGGTAGGTAGGGTAGGTAGGGTAGGTAGGCAGGTAGGTAGGGTAGGTATCACAGTTAAGACAGGACAACGTTTGTCGGGTCAGCTAGTATTATATGAAATACCTCTCAACGGTATACTGAAATATTGACTATGACATGCAGTTAATACAATAGAGATTTCACAATTAAATGTTATGGTTAATCAAAGTTGGCACAGGAATGAGGAAAATAATTTTTAATGACTTCGTACATATTTATGGATTTTCTTATCTGACCTTCAGCCGACGCAAAGCCTGAACTGATATTATATAACTTTCAAACTTACCTTGTATAAAGGAAACTTATAAAGTTGTCCCTATTCAGTTGATATTTTCGATTCATAACTCCGGAGTTATGAGGTATTTTGTAGACGAGTGCATACAGGCAACAACTATTGCCACTAGAAAATAAAGTGCTGGTCACACAGTGAGTAAACTTCTGTAAAAATACCCCACCCGTAGCTACATGAGCTACTGAAACCAAGTTAGGCGTGCTACACACTTTTTCAGCTCGGCATGATTTAGTACGATTCGGCTCTGCTGTATTTGACGAATGATGCGTCCCCGAACAAAGTGTGTAGCCTTAGCTTAGCTGGCTATGTGGCATCTGCTTAGGCTGTGCATTGAAGCATTATATAACTCGACTACGAGATAATATTTGAACATATTTGCTCTTGTGTAACGTAGGTAACTTTGAAATCCATTCTCCAATAACTGACTTGTAGAACCGTCCTCCGTTTATGTGAGTCGAATGAGTGTCCTGTAGTGCTATTCTGTTGTACAAATCTCACCGTCAAAACGTGAGTGAAGTGAATTTAAAGTGAGTGTCAACTGTGTCAATCCCTAGCATTAGAAATGACAGCTCACTTCACGCTCACTTTACCTCAGTTTTTACGGTGAGTTTTTTACAGAACGACCGGCTGTATAAAGACTTAGATTTTCAAACACTGTGCTCGTTGTGGCATACAGTGCCAAAACGTGGGAACTGTCGGACTGGTTCACAAATTCAAGGTCGGTCTTCTTTAAAGCATACTCGTTCACTCTTCCTAAGTATGTACCTACCATAAAAATAAAAATAAAACGGGTCAAGAGCGAGTCGAACTCGCGCGCCGAGGGTTCAGTAACATTGTTGATGATTTCTGAAAAAGTGTGCTTTTTAGAGACATCGTTTTATTTTACCTGTTTTCTTTACATTAACTTACATTACAAGGAAAACATCAGAAATAAAATTATCTGAAAGAGAACCGCAGTAACCGACATAGCTTGTAGGGTGAGTAAACTAAAGTGACATAGGATTGGCCATGTTTGATCAGGGGGATTTGGTCATGATTTCTTAAGCAAGGCTGTTTAAATACCTGTAAATTACTTTTTAGTTTATTAATATCGGACATTAATTAATTCGCCGCCTCGCCGCGGCTTGACGCGCCGCCGCCGTAGCGCCGGGTGAGTGCGAGACCGCTCCGAGTGCAGGAGACGGGCACATCTATGAAATAGGTAGCCGCGCGGCTCATAAGCGCTAACACTACATATGAGTATTGACTACATCACTACATATGCTACGCATCACTGCGCAATCACTAGATATGAGTATTGACTGTAGACCGTATAGTAATAGTAGGTATACAGAGTGAATATGACAGAGAGGCATTAAATTACACTACGTAGGTATACTATACGTGTTTAGTATTAACTCGGTACGGTATAAAAATAAAAAGCACCAAAAATGAGGTTTTTATTTATTCAAACAAACTAAATAGCTTTCAAATCAGAGTTAAACGCAACCACCCTTTGTAAATAAAAACTGACCTTGTAACGCAGCAGCACCGACGCGCGCGCGCCGGAGCGCTGTTACTAAAGATACATCGTGTTCAAACGGGGCAAAAACTTAAAAAAACATTTGCGACTAAACTACTGCTCCTATTCAATTGATTTTTGGTACAGAGCTTGAAAATGGTCCCTAGTATAAGGTGTTTAAAGGAAAGCCCCTCTGTCGTATCAACTCTGTATAATGTATCTAATTATTATTAGTAATACCTATACTCTAAACCCCAGTGAAATGTTGATGTCATTTATTGTTATCATTTTGTCAATCATCAAGTCCCGTACCCAAAGGGAGCCAGCGATACACTATTGCTAAATACATTATTATTTAGGTAGATATATCCTGCACTTGCTGTAGTTTATGCCAATTTAAAAAAAAAATGTCCACCCGTGCGAAGCCGGGACGGGCCGCTAGTTATATAATAAAACACAATCAATGCTAACAGGTTTCATATGTGGCAGTCATGTCACTCAATTATCGTAAAATCATCAGAGTATTAATATGTCACGGATATGTATGACGTAAGTGTGTACAGTCGGAGCCTACTACACATTCAATTTTGTAAGAGTCAAAGTGAAATGTGTTACAAACTCTCTCAAATTCTTTATGACATTCATGTGTTCAACACTTATGAGACTAAAATGTATTATATTTGACTGTTGCACCAAATTGTGATAAAAGTCGCATATATTATCCCCAATGTTCGGTTTTTATTGTTTTTTTTATAGCTATAAAATAGCTAAACTGCTTATCTATTGAAACCGGTTTTTTCTAATTAAAATATCCATCTTATTATATTATCGTATAATGTTTTGGGGTTTAACGCTTTTTTTTTCTTTTTTTTAATGAGAGTCATGGGTTTATGCTGAAAAACTAACCTTTCGTTTTCGGTATTTTGGTTCTGTACCATTTATTTCTTTGTTTAAGTTAGGTAGGTACAATATTATCAGTACATACAAAAAATAAAGAGTGCGCTATGTTATGCCAGGGAGCTTACCAATGTTTGTTATTGAGGAATCAAGCTAGCCAATTCTCAATAGTTAAATAAAATAAGCCTCTACACTAAAGTAAAAACAAGGAAAGAATCGCATTTTTCATATTCAGAAACTTCTCAGTGTGCGTCAGCCGGAGTATGCTTTTATGCCCGGTTAATGGCGATAGGCTCGCCACTTACTGCATGAGACTTTAAACTTAACTAGCGAGACGTAGTTGTACTAGGGTACACCACTGGCTTACACTTTAGGGAAACAAGGCGTGATGTTGTGTTACATATTTTCCAACGCAAATTATTATATAGCAATAGAAATCAATGTCAATAAAAGAGAAAAAAATAAATTAAAAATATCAATACCGCACACACATACTGAAAACAAATATTTAGAATAATATGTCAACAAATACACACAGTCAATTTACAATAGGTAAGTACTGGTGAAATGTAATACGAGTAAAAAATTCATTCTAGTGGCTCGAGCTCTATTTACAAAAAAATAAAGATAATATTAAATATGTTTTATAATACATACATTTATATAATACACTAGCTTCCGCCCGCGGCTTCGCCCGCATAATATGTCGACTACACATAACCTTCCTTTTCAATCACTCTATCTATTAAAAAAAAACCGCATCAAAATCCGTTGCGTAGTTTTAAAGATTTAAGCATACATCGGGATATAGGGCAGAGAAAGCGATTTTGTTTTGTACTTTCCTTAATGCTGACATCTCTTTGAGGCGCGGCTGGAACACGAACGCGCCGTCCAGCACGGTCCTGGTCCTGATGGGACGGTGAGCTACCCATTACTCATCGTCCGCAGGACCGACCTACGGTGGTTGGGAGTCGTCACGTGGCTCCCGACGCCCGGAGCGTCTGACGGCGGGTGGGACGTAAGGTCCGGTCTCTCAACCATCCCACCCTCTCCTTCGCAAGCATGACTGCTTCTCAGAAGGAGGTGCCTCCCACTCCGTCTCGCTCCGGACCATGGCTTGAACCAGGGCTGGACGCGAGAGGTCGCTACCGCTGCCAATCACCGCTACGAGGACAGGCCGCGGCGGTGCTCCACCCAAGCGGGGCAGACCTCCATCATATGCTCCACCGTGTCCTCTGAGTGATCCTCAGCTTCTTCGCAACTCTAAACATAGCCCTAACGCACCGTTTCTGTGACCGAAAGTTAATGAAGTTCTGCAAAAAAAAACTAGCGGTAATACGGGAGACAATAGGTTACCGGTCAGTTCACCAAAAATTTATTCACAAATGATTACTTGACAAGCAACGGACGATTAGCAAATACATTATTTGTCATTTCATCGTTATACAACATTAAGTTTGTCAAATAATTCACTTAAGAAAATAAGTATTCGATCAACTTTTTTTATTAATTAATTAATTGACAAACAATTCATAATTTTATAATAAAAATGTTTAACCTACATTCGGACTTATTGTTATGCGATTTCCTAAAAATGAAAATTCCATACGGGACTCGGGCAGATAGAAAAAAAAGAGTTTTTAGGTAGGCTACCTGGAACTGAACAACTAGTTAAAATAGGTTATTGTTAGTTTAGCTTAGATTCAAACAGTGACCCCCTGCCGCGGCAGTGGCCGGCGAGTGCCAGAAACGAATAGATTATATAGAAAAAAAATCTTTATTAGGTTTAAAATAAGATAAAATAAGACAATTATTTATTTGTCCAAAACATGAGTATATACACACATGGCATGCAAGATGTTACATTTAATTATATGACAGTTATGTTTTGCCTGAACGGCGTACAAATATAAGACGTAGGACGCTACTCAACAATCAAGTAATTTTAAATTCGTTAACAATCCAATTTAGAGCATAACTTAAAATTAAAAAGCACCGTTAAATTATGTCATCAGCTCATCATAGTAAATAATACACATAAATAAGTCTAATGTTAAAGTAATTATTAATAAAATTAGGATTTCATTATACAAGTCAAATTAATTTGTCAGTTAGAAATTCTTTACTGCTGTAATAGAGTTTCTCAATCAGAAGGCTTAAAGAACTTCATTACTTGCTTGTAAATTATTTGACCGAAATTGAAATTATCTATACTTGTTATTTCCAAAACAATCTAAATATTAAATGAAAATTGTATAAATAATTAAATATCCTCCGAAACATTTATAAACAAAAGGGATTTGCTAAACCGCATTATAAATGTTTGTGGCGGTCGACTGTGGCATGTCTATTGCCCGCAGCCGTCCTGGAACAATCTTCCACTTAGTTTGACGTGTTTTCCTTACCCATGCCTGGTGACACACGACACCACGCACCTTCTGAATGCGTTTTCTGACATGTCTCCACTAAGGGGCTCTGAGACACTGGGGGCTTACTAAATAAATCACCAACATTTTGACTATTCGTTCCTCGGGTGTCGGCTCCTATTACTTCTTACTTCGACGACGGTTGGCGTGGCCCGCGATTTTAGACCCTTTTTTCGTGCTATTTTAACTATAGCCAACACCTTTGGAGGCCTTTATTTATTTTTCCTTACACATAATAATTACAAATATTCCTTATATATTATTTTACTATATCTTGCATATTAAAATGATTCTAGATTAAAAACAGGAAAATTTGGGGCAATTACAATGTTTACCTTATACTAATTTATTAAACGTTTAATTAATAAATAAACGTTCGGCACACTTCACTTCAGTTTAAATAGCGGTCTGTCCACAACTTGCGCCACGTTACCCAGATAGGGTCTTGTCGCCGACAATGTTTGTATAGCGAGTGTATATATAATAAAACATTTGTGGAATAAGTTGTTGGCCCCGTCCCGCATCAGTAAGGTTCGCCGTCCACGGCATACCCTCGTTGCCCCCGACGATGCCACCACTCTCCTCCAGGAGAGCAGCCCGGCCACTAGCACTGTTAGACTAGCATACAAACACAAATTTCCGTCGTTCCGTCCTCGCCGTCGAGGCCCGTCGCGACGACCCTGTCCGCTCTCATCCCCCCGACCCTTGCTCGAGCCAGCCCGCGTTGCCGCTGAGCCAGTAATTTTAAAAACCCCCGATCCAGCTGTCCCTTGCTGTCCCCCCCCAGCGACGCCCTAAGCCGAGGTCCGAACCCCGCAGGGGGTGCCCTTAGCGTGTAGTCGCTTAGTTTTTTTTTAAGTTAGCTTTAGTTTTTATTAAGCCCTGGCTGGAGGCTACAATTCTTTGTGGCAGCCACAGGCAAGCCCGGTTAAGCAGTAGACAACCCTTTGGTTGAACTGCGAGATGCCATTTCAAAAAAAAAAAAAAAAATAAGTTGTTGGACTCGCTGCCCGACGCTCGCCCCGAACGGACGTGCCGCGCGCTACCTGCTCTCCGCTACCTGCTCGCCGCACCCTGTCTCGCCGCTAGTGTGTTCCGGTCGACGTTCCTGTCGACGCCAGTTTCGTAGTCATCGACTACAAGTGTTTCCTGTATACTACTGCCTTTTTCAAGGAGGTAGTTACAGTCGCTATTTCTTAACAGAAATTGTGTCAAAACGTTATCGTCGGTCTTGGCCCCCTCTGGGTAAAACCACAGTTTCGTGGTCCTCGGTTGAAACCTCACGGTGTCAACGAAGCCAAGTGGGGTGTTGACCCAATCACACCCGCCGATCCCCTTCAGGGTGAGGCAGTCAATTGGAGCCGAGAGCTAGAAGTTTGGCCTTGGGGGATCTCCTAGTCAACTCTAGTTTCTGACTTCGTCCACAGCAACACACCTAGTGTCGGTTGGGAGTGTCTACCCCTTCGCACTAGACCCGGTCAGGGCCCGTTCGCACAATAAGATTGGCGAACGGTTTACAAGCTTAGGGCTCACCATAGGTACACACCTCCCTGTCTGCACCCGACAGGGAGGCTACACATCCCCGGGCCTATCCACCCGGGGAATTAGTATTTAGGGCCGATAGGTTGCGAATGCCATGTGTTTTCGCATCTAGGTTATAGTTTTCCCTACCGACAATGTCGGACTACGACCCGAGATGGGTCAAATATTTCCTTACGGAATTGCTCCCGGACCCGAACTTCGTGGCCCAGCATTCCGCCCGTGCTTTGCGCGGCAGTCCCACCGCGCCATCGTCGGCAGTCGCCGACTTCACCGACGCGCTCGATAGCCCGCTCTCGCCCCCGCCGGCCGATCAAGGCCTTATTCAAGCGGCTTACTCAAAGCCGCTTGCCGGAATTCCGGCTCTATTGTCATTACCGACAATTGAGCCCGCTTCCGCGAACCCAATTAGCGCGAGACCCATTGTCTCGGCCGCTACTATTGTTCCGTCCGCAGCTGCACCGGGCTCTATTGTCCCGGTAATCACAAAGGCTGCCCCCACCACCCCAGTCCAAGCTCTACCGGAGAGCATGGACACGTCCGCTCCGATCTCGGACGACGATGGCCCCCTCTCTGCCTCTTCCTCATCCTCGGAAGACGACTACGAGGTCGTCGGAAAAGGAGGGAAGAGGAAGAAAGGGGCTTCGTCCCAGGCCAGCAAGGCCAAAACGGCCGTAGCGGCCTCATGCTCCCCCACCCCTGCCCCTTCTCAGGCTCCCCGCCCCTGCGGTAGTAAGGCGAAACCCGCTTCCGCTTCTGGAAAGAAGCAAAAGCCCCCGCCTCCGGTCTATATCCAAGACAAGGCCAAATGGACCGAAGTGTCCAAGATGTGCGTGGATCGTAAGATCCAGTACACCAGCGCCACTTCGACCCAACAGGGCATCAAGGTGTCCGTTCCCTCGTCCGCGGACTACAGGGAGCTCACCGCTATGCTGCGTACTAGGAACTACTCGTTCCATACCTACGCCCTCCCTGAAGAAACACCGACTCGCGTAGTCATCCGCCGAGTCCCGAAGGAGATCCCTTCGGACGACATCAAAGATGACCTCTCTGCCCAAGGCATCCCCGTTTCAGCGGTGCACCGCCTTCATAAGGCGCGTCGCGGGCACGCTTATGACATGGTCCTCGTGGTGTGTGACCCTGTAGAAGGGCACCACCCGATCTTTAAGATCAAGTCGGTCTGCTCACTATCGGGGATCTCTATTGAGAAACCCCGCCGCTCCAACATAATTGGCCAGTGCCATCGCTGCCGATTATATGGCCACGCGCAGTCCAACTGCTACGCCACCCCCAGGTGCGTCAAGTGTCTGGGTGACCATGGCACAGCGGACTGTCCCCGCCCCAAGGATCGGGCTTTATGCACCGAACCCCCGAGCTGCGTACTGTGTGGCCAATCTGGCCATCCAGCCAACTACCGTGGCTGCCCGAAAGCCCCCAAGGCTTCCTCCCCCAAACTGGCGAAGCGCGCTAGCGATCGCCAGAAGAGGGAAAGCCCCTCGGCTACAATCAAAGTGCCCTCAGCACAGTTGCCAGTGCGACTCAGCCCCCAACGACCCATGCCCTGGGCCAACTTACTCCGCAGCGACGCTCCAGTCACCGCGGCCCCCATCTCTCAGCCCCCTGCTACCAACCCCGCGCCCAAGGTTACCGTTAACCCTGGGCCAACCCCCTTCCCCGTGGCCCTTTTGGCAACTCCACCCGCCGCCCCCTCGAAGCCTGCCTCGGCAGCCCCGAAAAAGGTCCCTTCCCCTTCCCCAGCAGGTACCAAGCCCACCACGACGGAGATCCTCGTCCACACCCTCGCGGTTATGAACCAAGTGTTCGAAACCCCGGAGGCGATCGCGATGGCCGATCAGGTCTACGCCGCCAAGGGCGACCCTATCAAAATCCTCATGGCATACCACAGCTACCCCGGGGTACTGCGCGCCATCTCCAACCTCACCTTTTAAATATCAATTATGGATATTACAAAAGGTGCTAGATGTACAAAGCCCCGGTCCCTCAAGCTAGGTTTCTTTAACGCTAACGGCGTTAAAAGTCAACGCCATGAGATCGCCGCCTTCCTCCGCGACCATCAGCTTGACGTCCTATTAGTTCAGGAGACCTTTCTGAAGCCCCATATACGCAACCCGAACATCGCCAACTATCGCATAGTTCGCAATGATCGGTCACGCTGTCACAAGGGCGGAACCCTCATCTATTTCAGAAGGACTCTCCATTGCATCCCGCTAGATCCCCCCCCTCTCCTCTCTCACTTGGAGATCTCTCTCTGTCGGCTCGCCATGACCGGTCATCAACCGATCACCATCATCTCCGGATATTTCCCACCGACCAACGGTAGCGAGGATCATCCATCCATCGCCGCCGACCTCTCACTCCTCTTCGGCTTGAGTGACTCCGTCATCCTGGCGGGCGACCTCAATGCCAAACATCCCGCCTGGAACAGTAATCTCACTTCTACCAGAGGCAGATTACTGTTCAACTTAGGGGCCTCCCTTAACTTTGACGTCATCGCTCCGATGACTCCCACCCACTATCCCGGCGACCCTAACCAAACTCCCGATGTCCTCGACATAGCGCTCCTCAAGAATGTGAACCTTCGTTTGCAATCTTTAGAGGCGCTACAAGAGCTTAACTCTGACCACCGTCCCGTCGTCATGCACCTCACCCCCTACACGGGGGGTCCGCTTGACCCTGACCACCCGCCCCGCACCCAGTTGGTGACCGACTGGAGGAAAGTAAGCGAAAAGCTTAAATCCGACACTCTGTCACCTCAGCTGGAATCCATTCCTGACCTCATTGTCTCTGTCGATGACACTACCGGCGCGATCGCCTCGTTTACAGAACACGTGCAATCCGTTTTGACGGATTGCTCACGGGAAGTCCCGGTGGTGGAAGACCACCGCTGGAAACTACCCGCTGACGTACGTGAGCTGATAACCGAGAAGAACGCAGCCATCCGTGCCTACGACTCCTTCCCCTGCGATGCGAACAAAGCCCACATGCGCAATTTACAGCGTGCTGTAAAGAAACGCATTGCGGAAGCTCGTTCGGACAACTGGGACAAGTTACTCGGTGAACTTGAGCCCAATCACCATGCCTTCTGGAACCTTCAGAGGAAGCTTCGCGCTCCCGAAGAATCTTCCACCCCTCCACTCATCCGTCCCGACAAGAGCATCGCTTTCGATAGCTCTGAAAAAGCCGAGCTCCTAGCCGACAGTCTCGAGTCCCAATGCTCCCCCAGTTCCCTTCCGGTCGACCCAAAGCACCTCGCCAAAGTCGACGCCGAGGTCGAACGTAGAGCCTCTCTCCCGCCCGTCGAAGATCCAGATGATCCTCTGCCCCCCGTCACCCCTGACGAGGTGCAAGACATCATCAAGGGTCTTCAGGCTCGTAAAGCCCCCGGCTCAGATGGAATTACCAATAGGGTATTCAAACTCTTCCCCGCCCAACTGATCATGCTCATGACCGCCATCTTCAATGGCGCCATGAGTAATAACATGTTCCCACAAGCCTGGAAAGAGGCCTCTGTTATAGGTATCCCCAAACCCGGCAAACCCAAATCAGACCCCACCAGCTATCGCCCCATCAGTCTGCTCAACGTGCTCGGCAAAATCTACGAGAGGCTTATTTATAAGCGTCTCAAGGACTATGCCGAGGCGAAGAGCCTGATTCCGGACGAGCAGTTCGGGTTCCGTACCCAACACTCGTGCGTCCAGCAAGCGCACCGCATAGTCGAGCACATCAGTGCCGGCTTCCAGCGTGGCGCTTTGACTGGCGCCCTGTTCTTCGACATAGCGAAGGCTTTCGACAAAGTCTGGCACAATGGCTTAATATATAAGCTATACCAACTCGGCGTGCCCGACCGTCTCGTGCTCATCTTACGGGACTTTTTGTCGAACCGCACCTTCCGCTACCGCATCGAGGGCGCTCTCTCCTCCCCCACCCGATTCGCGCCGGAGTCCCCCAGGGCTCCGTTCTCTCCCCCCTAATCTTTACCCTGTTCACTAGCGACATCCCTAAGAGTAAAAAGGCCCAATTGGCGTTATTCGCCGATGACACGGCCATTTACTACACAGGGACCAGTCCGCCAGCTATAGCTCAGACTCTCCAGACCTCGGCCAACGTCCTCGGCGCTTGGTTCCGGAAATGGAGAATCGAGGTCAACCCCGATAAAAGCCAGGCTGTTCTCTTTAGGAGAATTCGTAGGGCCCTCCCCAAACCCCCTAATCCGATCACCATGTACGGCAAGCCGATCCCTTGGGCGAAGCATGCCAAGTACCTGGGTGTCACTCTCGACCAGCACCTCAGTTTCGCAGAGCACATAAAGCAGGTCCGTTCGCGGGCCGCTTTCGCTCTCGGTAGGCTCCAATTCATGCTTACAGAACGCAGCAAATTGTCACTCCGGTGCAAACTGCGTCTCTATAAGGCTGTAATCCGTCCCATTATGACATACGCTTGCGTCGTCTTCGCGCACGCCAAACCCAAGTATCTGCATCGAATGCAGACACTTCAAAACCGGTTCCTCCGTAGGGTCTCAGGAGCTCCCTTTTACGTCCGTAACATGGACCTTCATGTAGATTTTAAACTCCCCACAGTTCAGCAGTTCATGAAACGCCTCTCGAAGCGTTTCTTTGACACTGCCATAAAGCACCGCAATCCCCTGATTGCGGCCGCCTCCCGATACACCCCGTCCCGCATCAGTAAGGTTCGCCGTCCACGGCATACCCCCGTTGCCCCCGACGATGCCACCACTCTCCTCCAGGAGAGCAGCCCGGCCACTAGCACTGTTAGACTAGCATACAAACACAAATTTCCGTCGTTCCGTCCTCGCCGTCGAGGCCCGTCGCGACGACCCTGTCCGCTCTCATCCCCCCGACCCTTGCTCGAGCCAGCCCGCGTTGCCGCTGAGCCAGTAATTTTAAAAACCCCCGATCCAGCTGTCCCTTGCTGTCCCCCCCCAGCGACGCCCTAAGCCGAGGTCCGAACCCCGCAGGGGGTGCCCTTAGCGTGTAGTCGCTTAGTTTTGTAAGTTAGCTTAATTTTTATTAAGCCCTGGCTGGAGGCTACAATTCTTTGTGGCAGCCACAGGCAAGCCCGGTTAAGCAGTAGACAACCCTTTGGTTGAACTGCGAGATGCCATTTATAAAAAAAAAAAAAAAAAAAAGGAATAAGTTGTTTGTGAAATAATTTGTGTATAAAACGTTGGTTGTGAACTATAAATGTTTCAGTAGTGTTTTGGTGAATCATGAGTGAACCGAGACAATAACAACGACGACAAAAGGTCGCTTTAAAATTTCTGAAAATTAAGAGTATTTACTCTCGCGACTGTACCTTCCCACACAGCTTTGATGAGAAACTTGAACGATGTCGCACACAGACGTAGGTACTTAGTTATACCTGATACCAGTTCTATAGAGTGTACCTATCAGCAGGCAATTGTTTCAAGAGGTGTCTCCATTCAACGTATGCTCATGCGATTTTGCTTCTCAGAATGGATGAATGGATGAAAATGAATGCCTTACATTCAAAGTCTTCACTCACACGTGTGGGCACCAACTATACAGGACGTAAACGAGATTCACGTGCAACAGAGATCTTTTGACGCTTATATAAAAATACAGCTGTTTCATATTTTTATTACACTTTTGTATTAAATACCAGTTTTTTTTTATGGGCTTTAAACTTCTTCGAATTTATCTGGGCTGACCTAAAATCGATGATTACTTGGACTGGAGCAATTAATTATTCCCTTTATTTAGACTTAATATTTAGAGTACAGTACTTCATAATGAAGTCGTTTAAATTTGCTGTATTAGGGTAGTCAAGTTCAGAAACACGTTAATTAAAGATAAAGCTAGTAAAAATATGAGATTCTTCATTAGATTCAGAACGACGCTAGAAAAACGGTTCGGAAGCATTATAATAATAAAACTTTATTTCAGACAAGGTCCATAAATATTATGTTAGTATTTTGGTGTTAGTAACAATGGTGCTTAAATAAGTAGGTTAGTATTGTTGGTTTTGACAAAAATATTTATTTACTTCGACCTATGACTGCCATTTATTAACACATAAAAAATGCATTAGTTATTAGCAAATTAAAAACAAAAACAAAAGAAGAATTTAAAACAAAATATGGCATTTAGTTTTCGTTAATTACTCAAAAAGTATTCATATTTGAGAAATTTTTAAAAAAGATCATTAAAGAGGAGGAAATTTTGAATAAAAATATTTTTACTCTGGGAACAACTTGTCTATTATTTATCATAGCTGCTCCCGTGCGGTTTTACCCGCTGCTCGGCTCCTATTGGTCGTACCGTGATGTTACATAGCCTATAGCCTTCCTCGATAAATGAACTATCCAATACAAAAAGATTTTTTCAATTCGAACCAGTAGGTCCAGAGATTAGCGCGTTCAAACAAACAAACAAACAAACTCTTCAGCTTTATAATATTAGTATAGATTTTAATTCAACGCCGAAAAGAGGGCTCCTACCAGCCGTAACGACGTTTGCACACTACCGGTAAAGACTGTATGACATAAAATATATTTATTTTAGTATTAATTTAAAAATTTGAATAAATTATGGTATCATCCACACATTAAAGAATTAATCCCCGCTGGAAAATCATTTCTAAGTCAATTATTCAAAAAGTTATACTATTGTTAATTTTTTATTTTATATCAGTTAAATGACTACTTACGTAAAATTTTAAATAAATATCTATAAATCTGGGCTTCCTAAGTCCTTCTTGTATATACCGGGTCATTTTTCAATGACCGTCCAAATTTTCACTGGGTGTTCTACCCATGAATGTGAACAACTTTCACTATGGGACCAACTCTGAAATCCCGAAAAAAAAATCAGCTGTTTCATACATTTTAGTCGAGTAGGTATTGATATTTTGTATGAAACAGCTGATTTTTTTTTCGGGATTTCAGAGTTGGTCCCATAGTGAAAGTTGTTCACATTCATGGGTAGAACACCCAGTGAAAATTTGGACGGTCATTGAAAAATGACCCGGTATACTTAACAAGACCACGTGATAAAAGCTAAATAAAGGTAATATTTTTTTTAAATAACATTAAAGAACTAGGTATAACTGGACAATCAACTTTGAAAGCCGATGATACTAGCCTCTGCTACTTCGGTAACAACAAAAACACCATTGCAACTGACTCTCAAAAAGACTTAGATATATTATATAAATGGTTTGGCTCTAATTAACTTACCATAAACGCATCAAAAACATCATACATGATATTCTCTGCGAAAGATTTCAAAAAAATTCTGATCACCCAGCCTTACACATATCCTACACTAAAATCATCAAAAGTAGTTTTGACAAATACCTCGGACTTAGATTATACAATAAACTTACAAAACACAGCACACAAAAAACACAAACACATATACAAAAACACAACACAAACTATTAAAAAACAAACACAAACACATATAGATTACATAATAAAAACTTTTTTACATAAAATAAAACCAACTTCCAAAAAAAACACTACAAAGTGAAAAATAATTTTGATTACGGAAGTCGGTGGCAAAAAATGAAAATACAAAACCGAAGACACCGACTTCCGAAATCAAAATTATTTTTCACTTTGTAGTGTTTTTTTTGGAAGTCGGTTAAAAGGTTTTATTTTTCACTTTTTAGTTGTGGTACCTACACAACCCCCCCCCCCCCCCCATAATTTTATTACAACTACCTGGTATGTAAATTACAGTATTAGAACATCGTCCACATATATCAAGTAGGATTTATTTTAGATTTTTGTTAATTTTCAAAAACCGTTTATCCGATTTCGATAACATTTTTATGGGACCATTTGGGAAGTATACCCTTTCCAACAAAAAAAGAATTTTTCAAATCGGTTGGCAAGCAATGGAGTTATGCGCGAACAAACAAAAAAAATATATATATATTATATACAGTCGAATTGAGAACCTCCTCCTTTTTTAGAAGTCGGTTAAAAAACTAAAATAACATCACTAAAGGGATCAATGCGTGGGTACATTAAAAATATCCAAAAAAAAACCGCTACTATATCTACAACTAACTAGTTCGCTCACATATAAATTACCTACTCGAAATCTGGGGATCAGCCACCAATACTACGATTATAACACACCTACATCCGAATTATACGAATAAACCAAACTAATGATGTATTCATCAACTTAAAATTCTGAACTCCTGCATTCTCATTAGAAAAATTTCTTAACAAAACCATAGGTACAAACACAACTATCCTTTAACATAAAACAACCAAATATAGCCAAAAAAACCCCAAATACAACCCACACAGGCGCAATATGGCAGGAAAAATATGAAGGTGTCCACCTTTATAATAATCTACCGGTAGATATCAGGAACACATCCTCTTTTAACTTTTTGAAAGCCAAACTCAAACAGTACGTCAATAACAACACAAACTAACAACGTAAACTGCACATAAAATGTGACATCGCAGCTACCTACACTTAAAAAAAAAACTACATAACTATTAGCTACTGTACTACACTTATCTGATTCTGTTTATTCGCTAAGTGAACAATGTATGTTCTCTACGAATAAATAATGAATCTAAGGTTTTTTTTCTATTTAAAAATCATAGTAGGCATACTCGTATTACTCTTATTATAGATTCACAATTTTTTTATAAGTAATTTTTTTGATTGTTAACAATTTGTTGTAAACAAATTTTAACATCCGTTATATTTTTCTTCTTAATTTGAAAGCAGTCGGAAGTCGCAAGTTCGAAAACAAATCAAAGTCCAAAAAATAATATAGTAGGTATTTATAAAATGTAAGAGGAAAAAAAAAGTTAACATTTTTTTTTAGTTTTGAGTTATTAACGAAAACCTTAATGCTACCTTTTGTTTAGTGCTTTCGACCAAATTTTCTAGACGTCATTCCGAATCGAATGAGCCATCGCTCATATTATTTTTACGAGATTTATCTTTAATTAACTCGTTTTTGAAGTTGTTGACTAGCCTATGTCGATCGATAGCTGTTTCTAATAAATAAATCTTTAATAGTTTGTAACATTCATATTAAAACATAACACGATATCTCGGCAGAGTTGACGTGTATAATGGTACACCCACATTTCGCCAGTCAACATATTACAACTATATTCAAACTTGGAATAGATAATAAAATATATCCTTACTGCTCGCGCAAGTTTTTATTTATAAGTTATTTTTCGCTTACAATTTCAAAACGCAGAATTGAGCTAATCGTTCCTTCTTCCTACCCATACATTCCTTATCAAACGGAACGACTGAATGAGATTGGAAGATCATCGCGCACGACCAATCAGAGGCGCGCTTTTTCTGCCGCTGCGAATCAATCGCAGCCCACTTCAGCTATGATTTAAAAATGCTCTAGACAACAGTCTAAATTCAACAAGTCAAGTGTGAAGACTCAAACTGCACCGCTTCATAATCATACCGCTTACTCAACCCGCATCCGCATCAAAAACTGTATAACTATTAATAAATAAGTGTTGGCCGACACAAGTGTGACATTTAAACAAGTGAAAGTGAATCATATTGAAAAGGAAGAAAACCAGATAGCACATGGGACGTCTGCTGAGCTAGCTGTCCTTGAATCCACGTGTTTTGTCCAGAAGGTTCACAAGTAAGTCCATCCATTCCTATTTTTCATAACCTCATATCCCTCAAGCTCAATTCTGTGTGTCGTCCAACAGCTCACCACGCTAAAATCTACATCCACGCATAAAATTAACTTCCCGCATACGGTCCTTCGAAAGCCGCGTAGACTTATACACCATAAGTTATTTGGTCCAATCGAGTCGGATTCATAGAATCAACGATCCTAATATAGGTCTCATACCTAGGATTTAGGTTAAAATACCTAAAATACAAAGTTCGTAAAACCGCCATATTGAACGTACTTGCGTTCGTACAGACGCCAGCAAATCAAGCTATCCCTAACTGTCAATTTTTATCAATTAAAAATGAACCTTATGTCTTTGCAATAAAGTTGAAATACTATCAAAGAAATCTGACAGATTGTGGTAACTTGATGTGCTGGCCTCTGTACATTCCCGCTAGGTACATTATTCATTGAGAATTACTGTATCAACTTAATATTTCGCCTGTTGCATAATTGAAATAGCATAGGTAAATATTCAAACCGCTAATTATCGTGAGTTAGTCTCGTCTAACTTATTTACAACGTATATTCAATCGCATTCCTTTGTTTAACCGCTTAGAATAAAATAATTATTCTAAGTCTACCCGCTATACCTATTTTTTTGTACGCTATATTTTCTAGAACTATTCCAACATGGAAGATCTTAAAATGAAAGTTAAATTACTTCAAGCTAAAAATAATTCAATCCTCAAATATTTAACATCGCTATACGAAACTTCTAAGAAAATAAATACCACCAAGTAAATATTCAAACCGCTAATTATCGTGAGTTAGTTTCGTCTAACTTATTTACAACGTATATTCAATCGCATTCCTTTGTTTAACCGCTTAGAATAAAATAATTATTCTAAGTCTACCCGCTATACCTATTTTTTTGTACGCTATATTTTCTAGAACTATTCCAACATGGAAGATCTTAAAATGAAAGTTAAATTACTTCAAGCTAAAAATAATTCAATCCTCAAATATAACATCGCTATACGAAACTTCTAAGAAAATAAATACCACCAATATTGAGCTTCGTTCGGTGGAAGCATTCATGGCGGACACGGAGACTCTCTCAGTAACTCGTCAAGAATTTAGTACCAATTTAGATAAAATAAATACATATTCCTTGCAATTAAATCCTAATCATAATATTGATTATAGCAGTCAGGAATCTTACTACGAAGTTTATTCTCGTATTGAGAGAGTGCGTTCTTTAATCGCCGCGAACCGTTCAAGGTCATTAGAACATTCATGCGCTTCTAATGATAACGCTAAACAATTTATAAGTACCGTCAAACTGCCACCTATTCATATTCCGTTCTTTGATGGTAGAATTGACAACTGGCCTGTTTTCTATGAATCATTTAAATCAAATATCCATAGTAATTTAAACCTTACAGATTCTCAACGTGTGCAGTATTTGATAGGAAATTTAAAGGGAAACGCATTGCAAATTATCGCCGGAATTATTCCCTCAGGTGATAACTATACCGCTATCTGGAACAGTTTAGTTCAAAAGTATCAAGATAAACGAGCACTAGGCTCGCATTACATGTCTAACATATTAAATATTAAACCCGCAATTAATAATTCCGCATCTTTAAATGTTTTCATTGAAAGTTTTCACGCGTCCGTTTCTGCTTTAGAACAATATTACAAATAAAAGATTTAAATGATTTCATTTTGCTTAATTTAGCTTTGAAAAAATTAGACCTCGCAATCGTAAATTTATTCGAAACGCATATGAGAGATGAGGAAATTCCTACTTATACGGATTTCGTAAAATTTATAAAATCGCAAGTTAAAATATTGGATCGCACTATTTCATCTCGAACCGCGTTAGTGAGTAACAATTCTAATAAAAATAATCCTTCTCGTAATCAGTCACGTGATAGTACAGCACATACTTTTGTTGCTTGCGATAGTAATCAAAGTTGTTTGTATTGCAGTAAAGTTGATCATTGTAAACTTTACACTTGTCCAATCTTTCAATCGCTCACAGCCAATTTACGTCTGGATTTTATTAAAAACAAACGTGGATGTGTAAACTGTCTTAGTGGATCGCACACTGATTCACAGTGTAAATCGATAGATACCTGTAGGACGTGTAACAAAAGACATCATTCGCTTTTACATCTGGAACACAGCTCATCGCAGCCGGTCTCGACTGTCGCTGTCACTAGCTCCGCGAGTTCGCAACAGGTGGCGCTGTGTGCGTCCGCCAGTCTCAGTGTAAACAAACCGCGTACCACGGTACTGCTATCTACCGCTCAAGTTTATGTTGATAACAAATATAACAAACACGTTTCTGTGAGATGTTTAATAGATAACGCTTCGCAAAATAATATAATTACTTCCGCTTGTTGTAAAAAACTTCAATTAAACATTATACCGCTTTCAAACTCAGTTATAAAAGGGGTCGGAACCTCTTCGCGGCCGATCCTAGGTTACGTGGAGATAAAAGTTACTGCTAAAATTAAAAATAATTCTTTTAACATTACCGCTCTGGTTATCGATTGTATTACGGATAACTTACCATCTCACTTTGTTGACACTACTGCAGTGCAACATTTGTTTGATTTACCGCTCGCTGACCCACTGTGGCACGTACTCGGTGAGGTTGAATTGCTTCTAGGGGCAAAACTGTTCCCGTATTTATTACTTCACAATAAAATTATCTCACCTACCGCTCCATCCGCTATTGAAACCGTGTTCGGTTACATTCTTATGGGTGAGGTACCCGCTAGTTTATCTAATAACAATTATAGCCCCGCTGAATTAAATACCGCTTCATATTTTTCTACCGCGCTAAATATAGATAATTTCCATTGTTTTCTGTCTTTAGACGAATCCTTACATAAATTTTGGAACATCGAAGAAATACCTTCATAACATTTTATGAGCCCTGCTGAACTGGAGTGTGAACAACTGTACGCTTGTACTGTCTCACGTGACTCCAGTGGTAGGAATTGTACCGCGTTACCGTTTTGTAAAAGTCCAGATTCACTTGGAAATTCTTATGCTGTCGCTTATCGACGTCTAATTAACTTAGAAAAAACTAAGCTTCGCGACCCTGTTTTGCGCGCTAGTTATAATGAAATAATCCAAGAGTATATCGATCAAAATTATTTAACTGAAACTACACCTAGTTCTGTTAATCAGACTGTAGGTTATTACATACCGCATCACCCTGTTATTAGGAATGATAAACAACTAAAGTTCGCATCGTTCTTGATGCAAGCGCTAAGTCTCATAATGGCGTTTCATTGAATGACTTGTTACACACAGGGCCGAATTTACAGGCTGACATATTTTTATTACTTTTAAACTTCCGCTTGTTCCCTATTGCAGTTACAGCTGACATAAAACAGATGTATCTTCGAATTGCTGTTATTGATGAGCATCGAAAATACCAAAAAAAATTGTTTCGTTTTAATACCGCTGAACCTATTCGCGAATTTCAATTTAATCGAGTTGCATTTGGTCTTAAACCCAGTCCCTTCCTAGCCATGCGCACTGTGCGCCAGCTATCAGAGGATGAAAAACACCGCTTTCCGCTCGCATCCATTGATGCTTCTCATGAGCTATACATGGATGACTTGGCTACTTCGACCCCGTCTCTGGAGGGAGCCAAGACTCTTTCCGCTGAACTTATCGCCTTATTTAAGGCTGGGGGCTTTGACCTTACTAAATGGGTAAGTAATTCCTTGAAACTACTAGAGGCCATCCCACATTCCAGCCGCTCTTCTATTCATTTCTCTGATGGGGATAATTTAAAGATTCTTGGACTCAAATGGATTCCTTCCGAGGACTGTTTCACCTTTACTACATCTAATTTGGATAATAGTTGTACCAAGCGCTCCATGCTTTCAACTATTGCCCGTCTGTGGGATGTTCTCGGTCTTGTGGCTCCTGTAGTTTTATTCGCAAAATTACTCATAAAAGAATTATGGAAATTAAATATAGATTGGGATGAAACTCCGCCCGATTCTATTATACTGCTCTTTCAAAAATTTAAAGAGCAATTACCTTTAAAATTACCTCGTCATGTAGCCGTTACTATGGGTTGCGTGACAAATATAGTGGGGTTTGCTGATGCCAGCTTGAATGCATATGGCTGCGTCATATACTTACATGTCACTGATACAAATGGTAACACACACGTAAATTTGGTGTGTGCTAAATCCAAAGTTGCACCTGTTAAGGTCATATCTCTAGCTCGTTTAGAGCTCTGTGCTGCTGTTCTTTTGTCTAAATTAATTAAATTACACTTACCGCTCTCGTACCGCTATTAATAATATATTTGCCTTTTCCGATTCTACAATTACGCTTTCCTGGATTCATTCGTTACCGCACAAATGGAACATTTTTGTTAGTAACCGCGTCGCTAAATGTCAAGAAAATCTTGATCCTAATCATTTTTATCATATTAACGGAAAGGAAAATCCTAGTGACTGTCTGTCTCGAGGTCTTCTACCTGAACAGTTACTAAACCACGTTTTATGGTGGCATGGCCCTGATTGGCTTCTGCGCCCAGTTGCTGAGTGGCCTATTACTCCTTTTGTTTCTTCATGCAACGAACAATTGCCAGAATTTAAAAATAAAACTCTAACATTGGTATTTACCGTATCAGAACTCAATTTAATATATAGTCTTTCACAAAAATTTGCACCATTCAATAAAATATCGCGCTATATAAAATATAATTGTATACATTCTAAGATTTTTACGTATTATTCCTTATGATAAGTCACACAAGACAATTACTGTCCGTGAATTAGCTACCGCTGAAACTTATTTAATTCGTTGTATTCAACAATTTCATTTTAAAGATATTTATGACGAAATTAAAACTAAAAAACTTCGATCACAACTTAAAAAACTCGATCTCTTCATAGACGAGCATAATATAATTAGAATCGGTGGCAGATTGTCAAATGCAAACCTTCCTTATGAAGCTCAGCATCCCGCTCTTTTACCTAAACATGATAATTTTACACATGTTCTAATAAACTATTCACCGCATTTATTGTCATGCCGGTATAAGCCTTCTTAGTTCTCTGTTACGCCAAAAATATTGGATTCTCTCTTCTAGAGGTGTCATGAGAAAGATATTACATGCTTGTAACTTTTGTTTTAAAATTTCTCCTTCTCACCCCAGCCCAAAGATGGCTGATTTACCCGCTTGTCGCGTACAGGAGACTAAAGCTTTCGTTCATATGGGTGTAGACTACGCTGATCCCATTAAAGTAACGTTATGTAGACGCCGAGGTCAGAGAAGTCAGAAGGCTTACATATGCTTATTCATTTGCTTCGTTACCAAAGCAGTTCATATTGAATTGGTTACCGACTTGTCATCGGACACCTTTATTTCCGCTTTTAAAAGATTCATTTCCCGCAGAGGACCTGTCTCTTATTTATATTCCGACAACGGAACAAATTTCGTTGGAGCCAAGGCTCAACTACAAGAACTACTTGTTAACCGCTACCGCATAGAGTGGAAAATGATTCCACCCCGCGCACCCCACTTTGGAGGGTTGTGGGAATCTAATATTAAATCTATTAAAACGCATTTATACCGTGTTATCGGTTCTCAGGTTCTTACCTACGAGGAGCTTTCGACTGTTCTCACTGAAATTGAGGCAGTTCTAAATTCCAGACCGCTTTGTGTCCTGAATGAGGATCCGTACCCAGAACCGCTTACTCCCGCTCATTTTATAATGGCTTCTCCGTTAACTTCGTTGCCTGTCGTGAATGTTCCCGAAACGACGAAGTCTCTGACTTGCCGCAAGAAATTGCTTGACCAGATGGTTTGTAGTTTCTGGAAGAGGTGGCGTATAAAATATTTACATAATCTTCAAGTTAGACAAAAATGGTTGAATGCCGCAGACGATATTAAGATTGGTACAGTGGTTCTCATACATCAGGATGATGTCCCTCCTTTACGTTGGCCAATGGGTATAATCACCGAAGTTTATCCCGGCAAGGATGGGACAACCCGCGTTGCTATGGTGAAGACATGCAGTGGCTCTTTCAAGAGACCCGTTTTCAAACTATGTCCTTTACCTTCTCAATAACATCACCGCGTTATTAAAACCATAATTTATCTGTAGTTAATATGCTTAGAATATCTTTTTTTTTATAAGTCCGCTTTAATATAATTTCTTTCCTTTTGAGAATATTACATATCCTCAAAGCCGGGCAGGATGCTCGCGCAAGTTTTTATTTATAAGTTATTTTTCGCTTACAATTTCAAAACGCAGAATTGAGCTAATCGTTCCTTCTTCCTACCCATACATTCCTTATCAAACGGAACGACTGAACGAGATTGGAAGATCATCGCGCACGACCAATCAGAGGCGCGCTTTTTCTGCTGCTGCGAATCAATCGCAGCCCACTTCAGCTATGATTTAAAAATGCTCTAGACAACAGTCTAAATTCAACAAGTCAAGTGTGAAGACTCAAACTGCACCGCTTCATAATCATACCGCTTACTCAACCCGCATCCGCATCAATAACTGTATAACTATTAATAAATAAGTGTTGGCCGACACAAGTGTGACATTTAAACAAGTGAAAGTGAATCATATTGAAAAGGAAGAAAACCAGATAGCACGTGGGACGTCTGCTGAGCTAGCTGTCCTTGAATCCACGTGTTTTGTCCAGAAGGTTCACAAGTAAGTCCATCCATTCCTATTTTTCATAACCTCATATCCCTCAAGCTCAATTCTATGTGTCGTCCAACAGCTCACCACGCTAAAATCTACATCCACGCATAAAATTAACTTCCCGCATACGGTCCTTCGAAAGCCGCGTAGACTTATACACCACTTACATAAAATGATATTCATCTGAATAACATTGTTATACACGTTCGCGGTGGTCGCGTTGGTCGTACTTAATTCGATTCGCTCGAAATAGACTGAAATACCAAGTACTAAAGGGAAATTCTTAAACGTACATAGGTATGTGTAAATGGAAAATGAGACTAGTTAGTTCAGAATATCGTTTTTATTCGTTCACCTTTGGTACGCAAAGCGATCACTGGTAGACTGAAACCTTGAAATTGGACAACTGATTATTCAACTGCATAGGAAGGTTGTCACGTACAGCATTGAATGAAGATATGGTGATCCGTTGAAAGCTTTTAACGCAAACTGTATCAATTTAGTCTCAACTACCCCACGCTTTTCTATAATAAATTTTGATTGTGATTGACAAAAAGTATTGATTGTTTTTTATTTTTTAGTTTGCTTTTCTATTAAACCGTGTTTTTTAGATTTTTAGAACTATTTTGTTTGTACCTATCATTTCAAAGAGCAGTACACTGAATAAAAAAAACCGGCCAAGTGCGAGTCGGACTCGCACACCGAGGGTTCCGTACAAACCTGTAGGTATATAAGTAAAAGTTCACCCATCACGAGAATCGAGTATAGTTATCGTATTTTTATATTTTGAAAAAAAATACCATTTTTTTTATTATATGATGTAACTAAAAATTTTCGGTTTTCGCAATTTTTGCTTTATCTGCACTGTAAGACGTTACTTTGTACCAAATTTCAAGATTCTAAGTTCACGGGAAGTACCCTGTAGGTTTTGATTCCCGTGCGTCATCTCATCTTTTGATTGCTTTGGCTTAGAAGTTTGATTTTTTCACAGCTCCAAGGGACAGTAGACCTGAGTAAAAGATATAAATTTCAGTTTGATACCTCCACGCGTGCCTGAGAAAAACGGTCTTGACAGACGGACGGACGGACAACAAAGTGATCCTATAAGGGTTCCGTTTTTTCCTTTTGAGGTACGTGACCCTAAAAATATTAAATATTCAATTTGACGTCAAAGGTGAAAGCTTTGAAGTCAAATTGAATACGGCTATTATGCAATTCTATAGAATTCAGGCGAAACGCGAAACTATTTTGTACGCTGAAACGGAGATGCAAGTACCGTATACAATAAGGGTGAGCGCGTACTGCGACTTTTATCGCAAAATTAATTTGTCGTAGAAATGCAACGTATGTTACGATGGGAGAAAGTAGATTCTATAAATAATAAATCTTGGTTAGTTGAGTTTTTTTTCCGATTTTTTTCCGTTTATCTTAAATTTAGTACTGACTGTGTTCAAGAAGACAGCGCAATTGTAGGTACTGTACGCACAGCTCTTACTTTTTAATTTTTAATGACTACCACTAACTAACCACTATAAAACTCATTAAAATAAACAATTTTTAATGAGTTTTATAGTGGTATTATAGTGAAAAGTTTTATAACTTCTTCTTTGATACTCCAATGTAGGTATTATGGAGTAGATATTTTAATGCTGCCGTGCACGCTGTATCTTAGAGCATCTAAGCGCGTGTCGCAACACGTTCATCTTAGTTCCTTGCGCATGGTCGCATATTATTATTATTTATTTACCAAAATTCAGACAACAATAAAGTCCATTTTGTTAGTAAGATATCTTATAACTAGTGTTAGCAGTAAACAAACAAGGACAATAATAACAAACAACAAAGTAGGGTGCCTGAGGCAGAATGTGCGGCGAGTAATAGCGTGAGGAATAAGCTACCCGAACATTCTCAGAATAGGAAAGTAAGGACTCTCCACAACTGTTTTTAAGATGCTGTTGTCACTGTCCCGCGTTCTACGCATCAGTGATGTGACTTTCTTTCGAATAACAGCATGAAAGCCGTCAGTTCGGTAGGATGACCTGGAAAAATTAAGTTCAGGATTTTTGGTGGTCCAAAAATTTGTGGTATACGTTCTGTTTTGTTCTTTTTATTTTGTGATCTTCTCTGAATGAAATTTAGCACAGAGATAAGTACATAGGCTTTTTATCCCGACAAAATGTGGGATAATTTCCTACATACACGCGGGCGAAGCCGCTGGCAAAAGCTAGTAATATGATGAATACATGTATTTTGCACGCGGCTTCGGTCGGATAAAATTGTTTAGCCTGTCAATTTTCATACGTACTACTTATTTCAGTAAAGAATAAATGTTTTAAGAATCATAATATATAAGGTCATTTTTTATTTGCGCCATATAAATTTTTTGACTATATCAATACGGTAATTTAAAAAAAAAATTGTGTGACTAGCTTTTGTACAATATTTCGATATCGATGGCCGGGCAGTAGCCCGCCAGATACAATCTAGTCAGAGGATCCTCAATTTTCTAAAGAGAACCTTTAAGTGAACTTTACGCCCTGTTCCTTGTACCTCTATATTATTATACATAATAATATAAAAAGTACATGTACTTTTTCAACTGACTTGTAGGAACTTGAGTTTATCATTTATGTAACTGACAAAAATGAACGAAAACATCGTGAGGAAAAGTGGCTTCCAGTCTAACCAGATGCAGCTGAATACCAGTATTTTACGTGAAGCGACTGCCTATTTGACCTCCACAACCAAGTCAGTAACTGGGTAATACGATACGGGTCTTGGCAAGACTGGCTGTCAGACTATCGAGTTTCTCACTACCAGTAACGACTGTCAAAGATCCACGAATGACAGCTGGGACCAACGGCTTAACGTGCTTTTCCGAGGCACGGAGGAGTCTCGATATTAAAGATGGTCACCGATCCACGGACCAACCCGGCAGGCGTAGCTTAACTTGATGGATCGATCCGTGCGGCTGTTATGACTTAGCCATGAGCTCGTGGACGTAGTTAATAAAACTCTGAAATCGCCAACCCGTCTTGAGCAAACATAGTGGTCAATACCCGAGCCTTCTATGTATGAGACGAGGCTTATACCCTGCAGTGGGGAAATAATAGGCTGATATTATTATACTATCATAATATCAGAGTCCTATAATGACCTTATTCTTCACCCTTTACATTCATTTCATGTCTTGATATCTTTTTTGAAAATGGCATCTCGCAGTTCTATCATAGAGTTGTCTACTGCTAAACCGGACTACCTACCCTACACTACCTACCCTACCTACCCTACCTACCCTACCTACCCTACCTACCCTACCTACCCTACCTACCCTACCTACCCTACCTACCCTACCTACCCTACCTACCCTACCTACCCTACCTACCCTACCTACCCTACCTACCCTACCTACCCTACCTACCCTACCTACCCTACCTACCCTACCTACCCTACCTACCCTACCTACCCTACCTACCCTACCTACCCTACCTGAAAAATAGATAGTAGCCGATACACAGATCTACTGAATATTTACATAAATTTCATAAAAATCGGTCAAGCTGTTTCGAAGGCGTATGGTAAATAACATTGCGACTCGAGATTTTTATATCGAAGAAATGGGTAACACTTTTTAATATAAGGGAATAAAGTAATAATTTTGTATTTTTCTGTGGAGGCTTGTAATAGGCGATTTAGTAAAATATGATTATTATTACAATGATATTAGTAAGCCTACGGAAAATAAAGAAACTAAAATAATATTTATTTATTTTTTATGCACGCAATAACATACTACGGTAAGGACGAAAGCAACCAGAGTTAATAACAATATGTCAGATGTTCTCACCCGGACAGTGCCATGCCCGGCACACGTCACCTGTCCCGTCCTTCATAATATGTATCCGCTCATTAAAATAACTTCGTCCGTAGCTGCACGGACGGTACCTTCAGTTACCCTGAAAAGGTCACCAAAATATAGGCGGGAACGCTAAGAAATCAACACCTGGGTCGTGAAAAGCCTGATAGGAACGCCCGTGAAACTCCTTGCTGACAACGGTAGTAACTACCTACTACAGAATTGCGCCAGTTCTCTTTACCCATGGAGAGCAGGGTAAGCCTCTAGTCCACTGCGACCACATCACAGTGCATACACACTTGGACTTTAAAGAATACGTTCTGCGACTCCTGAAACTACGCACCTAGCGGTTATTTTATTTTTACAATTTATTTTAAGAAAGCCTACGGACATTACACGTAAATAGTAAGAAACAAATTAACAATTGACAGTTGCAAATTACAAGCTTCCACATTTGTAAACAATGCTATGAAAAAAAGAAAAAAAAAAACATAAAGTATGCAAACAAGTAGGTATGCTGCAAAACTGCCAACATTCACCCATTAAAGAAATCCTCACTCGGGATTTTCCTGATTCTTAACGCACACGTGCGAAATAAATCGATTTATGAATTTCATGGCAGGTTATTAAATAATATTGCACTGCGTATACAGAAAGCGTCAAGCGGTTATGGAGGGTCTTCGCATTTATAATTTTATTATTAACTTCCGTCGTTCGTATAATGTTTCCAGTTATAAATTAGTAATCCATTTTTTAAGTACTTTCTGGCAACCGTTCGGGTAGAAACTTGGTATACATGTAACTCCGGTGATAATACAATTATATTATGGCAAGAGCAACTCTTTATTATCGTATGATACTAGTACGGTCTGTTATTGCAAGAGAAAGATGGCCGCAAAAACTTCTCAATAAAAGTAATATAACTCTGTCATGTTTGATCTCGTTGGATTGGTCTTGAAAAGTAGGTAAGTACTAGGTTAAGGTCAAGACTACGGTTTGATTATGGAACCGAACTCATAAGATAATATATGAATCTAAGAAACTGTATTAAAACTTCGCTTCGCCTCGCTCTTTGCCTTTGCTTGAAGGCAGAGAGCGAAATCACGCATTGCCGCGCAGTCGCGCATTTTTTTTTATAATAATAATAATAATAATTTATTCACGAGTTTGAGACAACCATACAGAGTCACTTAATAATAAACACAAAATAGACAGATCGTTGTATGTGATATGGTACAATATTAAGATGGTTTGGTTGCCTTTAGACTGATTCGCCCTATCCCCTCGTACTAGTATAAAACTGTATCACGAGCGGATAGTCTTCCTCAACCTCAGAACAACAGATTCCCACAAGGTTCCTTACAAGTCACATATCTATAGTTTGATTACATACTGTATAGGTAATAATCATAGTAAGTACAGATCATTATATTAATTAAGTAACAAATTATTGGAGTTGTCTGTGTTTGGGTATGGGTATATGTATTGTGTATGTGTTTTATGTATGTTTCTGTATGTGTGCAGTTAAGTGTGCTTTATTTTCATTTATTAAAATTTTCATTCTCTCATTAATATTCCCACAACTCGATGCGACATAGTAAATATACTTCTGTATTTACTTAGACCCCGTTTAGCTTCAGTATGAGTTGACTCGAAATTCGCATATGTTATGAACGACGATTAACGACTTTTAGGACTACTGAGAGACCTTTATAATTAATTAATCGAAAATGTTTTTTTTTAACCTTTTGAACTCCTTTGTCACAAATAAGTCACAAGCAAGCGCATGCCCTGTACGCCAACGACACAAATATGTGACAATGACAACATCACTATGATACGAAATAAACAAATCATTACTTTTGTGAGTGTACATATAGATATCTTAAAAATATATGCTCTCGTACGTATTTAATGGCATGAAACAAAATAAATTAAAAAACACCATGGATATTGGGAATTCATCTTAAAAAGAACAAATAAATTTGTAGATTGGCGTGGCGGCCAGGCGCTCTGGCGATCAATAGGTTAAAATCAATCTTCAAAATGGCTTTTAAATATTGCTATAGCCGCTGCGGGTATGTATAGTTAGGGACATTTATTGGTAAGCAAATTCATTAAGGACATTAATTGCCCGTTAGTTTAACAGTTATTGCCCTTTTATTTTATTTTTTAAGGCTGAGAAATCATCCAATGACTGCTCCCGCTCTGGGTGGAGCGGAAGGGAGTGTCAGACTCTTACTGACTAAAACCCATCCATGTTCCTTCCGTAGCCCTTTATGTTCCGGGGTAGCGGTAACCCTTTCGGACAATCCCGCTTGCCCTGACTATAAATTCTGTTTTTAAAGAAAAAACAAAATGATAAAAGTAATATAATATTGTAATGACGTCATACTTCAAGAGATGATCTAGACGCAAATTTAAATTAATTAATTACTGCTATAGATAGCAGACATTTGGTTGTGAACTACGGTGTCGTGTGTCGCGCGGGCGTATTGTTTGATTCGTTCGAAAGAGATAACGATTCCTGTGAAAGTAATTTGCAATTTAAAAATATTTTATTAATATCACTTCTGTGCGCTAGTGAAGGTACTTTTCTCTTAACTTTATTACATGAAATTCAAAATGTGCCAATTGCCCACTACTTACATATTTCTGAAGTTGTCAATTCGTCCACAAATAAGTTAACTTCACCTACAGTAAAATATATATTTAAACGTGTCGATTCGCCCTTTTCCGGCGAGTAAATTCTTGGAATACAACCAATAAGCATTCGAGCGTTGTAGCCCGTCGTTGTTGGGGTCCTCTTTTTGTGTTTATAATAATTTAAAAGATCATTTTACCCTCAATATGAATAATATAAAAGCAACTGTTTGTAGCAGTCATAGACCAGTTGGAGACACACGTGTGTCGGTTTAAGAGCTAATGCTCTTAACATACCACCAAGTCAACCGGCAGTTAACACGAAGAATCTGTTTTGGGTTGAAAAACATAAACAAAAAAGGCATACCGTCACGCGCTTTAAATGTTGGAGAATTCTATGGAAGTTTTCCAAATGTTTGTAGCCAAACCGTAAACGTATTTCACATGAGTTTTATTTATTATTAGGCTAGGACTCACGCCAGCAGTACTGAGGACTGGAAGGATGCGATGCGTCGGAGCCGCCAAAATAAAACCGTCCTAGCGTTCTTCTTTGGAAAAAGCAGTGATAGCCTGGTAGTGTGACCGTCGGACTGCCCGCTCATAGGTCTCGAGTTCGAACCTCTTGACTTTTCGGATTTATGAGCGTATTCTATAATTATCACATACATAAAACATTGGTGAGGGAAAACATCGTGACAAGCCTGAGAAATATTTTTCTCAACAGCATGTGAAGCTAAGTTAGAGGCCCATGGGCAGCATAAAACTCTCTCACCAGGTTAGTTACTAACCACACGAAAAGAAGAAGTTCTTCTTTGTATTTTAATTAATTTGTAACTAAGTTACTGCCACTGCCTTCTAGACTGGCATTTCTTATAGCCATACAAACAATAAACCAGACTTAGACTCATTCAATTATTTTCACTGTCTGACCACCACCATTATGCAGGTATAACAGCAAGCGATGTGTAATGTACAGTATGTATACGTCACCTTCTGTTACACGAAGGAAAACGAAACTCCGCTAGTCAATTTGTTCCCCCGCGTGCTCATTGTGGCAGTACTTCCGAACACTCATCCGTGGACGTATACGTTTGTTAGGAAAATAACAGTTTGCTTTGCGCAGAAAAAGATTCATACAATAATGATCACAATACCCAAGGCTAGCATTCCCCGCTGACAATTGAAGCCTCATAAGCTGATTACAACTGTCTATACGACGTCAATATTATTTTGTAAGACCTTTTATCCTGTCCGAGTATTTTCTTTTCGGTTGGAACGAGTTTGCGTACCCTCCCACCTAAAGTCATTGTAGATTAAGTAGCCAGTAAGATTTGCCTTTGCTGTAGCTAACGGCAACGTTTGGAATATTCAGAATTCATCAAGGACTTCTACGTCGCAGTAGAGCGCTACACAAACTTATGAAGATAGTTGCAATCTGATTCTACCTGTAGCTACAGCTATGCATCCGCCGCGACCGCAATACAAAACTTGGTATCTATTCAATTTTATGCGGAGGCAATTTCAGATTTCATCTCGAATTATGTTATTGAATGTATAAAAATTCGGTAGACTATCCTACGTCCATTATTATTTATAGCTTAATTTCGGTTTGAAGAACCTGGCTCCATTGAGGTTGAGTAAACGCAAATATTCGCAACAACACTGTGGGTACGCCATTCTATGAGTTCATAGTAATAAAAAAATAAGAAAAAACAATTGCGGTAATCTTTTCATGTAAAAAAGTAACGAAATGTCAACCTGACTTATGCTCTAATCAAAACTTATTTATTTATTCAATTCAATTCATTTGTTGAACAAAAAACTTGTTGCTTCTCTAAGATCAAGCAAGATACTCGGTGTTTGTCTGAGCATATTGGTGAATTCAAATTTGGATTAACTGTGATATCGAAATTATGGCCAGTTACAAACAAACTTTTTCTCTGTCTTACAATTATATTTATTTTCATAAACATTACAACAACAAACTCTTTTGTTCTTAGGATTAAATAATTAATTTGGGGATTAAATAACGACACCTGAAACAATTACAAAAAATTATGTTACTTAATTCTGATTTTTTGGAAATTATTAGGGGTTACGTGTTTTGACGAAAAGCCTCTAGAAAGGTAGCTGCGTCGAGGGCGAGGTGTGGCGCGGGGGTTGCGACGACAGCGGCGGCGCTCAGGCTGTTCACTGTCGTTCAGAACGGCTTTGAAGCAACACGCTCCAAGCCGCCCTCCGACTCCGCGAACAAGCGCGCTCGTCGCGCTATGTAGTTTGGCCCAACAGTTAAAGAACAAGCTTCAAACTGTTGTCAACTATCACCAAAGTTGTTAAAAAATACTCCGGTGTCGGAAATGACCCCCAGGAACCACAGAGTTCTGGTAAGTACTTTACGATTTTTGGATCTCCGCGCGCCATTTTATTTTAGGACCGCCGTCACCTTACGCTGCGGGGTTCCTCGCGCCCTAAACGGCCCATTCACACCTCGCGGACCCGCGAGCTCGTTGGGCCACAGGTAAGTGTCGGGTTCAGATCAATTGCTCTACCTTCAGCAGGACACAGTGGGACTTCTTGAAAAAGGTTGGTCTATTTAAGCTTTAACGAAGAAAGGAATTTGTGAATTTTTTTGAACGCCCTGGTACTTAAATATATTTTACTTTACATTATTTTAAACGTGTTTAATAATTTACGGACGTGAGATTTTGTTTGAATTTCGATTTTTAAGTCGGATAAGTTAATAAATTATTATTCAGGGACCCGCGGCGACCGCGACCGATGTTAAAATAATTATATTGATTTACGCGCTTACTTATTTACTTGTAATTTCGGTTTTCGGTATTATAATTATGTACTTCGCAATACGTTTTACAATGGAAAACGTATATTTTCCACCCTTGTATGTATGGCTCTCATAATAAATTACCTTAACAGACTCGGTTGCTAGATTTTGGACTACGAAAAGCAACAGTTACAGAGCGTGTGTGCGTCTAATTTCACGCTAGTTTTTATTATTTAAAATTTTTAAAATCCTTTGTCCATTACGACTTTCATATAAAATAGTTTTTTTATAATCAGTGAACAGGCTCGCTCGTCGCGCTATGTAGTTTCACCAAACAGTTAAATTTAAATTAAGTTTAGTTTTAAATCTGCAGTTTATTTTTTATAAAGGTACATTACCTATATTTCCTATAAATCGCACATTCCAATAAACGGTTACGTGAAAGATATCGCAGTGAGCGTTAAAGCCGCGCACTAGAAATGATTCACTTTACAGCATCTTTATCTAGAAAGATGCATTAAATTTAAATATGTAGATATCAAAATATTAGAGCGATAACAATACTTCCAGTGCATCCTGTTGCTTTTGAGGCTCTATCTCTTAGACTAAAATCGATTAGAGTAAACGTTACAACCACTACTTTGGCGGGTCGTAAAATTGAGTTGCCTTTACGGTACCGTACCGAATATTGCTCTCTGAGGTACTTACTTCCACAAGAATACTGTTCTAGTTATCTAGTATTTTTATCCTCTGGTCCAGGTGAGAGTCTTAGTATCAATTATATACTTGGTCGTAACTAATCTGGATTTATGGTCGGCTCAGAGGTGCATTTAGACGCTTTGCGGGAGCAGGCAGGTCAAAGGATCGATTTCTTAGGGCGTTCGAGGCTCCATGCTACCCTCGTTACCGCTCCTTTGAATCGGCTTTGTATTTTTTTGGGTTTCTGATCTTATTTTCATCCAGCTCATCTAGTTTCTTTATGAATAGACAAGTAAAAGTCTTCGTGTTTTACAGTTTGTGTAAACATTCTGAAAGGGTCTTGAAAAAGTAATAAATCTATCCACTTTGTAATAGCACATAAAAATAAATGCGTTTTAAAATGTTTTTTTCAAGAGATTTGTACAACTGAAAATAATAACAAAAACTAAATTGAAAATTTAAATTGAATCGTTTTGAGAGAGAGTTAGATATTCTTTAGAATTTCGTCGTTAATCGAAAGGTAGAGTAATACAGATTCGGAAAAAAACTAAGATTCTAATAGAAAAGATAAAATGTAAATTAAAAGATACATTAACAGTAATAGAAACAAATTGGAACTTACTCATGACTGATTCTTCTGAATAATTATTATAAAAAATACTGTTTTATAGCCAGATCATTAGAAATAATGTTAGATTTTTAGGTTGCGTTGTCATAGACGCAGGGGGTCGGAATTTGGCTCGATCAATGACCGTACCGGGTCGCTCCCGATCTCATGGGACGCAACACCGACAGGGACGGAAATACTCGTAAAGTAGGCGGCATTCAACAAGTTCAAAGAATTTGAAGGAGATCTTAAGTAGGCAGGCAATAGATTGATTTTGAATAGCTATTATATTATGATTAAAAAAAAACTGTTACACAATGAGCATACTCGAACATAAATATATTATTCACTATTGTTGGAAAGCTCCTTATATAAGTGGCTTTTGAATAAATGTTAGAATACGATTTATCTTTTCATATTTATGGAATTTTAATGCTAATTTTGAAATAAAACATTGAAGCTTTAGAAACTATTTTAATTCCATGATTATATCCAATCGACGACTGCTTCCAATTACTTACTTACTTGTCTTACCAAAGTATCGTGTTACCTATTAACTGGGTTGTGAAGGTCAGATAGGCAGTCGCTCCTTAAATACTGGTATTCAGCTTCATTTGGTGCAAGCCAATCCTACATAAAACGGGAGGCAGATAATAATGGTTGATTCAAATTACACGTAAGTCATCATGAGACGATCCGGTTTTCTTTTTTTTTTTTATTACGGTGAGTAACTAACTTTCACTCTCTTTCACTCACTTTCACTGCGCAAAAGCTTTAGAAATGAATAAGTTCACTACAGCTTGGCAGTCTTTTTGCCTTTGTCTAGGATCCCCCTTTTGTAGCGAAGTTTTCAATCAATTATTACACGTTACTTTCGATAGGAGCCGCTTCAAAAATATTAGTTTGCAAGTGGATTTCCATTTTTTTATAATTTGATGCGGGGAAGGATAGTCTACAGAAAAAGTCTTTAAAAAAATGATAATGGAATAGTTTTAGAAAATCAAGCATTATTTTTCATTTATTATAATGAAAAATTTTAACATTTTTTACTAAATTATAACACTTATTAGAACGGGTTTTTTTTTGTAACATCGATTTACTTTTCCTGCTAACCGTACGTTCTGGAATGACGTTGCTCGTGCATTCAATGAGGTTTTCCTCGTTTATTTTGTTATGTCGCGTAAATTGGTTTATAGTTCTGGTGAAGGTATGATGCAGAAGCTGAAAAGGGCTAGCAGGGTACTCTATGATGAGGCGTTGTAAACCCTTCGTGTTTGGGCTCGTGGGGTTCGTCTCGATGAGTTCTTTGGTACTATATAGTATCTAAGTGTCTATAGACACATGCTTAGGGATTAATGTTTATGATGAGTTTTACGCTCGTACTAAATAATCGATGGGCTAACTAAATAGAGAGAGAGGAGGCATAGGCATTGAAGATTTTTTTAAATTCGATCATTTCTAGATTCGAATTATAAAATGCACTATTGCGCTTACATTTGGAATGAACAAAATCTTTCTAAGGTTCTGAGAATAATTTGATTAATAAACTGACTTTTTTTTTCCAAAGCAAAAAAAAATCTTTTTGTCCGTCAGTTTGCCGCAAATGAATGTAATGTCCTTCTTTATTTCTATCGAGTAACAAATAAAACCGCTTTTCGGCTTTTTGCCGAAAATGCAAATCAGGCATGTACTCTTCGTTTTCGACTTAAACAAATTCCGTTCTCAGCCGGACTCCTGTCAGATTAATCAAACAATTTGTTATATAAAGTAAAATAATCATAACACAGAAGAAATCTATGTTTGCTTTTAAATTGGGATGTTACGACTGCTGTCCTTTTCTGTTTCTCTTTCATTTTCATACCTCAAGAGTTGCGAACTCCTGGCGCGTAATGAAAACGCGACATAACTTTGTCCTAAAATGAAGTTCTTGCATTCATTTATCTGCCTAGCCTTTTCCCAACTATGTCGGGGTCAGCTTCCAGTCTAACCGGATGCAGCTCATTACAGTATTTTACATGGAGCGATTGCCTGTCTGACCTTCACAACCAAGGGTAATACAATACCCTTTGGTAAGACTGACTGTCAGACTTTTGGGCTTCCCGTAACGACTGTCAAAGATCCATGAATGACAGCCAGGACCAACGCATTAACGTGCTTTCCGTGGCACAGAGGAGTCTCGGTATGTAAAGATGGTCACCCATCCACGGACCAACCCCGGCAAGCGTAGCTTAACCTGATGATCGATCCGTGCGACTGTTATTACTTAGCCACGAGCTTCTCCAGTTGAATTGAAGTTCTTACATTATCAGCATAAAATAACGATACGCAAGAACCAGTCAGGTAGATAAACAGTCAGTGGTATTTTAATATTGCTTCACATTGGGAAAGAGATGAACTCCCTCAGGACCTCCTGTATAGCTGCATCGCTTTCTCACACTTATATTAAAATCTCACAGCAGTGATAGCCTAGTGGTGTGACCGTCGGACTGCCAAGTCATAGGCTTCTAGTTCGAATCCAAGCCACGCACCTTTGATTTTATGGATTCACGTGCGTGTTTTATAATTATCACTAGCTTAAAAATCGGTGAAGGAAAACATCGTGAGAAAACCAGCATGTCTGAGAGATATTTCTCAACAGCATGTAAAGCTAAGTCAGAGGCCCATGGGCAGCATAAAAACTCTGACACCAGGTTAGTCACTGACCACACGAAAAGAAGAAGATTAAAATCATTAAAATCTCACAATAAAGTGTAATAAAAATAATACGACGTGGTGGTTGACCCTCAGTGTACAGACTCCAGCACATCAAGCTATCCCTAACTGACGAATTTTCCCAATTAAAAATGAACCTTATGTCTTTGCAATTAAGTTGAAATACTATCAAAGCAATTTGACAGATTGTGGTAATTTGATGTGCTGGCCTCTGTACTTACCTCAACTATTATAGCAAAGTAGCTAGGTATCAGTGTTCCTTTTGAACATGTAACTTCATTATGATGATAACCTCTCACTGTAATGAAATGATAATATGGCCTTGAAAGAATAGGCAGCTACATCATTATTAAAGGTTGCCCATAATTTTGTTATCGGTGTGTGTAAACAGGAAGTTGGCAAAAGCCTAGTACACAAAGTTTGCGATGAACAACAAGAACTCCGAACGTCGCCGCGTCGGAGCAGAATACGCGACCTATAAATAATATTTGATACATGTTAAAATACCAGTTTTACCAAACGGTATCGTTTACCCAGTGACTGGGCTGTGGAGGTCAGATAGGCAGTCGTTTCATGTAAAATACTGGTATGCAGCTGTATATGGTAAGACTGGCAACCGACCCCAATATAAATTGAAAAATAGTAGGCAGATGATGACGTATTACAAAATCTGTATTCATAAATAAAGACGGTATCTACCAAAAGGGTATCGTTTACCCAGTAACTTGGCTGTGGAGATCTGATAGGCAGTCGCTTTATGTAAAATACTGGTATTCAGCTGCATCCGGAAAAGACTGGAAGCCGACTTTAACATAAAAAAAGGAAAAGGTTAGGCAGATGATGACGTATTAAATAATCTGTATTCATAAATAAAAACGGTATCCAATTTCAACACCCACAATAATGTGCTACTTCGTACATGTTGTTTTATTTTCAGTGTTTTCAATTTTTCATTGCGCGTCGGTTCAATAACTAATTTCCCTGGAGAATATCTTATTACGAATGGATTAAACAGCGCATTGCAATTGACTTTATTCCTACACAGAGCATTCAATTTTATCGTTGCAGATATTTCTCGTTTACAAGTAAACCATGATACGTCGCCCTCCCACGAGAAAATACTTTTCATTTTAGGTTTACCTCTATTTAGTTCGATTTGTATTCAATACATCCGCTGTACTTAAGCTATACAGAGCGGATTTTACTTTTAAAACTCATAAAGTATTCTGTGCAGCTACGATTTTGAAAAGTGCATCGTGAACGACGGGTAAACCGTTATATATACAACCAAGTCAGTCTGCCGCTGTCGGCCGGCAGCGACGAACGTCTGATGCAGGGGCATGCACTTTTTTCCTTTCAGCCAAACACGACAGACCAATAACTTAAATCACCCGACTAGCTTTTTTATTATCGCGACAATTGAGTTGTAGATCAAATTCCTATTTCTTTAAGTAAAAAAAAATGATTTTGATCCTCACCTGACACGTGCAACTTGTTGCAAACATTTGACCGAAAATTTCAAAATTAAATCGTGAGTGATAACACAGATCACGCTAGCTTTAAATGGTATCGTCCTATTTGTCTTGCTTCGGATGCTAAGTCAGATCGATGCAATGCAGTTCTGCTTCAACCCCCCTTATCGTAGACCACCATGCTCGTCCTGGCTGAAGGCGCTTTAACTATGGCGGTAGCGGAAGCGGGCGCGATTCGGTGGCCACACCGCATTTTAGCGACGTCGTTGTAGCACTCCACTGATAACGGTAGGGGGGGTGCGGAAGGCGTTGTGCGTTCGAATTTAAAACCGGTAGGTAGATAAAAACAACAATTACTTCATATTAGAACGAATTCGAAGTAAAAATACTTATATATAATGTAGTTTAGTTTAATAATATCTATGTACATATAAATCGGTAGAAAAGTTGTTTTTATGCATCGGATATTTTTCCAAAAAAATTGCCAGGTTATTAAAAAATAACCAAAAAGAACCCATTTCCAGCATTTTTGGTATTTTTGTCTGTTTGTCTATTTAGTTGTGCACGCGTCACGTAAATTTACGAAACTTACGTAGATATCTTTTATAGTCATGATTGTTGTGAGTAACTTGAAGTATTACTTAGTATTTTTTTTATCGAAATCGCTTCACTCTATCACAAGATATATAAATAACAATAGGGTCTCTTGTTTTCTTGGGAGAAGTCATTGGATGATTTCCCAGCCTGAACAATAGGGTCTAAGAAGTTTCGTTACGGTACTAATGTAGGAACATCTAACGACATCTGTGGAGCTAAAATAGTACTAATGTAAACTAAAGTATGTTTGTAAGATTGTGTATTGTTTTAAGATAGTTACTCTCGCATACTTCGAGTGCAAACTTAACCAAGGTGTTACAACTTTTTATGTGGAAAATTATTATTTGCCGACATCCATGCGAACGAAGTCGTGGGCACAGCTAGTTCCATATAAGTATCTGTAAGCAGGTTGATATCCACCAGGTGCGGCGACTCACACTTGTTTTATTTACTAGAGAAAATAAATTATCTACTAGAGAAGTCAGGAATCGGTCGGTATAATATTATCACCTTGAAACTTCAGACGATGTATCGCTAGAGGGCGCCTATTCTCGTAACGCTAAGGAAGTCACTTCATTACATACTCTAATGGCGGTTTTAAGAATATTTTGCACCCGCCTGGGCACCCGCGCAAGCTGCACAGCTCGAACAAGGCCAGGTCAGGGAGATGGAGGTCGAGCTTAATTGTAACTACACATGTATGAAGTACATACATTGATAAGCGAACGAAGTGTTGTCGATGCATACTCTTCTTTGAGGTTGAGTCCTTTTTTTGAGGATGGGTAATCATCCAATGACTTCTCCCGCTCTGGGTGGAGCGGAAGGGAGTGTCAGACTTATACTGACTAAAACCCATGCATGTTTCTTCCTTAGCCCTTTATGTTCCGGGGTAGCGGTAACCCTTTCGGACAATCCTGCTTAAAGAGGTTGACCCCTGACTGTAACTAAGTACTACATTCATATGTATGCACCAGCTTATATTTCATCCAATGGACGAATTTTCACACAGTTTCCAATAACTCGTTAAAAAAAATTGTTACAATATCAGCATCTCTTCTCAGAGAAAGGGATTACCACGCGTGCGGTAAAAATTTAATTGTACGCACAGTACTGTAGAGTTTCATCCATGTCGTAATTACGGCGAAGAGTTGTCATTCTGGTTAACTGATACAAAGTACAGCAGGTAGTACTTTATCATATCATACATTGACAACCATTTTTAATAATTCAGACAGTTACTAGCATTACCCGGTATCGATGTTGAAACAGTTACTTCTTTTCGTACAACACATAAGGTACTGGTAAAAAAAATACCTGGAAATGAAAAAGATATTTCTCTTCTAAATCATGTACCTCGTTTACTTATTTATTAACGTTGAAACAAAGATACCAATGACCCAACATTAAGATATTGTTAATTATCTGGCAAATCATAAAGTTACCTTGGATTGTATTTTCAAGGTATTCGAACAAAGAGAAATAGCCGTCTGTTATTCGAAAATGAATCTACATTTAAGACAATGGAATGGGCGAAATGTGCCCGTCCAAACGTTTTGTACTCAATCAGTTAAAGCCCACGTTTCTCGGGAATTAAACCCGATATCCCATCGAATATAATATTTCCTGCTACGTCCACGATTTGCATTGCTCAAGATTAACATGCATTGTCCGGGAGTACTCGTAACATGCATTGTTTTGCTTATAATAATTGTCTATCGGTTGAGCCCTCGTCTTCCTTGCATAACTAATATCAGGTTTCAAACCCGTGCAAGTACTAAGGCGACTTTTCTATAAATATGATTTTTTTTTAAATATAGCGTGACGTTACTCCTATGTGGGTGTTATACTGAGTTGGGACGTAGCGCGCTCCCACTACCCAACTTTAATGCGTTTTGTTTAATTAAGTATTTTTTTATTACTTTGAAAAAGCAAAAAATACGTGTCTAATATTTTTTGATCATCTGATTGACGGAATTTCTTTTTTTTATCCTGTCATCATCTATATTGCTTAATAATATATAAATAAATAATATTCCCACAGAAAAAAACAAGCGGCTAATAAAAATTCTCAGAACCGAATTAAGCTGTAATGGTTATTCTCACGCCAGGAAATACGTTCATACTCTTTATAGTACGAAGTAATCAGAAGTGCTTGAGCAGGCTGGGTTAAGCGACCACTTGTAGAGCCTCTTTCGCGGGCTCTCGTTGAGCCTTTCACGTGACACGACACTTTAAGCTTACCCAATAAAGATCTTGCAACGTGATTAAAATAAATTATAATACATTTTTGTTTCTTTCTGAGTAGGTATGTTCTTTGTTAATTGATATTAATATCAATTATTATTTTGATTCAACTAACTATGGAGACTGAGAACAATATAAATAACTAATTACAAGATTGATTGGACTTCAAATTAATTAACTTGACATAGATTTGTAAAGTTTGGCAAAAGCAATTTACTTGGATCAAGAATATTCAAATTTATTAGTATTTTTTATGGTTTCCGTCTGTTATTATTTCTCTCGATAATACCTCTGTCAAAATGCTTCATCTTGTTTTCATCAACAGGAACTTTATCTTTTGCGTTCTTCTTCTTTTTCGTGTGGTTAGTGGCTTACCTTGTGTCAGAGTTTTTATGCTGCCCATGGGCCTCTGACTTAGCTTCACATGCTGTTGAGAAATATCTCTCAGGCATGCCAGTTCCGTCACGATGTTCTCCTTCACGGTTTTTTCAAGCAAGTAGTAATAATAAAAATAGACACATGAATCCGAAGAGTCATAGGTGCGTGCTTTCTGTTCGTATTCGAGACTTATGACTTGGCAGTCTGACGGACACACCACTGGACTGCCACTACGGGCATTAATCATTTTGCGTTTACTTACAGATCCAATATTGATAATAATAAGCTCTTGAAATAACAAAATCTGAAACATTGTGGTCGGAGACGATGTTTGAAATTACAACGGAGAATATTCTAGAATATTACCTTTTCGGGCAGTTTACAGCGACTGCTATAAATTCTGTCCTATAAAATATAATTTCAATAAGAACGACGTAGATTTAGGTTCAGACAGGCGGTCCCGACGGGTATCCCATTGGTTCTCATAATACCAGAGGGACTATCCCGCATTTATAAGAACATTCGCATTCTATTTTCAGTCTTATTAATTCAAAGATAACACTGATTTGCTGACAAGTTTTTGACAATAACTGTCGGTGACATGAAATTGCTCGTATATTTTAAATAAATGAAGAGCTTCAGGATTTTGGATTCGTTTTTTCGCGAACCAGTCCTACAGTAAATGAAGCGAGGCTGGGGCTCACGGATAGGTCAGCTTCAAGGGTTGAGGGGTAGGTTCCTTAAAACCACGCAGACATATAATAGATTCATCAGCTGTTTAGCCTTTTTCCAACTGTCTTGGGGTCGGTTTCCAGTCTAACCGCATGCGGCTGATATATGAAATACCAGTGGAGTGTCTAACTGAGCACCACAACCCAATTACTGAGTAATACAATACGTCTTGTTATCAGATCTTCGGTCTTCTGTCGACTAGTAACTAACGTAAACATCGACACATAATAGCCGGAACAACATGCTTTCTGAGGTACGGAGGGGTCTTTGTATACGTAAAGATGGTCTTCTTAAGACCGACCGAGAAAGCAAGCGGAGCTTATCCTGATCGATCGACCTGTGCGGCCGTTATTACTTAGCCTGCCCCTAAATATGAATATAGATTATGACTTTTAATTCCAGCGACCCAATATGGGTTTCGACGGTATATCTACATCAATATATGTGGGCTTATCACAATGCGCGATTGAAACTTTAATAATGGCATGGATGGGTTCGAACAGGGTCTGCGAAGGGCGATACCGAGAGGTCGATATTAATTCAGCACCTTTACGATATCTTAATATAAAATACATTGGCCTCATGTCTTCTTGTTTCGCATCCGCACAAAATGATGTTTGAATGTTTCTTACCGTAGTTATAATGTTAAACAGTCAGCGAAGTGGTACATCTATATATGTATAAATGAATCCCTATTTGTCTAATTCATTTTCCCGATTTCTCTAATTCTGTTTTTGTTGTCTTTGTTAATGTAATTATTATAAGGTTCTTATGTAAATTTAAAAAAAGTAGGTAGGTTCGTAGGGTCGACAGGGTAGGTAGGTAGGTAGGTAAGTAGGGTAGATAGGTAGGTAGGGTAGGTAGGGCATATAGGTATATACATAGGTAGGTAGGGTAGATAGGTAGGTAGGGTAGTTAGGTAAGTAGGGTAGGTAGGTAGGGTAGATAGGTAGGTAGGGTAGGTAGGTAAGTAGGGTAAGTAGGTAGGGTAGATAGGTAGGTAGAGTAGATAGGTATGTAGGTAGGTAGGTAGTGTAGAGGATAGAAGATCCTCTACTGAGGGGGCTCAGTGGTAGAGCGTGTAATGAGTGAGGAACTTCTAATCTATGAAGGGAAACGCGTTAGGAATTTAAACACGTAATGTTATATTTGTTAACTTCTTATAACGAATACATCTGTCTAGCTCCGCTGCCAGTGGTGAAGTCTCGAATGTACCAAAAACCTAACTATCTTTTAATTATTTGAAAGGTTCGAATGCCGTCAGATAATTACCAGCCTTGTACAACATAAGGTTTTACTCCAAGGCTCTACAGTAGGGTAGGTAGGTAGGATATGGTATATAGGGTTGGTATCTTAGTTAAGACAGGACGTCTGTCGGGTTAGCTATTACATACATAAAATGGGTGCACAAGGTTTATACTCGTCACTTATTAATTATACATTACCGGGTGTTGAGCTCGGCGTCGCCAGGACATTGTTTTACATATTTAGAACAATGTTATGTTTTATCATAATAATAAGAAATTACTAAGATAAAAGACATTAAGGTTGGGGGGAGGGGGGGCGGGCTACGTCACAACTCAGTATAAAATCTACAAAGGAGTGAATGAATCATGCCACATTTAAACACAATGTATCGACGATATATCTTGATTACGTGAAAAAAGAAAAAATATGTGTCCAATATTTTTAAATAATCTAGTTGACGGACTATAAAATATAATTATAGTCAAAATCTCTATTAGAGCATTAAAATATTTTAGTCTTCCTAATTAATATAGAATATCTTTAGTAAACAACCTGTGCTCTAAATACGAGCTGATGGATTATTTCAGACCTTTAAGATAATGAATAAGTTCTTACCACAGCCTTGCGGTGTTTACGGACTTTCTTTTGTGTTCCAAGATTTAATTGAATTTGCCATTTTTATTATTATTCTGATAATTATTACGAAAATAAGGCAAGGCCGAAAAAGGGTTGCTTTGTACTTAACTTAATTACTCACTTTTATTTGTATAATCTCTTCTTTCTCTTAAGAACACTTATTTAATTTATTTAACAGTGGAGAGCACTTCAATTTGAATTCAATTATAGTTACTGCGAGGAATTCTAATATGTATGTTATTAGCATAAGTGCAGTGTATAGTAAAGTTCGCTTACAGGTAGGTATTATTTTGTAACAGTTACATCGTAATGAACTCAGGACTTAATGCTGTTTTAAACATTTTCTATAACTAAAAGGGTTTTTGAAAGGACTGTACGTCAGAATTATCAGCCCTTATTAATATGGCAACATTTTGGTCCAGTAGGTCTTCGTCTCCCATATTATTATGGCATCTCTATTAGCCGTCTAAGTAGACTCAGAGTATTAGCTGCATAATATATTATAACCACCCTGATAACATAATATCAATTCATAGCCTGCGGACGGTGAGTAATGGGTAGCTCACCGTCCGATCAGGGCCAGGCCCGTGCCGGACGGCGCGTACGTGTTCCACCCACGCCTCTAAGAGATGTCAGCATTAACGAAGGGGCCCATTAGGGCCCGAAAAGCTGCCGGGAAGCGAGATCGCCTGAAAGAGTAACCCTACCCCGGAACATAAAGGGCTAAGGAACGAACATGGATGGGTTTTAGCCAGTAAGAGTCTAACACACCCTTCTGCTCCACCCAGAGCGGGAGCCGTCTTTGATGATTTCACACCCTCAAAAAAAAAACCCTTAGTGTTTGACAATTCGAGTTTTCAATCCCAATATTCTAACAATATTTTTCGACACCACTACCAGTAGCTGTTATAAGCAACGGCTAATATATTGCTTAAAAAAATAACTTCGGCACTTAAATTATACGCTCCGGCGACCTGGTCAATGAGCGGCAATAGGTTGAGGATACCGGTACAAAGAACGCGCCACACCACACTGTGCCGAAGTACTTGAATTATGTTCTCATTGATCCCTGAAATCCCATATTATGTGTGTTATGCTATCGTTATATTTTCACAATAAAAAAGGTACTAAAGGTATTAAGCCCGCCTCTGTATATTTGTGCGCTTGAAGAATTAAATAAATATAAAAAAACCGAAAATCGGTTCCAAATCAGTTTCTCTAAGAATGTATTGAAGTCACAAATCCAACAACGGCGTTTGAGAACTCTTTTTCTGGTTCAATATCATTGTCATAGCGCGATGTCTACTTTCGCATTTATAATAGGTACTCATTTTTATGTCTTCAAGAGATCGGTAAAGTTGATCAAAACCATCTTAATATAAATTAGATCGCTTTACGTCTTCAATTGCATTAAGATAAATATTCTGCCAAGCCAGCGTACAGCAGTAGACTATCTTGTAATAAAAATGGATAAAATTTCAATCAATTTAAAATTCTATTGAACACTCTTGCCATTACCCAGCGGACGGGACGACCAAAAAGACCAATGAGTTCATTTTCATTATCTCTCTAGATTGTGGACCAAGGGTTAAACAAATCATTTGCCCGTTTTGTTTTGTTCAAACAAACATTAAGTAATGAAAACGGTTAAAAAAGGATCCCCACAGTAAACAGTACGCCACGCCGTGTCTATGTCGAACGCAGAGGACCGATTTCACGTTATGCTTGTCTCTGGCATGCCACCGACAATAATCGGATCAGATTGGTCGGTAATACTAGCTACAGGTCTCCAAAAGTGATAATGCGCATAGAAATCTTCGCCACTGTTCGGCAACGGTCGTATTTCCCGAGCGTCGGAAGACGATATGTATATAGAGTGGTTAAGTGCATTTTCTTCATGCATAATTTAGTGTGATTATGTGTTTTGTCCTAAAAGAGATAAATATTGATTTATCAGTAACGAAATTTGATTCAATATTTCCATGTAAGTAAATAGCGAGCTATAATTCATATAAGCCTAAATCTGATTTTTAATATGCTTTTTCTAGTACTTAATATGTATTTTACGTTGGTATTTTTAATTTTTTAGTATTGAAAAAACGTGAAAAATGTTAGTATATTTATATATTTTACAAAATTAACTATTTCAATTTGAATAAGATAATTAAAGTTGAAATTAAATTCACCTTTAAAACAAAACCAAGAAAGGTGTGTAATAGTAGCTCTATATAATTCCAGACAAAGAGAACACGTGCAGTCACCACCAATATGACAAGACGACTGACGGACCTTTGACTGACCGCCGACCGCCCGAATTGTTTTCGATTGTGTACACATGAAATTGACTCCTATTTCTTTCGAACAAGGTGCAAAATGCAAGGGACTCGAACGATTCAATGATTCGGCTGTTTCCGGGAATACGACAATTAGCGAAGATCTGCATGTGCATTATTAATTTGGGAGTACTGTACGTTTGTTGTTGAACAGTTTTTTTGGGACCTATAAATATTGAAATAATGTGTTTTCGCCGACTTTTGTCGAATCTAATAATTTACCATCGTAACTTTGCTACAGGTATTCATCAGACCAAAAAAGCAAAAGCGCATTTTATCTCCACTTACAAATTATTTTAGTGTAAACAGGAATAGAGCATTCTTACTTTGGTCTATCCATAGTAAATATTAAAAATATCAAGAAAAAAATGGTCTTGCTCATATTCCAGTTGGTTCTTTGTTCGTTTCGTTGAAATCCACCGTAGAACATTCCTCAATTAAAGTTTCTAAAGATTTTTGTAACGAGATACAAAACAATTTAAGTTTCAAAAACAATTTTACCAACATAAAACTCAACTAACTTGCAAATTAAAAACTATTGTAACCAGCACGTCTGCAGTTTGCGTTTGAGTTTTAACTACAAGCACGAATTAATTTAACGTAACGAACCTTCTATTGGCAACTAATTATGCTTTGATACCGTTGTAGATCCAGTAACGCATTGTGTGTGCAAGCCTGCACTCGACATGATCTGCATTTAAGCCCCTGTTTACCACCACGGGCAATGCGAATTGCGGCGGGGATTGCGTCACCTAATCAAAGGCAATAGTCGCGGTTTTGGATGTCTTAGTATGACGTACTTGCGCAATTCATCAATGACTTGATTGATTTGTGTTTCGTAATTGCTTACGACGATTGGTTCTGGTTAGGATGTGGTAATAATTCGGAACGAGCGCGTGTCTTTTGTTTCCGTCTGTCATTCCGCAAGTCACCTCGTGGTATGCTCAACGTTTTTCATTTCTTTTATCTGCAGACGTTGTCGGTGGAGCAGGTAGCGAGAGTAGTCAAGTGGTTAGGCAGTTCCCTGTACAACAAGCACATTCCACTTCATTGGAGCTGCCTGTCGTGACGTCTGCTACTAATTGAATCGGTCATCTTAACCTTATACATTTATCTCAATAGGATTCTGCAGCCGCTGCAAGCAAAGGCTAAACCGATTAATGATAGCCACTATTGACAAGTATTCTGATTCTGGAGTGTCTTTGACCGCGGAATTCCTGAACATTGCTCTAGAATAGCTGTTTCATTGTTTGTCGTCAATGCGGGGTGTGGTTTCAGCCGGATTGGTTTAAGTACAGTCTCGAATAAAATCTCAAAGCTATATTTATTTATTATACAACGTGTCGCTACAATGGTGACATTAATTTAACACATGGGTAGGGCTAGTGTTAATCATAAATACATGTTGATACTTAGGTTAAAAAAATCGCAAAGCACAAAAAAAATTCAAACAATCATAATAATAAAATCGCTTACTTTTTGCAGTAATTTCATCCTTACAGTACCTATTACGTCGTTTTAATTTCATTGATGCGAATGTTATGTCTTCATGAAACGAAAATGTGGAAACGTATATGTGTGTTAAATTAATGTCACCATTGTAGCGGCACGTTGTATATTTAGTAAACATACTAAATTAAGTTAATTACCTACTATCTTCTATATTTTATCACGAAAAAGCACAAACAAAAAAGTGTAAAGGTCATTTTAAAAATAAAACGGACAGCAATCAAAACGTATCGACATCACCAACGAAGTGATAAACATCAGCTCGGAAAATTATTGCTTAAAAAAGTTTGTACGTATAGAATTAATTTGATTTCACATCCTTGCTCAATAACTTTCTTTTTTTTTAAACAAAATATGGTTGTTTGTATTTTGTTTTTAAACGTTAGTGTAACGTAATAATTGTTATTACAAGAACGAACGAGAGTGCTACGTTGCGAGTGTTCTAAGTTATTTCAATAAAACAATTTTGGTAACTCCGAGAAACAGACGGTATCTTGCAGCAAATTGTGTGAGTAGGAGAAGTACTCCACAAGCCTTTTATGACCCGTACTGAGCTAAACGAAGGAACGTTTGACGAGTGAGCCCGGTTTATTTGAATGCATGCATTGTCGATGAATAATAATAATCTTGATGATACTCTATTATTACAGAATTTCGAGATAACTGATATTATGATTAAAAAAGGATTATCGTCATAAAATATTCATAACCCCTACCCACTAGTCCGAAGCTGTTCATTAGAAATTCTCATAGATACGTAAAACGCCATCGTATCCTTGCGAGCTTGCGGTTCCAAGCCGACACACGAAGCAATAATATCGTGTTGAAAGGGCGTTAAACGCGAGATGACTTTACTTGAGAGAAATCAAGCCTCGCCTGTCAGGCGTATCGTTAAACCTTACTAAGTCGCGAAAATTATAATATCGATTGCGAAACTTGAAATAGGTCATTGTATCTAAACCGAGTTCTCACGAATTTCACGACGCTTTATATAGATCTAGTGACTCACCAAATTCAATTTTCGTGATGACATTGGTTCACTTGTTGAGCGACTTGTGAAGTGGAGGGAGAGGGAGGGGATGGGTCGTCTACTTATACGTATAACGTACGGCGTGGGGAGGGTATTATTGCTTAGTTAGGATGGATGGTTGAACATGTATTGTAACGGCCACATCCGTCCTCAGTTAATACGAACATCTGCAATTAGACACAACTAATGTATATTAAGCCGGATGGGTGATTTAGGCGCTATGAATTGTAATAGTAAAAACAGAATAAATAATTTAGATGAGTAAAAACAAATAAAAATAATTGTCTATTGGATTTATTTTACTAGCTCTGTTGTATGATATCTAAAAGTAGTAGATCTAGTTAATACCTTGAACCTGTAGCATGGTGTGGTGTGTATTTATAAACCACGAATAAAAAAATCATGGTACCTATACGAGTACATACTCCTGAAGCATTAAGAAATAAAAAATAAAAAGTGTGCTGTGTAGTAATAAAGCGTAGCCCGCGTAGAGCTACGGCGTAGCATGGATTGAGCTACGGCGTAGCAGTCTATGCGGTCGGCGTAAAATTGCTCCAATCGTGTAGTCTACTCGCCTTTAAAAATGTTAAACAAAGATTAAACTTTTTATGATAACTTCAAATCCATCAATTTGTTTCTATTTACCCACAAGGCGTATTATTAATTTAACAAACAGTAGATTAAATACGACTTCACTATTTATATTTACATGAACTTATTCTCCCTATTTAAATAATCGAATAAACCAACACAATTAATTGCTTTATATGAAACAATTAATCATCCGAAGGAAAATATATCTTGGAAGCTCGATAAACCAATATTTACGTAAAATCATACATGAATTGACTGACTATACAAAAGGAAAAGTAGGTTAAGCTTACGTTTAAAGGGAGACTTAGTTTCGATTTTTTGAAAGGGTTCTGGCTTAGCGTTTGGTTTTGTGGTTAAGGTCGCGGGATCGATTCCCAAATTTAAAAAGTTTCATACACATTAGATACAGCTATGTTAATTTAGAATGTGTCGGAGAATAGTGGCATTTAAAAAAAAACAATAAATTACAAACGCACATAACGTGCTTGATCAAAGAACCTAATAGTTGCAAATCACATGCGTCCTCCAGGTAACAGTCGGGGAAACTAAATGTTATGCAAATTGATTGCAAACCAAAACTGTCATGTATGCAATACCTATAACACGGCAACTTGATATAGAGAGTCAATTTCCATATAAATAAATATCCCTGACTGTGCATTATGATACATAGGCTTGGATTAAAGTGATAGTAAGTAGTACTACTAGTGAACTAGTGGTATGCGAGTTATAATGTCGTTTCCTAAAGTATTTAACTGCGTGTACATAAATAATAAATGAACTATACCTACGAACAAACAGTTAATTACCAACTCCCGATGTGGCCTCAGTCAAATATATCTTATCGTACAACTAATGGCAAGATCATTGAAGACTTCCCGAAATTCACGAAACAAGTGTGTGTATTGATTTTATGACATGGTCCCGTTCGCAGAGCCCGGAGATTCGGGTCCTGGGCCGACTCACCCCGCCCTGCCTCTGCCTTCTGGCTCTAATCGATGTCTAAAACGATTCAAATTACGAAAGCGAGTAAACTTTTTGTTTATAAATTATTTTTTGTTTTTATTTAGGTATATTCTTTTCTACATATTTAAAAATTTTAAAAATAGAATTTAGGTATTAGTAAGTATAAATTGGACACTAACTTTTACCTGTGACTGCGTCCGCGTAGAATTCTGTTAAGTTATTACCCAGTCAGTCATTATTACCGCCTTAAAGGTTGAATTTCCAAAAAAAAACCTTCTTAGTGGTCTCCTACACTATAAAAGGAGTAAATTTTATGAAAGGTAAAATAACCTTCGTAAGGTTAGATTTTTGAAAAATCCTGATCCCCGTTTTTGGTTTTAAGCATAAATACTAAGTTTCGAGCAGCGAGCGTATTTTAAACTTGGCATTATAATCATTTTTATTTTATTTTAAATTGACTTTAAATATTTTTGACATTTATTTTAAATTTGACATTTTAAATCCATTTATATGTTTTGTTTTTAATTAATTTGAATACCGACAATATTTGTACGCCTCTTGGTATGACATAGTGCTACTTTTTAAACAATGTAATATCTGTATTTTCTAAACACCTATGTCAACAAATAAATAAATGATTTGATTTGATTTTTTGATTTGAGCTAATCGAACCATGCGTAAAAATTTCGCCATACAAACTTAGAAACCCCCAATCCTCCTTTAGAGGGTTGGTTTAAAAAATGACAAACTTTATAATTTAGTTTCACACGTATTTTTGCTAAGTTTCAACTCTACTAACTCAAGGAATAACATTTTTCATACAAACTATCATCCCTTATTTTACTCCCTTAGGAAATTCTTCATAGTGGATGTAATGTATAAGTTATCTTTGTGCATTTCAAGTCTCTAGAACCATTTCATCATGTTATTTAATCTGTATAGATAATAAATACGTTTATTACTATAAATACTATTCACACTAGGTTATAAAAAAACGAACTAGCTATACAACATTATATATACAAAAGAAGAGAACAATTCGGAAAAGAATCATCGGCATACTTCTCCTGACTACGGCCCATCGCTGTCATCCTAAACCATAAAATAATATTTAAGATATGTGTCTGTTAGAAAATACGAAAATCAAACATAATATATTATTAGCTATTCTAATGTATTACATTGGCTTCTGCCAGCAACTTCACCAGGGTGGATGTCGGAAATTAGCCCACGGGAAAGTACTACCGGGCTAAAAGTATCTTATCCAGGATTGAAACTATCTGTGTGCCAAAGTTCATTCAAATCCAAATGGTAGTGCGTCCTCAAAAACTTTCACGTTTAGAATAATAGTAGAATAGACCTTTATATACCAATATTATTGTACCTAAGTTAAACAAATGAATAAATGACTGATAGAATTAAACTCGCTTTTCGTGTCTAAAACATATCTTTGCATTTTGTGTTTTTTGTGCGTATAGATAGAGAGATCATAATAAATAGATACACTTGTACAGGCTGACTAAGTTTAATTCACGTGTAAGTAAATATAATTAATTATGTCAAGGTTCTTGTGAGCGGCTAACTAGACATAGAAGTGATAAGTAATGAACGCGTGGGTAGACCCGCTGATAGTTTGACTGAAGAATTACGCTCTATTAAAACGTAATATGTATAACATCACGCCTGTTTTACTTTTAACGTAGGCGTTATGATAAGTTGTGTTTAAAGTGCGAGCCCAATACCATCCCCAGGAAAAAAAAAAACAAATGCGATGGTAGCTTGCTACTGAGAAATTCTTGATGGAAAAATCAAATAACCCTTTTCAGGTCCTGGGAATCGAACCCGGATCGCATGCTCACCAGTAGCGCTTGACAAACACATGACGGATGTATAACTATACACACTCAACAACACAACACTCAATAATAAATAACTATATTTGTTATCTACTCTCAAAGTTAACCTTGAAAATATATTTTTTTTCAAACTCTTTTGCATAAATTACGGTATTTTTTTCTGGAAACGGGCTGTAGACCTCGAGTCTATTTTAATTCTATAGAAAAGAGCCTTCAATGCCATAACCATATATTTTCCGCAAGTGCGATTTTCTAAGGAAGCTGTTCAAGAATATTAACACCTTGACAACACCTGCCTATATATCCTTGGAAACATTATGTGCCTAAGAAAAAAAAATATTTTTCGGAAAAGAGGTAAAAGACATAATCTTTGTAGTACTACAAATAAGCACCAATTCATTCAACTAGATTTCAGACTAGTCAAAGAAGACTCATCTTTTATATAACTGAAAAAAAGTTACAATAAAATACCTGCCATACATATTTCAACAGAATGGGACGAAATCGAAATCTTTTATAAAACGTACACTATCCAGGCAGGCTTATTATAATTGGGGGATTACATCAGTGATAAAAATCCTTGGGTCTATGCTGGTTCTGCTCCAAAAGCGCTTATATACTAATTGATTGGAACTAGAAAATACTTTTAGAGGTGCTTGAGTTCTGTAGTAGGTACAATTTATTCGGTACGCCTTTCATTGGTTTGAATGTGCTCTGGCGGCTGAGAGTATGTTGTGGGATCATTTAGCTATTCAAAATGGTTCAGCTGAATGCTAAAGCTAATCCTTCAGTTATGTTCGTGAACGTGCGCCATTAGTAGCGACTGGCTATCTCTGAGCTACCTACTTTTTTTTTGCTTTTTATTACAGACGCTTCTGACGCTCTGCATCGTTCTCACATCTTTATTAAAAACAAACAATATTTTTTCACCGTGTTTTAATTGAAAGCAGTTTCCATAGGTACCTACTTTGCTTTGAAATGAGCAATTAGCTTCATTTTTCCGATAGCTTGATAATTCAAAAGTAGCTCTACCTGGCAATTGAAAATACATCCCTTAGTTATGTACTTAATTTATGTTATTAAGTCATTTTTGCTACACCATTCTGCAACAATTTGTATCTACGAAAATTCAGAAAAACTGCCGAGCCGTAGTCTTTGATTTTCGTTACTTACTTTATAAAGCCTACCCGCACTAGGGCCCAGGGGCGGATTACGGCCCACTTCCTCCTACAGAGAGAAAGCCTGGTTCACTATAGGCTGAATTATGGTTTATTTTAATGTATTATCCCGCTCTGGGTGGAGCGGAAGGGAGTGTCAGACTCTTACTGACTAATACCCATCCATGTTCCTTCCTTAGCCCTTTATGTTCCGGGGTAGCGGTAACCCCTTCGGACAATCCCGCTTACCCGGCAGGCTTGGCCCTGAGGGGCCCCTTCATATGCTGACATCTCTTTGAGGCGCGCGTGGAACATATACGCGCCGTCCGGCACGGGCCTGGTGCTGATCGCACGGTGAGTCACCCATTACTCACCGTCCGCAGGCCCGCGCCTACGGTGGCCGGGAATCGTCATGTGTGAAACAAGAGATCCTGGGGTCGATTCCCAGGTCGGACAAAGTTATTGTATTTTTTAATTAAGAATAATAGCAGCCTGGAGTCTGGGTTTTTGCCCGGTTGATGGCAATAGGCTTATCCCCTATAACATGGAACTTAAACATAACTCAATGAAATGGAGGGGTATCTATTATGGGTAAACGTCCGCCTAACTCTCAGCTCTAAGATGTGGTGAAGGGCGAGCGTTTTAATTTTGACGCCTAAAGTGCTAATTTTCAGCCTAGTTTGAATAAATGACTTTTGATTTAGTTTTTGATGAACCCTTTAGGGAAATAAGACGTGATTAATGTATTAAATAGAGATGAAACGGACGAGTAATGTACAGATTTCGTATGTCATATTACATGGAGGCCGAAAACCATCTATGTAACTTTCGCTCAGAAATAAATAAATAAATCTAGTTTTAACTTTAGACTGAGTAGTGTTTGCGTACCTTTTGGCTTTCACTGCACTTTTCCGGCCAATTATTTGTCCTATGGCTCGAGTTCCTGATGCCCAATTAATGAGTGACAGGCAAAAATGGATATCAATAGTTCATTCATATTGTAAAAAAAGTGCTAGTTATTTACCGTATATCTTTTTGTGCTTGCGGATTACGGATTTCACATATTATTTTCCGTTTTTGACTGTAACTCTTATCTTCGTGAAAAAGGAATACATAATGAAATTGAAAAATCGATTCACTGTTATTATACTCTGAAATATATTATGTACTAGCTGACCCGACAGACGTTGTCCTGTCTTAACTATGATACCTACCTTACCTACCCAACCTACCTACTCTACCTGCCAACTTACCTACCCTACCTACCCTACCTACCCTACCTACCCTACCTACCCTACCTACCCTACCTACCCTACCTACCCTACCTACCCTACCTACCCTACCTACCCTACCTACCCTACCTACCCTACCTACCCTACCTACCCTACCTACCCTACCTACCCTACCTACCCTACCTACCCTACCTACCCTACCTACCCTACCTACCCTACCTACCCTACCTACCCTACCTACCCTACCTACCCTACCTACCCTACCTACCCTACCTACCCTACCTACCCTACCTACCCTACCTACGCTACCTACGCTACCTACGCTACCTACGCTACCTACCCTACCTACCCTACCTACCCTACCTACCCTACCTACCCTACCTACCCTACCTACCCTACCTACCCTACCTACCCTACCTACCCTACCTACCCTACCTACCCTACCTTCCCTACCTACCCTACCTACCCTACCTACCCTACCTACCCTACCTACCCTACCTACCCTACCTACCCTACCTACCCTACCTACCCTACTTACCCTACCTACCCTACCTACCCTACCTACCCTACCTACCCTACCTACCCTACCTACCCTACCTACCCTACTTACCCTACCTACCCTACCTACCCTACCTACCTACCTATGCAAAAATATGCAATAAAAATATTTTTCCCATACAAACTTTGCCACCCCTTGTAACCATTTTAGGGGTTGAATTTCCAAAAAATAATATGCCTATGTCCTTCTCATGAATGCAAACTATCTACATACCAAATTTCAGCAAAATCGGTTGGGTGGTTTAGGCGTGTAAAGGTAACAGACAGACAGACAGACAGAGTTACTTTCGCATTTATAATATTAGTGTGGATGAACCGTAAAAAACCATGTATGCTGTTCAAACTATCGATTTAACATTTACCTCACAATACTCCTACGCAAACTTACAATGACACCAATATACGCTAGCTTTCACCAACAATGGACGACAGCTAATAAAATGACTACGTAAGTAAAAGCGCGCAGATGGATTTTCATCGTTCGGCCCATGGTCAAAAGTTGAAAACCCAACAGCGTGCTTTTACTTACGCATTCATTTATGTGTTACCAACGGTTACTTAAAATTATGCAATAGAATTTATTTTCTAGCACGTCGATATAAATGTATAAAGAAAACTTTTCAAATAAAATAGTATAAGGTAGGTGATAATGGAATAGTTCGAGCATCTTTGTATGCGATATGGATCAATGCCAACGATCGGGGAAAATATATTGGATTTTTCCTGGTTTTGTCACGTAGTTGGACGCATTTGGTCACGAGGTCCACATACAGGGTGGTTTGACCTCCAGATGGTATTAATATCGCTGTATTAAATACAATATGAAACACGGATGGCTGTAGGTATTCGTCCAACAGTTTCGTTGGTCAATAAGGTTGCCAGGTTGCATTAGATAACTTCAATGTCTTAGTATTGTATGGTTGCATAGCACGTTTGTGAATACTATGTACCTATCTAAAGCTACCATTTACTGAGTACGTCTTACATTGACTTGAATGTGACCTGGCGGCTGAGAGCATACGTCATGCTCCCTGTAATGTCTTGCTGATGGTGGGTCGTATGTTGGACCATTTAGCTCCCTTCAAAATGGTTGAGCTGAATAGTGGTAATCCCTGCGTCATGTTCGTGAACGGGCGTCAGTAGGGACTGGTCATGTATTAGCTGCCACGGCTCTTTTAAAGTTTAATTTAATTTTTAATTGTTATTTTTTAATCTTTTACTCAGATTTCTTAACCATATTTTGATTTAAAAGAGTGTCCATGGGATTTCTTGCCCGTTCTTCTCCATAGCTACCTACTGCTTTGGAATGGGCAACTAGTTTCATCTTTCCGACAAATCAAAAGTGCCTGTAATTGGTTTATTTGAAATAAAGCATTTATTTCAAATAAACCAATAGCAGTTGAATTTAGTTTGAGTTCAACTGCTACTGCTAAGCATGAGGTTCTGGGTTTGATTCCCGGGATGGTCAAGGTGTTATTGGGTTTTCCATTATGCATTTTTCATTAGCCGGCTCGGACTCTATCACCTCCTATGATTTTAACATAACTGGCGAAATGTGAGAGTTCTTTATAGGTGCACCTCTGCCTGACCCTTCGCAGAAGTGAAGCGTGATGTAATGTCTATTTCATTAAAGACAGGTAAACACCGTTTTGTAGGGACCACCTTTTTTTTCGATTTTCTCGAGTCAATTTCATATAACGAAACTTTTTAATAGTAGGTAAATATTTTTTATTGGTAACAGCAGAAAGTTTTCAAGATGGAGCAGTAAGGGCCTAAACTTTTGAAGCTACAAGAAAATGGTCTTAGAAGACTGTCCTTAATAGTTTTGAGATTATCTACATTCACAGTTTTTTTTTTATTTATACAAAACAATTTTTTGATATAATAATAATAATAATCAGTTCCCAACACTCATAACCTACAAAAAATTGTCACTGAAAATATAAGTAAATAGCTTAAAGAAGAAGTTACAAGAATTTGGAAATAAGATAAAGTTTATGTTGTTCCGGTAGTTCTCTCCACGACAGGTGTTATCCCCAACTATCTCCTCCGAAGCCTGACGTTAATAGATCTAGAAGAATCCCTTTACATCAGTATGCAGAAAGATCTTACCAAGGGCGATGCCCCTTGTTACCCAGTTACTGGATGGCGGAGGAATAAAAGGCAGTCGTAGTTTCCTATAGAGAAGAACGGGCAAGTATTTCCACGGATACTCTCAATACGAACTTGCTAACTAAGAGTATGGGAGTACATTTTCCAAGAAATAGCGTCAATATGCACGTGAATCCTAAGTGAAACGTAGCGCTAATGTATTTTCAGAAATCTTGCTAGAGACAATATCTACGATGTGCCACTGATCTAAGGTAAATAAAAGCGGGTATTAGGAACCGTCTCCAAAGTAATCTTGTAAAGTCTTTTAAGGGTTCCGTATCCAAACGGTAAAATAATTAAAAGTGTTCTACCTTTTAATTTCGTCAAGTCCGTCAGTCCCACAGAATACTATAACTCCAAACAGAGGTCTGTCCGGATGTCACAAGACAAACTCGCTGAATATTTGCACTATAATATCACTCAAATTTTGAAATTAGGTAATATAAATTATCATAGCAATGGAAAAATACATACATACCGAGACTCATCCGTGCCTCGGAAAGCACGTGAAGCCGTTGGTCCCGGCTCTCATTCGCCGACTTTTGGGTCGTCAGAATCCATATGTCAGATTTTCGGGCTTCTTACCAAGAGGTATCGTATTAATCAGTTACTGGTCAGATAGGAAGTCGCTCCTTGCAAAATACTAGTATTTAGCCTGCATCCTGTTATACTGGAAGGCGACCCTAACATTGTTGGAAAAAGGCTATTGATTAAATGGAAAAAAAACAAGGCACTTATGCTTGTGGGGTATTGTTGGATATAAGTCAGTCAGTTGGTATTTGAGTAAACAGTTTTTACTTTTGCAGTCCATCAAATCATACTATACTGTGCGTAATATACTGTGCATAAACATTTATCCTATCATCCTTTACGTGGTCAGGTAAGCACATGGCCTGTTTTACTATTAATAACCACGCTGGGCCAGAAAGTGTATCCATCTCCGTATCTCTTACCACAGAGTTGATACACTGGCAAAATTTTTAGAAAACTATAGGTGTAACGATGGTTGTGTTCAAGTACCCGTAATAACATATTATTATATGTTCTGTATTTTTTCTTTTATCGAAAAATGCAAAATTTCCTAATTCCATCAGTAGGTAATCTATTTTGAAAGGATCAAAAAAAATATTTTAACCATTTTTTATTAAGTACATATTTTATTAACAGTATTGTTAGTCTTTGGTTCGCGAATATTGGTTAGTCGCTACTTCGGTTTGAGTATTTTTGATCGAATTTTACTAAGTATACGAACAGCGAGGCGTGAGTTTTTGTAACACAGAAGCCGGCTTAACTTACTTACTTATCAGTAAAGTAAAAAATATTTTTTATTAACTTAATAGTAAAAGACTTTTCTTTATTGAATTAAACACCATCTAAGCAGAACCAAAAAACACAAAACAAAACCTACACCAGTCTTATTACAAAATGAGATCTAATTTTAGTGCGAGCCCTAACTTTCGGACCAGTTATTATGTTTTGAGTTTTATTATAAGCATGGTTTTATTATAAACTTCTTAATACAAAATTGACAATTTCTACTCGAGTTTGACGACAATTTATGTACCTAATTAGAACTTTAACGTATTCGAAATACAATTAGAAAATGGTTCTATGGTTTAAACCATTGTTTTAAGATAATCTTGTATTGTAATAAGGCCGTATATGTCTTAAAAAAAATCAATCAAATTAGGTACCATTCTAAAAATTTTATACGAATTTTATTTATATGTAGAATCGAATGCAACGCAGATGAACAGGTGAAATCATAATAAAATGTGTAATATTTCACCATCTCGTTGTCGTTGACAAATTGTTTTTATATCTGTGTCTATCGTAACTCGTTTTTCAGTGCTTGCTCTCGTCCATTATCAAGTGGTGCCATGTCACCTAAAGTGACGTCGTGACGGGATCGCTATTGTTGGAATACTTTGTTCCAGGTTGTAACGACTTGACACCAGGTTATTTTAGAACAGTTTGTTGTTTTATTTCAAAATTATTAATAGGCGTTTTAGTTGTTTGATTATTATACTTAAATAGATACCCTTTTACTATATTTTTTGGCAATAGTAGGTACTATTGACTGCTATTTTTTGGCAATAGTAGGTACTATTGACAGCCATTTTTTGGCAATAGTAGGTACTATTGACTGCCATTGTTTGCAGTAGTTGCTGATACGAATCTCTGAAGGGTAGCCGCCCGGTAGGAATCGTGTGGTACGATACTTTCGCCACTGTTGTACAACACCATCAGGTTTCTTCATTTCGTATTAAACGTAGATATCTAGTCAAAATGTTAAATTAATTCGTTGTTTTAGACAACGCTTAGCGCGTTCCTTTTAAAAGGAAGGTTTCTTGTAAATTCATCCCCTGAAGGGGTTAAATAGGGATGAACGTACGGGCTCCGTGCTTGTATCGCAAAGAATCACAATGCATGTACAGCCCACAACAAAAAAAAAAACATGGTGCCGAATTACTTTCAATTATTGACCAAACAACGTGAGGAAACCAGCATGTCTGAGAGATATTTCTCTACAGCATGTGAAGCTAAGTGAGAGACGGGCCTCTCACTTAGCTTCACATTCTGATGCTGGGCAGCATAAATACTCTGACACCAGGATAGTCATTAACCACACAAAAAGAAGAAGATTGACCAAAGACTAGCCCGTTCTTAGAACGATATTTACGGCTTGCCAAAGCATGGAGACTGCGTTATTACACGTAAAGTAATATATTAATGAACAACATACATAAACTTTCCGGAACAAATTCCCTAAATGATGACAAAACCCGCCTCAGAATGCGTAGTGTAGCTGAGAAGAACAACGCAGTCACACAAAATACACGAAAAGCGATCTAAATTTATATTAACTTGTATAGTATTAGCCATTATTCTTTATCTCCCACGAACATGAAGCTTCTCATTTAAATCAACTTTCTTGTTTACCTGTAGAATACGTAATAAGTATTATGAAGTACATTGAAAATCGGGTGATAAGAGACTTGATAACGTTATTGACGTGGCTCCGGTGACGAGCGAAATACATATACGAAATTGAGCGTAAATTCGATCTCATATCAATTTTTCGCAAATATAAAACTTATAATCGATTTGTTTATAATATAGGCTTTCACACAACGGCACGGGAACAGCTAGAGATAAATCAAAAGTCATTTATCGAATAAAAGACTTTTGATTTATCTCTAGCTGTTCCTACTAGGCAGAAAATCAGCACTTTTTGAAGGTCAAAATTTCGTAAGGCAGTCTCCAAAAAACACCCACCTTTCACCTTGAAAAAAAAATGATTGCTAGCGGATAAGACAAGTTGGTACTGATTACTTATGGTTGCCCACGTATATTCTAGTACAGAGTAAGTAGAAGTTTTCACCCCAAAAATATAGAAAAAACTTTTTGCAGAAACTCTCGACTCTGAATAAGTTGGTTTGAATAACAAGAATCGTTCAACCAAACATGAAAATCAGTTTCTACTCTGTCTGGCCGCGACACGTAATCTGATACGAAAATACATTTATTAGTTAAGTATACCAGCTTATTCCCGCGGCTTCATTCACGTTATTTTTGAATTTGACAATCAATTCTGGTTGTGCTTTGTTTGTATTATTATAGTTAGGATTATGAAAAACCGGTCTATCCACACTTTTTTTTTAGGGTGGGAAATTTTCAAATGACTCCTCCCGCTCTGGGTGGAGTGGCAGGGAAAGTCAGACTTTTAGTGACTAAAACCCATCCATGTTCCTTCCTTAGCCGTTGATGTTCCGGGGTAGCGGTAACCCTTTCGGACAATCCCGCTTAAGGTCTGTCAATACTATACTCACAAAATGTATTAGACCGCACTTCATTAAAAAAAAAAAACTCGTGACACACTGCTAAAGTTTCTATAATAATATAATTCAATCATGATTCGAAAGACTCATAATAAGAACGTTATTGTTGTTTTCCTTTTTCGGGACAAAAGAACCCTTAGCTCCTTTTCTGTTCACCTGACAACGTGTATGCTTTCAGGATGATCGGTTCAGTTGTTTAGGTGTGAAAAGGTAACAAACAAACAAACTAACTTTTGCATTTATAATATAAGTCAGGATTATCTCATCATATTCGAACACTCAGTCGAACCTTTTGCTGTCTAGCCTCTAGGTAGGTACTAATAGCCACAAGGGTGAAATTAAGGTCTTCCAACTATATTGTAATCTTCTTGATTATATTCGTAAAGAGGCTCTAACGCTCCTCTCCGTTTATGTTGCTTATAAATTACGATGTACACGATCGTAAAGGATACAACCTTATTATTAAAAAAAACATTGTTTCAATACTGTTTGTTGAAAGTGTAAACAAACTTATTCAGGTCATTATTCGTTGCAGTAACAGATTCATGGGTATTTTGATGGTTTGAACTTTATATCTCTCATCTCATCTTATTCAACAATTTTGTTTAAATAATATTCTTAAGTACATTACAAAATTGTAAAAATGTTAATGTATAACAGTTACTCAGGGTTTATGTATTCAAATAATGTCATTCAATTTGTATGTCGCATTATTGTGACATTGCACAATTTTTTCAAAGTGTTCTAGTCCATTCACTTCATTATTATCCAGCATGTAAAACTAAGTTAGAGGCCCATGGCCAGCATAAAAACTCTGACACCAGTTTTGTCACTAACCACACGAGAAGAGGAAGAAAAAGAATTATTATCCAATTGATTTGGAAAACACCTTATAATATGATGTTAAACTTACTTTTGTAAATGACCGGCCAAGTCACTTTCTATAAACCTTGAAATATTGTCTTGTTCCAAGACAACGAATTATTAACTGACATCTAAAAGAAAGCGGTTTTGATGCGTACAAAAGTGTGTACGGAGGCCAGCACATCAAGTTACCACAATCTGTCAAATTTCTTTGATAGTATTTCAACTTTATTGCAAAGACATAATATTCATTTTTAATTGAGAAAAATTGACATTTAGGGATAGCTTGATGTGCTAGCGTCTGTACAACAGAGCGTTTCGTTGACAATCTTATGACAGTGATAATTTTACGATACTTTAATATAATAATAATAATATATCATTTATTTCAGGTCACAAAGACCCATCTATACTAATATCATAAAGATGAAAGATTTGTATGTATGTTTGTAACGAATAAACTCAAAAACTACTTAACGGATTTGGATGAAACTTGGCACAAAGATAGATTATAGTCGGGAATAGCATATAAGGTACTTTTTATCCCGGATAATGTACGGTTACTGTGGGATAATTTCCTACATACACGCGGGCGAAGCCGCTGGCAAAAGCTAGTAACATATACCTTACAGACCATCATACCCTCTGTCAATGTTATTCAACCTTTTAGCACGCTAGCTACGTATTGCATTGGCATACCCGTTCATATATTCCCCTAACATGCAAGGGCTTCATACCGCTAAGTGTTCCGTTATTTAGCAAAAAATTTAATGAAATATTCAGAAATAGATACTTAAAATAATGTAAAACCATTAACAACTTTGTGTTTTAAAGGTTGGAAAGCTTTTAAAGCTAATATAACCCTTTAATGGCGTTTGAAGTGCACAGGTGGGTCTATGGTACCTAGGTTAGAATATATATTAAACGTTCTACTATCCTAGTGGACATATAATAAAGTAGTTAGGTATTTCTTTATTACATTTCCATTAGCTGTTAATTACCGACCTCAAACTTTCGTTAATGCATGATTTCAAAGGAATATGTTGCATTTTTTTTTTATTGGTGGCTTAGTTTATCGATAGCTTTTACATAAGCATGGAAACAAGTTTTTCCGTTGTCTTCCAAAAAATACAACAACAATCAAAGTACGTTATCACTTATCTAGAATTACCTATTAACTGTCGCCACCTTTACTGGCGAATTTGTGGGTGGGACCTAGGACGAACGCGCGGTGTAAACGTGACTTCCCTAGAAAACGATTTCGAAATTGAGAATATAACGTTTCACAGATAATAAATACATTTCCTTAAATTTTTTACTCACGTCTATGAGTGAATAGTATTAAGTAACTATTATTGTGCATGACGCTTAAACCATAAAGCTATAGGATTGTTGAATATTATCAATGATCTTTTTTCGAATTTACTTAACGTTTCCTTCGCTCGTTCATGCTAAAACCCTCTGAACCTTCTAAATGGGCTGGTTTCGTATAACGAGCATAGACAACCACGCCATTAAGTAACAGGTTTCTAATTGAGAGACGATAACTCGCTTACTGGCTGACAGCCCTTTGTACCTGAAACAAGTTTCAAATTAATTGTGTCCCAGCTGCGCCTCAAGGTATTGAAAATGTTAAATATTATAAATTCGATTGTGTTTCCTTGGTCAGCTTCTTAATAAATGGGTTGTGGAAGTCAGATAGGAAGTCGCTCCATCTCCAATACTGGTATTCAGCAGCACTCGGTTACAATTTAGTTGGGTAAAGGCTAGGTGCTGATGATATTCATTTCTATATGCGTCAGTAGTTTGCGGTGGCGCGTGAAGATTGTTTTTACACAATAATCTTTACACAATAAGCTTTGACCCGAGTCATGGACGGCCTTAACAGGGTTATTTAAATGATTGCTAACAGCGAAGACTGTCCGTATGTAGATCACTTCTGTCACTTACATGTGTCACGGTATTGTGTTGTTTAGTAACATTTTGTCTCAAGGGCATTGTTACTTACCCTATTATTTATGAGTTTTCGCTTGTAAAAAATTTTTCTTACATTGAATAAATAATAGTAAGCGTGATTCTACTTTGTTTTTTTCCATAAAGTATCTAGATAGTCATAACATATTTTCAGAAACTTTGCCAAACACCACGCAGTAAATCTATTTAACATTTATTTACTTTATCGATTAATAATGTTTTACTTCTAAAATCGAGTACAGAAATTGAATTTGCCACACTCACGTATCACTTTCAGGCTAATATGTCTATTTTATGTGTAACCTAACTTGATCGTGTAACTTGTATGGACCATTTTCCTAGAAACCTGAACGCTGCTGAAGTATTGCGCATGGGAACTCCAGCTAAAACAAACAGTCGCTAGAATTACCTGTTGAGCGGTGAAGGTTTATCCAGTTAACGGAAGCAAGTACCTTAACAGAGGGGCTGAAAAAAAGAACGAATTATTTAAAAACACGACTGCATAAACACATACCTAACTGAAAAAAATGCATTATAATTTAAAGAATTTAGGCCACGCAGCTGGGCTCTCACTTACAATACCATAAATAATAATACCATTATTATTTGGAATTGACTCACTACTAGCTTTTATTTGATACCAATATTGTCTTAATTTATTCCAAAAAAAACCTTTCTCCCTTTTTCTACTAGCCTATGTCCCTCCCTTAAAATAAGACAAATCTAAAGACACCTCATACGTTAAGATCCCTTAAGCCACAGTAATAGACATACATACATACGTACTCTCGATAAACGCTACCGTTTGGGGTAGTTGGGTATAAAAGTTCAGCAAAACTACTACCCATGGTCGCCAGTCGATCACAAATATTAGCATAATAAAACCGATCGAGTGTGGTGCATGTCACATGTGTACGGAAGCTCCGCACTTAGGCTTTGGTCACACGAAGCGAGTTTGCTCGTAGTGGTTTACTCGCAGCAAATAAACTTGCTTTACCAATTTACCGTCGGCCGTCCAACGACTCGCAGCGAGTACGACTCCCGTTTACCGTGGGAATTACAGCACTCTATTGGCAAGCGAACCGCTACTTTTTTTTTCTTCTTATTAAAATGAACCAGGTTCTTAATAATTAATTACAATCTAGCGCCTATAGGACTAATAAGCAATTTTAATCTAACTAAATTTTCTACGTGATAATTATTTTAAACTTAGAATAGTGTTGATATTAGGTTATTCAATGGAGTTTTATCTTGCGGGAGTTTAGTTTGCTGCTTTATTTTCTTCGAGTCATTTTTGGTAATAGGTGTATTATTTCCTTTAGAAACGTATTTTCTTCAACTTTTTCTAAGCTGTGGTCTTTTATTCCGTGCACTTGTTGGATAGCTACTTAGTATTGCTGACCTTGTTTACTTGTTTACAAACTTATTTCAAAACGAGCTGATCTATACTTTTTAATGAAGTTTCTAGGTCAATAATATTTTGTAGGTCTAAAACTTCTCCAATCTGTAAACATGATGACTAATGTCAGGTGGTATTTTTTTAGTAATATGTTGTGATTAAATTGTAATAACATCGGAGAGTGATCGGAAATCATTTGGTACCTCTCTTCCACACTCAGATGAATTAATTGATTTATATGTTTGACTGGTAGTAACGAAGAGAGGTTAAATTCGAGATTTTAATTTGTATTCATGTTATAAATCACTGAATTTACTGGTATTTTATGTAAAAGCATAACCTTTTAAATTAAACGAGGTTTTTGGATAAAATAACAGATGGATATTTCATAACAGTAAAAATACAAAAGGACGTGCAAAAGGGGAGAACGAGTTGGCTATGTGATAGTGACCACAGATTATACATGACCTTTTAATGTCAGCTCTTCAAGACTTTTCTTGAAGCAATTAGCAACACGTGTCACCCGACGACTCCTTATGTCACTCAGGTAAAAAATCTTTTGTTCTCGCGGCCTGCCGGGCTCGATACTCATTAACACGTTCCGGTTCGAATATGGACCAAAATGTTCGATATATTAGGTTGATGTTTGTTTGCCTTGACTTTTTTAAAGAAAACAACGTGTAGCTTGCTTGCTGGTTTATTCGCAACTAGGGATCATAGTGGACTGTAAGTATATATGTATAGATAATTACTTAAACGTAACCTCACCACACCTAAAACGCTAATCTATTTGGACATAGAGAGTATCTTTATCATTTCACTTAACTTCGTTATCTGGGATATTGGTGTGCGCTGCACTGATTAAAGCTGCGACTGCACTCTGTTATGTTGATGATACTCTAATTGAAATGTCTCGTTCCTCAGATTAACCGCGTTGATGGAATCCCCCGCGTAATAACTTCGTAGCCGCTTACCGTTTTTTCCAACTTTTCTACGTTGCAACTCCTCCCTTTATAATTGGGTTATCAAATGCAAATAGATTTGTACAAATCCATCAGGTAGAACGGCTCGAGCGCATACAAAAAAACTCTTCAGTTTTATCTTATTAAACTAGTTGCTCGTGCCCGGCGTGGCCTCGGTTTCCGTTGCATTTCACAAAATAAATCTTACATACAAACCTTGCCCTGACAATTACGAATACAAAAATATATAAGTGACGCTCCGTCATACATCTGGCAATTGACTTTTATTCCTATAGACCAGAGTAGAAGATACAATTTTGTGTAATTTTATTCTGATTCCATGTTTGCATGCGATGATTTTAAATAAATGTTGATGGCGATCTCTGATTTGAAAACATCGAAGATTATTTTAGTTCAGTGTCCAAATAAAATATACCGTGACATACCTACATCATTAATAGGACAGATTTAAGTAACATGATCCTATAAGCAACAGTCAATACCTATAGTACCACCCTCTCTATCGTGGTGAATTAGACCTAAGTTTGCGATTTGCGACAAATTATAAGATAACAATGTACTCATTATTGAAGAGCCTAATAATAAATAAATAAATTATGGCTTACTCCTTCTCATAAAAAGGAGTCCTGTGTCCCAGCAATGGGAACTTTATTGGCTAATTATGTAATGTCTATTTTACTTATGTTGTTATCAGTACAATCCAATAAATAACCATAACCAGTAGGTACGATACACACATAAAGACGCAGTTGAGGGTTTTGAGTTGGCAATTTATTTTTTAAATGAATTGGATCACGGAACTCTCAAAAGGTATTATGGTCCAACTATTTTTAAACTTGGACAACTGCCCCTAGTAGACACCCTTGGTACAACTAGTTGTACAGGGCAGTTGGACCACTGCCGCGGACTGAAAATAAAGCACATACGTTGGACATAAAACCAATAGCCCCAGCAATTTTTGCCATACTCGTAGTTATTTTGGAAGCGTTAAAGTCCATAATCCGGTCCGGGATTTTTTTTAACCTTCGGAACAACAGCAATGCCTTTTCTTTCAAAGTACCGTGTCGTAACGTGTCGATTTTGTTATCGGTTCATTTGATCTACAACGAGATTTTAATTAAATTACTATCCAACCAGTGTGCATTGGCTGTTTATACAAGGTTAAGTTAAATTAGCTAGCAAAACTTCGCAACGTGAAGGGTATCCGTAACCAAAAATTATTAACTAGCCTTTACAGCTTGTTTTATGTGTAAATGGGAAACGATAATATTAGAGTTAGATCACAATATAAATATGAACAGTATGGAAACTAGGCCTATTTGTTGAAATAATTACCTACGCTCCACTGCAGCATTAGGGTTGTCACTCTTAATGTTTTTGAAACTGAACTGTATTTATTAAAATATTTGTGTTCTCAAACAATCGAGTTGATATTAGTTATTTCAACTCGATAGTTTTTTCGATTGTTTACTAATAACATTTAAATAGGTAATCTCATGGTTTCGGTTAATACCAGTAAAAAAAGATTGTTTTTAACACGGAACAGTTTAAAATTAATACACAACAATTTGTAAACTTTATCAATATGGCGCGGGCGTAACCTTTTACAAGTTTTGGCGTGAACCGCGGAAAGACGAAAACGTTTCGTGCGATCCTTGTCGGAAGGGCGCGCGGAGGACGCTCGCCGCAGCGGCGGGCGGCGCGCGGCTTGGCGCATTTGTGGCGCCGACGCCTGATTAACCCGGCGGCCGCGCACCGTACTATGCGTTTCAATTCAACTAAGGATAGGATGACCTTGGCACCATATTGTGACAACAATTAAGTTTAACAAAAAAATACTTTATGCAAATTACTTATCTTGTTCATGTAATTTTCATATGATTATTGTTAATCTAATATAGGGCCAAGGTCATCATATTCTTAGTTGAAACGCATAGTACAATTTTTTTACCCGAAAATGCGTGAGCATTAACTAATCGTCTTGGCGCGGCACTCACGACTGACAGCACCGCGACAACCGCTTAGGGGTCTCGTCGATTCGCGTGTTTGTGTGAGTGCGCCGTTTCGAACGTTAGTTCGTAGTTTCCGTACTGTTCATATTTATATTGTGGTTGGATGCACTGGGCCGATGATACCAAGCTCCTAATAATGTTTTAGCAACTTAACCTTACATCTATCGTAAAAGAAGCATACGACGTCAGGGTAACTTAAAAAAAAAAGGGTAACTCGTGAAATTCAAATCGTATGCCTTTTGTGCAATTTTTCAGGATAGAATAAAGTTTTATGTTGATCAAAATGTAATCCGCGGCTGTAGTAAATACGTATTATACAGTGTGTTAGGTTAAACGAGGGACATATGTACTTCAGGGGGTACTCATGAAAATGAACAACTTTGAGTATGGGACAAACGGTGAAATATGAAAAAAAAAACAGCTGTTCAGTACCTACATTTATGTTCGCATATTTCGTCAAAATGGACTGGAAAAACAGCTGTTGTTTTCATATTTCAGAGTTGGTGCTTCTCTCAAAGGTGTTCATTTTCATGAGTTCTATACCCCCTGAACGTATGTCTCTCGTTTAACCTAACACACTATATAGGACTGTAATCAATAAAATCTAAACTGTAATCCCGACCCGGAATACCCCTGAATAAAAATACCGTACATGACCTGGAAGTAGAACCCTAGACCTCAAGTTCAGCAGTAACACTTACGACACACTTACGGTGTAGTTGACACCAACGAGGCAGTCACATAATTTAGTTTTTTTATTTAATAAAGATATAACGCGTTTCTCAAACATCAAAGTCGAAGTCGTGGGAGGCAAAGCCTGCTACGGAGTCAAAGAAGCTACTAAGTAATCATTTACAGGCATAGATTCATAAATGTACAGTCCAGTACATAAAGTTACCCGGGCTCAAACTGTCAAATCTTTTCAATCGATTTTGAACTGTATCTGCACCGTTTTAAGGTTTATAATCATTTGGACAAATTTTAATGCGCCGGCGACCTAAATGTCAAAAAAAAAGTTAGTTAAGATTGAAGCAAGTTTAATGCGTAAACCACTGAAGCGATCGTTATTAAATTTAACAGACTAACAGCCAGATACCTCAAGAAGAAATATGGAGATAGTAATTTTATAATGTTTTTTTTTCTATCACAGGGGAGTCAGATTCCGAGCCGAGTAGATTCGAGCCACAATCGCTTGGTCGAAGAATTTCAGTCGGCATGTCTGGAATGATCACCAAGCTGAAGGAACCACCTCCTCCGCCGCCGCCTCCGCAGCCGCTGGAGAACAACCCCATCTTGGATTTCTTCGAGGTGGGCGCGGAGACCTGCACGGCAGGACCCGATCTCATCTGGAAGGTGCACGAAGCTTATCGTAAAAGCGATGGCAAGGTTAGTGCACATTATTGGTTATTGTTTTTTTTTTTCTATAAAAAAACTTGTTCTTGTGTGAGCTAAACGCAGCTGATACCTTGTCGCGAATTATTTGTTTGAAAGAGTTACCGTGGAACCTAGTACAGGCAACCAAAGGAACATGGGTGGGTTTTAGTCAGTAAGAGTCTGACACACAGAAAAACAAAACGGTTCATACTATTTAATAGAAACACAAAAAGTTATTTTCTAACACGCAGCTACATATATTTCTCACAAAAAAGACAGAGACTACAGAGAGAGATTGCACAGATAATAGAAATCAATCAAGGGATTAAACAAATATTATTTAATTAGAAAACTAGTTACTTAGTGTTGCCACTTGATGGCACTAGTATTTATACATTACTACAATTTAATTTAATTATTTCGATGTCAAGAAATTACACATACCTACTGTGATCGAAGTTTTTCCACAGAACCACTTTGAAAGAAGGACTATTGTCTCCACAAGTTGCGCCAGAGATCCTTGAAACAATTTATGTTCACTCGTGGATGCTGTTTTGTAGCATTACGCTGCAAATGTCAACTTATCATATCTGCAACTCAATAACACCTCAGACACAATTGGAAATTCCACAGTAGAGACCTTGAAACTTGTATCGAATAAGTCAACTTTCTCGATTCTTGGAAATAAGTACTATCGCAATAGTAGATATGAACCTACACGACTGGTTTGTATTGGCAGCTTTCATACACGTGCATCGTCTTATTGACTACTGATACTGAACTACACATTTTCAAAGGACGTCTGAAGAGAAACTTCTTATTATTGTCATTAGTGAAAATATGTTGTGGAATAAGTGACAATTTCTATAAGAGAGAAGTAAAAGCAAAGCAAAAGCTTTTAATTCACTTACTTTACAATAACGTAAAGGTATTAATATACTCACTCAAAATCTGTCATCAATATTTCCAATAACGTGTTAAGCGTCCTCAATTGAATCCAAGAAAATGAAAAAGAAGTCATTTGAATAAACGCAGTAAAACGAAATGATTTCGATAATATTTCATACCATTGTCAAATAGACATTCACAAGTTGCGAAAAGAAAAGCAATGTTCATACAAACTTCAATTATTTTCATCATCATGTTAGCCAGATGACGTCTTAACAAACCTTGCTTGATTTATGTGGTTTCTCGTCTTCTCTCGTATCAGCAAAATTGAGAATAAAACAGCTCATGCTGTATTAACGTGTTAGCCAGTTAGTAACGTGGTAGCGGGGCTGCCCTGGGAGTGGAGGTACATCTTGTTGAAGCTATCTAAACAATAATATTGTTACAAGTTCCAATAAAACCAGCCGGTGAGTAGTGGTGGCCCAATGTTAAAGCACTTACGAGCTGTAAGGTTGGAACCTAGACAGGCGCTTTCAATTACTCAACTCAGCCTGTCGTAGCTAAGCGGGATTGTCCGAAAGTGTTACCGCTACCCCGGAACATAAAGGGCTACGGAAGGAACATGGATGGGTTTTAGTCAGTAAGAGTCACACTCACTTCCGCTCCACCCAGAGCGGGAGAAGGCATTGGATGATTTCACAGCCTTAAAAAACCTGTCGTACTACTGGACTTAGATCGCGCCACACCACCCTGACCGCTACGCATCCTCGCACATGGTGGAAATGTAACTTAATGCAAAATATTTTACGTAATCAACTTTTGTTTTAAAAAACGACGATTGCAAATACCGAATGAAACTAACATTGAATAAACAGATCTTACATGGAAATGCTTAGTGGATGATGAAAACAATGGGTCTCTTGAAAAAGATGTGTATTTTTTAGTACTTGTAGCTTGAAGAATAGTTTCTATTTGCAATGCCAAATTCATTTGTTTTCAGCGCCATAACAGCGGTCTTGCCGTTTATTTAACCTTTTGTCAAAATCTGCTCTCTCGACGTTTTCATTCAGCGAGTAGACGAGTGCCGAGATTTGTACAGAACTGTAATGGTTAGATTTTAAGCACCGAATGAGCGCGAAATAAATCCAGTTAAGACGTAATCCGATGAATAATTATGAACTCAAGTCAAAATACTTTGTTGAAATGAAATTGCTTTGTGTTTTCGAGCGTTTAAAACCGTACTGTTCATAAATTGCTAATTACAACAATAACCCACAGTTCTCGGTCGCACTGCCATGTACAGAGGCCAACACATCAAGTTACCACAATCTGTCAAATTTCTTTGATAGTATTTCAACTTTATTGCAAAGACATAAGGTTCATTTTTAATTGAGAAAATTTGACAGTTAGGGATAACTTGATGTGCTGGCGTCTGTACTTACAATCTTTCGGCACTAGGTACCAAAGTTACGTTGGAGGAAACCTCTCTTATATGGTGATCACAAGTTGTGTCGGCACTATACTACATAGCTACCTAAATTCAGAGCATGATAAAATTATCTATTGACCACTTGCTTATAGGTAAAGCATTTGCCGCACGTTAGCTTCAAAGTTGATGTCACCGAGGCACTCACAGCTTTTCTATAAGCTTATTTACGAGTGCATAAGTTTATTCAAAGACTCAGGTCGCGCTAATACATTGCCGGGACCTTTGCCAATACTGTAACGAAGTTTAAAAATAAAAGCTTTTACTAAACTTTATGTTTAGTAAAAGCTTTTATTTTTAGACTACTCGCATGTTAATGGATTGTGTAGTTGTTCGGATTCTGGCTGACTTTTTGACTGCACTGAGCTCTCCCGATTATCTCCTCGATCACATAATTGCGTGTATCGACTAAGTACGTGGGCACACACTCTAGGAAAGATCTACGTGATTTATTCGTTACTAGCTGACCCGGCGAACTTCGTTCCGCCTAACAGTTATTTTTCTAAAATAAAAGATTTTTACTAAAATAAACCTAGCCTAAGGTACTACATCAGCTACCTGCCAATAAGAGTCCCGTCAAAACCGGTTCAGCTATTTCAGAGATTAGCCGGAACAAACAGACAGACAGACAAAAATTTTAAAACATGTTATTTTGGTGTATGCACCGCATTATATTCATATACATGTACCTAGTGAAAAACGGTTATTTCAATATTGCTAACAGACACTCCAATTTTATTTATATGTATAGATGTACACTTAAGATGTATAGATAACCATTTCAAACATCTGGTAACGAATAAGATCAGATGTGTTTAAGTATACGGATGTTGGAACTCAATTTGCTTAACGAACTATCCTTGAGTGTACACCGCCCGCACATTCATGTGTAAGGTTGCCCACAATGCCACAATTGCTTGATCGTGTCACCGGTCAGGTCCATTGCATTTAATTCCCACAATGTGCAGCTATTCAGGGTTGAATGGCTTCATGTATTATTGTAAGACAGAACCATGTAAAGCGACATACGTAGATAGTTTTGAATATATAATAAATCGGTCGGTACCAAAGGTATCTTAGAAAGTTATAAATAATCCCTGTTCCGGTTATTGACTTACTAACACATTCATTTGTATTTACTATTTAGAAGGTTCCAAATTGATATTGCAACACTTTGTATAAATTATTGTTTCAGTACACAACTGAATTGTAAAAAAATGTCTAGGAGATATTGAGGTTATAAAATTAACCCAAATGTATGTCAAATATAAAACATCTTTAAGACGATTTAAAATTAGAATTTTGGGTTTAAGTATTAGATTTACGCCAACGTACTGAAATTGTAAGTTGCACTACAAAGTCGCATACACACGTCGGTGTCGGTTTTTGACCCATCCATTTTTGCCCCAATTTTCATCAGATGTTTTTTAAAACATGACAGAACGAAGTTTTCTCTTAAAAGGCTCCAGCAGACAAGCGCGACGCAACGGTGTGATGCGATTATGGAACAACGATTTCCATGAAGTTATCAGAAATTGATCATCTGAAGCCGTGTCGTTCTGTCGCATCACGCCTGTCAATGAGAGCTTTTAAGTGAAATATCTGAGACAGGATACAGAAAACTAATTTGTGTGATAAACACGCACCGCACGTAACAACAAAGGAATAATAATATCCTTGGACATTTCACACACCGCCATATAGTCCCAAGCTAAGCAACCTAATGCTTGTGTTATGGTAACGAAATGGCTGATAAACTACTTAAATATATTTTTTTTGTAAATACTTACATATTATAGATAGAAAAACACCCAGACCCGGAACAAATACTTGCAGATCGTACAAATATTTGCTCCGTGCGGGAACCGAACCCGCGACATGCTGCGCAGCAGTCATTTGCTCAACCACTGCGCCAACCAAGTCGTCAAAGGTAGGTCGTAGGTAGGATATCGATTCAAGTACGTAATACAAACTGATACAGCCTTCCTACGTTGTGTGGGATTATTGCCTGACAGTTTATCCAGGACCGGTAAAACACTGAGAAAAGGATTTTATATATTTCGTAAAAGGTAAGTCGACGGTTCACCTATTTCGAGCTTATAATATTTGTATAGGTCAATATTTTTTATGCGTTATTTTGGATATTTTTATAATGTACTAACTATATTGGTTGAATCGAACACTCTGATTTTGTCAGCAATATCAATAACCAGTCTTCAAAATTCATATTAACCCAAAATATGAAGTGCCTTTATGAAAAATACCTCATATACCAACCAAATGATCAGCATTTGAGATTTTCATTGTTTACAAGGGAAAATGATTTTTTTTTTTTTAAGGCTGGGAAATCATCCAATGACTGCTCCCGCTCTGGGTGGAGCGGAAGGGAGTGTCAGACTCTTACTGACTAAAACCCATCCATGTTCCTTCCGTAGCCCTTTATGTTCCGGGGTAGCGGTAACCCTTTCGGACAATCCCGCTTAAAGGGAAATGGATATTACCTAAAATTCTTTAACAATCCAAGCCAACCAAAGTTGATAACTTACTAACTTTCACTAAACAATGAGAAATAAGTTCATAAGAGCTGACGCTGCAGCCAGGATATCCAACACACTCTTGAAAAATCAAATAGCAGTTATTTATTTTTTTGTGACCGAGTTTAAAAATGTTCCTACAAAAAATAAATTTAAAATATATAAACCCCCAACGAAAGAGTGAAAAGTTAACATTTAAAAAGTCAAAACTAATACCTATCGTTGAGCCATCGATTTCGATTGAGTAATACCTTTAAATATATAAAACTGCTGGATGGAGATAAGGTGTGTTCGCTGAAATGGGGTTATAATGTCGCTGAAGGCTTAATTTCATACTGGCAGCGGCTTTGTGATATGTTATAGACCGGTTGAATGTTGCTTAGTTGTTCTACGGCTAGAAAGATGACTAAAATTTTATTTTCTGTTACGTCAGCTAGGTTATTAAAAAATATTGGACATGTACTTTTTTCTTTTTTCACGTAATCAAAAGAATACGTCGATACATTGTATTAAAATGCGGCATGACGTCACTTCTCTGTACATTTTATACTGAGTTGTGACGGAGCGCGCCCCCACTCCCTTACTTTAGTGCGTTTCATCTAAGTCAATTTTTATTAATGTAATAAAGCAAAAAATGCGTGTCTAATATTTTTTTATTATGTGTCTGGCGGACTAAATATATTTATATTTTTTACCCTGTGAACATCCTACGAAAGAGGTTAGATGGGAAGTTGAGCCGTTTCAGGACATCTAAGCGGGATTGTCCGAAATGGTTACCGCTACCCCGGAACATAAGGGCTACGGTAGGAACATGGATGGGTTTTAGTCAGTAAGAGTCTGACACTCCCTTCCGCTCCACCCAGAGCGGGAGCAGTCATTGGATGATTTCCCAGCCTTAAAAAAAAAAAAAGGCTAGAGAAACAGTTGAAAGTAGAAACAGGAGCACTCATGCCCATTTTGTTTGTTTGTTATAAGCAAGTTAGTAGTTCATCAGGGCAATCTACAGTATGGCATGCTATTTTTGAAGTCATTGAAGGGGGTCGATATTGCTATTTTGTTCCGTCCGTGATTTACATCCAAACACACAAACATTCACATTTGTAATACTACTTTGAATATGTTTATTTGATCAATAGTGATGGGAAATAACTTGTGTTCCGGAATTGATTCTCGCAAACGATTTCAGAGGCTGTGCCACTCTTGTACGAAGTTTCTCGGATATGGCAACACAGGACAGTTTAACTCGCGGAAATTTCCCGATGCCAAGGCATCGGGAAATATTAGTTATTTTTTTAACCGTTGTATTGTTAATTGATAACCTTATGAATAAACATAATTCATGCAAGAAATAAAAATGCTGCGACTTGGTCTTCAGATGGCGCATGATAAGTGTTAATTCAACAATATTTTTACGTTGGGTTTACATCCACAAATATGAGCGCTTTTAATTGCCGCCCTTATACTGGTTCTTCCGCTAACTACACGAAAATGAATGAAATGGTAATACCATAATTTTTATTCGAGGAACTCTTTTCAAACCACTGATTGCGCTTGACCAAACGGTATCAAAGCGCCACTAATCGCACTTCATCGAAATTGAGGTTCGGTGGAAATTTTATTTACAGTACTCCCAAATTAATAATGCACATGCAGATCTTCGCTAATTGTCGTATTCCCGGAAACACCCGAATCATTGAATCGTTCGAGTCCTTAACAATGCACTTGCATTTTGCACCTTGTTCGAAAGAAATAGGAGTCAATATCATGTGTACACAATCGAAAACAATTCGGGCGGTCGGTGGCGGTTGGCGGTCAGTCAAAAGACCGTCAGTCGTCTTGTTATATTGGTGGTGACTGCACGTGTTCTCTTTGTCTGGAATTATATAGAGCTGCTATTACACACCCTTCTTGGTTTTGTTTTCAAAGGTGAATTTAATTTCAACTTTAATTATCTTATTCAAATTGAAATAGTTAATTTTGTAAAATATTTAAATATACTAACATTTTTCACGTTTTTTCAATATTAAAAAATTTAAAATACCTACGTAAAATACATATTAAGTACTAGAAAAAACATATTAAAAATCAGATTTAGGCTTATATGAATTATAGCTCGCTATTTACTTACATGGAATTATTGAATCAAACATTGGAAAGCATAATTCATATTTGTTTTATCGAAATCATATTAATTCCACCATTAAAACTTAACCTGAAATGAATGTTACCAGACGATAGACTATGTCAATTAAATAAACTGTAATCGTTTTAAAAATATCGATATTTTTGTAAACCGCCAACTAAAATGACCGGAGATAGGTTAAAATAGCTTTTTTCTCGTTGTAATCTAGCTAACACTTTCATGTACATGATTAGGCGCGAAGAAGACGACTGGCGGGCTCCAATAAGAAAATAAAAAAAGTAAATAAAGTAACATAAAAACACGAACGAATTATAATTTATTCTACCGGTCTTAGCTCTGCGGTGCTTAAAGCTTGAAGTCAGAATACCACTAGATTCATACCTGACTGGTGATTATATAGGTAGTTTTTTTTAAAGTTGGTACAACAAACATAATTGTTAGTAAATATCTAAATAGCGTTTACAATTTTCTTTATAATATTGTAAACTAATAATATTATTTTCACCTCACAGGCTCGGAAAGAGTCTGTTTGTCATTCGAAATCTGAGCCCAAAATTGCATTTTGCTCGCTAGCGTGGAAAGAGTTTTTAAAATTCTAATTCTATTTAATAATTTTCTATACTGCCAGTCTACTGAAAATGCATAACACGGTCTAAAATAAAATATTAAATCACATAGAAATAATACCGCTCACCTTAAAAACTGCCATCACAGTACAGAAATTAAATATTTTGCGAGGATATAATTGTAAAATTGGAATTAAGGTTATTAAGTATTCCATTTGATTAAAACAATCTGTGACGTCACATTTGCATATGCCATAAAAATACTACCCTGTCAAATACTCAATTGTGTAATAATATAAGTTTATTTTTTAAAATTAAATAATTACTAATAAAATGTTATTACCCTTTGCTTGGCAAAAATAAATAGTTTTTAATTAAATTAGTTAGTTATGTGTATTAAATTTCAGTAGAGAAACATTCTCCTTAGAGGACACTTAGGATATAGAAAAAAATACAGGGTATCAAATTTTGGAGATATTGTATTTATCTCATAAGATATCAAGCCAAGCCAAGTATCTGTTCTTTTCTTCACATAAGTCAATGTATCTGAGACGTTGGAACAAAATAAAACTCAACATATAACATCTGTTTTCTTGCACCTAGCAGTTTCCTCGCTGTAGTGAGGTGAAAAATTGTGAGTTGCGCTCGGCAGCAAAGCTTTTCTGCGTCTCGTATCAATTCAAATACTCGCGCCAAATATCAACTTTGCAGCCTTGCATAACAAATAACTATTATAACAAATCGATTTGGTAAATCGATAACCAAAATATTTAACACTAGCACTTTGCCCGCGGCTTCGCTCCCGTGGTCTTTCCCGTGGGCCCCTTAGTTTTCCCGGGATAAAAAGTAGCCTATGTTACTCCTAGAAAACTAAGCTTTCCAACGGTGAAAGAATTTTTAAAATCGGTCCAGTAGTTTTTGAGCCTATTCATTACAACCAAACAAACAAACAAAGTTTTCCTCTTTATAATATTTGTATAGATGGTCACACTTAAACAATCTGTCAAATCAATTAATCAATCAAATTGATTCGTGCCGTTTGTTTTGCGTCTATTTGACTTTATTCCTCCGTATTTACTTCTGTACGTCAAGGAATATAAAATACATATTAAACAAAACTGGAGGAATTTAAGTGAACACACGGTACTCTTCTGCCCTACCTTTCGTGGAGAAGGCGTAATGTTCGTAAATCTTATGCTAGGATTATGAACAAAACAAATGACAGTTTATGCCCCATTTTTTAAGCCCAAAAAGCCGTTAGTAGGTTAATGGTCAAAGTCTGCATGATGCATTCCGTCTACACTACTGTTAGCCGAATACCGGCCGACACACCAGATTGGGGGTTAAATAATTGAGTGTTAATAACACGTCACGACGTGTTTCGGGTTTGGAACCCTCTTGTAAAAGCAACTGCATATTGTGGAAGCGTGTAAATGGCAATTGTAACACTAACTGACTATTTGAATCAGTCAAAAATAAAATATGAAATCACATACTAATATAGATAAAAGATCGCTCGTCTAAAAAACTTCCATCACCGTACAGAAATTAAATATTATGGGAAGATATAATTTTAAAATTGCAATTAATGCTAATAAGTATTCCATTTGATTCTAAAAATCTGTAACGTCACATTGTTATGTTTATACAAATCACGTACAAATGCCACGTTTTGACAGTTCATAAAAAGTAACGCTATTGACTACCTTTTCAAATACCCAATTGTTATTGAGCTAGATATTAGACTGTGAGCGTTTGAAGAATCACACTAATATTATAAAGGTTTAACGTATGAGAGTGTGTGAGTTTGTATATTTGTTACTTCCTCACACAAAAACTACTGAAATGATCTGGGTGAGATTTGGCACAGAGTAAGATTATACCTCAATTAATATATAGGATATATTTTTATCCCGTTAATACGTTTCCGTGGAATAATTTCCGACATGTTCGCGGGCGAAGCCGCAGGCAGAAGCTAGTTAACAAATAAAAAACTTATCCTTGAATCATTTAGGTCTACGCTTTCTCTGAATAGTATTAAACAAAGTCGTAGTTTTCGTGTCTGTCTATGTCACGGTCTTGCCTTCCTTAACTATGTAACGGATTTTTAGTACCATTAGTAAATTTATTGCGGAAAGTATCTTTGTATTTTTTATCAGCATGGAATTTCATAATTAAATGATTAAGTAAGTGTTAATTTCACAAATGAAACTGCGATTAGCGCATCTAAACGGCGTTCAAAACCTGTCAGTGCAATGTTCCACAGAAAATAAAACACTGACAGTCCTTAAACGGAATTTACGTGTGTTACACTGGTGACATTTAGGTAACCTAAATCTCGATTGTCTGCTGCTACAAATCGAACAGTAAAAGCAGGGTTCAAAAGCTATTGATAATTAATTAGAAATACTGCTCTAAGTCCTAAGCTTATATAGACTAAACTATTTTCCGTTTGAAAAGAGGACTTTTTTATCAAAGTAATAGTTGATACATGGCTTCCAGAGTTCGTTTTGTGGGGAAAGGGAAAGTTAAAAGTTGTTGGAGGACGTAACTATGAAAGGAAACTAAAGCTTTCATCGGCCGTTCGTTAAAGGAAAGCACTAACAAAATTGATTTGTAGGAATTTCTTCAGAATTAATAGGACATATCTTCGGCTTTTTATTAAGCCTAGGTTTGAATTTCTTTAGAACGCTAATACAAATAGCTTCTACGAATGACGTGTGCGATCGGGGGATCCCCTCAGGAACGAAGTGCCTTCCGTTTATCGTTTTCAAACCATAATACGTGAGTATTATGGTTTGAAAACGATAAACGAATGACAAACAAATATATTTCACACAAACAGACACCATACATTGTTAGTTGTTGTAAAAAAACCGCATCAAAATCCGTTGCGTAGTTTTAAAGATTTATGCATACATAGGGATATAGGGACAGAGAAAGTGACTTTGTTTTATACTATGTAGTGATTAATTTTATTTTAATTCAAACTTAATTTTATACTGTTCATTGTGCCCTACAGGGTGCATAATTGTACCTTAGCTTCAAGCCTATTGGAAGATCCTCACACATTATGGAATGCAATTAAAAATATGAATATGTAACAAAATTATTTTTTTAATTGGTTTTCATTTTCACCAAATTCCCACGTTCTCTTTCTCGGTTTGTCTGTTATGTTATGAATAAAATTTCATGTAGCAGGCATAATCCATTTTCGTTACCTGGGATTTCTACCAGTCAACTCCTCCTTAAACTTCTATAAGCATTTGTTTCAAATAAACCAATTACAGAGGCACTTTTGAATTGTCATAGGGTCAGTCAGTCAGAAAAATGAAGCTAGATGCCCATTCAAAATCTGTAGGTCTGTAGGTGTAATCTATTGAGAAGAACGGGCAAGAAACTCTACGTTCTCTTCGTTCCAAAAGCCCTTGTCAACTTTTATGTTTCGAACTTAAAAAAAATACAGACTTCCATACCTACAACTTCGTATGTAGTAACTGACCAAATTCGAAATCACTTATTTTTTAGTTCCGAATTTAAATTGCACCTACGAATATTTCAGTAAAGTTTGTTTATTTTGTAGTAAAACGTTGAGCCTCTAGTAAAATGCTGTCGGTCCATTCTCTATGTAAATATATTAGATACACTTCAGAGAATGTAACCTAGATCTAGATAGGTTTATGTTTAGACCGGCCTCTAGCAGTATGGGGACTCCTATTTTAGTTATAAAATGTAAAAGTATTTATTCAACGAACGCTATGAAACTTTCTCTTGATATGTACGCGTTGTTGTTACATGTTCGTATATTTACGAGCATTCATATAATTTTGTGTACACTTTTTCCCGGACATGATAAGCGTGTTGAAAAAACATGAATGGCATATTTTATGTACCGTACCGTACCGTTCAGTCAATGTTATAAATTCAGTTCAAATAAGACATTGAAAATTTAATTTTAAATACTGGTTATAGTACTTATAATAGGAGTTATTACAAACTGATTTTAATATGTAGCCTACGATTTGTGAATAAAAAAAAATGTAAAATCTAAATATTTGTACAGCTGAAATGCCGTAGGTATATAGTGAAACCCATTGACCTTAAGAACTTATGTTAGCTACCTATATTCATGCAAATAAATATATCATTAATTCATTCAATAAAATCTATTTATTATTTTCTTTAACTATTTATTATTCTAACACATAGTTTTTTTGACACTACTTTCCCTCATCTTAGAAGAAATATATTTGTAGTATGTCCAAGCCGAACGCGCGAAACAGTTACAGATAAAAAATTTTAGATTCAAAAATCGATTCAGTCTGAATCGTTTGTCCTTAGCCAACAGGTACACGCTGTCTTAAGTGACATGGTAAAACAAGGCACGTCGTAGTGATGCGGAAAGTTTACCTCAAAGTGGAAAGAAATTTGCCACACCTGTGCCCAAACATTTTGGAGGCATCATGTATGCTGAAATACTTACCTACCAGCTATTCCCATGTAAATTATGCTTAATATTAAAGTGGTATAAGATAGACGTTGGCGGTGTTTTGTTCAAGCATAGGTAGGTATATAGGTACCTACTTTATTAACATATATATTAATATATAAAAGCGAAAAGTCACCTTCTTACATTCACCTACTGATTAATTACGAAATCTCAAAAACTACTTGATCTATGAAGATGAAATTTGGCACTGAGGTAGATTATGAGTGGGAGACGTCAGTTAAGAATGGATTTTAGGAATCTTACCTAAAGGGGTGAAATAGGGGGTGGATGTTTGTTTGAAAAATGTCAAGAATGTCGCAGGCGCAGTAGCGCGCAGCAACTAGTAATACATGAAATATACCGTTGTTTAGTTAGTTATATAGAGTACCGTTATAATTTCATTTACTTTGTTAAATTATATTCATTCATCTTTTGACTTTCTCGGGACCCTGGGATCCCGGTCCTTTGGAAAACGTGCGAAGGGCCGAAGCCAACACGCAGAGGCCCGTTTGTTTTATTAATGAAATAAATTGTAGCACCAACGGAGTATTATCCCTGTTCGCACTACATAAGTGCACCCAAGGACAACCCCCGGTGGGTGTAGGAGTATTGAAGTTTATGGAAACAAAGATGTTTGACTATGGGTTATGATGGCTAAACTGAACTAGATGACTAGGACGATGGAAATACCCCTGTTTGATCAATGTTCCTTCTAGAAAATACATCCGTATGAAATGACAGAGGGTGACTTGCACACTCAATTATTACTCATTCATCTAATTATTATGCATATTATTTTATTTCAAGCCAGCTGCCCCTTGTCAACTTTGACAGGTGTCTCTCACATCTATTCATTTCTGAACGTAAAACAACTTTTGTCTCCGAATTGCCAATGAATTATTTATTATAAGACGTAGAGGTGACTGAGGCTCTACTCACAGTACTCAGTTAAAAATATTACTTCTTTTTTTTTTTGGTAGCTGGTTATTTTACCTTGTTTTAACGTAAATCAATGTTTGTCTCCGAATTGCCAATGAATTATTTATTATAAGACGCAGAGCCTCAGTCACCTCTGCGACTACTACAGTACACCGTTAAAAATATCACATTCTTTTTTTTTTTTGGTAGCTGGTTATTTTACCTTGTTTTTCTTTATGTGTTGCGTAACATTAAAATCGAAAATACGTAACATTTTATCGAAACCGAACAATTCACCTTTTTACAACTTATACCTAAGTAAGTATGTCTAACAAAGTAAAATTTGCTTCCGTGCTTAATTAATGAAACACTAAGCAACCTGTTTCTTCTCGTTGTAAAGTTTATTTTGTACTTATTATATATTGACTTTGTACCCAACATTTTGAAGTTGGTGCAGAAATATTTACTCAAGAGTGTTTTTTTTTTTTTATAATACCTACTAATATTATTTTAAATATGTAAAAAAAAATGTTTTTCACTCAATCTCGCAAAAATGAATTTGGAAAAAAACGTGACACCTAGATTGTTTACAAACTGTAATAACATACCTATAATTTTATTCTAAATTTATTTATGTTAGTTTAATTAAAACGGTTAGTGACCAATGACAATAATTAAAGGCACATGTAAAATAAAAAATAAATTCAGGAAGACACGAAATTAACAAAAAAAATAAATAATAATCTAGTAAAATCCTGACGTCGACACGGGCGAACCACAGGCAGATGATAGTATGAATATATTTTGAGCTGTATATGCTCTTGGCTATTCGAATAGCCAGGAGTTGATGGGGCTTTCACAGAGGGTAGTTCGATTATAACGGATAACGGGAGCTCTGAACATGGCATTTGAAGAACCATTGGTTACTTTACCCTACTGCAACTTCTAACAAACCATTTTGCACTTTTATGATTACGATCGTTATCGATAGTCATAAAATGAATGGAAATACGTTATAACATTATCGTGGATGGAAAAAAACGTCTTCATTTATTCTATACAATATACTTTTCTGTTATCCTGATGCTTATAAATTATGAAGAGGCTCATTTTCATAGCTTTTGGGAGTGGTGATGCTTAAATCATTGACTGCCACGCAGCAGAATAGAAAAACTATTGTTTGTCGGACACACGGTGACCGCGTTGGCGTTCAACGTGTTAAATAATATTAATAAAAAAAAATGTTACGTATAGGCACCAGCATTTAATTTAACCACTTTGTTGGCGTGACTAATTGTATACGCATGCCAAAATGTAGCTTTCTAGTACGAAAAGTCGCTGAGCTAAGCCGCACTGAAACTGTACCTCGACTTGGTGAAACTATATGCAAGGTGTGGCGAAAATAGTGCTCCACCGTTATGGATTCGATAAAACAGATAAACTATAACATATTTTATCACAATATTAACCATTTTTACCTAAGGGTTCCGAAAATATTTTCTTTTAGTCTTTTATTTACGATATTTCTACGTTTTATTACTAATTATGTTGTAGTTTCAATAAAAAACATTATTTTTTTAGTTTGATTTTTGTTAATTACTGCTGAATACTAGAGCAATCATGAGAAAATATGATTTTTTATGTAAATTTAGATCTTTTGATGTAAACGTTGGTTCTTCTCTAGTATCGTTTTGGACCACGGAAATGAAAAGTCGACGATAAAAAGAACCATGCTTTGCCCCGTTAGACTGAGACCACTAGTTCAATAAAATCATTAACTAGGTAAAAAAAAGTGAAGCAATCGACTAGAACTGGACTTCTAATGAGCGGCCCAATAGCGAACAGCTCAGATGTTTACGGCTTAATTAATTAAATAATGCAGGTATCTACATAATTTGCTTAAATGATTCTTTTTGCTAAATGATAATTTCCTTAAATGATTCTTTACTACCTAGAGATTAAGGAGCAATTGTGAGTATCATGGTACAAAATAATTTAATGTGTTATGACTGTACATATAAATCAATGAAAAAAAGACGTGCTGATACTAGCCAAATACAGCAGAAAAAAGAAGTACCCAAGAAAATCAAATTCTAACAATAAAACAACATTCAAGCAAACAAATTCATTTTTGTTCTGATTTTGTGAACCGCAGCCGTACCGCGACTCTTAAGAAGGTCGTAATGAGATTTCATCTCTTACACACGTCATGTCTTTGTTTAGCTGCTCTTTCACCTTGCGGTTGTAAAGGTTTCCGTCAAACCATAAACGCGAACATGAAAATAAGAAATTATAATAAAGTTTCTGCGAACTCAAAACTATGATGTACGAATTTGGTTTAAAAAAAAACTCATTTATTTAACATACAAAGTGGCGCTACAATGGTGATTTTAATTTAAGTATGTATAAGTTGTTATTGTTATAAGTGAGATGGTGTCTCATTTAAAACATATAATTATACGTTTTCACATTTATTCAGCTGCACCCGGCCAGACTGGCAGCCGACCACGATATAGTTGGGAAAAGGCTAGACAGATTGATACGTTTTCACATTTTTGTTTCATGAAGACATTATATTTTCATTAAACGTTATTATTTACGGAGTCATTTAAAATGTTAGAAAATAGCATCTTAGAGTAACCAGTACTTAAAAAACTGTCACGAGCGATCATTTGCCAGGGTCACGCATATAACATTCGTATCAATGAAATTAAAACGAATAAGCAATACTATTATCTCAATTTTAGTTATTTTTATTATTTAGTTACCCTATCAACATTTACATGATTAACGGGCACTAGCCCTACCCGTGTGTTAAACTAATGTCACCATTGTAGCGCCACATTGTATATATTTTTTGTAATGTTGGACAATGAAAGTAGATACATAAATACGGGGTGTTAGTTATTCTGCCCCCATTCTAGGAAAATGCGTTAACGCGACGGTCCCGCTAAACGCCCGCTGGCCGCCTAGCCGAGAAGAAGTACGGGGCAATATTCTATTCAGTTAGAAGAACTCGATTGTATACAACAGTATGTCAAGTAACAAACATTACAAAACAGAAGCCGTGAATGAATCAGCATTGCCATCCAACGTGGCAACGCTGCCAGCCTTTTCAGCCAATTTCCTACTGACAGCGATGAGGCTGAATTTTTTGACACTCAATGACCTCTTCCCTTTTTTTGTTCTTTATATTTATATAAATAAAAATATATAAAATAAGACATTTTACATAAAATATAATAATTAATAAAATATTGAGTGGGTATGAATAAAATATTGTCTTTACGATTTGTGTGCCACACAAGTGTAATGTAATTAAAACCATGATAAAAATATGAAACCGCTAAATGAAAATATTCGTCATATTGTATCAGCTAGCAAACTTCAATATACTAACATAATAATTAGAAATCTATACTAAAGGACATTGTTACCTTGAATACTTCGTCAGCAGGTCGAGAGAGAACATGGTTAACGTTAATGGCTGGAAAATTAACTTAGCTTGACGTAGTTTCCAAGCGTGTATATTATACGTTGACTTTGACCTGGAAACAGCCTGGAAAACAATATTAACACATAATTAGTTACCGGTATCGTTTATATTCATTTCATTTATTTTTCACGTTCGAACCACACGAGGTAAACCCGCGATCAGGTGCAAATCAAAATCAGATCTTTTATTTTTGAACAACTTTGTTCAAAGGAAAGCGATTCCGCTGCTACACAGGTTAATTAACCATAAAATATTTACTGAGCCGGCGGAAAAGAGCCAGCAAATTGATACTGAGGTACATTTATAATTGAAATGTACAAACCTCTTGTTGTAATTTGTCTAATAGGGTTTCACCACAAATAATTCTGGAACATGAAATCATTAGAACATTGGTGGCCCAGGGGTATCAGCCCCGACTTACGAGTAGTGGGTTCGAACCTAGATAGGTGCTTGACTTTGGGTAAATAATTTCATCACCACTGCTGTTATAACGGTGAAGGAAAACATCACCAGGAAACCGGAATATGACTATCTATTACTATCTACCAACCCGCACTGGGCCCACGCGGGCGATGATAGCGCTATCTCTCTCGAAGAGAGGACGCGTCTGCCCCAGCAGTGGGAACAATATAGGCTGGCTATGGTTATACACCATTGTTCAGTGGTGGCATGGAATGGTATTATTTTCCCGCTCTCCAATCGGTGAAGGACAACTGGAATGCATCCTGAGGAAATAGTCATGTCCTAGAACCAACATTCGAAGACATGTGACATCCAAGAACCCGCACTCAGTCGTGGTGAATTGTGGATCACCCCCTCTCACAAAGAAAGAGTTTATGGCCCAGTTGGTGGAATGTCATATGATTGTGATTACAATTCAAGAGATATATCATAATGCGTTGCATACGTTGCGTTCGTGGGATCAGTTTGTGTTTAGCTTTATGAAAATCATTCAATCAATCATTTATTTCGACCTAGTCTGAAAATCAGCACTTTTTGAAGGCCAAAGTAACATAAGACAGTCCCCCAAAAACACCCGCCCTTCACCACTTCCTAGTGCTTTATCAGGAAAAAGAAGTGGCGCAACGAACTCCCCAGCAGTACAGGCTGTCTGTTCAGTTGGATGAACTTGATTCTACACATTTATCGTATGCGACACGTTTGGCGACATGACGACACGTTTGGCGCAGCGGTTGAGCGATTGACTGCTGCGCAGCATGTCGCGGGTTCGATTCCCGCACGGAACAAATATTTGTACGACCTGCAAGTATTTGTTCCGAGTCTGGGTGTTTTTCTATGTATAATATGTATGTATTTACAAAAAAAAATGTATATAAGTAGTTTATCAGCCATCTCGTTACCATAACACAAGCATTAGGTTGCTTAGCATGGGACTATATGGCGTTGTGTGAAATGTCCAAGGATATTATTATTATTATATTTATGCGAAGTAATTCATAATACGTAAACATCACATTAAAATCAATTATTTGCCACGTTGCTGTATGTCATTATTACTTCAGTGTGAGAATAAGACGGGGCTACACAGGACGTATAGCTCCTTCTCTTTCCTACTAGAAGTAATATAAACATAATACTGCTAGAGGTGGTGGTCAGCTTCTGTTGTTTACTCATTCCCTTCAACAGATAGAAGTTGCAGGGAATTTAATAGTTTTAAAAATCGCTTTTACAACACTAGCACTTTACGACGCGGGACTTTTTAACATATTATATTCTCGGCGAGTACGGAATGTAACTTTACGAGCGTCAAATCGCGTAAAATAAGGCTGAAGTAGGTGAACGGAAATAGGAGTCGGTGGACATATTTCGCGAGGCAATCTAAACTTATATTACTTCAAAACAGGCCGTACGTAAATGTCCTTGGCTGTACAAGTATATTCCTGGGGTCCAATGCTCACAAAAAAGGTCAAAGGGCCGCCGCAAAGTGCGTTCAAGATATTTTTAAAGCACTTAGTAGGTATAAGAGGTCTGCATGAATTATTTACGAAATTAATGGAGTCTTCGATACAGTCCTGCGCTTTGCCCAAATTCAAAATGTGCCAATTGCCTAATACGTATGTCTGAAGTTCACGTTTCGTTCACAAATAAATAAAATACGTGCGAGTCGGCTACAGATAAAAAAAAACTTAATTAAAAGTGACGATTCACCGATTTTAGGCGAGTAAATCTATGAGCTTTGGCTTACAAACCGAAAACTAACCGCGAATCCGGAAAATACTAACTAATTAAAAAAAAGGTTTCGTTATATTGCATCAATACTCATCACCATCTTCCAAGATCCAAAACAGGTCGTAAAGTATGCATTGAGCGAGTAATTGATATGATACCGTAAAATAATAATGCCTCCCGACGACCTGACCCTCGCACCGCAGCTGGGCCGAATATTTCATCTGAGTAATTAAAACTTACCGCATAACGTCGGTATTACGCTTTGATCAGAAGTTTAGCTGTCACCAGTGATTTCAATGAATTATGTTTTCACCTCACAAACTCGGAAAGATTTGCATTTTACCCGCTAGCGGGGAAAGAGTTTTTAAAATTCGAACCTTTCAATGTATATATTGTAATTGGCTATTTGGCACGGTCAAAAATAAAATATGAAATCACATACAAAAAAGATCGCTCGTCTTAAAATGTTCCATCATCGCATCGTGCAAAACAATACGCGAAGATATAAATGTAAAATATTTTATGCTAATCAGTATTCCATTTGATTCCAAAAATCCTTATTAAATCCTTAATAGGCTAAATAATATTTCCGGAAAATTTACTTATTATTAGTAAAATCAGTATTTAAATGAGAATTTCTAACGCTGTTTCTGTAAAGGCGCGCTGGTCACATGACACGTGTGACGTGACAGGCAAGTAATTAAGTTATTAACCTTTACGTGTGAAACAGTGCATCTGCGTAACTTTTAACGATTTTCTTGTATTGAATATTGTGGTGTATAAATGGTGTGTAGCGCCACAGTGCACAAATACCTACATTATAAAATTTGTCTCCATCAAAATGGAGACAGATTTTGTTGTGTTGTGTTGTTGTTGTGTTTGATTAGAAACGAATATTTATGCCATTAGTTATAAGATTTATCAGAATTTAACAAAAATTGCTTCGGATGTAGCTCAAAGATCGAACATAATACTTACCCAGATAACACAAAACGCAAACTACAATCACACAGTTTACTTGTGTGTGACGTCACAGGGCGTTCCCGCCACAAAAATATTACATTTTGTTTAGTTTTATCTACGAAAATATCCATTGTTAAAAATAAAGTAAGACATTATTATGTTATTTTTCTATGATGGGATAGGATTACCACAATACCACAATTGGAGTTATATTTTCGTTTGAGTTGTTAAAAAGCCTATTGTACCTTTATAATAAAATCAGAGCGAGGCGTGGAAAGGGGAGAGGGGCGCCATTGCCCTGTTGTGACTTAACTGAGAGGCTAAAAATAAACTATAATAATAGAAATAAAAAATAAAGCAATATACTTTTTTTTTGAGGTTGGGATGCTATCAAATGAGGGGTTATTTGATGATTGATTGATGATTCTCCCGCTCTGGGTGGAGCGGAAGGGAGTGTCAGACTCTAACTGACTAAAACCCATCCTTGTTCCTTCCTTAGCCCTTTATGTTCCGGGGTAGCGGTAACCCTTGCTGACAATCCCGCTGCCCCGGAAAGTAAGCTACTAGACCCACTGTTAATGCATTTCCATGGAAATTCAAGATTAAACAGTTGGTAAATTATTTACACAGGATCCGTTTTATCTCGACTTGACGAAGAAAATCAAACAGTTGGTAAATTATTTACACAGGATCCGTTTTATCTCGACTTGACGAAGAAAATCAAGAATTTTCCTTATTATTTTATTCAGGAAGTAAATGGATGGAAACCGCCATCAACTTAAAGGGCGGGAATATATTTATAGACGTCTTCCATCCAGGTGTGGGAGAATAAGGACGAACAACCTATTTAAACAGCAAGTTCACCATCAAAGAGGTTTAAACAGTAAAATAATGTAATTAAAGAAATCCTTAGGTAATCACAAAAACCGCGCAACGTCTCCCGGCCACCGTGGGCCTATGGACTGTGAGTAATGGGTAGCTCACCCATCTCAGCGCGCTGGACGGCGCATTCGTGTTCCTCGTGCGCCTCAAAGAGATGCCAGCATTAGGGACGGGGCCTGTTAGGGCTTACGCCTGCTGAGTCAACAAGACTGTCCAAAAGGGTAACTGCTGCCTTGGCACATATAGGGTTAAGGAAGGAACATGGATGGGTTTTCGTCAGTAAGAGTCTGACATTCCTTTCCGCTTCACCCACAGCGAAAGGCATTTGATGATTACACTTGACACTTGACACTTTAAGAAAGAAAGAAATGAATATTCGGGGCACCGTTTTCGTTAGTCGATAGCGAATGATTGCGTTTTACGGGCAACCGGCACCGGCGGCAGTTGCTTTGTAGCCTCATTTTGCTGACCAATGAACTTCATTGGTTGTTACTCTTGGCAGAAATACCCTACAGACGGTGTCCCAACCACATTTTCGACTTTTTACTTCTATTAGTCATTCCCCCGCCCGCAGGAAATCCCTGCATGCTGTATATCGACCGAGTAATGAAAATGAACTATTACTGATTTTATTTGACAAACTTGTAAAACAGTTGAACATCGAAATGTGTGTGGCCACTTCAGTGACGTATGATATGACCCTCACAGAATAGTTATTTTAGAACCTTTAAACCAGCAAATGTTCCGCGGGAATTGAAGTGAGCTGTTTTCCATCAATGTGCGGTCCAGTCAGTCTTTATTTAGTGTAATTGATTGGCTAAATTGACTGAAAGCCGTGGCTTTGAAGCGAGGTTCGCACGAAACGTTTTCATGTTTGGATACAATTGGTAACACACAATTGTTTTTTAAATAGAATCACGCTCGGTGTAGATGAGTTAAATGTTAGCTTTTTGTTTTAGAAATGAAAGTAATGTCTGCCCACAATAAACTTTGATAACATCTAAGTATAATAGGTAAGTAATGCATTACTGTATACTCCTTGGTAAGACTGGCTGTCAGATTTTCGGGCTTCTGACGACCCGTAACGACTGTCAAAGGTGCACAAATGACAGCCGGGATCCACCCTGCCTAGCCTAGCTACCCTAGCTACCTTACCTACCCTAGCTACCCTAGCAACCCTAGCTACCCCATCTACTCTACCTACCCTACCTACCCTACCTACCCTACCTACCCTACCTACCCTACCTACCCTACCTACCCTACCTACCCTACCTACCCTACCTACCCTACCTACCCTACCTACCCTACCTACCCTACCTACCCTACCTACCCTACCTACCCTACCTACCCTACCTACCCTACCTACCCTACCTACCCTACCTACCCTACCTACCCTACCTACCCTACCTACCCTACCTACCCTACCTACCCTACCTACCCTACCTACCCTACCTACCCTACCTACCCTACCTACCCTACCTACCCTACCTACCCTACCTACCCTACCTACCCTACCTACCCTACCTACCCTACCTACCCTACCTACCCTACCTACCCTACCTACCCTACCTACCCTACCTACCCTACCTACCCTACCTACCCTACCTACCCTACCTACCCTACCTACCCTACCTACCCTACCTACCCTACCTACCCTACCTACCCTACCTACCCTACCTACCCTACCTACCCTACCTACCCTACCTACCCTACCTACCCTACCTACCCTACCTACCCTACCTACCCTACCTACCCTACCTACCCTACCTACCCTACCTACCCTACCTACCCTACCTACCCTACCTACCCTACCTACCCTACCTACCCTACCTACCCTACCTACCCTACCTACCCTACCTACCCTACCTACCCTACCTACCTACCTATATACAATAGATACCTGTAATAATGGACATATGATAAATATTGCTTTTTATTAATCTCGTATTGCAAAACGAAATCAAAGTATTAATTTGTTGCATCTCTTGGCTCTGTTTACATAAATTTTACATAAATAATGAATTATGCTTCCTTATAACAGAAACGAATACCTCATACAAATACGTAATACGCAGTCAAGGCCAACAGTCTAGGTTCCTGGAATGAAGGCACTTCCAATAGTAGCAGCCATGCATAGCTCTTGATTCCTCGAACTGCGGAATACGTGAATGTATTCATTTCTCGGTATTCAGCTTGGTCTGAGCGGCCAATTAAAAACTTCCGCTGCAAACTCACATGAAGTTCAAGTTCAAAGGCATTCGTATCTACTTTTTGACTTTCATACGACGGGACAATTTCACTTCTATGTGGCTGATAAAACTTATTACATATGTAACTTATTGAACTATAACCCTCTGGTCATACGGAATATACGGTATATTTATAATTGTCTAAGTCAACGTCACACCATACTTTAAGTAGGTTAGTTATAGTAATTTACAACTTATGAACTGATTCTAGTTGTCCCATCTAACGGGTAGTTTCGTGTGTAGAAGAATGTGCATGAAAAATGTATAGACTTACAAAATTATTTAAATATGGAAAAGTTGGTTTTACAGTTTTTTTTTATTTGGGTAAAACAAACAATTGTACAGTATGTTTTACAAACAAAAAAAATATGGTAAGGCAAAACGGGTAAATGTTCAATTAAGTGTTTATTCTTAATTAGGTAGGTAAGTAAAAATTACATTTAAATACTAACTTAAGACAGGGTCATAAGATGACATTTATACTGCATTACATGTATATAATTTACGTTGAACAGTTTCAATCCCTTTAACATAATATTTCTCGTAGTAGGGGTCTCATATTTTGCATGCGTACTGAAGCTGCGGGCGAACCAAGGGCTTTAATAGTTGCAAGTACGTGCCTGGCTGTTTGAAATCAGTAGAAGCTCTCATGACAAGGTTATAAGCGCACTAACGAACCAGGCAGTTAAGTGGGTGTTATGTAACAATCAGTATTGAAGCAGAAATACAACCTTTTACGTAACCTGAAGCAAACCTGAGAAATCATTAATTGTTATTGTTTGTTGTTTGCCTAGTGGTGTGACCGTCGGACTGCAAAGCCATAGGTCTCGAGTTCGAACCCAAGGCACGCACCTCTGATTTTACGGATTCATGTACGTATTGTATAGTTATCACTTGCTTAAAAATCGGTGAGAGAAAATATCGAGAGTAAACCGGCATGTCTGAGAGATATTTCTCAACAATATGTGAAGGTAAGTCAGAGGCCCATGGGCAGCATAAAAAACTCTGACACCTGGTTAGTCACTACCCACACGAAAAGAAGAAGAATTGTTATTCTATTACATTTCTAAGATAACATAATCCAACATAGAATGCATCACCGCTGGACCGTTTAGGATTTTAGGTAGAGGCTAAACGCAACCATATTTTTGTTAAAAAAAAAAGAGTACCTGTGTGTGCTGACCTAAATGAAAATATATTGTCATTTTGTTAGCGTCAACATGACAATGTTATTCGTTGGAACCGACGTTTGGTATCCGAAAAATAAATATAAAGTGTTCGTGGAACTGAGTTTATAATAAACCGCTATGCCCGTAACTTCGTTAACGTGCATGACGGAAAAGAATAATTATTCGCTTAAAGAAGGAATAAGTATCGTTCCTCTTTTAAAAATGAGGAATCTGGCCAGGTGGGGACCTGGGGTACCGCAGCCCTTTCAACTCACTCACTACGTCTGTAGTGTTTATAATATCAATGCGACGAAGTATCACTTAGGTTTTGGAGAATGAAGTATAAACAAGGCGCTTGGTCGAGGCGCATTATCTGTGCAGCTGCTATACTTATAAAATCGACTGCCCATCTGGCGGACTGTTCTGCAGCATCATAATAGTGAATAAAGACCAAGCATTAAGAGCGCTGTTGAAAAGTTTCTAAGACAACAGGCAAAAAAAAAATTAAATTATCAATAGGTACCTATAATATTATGCATGCAGCCTTTCAATGCATGTGTTCAAGCAGTGGGGCCATTATAGGCTGACAATTTTTATGCTTTTTGCTTAGTTTTAAAGATAACCAAAAAATTCTGATCATCACTTTGATTTAGTCATATTTTACTGGAAAAACCATGAAAATCACACTCCCATTAAGTAAGTGCACTAATTAAGGGTCCATCGTTAAAATTAAATATATTACAAAAACAATATAACCGACTTCCATTAAAACCACTGCAATAACTTAAATTTGAAAACTCGTTAGCAAGAAATTACCGTAACCAAAGGTCGCAAACAAGCATTGAAGTGTTTTCTTATTAAAGTCGGTAAAGAGTTATTTAATTGTGGTACCTGCGTCACACAAATTAATGTACTTCTCAATATTTTTATACTAAGCATTTTTCACATACCGTACTATAACCCAGACACTATATCAGTATATCCGAATTACTATCTAGGTACATACTACCCCCTCGCACTCGTGACCAAGTAATAAACTAAAACAGCCATATGGGCCGATCCATCTGGTTAAGTTACGCTTGCTGGGTTGGTCCGTGGATGGGTGACCATCTTTACATAACGAGAGTCCTCCGTGCCTCGGAAAGCACGTTAAGCCGTTGGTCCCGGCTGTCATTTGTGGATCTTTGACAGTCGTTAAGGGTCGTCAGAAGCTCGAAATTCTGACATCCAGTCTTACCAAGGGGTATCGTGTTACCCAGTTACTGGGTTGTGGAAGTCAGATGTCAGAAGCAGTGGCTCCATGTAAAATACTGGTATTCATCTGCATGCGGTTAGTTATAGTTAGGAAAAGGCTAGGCAGATTGATTGATTCTACCCCCTACAAGCTACTATACTTATGTATGTAAACGGAAATGTGCTTTAGAATTATACTAAAAAACTACAACTACAAACTTAAGACTAAGCGCTCGTGAAGCTATTTAACTTTGCTTGTTATGAAAAAGGCGGGATTGTCTGACGCGACACATGGCCACGCTATGCACGAATGCTTCCCTGGCAAACTGAACCGCGCACTAACGTGGAAATTTCTTCGTGTATCAAGCGTAACAAGACGCTCAACATAAAGGATTTGTTCTTTCTCTTCTTTTTCTAAGCGTGTCAATGGCAAAAATAATACTTGCATATAAATATATATTTTAAATTGGTTTGGCCCCAAAATTCAGCAACGCGTATATCGTTCGCTGACACAGCCGTTAGGTCCTCACGTGTGCAGGTGACGGGACATGCGGTGCAAGATGGGAGGTGAGCCATTATCCGTGGGGAGACGCTGCATACACGACGGAGATTTGAAACGTCTATAAACCCATGTGGAGGTTGTCCTTACTACGAGCTACTTGGGTATGCAGTCTGTTTAAGATTTTCCATGTAGGCCACGGTAGCTTGTGCCCAGATGGGAGGCTTTCTGATGGTACAGCGAAGAAATCAGGAGGCTTCAACAGTTCTTGCCAGAGGTCACATCTACATGTGGAGGGGTTGCCTTCGGATATGTAGATAATCAATCAGATATCTTTTCCAGTTAGCAAAGAAACATTTTTTTATCCAAAAACGAACTTTGGTTTAGGTAAGTTCTCGCTCCTGAACAGTTTTTACAGATTAATCCGGTATCTCATGTTACATGTATGTCGACTCTTGACATCAAGTAGGCAACAAGTTAAATAATGTTTGTACCCAATGTTCCTGGAATGCGGCTGTTTGTTGGAGTTTTCGGTGTTAAATCCAACCACATTGTCGGTTAGAACTTATAAATCGATACTTAAATAACAACCTTATCTCCTATAGATGCTAACTTTGAGAATATCAACATGACACTTTGATATTGAGGTACAAAGTTTCATCGTTAATTTAGTATGAAAGAAGTTCCAGGTAGTCTTTATCTAGCAAGGTATTTAATCAAGCTTCGGACATGCTAATAGAATTTAATAAAGGTTTTACTTAGAACCACGGAAGTGTATTTTAGAGATTTTCAAGAATATTGAAATAATGATAAAACCATTATTTTACTTTCCCACAGCTGGGCAAATACTGAGAAGGCACAAGCATTGATCACCGCGCTTGCCCAAGATGGGTTGCCAAATTCACAGTTGTCTTATATTAACTATAGCTAAGCGGGGCTATTGTCCGAAAGGGTTACCGCCACCCCGGAACATAAAAGGCTTTTTTTTTTTTTTTTTAAGGCTGGGAAATCATCCAATGACTGCTCCCGCTCTGGGTGGAGCGGAAGGGAGTGTCAGACTCTTACTGACTAAAACCCATCCATGTTCCTTCCGTAGCCCTTTATGTTCCGGGGTAGCGGTAACCCTTTCGGACAATCCCGCTTACCCGGCAGGCTTGGCCCTGAGGGGCCCCTTCATATGCTGACATCTCTTTGAGGCGCGCGTGGAACATATACGCGCCGTACGGCACGGGTCTGGTGCTGATCGGACGGTGAGTCACCCATTACTCACCGCCCGCAGGCCCGCGCCTACGGTGGCCGGGAGTCGTCACGTGGCTCCCGACGCCCGGAGCGTCTCCCGCGGCGGCTGGGACGGGAGGACCTTTCTCTCTCCCATCCCGCCACCTCCTTCGCGAGCATGACTTTTTCGCAGAAGGAGGTGACTGCCTCCCACTCCCTCTAGCCCCGGACCATGGCTTGCACCAGGGCCGGGCGCGAGAGGTCGCCGCCGAACATAAAAGGCTAACGAAGGAACTTGGAGGGGTTTTAGTCAGTAAAAGTCTGACACTTCTTTTCGCTCCACCAGAGCGGGAGCGGTCACTGATGATTTCCCATCATCAAAGAAAAATAAAAATAACTATAGCTTCTGCCCGCAGCTTCGCCCGCGTGGATGTCGAAAATTGTTACGTTATTGGAGTTTTAGTCAGGATCCCTAATGTTTTTGAAAATATTATACTATAATCTATGTCACTCGGAAATACACACATCAAAAGTGTCTAGGGATCAACATATATTTTTGCAATAACTTTTCTCTTGATTGATATTAATTTAAATTTTCTTTAAGGATTCATCAAATAAAGTGTTTTCGTTTGTCACAGTAACGATAAACCAAGTCACCTTTGCATTAATAAAGAAATTTGCCATTTTCCTAATAAAGGGATTTTTGACATTTGAACCACTAACATTAAAGTTCGAAAAAAAGACTGAAATAACAGTTTTCTTTAAAATTTTATTGGGTAACTTAAACAATTAATAATCCGTGTTTCTACCGCGAACACTAACAACACAAGAACATCGGTTTGGCATACTCAAAATGAGTTCATCCAAATCACGCTGTGGAATGGCCGCCCATGTTCGTTGCAACAACAAAAAAAGGTCTTCTTGCAACTGGATACCCTCCATATTCGGCAGAGCTCTTCTCTGTAGCATATCCCATGCATGCTCAATCGGGTTCAAGTCTGGCGACTGAGCAGGCCAGGGCAGGACATTGATGTTAGCTGCGGCGAGAGTCTGTCTTACAACTCTTGCGGTGTGCGGTCGTGCATTATCATGCATTAACTGAAATAAGGGACCGATTTGCACTTGTAGAGGAACGATGACGTCAGATACAATCGTCTCAGCATAAATTTGAGCGTTGAGGTTGCCTCTGATCCAAATCAACTCAGTTCTTCCGCCGATCCAAATACCCGCCCATACCATGATGGTTCCACCACTATAAGGATGGACTTCCTGGCAGGATTTTAATCGCTGTTGGCGTCCAGGGGTTCTCCAGTGTCGTATACGTCTTGTATCCGGTCTCATACCAAAACGAGACTCATCAGAAAAGCACACGAAACGCCATTGTTCTTCTGCCCAATTTCTGTGTTCAAGAGCCCATTGATATCGAATCCTACGATTGTGCATTGCTATAGGTGGTACCCGTAGCGGTCTTCGGGAATGAAGGTTCACTTCATGCAAGCGGTTTCTGACTGTTTGGTCGCTAATTAAGTTCCCTGAAGAGTGATGAAGCCTCACGGCTAACATCATGGCGGTTATTGTTGGAGCTCTTCGAGTTAAGATTTGAATGTATCGGTCTTGTCTCCGTGTGGTGCAGCGATACCGTCCTTCATGGCGCTCAGCCACGGTACCAGTGCTTCGGTAACGTGTCCAAAGTCGACTGATAACACCTTTTTTTGTTGTTGCAACGAACATGGGCGGCCATTCCACAGCGTGATTTGGATGAACTCATTTTGAGTATGCCAAACCGATGTTCTTGTGTTGTTAGTGTTCGCGGTAGAAACACGGATTATTAATTGTTTAAGTTACCCAATAAAATTTTAAAGAAAACTGTTATTTCAGTCTTTTTTTCGAACTTTAATGTTAGTGGTTCAAATGTCAAAAATCCCTTTATTAGGAAAATGGCAAATTTCTTTATTAATGCAAAGGTGACTTGGTTTATCGTTACTGTGACAAACGAAAACACTTTATTTGATGAATCCTTAAAGAAAATTTAAATTAATATCAATCAAGAGAAAAGTTATTGCAAAAATATATGTTGATCCCTAGACACTTTTGATGTGTGTAGTATAGCTTTCCAACAGAGAAAGAATTTTTCAAATCGGTTCAGTAGTTTCGGAGCCTATTCAATGCAAACAAACAAAGATTCAAATCCTTCCTCTTTATAATATTAGTATGGACTAGTCCAGGTTTCCTCACGATATTTTTTTTAATTATTTCAATAATAAACAACAACGTAGTTAATTTACTGTTTACCGAAGGGCGACACATAAAGTTTAAATCTTCAAATTAAAAAATAATTCTCATATCCGAACGCCCCCGTTCCCAGCTCACCGTTCTTTTGTCTGTGGACTTCATTTAGTTATCAGCCATAAAATATCTGATTGCTACAACCAACAGGGTTATAAGGGTGGGCGCCTGTGTTCCGCGCATGATTATGCAGAGGCGTTATAGTAGGTACACCCACATATTACCAGTTAGGTTTAATGTCTCATGTAACTCCAAGATAAACTAAGAAAATACATAATGAATTGTAAAAGTCACCCAGGTACTTGCCCGGATACAATCTCCCAACTGATCCTTAAAAGGTGAACCTCAAACACTGGGTCATTTATTTTTTATTAGGTTCTCCAACAACTGATTACACTACTGATACAAACACATCATACTTTTTTAATAGTAAATATAATACATATTTTTAATTTCAATTTGTGAGCGCAACTAATGGTTGCGCTTTGAGGAATCATTTAGTTGCGCTTAGTTGGTTGCGCTTAAAAATAGGTGCGCTTTGAGCAATACCCCAAAATAACAGTACATCACTTACTTACAGGTAAACACAGCATGCATAGTACAATAAATCACTAAAATAAGCTAACTTACTTAGTAAAATTTATAAATAGGTATCATTACAACATCATTATTTTAATAATATCATAATTATTAACAAATATAATTACGGGTATAATTGAGGATTCAAAACCATAAAATGCATTTCAGCATCTGAAATGTTAAAGAGTAAACAATAAGCTACATATTTGTTTATTAAATGAGTTGTTTCAAGCAATATGGTTTAAATACTTTCAATTAAGAAAATACGTTACAAACAGTATGAGCTTTTACTTGCGAGGGGTTGAGAATGAGAGCAAATAATATACGTGTTCTGATATTACACTCAATCCAATTACCAACGTTCAATATTATAATAAATAATAATATCCTTGGGCATTTCACACAACGCCATTTAGTCCCAAGCTAAGTAACCTAATGCTGGTGTTATGGTAACGAGATGACTGATAAACTACTTGCATACATTTTTTTTTGTAAATACATATTATAGATATAGAGGAGCTCGTGGCTAAGTACTAACAGCCGCACAGGTCCATCCATCAGGTTAAGCTACGCTTGTCGGGGTTGGCCGTGGATTGGTGACCATCTTTACACGCCGAGACTCCTCCCTGTCTCGGAAAGCACGTTAAGCCGTTGGTCCCGGCGGTCATTTGTGCATCTTTGACAATCGTTACGGGTCGTCAGAAGCCCGAAAATCTGACAGCCAGTCTTACCAAGGGATATCGCATTGCCCAGTTAGAGGAGGTTAGATAGGCAGTCGCTCCATGTAAAAATACTGGAATTCAGCTGCATCCGTTTAGACTGGACGCCGACCCCAACATAGTTGGGAAAAGTCTAGGCAGATGATGATACATATTATAGATAAAAAACCACCCAGACCCGAAACAAATACTTGCAGGTCGTACAAATATTTGTTCCGTATATCAAACGCAACTTTCAAATTCAGGTCAGGGACGGATTTTTAGAGTAGTAACGTAGCTTTGAATTTTCTGCACCGCAATGGTTTTAAAAATATAATCCTAGAGCGATTGAAATTGGATTTTCCGGAATAGTTTTTTATCTTAATTAAACTGCACTTCAAAAACTTATTAGTATTTTTTAGTATCTTTGTGCAGTGATAGCCTAGTAATGCGACCGTCGGACTGCCAAGTCATAGGTCTCGAGTTCGAACCCAAGTCACGCACCTCTGATTTTACGGATTCATATGCGTATTGTATAATTATCACTTGCTTCAAAATCGGTGAAGGAAAACATCGTGAGGAAACCAGCATGTTTGAGAGATATTTCTCAACAGCATGTGAAGCTAAGTCAGAGGCCCATGTGCAGCTTAAAAACTCTGACACCAGGTCAGTCACTAACCACACGATAAGAAAACGTAGTATCTTTGTTGGTTGTTTCTTGCGGTAAGAGGTACTCGACTGACACTTGGTAGGTACATTCAACACGCCCAATACAGAAGATGTAAATTCCTGCAGCTTTTTCTGAGATTAGGTTCGGAGGCCTGCACATCAAGCTACCCCAATCTGTCAAATTAATTTGATAGATTTTCAATTTTAATAAAAAAGTATATAAGACTCATTCTCAATTGGGAAATGGCAGTGTGGTATAACTTGATGTCTGTATATGAATGATACCTGGAAGACGTACCCGGTGCAGCTACAATTGGGTATTTGAAAGGGTAGTCAAAAACGTTACTTTTTATGAACTATCAAAACGCGGCATTTGTACGTGATTTGTATGAAATAAAACAATGTGACGGCACAGATTTTTAGAATCAAATGAAATACTTATTAGCATTAAAAGCAATTTAACAATTACATCGTCGCATTATATTAAATTTCTGTACGGTGATGGAATTTTTTTATGACGAGCGGTTTTTTTTCCATGTGATTTCATATTTTACTTTTGACCAATTCATATGGTCAATTCCGAGACAGAGCAATGATTGCGCATGTAGGTACCAATTCAGATGTGATTATAACCTTTCTTCGCTTTTAAGAAGTAAATTAAAACGAGGTATTTACGATCTGTCAGCACTCTGCCGTCACTCTCACAGTTCTCTAGAAAATACGCAATAAAAGGATTTTTTTTGTAAATGTCTATTCCTGTACGACGTACAACGAAAAAACAAAGAGCTTTTGACTATTTAATAAAAAGGTATCGGAAAATATATTGGATAACAAAAAGTATTGCTGAGTAAGTAAAGTATTTCTCACTCCACCCTCGATAATGTCAGACTATATACGTAAGTAATACAAACCTAACTCAAAGCCAGTCATTAAAGCGAGAGGTTCCAACCGGTAAAGAATATTGTACTGAATTTTATCATACCTCTAGCCAATAAAGTGATTTAAATTTGGAACCACAATTTTTAAAAATCGTATGACAACTTATTCCAAAATGAAAAATTGAGTACGAGCATTGATCTTCACGTATTATCATTTTGGAACTATTTTGAGAACAACTTTATTAGAACGTAACAAATAGTCGTTTGTATACCCACATTCCAAGTGAATTAGGAATCTATATATATATTATTCTATAGATTCCTAATTCGATTGAGTATTTGCAAAATTAACGCTTTATTTTACTGCTGTGTGTATAGTGGTGGGACGATTGTAGACGAAACTTGGTTGCCTTCCCGCGATTGTGCCTTCTTGTATTTGTAAATTAACTAGTAAATCCGCGGGGAAATATTATCATGTGTTGTAAAAATTAACTATGAGAATCATTAACTATATATTTACTACTATATTTAAGTTGCTTGAGTGACGTTAGATAATTTTGGTCTTACACTAAAAAAATATCAACAACCAAATCAAAATACTTGTTTTTTTGTGGATATAAAATTAATAAATTGTATGTTTAAAGCGCTTCCATTAATCGCTGTTTTGTGTTTAATAGAATGTATTCTAGTCTTTTACCGTATATATACCGTAAACATGAGCAATACCTACAAACCAATATTTATTGAAACCTGTGTATAAAGATATGAAATGTTTTTATTTTTAAATTAAAACTAAAAGGCATCCTGAATGTAACGAGCCAAATCTATTTATATTTTTTCATACGACTACGGCAGGAATATACGTGGTAACAGAATTTTGTTTAGCGTACAAAGAGCTAAAATATTTTTCAGATAATGGCAAACCATTGCTGGTAGCAGCTTTGAATTTTGGAGAGCAATTTTTTTCGGGAAAAATTGGGAAGAAGTGTTTCGACGATACCGCGAAGTTGTTCCATCAAATAAAGTCATTTTTATAAACTAGTTTGTATTAAATACTTTTAAAATTATATTGATACGTTACATAATTCAACCACTAAGTAATTTAAGGGATTTCTGAGATTGGTATGTTAAATTCGAATTTTAAGGATAGGAGGTAGAATAGTATCGTTTTTCATAAATCGCTGCATGTTGACGGCAATTTCTGTTTTTTTTTAAAGATGGCTGATAACTAAGCTAGGGTATATAGATTTGCCTGGTAAGCGGGATTGTCCGAAACGGTTACCGCTACCCCGGAACATAAAGGGCTAAGGAAAGAACATGGATGGGTTTTAGTCAGTAAGAGTCTGACACTCCCTTCCGCTCCACCCAGAGCGGGAGGAGTCATTTGATAACTTTCCACCATAAAAAAAGGGTTTTAAGATTAGGTTTGGTTAGAATTATAACCAAACGCTTCTTACTACACGCTTTCAACTACATCAAAGTTGGTCTCAGCATCACCAAAAAATCGATTTTAATTTAGAGCAAGCTAATAGGGTAATGATTCAATACATTCCATGTTAAACTCTGCTGATATAATTATTAGCCACAACCGGTGAACGGTAAATGAGTTGAGTACTTACATATTCGGAATTGTGAATCGAAAACACAATCAGAGGGTATTTATTGAATTTATAACTGCATGTACACACAGCTTTATAATTGATGTCTACCTTTGTTTACTCAATGCAGAACTTTCCTTCAATCTATAAAAAAAAAATGAATATTGTGTACCCCGACCAAAAGAAATATTGGTATTATATGGGTTATTTAATAGGCTTACCCCCTATTTCATGGAACCTTAACATAATCGAAATGTGGGCGTGGGGTACAGCTGTAGGTACACCTCTGTCTAACCCTCCAGGGACTACTTACTGGATACTTTGAGGGATCATAAAAAAAACACATTAAGTTTATTAGAACATAATATACAATGCGGCAGGTTGTGGTTTGTATATGAATATAAACAAATTTCACCCTTTTTTTTTGAGGGTGGGAAATCATCCCATGAATTCTCCCGCTCTGGGTGGAACGGAAGGGAGTGTCAGACTTTTACTGACTAAAACCCATCCATGTTCCTTTCTTAGCCCTTTATGTTACGGGGTAGCGGTAACCCTTTCGGACAAACCCACTTAAAATTTCACCCTTGGAACAACAATAAAAAATTAGAATTAAACAGCTGCTTCAAACAAACGTGCCAACTTAGACGACTAAATGTATGGAATACGATGAAAATATTTCTCAAATGGCGGAGAAAGCAGGGTTCACGTGTGGCAAGATTTAATAACAGAAAGCTGCTATCTTGGACACTTGAAAAATTGTCCTTTAGAACGACAATGATGCACATATTATGTCACACTCACAACTATCATCCACAACACAGACTCGAAACATATCAATATTATGTTAATTATCATCTGTCACTTAGTTTAGTATTTTTTTAGGTTAGCACGTTAGTAGCCAGTCTTATCAAGGGGTATCGTATTGCCCAATTACTGGCTTGTGGAGGCAGCCGCTCCATGTAAAAAACTGGTTTTCAGCTGCATCCGATTAAACTGGAAGCCGACCCCAACATAGTTGGGAAAAGGCTAGGTAAGATCAGCATCCCTTGGCTTTGGCCTGTGTTATCCTATAAAACCAGCCCGTCGGTGCCGAGATATAAAAATGTATAGGTACCAACAAATAATAACAAATATATTTATTTTCCAAAAAATACAGAATAAGCTTTATTTTTTGGAAAATAAAGATTTTGGGAATAAAAATTGCTTTCCAAATCTGTATTAGCTCTGTGTGAACCACTGCTAATTCTGAATACAAAAATGCTGTCACTACTGTATACGATAAAATATCGTAACGGATATACTTGAAAATGCTCCGTGTGTACCTATATAGGCGGTAACTGTAGTAGTCCGTGACAATGTTTCAAAGTAAGTTTGACGATAAACTCAATCTCAAACTCAAAGTATTTATTTCAAATAAACCAATTACAGGCACTTTTGAATTGTCAAGGGGTCGGTCAGTCAGAAAGATGAAGCTAGTTGCCCATTCCAAAGCAGTAGGTACCTATGGAGAAGAACGGGCTAGAAACTCCATGGACACTCTTTTGAACAAAATATGGTTACAAAATATTGGTTACATAATTCATATTATTATTATACATGTGAGAACGATGCAGAACGTTAAAAGCATCCGATATAAAATATGTAAAAGCAGTTCAAAAATTAAATTAAAACAAGCCATAGCCGCTAAGAGATGACCAGTCTCTACTGACAGCGCCCGTTCACGAACATGACAACATGATTAAGTTCGTAATATTGTTGGTTTGTATCTTTTAACATAAAATTGACACATGCATCGCTTTTGTTTTGGTAAACAGTCCGATCGGACGGCAATCCGACTGGACCAGAGAAAAAAAAAGCTTAATTATTTTCCTGTACACAATAGTACTTTCGATAAATTATAGCTACAGTATTAGGTAGCAGTCACTTGACAAGAAAGTACGGCAATGTTCCTTTGTAAGTAGCTGTCAAAATTTATAGATCTGCACAGGCGGTGGCAAACTTCAATACCAAAGGATTAGGTTACAGTATAAGCGAAACAGTAAGACCATTTTAAGCCAACTCTACATAGTATAAACATTCAGGTTTTTTTTTTAATTCTGTTACTAATGGGATTATTAATAAGAGACAGTTTATATGGAAGTTTGTATAACATTTTTTGCGACGGGAAATACCTCAAAAACTCAAACTCAAAGTATTTACCAATACTATTTGTCTACTTCTACAACAAGATTCTTAAATTCACTGACAATCAATACATAGTCTAAATACCACAGCAAACTGAATAAAATTTTTAAGAGCCACCGCGCGAGCTTCTTAGGAATGTTTTTTTTAATCAGTTCAGAATTTATAAAAATATTTATAACATACATAAAAAATAATAAATACATGCGAACATTCTCTTCATTTCTTAAGGCGGTTAAGTTTTTCGATATTCACCACTATAATCGTGCCGATATTAATTGTATTTGGAGATTTTCGTACAAAACAACAAAACAAAGGACCATGGGCAAAAATGTATGAAGCCTGGGCTCACCCACCAACAGAGATGAGACCACTTTGAATATACTTGTAAAGCACTAAATATAAAGATATAAACTCATTTTTGCGAAGAATCCATGGGGTTATTTTGCTATAAATATTTATCTCCTACCATAAATAAACTATAATCTTGCAACGTAGTGCTGTTATAGCATTGTAGTTTTTGTTGTTTGACATCTTTAACTTGTTTTAATACCAGGTGCAAATAATACATAACAAATAAATCAGCTGCTAACAGTTAAAAACATTTTTATTAACATTTTAATCAATATTAATAATAATATCGTTTAGATGACCTGCCGGTGGATTAAATTGTATGTACCTGCCTAATCCTAGATACCATATTATTGATATGGTATGAGCACAACTTCCTACTGTGCGTCTACCTGTTAGACACGAGCAGTAGTATTGAGCGATGGCATCTCGACCTATTTCATTTCTGTTGACCAGAATATATACGTAATATGTACGTGATCGAACAGGTCTTGATTGTATCCTTCCTCTTAATAGCCACACATTTTGGTGATGAATATTGCATGCTGCTAAATTATTTAGTTCATTTTCACGACATATTTCTATCGTATATAAACCATTGCGTAAATGTTCGCTGCAATATGACTTAGCAAGTTCGATTTGATATGACCCAAGCGATATCATAAAAATCTCATTTATTGTTAGCCGAGGGAAGTCTTCCAACTGATTTGCTTCCATTGTAATAAATGCGGCTCTTAGTCTATTAAGGTTCCTCAGTTGTACATAGTCGTTCAAAAGATTAGGTGTATGGAGCCTTTCATTGGCTATTCTTAATATTTCATTTGCATGTTCATTATCAACTGCTACCTGGTAAAATGCGTTAATAAGAGCGGCTGCAATTTTAAAGTCAACAAATAAATGCGGCAAGGCTCTATTAAAATAATCCTGTCGCAGCAGTTTAAATCTATTTTTAAACTTCCCATTTACAGCTTCTACAACCCACCGACACAATGTTATTAATCTTGATTTGTTCGCTTGAACTGTTGTCAATTGAGTTTCGAACCTGTCTTTTGTAGGTGGGATGTGTGCCTCATATCCCAATGCCTGTAAGTTTTCTAGGCTATCTCGAAAGCCCCTGTCTAAGATGAACACATCATTCCGGTGAAACATCCAGTGGAGAGGATTTTCCTCGTTGTTTAATATATTATTCATTATTGATGCATCAATATGCAGAATCCGTAGCCGCATACGGACCATAAACGTCGATAATGTAGCCGTCACTACATACCAACAGAAAAGGTTTCAAAAGGTTTTGAAACTTATGCAAGCTATAAGTTCTTCTCTGAAATAAAAAGTTAGAGCTTTTTTCGATATACATATAAGTGCCGTCAGCTATAACAATGGCTTTCGTATTTTCCTCGTTGCCAAACAAGCCTTTTGGTAAAACCAGGTTCCTTTGCAGTATATTTTCTCGCCAAATATTGCCAATACCGAGGTGTCTGTTAACGAAGTCATTCATTAAACATTCTCTGGCTATTGCAAGTTTTCGTTCCAGTGTTCGGCGAGATATATTGAACAATGTTGACAATCTCTCGTTTGACTCTCCTGTTCTTAGTTTTGTCATATAGATACCGAGGACAGGCAGTCGTCCGAGAGGTGTGAAAGGGATGGAGAGTGGCGTAAATCACATGGGCGCAGGCGCATCTATTATTTACCATTATTTAAAAGCATGAATATATTGTTACATTAAGTTTTGTAAGTTTTTCTACAAAACCTATTTAGGTGCATATCTTTTTACTGCAATGGAATCGAAGGTGGTGCCGATAGTAACAATTTTAGTACACACAAAATCCTTTACAATGGCATTTATGCTATAACTCTGTTGGACACTGAGCCCTAGACTCTGTACCAAAAATCAATTAACTATGAGCAGTAGTTTAGTCGCAAATATTTTTTTAAGTTTTGCCCCGTTTGCTCACGATGTATCTTTCCTAACAGCGCTCCGGCGCGCGCGCGTCGGTGCCGCTGCGTTACAAGGTCAGTTTTTATTTACAAAGGGTTTACTCTGATTTGTAAGCTACACACATCAAAAGTGTCTAGGGATCAACATATATTTTTGCAATAACTTTTCTCTTGATTGATATTAATTTAAATTTTCTTTAAGGATTCATCAAATAAAGTGTTTTCGTTTGTCACAGTAACGATAAACCAAGTCACCTTTGCATTAATAAAGAAATTTGCCATTTTCCTAATAAAGGGATTTTTGACATTTGAACCACTAACATTAAAGTTCGAAAAAAAGACTGAAATAACAGTTTTCTTTAAAATTTTATTGGGTAACTAAAACAATTAATAATCCGTGTTTCTACCGCGAACACTAACAACACAAGAACATCGGTTTGGCATACTCAAAATGAGTTCATCCAAATCACGCTGTGGAATGGCCGCCCATGTTCGTTGCAACAACAAAAAAAGGTGTTATCAGTCGACTTTGGACACGTTACCGAAGCACTGGTACCGTGGCTGATCGCCATGAAGGACGGTATCGCTGCACCACACGGAGACAAGACCGATACATTCAAATCTTAACTTGAAGAGCTCCAACAATAACCGCCATGATGTTAGCCGTGAGGCTTCATCACTCTTCAGGGAACTTAATTAGCGACCAAACAGTCAGAAACCGCTTGCATGAAGTGAACCTTCATTCCCGAAGACCGCTACGGGTACCACCTATAGCAATGCACAATCGTAGGATTCGATATCAATGGGCTCTTGAACACAGAAATTGGGCAGAAGAACAATGGCGTTTCGTGTGCTTTTCTGATGAGTCTCGTTTTGGTATGAGACCGGATACAAGACGTATACGACACTGGAGAACCCCTGGACGCCAACAGCGATTAAAATCCTGCCAGGAAGTCCATCCTTATAGTGGTGGAACCATCATGGTATGGGCGGGTATTTGGATCGGCGGAAGAACTGAGTTGATTTGGATCAGAGGCAACCTCAACGCTCAAATTTATGCTGAGACGATTGTATCTGACGTCATCGTTCCTCTACAAGTGCAAATCGGTCCCTTATTTCAGTTAATGCATGATAATGCACGACCGCACACCGCAAGAGTTGTAAGACAGACTCTCGCCGCAGCTAACATCAATGTCCTGCCCTGGCCTGCTCAGTCGCCAGACTTGAACCCGATTGAGCATGCATGGGATATGCTACAGAGAAGAGCTCTGCCGAATATGGAGGGTATCCAGTTGCAAGAAGACCTTTTTTTGTTGTTGCAACGAACATGGGCGGCCATTCCACAGCGTGATTTGGATGAACTCATTTTGAGTATGCCAAACCGATGTTCTTGTGTTGTTAGTGTTCGCGGTAGAAACACGGATTGTTAATTGTTTAAGTTACCCAATAAAATTTTAAAGAAAACTGTTATTTCAGTCTTTTTTTCGAACTTTAATGTTAGTGGTTCAAATGTCAAAAATCCCTTTATTAGGAAAATGGCAAATTTCTTTATTAATGCAAAGGTGACTTGGTTTATCGTTACTGTGACAAACGAAAACACTTTATTTGATGAATCCTTAAAGAAAATTTAAATTAATATCAATCAAGAGAAAAGTTATTGCAAAAATATATGTTGATCCCTAGACACTTTTGATGTGTGTATTTAGTTTGTTTGAAAAAATTAAAACCTCATTTTTGGTGCTTTTTATTTTTATACCGTACCGAGTTAAGTATACGTAGTGTAATTTAGTGCCCCCTGTCATATCAACACTGTATAAACCTGAATTTAATGTTAAAATAAAATTTTTATGGCTAACAATTGTCTTTTTCTACGATACTTATTTAGGTGTATATCTTTTTTCTGCAATGGAATTGAAGGTGGTGCCCATAGTAACAATTTAAGGGCGAACAAAATCCTTTACAATGGCATATGCCGTAACTCTGTTGGACATTGAGCCCAATTTGACTCATGGTCCTTTGTGATGCAAGACGGCAAAGTTGTTTTTTAAATAAATAAATATATGGTATCGAATCGGTGTTGGTACGGCAGCCGGCATATTATCGGTACAAATCGGGTTGGTTGTTTTATTTTATTGCACCGTATCATGAAAGGTAAACCTAAGAGAGAAAAATCGAACTTGAAAAAAGTAACTTAATTGACTAACTGCAAATATTGTATACTGTGACATGGATTTTCCGCGAAATGGTGGTAGCACATACATAGCGTTGCATTTGGGATTAGAGGGATTTTTTTTTTTTTAAGGTCAACAGGCACGTATCGCCTGACCTTAACCCAAATGGACTTCGAAAACACTGGTACGTCATCACACATAAATGCACTTCAGAGAATTCGTTGAGCAGAGATTCCATATTTCACAATAAGAACATTGTGTGTTTAGTGACGGCTGTACAGTCAAATATGTATGATGCACCTAAACACACAGGTAGTTTCTCTTTAGTCGACTCGCGTACCTACGAGAGTAATCTGACATAGGTACATAGACAGCAAAATGAAACACAGAATTACTCGCACAGAGCATAAACAAACATCATAATAAAGTAGTAGGTAGTACCTCGATTTTACCTACATAGTTTATTTTATTAGTCGAAACTTAAATACAAAATTAACATTGTATCAAATGTAATTATGTTGAGTAATAGGAAATGAGGAACCCACAACAAAAAGCACGAAATACTATTGTTTGTGAGTTTATGGAGGAGCTCGTGGCTAAGTAGTAACAGCCGCACGTGTCCATCCATCAGGTTAAGCTACGGTTGCCAGTGTTGGCCGTGGATGGGTGACCATCTTTACATACCGAGACTCCGGTCTCCGAGACCGTGCCTCGTTAAGCCGTTGGTCCCGGCGGTTATTTGTACATCTTCGACTGCTGTTACGGGTCGTCAGAACCCCGAAAATCTGACAGCCAGTCTGACCAAGGGGTATCGTATTGCCCAGTTACTGGGTTGTGAAGGTCAGATAGGCAGTCGCTCCATGTAAAATACTGGTATTCAGCTGCATCCGGTTAGACTGGAAGCCGACCCCAACATAGTTGGGAAAAGGCTAGGCAGATGAGATGAGTTTATGGTTAACTTTGTAACATTTTAATAAAATAATGTCCAGTTTATTGCCCGTTCTTATCCACAGAGATCTAAGTTTTAGAACAAGCAACGAGTTTCAATTGTCTGACTCACTTACCTAGACAGTTCAAAAGTGCCTAGGCTGTAAATGTTTGGAGTTGAGTTGGATTCAATACTTTCTACGATTCGATAGCGTGCAAGGAAAGTAAAAAAATGGTGGTTCCAATATGAATGATTGTAATTGTTCAATCATTTTAACCGCTGAGCGAATTTTTTTCTTTTTTTCTCTGATACCTTAAAAATATAACATTATACCATACAAATTACTGAAACAAGCTTATTCCTCTCTCTGCCAATCTATTATTAATTATGGAATAATAGTGTGGGGAGGTGCTGCCAAAACTACTCTCAAAGGTCTTGAGATAGCTCAGCGTGCAATTCTAAAAGTGTATACTTTTCGTCCAATTCGTTTTCCTACAAACACTTTGTATAAGTCTTGCGAAGTCCTAACAGTAAGGCAATTGTTCTTACTCAACATTGTCTTAAAACAACACTGCGAACTTACATACGATACCAATCTGACAAATAAACGCAGAAAACATGATGTTGCAGTACGCACACATAACCCCAAAACCTCTTTCATTAAAAGATACTTCATATTTTTAGCACCATATGTATATAATAAAATAAATAAATCAATAAATATTTTTTCGCTTAATAAATTCCACTGTAAAAAGAAGGTACTGGAATTTCTAATGGAACTCTCCTACGAAGAAACAGAAAAACTTATCCAAATAATCAGTTAACATTTAATTTATATTAATGGAAAACGTACATTTTCTTAGCATTTGCGCATGTAATATGTAGGTATAACATACACTCTCAACCAAACCCATACACATACATACATACACACACCCTCACACACACACACACACTCACACACACACACACACTCACACACACAACACTAGCACAATTTTAATTGTAAGTAATTTAAGTTTAGTTACCTAATTTCTTTTAAAAAAAATAAAAATACCTTGTTTTCGTATCACTAATCAGTCCTAAACCTCTGCATCTTACTAATTTAGGTTACTCTATAAACTGTCCCTGAGGGGAACGGCGCTGTAAGCTGAGATACAGGCTCACGCCTAGTTCGGCTGCAGATGCTACTTCTCTTTATTATAAGTAAACTGTCAGCCTAGTTTTTGTGAGAACTGTACTGTACTGTTTTGAGTAAATAAATAAAGTATATATAACTATGACGCCTTGTTCCTCCAATGGGTAAGGCAGAGGTGTACCTTAAGTAAGTACACAGAAACAGCAGTTATGTTTAAGACTTATGTAATAGGGGTCGAGCCTGTTGTTACGTGTCTAGACTCCAGGCTGCACTAAGAAAATCCTAATTAAAAACCAAATAACACTTTGGCCGACCTGGGAATCGGGCCCAGACATCATGCTCAGTAGTAGTAGCGCTTGCAGCCACTAGAGCAACGAGGCAGTTACATATTGAAACACTACTTGAAAATATTCTCATTTATAAGAACAGGTTTTGATTTTTGTAAGATGCTTACATAAAAACTTTTTTTTTGAGGATAGGAAATCATCCAATGACTTATCACCTTCATTACCTTGTGTTGAAATTACCTTATTTCATATTACTCTTAAAAACTATTTAGAAAAGTTCGTCTTTTTCATCGTGTAGATGATTGCACATTCACCGTCAAATCCACAGCCTGACTACACCCGCTGTTGAGCACAAACTATAGGTAGGTACAATTCCTAACGCTGACACCCAACAATAATTACAGAAACAAACAATGCTTGAAAAAAGTATGTAACTATTAGGGACTATTACGTACTACATACACGTAGGTATTTGATGGAATAAATTTGCATTCTTGACCATTGTATCCTTCGCTCAGGTTGAAAGTAGGTAATGAAATTATTTTAAGTGGAGATCCCCTGCGTAATACAAATAAAAACAAGTCCCCTCCTTAGGTAAATACAACTCGGAATGTCTTTGTTTTGACAAATAGAAGTAGTATTTCGTTACTTGGTTACATTTTTCTGGATTTTCGTGAAGTTAGCTTGTTCAGAGAGGGAGTAGGCCATTATCCACGCGGGCCAGGTGCGAGTTGGCGGATGTCGCATGTCGTCGAATTTTTGGTTTTAGAACACGCTGGTTCCCTCACGATGCTTTCCTTCACCGATTTGAGAGCAATTGGGTATTTGAAAGGGTAGTCAATACCGTTACTTTTTATGAACTGTCAAAACGAGGAATTTGTTCGTGATTTGTATGAAATATAACAATGTGACGTCACAGATTTTTAGAACCAAATGGAACACTTTTTGCATTAAATGCAATTTACAATAAATTTTATTATACATTCACATGATATTTAATTTCTGTACAGTGATGGAAGTTATTAAGACATGCTTTCTTTAATCTATGTGATTTCATATTTTATTTTAGACCGATTCAAATCGTCAATTATACATTATAGGAGCTTGTTTAGCAAAATTTCGGCTCACATCCATTACTCGTATTGACATTGACACACTTTAGTGAGCGATAACGAATCATTCGAACATCACATTCATCAATTTCACATCAACAATGCCGCTGAACGTATGGACCCGATACACAACAATGGAAGATATTAACACAGGTAGACAGTAAGAAACATTTCCCTACAATAAAGTGAATTCCCGCTCGCGGTGAGGAAACGGGAACTGCGAACTGTCATATAAATTATGCACTACATGCTGTGATGACGCAGACAGCTGCATAAAATAGAAAAAGAATCCTTATTATTTCGTTCTGACCGTCCCTTTGTACTCGCAGGCAATTTGCACTACACCTACATAAATAAATTATGAGAAGCAAGGAGGTGTATTCTTTGAACTTTATTAGCAAAAAGGTGTTATGAAGAAAAAGGGTCTTACTAATGAAAAAAATAGAAAATAAATAGATTTTTAAAATTGGAAACAAACATGCTTTTTTTAGTGAACATTTTTTGTTGTGTGTGAGCCGCTCTTAACTGCCGTCCGTTATGAAATGTGTGGTGATGCCAGTTGAAAAACGGTGACCTTGTCGATAAAACGAACTACGAACTACAGACCCTTTTCCCGAGCCACTATCATAGCAAAAGTATTTTACGATTTACATAACACAGTTGGATAAAAGTATATAAACGGACAGGTGACAATTATAATTTCCGTCATTATCAGCAAAAGATGTTTAGGGTGGTCGCTCTTCTTTGGCTGGAACCCGGTAGTTGTTGCAGGTAATTATTACCTGCAACTAAGATTGGGCCATGTTTGTCCAAAAAAATTATCAAATCTGCCCACCATCTGCTGCTTAGGCAGTCATTAGACATCGAAAGCGTTGTCCTGTGAGTGACGATCTCTACGGGTGCATCCGTGGGACTTGGCCACCCCACTACCACTTCAGCCTTATTTTTGTCCAACATCCGCTACTTGAGCTATGGAGGGCGAGTGGTGTTTCTGAAGCGAGCTGTTCGCTTGACACCCATTATTCCTTGCTCCTTTTTTGAACATCGAAGGCGGTGTCCAGTGAGTGACGATCGCTGCCACTCTCCATGGTTGCATGCGTGCGACTTGGCCAGCCCACTACCACTTCAGCCTTGCTTTTTTTTTTCTTCAACATCTGCTACTTGAGCTATGGTGGGCGAGTGGTGCTTCTGAAGCGAGCTGTTTGCTTGACACACATTATTCTATGCTCCTTTTTTAAAAATTACTTTATATTCCAATGCCAATATTTAAAAAATCCTACGTTTACAAAATCAAATTGTTCATTTGATTCCGTCACGTTTTAAATGAAACGATGTTGTGACCAGAAGCGTGAGTCAAAGCGTTGTTTTCGTCATTAATTTACCTTTATGATTGAAAGGCCAATTAACAATGGCCGACAGTTTTTGGAATATCATCCACCTCATGTCCTGTGGCTTTAGACCTAACTTTACTGACAGCCTTAACAAACGATCACCGGTGGTTTAACCTCTCAACTGTTGAGCGTACAAAATAGTACAGCCAGTGACAAAAGTTGTTTGAAAAAGGAGAAAAGAGAGAAAAATATGACTGAATCTTTCCTGTTATTAGGTACTTGTTACTGGCAAAAAAATTAAGACAAGAGAATACTTTGTAAACCATAACATGGAACACACAAAATTCAAAAATTCTCAGCCACTTGAGTTACTGACTGTACAACCGTCAAAATGTGCCCATTTGTCACAAAGTTTCCACATGGTGTGAGTTTAAAAACAAAATGGTGACGTTTAGTTAGTAGGTAAGGTTTGCAAAAACAAATACATAATTGAGAGAAATCTGGCTGTCCTGAGCTCGGACAGCAATCATACTTTATCTTCATTATAAACATCGTTGATTTGTACAAAGTTGGCTACCACTACGGTAGCAACTAAATCATGACATTTGACGCTATTTTTGCTAGATTTTTTTTGTTCCTCTCGTAAAATGTTACCCAGGTCTACATAAAGGATAGCAAACAACTGTGATACTAAGTAAGTTAGGCACTCTGGCCTCGTGTGTTAGAAACAAAAAGTTTCGACCCTAGCAACTAGTCCTAAAAGAATAGAATAAACAAAATACACTGCATAGCAAAAATAACGGGCCACATATAAAATCTGTGGTGTCTTTCAAAGTTACCTACATAAATAAATAAATTATTTATTTATTTCAAATAAGTTACAGACGAGAAAATACATTATGTAGTTGTTATGGTTAGAAATTGGTAAAAAATGGATTACATCTGGTTGGCATAAGAATAAAGATAGGTACTAGGTACATAATTATGCTGTAACCATAAGGTCTGTACATGAATTGGGTGAGCCCTGCCTCTTAAACTAGGGTGACCTGTATCTTAAGAAACAGTACATACACCGCTCGTATAAATAACATGCATGGAACGAACTCGGGAGATGCGTTAGACAATGCTCTCCAGCTCGTTTACAAGAGCTGAAGGGTGGCTAGTAAAATAATTAGAAAGTGTACAAAACATGTCATCTTATATGAATTAACAAGTTATCTGCAACATACTACATTTTAGTGACCCTGAATTTTTTCAGCACTGTGCAAAAAATACTTTTAGGCTTATAGGCTTAAAAAGTCTATGTTATTTTCAGGGCTAGGTAACGTGAGCTGAATGAGCTTAAACTAAAGGTCAAAGTCATACGGCTCACGTCAACCGTCGTCCGTAGAACACAATGTGACCTTGATATATAGAGCATCCAGATTGGTGAGTGAAGTGGCCTTGACCACTCGGGCATTCTGTACCGGGATGGGTTGTTTTGGTATTTTTAATAACACAATACAAGAGCGACCGAAATGAGCTAGACAATTTTAGCATCCTGACTATACCGGTATTTGGTTAAGCTGCCATGCTGATAGTAAGTTTAGGAATGAAACGTGTAAGCTCAAAAATTGAAAGTATCCGAATTGAATAGTTCGTTTTTACAAGTCAATAATATTTTTAAAACTAGATGAGGTGGGTTTTTTTTTTGAGGCTGGGTAATCATCCAATGACTTCTCCCACTCTGGGTGGAGCGGAAGGGAGTGTCAGACTTTTACTGACTAAAACCCATCCATGTTCCTTCCTTAGCCCTTTATGTTCCGGGGTAGCGGTAACCGTTTCGGACAAACCCACTTACCCGGCAGGCTCGGTCCTAACGGGCCCCTTCAAATACTGACATATGTTTGAGGCGTGCGTGGAACATGTACGCGCCGTCCAGCACGGGCCTGGTCCTAATCGGACGGTCAGCCACCCATTACTCACCGCCCACAGGCCCGCGCCTACGGTGGCCGGGAGTCGTCACGTGGCTCCCGACGCCCGGGGCGTCTCCCGCAGCGGCTGGGACGGGGGGACCTTTCCCTCTCCCATCTCGGCAAGTCCTTTGCGAGCATGACTGCTTCGCAGAAGGTGGTAACTGCCCCACTCCCTCTTGCTCCGGACCATGGCTTGTATTAGGGCCGAGCGCGATAGGTCGCCGCCACCGCCAATCCCCTGTGGGTGATTCCTATCTGACTACTCTGTGAAGGCTGAGGTGACAGTCCCTTTTAAGTCCAGACGTAATCTTGGCCAGATCATTTGAAATTGTGCAGCAAATCGTTTAAAAGGTTTTTAGTTCAGCAACACAACATTACTAACAAAAACCTATAAGGAACTATCGTCGTTTTTAGGTAATTTAATCAAAACGGATACTCATTTTATTCGAAATGTTTCTGTTTTATTCTATAAACACATGCAGAGAGAAAATTTCCCCGCCGACATTATATTAAACGTATTTTAACCGCACTTCCATAATTTGAGCGTTAATTAATTTTAATTATTTACTCAGATAGTGTAGCTCCGCAGCTGCGTTCAGGGTCAATATCAAGCTAATAAACATAGCCCGCATAAATTGTTGGTCAAAATGTTCAGCATTTTACGTTTTAAAATTTCATGTTTCAAATAATAACAGCGAAATGCGAGTTGTTGCTATCTAGTCTATATTGAACTATGTTGTTTAAAGCATCGATCAATATCACACGTGTTAACTGCGAGAAAGTAGATATGGTTGGATTGGCGGTTGGTTACTACCGAAACAACATGTAATAGAAAAGTTTGAAAGAAAAAGACATGTTGCACCGACCCCAAAAACTTTGGGATAAGAGAGGACACATAAATAGTTATGTTCTCTAACCCCTGTATGGGCTAGAGCTGAATGAGCTGAAAATTCAGACAAATTAACTCCTACCCAATATTCAACAATGCGAATACTGTTTACTGACGCAGCCACTTTATGGCTTTTTTTTTTGAAGGCTGGGAAATCATCCAATGACTGCTCCCGCTCTGGGTGGAGCGGAAGGGAGTGTCAGACTCTTACTGACTAAAACCCATCCATGTTCCTTCCGTAGCCCTTTATGTTCCGGGGTAGCGGTAACCATTTCGGACAATCCCGCTTACCAGCCACTTTATGGCTGCGTTCTCATTTGTGCAGTTGACAGGGCATGCGGTGCAAGATAGAGGTCAGCCATTATCTGTGGTGAAACGCAAAGTTCGCACCGGAGAATTTAAAAAAGCTATATACACTGTGTTAGATTAAACGAGTAATATACTTCCAGGGGGTAGAGTACTCATGAAAATGGACAACTTTGAGTATGGGACCAACTCTGTCATATGAAAAAAAATGTTTTGATGTTGAAATTGGCTTGTTGGTATAAGCTTGGACTAAAGTAAGAACTCGATCTATATTAAGGTAAGAATATCTAGCCTGCTTCGTGTGAAACGGCTATTTCTCGGCGTAAGCTTTTTACAAAATACCCAATACAACGAGTGAACTGTGAAAATTTGTTACTTACACGCGTTACTAAAATGCTTTCTAGACGTGAATTAATAATAAATGCTGCAAAACTGCCAGTATTCTAGGCACGTTTCCGAATTAGTGCGATGTGGACGAGTATTTAGTACCTGGTGTAAATTGTTAAATAAACTTAAAGATATGTACTGTTCACTGATGGACGGGAGACGATACCTGCTGGTGCCTTGAACTTGAAAGTCATTTAATGTGCGTTTAAAAAAAATATAACGTGATGATATTTTCTTTAGCGTCCACGAGTGTGAAATGTTTTGATATACGTCCATATTTAAACTTTATTGTGGACGGAAAAAAAGTACCTTCATATAATATATTTTCATACAACTTCATATATACACCGTGCAATTTTAATCGTCTTGCAACGGCAGACCAATTGATGTACCTATTGACTACTAATCATTAATAAAAAAAATACATATATGAACATTAATTGAATAGTTATAAAACATACAATATCGTAAAAGCACGACGTTTTTTAAAACAGCCTGTAGAGGACTATTGGACGTGGACGATTTTAGATTGAAAAGGGGGATGGAATGATCTACCGTTCGATACGCAAACATTATTAACATGATGTTACTTATTGTAATACATATTTTTTTGCGTTGTACCTATTATCTTAATTAATGGTAACAACTTTTTAATCACGCCTTGAGGTTATTTATGTCGGATACATTAAGTGGACCACATTTTTAACACGACTTACATTGCACGGTGTATACTTTGTGTCATCGTGATGCTGTCTCCATCCACAAAAATATCGTCACGTCAAAAATTATAAAAGCACACGTTGCTTTTTGTTCGATGTCATAAAGTTTGTGGTGATGTTTGTTGGTTACTCTATCACGTGTAAATAGCTGAATGGGTTTGGATGAAATGCACACACAATGACTATAAATGAGACGCGTGCTTTGGGTTAGTTACACCATGTTCCCGTCTTGGTCTCGCACCTGAAGTGTTACAGTTTTGCAACAAAGACAGAAAATAAGGCTTAACTAAAGTTCGTGCTATGTAACGGTTATACACCGTGAAATTTAAATGGTTGTTTTCCCGCAGCGAAATGGTTTTGTCTATGTAATACAATCGTTTCGTAGTTATATAAAATATTAGAAACAAAAACTGGCTTATTTAACATTGTGAAAAACTAAACTCGAAAGCGATCACGAACCAATTGTAACACCTCCCGATACCTACGGCCGAACGACAGGGTCACCGTCGAAAGGATTAGGTTAGAAGGCGGCTCCGTTTGATAATGTTACGCGCGGGCTAGATTATGCCGTATAACTACACGCGAGAGCTTATTTTACTTTAAACATTTAATAAATCTGTCTTTGCTTTGTCGGCTTAACGATGGATTCTTGTATTTTTGCGTGCAAACTATTATGCCGTATCAACACGTGCAAGAGCTTGTTTTGGTTTGAGTTTGACCATTTATGCATCGCTTTCCTTTGACGGCGCGTGCGACGCCAGTAGTACCTACAATACATGTTACGTCTAGTGTTACTAGGTATTAAAGGCCGCGGGGCCGTTGACCCACGTGCTTTTCAATCAGCTGTTATCCAACATGTTATTCAAATTTTCCCTTCAAACTTTTACGGGCTTAGGACCGTCATAAATACGTTTTTATCTGCAATTTATTGCACACAAAATTAAATTAAAAAAGAAAGCTAAGAAAAATTAACCAAGAAAACGAATTTTCTGAATTAGATACTTAAATAAGTATTTGAGGCTATTTACAAAATTTGAATCAACTTATCTATACTAATATATTATAAAGAGGAAAACTTTGTTTGTTTGTTTGTTTGTTTGGTTGTAATGAATAGGCTCAAAAACTACTGGACCGATTTTAAAAATTCTTTCACCGTTGGAAAGCTTAGTTTTCTAGGAGTAACATAGGCTACTTTTTATCCCGGGAAAAATAACGGGTCCCACGGGAAAGACCACGGGAGCGAAGCCGCGGGCAAAGTGCTAGTTTACAATAATTCTAATCAGCTAAACTACTACTATTTACAAAAGTACGAGTAGGTATTTACACTTCCCGATAACGGAGTAATTGTCCGAAGTGTAAGGCATTCCGTTGTACACACACAATCGCGCACGTTTTATTTGGTTTTCTTTTAATTTAAATAAGGTGGCTCTGTCACGACGTACGATATCAAAAGCGTCCACTATCGCAGTTACTAACGCGTCGCGACTTTCGTGTTCCTCACGATACACTAGGCGCCACAAGTAAAAGTCTAACGGAGTTAGGTCCGGGCTTCTTGGTGGCCAAGGCACTGGCCCGCCGCGTCCGATCCAGCGCTGGGGAAACACCAAGTTCAAGTGCAAAATAACGGCCGGTCGTCCTCTGCCCTGTGCATGGAACTGTTCATGATCTAGTAGCCGCTGTGTCGCCGCTACGATCGTCTGTGGCGACGGGACTTGGGGGTTCAGAACCCTGCGAAGACGGAGCGACTCCAAGTGTTGCCGCTCTGCGTAAAGTCGCCGGGCAGCATGGGAGTCATAATCAGCTCTAGCATACAGCTGCGCCATAGCGACGTACTCCACATTGCTGTAATTGTAATGTCGATCCATTGCAGTTTACAGTGATGACGCGTGCTGCGCGTACGGCATTCGCGAGATCTTGACCTGAGAGGCTTTAACGTACTTTCGCAACTGTGTACGTTTACGTAATGTGCGTTACGTACTCAAAGTGTGGTGGTGTTTATGAAGGTGTAAAAATATTTACTGGGTACGATCTCACGAGTTTGTTACACAAGTGAGGAAGAGAAATTTTCGGAACAATTTGACAAAAATGAGTTTTATGAAGTACAGTTTCGTTATCTTGGGCTCGGCACTAATCCAAAATTAGGATGGCATCAGAATACCGGCGCGGTGTGCTGCGGTATTTATTTATTTTTATGAAAGGCGTTAACACGTTATTTTATATCCATTTTGGGAGATTGTAACTTTTCAAATAAATATATTCGGTGTTTTATTATCATGCCGCAACTATGCAGTTTTCAATTTTTCTCTCGTCTGAAATTTCCTACCATTCGTTTTAATACTTCCTAAAGTTGTTATGATATCAGTGCCCTTAAAATCAATGAGTCGAAATATAAATGACTGAGTTATCAGATCGAATAACGAGATCAAACTACAGTGATTCGTGTCGACGTGGAGATTTTTCGAGTATTTCTTCTTAACTAAACTACATAAAAAGTGTCGAAGGCCGCGTTTTGGGGGAAGTCTGCTGCAACTCAGAAGAGGCAATTTCTGGCCAATATAAACATTTTATATTTGAATTCCAATGCCATTTAGTTGCTCATAACTTCGATACCATGGCCCGCCTCTCCAAAATACAAAACATTTTGCAAACGTTTTGAATTTGTTGTATTTGTGTTGCTGCCTGCCTATATATCTCTATGTAGGTTGGTTTCGTATCTACTAATATTAAATGTATTTGCGAAATCAGTCAAAGCGTCGGTATCGTCGCTTTTGCTTTGTTTAGTTTCCCAGAATGAAATATTTATTCTATAAGGCATAGTTTTAATTGCCGGCCCTCTCTATTGAAGATGCGCTGTAGTCGTATAATGGCTGCAATTCAATAGCTGACAGAATGCAGTGCTTCCCATGAGCGGAATTCCTTTTCGCTAACTTCAATGAATGAAACGGTCAAGCATATACCCGTCGCCATAAAACCGTTTATAGTCATTTTCCAGCTCAAATGCTCAATGCCTACTCTTTGTTGTATTTGGAACTAGTTGTTGCCCGTGACTTTATCTGAGATCTAGGATTAAGAAATCTATGTCCTTACCCAAGTCTGCGATCTAAATTATATGCATAATATGCTAACCAGTTTAGCGTCAAAAAGCGAAACAAACAAATGAACAAAGTCACTTTCAAATTTATTATACGTACAAGTTGTGATGACGGTCGTGTGCAATGCGTGGCAATCTGAAGACAATTTACATTTTATTTTTATAATGAAATCTACATTGTGAAATGCCATCGTCTTAATGAATGTAGGTGAACTACTCATTCGAGAACAGAATTTTCTTTCGTCACTAAAATGTAAATGCAAAATCTGTATGAAAACGTATCCCAATTAATATTACAGACGAACACCGGCGCGGGTGGTGTGCATTATAAGTTTCGCCATTCATTAAGGTGACCTACATTACCTCCTAACACTAACAGAACCATTGTTCTGCCGCTGAGTATAATGAAAGGAGTATTAATCAAATACTGTGGTTTGTTTCGTGAAGCTTTCAAGTTTTGCGTCTGATCTATAGGTACTAATATTTTAAAAGTAAAACTTTGTAAGTTTGTGTAAGGTGGGTAGGGGGAAATCTGAAGAACTGATCTGATTTCAAAAATTATTTCACTAATGGGATGCTACATTATCTGTGAGTGTATTCTATATTATAAAAATGAATAGGTGAATGTGTTGCTAAGCGCAAATCCTGAGAGCAGCTGAACCGATTTCTCTAATTCTTTTTTTGTTGTGTTTGTTACTGTCAGGAGAAGGTTCTTACATCAAAAAAAAGTAGGGAAGGTAGGTGGCTACCTACCCTCGCTGGGGTAGGTAGGGTAGGTAGGGTAGGTATCATAGTTAAGACAGGACAACGTCTGTCGGGACAGCTAGTATGCTATATTTAAAAGCAAGCGATGGCCGTTTTGCGCGGATGTGACGCATATTTCCCCACAAGTTGTGTATTATTGCTTGTTTTTACTGCGTCATGTTTGCCATAAATAAAAGTTTAAATTTCTTTTCTTTCTAAAATAAAATCCACATGGACGAAGTGCTAGTACCTACGAAGTAATTGAGCAGGTATGAAGGCCTGCTTCCCTTGCAAAGGAATAATGAGCGAGTAATCCAATCAAAACGGAGTCCAACTAGCTAATGGTACCTAATTGATTCTAGTTTTCAATATGAAAGGGTTGTGATTATTTATGATCTGCGTTCCAGTGCAAAAGTATCAAGACAGAGGTAGCGCCACAATGGAAAATTTGATTGCTAGGACAGTATAACGAACTAGTTCCACTAGTTTTTTATGTTAATTTCACTTTAACAGATATCAACTTTATTTTTGTGTAGATTAAAATGATTTTAGAATGAGTAGTTCTTTGAAAAATTTAATACTAAATTAAATGTGGTAATAAATATAGTTATTTTCTTTAATTCACTCAACTATTTGTTTAAATGACTAAATTGCGAAAGCTGGATTTGAAGCTTAACGTTGCAAGTGTACGAATGTACAGTGGCAACCCAATGCTAATTGGCAAATATGTTAATTCCTTCCAAAATATTAAAAAAAAGTTGTTCCTATCCCAAAAATATGTGCTAATTAATCCGTTTCAAAACTATTTGTTCAGTTCTGTAGCGTTCGTAATTCTTCTTTATTTTGCGTGACTAACCTGGTGTTTGAGTTTTTATGCTGCCCATGGGCCTCCGACTTAGGTTCACATGCTGTTGAGAAATATCTCTTATGCATACCAGTTTCCTCACGATGTTTCCCTTCACAGTTTTTAAACAACTGATAATTACTCAATACGCACATGAATCCGAAAAGTCAGAAGTGCTTACCTTGGTTTCGAACTCGAGACCTATGGCATGGCAGTCCGTCGTCACACCACTAGGCTATCACTGCCTCGTACGTAATTAAAATGTAGCATTCAGTTCAAAAATGTCGGTATTTTCGCATATCGAACACCCGTGTAATGAAATATTTGTTTTGGTTTTGTTCGGTTATTAATTAATTAAGCCTATTGAGTTTAGCTACATAAAATACATAATTAGGGTATCTCATTACTGCAAAGGTATTTGTTTACATACCATGTTTCGAACGATATACATAAACTTCGACCAGATATTCAAACCATATAAATTGTCATTTTTCATTATGTACACATTTATCTGTATATAAATAACTAAATAATAATATCTTGACGTAAATCACCCGATGTGCGGCATACATAACTCTTAACTTACTAGTTTAATCTCTTTTGCTTTTTAAGAACTATTTACTTCCTTTGTTAGATTTGATTAGTATAAGCTTTTGTCAAAGTGATAGCGTGAAAAACCCGTCGTATTGCATATTATTTTTAAGAACTTACTGATTTTTTTTAACCCATTGACTGCCGGAACGCGTATCCACGCGAGACACAATGGCTTTTAACTCCTGGTTCTGAACCACTTTTGCCAAGGGGTACCGTGTTACCCAGTAACTAAATTGTGGAGGGCTCTTTATTGATCTGATAATTAATTTAAATCTTGGTTCGTTCATTGATTTATCGCATAATCCACTATTGTTTTTACATACCTCCAATACATTACAAAAACTACATTGATGGCAAATAAAAAGGATTTTTAACAAAGCGAAACCTTGAAAATGGTTGAACAATAAAATTGGAGGTATTTGTGATTGTGAGTGTGTCTATAAACGGGCCAAGTGCATATAATATTCAACTTTATTATAACAGTAACAAAAAACACTCTCATAATTTCAACTGTCTACCTATTACTGAGATACAATCCTTTAAGACCCATGGATCTTGGACCCAAGGATGTTCAGCGGAGACTACGAAAAAGGGTTTCGATTGACGCCCTTTTGTTACGAAACCCTAAAAAGGGGTTCTCTTGCACTCGCAATCACTCGCACTTATGGGCCGACCATCGACATCTTAAAGCAGTAAGTTTTTTAATTTAATATTACTTCACTGTGGGAAAGAGATGGAGTTACACGTCCTGCATAGCTCCGTCTCGTTCGTACACTGAATTAATATTAACTACTGCTTAAAAAGGTGGTGGTATTTAATAACAGTGGCAGTGAAAGGCACTTTGAAATTGATTATTTTGCACCAATATGTTAGTGGTGGTTAGACGTGATTGACTATAATTGACTGATGATCTTAAACCGTTTATGAAATATTTACCATTAAATGATTTATTATGATGCTACGTTAATAATTTGCGGCTTATTTAACAGCATAATTGACCAGACTAAGTAAATAACAACTATTGTGTACAACAACTATAGCGTGTGACCGAAAACTGTGGTACCTACGTAAATTAATTTGATGTGCCTTTGACATACCGTTCAATATAATTATGTATGCACAGTCACGAGCTCAACTCGAGCAGGAGGTGGCTAGTTACTAACAGCCGCACAGGTCGATCCACCAGGTTAAGCTACGCTTGCCGGGGTTAGCCGTGGATGGGTGACCATCTTTGAAAGCACGTTAAGCCGTTGGTCCCGGCTCTCATTTGTGCATCTTTGAGAGTAGTTACGAGTCTTCAGAAACCCGAAAATCTGACAGCCAGTCTTACCAAGGGGTATCCTATTGCCCAGTTACTGGGTTGTGGAGGTCAGATGGGCAGTCGCGCCATGTAAAATACTGGTATTCAGCTGCATCCGGTTAGACTGGAAGCCGACCCCAACATAGTTGGGAAAAGGCAAAGGTAAAGCAGATGAGTCACGAGCTCAACTATGTAAGCACGCTGAGCTACTTCTGAAAATATGACCACTATATTTTTTATTCCAATAATCATTTCGATTACGAAGCAAACAATAATAAGGGATAATAAACGAAGGGCCCTTTTTGATAATATAAAATACCTATGCTGATAATTGTCTTTTTTTGTCGGAAACATTAACTATCATATTTCCTCGAAGCTTTGAATAGCCTGAACACTTTTCCTTTATGTATTTTGCGGGTACTTTGCCAGAAGTAAGAACACTGTTATCAATCCTGCGAAGCATGAAACTTTATAACAGGGTAATAAGGTTGAAACTCGTTTGGATATCCGCTCACGGTGCTCCTTCGCTGCTTCTACAGCCCCTACAAGATTTAATAAAATCCTAATTTATCCAACGCCAATTTCAATTTATAACTTTTGAATATACATACCTATAAACATAGATCCGGGTCGGAGTTGCTCTTAAAACTCTACTTACTTACTTATCAGCTTGATTGCCTTTAATCATGGTATTATTAACTTAACACGTAAAACGAGATTAAATTTTCCTTTGCTTTTTGTATCCGCAAAGAACAGTTTACAGTTTATTATATTATCTGTGGTTCAACCGTTGACGGCGGAAACAAACTTACAAAGTGTCAAGCGAATAAGTACAATTATATTGGATAAACTATTTTCAATCGAATTTAGAACTACAAAGTTATTATAATGACCTGTTCGCAAGTTTCAATTTTGCTTACACTTCAACCTTTGTTTAATTTAATTCGGGGTTTGCGATGTTTAATATTTCCGTCGAAGTTGCTGCTATCAACATGTAAACAAGTTATTGGGTATAAATTATTTTGTTACATTGAAACTATTACGATAATTTCTACGTTCGTAAAAGAAAATATTTTTAGAATTCGTTCTAAATTCTTCTTCTTCTCTTGAGCTCGCGGTATCGGTTAAAAACCAAACGAAACATGTACCGATAAAGATACTGAAGTTCCCGTAGACACGCCCAAATTTTTGTGTGGTATTGATCTTAGGAAGTTTCGTTTTCGAACCGTAAATTGTGAACGTTCAAAATTGAAAATTTTAAAATTCAAGTACTTTACGTTAGCCGTGCAGTTAGGGCTCTCAAAGTGACAATCAATCATTGCATTTACTGTATCGTGCCTATAATAATACTAGCTGAACTTCTAAGACTAACATGAACGAAATCATATTTTATTCAAGCATTCACGTTCGGTTTCAGAACCAAATTAAATACGAGGAAAGGTTAAACTCTTGTCAAGTGTTCTGATTATTGCTGTTAGTGTTGTATTGAAATAATCACGGTCTTTTTTATTTCTTTAGGGTGGGAAATCATCAAATGACTCCTACCGCTGTGGGTGGAATGGAAAGGAGTGTCAGACTTTTACTGACTAAAATCCATCCATGTTCCTTTCTTAGCCCTTTATGTTCCGGAGTAGCGGTAACCCTTTCACAAAGATAATCACGGCTTGCAGTTAATATGCATTTGACAATATTGTTAGTTTTTTTTAAGTGTGTTTTTCGTTTCACTAACCGATTGTCCGAGAAATATTTATGTGTTAAATCTGCATTGACCACATATAAATTCTTAATAAGGGTTGCTGAGGCATCTAACATGGCCATGTTAGATGCCTCAGCAATCAATCGGCCGATTGTTTACACTTATTATTTGTAAGCAGTCTATTCGTGAAGTGTGTTTAAATACGATTACCTATTATAAATCAACCATCTCACATACTGTGGAGGCGCTTAGGATGCCTTCAGTAATGAGAGATATGTTGCTCTGAATTGGTTATCGAAGATATTCTATAGGGTAGAGGGCATACAGATGTAGAAACCGCAAGATTTGGGTTTGGACAATGACGCGTCATTGTTCCAAAACCTGCAGCGCATATACAACATGGCGCTATAATGGTGACATTAATTTAACACACGGGTAGGGCTAGTTTTTTTTTTTTTTGAAATGGCATCTCGCAGTTCAACCAAAGGGTTGTCTACTGCTTAACCGGGCTTGCCTGTGGCTGCCACAAAGAATTGTAGCCTCCAGCCAGGGCTTAATAAAAACTAAAGCTAACTTACAAAACTAAGCGACTACACGCTAAGGGCACCCCCTGCGGGGTTCGGACCTCGGCTTAGGGCGTCGCTGGGGGGGGACAGCAAGGGACAGCTGGATCGGGGGTTTTTAAAATTACTGGCTCAGCGGCAACGCGGGCTGGCTCGAGCAAGGGTCGGGGGGATGAGAGCGGACAGGGTCGTCGCGACGGGCCTCGACGGCGAGGACGGAACGACGGAAATTTGTGTTTGTATGCTAGTCTAACAGTGCTAGTGGCCGGGCTGCTCTCCTGGAGGAGAGTGGTGGCATCGTCGGGGGCAACGAGGGTATGCCGTGGACGGCGAACCTTACTGATGCGGGACGGGGTGTATCGGGAGGCGGCCGCAATCAGGGGATTGCGGTGCTTTATGGCAGTGTCAAAGAAACGCTTCGAGAGGCGTTTCATGAACTGCTGAACTGTGGGGAGTTTAAAATCTACATGAAGGTCCATGTTACGGACGTAAAAGGGAGCTCCTGAGACCCTACGGACGAACCGGTTTTGAAGTGTCTGCATTCGATGCAGATACTTGGGTTTGGCGTGCGCGAAGACGACGCAAGCGTATGTCATAATGGGACGGATTACAGCCTTATAGAGACGCAGTTTGCACCGGAGTGACAATTTGCTGCGTTCTGTAAGCATGAATTGGAGCCTACCGAGAGCGAAAGCGGCCCGCGAACGGACCTGCTTTATGTGCTCTGCGAAACTGAGGTGCTGGTCGAGAGTGACACCCAGGTACTTGGCATGCTTCGCCCAAGGGATCGGCTTGCCGTACATGGTGATCGGATTAGGGGGTTTGGGGAGGGCCCTACGAATTCTCCTAAAGAGAACAGCCTGGCTTTTATCGGGGTTGACCTCGATTCTCCATTTCCGGAACCAAGCGCCGAGGACGTTGGCCGAGGTCTGGAGAGTCTGAGCTATAGCTGGCGGACTGGTCCCTGTGTAGTAAATGGCCGTGTCATCGGCGAATAACGCCAATTGGGCCTTTTTACTCTTAGGGATGTCGCTAGTGAACAGGGTAAAGATTAGGGGGGAGAGAACGGAGCCCTGGGGGACTCCGGCGCGAATCGGGTGGGGGGAGGAGAGAGCGCCCTCGATGCGGTAGCGGAAGGTGCGGTTCGACAAAAAGTCCCGTAAGATGAGCACGAGACGGTCGGGCACGCCGAGTTGGTATAGCTTATATATTAAGCCATTGTGCCAGACTTTGTCGAAAGCCTTCGCTATGTCGAAGAACAGGGCGCCAGTCATAGCGCCACGCTGGAAGCCGGCACTGATGTGCTCGACTATGCGGTGCGCTTGCTGGACGCACGAGTGTTGGGTACGGAACCCGAACTGCTCGTCCGGAATCAGGCTCTTCGCCTCGGCATAGTCCTTGAGACGCTTATAAATAAGCCTCTCGTAGATTTTGCCGAGCACGTTGAGCAGACTGATGGGGCGATAGCTGGTGGGGTCTGATTTGGGTTTGCCGGGTTTGGGGATACCTATAACAGAGGCCTCTTTCCAGGCTTGTGGGAACATGTTATTACTCATGGCGCCATTGAAGATGGCGGTCATGAGCATGATCAGTTGGGCGGGGAAGAGTTTGAATACCCTATTGGTAATTCCATCTGAGCCGGGGGCTTTACGAGCCTGAAGACCCTTGATGATGTCTTGCACCTCGTCAGGGGTGACGGGGGGCAGAGGATCATCTGGATCTTCGACGGGCGGGAGAGAGGCTCTACGTTCGACCTCGGCGTCGACTTTGGCGAGGTGCTTTGGGTCGACCGTCAGGAATGGATTCCAGCTGAGGTGACAGAGTGTCGGATTTAAGCTTTTCGCTTACTTTCCTCCAGTCGGTCACCAACTGGGTGCGGGGCGGACTGGGTGCGGGGCGGGGTAGGGCTAGTGCCCATTAATCATATAAATGTTGATTGGTTAAAATAAATCGCAAATTTAAAAAATTAAATTCAAACAAACTAAATACTAATTTCAATTTGCCTACTTTTTGCAGTTGTTTCATCCTAATAGTATTGCTTATTCGTTTTAATTACATTGATGCGAATGTTATGATCCGTGACCCCGGAAAATGACCGTGTGCGACAGTTATTTAAGGTTTCTCTTACATGTTTCTACCATTTTAAATAAATCCGTAAATGATAACGTTTAATGGAAATGCCATGACTTCATGAAACGAAGATGTGAACACATGAATGCGTGTTAAATTAATGTCACCATTGTGCATTGTAGCGCCACGTTGTATATGTATAGTGTAACAGATCTTGCCCTGAAAATTGAAAATATTTCTGACAATAATGTAATTTATTCCACGTACGCGAAACGGTGGTAATACGGAGTTAAATCATTTATCCATATAAGCGAAAAACGCTGGCACAATACGCTGCCCGCTGATATTGCACACCGTACAAAAAAAATTAAGTCTTTTTTTATCACAGAAATTATACTACCTGATCGTTCTACCGAGATAAAAGTAATCCTGTGGATATAAACTATCTGTGTGCCAATATTCATTCAAATCTGTTCAACTGTTTTCTCGTGATTGAGGAACATACATCCTAACACCTTCACAAATTTTCATATTTATAATATTAGTAGAGCCTTACAAATCTATGACTGATTAGGATAAAAATTCTCTTTTGTACTTAACTATGGTTTTTTTTTTCCTAAAACTGTTAGGAACAATGCACTGACGCGCTTAGTTTGCATGGAAAAAAAACCATCAGCAGTGGCCCGAGTCTTTTCTCTTATCTTCCAACTAAGCAACAAGATAACTAGTGATAAGCGGGATTGTCCGAATGGGTTACCGCTACCCCGGAACATGAATTGCTACGGAAGGAACATGGATGGGTTTTAGTCAGTAAGAGTCTGACAGTCCCTTCCGCTCGACCCAGAGCAGGAGAAGTCATTTAATGATTTACCAGCCTCAAAAAAAAAAGAGAACTAGTGACATTGAGAAAAAAAAATCAATATTTCTCACAGCCGAGTATTTTTGATCTAATAATTAAAACACAAAACTTATAGAAGAAGGTAAACTGAGAAATCTCTTGCGGGTTGCTTAGTATTTATACAACCGCCATTTTGTTCAAAAGTTTCTTCCGTCTGGGAATAAAATAGGTAAAAGGGAACTGATAGAACCTTCTCCAGAAAACTAATAAAGCTTTTTTATAGACTTTTCTTTGTTTTTCCTTGACACGGTATCCTTCATTTTGAATTGCGGATTTAAGGCCCACTTTTATACCTTTAGCCCAGCTGAACATACAATAGCTGGGTAAAAGAAATAAATGTGGAGTTTGTAAGAAGTTTAATAAATAACATTTTAACTATTATTACGCGTTAAGTTTTTTTTTTCACCGGGTGTCAGATTTTTTATTCTGCCAATTGCTGTTAAGAAATATCTGTCAGGCGTGCCGGTTTCCACACGATCTTTTCATTCACGGGTTTTTTAAGCAAGTGGCAATTACATAATACGCACATGAATCCCAAAAATTAAGAGGAGTGGGTCTTGGGTCCGAACTCAAGACCTATGACATGGCAGTCCGATGGTCACCCCACTAGGCTATAACTGCACATAAAAAGGTAAGGTCATACGGTTTTTTCATTAAAAAGTTTGCACTAGGTTATAAAAGTATTCATAATTCCTTCTGACCGCAATTTAATTGCACCAGCTTATCAGAAACTTTGTAGGGTTCATTAAGAGTATTAGTATCCATAAGTACACTATCTAGGGTAGATTCAAAAGGTTCTTTTAACTGTGTAAAATGAAGATGAAATTCTCAATAGATCGTTCCAGCTTATTGATATAAGCTTAGAGGCTTAAGATTCTCAATTTTCTCATCCAATGAGTGAAGTGAATTAAGGTAGAAGCTAATATTGTATCTACAGTGTATATGTGTTTATGTTCTCTTTTGTGGAGGATTTCTCTTTGGCCCCTAAAATTTTATTTAATTAATTCCACGCTTCGAAAAGATATTTAAGCTTCATATCCTGAGAAAAGTTGGTACCATTCAGTGCAGGATGTTTTGCTATCCAGCATGGATTTGAGCTGAATAGTGCTTATCCATGCGTCATATTTGTGAACGGGCGTCGTCGGTAGGGACTGGTCTTCTAATAGGTGCCACGGATCATTTAAAATTTATTTAATTTTTTAAATTTATTTTTTAACTAGCTTCTGCCCGCGGCTTCGCTCGCGTGGAGGTCGGAAATTATCCCACAGGAATGTTCTACCGGGATAAAAAATATCCTATGTGTTAATCCAGGATATAAACCATCTCTGTGTCAAATTTCATCCAAATCTATACAGTAGTTTTTACGTGAAAGAGTAACAAACATCCATACATCCATACTTACAAACTTTCGCCTTTATAATAGTAGTAGGATTTATTACTTTTTAATTTATTTATAACGGACGCTTTTTACGTTCTGCATAGTTCTCAGATGTATAGTTTCAACACGAATGATGCAGCCCATATTTTGTAACCATTTATTCTGATTTAAGAGAGTGTCCGTGTATTTTCTTGTCCGTTCTTCTCCACTGGTACCTACTGCTTTGGAATGGGGAACTAGCTTCATCTTTCTAACTAACCGACCCCTTGTCAATTTAAAAGTGCCTGTAATTGGTTTATTTGAAATAAATGCTTTGAGCTTGAATTAAAGCGGTTATTATTTATTTTTTCCGGATTGTTCGGTGATAATTACCAAGTAAGTTTTAAATACTGAAAATTTAAGGTCAATTGGAAAATACGTAGATAAAACCCCGCCCGAAAAGTAAGTCCCCGTTCACATCCGATGGCGTTGATCAGTGTATAACATTGCAGAATCATTTTTTTTTAAGTCTACGCTGTCCTATTCCTGGGCATGGCATGCGGCTACGTTCCATTTAAGTAGGGCAGCCTTTTGAATCACAATTATACAGGGTTATTTTAAATTGTTTAGATAAACGCTGCAAACGATTTTTTCGAAAACAATTCCGTTCGGATTGCTTCTTTAACAAAAACAGATATCATTCTAAAGTTGGATGATGATGATGATGTATTTAATTAATGATTATTTTTATAATTGTTTAGTTTTAAGCCCTCATTAGCTTTGTTAGATTGGGTTATCTTACAATTATATTTTGCTGAGTTTTGAACAATCCGTTTTGATACCTACTAATTAAATGGTTGGTTTCATAGTAAACAAAGCAACAATGGTCCACAATTCACCTGTCTCACGAAGAATCCATTTGTCTCATTGGCAATTAATTATCCCGTTAAGTGGAGTTCCCAGAGCACAAAATATTATTTCGACCGCGATTTACTGGTCGAAAATGTAATATTGAATTGTCATAAAGTTCAAAAGCGTGCGGTAGGTACATTGTTTTCGGCATATTGAGTCAATTATCTACTTATCAAGACGGTCTTATTAACAACAATTATAACGGAACATCCTTTTTTTTTAGAGTAGTATATCTACAAATGACTCCTCCCTGCTCTGGGTGGAGCGGAAGAGAGTGTCAGACTCTTGCTGTTTAAAAGCCATCCATGTTTCTTCCTTAGCCCTTTTATGTTCCGAGAAAGCGGTAACCCTTTCGGACAGTATCGCTTAAACAGGACATCCTTAACACATTTTTTTTTGACATTTATTGTTATTTATGACGCATGAGAAAACACAAAAAATACAAAATCGAGAATACTATCATCGCAAACTGCAGCGTTTTGCGTTAAAAGTATCCTTATTGTTTGAAGGCGAAACACCAATTAAAATTCTACAACAATACTAAATCATGAAGGAACTTTATTTTACATTGTGTACACTCGGACCGACAGATTTATTGTTCGCTCAAATGAATACATCGTCCAAGTTTATGTGGGTTCGCCTAAAGGAAATAGTTCAAACGTTTGATTTAATCGCTCTACTGCTACGAACTTTGTAAAATCCGTCTGGTATTTCCTGACAACTTCGCACGGGGTTATTAAGACGAGGCGCTCACATATACACGGATAGTTCATAAACTGGATTAACACGGATAATTATTCCGGTAATACGTTTCCGTGAGATAGTTTCCGACATCAACGCGGGCGAAGCTGCTGGCAGAAGCTAGTTTGTTCTGATATATTCATTAACGTTTAAAATGTTACGATAATGTCTTTTATTTAACACACTTATACGTTTTCACATTTTTTTTTCATGAAGACATTAAGAATATTTCCATTTAACGTTATTATTTATGGATTAATTTAAAATGTTAGAAAATAGCATCTTAAAGAAACCTATGCTTAAAGAACTGTCGTGCAGCGGTCTTTTGCCGGGGTCACAGATCATACCATTCTCATCAGTGAAATTAAAACGAATAAGCAATACTATTAGGATGAAACAACTGCACAAATTAGGTAAGAATTGATTTTATTATTTACTTTGTTTGAAAAACTTTTTTTTCAATTTCCGATTTATTTTTACCTATCAACATTTATATGATTAATGGGCACTGGCCCTACCCGTATGTTAAATTAGTGTCACCATTGTAGCGCCACGTTGTATATTACCAATTATGAATCATAACTTTAAACTGGCACGATATTTTATTGATCTTTTGAATAAATTATTCTTTGACATTTCTTACTTTAAAACGTATGCGCGGTTGGACGTGTCTGCCTCCTATCTCCATTTTTTTGTGTTAAATTAATAGGTGTTCCAAATTAGTATTCAAAATCTTTATTTCGAGCGGAGAGTCATATATTGTTAGTAATAATGTTCTTGAAAAGAAAGAAGTGTTAGAATAGAACACAGTACGGCCTCGCCTGTCACTGACAGTCCACTCTTTCAGAACCCTGTTAGGGCTATTCATGACTCAGGCCACCTTGATGCTGCGTGCAAACATACCTGATACCGCCACGCCATGGCAACCCCATCAGTTCTCCGAACGCGTCATTATATTGGACACGAAGGGCTATGGACATCTGTGAATAGGCAGGCAGGCTGCAATTGTATAAGTACCTAAATCTTTTAAATATCATGAAACATCTAATTTACAATATTGGCAAATTTGGTTGATTGATAGTGGGTTATTGAAAGAGAGCGTCCGGGTGGATCTAATACTTTTTCATACGAATCGTCACAAACTAGGTACTTTAATTCACTTAAGACGCTTATAAGACGAAATGCTACTGAAGCAATTAATTTTATATTTAAAAAAAATTTAATCGCTTTTGTTTCCAGTGAAAGTTTAAATTATAATTGCTTAAATATTTCAATAAGTTTCTCAAGTAATTCTAGAGTTTGTTTAATTGAATCTGATACAAGTTGACGGTGGATCGATACTAAACCCACCCGATGAAATAGACCGCGCCGCCTTCAATAAATAGCCGGCGTTAGCTACTCGTGAACCTACCTAACGATTCTTTAAGTAACTAGGTATATAGATAAAACAAAGACACAATTCAATAATTATCACATTTATTATTATTAATTTAATTTAGATTAATTTTGAGGAATTACCCATAAAAAGAATTATAACAATAAGTATCTGATGTAAGTTTATTGAGTTAGTCTAATTATTAACTACACTATCATGGGATCGAAAATAAAAATATGTATCTAATAAAATTACATTATTATATAAATAAATTCACAAATAATATTTATGACTACAAAAAACAACAATAACAAAAAAATAACATATTTTAAAGAAATAAAGTGACATGCTTTCAACTAGACTACCACTTATTTTCGACGCGTTCGGTGCTAACAACACTGTCTTTAATAAACTGTACCGTCAAACGGGATGAATAGGGACGCAGGGGTGAATTGGGACGAAACTTTAAAAGGACTTTAACATTGAAATAATATAGTTTTAGGCCAACGAAGACCCTTAATTGTTAATTGTAATACAGTAAACACATTACAGGTCCTTTTTGGCTATAAACTATATTATTTCAATTTTAAAAATTCCTTTTGAAATTTCGTCCCGATTCACCCCGTTTGAGTGTACCGGGCTGTTGCTTTTAAGGTAGATTTACCTGACGATTTTTCTGACGCGGTCGGTTCAACCGGCGCGGATAGCATAATTTATTTTGACAGAATTAATTAATTGGTATTTTGCATTTGTATCCTCATTGGTATCCCGGTATTGCATAATCGAATACCACATAAATAACGTACGTTATTAGTATGACAATTTGTGTAAACGTTGTTCGTCACTACATTTTTTATGCAGGGAGGGTATAATTTATTCATAGTTCAGTTTCAGAATGTGTATTAATAAATGATCATGAATGAACATTATTACATAAGCAGAACGCAACGTGAACTTTTTTTCAGATGGTCCAATGTAACTTTATTCATGAATATTTTAGATACAGTATTGTGAAAGCCCATTTTATAAATAAATAATCAAAATAAAATAAAAAATAAAAATTAATCATGACAAAAATAGATTCTGATAGAACTGCTTCTGACTGGTTCTGAACAAAGAAACAGGTCTTGCTTGTTTAACGTTACACATTGTATACAATCGTACCATGTTCTGATTATACATAATATAAAACTTCTATACTAAATAATACTGCATTATTCAATAACATATAATTTTATTGTTAGCAAATTCGTTTGTCCAATTACAATAAAAAATGGAGAAACGTAAATATTTAAGTACACAGTTTGCCTTGCCGATTTATTTGCAGTTCACCGTTTGTGCACAGGTTTTTATTTTTCTAGTATTTTTTTAACTCTTCGCATTGAATTACTGATCCACGAATGGGTATTAACCCAGTACGAGTGCGGTGCTTCTAATCGAACATTGCCGCACTTATCGGAGTGTCCTAAGTGTCCGTTCATCTGCACCTCGGATGACCTAAAGAATACTATTGATATCACGATCAATTTGGCACCTAGGCTCAATCATTACATCGAGGAAGAGTTCTATCGACACAAAATAAAGAAGAATAAAAATCAAAAAAATGTCTTCGTTAAAGTTGATCAAAATCACTGCAACAGAGGAAATATTAGTGATTATATTATTATTTATACTACTGATATTTTCGTGCAATTGTACTCGAAAAGCTCGACTGCACGACAAGCTTCAAGAACGTGACACGCACAAAGATACGATCACATAGCAACATGTGATTTGAATTTCTTTAAACATCTCTTTAAGTCGTGAAAGTAAAGTCACGTTTGTAAAGTTTGACTAGAGTCAACAATATTATTACTATTGTAAAATATTAAATAATAATTGGAGATCGTGGCTAAGTACCTACCTACTAACAGCCGCACAGGTCGATCCACCAGGTAAAAACAAAAATAAAAAATAAGCTACGCTTGCTGGGGTTGGCCATGGTTGGGTGACCATCTTTATATAACGAGACTCCTCCGTGCCTCTAAAAGCACGTTAAGCCATTGGTCACGGCTGTCATTTGTGCATCTTTGACAGTTGTTACGGATCGTCAGAAGCCCGAAAATCTGACAGCCAGTCTTACCAAGGGGTATCGTATTGCCCAGTTGCTGGATTGTGGAGGTCAGATAGGCAGTCGCTCCACGTAAAATACTGGTATTCTGCTGCATCCGGTTAGACTGGAAGCCGACCCCAACATAGTTGAGAAAAGGCAAGGCAGATGATGATGTAAAATATTTTTATTAATATACACAATTCACTGACAGTATGCTCCGGAATCTTTGAATAAGTACATTTTGTCTTATCTGCAGTTTTTCTTTCTTATCGGTTCAACTGAATTGATTCAATTTGAATATAAGATATATTATTACCGTTATTATTTCTTACCATAGATTCGAAGTGTAAATGTGAAGTGGCGGACACTAGAAGAACATATTATTATTACTAAGGTGGCATAGCGTTAATGGTAACGTGCATTGATGTTTAATTATCTCGACTCAATTTGCATGTATTATTAGCTTGTTTAACAGTAAAATAATATAGCCGTTGCAAGAACATATCGCTTGTAAAAATAGTGACATAGATACTCTGAATATGAAGTTAAAGGAAATAGAATGCGTTGAAAAATCCGCGATTTTTTTTAACAAAATGAACAGCGGATTTAATTAATGTCGGTTGGTTTGTTCCAAGCTAAAAGCACTCTGTAAAAACATTTGCTTGAAGCTATTTCCAGAATTTTGCCAATAACTATAAAAATATACCTTTTTTGTCTATTTTTCTACGTGCTAACAAATACAGCTCAAAGGCGCTCAACGATTTTTAACAATCTGCGCAAGTAAATTAATTTATGGCAAAAGGTCCTTTTTTTAATCTACATATATTGTTTTTACTTTCTAGTCTAGTATATTTTTCGTTTAATTCATAACAGCCATAATATTCCCACTGCTGGGACACAGGTCCTCCTCTCAGTGAGAGGGAGTGGGCAGATATCAGCCACGCGGGCGCATACTCATTTAGTTAATAAACCCAAAGTCAATGAAATTATCCCTTGACCGGTTTACAAGTAGGAAGCCACTGAACAGTTCCAAACTCAAACTCAAAGAATTTATTTCAAATAAACCAATTCCAAGCACTATTGAATTGTCAAGAGGTCGGTCAGTCAGAGAGATGAAGCTAATTGCCCATTCCAAAGCAGTAGGTACCTATGGAGAGGAACGATGCAGAACGTTAAAAGCATCTGATATAAAATCTGTTAATACTATTTAAAAAATTAATTAAAACTCCACTTTCCACCTCCAGGCTCTATCATCAGATACTCAACACCAAGTACAAGTTATTGGACTCTTCAAAACGAAACATTCTGAGCCCTAACTCGAGGGGTTTACTTGAATCCTCTGGAGAATTCTACTATCTTATACCTATATACCTCCTGACTGCAGCACCAAATCAGCCCCAAATCCCCTAATTAAAATTCATACAAAGTTTACCAAGATATTTTTACATTGTTTGTTAGTTATGAGTAAATAAAAGCGTGTTACAATAAAAGTCAGAAGAAACGCTTAGCGTAAACGAAGTAATAGTGCGAGCGGGCAATGCGATGCGACGCGGTGGGTCGAGTGAACAATAAACTTCTCGCAGCTGCAGTTGCGGGCAGAAGCTAGTCATTTGTATATTTATCTATCAATCTATCCATCTACCATTTAAAGTTCAAATAACTAAATCAAAAGAGGTAAAAATACAAAATAATTCACGGTACATTCCAAAAGAACTGAGAGAGAAGTAATCAAAAAATTATGTGGCTCGTTATTAAGCCTTGAAAGGCAATGAATTCCGTAACAACATCGTAATATGAAACAACCTGTAGAGTTTGGAGGGTTAAAAAGGCCGGACGGTGAAAGTGTAGATGGATGGCGTAGCGCGTAGTACGTGGCTACGAGGTTACGAGGGTACGGAGCGTAGCGGGCACGCGGTTCGAACGTGTTCGGCGCTACAAGTGTCTACGAGTCACCTTTCGCTACAAACTCTGGGTATGATACACTCTCCTTGTACTCGAATACAATTTTGTTTTGATCACGTAGTTGGTTTCACCATTCTTGGCAGCAATTTTTCCAAGTGAATTTTCAATTACGTGATGAATATTTATATTTTGCTATCTTTCTGTAGTTAGTCATTAAAAGTTTCAATGAAAATAGTATTTTCCAAAATGATAATAATTATTAGTAATAAGGTCATTTAGAAAACTCAAGCCAACCCGAAAAAATTGGGGTCATTTTCATGGAATCGTTGTCATGCTTTCGGCGAGCTATTTATACTCGTATTTGGGGCATTAAGTGAGTTTGTGAGCCATGGTAGGTGAAAGAGGGCCCGACCACTCCCCGACAGTGCCCGACAGTACCCGACAGTTTCCGAGCCGTGAAGGCATCCCCCACTCCATCGACCTCGAGGACATTTGGGGGTCGACGACGACCGAGTTGAGTATCCTGTGACTGTGTCTCCTGTTGATCTCGCATTCTATAGTACGGTATAATAACTAGTATAAACCAACAACTGAACGTGCTTTCACTATTCCATATTCAAATCCTTGTTTCCGATTGATATTATGAAACAAATATCAACTTTATGTCAGTACAAATTAAGTTTGTTTCGGAATGACAGGGCTATTGAAAGAGATAACAATAATATTGAACTGAAACTGAACGTTATGTGTGAGTCGTTATTTTCACAAAAAACACAATATTTGCTTCGAAACTAAATTACGAACGCAAACACACTTTGACCTTTCCATGTAAGTAATATGTAATTAATTGACTTACCACAACGCCCAACATCAAAGTTATTTTTTTTTTTCGATACATGTGAGGCATCTCTGTTTACAAAATTTACAAATTGCCATTTCTCGTTTGTCAGCTTTTTGTTTATTCTGAATCTTGTATTGGAAAATTTATTTACAAGACTTTAGTAGCAGACATTTGGAACAGTGACTCTTCTCGGTCAGACATCAAAATATATATCGCTTTAAATACTACGTCTTCATTAAAGGTTAACAACTCAAACATGTACTTGAATCACAGTGAAACTAAAAACGCCTTTTACACAGAAACTGAAAAAGTGCCTAAGTCTCCAAAGCTAAAACGGAAATACGTTAGAAAGAGCCTTGTCACGTGTCACCGCGGCATTGGCCGTTTAACGAGGTACCAGAGTGATCGTACCACGCTAATGAGGAACTGTTACCATGTAAAGGACTTAACGCCCATCAAATGCGATCGTTCAACGATATTTACCTACTCAGCAAAGCCTTTCGTACTGAATAAAACCTTGCAGGTTTTATTGTTCCTTTATTACGCCGCGCGCCGGTTACGACTTTCAAGTGTAGTTTCGTTTTGTTTTGCAGTCTCACAATGGTCACAATGGCTGCCATAACTTGTTATTATATTAGAAACGTTTGATTAGAAACAACAAGTTGTTATAACGATTGAAGAGCTTTTCGACTCGCTTTGTTTTTAACCGACTTCAAAAAGGAGGAGGTTCTCAATTCGGATGTTTGTATTTTTTTTTTTTTTTATGTTTGTTCGCGCATAACCCCGTTTCTTGCCAACCGATTTGAAAAATTCTTTTTTTGTTGGAAAGGGTATACTTCCCAAATGGTCCCATAAAATTTTTATCGAAATCGGATAAGCGGTTTTTGAAAAATCTACAAAAATCTAAAAAATCCTACTTAATATATGTGGACGATGTTCTAATAACTTCCTGTCACTGTAATTTTCATACCAGGTAGTGGTATTAAAATGGGGGGGGGGGATTGTGTTGGTACCACAACTAAAAAGTAAAAAATAAAAACTTTTTTACAAAAAATAAAACCGACTTCCAAAACAAACACTACAAAGTGAAAAATAATTTTGATTTCGGAAGTCGGTGGCAAAATATGAAAATACAAAACCGAAGACACCGACTTCCGAAATCAAAATTATTTTTCACTTTGTAGTGTTTGTTTTGGAAGTCGGTTTTATTTTTTGTAAAAAAGTTTTGTTTTATCTTTAGGGGAATGTTTTGTGGTAGAAATGGCCGTCGACTTAACTAGGTATGCACATTTTATTTTCATTTAACGAAACTAGGTGTGATTTTATTCATTCATTAATGATTCATTATTTTAAGACTTCTAATATTACATTTTGCTGTAAGAATTTAGAGTTTTACAATAGGGACGATGACAGACTAAAAAGAAAAGAAATTATGTATAGTCCGTCAGAAAGATAATAAAAAAATATTTGACACGTATTTTTTGCTTTATCATAATAATAAAAAATTCTTAGGTAAAACGCATAAAGTTGGGGAGTGGGGGTGCGCTACGTCACAACTTAGTATAAAATCTACATAGAAGTGATGTCATGCCACATTTTAACACAATGTATCGTAATCTTTTGACCTGCAAACTCACACATTGATTGATTTGTTATTAGCAATAGTTACAAACACTTTGTGTAATAACAATGTTTGTAAATATGGGACCATATTATTATGACACCATGTATTTATGACATAATTAATTTTATCTGCCATTGTTATATTTGGTTTACTTTTCATCTTTTGTGGTGTATTATTTTTATTCTGGGTGCAGGACGATGCACCCAGAATAATGAATGAATAATGTAATGAATGAATGATGAATTCTCATTTAATTTAATAATTCATGTAAGTATACAAAACATTTTAAAAGAGCAACAGGGTTCAGTTTCTTGCCCATTCTTCTCCATACGGAACTAACTTTTGGAAGGGACAACTAGAATCAATTATATTTCTTGTTCATTTTGAAGTTCAAAAGTGCCTTTCTTGTGCCTTTTTCAAATAAATGATTTGACTTTTACTTTGATTACGTGAAAAGGGCAAAAATACGTGTCCAATATTTTTTATAACACAGTTGATGAAATACATTTTAGTAATGTAAGGGCTGATTTATCAATCGTCAGATAAGTTTTATTGGAGGAATAAATAAGACAGCTTGAGAGCTTTTGAATAGAAAATACACACATCAAAAGTGTCTAGGGATCAACATATATTTTTGCAATAACTTTTCTCTTGATTGATATTAATTTAAATTTTCTTTAAGGATTCATCAAATAAAGTGTTTTCGTTTGTCACAGTAACGATAAACCAAGTCACCTTTGCATTAATAAAGAAATTTGCCATTTTCCTAATAAAGGGATTTTTGACATTTGAACCACTAACATTAAAGTTCGAAAAAAAGACTGAAATAACAGTTTTCTTTAAAATTTTATTGGGTAACTTAAACAATTAATAATCCGTGTTTCTACCGCGAACACTAACAACACAAGAACATCGGTTTGGCATACTCAAAATGAGTTCATCCAAATCACGCTGTGGAATGGCCGCCCATGTTCGTTGCAACAACAAAAAAAGGTCTTCTTGCAACTGGATACCCTCCATATTCGGCAGAGCTCTTCTCTGTAGCATATCCCATGCATGCTCAATCGGGTTCAAGTCTGGCGACACGGAGACAAGACCGATACATTCAAATCTTAACTCGAAGAGCTCCAACAATAACCGCCATGATGTTAGCCGTGAGGCTTCATCACTCTTCAGGGAACTTAATTAGCGACCAAACAGTCAGAAACCGCTTGCATGAAGTGAACCTTCATTCCCGAAGACCGCTACGGGTACCACCTATAGCAATGCACAATCGTAGGATTCGATATCAATGGGCTCTTGAACACAGAAATTGGGCAGAAGAACAATGGCGTTTCGTGTGCTTTTCTGATGAGTCTCGTTTTGGTATGAGACCGGATACAAGACGTATACGACACTGGAGAACCCCTGGACGCCAACAGCGATTAAAATCCTGCCAGGAAGTCCATCCTTATAGTGGTGGAACCATCATGGTATGGGCGGGTATTTGGATCGGCGGAAGAACTGAGTTGGTTTGGATCAGAGGCAACCTCAACGCTCAAATTTATGCTGAGACGATTGTATCTGACGTCATCGTTCCTCTACAAGTGCAAATCGGTCCCTTATTTCAGTTAATGCATGATAATGCACGACCGCACACCGCAAGAGTTGTAAGACAGACTCTCGCCGCAGCTAACATCAATGTCCTGCCCTGGCCTGCTCAGTCGCCAGACTTGAACCCGATTGAGCATGCATGGGATATGCTACAGAGAAGAGCTCTGCCGAATATGGAGGGTATCCAGTTGCAAGAAGACCTTTTTTTGTTGTTGCAACGAACATGGGCGGCCATTCCACAGCGTGATTTGGATGAACTCATTTTGAGTATGCCAAACCGATGTTCTTGTGTTGTTAGTGTTCGCGGTAGAAACACGGATTATTAATTGTTTAAGTTACCCAATAAAATTTTAAAGAAAACTGTTATTTCAGTCTTTTTTTCGAACTTTAATGTTAGTGGTTCAAATGTCAAAAATCCCTTTATTAGGAAAATGGCAAATTTCTTTATTAATGCAAAGGTGACTTGGTTTATCGTTACTGTGACAAACGAAAACACTTTATTTGATGAATCCTTAAAGAAAATTTAAATTAATATCAATCAAGAGAAAAGTTATTGCAAAAATATATGTTGATCCCTAGACACTTTTGATGTGTGTATGTGAAACCGCCATTTTTATTGTTCAGATAAAAGTTATCAGGCTAGAAAAATCTGCCCTAATAGTCACAAATTCCAGTCTATAACGTATTGTCAGCTCCTGCCGTCTGTGATACAAGTTTAGCCATTATAATACCTTTGTAAATGATTTACAAGATTTTGATGTTAATATTTTACCTATTTCTGAGTTCGGGTTTAATCCACTTCCACATCATTACATCCCATAATACAATTGGCTACATCAGAGGTGTGGTTAAACCATTTAAAACAAGTCACCAATTACAATATTTGTTCGTTCATTTTTCACTCGCCGTGGTGACCCAGTTTATTTTCCGTGGCTTCGAGGTAAAGTGAATTAACACACCTGAAAACAATTTATTATACAAATAGGCAGCCTATGTACTCCCAGCACTGGGTTAGAAGCGTCATCAAAAAAAAATGTAGATATATTTATCGAAGTTTTCGTTTCGGAATTTTACTTGGTTTTTATTTTCGTAAATATGTCAATGCCGTGTGCATTTTTTTTTAAATATTCGGGTATTGGTAAACCGCGTAGGTTGCATGGTAAATATAAACATTTGTTGGCGTTAAACATAAATATTTGCATGTTCTTTTCACAAATATAGAGAAAAAAGTGGTCGTGCTGCTGACGTAATATTTCAAACAAAGAAAAGGATACACCTAATATCTGAATTGAGAAAAACTACCAAATTACTGAGTAAACTACAGTTGTACTTAGTTAACTCGAGAACCTCATTTTCATTTAAGGATACCCGCACGCAGGGAACGACCAATAAAACTAACAATGATGAAAATAATGGCGTAATATCAAAACGTGTAAGTACTGTCGGCCCCAAAAAGATGTAAACGTGGGAAAAAAAAGAATTGTCTACTACTATTTAACTGTTGCCACAAATTGATATAATCTTTAAAAGATTGTAGTAAATAATAAAATAAATCACATCTTTTTGAAGCTGACTGTATCCACTTGGACTGAGAAAAACGATACAAAGGTCCGAGTTTTAATGACATCGTTGGCACTGTAAAGGCATTGTGCAAACGATCCTTATCTCATCACGAAAACTATTCCCGAGTACAGGAGCTCATACAGAGAGGCCCCTCCTCGCATCCCCAGCAGAAACCGTCGGAATGCCGTAGTTGTTTCGTATCTAATAAAAATGAGCCTTTGTTTATCTCGAGGGAAAGTTGAGTGTCTGTCTACTCGAAATGGTCACGCAATGATCAGCTTTCAAATTGGAGTCTTATTACGTTGTTTCAAGGTTGATTTTACCCTCATCCTGTAACTATAACAGCCCATAGCCAGTGGACCTTTCCACTGGTGAGCATAGGCGTTTTCATTGACTGCTCCGCTCCAATGAACATGAATAAAAATCGCGAGGGCCCTTTATTGCTTTTTAAATAAGCATTGTTACTTTTTTTTTAATGAAGATCGTAAACGCGGCTTGCGGTAGGTGATTGGTACAGATCGTCACGTAACAGAAAAGCGTTATGCGCCCTTCATCTTCTGCCTCTCTTAAAGAAACAGAGGCGAGAGAAAGTGTGTTTTTAATGCGGTTTTTTACTACAGAGCTTCTAAAAAATGGGTATCGGTAAACTATGCGGGATAAAAGAAATTCGAATTTTTCTTCGAATCAGATTTAAGGTCCCATTTATGAAAAGTTTTTTTCTAAATCATTCGTGACAAGACACGTCGTTTCTGCCTGAGTCCCCCGACCGCAATCGTTGTTTTACTTGTTGGCTACCGTAATATTAATACGTTTGTCATTTGTTTATGAATGACAAATTCTCAGAACAAGAAAAAAGGCGCTACTAATATACTTAACTCACGAGTCACTTATGTGCTTATAATATATAATACCACAATACTTTGTACTTCCTCTCACCATCGGGTCGACCTTAAAAGAAACAGCATTGACCTATTTCTCAAGACGAAACACATACGTTTTGATCTCGAAAATGAAAAAGACAAGTCCTAATAGCGTAATTGGCCTTTAGGCGTGTTGTGTAACAGGAAAATCACAGACACAAGTTAACATCTTAGTACCTACTTAATAATAATTATCTTTTGAAAGCCGATCTATGAGGGTACTCAAATTAGAAATTTTAGTCTCGATAATTTAAATGAGAGAATTGAAAGCTAATTGAAAAAGTAATTAATTCCTCACGATGATAAGAAATTTGATTCAATTTATATAAAGTTGGAAATCTAGATACTCTAGAAATTATTAGGACTTAGAGCTATAATTAGGTTTATAAGTTTACAGGCTTAAAATATGTTTCTGAAGTACAATATTTCATTCGATATTTATCGAACTTCAATACGAATTTTCAATGCCTCTTAACAACATTTATAATGTATTCTGTTGACTTATTTTATTAAAGCTGATTGACTTTGTTTATATTTGACTTTATTATAAATAACACTATTCTAATAACAGTAATAACAGTATTCTGACTCAAATTTCGAGCAGGCTGGACGTCCGTACGTGAATCGCTGTTGCGCAATATCCGATGGAAAGGTGCAGCCACGGTGAAGCGTCGGACAGTACTGCCGCTTCTTTTTTTAAGGCTGGTAAATCATCCAATGACTTCTCCCACTCTGGGTGGAGCGGAAGGGAGTGTGAGACTCTTACTGACTAAAACCTATCCTTGTTCCTTCATTGGCCCTTTATGTTCCGGGGTAGCGGTAACCCTTTCGGACAATCCCGCTTACCCGAACAGTACTGCTGCTGTGTTTTTATTGTACAGGAGTAGATAAAATTATCATGATTACTAGCATAGGATAAGTTTTTTACTAACAAATGCGTCATGGTTAGGAACTTTAAATAAATTGAATAGTATTGTATTGTATTATACTTCTGAACTACTATCTCTGTTCCGAACAAGATCTGTTGTGAAATTGTCAATACAATTCGGATTGTCTCTCTTATCGACATTTTTCATAGGAAAAAAGGAAATTTTGAAAATGATAGTAATTCAGCTTCAGATGTGCACGGCGAAATATTAATAAATGAGACAGTTGAGTCTTCAAGTGAAACGGTAAATTTTTACTCGTTCTTCAGTAAATGATAAACGTTAGCTCATTATGTTTCGAGTCTGTAGCAAATACAAATTTTAATTATTCATAAAATAATATAAAAAAAAGAACATTTTTATATTTTGTACGGACTAAAAGGCACATTAAAAGCCAAGTCTATTATTCTAAACATTATTTAATTATATTCTAAAAAAACGAATACACTATTAAACTAAAATGCCTGTTGACATTGTATCTCACTATGAACAACTCATCTTCGCATGTTGACGTAGGTCATTTATCTCACTGTGAACAACATCTTCGCTTAGTTTCCTTGCTGACGGTGGTCCGTGTAAACATCTGTCGTGAACACAGTAAGCAATAGCACACAATATGGCACTTGTGACTAGTATCGCTTAGTGGTCACGACTGAGCGCTCTTGAGCATACGCCCACTTTACAATGTGCATTTGCATGCACAACTACAAACAAAGTCAAATGGACTTCGTGAAATATAGTAATCTATTTAATCTTAATATATATCTGAGGCGCTCGTGGCTAAGTAATACCAGCCGTTAAACTACGCTTGCCGGGGTTAACAGTGGATGGGTGATCTTTACATACCGAGATTCCTCCGTGCGTCGGAAAGCATGTCAAGTCCCGGCTGTCATTTATACATCTTTGACATTCGGTTACGGGTCGTCAGAAGCCCGGGAAAAGGCTAGGCAGGCAGATATATCTAGAGCAGTAAATCTATGTTGAATGTGTAGGCTGTTGGTGTTCTTTATTTAATAAATAAACAGTAATTTCCACACAAAATGTTTTTCGTCATCCGAAACCACCTTTTGGAAGGGGCGATTAGAATCGATCTATTTCTTGTTCATTTTGACGTTCAAAGATGCCCTTTTTGTGCCCATTTAAAATAAATGATTTGACTTTGAGTTTGACTTTGACACGGACTGAAACCACTAACGAACCGTTCAGATAACTTTACGGTCTTTAAAAGTAACAGGAACTTACCGTTATAAAAGCTAATCACACTAGAGTGGTGAAATTGGCCGCTACAATAGATTTTTATGACACACACACACACTTTTAACGTGCTCGTAACAGTAAACGAGAGTGAATTTCACAGCATTAATGTTATTTTATGTTAAGTACCTACCTAGTCTATTTTACTCTCATGAAAGAATAAAAAATTACGAATATGGAACGTTACGAACATATTACAAGTTCGTCAACATTCAATTCTAATGACCATTGGAACAGTATAATAAACCGTTCGGAGCTATTCATAAATTCTCATGATTTTATATAAAAGGTAGCTTTAGTTTGCTGCTACCACAATACTCAAAATAATTTAATATGGACAAAAAGCTTTATGCAAAATTCACATAATATAAGTCGCCTACCTGCTATTGTCAAAATATAACACGACAGTTCAACAAACTAAAGTCCTGCAGAGCGGTTCAGAACGAGCTCGCCCGCTCACCAAATTACCGCAAAAGTATTTGCTTAGTTTCTGAATTGTGAAGTAAGTACATTGTTGTAGGTATGTATGTACCTGCCTACTACCGTCCTAAGTGCTGTAGGGGCTGCCGCTCACTGGCGGCGACGACAAGTGATTTTTATGCGACGTATTAATAGAAATATGTATAACTTATACTGATGTAAATAAAAATTAAATTTCGATGACAATCCAGGACCGTGGCGTGCATACAGATACCGCAGCGTCGTTACCGGTGCAATTTTATTGTTATACTCACTATTGTGTTTTATATTTTTTAACTTTCACCTAAAAATCCCTTGCCGCGCCGTGCTTCCAATGTGCGCAGATCCAAAGTCCGTCACAATTTGCCGACTAAGCAAGCTTTTGTGTTTCGTTACACGGCACTGTTTGCGAACCGACGATTTGTGTTGGAGTTACCCTGACGTCTACTGGAACGCATTTAGATAATCAGTAAGAGCCACAACTCACTCGGGACATTGTGGTAGAACCCCGCTCTGTAGAGCTTATGAATTTATAACTTTGTTTTCAAAACATTTTTGTAGGTAACTATGTTGAACTTCCCACTGGAAGCTAACTTCAACTTTAACCAAATACAGATTGTTTCATGCTTTACTCACAGAGTGGCTGTCAACTTTTACCTTTCGATTCCAGAGGGGTAATTGAGTAACACACAGAAAATGGCAATAGATTGCTATACCTATCACATCCATCTATTGCTTCATAAGTTTGAAAAATTCGTATGATCATCAACGTAAGTAACGCAATGAACGTGGTTGAACTGTCAAAATTGGAGCCATCTCGCCATTTCGAAAATTGATTGTGACCCTTTAATTGTTGTCTGCGCCCGAAAACCACGAAAAGGACATCTCTGACGAAAACATTTCAAATTTTTGGTGGCGCTATCTTGAATTTTTTTATGACCCGTTTGATCTCTCTATTCATCGTCCATTTATATACTTCTAGTACAAGTTTTTAAAAGGTCTCTTATAGTTACCGCTCACAAATAACGTGGCAACTTTGACTCGTGTGGTAAGTGTGGCAACTTTGACTAAAGAACGTCATAACAAAAAAAATAGGTTGGAATGAAGTTCCTTTGCGCGGCTTGCGGTAAGAGTTGACTGGTAGAAATCTTCACGAAAAAGCGTAATGCCCTCTGCATGCCAGTTTCTCTCTTTATGTTTTTATTTAAAAAAAAACTTTTTAGTTTTGTTTTTTGTTGATAAGTTCATGTTTATAGACAGACAATAAGTGTCAGTGTTTTGTCTGTGGTCCATCCATTGTCCATAGCCGAGATACAGATTGTCAATCGTGGCTCTGAATACGAGGTTTTTTAGCCGGTTCGCACGGGTGTATTTAGTTACCAAGCAAATATTTTTTTTAGGAAAGTACGTTTTGTTTGTTTGTGCAGCTTAAACATTTTTTCTTTCTTTTTCTCTTTAGTTTTTCTCTTTCTAATAATAAACGACTGTGTGTGCATACGAGAGTCGGGTAAAGAACTTTTCTCCTTGCGGAGGTCCCCAGACTGCGTGCGATGTTTTACAAAGTTAAATATTATTTTATTACTCATACATAAACTCACGCTTTCTTACCTTGGGAGTAGGCATAACCTAAAGGACAATACCTACTACGATACCTTTACATACTCCTTTTGCTTCGGTTACGAATAAAAAAAACGATTAAAACCGCATCAAATTCCATTTTGTAGCTTAGAAATAATTAGCACAAGGTCATTGAAAATTCAATGTATAGATTAGCAAATATATATTACTGAAACCGCAGCGGATTCTTAGGCACGGCGGCTTAGATATTAGCATGACAAAAGGGTCCATTTGATCTTGAAGGACCAGCTATTCAGCTAACCGGATTAATCAGGAACTAGGGCAAGCGCAGCTTAGCCTCTCTGACAGTATTCAGCAGAGTTGCATAGAATTATTTTAGACTAACTCTATAGCATAATTATACAGTATGTTAATTAACGAAAGGCATTCGTCCTTACATGCTATAAAATTCGAGAAAAATCTGCTGTATGGATATACATAGACACTATACCATTGCGGGTTAGCGGGAACACCTTTTGTTCGTTAATTAACATACTGTATAATAATACATTTAAAATGGTCTAAGTGTCCTCTGCGAGTTGGGTTCGGCCCCTCGTACGCCTTCCAAAGGTCCGGGTCCCCAAGATATGTCAAAAGTCAATAAATGATATTTTTTATTAATAAACCCAAATAAAGTGATCATATTATTTACTCACGATGTTTTTCGATAAGGCGAATTGTGATTGAATAATTTTCAAAATCATTCGACAGTTGAAGAAATAAAAACAGTCTATGAACAAACAATTTAAAACAAAAAATACATACATACGGACATAGAACTTCCATTTTTGAAGTCGGTTAAAAACAGATACCTGCTGTCGTTGGTAAATATGTAAATAGGTAAATTGAAATATTATTTATTACAAGCGGTTTCTGATGAGACTCGATATTTACCTTTCCTTCGGCAAAAGAAAAAGTGTTTCTCTCAGGTCTGAAAATGAGAAAAATATTAAGCTCTTTAATACTTAAGATACGTATAAATTTGATCGCAAAGAATTTTTAAGTAACATTATATTTAGAAGAAAGTTAATCGACCCCTTTTTTTGAGGGTGGGAAATCATCCAATGACGGGTAGTCATTGGATGAAGCCTCTTTTCCGCTCTGGGTGGAGCGGAAAGGAGTGTCAGACTCTTACTGACTAAAACCCATCCATGTTCCTTCATTAGCCCTTTATGTTCCGGGGTAGCGGTAACCCTTTCGGACAATCCCGCTTAGGACTACACACTCAACAACCATTACCCGCACGTATGACTTCTAACTTTTTTTATTTTACTATAAACATGACACAAACATGGGATAAGTACCCAACGACGAGACAAGGTAGGTTATGCAAAAATTATAAACACATTCAGTGTAAATCAAAATCAATAGCCAGATCGCGCGAATAGGTCACATAGTGGATCCAACTTAGCCCACAATACCTACAATACCTTCGCATAAATAAGACAAACCCACTACTTAAAATGCCGTGAGGTTAAAAATACAAGAACGAATTAAACATCCTACTACTTGCTCTATAAGTACTAAAACTTTCCTATTTTAATAAAAAGGAGTTTTTATGGTTGAATGTATACATAGTATTATAATAATAATAGTATCCTTGGACATTTCACACAACGCTATATAGCTAAGCAACCTAATGCTTGTGTTTTGGTAACGAGATGGCTGATAAACTACATATATACATCTTTTTTTTCGTAAATACATAGGTACATATTAAAGATATAAAAACACCCAGACCCGGAACAAATACTTGCAGGTCGTACAAATATTTGTTCCGTGCGGGAATCGAACCCGCGACATGCTGCGCAGCAGTCAATCGCCCAACCACTGTGCCAACCGTGTCGCACCTCAGCTAAACCGCTTTGAATGAAATTATGGCATAATACGTTTAAGCATGACCGCATCTGGACTAGGTCATAGGAAGCTTTTTATCCTGGTGCTACGTTCCCTTGGCGTAGATTGGAGCTTATACCCCGGGGCGTAATTAGCGACTTTGAAGCCGCTGAATATTTTACTAAGCTTCTAATAAAAAGTTCATGATTCATTTAGTATGAAAAATATTTTCGAAATAAAGTAGAATTAAAAATTTCTGTAAGTGCCAATACATGTCATAGACTAGTCTATATTAGACTAGACTAATCGATTCCTGGGTATACCCACTATACACTATACATTATGATTTACCTTAGGCTATATAATTACAACTTATACTATACTTAAATTCTATATATTTACAAATTAAAACAGAAAGGACACTTAGGCGTCAAATTACTCATCCGAAACGCTGTCCTCCGGTAACGTGCCCAGAAGACTGGCAGCATTGCCACGTTGAATGGCAATACTAATTCTTTGACCAAAGAACAATCCAGCCCTCTAGTCACCTGAAGGCTATCATATTTTTCATTTGGACACGCTGCTTTAGCGTTCTATCAAAAACATTAAATTCAAAATAAAATAAATGAAATGAAATTGAAATGTCGACTAAACCTGAACTATCAGTTTGACATTGACATTTCTTAGTATTTATGATATTGAATTCAATTTCTTGGTATTGATAGATACTTTACAGAGTTTCCCGTTTTCCTGGTAATAGCAGCCTACAGAACTAGACTATCTACATTGCGATCCGCTTAAAGGAAATGGAGTCGCCATTTCAAGCGAATATGTTGTCGAGCATAAGATTTAACCTTGGAACGCAATAGAAGTGAAAGTGCTGTGAAAACGAAGAGATAATAATGTTGTATGTATAGTGCGTTATACGTATATATACAGGTAATGTACTGAGTGTGGCCGTGTTACTAAGGGTTAGGCCACAAGGGCGCGTAGAGCGGTTTTTGTCGTTGTTATTAATGCTGATTCTTTTTTTTTTTTTTAAGGCTGGGAAATCATCTAATGACTGCTCCCGCTCTGGGAAGAGCGGAAGGGAGTGTCAGACTCTTACTGACTAAAACCCATCCATGTTCCTTCCGTAGCCCTTTATGTTCCGGGGTAGTGGTAACCCTTCCGGACAATCCCGCTTACCCGGCAGGCTTGGCCCTGAGGGGCCCCTTCATATGCTGACATCTCTTTGAGGCGCTCGTGGAACATATACGCGCCGTACGGCACGGGTCTGGTGCTGATCGGACGGTGAGTCACCCATTACTCACCGTCCGCAGGCCCGCGCCTACGGTGGCCGGGAGTCGTCACGTGGCTCCCGACGCCCGGGGCGTCTCCTGCGGCGACTGGGACGGGAGGACCTTTCTCTCTCCCATCCCGCCACCTCCTTCGCGAGCATAACTTTTTCGCAGAAGGAGGTGACTGCCTCCCACTCTCTCTCGCCCCGGACCATGACTTGCACCAGGGCCGGGCGCGAGAGGTCGCCGCCGCCGATCGCCTCTACGAGGACACGGCGGTGCTCCGCCCATGCGGGGCAGGTTTGCACCGTGTGCTCTACCGTGTCCTCTGGGCGATCCTCGCAGTGGTGACACCCGGGCGTTTCCTCCCGCCTGATGATGTGCAGGAACCTTCCGAAACATCCATGTCCGGTGAGGACCTGCGTCAGGCGGTAGGTGAGGGCGCCGTGACGCCTCTCTAGCCACTCCTCAAAGAGGGGCCTTACCGCCACTATCGTGGCGTGCCCTGCGCTGGGTTGCGACAGTCGCTGCTTCCAGGCCGCCGTGAGATCCGCTCCACCGCAATTTGCTGCGGAAACGGAGTTTCCCCCCGTTTAGTACCTCCGCGCGCCACTCGAACAGGCGCGCGAGTACTATCGCCTCCAGATCCCACGGCGGCAGTCCGGCAAGGAGGCTTGCCGCCTCGCCTGAGATCGTGCGGTACCCCCGGATTAGCCGAATGGCTACCACCTTTTGGGGTGCGTTCAGATAGTGGGCGGCTCGCCGCCGCAATGAACGCGCCCACACCGGGGCCCCGTAAAGGGCCATGGACCGCACGACTCCCGCGTAAAGCCTCCGGCAGCAGGCGTTTGGCCCCCTCAAATTGGGCAAGAGCCGCTTGAGGGCGGCCCCAGTCCGTTCCAGCTTGGGGGCCAAACGTCGGAAGTGCTCCACGAAATTCCATCGGCTGTCGAGGACCAGACCCAGGTATTTCATCGTGGTCTCGACGCCGATGTGAACCCCTCCTACCGTAAGTTGGGATCCCGATGGTGGCCTATTCCGAGGCCCATGAAAGGACATGGCTTCGGATTTGTGCAATGCCACCTCGAGACCCAACTGCCGGATCCTCTCAACGACTGTCGCAACCCCGCGTGTCGCGTCGGCCGCCGCCTGATGCGACCTCCCCTGCGCCAGGACCAGCGTGTCGTCAGCGTAGCAAACTACGCTGACGCCATCAGGGAGGTTGGCCCGCAGCACCCAGTCGTAACCGATGTCCCACAGGAACGGCCACAGAACCGATCCCTGTGGGACACCGCACGACATCTCTCGCCGGTTCCATTCCCCATCGCGACCGGGGTAGATGACGGCTCTGTCCGTCAAGTATGCCCCGACTATTCGACGGAGGTAGGTCGGCACCCGGTGATACCGGAGTGCTTCCCCAATGCAACTCCAGGGCAGGGTGTTGAAGGCGTTGGCGATGTCGAGTGACACCGCCACGACGACCCTACCCTGGGACACCGCGTCCCCCGTCGTGAGGGCTCTAACGCGCATGATAGCGTCCACCGTCGAGCGCCCCTTGCGGAAGCCAGACTGGCATTCCGCAAGGTCCGGCCCCGTCCTTCCAAGGTGCCCGACGAGGCGGCCCGCAATAATTCTTTCAAAGAGTTTGCCGACCTCGTCGAGCAGCACTATGGGCCGGAATGCGGACGGAGAGTCCGCAGGGCGCCCTGGCTTCTGTATGAGGACCAGCTTCCCCGTCTTCCAACGGAGCGGAAACTGGCCTCTCTCCATGCATGCGCTTAAGAGCGCCTCCAGTCGGGGCCCGAGAGCCCCTGAGGCCAGGACCCAGGCTTTACCTGGCAAGCCGTCGGGTCCTGGGGCGGTATTCTTGGCCTTGAGCCTTCCAACCGCCACTCTCAGATCTACCTCGGTCACTGCAGGGATGTCGTCGTCGTCCTCGTGGTCCGCTTCGGGCGGAGCCATAGGCGGGGGAGTATGCTCCCCCGTGAAGGGAACAGAGCGCTCACCACCTCCTCCACCAGTTGAGGGCGGAGACTCTGCGTCAGTGGGGGGGACCAGGTGCGGAGCTTGTTCCGCACCATTTTATATGGGCGCCCCCATGGATCTCTATCCAGAGTCCCCACCATCTCCTCGCGGGCCGAGTCCTTGGCCCGCTGGACAGCTTCTTGGAGGGCGGTCTTCGCCGCTCTGTACCCCTCGTACAGCTCCGCCTCCGTGGCTGCCGCATCCGGAGGGCGGATGCGGAGCCTGCGGTGCCTGGTGTACAGGTGGCGCACCTCGACGCACGCCTTGCGTAATGTTTCCACCTCTTGCGACCACCAGTACACCTGACGTTGGGCGCATCCTGGCCGGACTCGGGGTATTGCCACGTCGCAAATCTCGGACATGGCCTCCCGGAACCACTCTGCCTCGTCGTTGATTCGGCCCTCCACTATTTTGCTGGCCGCCGTCACGGGGCAGCTTACCGTAACGGTTCGCATGCCCGTGAAGTCAGGGCGTATGGTGCCTGCCTTGATTTGATCGGCGAGACACCCGCCCGTCCTGACGACAGTTGCCACTACTTCTCCCTCCGTGACGGAGTCATCCAGGCCCATGATACGCATGTCTGCGCATTTCATGGGCCTGGAGACCCGAGCCTCCTCCGCATTGAGGGACGCCCTTAGCTTCTCAGCTAGGGCGTCAGCGGTGGGGCCACTCGACGCACCGGGGATCTCCAGCATGCGAGCGCCGGTTGCCGTCACCCTGTGCCGGAGGCCCCCGGTGATTCCCAGCTCCTGGAGGTCCACCGTCGCCCTCGCTTTTGTGAGCACGTCGCGGTACGTGACGCCCCTTTTGACCGCGTCCGGCTGTAGTGTGATGACTACAGCCGCGGTCTTAGGGGCGCGGAGTCTCGCCGCGACGGCTCTCGCCTTGCTGCGCCGCTTCTTTTGTTTCCGCCTCGCTGCCTTGGCCGCCTTTTTCTTTCAGGCGTGCCTTTTGCCCGCAAATCGGCCACCTCACTGGCCGGAGGCCCGGCGCACCCGGCCACTTTGGCCGCCGCCATGATGGAGGCCGTAGACGAGACTATGGCCTTACTTCGCGAGGCCCGAACCCTCTTCAGGGACACGTCCCGTATGGCAGCCTCCACGACCGCCGCAAACTCGTCCGTGCGGTCCGCCTTGGGACCACCAGCCGCCCCCGCCTCGTCACTGGAGGGCCCCGAGGCGACCGCTTGACCGGTCTCCGCTTCCCTTTGGGGACCCTCTTCCAGCTCTGTAGCCTCCCGGGCAGTGAGCCCCCTCCCCACGCCTCGCTCTCTGACCCCCCCCCCCGTTTGCTGGTGGGGATCTTTCGAGCTGAGGCCAGCTCTCCCTCTGAGGACGACCCCTGGCCATCCTCTGACCTTGGCCGCTTGGCGAAGAACCTGCGGTTCCTCGCGGCAGTGGCCAACTCCTTGGCGCGACGGGAGCCCCCTGAGCCTCCCGTGCTCGCACCACCAGATGCGGGATCGGACTCCGATCCCGCACCACTCCTCTCCTCTTCGTCGTTGGGTTTGGTTTTATTTAATTTTTCCATTTTTGTTCCCACGAGTAAAAACTTTGGGTACCTAATAAAGTGGTCCGCACTAGCGACTGAATCTAGCTACCCATCAGTCAAGCTTACAATCCCTCTCACGGTGCGCCGCCGCTTAGGGGTTTGGGGATTTTTTTATAGAGGTTATCTTCCTCGCGGTCCGGGCGGTTAAGCCAAGACCCTCGACCCCCTTCAACAGTCAGAGACATGACCGTAACTGTCTCCGGGGCTATGAGATTATAGCGGTGACAGGAGGGTTACCCCTCCTGCCTGCCCGGCGGCAGGGTAAGTGCACACCGGGCCCGCTCTTACTCCACCACAGTTGCCGCTCTGCTACTCAGAGCGGCAGGTGTGGAGCGATCCTCCTGGCAGAACATTAGCATGCGGACAGCGAGAACCCACTGGGAAATAGCCCCAATGGGAAGTCGCTGCCCGCACCCCAGGATGCACCGGCCCGAAGACTGGCCTTCCCCCTAGACGTGTCCAGAAAGGAACTCCAGTCCCCGGGCACACGTGGAGGTTTTCTGCCGGGAATCCCTAATTCTGATTCTTGTGTTTAGATTGTTCTTGTACTAAATAAACTTAACAGCTATACAGCTGTTTCTATGAATGTCTGATCCTGTTATCAGCTGAATATTGTAGAACTCACAAAAACAGTTTCAATCAGGAAACATAATATTAAATACTGGGCTGGCTTCCCACACTGCGTTTACCTACGCGCGGTCTCCATTCGAGAATCTTACTACGCCAGCTATCGTCAGTTCTGCGGCAAACACGACCAGCCCAGCGCGCGGAATACTTAATAATAGGTCTTTACTTATACAATTGGTTATCTTACATTCTATTATAATTACAAATTCAAATTAATTTTATAATGCACGTAACATTTTTTTATCACAATTAGTTGTTCATTTGTTTTTTAGGGATTCGTTATTTTTATCGCTATTTATGTAACCATGGGAAAGTCGAGTTGCGCGCTATATTCGAATACGAGTTAACAACGTGTATAGACAAGGTACTGCAAGTGAAGGCAGGGTGCGTTTTTGGTTTGGTCGCTTCCGTTCTGGAAATTTTGATCTCAACAACGATCCCCGAGACACGATGAATTGAAAGCTATAGTGGAAGGAGATTCATTTCAAACCACGTCGGAGCTTGCAGCAGCCTTAACGTAAGTGATAAATTGATACTGATACATTTACGTCAAATCGGAAAGATAAAAAAGCTCGGAAAGTGGGTACCGTATGAGCTCACTGAACAAAAACAAAATCGCGTCGAACATTGTATTTACTTGTTGAATAGGCACAGAAAAACGAGGATTCTGTAAAGGATTGTCACTTGTGATGAAAAGTGGATTATGTATTTACAATTGAAAACGTCGGTCACACAGTTTTGGACACTTTTTACAGGGGAAAAATTTCAAATCCAACGAGGCGCCTATAAAGAGTTCATCGATTTCCGTCCCCAGGATTTCTATAGCAGAGGCATCAACGACCCTCCATTCAAATGTCAAAGGCGCATCGATAATAATGACCAATACTTGAATTAACTACATGCACGCTGTTGTTTAAAAACATTGTTTGATATTTTCTATGAAAAATGGCAATTTCATAGAGACCTAATATTCATACGTAGTGTACCTCGTGGGACCAGTGCGGGTTGAAACATATCACATGTCTGGGAATTTTAAATTCTTGGACATGCCAGTTTCCTCAAGAGATTTACCTTCACCCGTTTTGAAAACGTTGGTGAAGAAATAAATTAAACAAAGACTGCTTTGGTTCGAACCCACGTCCGCCCACAGTTCGCCCTATTTGAGTAAAATAATATTGAGGTGTTTTTGGAATGCTTGCAGCGGCAGCGTGTCGTTGACATATAGATTGACGTGTCAAACGATCGGCTTTCATTATAGGCCCGTATCGTTATTATCCTTTTTGATCGAGTGTCGCTGTACTGAACGTGTTCTTACGTGGCTGTGACACGACCCGCCTCCGCACGCTTTGTAAACACACCTTTAAGGAATCTACTACTTAAAGTAGTTAAGGGAACTAGTTAAGTATACGGTGTTATTGTTCCAAGTTTGGGAGCCAACTACAAGAATTATTGTTACTTTTGTCGGCGACTTTGTCGGGTGAACTTGGTACATTATTAAAAGATGCACCTACTCCCATCAGACGGTTTTGTATAAAGGTACAATATACAATTAAATTAGGGTAGTTTGGTCCGCCATATATAAGTACTTCTACTCGTGCGAAGCCGGATGTATGATTTCTTACTGCATTCTCTCGATTGTTTGTACATTTGGAGCAGTAGTCAAGTACCTATGTATTTACGGAAGATGCCAACGACGAAAGGTTAAAAGGGAAAAGGAAAAAAAAAAAAAAGCTAACTCGGAAGTTATTTATAAATGGCTCTTTTTATAAATATAATAAAAATAAAATCTACAATTTTGAATGCGTTTTATGTTGAAATACGTATTATCGGTTTAGGACGATTTTCGTTACCTAGGACAAGTAGGAAATTCTAACTTCGAAAACTAAGGTGGACTGGAGACCTGGTGAAGGCTGCAGGAATCTGTTGGATGCGATAAGCACAGAATCAAATTGGAGATGTTAAGGACACGATGCCCAGCAGTGGACATGTTTCGCCGTTAAATGATGATGCTGATGATGAACGTTTCTTTATTTTTTAATGATCAAGTTTTCTAATGGTTGAGTGCTTCGCCTAGCAAGCATTGTCTAGCAAGCACAACAAATACGCGTGGGGTTGATTCCCAGGTCGGTCAAAATCCTATTGGACATTGACATTCTAAAGACAAGTGACCGCAACATGAAAGTCTTGTACCTTCACAGCCAAGCTATGCTACATTAATTACACGCTCGTAACGTATCCAATACCGGTCAGAAACAGAAATGATCACTGCAGCCGATCGGCTACGCAATATATGGGGTGGGAGGGCCTGAATTCATGATGACAGCTTACGCGTCAATACGCGTTCCATCCTGTATAGTCTGTATATTGGTTCTTAAACTTGTATTAGTATATTAATATTGCTTAAGAGTGGGAAGGATACAGAGCTATGCGTCGTGTATAGCTCCGTCTCATTTTCAAACTGAAGTAAAATTGGAATAATTCTACTATAAGAGGTGATGGTTCAGGTAATGGTTATGATTTCCATGCAATTTAGAAATGTTGGTGTCCGTGATTTCAACAAAGTTACGTCAGCAAAGTTGCAGGCTTGAGTCGTTAGCTAAACTAGCTTTCTGCAAAGCTATTCAATTTAGTATTCCAACGGAAATGTCAGTTTTGATACCTTTATTGTTCCTCCAACGGGAGCTGAGGGGATCTAAGACTCAGCTGAAACAATGCCGTCTCTGCCACCAGTGGTTAGACTAACTGGACCTAGAGACTTGAAATTTTGCACCTTAAACAATGTAGGCATCCACTAAGGACAGTGTTTTGGAAATTAAAAAAGGGGGAATTTTGTTTGTGTGAAAAATCTTATTCCTTGGGTAATATTATTATTATTTGGTACACTTAAAATTTAGCACAAACATTTATCCAAATACATATAAAAGGGAATTGGAAGGTGTCAAAGTTACAATCAAGAAATTTTAACACGCGGTCCAATTTTCTCGAAACTCAGTATTATACCTGGAACCAAAAAATAAATAACAACGTGTATCAGGGTTTTTCAAAAACCTACCATTAAGGCGGAAAAGGTGTTGTCAATTTTACAGGGGATGATTTTACTTATGTTTAGGAAAACTCAATTTCCAGGTAGAAGTCGCGGGCAAACTTCTAATTTCTTATTAATTACGGAGCACAAAGGGCTTAAATGGCAAAGGTTAACACGTGTGATGCATTGTTCAATCAAAGACAAGGTTGCTCTATACTCTTGATGTTGGAAACAGCAGCTTCGCCCCTTAATAACCAATGTCAATAGTTAATTGCTTTCTAAACTTACCAAATTGGGTTTAACGCAACAGCAGCAACTAGAGAGCAACACACACACACACTGAGAAATGCAATTTCCACAAGCTTGATAAACGCAAACAGATGTGGGTTTTGTGACTATAAAAGAACATACCGCAGGAAAAACAAAAGTGGCGTTTTTTTGAGGAATTCTTCCACTCAATCTGCCTATCCTTTTCTCAACTATGTTGACGTCGGCTTCCTGTCTAACCAGATGGAACTGAATACCAGTATTTACATGGTTTCAGCCTATAAAATGGGCATAATAAAAAATAAAAAATTCTATTGGGTAGCTGAGGTAGTGGTGCAAGTGGTTTACACGACTTCTTCATCATCATGCACGCAAATATTTAAAATATCTAATTTCCATCAGTATGGGCCATCAGTCCGTCGTTCTGACCAGAATGACAGACTGAATTGATAGCATATTACATGTGTAACATTGCACTTGACACATGACCGTGGTAAAAAATTGCATCGTGATTAGATTAAAAGTGCTCTTAAAGCTCAACACTATACTAGGTATGAATACCGTGAGTGTCGATGCTCGTGAAGGGTAATCTAATGTCCGGTGCGTTAAAAAAGATCCCGTGGTTGTACCACAGTATAGAAAAGAGCAGTAACTTCATACTAGGTTCCAAATCTACGCACGCACACAGACAAGCGTCATTTACACGGCCGCTTACCGGCTTGCGGCGCCGCGCCGCCCGCACTGTCCGCCGCCGGTCAGATTTCGAAAAGTGATAATACTGCTCGCTACTAACATAACATAATTGTTTAATAATGGCGGCGTCAGAACAACATGTGTTTACGTTTGCATAAATTCATCTGTAATAAAACCAACGCATTAAACGAATGAGTTATCACAATACCGGTTTCCATTATCATGTAATATAATATCTAATGAAGTATTAATTTACCTTCCTGCTGACGTTATAAAACTAAGTAGGTATTACTTTTTATTAGTGTTTTTTAATAGCAGTGATAGCCTAGTGGTGTGACCGTCGGACTGCCAAGTCATAGGTCTCGAGTTCGAACCCAAGGCATTCACCTCTGATTTTACGGGTTCATGTGCGTATTGTAAAATTATCACTTGCTTAAAATCGGTGAAGGAAATCATCGTGAGGAATGAACCAGCATGTCTGAGAGAGATATTTCTCAACAGCATGTGAAGCTAAGTCAGAGGCCCATGGGCAACTCCGACACCAGGTTAGTTACTAAACGGAAAACTAAAACTAAATCACTTTTTTTTTGTTATTCGCTTTCTTGTTTCTCTCTTCGGTACAAATAATGATATCATTAACATTTAACAGCAGTATAAGGTAGCTATAACACGCGCATTTTTATCATAAACGAATATGATACAAATACAATGAAATAGCAAAAATAGCCACAAATCATGAAGCTTTTTGTTAGGTACAAAACAATCAAAGTAATATTTTGAAACCTCCAAATAATCACAATAGTATTTATTTTGTAAGAATAACCAAGAGATCTCGTTTTCTACGAAAAAATGTGTCATTGAATAAAACAGTTTTATTTATATATTGTATACAAACTGTTATTGTTATATTTTTATAACAATATACGATTATCTGGATACGACACAAGATATACATTGGTTTAGGTTAAGAGAAAGTCTTACAGGGTAAAGTACTCATTGATTAACTTTGACTTGTTAATATTTAGGACGTTGTCGTTTCGCATCAAACGGTTACGGCGCAACCTCACAAGTGGAAGGTGGTGAGTTCGAGTCTCATCTGTTGCTAAATCCGCATTTGGTTCAATAATTATTTATTTTTAGAGTTTAACAGTAAAGATTAAAACTAGGCGGCGTTCCCTTTGTGGCAATCTAACTTTTTAAACCCTACACCTGGCCTAAGACAACATTTACCTAACTGGTATGATGGAGCTCTGAGTGCCCACGAGTTTTTGACGTTTCGTCACACAGTACGTGAAGGCCAGAGGGACCTTTACTTAGAGAGCTCAGTGGTAGAGCTTCAGTATTGTGTTGTAGGCATTTCTGTCCTACAAAATACAAACACACGCAGCAGCAGCTAATAAATTATATTGCTTTTAACGGATACATAATGTGTCAAGCAGCACGGCTACTGACAGACTCTTCTTTTCTTTTATAAAAAACCTATCAATCTATTCTATTATTTGGAAAGATCGAATGCTGTCAGTTATATTCTAACCAACCTCTTAAGTTCCTCGACGTTTCAGTTAAGCTCTACAGTACCAATGGCAAAGTCTAGTTGCTGGACGAAATATTTCTTAGACACCACATTAAGATTCCTAAGGCGATTTACACACGGCACCGCGCTCCGCCGCGGTAGGCGGTGAAGCGGATCTCATGTCGCATTGGTCTCTAAGAAATCCGTTGATGCCAAACACACGTACACCGCCCGACCGCGCGGTCGAGCGGTGCTGTGTGTTAATAGGGCGCCTAGGGGTTATTATGTTAAGGGACGGTGTAACTAGGCTTACAAAAGTCGACGACAAATTTGTTGACTTACCACAATATCGGTTCCCATTATCATAATATCTAATGAAGTATTCATTTACCTGACGAGAATTCTTGCCTTAATTGTTCGCAACAATGTTTCATTTTCCCCTAGGGTCCAGTAAAACCTTGGATGTTAAAACGTTTAATTTAAATGGTTGTGAATTAACAGAAGTATTGATTGTAAAGTTCCTATAGAATGAAATTGATTTGCTCTGTTTCTTAATCAGGAAATGGTTAGAACAACGCAAACAAATATTTTGAATGTTTAAATTCGACCGTGTTTTTGTATCTCACTGATTGCGGGAAAATAATTAAATTGTATCGTGGTGCTCGACCGTATTTCTGTAATGTATTTATGTACATACTTCCGAAGAGCTCGTGGCTAAGTAATAACAGTCGCACGGATCGATCCATCAGGTTAAGCTACGCTTGCCGGGGTTGGTCCGTCGATTTGTGTGACCATCTTTACATATCGAGACTCCGTGCTTCAGAAAGCATGTTAAACCATTGATCCCGGCTGTTATTCGTGGATCTTTGAAAATCATTACAGTTAGTCAGAAGCCCGAAAGTCTGACAGCTAGTCTTACCAAGGGGTATCATATTACCCAGCTACTGACTGGGTTGTGGAGATCAGATAGGCAGTCGCTTCATTTAAAATTACTGGTATTCAGCTGCATCCGGTTAGGCAGATTGATTGAATGATTTTAGGGACTTCCGACTCTTTCACGATCACGATCACAATCTTGCTCTCGTAGGAACTCGAAAACTTCATTTTAATCCTATGATTACGCGTTTAGCTCACAAATAAAACGATTCATTAGAACAGGTCTATGTCAAAGGAACTTGTGAGCACTAAGTACCTATTAAGCTATTTTCTCTCCGCTAAATACTGGTTAATTAACTGATAAATTACTTGTTAATTAGTTGATTCTCACTATTTAATCTACTTACACATATTTATTTCGTTTAATTACTAATACATTGTTCCACTGAATCTACACATAATTGGTTTATCTAACATCAAAACTCAGTACGATTAAGACATTTGAAAACGATGATAATAATTGATTTCCACTTCCATTAAACAAATAAGTTAATAATAATCATGACAACTGCCGAAGCGTGAGTGTATCTACTTTTATTGTACCTACGCCTCTGCAGAACCGTTTGGGAAATACAGGCCTGCGGACGGTGAATAATGGGTAGCTCACCGTCCGATCAGGACCAGGCCCGTGCCGGGCGGCGCATACTTGTTCCACACACGCCTTCAAAGAGATGTCAGCATTTGAAGGGGCCTGTTAGGGCTGAAGCCTGAGCCGCTGACCCGGCAGGATTGTCCGAAAGGGTTACCGCTACCCCGGAAAATAAAGGGCTAAGGAAGGAACATGGATAGGTTTTAGTCAATAAGAGTCAGACACTCCCTTCCGCTCCACCCAGAGCGGGAGGAGTCATTTCATGATTTGCCCCCCCACAAAAAAAAACAAAAAAGGCGATAGTATGTTATAATAATGTGTGACTGTTTTTTCTTTCGAATAAATATAATAAAATAAAGTGTCTCGCGGCCCGGACTTAGTCGACAGGAAACATTCGATTTAAAGTTTACCATGAACTTACCTAGTCATGTCTCGCTTATTTGTATGAATCGGCCCTGTTACAACTTCCTTTACCTACTGTAAATAATTAATATGATTTATTGATTCGAAGCGCCCAAGCGCCTTTACGTATGTGAATGTGAATAATGTTTGTGGTTGGTAAGTGGCTCGCTACTTTTTGCTGTACCGTGTCTTCGCTTTTAGAAAATGTTTATAATAATATCTAGAATACAATACTAATAATGGCATTGACTTGACTACCAATATCATTAAATCATAATCAGATTAAAGCGAAACTTTGTGATTGAGCGTGTTTGTGTGTAAGTTTGTCTGTTCTTGTCGAACGGCTGAACGGATCTGGATAAAATTAGACACAGAGGTAATTTATGCATTAACACATAGGACTTTTATCCCGGTATTACGTTCCCTTGGTACTTCCGACACCCACGCGGTCAAAGACGCTGGCAGTGGCTAGTTATTAATATTTGCACGCTTTATTATGTGACAAACATGTTTAAACATTCATACAAGTTTTTGTTTTTCTAGGTATGTGTACACATGTTTGAGCAAATAAGTATCGTAATATCTTTTTTTAACAAATTAACGAAATTGAATAATTGTATATTTATACAACATAGTTTATATACACATTTTGGCTTAAAAAGACATGAAGGCTTTTAGATTAGATTAAAAAAGTGCACATCTACTCTGAGGCACACTGTAAAGTAAAAACGCTCGCATTAATTAAATACAGTGCATTGCGCACCAAAGAGCGATGCGGTAAGAGCTACTTTATATTATTCCTAGAAACATACGACACGGTTGGCGCAGTGGTTGAGCGATTGACTGCTGCGCACTACCTATGTCGCGGGTTCGATTCCCGCACGGAACAAATATTTGTAAGATCTGCAAGTATTTGTTACGAGTCTGGGTGTTTTTCTATCTATATTATGTATGTATTTACAAAAAAAAATGTATATAAGTAGTATATCAGCCATCTCGTTACCATAACACAAGCATTAGGTTGCTTAGCTTGGGACGATATGACGTTGTGTGAAATGTCCAAGGATATTATTATTATTATTATACACACGGTTCATAACTATTTCCGCCATCTAGACTTAAAATATAAAATCACATAATAAAAGACCGCTTGTTTTAAAAACTTCCATCACCGTACAAAAATTAAATATGCGAAGATAAAATTGTAAAATTGAATTTAATGCTAATGAATATTCCATTTGATTCTAAAAATCTGTGACGTCCCATTGTTATATTTCATACAAATCACGTACAAATTCCGCGTTTTGACAATTCATAAAAAGCAACGTTATTGACCACCCTTTCAAATACCCAATTGGGTTTCGTTAGAATGTACAAAATAATCTCGAGTAACATCTATCTCCATTGTCCCCAGGAGTGTTCTGTCTTCGTGTTCGACAAGCGCATTGCGGACAAGCTGTTCAAGCCGAAGCACAAAGAGACCATGCTGGAATGCATTCGCTATGGCATCTCCATTCTGGATAAGCAAAAGCATTCGAGGATGCTGCAGATCCTCCACCACCTGGAAGAGGGCACAACCACCTACGCCTTTGCCTCGGAGGCTGTCCTCGGTAGCCTTCATAACATTCTGAATTGGCAAGTAAGTACAAACACTTCTCTGCCAGCTGTGAAGGAGCTCGTCCGAGGATGTACTATCACCAAATACCTATTTCGGTCACTACACAACGTGCTTAGGACATTCAGCTTTGCTTCGTAGATGGCAATGCATCTGCGATGCCTCTGCTATTACAGGTATACACAGCACATCAGTTGGGACGTAGGCTTCCTTGCAATCCAAAAACATTAAAAATACATTCATGCCCACTTATTCAACTATTTAATAACTCCAGAGTTATGTATGTAGTCTAAGTAGATTTCTGAATGGCCACTTGGTCCCAAATTTCAGGTTCCAATAGAATTTTAATAAAGGTTACATGACATTATCTAAGATTCTGCATTCACGTCTATTTAGTTAAAATACTTTTTTATATTCGATTCTCTTCTTTCTTGTACTTCTTTTTACTTATAATTATTTAGGGACTTGGTCGGGACGTCTGCGTTAATTGGGTATCCTTCACTCGTTGAAATCATTAGACAAAGGGTAACTTAAGGCGAGTCCTCAGGTGTACAACAACAGATTATTCACTAAGGGAATAAAGCAGTGTCTCGGGCGCTATTTTGAATGCCAAACACAACGAAGTATTCTAAAATCTAGAGCTCTCAAACTTAGCAATGGAGCTGTGTTTAACTCCTGAGCGTAGCGAGGGAGTTGAATAGAATCCTGATGTAGCGATTCAAGCGCGCTCAAGACGAAGACACCTTTATCCCCGAGGTGATTACTTTACTTTTCGCAACTACTGCGAGGTAACGTTACGAAACTACTGTGTGTGTGAACTGTAGTGTGCTGTACATTTAGAATAGATTAGGGCGTCAGTATTGTGTTACTGCTCCTAGACACCGAGCAAAGTCGATCGCCCCTAACTCGGTCGGGCGCTTAACATGAATAAATAGAAATCACTAGCTATTTTCCGGTTTTACATAGATTTTTGAACTAATAATTCGAAATTCGAGTTGGTTTTTGTGGCGGGGGCTACAGCCTGATCAGCTGTTGCAATGACATGTCGCCATTACAGCCACAGATGACATAAAACAGCGCTTGGGGTAGTCTAATATTGTGCACATTTTGGAGTTTGCCATAATATTATGTATATGCAGAATACAATATTGTTTATTGTTGTACTTAATTATTCTGATAGGATTATTTTCATTCGTCTATATTATTGATACTTAGTTATTATTCAACTTTGATATCTCTAATAAGTTGCTTTATTAAATTATTTTATTCGTAAACGGTAAATAAGACCTATGAAGTGAGAAGGCTTTGGTCGAGCTGATCTTGAACTTTACTATAAAAAAAGATAAAAGTTTTCATAAGATTTTTATAGAAATTTCACCACGTAATTTGCAATTTGAAGGTTAGTATCAGGATACCTACTAACCATTCAAATCATCAAAACAACTACCTAAGTACAATAAACACGTAGTCGGGTTCTGGTCGAGTCCATTTAGATTGCGATCGACACGACGACGACGACACGCTACAGATTATTCCGTTGAATGACTATATCATTAACTCGTGACATTTTACGTCTATTCATTTAGAGTTGTATCGATGTGTTTAATCGTTATAATTCTATAAATAATTGTTTGTCACGGTTAAATTTAGAATTTCCAAGGCAACCTCAACACATTTTGTGAGAACGCACTTCAAGTGAGATTAGCTTTGGTGGTGGAATTGCAGGACAGGCTCTCACGATCCAGCCCCCTAAATGTGAGCAATGGACTATGAGACTAGTCAAACACCTCCAAACGAGCAGGCCTCACTTGGAAGTTACGTAAGGATTGTATTCCCGCGACCCTTGGCATAGGAGTGAGATGGAATACCAGGGTAGTTTTTAGTCAGTTAGAGTCTGACAGTCGCCAGCTTCGCCCCCCCCCCCCCCGGACGGAGGACATCCATTAGGATTTTCCACCCTGGACCTCGTTTTAGCTCACATTAGAGAATCACCCCAATTGCTTCATAATCTACCGAAGATGGTGTCACTTGCAAATGACAAAATCATTGATCTTTGAAATAGATCTCTATTATTCATTATTATTATTATAGCAGTGATAGCCCGCGGTGTGACCGCCGGACTGCCAAGTCATAGGTCTCGAGTTCGAACCCAAGGCACGCACCTCTGATTTTTCGGATTCATATGCGTATTGTATAATTATCACTTGCTTAAAATCGGTGAAGGAAAACATTGTGAGGAAACCGGCATGCCCGAGAGATATTTCTCAATAGCATGTGATACTAAGTCAGAGGCCCATGGGCAGCATTAAAACTCTGACACCAGGTTAGTTACTAACCACACGAAAAGAAGAGGAATTCAGGTCCAAGATTGGTTTACGGTTTTAATAATTTATGCTAAATGAAAACCAAATAAAAACCGCATTCGTTTTACAATACCTAATTATAGAAGTAGCGAATGCGACATCAATTGAAATGGGAAAAAACTAGAATTTATTAAGCTGTTACCCTTTTTTCCTAGGAAACACGCTAGACGAGAAGTTACAATGGGGTCCCCACATACACATTTCTTGTTCATTTTGACGTTCAGAACTGCCTTTCTTGTGACTTTGAACAAAAAACAAAGAACGATTAGGTTAGCAACGAACACCTAACTAACGCAAATAACACCTAATTAGCTATTAGCGAGCTAGCTGGTGTGAAAATGAATTAAAAAAGTAAACACATGTATCCTGTAAGCATTCCGACTAGAAACACGTCTAAGAAAACAGTGTAATAAAATAAAATCTTAACCTAATCTTGTGTATAGCTGACCTCGTAATTCCTTTATTACGAGCGAGTTTTTTTTTTTTTTTAAGGCTGGGAAATCATCCAATGACTGCTCCCGCTCTGGGTGGAGCGGAAGGGAGTGTCAGACTCTTACTGACTAAAACCCATCCATGTTCCTTCCGTAGCCCTTTATGTTCCGGGGTAGCGGTAACCCTTTCGGACGATCCCGCTTACCCGGCAGGCTTGGCCCTGAGGGGCCCCTTCATATGCTGACATCTCTTTGAGGCGCGCGTGGAACATATACGCGCCGTACGGCACGGGTCTGGTGCTGATCGGACCGTGAGTCACCCATTACTCACCGTCCGCAGGCCCGCGCCTACGGTGGCCGGGAGTCGTCACGTGGCTCCCGACGCCCGGGGCGTCTCCTGCGGCGGCTGGGACGGGAGGACCTTTCTCTCTCCCATCCCGCCTTATTACGAGCCTAAGGTAGAACATCACTTGCACGTCATAAAACGACAAGGTCTTCTTCGACAGTTTCAACCTTATTGAAGACTAGATTCCGCCAGCGGCTTCGCCCGCGTTTATGTCGGAAATTATACCCTAGGAATCGTACATTTTTCTGGGATACAAAGTAGCCGTCTTCTCCTGTGGGATCTTCGGGACACAAAGTATGACACTCTTGGGTAAAAATGTAACGCCCTGTCAAAATTTCAAATCAATCCATCGACTACCTTTCAAACATACAGATACTGTATTTTCATATTTATAGATACATAAATATAAACAGATCAATATTATTTTGTACTAATATTAATCGCAATGATGTAGAGTCGAGAGTTTTATTCATCTAGTAGGTTTAGCCCGCGAAATCGTCCGCGTGGAGTTCGGTTTTCGAGAATTGGACTGCGCGTTAAATTTCGTCAAAAAAACTCAAGGAATCATATTTTTCATACAAACTTTCATCCCCTGTTTTACCCCCTTAGGGGTATAATTCCCAAAAATGTTTCCTTAATGGATGGTGGATACATTATTTATAAGGTATCTATGTGCAAAATTTCAAGTCACTACGTCCAGCGGATTGGGTTGTGCGTTGATATCCAGTCAGTCACTTTAGCATTTTATATATATTGTTGACGGTATCACCTACGGCTTATTTGCCTGCCAGCCCTGAGATACGAGACTGTCTACTTTAGGGCTCAATTACAAATAATACTTTGTTAACTCATCATCTACAGCCCGGATTCGCCCACTCTAGGACATCTTCTGCCTACATCTTGCTGCAGCTGTTGAACATCATTTTATTTATTACCATACTACACTGTCCGGGGACACAACGTGGGGTTTGCACCCATTGAAAACTCTGCCTATGAACCTACTTTCGATGAGAGATGATCGAATCGACTTTGATGAGGGGGCCGCGAGAACTGCTATTCATGACATTCGTAACCCATCTAGTGTGGGCCCCTTCTGGGCTCCTGCTTCTTTGCCCACCTCCGGGCTCGTTCCGTACCAGCCTCATTCGACTTGTTACGTAGCTTTAGTTACTCGTATGCCTGCTGCCATTTGTGCATCTTTGACAGTCGTAACGGGTAATCAGAAGCCCGAAAATCTGACAGCCAGTCATACCAAGGGGTATCGTTTTGTCCAGTTACTGAGCCGTGGAGATCAGATAGGCAGTCGCTCCATGTAAAATACTGGTATTCAGCTGCATCCGGTTAGACTGGAAGCCGACACCAACATAGTTGGGAAAAGGCTAGGCAGATGATGATGAGGTAGCTTAAGGTCATATTTTTATTCACTGATGTCTTACCTATGCAGCTATGCTACTACCTAATGTGTAGGTATTACCTGGTTAATTAACAAATTTTTATGTTTCATTAAAACAAACGTTATGTACGCCCAGAGTAATCATAGTTTTAATTAACTCAGCCTATCGTAGTCCACTGTCGGATATCCCGCTGCCAGGTTGAGGCAATCAAAGTAAGCACAGAACAAATTGACGACCAACTTAAATTGTCCGTATTATGAACTTACAACTTTCAATTCCTTGACAGCTTTATGAAATGGCAAAAAAACAGAAAAAAATTACAAAGAGTGTAAACTTTCTTAACATTTCATTTTTCTTCACTTTTTAAGAGTCAGGACACTAGAAAATGCAATAAAATTGTGTTTTTTCCAGATGAAATAAATTGAATTTTAGTCGCATTTTAATTTTTTATTTCATGAACTGAATAAGATAATATTAGCATAAAATATAATCTAACCATCTTAAAATAATAATAATAATGTACCTACATGTTAAAAAATGAGGGCAAGGAGTCCTAAAGCATCACCATTTCATCAGCATCGCTGTCAACAGGAAAAATGGGCAAAAGTCTGGCAGTATTGCCCCGTTGTATGGCAATGCTGATTTCTTTGCCAAAACATTCTAAGCTGAATTTCATGTAAATTAACCTGTATAAAGACGAACTCCTTCTAAAATAGACAAAAAACGCCGTGAGCCATATATGAGAGTGATTTACGAGCGGGGTACGTGTTACATAATACTTACGTGTGGGGTGGGTATGTGGCTCCCGGCTCTGAACAAGACACCTTGCCCTTTTCCAAGTGTATAAAAACAAATGATAAATTGAGTTACACGGATAGACAACAACAAACACTTTTATAATTATTTAACATACTATATTTATAATGGGCAATTGCTCCGTGTAAAAAACTGGTATTCAGCTGCAACCGATAAGACAAGAAGTCGACCCGAATATAAGTAAGGCAAGACTAGGCAGATGATGACGATACAATGATGATGACGATGATCAATGCTCGTGTCTTCCCACTAGTATTATAAAGACGAAAGTTTGTGAGTGAGTGTGTGTGTTTGTATGTTTGTCCGTCCTTCATGCTCAAACGGCTGAACGTATCTGGATGATACTTAGCACAGAGGTAGTTTATGACCTGGATTAACACATAGAATATTTTCACTTTTTATCCCGATAGTGCGTTCCCTTGGGATACTTACCGACATACAGGCGGGCGAAGCCGCTGGTAGCAGCTAGTCTCTATATAAAAAAAGGCTTTTGGCCTGTCTTTTGTTTTTTAGGCTGGGAAATCATTAAATGACTCCTCCCACTCTGGGTGGAGCAGAAGGGAGCGTCAGAATCTTACTGACTAAAACCCATCCATGTTCCTTCCCTCTTTATGTTCCGGGGTAACGGTAACCCTTTCGGACAATCCCGCTTACCGCCTTCGTCCTACCTGGGACAACAATACGCTTCTATCGTATATATATTTGTTTCTGAAACTGAAATACTTGCATGCTAGTAGTTTTACACAGAAACCCATCGCCGAAATTACTGATATTTTTCCACTGGTTGTACTTACCTACGCTTCGGTTGAATCCGTTGTTATTGGCATTTACTGCCCAATTAATGTAATAGGCATGCTTATTATTTTCTTCAATTACATGGTCCTTAATATCAGTTTCTGAATCAGTTACTTGAGGTAAGCAATTTGCAAGATCTGTTTGGCAGTACAAATTAAATAATATTTGGTTACTTTGTAAATATGGGTAATCAATTAATACACAGCTATTTTACAAATAATAGTCCTCCATATTCTACGTCACATGGACATTCAAATAGAAAATCAATCATTCAACGTGTCTGGCCTTTTCCCAACTGTGTTGGGGTTTGACTGCTGCGCAGCGTGTCGCGGGTCCGATTCCCGCACGGAACAGATATTTGTACGACCTACAAATATTTGTTCCGGGTCTGGGTGTTTCTCTGTCTAAAATAAGTAGGTATGTATTTAAAAAAAATATATATTAGTAGTTTATCAGCAATCTCGTTACCTTAACACAAGCATTAGGATGCTTAGCTTGGGACTATATGGCATTGTGTGAAATGTCCAAGGATATTATATTTTTTCTGACCTCCACAACCCAGTAACTGGGTATTACGGATACCCGTGGTAAAACTGGCTCTCAGAGTTTCGGGCTTATTACCATCCGTAACGATATAATATATTATTATTTTAAACATCAATCACGTCATGATACAAATTACAAATCAATGTCAAATCGTTTGAAGGCCGTTATTCCAGAGCCTTGCCTCTCCGCAGTCGTATCGGGTTTCCATCGTATCGGACTCGCATCACATCACTTTAATGATGGACCAGAGAATGCACCATTGTTTGCGACAGACTTGTGCACAATAAGGATCCGAGAACGCAACACAAGCGCATTACAACGAGATCAAATGGACGGGCGAAATTATTTATGAATAAACGTATTTACACGTACCACATTTGACCGTCGAAATCAACCGTGTCAGCTACTATGTCAAGGCCCTGACACTGCTATAAAGCAAACACCAACCAAACCGCGGACTGGCGGTCGCGCTATATTGCAAAACAACTCTGCTTTGAACATTTTGACGTATATTGCTGTTAATATTTTTGGTGGGAAATCATCAAATTATTTCTTCCGCTCTGGGCGCTTGGGTGTATCAGAACTGAACTTTTACTGACTAAAACCCCCCAGTGTTCCTTGGATTCCCTGTGCCCTGGTAACTCTAACGAACTCTTTCGTACTATTACGTGAGGACCTAATGGCTGCATCAGTGAACGGTATTCGCGTTGCTGAATATAGGGCCGAACAAATTTAAAACATAAATATATATTTAAGAACTATTTTTTCTATCGACACGATAAGAAGAAGAAGTAGGTCAAAACCAGATCTAAACTAATATCCAAATTATAATGGAATTAACTAACCTAACCTAACGCCTAATGCCGCTTATGCTGCATTAGGTACCTGTCTTGGCCTAATTAACACTATCGCCATGATGATATTGTAGCGGTACTCCATACACACAAGATTATAATTGGTATTAATTAATTAACATTGCATATATTATTATTATCCGGATGTGATCCGTCCGGCGGGCTAATTATGGTGTCCGTTTCGATTGCTCGGCCACAGTGTCGTAGAAACAAAACGACCACGTCAACATTACGAAGGAGTTTGTAAAAGACTAGTAATGAAAGTCGCAAATTCGTAGATCCAATATTCGGAAAGTTATAAAGGTTTAACCATGGTTTAACAGACAGCTGTGCTGCTGGGGAGTTGGTTGCGCCACTTCTTCTTCCCAGCTAAAGCACTAGGAAGTGGTGAAGGGTGGGCGTTTTTGGGGGACTGTCTTATGTAACTTTGACCTTCAAAAAGTGCTGATCTTCAGCCTAATTTGAATAAGGGCTTTATTCATACTATCTACATGTTCTTCGAAATCGTATCAGTGGTTAGCAAAAAGAATGGGACCCCTACCATAACTCTACTAAGCGCCGTTTAAGAAAACTGCGTGGCCGCGCGGTTCTCCCTGTGCCGACCGCGCGGCCTGCATAGCATTTAAGTGCTGTAGGTCATAAAATCCAAACATTAGAGTTTTATTCATACTATCTACATGTTCTTCGAAATCGTATCAGTGGTTAGCAAAAAGAATGGGACCTCTACCACAGCTCTACTAAGCGCCGGTTAAGAAAATTGCGTGGCCGCGCGGTTCTCCCTGTGCCGACCGCGCAGCCATGGTTAAACCTTTATAACTTTCCGAATATTGGATCTACGAATTTGCGACTTTCATTACTAGTCTTTTACAAATTCCTTCGTAATGTTGACGTGGTTGTTTTTTTTCTACGACACTGTGGCCGAGCAATCAAAACGGACACTAATTATGTAACACACATACTGATGGATTTTATTTTGACAGTTTAAATATATTAACTGTGTTATTTAAGTTATTATACCGATACATTTTTTAAATGCATATTAAGCGAAGGATTATCGATATCCTTCAGAAATGGAATTAGGGTATAGGGGTCCTGTCATTAGGCTAGCTCCTTATATTGCAAAGGACTTAGAAATAACTGTCTGACAAACCTTTTAGGCAAACTATATAGTTTTATTTTTGAGGGTGGGAAATCGTCAAATAACTCCTCCTGCTCTAGGTGGACCGGAAGGAAGTGTTAGACTCTTATTGACTAAAACCCATCCATGTTCCTTCCTTAGCCCTTTATGTTCCGAGGTAACCCTTTCGCACAATCCTGCCCACCGGGCAGGCTTCGGCCCTTTCGGGCCGGTTACATTGCTGACATCACTTTGAGGCGCGCGTGGAACGCGTACGCACCGTCCGGCACGGGCTAGGTCCTGATCCGGAGTCCGGGCAGGCCCGCGTTACCCCCACTTACGATTTGAAAAAAAAAACATGGCCGACATGTCACTTAATGTATTTATCGGTTTTCATCCTTATATTTATCTGGCTATTCCTCACTTAATTGCTTGTTAATACTAACCTGCTTTGATCCCGTTTATTTATTCGAACCCTCCTCTTCTAAGATATTTTTTCAATAAACTCAAACGTTTCGGCTAATATAATTGAAGAACCAGCGTCCCGAATATTGGCAAGATTTGATTCGCCGTAGTCAGTTCAACCTAGCGTGTGATTATACTTTCGCGGAAATTCGTTCCTTGACCCATTATAAATGATAAATTACTTATATAGGCATTATTAGATAAATCTTAATAGGCATTTGCTGCATCTCAGAAACTCAGTAGGCAGTACAGCACAGCCGGACGGCAAAATATATATCTAACAATTGTGTAGGACTCCGATTTTAAACACCTACATACAATATCTGTTCGAACGAGGTTGTCAATAAAATAAAAGTAAGAATTATTTACCTACGCTTTTTAATTAATACATTCTCGCCACATGTATCTGGCGAGGATTAAAATTTACTAATTAAAACGAATGAATAACGGTAAATTTTATTGAAATTATTTGAATGATACAAAGGTACAAAGGCTACTGTAATATCAGATGCAATCTCTCTATTTAACACTGAATACCAAACGCGTATATACATAAAACAAGCGTGGGTGTACGCCGAAAACAGTGTTATTATCATGTCCGGAAAGCAATCTTCTGGCATCACTCTGTGTGCAAGCACTTGTCAAATTGTCAGTACATAATCGTCTAGCTCAACTCAGGGCTCAAGAATCTCAACGACTCGACGAACAATATATAGTCCTCTTTTATCAATTTCGATAACGGCGACCCTTCAAATCAATTCCTTGCGTGAGACCTTAGATGTGTCGCTAGACCGAATTTAGTTTTGAATACTCGGTCACATCTAGAGCAATAGAGTTGGCCTGCAGTGTTGTATGTATACGTGTAGGAGGGATTCGGTCTCTCTTGGCGTATTTGGCGCTTCTCAATAATAGCTGAACGCGTCGAACACTACCAAAGGATATACATTTGGGTAGGCCGCATTAATGCCAGGAAATCATTAAAACTTACAGAGAAAAAGACAATTTAAAAATTGACTCATGGTGGTTGCAAAGAAAAGTAAATATAATACTTATATACACGTAGCGGTTTTCGAGAACAAACATTTACTTGACCCCGAATAACTTTAACGTTTGTTTTTTTTTATGTAGTGAAATAATCTTTGTACTTGACAAACGTTAAACATCCTATCTTCTTCTTATCGTAATTGATGAACGTAACGTATGTACTTTACCCAACCGTTTGAAACTACTGTTCTCCACTTCAAAATGTTCTAGTTATGAACAGTTTATCTAGAAAATAAGTTAAAAAGTTGGTTTGTTTGTTTGCACACGCTAATCTATGGAACTACCGGTAAAAAGGCAGGAGGTCTTGAAGAATATTATTTATTATGGCAATTTTACACTACGCCATGACCATCCTTAAGATCCGTGCAAATAGAAAATGTTAGAAAAAACACGGGCGCAGTGGTTCGGAAGAACAGAAATTTCACGTGGACGAAGTCACGGGAAGAAACTAGTAGTTCCATTGGTGATATATTTGAAAAAGGGGTGTAATAACTCTTTTGTAATTTTTTAATTAAAATCCGAAACCTGATTAAAATATCGACTCGCCTAGCGAAACTAGTAATGGCTTAAAATTACGTCGTATTTTCGAATGAAAGCAAGCAGCGAGATAAAAAATTGTGCATTTTTTACCTCGGTGTTTTATTTTTTGTTGAAATTCTTGTCATGGTCGGGTACCACACTAGCAACCCTCCACTTGCAGATAATGAAGGGCCCATCTTTTAACTTTTTGTATAATTAAAAATACATTAAATTACAGACACAATTAAAAAGCCATTGTGTCATGCCATAGATACGCGTTCCGGCAGTCAATGGATTAATCTTCAAACTAAAACTTGACCAGGACATACATAGCCTGCTGGAATCGTAATCCGTTTCGCATTGCTGTGCGCGTGTAATTAAGAAAGTAGGATTGGTTTTTAAGAATCGTTTCTACAACTCCAAGATTTCCTTTATTTGTTGTCTTGCTCTATTTTTGTTGGATCTAGTTTTAAAATAAATTTGCTGGAGTTTGGAAACACTCTCCTTCTGCAGCAGTCAGGTAAATAAAGACATCGTCGTGCGTTTGAAATTTCTATACCAGCTTCGCAGTAAAAATCCGATATTTCTATATCAATTAAAAACTTTATCTGTTTAGGTCTTTTACCAAGAGATCGCACTGACACAAATACCAAAAGAATGTCCTGTATTTTTGTTCGAGAGGGTCAAACTTAAGAATCAAATCCCTCAAAATCTTATTTACATAATTCGGGCTTTATCTCTTTACAATTCTCAATCAACTCACTGTGGGCGGCATTGCAAAGGTTTATTCATGTACTCAATGTACAACTCATGTACAATAAACAAGGATGTGGCATGTTAATCGAAATAAACGACTGCTGAAACTTTTGTTTGTTCGGTCATGTTTAGTTGCCAACGAGTGGCCCGTCACTAACATGCATGTTCAAACCTGTGCGTATGTGAACGGGAAAAATGCCATCAACCGGGCACATGGCTGACACGGGCCGATGGGCATGACCGTGTCCGACACCCAGACTCCACGACCTAACATGGGTCGGATCTGCTCGTGATGGGCCGCCGAGCTTACAGTAAATTCCCCTCTTTAGTAATGAAACCGATACCAATAAAAGGTACTAAAATCAATCTTGATGTTTTAAAAATGGCTCCTTTCAATGCATTGGACTTAACTCTCCTGCCACTCAGGTTGATTTATTATGTCGAGCAAAAAATCTGTTACTCCCAGAGATTGGAGCCGTGCACGATAAATGGTGACAACCCAGCCTTCTGGGACTTTACACTGCCATCGGCCATCCATGTTTGTACCTACGGGCACGCCTTTTTTTTAGGTCGAAGGAAAACATATTTATTTCCTACAATAATACAAGCGACCCGCGCCTACTCCACACTGTTTTTATAACGCGAAAAAACATTGGTATTTCTTTTATATAACGTGCATGTTATATTAAGGAAATCTCAATGTTTTTGATGCATTATTTACATAAAAACGTAACTTATTATACATGTAAACCTTCTAGAAAAAACTCTCTGAATCATGGGGAAAACCACATCTAAATCCATTGCGCAGTTTGCTGAAAGATGCTATTTTCTAACATCTATACATATAATAAAACAGTAAAAAAACTGTGTCTGTACATTGAATATATTAAAAAAATAATAATTGAGGGGGGTTTAGAAACAGTAATAGAGCATGAATCTAAAAAAAAAATTTTGTCTGTTTGTCTGTATGTCTGTTTGCCTGTTTGTCTGTTTGTCTGTTTGTTTGTACACGCTAATCTTCGGAACTACTGGACGGATTGGAATGATTTTTTTTTTGTTTTATAGGTATTAAGTCTGGGCAACATATAGGCTATAATTTATCTTGGAAACTTGAACACCTGATGCAGAACCGCAACAGACCAGCTAAACTATAAGAGATACAAAAATGATACCTTAGCAAAAATTGTTCCACGGGATTAGCATTTTCTGCTGAAAGAATAAATTTGAAGATCTGGAACACCTGATGTGGAACTCCAAGAGCCCAGCTACACTGTAACATATATAGGAATGACGTCTTAGCAAAAGTTGTTCGGTCTGATGGGCATTTCCTGTTGACTTATAAAAATCGAAGATCTGGAACACCTGTTGTGGAACTCCAAGAGCCTAGCTACACTATAACATTATATAGGAATGACGTCTTAGCAAAAGTTGTTCGGTCTGATGGGCATTTCCTGTTGACTTATAAAAATCGAAGATCTGGAACACCTGTTGTGGAACTCCAAGAGCCTAGCTACACCATAACACATATAAGAATGACGTCTTAGCGAAAGTTGTTCAGCCTGATGAGCACTCTCTGTTGATGTATAAAAATTGAAGATCTGGAACACCTATTGTGGAACTCCAAGAGCCTAGCTACACCATAACACATATAGGAATAACGTCTTAGCACAAGTTGTTCAATCTGATGAGCACTCTCTGTTGACTTATAATCTATACATATAATAAAACAGTAAAAAAACTGTGTCTGTACATTGAATATATTAAAAAAATAATAATTGAGGGGGGTTTAGAAACAGTAATAGAGCATGAATCTAAAAAAAAAATTTTGTCTGTTTGTCTGTATGTCTGTTTGCCTGTTTGTCTGTTTGTCTGTTTGTCTGTTTGTCTGTTTGTTTGTACACGCTAATCTTCGGAACTACTGGACGGATTGGAATGATTTTTTTTTTGTTTTATAGGTATTAAGTCTGGGCAACATATAGGCTATAATTTATCTTGGAAACTTGAACACCTGATGCAGAACCGCAACAGACCAGCTAAACTATAAGAGATACAAAAATGATACCTTAGCAAAAATTGTTTCACGGGATTAGCATTTTCTGCTGAAAGAATAAATTTGAAGATCTGGAACACCTGATGTGGAACTCCAAGAGCCCAGCTACACTGTAACATATATAGGAATGACGTCTTAGCAAAAGTTGTTTGGTCTGATGGGCATTTCCTGTTGACTTATAAAAATCGAAGATCTGGAACACCTGTTGTGGAACTCCAAGAGCCTAGCTACACCATAACACATATAAGAATGACGTCTTAGCGAAAGTTGTTCAGCCTGATGAGCACTCTCTGTTGATGTATAAAAATTGAAGATCTGGAACACCTGTTGTGGAACTTCAAGAGCCTAGCTACACCATAACACATATAGGAATAACGTCTTAGCACAAATTGTTCAATCTGATGAGCACTCTCTGTTGACTTATAAAAATCGAAGATCTGGAACACCTGTTGTGGAACTCCAAGAGCCTAGCTACAACATAACACATATAGGAATGACGTCTTTGACGTCTTTGTTGTTCAATATGATGGGCATTTCCTGTTGACTTATAAAAATCGAAGATCAGAAACATCTGATGTGGAAATCAAAGCTATCACTAATTTTACTGTGTAATTATAAAATAACATAAACTGGGAGTACCTGCACGCGGTGAAGGTGGTAACAGTTTAGGACTGATTTTCGATGACGATGGTATATCATTGAAAATTTGACTCTACTGGCCAAAACTCCTATTTATTTTTTTATTTTATCGTATGAATATGCCTTCGGGCTTATGTTGTTTGAGTGTTTAATTTCCTTTTCCATTTATCTTCGTGACACTGTAGCCTACCCGGTAACGCAGGGGAGCAGTCATTTTAATTTAGATTTTTATTGATCAGGTATCTTCACAATAAAACTATGACCATGCCTAGAAAGAGGTCAAATCTTTCCCAATGTTCCAAGAGAGCTAAAAGATTGAGGATCATAAGATCCCAAGAATCTACCGAAGAGCGTCAGGAGAGACTTGATGTTGTTCGAGAACATTAGGCTGCAACTCGCTCCGTGGAAACCTCTTCGGGTCGCGAAGCACGCCTGCGTTCTCAGCGTATTCATTAGGTCTCTAGAGACCAGTGAAGAATATGATGCGTGACTGACCGCTGATCGTGAACGTCATGTATTGTCTCGCGAGTCAGAGACGTTCACGGAAAGAGAATTACGCTTGAGTTCCAAGCGTATCTACGCATCGACTTCTAGGTCTCTAGAGGAGGAATATAATAATGCGGTTACCAAAATGAAAACGATGACAAATGGACTGTATGTTTCGAAGGTTGTTGGAATGAAATAAAGCTAAAGCTCAGTGTGATAAAAGATTTAAAGGGGAAAAATGATAAAAAATAACATAAATGGCGACCCCGTTGTCGCTGGCATAAGCAACAGGGACCGCGTACGAAGTCGCGGGCAGAAGCTAGTTTTAAATAATTCCGTAAATAATAACGTCTTCTTCTTCGAGTGGTTAGTGACTAACCTGGTGTCAGAGTTTTAATGCTGCCCATGGGCCTCTGACATAGCATCACATGCTGTTGAGAAATATCTATCTATCTTTCTATATATATGTTCGAAATAAATTTGTACTTCTTTCAGTCAAAATCAAAACCAAACCTACATAATATCCGACTAATAACCACAATAAAAATAATATTTGACGTGCCTTTATGAAACGAAAATGTGATAACGTATATGTGTGTTAAATAAATTTTATGTTACCATTGTTGCGCTACGTTGTATGAATTCGGGGAATAACGGTATTTCGAGTACGTACAAAAGATAGAAAATCTGTAATGTACTTACATAAGATCCTTTCGGTAATTTTCTTGGAAGTATCACGTAAGTGGGAATTTTTAAGAGAGTATTCGGTCTTCTATTGTGTTCCTATACGCATTCAAAGGACCGCGCGTTTACTGCCTTGCTGTTTCAAAATCAGCACTAGTTGTGTTTCGCAGCGCGTACTAAATAGTCAGGTGTCCTTAGTGCTTTAGTTAAGATTTATTTTTTAATACATTATTACTTAAATTAGATCTCCCCTTTTTTTCGTGTGGTTAGTGACTAACCTGGTGTCAGAGTTTTAATGCTGCCCATTACTTAAATTAGATAAAGCACTTACATATCAATGGTTTAACAGTCATAGGTGCAATCTATTGACGCTATAGTTAGCATTAAAACATATTTTCGCCTGACAAACCCAAAAAAAATGTAACCTGTTTTACAATTTTAAATTAAAAGGGACAAGATAATAGGTCACTTTTGACATTTCATCAAAATTCAACAACGTAACCTTGTAACGGCGGGCATAAAATAAGAACTGCCCAATTGCTTAACTTTTTTCAATTACGTTTACATATTTATTGTAATAATGACCGATACGAGTAATTTTACGATTTGCTTTCACTAATAAACCATTCTAAACATAATAAACAATTTCTGATCTAAAGAACTGAACGTCGTTACAATGTTGCGTCAGTCAACCCTTTTTCTTTTTAAACACTAGGGATGTTACTCTAAAAATCGAAAGCTGATAGGATTGTAAGTTGAATCGAATGCAATGATTACTTGTGAAGAAAAATCACCATAAATTTATAACCACGTTGTGATTATAGTAAAACCTAATTATACATATTTATTATTCTTTTAACTAACTATAAAAATACAAAAAAATAACTAAATAGAAAGGTCATTGATGTTGGGTGCAATTTAGGTGGATGTTGCTGGCAACACCAGTGCCTGTCGATGACGCATGTCATGTCGCCATAACATGATGATGACGCAGTCTTTTGTTGTTGTGCGAAGTGACTGTGCGTTTTTGGTGTGCTCTCTGTTATTTTCTTCTGATCCGGCTTTTTCATTGAACTGATCTTACTGACTACGTTTACCTGGCTATAAATTGGACTCCGATTGCTTAACGATTATTAAACAAGAAAAACATTACAGTCTTACTATGTCGAAACGGGGGAAAACTCTAAACAGTCAATCTCGCGAACTAGTGCTGAAATTGTACAATTATTTTGGACGTGAATCAGTTAACGATGGGCCTCTTTTACCATTGAAACCACCGAGAGAACGCGTTGCCGAAGCTTTGGGAATAGGGAAGAAGACAGTAACTCAAATTCTGAAAGAGAAATACGGACCATCAGGCTCAGAAGATAATACTTTACGTACACCGAAAAAACGAAAGAGGGACAAGAAAATTGATGACGTTGATAATTTTGATGCTACTGCAATTCGCAACCACATTTATGGATATTACTCGAGAAAAGAATATCCTACACGGGAAAAGCTATTGAGTTCGTCAAAAGGCGCAGGTTTATTTTTTGGAGGCAAATCGTCTCTATCAAAGGTTTTGAAATCGATTGGCTTTAGATTTAAAAAATCTGACAAGCGGAAAATCCTGCTAGAACGCTACGATATTATTTTGAAGAGAATAACATTAGATTACGTGAGGTAAATAAAATTACGGATTGGGACAATGTCGTGTTTATTGACGAAACATGGTTGAATGCGAACCATATGGTTGCGCGGACATGGACCGATGATACAGCGGCCTCCACCTCAAAAGTTCCATCGGGAAAAGGAGCCCGACTTATTATATGTCACGCGGGATCAGCTTCTCAAGGTTTTATTCCAGACTGCCTCCTCGCATTCGCCTCTAAAACTATAACAGATTACCATGAGGAAATGAACTTTGATGTTTTTAAAGAGTGGTTTGAGAAGCTGCTAGTCAGCTTAGAAAACCCATCGAAAATTATAATGGACAATGCTCCGTATCATTCTGTACAAGTTGATAAACCACCAACTCAAGCAAATAAAAAGCAAGAAATTGTCTCGTGGCTGGTAAGAAATGGTGTGGAGGCAAGTCCAACTTTATTAAAAGTTGAGTTGTTAAATCTGGTAAAAGCAACTAAGACGTCCAAGCTCCGCTATGTAATCTATGAACTAGCCCTAGAGCATGGACACGAAGTTATTCGATTGCCTCCCTACCATTGCCAGTATAACGCCATCGAGCTTATTTGGGCACAAATAAAGGGTCATGCAGCGCGGAACAATACTGAACCACCCTTCAGTACTGCTAAAATGATGACTCTGCTACAAACTGCATGTGCAGAAGTCACTACAGAAGACTGGCGAAAAGTCGTGGAGAAGACAAAGAAAATAATTTTACAAGATTTTGAACGAGATGTGAGAATAGACAATATTATTGAAAATGAATTAATAACATCTCTGAGTGCTGACAGCAGTGATGAAGATAGCAGTTCCGATAGTTCAAGTGAATAAAAGCAATTTTTTTGTTAAATTACGTAGGTACTTGTCTTATTTTGCTCCTTTAATTTATGAAAGAAAAAATAATAATGGGACAGGGATTCGCATGATCATTTTTAAAATTCACATATGTTTCAAGTCTGTATCGATTCATTCGATTCATTCATTTAATCGATGTTTTTAAGCAGGTCACCTCACTATGAATATAAAACTGACATCTGTCAAAAGTGACCTATTATCTTGTCCCTACAAATTTGAAAGTTCTGTTCTATTTTATGAAGTATTGTTTTTTAATAAACATGACATTGTTATGTGCCAGTACTAATCCTTATACGAGTTACGTCACAGGTGAAACCGCGGGCACAGCTAGTAACTTTTAAAGCCACAAAGGAAAAATACGTGGCTTTATCTCGACAAACATAAGCTTTTACTTCAAAAGCTATTGATAAAGCAAGATGGAGTTATGTGAGTTTTCTAGTGTTTGACTTGTATGAAAGATTCGTCGGTTTCCAGTTTTTAAACACGGATTTGAGGATACGGGCTTGAATTTCCAAGAGACTTTAACGAGATGTTCGCGTAATTCTATAGTTGTTCGATTCTGTGCGGGTTGAAGTTTTGTATGAGTAAGGATTTACGTTAGGTTAAGAAGTAGACGATATGTAGGGAAAAGGTCACTACGCGATTCTAAAAATCCAAATTGATATAAGAGAGTTTTGCCATTGCGGTGCGGCCCATCCAATTCTGCGGCAACCTATCACACATATATAAATACCATACCATCCATCAGATCGACATAAATGTACCTCAGCGTCTCGTCGTCAACCGGCTCGGCTCAGCATCTCTGAAGCGTCACCTCTCTTACGGCAGAACGACGACGCCTCGTTTACGTCTCGTTGAAAGTAGCGAGGCGACGACGCCGCGCTGTAAGCGATGCATCAGCTCGCCGCAAGCGGAACGATTCCCGGACATAAACTAAACTTATAAACGTAGTGGGCGGTAGTATGGAGTTTCATTGTTGTTGTCCAAGTCTAGGTATATATACCCATTACGTGGAACAAATATTCCTCGACTCATGGCAGCTTCGAATCACTGAAAATGCATTTGTATCGACCACTTAACCTAGTTTACAGCAAAGTGTTTACCCACCGTCTGTCGACGTATGTATGTCAGAACATTTCGAATTCAGGTAATCGCCTGTAAATAATAAATGTAAAAGGTACTAATATCATTAATTTTTAAGGTGATGACTACAGCTACAAGAAACTTACGGTCCATAAAGTTTATAACATTACATGATTAATTTTATATTCGAAATATTTGACATTAGATTGGGTTCGTCATGTACAGCTGAGCATGATAAAAATGATGTCAAAAATACATAAGATTTCAAAGTCAAAGTCAAATCATTTATTCCAAATTGGCACAAGTAAGGCACTTTTGAACGTCAAAATGAACAAGAAATAGAATTGATCCTAGTCGCCCCTTCCAAAAGGTAGTTTCGTGTGGAGAAGAATGGGCAAGAAACTCCACCGTTACTCTTTTAAAATGTTTTACAATGTTTTGTATACATGAATTATAACATTATATGTGAAGACATTATAATACACAATAACACATTTGTGTATCCAAGAAAATGGAGCCCATTTCGAGCAACTAATTAATTAGTTTACAATTTTTTGTAAATAATTAAAGATTTCATAGTTTTCCTATCATTTAATTTATCAAGTTTGTTCGAGAGATTTCATCCTTATAATTGATACTAACGATCGCGGCAATAAAAGTACAGTGTGTACTTTTTGCAGATTTTAGTCAGTTCGATTCCCGGGTGTGGCAAGCGATTTTTTGGAAATCTTTGAATGCAGTTTTCTTTCTATTCAAAAATAAAGGAATGTTTCCCTTGAGTAAAATTTTCTATCTAAAGTATTAAGAGTACTTCCCCTCCAGGGGGCATTACAAAATTCCACCCTGTATATAGCGGTAAATACGCTTCTAGTTGATGGTAAAATCCCAATGTTTATCAATCTCTCCATAAAACCACAACGTTAATCGAAAATCGTTTCATCAACAAATTGTTCGTCTGGGAGATCCAAAGCGCTATGCACTCAATCTATTCTTACACGTCTAACTAAAATTCCAATCACTTCATTTGAATTGATTTTATCGTTGGTAGAGTTTGTTGGCTCGAAGGTTTGTACTACGTGGAAAATCCTAGGTAGTAGAGTGAATTTCCTGACAAAATAGTTGGGAACTTCGAGCTTGTTCGTAAATGTTAAGACAATTTTGGAAATTATTGACGAACTACTTCGTACTTTGAAAGTTGTTGTTACTGGAAAGGGTGTAAAAGATTTCCATGAATTCGAGCTCAGTGACGTCACTCACACGACAGCTATTGGTCTGAGTTTCTCAGTTCGTTTACGAAACATCACATTCAAGCCCAGGTAATTTTCTTCGTATTGACGTAACTTCGTATTAATTAATTCGCGTCTCTGAACGCACTGTGTGTTAAACATTTTAACTTTTGGGGGAATGATGTTTTGTATTCCATAAAATCGCCTAATAATCTAAATATTTTTTTCAAAAATACTCGCGCTTATCATTCTTACATTTCACTGGCGTAGCCTATTCCGTAGCACAATAATACTGTAAGTCCGAGATAGCGGATTAAATATTTATTTCGCTTCTCTTAGATATGAGAATTTGTGACTACGTTCTTCAACTGTTCCGTGATGGCTTAAAGAAAGTATATTATAGTGTATACAATGTTTTATGAAAGGTGGATTTCTGAGACGGATCAGCAATGGCAAGCGCTATAACCGGTATATCTAAAGAAAAACGATCGAAAGCCATTATCATTTTTAAAGAAAAGAAACTACCGGACTACGACAGTACGTATGATACTGGGTGGATTTCACCAACATCAAATATCTCTTAAATCTGAAGATATGCTTCAATTTTATCATTAGTGAAATGGGCGGAGTCACTTTTTTAAGAAATATTGTTTTCCCGTAACAAGACACCTGCTCTAACTAACGTCTTAAAATCCACCCCGCATAGCCTTTATCTAAGCAGGATAAACAGACGGATTGGATAATCAAAATAAAAATCATTATACCTATTCCAGATGTGGTAGCCCCGTACCGAAAGCAATAACACTGAATTTGCCTGGGAACTAAACGCGGTATCTGCGTGTCACTGATTAAATGCGCACAAAATACGATACACATATTATCACACTCACTTTTACATCTTGTACGTGTTTCAAAACTTTTAAATATTCTATGATATGTATTAATATAAGCGAAAACTGGGTGGATTTTTAATTTTCACAAACTTCAAACAACCGTCATCCTTTTTTTGCTCGTCTAAATTTATCTTGTCATTGAATTGCTAGTGATTGACATAAAATTTGTCGACGATTTGTACAAGGAGTATTTAATACTCCTTTATTGAAAAAACGCCACATTAATGTTTTTATAATTGTTATACTGACAACAATCATAAATACACTGTTGGAGTTAGCCCGCATTATATTTGATAAAAAACCCGTGCGAAACTAATGTTTTTAACTCTTCAATATTGATTAATTCATTTCGATTACAGTTTGTAACTACAGATATTAAAATGGATTTAGAATAAATATTGTTTTTGATTTAAAAGTTACTCAATATAAAAAATACTGATGAAACACTACATCGGTATTTCTTTTTATTTAAAAAAATCGTAACATCGATAGCTCCAAATCTTTAAAATTCGTTACACCGCATTACTAAACGATAGACAATTTTGAGAGGCCATTGCTGTTTACATCTTTGGCAAATTTTAAACGGTCGCACTATACATGATTTTCTAAGATTAGAATGACATTTAAACTTGCTATCGCTTTGTTTTATTTTTATTACGCAAGTGAAATAAAAATAGACGAATACAAACAATCTGATACAGGAAAATTTTCTTCTACGATGCTTATAGGCTGCAAGAGACCGCCTGTTCCGGATTAACTGTATCTATTTCTGGTTTTAGTCTAGTCTATTTCTACCCTTAGTGACCTCAACCTTCGTATATGTCATGGTTAAAATTTGCCCTTTGCCCGAATGCACTTTGTGTAATGCCCAGTGATCAGCTGGAATTTCAGCACTTATCATTCAGCTTGAATAATTTATAAATAGGTTGCTTTCGTCGATATTACAAAATTATCAACCAAATCGTGAAATGGCCAGGCAGAACAGGTCATTTCTGCGATCGGGCTACGACATACATAATTACTAAGTACAATTAATATAAGTTTACGCAAAAAAAAAAAATTGTCTAATTGGATTAGTGAATCCGATTAAAGTACTACGAAAATCGTGCAAGTGTTACGCCAAACGTAGGAAGTGCTACGCCGCACGTAGCAAGTGCTACACCCCACGTAGCGAGTGCTACGCAGCACGTGGCGAGTGCTACGCAGCACGTGGCGAGTGCTACGCAGCACGTAGCAAGTGCTACGCAGCACATAGTAAGTGCTACGCCAAACGTAGCAAGTTCTGAAACTAGCTGGCGTTTCTTTTCTGTTGGTATTTTCCCTCACAACATGTCTATTTTCACAGGAGTGCAACGTCCCGCTTGGTCGTCATCCAACTGTGCAGCCTCATCCGATAACCCTGGGTCCACCGGCAGCACAGCAGCTGATACTAAATGCTAATCCTGTGTCCACGCTCCCACCGCACGCTAAGGAGTACTACTTTATGGACATCGAGATACGTTTCGGATTCTTGCAGGTAAATTTTTATTTTTGGATAGTTAACTCCAACGGCTAAAACGTTTCCCGACCGCAAAAGTTTTTTTTCAACGTTTTTCAGTTGGTCGCTCAGATGTACTGAACTAGTAATTTCATCAAAAACCATAGTTTTCCAACCGGGATACAGCAATATTACAATATGATAAACAAGTACCTATGTGTATCAGTATAATAACATGGAGTCTTCTTTCATAGGTAACGGTGTATTTCTGTAGCCGCTACAACAAAAATAAATATTTAAGGGGGCTCCCATACAATAGACATGACTTTATTGTCGTTTTCATAGATAATGGTACGGAACCCTTCGTGCGCGAATCCGACTCGCACTTGGCCGGTTTTATGTAGAACTTTGATATACTGACTTGTAACGAGTAAGGGCCAATTTCATATTCAACATAGACACAGACAGCTGTAGAACGCGGTTTAGAAGTGCGAATCGCGTTCAGTTTCATCGACGAAATTGTTCCAAAGTCTACCATAAAGCGTATGCCACTCTGGGATGCTTTATATTTTCCTTTCAATGCTTTCATATTCACGCCCAACCTTTTGAAACCATCTGCCTCTCTCCGATGTAAAGTGCTTTGTTAGTTCGACGAATACTTTTTTTCAAACCAGGCATCAAGCTTTCAACTACGTTGTTCCTTTGGCCTTTGGCTGTGTTAATTGAATAAACAAAGGGCAATATTTAATTGATCCTCTAAAACCTTCTCATTTTTATTACTGTCTTTGACATTTCTCGGGATTCTGGAAACAAAACATTTTGGGCTATGGGGTTGGATGGCTTTAGTGGTTTGGGTACCTAAAACTAAAGAAAGCTATATCCCCTGCCTGACCAACGTAATATAATATACACAGTTAAAATGGACCAAAAACAATGGACCGGCCATGGAGATGATACCATAAATCGATCTTCCATTCCCCTCACACTCACAGAGCGGCCCGGTCCAAGCTTGAGCTTATTGGCGGACTTCTCGAACTCAGAAAGAACGATCACGATTACGATAGTTTATGCCAATTCCATACATTTCGGATTTATCTAATTTCGGTATCGTTAATGAAAATGCTACATTGTCTAGGCCCCCAGGTTTTGACATCTTGTTTTGTTTTTCATCGACTTTTATTTAAGGGGTAATTTTTCAATCGTTAGATAAGTTTCAACTGAGGAACGAACTTGCTTGACAGCTTTTGCCTAGAAAATATGTCAAACCGTCAGTTTGACAGCTTTTGCATAGAAAATATGTCAAGCCGGCAGTTTGACAGCTTTTGCATAGAAAATATGTCAAGCCGGCAGTTTGACAGCTTTTGCATAGAAAATATGTCAAGCCGGGCAGTTTGACAGCTTTTGCATAGAAAATATGTCAAGCCGGCAGTTTGACAGCTTTTGCATAGAAAATATGTCAAGCCGGCAGTTTGACAGCTTTTGCATAGAAAATATGTCAAGCCGGCAGTTTGACAGCTTTTGCATAGAAAATATGTCAAGCCGGCAGTTTGACAGCTTTTGCATAGAAAATATTATGTCAAGCCGGCCTAGCAAATATGTCAAATCGCCATTTTTATTCTTCAGATAAAAGTTATCAGGCGATTAAAAAATGGGCGCAATTTTTTTTAAGGCGATCCCGCGGCAGATTATAAATAACCAAGTTTTTATAATAAAAACCTCCGTCTTTACTGCACTTATACATTTCCCTTTCACAAAGTTTAATAGCTTTTGAATAAGCAAGTTTCTTCAAGGTCGCAAGCAAGATTTCCTCTGTTGGCAACGTAAAATAGATAGAAAATGCTTTATTTACATTTCATCGAAGATTACTTCTATGTACTGAACTTGACATTGGTACTGAAAAGCTATATAAAACAATCTTAACCTTTGATTCTACCGCAACAGAAGCCTTTTCATGTTATCTTTCATCTTAAGCCTTCTCATCTATTAATAACTAAAGTGTCCTTGAGTAGACAACGTTCACAATAATACAGTATCATATTACCCGGTATCAGGTATCGCTTCACTTTTCATCTTTTACTCGAAGTGAATTGACTGGAGGTATTTCAAATAAACCAATTACAGGCACTTTTCAATTGCCAAGGTGTCGGTCAGCCAGAAAGATGAAGCTTCTTCCCCATTCCAAAGCAGTAGGTACCAGTAATAAAAGATTTAAACAAGTTATCAAAAGACAATTCATAAATTAAATTACATTTTGAAAGATCCGTGATAGCAGGTAAGAGATGACCAGTCCCTACTGACGGTGCCCATTCACGAACATGACTCATGGATTCAGCTCAAACATTATGAAGGGAACTAAATGATCCAACACACGCGCCACTGTCAATGTAAGACGTACTCAGTAAATGGTAGCTTGATAGTAGTACTCACAAACGTGCTATGCAATTAAACAATACTAAGAGAATATGAAATTGTATGATAATTTATGAATCACCACCTTGGCGCAAATATAATTCGGCTTTATTATTAAAATTGATGGACCCTACAAATAGGCGTACGTGCACCCCTTTCCAACAAAATTTAAATCAGTTCGCCGGGATAATCCTCTGCAATCATTTAAACTAAGCCATATTGAAACTCAACTAAATCCCTTATCTTACTACTTTATTACAAACTGATGAAGTCACTAAATAAACTGTAAAATACGTTTGGTAGATAAGTATCCCACTTTTTTTTCTAATGTCTCTTTTAATTAATTATTTGCGTGAAAAGGAAAACTTTCAAAAGTTCTCTTTATTAAAAAAAATAACTTATTTATCCATTTATTGTCACGTGTAATAATTATGGAAATAGTACACTCGGGTCATTTTTTAAAAGCAGTACACGGTTGGTCAATACAGCGGTTATATTTCCATTTCTATCAGCTTGTCAGAGAAGTTAAATGTGAAAACAACGCAGTTTGACAGGCTCAAAAGACATGATATGTAAGGTAACTAGAGCGTTCGGTTTTGCGACCGTGGTTTTTTGTCACTTTGTGACATGAACGTGCGCAATACATACCACGCTCAATGAATAATTTCTTCAATGGAACATTCGATATTTTTGGGGAAGAATCGAAGACTTTTTCCGTATTTGGAAGTATTTATGTAAAAGATATTCCAAAATTGTTGTGTTTTCAAACTGTCCCTATGATTACTTTTTTATATCTTTGATTATAATTGCTCCTAAAACAAAAAAAAAAACATTGTTATTATTCGAACAATCGGCTATCCAACGTGGGCTGCTAGCTTTTTGGGAACTTTCCTAATTATTGATGATGCATTCTTAATGTCCTTGCTATTCCATTTACGAATGATACCCGCAGCGTGTACACAACTTCCTTAATGCTGACCCCTCATTGAGGCACGCGTGGAACACGAATTCACCGTCCGGCACGGGCCTGGTCCTGATCGGACGGTGAGCTACTTATTACTCACAGTCCACAGGTCCGCGCCGACAGTGGCTGGGAGACCTCACGCGGCTCCGAACGCCCGAACACAAAGGCCTTTTTTTTGGAAAGAACATGGTTGGGTTTTATTCGATAAGAGTCTGACACCTTCCACTCCACCTAGAGCGGGAGGCGTCGTTTGATAATTTCCCAATCCTAAAAAAAAAGTATACACTACTATTTCAAAATCATGTTAGTTCGTTTATATAAACTTATATTAGTGGAGCCAGCCATTGTTGTTATAAATGTGAAAGAAACAACGGGGCCAAACTACGGAACGGAATAAAGAAGAAAAGGTTACACTAATTTACTATGCAAACTACTTTAGTGGCAGCTAACAGTTGTGAAGGTGGCCTGGTTCTAAAAAGGCACAGAATAAGTAATGTACTGATTAACTCATTGGGTATCGATTAGGCTTAACGTGGCATCAAGGAAGTTTCACACATTCTTTACCAATAGTATTCCTAGTGTGCTGTTGTTTTTGTAAGAGAAAAATATTTTGTTTTTGTCTTACATTTTTCGTTTTAGTAATTGCTAAATGAACCTAGATGAGGGCGGTACAGACACTTGAGAATAGGTCGCGAATGTCATGCGTAGCTGTTCTCGCGGCCTACCTATCAAGCGGAGTTTTTAGTGGGTGCTAGTGCCACATAACCGACGTTGTATCCCAGGACGGCATCGTAAGCATTACGCATTTTCTTCGCTCAATTATTAAAAACGGAACGTGAGAACTAGCACTTGAAAAGAGAGACCTATCCTCAGCAGTACAGGGTGTAACCGAAAGGGTATATACATACAAAAGGATATGCTACAGACCACCAAAACAACAATCGCAAAAAAAAATCAGCTGTTCTATTCATTTTTGATCACGTGACTTGTCGAAATGTAAGGAACAGCTGATTTTTTTTTCACCATTTCGGAGTTGGTCCCATTATAAAAGTTGTTCAGTTTGGTGATCGGTAGCATATGCTTTTGTATGTATATAGCCTTTCGGTTACACCCTGTTTAAAGTGAGACCGTGGGTGATGACGGTCATGAAGTACTTAATGTTAATTTTATGATTTATTGTTAAGTTGCTAGAGTATTATGAAGTTACTGAATTCAAACAAGGATGATTAACTAGATATTAACACCCAACCAGGTGTCTAGCACCGCTCGCCTTTTTTGTTACATAATAGCAGGTAGTTCTAGCTTTCATAATTCTAGTTTCTTACCTTTTTATTTCTAAACTACATCTAAAGTGCCAGACGGCGCGGCGGATGTATTTCGAATAAAAAACTAGTTTTGCAAGAAAGAAATCTAAGAATTAAAAAGCGGTGGATTTATTTTACAATTTTCTTAAAAAGGTTTAAGAAGTGAAGTTCATTTAAAAGTTATTTTAAAACAAGAAAAAGGCGAAACAGCGCAACTTCAACGTTATAAGATTTCTTTTGCGTTGATTACCGTGTAATGTCTCAGCTAGCACTTATGAGAAATAGGTTTAAATACATGCAAATAGGTTAATCAATCATCTAACTACATTATCGAAAGGAATCATTAGTAAGGCTAGCCACTTAGCTCCGCGCGAAGTAAACGTGACGTAAATTCGATCGATTTTAGAACCGCCATAGTAAGGCAACTGCTTCGCTCCTCACATACTTCATTTGTTTCGTTTACTTTCATACGAGTACATCTCGTGACATACAAACGTCCACCTGACCTTTCGCAAGAACATCACCAATTGAGTACACTATTATTCTTAGGGCGTCCTCTCCCGGCGTGTCTACTCACATTTGCCTTGTAAATACCTTTTGTTGGTCGCCTTCCATTCATCTGTTTAACATGACTAAACCATCTAAGCATATTCTTTGTAGGTACTAAGTATTGAATATAATGTAGCGTTTTGGTTTAAATATACACGACAAGCATAAGTATTACCAATAAATCCCTATACTGCCAGGATTTACTTTTAATCTTAGATTTTATTGTTCTCACATACCTATACTAATATTATAAAGCTGAAGAGTTTGTTTGTTTAAACGCGCTAATCTCTGGAACTACTGATCCGAATTGAAAAATTCTTTTTTGTTGCATAGTCCATTTATTAACCGACTTCAAAAAGGAGGAGGTTCTCAATTCTCAGTTTTTTATGTTTGTTCGCGCATAACTCCGTTGCTTGCCAACCGATTTGAAAAATTGTTTTTTTGTTGGAAAGGGTATACTTCCCAAATGGTCCCATATAAATTTTATCGAAATCGAATAAGCGGTTTTTGAAAAATCAACAAAAATCTAAAAAATCCTACTTAATATATGTGGACGATGTTCTAATAAGTTCCTGTCACTGTAATACATACATACCAGGTAGTGTAATTTTGGGGGGGAGGGGGGGGGGGTTGTGTAGGTAGGTACCACAACTAAAAAGTGAAAAATAAAAACTTTTTTACAAAAAATAAAACCGACTTCCAAAACAAACACTACAAAGTGACAAATAATTTTGATTTCGGAAGTCGGTGGCAAAAAATGAAAATACAAAACCGAAGACACCGACTTCCGAAATCAAAATTATTTGTCACTTTGTAGTGTTTGTTTTGGAAGTCGGTTTTATTTTTTGTAAAAAAGTTTTTTGAGGAAGGCTATAGGCTATGTAACATCACGCTACGACCAATAAGAGCTGAGCAGTGGGTGAAGCCACGCGGGAGTAGCTAGTCTTAATAGCTAGCAGTAATATTTGAGATCAATGTAAACAATAAAATTTACTCAAGAATAATGTAGCAAGAATATTGCAATATATCTTGATTTAAAAGGAGTTTCTTGTCCTTTCTTCTCCATAAAAATCTGCGTTTTGGAATGGGCAGCTAGCGTCGACTTTCTGACTAACTGCCTGAACCATATTTTGTTTAAAAGAGTGTCCATGGAGTTTCTTGCCCGTTCTTCTCCATAGGTACCTACTCCTTTGGAATGGGCAACTAGCTTCATTTCTCGGACTGACCGACACCTTGACAATTCAAAAGTGCCTGTAATTGGTTTATTTGAAATAAATACTTTGAGTTTGAGTTTGAGTTTGAACTCCTTGTCAATTCAAAAGTGCCTGTAAATAATTTGATTGAAATAAAAGCTTCGAGTAAACACTTCAAACTGAACGTGGTCTTGCTAAGTCCAAAGGTCGCGGTCGATCTACAACAAAACCGATGCACGTTCTATATACCTATCTAATGGATTACTTTTATACTCAAGAGTGTTTATGTACATTGGAAATCAACAAACTTTTAACCAAGGCAATAAAAATTCAGTTGATAACACTACATCTTAATAAACAATTAAAACTGTAAGAACTAACCTTTATTCTGGGATCGTAAATTAAATTATGAGTTTGATGTAGGTACTTACATACAGTTACGTAGGTATTTGACTTCTTTGATAGCTAAAATAGCTTTCACTTTTTATTTTGATATTTGCATTTTGTGTTTAACGGACTGTGTCCATAACAATATTATAATTTTTTTTATCAATGTTATATATTAGCGAGAGGGTTAAATGGATTGCCTTAAAGTAAGACAGGCTTTTAACCTTTACAAAACTTTAACAAACTATATTTCTAAATTTATTGTACTTATAGAATGATAGTTATTGTTAGTTATGGAAGTCGATTTAGTTAGCCAACTGCAAAAAAATAGGAGGTGTCTGCTAGGCTGGTTTATTTGCTATCAAACTGTACAGTAAAAGATTTTAAACGCAGAATACCTCCGGCAAATGCATTTCATAGCGTCCGACCAGCACTGCCTGCTACAAATGCCTTGTCTCCACAAATGTTTCGAGCTGTCAACAAACCCATTTAAAACTGAACGTTGCTACTGCGTGATGTCGGGGAAGTTTATGGTTTTAAAATAATAGCTATGCTTGTTGAGTGTAGTAGTACTTGTAGTCTTATCAAGTTTAGCTGTTATTTTAATTAATTAAAAGACAGTAACTGTGTTACGTCGGGCTTGTTTATAAAATGTATGGCTAAATATAAATTAAAAATCGAACTCTACTCAAGCTGTAATACTAAAATCTTTACTCACTGTTTAATTCAATTAATGCTATTTAATTTTTATTAAATAATAACACAGAATTTTTTTCCTTAGGCATTGTCAAATAATATCCAAAAGTGAAAAAGCACGGCGGGTTCCTTCGGCACTAATTATCCTACTACTTTCAGAATAAACAATAACGTCCATTTCAATTTTCATAGAAATATAATAAATTATTGTTTTATAAATCTAAACACACAAACCTTGAGTTTCGACGTTTTCCACCAAAGCGGTAAAATGATTCGTCGAGCAAACGTGATAAATCGATTCGCTAACTAGAACTGGTATTATCCACAGCTACATGAATATATTCCTCAATTTCGTCGACATTTCCCGGTACTCGAGTTAGTAGCAGTCAAATTAATTCAAACGTTCCATTTGCACTTGCACCTTTGCTGAATGCATTTAATTTGCACTGTCGCAATTATATATGTTTCGCTATTTTCAGTAGGCGTGTTAATAAAACTGGGGCGTTTAATGCTTGGATTGAATGCTCAGAGCTGTCGGAATTATGTTATGATATTCAACTTTGATATGGTGCGCCGACCCCAAATAAATTGGGATAAGAGCAGGAGAATGTTGATTCAACTTTGGGAAAATTCTCAAATTTGTTAATGTCTCGTTGGTTTTTTCCAGGGTAGACAGCAGTAGGCAGCTGATGTAGAGGCTTTAAGTTATCATGGTTTAAGAATAAATCCTCCGCGACTTTATTATAAGTAAATGGCAGATTGGTGACGAACATCGATTTATATTACGAATAAAAGAAGTTTTGCGACCACACTGAACTGAAGCGGAAAGCTAGGAAAAAAATGAATATGTTAAAAACGTAGAACTCTAGGAATAGTTAATTGAGTTTGTTCGATAACCTAGTTTAATTATTAGAACTGGGTATTTGAAAGGGTAGTCAATAACGTTACTTTTTATAAACTGTCAAGACGCGGAATTTGTACGTGATTTGTATGAAATATAACAATGTGACGTCACAGGTTTTTAAAATCAAATAGAATACTTATTAACATTAAATGCAATTTTACAGTTATATCTTCGCATAATATTTAATTTCTGTACGGTGACGGAAGTTTTTAAGGCGAGCGGTCTTTTTTCTATGTGATTTCATATTTTATTTTTGACCGTTTCAAATAGTCCACTGTCACTATTAGGTCAGATAAGCAATCAAGGTTTATTAAGCTCAATAAACAAGCAAATGTGAAAGCGCCCAGACTTTCACATTTTAGTTTAATCTAGTAGGAAAGTAGTGTCATCTAACCTTTTTTATCTAGGGGAATTCTCGGGTGACATACTAGCTACAACACGCTGTTCTTACCGCTACCATGAAGGTCCTACCTACATAATTTATAAATCATAGGCACCTTTCTTACCGTGGATGAAGACGCGCGTAGCTGTCCATGATCACCCGTTCAAAAAACGTACAAAATATTGTAGTTCCGTGTAAGTAAACGAGATAAATCTCGCCGACGAGTACACGGCTGTCGCAGCGACGAGCGCTATCAAAGAGAGTACTCGCTCAGTGACGCTAGCTTAGATAAAGCGCGGGCTGTAAATGTTACGCTTGCTCGCGCACTCGCTGCCCGTTGCTCACCAACTCGTTTTTAGTTGCTAGCTCTACTCATAAGTCGGTGGCTAAAACACAAGGTCGGCGCGCGAAAATCAAATTTTCATAATTTGCAAACCAGTGTAAATTTGTGTGTTAACCAAAATATAATCCGCCGGCGTAACAAGTAAATATTTTAATAATATAATATTATAACCCGCTAACATCATTTCATGAAATATTCATTCCATACCCTAACATGGATATCGAGGATTGTATTGATGATTTCAAAAATAACAGTTCTATATATACGTACTTGCTATGGACGCTAATTATATTTTGTTCAACATAAAACTAAATACTGACCTGCAAATTGCAAAAAACGTAAGAAAATTTGGATAATAGGTAAACAAAACAAGTATAAGGTATGCTTCGCACACATACATTTCCTTTTAGAATATTATACCTACTCGAATTATTTCCGTACATACGTTCTTCGTTCTTAATAAAAATCGTAACGCATTTTATATTACCTTTTGTATATTATATATGAAAATGGAACAAAAGAGGAACAATCTGCTACAATGAAACAATAAACGATTTATTTTTTGTTATATGTAGGAAAACGGGCCATTTTAGGAGTTCATCAGAACTGACTAAACCAAATATAAGAACTTATGTTTTCTCATCAAAGATTTTGAAAGAATCTATTCTGTAAAAACCTCACCATGAAAACTTAGGTGAAATGAGTTCAAAGTGAGCTGTCAATAGTAGACCTTGAGGGTGGAGAAGTTGGAGGCGCGCCATAGCACTAATTTCAAGTCGTTCGTGGTGCGCGTTCCAACTCCCCATTTGGTGACCTTCCTCAAGGAAGAGTTTTGGCCGAAAAGTGTGCCGTATCGGCGTTTCCGCGGCCGGCTACGCGACACCTCGCAGCGTAACTCGACGCCGTCACAACGAGTGCAGTAGTTTTTAAGTTTATTTTTAAAATTATGCATTAGTTTATAGTTATTATTTTTATACATGTACTCTATATTATGGGCCATCGTTGCCTGAAATAAAGGATAAATATTAAATAATAATAATAGTGTCAATCCTAAGCATTAGGTAGAACGATTAAGTTGTCACGGTGAGATTTTAACAGAATAGCACTACTGATACTAGTGATTGCCACTATTAACAACTCACTTCATCCTCACCTCACCTATGTTTTCTAGTAGGGTTGTTGCAGAATACTGGTCATTAGTTTTGACAAGACCCTGTACCAAAAAAGCTTCACTTAAGTTCGAAAAATAAATAATTAAGAAAATACTAAATAATAAGTATATTTGTTTGGAGGGCGCATTGGTCTTGAAAACAAAAATAGAACTTGTCACACTCACCGACGCCTGTTCTAAATAAGTATTTAATAAGCAAGAAACACTCACTGTGGGTCATATTGTAATTTGTGCTAACAATGTCTTAGTTTTGGTGTGTAGACCTATTTAAACGTTAAATAGCATGTTATTTTTCAAGCTTCTAGGACTGATTTCACAAGTTAAACTGAACTGATTAGCGCAGAAACCACGTTTAAGAACTTTAAGGTGCTATAACTTAAACCAAATAACTTATGGTGAATAAGTCTTAGCGGTTTGAATATTAACCCACATATGCTATTTTAATGCAACAGGCGAAATATTAAGTCGATACAGTAATTCTCAATGAATAATGTACCTAGCGAGAATGTACGAACGCGAGTACGCGTTCAATATGGCGGTTTTACGAACTTTGTATTTTAGGTATTTTAACCTAAATCCTAGGTATGAGACCTATATTAGGATCGTTGATTCTTTGAATCCGACAGTTCTATAGAATATTGGAACTGACAGCTTTTTAACCCGTTTTAGATGTGCTGATCTCGTTCAGTTTCATTGGTGAAATTTGATTTATTTTCGGAAGGCTTACAGACCAATATCATTATAATAATAATAATATTTAGCTAAATTGCAAATTACAAGCCAAATCAGCCCTTAGTATATCTGAAAGTTTCTTCCAAAATCAGTCTCAATATAGGTCGTTTAAAAACCGACATTTTGATTTTAGTCAAAAAGTTATTGTTTTCCGATCAATTTTTATTCGTTTTTATACAGAAAGTTTTTATACAATAAATCCGATTGATTAGATTAATAGTTTTAAAAATGGTCGATTGTCACTTTCCAAAGTTTTTGCAGTTATTTTATAACGTCCAAGCCGATGCAAAACAATAGGGGGTTAAACTAAAAGCTCGCTCGTGCAATGACAGCACAGTCCTTAACGTATTTTTTTATGTTTCCGTCATTAATTACAAATTAAAAACTTGGACAGCGAATCATTAAAAGAGCGGGAGAGATGTAGTGGAAAATTACGGGTCCCATGGGCAGGATAAAAACTCTAACACCAGGTTAGTCACTAACCTTACAAAGAAGAAGAAGACTGGTTTCTCAAACTGCCGTTCTTTTCTAATAGTTTGATTTCCAAAACGCAGACAGTGACACAGTCGACAGTGGTGCCACCTGCAGTGAGGAAACGGCAGTTTTTTAGGTCTTTGTAACAATAATACTGGATTCCCCGAAATATTGCGTTTGGAAAACGTAAATTTACACAACTTGTTAGCTCAAACCCGCTGTTGCATATTGTGATATTGTGGCGCTAAAGGGCGGCTGCCCTAAATCAAAACCTAGTAAGTGCTTCAAACTTAATTTTCCAAGAGAACGCAGAAACAGCTTATACTATAAGTTTTAAAATGATTATTTTTCTAGTTTATGTTAACGTTTATGGTTTATGACAATTATAATAATAAAACTAAGTTCTGGACACTTACTGGGTTTCGGCGAAATAGTCAAGTGTCTTACTCATCTTTGTTGTTTTTAAGAGAGTATCTGGGCGTAAAATATCCGTTATTACTAAGACATTAAAACTGTTTTTACAATTTGATGGGTCTTGGTATGAAAGAAAACCTACCCTTTTCAAATTATGGTATGGTCGGTTTCAGTCCAACCAGACACAGGTTAATACCACTACTTTACATGGAGCGACAGCCTATCTGACCACCACCCGGTACTGGATAATGCGATATCCATTGGTAAGACTGGTTGTCAGACTTTAAGCCGTTCTGGACGTTAAACCGTTGGTCCCGGCTATCGTTACTTTTGACAGCTGAGATCAACGGCTTAACGTGCTTTCCGGGGCAATATTTAATACGAAGGAGCGGAACTGTACAATAAGTTGTCAGATATGATATTTATGCAAACATAAAATATATTTTTAAAACAATATTACTAGTGTATGTCCAGAAATAATATAAAACCAGCTAGAACAAAAAATGCCCGCATATAGAATCTCTAAAAGCCTAGTTTTAAATATTCAGTGGTCCCGTCATCGACTCACGAAATCAGAATACCTTATTACTGCATGATTTATTCGTATATCTCTTATAATAAATGAAATGTTTTGTGTTCTATAAAATAATTATTTAATTATAAAAGAATATTTTTTTAAACAGAAAGTAATAATAATAATAATGTTTATTTCCAGTAAAATGATTAGAAAGGTTACAAGTACAGTAATATGGTACAACATAAGGTGCATTGGGTATCATCTCCTGGCACCCAAACTAGGTTTATAGCCTGTGACTTGGGGACCAGTGATTCCATAAGGGTAGATGATCAAAATTTGCAGTAAACTGTTTTCACCAGTAACATGGTTGACATAACAATATAATTATTATTTAAGGCAATAGAAAAAATAAAAAGTAAAAATAATTAACAATAAAACAATAAAACTGTTTGTGAGTGTTTGAGTTAGTAAAGAGTGAAAAAAAAAATATTTTTCTTATTTATCTGTTACTGGGTTTGTATATGGAGCAGCTGAATTAAGACAAACTATCGCACATCACAAAGGTATTATACCGGTAAATCGCAGCGGTACGCTGTAATAGCGTGTGAAAAGTTAATACTCACAGTTAAAGGTATGAAAGCTAAAAGTTGGGGCTTTTTGTAACGTTGAAATGTGCGACATTTTATTTGAAACGTATTTTTATGTTTTTTATCAAACGTTGACGCTGAAACCAGCACTGAATGGGTGTAGAAATGAAAACTCTGAATTGGTTGGAAGTGTTTTATAAATGCTCTGACACGATTTGTATCACTTCCCAGTAATAACTGTTTTGAACAACCACAAATTATTGTCGACGAACAGCAAACGGGTATAGTTGTATTGGATTTTTTAAAATAAATTTCAACGTCGGTCTTAAATAAAGCTAGTAATATACCTACTTATTTATATACCAAAATTATATAGATTACAATGCCGATTTTTCTCTTTTTTGTTACGTGTTTTCGCATTCGGGATTTTTGTTACTATGAATAATTTACTTTATAATAAAAACATAATATTTAATATAAAGTAAACGACATGGCTAAATGACTGCCCCAGGCTTCTATAGGAGCACCCCGTCCCTCGAGGGTGTCTCGAAGGGACAGGGGTGCGTCGCAGCACGGTTCGGAGAGATTGTGGTAGTAGGAGTGTACTACTCTCCGAACCGAACTCTCGCCGAGTTCCACAACTCTCTCACAGAGTTGAGTGTCGTCGTCTCCAGAAGCCATCCCTTCCCCGTGCTAGTGCTCGGGGACTTCAACGCCAAAAGTCTGGCCTGGGGTTCCCGCTACACGGATGTGCGGGGTAGGATGGTGGAGGACTGGGCTCTGGAAGCAGGCCTAGCCGTCCTCAATCGGGGTTCTGTTCCCACGTGCGTGCGGATGCGGGGTGAGTCTGTTGTGGACATCTCGTTCGCGAGCCCCGCTCTGTCACAGTGCGTCTTTGACTGGCGCGTAGTAGAGGAGGTGGAGACCTACTCCGATCACCGGTATATCCGGTTCGACGTCTCCACCCAGACCTCAAGCGCGCCGGTCCGACAGGCCCCGAGTGGTCCGCGGTGGGCGCTGAAGCAGCTGGACCGGGAGCTCCTCCTGGAAGCCTCGATCGTGCAGGCCTGGGTTTCATCACCGGTCAGGCCTGCCGACATAAACGACGAGGCAGAGTGGTTCCGGGAGGCCATGTCCGAGATTTGTGACGTGGCAATGCCCCGAGTCCGGCCAGGATGCGCCCGACGTCAGGTGTACTGGTGGTCGCAAGAGGTTGAAGTACTTCGCAAGATGTGTGTCGAGGTGCGCCACCTGTACACCAGGCACCGCAGGCTCCGCATTCGCCCTCCGGATGCGGCAGCCACGGAGGCGGAGCTGTACGAGGGGTACAGAGCGGCGAAGACCGCCCTCCAAGAAGCTGTCCAGCGGGCCAAGGACTCGGCCCGCGAGGAGATGGTGGGGACTCTGGACAGAGATCCATGGGGGCGCCCATATAAAATGGTGCGGAACAAGCTCCGCACCTGGGCCCCCCCACTGACGCAGAGTCTCCGCCCACAGCTGGTGGAGGAGGTGGTGAGCACTCTGTTCCCTTCACGCGGGGAGCACACTCCCCCGCCTATGGCTCCGCCCGAAGCGGACCACGAGGACGACGACGACATCCCCGAAGTGACCGAGGTAGATCTGAGAGCGGCGGTAGGAAGACTCAAGGCCAAGAATACCGCCCCAGGACCCGACGGCTTGCCTGGTAAAGCCTGGGTCCTGGCCTCAGGGGCTCTCGGGCCCCGACTGGAGGCGCTCTTAAGCGCATGCATGGAGAGAGGCCAGTTTCCGCTCCGTTGGAAGACGGGGAAGCTGGTCCTCATACAGAAGCCAGGGCGCCCTGCGGACTCTCCGTCCGCATTCCGGCCCATAGTGCTGCTCGACGAGGTCGGCAAACTCTTCGAGAGAATTATTGCGGGCCGCCTCGTCGGGCACCTTGGAAGGACGGGGCCGGACCTTGCGGACTACCAGTTTGGCTTCCGCAAGGGGCGCTCGACGGTGGACGCCATCATGCGCGTTAGAGCCCTCACGACGGGGGACGCGGTGTCCCAGGGTAGGGTCGTCGTGGCGGTGTCACTCGACATCGCCAACGCCTTTAACCCTTAAATGCATGGAGTATCAAAACTGAAACACTAACTTCATAGCCAACTGTCAGCTAAAAATTTTTCCGGACGTCAAACTCAGTTATCAGTTTTTATACGCCATGCATTTAAGGGTTAACACCCTGCCCTGGAGTTGCATTAGGGAAGCACTCCGGTATCACCGGGTGCCGACCTACCTCCGTCGAATAGTCGGGGCGTACTTGACGGACAGAGCCGTCATCTACCCCGGTCGCGATGGGGAATGGAACCGGCGAGAGATGTCGTGCGGTGTCCCGCAGGGATCGGTTCTGGGGCCGTTCCTGTGGGACATCGGTTACGACTGGGTGCTGCGGGCCGACCTCCCTGACGGCGTCAGCGTAGTTTGCTACGCTGACGACACGCTGGTCCTGGCGCAGGGGAGGTCGCATCAGGCGGCGGCCGACGCGATGACACGCGGGGTTGCGATAGTCGTTGAGAGGATCCGGCAGTTGGGTCTCGAGGTGGCATTGCACAAGTCCGAGGCCATGTACTTTCATGGGCCTCGGAATAGGCCACCATCGGGATCCCAACTTACGCTAGGAGGGGTTCACATCGGCGTCGAGACCACGATGAAATACCTGGGTCTGGTCCTCGACAGCCGATGGAATTTCGTGGAGCATTTCCGACGTTTGGCCCCCAAGCTGGAACGGACTGGGGCCGCCTTCAAGCGGCTCTTGCCCAATTTGAGGGGGCCAAACGCCTCCTGCCGGAGGCTTTACGCGGGAGTCGTGCGGTCCATGGCCCTATACGGGGCCCCGGTGTGGGCGCGTTCATTGCGGCGACGAGCCGCTCACTATCTGAACGCGCCCCAAAAGGTGGTAGCCATTCGGCTAATCCGGGGGTACCGCACGATCTCGGGCGAGGCGGCAAGCCTCCTTGCCGGACTGCCGCCGTGGGATCTGGAGGCGATAGTCCTCGCGCGCCTGTTCGAGTGGCGCGCGGAGGTACTAAGCCGGGGGGAAACTCCGTTTCCGCAGCAAATTGCGGCGGAGCGGACGGACCTCCGGCGCGATCTCATGGCGGCCTGGAAGCAGCGACTGTCGCAACCCAGCGCAGGGCACGCCACGATAGTGGCGGTAAGGCCCCTCTTTGAGGAGTGGCTAGAGAGGCGTCACGGCGCCCTCACCTACCGCCTGACGCAGGTCCTCACCGGACATGGATGTTTCGGGAGGTTCCTGCACATCATCAGGCGGGAGGAAACGCCCGGGTGTCACCACTGCGAGGATCGCCCAGAGGACACGGTAGAGCACACGGTGCAAACCTGCCCCGCATGGGCAGAGCACCGCCGTGTCCTCGTAGAGGCGATCGGCGGCGGCGACCTCTCGCGCCCGGCTCTGGTGCAAGCCATGGTCCGGGGTGAGAGGGAGTGGGAGGCAGTCACCTCCTTCTGCGAAAAAGTTATGCTCGCGAAGGAGGTGGCGGGATGGGAGAGAGAAAGGTCCTCCCGTCCCAGCCGCCGCAGGAGACGCCCCGGGCGTCGGGAGCCACGTGACGACTCCCGGCCACCGTAGGCGCGGGCCTGCGGACGGTGAGTAATGGGTGACTCACCGTCCGATCAGCACCAGACCCGTGCCGGACGGCGCGTATATGTTCCACGCGCGCCTCAAAGAGAGAAGCCCTCTGACATTGTCATGTCAAACAAAAACAGCTTAAACATCATTAAATATACTTATTTATGTTCAACAGTTCACGAAAGTTCCTGGAAATTATTAAACACTAGATAATTCATGAAAGAATATTTAAATATTACGACTTAATGTGAGATTCCTATAGAAGCCTTTTTTTTTTTTTTTTTTTTTTAGGCTGGGAAATCATCCAATGACTGCTCCCGCTCTGGGTGGAGCGGAAGGGAGTGTCAGACTCTTACTGACTAAAACCCATCCATGTTCCTTCCGTAGCCCTTTATGTTCCGGGGTAGCGGTAACCCTTTCGGACAATCCCGCTTATCCTAGCGCCTACGCTGACGACAGATATTATCCGTGGCGAAACTTTTCAACAATAAAATAGACAACTTATAATAATATAGATATTTTTTATTTGAAGAATAAATATGACAGTTATATACTACATATTTTCTATACTAAAGCTGTCGAGCTGTCATATTGTTATTTCAACTTCAGATAAAAGTTATCTGACTATTGGAAAATCAGCCTTTACTGAAGGAGTTCGAAAATAATAACTGAACAAAGAAACACAGTGGGTTCTTTAGAATAAACAGCGTGTGCCTATCTCGGCGACCTATTTCTTCAACGGGTCACATTTTGCTCACTTAAATTAAATGTTTTGCATACTTATTTCATTTCCTGCGATTCGGTTTTTCTCGGGACCTATACGGTTATGTGACGATGATGTTATGGATATGGTAATGACACAACTGGTCGCTGTGGGTCCAAAACGTTGAATGGATATTTTGACGTTATCTATTGGGTAGTAACACGGTTGTGGAGGTCAGATAGGCAGTCGCTCCATGTAAAATACCATTCAGCTACATCCGGTTAGACTGGAAGCTGACCCCAACATAGTTGGGCAAAAGCTAGGCAGATTGATTGGCTATATGACATGATACAGTCATTGCTTTTATCTTTTTACATATTTTCTGATAAAACCTATATAACTAAGTAGGTACCTACCTATTTATATTTTAATGAGCTTCCGGAAAATTTCATTGCCGTTCGGAGATTGCTTAGTTATAAAGTTTATCTCATAATTGACTTCAATAAACTTGAATATAACTTGAATACGCAGAGCAAACAATTTTTCAAGTTCTCTGTACTTCAAAAAATTGTGCAGTTTAAAAGCTGAACTTTAAACACGCTGCTATCATCTACGCTGTCTTTTGCTCATGCTGTTCTTCTTATGAAGAGTTCGAGCTAGTGGATAAACTCGTTGATGTCAAATAATTAACCAAAAAGTACACGCGCACCATACATAAAATACTAGACAAACAACGTTTTAAATAGATCGAAGTGCCTCGTTAGTATCACAAAATTTGAATATTTAATGACATTAAAACTAGCTTTTCACCCATATTCGGCTCCTTTTGGTCGTGTCCCAAGCTCCAGCTTTTGCATCCAGTCTGTCCCAGCCACCTTCACGTCTATCTAGCTGGCGAACGTTCCACGTTTGTTGACACGCGGGCTCCGCTTCAGGACTTGCTTGCTCCACCGGCCATCGGTCCTTCGACAAACATGGCCAGCCCACTGCCACTCCAGTTTCCTTACTCTGAAAGCTATGTCGCTAACGAGCAAGACCAACAACGAATTATCTACCTAAATTTTAATATAGATAAAATACGTTGCTATGGCAACGACATCCGGAAAACGGTATGTTTTCCCTGACTTCACAGTCGAGCGTTAAAATGTTTTTCCTTATCAAAAACTTGCTTAGGTATAATTCATACCAAGCGAAATTCCACGAACAAATTTTTGTAAGGTTTTTCGATTTGCTCACAGAACTGATACTTAAAAGAATTATGTGATGATGATCTTAGCGTGTCGATGACAATCTGAGGATCAATTTCACCAATGAATCTGAACGCGATCAGCACAAATCTGAACCTCGTTCAAGAGATGTCACTGTCATATTCTAAGGTAATATTGACACTGGTCGGCTGTTGAAAGAGACTTAAATGTGATGGTCGCGTTCAGTTTAGTTGGTGAAACCAGCTCTTAAAAGAGTCGGCCCCGAATTCAGCTATGAATTTGCACCTTTAGTATCAGTCTATCAGTTCAGTTCATGTAACGTGCAGACAATGCATAGTTTCGGAGATATCGTCAATCATAATAAATATATGTCTCGTTGTGTGGTGGGTACCTAAGTTTCATTGATAAATTCGAGTCATTCATTCCAATCATTCATATTTGTCGCAAAGAAAAAGCGACGTTGTCATAATATTTCACGAAAGGCTGTTTGAAATTAATAATTCTGACTCGAAAATTACTTTTTACGAAAAAATAAATATAATTCTTACCTACGCCTTTTGATTCTTTGATTTTCCACCGAGGGTTCCGTATTAACTTGTTGGTATTGCTTACGTACTTTATGACTATATTTTTTATGTTTTAATTAAAAATGTATAGCTTTCAGTTTTTTTCTTGTACTTGTAGTGTATGACGATATTACTTGCTCATAGTTCTTGGCCAACGGGAAAGTACCCTATAAATTTTGATTGTCTTGAGTGTGTCAAAATATAATAGGCTCTTTCGGCCCTAATATATACGGCCGTATCATTTATTTAACTTTAACTTAGAAGTTTGATTTTCTCACAGTTTCAATGCAAGACTTGAGTAGGACCTTTATGGTTTTAATTTCAACTCGATACCTCCACACGTTACCGAGACTAAGGGTCTTGACAGACAGACGGACCAACAACAAAGTGATCCTATCCGTTTTTTTAAACCGAACCCTTTAAAAGCACCTTGTACTTTGTGTCCATTTATATTTTAAGGATAAACATTTTAGAATTATTTGCGATTCGAAAAATATATGCCTATTTTTTCATCAACTAGATTTGAGAGTGACCGTGTTTTTTTTGTCCACAGCTCATCGAGGCTCTCCATTACTTGCACTACCACCTGCACATGGTGCATCGCAACTTGTGCCCTCAGGTCATCATCGTCACCAAGAGGGGAACTTGGAAGCTATTCGGGCTTGACTTCGTCGGTACGTACCTTTATGAATCTCTTACGCACCTGTGTCTGCGCACATATTTGTGCATTTGTCTAACATGACACAAATTACTGAGTTCTGACGGCTGAAATTAGTCGTCATGGCTGAAAGTCGGTCTGGAGGACTATTTTTGTTATTTATTTATTACTAGCTGACCCGGCGAACTTCGTTCCGCCTAGCAGTTATTTTTCTAAAATAAAAGAATTTATCTAAAATAAACGTAATAGCGTAAGTTACTCCTTATTACATCAGCTACCTGCCAATAAAAGTCCCGTCAAAATCGGTCCAGCCATTTCAAAGATTAGCTGGAACAAGCAGACAGAAAGACAGACAAAAATTTCAAAAAATGTTATTTTGGTGTATGTACCATAATATATTCATATACATGTAGTAAAAAACGGTTATTTCAATAATACAATCAGACATTCCAATTTTTATTTATATGTATAAATAACAAAACGGCCAATGCCAATTACATTAGTTAACACGTTAGACGCCAATAGATTTTCCATTTTGTCTGCTGCGTGGCAGTCAATATTTTAAACACATTAACTTAAAAATTAGTAACTATGTACTCAGTTATTCAACAATCAAACGCTTATCTCACAACACTCCACACATACAGACAAGATCTTCTTCCATTCATCCGCGAACACATCATAATCGGCTTAATCTTTAACCGATCACCAGTTACTGACTGGGTTGTGGTGGTTAGATAGGCAGTCGCTCCATGTAAAATACTGGTATTCAGCTGCATCCGGTTAGACTGGAAGCCGACACCAACATAGTTGGGAAAAGGCTAGGCAGATTGATTTCTGGTATCATTAGGCATAGGCTTTACCAATTATACGCCATACAGCTCTTAAGTCCGCTTTCACCCAGTGCTTAAGTGATGGAGTTATTTATAACGTGCAATAATATAACATGTAGCTACAATAATTAAATAAGAAACTAAACGAGATTCTGTAGGTGGATATATTATTAAGGGGAGTTTACACAAATGAAACTAAATGCGATCAGCGCGTAAGCCATGTGTAAGGGCTGTCAATGTCATTGTTTTCTATGAATCATTGAAACTCTTGTACTCGTTTTAAAGAGTTGATCGCGTTTAGTTTCTTTGATGAAATCAGCACGTAAGGCACAATAATTTAAATTACGAATTTCTCAAATTGTGCCGTTCAGCAATAGTTACGCAAGGCTTCAAAGTTGTTGTTTGGCGCGAGTACTTGTAATGAATCCTGAGCGTAGCGATGGTTTCAAAGGTACGAGACGCAGAAAAACTTTGCTGCCGAGCGAAACACACATCTTTTCACCTCATTAGAGCAAGGAAAATGCAAGAAAACAGCTGTTATACGTTGAGTACTATTCTACTCGACCGTCTCAGATACATTGACTCATGTGAAGAAAATAACAGATACTTGGCAATATAAACGGCAATGAGATACACAGAATATCTCCAAAATTAGATACCCTGTATTTTTCTCAATCCTCAATACTTGTCCGGAAAAGAGAGTGAAAGAAAAAAACACATTTAATTCCTATTTCTTGATGTCAATAACATATTTATTTTAAAATTAAACTTATATTACTACAATTGGGTATTTGACAAAGTAGTCAATAACGTTACTTTTTATGAATTGTCAGAAAGCGGAATTTGTACGAGACTTTTATGAAATAATATATTATACGACGTCACAAATTTTTGGAATCAAATTGAACGCTTGAAAGGTTCGAATTTTAAAAGCTCCATCCACGCTAGCAGACAAAATGCACTTTTGCACTCAGATCTTCAGAGCTCAGGGAGTCTTTCCGAGTCTGTGAGGTGAAAATAAAATTGACAATCGAGCCGCCAGCACCGGCCTAATAGGAACCACTTGGCGTCTACCATCTGACAAGGAAAGGAAGTTTTCTGATATATTTTTTGACAGGCAAAGCTAAAGTCGCAACATAAAAGACGACATTGCATCAATCATCATCATCTGCCTTGCCTTTTCCCAACTATGTTGGGGTCGGCTTCCAATCTAACCGCATGCAGCTGAATATCAGTATTTTACAAGGAGCGACTGCCTATCTGACCTCCACAACCTAGTAACTGGGCAATACCCCTTGGTAAGACTTCGGGTTAAGTTTTCAGATTTCGGGCTTCTGACGAAACGTAACGACTGTCAAAGATGCACAAATGACAAACGACATTGCATCAATCATATCTATAAAATAGTCTATAACTTCACCTAATACTTTCGTACAATACAGCACTAGCCATCAAAGACAAAGGTAGGCAGTGGAACCAATTAATATTATGTTTCAAACCTTCCAAAGTAATTATAGATGTGGAATTATAGTGTGTGTACTTCGATCACTTAGAGGTATTTATCTCAATCAAGGTAGTTTCGAGAGAGCTTTGCGAACTTCACTACGAATCACGATCCTCATAGACGGTTTAATGGTAAATAATGGGTGTCGTCGCTTTGAACAAAGGACCGCAATCCTTAGCACCTAACAACTGATCTGCTTTAAATAAATCTTTGGCATTAGACGGAAAATTCACAAATACTTTGGAACAAAATTGTATTGTGTGTATTTTTAATGTTTGTATAATATCATACCTGTATTCCCCGACTGGTTAGGCAGAAATACACCCACATTGTGCCAGTTATGTTTAAGTCTTTTGATATCAATCTGGCTAATATCCAGACGCTACTGTCGGGCTGCTACTGAGAAATCTCAAAAACCCACAATAATTTCAAATGAAAACACACAATAACACAGAAATGATATAGTACATAGTAAATAGAGACACTATAGTCACTCAATTTACTATTAGGTATTAAGAGTACTTATTGTGATAAAACACATAGACATTATACTTCGAAACCTAAATATATTTATAAATAGAATTCTCTTAATTTCAACCATTTCATCTCTAACATATTTCTTAAAGCAGCGTTCCACTTTCGACAAAACGCAAAGACTAAAAACTACTGATAATACTTTAAAAAAAGGATTAAAATTTGCCGCTAAAGTCAATACAAATAAAAAAAGCTAGAATAGCAATATACAATGTACAAATTAACACAGAAATAAAACTACAAAGTTAAATATTATCATTATATCTAGACGACAAATGATTGACATATTGCGGGTCAAAGCGTTCTGGCAACAAGTAAGCAACAGGTAGATACAAATTGATTGACAATTTATTAATACAGAATTTTCGCTTCATTATAATTGTGTTCAAACAAACAATTTAAACAGCATCAGAAACGACAAGCTCCTTGAATATTTCAAAAGAAAACGATGCTCAATATAAATTGAACTTTAACGAGATCTTGTACTTGAATAAGTCCTTTGAAAAGATAGTTCACGGGGCGCTTGCAACTTCTCGGTATGACGTCGCGTCACTTAAAGTAAGAATACCAACTAATGACGCTTGAGCAGTCAAGCAACATTACTTGTTCTATATTTGAAAACGACATTTGTGATGATGTAGTTCGGTTTAAAGAATTTTATTTCTCTTATGAATTGTCGGTCGATTCTGTAAAAATCTCACGGTGTAAACTAAAAGAAAGTGAGCTATTGTTCCATCTAAGGCTAGAGATTGACACTATTGACAGCTCACTTTAAAGTCTACCTGTCTACCTGTATACCTGTCTACCTGTCTACCTGTATACCTGTCTACCTGTCTACCTAGACAGCGACGAGTGGAAAACAAAACGACTACTGACATGTAACTCTTATACTTGAGCAAAATTAAACTGTGCGAGGCGGAGTGGGTGGAACGGGGGAGTAAGCTACCCCCAGTGCACTTACCATGGCTGATCCTTTCAGCCCCCTAAATTTCCGTAACCACCTGTTTTATTTCCATTGCTTTATTGATTTTCAATTCAAGTTCCAAGACGGTAATATCGACTTCCGGAAGCAGAATTACCTGAGCGAACCTTCCTGAGATCGGTCGGCGCTTTATGTAAAAAAATGTCTCTCTTTTTTCCTTTCGTGTTTGAAGTCTAAGAAAGTAGCAATTTTTTTAATCACTTTATTAGCATGCTAAACTAACCAAATGAAAACATTTATAATTACTCACCTAAAATGAGCTCTAGAAAATAAAAAGTAACCAAAACCACAAAAAACTCAAATTAAAACAAATTAATCAGTTAAACATTTTTAAAAGTCGGTTTGGAAAAATCTGCTGCTCCGAATATTTTAATTGCATTAATATTGCACTTTATGAAACAGCTGTTTTATGCCTGACAAAAACTGCACTTCTAGTGTGGATGTAGTTCAGTTTAAAGAATTTTATTTCTCTTTTGTAGTTGAGTCGTCGGTTGATTCTGTAAAAATCTCACCAAGAATAATATACTCTCTTCAAGCTCACTTCACTTTAAGTAAAGCTAGGGATTGACACTATTGATAGCTCACTTTAAAATCACTTCACCTACGTTTTTTACGTTGATATTTTTAACCGACTTCTAAAAAGGAGGAGGTTCTCAATTCGACTGTATATATATATATGTATTTTTTTTTTATGTTTGTTCGCGCATAACTCCGTTGCTTGCCAACCGATTTGAAAAATTCTTTTTTGTTGGAAAGGGTATACTTCCCAAATGGTCCCATAAAAATTTTATCGAAATCGGATAAGCGGTTTTTGAAAATCAACAAATATCTAAAAAAAATCCTACTTGATATATGTGGACGATGTTCTAATACTGTAATTTACATACCAGGTAGTTGTATTAAAATTATGGGGGGGGGGGGTTGTGTAGGTACCACAACTAAAAAGTGAAAAATTAAAAAAATTTTTACAAAAAATGTCTTCGGTTTTGTATTTTCATTTTTTGCCACCGACTTCCGAAATCGAAATTATTTTTCACTTTGTAGTGTTTTTTTTGGAAGTCGGTTTTATTTTTTTTACAGAATAGTTCTGCTGTTCTATAAGAAAAAGATACATAGCTATCTAGATAATTATCAATTACTTGCTCTGGGGTGTTAGTGACGCTGGAGTTATAGTGTACATAAATGTTTCTTAAGTTTTGGTTCGAATTTTGAATATGCTCAAACATTATCACTTCTTGATATTTTATGGTAAGTTATTAAACAGCTATGGTCCCACCTCTAGTTACTGAATCAATGGAAAACTGCACAATGTTATTCACCATGATTTGAGGTACTAGAAAACATTTGGAGGTTCATTTTCAGATGCCGCAAGGGAAATCAAACATTAAAACATCAGCCACCCCTTAATGAAATGTGACCTGGTTGATGTAAACCATTAAAATAATGAAACACTGAAAGAAGCTTTCATTACAATACATGCGCTTCGATTAAGCTACTGACTGCAGGGGAGAGAGCTACTTTCACAGAGTGAGCTAAAATTAATAACTAGGGCTTCTCTGTACCCACACATAATACCAATGCCCGTAATCCCCGAAGGCTTAAGCCTTCATATTTCGCCAATTATGTTTAAATCCAATGTAATAGGGGGCCTATGAGCATCATCCAGGCACAAATCCTGACTGATAAATTCTTGATGGAAAAACCCAATAACACTTTGGCCGACCCAGGAATCGAACCCAGCTTTTACACTCGGTTTGTGGTAATCCTATATCATCATCTGCCTAGCCTTTTCCCAACTATGCTGGGATCGGCTTCCAGTCTAACCGAATGCAGCTGAATACCAGTTAGTCCAGTCAATAAGGAAATTCTTTGTATGGAGAAATTACATTAATTCCTCTGTCGCTGAAACTTTGCAGTGTGATAAAGTAATGTTTGTAGATAACGGTTGACCAGTTATCCAACATTTTTTTTATTTAGAAGTTAGGTATTTACACCTAAACATGAAAATCATTTCTAGATCTGGGGTAAAAATTGCTCCGTCCAAAATTCCTTCGGCATATGCCAGTATATACTGATATGTATAGGTATGTATCGGTATCCAACATTTTTTTTATTTGGGAGGGCCAGGAAGTTAAAAATACCTATATAAGTTCATAACTTGTTCGAAAAAATTCCTCCGTCAAATTTTCTTTTTTTGTTTGTTTTAATATCGTCAAATGTATCGCACTGCACAAAGATCCAATAGATTTTGCATTTGTAACATAGCATTACGGTTTTCTGCCAATAACTCAGTGAAAAAAATTCCTCCGTCTTTTTTTATTAATTTATCTGTCATAGTATACGTAAATAAAACAGTTTTTTTAAAGATCCAATAAAATTTCGTCAATACACACGACTTTTAGAGTATCAACTATTATTTTAAGATGAATGGATTACGAGCGGGCGGCGGGGGCAGTGCGGGGCGCGGGAGAGAGGGCGCCGGCCGCCGCGTTGCATACATACTCACTTTCTGTTTTTTATAGAATCTAATGAAATTTCGACTTCAGACATGCACCTTGTAATACATTAATTAACGTATCATATGGGTCATTTAGTACCTACCTAGCACGTCCGTACCGGAAGCAATGAGTTTGAATATCTCTTGGGGCGATTCACATACCTGTTTGCAATTTTGCAATGCAATCGGATATGCGATTGATCGTATCATATTTTTCATGAATTGTGAAGTAAGTACCTGATACTTACCTGATTACAACGAACAAGCTTAACATAATAGTTGAAAAACATGCTCTTCATTACAATTTGTAAGAAATTACCAATTGTCCAATGTCAATTGTACAATGTTAAATTGACTATTACTCGAGAACTTGTAAAGCTTGCTTAGTTGTGATAGTTTTCCTTTGAACTTCATTATTTGTATACAGGGTGAATTTTTCAAGTGGGCGTAGATGGCCTAATCTGAATATATGAGTAATAACTAAATTATTTCTTATTCGGGACTCATTAAAAACTGTTTAACGTCAAACAGACTTTGTCAATTAATATTTAGTTTTATTTATTCAAAGTCAAATCTTTATTTCAAATGCACGAGAAAGGCACTTTTGAACGTCAAAATTAAGTAACAAACACGCACTTAACTAATCATTGGTTTTGTTTCATTATATAGGAACTATAACAATGATTAAAAATAAGCTATTTATGTTACATGAACCATTTTTCCATAAATAACATTTATAATAAGGAAGGAAAGAAGGAAACGCCATGTAGCCCGCGAAATTCAAATTTTCTTACTTTTTTTGCAAATTGCAGGTCAATACCAGATTTTATGTTGATCAAAATATGATTCGTGACAATAACAAATATTTTGTGTTATTATCCTAATTAGTATCTTTTGATTTAGCAACACACATATCTCACTAAGTTCATAAAATAACCCTATGGAACGAATATTTCTGTAATATTGATGCCATAGAATGATATTATGAACTTACTTAGGGTTGTATTAATGATTTATATTGTTACAATTTTGTAAATAAATACTTGCTACGGTCGCAAATCATATTTTAAAACGTGATAATGACCGGGACCGGCAAATTGCAAAAAAAACGTAAGATAAATTTAATTTCGCGGACTACCCTGAATAATTATACAAATCTACTCATTGATGAGAGTATAGGTATATTGGGTGCAGAGGTCAAGCTACTCCAAACTGTTAAATTGGGAAAATTTGACAGACTGGGGTAGTTTGATGTACTGGCGTCTGTACGATATGTTTAGCATAGCATATTATGTATAACAAGAGATATTTGAATTAAAATCACTGATACAATATTTTTTCTCAACCTTTATTAATTATTTGGTATCAATCAACTCTCATTCGTGGGTAACAAAACTAACAAACAATAAACTAACCATTATAGCATAGCATATTATGTATAACAAGAGATATTTGAATTAAAAACACTGATACAATTTTTTTTCTCAACCTCTATTAATTCTTTGGCATCAATCAACTCTCATTCGTGGGTAACAAATATTAAACTAACCATTAAAGCATAGCATATTATGTATAACAAGATAATTATATTTGAATTAAAAACACTGATACAATTTTTTTTCTCAACCTCTATTAATTCTTTGGTATCAATCAACTCTCATTCGTGGGTAACAAACAATAAACTAACCATTAAGGCATAGCATATTATGTATAACAAGATATATTTGAATTAAAAACACTGATACAATTTTTTTTCTCAACCTTTATTAATTATTTGGTATCAATCAACTCTCATTCGTGGGTAACAAACAATAAACTAAATAACCATTAGTTCTTATTAAACTTACTTTTATTGAACTATCTTCATAAAGTTTTATTAACCAAGAAACAAAAATATACTTCTAATCTCCACCAAGTCGAGCTTGACAAACAAAGGCACAGCACAGCAAAATGTTAAAAAATAGTAGTGTTGAGCCTGTTAAGCAAGTAACTTTGTAATCCTTTTGAAATAGATTCTAAAATTTTTCGCCAGATAAACTACCTAACCATAAAGTGGATTTAGTTATTTACACTAAATTGTGCTAAATTGTGTGTGATAAAAAATAATTTAAACAAAAGTAATCACTAAATATGCGAAGTCATGTGACATCCATCAAAGTGAAAAAAGAAAGAAGTGACCACCACGGGACCCGCGTAGTGGATTACAGCTCACTTCTCTCACAGAGAAGAAGCCTGTGTCTTAGCAGTGGAAACAGTTTAGGTCTGAAGGAATCTTGATCTTTTGGAGCAAGAATTTGCTGCAAAATTTTCTTTATCCTCATCAGACGCTGTATTTTCATCTACTTGGATATCCAGTTGAGATTCTTCCAGATCTGAATCGTGTGGCTGTCCAGATTCGGAACAAAGTGAAAAAAGTTTTTCTAATTGAGTCTCGTCTTCATCTGGTTCATCATGTTCGTCAATTGATATTGAACCAGTACAAGGTTTGCCATCGCAATCATTGCAGATAGCAGAGCAATTTAATGCTGCTTTTTTGCATGTACAGTTACGGCCACAAGAAGTTTTGCATTTACACGATATCATCGAAAGTATTTCGAGAGGCGCTGGATCCTCTAAAGTTGTTATAGGTTTATAACCGTTTTCATATTTCCATCCCCAGCTTTCAGGCTCTTTGTTATGGCCAAGCCAACACTGCACTTGACCGTACGTACGGAGAGAATGTTGTGCAGTTGCACCTGAAGATGGCGGCAACGAAGCCAAATTAAATTTGCTTTTGGTAATGGATCGAGCAAACATCTCATACCGAAGATCATTAATTGATCGGCTTTTCCGTCCAATATGTTCTTTTGGAGAATATAGAGTTGCCATAATTGTTTCTCCAGCCCCAATTATGGCATTTCTATCTGCATTGGGGTCTTTAAAAATTGAGCTATATTCCAGCAGTGCCGTGTTTAATTTTAATACATTCACTATTTTTTTTTTACCCTGGCGAAACAATGCTGATGTTGTGTCACAACCAGAAAATGCGTGAATGAACAGCACATGGTCAGATAGTTCTTCTTCTGTAAAACTGTTGGTCGAGTACAGTTTCCTAGGAACTTTATTGTTCCCTGGCTTTAGCAATAATACTTTTTTCTTTCTGTAATCTTGACTTCCAGTAAGAATGACTAGTAAGTCGATATCTTCTCCTACAATTAATACTAAATCAGATTTTTCAGTTGTCTCTAAGGCAGTTTCTACTATCAAAAAGTCAGCATCTTCTATGGCTTGTTTAGTTTTGATTCCATTTTCTTCAAGTTTTTCTCTCAAAAGAGTAATGAATCTTTGTTTGTTTCTCGAGTTACTCAAAAAAAAATCTTGTTTCACTGAAATGACAGTATCACCAGTAAAATGTATGTCTGTACAACGTTTAATGTTTTCGCGTCTCGACCGCTCTGTTGATTTAGTACCTTTATTATGGGGCTCATCAGGGTACCCATCGAATACAACAAAGTTTATTTGAGGATAATTTTTTTTAATATATCTTACGTAACTATCACATGCAGCTGAAAATGTAGCACCTTTTGGCCAGATAACTTTGTGTAGTATATATCCTCCGTCCAGAACATATGATTTATTTTGGATATGCGGTTCTTCTTCCAAGGAAGTAAACAGATCATAAAAAGCAGATTTTTTAGATTTTCTCATACCATTGATATCAAATAAGGATAGTGGAAACGGAGCCAACTCGTACTTTAAGTAGTTTTTAAATTCCTGCTGTGTTTTTTTGGCAAAAGCTATTCTTCGAAACAACATTTCCGGTTCCACTGCTATTACAGTGTCTTCGATTTTCACGGAGGAGTTTACTGCTGCGAGTGGAAGAACTCTATCTTTTCTTGAAAAAGAAATGTCTTGAAAATTTTTTCCTTCTATTTTGGACATGATGTTTAATCCAATATTTTGTGCCTCATGACAGTTAATATTTATTTCCCCAGTGACGCCTGTACTCAGTGACATTATTTTATCCAATTTAAGAAATGGGTTCTGAGATTTAAACCAATCATCAAATTTTTGAGTGTCTTGCAAATCACGCTTTATTCTTGAAGTGCGGCAATCAACGTGCTGTTCACTTGTTGAAGATAATGTGCCAGCAAAATCTTCTATAGATGCAGTAACACTGGTCAAAATTGGCGTCGCTAAAATCCATTTTGTAAGGATCCCATCGGCTAAACCTCTTCCACGGGTCAAACCTCCGCTGCTTTTCATTGAACGCATGAGCGTTTGCTCAATGGTCATGTCAGACCATATGCCAGACCAGAACTTTTCTGTTCTGCGAATAGTAAAATACCCATCATTTGCAAACTTTTGGTATTCTTCAGGTGTCAAAACATTTTGCAAATTCATCATATCTTGTAAATATAAAGTGGCTGATTTACCATAGGAAAAGTGTCCAGCTGCGTGAAAGAATGGCAACATTTTCTTAACAATATTTAAATGAAGATCCCAGTTTCCAGACCGTTCGGCATGTATAAACTGCTTGAGAAGTGTAACCATTTGGAAATACTGTACCCACAGCTTGGCAGTCGGACCATTCGAACTTAGATCTTCCAAAGTGTTACTGAATTTTTGCTCTATAGTGTCCATTTCTGTACCACATTCAGTTGTATTAAGTAAAACAACGTTTTCTAAGGAAGCAATATTTTCATCATCATATTTGGTGTTTTCGATAACAATTTTGCCCACAGATAGATGTGTCAATGTGTGTGCACGTACTGCACGAGCATACGAATGCCCAGATAACATCTTCTCGACTGATGACGGCGCGTATACCGTGCACCACAATTCTTTCAGACCACTTCCGTTCATGATGTACCCAACAGAACCCATGAAACTCATCAATAGATGAAAACCGCCTAAACGGACCACCACAGATTCCAATCTGGGATCCTTACTTGAAGTAGTAATGTCTTTGGCTTTGTGATATAATGGTTGATCAAATGTCAAAATTGTAGATTTAAAGCCATTTGATTTAGAATTTTCTACAGCCAGTAGGATTGACGTGTAAATAGTTTCATATTGTGATGGTGGATTGTTGACGAATGGCAAAGGAATGATTTCAGATGTACTATACTTTGCAGACGTGTATAATCTTTCCATAAACCCGTTCCAGCCAGGTACATCGAATCCTCCCTTTTTTCCAAATAACCAAACTATGTCTGTCCAAGGAGTTATTATATTTTTCACGTCTTCGTCTTTGGCATAATTAGGAATCAAGACTTGTTTTAAACCTACTTCACAACTTTTTTCGAATTTTTTTAGTGGCACGTGGCCAAAAGTGCCTACTATAAAAGAAGGAGGGATACTTTTTTGACGCAAAATGCCTTCACCTTTGTCTATTCTTTTAGGAGTATGGCACTTTACTCCCCCCATTGAGTGGAATGTATGATGCCCGTCAATTGTTCTGATGTTGTGATCGGCATTGTCAAATACGTATTGACAAAATTCAGGTTTTTCTTCTGGAGCAGTATGAGCAATATCAGATACTTGAAACAAAGAAACCTCATGGTAGGATGCACAAAACCCAATTGAAGCTAGCAAATCTATTAAGGATTTAGCTGCATATTTTTGATTGATTAGTGCTGCGATACCTAATAATATCGAGGAAATAAAAGAACGAGGTCTAACGGCCGATATGATAGCATGAGCAATAGCTGTACATTTTCGAGAAGCTTTCACGGTATTCTTTTTGTTTTTAAGTATTAGTTCTTCTAAAAAAGTCTTTAAAGTTTCCGGTATAACATTCTCACTTTCTTTTAAAAAAATATCTGGAGGTGGATACTCAGATAAATTAAAAGCAGTAGCTCTTATGTCGTCTAATAGTATGGAAGCAGCTGATCGGATAACGTTAAGTTTTTGGTCTTTGTCATCTGTAATTTGTGCTGTTTGCCAGGCTTCATAAAGGATTTTAGAGCTAGTATTGCGAAAACACAAGAGAGTCAATTTCCTATCCACTTTAGAAATAATTAGTTTATCGCCGTATTTCTCTTGAAGTTTCTTCAATATAATTTGATCGTTAGGGCATTTGTTTGCACTCACAGAGTTTTTCAATTCTGATAGTGAAAATTGACATTCATCACAATTTTCTTCAACATACCGGTAGATATCTTCCATGGCGGAACTTGTAGTATCGCTTTCTGGTCGCCCACGTTTCCGTGGTCCTTTCGAAGGAAGAAGTACTTCTGATAATCGAAAGGTGTCATAGCATGAAATATGATACCTTGCAGAAACAGCAACTAAATCGACCTCTTGAATACGTCGTAAAATCTGTAAAAAAAACAAATGTTATTTTTTCATTTATTTACTTAATATAAAAAAAATATGACGTGAGTTGTCGTTTGTCACTTCTTCCCAGAATTCGATCCTTATTCGTTTTCATCAAAATCAAACCCGCGACTTCTTTGAGTACTTTTCGCCATAGATTTGGCCATCCACATCCACTTGAAATATTCCCCCTGTATATGTGCTTTCGTGGACAAGCGGATTTAAGAGGTGTGCGCTCTTAATGAATACAAGGTCCACCAAATTTAGGTATACAATAATAATCATAATAAAAATATAATAAATAAATATTAATCTTATATATCAAATTTCCATGTCACAATGTTAGTTACCGTACTCCTCCGAAAAGGCTTGACCGATTTTTATGAAATTTTATATGCAAATTCAGTAGGTCTGAGAATCTATTTTTCAGGGTCAGCTAATAATATATAATTCTTCAAATACCTATTTTCCAAATTCTTCGAGACTAGAGTACTCTTTTAAGAGTCCAACTCCAATAAGGATCTTGTTAAACTTTTATTAACCTTATTGGGAATGTTGTACTATTCTAATTAGCAAAATAGCGAGAAATCGAAACGTTTTATCTGATTACCAAATGTCAAAAGTGACAAATTAATATTAAATTTTTACGATTTTGATTTTATTTTTTCTCGTAATCCATTTATCACTGCAACTTAAAACTTAACGTGGAGACTTCTAAAAATTTGATCTCTCTGTAAAATAAGGACTTTCAACTCGATAGACGTTAAACTACTGGTGCGTCTTTCGACCCTAAAAAAGAATCTAGGACTTCAATTAATAAAAGTAGATAAAATAAACTTTAACCTACCATTTCACCTGTTGAGTCTTTTCGACGTACTGCGATCTCTCTAATTGACTCTTTTGTGTGAGTCATTCTCACTTTCCGAACACCAGTATGTAATGCCTCCGTTCCACAGAACAAACAATTTAATTCAAAATTGAACACAGGCGATTCTTGTCTTTCAGCAGCGGTTGATAAAAGTTTCCTTTTCTTGAACGCTTTTATCATCCCTTCATTTATGTATGATTTGCGACACTTTACGTGTACTATTATTTCTTCATTCAGTTTGTGTAAAAGTCCATCGTCTCTTTTCACACTACACTTTCGAATTCTTTTCATTCCTCTTTGGGTCACTTTTACACATTCCTCACTATTTAACAGTTTTTTACAAAAAACGCACAATTCTTCGTCACTTTCGTCAGCCATTTTGAATATACACTACGCGGAACACGAATGCTTCGATCAATTTCAAACAATAAACAACAAACAAATGCAACCCGATGGCCGGCGAACGCGCGTACCGGCGTCGCCCCCCCCCCCCTCCCGATCCCCGCACTGCCCCCGCCGCCCGCTCGTAATCCATTCATCTTAAAATAATAGTTGATACTCTAAAAGTCGTGTGTATTGACGAAATTTTATTGGATCTTTAAAAAAACTGTTTTATTTACGTATACTATGACCGATAAATTAATAAAAAAAGACGGAGGAATTTTTTTCACTGAGTTATTGGCAGAAAACCGTAATGCTATGTTACAAATGCAAAATCTATTGGATCTTTGTGCAGTGCGATACATTTGACGATATTAAAACAAACAAAAAAAGAAAATTTGACGGAGGAATTTTTTTGAACAAGTTATGAACCTAAATAGGTATTTTTAACTTCCTGGCCCTCCCAAATAAAAAAAATGTTGGATACCGATACATACCTATACATATCGGTATATACTGGCATATACCGAAGGAATTTTGGACGGAGCAATTTTTCCCCCAGATCTAGAAATGATTTTCATGTTTAGGTGTAAATACCTAACTTCTAAATAAAAAAAATGTTGGATAACTGGTCAACCGTTATTTAAAAACATTACTTTATCACACTGCAAAGTTTCAGCGACAGAGGAATTATCACCTTATCCAACCCCCTTGTTGATTGGACTAAGTATTTTACATGGAGCAACTGCCTATCTGACCTCCACGACCAAGTAACTGGGTAATACGATACCCCTTGGCTACTGGCTGTCATATTTTCGGGCTTCTGACGACCCGTAACGACTGTCATAGATGCACAGATGACAGCCGGGACCCACAGCTTAACGTGCTTTCGAGCCACGGAGGAATCTTGGTATGTAAAGATGGTCACCCATCCACGGCCAACCCCGGCAAGCTTAACCTAATGGATCGACCTGTGCGGCTGTTAGTACTTAGCCTCGAGCTCCTCTAAGCTTATCGCAGATGCAAGCCTATATACAGGCATCCAGCAGTGGCTGTCTTCCAGTTCCAATGCAAAAAGAAAAATGGACAGCAAAAACTTGAGAGGTGTCAAGAGACACCGAATGGAACGAAGTTCCTTTCGATTAATTAGTGATGGAATTGTAATAAAATTTGATTTCTTTTAAGTTATAATAATCAAAAAATATTGATTAAAAAGACATCATCATCAATCATATTTTACTCCAAAAAAAAGTGTCGTTACAACTTTTGGTCTTAATTTCCGTCCAGCCCCCTTTCGCAACGCGCGATAAGGAATTTCGTTCCAAAAACCTTAAATTAATTCAAATTAAACCTGGCCTTTATTAAATTTATGAAAATTCACAAATAATTGTAGTTGGAAATAAACACGTGAATTTCAGAGCATTCTGCGGGAACACTAGGGTCCGTGGAGATCGATGATTGTAAGCCGATTGGCAATTATCCAGTACCTACGTATTTACGGACGTTACGTCAGTACATTTATGCAAGCAAACTTAAACAGAAATTATATAACCTTCGCAATTGAATAAAAGACTTCATTATTCAGGCCTTTATGCATAATCTTACGTGGAGGAACCGTACCGAGTTCTACGGATTTGAAGACTGATAAAAATACGTGGCACGTGGAACAATAATGAGGAGCTCGAGAAAATAAAAAAATGAGGAACTCGTGGCTAAGTACTAACAGCCGCACTGGTCGATCCATCACGTTAAGCTACGCTTGGCGGGGTTAGGCGTGGATGGGTGACCATCTTTACATACCGAGACTCCTCCGTGCCTCAGAAAGCACGTTAAGCCGTTGGTCCCGGCTGACATTTGTGCATCTCTGACAGTCGTTACGGGTCGTCAGAAGCCCGAAAATCTGACAGCCAGTCGTACCAAGGGGTATCGTATTGCCCAGTTACTGGGTTGTGGAGGTCAGATAGGCAGTCGCTCCATGTAAAATACTTGTATTCAGCGGCATCCGGTTAGACTGGAAGCCGACCCTAACATAGTTGGAAAATGGCTAGGTAGATGACGTGGAACAATAATATTCAATATTTTATCTGGAATGCTGACGTCTTTTAAAAGTCTCTGGTATTTCTGCCGGTTTTTCTTTCCAGGAAAACCAGAAATACCAGAAAACCCGCAAAAATGCCTCTGGCATTCCAAATATCCTAAGGCGTTCTCGGTAACCACTTTCAATCGAATAAGGTGGGCGATAAAATTATTTGCTATCGAATAATATTGATAAGTTTGCAATGACAAATTTCTATCCGTCATGGAATCAATAATAACACATTAAAGGTAACGAATTCAGTAACTGATATTTATCTCCGGAACGGAATCAGGTCACACTCCGGCAAGATATGCTACTAGTCGATAATATCTAACATACCATTTTTCGACGAATGCATTGGGGATTCGTATTTTTAGCTGGTCGTCTGAATTTAAACTGGGAATAATTATGAAGTGTATTTAGTATCGCTTCTTTTAAAAACCACCATTTTGATCTTTAATTAAGATAATGACCATTTTATTGATGTAAATAAAAAAATATGTAAAAAAAACAACTGATGACTAACGGCCGATTTCACCATTGAAACTGAACGCGATCAGTAAATATAAACTGTGTTCAACAGCTGTCAAAATTCCCTAGTATAACAGTGACAGCTCTTAAACGTAGTTTATGCGCTGATCGCGTTCAGTTTCCTTGGCAAAATTTCCCCGTCAGTGGCCACTAAAAGACCTCAGACGTTATAACAATAAAACTTCTATTGTCATCTCGTTCAGTGAAGTGGGTTAATATCTCCTTTTGAGCAAGTTTATTGCAACATACGAATAAGTTGAATCTCAAGAATTTTTCAATGTTCCATTTGTTTGTACTTTGTAGCCTCGTGTTTGCAAACTTCAAAGCGCTTCCTTACGTATGAGTAAACATGTAAGCATGTATTCGATATACAGACATAGAAAATGCCGATAATTTATCTGCAATATTATTTCTCTTTGATTCAAAACTTTACGCCTGTTTAGTTCATAAAGGTACTTTGAGGTACAGCAGCCAGTATTTAGACAGCAGGATGTTTGATTCATTTTGTTGTGAAAATATTTTCACACAAATACCAAGTAAAAGCTTTTATTGCGAATATAAATTAGACGACACTAATTCGTTATTATGTCAAGTCGTTTTTTCTCATGTCTAGAAAATCCTCTCAAAAACGGTTGGCTCTTTGAATCATAACTCTAATCTAAAGAAACTGAATGCAAACACCTAAGCCGCGTTCAAGAGCTGTCAGATGTCAGGCAGATCAATTTCATTGGTGAAATCAGGCCTAAGTCGTTGCTTGGGGGAAATCTTGGGCACATGTCTCCAACCACTACCACCTACCACCTGTCACCTATTTTCACCTTGATGGGTCACGAGAACTGCCACGCATGACATTCGCGACCCATCCAGCGTGGCCCACTTCTGGGCTCCCAGTATTTTGCCGGCCTCCGGCCTCCTTTTTCTTCCAGCAAAGTTCGGGTGTACTGGGATATCACTACAGCTCTAGGGACCATACAGCGTGGTTGATAGAATCCCCGATCTATCGTCCACTGGCCCCTGTAATGAAAGCATCAAGTCAGCGTTTCGTCGCCTGCGCCGTCCTGTCCTGCTGTGAGGAATAGGTTCAGCGAGAGACTTTACCTCTCTGACACCCTCCGCCGGTTCTTTCTGCGAGATTACGTCCTCACAGAAAGATGCAACGCCTCCCATACCCTTTCACTGCCGACCATAGCCCTAACAACGGCCGGCATCGACAGGTCTTCCCCAAAATCCTCACGTCCTTGTGCCAGCCTTCCTCAGGGTCTACCCATTTATATCGTAAATACACACATACAGATAGAGACATTATCTGTGAAAGTTCACATTGTAGTAATTTATTAGGTATCTCGAGAGCTGAAGTATACACGATGATTAAACGAAGTTTCCTATACGTGAAATTCGATCATAATCATGCGTAGGCTTCGTCCGAAGAGACAAGCATCCCCTTCCCCATTCCTTTTTATGAATAATTGAACACCCTAAGTATTTCGTGAAAAACTTTAACGGGAGCTCTAAACAAAATGAAGATAGGATCGATGAAAAATAATGTAAAAAATCTAAAACAAGCGGTACTAGTACCGCTTGTTTTAGATTTTTTATAATAAAATGTAGGTATTGGTAATATATTCATGAGTTTAGATAAAGCTTTCATATTTACTCCTAGCGTAATATTTAACTACACTCAACATCACACCTGGTTTCCCCGAAGGGTAGGCAGAGGTGTATCTTAAGTAGGTTCACCCGCTCTGGATGGAGCGGGAGTGTCAGACTCTTACTGACTCAAACCCGTCCATGTAGGTACCTTCCTTAGCCCTTTATGTTCCGGGGTAGCGGTAACCCTTTTGAACAATCCCGCTTACCCGGCAGGCTTCGGCCCTAACGGGCCTTCCCGAGATATCCATGTCCGGTGAGGACCTGCGGGCTGCTACTAAGGAATGCCTATTTTTCATGAAAAACATTGGAACAATTTGTCCGACCTGGAAATCGAACCTAGGACCTATTCCTATGAAGTAGCGCTTCACTAAAACAACGAGGGAGTCGTGCATTATATAAATAACACTTACAAAAGAAATCACGTAAATCCTGTTTCCCGAGATATAAGTGCACTAGCGAAACAATTTACGTTAAATCCCGTTACCTACGTTACGTTACGTAAGTAACGTTAAAAGCTACATTACATCATCATGCTTTTCAGAATTTGAAAATTCCCATTGACATATTTTTCTACGTTATTTGCAGCGTTACTGGGTTATGGAGGTCAGATAGGCAGTGGCTCCATGTGAAATACTGGTATCCAGCTGCATTTGGTTAGACTGGAAGCTGACCCCATCATGTTTGGGAAAAGGCTAGGCAGATGATGATTATTTGCAGCATTATTATCTTGAACACTACTGTTACTCCAGGATAATAATCCGTTTTATTATGCCCGATAAGTAAATGCAAGCTCCATATTTCGTGCTTTTTAAAATTCAAAATCCTCTGTAGAAAAAAAATGGGCAAGGCACAAAAATAAAAGATTTTGAAAATCTTTTATTTGACATCATTTTATATAGGATTAATAATATTTTCCTGTATCACCCGAGAACTTATATCAGGCACCAGTCTCTTACAAAGATGGATTACAGCTGCGAGATTTTCTGTACTCATTAATAATATTAAGTAATCTTTGTGAAGAGAGAAACGATAAATAATTAAAAAAAAAAAAAATTCGTTGTTAGATTCTTGGTATGAATTTTATGCGGCGTCGTTTAAAGTTGTTTTAATCATCTTCACACTTATTCGAACACATAAAAACAGAAACAACACACAAAAATTATTAAAATATTATCTGCCCATCTCCGGACGAAGCTATGGTTCCAGGAAACAGGAACCTCCTAACAATGCGAGCCGCGACCAGAAGTATTCATAATTATCAACCCGATTGTTCATCTTTACGCTTATTCACATTTTTACATATTTCATAAAAGCTTTATTGTTCTAAAAGGATAGGGGAGGGATTTTGGGCGGCTGGGATTGAGCCCCGTTGATGGCAAAAGGCTTGCTATTGAGTAGAGTAGATGAAACTAAAACATAACAGGCAAAATGTACTTATCTCCTGTGTCCAACCTTTGTGGCAACACAAGCGTGATGCTATGTGTATTTGAAAACAAAAATCTTTTAAAAACACCAGGATTTTAAGGATGTTTTGGTTATAACTAGAAACTTCATAAGGACGGCTTCAGGCGGTAGATAAAACCTCTCAGACATCCAATCTTCTACCCTATAATATGTCAGGCGTGACCGACCTTACCGAAATTGGAAGCTACAATAAAATAAATATAATTATTCTTATGAAAGACTCATTCAGCCCTATTAAGATGAATACACGGGCAATAATTAATTTATCCTTCGGAAGTAACTCTATCTGTCTGTATGTTATCTTTTCACGCTAAAACCACTGAACTGATTTGGATAAAATTTGGCAGAGAGATAAATTGCGACATAGGTTACTTTTTGCCTCAAAAATAACTCCCGATATTGCGATATAACCGAACTCCACGCGGTCGAGGTCGCGGACAAAACTAGTATCTACGTATATATAAAAGGAGAAACTGACTGACTGACATATCAACACACAGCGGAAACTATCGGGACTGGGCACGTGAAATTTTGAATAGAATTAAGGAGTCTTCGAACTTATAGGGGTTGAAAAGGCGAGATTTCTTTTGTAAGAAAAATCCAACTTCTACGCGGGCGAAGCCGCTGGCAGAAGCTCGTTGTATACATACTATGTACTGCTACAGTTAACTAAGTGTTAATGTGTAATAATATGTTTGTAGTTATAATATTAATATGAACTATGTAACCAATATTTTGTAACCATATATTGTTTAAAAGAGTGTCCATGGAGTTTCTTGCCCGTTCTTCTCCATAGGTACCTACTGCTTTGGAATGGGCAACTAGCTTCATCTCTCTGACTGACCGACTCCTTGACAATTCAAAAGTGCCTGTAATTGGTTTATTTGAAATAAATACCTTGAGTTTGAGTTACACATTGACTCAATAACATGGAAAAAAATTGTAGACAAGTGAATAACTTCCATAGATAGGTTATCACACAACTCTTACGACGGCAACGGCTGTGCTGTATCTATTAGCTGAATATTTTATATTGCGGGATTATTGTCTTTCATAATTTATTACTTAATTATTATTTATTTGTTAATTAGTCATCGAGCTCCTGGTAACCTGGTGAGACCAGGTCATTTCGAAAAATCCTTACTTGCCAAGTGCAACAAAACTTATCGTTCAAATAGCATACATTAATTTTATCTAAAACCATACAGTAGGTAAAAGTTTCTACAGCACTCAAAAATAATAAAGGCATAAATTGATTTGATTTAAAACCGTATAAAAAGTAAATACATATTTCAACACCACTCAAAAATAGTATGCTAATGCTTATATTTATTAAAATGTACAAGGTAAATATTTAAGTAGGTACTTCATTTAACTAAAAAAGTTTTAATCTTATATAAATATACTTTCACGTACACGGCGATGCCTACTGAGGATTATATTTACGTTTATATACCAGCCACCCACTCGTTACACGAATAAATAATTTTTGTCAAAAATGTTACCTTAAAATATCGTAAGTATATCATGTCAACAGCCATTTCATTATACGGTTTAGTTACACATATGTAGGTATTTAAATCTGCCAGTCGATTCAGTCAAAAACTCCGTTAAAACTATGGTGAAGTTATGTTGAAGGAAGCTGGCAATAGCGTCCATTCATAACATCGGATGAAATGACAACTCACTTCACGGCGAGTTTTTTTTTTTAAGGAGTACCTACACTGGTCGGCATGAAGAATTTTGATTTTATTTTCGATGGATCTAGCTGAACTAACCTCGTATTTCATAATTCATGAGCATGTGAATGCGGCGTGTGTTTTACAGCTTCATAATGACATTACAATCAAAGAAAACTTATTAATGATTTATAAAAGTAAATGATTAGCTAATTCAATTAAGTGTTTCAGCCATCAATTATTAATAAGTAATATATTCCACGTGTTTTTAACAAATTATTTTTTTACAGAGGATCTCAATCCGGACGATCCATTGGAGATGCTAGCCGTCCCGCCGTGGTCCATCAAGGTGGCAAAGATATGTCAGCCAGAACTGGATTTCTTGGGTAAGTCCTTACAACTTTTATCAGTCGGCGGTAGCGGTAGCAGCAGTCAGGTGAATGAAGGTAAGTAAAGAAAAAACCCGTTACAAACAAGGGGTTTAACCCCCAACGCGCCGTGTTACTCGTTTTCAGCGGTTTATAAAAATAAAAAATTCCCATCGGTTTTTAAAACGTTTTTTTTACGCTCAAGCAAATTACTGCTTTGATGTTATTAAAATATCTGGCGTAAATGTTTGATTAATTTAAATAAACATTTTAACCTTGATTAAAAACATTATAGCCCGAGAGCTGGAAACGAGTTTTGGGTAGGAATTTTGTGCCCATTTTTGCTCTAGAAATCCCTCTATGTAAGGACATGGAAATAAAAATGTATGTTTAGGCGCTTGCAGGGTTATAAAATTTAAATTATTAAAATTATAAAATTGCTTTGATGTCCGAAAATTTAAAAAATAAAATCGTATGCGTCTGGCTTTTCTCAAACATTTTCATTTGACAGCACCATTGGTACAGCTTCTTACTGAGTAATCGGCTCACTGAAATAATTTTTTTAGAGCCAACAGATAGAGCCGAGATTTGTAAACTGGAAAATGGTTTGTTGATTCAAAAGTTAAACTCAAATCATTTACTTCACCTGAACTTCAAAATGAACAATACAAGTGAAGACATGTTTTTTTTTTAAATAACAATCGACATCACGTCCCTATAGTTCAAACGTCTTTGGCAGTAACTTTTATAGATTTCGGGGCCCGAAAATAAAGTCAAATGATAATTAAAATGTAATTATGGTGCATAAAAAACCTCTCAGAAGTCGTTAACAGCTCTTTGACTAGTATTTTTTTTATTTATAAATAAATAATTTTTGTTGAAACAATTGCAATATACGATGCTCAAATATGAAACAGCTAACAAAATTGTTATACATTTGGAACGGCTAAGCTATTGTTATATTTTTAGTTACACTAATTTTAGAGATAGGACTACAATATCCAATAACATGGGTTGTTTAGTAGCTACTTTAAAGTCCAAAAATCACTTATATCCTCACTCCATCCTGTCATGATACCCAGCAGTCACAGATTAGTATTTTCCCAGTGAAATGGAACGTTATTAAAATGTAACAATGGACCAAAAAAAACATTCTTAGTACTTATCTCCATTACTTTGATTAGTATTCAAAGTATACATTTTAGTAATTATTTTCCTCGTGGTACAAAACCAATGCACAAAGAGAAAAATAATTAATTTTTGTGGCTATAACGGGCATAATGAGCCTGCATAAGAATAACAAAAAGCTGTTAGATCATTTTTTATGATAGCATGTTGAAACTGGATAAATGGAAGCGAATAGGTACATAAACGAACAAAATGTATGGTCTATTCCAAAAATAACTGATTGAATGTGGTAGCCCTGTTCTGTTTCAACTCTTACTAAATCACTCAGAGCCAGGCAATTAATTAGTAGATCTTCATATCTCACCACTTTTTCCAACAATAATAATTATTTGGATAAATTTATGAACTAGCTGACCCGACAGACCGTCAAATACGGTCTTTGAGTTCATAATAAATCCTACAGATAAAAGGAGTTCAACCCGAATTTTAAATTTTCCAGGAATCTTTTCCATTGTTCCCATTATTACGACCATTTAAAAATAAAAAACTTCTATAACAGGTGATCTCAAACGCTGAGCTTACCAACGCACATCTTTTCAATTTTATTCATAAAGATAAGATAGCTTAATTGAAAAATCAACGTTAAAATTGAGATAAAAATCTTATTCTCCATTGGCTGATTTAAAATAAGACTTTCAAAGTCAAAGTCAAAACATTTATTTCAAATAGGCACAAGAATGGCACTTTTGAACGTCAAAATGAACAAGAAATAGAATTGATTCTAGTCGCCCCTTCCAAAAGGTAGTTTCGGGTGAAGTATTCAAAAAATTTAATCAAAACGCTCGATTTGTAAGCGGCACTACAAATTGGCTATTTGACACGGTCAAAAATAAAATATGAAATCACATAGAACACAGACCGCTCGTCTCAATAACTTCCATCACCGTACAGAAATTAAATATTATGCGAGTACATAATTGTAAAATTGGATTTAATGTTAATAGTATTCCATTTGATTCCAAAACTGTGACGTCATATTTTAATATTTCATACAAATCACATACAAATTGTATTTTGACAAGTCATAAAAAGTAACGTTATTGACTACCCTGTCAAATACCCAATTGGCATCCATAGTAACATTTTCTGATCCAATTGTTATTTTTACATTTTCAGCAGTTCCTTTTGGACAGACTTTAGCATCAAAAATGATACACTAACGTGTCACGTAGCCGAGATGTTTGATGATAAAAATTGCCTCATGAGAACAATACGACCTTTAGCCCTAAACATCTCGGCAACGTGACATTTTAGAGCATATATTATTACGACACATTTTTTTGTCGTAAAACTCCACGCATCTATTCCAATGCCAGCAAAAAATTGAGGCGTAAATTTATAAAAAAAAGATTGCTAAGCCAATTACGTACTAAAGCCCTTTGCAATAAACACGTCCTAATTAATTCACCTTTGCATCGAAGCGCTTGTCGCCACACGATATGAATACGCAGTAGCAGGTACTTGCTAGAACTCTCTCATTAACATTAATTTGAGAAGGTAAGACTAGCGTTGTTTGTAACGATCCCTTATTAGACATGTCGGTTGTGTAACAGATAGCTTTGAAGCAAGTTTCTTAGACTTTAATTAATTAATTAATGTACGAATATATAAGTCGTTATAGAAATATCCTGAATCGGGATTAGCGTCGTCGTTATTATGAAGAACTTTAACTATAGGACGATCCCTGAAATCGCAAAGTAAAAATTTATTATTCCCGCTTGCGAACAAAAAAGTATGAAGCGGCTCACACAATTTCTGGGGTTTCAGTTTCATCAATACTTACATAATCGGCCTATAATGTTCTCACTGCCGGGACATGGACCTCCTCTCGGTGGAGGGGGCGTGGGCTGTAATCCATCCCGCGGGACAGTGCGTGTTATAGATCTCACATGTCTTCGAATTTTTGGTTCTAGGATATGTCTTCTCACGATAATTTCCTTCACCGTTTTGAGAGCAGTGGTGATGAAATAATTTACACAAAGTAGAGCCTGTCTGAGTTCTAAAAGACTTAAGGCCACCGCTGCTCTTTCTGCAGCTTACAATTTGCACTTGTTTAATTAACAGAACTCATATTATCAAAATAAAATTATCAGAGCTGATTCCAACAATGGAACTGAACGCGATCAGCACATTTGTATCGGGTTTAAGAGCTGTCGGTTTCACAATGTTAGGTAATATTTACACTGACAACTCTTGAGCGCCGGCGCTTATCGTTATTCTGAAAATTATATCAGGAGATATTCTTGGAAATCAGAAACTTACTTACTGTTCCATTTGTATAATAATTTTGGTTTGATTTATTTATTTTTCGTTTTCAATATTTATTTGAATAAAAACAGCTGAAGAACAACATAATACTGAATAAATTCATTAAAAATCGGTATAAAACCGTTACAAAACTTTCATATCAAAAATAATGATACTATTTGGTATCTAATTATTATAAAATTAAAATGACTGCTTATTTGCTTTGCAAATACAAAATTAAAAACTTACACAAAAACAACGTGTAATAATAATTAAGTGAAATATTAATTATTTTAAACCGTTATCCAACCAACTATGCTCCACAGGTTAACTTAGAATTCATTGACAATCCTTTTTTGGTTAAATAACTAGGTCATAAAAAAATATAAAAAATCTTTTTTCGTTGCAATATTTAGAACGAGAAAAAGCATTTGCTCCATTCATTTCCATGAGTAAATCTAAAATAAATTCAACGTTATTGCTATACATTTTCATTGGGTAAGTATGGGAAAATATTTTATTTTTTGTATGTAACATCATGCCTGTTATCCGCGACGGATTAGGCAGTGCTACACCTATATTCCATCAATTATTTCCAAATACGATGTAAATTGGGACAAGTCTTTGTTGAATCAGCAGATGGCTTTTACAATGTCTTAGGGGTCCCATAGTGCACGCCACGATAGTGGCGGTAAGGCCCCTCTTTGAGGAGTGGCTAGAGAGGCGTCACGGCGCCCTCACCTACCGCCTGACGCAGGTCCTCACCGGACATGGATGTTTCGGGAGGTTCCTGCACATCATCAGGCGGGAGGAAACGCCCGGGTGTCACCACTGCGAGGATCGCCCAGAGGACACGGTAGAGCACACGGTGCAAACCTGCCCCGCATGGGCAGAGCACCGCCGTGTCCTCGTAGAGGCGATCGGCGGCGGCGACCTCTCGCGCCCGGCTCTGGTGCAAGCCATGGTCCGGGGTGAGAGGGAGTGGGAGGCAGTCACCTCCTTCTGCGAAAAAGTTATGCTCGCGAAGGAGGTGGCGGGATGGGAGAGAGGAAGGTCCTCCCGTCCCAGCCGCCGCAGGAGACGCCCCGGGCGTCGGGAGCCACGTGACGACTCCCGGCCACCGTAGGCGCGGGCCTGCGGACGGTGAGTAATGGGTGACTCACCGTCCGATCAGCAACAGACCCGTGCCGTACGGCGCGTATATGTTCCACGCGCGCCTCAAAGAGATGTCAGCATATGAAGGGGCCCCTCAGGGCCAAGCCTGCCGGGTAAGCGGGATTGTCCGAAAGGGTTACCGCTACCCCGGAACATAAAGGGCTACGGAAGGAACATGGATGGGTTTTAGTCAGTAAGAGTCTGACACTCCCTTCCGCTCCACCCAGAGCGGGAGCAGTCATTGGATGATTTCCCAGCCTTAAAAAAAAAAAAAGGGGTCCCATAGTAAAAGTATAGTGGTAAAAATACAAAGTGGTAAAATAGTTACCTTTATTTTATTAGGGGTTAACCTATTCATTAGTATTTTCGTCGTCTTAATTGTCAATGAAATCTAAGTCTGCTTGTGAATAACTTTTTAAATATCCTTAAAACCATTTAAAAAATTTAAGTACGTACTATTTTGTACGTACCTTATTACTCTTTATACAATTTGTGTGTATAACTAACCTTTTTTTCAGATCTCGGATATTAAAATGTTTTGTTACAGGGATTTTGGATTGCCTATTATTAACCTGGAACTTTAGCCAAATTCTTGGCTATTGTTCGAGGTTGTTTTGTTCTACTAATCTCTGCACGTTACGTGATTTGCTTAATGTTTAGCTCCTGAGGTGCAGCGAAGCGGCCGTTGCAACATTCTCTCTGATATGTTTTCTCTCGGCCTCGTGATGTGCGCCGTCTTCAACAACGGGAAGCCGCTGATTCAAGCTTGCAACAATCCCATGTTGTACATCAAGCAGATTGAGTATGTAAGTACCGTTTCGATTTTAGTCTTTGTCATTATTGGCATTCGACTCTTTGTCACCAGTAGGAAGTCGGGTCTTCAATCCCTTATCCTGTTGGTGACCAAACTCCAACATAAAGTAAATAAATGTCGTACAACATTGTTTTAGCAACATGTTTTTCTGTTGCGGGAAACAGGTGTCTGACAGCATTGGATACAATAAGTTTGGAAAACATGTTTGCAACAACACTAAACCATGTTGTTGCAACAATTTTGAACGGGTTTTGTTTATTTTGAGTACGGAGCGTAGTGCCGGGTTCCTATATTCATAGAAATCGTTTTGCTTACTTTTGGTAGTATTTATTTCTTCGACAATTTGTCCTACAGCAACAGAAAAGTGTCTTCCCCTGCCGGCTGTAGTAGTACGAAGCTGATTAAACTCCTCGATCATTTTCTGAAGTAACACTTAGATTTTCGAAGTTTATTATACGGGTACGAGCGAGTCAAATATCAAGCCACCCACACTCAGTAGCGTCAGTCGATATGAGTAAGTAGTTGAAGTTAAGTAGAGTTGTTATGACTCCAACTTGCTCCGCAGACCACAAGACAATTAAATAGTTTCCAAACCCGACAGCGGCTTAACCCATAAGGGAGGTAGTTTATCCAATTAAAGTTCGTAAATTATTTATTTTCAAAATAATCACAAAAATCGAATTATTTTCTAATACTTAAAAACCATTTTATTTTTAAAACAGTTTTATTTACAGTATGTAAATAATGTGTTAATGTGTTTTAAAAATAAAATGGTTTCATTATTTTTTTAAAAGATTAGAGTATAGTTGCCTACTCGCTTTCGCAATTCTGAAATACTCACATTCGCTAAACGAATGAAAACTATTGTCGAAGAGCATTCTCAATTTCGTACTACTATGCTAGGAATAGGTTTATCCAAGGTTTTTCAATTAAATAGTACTACGTATATGTTTATACTTCTCGGCAAGTAAATACTAAAATAGTAATATTAAGGCTTACACGAAGCTAGTTTTTAAAGCTAGGACAGCCAGAAAGTAATATCCAGGCTAAGCACGTGCCAGCGGGATTGTCCGAAAGGTTTACCGCTACCCCGAAACTTAAAGGGCTATGGAAGGAACTTGGATGGGTTTTTAGTCAGTACGAGTCTGACACTTCCTTCCGCTCCACCCGAGCGCGAGGGGTCATTTGATTATTACCCACACTCAAAAAAAAGCTAGGCACGTGCTAGAGCTGTTTACAGGATGCTAGGAAATTATAGGTCCGAATACAAAATTGAACAACGACTTTAAACGCGATTTTTTTGGAACAAGCCATTTGGTTACAATAACAATGCATTTATGACTTTTCCATTTCGATTACTAATTATTCCCTCAGGATGGTAAAGGCTGCCGGGTAAGCGGGATTGTCCGAAAGGGTTACCGCTACCCCGGAACATAAAGGGCTACGGAAGGAACATGGATGGGTTTTAGTCAGTAAGAGTCTGACACTCCCTTCCGTTCCACCCAGAGCGGGAGCAGTCATTGGATGATTTCCCAGCCTTAAAAAAAAAAAAAAGTATGGTAAAGGCAGGCGTCTTAAAAAAATTTCACCATCCAATTTCTTTCAAATGTGATAGCTTTTTCTTTTTCACTAGCTTAGCTTCAGAAACTAGTCTTGTACAGCTGACTACTAAAATAGCTTCGACCGACTATCCAAGTTGAGAAACACCTTGGTTTCCGTCCATGGAATAGTCTGTATTGTAGACCAAAAAAAAATTTTTTTCGTAAACCCGGCTCTAAATGCTCTGAGTACTGGAACCTGTCGGAATTCCTCGTGTGAAGGTACGAATGACAGCAAAATGAGGTCAGTAGGTCTTCAAACAGGACATCAATATTGAATGAGGAGTATTATTTCCTGGGGTAATTTGTTTGAAGTTTTGTTTTTGAACTTTACAGAAGAACACTACAATAAGTTTATTGCCCTAGTCAAACATTAACAGACGTTCTTGAGCTATCCTTAGTTTTTGGTTTCGCTATGTTGCCTTTCTCTTCGCTCCTTCAGGCTATTATTTAGCTAGACATACTTGGACTTACTAGCGTTAGCTGGATTGCAAAAACCTTTTCAGTGTAAGGAAAATAGGAATGCTACTCAATAAAAATGCTTATTCAGTCGACATCTCCCTAAAGTGTCTTAAAGACTGGGGTCTTATGTAACTATTGCAGTGGAAACTGTAGACATAAATTGTAGTGAGTTCTGACCTATATAATATATCTTGTAGCATTGGTCTCTTTATATTCGGTCCCAGGGAACGAAACTTTGTTTAAGAACCCCGAGCCACAAAGAAGGCTGAGAAATGCATTAAATTATTTATGATGGCAAAACGATTGATAAGTTTTATAAGAACCGGGCATATAGGAATACATTTAGTAGGAGAGGCTATTGTGCAGTTGGTGAGAGGTAACTTACGGTCTATTAATGCTTTGTTCTATCTACAAAATACGATCGTATTTTGTTTTTGGTGTTCGTCAATTTTCGGCTGAAATATAAATATCCGGTAATGTCAATGGTATGCGCTCGTAATATTATAGCTTCAGCCCTTTCCATCATATTAATTAAAAACGTACGAATTGCAATACATAAATGGAAATCGTTATAAGATTCTTCTTCGTAATTAGATTCTTTCAGAAAAAAAATCGGAAACCGGCGGCTTCGAGTAATCTTACAGTAGACTTGTTGAAAAAAAAAATTTATCGATAAAGAATATAAATAACAGCTAAGTCTAAGGGGTTTCATAGACATGACTTTGGAAGAAATTTACAAAAAAAATGGCCCTTGGAGGAAAAGTGGTTAATTGTGAATACGTATGACGGGATTGTCAGACACCCAGATATTTATTTTAAATAAATAAATAAATTCATGTGAATTCAAATATGAATAAAATGATTTTTAAATTTTTGTAAAATACTGGAAACGCAATTCTCAATAAAGACATCGATCTCAACTCTTATTACTGAGTAATGTAATTTTTTTAAAACCTTTTGGAATAAATTCTCCTAATGCTGATAACATGCGCGTATTTTCTTTGTTATTAACAAAATAACTATTCCTTGTAATTTTTTTTAATGCAATCAAGTGAACAAGATCCCGTTGCGCTATTTAGAAGTGTTCTTCTCACACAGTGACTCATGCATACATGAAAAGTAACTTTAATTTATAATATGTATGTATGTTTTATATTAGGAGTTGAATGAACAAATGTACCTTTTTTACTAGACTGATATGTAATGATATCCAACAGAATTGTTAGGGTTTTTATTTTTCTTTGTTAGATTTGTGAATTTTCAGTAAGAGTAGGGATTTATATCTTTGCAACGCGTTGATTTTGATGCATCTAAATATGTAAAGAAAAATTAAAGTATTTGTTGATAACTCAAACGAAACGAACGTTAATTCTATTAATGAATAACAGATTCTGTAAATGCTGTCAGCTATGAAACCCTGATTACGACTCTACTAACTATGGTCAGCAGGTTATTTGGTGTGATTAATTACGTACTTCAATTAGTTGGTCTATTTTGAACATAACATTTTTTTACTTTCTTCAAAAAATTACAGCTTTTCACAAAGTTTGTAAGATAATACAGTATGAAATTAACAGTTGCTCATAAATGATTTAAAACAATAGGAAAACTTTAATAAATTTGTTCTTAATTAATTAAATTACAATTAGGTTTTCTAAAATGTAACTCTAATTCTGTTACTCATTGTTATTACTCATGAACTTAAGTTACTTTCTCCAATATAATACTGACTACGAAGCCCACGCACTAGCGATTAACTGCTGGCGCGGCTAACCGTGCTGCTAGCCGCTTTTCCGTTTAAATATGCAACCACTTCTGATCATTCGCACTTAACCGCCACAAAATTTCATAAAACACCGGACAGTGGCTCGTTTCGCGGCTGACCGCCATTTTGTATGCACACTAGCGGTACGTGAGCGGTTAGTTTGTGGCGAGTCGCCGCCGTTGTTTGATTGGTTTTTAATGGATCAACACCCCTTCGAGCGCTCCAAGTGCTTGAGGCGGTTCCATTGAGGTAGATTACCATGGCGGTCAACCGCTATTCCAACCGCGTCAGACGATTTGCGGTCCACTTTTTGATTAACCGCCTAGGCGGGTAACCGCCAGTGCGTAGCGTTTCAATCAATAATGATATTGACAATAAAAAGAAAAGAAAGAAAGCTTTCAAAGAATCTATTTGAAAGCTGCGTATCTCAGTTTCAGTTACAAGAAAATAACATTGATTCAACAATTACCTACTCAACAATATTCAGAACTCCATCTCAATTATCGTAAATCGTTAACTTGAGATTTTACCAAAGAATAGAAACACTTTCCTAAATGTGATTTACAATTTCTTGGGTGTACGTATATAATCCACACTATACTCGGTTAAATTTTAGTCGTTTTAATCCCCTTAAGGGGTCATTGTACACATTATAACGAGCAACTTTTACTATGGGAACGAACCTGAAATCGCGAAAAAAAAATCAGCTGTGCAGTACATTTTGACGAGTTAGGATAACATAAATGTACTGAAAATCTGATTATTTTTTTGCGATTTCAGGTACGGTCCCATAGTAAAAGTTGCTCGTTATAATGTGTACAATGACCCCTTAAGGGGATTAAAACGACTAAAATTTAACCGAGTATATATAATATTATAAATGCGAAAGTAACTCGTGTCTGTCTGTCTGTTACCTTTTCACGCCTAAACCACCCAACCGATTTTGCTGAAATTTGGTATGTAGATAGTTTGCATTCATGAGAAGGACATAGGCATATTATTTTTTGGAAATTCAACCCCTAAAAGGGTTACAAGGGGTGGCAAAGTTTGTATGAGAAAAATATTTTTATTGCACATTTTTGCATAGGTAGGTAGGTAGGGTAGGTAAGTTGGTAGGTAGAGTAGGTAGGTAACCTTACCTACCTAGGTATCATAGTTAAGACAGGACAACGTCTGTCGGGTCAGCTAGTGATATATAATTAGTAGCTTCAGCTCGCGAGTCCGTTCACGTAGAATAGCGGATGCGATGATGAAAACGATGCGGATGCGGTTGTGATGTGTGGATTGAAACTATCTGGACGCCCAATTTCAGCCGGATCCAATCAGTGATCACGGTATATATTTCTTTACAGATGTGTCTATTCATTTGATTCTTCAACTTTCTTACCTGAATTTGTTCTGAATTAAAACATATCCGAATTCCGTTTTCTCGTTATGTTTGTTGGTGGCAGTCTAGCAAGTAATACGATGACATTTAAAATATAATGACGTTTATTTCATTTTACAATGAATATGTTCGTGATTGTGCTACATGAAAATGTGAAATAACTTTTCATTTCTTGCGCTCACTTTTTATTAAGTAATTTTTGCGTATAATTATTCCACAAAATATTCCTTTGCGTCGGTAGACTGAGACATAGTTCTGCTGGACTGTGGCACAGTCCAGCAGAACTACACTCACTGTGCTAATGTCAGCCTGTCCTTTAATAGGTATATCTTGATAGATACACGAAGAAATTGCTAACATATACTGCGAAACTACCTGACCAATACAATTAGCAAGGACTACGCTGTAAGACAAGTCATTGGTCATGGACCGGTTTTTGAACTCTTATTTTACCGAAAATTTTCTTTGTATTCTGGATCACATAAAGAAAGGTATATAAGTAGAGATACTGCCATTGTATAATATACCTTACTGTATGACAATAAGCAGCATCTGTGACATTTCAATTACCTAGTTAATTACTGGGCTCCGTATTTTCCTAATTGCCACAATTTTTCTTTGCCCTCGGGAATCAAAACTTATTTCTACGAACTATCTCTATTTCTCGTTTCGACTCGTGCCTGTTGCTGAGTTCTTGATAAATGTGAGCAGCTATCTTTTGAAATACTTCGGTAACGGGGTCGTTTTGAAGCCTTTAGACACATACCTACTGGACAGGATAGTTTTCAGTTTCAGTTTAAAGGCTTTTCTAGTAACAGTAGTATTTATCTATTATCTTGGCGACTTTGAAAGTGAATAGATGGTACTTAAAGAGGCTAGAGTGAGGTTTTTAATTCTATAAAGTATTCTATGTTAGAAATTGTGATGTAAGAAATGACAAACAGTAAGCAAACAACTCACTTTAGCAAGGTGTGAAATGAAAACTATATCAGTCATATTCTGTTCGTAATGTTACCTCTGCTGCACAAAGAGCTCGTCCGAATGAGACCCGAGGACCTCCTCCGAGGACTGAAACTGGACACGTGGCACTGCGGGTCCATGTGCAATTGACTATTTGAAAAGATCAAACATAAAATATGAAATCACATAGAAAAAAGACCGCTCGTCTTAAAAACTACCATCACCGTACAGAAATTAGATATTATGCGAAGATATAATATAGTGAAATTGCATTTGATGCTAATTAGTATTCTATTTGACTCTAAAAATCTGTGACGTCACATTGTTTATTGACTATCCTTTCAAATACCCAATTGTGCATGTGACCTTGTGTTCATATTCAAGTGTGTCCTTGATTTTTTAAATTTAGAAAATGCCCGTTTCCTTAATTTTTGTTTTTCACCGTCACAGTGGTAAAAGGTGATTAGTGGATTTCACAAATTTCATGTGAATACTGCATACCAAGGCCCAGGTCAAGGCCAAGGTCAAGGCCAAGGCAAGGTCCTGCAATGGGCAAGTTGGTACCATGACCTGTGGGCCACTACTTCTCTACAAGATAACGAGTTCAAATCGACACAAAAACAAAATTCCCCTATTTCTACGTTTCCAAATTCATAAAATATCCTTCATGATTTTGTTTTAATAAAAAAAAATAATTTACCTACCCATATTGGACGAAACACCAGCTCTCCTAAAAATGGCGGAAAAACGCACTTATTTAATTTCAGAGTCAGTCTTATTAATTAAGTCATTTTAGCGGAACAAACTGTGTTTTTTCTCGTCCAATTTGTAAATAGTACCCACGTACTATTTACTATTTTTTCACATAAAACCGCTTGAATGTTTAAAATAAACAGACAAGCGCATACAAGTATCCAATTGGCCTGAAATTTTATTCCAACAACCGTTGTATTGTATTCCAACTCCGAAGTATACTCGTTTTTTTTTACAAACCGTATGAAATAAGCAAACAGCCACAAATATTGACGCGAAGTCGGTAATAAATACTTTTTATAATTTTTTTCACAAACGGCGACCGTTTATTTCGTTACTTTCATTTGATGTTACTAAAATACATAAAACTGATCTGAGAGAAAATCGGTTCCATTAATCTGAATTCACGTTTATTTTTATTCATTTTTATAAAAATTGAATATAAGTTAGCCGTTTTAATTTTTTTTAATAAACGAACAGCAAAAACGGTCCTATCCGCGCATCTTACTGGCTATACAGTTATTGAAAGAGTACCTAGTGCAACAAGGATCTAAATGAAAGGCGGAATAGGCAACTATGTTAAAATGTTCAGTCACAAGCTTAAATATCCAAGAGAAACAAATTTTTTTAAGAAAATTCTAATATCAATAATAACAAATTTGAGAAAAGACGTAGACGTATAGTACCCGGCGATAAATATTGCACATCGACCTCTGGAAAGACACAATCGGCTAATTGTCAAAATGTTCAAAATATATATTTACAGTTGTTAACACCCCCAAATTTAAATAATTTAAAGTTGTACTATGGCATCTTTAGGAAAAAGAGGAAAACCTTTACGAGGTCAGTCACGCGAAATTATCTACAATGTTTATAAATATTTTGTACCAGAAGCTGACAGATTAAAAAAAATGTAAGTGCAAGTGTATTTTAAGAAGGTTCAAGAGCGAGTTGCAAATGCCACTGGAATTTCAAGAAGAACTTTTAATAATATATTAAACGACGAAGTCAGTACTACAGAAATACATTCTACTAAAATTAAGTTCAGCGCTCCAAAAAAGGGAACCAAAAAGCAATTTCGTTTGGATATGGACGATTTTGTTTATGATGTTATTCGAAGAATGGTGTATGATTTTCACTTACGATTTAATGAATTGCAAACAATAAAATTATTAAAAGCTAAATTATCTGAAGCTATTAATTACAATGGGTTGGAAAAGACGTTGAGATAAATACTTCACTAGATGGGATTTCGGTTCACTAAAATGGAAGATAATCGGAAACTTCTAATGGAAAAGCACGATGTATGTCTCAAACAAATGGAATACCTCGATAAAATACGCAAGTTTCGCAAATCAGGAAAAAATATCGTCTACATGAATGAGTCTTACGTACATACATTCCATACTTAAGGGAAATTTTGGAGTAATGATAAGACAAAAGGAGTACAAAAGTCAATTTCAAAGGTCAACGTTTGATAATAGTTCATGCGGAAAATGAAAAAGGCTTAGTACCCGGTGCTTTTTTAACGTATAAATCCACGGACACTACCGGTGACTATCACAATGAAATAAATAACGATAACTACGAAAAATGGCTGGTTAATCAATTAATCCCAATTATACCCAGTGATTCTGTTCTAGTTATCGACAACGTACCATATCACAACAAATATGTTGAAAGACCCCCAAACTCAAACACCATTAAACAGGAAATGATCAACTGATTAAACAGACACGGAATTCCAGTTGATCCAAAATTAACAAAAACCCAGATTTACGCATATATGTGTCAGCACAAGGAGAGGTATTCAGTTTTCCGTGCACAAAGTACTTGCCGAACATTGGCACACCATAACATCCAGATTTTAATCCAATTGAAAATAATATGGTCTCAACTGAAAGGCTATGTAGCCTCTAGAAATGTGGGTATGAATTTAACTACAGTAAAAACATTATTGCCTGAAAAAGTAAACATGATCGGGGTTGAAGAGTGGAAAAAGGTTTGCGATCATGCAATCAAATGTGAGAATGAATATAGAAGCATTCAACACGGTTTAGACAATTGCACTGATAGACTAGTGATAAATACGGCGTGACAGTGATATTGACCTCTTTGAGAGCACAGATAGTTTAATGGAAGTAATTGAGAATTAGAATTATTATTATTTTTATTACAATGTCTCATTTGAACAATAGGTATAATGGTGTTTATTATGTACACTACAGCTGTAATTTCCCAAAATAATGAAATACGTAAACATAATGTGAACATGTTTTTTTTTCATTTCGTTCTACCCTAACCTAGAGCCATCACTTATAGAAAAATTTGTTTGTTTTATACAAAGAATAAAAATAATTATCAAAAGAAGCAATCATAATTGTTTTAACAGCTCCTAATAGATACCGGACTGTTTGTATTTCGTGCGACAGAGATAACGCTCTACGAACCCGAAATTAGCCGATTGTCTCTTTCCAGAGGTCGATGTGCAATATTTATCGCCGGGTACTGTATAATTCGTAACACCATACAATATATTATCACTACTTTAGGAGAAAATCGCTTTTGAAACTTGTGCATTTATGCTCGTGACTTTATTGGATATGGCAACTTTTCACATCTTTAAGAAGCAGCGCCGCATCCATTTCATTCATTTCATTTAGATCCATGTTGCACTAAAGCAGTCCGTATAGTATGCATTTTGTGCGTGACAGTTGGACCAACAAGTCATCCAAGTGCTGCCGAACGTGATAGCTCCTCTCCAGGAGGCCGTGCAGCGTCTCCTTGCAAGGGACCCTCACCCTCGTCCAACTACTCAGCTGCTGCAATTAATCAAATACTTCAAGTAAGTATTTTTCATTATTTTTTTTTTATTGAAACTCAGTATTTTTCGAGGGCATGATTATGCATTTTGTACAAGCACACTCAAATGTGTTTTTACATTAATAAATAATATACAGTTATGGGTTTTAATATGGAAAATTTTTAGTTTATGAAAGAGAATGTCCAAATATTGGGTCAAATAATGTATTAAACATGTTCTAAAGTAAAATTTTCTATAATAATGCCCAAGATTTGAAATCAATTTTTCACTGTTTTATAATTGTATTTCAAATTTACTGAGCTATTATAGCACTATACTAAACTAAACTTTGTTTTCTCTTAAATACAGTATACATTTCGTCAGTGGTAATGAGGAGCATGCGATTGCCGTCCTACAGTATATGGATGTAATAGCCATGAAGGATCCGCAGCAGAAGGCACTCTACTTTAGAACTACCCTCATCGAAGGGTTGCCAGTAATACCCGTGGTAAGTGTTTAGCTCAGCGAAGAATTATTAAAAAAAACGAACGTTGCCATCAATCACTAGGTAGGCTAGGTAACGTTGGTAGGTAGTTAGCTAACGAGGACACTGTCGAAAAAAAAGAACCAAATGAGTCTAGTCGCGAAGATGTTTTAATGTAGACTATTGTAGACTAACTTGCTTTAGAGCCTCGGCTACATTGTCGCGATAACGTACACACTACTACCTTGTAACTACACTTGGCGTGCTTTCCCTCGCTCACAGCTTGACGTTTCGCTGTACAACAGAGAGAGCGTGCGAAGTAGGTATAGTTCGTCTTATCGCGACAATGTAGCCGTAGCAAAACTTAAATCTAATGCACTGTTCTTGCGTGTCGCCGGTTGCTAGACTTACCATCACGGCGCTGCCGCGAATTCTGTATTAGCGAAGGCCGCCCAAGACGCGCACCAAATAACACGATGCTATAATATTAGGGGTCGATACAGCATAACTAGGTAGTCACTTGGCTGTTGGTAAACATTATTTTGTTAAATGTATTAAAAAAAACAAAATGGCAGCGCTAGTTCCGATTTTAGCCACGCGCCATAAGATCCTAGATTAGCTATATAAGGTCCCATTAAAATAGATGGACAAATTTTTAGAACTCATTCAGACCACCAAAATAAGGAGAATGGTTTAAAAAGAAAAATAAGAAAAACTTATTAGATACTCACAAGAAGTGTGCAAGTACCTACTCATCATGAATGTTTATCCTAGTGTGCCGGCAATTTATTATTTGAGGGCAAATTAAAATCACTTTAGTCAGTGATTTTTTGCTTGGATATCTTTGGTTAGACGTACTGAACGCTGTGTTAAAATTTGTCCATCTATTTTAGTGGGACCTTATATATTAACTCGCGACTATACTTCAGCGATAAATGTCTAGAAACCAACTTGTGCAAGCTGCGTAGTGTATGTTTCTTAAGTTAAGCAGACGGGAATAAGAACATTGTATGAGTTATTTAAGACTATTTTGTTTTACATCCGTTTGCGATTAATTGTCGGTCGATTCACCTACGTTCACGGTGAGATTTTTACAGAACAGCACTCCTGTTGAAGAGGAATAAATGTAATATTCGTCTTAAAATCAGCCAATGGGAGAATTTAACGATACTTGATACGATATTTACTAAAATATTTAGTTAAACTCGCTAAAATATTTAGTATCGTTAAATTCTGAATGTAGGAACGTAAGTCCACACAAAAAATAATAGTGTAATGTTGTCTTAATGTAGTCTTACCAAGAAGTATCGTATATAGCCCAGTAACTATTTCGTGGGGGTCAGATAGGCAGTCGTTCCATTTAAAATACTGGTATTCAGCTGCATCCGGTTAGACTAGAAGCCGACCCCAACATAGTTGGGAAAAGGCTAGGCAGGTGAATGTTATCTGGACATTTGCAACCCGAAGTCTGGGTTTTATGCCCGGTTGATAACTATAGGCTCGCTCTCTGTTACATGGGAAGCAAACATAATTGGCGAAATGTGCTTGTATGGTACACCTCTGCCTAACCTTTTGTGGTTTACGGGCGTGAAGCTCAGTAACGTTAACAGTTAATATCAGATTTAATACCCACTCAATGTTGTTTTCAAACTCAATATTTATTTTGTATCTCAAACAGCTTTCACAGTTCGTGTTGTTGGTGTTATTTGATCAAAACGACTGAACGGATATTATTACCTCTACCTTATTTACTGCCTTCTAACTTCAATTAAGATTACAGTTAGCTTGATTAAAATATTGGGTTTCAATTTAATATTTTTCTTCCAAGTTTTCAATAATATGATTTTTTATACCTGTAAATAAATGTACCATGATTATGTACCTTGACATCTATACAGGGTAAGTTATAAATACACGGCCAAATTTACAGAGATGGTTCAGAATCGATCATATTTTCGATGAAATAAAAAATCAACGTTTTTTTTATATAACTTTAGTCCTGTCCGCCCCTATAAACCTGAAAGTGTAGATAACAACAACATAATTCAGTTGAAAGAGAGGTAGCACACGTACATTTTGGCGAGGAACACATTCACAAAACCGGGATGTGCATTGATTCCCGCTAGAGTCGCACACTCATCCGTCACACAGGGATTGCACCGGGCCACAAGCCTCCGCCGCGTCGGCGCCGGCGTCGCGTCGGTTTGATCTAAGTAATAGGTAGTTCCACGTCAGTGCGCGTATTGATTTGGTTTAATCGGTTTTGTCATAATTTTTAAATTTGTCAGCCTTTCTAACCCTGTATAGGCCGCTTTCAATACATCTAAAAGATACTGTAACTTACAGAATTTTAGAATAAAATAACGTTACGTCCACGATTCTAATTGATGAGCCACTTACAAACTTTTCAGTTTTGCAGGTTTATAGACTCACGACATTACACGATTAAACACGAACTATAACCGCATACTTGCGAGTAAGATAACTAATAATAATATACTCGGAAATAGTTTTATCCATAGAGATTATTACTAGGTAAAGTATGTTGAATACGTCTATTCATTATATTTTGCTACTGACCTTTTTGAATTAAGGAGGTCATTAGATAATCGTTTTTCCTGAAAACTGTATGCTAACAATACCATGGCTACGCTAAAACAATTGTCGCTAGGTTACGGTTGCTAGACCCGCAAAATCCAAGACATTATAATAATATTATGACCCTCCATGTCTGGATGTACGACTATTATGGACTAAACCTGATTTGCTTTACACGGATAAACTACGAACAGTGGCAAGTGGCTCACGAATTAAAGTCCGTGATTGTACAATTACAAATGACATTATTTAGTGGATAGTTGCCCCATCATAATTTATTTATTTTAAGTTACCTCGGCCATTTAGCATAATTCTGGACAGGTAGCTCGTTCATGGCCCTACTTTACCGCATTTCCCTTTCCAATTTGATAGTAATATTTAATTATACATTCATGTGACCTACCCTTGTGATTTTCCAAAGCCAGCCACGTGGCATTCGTTTCAATAACGAATAGTAGTTACCTACAAATGATGGGGGTTCCTACTGAGAATAAAGGTTGTATCGCAAGGTTCTACTACTTGCTAATGTAATTACAGAAAGTTATCTCTCATTGATAAATGATTTCCGAACTCACGAGCGCGGAGGATCAAGGTTACATGCATGAGTGTATCCCACGGTTAACTTTAAGATACAAATCGAAACTCTTTTTATACATTACATTTCTACCAATAGGTAGAAACGCTCATTAGCGACACTATCGAATAGCGTAGTAATACAGTGTGTTTTTTTATAAATTAATGGTTTCGACTCCTGGCTAGAAATAATAATTTTTCAATAATCCAAAGATTCAGTTTTAGTTTCCATCAAAATCGACCCCGTGACTCCTTTGAGTATTTTGTCGCTATTCCTCATAGTTTTGGATTTGGCGGGTGGACAGACTGGCGGGCGTTAACATCCTTATTTAATAATAAATTAGTTAATAAATTCTCCATTTCATAGTTTTCCTCACAAAATCTTAACCGCTTTTTACTTAAACGCGACAGGACCATCATTTCACTGAATTTTTAAGAAAACTAACTGAGCGACTACAAAAGATATTCTTTCTCTCGTAAACTTGTGCAATTAAATGAGTCAGCATCCATTGTAAAGTCTCTTAGTTTGACGACACAAAAAAAAGATGGGCTACGTACTCCATTAATTTTCCCTATCCAGCCTTTCTTTAAAACTCTTTACAGATAACAAGTCAGTTTATTCAGTTAAAAAACCTTACCGTGAAAACTAAGATAAAGTGAGCTTGAAATGAGCTGTCATTCCACTTGATGCTAGGGATTGACACTGTAATATAGATACGCGCTCTTTCAGCTCACTCTTGCGACTTTAAACTCACATTGCCTAAGTTTTCACGTTAAGTTTCTTAACTGAATTGATCGACTGGTCGGCGCAACATGTCTTTTTTCTTCCATACTTCTCTTTTAGTCGTCATCTTGGTAGTCACTCCTTTTTCAGCCATATCGTCTCTCACACAATCCATCCATCGTTTCTTTGGTTTCCCTGTCCACATTCATACTCACAACTTTCCTAACAACATTTTCCTCATTCCTCCGCATAACATGCCTATACCATGATAACCGATTTCCACACAACTTTTTAGTCACCGGTGCCACTTTCAGACTTCCTCTCTCACTCATTCCGAATTCTGTCCATTCGCGTTACACCACACATCCCTCTTAGCATTCTCATCTGGTATTACTTTATAATTGCTTACTTAGAAAATAGTAATATTTGCTTGTTATTTCAATGAATCGGTTCGCTGCACATGTACCTTGAAATGAAAGCCGTTTCGACGTCATAAGAACGTCGAATAATACAATAGCCTTAAGTAAACAATTCAATGTTCTTGGAAGTCTGCTCCTATCATTATTATATTATTGTTAATATCGTGGTACGTACATTAGTTATCTGCTTCATAACCTTGACTCTGAATGCATTTGTTCCTTTCATTGCCGGAATCACAATAAGAACCCCCTTGTTCGATTCTTTTATCAATTTCATTGTGGAGACGACGAATCGACAATATAATAAACTACGAAAGTACTGATATCTAATGGCGTTTCCAAATTATACCATAGTTTAGTCACTATATCTAATCAAAGATTGACAACACCCATAGCAGGCCCATCACTATTATGTAATTCGTTTGAAAAAAAATAAAACTATATTACAATTTATCTGATTGTTTGAAATTACTCGTATGTCTATTAATTGCCAGTATTTTAATTTAAAATGTCGTATTTTCTCTCCATATTGTTTATTACCGTGTTTTAGTAAGTACGGTCGCTACCACATCAAGCTACCTAATCTGTCAAATTTCTTTGATAGATTTTCAACTTTATCTCAAAACTTATAATGTTCATGTTCAATTGGAAATATTTGACAGTTTGGGGGTATTTGATGTGCTGGCAACTGTACCTAATTTAGATTTTCTCACAAAAGCGTGTTACAAATTGTGGCTATTTTACGTTTCCTTTCCATTTTAGCGAATGTGTGAGAAATAATTTAAATTCAAACATGTCTTTATTGTTATTCAATATTAATACGTATGTGTATAAGTGTACCAACAAGTATACTGTAAAGCCAGCACGTCAAGCTATCCCAAACAGTCAAATATTCCCAATTGAAAATCAACCTTATTCTTATGTAGTAAAGTTGAAAATCTATAAAAGAAATTTGAGAGATTGATGTGCTGGCCTTTGTACTAAGATGCGATATTTACACGTTTTCCAAACCAGTTTAACCTTTTGGTGCCCTAAGCTTTGGTTTCTCACTTTCACCACTGGGCCTTACTGCTCCGTTTTAGTTGTTGCGGGGTAATTGACTGACAAACATCCCCTAACATCCAAACAACGACTTTAAACATTCATAATATCATAATAATTAAAGGTATAGATAGTAAGATTAGGATTCAGAACCCGGGTGTAAGAGAGATGTCGGTTATTAAATAGTTAATTTTATTCCTAAGTAATGTGTTGTATTTTAGAAAATGCGCTGGGTACACATCTGGCCTCTCTTGCAAGCGGAGGTCAGGACTGCTGAGGTACTGGCAGCGGTCTTGCAGCCAGTCATATGGCTGATTGAAGAGGCTACCGTGGACGAGTTCGCATTCTACATCTTCCCGACATTAAAGTAAGTAATAGCGCATTGTTGGATTTTCAGCGCTCGGGTCAGTCCTTAAAGATGAAAATCCACTTTCAGCGGGCTTTTTTTTAGGCATTCATTTAGGTGTCGTCTGGTGTAAGTGAACTTGGCATTCTAACAATACGTAGCATGTCTCATCTTAAATTGTGCGCTGGCTACAAATGTTTTATCAATATAATTTTTCTTCTCGTATCCATTTAACCATGGCTAATTCGTGATGCGTACAATAAATCATTAATATTCCATAAACGGTAAACGGTTTCGTAAACGGTAGTACTAAAAGATGACTTATATAAATAGATATATCCTTAAATTCAACTTAGGTTTATCCGTATTAGAAGATTCATACAAACCATTACAATTTCCCGAGGAAGAACGGTTTCCCGGATCGGGTATTTAGAGATTACTAATTTTATAAAATTATTTTCGTATTAATTATATTTTATTAAAACAACTCATTTACTTATACGTTTATAATTTATTTAAGGGTGCTGTTGAATTCACCAAAAAGCATCCAAGCTTCTGTCACCATTTTGGAGAACTTGCATAAAATAATGCCTAAATGCACACCAGCGCACATTGAAGAGGAGATTTTGCCAACGCTGTACCACGCCCTGGACAGTAACACCTTCCAAATACAGGTACGTGGTTCTCCTTCCTCTTCGTGGCAAGTGTTAATTATAAGGAACACAATAATAATTAATTATATTTTTTTTGTTGACAGGCAGCATCGTTAATTGCCACGCAGAGAATTTGCGATACTAATGACGATAAGGCACTTCAAGCCACTATTCTGAATAAAGTGAAGGGACTGCTTGAAAGGCACAACAGTGATGTAAAGATCATCAGCCTGGTCCTCTGCTTCTTCGAAAAGACCGTTGTTAGACTCGACAGGAGCCACATCCTGGAGCAAGTGATACCTACGCTGCTGGCTATGCGGCTCAGCGACCCCGATATCGTCACTCGGGTCGTTAGTGAGTATACTTCTGTTCATAGTAAAAAGAGTCTCTCTATCGAAGTAGTAGATATGAGGAAATAGTAAGTATTTAAGGCAATTAGGCTTCTCTCTAAGAACAGCTTCGTGTCATATCTAATGCACTCGCACAGCGATCTCTGCTCTCTATGCGAATCTCTTATGCCAAAGCCAGTAATCATTTTAAACCGAAGCGAATTATCAAAATTTGTTTTATGATTATGTGAGACGATTAAACCTTTTTCTTACAGAACTCTACAAGAATTTACTCTTGGAAAGAAGATTTGGAGTAAACACCAATGTGATGGCAACAAAAATGATACCCTCGCTTGCTCCACAAACCGTTAACCCAGCGCTGAACGTCGAGCAGTTTTCTAGACTGATGGAGGTACGTTTCCAGAGACTTAATACTGTGCAGTTAGCACGTACTGTAACTTTGGTAAGATGAATTAATACAATGATTATGATATCACTCGTTCAGATCCTGTACGACATGCTGGAGAGCATCGACCGCCAGCAGCGCTACAGGCTCAAGCCTGACAACCTGGCGCTGCCGAGCCCCGAGCGCCGGAACAAGCTCCGTCATCAGATGTCCACAGATAACATGAATGCACCACCTTTTAATATTCCTAATTTAAGGGTGGAGCGCAAAACTTCCTCCGCTGAGGATATGGCACGTAAAAATTCTGTGGGCGGGCAACCCCCCGCTGCAGCTGCGCCTGCAGCTGGTGGTAGTGTAGGCGGCTTCAAGAGTAAGCATCAGTTCCCAACCTGTAAAATAAAGACCCCAACCAGAGAGAATATTATGCAGAAACTTTCTTCAGGCACCGGGATTGGTCAGTGGTTCTTCGGTTCGAGCAATTCTGCCACTAACGACAACAACTTCCTTCGCGTTACAAACGCGTTTCCCAACCGCCGCCTGTCGGACAATACTTTGATGACGCCCAAGATCCGGATCGCTCCATCGTGTGCCTCCTCGCCCGGAGGCACCCCGGGGGGCACCACAGGGCTGCCCACACGCCGCCACTCTAGCATCGGACCGCAGGAGCGCCGCGGTTCGACCGTCAATTTGTCGCCACCGACCGTAAGTTACACACTTTCAATCTCTTTCTGCTTGCACGCTTGTTTTTGATAACGATAACACTAATAGTATTTGCCTACATAATTATGACCTACATACACAATTAATAATTCAAATTTAGAAGCTTGGAACAGGGCTGTCCGTAGTATAAACGATGGTGGTGCTGGAATACGGGTACGTTGTAACGAGGGTAGTGATAGTGGTTATTTCGGCAGGGACACCAGTACAGGGGACGAGCGGGCGGCTCAGGCTCGAGCCTGTCCGTGCCATCAACGTCTCAATGCGTCGTAAGTGATGTTATCGTACACGTACGCCTGCCTGGCTGCGTGTCTTCCCTGTTACTCCTAAACCTACTGAATGTGGAAATGTCCAGCTTTACATTGATGTGGTTCTATTATCTTCTGCGGTCGTGTCTTCTACCCACACCACCCACCCACCACTGGGACAGATAGTATTTGATTTCATCACATTATCATTTTGCATATGCACGTGGAACGGAACCTTTCACCGCATCGCATTATTGCTACTCCTTCCAATCCTGCGAGACGCCCGAACAAACACAAACTTCAAGAAATAATGAAGTGATGCATGTTCGCCACTCCGCGTTGAATGTGTCGTTGAATGCCGGGAGGGTAGCCCCTCCTGCTCGGGTGAATGCTACTGTATTGTCATTCTGATCATTGTTCGGGTGTGTACCTGCAGACACGTCGATTCCATTGTCGCACCTTTTCCAAATTAACCCGGTTATACAATTTCAGGAAATTATTTACAAATTACTAAAAAGAAATTTCAATTTTTGTCACTTCGCGCAACCAATTGGCATTTCAAATCGGTAAATGTACTTGAAGAGTACTGCAAAACAATGTAGATCCAACAGTCCGGCAGGTCACATTGGTCTTCTCATGTGTTCAATGTGTTTATGTGACTCAACGCTACGCAAGTAAGGTAATCATTAGTTCATCCATGTCAAGGCTCTAAGCCATGTATTACGTATCGCTGTCTCATTTACTGTTGCTATTTGTTCTTCTTCGCAGCTTGCACGGAGCATGATCGTGAGTATATGGTTCCATTCTACTGTTCGCCGCTGCCACTGGTGCAGCACCAATCGTAGATGTTTTCAAACTGCTGCTATTATGTATTACACACTAAGATGTTGCCGTTACTTAAATATGTAATGTCTAACATGATTCCACACATTATTATCAGTTTACAGCTTTTATGTAATATAATCTGGCAACATCTGCGTGCGAGTATTTCGCTGTAGAGTAGAACTGAGTAAGGCTGACTGAATCACAATAACTTTCACATAACCTCCACGCTTTACAACGCAAAATATTGACGTACGTATCTAATTATACATAAGGCATGCTAGAGTTGAATAGAATTGTACCAATAATCATTGTAATGAGCTAAGAATAAATTGAACACTGTTCCAATTTACGTTTAATAATAAATTATAAACTCCTTGGTCAAAGTGTTGATCTATTTGTTTGGGTGGTTTAGCGGTGACATAAGTATAAGCAAAATTTAATATAAAGAGACTGTGCTAAATAATACTACATTGACTATAGTATCATAATAATAGAATTGCAGCATTGGAATATAAATAATTATATTTATTTAGTAATTTTGACTATAAAAAGTGCCTTTCGCCTTGGGCCTATTAGAAATAAATAATTTGACTTTGAATATAAAAATACAGTTTAAGTTTTCAAGAAAAAAATATGGTTAACTTCAAGTAAAATAACAATAGACCTTATGATAAGTAAATGGAGTACTGGAATTACTTGTGCAAGTGCTCAAATATTCAAGTATCTTGTTAAATTATTTGTAATTATTAATAATTTTGTACAATATTTCAATCGATTATATCAAGGACATATGCATCAATATGAATATAAAATAAGAAGCTGTCCTCCACATCCACTAATTGGATCACCCGACACCCAATCATACCAACGAGGTCCCTTTACATAACACATCGTAATGAATGGTAGACAACATAACAGATTGATATATTAATTAATTCATATATATCCTATTATAACTGCTGAATATTCTTCAAAATGTCTTGTTAAACATTTTTTTTTATAATTTACCTCTGTTTTTGTTCAACACCTACCTCAACTAAACACAAATATACCTTTACCTATAATATTTGTCTGCCCAGGAACCCAATTCGTTATCGATGAAACCTCGAAATCAATCCTAAATCCAGTATAGTCATCTCATATTATTGCCATCAAAATATCATGAAACCTACTTTTCATAAATTCCCACCGCTAAGCCACCCATAAATTTCATGTAAATATTAACATATTTTTGCTGTGTAGGGTGGCTCCATGCCAAACACTTCTTCGAGCGTACCGTTTCTCCTGACGTCATCAATGCAATCCATACGCTCGCGCCGCCCATCGACCGCCGCCGGCTCGCAAGGCTCCGGACTGCTACAACAGATCAGCAGTGGCATGGTAAGACACCTACCGAGCAGCAGTAGGCATCACTCGCACGCCTCGACCAACTGGAGCATCCAGGGCGCCACTGCCGCCGGGTACAACGCGCTTCAGCACACTGCGATGGCTGTCCGGAAATGCCCCTCACTCAATATTACCCTCACGCGTTAAACACTCTCTTGCTGTCGAGCCGGACGCGCACTAGTCGTAGGTCCCCCGCGCGACTCCGGCGCACCATGCCGCCGTACCCCGTACCCCACGGCCTCACTGTAAAGGGTGATCCCCGTCCGGTCCCTTGATGTTCAGTAGTTTATCATATTATATCGATGTTTTTAAGTATTACCATATTACATTAATTTGCAACTCTCTCTTAGAGATACAAACTTGTTTGTTGTGTATGCTGTCTATCAATATTGATTTTTGTTAGATTGTGAAAGCGTAAGAAATTGAAAGATTATTCAGAAACGCGTGGACTTTCCGCAATTTTAATTTCGAAACCGACGTCACTGATTTGATGAATATATCAATTCAATTATGTATAAAGAATGTCAGCAACGGTATGATGTGGGACAACCTATGTAAGCTTTAATCAGAATAATGTGGACATATCACTTTTTGTGACGAAAAGGGGTTTGAAGATGTCCATTCGTAAATAAAATGTAAGAGTTTATAAATTGAATAACTTATTATAACAGTATAATGTTACCAAACTGATAGTATACAGCAAAGTGTTGTATAGAGGTGCTGTGATATGGTATTGTTATATTTATTAGAAACTAAAAACTACTTTATAGTAGTAATAACTCTTTCTGTTATTTGGCGTTAACATAATTTATCACTTATATGGCATTTGAGAAATCGTTGGCTATCAAAAGTAAGATGTGCCAAATATAAAATAATATTAGAATTATACAATGTGCCACTCGCATTATGTCAGCGGTCCCTTCATAAGAGGTTGCTTGGAAGCTGAGCAACTCTGAGAAGTATCGGATTGTGCGACGTACTGGCCGGCAGACGCTGCTACGGTCGCTACGTGTAACCAGTTCGATACTTTGTTACCCTTAAAAACAACTGTTTTGTAAACCATATCAAACCTTTTCAGTAGGCAGGCGCTCTGAAAAAACCGTAATGTTGTACAAGCACGAGGTGCTTTAAGGATAATTAATTTACCATCATTACATTATCATACTTCTACCATCTATGCACTGATTTGAAATACTAGCAATTTTGTGCTTGTTGACAATGTATGGTGATTCAATATATTATTAAAAACCAATATCTACAGTTCTCGTCTCAGATACGCATTTAAATAACGACTAAATTCGTTCTAATCTCGGTTTCGCGTTGTCTACTAAATTTTATTAACTAATAAAAATCAACATTGGATGTTAAATCTTAAAAGAGCGTGCGTAAAAGTTTTCCGCGAAACAAACAACTTTTTCGAATTCCACCTTCATTGTTGTACAGTCAGCATAATAAAGTATGTGTAGAAACTGAGTGTGTAGGTACTTAGTACCGTGCACACCTTGGGATCTGAATTTTTAGACTTCTGTAAACCCACCCTTTGAAAGCTTGAGTCCTATATTTAGTTTGCTTTTCCGGCTTATCGGTACGTATTGTGTAGTGTTGAGGATTGTATGCTCCGTAGTCGGGTGCCACCTAGCTAGCTGGTGTTGGCGAGAGCGGCTCGCGTAGAGTAGAGTAGCAGTAGTGGTAGAGTAGCGGGCGGGCGGGGAACTCCCGGCCGCAACCAATGATCTGGCACGCGCTTTGTTTTAATATTTTCTTTTATTATGGTTTCTTCCAGTACCAGCTGTTTTCCGGACGTACATAAAGAGCATTTCATATACGTTAGAGCCGCGTAGCGTAAACCGCAACCGGGTGAGCGCGCGGGTACCCGCGGCCCGCGCCTGCGTCGGGCGCTCGCGCTGTGCGCCTGCGCCACTCGCCGCCCGCTTGCGCCTCGCCGCTGCACGCGCCCCTTTTACTTTACACATGAGCTTCTATTTATTAAAATATATTATTCGACCCAAATTTCTAAATCATTTGCAGTAATTCAATTACACAAAATTAATAACACGGAGAATTAACATTTATCAGTGTTATGCATCGGCCTAACTAACGAAATCCTTCGGAAACATCTAACAAATTTTCTCTTTCAACGCATGCTGACTGTCAATACGCACTATTATAGATCTACAAAATAATTTGAACAAAATTGGTCGCAGGACACACAATCATTACCTTCGGGTGCACGTGTTTAGTTTTTCATTTCTCTTTTGTTCTGCACGTGATCAGATGCGTGCTCACTGTGACTTCGAAGTTACTCGAATGTTGCATCCCACGGTTATGACTTTATACTTTAATATCAAGTCTATATTTGGCACACTTCCCTTTTTGCACTTCTTAACAAAACAGTAGGTACCGCTTAGACTGTGCACATTTATACACACTTTTGTTTAAATATTATTTGGACACTTTATATTTTTATTAAGTAGATATCAGATCGAGTACATCTTTGCATAAACCGGTATATAAATAAACCAAACCGTAAATTCGATTAATTATTTTTTTACCATTTTGGAGGGAACGTAAAAGCAACTGTATAACAAGGCAATTTGTTTGTGTAAATATTACAATTTAACGCTATTTGGCACCGATAGCTAAGATTTCTCCTTTAGCGTGAGTACGTTGGCCGTAAGTAAAGATTAGAGTATTCGAGTATGTATTATGCTCTGTAAGTAAAGTTAAGTAAAAGATTTTTTGAAATGTGATAGTATTTCGTGAAAGTTCACCGGTTGGTCCAGTACTCTAATAAGGTGCCAAATTAATTAAAATTATTATAAATGATCGCGATGGAAATGATAATTCACGCGACGAAAATATATTTTATTATCTTAAATTATATAATTTCTTCGGGAAAAAAAACTATTTCAGTTTTAATATACGGGAGACCGTGTGTAAACCAAGGTACTTTAATTGCCGTTGGTACAGTTATCGCATCAACAAAGTTGTAGCAATTAACTTGTGCGTGGTGACGAGGGCGTCCCAACCGCGTCAGTAGTCTCCGCATTCTATAAATAAAACGGGTGTTTTTAATTAATGTATTTTATTTTTCAAAATTGCTATTACTAGGTATATTAAATAACCTACTATTCTATTCAAGAAAATGTAAATTCGAGTTTCACTGGAAAAACTAATTCTAAAAACAGAGAAGCCACTGGCACGGAACACAGAAAGACACATGATTAGATAGAAATAGACAACAACTATAGTTGAAAATGTTGCCACAAAACACATTACCATATATTCTTGAAACAAAACTCGCATACTTTCAATTCCTTTCAGCTTTGTCAAATAACTATGTATATAATCTACGTTCCGTTAAAAAACATAATTGTATTATAATATTTATTTTAATTATAAAAGATGCTGTAAATGTAAGAACTATCAAACATAATCATTGAATTATGTGCGCATAATGTTTCGCTGAATATTAAAAAGTAAAGGCGTAATTAGGTAACTAATAAGGATGTCCAGAAAGTGAGAAGTAGATATAAGCATGATTTATAAGATTTATCGTATTATACCTACATATTATTATTATAATATTATAATTATTCTAGTTTTAATAAATTTATTATTATTGTGTTATTAACTTAATAACTTTATTCTCGAAAACCTTTGCCTTCATGTTTTTTGATATAGTATTTAAATAAATATATAAATTATACATTTACCTAATAAATATTTATATATCTTGGGTTAGATACGAGAGGGTTCTACACTCAGTAATTTGTAACTATTAATATTCAAGAAACACAACTAAATGCTAGCACGCGTCTTTATATACCATCTATCCTACCTATGTATCTTTATCCCGTTAACCGATCAACTGTACGATAGCACCGAAATGCCGTGAAAAGTCCAAGGTCAACTGAAAATATTAACCGATTCCCGAGATAACTAAATTAAGTGGCTATCGGAAAACCGATTATGTATTTATGCTGTACCTCCCAATAATTCGACATTGCAACTATTTAGCCCTACATAATATGCAGGATGTGCGATAGTTTCATAACCAGGGCCAACTATATGTTGGATAGTTCGCATCAATTTGAAATTTTCATTTGAGTAAGAAACTTCTTTTCAATTAAACGTAACTAGCAAATATTAACATACCATAATCACACGGTAATCGTGAATGCTAATGATATATTGCGCTAATTTGATCTTTTAAATCAATTATAATAACCAAAAAAATCAAAATACACGTACTAGACACAAACTTTTTAAATACTTAAAGAAAAAAGTAAATGAAAAGAAATCTTGTCATTATTGTCCACGATGTTATAACTGAAGAAAGAATGTAACCAGATGGGACATCCGTAAATGAATACGAATGCTTAACATATAGATATATTTATATACATACCTATTACTATTTAGCTTGTCATCGTAGTTAGATTATGTGTGCCCGTGTCCTACGCGTTATGTGCACATTGTTGACTGGCAACGTTCAGTCCCGCGATTCATAAATTAATCAATTCTTCTAAGGGTTGTGGCGTTTGCTCAGTGCTAGGATGTGATATCATTTTTATGTGTACCCTGATTCTATGATGATATTCATATCAACATTCACTTTTTGAATTATTCGATGTGATTATATAAAGTAGATATTTAATACCTTATTATATACCTTTTATGATATATAATTAATGTTTTTATCAAATGTTGTGCTACCTTGTGATCTCGTTCTATAAAAATTAACTTCTAACTTCTTTAAACTTGACTGCTCTCTTCTAAGGCAAAAATGATTGGACAATACTTTATAAAGATCTTCATATTTTTCGATCGGCGCGTAACATTCTTGGTTAAAAACTAAGGCATAGAGATATATCGTGTTTGAGCTTATCAGATTGAAATTTATGAATAGTTACGGAATTTCCCGAGTCTACTCTTGTTGAAACGAAAAGACGAAAAAATGTTGCCTTATCCTTGTTGACTCTTCTCTGAGTACTCTCTCCATGTCCCGTTCACAGAGTAAGCAATTCCTATGCTAGTACTCTTCTTCAGAAACTAAACATTTCTGAACATATCACTTCCCTATGTACCGTGACCCTACATGTACCCCTTCTAGGGTCCCTTTCCTTTTCGATGTACTTAGTGTTGGACGATGATCCATTCATATATCAATATTATATTTAAAATATACTTAATCAACATATTAAATTTGGATGTTATTGTCGTAAATTGAATTAATATGATACCACTCTTATTAATATAAACTTAATAAATATATTTAATCAAAATACAATGTTAGTAGAACAGTACCCCCGTTACAGCTCCCGAATAATCAAAGAATCCTTTTAAAATATTATCAATATATCAATATATTACATATTCAATATATTACATATTCAATCTATAGTAAATGTTTGAAATTATGATGTTAAATGTTATAGTCAGCAGAGCCGCACTTAGTCACTTTGATTGTATACGGTGTGTTAGACACCTTCAATGTCTGTACTTTAGTTAGAATTACAATATTGTTGCTAATCATTATATCAGTGCAGTATTATATATTATGTATTAAGAGTGTATGCCATAGTTTTAAACTGCGTGGTGCTTCTGGGATTTAACGAATTCGGTCACCAAGTTACTCTTCAAGTTTAAATGCTGTTTAACGTCGCTGATGGCGTACGGTCACAGTAAGCTCGATCAATCGCAGTAACCTCGCACTGCGATCCAAATCAACGTTACTCTATGATTAATGAAGTTTAACACATCACTGAAGCACCGCGCAAGTCTCTAACACACCGCTTCGTATATGTTTAATTACGAAGATTTTAGCTCCTTGTATTATGTTTCCATTATAAGAATTATGTATACGTGGCTCTTGTAGTAAATAAAAAAATTATAAAATGCAATCGTGGTTTGTTATTTTACCGCCCCTTTTATGATGGTATAAAATAGTGAGAGTCATGATCGTTACGGCAGTAATCACTTGTGTATTAGTGCTTTATATGATAGCCTCTTCCGTCAATCACAAAGACTTGGCTACGCACGCACTTGTGCACTATAACATTTCCCGCGCCGAAGGCGAGTCGAAGTCGAAGTGACATTGGTCGCCTTGGCCGAAATTTTGTCTAAGCGGAAAGTCACATTTTGGCCTTTATAATAACTAATATCATAAAGGCAAAAGATTGAGGAACCAACTAACTAAACAGAGATAGATTATAACCTGGATTAACACATAGGATACTATTTTATCCCGTGAGGTTCCCGTGAGATACCTTTGGACATCCACGCGGGCGATGCCGCGGGCAGAAGCTAGTTTGTATATAATAAACAGTTACTAACAGTTAAATGGATAGACTATCGTCAAATGAATATTAAGTATTATGTAATAGCCATGTTCAACTTTTGAAACTTTTGCCACTTTTGCCAGTCTTATTATCATTCAGACCTCACTCACGTAACAAGTTTCTAGCCAGTAGCATACAATAAAAATGAAGCAAGATATTACTCGTCTTAATACTGTGTAAAACGGTCCAACTTTTATCGTTGCTTCATCTTATGGTATGCCACCGGGGATCCTGCCGTTTTGCCGAAAAGATTTTGCCAAATTTTCATTACCCAAACAAATTTTAGCAACCTTTTTTTATACCAATGTAATATTTGGAATAATTTTAGTACGCACATTTTCATTTGGTCAAATTTTTACTGGGCAGATTATTACCAAGGATAATGTCATTAAGGCTTTTGGTCTTTAATCAAATGATTTATTACAGCAAACCATATTTAGACAATAAACGTTTAATCAAATGATTTGTGATGACAAAAAATATAAAGGCAAAAATAAGATTTGTCTGAAACAAGTCAAATTTATGGTTACTAGACATAAGGTTATTTATGGAACTAGTTACAGTAGGTTATTAATTTAAAAAAAATGGTTAGGTTAGGTTACGTTAAAACTGTGACCTACGCCTACGCCAGAAACGACTAGATTATATAGAAAAAAATATGTAAATAAGAGATTTTTTTATTCAGCTAATAGAAGCTATAGAAGATTCTGATTGGAAGCAAATCGCGAATTGGTTTGCGGAAAAATTTAATTTTGCGTAAAATATGTTATACCAACTGAAATATTTGACTAGTTAAAAAATGGTAAAAGTACTAGTTGGTGAACAAGTTATTGTTCAAACGTTCACTTGCCAAACATAGGTTTTCGTAACAATTATTTGTAACGAGATTTTTTGGTAAGTAATAATTTGGCAAATGAAATTATGCGAAAATTTGTTTGGGAAGTGATAATTTGGCAATTTCTTTTCGGTAAAACAAGGGAGACCCATGCCACCGGCAATCACATCAAAACAATCAATCTGCCTAGCCTTTTCCCAACTATATTGGGGTCCGCTTCCAGTCTAACCGGATGCAGCTGAATACCAGAACTTTACATGGAGCGACTGCCTATCTGACCTCCACAACCCAGTCAGTAACTGAGTAATACGATACCCCTTGGTAAGACTGGCTGTTAGACTTTCGGGGTTCTGACTACCCGTAACGACTGTCAAAGATCCACGAATGACAACCGGGACGTTAACGTGCGTTAACGTTACGTGCCTTAACGTGCTTTCCGAGACACGGAGGAGTCTCGATATTTGAAGATGGTCACCCATCCACAGGCCAACCCCGGCAAGCGAAGCTTAACCTGATGGATCGATCCGTGCGGCTTTTATTACTTAGCCACGAGCTCCGCACTGGTAATCACATTGCACCGTGTTAATCAGGTGAATAATACGTGTAGCACGGCGTAGCAGTTTCGTAGAAGCGTCGTAGCGGTGACGTAGCAGCGCGTAGGGAATGGAGTAACAGGTTGGTATTATAATGAGGTTACAATAAATTCTTTAGCAGTTTGTGTATTGACTACGTCTCTAGACAAGTGGCTGATAACGCTACTGATGTTCGTAGGTCTGGATTCAATTTCTGGTCAGGCAATATTATTGGGATTTTCAATCGTTTCACCGTAGCAGACACAACAGTAGTTTAAGGAAATAAGTTCATCTTCTATTACATAAGACATAACTGTTTACTTCTTCGCGGATAATAGGTAGAATATCTATATCTGTACACACAATAATAGTCATAGATCCACGAATGATAGCCGGGACCAACGGCTTAATATGTGCTTTCCGAGATACGGAGGAGAGTCTCGATATCTGAAAATAGTCACCCAGCCACAGACCAACCCCGGCAAGCGTAGCTTAACCTGATGGATCGATCCGTGTGGCTTTTATTACTTAGCCACGAGCCCCGCACCGGTAATCACATTGCACCGTGTTAATCAGGTGAATAATACGTGTAGCGCGGCGTAGCAGTTTCGTAGAAGCATCGTAGCGGTGACGTAGCAGCGCGTAGGGAATGGAGTAACAGGTTGGTAGCATACGTAATGAGGTTACAATAAATTCTTTAGCAGTTTGTGTATTGACTACGTCTCTAGTCAAGTGGCTGAAGGTTACGTGACGCCCTGGATTCGATTGCCTGATCGGGCAGTACCTATTATTGGGATTTTCTATCGTTTCACCGTAACAGACACAACAGTAGTTTAAGGAAATAAGTTCACCTTCTATTACATAAGATATAACTGTTTGCTTCTTCGCGTAAAACAGGCGGAAAATCTATATCTGTGCATATAATAATCGTAGGCAAGTCTAAAGTCCTTGAAAAATTTTGTAGAAAGTTATTGCTTTGAGGGCTGGGAACGATTCGAACGAACGAAACCGCACTGTAAAAGTCTATATTATTTTCATAGTAATACTAGCTGACCCAACGGACGTCCTACCCTACCTACCTAAGGGGTATTAAAAATAGATAGTAGCCGATTCTCAGACCTACTGACTATGCATATACAATTTCATAAAAATCGGTCAAGCCGAAGGAGTATGGTAACTAACATTGTTACACGAGAATTTAATATACAAGAAGAAACAGGATCGTTTAGCATGAAAAAAATTTTTATCTAAGAAACTTTTTTAATACAGCTAAAAATTTCAAAAAAAAGAAAGAATAAAAGTACCAAGGACAGTCTCCTTAATGCATAACGTTATGACTACTGCCTTTATTACCTACCCCATTTAAAAAAAATATCGCCTTCAATAAGCACGGCTATTTTATTCAACTTTATAAAAAACTAGCACTTTGCCCGCGGCTTCGCTCCCGTGGTCTTTCCCGTAGGACCCGTTCTTTTTCCCGGGATAAAAAGTAGCCTATGTTACTCTTAGAAAACTAAGCTTTACAACGGTGAAAGAATTTTTAAAATCGGTCCAGTAGTTTTTGAGCCTATTCATTACAACTAAACAAAGTTTTCCTCTTTATAATATTAGTATAGATAAATTTCTCAGTGATTCCCCGAATGGTTTGCAAACCTGTGGTTGTAAGTCCCACTGCCAATAATTATTGATATTGTTTACATTCTGTTTTGTTTCGTCTAATAATCTATGATAGTTCGTAGACCGTAGCCAACAAAAATAATCAAGTTCAAGGCCTTTTCTGTCGTCTTTGGTTACAATAAAAATAAAATAATGTCGATACATAGTTAGGTGATTGTAAATGGGAAATAACGTGTGTTTAAAACTTGTCAAAGACCATATATTATATTACTAGCTGACCCGACAGACGTTGTCTTGTCTTAACCATGATACCTACCCTACCTACCCTACTACCCTACCTACCCTACCTACCCTACCTACCCTACCTACCCTACCTACCCTACCTACCCTACCTACCCTACCTACCCTACCTACCCTACCTACCCTACCTACCCTACCTACCCTAACTACCCTACCTACCCTACCTACCCTACATAAAAACAACTTATACTAAACTTAAATTAAATGACGATATAACTAACTATGTATATGTCGTAGGATAATTTGATACTTCGAATCTTCGCGGAAATCCTAGGGGTTTTGCGAAAACGCGGATAATTAGACATAGGCGAAAAATTATCAAATCTTACTGGACAAAGTCAGGATTTTTGCGAAAATACTCGTTATTATAGCAATATTGCGAAACGAAACGCTGGCTGTTATGAAATAAGAACGCTGATTGGTCGGTCAGCGCGTTCAATAAGAGATCGTCTCTGATTGGTTGACGTCTTAATCATCGGCAAACTAGGAACCAATTAGAAGTCAGCCAGCAAAATTGTAGCCAATCAGTGTTGAGCACATCAAATCTTACTATAGTAACGAGTATTTTCGCAAAAATCCTGACTTTGTCCAGTAAGATTTGATAATTTTTCGCCTATGTCTAATTATCCGCGTTTTCGCAAAACCCCTAGGATTTCCGCGAAGATTCGAAGTATCAAATTATCCTACGACATATATACAAATAAATACAAAAACAGAAAGGACACTTAGGCGTCGAAGTACATGAAGGGGCCCTTCAGGGCCAAGCCTGCCGGGTAAGCGGGATTGTCCGAAAGGGTTACCGCTACCCCGGAACATAAAGGGCTACGGAAGGAACATGGATGGGTTTTAGTCAGTAAGAGTCTGACACTCCCCGCTCCACCCAGAGCGGGAGCAGTCATTGGATGATTTCCCAGCCTTAAAAAAAAAAAAAAAGGCGACGAAGTACTCATCCGCACCGCTGTCGTCCGGAAACGTATGAATAGAACTTGATTTAAGATGTTACTCTGTAGTCGATAGTCTACATAAAATAAAAACACACGAAAAGCGACCCTTTATCTAAATTTAATTTGGGCACATCCCATCATACAGTGAGAGGAAATGACAATCGTATATTTGGTTAGCACCGTATCCGGCCCGTCTGTTCATCCGATAAGCGGTCGGCAATCGTCAGAACAAAGATTAATAAGCAAGGGCTCTGATGTCACAATAGGTATACAGAATGTCTTTAGGGTTCCGTATAGCCAAAGGGCTAAAACGCAACCCTTCAAATTTCGCTATGTCCATCAGTCCGACTGTCTTTATGCCATACAGCCATTCTTCTCGGAGACTATTTGCACCTTTGACATTTGATATAAATTGGAAAGATTGATATTCTTTGCACCGCTAACCAATGGTGTAGGTACCTAATGAAAGGAGATGGTTGATTTTGGGCTACAACTAAATATGATGCAACATCACTGGAGACCGACTCAACCAAGTTGCCGGTTTTTTTGTTTTGTTGTATTCATAATATCACTGTATGCAGGTTGATAAAACCTTGGATTGAACATTATCGTCGTAAAACTTAGTTCTAGCATTATCAGAGTAGCGTCATCTTTTAACCGATTCAAACAGTCTGTGTGATACGAAATACGGTTTCAACGAAAGTTGTATCAGTTCGTAGCTAATTCGAGTTTCCTGTCTCGAATCGACATCCTAAAAAGTTATGCTGCCCTGGTACCAGTGTCGTGGCAACATTTTCGCCACATTCATGAATTTGGTACATGATAGCAGAATCAGTCAGGTGGGTAATTTCCGGTGCCTCTTTTTTTTTTTTAAGGCTGGGAAATCATCCAATGACTGCTCCCGCTCTGGGTGGAGCGGAAGGGAGTGTCAGACTCTTACTGACTAAAACCCATCCATGTTCCTTCCGTAGCCCTTTATGTTCCGGGGCAGCGGTAACCCTTTATAGTTAGAAGGAAGTTATTATTCAAAACTAATGCAGCGGTTCTTCGAAACGAAGATGACTGAAATGTTTAGTCAAGGTTGTTAGATGCCCGTAAACCAAAGATGTGGCTGGTCTATCATTTCTGAATAAAACCGGAAAGTACAGTCACCAGCACATCATGCCACAAACTGTCTAATTTTCTCAATTTTGAACTGAACTATCAACTTAAAGTTTAAAAAACATTTAGAGAAATTAGACAATTTGGTATAACTTGATGCGCTGGCGACCTTACAATTAGCTGTTGTAGGTACCTTCAGAAGGCTTGCCAATGGAAACCTGACGAATATTGCTGAAGCTGCATTCACGCCGTGTGGACGGGACTACGAGCTTTACAACGCCCGCGCTGACCTATCGGCCAGTTTTTAACGCGAACACCAAGACTCTCGCAGTTGAACACAATTAGGCTTCGCATTGAGTTTATAAATACCGTCCACACTATTTGCACTAACATTACACGATACATTTCATTACACATTAGGATGTCTGTACACGCTTTATCAGGATCGTTATCGAAGACTTCGAAATAAAACAAAAATGATTCTTTTTTCTTTATTAATTCCAGAAATCACTACACATGTAATTACCGATAACGGACACCTTCGCAACTGGACGTTGCGTTGACATGATTGTACTGAAACCAAGCACCTGACCCACCGTCGGATATTACCGACAAGCGAGTAGAATCGAGCTACAAACGAGTTTTTCGTTTGACTGAATCCTCGCCGGTGCAGCGGTAGTGTGCGCCATCAGCAGTAAACTATTCTTAAATGCATCTCATGTTCTGACACCCTTTGTATCGTGCAAAATATTGTAAGTTCCGTGTCAAAAAGTTTAGAGCGAGTAAGATGTGGGATATCCACTCGTTTCCTCATCGGCGGTGGGTCAAGTGCCTAAACCCAGTTTCTCAAACGATTATCAAACACAACGTTACACAAAGTTAATGAACGAACAAACAATCACAAAGTCACACATTGTAAAGCGAGCGCAAAGTGCTGCGATCGGTCGAATGATTAATCAACAGTCAATCGCTGCAGTTTACGCGCGCTTAATAAATATTAACTGCGTACGCGGCGTTAGCACAACATTTACGTTTCGCGCCCACGCCAGGTGCGAAGGTTGCCCAACGGCCCTATTATTTATGTATTTTATAGTAAAGTAGCTAAATATTTAAATGATTACTTCATAAACTGAATCTCATCTACACAAAAAATGAAAGGATCTCTATTGCAATGTTCAATCAGAACGTGTAAAAAGTGTTTTGTAAAACAACAAATCCATGACCTCATCGAATAAATTTCCATTAGCAAAATCAAATTTTTTTTTGTACAACTATCTACTTTTGGCTTAAACCCCACCAGGTATAATTTCGGTTTTAATAAATGATAAATTTATCAAATGACAACGGTCTACCAGTCGTTTTGTCTCTTTCTAAAATTTACATTTCTTTTAAATTCACATCTATGACGTACGTAGCGTGGCAGACCTGTCGTCTCATGCCATCATGTTAAAATAGTGGAATGACGCGCAATCTCAAAGTGATACATAACTATGCCACGACATGCATGCACAGCATGTAGCATCGTTGGCTTATTGCCCTTTGTCACTGCCATTCCGCCATGCTACGTGCTCCACATTATATGAATCACGCTTCATTCGGTGAGGACATCGAAATGTGATAATTTGACACAATTATCCCCATCAATTCTCGGTCGACGAACTTCAGGTGTACCTAATGTCGACAAAACACACATTATAAATAATTAAGCTGCGGTTCACAAGCTGTCCGGTACGATATTGTACGGTCAGTAGGTGGGATCACACGTCGGTCAGCGATTACTTGTTCGGCGATTTACACACGGCACCGCGCTCCGCCACGATAGGCGGTGAAGCGATCTCACGTCGCATTGGTCCCTAAGAAATCCGTTGATGCCAAACACACGTACACCGGTCGACCGCGCGGACGAGCAGTGCTCGTTTCTACAGCAACCTGCTCGTGCCGTGTGTTAATCGCCTAAAATCGGTTGAGACAAATGAAGAATGTAACCGACGTGTGGTACCAACATTATACGGTACTAATGTCGTACTGATCATAGGCGTGTGAAGGTGGCTTTACGCTAATAAGCGAGTCCTGCTACAGAAAGGCGTACGCGAACCTAAATAAGTATTCGGTGCCACTAAATATAATGAAACTACGATTATTATCAGAATAAACATGGGATACAACTATAGACGAATGTGGATTATTGTTACCAGATTAAAGATTACCAGATTTAAGTACCTACACACATTTAAGAGTTCTTATTATAACAATAAACACCGATACTAACCGTTGGAGATGGGTTTGGATAATAATTTCAGAATAACCCCTGCTAAGGAGTATCTACTAAGTGTAAAAAATTATCGCACCTTTAGGATGACAACGACGCAATTAAAAATAAACAAAAATTGAGTTATCGTCATAAAATAACTCAAAACGAAAATAGTGGAACGACTTTTTTATAATTTACAGCACAAAGCATAGTCACAGACGTAAATAATCAAGAAATAATAGACGAAATAATAGGGAGGTGTCAGAATTTCAAAAGGGTTTAGTTGCCTAAGGGCCTAAGGCCCAGCGGCCCAGCACATACGGCGCAACGTAAATGCAACGAAACTCCAACTTTTGAGTTTCATTTGAGTTTATGCCATTGACTTCTTTGAAAGACCACACTTCATGACATACTGATTTACAATGCGTTTCAAACTGGTTTTAAAATGGTCGCGCAAAAGTAACTAAAAGTTGCAGTTTCGTTGCAGTTGAGTTGCGCCGTATGTGCAGGGCCTTTAAGTCACTTTTTTGAGTTACATCGTTTTCATCCTAAAGGTGCGCTATGATCTTTATTGTAATATTTTGATCAGAACAGACACAAAAATACCTATTTAAATATTGATGATTATTTTGAATCCAGAATACATTAAAACGTTAACATCTATAGTTATGGTTACTACGATCATGATATTATAATTAACACCAAAAATATCGCATACACTGCCACTATGTTTGTCAGGTCTAAGCTCAGAGCCCTCAATACGCATAGGTGTCAACAGAATCCCTACTAAGTGCCTTGAGCACGTATCACAGATGTATTGACAGTCAATACATATTTGTGTAGAAGGACTGCCTAAAACTGCTCAGCCTCAAAACGGATCACAATGTATGTAACATGTATGCGTGCGCAGGGCACTGTGAGATAGAACAGGAAACACACAGCTCTGTTCATGGCAGTGTATGGGTTATCTGAAACATAATATTATATCGATTAAGACTATAATTAGTAATTAATAATATGCGTCTGCACCCCGCGTCCTAACCAATCGTCGTAGGAGTGCGCGTGCGTCGCGTACATTTGTCACGCTTTTGGTGCGGCCACTATCGCAGACATTTATGTTTATGATATACCCAGTAAGTATCTGTACTTATACATTTATGGAGAATAGTAAATATGGGTAATTATTATTATAATAAACACTGAACTACTGTAGACATTCAGAAAAAATATATAAATATAATCCTAAACATATATATCAGTAAAATAGTATAGATTAACAAATATGAATATGTCTCACAAAAGTTATAATATAAACGTTAATAGTAGACATGTGGGTCAAATCTACGTCGAATATCAATAACCCTCGGAATCTTATGCATATGGCCACTCCGTGGCCATTTGTAGCGTATTTTAGACGTGCGCGGGATTCAGCAGGGTTATCGCCCTGTGTAGTTTTAATTTTAGAAGGTCATTGACATTAGACGGGGGCAAATTATCACCATTATTAGAATTAAAAACACCGAATTAACAGTAGAAATCTACGGTTTACTGGGTGTGACCGAAAGGGTATATACATACAAAAGGATATGCTACATACCACAAAACTGAACAACTTTTACTATGGGACCAACACCGAAATCGTGAAAAAAAATCAGCTGTTCCCAACATTTCGACGAGTCACGTGACCAATAATGAATATAATTATGCTTTTGTATTTATATACCCTTTCGGTTATACCCTGTATACATCATTACTCAAATATATGATAACTCGCGTACTTAGGCGATTATTACATTCCTAACAATTTACTGTTACTACTTCATTTATAAACCGATTACTTAATTCTTTAAAATTATTTTACTACAACATTAAGAGTGTAAACATTCCGAAAAAACAATTCTACTTGTGTGTATTGAATACTACAGTAGAGACCCGATCATCCGATCTAATTGTTGGCGTGGATCATCTCGCTTTTGCCATGCAAATTAAATAACTTTACTAATAAGTAATTACTAAATACTTCATCAGTGTAAAATATTTCAATGGCGTAGATTTGAGTGCATTGGATTAGCCAGTATTTGTTTGAAATATTTGAGAGAAGTCAATATTATTATTTTTTTTACTCTTTTTAAACTTAAGTGTAATATTTGGACTTAAAAATCGTATACATCCATCCGGATATTCGCGAATTCATTCAATCGAGGTCCGGATAGCTGGGTTTCTACTGTACAATTCGTTCTTATTTTATTTGCATGAATATATTAAACACTGAGAGACCATTTAAAACTATGAACCCTAACTGCAAGCTGAAATAGAGTACGTAAACTAAGCGATGCTACTTGTAGAGCCGAATATAATGGCGTACAATATGTTTCACTCCTCTTCCTGTGGCGGACCGCTACCATTCTCTTGAGGCTGCGGTACGCTGCTTGTCCTGAAATTATATACAAAACATAATTAGCCTTTTGAACGCCATTGTCACATATACGTGACAAGCAAGCGCATGCCCTGTACGCTAACGACACAAAAATGTGACAATGCGGGCACACTAATAAACAATTAAATCATTACTTTAGTGTGTGTTTAAATAGATATCTTAAAAATTGGACGTATTTAATGACATGAAACCAATTGAAAGACACCATGGATATTGGGAAATTCATGATAACAAGAAGAAATAAATTTATAGCTTGGCGTGGAGGGCACGCGTGTGTGTTTATGCTCTGATATTCAAAAGGTGAAAAACCAGTAATAAATGACTTATTGAAGACAATGATAACACCAAATTACTTAATTGTAAAGTATCTAAAGCCAATTATGTGTGCCTTAAAAATTAGAAAAGTCTTAAAAACTTAAAAATGACAGTTCACTTTGAATAAGTGAGTTAGTTTTTTAGCTAGAAGTATAATGGTATTTGTCTTGATTATTATTTCTTTCAAAAACAACAGTTACGTTTTTAGTAAGTGTACTTAATTTGTATGTAAGTGAGAATGGGAGAAGTAATACTGCGCCAACCCCAAATGGGATAAGGGTAAAATAACTATGATGAGGTACTTATGACATAATTAAGTTTACCTGCCATTGCTATATGTGTTTTTCTTTTCACCTTTTGTGGTGTAGTGTTTTTATTCTGGGTTCATCGTCTTTATAATGTTATAATTCATGTATACAAAACATTGTAAAACATTTTAAAAGAGTAACGGTGGAGTTTCTTGCCCATTCTTCTCCACACGAAACTACCTTTCGGAAGGGGCGAATAGAATCAATTCTCATTCTTGTTTATTTTGACTTTCAAAAGTGCCTAACATGTGCCTATTTGAAATCAATAATTTGACTTTGACTATGACTGACTATGACTTTTACTATGACTTTGACTATGAATATGACTTTGACTATGACTTTGACTATGACTTTGACTATGACTTTGACTATGACTTTGACTATGACTATGACTTTGACTATGACTTTGACTTTGACTTTGGCTATGACTTTGACTTACCTGCTCATGTTAATAAACCTTGCGGCCGACGTGAACCGAGTCGCGTCGTAATCGGGCGAGTTGGCGGCTCGCTCCCGTACGTAATTGCGCATATACTCGCGGAATGCCATGCGCATTGGGGCGTTGTCCTGTGTCTGCGCCTGAACTGTGGCCGGCCGCTCGTTGGCAGCTTCGCGCACACTCTCTATGGAAGGCAATACATAAATAAAATAAATATCCTTGGACATTTCACACAACGCCATATAATCCCAAGCTAAGCAACCTAATGCTTGTGTTATGGTAACGAGATGGCTGATAAACTACTTATATACATTTTTTTTTATAAATACATAATTATTATAGGTAAAAAACACCCAGACCCGGAACAAATACTTGCAGGTCGTACAAATATTTGTTCATAGAACAATCATACGGCTTATCAAAACACGATTTAAATATGGATGTAAATTTTCTAGTTATGATAGTTTTTTGACATCTTCATTTACAGCTGTACCATCCACGTTAATTTAGTAGCGAACTTTACTGTCTGTTTCAAAATTATCTCATAAAAATGTAAACAAATGGATCAGCATATGTATAGAATATAGAATTCATTCTTTTCGTATGATTATTTGAATTCTTAAACGGAAATAACATAATTGTAATTGCAACATCGATTACCCCTAACTTAAAATTCATACGACCACATCACTAATCGTAATAAAAAAAATCGACTGGCCATTGTTGTTTACATCTCTGGCATATTTAGAAACGCTAGGCCTTAGACGACTTTACAAAAATAAGACCAAAAGCACTTTAATATAAAATAAAGATCAACTACTTCAATTCACCAATGAAGAATTCGTTTAGAAAGCGATCATCAAAATATGAACGGCATCAGTTTCAATAGTCTACAACAATTATAATGACACTGACAACTCTGTAATGATCGCGTTCTAAACGAACGTTTCATTAACCGTTTAAAAAAGTAAGGTTACATACCCTCCATAAATCCATTTAGAGTGGTCGGAGGTCGAGTCTGGCGCAGGCACCGGCGCTTGCGCGACGGCATTCCCGAGATATACGCATCGCTGTACGGCTCCTGTGGCTCCGCGCGCTGATTCTGTTGATCACGAGTGAACACTGGCACCCACTCCTCACCCCAATGCTGCAGAATCATCAGCGGAGGTACCTGCATAGCGCGCGGTACAACCAAACATTAAGCAGTGCATGTGCAACGCCAACTAATAAAACTGTGCCAATATTTCCGCCACTATAACGCTATCATACTATTTACTTTCACGTTTCATCATTAAACGATTACATAAACACTGTGTAACGGCTCCAAGTTCTTCCGACTTGAAGTAGGTGCTACTTATTTATTCGGAAAAATTTAAATACTTTAGCAATTTAAAATTCTAATTTGGTAATTTGAACACACGTTACTATGAGAACTATCTACAGTTACGTATTTGAATATGGCTTCGGCTTGGGAGAATCGTGTTGTTATTATGACTTTGTAACACTTACGAATCGTATGTTTTGATCACTAGCGTTGTGCGTTGGAGTGGCAGGCGCACTCCTTTCCTTTGGAGCCCTAAATATATTAAACACAAATTAATAACTTGTTCAGTGAGACAAGGTTTGCCACTAACTACAAGTGAAATTTAGTATCTAAAGTTACCCCTCGTGGAGAACAACTTTAAATCGGGCAATAGTTTAGTTGGGTTTAAAAGTGTGGATATGGCCTATTTAGATGCATAAAGTAAGCAGACTTAATTATGTTAATATTAATGTCGGAGTTATGAGTTAATGGGTTTGGGTTAGTTTGGGAATTAAGAATGTATGAATAATATATGAAACATGAACCAAAAGCACAAGCCGTCGGAAAAAGTAAGCGAATAAAGAGATGTGAAAGTGCATCAAGGCCTTTGGGAACATAACGAAGAAACAAGGCGATCTGCCTAAAGAAAAAAAATAGCCCATCTAAACTACCGACCGATTAAAAGTTTTTAGTGTGAGGGGTACCTTAGGACTCACATAACACGACTGGGCGAAGTGACGGGCGACTGAGGAGCGGTGTTGGATGTTGCGGTGTGAGGAGCGCGGGCGGGGGAGGACGCGACCGACGTGGTGGCCTGGGTGCCGGCGGGGGCGGGGGCGGGGGCGGGGGTTGGGAGCAAAGGGGAGGAAGCCTCCGTCATTGGCGCGGTACTAGTCTGTGAAGTCTCAGTATTTGTCGTTGTTGGTGGTGGGTTCCCTGCTGGCTCATCGGCCTCCACTTGAGCTGCCGGCGACACCTCCATCGGAGTCGGCTCCTCTGCGTCTTCCTTCGGGGCCGGCTGAAATTATGATAGAATCAGCCTGTTCCTTTTTAAATTCGCCATTTGTTGTTATTTTAAAAGACACACGTGCAGCTAATTAGCTGATGCGTGCGTCTTTCAAATAACTTGGCGATTTCAAATCCGACCAGTCGGTTCTGTTCCACGTTGTTACCACGTTAGGCAAGAATAACTTCGAAGACTTTATTCTTTGATAAAATTTTCCATACCTTAACACGTGGAACGCCACCGCGGTCACCGTGTGTCCGCGAACAATAGTTTTTCTATTGTGTCTGCTGTGTGGCAGTCAATGACTTAAGCTCTGGAAGGCTGCGCACTTTGCAGCACTCTGTAATTAATTTAAGCATGCAACTTACCGTCGGTACGGAGGCTCCAGGCCGGCGTTGCAGATGCTGCTGAATGTGAGCGCAATGTGATCCCAAAGTGTTGATGATAGCGTTCAGATTTTCATTAGCAAGGACCAGCACCACTCCTTGAATGGATTCATCAAAATAACGGATTCTCAAGTCCTGTAGAAAGAAAATTGACATGAGGAAATATTACTTTTGAAAATCATAACAGTATGTCTGAGAAATATTTCTCAACAGCATGTGAAGCTAAGTCAGAGGCTTATGGGCAGCGTACAAACTCTGACACCAGGTTAGTCACTAACCCCACGAAAATAAGATAGGAGAGAGAATCTTACCAAGAAATTCCTGTAGAGCTGCCGCAACCCGTCGAGTCCTTCAACGCACAAGTGCGAGATCAGCGTGCAGAAATCAGTGAAGAGCCGTGAGAAGATGGCGTAGAATCGAGCTGCGTACATATCGCCCATTGACTCGGACATGACGGCGCTGATCAACGCGGGCAGCCGAGCGCGGAATAATGAGCGAATCGAGGTATAAGCGTCAAACTCGTCACGAAGAGGAGTTATGGTGTCCTGTGAAGGGTACAATGATTAATGAAAATTAGAGCTGTTTTTGGAATTAAAAAAAATGCCAGAGTTTGGACGTTTTTATTTACTCCGTCTGTCGGATAATGAAAAAATAACAGACACGTATTTTTTGCTTTATCATATTAATAAAAAAAATCTTAGATAAAAACGCATTAAAGTTGCCCCAGCGAGGGTGAGCTATGTCAAAAGTCAGTATAAAATCTATATAGGAGTGACGCCATGCCATATTTTAACACAATGTATCGACGTAATCTTTTGTTTATGTAAAATAGGAAACTAAACGTGTCCAATAGTTTTTGATAAGGTGGGTGATAGGATAGGTAGGTGACTGACTAAAATAAAAATAAATGTCAACACCCTTATTCCAGACTTACATTAATTGTAAAAAATGTTTTGTTTTTCTTATTAAACTCTAGGTTTTTAACATAACCTCCATTAACCTATGGAGAATGCATCGACACTAAAAACATAACACAAAACCAGTTAGCAATCAACTTACCATTTCATTAATAAAGTCAGTGAACTCATTGACGAAGAAGTCAGTAACTGCGAGAATCGATGTATCAGAACGGCAGGCGTTGGCGCGCGTTGTCAGGTTCTGTATGTAGTTGCGCAGGAGTACGCGCAGTTGCATGAATTCGTGCGGGATCAGCACGGGCTCGCCGTTCAGTGACTGCAGAGGCTCCGGCATGAACAAGTGACGTGCCTGTGAAGATTGCAAGTTTTTTACTTGTCCCACTCTCCAAATACATTGCGCTACAAGGATATTTTGATGCTCCGATGACGTTGACACAGGAGCGGAGTTGGTAAACACTAATGTTTTGATAAAACTAAGATGGCGGCTTTATTTCCGTCCGATTTTAGAGACGTGCCAAAAGAAAGTTATAGCTTAAATTGAATAGGTTATTCTGGAGTGTTGAATTAAAAACCCAGTAGCAACAAAGCAACGTACCCAAAGACAACGTTTTGGTAATAAAAACGTTGATGCAAGATTATTAGTGCTTAGCCGTATAAAAATTCAAAAGAAATATATTAAAATCTGGTTCTTATGAATATTATATTTCATTTCGTTCGATTCATTCATTTCCTGTATTGACATCGAAACATTAATCACTGATTACCATGTGATCGTCAATAAACGTTAACCTTTTGAACGCTAGAGCATGAATGCACGCGCGTGCCCTCCACGCCAAGCTAAAAAAATATTTCTTCTTGTTATCATGAATTTCCCAATATCCATGGTGTATTTTTAAGATATCCATAAAAACACACAAAAGTTATTTAATTGTTTATTTCTTGTTATTGGTGCACCGCATTGTCACATGTTTGTGTCTTTGGCGTACAGGGCATGCGCCTGCTTGTCACGTATTTGTGACAATGGCGTTCAACAGGTTCAAAAATATCACATTATTTCGGGTGAAACGTGAATTTTATAGCTTCATTGGAGAAAGTGATCAAACGTCGCAGGATAAAGTGTATACTACCATCATCATTCTCCTGCCCTTATCGCAATTTATTTCGGGTCGGCACAACATGTCTTTTTCTTCCATACTTCTCTATTAGTCGTCATTTCGGTTGTCACTCCCTTTCTAGCCATATCATCTTTCACACAATCCATCCATCGTTTCTTTGGTCATATCCATCCACATTCATACTCACAACTTTCCTGACAACATTTTCCTCATTCCTCCGCAACACATGCCCATACCATGACAACTGATTTCCACACAACTTATACTTACAACAGTCAGCAAGAAAGCGCTGAACCAAGACTCCTGAGACGGAGCGCTGCTGAGGAGACGGACAATAATAGTCATGTGCTCCTGAAAATAAAAACATACATTAGTTATCACTTCGTCAGCTAAATTCAATAAGCGGGATTGTCGGAAAGGGTTACCGCTACCCCGGAACAAAAAGGGCTAAGGAAGGAACATGGATGGGTTTTAGTCAGTAAGAGTCTGACACTCCCTTACGCTCCGCCCAGAGCGGGAGAAGCCAAAAAAAGCCAAATTCAATGTCGTACTTTATATTACTCTTTTAGAACAGTGATAGCCACCAGAAGGACCACGTCTCGTGTATTTAGAGTTGTTCACATTCTAAATACCTTTTTCTCAGATTCATTTCTAACCTACTTACTTTAGTTAATAAGTCTAGTAAATTACCTTGGTTAGTAACTATTGTTACCTATTTATGTTTATAATTATTTTATAGCTAAATATTTAAGACAGCAGTATTTTTCATAATTTTATAGACTATATACTACCTGTACAGATAAAACCAACTGCTCAAGCAATGTGTCTATGCCTTGTACAGCAGCATAGTGACACAAATAAATAAATTTGCATTTACACTTAGTCTAAACCAGTCAAAAATACCTGTAACTTGCCTACTTTATCGACAGATTTTTGATATAGGAAATATGCATGTTTCTTTTTTATTTCTTAAATTAATCATTTACATCTTTATCTTTATAACATAGGAAAAACAACACATACCATGTGGGTAACATGTGGAAGCTTGTCATTAGCAAATGTCCTTTGTTATGCATGATTTTTATATTTTTTAATTAGTCTGTAAGCTTTCTTTAAAATAAAAAATAAATAAAAAACATAACAAGGCTTGAAAATTGTCAAACCTTATTTCAAAGTGAAATTTAAAACATTGAAAACACCACCAACGCGCGCTTTTGATGACGTCGTTGGCTGTGTCCCGTGTTTGTTTAATAAAGCGTTTCAGTTACAGCAAAACCTATTACACAAAGCAATGTGCCTGTCTGGGGTCGAACTCACGACTTACGAAACGTAAGCCAGTATAATTATGACTGGGCCATCACTGCCCTCGAGTCGTATAAAGGATGCCTGTTTATTTCATGGTACTCACGTCATTGATATGATGATTGCGTTGCATCAGATACTCGATGTGTTGAGCAGCAACTCGCTCTGCGCGTGCGCGCTCCTGGGCAGCAATTTGTTGCTGTTGTTGTTCCCTTTAAAATGATGATGGTGTTATTCGACTCTCCGACACAAACTTTGTACAGAGTTGATATGACAGAGGGGCATTAAATTACACTACGTATACTTGATATGACAGAGGGGCATTAAATTACACTACGTATACTATACGTGTTAAGTATTAACTCGGTACGGTATAAAAATAAAAAGCACCAAAAATGAGGTTTTTATACTTTGTAAATAAAAACTGACCTTGTAACGCAGCGGCAACGAAACGCGCGCGCCGGAGCGCTGTTAGGAAAGATACATCGTGTTCAAACGGGGCAAAAACTTAAAAAAACATTTGCGACTAAATTAGATTTTTGGTACAGAGTTTGAAAATGGTCCCTAGTATAAGCTGTTTTAAGGAAAGCCCCTCTGTCGTATCAACTCTGTATATATTTTATAAGGATTTTTTTGTGTCTCGGCGCATTGACAGGGTTGAAGGTAAATATTTGTGAAATGGTCACAGAAACTAAAAATCTGCCCAGCTTTTTCCCAACTATGTTGGGGTCGGCTTCCAGTCCAAGCGGATGCAACTGAATACCAGTATTTTCATGGAGCGACTGCCTATGTGACCTCCACAACACAGAACCTAGGCAATATGATACCCCTTAGTAGACTGGCTGTCAGATTTTCGGGCTTCTGACGACCCGTAACGACTGACAAAGATGCAAAATGACAGCCGGAATCAACGGCTTAACGTGCTTTTTGAGGCACGGTGGAATCTCGGTATGTAAAGATGGTCACCCATCCACAGCCAACCACGGCAAGCGTGGCTTACAAAAACTGTATGTATTAAACCACTTCCGTGGTGCGTTAGTTTCGGTTTGAGCCACGCGCCAAAAGAAGCTTGTAGCGTTGTTTATAAGTACCTGCGGCGTTGCAGGCGACGGCGGGCATGCTGACTGTCACACTGCAAGAATCTGTCGTAGATCAAGTTAGCCAGGGACACGGCCTGGGAGCGCGGCGCAGCGCGACGCACCTGCACGCTCGGCACTAGAGATAGATAAATGTGGTACTTAGACAAAAATTGAGTGCTCAGAAGTCCTAACAATTAAGACTGTACTACTACATGATCACAGCAATAGAATTTGCAACAGTGCTAAAAGAGTTTCTTGTCCGTTAGAACTCCTTGACATTTCAAAAGTGCCAGTAAGTTTAAGTCAGTAAGTAGTAAGTCCGGTTTAGTATATTAGGTTTACTGCAATCTTTATTGCATTCCATAATGCAAGTGTCTTACTAAATAATAAAAGTAATATATCAATAATCCGAATAACAAAAGACATAACTTACTGGCACCGGGAGGCTGTGGGTTGAGCAATTCCTCAGCTGTTACTGGAAGCCCTGCGGCCAGGGTCTGTGCGACATGAGAGAGGTGTGCGGACGTCTCGGCAACCGTCGGAATCCATATCGGACGGCGATTGGGGTCCTGAGGAGGTGGCGGCGGAGCCGGATTCTGCAGGTTGGGAATGTGCAGAGTGACGCCTTCTATCCCGGGCACGAGCCCCTGGCGAATCACTGATGTCACGATATTCTGGAGTAAGTCAGCGCTCGGTGGCCCAACCCACGGCATCGGGGTGAGGAGAACTAAGAAATAAGGTTTATGATGTAGATTTGTTATGATTTTGAAAATGGCTTAAGGAGAATCAAATTAATTTGGATATGACAACAAAAGAAAAGGACGAAGAAGGGTATGATGAAGTGGGTAAGTGTAGTGTTTACCTTCGCCATTAGCCTGCTGTTGACCACCCGTTGCATTTCCCGCAGCGTTATTACTATGTGCTTGCATGATGGTGCCCAACCCGATGGAGTGCGGCATCTCCTCCATACTCATCACGACCTCTACTCCACCAAGACTGCCAGTTTGGCTCAATCCTCTAAACAAATTCTCAAAATCTACGACAAATACATGAAAATTAATACAATGAGTAGTTAATTACAGTCGAACTTATTAAGCAAGCTATTTACTGATTTACCTACTAAGCTAGATACCAATAATGTAATAAAGTAATGAATTTACCGATATATTGAGTAGTGCTTGTTTACATTTAGCATTATATGCTGCAATTTCATTACTTTATAAAAGATTGAGCCGGTGGCGCTACGGGTCAAAATAATCTAAGAAAGGTAAGCAGATTACGTGCAGTACGGAGCACGGTGAGGAGTTCCCCTTTATTGAAAACATCTTACCAAGCAGCACTTGACGCCTGTTGGCCTGACCCGCGCCTTGCCCTTGCCCCTGCTCTTGACCGTTCACCACAGCTGCGGCGTTAGTCAACCCGTTCAGCAGAGCATTCTCTAAGGGGAACGCGATCGGAACCCTTGTTTCTATCTCTACTTGATACGTGATGGGATCTGGCTGAATGTTTATATTGACAGTCGGTTGGGTGGTCCTACCGGCGTGAGCGGTGGCTCTGTTCGTCATGCCAGGAGCGTTTGCAGATGTCTGTGAGCCAGGAGCCCTTGATTGCACTTGGATATTGTTGACGTTGGCTTGTGGCTGCGGTGCGGGCGTCTGTGGCGCCACTGGCGCTCGTAGCACTGTTTGCGCTGGTGGCGCTGATGGCGCTGCTGGCGGCTTTGGTACTGATGGAGCTGCTGGTGCTGATGGTGCTGATGGCGCAGATGTCGCTGTTTGTGCAGATGGCACTTTTGGCGCGGATGGCACTGTAGGCGCGGATGGCGTTGTTGGCGCGGATGGCGCTGTTGTCGCGGAAAGCGCTGTTAGCGCAGACGGCGCTGTTGGCGCAGATGGCGCTGTGGGCGCGGATGGCGCTGTAGGCGCTGATGGCGCGGATGGCGCTGTGGGCGCGGATGGCGGTATCGGCGCCGCTGGACCTGATGATTCTGATGGCGCTGAGGGCGCTTGTGGTGCCGCTGGTGCTTGTGGTGCTGCTGGTGCTTGTTGTCCTTGCTGCTGTGTCGGGCGCCGGTTGAGCGGAGATTGAACTACATTGATGTGTGCCTACAGAACAACCCATATTTAAATCATATTACTGGAACATTGACGAAATGAGATCGATTAACGGTTTTAACGGACATGCAACCTACTTTAACACAAGCAATCGCTAAAATGCACGTTTTTGTTTTTGCGACAGAACGCCGAGGGTCGAAATTAATCAAGTTGTAAAATAGTCGATCACCGATACTAAAACTTAAAGTAGCACGTCGTCTGCTTAGGTCCTAAAAAGTAGACCGTACGTACCTGCATCGGGATAGGGTGGCGTACCACACTGGCGTCAGACGTGAGACGCGGGTTGCGCTGGCCGACTTGAAAGTTGATGTCGCTGACGGCATGGTAGGCGTGCGCGAAGCTGTGCATTATGTCCGAGACCATGTCCACGGTGCGTTGTGCGCTGATGCGCTCTTCCTCGGTATATACGGGCGGCTTTTGGATTGAAATATCAATAATTAGTAATTTTATTGATACAATTCGCTACGTCGAACAAGTATTTCATGATAATATACATATAAATAACTTGGTATTATTTCTAAGGCAGCGTTTTTTGACACATTTAATACGCTCCTTGTTTCCCAGAAAGGTAAGGCAGAGGTTTACATATAGCACACACAATTTGACAGATTCGGTGCTATAATTTTCCTGATGGCCGTCACTACAGCCGTTATAGCCGTGTCAGCAGAACAACCGCAATAAGCTCTTCTTTCTTGAGTCCTTTAGGATAGCGGGAAGAGTCCAACCTTTAATTTCTATAAACCAGGACACAGGCAAGCCGAGACCCGTTGTCTTACAAGGTATTGCAAGTTTATGAAGAGGGTACTAACCTCAGGATTATTAGCAGCGCGAAGCATCCTGACGTAGTTGGCCCGGTATGGGGCGAATTGATCTTGAAGTGTTTCGAGTTCTTCTAGCAATTGCCCAAGGTCCCGTGGTCTAGAGTGGCGGGCGCGCAATGCTCGAATGGCTCTGTAGCTCCTTTGGTGGGGGGGTCGAGACTCATTCAAATATATCAAAATATCAGTCAGCATACGCTGATGTCTGATATTTTAATATGTTAGTAACATATGTTAGTAAACTAGAAACGATGAGCGGAGATCGGAACAGGGAGTAGAATTTCATAACGATTTCTTTTACAGAATGAAAGGAAGGAAAATACATTAAGGCGCGGCGCAATAGACCTAACGGTTAAATAAAATAGTTTTTTTAGGGGGCAAAGGACTATTTTTAAGGCGAGAGTATGTCAATATTTTTTATTTGGCTCGTACGTGGTAACTTTAACATACAGCTTGCATTGTTGTAAGGTCATTGGAACTTTTACTAACCGTATCCATATTCCAAATTCAAATCGCTTTTAGTGCCAAGGAATTAAAGATATTTCAGATTTAAGCCCACGGTTAATCTTGAGTACTACACGCGCTCAAATTGTGTCCCTCCTTTTGCCTCCCATACTGTGTTGCAAGCTCGTCATTCCAAATTGAACTACCTGTTCTGATCTACAATTATGGGTGTTAGAGAGACAGCAAGGTGATCAAGCGCATTATCGACTTCGATTTGATTCCGAACAAAGTTTTGTTCTAAATCAAATCGAATTCGAATTCAAATTGACATTAAATACGGGGTTATCACACTTTCTACGATCATAGATATAAACGACAATGTGATATAGGCATGAATCATTTGTGAGCTTCGGATATAAAAAAGAACCTGTAAGTAAATCAAAATTAAATGTCTGTTCGTAGGGAAGTCAAAAGCGCAATTTTTGTTTTAAAATGTACGTAATAGTCCGATTTTATGGATACTTTGTTTTAATTACCGGAACATTGCAGAACTCGTTAAAGTCCTTTTTTTATTTGGGATTTGTGTATGAACTGAAGATCATAATATTTAAATTTTGACAGAATAACATCTGTTGCGTCAGCCAGGTTCTTATATTTCATATAGGAAGGATGAGAGATAATAATAATAATATATCCTTGGACATTTCACACAACGCCATATAGTCCCAAGCTAAGCAACCTAATGCTTGTGTTATGGTAACTAGATGGCTGGATAAACTACTTACATACATTTTTTTTTGTAAATACATACATATTATAGATGAATAAATACCCAGACCTGGAACAAATACTTGCAGGTCGTAGTTGATTATATTTATGATCGTAGTTCGTATATCCCCCTTAGAAATTTATTGGCAAAGCAACAATGGATTTTTTTTCAAGCGGCGTTATGATCCAATACATATGATATAATGTATGTAAGAAATAAAATCACACAAATTTTGAACATAATTGATATTATTTTAACTCGTAGGTGCCAGGATGGTATGAAATATGAGTAAGTGGATCGTTTAATTTGAATGATGCGCCCCTTAAATAAATTTCTTATAAAACAATAGAGAGATACCTGTCGGGCGATTCGGTAGATATCTCACCGTGAAAACGTAGAACGTGAAGTTTGTTTAAAGCGAGCTATCTATAGTATCAATCCCTTTGCATTATGTGGAACAACGGCTCACTTCACCTAAGTTTTCACGATGAAATATTTACAGAATCGCCCGGCAGGTATAATATAATAGACATACAGAATAGCACACCAGTACACAAAAAGCAATGGTGAAAGCGAGTTTTTTATTTCAGTATATATATTTATACGTATAACATGTATAAATCAACAGCCAAAGCTAGACCAATTTTAGATTGTAAGGCCGCTTGTACACGCTAAGAAACGTCTTCGGGCCTATAGTGTATTTTTCTTTAGTTGTCTTATTTGGTAAACAAATGTTGCGCGCGACTAATATAAAGATTTCTAGGTAATGTATGTGTCTCTGAAGCTTTTTTTTAATAATTCATGCCTAAGTGTATTATTCAAAGTTCAAGACGTTTATGCTTAACTCAAAGTGTTTGATTGATACGAAATCTAAGAATTTTCGTCCCGTGTTTGTTTATTAAATTGGACACTGTAAAAGAAATACACTATATGCAAGAATAGGGATGATGATAGGGTAAAGAAAAAGAAATTATATTTAGACCATCAGTCAGATAATAACAAACAAAATAGACACGTATTTTTTGCCTTTTCATATTAATAAAAAAATACTTAGATAAAACGCACGTAAGTACGTTCATTTGCTAGTAGAGGAGCTCATAGCTAAGTACTAACAGCCGCACAGGTGGATCCAACGGGTTAAGCTACGCTTGCCGCGGTTGGCCGCGGATGGGTTAACCCGTTGATCCCGGCTGCCATTTGTTCATCTTTGACAGTCGTTACGGGTCGTCAGTACTTCAGTATGTCTTACCAATATATGTATCGTATTGCTCAGTTACTGGGTTGTGGAGGTCAGATAGGCAGTAGCTCCATGTAAAATACTGGGATCCAGCTGCATCCAGTAAGACTGGATGCCGACCCCAACATAGTTGGGAAAAGGCTAGACCGATGATGTGGACCTACCAACGACTGCCCGAGAACAATCTTATCGTTTACACGTTCCCAATCGTCTTGTCTGCAGTAGACACGATAAATGTTCGTACCTAGATCTGACAAAATTCTTGTCGTGTACATGATGAACTGGTCCTATCAGCACCGGTGAAATTTCTTAGTGTGTACAAGCAGCCTTACAGCCCACACTCAAGGATATTTCTTAAACGTAATCAATCACAACTTTCAATTGACCAGCACATGCCAATAAAATTGAAAATGTTCTTAGCTGTCATATTTATTTTTGCCAGCGTCTAAATAATTATACCTATTTGTTAATTATAATTATTGATTAGTTTTAAGAGACGTCCCTGATTATAAAGATAGATATTTGTCAACAAAAAAGTTCGTTATACAGGCCAGGAATTAATTGTTTTAACTTGAGATAAATATATTTTTACAATAAATCCACCTTGTGATTTCAATAATAATATTTAAATGTCAAGCTTATTTCTTGCAAACTTATCTCTTATGTTGACTGCAGACATATATTTTACTAAGGGCAGATTTTTTGAATAGTCAGTTAAGTTTTATTGGAAGAGTATTTATGACAGTTTGACAACTTTCGCATAGAAAATATGTGAAGCCGCCATTTTTATTCTTCAGATAAAAGTTATCAGGTGATTGAAAAATGAACCCTAAGGCTTGGGGCTAATTTAAGTGGAAAAACGCGGTGGAATTTCGTACAACATCGCAGATACAATGTTTTTTCTCCGGCACTTGCAGAAAAATTAGGCCCGGATTCCACCAAAACGGAGATGAGCGGAGAAGTCCAAATTGGAGACGATAAGAGATGTTTTTTAGCTCAAATAACGAAATTCTATTGGTTGTTTAAAAAAACATCTCTCCGTTAGTTTCGTTTCGCTTTGGTGGAGGTCCGGGCCTATAGCTTGCTACGATGAGGCGTTATTACACGAAGGACATTCCGCTGTGTTTTTTCACTCAGGTTTTATCTGCCTCAGATAAATAGACTTTTCCGTACCTGCGTCGTTCATTCTGAGCGCGGGCTGCTGCGTCAGTGGTTTCATCACCATTTTCGTCAAGTAGGGGTTCGGGCTGCATTCAATCATACATAAACAAGTTTAAATATCTTAAATATTTTCAGTTTTATGTTAATAACACGATGTAAGTATGTGAGAACCATTTCACACCAATACAATGATGATAAGCTATGTTACAGATGTCTTTATCTATATCTACTTGTTTGGCGGATGATTTGCAAAATGTCTGCTCATTTATTTATCGGTGCATCAGATTAGGTATAATTAATGACTGTCAGTAATTACTTTTTAGATATTCATTACAACTTTCACAGTAAATTATAATGTCGAGCCCATTGTTAATGACACATACATTCGGATAGTTAATATCCCCAGGTCCCTCAACAATCTAATCAAGAGAAAAATTATTTACGAAATAATGATTATTAATAAAAGTACATTCATACTACACGATATCTATCTAACAATACATCAACTAAGCCTCATAAGCTCACTAGGGACTTTCGGAGGAGTTAACGCAACAAACTGAAAACAAAAATCATGCAACAACACGGTGGCGGAACCATAAAATTGAGTTTCTCGAGCAATAAATTATTCTTACAAGACATTTTGTATTGATACCAGATTCGAGCACGAACTTTTTGTTGTAAAGCCATCGTCATCTTCTATATCGTAAAAATGAATTGCTACTCGTCGGTAAGCGCGCATCACTTGAGAACCGCTCTGATTAGGCTATTTGTTGTTTTATAATGTTCGTAATAGGCCGAATCAGGTTCTGCGGGAAAGAAGATATTGAAAAGTTGCCGGGCAAGGTGTATAATTCGGGAAAAATGAATGTCCCTTTTTCTAAGGGTGTTTGACAGTATGGATACTTGGTCTGTTCAGTAAAACACTCGTTTTGGGAATGATCCTAAATTTTATTTCCAAACCCTTATTACACACGAGTACAGGTCTCCCAAAGTGATAATGCGCATAGAAATCTTCGCCACTGTTCGGCAACGGTCGTATTCCCCGAGCGTCGGAAGACGATATGTATATAGAGTGGTTAAGTGCATTTTCTTCATGCATAATTTAGTAAGATTATGTGTTTTGTCCTAAAAGAGATAAATATTGATTTATCAGTAACGAAATTTGATTTAATAATTCCATGTTGGTAAATAGCAAGCTATAATTCATGTAAGCCTAAATCTGATTTTTAATATGTTTTTTCTAGTACTTATTATGTATTTTACGTAGGTATTTTTAATTTTTTAATATTGAAAAAACGTGAAAAATGTTAGTATATTTAAATATTTTACAAAATTAACTATTTAAAATTGAATAAGATAATTAAAGTTGAAATTAAATTCACCTTTGAAAACAAAACCAAGAAGGGTGTGTAATAGTAGCTCTATATAATTCCAGACAAAGAGAACACGTGCAGTCACCACCAATATAACAAGACGACTGACGGACCTTTGACTGACCGCCGACCGCCGCCGACCGCCCTATTGACTCCTATTTCTTTCGAACAAGGTGCAAAATGCAAGTGCATTGTTAAGGACTCGAACAATTCAATGATTCGGGTGTTTCCGGGACTACGACGATTAGCGAAGATCTGCATGTGCATTATTAATTTGGGAGTACTGTACAAAGGTCATACGTTGTTGTCGTTGGTGCATGTGCGCAGGACTCACTAAGCGATGCCATAGATTCTGTTAAATGACGTAATAATAACGGGTCTTCATTATCTTCGTCGGTGCAAAAAATTCTGCAGGTAATCTTAATGAGGTGCCATAAATCATTGTAGCGGAACTGTAGTTTGTCCTCATAAATGACCGTGCGTAATCCAACAAGTACGCTGTTTAATTCTTGAACCCATCGTTGTTTATTCCCTTTTTCAGTTACTGCTGTCTTGAGAGTACGGTGAAATCTTTCTACGAGTCCATTTGATTGCGGATGGTAGGCAGTAGTCTTGACACACCTAGTTTGTTCATTTGTTTTTGAAATAATGATGACTCAAACTGGCCTCCTTGCTCCGTTGAAATGCGCAGTGGGCAACCGAAGCGAGTAATCCATGTATCGTATATTACTCTGGCGACGGTCTCCGCGCTATGTAACTGACTGGCACAGCCTCGGGCCATCTGGAGCATCGATCGATAACTGTGACGCAAGTATCATCCTTCTGATGGGGTGAGTGGTCCAACTATGTCGACATGTATGTGTTCAAATCTTCTTGATTCGGAAAACTGTACCAGGTGAATTTTAGAACGTTCATATGTAATGCAACATCGCGTCCATTCAGAAACGTCACTGTTGTGTGTTGAATATTTCACAATTTAATGAAAACTAAACGAATTTATAACAGTACTTAAAATGTAGGTAAATTAGAGGGGTATTTTTTTAATACGGGAATAGGCCCATTGTCTTCAATTTATTTTTACGACTTATACTTTATGGATCTACCGTCGTGTCATCATTTATACCACTATATAAATACTATGTTACCAATAAAACATATGATATGCTCAACTGCTCATACTGCTACAACAAAACAACGGATTACCTCGTCGTGCTGCGTACCGGTAGCGGGTTCCGTATCCATGTGCTCTGAAGGGCTTTCACCGCTTGCTGGTGAACTCCTATTTTCCTACAGTAGGCACATTGACAACATAAACAACTATATACGAAAACAACTCTATCTATTTATCGCAAAATATGATAAATAGAATGGGTACATATATATTTCAAAGCGACTACTGAATTTTGACGATTCGATGGGTTTATTTATAGTGGAAGAAAATTAACGAGCAATATGCGAATGTGAATATGGCAATATAAAATTAATTCTTTGTGTAGTCTGATCATCGAATCCTCAGAACGATTGAAAGTTACCTGAAATGTAACAAAACAAAAACATCAACATGCATATCATTCAGGACTATCTGTAATATCATGCAAAGTTCAAAGGGATCTATCGGGTAGAATATATTTATATAATTTTAAAACAAAGTGGACTCACATTTATAAACGCCATGATACAGAAAAATATGACTTGTTTAACAATTTTTTTAAATTGTACTTATAAACCTTAATATAATCAAAAATAATATTATTAATATATAGTTATTAAATTATTTATTTCGTTAAATTGACTGATCGAATGCGTTAAATATTATTCCATCAGAAATAAAAATTTAACATGGCAACACTTCCATCACTCGAGCACTGCACTGTCCAACTGTAGAAGACGTAGGGTAGACGGTTACAATTAGCCCTGTCTACTACCCAGTAAATATTGTTTCATATTATCACATGGATCGATGCAGGGTAGTTAATGGCAACCATTGTTAAAAATAGGATAAGGAAAGACAGGGACATTAACATGATACAGCCATTACTGCAAACACTATCAAAATTACTTTTGAATAATAAAATACTGTACTACGACACACCTTATTTTTAGAATACCATGCCTTCCTTATAATACGTTTTACCTCTCCTTCGACGTGTGCTCTAAGGGAGGCAAGCGATGATTTGATCTCAGCTATCATCCGTCGGATGAACTCGAGTCTACCGGTGGTTGGTGACATCGACATGGCTTGTTGTTGTTGCTCCATGAAGAATTCAGGAGGCCCACCAGCGAGTGACTAGAATAGTAGAAAAATGTAGTTCCGTTTATTTAAGTACACCATGAAGTTACAGATTGATACATGTTATTGTTTTACCTGTACCGCGTGTTCACAAGTAAGCTAACTTTTGCTGTCGGCTGTTGGAATGTTTATCATTAAGATAAGTTGTGCACTTATGAATTTGATTAACGTATTAATTAAACGAATGTATATAATTCTTTTATGAAATTGGAATTTCCGGTGGACTTTCCATCAGAGTCACCCCACGCGCCATTCGAGAGGCATCAGGTTGTCCTCTCGGAGTACGACAGTTCGCCATCTCGAAGCGATTGCTGATCCCACCGGCACCGTCGTGCCCAGAATTACTGTTGGATTTGCTCAACGCGCTGTTTTTAAACACGCTACTATAGAATAAGAAAACAATAATAATTACCATGAGCCTCCGTATCTGTTGCTGCATATTCGAAGTGCCATTTTGGCTTTCGGGTCCTAAGAAAGGAGGAGCAGGACTTGGACCCGTTCGACCCTCCGGACTGGGGGGTGCACGCTGTACCAAGTGCACTACCTTGCCTTTGACATCTGGAAACCGAAACATATGAATACGTTATGTCTCCATAAAGTGAGCAAAAATGTTTAGACCACTGACCATGCATCGCGCAAGCACAGTTTTAATCCAGTGAACTAGGAAATTCTTTGTAATTATGGAGAAATTATATTCCTCTGTCGCTGAAACTTTGCAGTGTGATAAAGTAATGTTTATTGATAACAGTTGACCACTTCTCCAACATTTTTTTTAATTTAGAAGTTAGGTATTTTATATTTATACCTAAACATGAAAATCATTTCTAGATTTGGGTGGAAAATTGCTCCGTCCAAAATTCCGTCGGTATATGCCAGTATATACTAAGATGTGTAGGTATGTTTCGGTATCCAACAATATTTTGATTTGTGAGAGCCAGGAGGAATAAATACCTATTTTGTATCATAACTTGTTTCGGAAAATTCCTCCGTCAATATTTCTTTTTTTGTATGTTTTAATTTCGTTAAATGTACCGCTATGTACAATGATCCAAAAGATTTAGTATTTATAACATAGAATTATGGTCTTTTGCCAATCACTAAGGAAGATTCTCCGTCTCTTTTTATTAATTTTTCAGTCATAGTATACATAAATGAAACAGTTTTTTTTAAAAGATCCAATAATATGTCGGCATAACATATGGATTACGAGCTAGCGGCGAGGGCAGTGCGGAGTGCGGGATGGGGAGGGCGCGGCAGGGCGTGGGAGGACGCGGCATCACGCGTTCGCCGGGGGAACTTTGGACGGAGCAATTTTCCACCTTGATCCAGAAATGATTTTTCATGTTTAGGTGTAAATACCTAACTTCTAAATTTAAAAAATGTTGGATAAGTGGTCAACCGTTATCTATAAACATTACTTTATCACACTGCAAAGTTTCAGCGACAGAGGAATTATCACCTTGTTGATTGGACTCTTTACTGCATGGCAAGCATATAATGCGGTATGTATATAAGGTAGGTTGTTTTTAAGAAAACTAAATGACAGTTAGACTGTACCATATTCCGAGAGTTTCTTCTCATCCTGTAGCACTCGGCCGCAGAATATGAGTCGCTGTAGGCTGGGCTCTATGCCCATCTGCTCCCTCACTTTCTCTTTAAGTTGTTCCACCGTGATCTGAAACATGCAAAATAAAACGTTGAGCTCAATGCTTCAACAATAAGTTTATGAAGCCACAATTACATATTCAAATATTTCAGTAAAGGCTTGCTCCATCATCCTCTATTATTAGTTACAGACTAGATCTGTCTCCCAAAGAAATAAGCCCCTCTGACACACGGTTTCAAAATTGAGAAAACTAGCAAATCTCAACAGAGTATTCTCAAATACGTAAGTATGCGCTTAAGTTTTTTGCGTTTCACAAGTTAAAATGGAAATTCGTCAACCATAAACAACTAATCATTTTCTAAAGTATTCTTGATCAAAGCTAACACGTTCCAATGTACATTAAGAAAGGTACTTTTAAAAACTCACAATAAAATAAAATTAAAACAGACTGAAAAAGTAAGTTAATTTTAAATACCGGCTTTGATCTCAACAAATCTAATGTCTAACTGTACGTAAATAAACACAAGTGTCATTGGAATTCTGTTAGTATTTTTACTTAAACTACCTATTGTTCCAATTAAAATGGATAAAGATAAGAAAAAAGATCGCCCAACCATACTCTAGAGGAGAAAGAAAATATTCTTTCAATAATAAAGTACCTACATGATAACTTATAATGTTTACCATAACATAGTTTTACGTTTCACTACATTAATTATTTAGATGTTTGTGAAATGGTTTGTGATTATTATTGCAGTAGCTGCCACTGTTTAATAGACTGCAAAAAAACTAAGTGCACCTTTCAATTGTGTTTCGTGATGCTACCTGGTCTCTGTTAAAGGTTTCTTAGGATGAAGAGGGAGAGTTTCAAAAAGTTGTCATAAGATACCGAAGGTATTTAATAGACTGCAAAAAAACGAAGTGCACCTTTCAATTGTGTTTCGTGATGCTACCTGGTCTCTGTTAAAGGTTTCTTAGGATGAAGAGGGAGAATTTCAAAAAGTTGTCATAAGATACCGAAGGTATGCGTAACCACTATCTCCAAAAGCATGATATGACAAAATTTGCCAGCTTCAAATTGAGAGAAATGAAGAAAAATTAAAGAGAATTATTGAATGTTGAAAGATTATTGATATACTAGCTTCCGCCCGCGGCTTCGCCCGCAAAATATGACGACAAATTATACACATAAACCTTCCTCTAGAATAACTCTATCTATTAAAAAAAACCGCATCAAAATCCGATGCGTAGTTTTAAAGAGTTAAGCATACATAGGGATATAGGGACAGAGAAAGCGACTTTGTTTTATACTATGTAGTGATTTACGTATGTAACGATTTTTGTTTGAAGAGATATTTTAATTACTGTAGTTTTATTCGTTAGGTTTATCTATAAAACTAATATTAACGTTACAACAAAGTAAATCTGATACATTTTCGATAGCCAAAATTGGTGCGTCAACTTTCAACTGCTTAGCTTGACGATGACAATATTTTGAGTATTGTCAAACTCGTTTTTCTCAGTTCAGAAACGTAACTGACGACCATTTGCATGAGTTAAACATACTTTCTGTCAAAGGAGAACGGCAAGCGTATATGAAGGTTTTGTACACCTAAAAAAACTCGTGTTTAGCCACTAAACATTTACATTTAATAGGTAAACATATAACATAATTGAGGCTTTTATTCGTGGATTTTATAAAATTGGGGTTCTTAACTTATATGCATTTTTTAGAAGTTAGGTTATGTTTTATTTTGTCTCCCGCACAATCGCCATCGGCGGGCCAGGTGCAATAATTATGATCATTAGAATAACATAGGAGTCTTTATCGACTTGATAGTGGTTTCGTGGTTTCTGGTAATTGACAGTTTAGTTTTTGGTTGAGTTGACCATAATAAACTAACTTATATGTTCCGTCAAATCTAAAAAACCAACTACTTTTCATTTAGAGGCCAAAAAGGTGGCTTTTTTTTGAGGCTGGGAAATCATCTAATGACTTCTCCCGCTCTGGGTGGAGCAGAAGGTAGTGTCAGACTGACTAAAACCCATCCATGTTCCTTCCGTAGCTCTTTATGTTCTGGGGTAGCGGTTACCCTTTCGGACAATGCCCCTTACCACAGCTTAGCGAATAGCGACTTAAATAGCCACCAAAGAAAGTGGTTCAGTTCAGTTTATGCATGAAAACGTGAGACAGAATTACTCTCACATTTATAATATTAATATTATGGAACTTGGCTCCAGCCTGACTTCATTACTTGAGTAGATAATATGGTAGGATAGGTATATACTCGGAATAAATGAAACAATAATTCTCATATAATATAATGAATTTATTTTATTCAGCAGGTCAACCTGTTAATTCATATTCTTATAATAACCTCATCTAGGAAGGGAGCTGGTCGCGTCATACCCTCATAGCGAGCATACCCTAGGTTCCAGAGGATACTCATAACATGTGAGCACCACCCTACAGTTCTAAGCCCCACAATGCAGTTGCAACAATAAATTGTTATTGCTTCCCGCCCATTCATATTTCTTTCTATGACAATAAAAACAAAGTACGTCTTTCCTGATGAATGGCGAGATTTTATTTTTGCTCGAAGCAACAAAGGATTTGTTCCCTCCAATCCAGGTATTTGGTCTCGACTCACTTCCAAGGTGTATATGCCATGAAATCTAAAGTGCTCACCTACATATGACCGTGCCTGTTTAATCTGATAGGTGCCACAAGCAAAAAGAATTAATTCGTCCATAGATAGTCTTGGGAATACCATGGTTGTGCCATCAATAGGACCAAATATTGCATTGCGTCTGTTTAAGTTAAGTTCTGATACTAAATCAGCAATCGTGTTTTGGAGGAACATACGTTCATTTATAATATTCACAAACGCCTCTGCATTTGGAGAGTCGGTGAATTGGGTGGCAAATGCGTTAAGTAGCGCAGCAGCTATTTTAAAATCGTCCATTATATGTGAACAGGCGCGATTAAAATATTCGTGACGAAACATTTTAAAGTCTCTTTTGAAGCGGCCATTCACAGCTTCAATCACCCATCTGTTTATAGTCACACACCGCGACCTGTTTGCTTCAAGGGTGGTCAACTGTGAATGACCGTCTTCTTTGGTTTCTGGCATATGGCCTAAATAGCCTTTATCGTGCAATGCATCCATGCAATCCCGAAACCCGCGATCTACGACGAAAATATCATTTTCATTATAGAAATTATTAAAATCCGGATCATCTAACAATTCGCGCATTATTGTCGCATCATTTGTGGTGGCACTATATGGACCTCGAACATCAATGATGTACCCATTACAACAGCACAAAATGAATGGTTTGACCAAATTCCTGTATTTATGGAGGGAATATGTATCCTTCTGAAACAAATAGTTAGAACTCTTCTGAGTGTATAAATATGTTGCATCTGCAATGGTTATAGCGGGTTTTTGCTGTTGTGGGACATCAGGTTCACAGAAAATACCATCAGCAACAATAGAATTCTTTGCTGCCACTTGCTCCCGTGTCATGTGGCCAAATCCTATATTTCGGGGCACATAGTCCCGTAATATAATATTTCTGGCCTGACATTAACATTTCCAATGTTCTTTGGGGAACTTGAAAAAGACAGGCTAACCTGTCTCCAGAGTCTCCTGTCCTTAATTTGCACAAAAGCGCTGTCAATGCAAAACTACCCCGATGCATATTTTTAAGGTTGGGTGTTTCATCCAAAATCTGTTGGTGTTGCCTCTTCGTGAAACCTATAAAATACAGGACTTGATGATCAGGGTAGTTTTGAATATTTTCATAATTCACATTATTTAAGCCTTTCAGGCTTTAAATGTATCCAGGCTATATTCTGCCGAATACAAACTCGCATACTGCTCATTTTCTAAATGTTGTCTGCAGATACGGGCACCTCTTGGTATAAAATAATTAAAATGTAGCAATACACGGCGTCGAGTGTCTTCCGGTATAGAATGTCGCTCTGGCCCACTGCATTCTTGAAAAATGCAATGTCTTGGTGTTTCAGCTGCTCGTCTCATATTCGGCAATGAAATAGATTGAGGTTGCTGAACAACATCATTCTCATTTGCATTTATTTGCGGGTTCTCTATTTCTTGTGGTGGCATCTGTAAAAAAATAGTATGAATCTCAACAGGTATGTGATGTTATACCCAAAATACAAGTGCATGTAATACTTAAGGATTTTTACTTTAAAATCCACGTAATGTTAACATAAAAAAGGTGATCATAACACTTTACCTGCTGGTTCTCCATCAAGTGGGAAACCGTTTCCATTATCCTCTGTTCTTCCGTGGCAAGCAAAGGATTTGGAGACTGGTTGTCTGCCTGTGGTGGGACCGGTGGTACTTCCGTCGTTCTTGATGCTCGAAGCCAACATGGTACACAAGCCTCGTCATTTTGGGTGAGCTAAAATCAGATGAAATCATGATAATTCCTGACAGTCTGAGACCATTTACAATATATAACATGTAGTTAGTATGGTGATATTAACGTCCTATAACCATACTGCTGTTAAAAAAATATTTTTATAAATAGAAAAGATAAAAGCTATACACTACCTGCTGTGGTTGGATCATTTGAGATATAACATTGGATATTCTTTGTTCAGCTTCATTTGCTCCATCAACTAAAATTCTTCGTCTATTAATCCTTAATATAGATCGTCCACATATAATGCAGACATGTTGATGACCAACTTGTCTTCTGGGCATATTATCAGAGGATGTTGATCCGTGTGTTGCTAGTTGCCAGCAAGCATGGCAAATATGGTCTGATGGTGTCAACTATAAATAGACAATTAAAATAAGCTCAAGTTATTTATTTTATCTACAACATATTACACAGTAGGTAAATATTATAATAGTATTTGTACCTCTCTAGGATATGTCCATAGCCGAATCGTATTCACCAGAACATCACTCTCATCTGTCAGAGCGTGCCGCCTGATGCGACTCAATCGAATGTTACAATTAATGCATTTAACATTCGGCATTGTTGTCACAAAATGATAAAACACTTCACAAACAACACTGCGACAGCAAAAAAAGTGTCCTTATCACTGAGCGTCTTTGTCGCAAAAATAATAAAAGCGTCCTTTCGCGATACAATCACTTTCGTATACGGAGGAACAGAGGGCTCAACTCGACGTAGATAAAAGTTATGGTAGCTAATGTTTTGAAGAGTACAATGCACATGAAACGCAGCAAATTCAAATTCAAAATTTTTAATTCAGATCAAAGGGATCCATATAGTGTTAGTATGAGCTTAGCCTAAGTTAGTACAAAACACAACAACACCATCAACAGCACGAACGCCATTAAAAGTAAAACCATTTGAGTTGTCAAGATAACGTGGGAATCTGTCATCTGCCAAAGTAGTTTTTAAAAAAACTACTTCAACTTCCAGCTGCGTTTTGTTGTAATTTTTTTACGTTTTGTTTTATGTAAAATTAATTATGGTTTTTTCACTATTCCCAACTTTTCAAAATGTAAAGATTATAGATAAATTAACCTTTTTTGTTGCTTATTAAATTGTGTAAATATGAACCCAAACCAAACATTTTATGAGGTGTACAACAGCTGCCGTTCTCCTTTGAGTAATTACTCAAATTTTGATTAGAGTTTGAGAAAAACTTAATACAGAAACTTTTTTTTTAAGTCATACTTAAGTACAGACAGATTCTTAATTCAGAAAATGGGGCTAAGTTGATTCTCGATATGGACTCAAGTGTGACTAATAGGACACAATTAATTTTTCTATTGTTTCTGATTATATTTGATACTAGCACTTTGCCCGCGGCTTCGCTCCCGTGGTCTTTCCCGTGGGACCCGTTATTTTTCCCGGGATAAAAAGTAGCCTATGTTTCTCCTAGAAAACTAAGCTTTCCAACGGTGAAAGAATTTTTAAAATCGGTCCAGTAGTTTTTGAGCCTATTCATTACAACCAAACAAACAAACAAAGTTTTCCTCTTTATAATATTAGTATAGATTTCAATAGTTAGCGGCTTTGTTAACTCTAGACTTTTCTTGGTTTCATTACTTCGATAGCGAGAGAAGGTCTGGATCTAAGATTATAAATAGTTTTCGTATTCTAAATGAGACTGAACTGAGTCGGAATGAGACCCATTGGTAAATGTTCTAAACATTTTTATGGTGTGCATAATAAAGAATATTGTATTCTATTCTAAGGACGCAGGTATTTAATATATTCAGTCTCCCGTAGCTAAGATGCATAACATTATACGCAGCATTAAGATAACATAATATTGACGGAAACGTCTATATCGTCGTACATAATATACGTGAAAATAAATTTGAAACAGCTAGTCAATACTAGCCATTATCTATCGCAATCATGCCACCGGAAATTGGAAATTCACATAGGTATTCAAATATAGATGCAGGAACAAAGGCAGACGAGGGCGGTAAAAACTGCCGCCTCCCGTCGGCACAGAGTTAGGTCCGGGGACCAGGATCGATCACGCGCAGCCAGCGCAGCTCTCAATATAGCTATCCGTATCTACAAATAATGCGGCTAGACTCATAATTGAAACAGACTACCATGGCAATAAGGCCGCGCCCTAACGTTATCCCCGCCAGGTCAGACGGCAGCGGACGGAGTGCGTTAGCCAGATGGACATGAGTAGACATTCGATCAAAAATGATTATCATAGCGTAGTAAAGCACGTGGTTCGTTATCGAACAGGGCCGCAAATTCAGATATCTATCTGAACCTTTGACATTATAAATAAACCACATTAATTGTGGTTTTGTCAATAATATCTCTAATGTAATAACAAAAAGACGTTTTGAAATATTAATTATTTTTTAATTGAGTAAGTAAGTTAAAACCTCATAAAAAATAAGTCACGTTTTGGTTCCCCCATCTATTGTACCAGGCCGAACAAAACAATATTTGTATGATTTCTTTGCCCCCTCCGTTAAACCGGTCTCTTTACAATTAGTTTGGCTTCTCCAAGCGGGTCTTTCAATAAGATGGAGATGTAGGTAGGTACTGAGTCTGTATGAATATATTTCGCTGGATGTCGTTCCTCTTCTACTCTAAAATAAAGTTTAGATTTCCAATTAAACCTGACTAACACGAGCAATTCTTACCACGTTAACAATCGCGGCAAACCCACTATTTCAAGCTTGCTAAGTAGAACTTGCTTGCGGAAGTCAACTTCTTCCAATTTTGTCCAAAATCTAAACTTCGCTCTAAAGAAGGATCCAGAAACTTCGTCCGGTAAATAAGTTATGAGAGACGACGCTAACCAGCGTCCCTCAGTAGCCTCGCTTGCATTTAATCAATAAATTAAAACATATACGTAGGGCGAAGGTGTATTCAGCCGGTTGTTCAGAGCAGATGCATGCGCAGTACGATCGCGAAATCAATGGTGTACAGGATAGGTATGGCGACTTTGTCGGCGTACCCCACCCCACGAAGTTTGCATGAATAGATTTGATTAACCCCTCATGGCGAATATGAGGGGTTAAAAGCCGGTTTGATTATAAGAGCTCAACGATTTATACGGCTATATTTGCTGTCGTTTCGAGAGAATTCTTCTTATGATCATGGGGTTCATCCGACATTTGAGGGACTTCAAATAATAAAAAAATGCAATCGCGCTTTTTTCCTTATAGCCTCTTTTGAACACATTAAAACCAATTTACTGCTGTTGCCTATTGCAAACATTACTTTATAAATTGAATCACTACATAGTATAAAACAAAGTCGCTTTCTCTATCCCTATGTATGCTTAAATTTTTAAAACTCCGCAACGGATTTTGATGCGGTTTTTTTCGAGTGATTCATGAGGAAGGTTTTTGTGTATAATTTGTCGACATATTATGCGGGCGAAGCCACGGGCGGAAGCTAGTAGATTATAAACTAAATGACCACCGTTAAATATCTTAGCGAGAAAAATGTAGGTATAAGTTGTTTTTTTAACTGTGGTAGCTAAAAGTTTATAGTACTAAGACTGTGTCTACTTGGTAGGCAAATTAAGAACAATAATATAATCAAATACATTTATATTGATGTTTATAAAGTTGTTTCAAAAGCAGTTAGGGTTCCCGACGTGTAATGTACTTTTGATTTCGCGCGCATTTCTGAACGACACAATGGCGGGGTGCGGGCGAAGTTGCAATGTGTAGCGCGGTAGCGCGGGCTTTGTAATTTAAGTCACCATGAGTCGTTACACGGGAGAGCAGGGCGCGTTTTCTGTCTGCACATTTTATGAGAATGCTCGATCATATGTGACTGACTGTTCGACGCCTTTATCGCAGTGAATTCGAATTGCGGCGCACCAGTGAGTGTCCAAGCCCAAATTTAATTAAGAAATGGATTGAAAGATTCGAAAAGACAGGATCGTCGCAAAAAATACGGCCTCGCGAGCATCACGGACCGACGAAAACATTCAGCGAGTTCGAGAAACTATACGCGCGAATCCACGAATGTCGGAGCGCAAACGTTCATCGACTTTGGGAGTGTCTAGATCGACATTGCAGCGAATTTTAAGGCTTGATTAGATATATAGATTATTACATCCTTATAAGATGCAGTTACGACAGGAATTAAAGGCAGAAGACTTCGAATCGAGATTGAGATTTGTAAATGAAATGCGCAATAAGTTCAATCATTTCAATAACATCCTGTTCTAGGATGAAGCCCATTTTTACCTGAACGGATTTGTAAATAAACAGAACTTAGGTATTGGGCAGCAGACAATCCGCGGTTGAAACATCAGAAGCCGCTACACTCACCGAAAGTTACATTTTGGGCCGCTTTTGCGAAATGGGGAATCATCGGACCATTTTTTTTTAGAATAATCGTAGTCAAGCGTTCAATTCAGACTGGCTATACTATACTGCCTGCCATGCTGAGAAGTTTTTTTAGTTCCAAAGCTGCAAGAATCGCGAGGCTATAACAGGAGCACTTGGTTCCAGCAAGATGGGGCTACGTGTCACACCTCAGATGAGAGCACGAGGTGGTAAGAGACAAGTTCCCACAAAAAATAATTTCACGCAGGGGTGACATCTCCTGGCCATCAAGAAGCCCCGATATCGCTCCAACAGACTTCTTTTTATGGGGTTATCTTAAGAGCAGAGTAGGTATACTCTATTAATCCAACAACTTTGCAGCAACTGAAGCTAAACATTCTGCAAGAAATGGAATCCATTTCGATGATAACTCTAACGAAAGTTTTCCAAGATCAAGGATATCACTTGGATGAATTAATTTTTTAAAAGTTAATTTTTATATAAATTTCATTTAATTTTCTTTAAATTGTAATAAATAAAGTTCAAAAAAATTAAACAGCTTTTATTTCCTTGAATTTCCAAAAGTGCATTTCTCTCTGGGCCACATTGTATAATAAATAAAATATATTACGGTCAAAGTGGGAAATAAATACTATAATACAGGCATTCTGATAACTATCCATTTTGTATGTACTGAAAATTCGAGACCTTAATAGTTTCTGAAGTTAAGGCTAGCCGAATGACCGCGCCCATGCCCACGCGCGAGACTTCTTATTTTTTGATTAATATTTAACGTTTTATTTAAGCACAGCTTTGGATGTTAGTGAAAACCGGATATTCCTTATTTTGTTAAACAGAGAAAAGTATGTTAGAGTGAAAAAACCGTTTAACCCAAAAGATTGTTCGCCTATTAGAAACCGCTTGGTTTTAAGAGCTCAACGATTTATACTGGTATATTTATATTTATTGTCGTTTCAAGAGAATATTTCTTATGAACCTATGGGGTTCATACGACATTTGAGGAGTTAAAGCTAGGCTTCAGTTCATTAAAAAATGCAATCGCGCTTTTTGCCTTATGGCCTTCTGCACACATTAAAACTAATTTATGGCTGTTGCCTATCGCAAAAATTACTTTATATTGATCAGATTATCCAACGCGGCGCCATAATGGTGACATACATACGTTTTCACATTTTCATTTCAAGAAGACATTTCCATTAAACGTTATTATTTTCGGATTTATTTAAAATGCTAGAAAATCTATCAACATTTATATGATTAATGGGCAGTAGCCCTACCTGTGTGTTAAATTAATGTCACCATTGTAGCGCCACGTTGTATAAGAGATGACCACCCTTAAATATCTTAGCGAGAAAGGTGTATTATTCGGTTTTTTAGCTGTGGTATCTAAAAGTTTATAGTACTCACGCCCGGTTTCTGATTTGAGAAAAGCAGCAAATCTCAACAAATTATTTTCAAATGCTTTTTTTTTGCGTGACTATGGGTAAAGATGAATGTTTCGAACTACCGGTCTAATCGACGAACACCGATTATCACGAGGACACCATTACTGTAATTTAAACTGACGCTCTACTTAAGCCTGACCCCGCATCTGAGCAATACACAATTCACTGAACCTATTAATATACTATACCCGTAAGTGCTGCAAACATTAGGGGTTTTGATGCACAAAAAACCTGAATATGGACAAGGGTTAAACAACGATTTACCCCATATTTATAATACAATTTTGAAAATCAATTTCCAAGAGAAAATATCTCTAGGAAAATGTACCAAATTCAGTGAATGACACAATCATTTATCAGACCCAGTTAGGCATGGGACTTGGTTTAGGGTAGACGTCAATGTGAGTCAACACAACAACAGTATTAATAGACTCAAACTGATCCCCCAGCTCAGTGATGCTGGAAGTTATTTTCTATGTCTTGGACAAAACATTGTTCAGATATTGTCAAACCAGTAGAAGAGGATGATTACTCTTATGGTAACAACCCATATGCAACGATAAAAGTCTTTTACGCTGGCGAAAAAAAAAGGCCAATCCATAAAAATGCCAACTACTTTTACCACAACACGTCAGGGAAACTCGTGTGGTCCACTTTTAACAACCAACTGAGGAACTGATCTGAGACGATACAAGACACCACAGTCCTCATATCAAGCAAGGAAATATCAACCAGCAGAACAATACAAACAGTACCAGCCACAGCACGCTGTGAGAAAGCCCAAGTACCACCACTACGGGACTAGTGCTTGACACTAGCGGACACATGCTGTAAGATTAAAAAAATTCTTACTTTGTTGGCAAAAGAACTGTTACGTGTTTGAATATTAAATCATGTCCATGGATACTCAATACTTTTTACTGACACCTTATTAGTCACATCTCAACAATAGTTACAGAATTATGTTTTAACTGATGATGAGATACAGTCATTACAATAATTTACTGACATGTGAAGGTGCAATTTCTCTTTGCCCACCATGTAAAGAACAATGCATACAAAGTGCTTTTTTTATTAAAAAGCCATATACTTTACACAAAATACTATTAGAACATCATAAATATCATGGCGTAGTTATGTGACTAAGTGTGTGATGAACATCATAAATATCATGGCTTATTTATGTGACTAAGTGATGACTAAGTCCAATTATAGGACGATGAGACTTCATCTAATAATGCCATTTTACTAGTCATTTGTATCAAAAAGTTACAGATTTTAATTCTGTATTAAAATAACTCGTATTTATTATTTCATGTTTGGAATCTCAATTTTCCTAAAAAAACTTAACATCTGCAATAATCTGCATAGTAAATGTTATATCGAGAACGAAGCTGAAGTATAATAAGTGATCAAACGAACTTACCAGTTGTGATATTCGATCATTATTATATTCGTATAAAAAAGGTAGGGTCCCTTTTTTCTCTCCCACGGGAATTATTACACATGTGCGTTTAGTTTTCGCTTTCAGCTCTGAACATGCGTTTGGTTTCGACTGGCGTCAGAAGCAGCATTATAATCTTCGAATGAAGCCCATCATATCATATAATAATGATCGAACTTCACAACAGGTAAGTTCGTTTGATCACTTATTATTATTGCAGCAGCTGCCAAAGTTTAATAGAGTGCAAAAAACTAAGTGCACCTTTTAATTGTGTTTCGTAATGCTACCTGGGCTCTGTTAAAGGCTTCTTAGGACGAAGAGGCACCGTCATCTACCCCGGTCGCGATGGGGAATGGAACCGGCGAGAGATGTCGTGCGGTGTCCCACAGGGATCGGTTCTGGGGCCGCACCTGTGGGACATCGTCTACGACTGGGTGCTGCGGGCCGACCTCCCTGACGGCGTCAGCGTAATTTGTTACGCTGACGACACGCTGGTCTTGGCGCAGGGAAGGTCGCATCAGGCGGCGGCCGACGCGATGACACGCGGTGTTGCGATAGTCGTTGAGAGGATCCGGCAGTTGGGTCTCGAGGTGGCATTGCACAAATCCGAGGCCATGTCCTTTCATGGGCCTCGGAATAGGCCACCATCGGGATCCCAACTTACGGTAGGAGGGGTTCACATCGGCGTCGAGACCACGATGAAATACCTGGGTCTGGTCCTCGACAGCCGATGGAATTTCGTGGAGCATTTCCGACGTTTGGCCCCCAAGCTGGAACGGACTGGGGCCGCCTTAAAGCGGCTCTTGCCCAATTTGAGGGGGCCAAACGCCTCCTGCCGGAGGCTTTACGCGGGAGTCGTGCGGTCCATGGCCCTTTACGGGGCCCCGGTGTGGGCGCGTTCATTGCGGCGGCGAGCCGCCCACTACCTGAACGCGCCCCAAAAGGTGGTAGCCATTCGGCTAATCCGGGGGTACCGCACGATCTCGGGCGAGGCGGCGAGCCTCCTTGCCGGACTGCCGCCGTGGGATCTGGAGGCGATAGTCCTCGCGCGCCTGTACGAGTGGCGCGCGGAGGTACTAAGCCGGGGGGAAACTCCGTTTCCGCAGCAAATTGCGGCGGAGCGGACGGACCTCCGGCGCGATCTCATGGCGGCCTGGAATCAGCGACTGTCGCAACCCAGCGCAGGGCACGCCACGATAGTGGCGGTAAGGCCCCTCTTTGAGGAGTGGCTAGAGAGGCGTCACGGCGCCCTCACCTTCCGCCTGACGCAGGTCCTCACCGGACATGGATGTTTCGGGAGGTTCCTGCACATCATCAGGCGGGAGGAAACGCCCGGGTGTCACCACTGCGAGGATCGCCCAGAGGACACGGTAGAGCACACGGTGCAAACCTGCCCCGCTTGGGCGGAGCACCGCCGTGTCCTCGTAGAGGCGATCGGCGGCGGCGACCTCTCGCGCCCGGCCCTGGTGCAAGCCATGGTCCGGGGCGAGAGGGAGTGGGAGGCAGTCACCTCCTTCTGCGAAAAAGTTATGCTCGCGAAGGAGGTGGCGGGATGGGAGAGAGAAAGGTCCTCCCGTCCCAGCCGCCGCGGGAGACGCTCCGGGCGTCGGGAGCCACGTGACGACTCCCGGCCACCGTAGGCGCGGGCCTGCGGACGGTGAGTAATGGGTGACTCACCGTCCGATCAGCACCAGACCCGTGCCGTGCGGCGCGTATATGTTCCACGCGCGCCTCAAAGAGATGTCAGCATATGAAGGGGCCCCTCAGGGCCAAGCCTGCCGGGTAAGCGGGATTGTCCGAAAGGGTTACCGCTACCCCGGAACATAAAGGGCTACGGAAGGAACATGGATGGGTTTTAGTCAGTAAGAGTCTGACACTCCCTTCCGCTCCACCCAGAGCGGGAGCAGTCATTGGATGATTTCCCAGCCTTAAAAAAAAAAAAAAAAAAAAAAAGGACGAAGAGGCAGCGTTTCAAAAAGTTGTCATAAGATACCGAAGGTATGCGTAACCACTATCTCCGAGAATATGGTATGACCAAATTGGCTAGCTTCAATTCTTCAAATTGAGAGAAATGAAGAAAAGTTAAAGACAAATATTGAAATATTGAATGTTGAAAGGTTGTTAATATATTTACGTAACTTGAAAATGTGATTTTCTGTTTGAAGAGATATTTTAACTATGTAGTTTTATTCGTAAGATTTATCTATACAACTAATATTAACGTTTAAATAATGTAAATCAGATAAGGGGTTTAGAAGTTATAAGCAAAATTGTATAGCTGATTACAGTTTGAATAGCCGAAATTGGTGCGTCAACTTTCAACTGCTTAACTTGACGATGATAATACTTAAGAGTTCGAAGAAAAACTTAATTCAGAAACGAAAATATGTTTAAGTCATTCTTAAGTACAGATTAAGACGTTCTCAACTGCAAATAATCAATTCTACGAAACTGGAGGTAATAGTATCATTCTGAAGTCAAGAATAGCTGAATGACCGCGCCCATGACCATGTGTACGCGCGCTGTTCTATGGTAAGTAGTAGATGAAATCTTTTATTTTGGAAGTTATATTGGACGTTTTATTTAGGTACAACTCCGGATGTCAGTTAAAACAGTATATTCTTTAGTTAGTTAAACAGTGAACAGTATTTTAGAGAGAAAAACAGTATAATACTATTTCAACAGTATAAATGGTAACCCTAACACCAGTATTTAACTTCCAAATCCATGATACTGATACCTATAATACTATTTAGGATGACTACAAGCAATCTATCTGATCCAGCCTGTCCCTTGCTGCCCTTCCCCAACGACACCCTAAACTTAGGTCCGCACCCCACAGTGGTGGGTGTATGTCGCTTAGTATGTAAGTTTTTAGCTCTTGTTGGAGACGTCTGACGCAAGCCCAGTTAAGCAGTCGACAAGCCCCTTGATTGCACTGCAGGATGCCCATACTAAAAGAAATTACTTCGCAATTGAAATTGCAATGCAATTCGGAGATGGCTTGCAATCATTTTATGAATTCGGACAGTAACTCAGTAGTCGCGTTGCATAAAAAACTAAACATCACGCTTTTGTTCCATCTTAAGCGAAATGATAACATTAAATTGATCCTTTTTCATCAAGAGACGTTTTGGGAAGTCTAAAACTATTCAAGTTTGCGTTAAATATTGGCAGAATGATATTTTTGTAAATTCAACATCAATCGTAGGTCTAATGCTGGCAAAACATGACCAGACTATTAAGGCGTAAATTGACAAGACACAATGCTACGTTGTGCTGTCTAGCCACTTCAGTAAGTAAAGAAACTCAAATATGACCTCTCAAGGACTTTTCCTACAGCTGCAACTGTTACAGGTAATAAACGTCAAAGACCTCAATTTTTTTATATATTTTAGATAGGTCTATACAAAACACTTGCGGCCAATTCAACAATGATGATCGATCGGCCAGACGGTAAGCGGAAAACCAATAAAATAAATGCTCTCATAGCAGTCGCAAATGAATAGAAGATATTTGTTAGTAATATTTGGTTTCAAGGTTACATTGGCTTGCGACAGACATTCTTCCTGTGCACTAAGCAAGCATGTCTGCATTTTTATAAACGGTTTAATATGTTTAAATTAAACACCCCTAAGAAAAATCGCAATCGCAAAAGTCGCATAAGAGCGAAAAAGAGAATGATGATGACTACAGAAATTGATTAGATAACGGAAGCTATTAAAAAATACCGTAGGTACCTACCAAGATATTTAATTTTTTTTTTATAGATATCCGGATAAAAGATCCGAATAAATCGGCAGGAGAATGATGATGATATTAGAATGTTTGTCCACTAAAGTCGACCGATCCGTCATCTATTTACACGCTCATCTATTTAGCAAACGCTCATCTATTAGACAACCACTCATCTATTTAGCAACCGCTCAACTATTAGACAACCGCTCAACTATTAGACAACCGCTCAACTATTTAGCAAACGCTCAACTATAGACAACCGCTCAAACATTTAGCAAACGCTCAACTATTTAGCAAAACAAAAACCAGCAAATATAGCAAAAGAAATAAGGGCGCGGGTACGAAGGTGCCTGCACTTTCATACTTATACTATTGTAAATATCTATATATACAAAGAACCTCGAAATAAATAAAAATAACAAAAAAATTACATTTGTTTCGTGTTTTATGTAATAGGACATCTCAACTCAAATGTATAGGTACCTTATAATCAACTGTTAACAGTGTCATATCAATTTTGTTTATAAACTAACGTCAGTATAAAGTCCACAATTACATTTAAACACTAAACAACAAGTAGCAGTGCGGCCAGCTCAAAATAAATACATCCATAGTAAAATCAAATTAAAGACAAAAACAAAATACAGAAGCAGCAAAAATAACCAAATAAACATTTATGCGCTTATTAAGCCTTAAATCTTTTAGATAGTATAAAACTGAAAAAAAAACAAGAGATGTTTTCAAAAGCAATATTCATTTTTTTTTTGAGAGCTCTTATTTGTTGAAATATTTTTTGATACACTTTCATTGCTTGTCTGAGCTGGTTGCCTAACTTGTATAAGAATTCAAAGGTATTCACTGACCCACTTTGACACCCAATGACATCAAACTATTATGGACAATACTATTAACCTACTAATGAACTGTCATGCATTTCTGAGCAATCCCTAACCACTAAGTAATGCTCTATCTAGTTATCACCTACAGTAATAATAAAGATAAGATTTTATGTTTTTTGTCTGTTTTGTTTGAACAGAAAATGTCTGGAACTACCTGTCGGGTTTCAAAAGTACTTTTTGAACTTGACTTCATGAAGGTTGAGATTCTTTTTCGCAGACAGAAGCTTGTAATATATAATAATAATAGGTAGTTTAATAAAAAATACCCACGTAAGCATTACGATGGTGGGGTTTTGCGGACCCCGCCAACCCCTTCTAACTTAACCTGTCCGTGATAGGGTACCCCAAGTCCTGAGTTCGCTTCGCTCGCTCTTGCATTCTAAATTCTCCTAGTACAGTAATATTGTATTTTGTACCAATCCCTTCGTGGTGTCTAACCTAACCTACTTATCTGGTAGCAGCTGGTTTCTGACGGCTTAATTAATCTTAATTATGGGTAAGGTTTAATTTATTGCTGATTGGTATATATTTTAGGTAATAGATGTTTTTGGCCACAACATTATTTTTGGTGGTCATTATATTTATCCCCATACATCATTTTATGTGTTTTGTGAGTTCTATGTTCAGATCTGGAAAGTTACAAAAATCTGTACTGTTGTGAGTTGTCTGTATGTCGCCCGATGCGGTTAGTACTTAATTGAAGCAAATTTTAAAAATTAAACTGCCTAATGAATAACAGACCGGAACCGGACATTCTGACAGCTGCATAGGCATGCTTCCGGTCAAATTCATTATGCAGTACTTAATTTTGTTCAGTTGGTTGAATTAGATGTTCGCCTTTTATAAGAGCTCAACGATTATTACGTTTATATTTTATTGTCGTTAGGAGAAAATTTTTCTTATAAACCTATGGGTTTCATTCGACATTTGAGAGGTTAAAACATGACAAGCTATTTAGTTTCAAAGGGTTCTGATTTGAATACTAAAAACTTTAAAAAAAGAAAACTATATACTTTTGTAACTGTCAACATTTATTAAGTTAATGAATTAACATTAGATATCTAAAATATGCTGGTGTGCAATAAACTGAAAATTCAAAAAAACTGTAATAAGAAGAAAGAATACCCAGTATTTTTTCAGTTACACACATGGACATTACCTATTTTTGATTCCCAACAAAGTAGATTATGTATTACAAGCATTACAAGTAATTTATTATATTATCTTTCTTTATTATTATTATATTAGCCGACCCCAACATAGTTTGGAAAAGGCTAGGCAGATGATGATTATATTATCTTTTATTTGAAACCAATAATATTGCAGCAATCTTATCATAAATAAACAAGCCAAAAATGCTTACTAACCAAAGTGACTGAGTGCAAGTGGGTGCTGCCAATGCAGTCATGGTGAGTTTACAAAGACAAGAACTTCGACCAGTGTCATCTACACTGGATCTCGTTCAGCATTTAGGTAGACAAGCCAATGGTGACAATATTCCCAATACATTAACAATTTATTTACAGTTTTCATTAGTAGTAAGAAAGGATATAGTTTAGTTCATAATTAGATTCTAATAATTATTGATAAAGGATTTTTATTTTTAATTAAGATGAATGCCGCTTAATTCAAATTTTGTTAAGGCGTTTATCCACCGCAGCTGTCACTGAGACGTCAACGAGAATTCGAGAAACGAGATTATTCGACGTTTCGGCGACGGCGATTGTTTTTACGCCGCGGCCGAATTCGGCTGTTCAGTATATTATGGTGGACCAAACAAATTATACGAGATCGGCGTCGGTGTGGATGACCGTCACAATTTCGGGCAGAAATTTTGCGGCGACGGCGAACTATTCAAAATTTGAGTGCCGGGATCCCGGCGCGCGGGTAACGGTCGTGTGGTGGACACGCGGTCATAGTGTATGTATACGCTACTTCGACGCCGTCATCACATCCCCTTGAATTCTTTTTTGGCCATTGCCATGTTGCATGTTGATAAAAGTATGATTTGGGACCAAAACAAATTTCTATTTACTGAACTATAATATAATTACAATGTAATTAAAAACATCATAACAAATCATATCTTTTCAGGTTTCTATTACCCAAATGAATGACTATTTAATTAATTTTAATAATTAATATAATAATTAAATCACTTACATTTGTCAGGTAAATTTGTTTTTCTGCTAATTTCCATATTTTTCATTTTACAAGTACGGCTTGGCCTGTATTGCCCATGTATCATAATTTTTTTTATTTAAATAGTCTATTCTGTTCATTTTTTTTTCAAATTCTTCAACTACACTCTGCTACCATGTGAAAATTTTAATATTCGGTTTAAAAAAATAAAATTCATTGGGCTTTTAAAAAAATTGTTTTTATTTTACAGATATTGTTAACACGTTACTATAGTAAATTAAATACGGAAATATTAATTAATAGTACTACTGAGGATTATAGATGTTCAAACAAAGTTATCATGGGATGTTCATGAGAAACATCAAATTGGACTTCTCAAATTGTTTAAAGAGTAGGTAAGTCCAATAATATATTTTTTACGATTAACCTGAAATATTCTGGTGATTTAATACATATAGGGAAGTAAATTTAGGGAAATAGGGGATGAAGGTTAGTATGAAAATGTTATTCCTGGAGTTAATAAACTTGTATCTTAGCATAAAAAATTATCTAAGTAAATTATTAAGTTTGTATTTTTTGTTTTTCTTAACAACCCCTTAAAGGAGGACTGCACATTAAAATTCTTGGGTGTCAAGTTGTAAGGAAGAATTTTAATGCGCAGTCCAATTAACTGGACACTCAAAATTTATACCTAAACTAAAAAATAATGTGTATCAAGGTTTATTGCTAATCTACACCCAAGGGAGGTAATAGTCAATTATAAGGGGATCTTACTGTGTGTCCTCGAACTGGTACCTAAAACACTTCTTTTTATTACGATATTGCGATATAACCGAACTCCACGCGGACGAAGTCGCGGGCAAAAGCTAGTTTATATACTATATTGATGCCGAGTTTGGAGTGCACAACTAAGAGACAGATACTACAAGCATAAATATATCGATATTGGTAAGGTTCGGCACGATTTATACCACGCATATTTGTATCATGACTCTGTACAGAAAGTGTAATTTTAAGTAATGTACCTACGAAAATTTGAGGTGTAGCCTGAAGATACAATGTAAAAAGCATTACATATCTTGAAAAACTTGAAAAATTACTTACCTCATCATCGACTGAGAACTGGTGGTTATTGGAATCCAAAGTCTTTATCGTAAACTCAATCATTTTTTACACGAAACAAACGCCCATGGAAGGCAGATAATTTGACGCGTGCCTAAAAACAACAAAAACCACGTTTTAAAACGTTTGAGATTGTCCACTTTCACACTTAAGATAATACACTATGATTATAACGAATACTCACGCCTATCACAATGAATTTTTAGGTAAATTGCTGACGATTTGAAATAATTTTCAGTCGGATCGGAGAATGCATTTGATGCCTGATGGTGACAGCAATCAAAAGGGAGTATTGCCAGTTTACAACTATTAGAAACAAAATGGTAGTTCACAAGTAAGACTGAGCGCCCAATACACCTTGATACTTTGTTAAATGGTATTAAACGACGAAATGTAGAACTTGATGATTGTAATGTACTACATTTGACAGTTTGGGTGACATTTCCTGGGACATGTAGCGCCGTCACAATAGACCAAATTACACTAGCTAGGTACTCATAATGTTGGTATTACCAATATAAAACTTATAAATCAATACGTGCACTACTCTATGAGCTATGATAACCATAGAGTTTTAGTATCGACATTGTTTTATAAAATTAAACCGTAAATACTAGGACCATGAAATACAATTTTATACTTATATTTTTTATGATTATTTAACTTCTACTTCTAATAATTACATGTGCCGCCGACATCAAATAAATTCTTAGAATAAATTAGATCAGGAAGGTCAGGAAAATGAAGAAGACTTTATAGTGATAAAGGTGAGGTCATCCTTAAGGTTGACATTAAAAACGCTTTCAATTCCGTAAACAGGGATACTTTGTTGACAGAGGCTCAAAAAGAAATACCCAAAATTTACAGTTTCCTTTATCAATGTTATAGAAACCCCACTAAATTACTTTATAAAGACAATCTTCTGGAATCAGCTGTTGGATGTCAACAGGGTGACCCTCTTGGGCCAGTCATTTTCAGTTTGGCAATAAATCCAATTATTCGACAACTAAATTCTAAATTCAACGTATGGTATTTGGATGATGGAACCCTGGGAGGTGATGTAGACACTGTTTTAGAAGATTTAACTTTTTTAAGAGAAAAATTTAATCTCATTGGCCGGATGGCCTAGACCTTAACCTTTCTAAATGTGAAATTTACCTTCCCCAAACTACTGACAGACAGACTACCATTACAAAATTTAATTCCATAGCTCCAAATATTAAAATAACGGAAAAGAACTCTCTTCATCTCCTGGGGTCCCCAATTTTTGACGAATCTTTTCCAACTTTCATTGAAGAGAAAATTCAAAATTTTAATAACGTGTCGGAAAGACTTTTCAAAATTAACATCCATTCAGCCTTCACACTCCTTCGATACTGTTGTTTTGGTCCAAAATTTACTTACAGCCTTCGTTCCTCCCCTCTTTGGAAGCATCCACAACTTTTAGAAAAAGTAGACCAAATTATTAGAAATACTCTAACTTCGATGCTAAATGTGGCCCTGGACGACCGAGCGTGGCAGCAAGCCACACTCCCCATTCGCCTGGGTGGTCTCGGTGGGGCGCAAAATTTCAAGTATAAGTTTACCGGCCTTCCTCTCCTCGGTCCACAGTACCGATAAATTAACCAGGAATATTTTATCATCCTCACTGGTAAATTTTGAAGTACCGTGTTTGTCCGATGCGTTGAACGCTTGGAAAATGGCTTGTCCCAATACGGATTTGCCCGACAACCTGTCCTCCCAGAGACAGTGGGACGTGCCACTCTGCAGTATTATACGGGATAACCTAATAAACACGTCACCTAATACTGTTGAGCGTGCCCGTCTGCTGGCTGTGGGAGAATGGGAGTCAGGCTTGTGGCTTCAGGCGCTCCCGTCATCCACCATAGGCACTATGATGGATGACTCATCGTTTCGGCTCGCTACGTGTCTCCGCTTGGGCGCACCTTGTGTTGCTCCGCATCGGTGTCACTGCGGTGAAGCTGTTGACAGTCTCGGGCACCATGGCCTGTCCTGCGGCAGGAGTGCAGGTCGCATATCACGTCACGCCAGCATCAACGACATTATTCGTCGAGCCCTTGCCACCGCCGGCGTACCAGCGGTATTAGAACCAAACGGCTTGGTACGTGACGATGGTAAGCGACCAGACGGAATGACTTTGTTGCCTTGGAAGGTGGGTAGGCCTCTGGTGTGGGACGCAACCTGTGTCGACACCCTTGCGCCATCTCATGTTCTTAGCACGGCGGGCTGTGCTGGCGCCGCTGCTGCCGCTGCTGAGACCCTCAAGCGGCGTAAATACAGTAACCTGATGTGTAACTACAGATTTGAGCCGTTTGGGGTCGAAACTCTAGGGTCATGGGGCCCGAGTGCGCAATTCCTTTTTAAGGAAATTTCTCGCCGATTGGTCGACACTTCGCGTGACCAGAGGGCTGGATTGTTCTTTGGCCAAAGAATTAGCATTGCCATTCAACGTGGCAATGCTGCCAGTCTTCTGGGCACGTTTCCTGATGACAGCGATGCGGATGAGTACTTCGACGCCTAAGTGTCCTTTTTGGCTTTTTTTTTGGATTTATTTGTATATATAGTTAGTTAGATAGTCTTTTAATTTAAGTATGTATAAGTTTTTATTGTATTAGATTGTAGTAATAACTATAAATGTGTTCTACTTTAAGTGTAGAAGACTTCAAATATTTTAATATTTATAAATGATTTTTAAATTGAAAAAATTAAACAAAATTTAGAAAAACAGCAAGCTATGACATTTCTCTGACTTATACACTTTACGTAAAAAGATTTAAAATATTAATAAAAACTATGCACGTTTATTAAACGGAATGGAAAAAATAAATAAATAATAACATACGTCCTGATCGCTATCAATAGGAAAAGTTCCCAAATGGCTGGCAGCATTGCCGCGTTGTATGGCAATGCTGGTTCTTTGACCAAAAAAATAAGCCAGCCCTCTGATCACGTGAAGAGTCGACCAACCACTTGGCGATGTCGCGAAAAACGTAATGGGCACTCGGACCCCATGGCCCTAGTGTTTCAACCCCAAACGGCTCGACCATATAAATCTTAATCAGATTGGAGTATTTGTGTCTTTTGAGCTGTTCTGCGCCTACAGCAGCTGCCCCTGCACAACCCGCCGTGCAAAGAAGATGGAATGGCGCAAGGGTGTCGACAAGTTGCATCCCACACGAAAAGCCATCTACCTTCCAAGGCATTAATGTCATTCCATCTGGTCTCTACCCATTGTCGCGTGACAAGCTTTTAGGTTTTGCAAGCCAGCATGCGGGCACGCTCAGCAGATATGGTGAACGTAGGTATAATAAGATTATACCGTACCAACCTGCAAAGCGGTTCATTCCGCTGCCTCTGGGGAGATGGGTTCAAGCACGACACTTTAGAATTGACCAGGGAAGGGGCTAAAATTTTCCCAATCATTTTTTCAGTGCTGTGGATAGAGGCCAGGAAGCTAACACTGGTAATTTTGCGGACGCCGAGGCCGCCAAAACGAATGGGCAATGTGGCTTGCAGCCACGCTCAATCGTCTAAGGTTTAATGGATATTTTATAAGTTCTTGACATAACATTGCAGAAAGTAAGGAGGCCTCCAATAAATGTATGGGGCTTGGTATCTACAAAAATAGTTGAAAAAAACAGGCCTTCTGAGCTATATAGGTCAAAAGAAGATAATTCTTTTGATGTTTTTAAGCATTTCATATTTTTTTTACAGCAGCCCGTTTTTTTTAACTATTGTTGAACAATAAAATGCTTGTATCACTTACTATTGACACAAACATATTACCTATACTATAAGGTTGGCAACCTTGTGGCAAATGACTTGAAAATGACAATGACAGTGTCAGTCAACCGGTGTTCTATTTCATTATATTTTTTTTTATGGCAATAAAATTTTAATAAAATCACAAGAATCAGAAGGAAACGGAAACTCTAACCACAACATAATCAGAGCATTGCTGTGTGCGTTTTGTTTGTACTGAAACATTTTTCACATTTTTAGAAAAACGGGCGCCGGAGAAATCTCTTTAATTATAATCAAGTAGCTAAGTAAGATAAGCTTATGCGTTTAAAAATCTTCAGAATATTAAACCACTTTTGACCTCTCCGTTCTTCAGCGGATTTGCTGCGTTTCGTTACACGTAACTGAACCATTTTAAAATACTACTATGAACGATGAACGTCATAATGTGTACTCTGTGATGAACGTGAATGCACTAACGCTTCACAAATGCTGTCCGTTCAGAGGTTCCGCGCTATTTTAACCAGGATAAGCAACCTTATAGAAGCACAAATAAGGTTCACACTGTTAAAAATATGACATGAAGTTGGAGTTAGGTGTACTTGTGTGTGCACTAATAATAAATAAGTATGCGTTTGTAGTGTTCCAGTAGCGGCCCTACCCCTAGCCAACGGAAAAATCAATCAATCGGCGAGTGTTCACCATCACCTGGTAGGAAGGTTGATTTGCAAGCCTAAAAAATATTGTCATAATAATACAATTGGAGTGTTCTCGGTTCTTCTTGACTATTGCAGTACCTAAATATCATGTTTGTTGTTTAGCGCGTTTTTGGTAATTAAAAAGTCTCTAAAGATATGGCATCGGGGTCCGGATCTGGCATATTCTCCCTGGAGTGCTGGAGCACGACGACGCCGCAGCCGTCGACGTCGTCAAGTCAAACCGCAGGTAAAACCTATTGTGCTTTTGCTTATTATTTAGTGCACATTATAAATTATTAGATAAAATTAGCATTTTGAGAATTGGGTTTCGAGGGCGCAGATAGATGTACGGGGGTGTTGCCTCTTTTATCCAACCCTCATTATTGCAGTCTCTAAAACATTACTTAGGTACCTAGAATAATATTCTTTTGCTGTGTCTGGGTTTATCTATAAAGTCTGCATAATGATTTTAAGTAGGTAAGTAGTTACCTAGGTATTGTAGGATTTTGGCTATCGCGGAGCTTTGAGGGGAGAAGTTTCGGGGGGGGGGAGGAGGGGGGGCGTGACAGAGGCCCGGTACGCCGGACGGCGATCGATGCAGCTATACTAGCATCAATCGCTCCCCCCAGCTCCCCCTGTCCTTCGCCCTACAGGATCTTATTGTATGCACTGCAATAACGCAATGTCAACTTAGGTATGATTAGGGTTGCACATGTTCTGTGTGGTTGCAACCATACTGTTCAAAACACCGTAAACTAACAAGAATAGACTGTTTCCACGGGTATCCTGAGTTATACCTAAATAAAAAGTTTCATCAACTACGCACACCATCAGTGCACCTGAGCATGGGTGCGGTGGTTTAGCTAGCCTTTAGGTGAAAGGTACTGGGTATCTCGCGAAATTCAAATCTTGTGAAAATCTTTTTGAAATTTCCGGTTCAGGATCAGGAAACGAAAAGGAAGACGTAACGCTGTTGCTGCGTCGTTTTACATACTAATAATCATACTGTACACCCATTGCGACGCCGCGCGCCGGAACGGCGCGGCGCTCAGTTGATTGTGCGTTGAAAGGGAGGACACACACGTGACATCATCTCGCTTTCCAAAATGCTCGCCGCAACTGTGCGTCGCCACTGCGACGACGGAACGTTACCAGCTTACCACTGCGTCGTAGTAACGCGATTGAGCAGCGCCTGTGTAGCCGGCTATGCGTCAAAATATTTGCGTTGCGATGACGCATCGCAACGCGCCGTGTGCCCTGGCTCAGTTTATACTTACTATACTCTTTGGTTTACATGCAGCATGTAAGAAGTGGTCGGGACCCGTCGACACGTACATGACGTTATATCGAACGGCGTACTTCAAATGTCAATAATTATTAGGTCAATATTGAAAAGTCGTTAGAACGTAAGAAAGTATTTATCGTGACTGATTCAGACGTGTGAGCGCATGCCTGGGTCGGATAGGGAGGGTGTAGCATCACCTTAAGGTTTTGTCTGCGGACCTGCTTGCCCTTAGGCACGACAACGGGAGACTATAATTATCCCGCCTGCGGTAGTCAGACTTCCGTCAACCGTAAGTGGACGAAAGATCGCGCAAATTGAATTATTAATACATCTACACCTATCCTATCACCACAACCCTGAGAATTAACTGTCCTACAGTAATAAAATAACGTTTTTGTAATAAAAACAATCAGTTCCTACTACATTTTTCTAAATTATCGTTCGAATAAAAAAACTTTTATAAAAATTATGAAACTCAAATCTGTAATCAACAATCCAATACAAGTAATATTAAGATATATAGCTTTAGATTCAAAATTTGTTAATAATATTTTAACCGACTTCGAAAAAGGAAGATGTTGAGGTTCTATTTACGACTTTATGTAATTATGTTTTTTTATTCACCGATTTCTCCGTCATTATAAACCGATTTTGAAAACTTTTGTTTGTGTGAAAGGGTATTGGTAGTAATTTTGACCACCGGTGTACATAGTAGTAGTAGTCACCACCGGTGGCAACTGGGATTTTTTATTCCCATTTGGCAATCCCCGCGGGGGCGACTGGGAATGAACGTGTTATTGTATGTATGTCTAGTCCCGATTTGACATGTAAAATAATTGATCCCGATGTCCTATTTACAGAAAAAACAAATTCATTTAATTTCTTAACACGTTGAACGCCAACGCGGTCACCATGTGTCCGACAAACAATAGTTTTTCTATTGTGTCTGCTGCGTGGCAGTCAATGACTTAAATCTCATTTCATTTCTTCATTTTATTTAAACTTCGACTTAAAATTTATATTTTTCTTAAATTGTTTATCTAGCGGACATAACCGGAATGGCGCCGCCAATGGCGCCGCCTATGGCGACGCTGGTGGGGCCGCCTATGGCTTCGTCGATGGCGCCGTCGATGGCGCCGCCGATGGGGTTGCCGATTGCGCCGCCGATGGCGCCACCGATGGCGACGCTGATGGGGCCGCCGATGGCGCCGCCGAAGGCACGACGGAAGGCACGGCCGATGGTGCCGCGGAAAGCGCCGCCGAAGGCGCCACCGAAGGCACGGCCCGGTCCTATGCACGGCCATAGACGCGACCGTACTCGCTCCCGGTCTCCACACATGGCGACCCGAACTAAACATACCTCTGCGACCAGTCGTGCTGGAACCTCCGGTAATAGGACCAAGAAAGACAACTGCGACCTTTCTATCCTAACACTCAAGCACAAAAACTGCAGAAACCCGATCGATAAGGACGGCGTACGTGTGACACGCTCAAAGCACGATGCTAGGAGAATTATATATGGTAAATATCTGCATGTATTTTATTATCAACTATTTCAACTTCGTCCAGCGGAATTTTCTTGCTTTAACATACGCTGATGCGATGATTTCAAAAATTCTTTCATTAAAACATCTTTATGAAAATGTTTTAATGAAAGAATTTTTGAAATCAGCAAGGTAATTGCGCAACACACTTATTTCCAGCAGCAAAGGCTTTCATTTTCTTTCAATCTTTTCGAAACGTCATTCTCTTCATTCCAGACATACACGAAAGAATTACCGTAGGCTTCGTAACTTTCGGTGACGCAGCGTTCACCTTCTCGGAAACCCCATCTGCCCGCTTCGACGGGGTTATACATGACCCAATCCTATATCGAACGGTGTACAACATCTTGAAACATTTGGAAATATATTTGGCTCCAGGGCAAATGAGTAAAGTAATAGAATCTAAATCAGGATTCCACATCATTAAACGCAGTGAGTATCAAGTTTTTTTTTTTTTTACAGTTTTTTAATATCCTAGTTACTTTGTACTGTCATATAGGTCAAAGAGTGCAAATTTTGTCAGATATTTACCATCCATGTTCAACATAAGGTTTCACTTAGGCTACACATCAGCTACCCCCACCCTTGAATAAAAGGAAACACTTAGTCTTAAATTAACGTCTTTGATTCATAGCATTCAAACTTTCAAACTCTTAATTGATCAATGATATTATTTATTGTTATGTGTTGTGTATGGCAGCCCACCAGATATATGACCCGTCTGGTCGAAGGTCCCTTTTCTATAGAGTAGTGAACCTTACACCCTGTTCCTCATACCTCTATACCTACTGGTGACCCCGACGTGGTGTAGCGGCATCAACATCGCCACATGCGAACTATGCGGAAAGCGGGATTGTCCGAAAGGTTTACCGCTACCCCGGAATATAAAGGGCTAAGGAAGGAACATGGATGGGGTATAGTCAGTAAATGTCTCTCACTCCCTTCCGCTCCACTCAGAGCGGGAGAAGTCATTTGATGATTTCCCACGCGGACGTCACGCAGAACCAATAATAGGGACCAGTCCCTTGCATAAGGTGAAATTATATAGACGGACATATGAGATGACAGTTCACTCCAAGCTCATTACATCTAAGTTTTCACGGTGGTTTTTAAACAGAACGGATTGGCTATAATTTATATCTATTTCTTTTTTTATGTAATTTAGGGGCGAAGGTAGCGCCGGCAACGCCGCGCCCCGACGAACTCAAGTGCAGTGGCTCGCCAAAACCACCCTCGGAACCAACCCAGAGTGATGCTGTAGCGTCGACGAGCACTGCGAGTGCTACCAGCCCTCCTGTGGCCCGCGAAGCTCATCATCGCGGGCCACAGAAGGATACTACTTCAGATAAGTTTACAGAAATCCTAATAAAGCACAAAGACTGCAGTTGGCCATTTGATTCCAACAAAAAGCCTGTGACTCGAACCAAGGACGAAGCTATGGAACTTGCGAATGGTAAATATCTATACCTATGTGTGTTATTAGCACGCGACTTCGTTCGCTAGTAATTTCTGGTTTTACCATAAAACATACCACAACACTCAGCATAGCATCCGTAAATTAATTATCAGTACGTATCTAGTTCACTAGTTCCAACGATTACCCCAACAAACTCACAAATGTTAGCTCATTATAATATTATAAGTACATTCAGCCAAAAAAGTATCGGGAATGGATGATTTGTTTATTGTTCCAAATTCAAATTTTTGTTTTTTTTGTAGTTGTTAGATTGGCACAACTGTTTTCCATTTTGGCGCGGTGTTTGAGTTGCATCTGTTATTTATACTATACTAGCTGACCCGACAGACGTTGTCCTGTCTTAACTGTGATACCTACCCTACCTACCTACCTACCTGCCTACCTACCCTACCTACCTAGCTACCTATCCTACCTACCCTACCTACCCTACCTACCCTAGCTACCCTACCTACCCTACCTACCCACCCTATCACCCTACCTACCTACCCTACCTACCTATCTACCTACCTACCCTACCTACCTACCCTACCTACCCTACCTACCCTACCTACCCTACCTACCCTACCTACCTACCTACCCTACCTACCTACCCTACCTACCTACCCTACCTACCTACCCTACCTACCCACCCTGCCTACCTACCTACCCTACCTACCTACCTACCCTACCCTTCCTACCTACCCTACCCTTCCTACCTACCCTACCTACCTACCCTACCCTACCTACCTACCCTACCTACCTACCTACCCTACCCTACGTACCTACCTACCCTACCTAAAAATAAATAAAAAAAAAAAAAAATGTATTCTGCTATTCAGGGCGGAGACAAATCCAACGAAACAAAAACCATGAAAATTGGTCCAGCAGATCTCGAGTTATAACGAAGGGAACAAACCCGTCTTTCTTTTATATATATAGATAGATACAGTGCTGGTTTTAGTAATATCATATATAGTAGTGTGTATTGCTAATTTCATAATGGACAAAAATATCGAACAAAGAGTTTGTCTTAAATTTTGCATCGCCAATGGAATTTCGTGTTCGGAGTCACTGAAAATGTTACAGAAGGCTTACGGTGACTCGACTTTATCAAAAACTCGTGCTTATGAGTGGTTCAAAGCATTCAAAAGCGGTCGAGATGTGATGGAAGATTTGCCTCGCTCTGGTAGGCCGTCAACGTCTGCAACTGAAGTTAACATCGCAAAAGTGAAGAAAATAGTGACTGAAAATCCCCATTCAACTCTGAGAGAGATAGCCGCCGAAGTTTCTGTATTTCACGAGTCGATCCGTACCATTTTAACTAATCATTTGGGTATGAAACATGTTGCTGCTCGGCTAGTCCCAAAAGATCTGAATTTTCTCCAAAAACTCAATCGCATGAAAGTCGCTGAGGACATGCTAGAACGAGTCAGTTCGGACCCAACATTCATGAAACGCATTGTTACTGGTGACGAGACGTGGGTTTACGAGTTTGACATGCAAACTAGTCAACAAGCTTCGGAGTGGCGCCTTCCAACTGAACCGAAACCGAAAAAACCACGCCAAAGTCGATCAAAAGTCAAAGTCATGTTGACTGTTTTCTTTGACTATCGCGGTGTTGTGCACTCTGGATTCTTACCGGAAGGTCTAACGGTAAATAAAGAATATTATTTGAGCGTTATGCGGCGTTTAAGAGAAGCAAATTCGACGAAAAAGGCCAGATTTGTGGAAAGAAAATTCTTGGATTTTGCACCACGACAATGCGCCTTCGCACAAGGCTATCATTGTGAACGAATTTATGACCAAACACTCAACAAATACCATCCAGCAACCACCATATTCACCAGATATGGCTCCTGCTGACTTTTTTCTTTTTCCTAAACTCAAATTACCACTTCGTGGCACCCGTTTTCAATCGATAGAAGACATAAAGGAGAATTCGCGGCGAGAACTGAACTCAATTCCGGAAGCAGCGTTTAAAAAATGTTTTGATGAATGGATTATTCGTTGGCGCAAGTGTATCGTTTCTACAGGAGCATACTTTGAACGTGATAAAATAAATTTGGATGAATAACAAAACATTTTGTGTAGGTATTATTGATCTTTTCCCGGTACTTTCTTGACAGAGTAGTATAACACAAATCATTATTTCTTCCCCGACATTTATTTGCAAATCTGGACGTGTAACAAAGAAAGTCGACCAACTCTTCGGTTTTTTAAAGCATGATTATTGAACAAAAAATCGCGAGACAAGTCACTTGAAGCTTGTCATACTGAAAAATAGTAACTCGGTTATTTTTTGTAGGTAAAGAGGAACCCAATATAACATATTGCTCGAACTGCGGATCGAACCCAAGCAGAACTTTCGCTCTTATTTTTTACTATATTCTGCCCGCGACTTCGTCCGCGGAAAATTTCTTGTTTTTACATTAGAAGTAAGTCGAAAAAATACTTTTTTAAAACATAAAACGAAATATAAAAGTTAAAATACCAAAGATAGGAATATGGTGTATGTCGCGGACTTTTTTTGTAGAAATAAGGCGAACCGGGTTGCCATACATTGCTTTCAATTTTAAACAACTGTTTAGGCAGCGCATGCAAACAATTCTGTTTTCGGAGGTATTTCTTTCCGACTTGCTAGACGAAAATTGCGATAGCTCGGTTAATACGAGTATGTGTGATATAAATATAATTTATAGCCTATAGCTTTCAGGAATAATGTAGCTTTCCATCAGTGAAAAAAATTTTGAAATTGGATCATTAGTTCCGGAGATTACCCACTACATACAAACTTACAAATTTTACCTCTTTATAATATTAGTATAGATTTCAATTTTAATTCTAATTTTATTAAACTTGTCACTTCTTTTGTTTCCAGACATACACAAGAAAATAAAACTAAACGTCTTTACTTTTGCTGACGCGGAGGCTCTCTTCTCCGACTTTGGAACTGGTCAGCACGATGTGGACCAGGACGAAGAAAAACGAAAGCGGAAGTTGTTACTGAATCTAGCTCGGATTGTGCGTCCAGGGAGAATGAGCCACATAGCAAAAAGCCAGGCTGGGTTTCACATCTTTTATCGCAATTTTTAAAAGGCTGATCCACTGGCACTGCAGATCAAGTGGTCGATTCGATTATTTTAAGTTTATATTTTTCATCACGGATATACTTGGTACTAAAATAATCGTTAACTATTTTTCAGTATTTTTATATAAGTGTTTGTGTTATTTATTGAATGTTTAGTTTAGTTGGTAGGCACTTTCATAATCGTATGTTTCAATCAATTTTATTTTGCCAAACAATGAGCATATCATGTTTTTTATTTATTTAGGTACATACTGATTTTGTGATTTGTCTAATTCATTCTGTCGGTAGATTTGTTAAACCTTTATGGTATTTATTTCGTTTTGGAATGGATTTTTATTGCCTGAAAAATGTATAAATTTTATTTATTATTTTAATTTATAGTTTGGCTCCTATAGTTTGATAATTTTGATGATCTCAATTTGGTATACTTTGTTTAACAGAGAATATTTTTTAGCTTCAACTTTAAGCTTATAGCGCGTTAAGATAATTCTTGTTGTGTCAATAACTTAGTTATTAGTTAAATCCACAATATTCAAATTCAAAGCCAAATCGGTATTTTGTAGGAAATGTCAGATAGGCATAAGTTAAATGTAGGACATACCAATATTTTCTAACATTTATGTTACAAACAAGTAGGTGGCACATTTCTAGTAGTTTATTCCACCTACACAGTTTCTAGACTTTTGTCACGAAATTTATTCTAAGGACCCCTATTATGTCCTACTTACTTACTTAATGGTATATACATACCATTTACCGTACATTTAAGTATATACGTGTTTTTATAATTTCATGGTTTAATCCATGCAAAGTAGGTATATATTAACGTATAAACCGATGTGCTAGGGCAATAAAACCCAAAAGCCTTTGCTGGAAATAAACTATAATCTCGATGTACTTCTATTGTATACACTGTATACATAATTATTAATTAACCTAGGCATAATTCAACATATATCTGAGTGTCCAATGATAACCGTTTTAAAAGCATTCTACCCTGCAAGGGTAATTAGTTAAGTGTAGGAAGTAAGATAAGTGTTTAGATATTTAAGTGTAATAGCAGAACCAAAAAAAATCAACAGGTTTTTAGAATACAATTAAAATAGGAAGCAGGATTGGAAGTGAAAATCTAATGCAACTACTTGCGTAGGTTGTACTGTCGAGTTCATTAATATATTGGCACTGTCAAGGATTCAAAATATTGTGAGCGTTGGAAAGCTCAATAAATTCTATAGAACCTATAGATCAAAAATATGTCCTCATGTGAACGGTTCAATAATATATGCTTTTTTTTTTTTTTTTTTTGTTAATGGCATCTCGCAGTTCAACCAAAGGGTTGTCTACTGCTTAACCGGGCTTGCCTGTGGCTGCCACAAAAGAATTGTAGCCTCCAGCCAGGGCTTAATAAAAACTAAACCTAACTTACAAAACTAAGCGACTACACGCTAAGGGCACCCCCTGCGGGGTTCGGACCTCGGCTTAGGGCGTCGCTGGGGGGGGGGACAGCAAGGGACAGCTGGATCGGGGGTTTTTAAAACTACTGGCTCAGCGGCAACGCGGGCTGGCTCGAGCAAGGGTCGGGAGGATGAGAGTAGACAGGGTCGTCGCGACGGGCCTCGACGGCGAGGACGGAACGACGGAAATTTGTATCTGTATGAATAATTTATGCTGAGGTAATATATAAATATATTCATGTTACTGAGAAAAACCAGTCACATATTAATGAATCTAAATCCACAATTTAATGATGCTTATAGTTGTCACAATATTATGATTTTTGTTGACGGTATTATATTTTTGAAGCCTGAAAGGGCCGATATATTAATGAACTCGACTGTACGATGAAGTTAACCCTCCCTTTTATTATTAACCCTCCTTTCACCCCAGCCAGACAAAGGTCTTCTAGTCATAAGTGTAGTAGTCATGCGCACTAAAGCGTAACGTAGAAAAATAAGCCATGTATGAGTATTTTTAATCTAAGAAAGTGATTTTATCTTTACCGTCTGACTAACAATAATGTTTTGAAAACTTTACGAATTACATAGCCCTACAAGAGGACAAAAAAAAAACAAAATTTTAAAACGAAATTGACCAAACAAACTACATTGTACCTGACGTGAAGTCAGTAAAAAAATTTGATTGAATAAATACAAAAAAAGAGCAACTATTTTTTTTTCTTGTTCCCGTCATTGTCCGTATGTAAATCATTCCCCGATCACAAGTTATAGGTAACCTACATAGGAATTTTGTACGTCTATGAATAATGGTTGGCAAACACAGATGATGTTAAGGCCGAGTCACACCGAAATGGCAGCGGCCGGCGGCGACTCTAGCGGCCGCCAACGGCTGTCAGCGGTCCCCCGCGTCGCCGCTGGCGGCCTCCTAGACTTCTCCTTGACTAGTTTAGTTTTGAGAAACTCGTTTGTATGCAGTGAACGTGGTGGAATCGGTTATTATAGCACTTATTGCGTACGTATCCCGTGTCGCTAGACTACAGAGAAATCGTGCGGTCAGTGTTGCGGCGGGGGTGAGGAGCGAGCGGCAGCTCGTCGCTGCTTGCAGCCGTGGGCACAACCACTGACACCTACGAGTGTGGCACGCGGACGCCCACGCCACCGCGCCCGCGTCACATATTTGAGTCGAATCGTACAGAGCATGCGCTTGCTTGTCACGAATAAGTGATAATGGCGTCCAAAAAGTTAATGGATATATTATAACCACTATCGCTCTTTTTTATCAAATGACTCCTTTCGCTAAGAGTGGAGCGAAAGTATCAGACTCCTTATATGTGTTCCGGTAACTCTGCCAGCCACTAACGCTGACTATTAACCTTATAGTTACGTTTTCCCTAACGTTAGTGAAGCCTATGAACACCTGCAGAAGCATTATAATTGCGTTGTCAACCTAGAGAAAAGGTTGAATCGCCAGAGCCCGGAATCGCCGCGCCAGCAGCTCGCTGCGTCTGTACTCTGTGACTTGAAATAAAGGTCCTATACACTCGGGAACAGGTTATTACAGCATTTCACTGTGCTCCAAGCTTTTCAGGAACTTAGTAGCTAATGCAGCTGGGTAATAGAGACATTTCGTAGGCGGTGGCTCTAAATAGCAACATCGTACTTCACAGTTGATTTGTAACTGAATCAATATATCTAAACACCTACTTTATTGCTTCTATTTGTTTTGTCTAAAAAGGGACATTCAGGCGCAATATTAAAACCATTTTAATTATCCACTGAAAGACTGCCTGTTTCTTTTCTTCATTACAATAAAATTATTGATCAAAAAGTGGGACAGACCTCTTATTTTAACTTACAGTAAGAAATTGTTACTACGTTTTTATATAAAACAAAATTAAATAATAGCATAATAATTCGGAAATAAATAATTACTACTTGATGAAACAAAACTACAAAACGGAACGATGTATATGTCGTAGGATAATTTGATACTTCGAATCTTCGCGGAAATCCTAGGGGTTTTGCGAAAACGCGGATAATTAGACATAGGCGAAAAATTATCAAATCTTACTGGACAAAGTCAGGATTTTTGCGAAAATACTCGTTATTATAGCAATATTGCGAAACGAAACGCTGACTGTTATGAAATAAGAACGCTGATTGGTCGGTCAGCGCGTTCAATAAGAGATCGTCTCTGATTAGTTGACGTCTTAATCATCGGCAAACTAGGAACCAATTAGAAGTCAGCCAGCAAAATTGTAGCCAATCAGTGTTGAGTACATCAAATCTTACTATAGTAACGAGTATTTTCGCAAAAATCCTGACTTTGTCCAGTAAGATTTGATAATTTTTCGCCTATGTCTAATTATCCGCGTTTTCGCAAAACCCCTAGGATTTCCGCGAAGATTCGAAGTATCAAATTATCCTACGACATATATAATCGATTACGCATTTTGTCGCCTTCTTGTTTAATGTTACCAGTAAAATAAAACGAAGATATTAATGCGGCATTATTTTCATTTTAGGATGCACTCCATCTGTGCATCCTAAGCCGAAGTTTTAGTACTGAGAGCTAGATTGACGACTAGTTCTTAATACAATTAGATAGATGGCGTTAGTAGTTTCATCTGCAACTAGCTAAAGTATTTCCCTACAGAGTAGTATAATGCCAGTGTAGGACCTGCTACACTAACATATGATTTTCAAGTGTTGTTCAGTTTCAGGTGGTATTTTACATACAAAAACTACAGTAATTAAGTATTTATTTCTTTGTATGACACACGGTTTTCATGAAATCCTAGAGTTTAAACTGCTTCATGGTTTAAACACTTCTTGCTTCAAATTGATGGGTGATCATGATCTTTGTACATTGTGCCTACCTAACCTACCAAACATCATATCTAAATCTAATCAAAATATTATTTGATAACTGTTCAGTTAACACGACGTAATAAGAAACAATATCGCTTGACCGTGGCCTAAAAATCATATCGCCTGCAGAACCGGTTTTCAATGACAGTTGAACAACAAACAAAACCCTGCTGCATGTCTTATCAAACTCAAGCTCAAAGCATTTACCTATCTATACTAATATTGTAAAGAGGAAAACTTTGTTTGTTTGTTTGGTTGTAATGAATAGGCTCAAAAACTACTGGACCGATTTTAAAAATTCTTTCACCGTTGGAAAGCTTAGTTTTCTAGGAGTAACATAGGCTACTTTTTATCCCGGGAAAAATAACGGGTCCCACGGGAAAGACCACGGGAGCGAAGCCGCGGGCAAAGTGCTAGTTTCAAATAAACCAATACATACAGGCACTTAACTGTCTTGGAGTTGGTCAGTCAACGGTCAACGATGCTAGTTGCCTATAATTCCAAAGCGTGCTGGGTTCCTATGAAGAAGAACGAACATAAACATCAACGGAAATGCTTTTAAATCAAAATATTGTTGCAAAATCTGTAGAAGTATTAATTTTAAAACTAAACTATGTGTTTCATAATTTAGGGTACTTAATCTTTAATACGTACTAATAATAATGCTGAAATTTATTTGTCTCGATGCGCGATTTGTAAAAACTTTTTGTATTTCACGGCCCAAGTTTTGAGGAAGGTTATAGGGTATGTAGTATGTATCATCATCACGCATCCCTTAAGACCCGTTTTAAAACAAAAAGTCTGAAGGAACGTTTAGCGAAAACGAACGCAAGAGCGCGACCGGAAGATGCTATGCGTCGGGGTAGGTCGGGGAACAAGAAATTTAACGCAGACGAAGTCGCGGGCAACATATACTATGTGTGTTATAACACCTTTCATTAGTTTTCGTTACGTATTTGAATAAAATGGAACAATCAGGAACAACTTACATCTGTGCAAGTAGTGGTGGCTCAGTGGCATCCAGTAGCTTCGACTTACGAGTTGTAGGTCGTGAGTTCAATCCCAAGCAGGCGCTTTACTTTGTGTATTTAATTTCATCACCACTGCTCTCAAAACGGTGAAGGAAAACATCGTGAGGAAATGGTTATGTTCTAGAACCTAAAATTTGAAGACATGTGGATTACGGCCCATTCCCTCTATTAGAGAGGAGGCCTGTGTCCCAGCAATGGGAACATTATAGGCTCATTATGTTACATCTGTAAATTGTAATAAAACCCCTAATATCATAGTTAGTACCTTCACATTCATTATATTAATTCTTTCATTCGTTTCGATGCCAGTTGCTTTACATTTCATAGAAATACGTCTTAGTCTTATTCGCCGCGTGAGGAGCTCGTGGCTAAGTATTAACAGCCGCACAGGTCGATCCATCAGGTGAAGCTAGGCTTGCCGGGGTTGGTCTGTGGATGGGTGACCGTCTTTAGATATCAAGACTCCTCCGTGCCTCGGAAAGCACGTTAAGCCGTTCTTTCCGGCTGACAACACAATTTTTGTTTTTTTTTTATTGTGTCGTTTTCATTCTAAATGTGCGATATGCTATATGCTGCCCATAGGTTCATAAGACATTTTATTAACTCACACGAGTTAGTTACCCAGGAAAGAAAATATAAAAGACAATTCACAATAAGCAGAATACGAATACAAAAAAAGTAGAAGTAACTAGGCACAGCTGGTATCTTGGTGGCCCAGAAATAATTACAGAAATAAACTAATTTGTCATTTACCTGTGTTAAGTATACTTATATTTTTGCTGAGATAATTTCCTTGTAGCGTATGCCCGCGACTTCACACGCCTGGGTGTCGGAAACTATCCCTATGGAACGTACTATTAACGGGATGAAAAGTATCTTATGTGTTAAACCAGGTTATAATCTATCTCTGTGCCAAATTTCATCCAGATCCGTTCAGGAGTTTTTGCGTGAAGAAGTAACAAACTTTCGCCTCTGTAATATATGTATATTAGTGTGATACCAAACGATGGCTATTAGAAAATTGTCCATGAAAGAATTGGCAATGATAGCCCTTGTTTTAGATGAGGAAAAAAGAGAAAGGGATAACATCAATCGACCGCGATGTTACTGGGTTCGCGTCGTTTTACAAAATGGATAAGTCGAGGGGGAATATTGTTCATATCCCGTTTTAGAACGGTTATCATATCATATCATAGATGAGCTCTTTAGGTACTTTATGTATCGTTTATCAATAAGAAGGAATGCCTAAGTACCAAAACTGTCAGCAAAATCGAAAAACTCGTCTAGTCAGCATGGTACTGTAGGGCTTTAACTTAACGTCTCTAAACGGCGATTGGACACTTCCCGATACTCAAGGGCCGGCTTTTACCTGGGCCAGAGGCTTAGCAAGGCACTCAAGTCAGTATCTTGGGTACATTACCAGTCGACAGCGAAGCGGAGGAATTTTTAGACGCCATATTTTAGTTATTTATTAATTTATACTTGTACACAATTTTTTATCAAATTATTTGCTCTTTGATTTTTTTTGTTGGAAACTTCTTTAACGGCGTTGTGCACTTTTTTGCGATGGGTAAAAAATGTTAAGCTCGCATCAGGACACGTGACCTGATCGAAAAGTCGTAAGACGGAGGCAGAGATAAACTTTTTAAAGTAAAATAATTGTAATAATTTTGTAATATATTGTATTTTACCTCATAAATTATAGTACTTTTATACTGATAATTAAAGCAATCCGTGCAACATTATTCCCTAACCATTCCAAAACATCAAAACTGCACAACGTTAATATTCAAGTTTCCACTTCTGCCGGCACTCCCGCAGTGCAACCCGTTTTTTTCCCGCCCGTTTTATATACTTGTTCATAGTTATCTAGTCTTTTTAGGCTTGTACACATAATATATCTATTCTATTTAGTTTATGTTGTATATTGGTTTGAGAATAAAGCCACGACTTTATTTTAAGTACTTATTTGGCAAATTGGAGACGAACAAGAACATTGATTTAGATTAAAAAAAGAAACGATTAGACAATCAGCTGCCACAGCAGACAACATAAAGCTACTGAAAAACATTGTATTAAATGTAAAAACGTCCGAAACGACAACCAGTCTGTATAGGGCTTATACATAAAACTGCAATGCGACGCGATGCGAGTTTAAAAATCACATGATTATCTATTTTATCAAGCGTCGAGCTCGCAGAATTTTACGATGCGACGTCGCATCGCACCTTGTGTACAACCTTACGATCCCATAAGCTGCTTGACACTTTATAGTACCTATATATGATGCTTTTGTAACCATTCCGATTACCGCCAGCCCCAGTAGCACACTCAGCATAATATTCATGAGCTAATGAATAAATTCGCCTGACGTTAAAGGAGACGAGTGAGCGCCAATAGGGCTACGGTTTCAAAATGTTAAATGCCATTTTAACATTATAATCCTTCTCTTTTTGAATAGACTCTTTTCTAAAAATTCCTATAGTAAAATAGTCCAGCGAAACAACAAGCCCCGATCTTGTTATTTGGCTGGACAGGGGCCAAAAACCGGACATGTCCGTTCAAATCTAGACGGATGGTAACCCTATCCGCAAAGTGGATCGGGGAGCAAGACTGCATTAAACTGAATAATTGGAACACGAGGGGACGCGACGGCCTTGAAACTCCTCTAGTAAGGACTATGATCGCCAGTATCCGACGACATCGGAAGGTAGCTAAATCACGTTGCAGGCGACATTGGAGAGGAAAACTCGAGAGCTAGGCTATCATCCAATAGAGAGAAGATTCTGCGTGACTCTTTTAACCTTCACTGGTGTTATTTATTTGTTGAGTAGGTAGTACGTCTATTATTTTTGTTCGCTGTTAATAAATGTACAGTTTCAAACGTTACGACGATTATTGCAAATGGAAAACTATAAAGGGCGTCAAGTCGGTATCTGAATCAGTGCGTTTAGTCTACTTCCACCATTTACCGTGTACAAAGAAGGCAACAAGCGTATAGTGCATCTGGATGGTGAGGTCAACAGGCACCAAACATTATTATCAAATTAATACTTACACCTTTATTGCGCTTTTAAAAAGTAAATTGGGAAAGATCAAAATGTTGGAACGAGTCTTAATGAAGCTTTCTTGCCACAAAAGTAAGTAGCTACTATTATACTAGTAGCGACCAGCGAGCCATTGTTTCAGGAGAACACTGGCTACTCAACCGGCACGTTCAGGCGCAATCATGACCCAGATTAAAAGACACGTGTGGCTGGAAATCTGATGCAGTACAGCATCGGAGACAATCATCTGCCTCGCCTTTTCCCAACTATGTTGGGGTCGGCTTCCAGTCTAACCGGATGCAGTTGAATACCAGTATTTTACATGTAGCGACTGCCTATCTGACCTCCGCAACCCAGTAACTGGGCAATACGATACCCCTTGGTAAGACTGGCTGACAGATTTTCGGCCTTCTGACGACCCGTAACGACTGTCAAAGATGCACAAATGACAGCGGGATCAACGGCTTAACGTGCTTGCCGAGGCACAAAGGAGTCTCAGTATGTAAAGATGGTCACCCATCCACGGCCAACCTCGGCAAGCGTAGCTTAACCTGATGGCTCGACCTGTGCGGCTGTTAGTACTTAGCCACGAGCTCCTCCGCATTGGAGATAATAACAAACTAAAAACACCATCGATAACTGGTCCTTGGGCTCTTAGGTCTCCGCAAATATCTACTTAAAAACTATTCGTTTAGCTTGAAACACCACATTCACGAACTTTCACGACCCAAAATGATCCTCACCACTACCAACTTTCAGAAACAATACTCATCAGAAATACTCAAATAAACTTTCCCAAAACTTCGATAAAACCGAACAAACACTTAACTTTGTCTGCCCACAATTATGGTCTAATGTATCAAACTTAACCTTGAACTTTTAATTGTTTCTAATAGATCTACTTAGATATGTTATTGTAGTTTCAATAACAAACTAAACTTTGAGTATTTAATATTGATTCTAGTACTTACTATTCCTTTTTATTGTCACGTTGATGGGTGAAAAGAAGAGTATTAAAACACCTCGGGAATAAAGGTGTCTTTATCTTGGGCAAACTTGGATCAGGATTTAATACGGCGCCATGATAATGCTTCATCCCCAATATGAACAGGATTACTTCAGCTTCAAATCTCAAATATAGTTTATAACTCGTGTCGTGTCCACAAACTGTTAAAAACTTTATTTTTCTAGTATATCACCTATTAATGTATAATCATCACAATTATTATTATTGATTAAAGTAACCTTTTGTTTATTAATATAAAATAAAACTTGATTTTTTAAACAGGAGTTATAGGTTTAAACTGAAAACCTGTACCTAGTGCTTATTCACCCGCTAGTTCAACGTATAGTGATGACGTTTTAACACTAATTCTATGGAAAGGTATTAAGGCGGCATCCTGACCAATTGGGTATTTGAAAAGATAGTCAAAAGCGTTACTTTACTATATGAAATATAACAATGTGACGTCACATATTTTTAGAATCAAATGGAATACTTATTAGCATTAAATGCAATTTTACAATTATATCTTCGCATCATATTTAATTTATGTACGGTGAAGGAAGTTTTTAAGACGAGCGGTCTTTTTTCTATGTGATTTCATATTTTATTTTTGACCGTTTGAAATAGTTAATTAACCTTGACCATTCGTTCCCTCTTCAACGCACCCCAAATCTACATATCTGTATATTTATACCCAGCACAAGAGATATACACGTCTCGAGTATGCTCAGGTATGGAGTAAAATCGTTATAAAATAAAATTCTTTGGGAAAAATCTAGCATAATGCATAATATGCATATTAAATCGCCTATCCATTAGTATAAGTAGCAAATCAATATAATGGGTTCTTTACGAGGAGATGCATGTTATAAATCATTATTTCTTAATTCTGTGGTTTCGTTGTGAGGGGATTAACTAAACACTATGCTTCTTAAGAAAGAACTACCATTTTGGAGTCAAGATTATGTAGGAATTAAATGTATTTTTCATTAGTAGGTTTTTCTTTTCGATAAAGAGATGTTGGCTCTGAGAAACTGCACATAAAACGGGTACCATTGCGTTTTGCTCGGGGACGCGTCGTTTTTTTTTGAGTTTGGGTAATTATCAAATAGGAGTCATTTGATAATTACCCAAACTCAGACTCAACAAAGATAGTCCGAAAGGGTTACCGCTACCCCGGAACATAAAGGGCTACGGAAGGAACATGGATGGGTTTTAGTCAGTAAGAGTCTGACACTCCCTTCCGCTCCACCCAGAGCGGGAGTAGTCATTGGATGATTTCCCAGCCTTAAAAAAAAAACCCTTAGTTGCAGACCAAAAATAAAAAAAAGTCAGAATGAACGCTAAGTGAAAACTAGCGCGGACGGAAAATACCGCTTTTATTCTAGTATATTATGATGTCTTACGAGTTCCAGAACGAAGTCATGGGCAAAAGCTAGTACAGACGCCAGCACATCAAGCTATCCTTAAGTATCAAATATGCCCAATTGAAACTGAACCTTTAGTTTTTCTAATAAAGATGAAAATCTATCAAAGCAATTTTATAGATAAGGTTAGTTTTGTGTGCTGGCCACTGCACATGATGTACGCGTTCATGAGAAATGCGTGAAATAATCAGCTGTCCCATACAAAATGATCAATACCAATTTGACACATCTGTTTGGGACTGCCTATAATATTATTTATATGCGATTACAACAGTAGTCCTTTGAAGAGAGTGGTTCAGCTTGGTCGTTCTGTACCACACCCATAAATATGACCAGACATGTCTGATATACAATCTGCCTAGCCTTTTCCCAACTATGTTGGGATCGGCTGCCTCCATAACCCAGAAACTGCGCTGGGTAATACGATTCCACTTGGTAACTTGGTCAGGCTGTCTGTCAGATTTTCAGGCTTCTGACGACTGTCAAAGATGTACAAATGACAGCCGGGACCAACGGCTAAACGTGGTTTCCGGGGCACGGCACTTTTCTGTTATACGTACATTATATCAGAATGGTGTGGTCATTTTTACGGGTGTGGCAAAACCAAATAACTAATTATTATAATAAAAATATAATACATATTTTTATTTTAATATTAATTTGTTAGTTAATTTAGTATAAGAAGTTTATCTAAATATTATTATCCTCTTTAATAAATAAACGTATACTGTTTATTATAATAACACTGCTGCATAGGTATGCAGATAGATGATACAGGATAAAACAGAATGTTTAAAATATGAAGTCATTAAATCTCTTTTGTTCTCGTCATTTACTTGCGAGAAAAAAATATTACGAGTGGAAAACATATTTTTATTTTTTTATTTTTAATTAGGTACATAAATTACTCATGGATGCAATCACCAATTCCCTGTTAGTGGTGGTGCGTAAAATGATGATCCATTAAAATTTATAATAATTATTGTTGCAAATTTTCCACTGACGTCATTTAATTATTGTAAGTAAAATAATTATTAATGGTAGATTACCCAACTGAATGGGTATTTACTCGAAAACATTAATATTTCTTGTTTAAAAATGTCCCATGATACTCGGCAATATTGTAGATTCCCATGAGTCAAAGTCAAATCATTTATTTCAAATATATAAACGTTATGAGTACTAAATATTACGCTAGATTTAATTTTTGTTGGTTGTACGTCCAGTCGCCATCGAAAAAGGACCATCATCATTAAACCTCTTTATTAGTATTGGTAAAGAATATCATAGTATATTTTGTATTCAACAATTAATTTAATTTTAATTGTTACAAAAACGATCTGGCATCCCCATGTTATGTACAAAACTCAGTTTCTTATTACTAAGGAAAACCTGAATAAACAGTCCGCCAGTTGGTCATTGACCTATATTTAATGAATGGTTGCAGATAAGTAACATCAACACAACACAACAGCAGTGATAGCCTAGTGGTGTGACCGTCGAACTGCCAAGTCTTAGGTCTTGAGTTCGAACCCGAGGCAAGCACCTCTGAATTTAGGGCTTTATGTGCGTATTGTATAAATTATCACTTGCTTAAAAATCGGTGAAGGAAAACATCTTGAGGAAACCAGCGCGTCTGAGAGATATTTCTCAACAGCATGTGAAGGTAAGTCAGGGGCCATGGGCAGCATAAAAACTCTTTTTTTTTTAAGGCTGGGAAATCATCCAATGACTTCTCCCGCTCTGGGTGGAGCGGTAGGGAGTGTCAGACTCTTACTGACTAAAACCCATCCATGTTCCTTCCTTAGCCCTTTGTGTTCCGGGGTAGCGGTAACCCTTTCGGACAATCCCGCTTAAGCATAAAAACAAAACTCTGACACTAGGTTAGTCACTAACCACACATAAAGAAGAAGTAACATCTAAGATCTGTTATAGACAAACGGCATTTAGACGTGACTTCAACCGTCGTCTCTTGTTGGCGACTGCACTTGACTTAACTTCTAGCGAAGCTATTGTTCGTCGGCAGCCGTCGTTAGATGTAGAAGGCTGCAATTATCTCAGTCGCCAGCAAGATGCCGCTCGTCTATAAGCGACTTAACAGCAGAAACGATCTAACCAGATGTTTGTGTAACTGTGCATGAATGATGATAAACACAGAGTTTCATGGATCTATCCGAATCAAGATACACGCTATGCAGTGGCAACATTAGGTTCGTACATATGACGTAACAAAACGTAGTGTTTATTAAATTATTTTATCACAAAATATTTACACTAGGGACTATATAAACGGCTAAGTAACTATACAAATAAATATAGAAACAAAAGGACACTTAGGCGTCAAAGTACTCGTTCGCATCGCTGTCATCCGGAAACGTGCTCAGAAGACTGGCAGCATCGCCACGTTGAATAGCAATGCTAATTCTTTGACTTAACCATAACTGGCAGAATGTGGGTACCTACCATAGGTACACCATTGCACAACTCTGCAGTGAAACAAGGCATGGTGATATGTATGTATGATAGTATTATTTGAGTGTCGGATTTTCAACTAAGCCGTGTGCTGAAAATCCATCGTTGTTAGTGAAAACGGGCATTATTCACGTTTGTACTTTCATAGGCAAACCGTTTTTAAAGGTTGCTCTCAGTCAACTGAATGTTACAATAATTAATACTTTATTGCATTCCATAATATGTACATATTAGTTGGCATGTAAAAACATTGAATCAATTATGGGCCCTGTCGGGCACAGCTAAGTAAATTTTTAATAGGAGAGAGGATAAAGGCGATTTTTAAATAAATTGAAGTTTAACATGTTGGTATAAAATATTCGTCAATAGTGTAGTAACTTTTGATTATCTGAAATTGTTTTAATTTATTGATAAAGATATATTTTTTTAATTTACATTTTTGATGTATTCCGATAAATTTTTGTATATTTAAATGACATATTACTAGAGTGCAATTTTAATCGTGATGTGGGTATGTTTAATCTGCTTTCATGTCTAAGTGCTATTTTGGTATGAGTATCTCCTCTTTTGGTACAGAATGCCGGATATTTTCGTCGCTGCGTCGGTCTCCTGTCGCCTGACATCCCAGCTATGATACTCTTCGTTAAGAGTTCAGGATATACTAGCTAGGTACTTGGATCCGAGCAGTGGCGTAACTATACCATCTGAGGCCCGTGGCAAATCCATTGCAAGGGGCCCAAAATTTAGTTTTTTTACAAAATTTTGTTAAAAATGGTATGTCACTTTTGAGCTCGCAGCCTCTCGGGTCGGGGGCCCGTGGCATTTTGCCAGTCCTACCACCCTATAGTTACGCCACTGGTTCCGAGTCTCCAAACGGTATCGGTTCATGCCATGATATCAGCGCGCCCGCACCTACCTTCAACTGTCTAATCGAACATTGTGGCTAGTTAACATTGTGGTTGTTAGCTCGTAAAAAAATTAGATTTACGATCAAGTGAGTAAGTACCTGAGTATATTATATATACTATTCGCATCTCGTTTATGCGTCACGATAATTTATAGCATTAAATTAGGCCTTATTTACACTGTTCTGTGACAGGAAAATGGCCCGAAAAAATATGTTTTTACTGCTTTTAGTTCAGTAGGAGCACTTTGACCTTAAGTTGGCATTAAGGAGTTTCAATAAAATAAGAGGCCAGCTAGTTTGTTACCGTGCGTCTTACCGTACATATTGGGTCTTTTATTAGCTGCATGAGGAATTTCGATGGTTGTTGTCTATGGTTTGACAGTTGAGAATGTCAAACTATGTTGACCTTTCTGTTCAGTAAGGTTTGGTAATTAATTGTGAATCGTTATAACGCAAGAACAATGCTTCCAAATTGTGGAAATTTAATTAGAAAAAAAGAAATCTGTTCGCAAAGTTCATAGAGCACTTCGTCCATTTTACGGTCAACATAATTTTCGCAATTTTACTCTTCTCGATTCAAAACAATCAACAAGACAAAGACATGTGCGTACCAAAGAGAATATTGCTGCTGTAGCGCTAAGTGTTGAAGAAGACTGTTCGCGCGACGTTACGCCTCTCGGTTACTTTGAATGGGGCTATGTTAAGTCATTTGTTTATGCCGACAAACCAGTAACTTTTGAAGCATTGGAAGCCAATATTCCAGCCACTATTGACGCCATACCGCCAAATTTATTGAAAGAAGAAGTGAAAAATTGGACTGATCAAATGGACTGTGTAACTCGTAGCCGCAGCAGACATATGCCGGAAATCATATTTAAAAAATAAAGGCCATGAAACTGTCAACCAGATTAAAATAATAAAAAAAATCATTCTAACAAATACATCTGTCTTGTGTTATTATTTTAAGTTCTCTAGCTCGTAAAAAAACACTCTGTATATCTCATCATTGAATAGAAAAACCATGTAAATAATAGTTGAAGAGTCGTGTCAAAGACAAAGCACAAGATTCATGGTGTGTGGCAGACGATGCGACTCTACTAGAAAAAGTTTTCTCGTCTGTCTGCGAAAGTCATAATGAGTGGCCAAACAATTTGACAGATCGCGCACTTTTCAGCGTACGGAAGTTATCCTAGAGCGAATAATGTTCATCTCAATATAAACCACTTGTTATTATGCGCTCAACTTTTGCAATTTGTATATATTTACCCTATAGTAATACCTGTTCAGAACTTCAGAGGTTATTTCATTCAGATATCTGCACTCCGCGGAACGCTTCAATGGATTTGCATGAATATCTGAATAAAAGAGACGAGTTCGACTGAAATGCGAACATTCACGTCCGGATATTTATTCAGCTCGATGTTAGGCGTGTTGCAGTGATTCAGATGCATTCATGGTTTTTAAGTGATTACATACGGGTAAGGAATATCGTTACTAACGCAATTAAGTCATGTTACTTGATGAATAACGATACTATTATTTCGTTTATTAGTTTTAATACTTATTTATTACTTTTTAAATGTTTTTACACCACGGCCCTGTACAGGATCACGGATAGCACGAACCCAGCGCAGTGCACGCAGCGCGCTCATTAGAAGAAGATATATATCCACTTATCAATACGGTAAAGACCAGGAGGATGAGAAATATAAATATATATTAATATAATATATGTATTATTAGTCTCTTAACACCGTGCTTTAAATGGCCCAGCCCAATGGATAGACGCGTACACAAATGATTCTTAATGCATAAACCAAACATGGCAAACAATAAGATTAATGAAACTTCCACGACACCGCTACTATTATGTACCGAACGTACATTTATTTAACCTCATCTGGACGGGAAGTACTCTAAATACTTCTCGGTCAGATTCCTAAGTGCAGCAAGGAAATTTTTGAATGTCATTGAATGCAGATTTTGTTTCTTCACTACATAGTATAAAACAAAGTCGCTATTTTTGTCTGTTTGTTTGTCTGTATGCTTAAATCTTTAAAATTACGCAACGGATTTTGATGCGGTTTTTTTTTAATAGATAGAGTGATTCAAGAGGAAGGTTTATATGTATTAAAACAACATTGACGGCTGCGTTGCCGCGGGCAGCAGTTAGTTTTAGTATTTTACGACTACATAACTTACATTGGTTCAATCAATGCACTCAGCTTATCGCAGTCCTGAACATAGGCCTCTCATAGGCTGCGCCATAACACCCTGTCATCCTTGCCATGCACCTTCCGCGTCCAGTCTGTTTCAGCCAACTTTTTAAGGTCGTCGGTACTGGGGGAATCCCACACTACACTTGTCGACACGGTCACTGACCGCGTCTGAACTTACATTGATAAGAAAACTACATATTTGACGGAGTCCCGGTTAGTGGCAATAGGCTCGTCTCTTATAACCTGGAAATTAAACAAAAAACTAATTGCTAAACGTAGGTGTTATTGTAGGTAAACCATTGCCTACCGCTTCAGGGATTACAACCAGATGTTATGTTAATTAATATTAGCATTTTCCATTGCTAGTTGGTTTTTAAAGCTGCTTAACTTGAGAATCCTGTTTGTTTTCAACCGGAGAAGCACATTCAGGGGCTTTCTGATCTTATAGCACTCCTCTAGATTTTTTTTACTTTGATCAGCATTTCGCGGAGCCTCGACAGGGGCAATGCCCTAGGATTTCGCGGAGTGTTCTTTAAGTATGAATTCCTCTTGTATTTAGGTAAATTGAAGCAGAGTTTTATTTGAACTGAAACGTGTAACAATAATTATTCTTCTTCTTCTTATCGTGTGGTTAGTAACTAACCTGGTGTCGGAGCTATATGCCGCTCGTAGAGCTCTGACTTAGCTTCACATGCTGTTGAGAAATATCTCTCAGACATGCTGGTTTCCTCATGATGTTTTCCTTCACCGATTTTTAAGAAAGTGATAATTATATAATACGCACATGAATCCGTCAAATCAGAGGTGCGTGCCTTGGGTTCGAACTTGAGACCTATGACTTGTCAGTCCGGCACTAGGCTATCACTGTTGTCAATAAATAATTATGCCGCGTAGGGATAAAATTCTATTATTTTTTGACGGCATAGTTTCTTTGATACATAACTATTATGTAGGTACGTACGAAGCTATCTACAAACATCGTGAAGTGTTGCCTTGAAACATACATTATAGTTCTGCGTCGTCGTTTAACTTGTCATTAGCTCCATTCGTTTACTGCTAATTAGGCAAGGCAACAAAGAATCGAAGAATCTCAAGAGAAACCATTTATTTACGGTAATAATTGAAAACTATAATCGTTTTGCTTTGACTGACAAGCGACTACTCGGCAGAGTATTTCTATATTCTATATTAGATACATAACATTGTATTTATTTATGTTAATGAGTTCCATTAAGACTGTTGTGCTAGACGTGAAACTACAATGCGTTCAAATTGAAGACGGTTTAGTGTTGGAATAATTAGAACGAGAACACGCTACAGAAGGTTGACGTAATATGTTGGAAGTCTGTGAATACAATTTATAGTTAAACATAACAGAATGACTGTTGTTAAGACCTTTTACCGGTAAATATACGTTGAATGTGACTGTGGTTGGTGTAGTGCGCAAGCATTGCTGCTGAGTTTGATTCTAAGATCCTGGGTTTGATTCTAAGTTCGAGCAAAGTGTTATTGGGTATTTACCATTACGAATTTCAAAGTCAAAGTCAAACCATTTATTTCAAATAGGCACCAGAAAGGCACTTTTCAATTTCCCAGTAGCAGTCCGACGTTGCAACACGGTTGGCGCAGTGGTTGAGTGATTGACTGCTGCGTAGCATGTCGCGGGTTCGATTCCCACACGGAACAAATATTTGTACGACCTACAAGTGTTTTTCTCCGGGTCTGGGTGTTTGTCTATCTATAATATGTATGTATTTACAAATAACAAAAATGCATCTAAGTAGTTAGTTTATCCAGCTATCTCGTTACCATAATACAAGCATTAGGTTGCTTATCTTGGGACTATATGTCGTTGTGTGAAATGTCCAAGGATATTATTATTATTATTAGTCCGGCTCCGGAGGCAAGATTTGTTTCCGACTGAAAGCAATAGGCTCGGCCACTAATTTGAGGCGAAAAGTGAGTGTACCATAGATACCTACACCGCTGCATCAACCTTGGCGGATTAGAAGAGTGATATTTATGTTTGTACATTTTGTGTGTGTACCAACGGTATGTCAGTCAACTTCGAGGTGATACGATATGACGTCACGAATAAAGTTACACTCATAGGTCAATGTCCTACTGACTCGTGCGCATTATGTTTATGCAACTAATACTTACTGGGTTCGAATAAGGTTATAATCTGAATGGCTGCTCGCCTTTTAGTTTATTTCGAAACTTTAGATTCCGTTCAGTTTTGTCCATCAAATTTTTTGCAATAATACACACATCAAAAGTGTCTAGGGATCAAGCATTTTTATGCGGATTTCTTGAGATTGAGATGTGGCTTTGTAATAAATTTATGATTTTATAAATTTATATGGATCCTTTTTGGTGCATTTCATAATTTGAAACAGGAACTGTCAATCAAATTCGAGTAAAAGATGAAAATCAGCTGTCAATATTTTCCCTATAAAAACATACAACGCATTGAAGACATTATTAGTGCTACTGTTTCCCTACTACTGATTAAAACCAACGTTATTATGGAGCGGCGACGTCATTTAAGCAGGGAAGAAATGCTCAGAGCCGTGGGAATGATAGAAGCTGGTTCCCGGCAACGTACTGTGGCTTTAGCTCTGAATACAAGTCAGAGTGTTATCAGTCGACTTTGGACACGTTACCGAAGCACTGGTACCGTGGCTGAGCGCCATGAAGGACGGTATCACTGCACCACACGGAGACAAGACCGATACATTCAAATCTTAACTCGAAGAGCTCCAACAATAACCGCCATGATGTTAGCCGTGAGGCTTCATCACTCTTCAGGGAACTTAATTAGCGACCAAACAGTCAGAAACCGCTTGCATGAAGTGAACCTTCATTCCCGAAGACCGCTACGGGTACCACCTATAGCAATGCACAATCGTAGGATTCGATATCAATGGGCTCTTGAACACAGAAATTGGGCAGAAGAACAATGGCGTTTCGTGTGCTTTTCTGATGAGTCTCGTTTTGGTATGAGACCGGATACAAGACGTATACGACACTGGAGAACCCCTGGACGCCAACAGCGATTAAAATCCTGCCAGGAAGTCCATCCTTATAGTGGTGGAAACATCATGGTATGGGCGGGTATTTGGATCGGCGGAAGAACTGAGTTGATTTGGATCAGAGGCAACCTCAACGCTCAAATTTATGCTGAGACGATTGTATCTGACGTCATCGTTCCTCTACAAGTGCAAATCGGTCCCTTATTTCAGTTAATGCATGATAATGCACGACCGCACACCGCAAGAGTTGTAAGACAGACTCTCGCCGCAGCTAACATCAATGTCCTGCCCTGGCCTGCTCAGTCGCCAGACTTGAACCCGATTGAGCATGCATGGGATATGCTACAGAGAAGAGCTCTGCCGAATATGGAGGGTATCCAGTTGCAAGAAGACCTTTTTTTGTTGTTGCAACGAACATGGGCGGCCATTCCACAGCGTGATTTGGATGAACTCATTTTGAGTATGCCAAACCGATGTTCTTGTGTTGTTAGTGTTCGCGGTAGAAACACGGATTATTAATTGTTTAAGTTACCCAATAAAATTTTAAAGAAAACTGTTATTTCAGTCTTTTTTTCGAACTTTAATGTTAGTGGTTCAAATGTCAAAAATCCCTTTATTAGGAAAATGGCAAATTTCTTTATTAATGCAAAGGTGACTTGGTTTATCGTTACTGTGACAAACGAAAACACTTTATTTGATGAATCCTTAAAGAAAATTTAAATTAATATCAATCAAGAGAAAAGTTATTGCAAAAATATATGTTGATCCCTAGACACTTTTGATGTGTGTATTTCTTTTGGACCGTCAAGCCGTTGGTCCCGGCTGTCATTTGTGCATCTTTGACAGTCGTTACGGGTCGTCAGAAGCCCGAAAAACTGACAGCCAGTCTTACCAAGTCAGATAGGCAGTCGCTCCGTGTAAAATACTGGTATTCAGCTGCATCCGGTTAGACTCGAAGCCGACACCAACATAGTTGGGAAAAGGCTTGGCAGATGATGATGATTTCTTTTGGACCTAACGATCGCATGCTTTAAACTGACTTTAACTTTAGAGGAGGTTCTATGTTCGTCCTTATGTATGTTTTTTAGTTATGTATGTTGTCAACTGTATATCGATTTTAAGAGGAAGCTTGCGCGGTTGTCCTCAACGATTTTGTTGTTTTTCCTTGGGAAGTCTGTGTTTTAGCTTCAATAATAAGTTTTTATCCCACTTAGACTACTTATGTGTATGATGTTATATAATGATGACTTCCTGGCACTGTTATTTTCCAGTATTCGAATTTGTGTTGGGTAGGTACAGAGGCCAGCACATCAAGGTTCTCCAATCTGTAAAATGTCTTTGATAGATTTTCAACTTAATTACAAAAGATTTTTTTTTTTTTGGGAAAACGTGACTTTTGGTAAAGCTTGATGTGCTGGCGTCTGTACTACAAAGCAAATCACAGTAAAAAGTGTAAAGTTTAATTTCTGAAGTCGGTGGCAAAAAACGAAAACAAACCAAAGACTTCCGAAATTCAAGTGATTTTTCATTTGTAGTGATTTTATTGGAAGTCGATAGTTTTTTAATAAAAGTTTTTACAACAATGAAGTTAGTCCCTGAATAACCTGAAAAAATAGGGATATTGAATTGAGTGGCGATTCCGTTTCCTGGGTAAGCAAAAACTAGGGAAACGATTAGACTCTGACAATAATAAGTACACACCAATAGTCCGTTGTTGCACTACCATCATATATCTAAACAAATGCAAACTTTTCATCCAATTTTATATTCGGATTTAATCTTTTAAATTAATAAAAGTAAGTAAAGTAACTACATATTTATGTAGGTAATTTAACAAATACAAAGTGCAGGTATCCGTCTCGTATTTGGCGTTTTTTTAATGTGATATTTAGATTCCGTTGTTCAGTTTTGTCCTTCTACTTTTTGCAATAATATTTTTTTTGGACCGTAATAATAATAATATGTCCGTTTGGCAGTTGGCACAGGCCTCATCCAAGCGATACCTGAAATCGCGAAAGAAAAATCAGCTCATCCATACATTATATTCGCATAATTTTTCAAAATGTAGAGAACAGCTGACTTTTTTTTCGCGATTCCTGGTGTGTTTCCATAGTAAAAGTCATTCATAATTATGAGTACAATGAGCCCTTAAAATATTGCCAATTAATTCAAGTTCACACTGTATAATAGGCGCCCAGTCGATTCCAGATAGAAAACTTATATTACCCGACCACACCACATTACCCGACCTGGGATTTGAACCCAGGACCTCATATTCAGAAATAGCGCTTGCAACCACTTGACCAACGAGACAGTCATACGTCATCATCATCTGCTTAGCCTTTTCCCAACTATGTTGGGGTCGGCTTCCAGTCAAACCGAATGTAGCTGAATACCTGTATTTTACATGGAGCGACTGCCTATCTGACCTCCATAACCCAGTAACTGGGCAAAACCATATCCCTTGGTAGGTCAGTCATACATATTACATCACAATAATAAGATGTTAATCAGAACAGACCTACCTAACCTCCCAACCCAATTAAAAGAGTAATTTAAAAGCTGTGTCGGCACTCGGTACGGCTTGAAGGCATCATCATCATCATTACCATACTCTGAGATAAGATATGGGACGCTCATCCCGTCTTCAATGCACTCAATCAAATATTATCTTAGTATGTGTTAATTAAGGTTTTTAGAAAGTAGATGCACCGTCATAGGAATGTTGCAGGTATCTTGTATCATCTTAATTAATATTTTAACTTTGTTGTCGTGGTTGTTAACGTGATGTGGTGTCATTTCAGTGAAGGACCTACTTAATAGCTGATGTTTCCCGTTATTTATTGGAAATCTATACTAATATTATAAAACGGAAAGATTTGATTGTTCGGTTATTTGCATTGAATAGGCTCCGACTCTTTAACACAATATACAACCTAAGATATATAAATAGGACAGTTTGAAAACATAATAATGTTGGTTTAGGTATTCAAATACTTATTCAATTTTCAGATCAGTAGGTATTAGGTTCGTATTTACAGAACAAGAAACTTTAGAATCACCGCTATGACCCTCTAAGTTCGTATAAAAAACTGTTTGTGAGAGAACATTTATCCTACTAATTAGAGTGTTTGTAACTACATTGTTCTATTATGTACCCACCTATTCATAAGAGTAAAATAAATATTTAGAAACTACTAGATACAATAAAAAATGAAACTAGCAATACAACTTTACAAAAAGCATATAGCATTACATAATTAAATTAATTAAAAAAGCGTACTACACTATAAACGAATACATACTAACAAACAAATAAATACACTTCACACAAACAGACACCATACATACATTGTTAGTTAAGTTAGACCAAAAAATAGGCCAGCTCTCTGGCCACGTGAAAAGTCGATCAACCGCTTGGCGATATCTCGAAAAACATAGTGGGCACTCGGACCCCATGGTCCTAGTGTTTCAACCCCAAACGGCTCGAACATACAAAAGTATCGGGAATGGATGATTTGTTTATGGTTCCAAATTCAAATTTTTGTTTTTTTTGTAGTTGTTAGATTGGCACAACTGTTTTCCATTTTGGCGCGGAGTTTGAGTTGCATCTGTTATTATATTAAATACAGTGCTGGTTTTAGTAATATCATATATAGTGTGTATTGCGAATTTCATATTGGACAAAAATATCGAACAAAGAGTTTGTCTTAAATTTTGCATCGCCAATGGAATTTCGTGTTCGGAGTCACTGAAAATGTTACAGAAGGCTTACGGTGAATCGACTTTATCAAAAACTCGTGCTTATGAGTGGTTCAAAGCATTCAAAAGCGGTCGAGATGTGATGGAAGATTTGCCTCGCTCTGGTAGGCCGTCAACGTCTGCAACTGAAGTTAACATCGCAAAAGTGAAGAAAATAGTGACTGAAAATCCCCATTCAACTCTGAGAGAGATAGCCGCCGAACTTTCTGTATCTCACGAGTCGATCCGTACCATTTTAACTAATCATTTGGGTATGAAACATGTTGCTGCTCGGCTAGTCCCAAAAGATCTGAATTTTCTCCAAAAACTCAATCGCATGAAAGTCGCTGAGGACATGCTAGAACGAGTCAGTTCGGACCCAACATTCATGAAACGCATTGTTACTGGTGACGAGACGTGGGTTTACGAGTTTGACATGCAAACTAGTCAACAAGCTTCGGAGTGGCGCCTTCCAACTGAACCGAAACCGAAAAAAGCACGCCAAAGTCGATCAAAAGTCAAAGTCATGTTGACTGTTTTCTTTGACTATCGCGGTGTTGTGCACTCTGAATTCTTACCGGAAGGTCTAACGGTAAATAAAGAATATTATTTGAGCGTTATGCGGCGTTTAAGAGAGCAAATTCGACGAAAAAGGCCAGATTTGTGGAAAGAAAATTCTTGGATTTTGCACCACGACAATGCGCCTTCGCACAAGGCTATCATTGTGAACGAATTTTTGACCAAACACTGAACAAATACCATCCAGCAACCACCATATTAGGGCACGCCACGATAGTGGCGGTAAGGCCCCTCTTTGAGGAGTGGCTAGAGAGGCGTCACGGCGCACTCACCTACCGCCTGACGCAGGTCCTCACCGGACATGGATGTTTCGGGAGGTTCCTGCACATCATCAGGCGGGAGGAAACGCCCGGGTGTCACCACTGCGAGGATCGCCCAGAGGACACGGTAGAGCACACGGTGCAAACCTGCCCCGCATGGGCAGAGCACCGCCGTGTCCTCGTAGAGGCGATCGGCGGCGGCGACCTCTCGCGCCCGGCCCTGGTGCAAGCCATGGTCCGGGGCGAGAGGGAGTGGGAGGCAGTCACCTCCTTCTGCGAAAAAGTCATGCTCGCGAAGGAGGTGGCGGGATGGGAGAGAGAAAGGTCCTCCCGTCCCAGCCGCCGCAGGAGACGCCCCGGGCGTCGGGAGCCACGTGACGACTCCCGGCCACCGTAGGCGCGGGCCTGCGGACGGTGAGTAATGGGTGACTCACCGTCCGATCAGAACCAGACCCGTGCCGTACGGCGCGTATATGTTCCACGCGCGCCTCAAAGAGATGTCAGCATATGAAGGGGCCCCTCAGGGCCAAGCCTGCCGGGTAAGCGGGATTGTCCGAAAGGGTTACCGCTACCCCGGAACATAAAGGGCTACGGAAGGAACATGGATGGGTTTTAGTCAGTAAGAGTCTGACACTCCCTTCCGCTCCACCCAGAGCGGGAGCAGTCATTGGATGATTCCCAGCCTTAAAAAAAAAAAAAAAATACCACCATATTCACCAGATATGGCTCCTGCTGACTTTTTTCTTTTTCCTAAACTCAAATTACCACTTCGTGGCACCCGTTTTCAATCGATAGAAGACATAAAGGAGAATTCGCGGCGAGAACTGAACTCAATTCCGGAAGCAGCGTTTAAAAAATGTTTTGATGAATGGATTATTCGTTGGCGCAAGTGTATCGTTTCTAAAGGAGCATACTTTGAAGGTGATAAAATAAATTTGGATGAATAACAAAACATTTTGTGTATTATTGATCTTTTCCCGGTACTTTCTTGACAGAGTAGTATAAGTCCCATTAAAGAATAAATAATCTTTTACGTTTTCATTAAGAAGGGCAGCAGTTAAATTGCAGCATGCCAAAAGTCTGCGTGCCCAATTCTGCACGAATGATCTTGATGCGAACAATATATCTTTCTGCGAAAACATTTATTTATGAAACTAATGATGTCGATAGCTCTACCTTTATCGGCGAGGTAAATTACCTACCCGCAAGGTCGGCTGGCGAACGTAAACATTACAATCTAATTGGTGAGTGTATTGGTACCTACGTACAGCTATGTATAACGTAGAACTTATGCAAATTGGTATTCTGTGTATTGTTTGCCATTTGTCTCCCTTATAGTGTATCCAATACATCAGATATATTTAGCATACAGAATACGTGCTTCAATAAAAAGGATAATTTAATCCTAATTTTGTTTTGAAAACCATGATCCAAGTTCACTGTATTCGTGTTTGACACACTTAGGGTATTTTCCTCGTGAGCAAAACTGGTTTAGTATCTTTGTACTTATTGGGCATCTACTCGTGCATTTTTGTTTTTAAGGGTCTCTTGGAGATCACGTGAAACTTGCGTTCGAGGTTGTTTAAAGTAGATGTTAATAAGATTGTTTTGTTACATATTATGATGGGGATAGAATCCTGAGTCTGACCCATTTTATATTTCTGAGACACTGGGTTGTGGAGGCCACATGGTTCAACTTGTTTGACTAGTTTGTTAAGCGCTGGGAAGATAAGAAATTGGAATGAAATTAGTATTGATGTGTTTATACTTAAACTAGCTTCCGCCCGCGGCTTCGCCCGCATAATATGTCGACAAATTATACACATAAACCTTCCTCTTGAATCACTCTATCTATTAAAAAAAACCGCATCAAAGTCAGTTGCGAAGTTTTAAAGATTTAAACATACCTACATAGGGGTATAGGGACAGAGAAAGCGATTTTATACTATGTAGTGAAATTACGTAATTATTATATAATATAATATAATACTAGCTGCTCACTCGCGGTTTTACCCGCTGCTCGGCTAAATTCAACACAAAAATATTTTTTCAATTCGGAGCAGTAGTTCCAGAGATTAGCGTGTTCAAACGAACAAACTCTTCAGCTTTATAATATTAGTATAGATATAGTAAATATTACCTAGGCATCAGATGCTTGTAGAAGTCAGAATATCTGTTTCTGTTTTACTTCAACTTTTGCAGATCAATCAATCATTAATTTTTTGCATCAATGTATACCTACTTCTAGTGGGATAGTAACTATAGTTACAAGGTAGATTTCCAGTACATTTGTATTTTTTCTGTAAATTAACCGAAAATCTTAACTATATCTTACGTCATAGGGTCCAGATTGCTATGCAGTCAAGACAGAGCGTGGGTTACTAGCTAGTAATAGTGACGTAGCGATATAATAAAACAAGCGGAAAACATTCCACAACAACATTGAACCAATAATTTAGAGATAAAAGTAGGTTTACATGTAAACATGTTTACTATTTATTCTTTAGGACATACGATTAAGATTGTCTTAAAATATTGGAATAAAAATACCGAGAGGGTAAAAACCACCATCTCTTATTGAAATGATTGCTTCACACTAGGAAAGAGATGGCGCTATACCTTTTACAGGGTGTAACCGAAAGGGTATACAAAAGGATATCCTACAGACCACCAAACTGAATAACTTTTACTATGGGACCAACTCCAAAATCGTGAAAAAAAAATTCGTTGTTCCCTACATTTCGACGAGACACGTGACCAAAAATGTATAGAACAGCAGATTTTATTGCGAAATTGTTCAGTTTGGTGGTAGCATATGCTTTGGTAGGTATATACTATAGATATAATAAAGAAGGTGTATACCCTTTGGGTTACACCCTGTATATAGCTTTATGTCTTTATAACACTGAAGATTTATATCAAAACCAAACTGCTCGTTGAAGTGGTTGGCCCCAGGGCCGTGTAAAACTGAAGAAGAAGCAACCGCAGAAAGAAAACTCCAGTACTAGTGAAATTGATAGCCTACCTATGCTGACCTACTCTATGCTATGTATAGTCTTTGTCGTACCGTGACTATACTTATCCCTGAAGCAATTACTAACAATAACTAACCGTGAGTATAATAAAAGTCTGTAATAAAGGCGCACAGTACGACCGGAAAAGTCACTTGCAACTGCAGCTCGACGTACCTACTCATTTTCCAGACTAATATCGAGGTTGACATAATCAAGTGCTTTTATCATATAATCTCTAGTTGCACGCACGAGCCATCAAAGGCACTTAATCCGTTAATAGACATACGAGTACTTGCAAACAATTGTGTCCCTGCACGTCAACCGTATCGTATGGCACTTCACTGGCTCACCATGTTACGTGAGAATCGTTGCATTGTTACACTGACATTTATAAGGACTAGGTCAATATTTCAACCATGTTTTGTTGCCCTTTTTTAACGATGGTTGAGATCATCAAATGACTCCTCCCGCTCTGGGTGAAGCGGAAGGGACTGACAGACTCTTACTGGCTTAAACCCTTAAACCCTATCCATGTTCCTTCCCATTTTGTTCTGGGTCAACGGTAACCCTTTCGTATATCCCGCTGTCCTGTTAGTCTACCCTAGCAGCAAGTGAAATAGTAGTTTCCCATTACTGCTTATTGTGTAGTAATTATAACAGCACGAATTTGAACTTTAGGAAAAAGTAAATACCAGCTATTTTCCCACGGAGAGGCGAAGAACTACAGAAAGCCACCTGCTACTGGGTATTATACTTCGTCCACGCAGGGCCGTACTAATTTCATGATTTTTGGGACTTCCCCCGTCGTGTTAGGTTAGGTTACCGGTAGGTAGAGGTGGTCACTTGTGTGTGTAAGCCCTATTACATATTTAGTAATTTAAAATTAAATAGATTTGGTAATATTTATGTAAGTATTTCCCTAAATTATTACAATTTAGGGAAATACTTTTATATACTAAAAATATGTGGTTATACTACAAGTGATGTCACGTCTTATAACTTTGCTACATGATGCCACATTTTGTTGACCCATCCTCCCTTCGAAACGTGTGACGTAATTTATGGATTTCTTTGTGTACATGCAGGCCGTTGTGGGTACTAAACTGACTTTACCTGCTGTGCGAAGTGTACATACCTAACCTTCTTGAAGGACGACACCTGGGACTGACAAATACATTCGCTGACTGGGCAGGTCCAATTAAATCTGGTGTGTGTTTTTTCCTCTAAAGATCATCTTAGGAGTCCTGATATGACCTGACCAAGATTATGAGACTGTATACCTCTGAGTTTGTTTTGGGCTTTCTTCTCAGTGTAGTTAGTTAGGCAACGATACAAAAAAAAAATACGCGTCAAACTAACCTGAGTTTGACGCGTATTTTTTTTTACACTTTGCAGATAAAACAATGATTTGTAGATAGACAGACGTTGTCCTGTCTTAACTGTGATACCTACCCTACCTACCCTACCTACCCTACCTACCCTACCTACCCTACCTACCCTACCTACCCTACCTACCCTACCTACCCTACCTACCCTACCTACCCTACCTACCCTACCTACCCTACCTACCCTACCTACCCTACCTACCCTACCTACCCTACCTACCCTACCTACCCTACCTACCCTACCTACCCTACCTACCCTACCTACCCTACCTACCCTACCTACCCTACCTACCCTACCTACCCTACCTACCCTACCTACCCTACCTACCCTACCTACCCTACCTACCCTACCTACCCTACCTACCCTACCTACCCTACCTACCCTACCTACCCTACCTACCCTACCTACCCTACCTACCCTACCTACCCTACCTACCCTACCTACCCTACCTACCCTACCTACCCTACCTACCCTACCTACCCTACCTACCCTACCTACCCTACCTACCCTACCTACCCTACCTACCCTACCTACCCTACCTACCCTACCTACCCTACCTACCCTACCTACCCTACCTACCCTACCTACCCTACCTACCCTACCTACCCTACCTACCCTACCTACCCTACCTACCCTAGCTACCCTACCTACCCACCCTACCTACCCTAGCTACCCTACCTACCCACCCTACCTACCCTACCTACCCACCCTACCTACCCTACCTACTGTAGAGGATGGAAGATCCTCTACTAAGGGGGCTCAGTGGTAGAGCGTGTAATGTGTGAGGGGCTTCTAGTATTACGAAGAGAAACCCGTAATAAATTCAACGAATCAATATATTTGCACTTTGTTATAACGAATACATCTGTCTAGGCGCGCTGCCAGACGTAAAGTCTAGAATCTACGTAAAAACCTATCTAGCTTTTTATTCATTTGAAAGGTTCGAATGCCGTCAGATATTTACCAGCCATGTATAACATAAGGTTTTACTCTAAGGCTCTACATCAGCTACGCCCCCCTTGAGTAAAAGGGAACACTTAGTTTTAAAATAACTAAGCCCTTTTACTCTTGGCATTCGAATCTATCTATTCCTATCCCTACCTAGCCTAACATGATTTTACCTAACCCCGGGAGAATCTACATGTAAGGTCTGGCCTTTGCAAAGGCAGGCTCAACTCTGGCAAAGCGAATCTTACGACATCACAAGAGTCCATGAATGCATTAACGTGTGCCAATGTGCACACAATCTAACGCTAGGCCAGTTTGAACCCCACTGCACCAAAACCCGGGGCAAAGGGTGCAGCCAGCCTTCTAAAACAAACAATGATATGAAAGTTCATATCGACCCTGAAGGGGTTGACTGCAAAGAAGACTAGACGTCGGCATCCTACACTCCGTCGAACGCTATTGCGTCAGAGAGAGGGAAAGACTGAGACGAAAAGGCTACCAATAAAAACATTCCATGCCCACACTCCAGATGTGAAACTACCATACGGGTACCAAGATATGGGTACCCCATCCTCAGTTAGACCAATTGTGTCAACCTGACACACTTTGCAAGGCTACGCCCCGTTAGCAAAGTAGGCCTCAACTCAGGACGGGTGTCACCCCTTCTCTCACGACAAATAAAATATAAAACATGTTGAAATGCTCTGGAGCACGATCATGCTAATCTGCTAAGGCACTAGAGAAATAAGAAGACGAAGTGTCGCTCCCCCTGACGCTTTGACGCGGCGAGGTGTGACATTCCACACGCTCACCCAGCCGCATCTCATTCATTTTTGATCACCATATGCAATAAATACAAAGAAACATGCATCAATAATCTATATCTTACAACTTAGCTAAAATAATGAATCCAACATGTTTACAACTACATGACATCGTCATGACTGACATGTCGACAGATGACATCTAAGTATTGCCAATTAAATCCTAACATAAAAAGGTTTTAATCTATTTACATGTATAATGTCTTTGCTCCTTCTATTCAATCTGATAACATAATTTACATTCGATAATCTCCGAACTATTTGATAAGGGCCCTTATATAACCTACATAATTTTAGGCTCTTATCAGTTACTCGCCTCGGCGTATAAACCATAACCAACTGATTTGGTACAAAGTTTTTTATCTTTGCTCTCTTATCGTAAGCAGCTTTCTGCTTAACTTGCGCCTTTTTTATGTTATTTATAGCACAACTGATTAGAGCATTATGCTGACTACGTCGCTGCGCATAATCATTAATCCCCCCCCGGTCATTATTGTTAACTATCATGTCGGTTCGAAATAAAGGCTCCCTAGCAAACATCAACATGAAGGGCGAGATTCTAGTGCTTGATTGTTTACTGGAATTATAAGCATAACACACCAATGGAATATAGCTACACCAATTCCGCTGATCAGCAGAGACATACATGGACAGCATTTGTGTTAAGGTACGATTAAATCTTTCAACCAGTCCATTTGCTGCTGGATGAAATGCTGTGGTGAAACGCGATTTGGCGCCGAAATACCCGGCGCCTCCACCAAAATGTAGAGGATGGAAGATCCTCTACTAAGGGGGCTCAGTGGTAGAGCGTGTAATGTGTGAGGGGCTTCTAGTATTACGAAGAGAAACCCGTAATAAATTCAACGAATCAATATATTTGCACTTTGTTATAACGAATACATCTGTCTAGGCGCGCTGCCAGACGTAAAGTCTAGAATCTACGTAAAAACCTATCTAGCTTTTTATTCATTTGAAAGGTTCGAATGCCGTCAGATATTTACCAGCCATGTATAACATAAGGTTTTACTCTAAGGCTCTACACTACCTACCTACTTACCCTACCTACCTACCCTACCTACCCTACCTACCTACCCTACCTACCTACCCTACCTACCTACCTACCCTACCTAACTAACCTACCTACCCACCCTACCTACCCTACCTACCTACCTACCTACCTTCCTACCCTACCTACCTACCCTACCTACCTACCTACCCTACCCTACCTACCTACCTACCTACCTACCTACCTACCTACCTAACTACCTACCTACCTACCTACCTACCTACCTACCTACCTACCCTATAGGAGGAAAATCAGCAGCTGATCGAAAAAAAAAAAAAAATTAAAATGTATTCTGCTATTCAGGGTGGAGACAAATCCAACGAAACAAAAACCATGAAAATTGGTCCAGCAGATCTCGAGTTATAACGAAGGGAACAAACCCGTCTTTCTTTTATATATATAGATAAGGCCAGTGCAAATCCTTTTATTATATACCTGTGGTATAAAATAACTTCACGATAGTACAGTAGGCAATGGTTAGCGAGAAACACGTTACTAAGAATAGTATTACATATTGCGGAGACACTGTTAGGGAAGGTCATAATGTCTGGTATTACAAGCCAATCAATGACTGACGTAATCTCATTATAAACGCGCGTAAACAATAACACGTCTCTGCGTAGGCAAGCATCTGACAACAACAATCCTTATGGCGCCCCTAAGTATGATGATAGGTTCGAGTATGAATAAGGATGCTAAATACATATCAAGACGAACCAATTTGCCTAGACTTTTACTAACTATGTTGGGGTCGGCTTCCAGTCTAACCGGATGCAGCTGAATACCAGTATTTTACATGGAGCGGCTGCTTATCTCACCTCCACAACCCAGTCAGTAATTGGGTAAAACTATACCTCTTGGAAAGACTGGCTGTCAGACATTCAGGCTTAGAGTTCTGACTTGCCGTAACGACTGTTAAAGATCCACGAATGACAACCGGAAATAACGGCTTAAAGTGCTTTCGGAGTCTCGATATGTGAAGATGATCGGAAAGATGGTTACCCATTCAAGGACCAATCCCGCCAAGCGCAGCTTAACCTGATGGATCGATCCGTGCGGCTGTTATTGCTTAGCCACAAGCTCCTCAAATACATATATAAACTAAAGAAACGAAGGATGGATGGGCTGCGTCAAGGATGATATGGCTTTGAATGACGACTAATAGAAAAGTATGGAAGAGAAAGACATGTTGCGCCGACCCCAAATTAATAATGATAAAGTCAGAGGGAATGGTGTTGACTTATTACAACATTTTGCCCATTATTTTTGTTAGAATTTGTACTTCAGAAAATTACATTAATAATGCATTTTTTTACGCAGCTATACGAAATGTAAGTACCTAGTTCGCTATCAATCGATGGTAACTACGCAGAAGCGGTATTAATTACCCAATAAATGATTGGTATCATCCAATAATTGTTGTTGCTGTGCGAATATACTTTTGTTTGTTAGCGTGACGCACTTAGATAGACCTGAACACGCATGCCTTATTTTGTTTACGGCGAATCCTAATTAATTGAGGACCCAGATCGTCTAATGTAAATGATACTTTATTCCTGAAACCACCATTGAGAAATATATCGATGAAAACATAAAAAAATGTTATGTACATTTTTTTATGTCCCACAGACAAACCTAGAACCTCCTCCTTTTTTGATGTCGGATAAAAATGAAATGCTGTTTTTTGGTAAGCTCATCACTTGACAACGAATACACCGATACGCCTATTTTTATTCTAAAATCTTTGAATTTAATCGAAGGAAATTATTGGAAAAGTTTCTCGGAAACAATTCAAATTTAGGAAGCTGAACTTTCCTTTTCTATGGGTTTTTTGTATAAACTCAAGACAGTTGATCTTGGTTCACGATTTGAACGATGAATATTCGTGATTCTTTTTTGTCACGGAAAAGGTATCAGGTAAAAAATTAGGAGAAAAGAAAATATTGCGCAAAAGTAATTCTACGATCACAAATGATTTTGTACAGGACTTCTGTAGGGACAGTTTGTTAGTTGGTTATAAAAAAATACTGTTATATGTACGAAGAAAAATAATTGGTGAGGTCGTATATAACTGAATGTAGAAGAAACACCAAAATTAACTAAGAGACCTACCGATAATAATGACTTCAGGTAGATCATTTTGATGTATATATTCCCTTCTATACTTTCCTTCATTGAGAGGCAATACTCCCAATCGGTTCGGTTCAATTCGGTTGACCACTGACCGCAATCGATTCGGTTGAACGCTGACCGCAGAACAATCATCTGCGAATATTGTGTGGCATGACTGGGAATAATCTATAACGTGGTGAACTGCTGTCCCGGTATTATTTAGTCATAAAGCATAAGTTTAACGTTGGTCCATCGATACAGAGACCGCACCACGACGATTACACTTTAACTTTGAGCTGACCTAGCGTGGTAGAGAGTTCCAATAGATTGCGAGCTTATACTGATTTCGTTACCCCTGACATGCTTACTGTTCGTAAAACTGGTGGTAACGTCAGGTCAGATTCCTTGAACATTATGAGTTTACCAAGCGACATATTGCCGGCACATGGGAAGAGGCCCAAGACGCCACAGGAACTTTATTAGACCTCTCCAAGGCATTTGATTGCGTCGATCACGAAATCTTAATTTTAAAATAAGTTTTTATGGACTTTGGTTATGGATCGTCGCGCGTGGTACTGTTATGTGCAGAGCAGAGTACCTACAGTAAGCGCGTGTTTTCATCGCGCCGGCTCATCTTCATTGCGCATCTTACTAACCCGCTCCATTGCTTAGCATAAGTGGAAACGGTTACATAGTTTCATAGCCTAGCTTTCACATCCCCGCAGCATAGCAGAGTAGCACATCTCTTGTAGAAAGGCAGCTTTAAGTTCCCTCTATCTCAATATGTGTCACAACTTTATTACAATTACAGAGATGTTATTAACATAAAAAAAGCAAAAACAATGTTCTTCAAAATAACAAAAATTACACGGAGGTTTTCAATTTATCCTCATCACGAGGTACGCAAAACGTTAATTATCAGGTTTATAATTTAGTTTGATTTTTTTAACCAGAACGGTGTTCGGTTTTATATGACTTCTTATGCTGTTTTATTTACTCCTCAACGTGATCATGTAGGTACTCGAGGTTTTTGCTTGTTATTAGTAGAGTTTTTAGTTAACATTGAACTATACATTTATATATACAGTCCTCCTTATCGATTTCGATAATGGCGACCCTTCAATAGGACACACGCAAGGAAGTGACCTTGCGTGTGTCCTTAGATTAACTAGTCGTCTCGTCAATTATGTTTAAGTCCCATTTATGTCCCATATTAGGTACATAAGTGCAACTTAAACGTAATTAACAAAGCAAAGGTATTTATAGGGTTGGTTCAGTTGTGAACGTCCACAGCCACGGTGGCTTTAAATAAATCAATTTAAAACATCGTTTCCGATTCAAATGAACCACTGTTTCTTATATCAAGTTTCTGAAAATGTCGTCCCTTACCTGATCTGTTAGTAATTTTGTCAATTTAGAACCTCGCTCAGTGGAAAAAAAAAATTAAGGTCAGAAGCGAGAGCGTTTTTAAAACATTAATAACTTCATGAAAATAAGCGATTTTTCCAGTTTTTTACACAAAATAACTCGCCAAAGAAACATCCTTATTTTAAGTACATTAGATAATGTTGTCTTATCTAATTTAAATGAGAAAAAGGAAATAAGTTTTCGTTCACCATCACCAGTATAATCTCATACGTACACGGCGGCGCCACTCGCCACGGTACAGAGCTGCAATGCGTGAAATTCAGTACATTTTGCCGAAGTTCCTAGTTTCACCGGGTAACTAGTTATACTGGTCATCGTTATGCAGTCTAGTGCAATAGATTACCTGCCAGTTCCCCAGATGGCGTTGGCGTTGAATTAGATCTCGCAAACGTTTGTTTCACGCGTCTGAACGACCCTTCCGAACCAAACATCAAATTTTCAGAGATATATTTTTGTACTTTTATACTTAGTACATAAGATAGGATAATGTAGGTTATAGATCACCGCATACTTTGCTTTTTTTTTCAGCCTGGCCTGGGGCTGGGCAGGGGTGTTACCCATATTTCGCCATTACACAGTAAATATTTTATATATATCTTGAGATACGTAGATCTTATGAATATTTTATACTTCGAGGCTACATTTACAATTAAATTTCTGTTTTACGATGATGATGAATAATTGTTTTTTTTTATTATTTGCCATTGCTAGTTTCATAATTGTTTTACCTTCATAACACATTTTTGTTGACATTTTCATGTACCAAGAGCAGAGAGAGCAGTGGTTGCCGGTGGTGTCGGCCTCAACTTAAGAGAGTCAGGGTCGTAGGTTCGAACCAACAACACTGCTACCAAAACGAAAGCAGACATCAGGCGAGCAGGTCCTGTAACCAATTATTCGAAGACATTTGTGGCATCCACAAACCCGCTCTGGGCTCGCGTTGCTCACACACAGTGGCGGCCTGTGTCCCGACAGTGGGACGGTTATAGACTTCATGTGCCCGCTGAAGATCTATGATGCCCGTTTTTATGACTTTGTTTATCACCTCCTAGGTGGTCTTAGACTGGCTATGGAATAATAATAATAACCATCTATCAGAGCGTCCCGCAGTGATTGTTGATATAACGGTCCCACAAGACGAGAACCTCGTGAAAGCTGACAAAGATAAGCAGACGAAGTATCATGACCTGCCTCGCCAGGTTGTCGACATGTGGGATGTGGCTACAGCAATCGTTGTGACGATAGTCGTGACGGGCAATGGCATAATAGCCAAGAGCCTCGACCAATATCTGAAGAAGCCCTCGTTAGGCAGTAGGTTCCCCCTCTTTGAGCCACTGCTAGAGAGGCGTCACGGCGCACTCACCTACCGCCTGACGCAGGTCCTCACCGGACATGGATGTTTCGGGAGGTTCCTGCACATCATCAGGCGGGAGGAATCGCCCGGGTGTCACCACTGCGAGGATCGCCCAGCGGACACGGTGGAGCACACGGTGGAAACCTGTCCCGCTTGGGCGGAGCACCGCCTTGTCCTCGTAGAGGCGTTTGGCGGCGACCTATCGCGCCCGGCCCTGGTGCAAGCCATGTTGTGGCGGTCGGCGCGTACATGTTCCACGCGCGCCTCAAAGAGATGTCAGCATATGAAGGGTCCCGTTAGGACCGAGCCTGCCGAGTAAGAAATCGTCCGAAACGGTTACCGCTACCCCTGAACATAAAGGGCTAAGGAACATAGGTGGGTTTTAGTCAGTAAGAGTCTGACACTTCCTTCCACTGCACCCAGAGCGGGAGAAGTCATTGGATGATTTCCCACCATCAAAAAAAAAAGGCAGTTGGATCTAGAGCTTGATCCAGAAAGCAGTACTCCTGGATACGGCGCGTATAGTTAGGAGGTTTCTTTCTCAGGAGCCCTGACCACCTGTAGTTTGGAACATGGTTCCGATAAATGTTTTTATAAAAATATTTAAAAATTTATTTTGTAGATATACTGAAATGAAATATAAAGAATAATAATCAATTTATTACCAAAAGTTTGCATTCCCAGCTTCTTCTGAAGTCCCCCACGATTGGTTCTCGTATTATTTACATATTATATAAGCTAACTGACTTAAAATACATAATATTATGTAGTAACGTATATATATGCACTAATAATACATTATTGAACCATATCACTAGTTCGTATTTATAAATAAATTCATAATCCTTATCACTGCGGCTGTTCTACTGATAGTCTATTCTGATACTTTACGCGGTAGACAACATTATTGGTAGCAATGGGTTGCATTTTGACAGTTCAGCAACTTTCATTGCGTTATTTACGTTGTTGAGCTGACAAATTTTTAGAACGTATGAAGTAATGGATTATATGTATCCTTGGATATTATTCAAATTGTGATTGATGATAAGGAAACCCTACAGGCACCGAATGCGGCTCCTTCGGTCCGCGCCGTCCAGGCCCGCTGCGACGTCCCTGTCCATCCCTGCCCCGACACTTACTCGAGCCAGCCCGAGTTGCCGCTAAGCCTGTGGTTTAAAATACGTCCAATCCAGCCTGTCCCTTGCTGTCCTCCCCCAGTGACGCCCTAACCCGAGGTCCGTACTCCACAGAAGGTGCCCTTAGAGTGTAGTCGCTTAGTTAGTAAGTTTTTATAAGCCCTGGCCAGCCTCCAACATCAATTCTATTGTGGCACCCACAGGCAAGTCCGGTTTAGCAGTAGACAACCCTTTTTTTTAAGGCTGTGTAATCATCCAATGGCATGGCCAAGTCAGTCTCTTACTGAAACCCATCCATGTTCCTTCCGTAGCCCAGTAGACAACCCTATGGTTAAAATGCGATAAACCATGAAGAAAAAATAAATAAATTGTGGTGTGTTACGCAATTAGGGTGCTGGTCACCTAACTTACTTTAATAGTGAATCTGTGGTTCAGAACAAAATTTTCTTTTGAAATATGGTAGATTATACAAAAAGTGAAAAAAAGGGAATTTAATTCGAGGGACTAAGTTGGATATCGAGAGCAGCGAAAGATTCTATTTAAGTATCCTGAGCGGAGCTTAGGTTACAACTACCGAGATGTTTTTTGTTTCACGAGAAGTGTAGTACTGTCCTATTTGCCATTGACTACGAGAGAATAAAGTGCGGTGGAAGATTGTACCCTGGGTAAACCGCAGGTAAAGTCGCAGGCGAAAGGTTGTAAATAATAAAATTGTTCGTGTATTAAGCTTCAAATTGTGTGGTCAGGCAAGGATCGAGTGTTGATCGGGGGCATCAACATAAAAAATACATAGATGAATAATAATAATAATAAATAATTACAAACGGTGACAGTTAAAGATCTCTGCGTTGGAAGACATGCTACACCGACCATGAATAAATTGGATCACTTATGGATAATGATGATGTTGTTTTCACGGAAGACATGCTTACATAAAGGTAGGTAGTCGGGCAGGCTTGCGCGACTAACTATAATATATTAAGGCCCGCTTTCACGACATTTCACGAAATTATACTATTACGATGCATACAAATTCCGATGCACACTGACGGATGCATAATGGACTGTGCATACTTGCAACCTGTGATATTTAGAAATGTTATATCTACAATTTTGTATATCATGCTTGCACTACGTGACGACTTCATTTTATAATCATTCTGACCGTATTTCTATGTATAAATAATTTAGTAGTCATTATATTTACAAACTTACAAAACAGTTAAGTACTACAACATAATGTAACACAAAAATTTAAAAAATATATATTATATGCAAGTATTTAAAACTAATAACTAAATAAAATATAGCGTCCAAAAATTCCTCCGCTTCGCTGTCGACTGGTAATGTACCTAAGACACTGGCGGCATTGCTATGTTGTATGGCAATGCTAAGCCTCTGACTAAGGTAAGCTCTTTAAGGAGTGCCTAGAGAGGCGTCACGGCACCCTCACTTACCGCCTGACGCAGGTCCTCACTGGACATGGATGTTTCGGGAGGTTCCTGCACATAATCAGGAGGGAGGAAACGCCCGGGTGTCACCACTGCCAACGAGGATCGCCCGGAGGACACGGTGGAAACCTGCCCCGCATGGGCGAAGCGCCACCGTGTCTTCGTAGAGGAGATTGGTAGCAACCTCTCACGCCCGGCCCTGGTGCAAACCATGGTCCGGAGCAAGAGGGAGTGGGAGGCAGTCACCTCCTTCTACGAAACAGTCATGCTCGCGAAGGAGGTGGCGGGATGAGTGAGGGATAGGTCCTCCCGTCCCAGCCACCGCGGGAGACGCCCCGGGCGTCGGGAGCCACGTGATGACTTCCGGCCACTGTAGGCGCGGGCCTGCGGACGGTGAGTAATGGGTAGCTCACCGTCCGATCAGGACCAGGCCCGTGCCGGACGGCGCGTACATGTTTCACATGCGCCTCAAAGAGATGTCATATGAAGGGGCCCGATAGTGCTGAGCCTGCCGGGTAAGTGGGATTGTCCGAAAGGGTTATCGCTACCCCGGAACATAAAGGGCTAAGGAACATGTATGGGTTTTAGTCAGTAATAGTCTGACACTCACTTCCGCGCCACCCAGAGCGGGAGAAGTCATTGGATGATTTCCCACCCTCAAAAAAATATATAAATAGGAAAAACAAAAAAATGTAAATAAAACTTAAAACTTTATAACTGTTTATCACTTTACTTATAAATAACTTTAGCGGCCGGATCTCCGCGTGGGAAGCTTTTTTTTGTACAACATTTTTTTGTGTATGTAGATACCTTTGTGTTTTTGTTTTTGTTGCTACCTTGTGAGTGTTAGTTGATTGGTTTTTGTTTTATTTTCGTCCTCGCAATCAGCTGACTCGTTCTGAGTGCGTCGACTGTTGCCAAGGAAAAATATAAACTTAATTCCGAATGTTGATAAGATATAGCGCTATTAATATTACTGTTTTTAGAGATACACATGTATTTAATTGCTTCTGGATAATTGTCTTTATTGATCACTAGCTTTTGTCCGCGACTTCGTCCACCTGGAGTTCGGTTATATCGCAGTATCGGGAAAAAACTCTATATCCCCATCTTATGGGATATTTTTGAGACGAAAGTAGCCTATGTCCTTTCCCGGGATGCAATTTATCTCTCAGCCAATATTTATCGAAATCCGTTCAGTGGTGTAGGCGTGAAGGTACTCGTAACATACAGACAGACAGAGTTACTTTGAAATTATAATTTTATATGGAATTATTTCGTGTTCGTTTTTTAAGTGTTCCTGTTCAGGTTGTTACCTATTGTGGATATTGTTCTAGAATAAAGAAGGCATTGTAATGATTATTATGCACAATATTGACTGGGAAATCAATTAATATATTGTTATAAAACGATTGTTGGGACATTCATTAGTAATTTTATATCTTTAACTCAGGCTATTGCATTCCACTGTGTGACAAATAGATTGGTTTAATAATCATAAAATTGCGTTAAAAATGTTATTGAGCTTAAACTTTTATGCTCCTTAAGAGAGAGAGAGATAGAGAGAGATGAACCAATCTATGAAAATGAATAACAAAATAATGAAAAATAATTTTATTTAACACAGAGACATTCATATCAAATAAATTGTGCTTAGAGCCTTCTTTTTAGGCAAACAATGCCCGTGTTACAAGACTCCGCTCCTCTATATCTTAGTTATTGTTACATCTATTAAAGTATGCTGTTTTTTAATTTATCATCCTGATTTTGTATAATGTGGTACCTAAGAAACGTTGTGTTTTAAAATAGGGTCAGTCAATCTGCCTAGCCTTTTCCAACTATGTTGAGGTCGGCTTGCAGCCTAACCTATCTGACCTTCACAACCCAGTTTCTGAGTAACATTATAACCATTGTTAAGACTGGTTCTCAGACTTTAGGGCTTTTGTCTACCCGGGACCAATGTAAAGGATCTACGAATAAAAACCAGCACCAATAACTTTCCGAGACACGGAGGGATTTCCATATGTCATGAGTGGTCACCGGTCACGAATCGACTGCGGCAAACGTAGCTTAACCTTTGATCTAATACGGCTGTTATTAGCCACGATTCCGGTCTGAGGAAAACAGAGTGAGGAGTTGAATTTCAAGACTGAAACCTATCAGTTCTTCCTTCTACCCTGAAGTGGACAGCTCGTATTACTGTCGCGCACTGGTGATAAACAACGATTATGCAATTTACGATTCCATAAATAGAATATCCGCAGTCATATCTCTAAGTTTACATACTCTATCTGATATTTATGTTGTCAATTTTATTAGGTACTGCGAGCTTAAAAAGTGAAATCGAATCAGCAAAAATAATCTGACATTTTAATCTTCAAAACTTTTTGCTAAGGCAACTATTTAAATAAGTGCCTAATTAAACTTATTAAAATATTTCACAGGTAAGTTTTTTTATTCCTAGACACTTTAAAAACATATTACTTAAAATACCTACTTAGGGCTGATTTCACCAACGAAACTGAACGGTGTCAACACATCTAAACCGCGCTTAAGATCTGTCAGTGTCAAATTGTTGACAATAATTGATACTGACAGCTCCTGACCGCAGTTCAAAAGTCCTGATCGCGGATAGTTTCAATGGTGAAACTGGCACTTCAGGAGTACCAACTACCAAGATTTTAATTTTACGCAAAGAATTCTGATGAACTGAAAAATCAATTTAATTTTGGAGGTACGTAACGATTATGTTTTTGTATTTACGTTTCTAGCTTCCAAAATTGAAATTATTTTTCACTGTTTAGTGTAGTTTCATTTGAAGTTAGTTGTTTTTTGAAGTTAAAGACTTTTATTTGCACTATTTAGTTGTAGTACCTAATTACATCACCAATTCTTGTACCATTACTGGTTTTATCAACAATACTGACAGAAAAATTTACAAAAAAACATGAAATACAAATGGATTAAATATGTATTACTGAAGCTAACTCTAAAAATACCCATACAAAGTTAATTAGGTACATTCAAATAAAGATTTTTGAAGAATGAACAAAATAACCTCACCTCTTTTAAAGTTTTTTTGAACGTGAAGTCGCGGACCACCCGTCATCCAATACAATAAACTTATTCTGCTAGCGGTACTTCCCACATTATCTTTTGGTAAAAGTGTATAAATATTGTGATCGTAATTTATATCAAGATTGTGCCTACACTCGTGGATAGATTGTACTCACGCCATCGGCAAGTGATGATGATTATTCAAACATTATATCAGTCCCGTGTACCCGCAGACGCACGACCCATCTGCGTGATAGTTCCGCATTCGGCAAGCAAAATCCTGATTCACTGATGTTTATCAATAATTTGATAAAAAGTATTAAATGTTAATGACCCTGCCTTAATTTCGGATGACTGTGATATAATACCGCATCTATAAAATTGTTTGACGCAGGACATGTGGATACGATTGGAGTAATTAGTAATTACTACTTATTAGGTACTTACCATTCTTCTTCTTAGTATATCGATGGCAATCTAAATGGACTCGGCCAAGAATGCGTCTACACACAATTAATAAGATAAACATTATTTGTACACTGTTATAAGTACCTACCTATTAAAGATGAGTCTACAAATCAAAACGCTTAAACAATTAGTGCTACAAACTCATTAGTTTTAAACCTCTTTCTCCGGGTTCTAGATTGAGAATTTAATCTTGAAATCAGCCAACTATTCTCTAAATTTTTATCCGAGGTGAAGTGAGTTTGAAATGAGCTGTCAATAGTGTCAATCCCTAGCATCAATGACATCTCTCCTCAAGCGCATTTCACTTTGTTCTCACAGTAAGATTTTTACAGAATAGAAGAGCTCGTTAAACTTCAACTTCTTCTTTTTGTGTGGTTAGTGACTAACCTGGTGTCAGAGTTTTAATGCTGCCCATGGGCCTCTGACTGAGCATCACATACTGTTGAGAAATATCATTCAGGTATGCCGATTAGTTAGTTAGTTAGTTTCCTCACGATGTTTTCGTTCACTGATTTTTAGGCAAGTGATAGTTAACTTCAACTTAGTATTAGTAAATGCATACATAATCAGTTTATAATGTTCCCACTGCTGGGACACAGACCTCTCTGTGAGAGGGAGTGGGCCATAATCCACCACGTGGTTCCAGTGTGGGTTGTAAGACTGAAATCAATTTCCCATAATAAGTACAAATCGAAAGTGCTTCAAAATTAGAGACAACTTCGTAATGTTTTTCGATCAGGCAAATTATATTACGTAATTTACGTTTTCGTTCGACAAAAGGTTTGGAAATGTCATGATGACTGCTGTTTCTCATTTTATTTTATATCGATGTCCTATCAATACCATAAAAAAATCAAACTAACGATATTGCTTTCGATCCCTGAAAATCGAAATTCAAAATATCTTTACAAAAATGTAATAATAAACTTTAGAATTTCGCGGGTAGGGAATGATTAGTTCTCAATTCAGAACCTCGAGTTAGTCAACTTATTAGAGACTTACAGTACATTTAAACAATGTAGTCAGGATCATCTTTTTACTAGTTTGGCCCAGAGCTGGACAAAAGCGTCGCTCAAGTCCATCCATGAACACTTTTGCCGCGCCACATCAGACCAGCTGTCTCCATGTTACTTCGCTATCTCTTTCGGCGCCGGCCTCGGAGCCATTGTCCGGAAATGTCTATAAGACATTTGTAATTGATTTAATTAAGAAGCCCACACACAGTTGAATTGCTCTATATTATGTAGAATAACTCTATAATATAATGTATTTCATAATCATCAGCAATCAACTATCATTCCTTAAGCAACGGACTCGTATTTACTTTACCATTATATTCAAGAAATATTTCAAAGATTATTACTGATAGATATGCAAAATTTCAGTATGATCGATTCAGTGGTCTTTGGCGTAAACAAAAACAAACTTACTTTATAATATTAGTTACAATTCGATATGAAGAACAAAAATATTTTTATCATTTTGATGTTGTAAATTATTGTGATGATTTAGTTATTGTAAAATTACCACGGAGTGAGTGGGTGATATAGATAAATATAGAGAGATAGGTTAGGACATTGTAAACGATTTTCATTATGATTCACCTCATGCTGACAACATAGATACAGTGCATGGAAACACATATCCAAATCACCGGCTGGAACGACTTTCCTTTCGCTGTATATTATGTATTAATATTTAACACAATACAATAAATTAACAACGTTCAAACGTTGTTAATTTATTGTATTGTTTAATTAAATAAATGAAAAAAAAAGTGTTCAGGCGGTCAAAATGTTTGTGCAGTCTAGCTCTCATTCGCTAAGGTTCGAGTAAAGCGTGAGATAAAGAATTCCGTTCCAAAATATTTCGTGGAAAATACGTTACGTTTTCGTTCCTTGCAAATACTCGTATGGCAGAAATACCGCCATCAATTAAGAGAAAGACCAGTGGACAGTGATTAAATGAAATATTTGGAAGACCATGAGCCGTCAGCATATTGTTTTTATCAACAGTCAATGGATGAATGGACTTTCATTATTGTGATCAACGTTATTCATCATATTCTTGGGCCGATCGTCCATGACGCTTTTCAAAGGTAACCATCTCAACTCACCAATCGCTTTACTGGTCACTTGTGTGGACGACGGGCCTCACTTGACGTTTGTTCAATGATAATGCTGTTATTAATTAATTCAACACGTTACCTTCGTGTTAATATTATCATAAGCCCATCTTCAACATCAGCCAATTTGTCAGTATTTATAAATATACCGGTTATGTAATCTGCCTTGTCATAACTTTTAATGAATAGTCTGAAAGAGGTGGCAGTACCTACATAAAAACAATGTTTAACATTAACAATTTAATACACATTGTCCTGTGGACGTTTTTAAACTCATGTGATGTTTGCACGATTCTCGTTTCAATTACCGCTGGCAAACACTACAGTTTGTACAGAGGGCAGCACATCAAGCTACCCCAATCTGTCAAATTTCTTTGATAGATTTTCAACTTTATTACAAAAGAATATGGTTCATGTTCAATTGGGAATATTTGATGGTTTGGGATAGCTTAATGTGCTGGCGTTTGTTCTTACGTAGGTACTCGGTGGTGTTCCAATTATTCGTGTCAGTCCAGAGTTCAGAGATAACCAGTAATTGCTGTGTGTCCGGCTGAAAGTTAACTACATGCAACTCTCTTTGTTTTTTAAAGCTTTGTTTATTGTGGATATCGGTCAGTGTTTGTCGAGTACCCTTTTGTTTGTTATTGAACTTCTAACATAGACATTTATCATAATCAACGAGGTTGACATTTTTCATTCAAACTTCCACCGCCTATGTCACCCCATTACGGGAAGAGATTCCCAAAATCCTCTCTTAGTAAACGTTTTCTAATCATAATCTACCTAAGTGCTAAATTTCATCTTCGTAGGTCCAGTAGTTTTTGAGATTTTGTGATGAGCGAGTGACCTTTCGCTTTTATATAATATGTATATATGCTTCCGACGGTGTATAATATGACTTCGGAACTTCTCTTCAGATAATAGAGATTTCTGTGCTGTATCTAATTCAAATATAAACAAAAACCTTCCGAAATAAAATCTCTAACTGACGGTGCAAACGTTATAAAAATCAGTTCCAAAGTTTAAGACAACAACGTGGTTCTACAAACAGACATAAAAGCGACTGCAATTTATGAAACGTCTAAGTAATTTATATTGCACTCTGTTTTAAGAAAGTCACTGAAATCACTGATTAGTAAATAATGAAATGATTACTTTCAAGATAGTACGATTAGCTATGCATTTCTTATTGGATTTGTATGGGAGTAAAAACGTGTGTCCCACAGGATTTCTCATCGTCAAAAACCTTTCGTACAAACTTTCATCTCATTTATGAATGTATTTTCGAAAATCCTTAGAAGAGCTCGCTCTCGTTTCACAAGAAACACTTGTGCAAGTTTCATGCTTCTAAGTTAAACTTTTTTTTTAAATTTCCCTCTAATATAGGTAGAAACACTTTTATAAAAAAAATATCAGCGGCGATAACAAATAATAACAATTAGTATTACGTAAATTTGTGTAGGTAATCTAGGTATAATGCCAATATTACGGCTGTTCCCTAGTTACTACAGAGCACAATTAATAAAAATAGCGTAGATATCATCAGCTTATATACAAAATATAAACAACGATGATGAAACATAATCTACTTAACACATATACCTACTATAAAGTGGTAAGTAAGGTTTTTTCTGTTCAATAAAACGTGATGTTTTCCGGTTTTTCGGGGATTTTTGTAATAATTACTCACTGCCACAACCTTGGAATATCTGTCGATGAATTAATTTGTTGCCATTTAATGTATGGGTTTCCCTATAATCCTGTCTGTCTAGCCGTTCAGAAAATGGTTTCATAACAAACCAATTCATAAATGAATTGTGTTTTTATTTTTGAACACAAAAGCATTTACGTGCTCCAAAAATGTTCTAAAGTTTTTGGATCTCTTGGAAATAAATGTAATGTAATGTAATGTATTTTCCAGAGAAAGTTTGGAACGCTTAGGCTACAATTATAAAAACTAAGTGACGGAGCAACAAACCACTACTGCATGAGGTCAGCTATTCTTCTGCTCTCTTATACCCTTTAAAATTATCTTGTGGATCTACAGTTTTACACTTCAGTAACAGATGTTATAGTTTACTAATAAACTTCTAACAATTACGCCTTAGTCTTCGATAGCCTGCGCTTCCAGGACCACGACCACCTTGGCCATAAGATGCCACCATAGGGTACGCCGTATTACATTGTAGTCATTTCATCGAAGCTGTCTCAAATTAACCTTCTCTTAATACCAGATAGTGAATTACACAGAGTCTGCAATTAGTTCAGGGCAGATTTACTGTACCTACATCATTTTTACTCCCTTTCTAACCACAGTTTCACACAGCTTTTCCATCGTTTCTAAATTAATATTTATTTATCAACTTTGGATCTTAAACTAAATTAATTATTACAAAAATTGAAAATTGTACAAATTAGGGCCATCCACATTCATACACAAGACTTTCTTCAAGACATTTTCTCTTACTTCTCCACATTCCATACAATCGTTCCTGACCTTACAATCGGTTTCCACACAATGTTCAATCAACGGTGCCACTTTTAAACTTCTGGTATTTAACTCGTGCATTATTCTATCCGTTCGTGTAATACCACATATCTGTCTTATGCCCGAATAATTACTGAACCTCACTCAATACTCAAGCAATGCTTGAGTCTCAATTAAAGCAATTTGATTGGTTAAACTAGTTGTAAGTAATGCTTTGTTCTTGAGTAATACGGGCCTTAGTATTCTCATCTCAGCTGCATTTACCTACTGCACGTCAACGGTAAATGGAATTGATAATCACATCATGCTTGACAATGTCAAAGGCCTCTTAATAGGCCTTACTCAGATTTCCTCACATCTTCTGTTGTATGAATTTGTCTTTTTGCCAACTATGACTTCCTAAGAAGTATAGATAAGATTCCACTCGTTACTAAAACGCTTTTTTTTATAATATTAAGAATATCAATCATTGTGCCGATAGTCGTGACGGCCAATGGCATAATAGCCAAGAGCCTCCATCAGCATCTGAAGAGGCTTTCGTTAGGCAGTTGGATCAAGGGCTTGATCCAGAAAGCGGCACTCTTGAACACGGCGCGTATAGGTAGGAGGTTCCTTTCTCAGGAGCCCTTACCATCGGTAGTTTGGACCATGGTCCCGATACGGTTGGCTATTACTATTTTATGTATTTTAATTTACATGTTTTTATAAAAATATTTAAAAATGTACTTGATTGATGTATTAAAATCAAATGAAAGAATAAGAATATCAAAAACAAATAAAGTATCTTGACTTGGCTCACAAGGTTGTCGGCATGTGGACTCGGCGATCATTGTGCCGATAGTCATCACAGTCAATGGCCTAATAGTCAAGACCCTCGACCAACACCTGAGGAGGCTGTCGTTGGGCAGTTGGATAAAGAGCTTGATTCAGAAAGCGGTACTTCTGGCGACGGCTCGCATTGCTAGGAGGTTCCTCTGTCTGGAGCCCTGATCGAGGCCCGGAGCTTGGACCCTGATCCCGATACCGGTGGGTTACTATTTATATATTTTGAAACGATTTTTTGGTGTTTAATTTTTTCTGAAAAAGTTTAAAAATGTAATGAATAAGAGTTCAAGTAAGTAAGTAAATTTTTATTTGTTTAAACATGGTATACCTACATTTGCATGCAGGATAATAATGAGATACAGAAAAGTTCTAATATGTTCAGCCACATATTGTGGCGTACAAATTGGTAGGAAGAGATGGTGCATAAACCGTTCAAATGAAAAGGAGAATAATATCAACACCAAGCTTAAGCAACTTAAGAAATATTTTAATACGTGTGAATAAAACCGCCAGGGCAAAGTCGAATAAACAGCATGCAAATAAAACGTGATGAGCAAAACATAATTTGTTTAACGAGTATAAACAACAACAATATCCTGTTGAATTAAACCCAATAAAAAAGAGCATTCATTGGTGGCGTGACCACCAGACCGCTAGGCGACAATGGGTACTTGTTTTCGTACTTAGTAGATAGGGCAAGCATTATCGATTAGTGCCCTTTCCTGTAGTTTTTTTTCCTTATTAAAAGGATATTTATAAGATCTAGCGACCGATAAATGACAGATAAATATGGAATTTTAATATTTTTGATTGTTGTATAATATATTTAGAATATCTACATACAATCATTACTACAGTCATACATAAGTAACCGAAATGCCCCAATTTCAACGTTATTATATCGAAATGCCTTATCTGAAGGTCAATTGAGCCCTTTCAAGTAGATGTTTTATCTTCACTATTTGACGTACTGTAGTTTATCATCTGTTACAAAATAACTGGTTATTGATGTGAAATTATTAATAGATCTCAATGCTAATAATATTTTCTGGTTGACTTGATTATCTTTGGTAATCCGTTATGTATCCTTGACTGGTTTTAATCAAGAACGTCGATTTGTTTTTTATTTCAACTGAAATAAGGTGTCTTTTAAATATAGAACGTCGTCGGTTCAAAATATTTTAAGTTCGTCAAGTTATGAGGTTTAAACTTTCAAGCAGTTGGAAATGTAACAATGTGGGTTATTCTATGATAGTGTTTGGTTTCAATTTGCAGAACAGTAACTAGGCGAAGTTTGTTCAACAAGTGCCTTGCCATGTTTACTCTTACTTACTGAATCATGTTCAAGATGTTGATTTTATGTCAGGATCGATTGTGTAAATAGCGAGAGCAGTTAGTCTATATTAACCTTGTGAAAACCACTTTTCAATGATGGTATTTTATAGTTTAACTAGCTTTTGCCAGCGACTTCGCCCGCGTGTATGTAGGAAATTATCCCACGGGAACCGTACATCTTTCAGGATAAAGCCTATATGCTATTCCAGACTATAATCTATCTTTGTGCCAAGTTTGATCTAGATCCGTTAAGTAGTTTTTGAGTTTATTCGTTACAAACATACATATAAATCTTTCCTCTTTATAATATTAGTATAGACAACATTGGTACACATAGGTATATACATACATATGTATGTTAGAACATGCTGAAGGAGCGATATTAAAATATCAGGTTCATGAATAATTCAGAAGTTGAATGTTCAAAATAAAGATATAGTTTACGCAGTCATTAGGTCCTCACATGTGCATATGAATGGGCATGCGGTGCAAGATGGGAGGTGAGCCATTGTCTGTGGAGACGCGCCGCATGAACACATCGAAGATCTGAGCAGTCCATGACCCCTACTTGTGGAGGTTATCCTTACTGCGACCTACTTGGGTACGAAGTCTATTTAAGGATTTCCAAGTAGGCCGCAGCTTGTGCCCAGATCTTGGATCTCTGAGGGTTCAGTGAAGAAATCAGGAGGCTGAAGCAATTTTTAAATGGGTATTTAAAAATTAATTCTCTGCCACTGCACCTCCTGAAAGCCAGTAAACCAGTGACGACCACACAGAAAAGAGAAATGCCAATAGGTACAGCCAGCACATCAAGCTATTCAAAACTGTAAAATTTTCCGAAATGATAATGAACCTTAAGCTTTTGTAATAAAGTTGAAAAACTATCAAATAAATTTGACAGATTGGGGTAACTTGATGAGCTGGCCTCTGATCAACGAAGAGAAATGTGGAAACAGGAGCCAGTAACCCGCAAAACAAAGAAATAAAAGCAAAAAATTTGCTACCGATAGAAATGAACAGAAAAACTATCTCAGTTCATTTAAATAACTTATACCTATGATAAGGAACACTGTTCTTTATACTCCGTATCAAATAACTGGCTTAGTTACAACCTGTTATGTTGGCGTAGGTCATTTAAACCCAACGACCATAGAACGTCTAATCACATGATATGGGTAGATACCCAATACATTATTAATATAAAAACAAAAAACTCGTTCTGATGAGAGTAAAATTTACTTCAGACATTATTAAATGCAATTTCAAAAACAACGTGCCTAAAAAAAACTTTACCTTGCTCAGTTCAACTAAGTATGGAAGTAAGAAGAAAGGGTATTATTGTTATTTTAATGTTTTTGGCACTTTTCGGGACCCTAGGACCTTTGGAGTACGAGAGGCCGAAGTTAACTCGCAGAGGCCCCTTAAACTAATTACACTAGTTTACATGGTTTTCATACCCCAGCTAAAAGTTGTTATTTTGTTATTTATTTAGGTAGAATTATACACAAAAAATAATAAAAAAATTCTGTCACGTCTGGTATAAGAAATATTTATTAACTCAACTGAAATACATAATTTGGGTAAAATACTAAAAAAAATTAAAAATTACTATTTTTTGCCTTCTTTTTATAGTTATTTGAATCAGTTTCTCTTACAATGGACCAACAGTAATCCCCTAACATGTTTTCATCCCAAAATCCTTGATGTCGTTCTTCAAAAACCTTTAAATCTTGGTGAAAACGTTCCCCTTGTTCGTCACTCATACTTCCTAAGTTTTCAGGGAAAAAACTCAGATGCGAGTGCAGAAAATGAATCCTTAATGACATGTTTACTCCCATCTTTTGAAAATTAACAACAATAAACTGTCGTCACCACGTTAGGTAGTTAAAAAAAAACATTTGACTGCAGGAAGAAATTGTGACGTGATAAAATATTTCTGCTAACACTTTTAGGTTTAAGGAAGGTAGATTAACATATTTATATACATTTATATTGGGGTACTTATAAAAAAAAGTTCAATTTTGTAAACTAGTGTTATTTTTATAAATGATTATGTGGCACCAAGCGACGATTATCCCTGTATACACTATGCATAATCGGGATTGTCCGAAAGGGTTACCCCTGCCCCGGAACATAGAGGGCTAAGGAAGAAACATGAATGGATTAGTCAGTATGAGGTCTGACACTCCCATCCGCTCCATCCAGAGCGGGAGGAGTCATTTGATGGTTCCCAACTCTCAATAAGAAATGCACTATGCAAGAATACCCAAGGACAACCCCCGATCGGTGCAGGACTTTTGCAGAAAATGGAAACATTTTGGTCTATGGGATTGGATGGCTATAGTGGATTGGGTACCTAAAACTATGGAAAAACTATGTCAGGCAGGCTGACCAATGTAATATACTATACACAGTTAAAATGACGGAGGGTGACTTGCACTCACAATAATAGGCCCCTGGAAAATTATTATTATTATGTTTGGTGTATTCCGGTGGGTACTTTACTTATTATGGTTGTTAGAACAGAATTGATTCACTCTGTTCCTTGTACAGACGCCAGCACATCAAGCTATCCCTAACGGTCAAATTTTCTCAATTAAAAATGAACTTTATGTCTTTGCAATAAAGTTGTATTTCAACTTTTTATCAAAGAAATTTGACAGATTGTGGTAACTTCATGTGCTGGCCTCTGTACTAGTATAAACTGTAAGTTACGTTGGACCAGTTTTCCTCGTTCTCTGTTAATCTAAGTAGCATATTTGTGACAAAACAATAATTTTGCAGAAAAAGTATTATTAACAAAGCAAATAGCATTAGTTAAGTTAAGGTAGAATATAAAACACTGAGCTTGAATTTTTGAAACCTTGTAGGTAATTGTTTAAGTTGACATAGTATATGCAAAGTATTTGGATGATTAGTTTGTTTATATATGTTTGATAGTAATTTATATGACATGCGTGTGTATTATTTAAAAAAAAGTTGCAAAGTTTAAAATTTAAAATAGTATTTGAACTACATTAGAAGTTTGAGACGGGTGTTAATGAATAATCTAAGATCAGCTCCCCTACTTATATCAAAATTTAATAAGTGGTTCAAACTAGACTTACCGGGAGAGCGCAGTCTTTAGAATTTTTAATAGAAGGACGGTTGTTTAGGTTTCCGTAGTCAACAAGGAACCTTTATAGTTTAACAATGTCTGCCCGCCCGCTTCGCTTAGAGACTCTTAGCACTAAGAAGCTGTTATTTAGTACGGATGTACATATTATTTGTCTCGCCGCGCCGCCGAATTGGTAAAATAAAATATTAAAATATTTTTTGTTTAGGATCCTCAACACTTGCTAGGTTTTGAAATGTTCAAACAGAAGTCTGTTTAAAAAGTCTGTGTAAAGTAAGTTTTTTACAATAGGTACATTTATTTCACATAAAAGTACACAGACCATTAATTTAAGCACAGAAATAGCCTGGAACAAGATCAATCACTTGATGCCAGGAAAAACGTGTGTTACAGGGATACATCCATCCGTCCATTACGGTTATTATAATAGTTACTGAGTTACAAATTAGTAATGTAGGTACAATTTTGTAAAAAAATCTTTTTTTGCGTAAAGCACTCTACGGATTACATTGTTAAATATTTTTCCCCAATTAGGCTAAGTGAATTTGCTTTCAGTTCATGTTCCATTAAGCCTTTTCTAATGTTCCAAAAGGTTAAGAGCTCTACAAATGGATGACAAATTTAATTTCGGAAGTAGGTAGCGTTATTTTCCGTTGTCTTCTTAAATTAAAGTTATTATTCACTTTGTAGTGAATTTTTTGGACGCTGGTTGCTTTTTTACGTAAAATTGTTAGTTTTTGTAAAAATCGATTCATAAAATTGACGAAAATATTGAGGTAGTACTTAGTTATCTATATAAAAAACGAACTCATTATAACCTCTTTTTTGAAATCGGTTAAAAATAATTCGTAGCATCTTTTTATGTCTGAGATTTGTATACGGTCTTATGGTCTTGCTACGGCGTTTTGCCCTGTTCTGTGGTCTTGATTGATTGATTTTCTGAACATGTCAAAGGAATTATGGCTTTCTCGGCTTCGAACCTAGCAGTATCTTAGAGCATTTAACCTATGCTGGTTTTTGTAAAAATCGATTCATAAAATTGACGAAAATATTGAGGTAGTACTTAGTTATCTATATAAAAAAACGAACTCATTATAACCTCTTTTTTGAAATCGGTTAAAAATAATTCGTAGCATCTTTTTATGTCTGAGATTTGTATACGGTCTTATGGTCTTGCTACGGCGTTTTGCCCTGTTCTGTGGTCTTGAGTGATTGATTTTCTGAACATGTCAAAGGAATTATGGCTTTCTCGGTTTCGAACCTAGCAGTATCTTAGAGCATTTAACCTATGCTCTAAGAGCAGTAGTATTGTAAGCAAGTAAGCAAGTAATATAGTAAGTAGTAGTAGTAGTAGTAGGCAAGTAGTATAGTGTTAGCTGTAGAAAAGAGATTAAAAATAATGAATACTTCTTCGGACAATGAAGTGTAATCAAAGTTGTTGTTGTCAAGCGGTAATGTGCATTTAAAAAAACATTGTTTAACCCATTACTATTCAAGTTGAAAACTAATGAGAACAATATCCAATTCAACTTAAAACCGTTCTTAGTTAGTTAGAGATTAGATTAGATTAATTTCTTATTGTAATACACTGCTAATCTAAATTGCGGCGACATGCAGTCTGAATTCAATAAATAAGGTTAACGAGATTAGTAGGACGAAACAATGTCACATGCATGGAATTAGTATGTACTATAATGTCTATGGTCATGTGTAACTACAGCACTACGAGGTTCTTTTCTTTGTAGCACTTTACTTACATATTGTGTCTTATAAGACTATGGACGGGTCGCATGCATTGCAATAATTTTGTTTAATTTAAAACGTATTTTCATTACAGTTTTTCCTAGAACTCACTTGCATGACCCGACCACATCAATTGATTGACATGATAAGAGTGTTAGTCACTTGATGTTGTCGAATACATTGGTTGAAATACTAAGTTTTGCACGAAGCTTCGCTCTTGAGTCGATTTTTGTTTATTAAACCAGTTTTGTATGTAACTCTCCGGGCCATAAAATATCTAAGTGCAAAAAATATGGGTCGGTTCTTTATTCCGTTTTTTTACGAAAGAAAAACAAGCAAACTAATCAACAAATCAACTTTCGCATTTATTATACTTACTAGAAGGAAAGGACGGTAGTATTTAACCCGGGAACTGACAAAGTAGAACTTCTATGAGCCTGGCATTGGAGCGTGAGGATTGGGTTGCGAATGTGTAGCAGTTCTAGCGGTCCACACATCAAGGCAAAAGTAGGTGCACCGGCGGAGTTTTTAGTGAAATTAGCACAATGAAAGGCCAGTGATGATGTCAAATTGGCGCAGTGTCGACGACACGGTTGGCGCAGTCGTTGAGCGATTGACTGCTGCGTAACATGTCGCGGGTTCGATTCTCGCACGGAACAAATATTTGTACGACCTACAAGTATTTGTTACGGGTCTGGGTGTATTTCTATCTATAATATGTATGTATTTACAAAAAAAAAAATGTATATACGTAGTTTATCAGCCATCTAGTTACCATAACACAAGCATTAAGTTGCTTAGCTTGGGACTATAATATGGCATTGTGTGAAATGTCCATGGATATTATTATTATTATTAAAAGGCTGATGGCCGTTGGAGCATACGGTGTGTTTTCGTGTCGGTACCACGAATTGGACGGATCTACCTGCGCACCACCAGTCTGCCTTAAATACGTCGAAGGTGTAGTCCTACAACTTTTATGCCACATTAACTATTGCTCCAAATGGCTAGTACTAACCGTACGTGGCATTTTTTTTTCGCTGGCTGATATTTTCAGAAAAGGCCCAAAAACAATGATTTCCTTTTCTCATATCAATAGTTTATTAATTCCAGTCAATAATTTATTAATTGTACAGACTCCACCACATCAATCAAGCGACCATAAACTGTCAAATATTCCCAATTGAACATAAACCTTCTCCTTCTTCTTTCTTTTGTGATAAAGTTGAAAATCTATTAATGATATTTGTTAAATTGGGGTAGATTGATGTGTTGGCCTCTGTAAAATACAGCTTTCTATAAAAAGAAGGCAGAGGTGTTCGGTTTATTTTTCTAATTGAACCTCTTTTATAAAATCATACGTTCCTATAGAAAATCTACCTCTGACTCAAATATCACTCTTGACCGATTTCACTTACAACCCAGTTTCATATAAAATGAAGGTCGCAGTGATAAGGTGTCCTTTACCTTTATCAACTCGGTACGAACGTTAGCCAACACTTATTTGAAATGAATTGCGCTATTAGTACGATAAAGAAGACGATTTATTTGTTGTAATATATACAGTGCTTTGGGGACGGGGTTTCTTTTTTAAACGAGGGACATACTTTAGGAGCGTGAAGTACCTACTAGGTATTTACAAAGATACCAATTCAAAAATATGAAAAAAAGAACTAGCGGCTCCATACATTTTTGTTCGCATAATTGGACAAAATGTACTTTATATACCAAGACTCCTCCGTGTCTCGGAAAACACGTTAAGCCGTTAGTCCTTGCTGTCATTTGTGCATCTTTGACAATCGTTACGGGTCGTCAGAAGCCCGAAATCTGACAGCCCGTGGTATCGTATTACCCAGTTACTAACCGGGTTATGCTGGTCAGATAGGCAGTCGCTCCATGTAGAATACTGGTATTCAGATGCATCCGGTTAGACAGGAAGCCGACCCCAACATAGTTGGGAAAAATTGATTTGCTAATTGGACAAAATGCAGGGATCAGGTGTTTTTTTTCCTTCAAAATTTGAAAAAATTAAGCACCCATGTACCCATGAAAATAAACAACTTCTTGTATGTATTTCTTAGAAGTTGTTTTAATGGGTACCTACTTCACTCTCCTAAAGTATGTCGCTCGTTTAACCCCTAGCACACTGTCATCATCTACCTAGCTTTTTCCCAACTATGTTGGTTTCGGTTTCCAGTTTAACCGGATGCAGTTGAATACCTAGCACACTGTTATGTTTATATTTTGACGATTTAACCCTATGGTTTGTTAGGTTAAAATAATTTGTGAAATTAATTCTTAACAATGTTGACTTTCGACATTGTCCGTATACCCGTATATACATGTCTGATGTCACCGTAAGATTGTAAACATCGTTATATTACAATCTATCTAAATCTTTCTAGTAAGATTGTAAACTATCGATAGATTGTGAACCGTATCATTATGATTGCAATTTAACGCATCATTTTTCGCTTGATTGTAATCTATCGATGGGAAGCGGTCAAATTGTGAACCGGCGTAGGACGTTTAAAAAAATGGTTAGGTTAGGTTAAAACTGTGACCACCTACGCACGAGCCGAGCGAGCGAAAACGACTAGATTATATAGAAAAAAATATGGAAAAAAGAGATTATTTTTATTCAGATTGTAATTTAACGGTTTCACTTCGGTAGATTACAATATAGCGAAGAATAATGAGTCAAATTGCAATCATAATGATACGGTTCACAATCTATCGATAGTTTACAATCTCGCTAGATAGATTGTAATCTAACGATCTTTACAATCTAACGGTGATATACATAAAACAATAGAAAAAGTAATTGTGTCTCATCAGTCACAGTTGAGCGCATATATCATTCAGGAAGGCCATTATCTGATGGTTGTATAAAATGGGTTTTAACACTGCAAATTGACTTTTGCCTTAATTTTATTGACCGCATAGCTTCTACCCGCGACCCCTTTGACATGGAAGTCGTAAATCACTTCAGTGTTGACGGCCGTTTAATGACGGCCACCGCTTTTCTGGGAATTCATAGCTCTCGCGTCTTTTTCTGTCACTGTTCTAGATGACAGTGGTGGAGGGTTCTTAGTATGTAAAGAGTCACCCATCCATGAACCAACCTCGGCAAGCGTAGCTGAACCTGATCGATCGTCCTGTACAGATTATAGCGATAGATTGATTTCCTTTACAGTACCTACGAATAATTTTAATGACCGACACCGTTATCGGCATTGTTAATTGGCAGGTATATAGGTTTTTAAAAAAGAACTTGGTGTATGGTCGCCAGTGCATCAAGTTATACCCAACTGCCAAATTTTAAATTTCAATGGTTTTAAACCTTAAAGCGTTGAGGATTAAGTACAAAATAGATTGAGAAAATTTGACAGTTTGTGGTAACTTGATGTCGTCTGCACATATGAAGTATTACATCGTTGATAACATGGTGTTAATCCAAATTTTAGGACTTTATTTTCAGAAAACCTTAGGAATTGCCTAGGTCATTTTGGTTTCCGAAAGCAAGTTCTTCATATTATAACGGTCATCATGAAAATCTGTCAATTTCACCAGCATTGGATTGGAAATAAAGGTGTCAATAGACACTCTGTGGACAGTCGTCAGTGTGTGACCGTTCACTGCTTTCTAGAAACAAAAACTGAAGCCACGACAAGATAATTACTGGATGCGTCACGACCATCAGCACTAAGAGACTGCTATAAAAATTACGTTTATTTGGTGCGAGCATCTACCAGCAGTCCGCCGCGTAGATGTTGGCAATTATCCCACGGGAACAGTACAGTTGTCCAGGTCCGATCAATATAACTTATGTCCCAAATTTCATCCAGTTCTGTTCAGCCGTTCTGGCATGATTAATAATAATAATAATAATAAAAATTATTTACTCAAAACAAGGAATTGTAGAACACATTAAAAATACAGTTTTACAAAATAAGTACAATTTCTACAAACGTGTGGGTGAGCACTGCTCTCCTAGCTAGGTTATGGAAACCTGTGTTAAGGAGAAGCAGTCCGGTCCCCTAAGGTACAATGACGTAAAGTTACTTATTGGTTCTGATGTTACTGTTACAATTTCGAAGAATTGAGTTAGGCAATTAAAAGTTTAAGATACAGTTTGTTATCTTTAAAATAATAATAATAATAATAAATTGAGATAAATGTGTGTGTGTATGATTGGGTATGTGGTGTGTGTGTATGATTGGGGGTGTGGTGTGTGTGTGTGTGTGTGTGTGTGCGTGTTTGTGTGTGTGTGTCGATGTTTGTCACCTTATGTTAAGAGCTTTTCAGTTTCGTCGTATGACTTATCTTGAAGGTAGGATTGTATAATCTTTTTGCATTTGTAATACGGTAGACCGTAGATTTGACATTCTTCGTTTATTTTGTTGTAAAGAAACGGACCAAGAAAATGAAAAAATCTCTTGACAAAAGTTGAGCGTACACGCGGTAGTGTGCATATCTGATCTTTCCGACGTTTACTACGTTTTTTATTTTCTATTATTCGGTATGGGGTGTTGCGGTGTTGCAGAATGACTGTCTGTAGTATGAAGTGTTGCCGGACATTTAGCACTTTGCAGTCATTGTATAGTTGATCGGTTGGAAACAGAATAGGACGAAAAGTGGCTACTTTTAATATGGCCCTGTGTGCTACTTCTAGCGGCTTGAGGGTGGTTTTAGCTGCGCCACCCCAACAAGAAATGCAATATGTTATGATGGATAGGCAAAGTGCAAAATAGACATTACGTATTATAGTGGGATTGGCAATATGCCGAAGAGTTTTAAAGATGTATATCAGTTTGCGAACTCGTCCAGTTAACAGACCGATATGAGACTAGAAGTTGAGATTCCTGTCCAAGACTATTCCCAGGTATCTGATGCTTTCAACGGAGGTTAAAAAAGGACATTGACAGTTTGAACCCTGTATTTGTGGATGACAAGTGTGAGCTTTGATCTTAATTGGAGTCTTTGGTTGAGAGACCGTGCTGTTAGAATAAGTTAGAAGTTTGGTTTTGGAGGTATTAAGGGTTAGAGTGTGGGAATTAAGCCAATTTAACGCCACGTCAAAGCCAAGTCGAGCTTGATGCTCTAGTTGTGACCAGGAATCCGCGATGAAGGTTATTGCTGTGTCATCCGCAAAGGATATTACCTTGGCATTAACGATATTGAGATCACACAGGTCGTTAATAAAGATTAAGAAAAGAGTGGGGTCCAAAATGCTTCCTTGTGGTACCCCATAGTGAATTGAAAGCTCGTCGCTGTTATGGCCATCGATCCTGACTCTTTGCGAATGATTGGAGAGGTAGCTTTGGAAAAGATCCAGTTGTAGCCCCCTGACGCCTATTTTCTCAAGTTTGATTAATAGTGTGGGAACGGGAACAGTGTCGAACGCTTTCGCAAGATCTAGAAATATAGTAAGAACCTTTTTATTGCTATTTATATGATCTATGACAAAGCTGGTTAGGTCATGGACTGCGTCACATGTTGACTTATTTTTGCGAAAGAAAAAAGATTGAGTAACAAACATCAAAAGATCTTCACAAATTTTCAAATTCTTTATTTATTTGTAATGTTATTATGATAGGATTGTATAATTTAGACACGGATAAATTTTTACCGATCGTTATAAAATTCGTGCGACGTGTTGTGACGACTCTTTGTCCAATGTCAAAAACATGATGGATAGAGTTTCGCACAATTAATCGGCGTTAGTAAACAATTTTATTGAGCGACTAGTGTAATTTAGGGTTGACCTGTCATATAACTTTACAGATGATTATTCATTACATACACAGGTTGTATGGGAGTATAAACATAGCGAAACGGCCTATAATATCCCCGCTGCTAGAAGGAGTGGGCCGTAATATACCACGCGGAGCTAGTTCGGGTTGGTGGATGTGTGCCTTAGATTTTTTATTCTCAGACGATTCTTCACGATGTATTCCTTCACCGATTCGAGAACAGCGGTAATGAAGTAGTTTTCTCAAAGACAAGGTACAGTGCCTTGTCCAGGTTTGATCCCACGATTTTACTTTTAAGTCGCGGCCGTTACTTTTGGGCTACCAGTGTTCTATGCACCTAAATCATACCAGACAGGGACAATAGTGGGTCGAGCGTAGGAACTTACCTAATACTAGATGTACCACAATCTGTTTTATAAAAAACATTACAAAATATCAAGTGATTCTGAAATATAGACGATTATAAACGGTCAAAAATAAAATATGAATTCACATAAATAAAAGACCGCTCGTCTTAAAAACTTCGATCACCGTACCGAAATTTAATATTATGGGAAGATATAATTGTAAAATTGCATTTAATGCTAATAACTATTCCATTTGATTCTAAAAATATGTGACGTCATTTTGTTATATTTCTTATAAATGACGTACAAATGCCGCGTTTGACAATTCATAAAAAGCAACGTTATTGACTACCCTTTCAAATACCCAATTTTTTTACTAAAGGTTATTCTTTGATTGTTGGTGACCCAATGCGGATTGGTTTGTATTCTCGGTTTTACAATTACGTTGAATCATATTATCATGAATTGTACCGAAAGACGTGACGTTTGTTTGTGTATTATTTTGTTCTATAAACCATACATAGGCACTGCATTTCATATATGACTAATATTCTACAGAAAATAACTCACAATGGACCAATGGACTAGTTTGATAAAACAGTCTGCAGCTGTTATGAACAACGGCATGATAAATAATTATCTTTAAACGGCCAAGTTATATTCTTGGATTGTTTTATTTACACTTTGTCAGTAGTCATTGGCACAGTTTCCGAAGCCTATTCTTCTTTGTTCTCTATTGTTATAGTGACTTGAGATAAGATGCAGGAGGTTTCTGTAAGGCTAATATGTTATCACCCTCCGAGGGAAATAACAGTTCACAAGTATCGCTAAAAACACGTCAGAAAAAATATAGATATTGTTTTATTTTTACACGCCGCCGGCGCGACGTCGGAAATATTTTTAAATAATCTTTGTTTAACAATTCGACGTTAATATTCCATGCATTATCTTTTGCATATAATATTAGTGATAGGTTATTTTTAAATAGCCACCCGCGAATATACTGCTATTAATCGATAATGTCGTTCGTCACAAGTTTGCAATGTTAGCGAATAATGTAATTGTGTTAACGAGAAGTTTTTAAAGGTGACATTGTTTCGACACCGTACAAAGAATGGAAGGGGAACGAGCAGTAGGATAGCAACCGAGACAAAGGAGTAGGCATGAAGGGAGTGTAGAATGTTGGGAGTCGTAGAAGCATTAAATCCAAAAAACCGGACATATGCGAGTCGGACTGGCCCACCGAGGGCTCTGTACATACTTGTTGGTATTGATTTCGTACTTTAAATCAAGACTACATATTTTTTATGATTTAATTACCAATTTATGTTTTTCAGATTTTTCCCTGTACTTTTGGTTTATGACGATATTACTTGCCTTTCATAGTTCTAGGTCAATGGAAAGTACCCTATAAATTTTAATTCCCTGGAGAGTGTCGAAATATACGTTTTTCCGGGATAAACGGTCGTATTTTTTTTACGTTTATTAAGAAGTTAGATTTTTTCACAGCTTTAAGGGGCTGTAGACTTGAGTGTATGGTTTTAATTTCAACTCGATACCTCTACGCGTTCCCAAAATAAAGGGTCTTGACAGAGAGACAACAAAGTGATCCTATAAGGGTTCAGTTTTTTTCATTTTGAGGTGTGATGTCATCTGACATCGGGTCTGTCTGTAGTTCCCGAAGACCCGAAGGGTTTGTAGACATACATATATTACATCACATTTAGCCAGTACAGGAATATTAAAGCGCGAGTTGTGGTCTACTTTAATTAATATGTCTATGATAAGACGTACGAAATTACTTCAGTACCTACCCCGCACAACAGTCTAATCTGAGCATGCGAGACGAGACTGACATTTTGTCGTAGGTAATTGTTCGGAGGCTGATAAGAAACGCGTCATCACGATTAGTTAGGTCGTTGGTTCAAATCCTGTTTGCGTTCAATTCTTTCTAATTTAATCTAGTTTTATCGACGTATTGATAGACTGGCACGAGTTCTTAAATAACATTTTTTATTTAAAAAGTAGACTGAAACGGGCCAGAAGCGTTAGAGTCCTCAAGCAGTGGGTGTCAGAATACGTGAGATTTTCCCGACGGAAGCCTTTTTTTTTTTTTTTTATTTTCGGTGGGAAACCTTCAAAAGGCGCCTGGACTTTCGGGGAAAAGACCAGGGAGTGTGGGATTCTTACCTCACTAAAACCACCCCGGTGATCACCATCAGCACAAGGAAGTTTCCTCTTAAAAAACCACTCCGGGACCCCTTCTGTGCAACGCCTGTTAGGGCACATCGCTGAGGAAACTGCGAGAGTCTCCTCTGAGTCTTGCTGTGCACGGCAGCACGTGATCACAGTGCCGCCGTATTTCCTGGAAGCTCTCGGTGGGAAATCAGACTCCCCTATCTGACCGCCCGAGATTCCTAAGTCCCGCCTGCATTAAATGATAAGGGGGATTTCGGCGTGTTAGGCGTTGAGGCGGTTGCCTCTTTGACGCCTTCTTCTCCGAGCGGGATCGGTTCTCTCACGATCCCGCTCGGCGGCCTCCTTCTGGACCATCACGGTCTCACAGAAGGAGGCAACTTCCCTCTAGTTTTCTGTCTCAGTCAGCATAGCCCTAACTACTGCTGGCAGAGACAGGTCTCGTCCAATCTTGGCGACCAAGACCTGCCTATCGGAGGCCCACGCAGGGCACTCCTCGAGCGTGTGCTGTGCAGAGTCTAGGTCACCTCCGCAATGGTGGCAATTTGCCGAGGCCTCTCGCCCAATCTTTTTCAGGTACTCGTCGAAACAACCGTGTCCGGTGAGCACCTGCGTGAGCCTGTAGGAGATGCGCTCCCCTCTTTTCAGCCAGGCTTCGAAGTGCGGCAGTACGGCTTCGACAACGCGCTTGCGCGAAAATTGCGGCTGCTGTAGCCTTTCGCGCCAACACTCGAGCGCGTGTCGTCGTTCCTCCCGCCTCAGCCTTACGACAGCGATTCCTGGCAAGCTTTCACCACTTTGGCGAATGGCACGAATCCGGTTATATACCCTCGCGTCCATATCCGCCAGGATGTCCATTGGCGGAAAGCGTGCCAGGAGAGTTGCCGCCTCAAAGGAGACCGTTCGGTATCCACGTGCGATGCGAATGGCCAGTCTCCGCTGCAGGCTGTTGATTTTAGTCCTGCAGCGCCGGACACCTGATAGTCGTTTTGACCAAACAGGTGCTCCATAAAGGATCATCGATCGCACGACGCCAGCGTAGAGGCGGCGAACTTCTTCCCGTGGTCCCCCAAGATTGGGCAGCAGCTTTTGTAAAACACCCACAGCCTTTCCGACGCGCGGAACCAATTGCTCGAAGTGCTCTTCGAAGCCCCACCGACCGTCCAGCGTTAGACCAAGATACTTTATGTATCGGCCCACCTGGACTCCCGACGGAAGCCTAGGAATCGCTGGCATGATGACTTAGATTTTTACGGGAGATTTGTCGGCAAATATAAAGCAAAAAGAACTATGGAAACCTATAGAGGAGACCTTTGCCCATAAGTGGGACAGTACAGAACGTAAAAATAAAGATAACACTGATGGAGAACGCACAACTTAATATAGTACGGCATAGAAGTCTACAATCTACATGCTTAGAGGTTACATCACGCGTTCTCGAACGGAATGTTAGAATTACGACATAATATTATAGTGATAGTAATTGTGTGCGTGTATGACACCCAATTTTTATTTTTTTCCTCTAAACGAAATATGGGAAAATTGTCACGGTCAGATTTTACAGAACTAAGGGTGAAATAAGTTCGAACAGGGCTGCCTATTATGAAGTTGTACTCTGGGATTGGAAATGCTTCAACCAGAGGTAGACTGGCAAGTGTCACCAATAATCAGGATAACTCTCGACAGCTTCGGTCCTGAATAGAAGCATACCTAATATTTTGATGTGATCATCGTCAAGGATCGCTACTTTTATCGATGGGTTTGTATTGCGTAGTTACGATAAAGTTGTGCGAATAATCAATCCAACAGTTTTTATAACAGTAAGTCGTGAGCATAAATCTGCGACGACGTTTGTGCGCACGCTCTTACTTCTAAGAATAAGTATGTGCGTGTGCACAAAAAAAAGTATAGTGATAAAAGACCGTTCAAAACAGTGCGACAGTAAATATTCCCTTTTCGCTCTTTATTCACAAAAGTCTATATTCCACTTTTGGTATTGAGGCTGACTATTTTTCTATTTTTTTCATATTTTGTTTTGTTGCTTATTATTAATTTTTTATTATTATTTCTTGACTGTGTCCCAAACAAAATATTTTTTTTCCTTCTGATAGGGTAGGGTCAACTATCCCGGAAGGTTGAATCTGGGAAAGTATTAATATAAATGATGGTAAATGTTATGTACGGACAAATTGGTTATAAAAAACCATTTTGGGCATAAAAATAATAATCCTTTAAAGACACTGCCTTGTGTGAACACCAATCTGTGGTGACCATGAAAATGTAAAAAAAACTGAAGTCACAATGTATACCGAGTAACAACGGACTCCTTCAACCGACAGAAAAGATACCTAAATATTATTACTGGATATCGTAAATATCATTGCAGGCTTTGAGCGGCATTGTTGCATTATATTATCATGTCAAACTAACGCTCATGGTGACAGAAGAGTCACTGATAACGGTGCTAAACACTTCACAAATGTTATCACGCCGACTATGGTCTATCTTAAACTGATTAAGCTTACTTTAATCTTATCAGTTTAGCCTTTAATGTATCATCTTCACACTAAAGTCTTTTTTTAAACTTTGTTTTAGTCCGGCGATGTGTGGTGACCCCACAGAAGTACGCAAAATACGCGCATAGACAAAGAGTCTAATAGACATACCATCAGCGATAAAGTTAAACCACGGATTGGTGGAATCGGCAATTTAAATAACAATATAATAAAATAATGTCTTATTAATTTCCATGCTTGACAACAAATATTTAGACAAGATTTGCTAATGACGGCTGTGATTGATACAAAACCCGTAAAGAAAACGAAAAAACAATCCAGACCTTGGTTCTCAGAACAATTTTAGGGGAATATTATGAAAAGCTGACCAAAAAAATTAATAAAAAGATACCACAATATTGCAATATGTTAGGTATATTAGCTATCTTATTGCATATACGTTGACAGCCAAAATAACAAAATCAGCTGTTGTATTAACGTCAATGGGTGAGTATTATCACTGTTGTTATTATTAATATATTATTATTTGGGTTACGGAGACCTCTTGGACATGTGACACGGCGGAATAGGTACAAGTCGTTCGCGTGTTCGTGTCTCTGAAATATGCCCAGTTGTTTGCGATACGGGGGATTTTTGACACTGAATTACTTCTCCAAGTTGTTTGTTCCGTTCAATAAAACACACAGCTCTCTTCTCCTTTTCGTACGGTTAGTGCCTAACCTGGTGCCAGAGTTTTTATGCTGCCCATGCTCAGATTTAGCTTCACATGCTGTTGTGAAATATCTCTCAGACATGCTGGTTTCCTCACGATGTTTTCCTTCATCGATTTTTACGCAAGTGATGATTATAAAATACGCACATGAATCCGTAAAATCAGAGCTGCGTGCCTCGGGTTCGAACTCGAGACCTATGACTTGGCAGGCCGACGGTCACGCCACTAGGCTATCACTGCTGTCGAAAATAATACACAGCTTATAATTTTACAATAATAATAACGGTCATGTACTCAAACTCAAACTCTTTATTGCATTCATGTGTACATATGTTACAGAAGTATTCCAAAAAGGAGGCAAGATTATTAAAGGCCATCAAAAAATGTATCCTCATCGCTGTCAACAACAAAAGTGCTCAAAAGACGTGGAACTTCTGGCTATGTAATAATAGCCGCACGGGTCAATCGATCAGGTTAAGCTATGCTTGCCGAGGTTGGTACATGGATGAGTGACCATCTTAACATTACAAGACACTTTCGTGCCCCGAAAAGCACGTTAAGCTGTTGGTCCTAACTATCGTTAAAAAGTAGATCTTTGACAGTTTTAACCGCTCGTCAATAACCCGAGTCTGACAACCAGTCTTTGCAAGGGATATCATGTTAACCAGTAACTGGGTAAGATAGGCAGTCGCTTCAAGTAAAATACTGGTACCTATTCAGCTGCATGCGGCTAGACTGGAAGCTGACCTAGACATAGCTAGGAAAAGGCAGGCAGAGACTTTGTATTCGATTAATCTATCTAATTAGTTAAGGATTAAACCCCAATTAAAACAAAAATAAAACTAAGACATTGTGAAACCGGTTTGAGGTTTTTCAAATAATAATTATCACTCCAAAGGAGTAAAAAATTTAATTATATTTTTATTCTAGTTTAACCTTTTCGAACAAAATGGTTATTTTCATTTACGATTACTAATAAATTGCAAATGAGAAGTAGTGTCTGCAGTTTTCTGATATCTATACTAATATTATAAAGAGGAAAACTTTGTTTGTTTGTTTGGTTGTAATGAATAGGCTCAAAAACTACTGGACCGATTTTAAAAATTCTTTCACCGTTGGAAAGCTTAGTTTTCTAGGAGTAACATAGGCTACTTTTTATCCCGGGAAAAATAACGGGTCCCACGGGAAAGACCACGGGAGCGAAGCCGCGGGCAAAGTGCTAGTCTTATAAATAGTAGTAAGAAGCCGTTAATAAATATCATTGATTACTCGAATACATTAGTGACGTGTTTCCAACAATTAATATCTTAATGTACTCACAATTTCCTGTAGAAGGTAGATACTTAGGGAAATAATTAGTTAATTGACTAATTATCTCGGAACCGTGTTGACGAGCCCATGTTTACCTTACTATATTGCCCTATTTCGGGGACCAGTAATTACGTTATTCTGTGGAAAATCTAACTAAAACCAATTAAAATAAAAAATATATTAGTTAGTTAATTTGTTTTAAATACTTGTACATAATACCTATATTGTTTTTAGTTTTAGTGTTTAGATTATAATATATTGAATATTTGTTAGTAAAATAAAAATATTTTATTTCTAAAACCAATTTATTATTACCTAACTGTTATGAAGCCGTATCTAATAGTTTTGAATGAGTGATTAAGAGGCCTGATCATCATGAATTAGGTTGTAACAGGAAGATTTATTGAAATTTGGACAGGACAAAGTCTTTCAGGTCAGCTAGTTATATTATAAAAAAACATAAACAAGTACTGGAGTAGGTCACGGTCATCAGTGTTTTTATTAATGATATAAAACAATGAATTAAGGGCACTGCTTGACGCATGCTTTTTCTATTATCTATACCAATACTATAATATTATAAAGAGGTTTGTATATAGGGGGTAAACTTCGGAACTAATGATCCGATTCTAAAAATTCTTTCACATTATGCCTGAGTGATCTAGAATAATTTTTTTTAAAACTTCCAGGTGGATGAAGTCGCGTGCGAAGTGCTATTCATATTACATTCGTTTGTCAGTTTTGCTCAGTGCAATATACATACATGTATTTTCTTCTCTTCTTGTTCTCACACACTATTGTCTACTTCTCTTTTTCACTTCTCCTTTCGCAGGTCTGCTGGGATGAGTTTCTTTAAAAATAAGCAGTACCTTAGTACTAAGACTGTCTATGTAGTATCTTAATGTATTGCACAGTGAGTACATAAATAATAAAATATTAGAGATATTTTCTCAACAGCATGTGAAGCTAAGTCAGAGGGCAGCATAAAAACTCTGACCCCTGGTTAGTCACTTACCACACGAGAAGAAGAAGATTAGAAATATTAGAGGTTGGATGGAAGTTTTGTATGAGAACGTCTTACAGCAAGTAGGTACGTACGTTCAGTGGAGTATTTCAGACATATTCCAGGGTGTGAATTATCACAACTTGACCACAAATATTAAATGTAAATGCTCGTGTATCCAAAACCGTCATCGATAAAAATAAGAAGAACTTCTGTACACTTTTCTCGGCGCATGCGCCACGTGCATGATTGATACATTTCGTGATTTGTTCGTTAGTGAACCTGTTACCTGTCGGCAGTGGCGACCGGTTGGCTCTAGTTAATGTTATCACGCGTGTTTGACAAAGATTTAGCATGTTTGGCGATCTCATGGAGAGTTCACAACGTTATCACCGCGTGGACGACATTGCAAGATCATTGACACGGCTTGGTGACACACGAGATTCAAGTACAACTGAGGCATGTTTCTAAAAACGTTGAAAACTGATCTAACAATGTAAATATTGTTATTTAGCTTTTTTTTCCTTTCCTTCATACTGTTATCACCTGAGATTATTACAAACCAACTACAAGCGCAGGTTTGTAATAATGTAGGTAAGGTTTTGGATTCAAAGTCTAAAATTAGATCTTTTAGATTCCACACCCAAAGATTAAAACGGGACCCTATTACTAAGACTCCGCTGTCCCTCCTTCCGTCCATCTGTCCGTCTGTCACCTGGCGGTATCTCATGAAACGTGATAGTTAGACGGTTCAAATTTTCACAGATGACGTAATTCTATTGCCGCTATAACAACAATAACTAAAAACAGTATAAAATAAATATTCAAGTGCTCCCATACAACAAATGTGTTTTTTGCCAATTTTTTAGATCATGGTACGAAACCATAAATACGCGAGTCCGACGTGCAGTTGGCATTTTTCAATGATACGTGTTTGTCTGAAAACATCATGAAAGCTAGCGAATGAATGGGTCCCGCTAGTAGTGAACGCTACGTTTCCTTACGATGTTTTCCTTCACCTTTTTGAGAGTAGTCACAACTATTTTTGCGTTCCACACACAGTCAATATGGAAACGGTTCAACTTGCTATGAAATAAATGAAAAATCACAAGTATTGCGTATGACTCCATTGCGAGGCAGCACAAGTAGCGTACATTTGTATAGTGGAGGCGTTTCAGTTGCGTAGCAGTGGCGTAGCAGCAATGTCGCAGTGGTGTAGAAGTAATGTAGCGGTGGCGTAGCATAAGCGTACCAGCGGTGTAGCAGTGGCTTAGCAGTGGCGTAGCAGTGGCGTAGCAGTGTCGTAGCATCAGTGTAGCAGTGGCGTAGCAGTGACGTAGCAGTGGCGTAGCACTCGAGTACTAGTAGTGCAGCGCCGCAAGAACTGCGTAGACGCCGCTTAGAACCTATTGGTGATACTTAGAATTAGGATCTAAACAACGACTGCCTTTCCATAGAAGCAATTTAAAACATCACGATTCAGACTTTTGTATCATAAAAGTACTACTCTGTCAAGAAAGTACCGGGAAAAGATCAATAATACACAAAATGTTTTGTTATTCATCCAAATTTATTTTATCACCTTCAAAGTATGCTCCTTTAGAAACGATACACTTGCGCCAACGAATAATCCATTCATCAAAACATTTTTTAAAAGCTGCTTCCGGAATTGAGTTCAGTTCTCGCCGCGAATTCTCCTTTATGTCTTCTATCGAAGACACGAGTAGGATATCATTCGATTGTTTATTATATCCTGCTACTTGAGATGTGTGGTTGTAATAAGATAATAGGTAATTAATTGTTATTATGTTGTACTGATTAACAGTCCCAGACACCACTTTAGATACAACAGTATCGTCAAATTCACTGCACCGTCATACATTGTTGCATAGTACATTCAGTCAAAAAAGTATCGGGAATGGATGATTTGTTTATGGTTCCAAATTCAAATTTTTGTTTTTTTGTAGTTGTTAGATTGGCACAACTGTTTTCCATTTTGGCGCGGAGTTTGAGTTGCATCTGTTATTTATACTACTCTGTCAAGAAAGTACCGGGAAAAGATCAATAATACACAAAATGTCTGTTATTCATCCAAATTTATTTTATCACCTTCAAAGTATGCTCCTTTAGAAACGATACACTTGCGCCAACGAATAATCCATTCATCAAAACATTTTTTAATCGCTGCTTCCGGAATTGAGTTCAGTTCTCGCCGCGAATTCTCCTTTATGTCTTCTATCGATTGAAAACGGGTGCCACGAAGTGGTAATTTGAGTTTAGGAAAAAGAAAAAAGTCAGCAGGAGCCATATCTGGTGAATATGGTGGTTGCTGGATGGTATTTGTTGAGTGTTTGGTCAAAAATTCGTTCACAATGATAGCCTTGTGCATTGTCGTGGTGCAAAATCCAAGAATTTTCTTTCCACAAATCTGGCCTTTTTCGTCGAATTTGCTCTCTTAAACGCCGCATAACGCTCAAATAATATTCTTTATTTACCGTTAGACCTTCCGGTAAGAATTCCGAGTGCACAACACCGCGATAGTCAAAGAAAACAGTCAACATGACTTTGACTTTTGATCGACTTTGGCGTGGTTTTTTCGGTTTCGGTTCAGTTGGAAGGCGCCACTCCGAAGCTTGTTGACTAGTTTGCATGTCAAACTCGTAAACCCACGTCTCGTCACCAGAAACAATGCGTATCATGGATGTTGGGTCCGAACTGACTCGTTCTAGCATGTTCTCAGCGACTTTCATGCGATTGAGTTTTTGGAGAAAATTCAGATCTTTTGGGACTAGCCGAGCAGCAACATGTTTCATACCCAAATGATTAGTTAAAATGGTACGGATCGACTCGTGAGATACAGAAAGTTCGGCGGCTATCTCTCTCAGAGTCGAATGGGGATTTTCAGTCACTATTTTCTTCACTTTTGCGATTTTAACTTCAGTTGCAGACGTTGACGGCCTACCAGAGCGAGGCAAATCTTCCATCACATCTCGACCGCTTTTGAATGCTTTGAACCACTCATAAGCACGAGTTTTTGATAAAGTCGATTCACCGTAAGCCTTCTGTAACATTTTCAGTGACTCCGAACACGAAATTCCATTGGCGATGCAAAATTTAAGACAAACTCTTTGTTCGATATTTTTGTCCATTATGAAATTCGCAATACACACTATATGTATATGATATTACTAAAACCAGCACTGTATTTAATATAAATAACAGATGCAACTCAAACTCCGCGCCAAAATGGAAAACAGTTGTGCCAATCTAACAACTACAAAAAAACAAAAATTTGAATTTGGAACCATAAACAAATCATCCATTCCCGATACTTTTTTGGCTGAATGTATGATGTAGTCTCAATTTCTGTTTCTAAGCATTTTTTTGCGATTTCTACTTTTCAAACGTCAGTTAGTTCCTATACAGTTTTTTTTATCTTTTAACTAAACAGGATCGACTGGCATCAAAATTAGGGACTCATTTCCTTGCTATCTGTTGTTTTTTTTTCAAAATCTGTGAACGCACGCCAAAATATATCAAATACCGTTATCATGAAGTTACAGTAGCGTTTAAGGACGCTTACTGCCCCATCTCGAAAATCCACCCTGTAAACATATACATATGTGTATTTGATTCAAGTATACTCCCCAATACATCACAAAGCAGTTTATTTAATTAATAAAATGGACGTCCGTATGTGAGTTAGTTTTTTAAAAATAAAGTAATACTTCCATTTGGCATAAATTATGTTATTTATAAGGTTTTCCTGCGAGGACTAACGACTTTAATGTACTTATCGGATTTCCACACTAATGAATTTTGACGGCCAAATCAACGACATACTTGATATGCGATGTAATGCATTATGTATTCTTGCAGTCTGCAAGATTGTTTGGTAAATTATCAAGGGCTTTCCAGACGGCACAAACCACGTTTGTTTTGTCCATTGCCAAACATTAAATTTGCCTTTCATACGCCCTAAGTATTTTGCTGAAATGCGATGCTTTATTTATAGTAATGTATGCGTAGAAGAGTAAATTATTTAATGAATTCGCTTCAAGTAAAATACTGGCTAAATAATTCAGCTGCATCCAGTAAAGATACAGACATCGAATGATCTCTTTAATTAGTTAAGGATTAATCCCCACTTAAAACAAAAATATAACAAAGACAGGGTGATGTTCTTCAGAAAATTCGGAAATAGTGTACCCGTATTCAGTGTGGGTGTATGAAAAAAGAAATTGAAAGGCTAGCTCTAGCACCATATAGGTATAGTAGAGGGATGTGGTGCTCCAGTTGTAACGGTTTTTTTGGGCCATGTATGAATGTAAATGAAGCATAAGGAGTATGTGGCGTTCTGTAGTTTCTGCCTACCCCCATGGATAGAAGCCTATAGTTTATGGAGTTTATATATGTATACCTATCTTAATTAATAAAATAATGACAAAACACTCACTAAGTTCGATTATCACCCCTGATGAGTTGCTATCTGCTCATAATCGGTAAATTCGAGCGATGAGTGATAGTTATGTTTTATGTACCTAAGTAGAAGTATAGTATGCTGCAAGCGATACTGTTAAGCATACGATCCTAGGTTTGATTCCTAGCTCGGGCGGACTATTATCGGGTTTTTATCGGACTATTATCAGGAATTTTAAATCACCATAATGATGTTTCTCATATGGCCACTAAGATCAGTTTTATAACCTACACTTTCGTGGATGGCTTTACAAATTTAGTCATGTTATTTTAACAAGTATTGTTTTTAAGATGTGGTGATATTAAATCTAAAGTTGAGACCTTTCTAAATACAGAAGAATATGTTACTATGCTTCTCTTCAGTGAGTGATTTTGTAAGAATCTAATCTGGACTCACTACAGTCCAGATTAGATCCTTACGAAATCACTAACGTAGGTGAAGCGAGTTTAAAGTGAGCTCTCAATAGTGGCAATCCCTAGCATTAGGTAGAACGAGAGTTCTACTCGCTTCACGCTCACCTACACCTTTTCACAACGAAGTTTTTGGAGAATCAACCGACAGGTTGTTTTTGTTTACATTTTCATTGGATACTTTTGGAACAACAATTAACCTTTTGAACCCCAGAGCATAAAGCACGCGCGTGCCCTCCATGCCAAGCTACAAATTGATTTCTTCTTGTTATCATAAATTTCCCAATAACGTGGTGTCTTTTAATTTGTTTCATGTCATTAAATTCGTACGAGAGCTTCAATTTTTAAGATATCTATATAAACACACACAAAAGTAATGATGTAATTGTTTATTTCGTGTTGATACTGTACCGCATTTTCACATATTTGTATCATTGGCGTACAGGGCATGCGCTTGCTTGACACGTAAATGTGACAATGGCGCTCAAAGGGTTCGATTTAATTATCGGGTTCTGTACCCAATAGGTGCGTTCAAGAACTTAATTAAATGTCTGCACCGTTTATCTGTATGTCGATGCCTGTCACTGGTCTGTATAGTAAGATTTGTAAAGTAGCCAGTCACCTAATTTAAGCCTTTATCAAATTAGGCACATTATATTAATGAATCGATCGAAATATTATCGAAAATCGTTACCTATCTAATCATTAGTTAATTAATGAGTAGTTGTTCAATCCTCATTTTCAACAGATGCACTTAACGTTTCGAACACCGTGCTGTGGTCAGTGACCGATTTTCGGCATTCGTGCCACAGATTCCTGTATGGGTAGGCAACGGAACATATTGGATCTTCCATTTATTTTTCTGCATCACCGCACACTCTCATTCAATATTCATTTCCTCTCCTGCCAAGAGAAATGAAATGACAATGTTTGATTAAATTAAAATGATTTTGTATGAAGGGCTAGGCAGAGATTGAAAGTACCTATCTACACCAATATTTCCTCAGAAATTTTCGTATCCCTTTGATTTTTTTACCTGATTTAATTAGGAATCAATGTCAAGACGTCACGTTTAGTTGTCTGTCTTGTGGCCACAGTAAACTAACGACGCAGCAGTGTGAACACAAAGATAAAAATAGAAAATCACTAATTATTCAGGTAATACATAAGCTGGTACACCGGTTGGACACCAAATGTGATAAGTGATTTAAAATACTAACTACTGCTAGGTACAGATCACGCTGCAGCAGACTTTAAGCTGCTTTGCACTGGTGTATTTAATGACTTTTTAGTTTCTTTTTAGAAATGTGTGTTTTGTTTTAAATACATTTTTATTGTAGAATAAACATTTTTTTCTATCTTTTCTACTTTCTTTCAGACGGCACAATAGAGCACATCAAAATGGTCCCTAACTGTTTTTTCCCAATTAAAAATAAACCTTATTTTATTGTGATTTTGAAAGAATATCAAAGAAAGACAGATTGTGGTAACTCGATGTGCTAGCGTCTGTACAGTAGTATCATTTTCCAGTATTAGACTATTAGCCAAAACTAGACAGCATATATCTTACGCTCGGTGCTGACATGCTGATGATGAATCCTCGTACGTAAAACAACCGCCAATCAAGACAGATGGACGTCTTTGTATGGTAATCGGCGTGTCGGTGAGCATGGCGTATTAGTCATTCATGTATCAGCGGTAGTTTCCTCAAAACGACTTATCCAAAGGTCATATTCGTTAGTCGACCTTTGCGCATTTTAATAAAGAATTTACTAAGATCAAAAATAACATGTATGTAAAATCAAGAACATAACATTAAATACATAAGTATTAGATTACTAAGAAATGTGCTTATTGTGCGCAGTATTTGTTTTTATCGATTAGATGCGCAAGCGACACTATGTTGAACGAATACAGCGCGCCATTCATACACATTATGTCATTCAAATTATTCAATCTACTATCAGGTAGGAAATCTATTATTCAAAAACCGGTCCCATTAGTGAGGCAAGCAAAATGCACCTCTACGGCATATTAATGTGGAAGACTTTCGTTTGCGCTTCGTATCTATGCTTCGATCAAGTTTTTACTGCTACACACTCAACTTTGTCTCGACCGATAACATGAAATTATGAAAGATATCTCGACGTTGAGCACGCTCGCTTCACGTGGAGGTGATTCTATAAAATCCGTGAGTGAAGTGATTTTCCACACGAAATATGAGAAAACTCTTCGATTTCGAAGTCACGAGGTTTTCTTTGTATTGTCAATTAAGTTACATTTGTGTTGTCGTGACTATGTTCAAAATAACATACAGCTAAGAAGCTATATGTTAATTTGTTCTGTATTGAACATGTTGACAATCTTGAAGTAATTATGTATACATGCATATAGGGCAAGGGTTGCGTGCTCCTAGTTTATCTAGCTCTCTATTATTAGCTTCTTAGCTTTGACCTAAATGTTCATTATTAATAAAGATTGGCTCTAGTTAATATTGTAAATTGTTTGCAAACCATCGTCCTTTGTTTATACCTTAGTCTATCGAACTAACTCATTCCTGTGCCTGAATGGTCAAAGCCCGATTTAAACGTATTAAGTTGGTCCGTTTGACTGTCCAAATTGGTCTCTCCTAGGATCAGACATTTTGGAGGACGTACATTTTGGTCCCACCAAAATTGTATCGTTCCATCCATAGTATCGTTGCATAGCTATTTTTGAGCGGAACAAAAGTTACCATGGCAACAATTATAAAAACTTAGTCTGTTCCGAGTTATGTTTTATTATACTAGCAAATTTTGGGCTAACAAGATGTCAAATGCAGTCACTAGTAGTTTCTAGTTTCTATCTATAATATGTATGTATTTACAAAAAAAAAATGTATATAAGTAGTCTATCGGCCATCTCGTTACCATAACACAAGCATTAGGTTGCTTAGCTTGGGACGATACGGCGCTGTGTGAAATGTCCAAGGATATTATTATTATTATTATTATTACTAGTCGTGCCAGCGACACGAACAACAAGAAGAAGAATTCCGTCCTAGTTTACAAATTATATAACATACAAAACAACAAAACTCACGCCTGTAATCCTGGAAGGGTTAAGCACAGGTGCCTGTAGGTATTACACCCACCCATTTTCGCATTATTTTCAATTTAACTAATTCTTTGTATCATTACTGACCAATGACTAATTCTTAGGTCTCCAGTTTCGAACCCAAAGCACGCCCTCTGATTTTTCGGATTCATATGCGTATTGTATAATTGTCACTTGCTTAAAAAACGGTGAAGGAAAACATCGTGAGGAAACTTGAAAGATAATTCTCAACATGTGAAGCTAAGTCATAGGCCCATGGGCATTATAAGTACTCTGCCACCAGGTTAGTCACCAACCACACGAAGAAAGAAATAAGATTAACTGACATATTTGCTTTACAAAGATGAGGTTAGGTTAGGTTAGCTCCCTACTTCGTTGAATCACGGCGGCTTATCATGAATCAATTAAATAGAAAGCAGGGATGTATTTATGCCAATGATAATATATTAATTTCATGCTCAGTGCCAAGAACAAACTTGTTTGAGACTTATAGACTACAGGTATCGAGTTTTAGCAAGCATTCGCGCAACCAATTTCATAGATGAAGGGTTTCATTCCCCAAATTGGCATTCAAATTGCAATTTGGTTTACTCTCCGTTCGTAATTAAAGACTTAAAATCACCTGCAGCCTCTGTTCCTGGCTGCGTCATTACCACATAATATTTTCTAACTAAAGAAGTAACATAACTTTTTTCACACATAATATTTACATCCCTAAACATACTTAAAATATTAATAAGAACTATGCACGTTAGGTTAAACGACGGACATACTTTCAGGTTGTATAGTACTCATGGAAAATAAACAACTTTGTCCATGAAAAAAAATATCAGCTGTTCCATAAATTATGACGAATTATGCGAACATGTGTAAATGTACTGAGCAGCTGATTCTTTTTTCATGATTTAAGGTATAGTTCCAAAGTCAAAGTTGTTAATTTTCATGAGTATAGTACCTTCTGAAAGTAAGTTCCTCGTTTAGCCTAACACACTGTATAAAACGAGAGGGAAAAAAAGTTACTTAGCTATAGTTTATATTATGTACTCTGAATATAGAAAGATCGATTCGCTGTTTATAAATCTATTTCCGAGGTAGGCTATAAACAGCACTGCAGAGGCTACCGCGCATCAATTCGTGCTTAAAATAGTTTTTCCAATTCTGTTCACAAAGTGACCTATTTCGTTATAATAAATCAGACGCTGTTACCTACACATTCGTTGTGATTTTTCCCGTGATCACGCTATAAATTCACGGGTGCTGTTGCGATGCAGTTTTGGAGGGACATATTATGTCCAGCAGTGGACTACGCTAGGCTGAGTATTGTAAAACGCAATTGGCATTTCATTGAAATTAACGCACCACGTTTTTAGCCTCGATAAGAGTCGTAATCTTAACAAATTGAAACTTGAGCGTTTATCGGTTTAGATTAAACAATCCACTAATAAAAAAGGAAAGATTTAAGAAAATAATTACTTTTCCAGTACTGAAGGTTGACGTAGATTTGGGCAGGCCGCTGACCAAAAATTCTCCTACATCACTTTTATACAGTTGTTTGACCAAAAATCCTCCTGCATCACTTTCATACAGTTTGTATGACCACACTATATGTATACTGAAATGTGAGCCAATGTAATATGCGCTTAGCTTTACTATGACTTAACTTTACTGTATCAAACATGTCGATTTCATAATTAATGATTAATTAAGAAAAAAATTGATACTGTTCCGGTTAAAAGTGGTTGTAACCTAATCAATGCCTTTGCCTTTGGCATAGCCATAATTACGGTCTACGTGTTGGTTTATCTCGTCTCGTAGTAATCTTCAGACTGATTTTATTAATTAGTGTTTATCATTGTACACGCGCTACGATACTAACACTGGTTGTAGCTCGTTTTTAACATAAACATAGTAATAAAGTTAATCTGCGGTCATGTACACTGTATGTACTGTAGATACTTTCCGGATACCAGTATTTTACATGGAGCGACTGCCTATCTAACCTCCACAACTCAGTCTGTGACTGGGTAATACGATACCCCTTGGTAAGACTGGTAGTCAGACTTTCGGGCTTCAGACCACCCGTAATAACTGTCAAAGATCTACGAATAACAGCCGGGACCAACGGCTTAACGTGCTTTCCGAGGCAAGGAGGAGTCTCGATATGTAAAGATGGTCGCCCATCCACGGGCCAACCTCTGTAAGCGTAGGTTAACCTGATGGATCGATCCGTGCGGCTGTTATCACTTAACTACTTACCTATATGACTTGTAATTCTGCGTCTTACTTCCAGGGGCTGATAGTCCTGCAGCATCAGCGGAATTGTCCGAAAGGGTTACCACTGCCCCGGAACACAAAGGGCTAAGGAAGGAACATGAATAGGCTTAGTCAGTAAGACTCTAACACTGTCTTCCACTCCACCTAGAGCGGGAGGGGGTCAGTTGACTGTTTCCCACCCTCAAAAAAAAAGGGTAAACGTAAGATTTTTTGGACGAATATTGGGCAATTTTCAGAATAACACAAGTGTCATAAATGTCGCACGCAGTTTACACTAGCACGTCCTGAAAGGTATAGGTTCGTTGTGACACGTCGTTTCGGAAGTCTTTGGTTTTGAATTGCCGTTTTTTGCCAAGACTACCGAAATAAATTAATTTTTCACTATCTAGTGTTTTTATTTTTCACATAATCCACATATAAAATGGGAAAAATACGTTAATAATATACTAACTCAAAAACTACCCAAGCAAAGTTACGACCACTGCATAATCCACAAGAAAGATTTTTCTAAATCAGTTCACCATTGACTTTTTTAAAGTACATTTATGTTTATCGATACCTTCGAGACCTTAAATGTCGATAAACATACTAAAAAAAACCATACAAACGAACAGACCCTCCTAGTTTCTTGAAGTCGGTTAAAAGTCATTTCTTGCATTAGGCGTTATTTGCAGCGTGGGCTGAACTTACTCGTGAATGTGACCTCGTCTGACCTTTGACCTAACTTAACAAAAAATGTTGTAGAGATCGGACTTATGTTCCATTTAAGTGTATTATTAAAAGGTGAAACTTAAGTACCATTCGATACTTAGGTTTCCTACTACATAATAAATTATTTTTAATGGCATTCGATGTCGAACTTTTAATAAGCCTTCGAAGAACTTATTTTCCATTAAATATTATTCGATTTGTTATGGCGACTGGCCGTCCATAGCGTACTCCACGAACTAATTTAAAGTTTGCACCAGTTGAATTGCAGGCATGGTTCACTGACTAGTGAGTAACGTTTCATACTTTGTACTTCACCCAACAATTTTGCAACTAATATTTAACATGACATTGAAGTTTGTTATTCATGCATTTAAACTAAAATGTAAAATCGCACTCAATAATACAATCGCCAGGTCTGTTAACCTGTTTTACCTTTATTTTGGTACGGCTAATTAAATCAGCTGATTGGAATCGGCGTCATCAATGGCTGTTAGTCACAGTTAGTCTGTCTGTCAGCTTATACAGGTTTTGTAGCCAAAACCAGTATAAGTTAGCCTCTCAAGGTCAAAATATCACCACAGACGTGAGGTGTACCTACTGTGCTTACTAAAAGTCCCCGCAGACAGGTGTGACGCGACTCTAGTAGAACGATTTCTATGAAAAATTTATGGAAATTGTTCTACCAGAATAGTGACGTATTGCGTCGCGGGAGTCTGCAGGAGCCTTTATATTTATGAGGACGCAAAAGCTACATGCAGCGCTCGTCCAAACGGTCGCATAGGTTGGTTTTGGCAGTCGCTCTTTATTAAATATTGAAACTCAGCCGCAAAGGTACTCGAAGCCGACAAGCCGACCCATATACAAGAATATTTTATATGGATGTGACATGTGGCTTCCATTAGCCTGTTACTGGGCAATATTCAGTTGTCTGACAGTCAGGTACCTGTACCGATAGCTAGACATGTTTGTACGGTAACTGTGTGAAGAAAGTTTACCTATATTTAACACTAGCTTTTGCAAGCGGCTTCGCCCGCGTGAATGTAGTAAATTATCCCACGCGAACCGCTCATTTTTCCGGGATAAAAAGCTTATATGATATTCCAGACTTTAATCTATCTTTGAGCCAAGTTTCATCCAGATCCGTTAAGTAATTTTTAAGTTTATTCGTTACAAACATACATACAAATCTTTCATCTTTATAATATTAGTATAGATGAACTACAATTGAAAGAAACAAATAAAAAATTACAAAATGTAAGTGCTGTTATGTACTTAATCGTAAACAAATAAACATTGTAAAAATAATCGCAAGATTTATAAGATTTGATAATGAAAAGTTATCGTGTAATAAAAGAAAATTTTGTTGTAAACTAGGTTAACATATTATTTTTCAAAATAAACATTATTTTGACTGACTCATACATGGGTGAGGGAACCGTTTACACCCATTTTTCGATACTAATACTTATGCTTGTAAATATTTCAATTGCCATTAGATTAGTATGATAACTACATAAGTGTCCATAAAACTGGGTTATAAAACACAAGCCTAACTAAATATTATGCACCCGAAACATGCTTTTCAGGTATGAAACAGAATATTATAGCGAGCACACATTTTATGTTTACAGTTGAAAATCGGATTATAACTAATAATTAATTATTGCTTCTACCATATTAGAAGTACAGGTATTATATTTGATCGGTATTTTAGGATTTTCAGGCATACTTAATTGATAACATTTCAAAAATAACACGACCTTAAAACAAAAGTACCATTTGTTTATTTTCGTACCCGGAGATCAAATAGATTGTTTATTATATTTTTTTATTCTGAGAAAAAAAAATACAATGAGGTTAGTTAGTTAGTTAGTTAATGTTACTACCCATGCCTTTTTTTTTAAGCGTTGCAATGTTTTAGATGAAAACATTAATGTCAAACAACACATGTCAATGTCACGTATGAAGTTTATTCATATTGCAGTCAAAAGAAAAGAATATTTGCTGCTATGCAACCTCATTGGACATAGAGCTTGTTCCCAAATAAATTCGAAATACTTTTTTCTGCCCAACACAAACTTTACTGTAGCCAATTGATACCCTGTATCGAGTAGTCAACGTGAACTAAATGAAAGCAGGCTTCGTTATTTTAATGGAAAACTAACGTAGATAAATTGACATAAATTCGTAGCGCGGACCTACCGAGCAGGCGGTGGCGACAGCCGGGTTCATTCGACGTCATTGGCAAAGACGAAGACAATTCAAATATGGTTTAGGAAGTAAAAAGATATACTATAGCTGATGCCAGCTTATAATTCAAATTTATGCTTGCGGAACAAAATAAGCTAAACGCACGCGCGTGCCCTCCACGCCAAGCTACAACAGATAAATTTTGTTTTTGTTATCATGAACTTCCCAATATCCATGGTGTCTTTTAATTTGTTTCATGTCATTAAATACGTACGAGAGCTTAAATTTTTAAGATATCTATATAAACACTCACAAAAGTATTGATTTAATTGTTATAGTGTTGTTGCCATTGCCATATATTTGTGTCGTTGGCGTACAGGGTATGCGCTTGCTTGTCACGTATATGTGACAATGGTGTTCAAAAGGTTAATACATTTGTAGTTGTTATTGGTCAAACTCCATGAGTAAATCCGTGAAAATTGCTTGTAGGAAATAAAAATCGTTTACTAAAATGAAACTAAACACTTAACTGCACTTAAAATGTTGCACGTATTGTCACGAGCACTAACATGTATACACTGAGCACTAACATGTATACACTGAGCAACTAAAAAGTATTTTTCTCCTTCAGCATTTAATGTAATTTATGTTGTTACTATCATAGTATTTTGACATATAAATTGCCTCGGAGCACGTTAAGCCGTTGGTCCCGGCTGTCATTTGCGCATCTTTGACAGCCGTTACGGGTCGTCAGAAACCCGATAATCTGATAGCCAGTCTTACCAAGGCGTATCGTATTATCCAGTTACTGGGTTGTGGAGGTCAGATAGCCGATAGACAGTCGCTCCATGTAAAATACTTGTATTCAGCTGCATGTAGTTAGACTGGAAGTCGACCCCAACATAGTTGTGAAAAGGCTAGGCAAACACATATATAGTATTTTGAAACCCATACTAATAAGAAACTATGTTACTTATCGGTATTTCACGAGATAATCACTTTCGAATTTTTCTAAGAGTATCCATATTAGTGCTCGGGGCTGTAAGCTGTTTAATTAATCGCTTTGCCAAAAGTCCTAAGCTATTACGAGTTACGCAGCGTTGCAAATATTCAAAGATTAGTAAGTACATACCTCTCAAAGTAGAAATAAAGTACGGTGCTATTTTCGACGTGAAAAATATCGTTTCTATCAAGAGGAACCGGGACAGCTGATAGCATGATTGGAGGGGTTCGTAGCAAACGAGCTGCCGGGCGAGTGTCGAGGTCAAACCGCGCTTGGGACTTGTGAGGGGGACCTGCTATTTTCTGATTGAGCTATTGAGTCGGCCATAATGTTAACATATGTTTTTCACTGGGTTTTCCTATATGTTTATTGTACACTTAATGTGGCTGGTCAATGGCAATAGGCTAGCCGTCTGTAACATGGGATATAATCATACAGACGTGACATTAAGCTATTTAATATTAAACTTAAACCCTGAATATTGGGTAAGCGGGATTGTCCGAAAGGTTTACCGCTATCCCGGAATATTAAGGGCTAAGGAAGGAACATACATGGTTTTTAGTCAGTAAGAGTCTGACACTCCCTTCCGCTCCACCCAGAGCGGGAGGGGTCATTTGATGATTTACCGCCCTCAAAAAAAAGACCCTAAATATTCACACATTTGCAAATAAAACCCCAACTTCTCTTCATAAAACTGAAAGAATTGTGAAAATTCAGATATTCTGCTATTCTTTGACATAAAAGTTTTTCCCATGTCTATTGAAAACACATGGAATTCATAACAAATCTTTTACCAAGGAAATGTGTTGTGACCGGTCCGGTACAGCATAAACATTGTTTCGAAAGCAGTAGATTACGAGAAGTCGACATGAATACGAATATTATATTGAATTGAACAATAATTTAATGATAACTATGTTTGAAGCGATCGGTAAATGAGTCGTGAGAAATCTGCAGGTTACTGGCTGGTTAGACCAGAATCATCATTCTCCTGCCCTTATCCCAATTTATTTGGGGTCGGCAACATGTTTTTTTCTTCCATACTTCTCTATTTGTTCCTAGCCATATCATCTTTCACAGAATCCATCCATCGTTTCATTGGTCTTCCTCTACTTGTATAGCCATCCACATTCATACTCACAACATTCCTGACAAATAAATATATAATAATATACTATCTATTATAGGTATCCTGGTTAGACCAGAATAAAGATAGGAAAATGCTAGGCTTTTGGTTTTTTTTTTGTACGCAGTCTATTTTCTTGTTCTCTTGTTCGAGCTATTTACTTATTGGTAGTAGGTGTCAAAACCTATGCCTAACCAGCGTATTATGTTCCCAGTGTTGGAACACAGGCTTCTTCTTGGTGAGAGAGAGAGAGACGAGAGAGTTGGCCGTAATCCACCGCGCGGACCCAGTACGGGTTGGTAGTTATGTCATATCTTCGATTTCTTTTGTTTCTATGACGGTTTTCTCACGATGTTTTCCTTCACCGTTTTGAAAATATTAGTGAGTCAGCAAAGTATTACTTAGCAAAACAGCTGTACATTAAAATATCGCCCCTCGTGGAAACAATTTACTGCACCTAACTACCGCTTTATTCCTAACCGTATAATGCAGTCCACATTCATTTCACTTAGATTCTAGAATGTAACCGACAATTTTAAAATTGTTGGTTCAGCCCTAATAAAGGGATCCGATAATCGTGTAGTGGCCATTTACCGTAGGTAATGTCACTGTATAATAAAGGAGGCAATAATTACGAGGTGGAGATGTCCTCCGCTGATAAACACGTTCAAGGGTAAGCCACTGACTGTGTCTCTGGAGTTGTTCTAGTACTTTGGGGGTGATGGGAGAGAATACTCTTTAAAACCTTGCGATTTGTTGTAGTAGTACGAAGGCATTCGGATACTCTCAATTAAAAATACATAAGTATTATCCATTTATTTGGGTTTATAAATAAAAAAAATTGGTCTATAGAAAAGTTACATAAAAAGGCCTTTGAAAAAGTCTACGATGACATATTATTATCTAAAATTGTAAAAAAAATATTATCTAGATTACCTAATGTAGTCTGGGAAATTTTATTTAGATAAAAATTGCAGTTTACACCAAATCGTTGAAATGGCTACTAGAGACGTTATACTGCTTACTTTATTATACTGTGGTAATGGGAATACACACTTACATCAGAGTGCTGCATTTTAAAAATGGAACTGATAATTTATTAGGTCGATACATGGCACTGTTGCAGTGCGTTTCTGCACGTATAGTCTAGTAAAGTAACACTTATGTATCATTACCACCAGACATGGTATTCATGTTCCTCATTTGTGAAGTGAAAAATGACATAGGTTATTGTTTGAACCGTATGTCTTTTTCAATTCATATGTGCCTTCTAAGGCTTGGTGAAGGAATACTTGCACTTTTAATTTTAAGTAATATAAGTCTGAAATTGTCGTGGAGCTCGTGGCTAAGTAATAACAGCCGCACGGTCGGTCGATCCATCAGGTTAAGCTACGCTTGCCGGGGTTGTCCTGTGGATGGGTGACCATCTTCAGATATCGAGACTCCTCTGTGGCCCGGAAAGCACTTTCCCGGCTTTTATGCGTGGATGTTGGCAGTCGTTACGGGTAGTCAGAAGCCCGACAGGCAGTCTTACCAAGGGGTATCGTAGTACCCAGTTACAATTTTTTGGTACACTTTGTTTTTATTTTACCTCACGCGTACTTCTTATTTCTCTCGGTTTTCATTGTACAATATTTTCTCCGAAATAATGCGTTCAGCACAAATAAACTGCGTTCAAGAGTCAGTTTCAACATTCCCCAATTATGTTGACACTAACAGCTCTTAAACGCGGCTTAGATGTACCGATCGCATTCAGTTTCATTGGTGCAATCAGCTCTAAGTAGAATACAATAGAATACTCCTTATTATAAACCATAGGCACCATAGTTTCTTTGATAGGTTTTATCTCTTTACTTTAAAACTCCACAAATCAGACCTGACGCGTTAGCGTCGACGTTAAGTTTAGAGAAATAAACGTTTTATTTCCGCTTTCTATATATATGCCCATGCATTGAATGCCATAAGGAAAAAAAAATGTTATGTTTATAAAACATTTCCATAAAGAACAGTCGTTTATACAACTTACAACGGATTGATGACAAAATACTGTTCTTCTGCTAAAGCAAAGCTAAAAGTAGAATATGTTTAATAATGTTTAATGTATATCAATAAATTAAATATCAACCATTCGATTGAATGTATAAACGTTATACGTAGTATGAAACTACGAGTGGATAACCCTCTGATATTCAACCAGCTGTTTTCCAAGCAAATCGTGTTATTGTGTAGTTTTCCTCAATAACCGAGTACTGGGGCCGGCAGTCTTTATCAAACAACTTCCATTGATAGCTAACGGTAGCGATAATCAGCCTTATCTTCTTTCTTGCTTGTGAATTTGGATGATCAACCTTACGATACTAACCCTTCAGTTGACTTTCTATTTGCGTTGAACGAGACCTTTACAACTGGATATGATCATCATGCCTGTTTCCCCAAGCGCGCTTGTCCGAAAGGATTACCGCTTCTCCGGAACATAAAGGGTTAAGGAAGGAACATGGATGGCTTTTAGTCAGTAAGAGTCTGACACTCCCTTCCGCTCCACCCAGAGCGGGTAAAGTCATTGGATGATTTCCCATACTAAAAAAAAATACTTGTTTCCCCGAACCGTTTTTTTTTGCCAGGAGAGGGAAATCACCATGGACGCCCACAATGACCTACTAGTGAGCCAATCTGAGCTGTGTCGGTCTCTTACCGGCTAAAACCTACCCCTGCCTTGCCTAGACATCCTATGACATGATCGGATGGCCTAGACAAGTGACAATCGCTCCGTGTCGATTTCGAAAATTGTTGACTGAACAATTCGTTATCTCAGCGATTTTCATCTCTTATCACCGATCACTTAGCGATCGAAAACGATTGATCACGCGACATTTCGAAAGCCTATTCAAGACAATTCCATAAATTTTCGGATTTATCTAAATTCGCTATCGTTAATGTAAATGTGACTTTGTCTAGGCCCGCAGACCCATTTTGCTGCATCTGACAATTTTATCTAATAATAACCATATTTTTAAAACTAAAAATCACGGAGATAAACATACCTGCGAGTCCATGACTATTACTTTCTGTTATTGTTTTAAACGAAGCTATGTGGGAACAAAATAACATAGACATAAGGCATAAATATCTATGTTAGTTTAACTATTTTATATACTACGCTTATGTATCCGTTATATTCATTTAGGGTTTTTAATTTAACCCGAACAGTTAGGTCTTTATCTAACTGTTCGCTGTTGTTCTGTGTGCATATTTCGTAGGTTGTCGATTATCGCGTAGGTTTTAATCCCATATCATATAAGGGGACCAAATTACTACTAAACCTAATGCTACTGCGAAATTCCTAAGAGTAAAATCATATAATGATTTACCCGACCTGGTAATCAAACTCAGGATCTATTGCTTAGCAATAGCGCTTGCGACCATTGAACCAACGAGGCAGACTAGGCCTTTAAAAATATTTCGATTCTATTTTCTCTCAGTCAGATAGGCTTACATTTAACCACTATATTCATTCTGATGACAGTGATGTACTCGATCGTTGTGTTCCAACGCACTCAAAAAGTGACGTAGTTTTTTAAAATATCGGCAAAAAGATGCCTAGTGTTCATCTTTTGCTTTTATTTGAATTATATTTAGTTTCAGCGCACCTAACTTCAGTTTCAGTGGAAACCTAAGATATTTCTATACAGTTGTGGAAATGCTGAAAGACAAAAATAAGCAATATCATGAAATACAATGTTTGGTTCGTTACCATAGTGACCATCGTGTTATGAGCGTGCATTGAGCTGGTTTTTCTTCGATATTTTTGTTTGGGTATTAGAAATTTGGCTAATATTATGGATACTCATGTTTTTGACACGTTCATGTGTTAAATCATGATTATTATCTCTATTGCCCCTCTTTAATTTTGCATTAACCACTTAACGTTATAAATTCTTAGTATTATAAATTGTAGGTTAATACAAAATCCTCTGAAACCTAAGGTAAGATTAAACTTGTGTTAAGGGTCTCAAGTTTACTCCAATTAGACTAAATAATATTTTAGAATTTCACAGTGTAGGTAACAAAGCCAGAAAATAAAGATTTTGTTCATAAACAAAAATAAACTATTTAATGAGACATGTTTTGTACATAATTAAAATGTTTACCGCTTTTCTATAAATAGGCACAATGGGTGGTTTTAGTGGTAAAGGTGGTACACATTATAGATTATTTAACATAACGCACCGTAAAACATGATGCCATAATAAACGGGTGCAGGTAGGTTCATGGGGCTTAAGAAGATTCTAGAAATGAGACATCATTTCTGGCGGGATATGTCAATCTGCCTAGTGTTTTCCTAACTGTCACTATCACAGTCCTACCAAGGGGTGTCGTATTACCGAGTTATTGACTGGGTTGTGGAGGTCAGATAGGCAGTCGGTCCATGTAAAATACATGTATTCAGCTACATCCGGTTAGACTGGTAGCCGACCCCAACTAAATTGGGAAAATGCTAGGCAGATTAATTGATACTTCTACCTACATAATATATATACTTTTTAGATTGAGTGTTAGATTATAATAATATTCACCGAATAAAAAACAAACATCTTTTGATTTTATCTAGGTTTAATACTGATGTACTATACAGTATACACACAACCCTTCCGGTATCATCATCTGCCTAGCCTTTTCCCAACTATGTTGGGGTCGGCTTCCAGTCTAACCGGATGCAGCTGAATACCAGTATTTTACATGGAGTGACTGCCTATCTGCCCTCCACAACCCGGTCAGTAACGGGGTAATACGATACCCTTTGGTAAGACTGGCTGTCAGACTTTCAGGCTTCTGACTACCCGTAACGACTGTCAAAAATCCACGAATGACAGCCGGGACCAACGGTTTTACGTGCTTTCCGAGGCACAAAGGAGTCTCGATATGTAAAGATGGTCACCCATCCACGGATCAACCCCGGCAAGCGTAGCTTAACGTGATGGGTCGATCCGTGCGGCTGTTATGTGTGTGTATGTGTGTTGTATTACTGAGCCACGAGGTCCTCGGGAAATTGTATAGGTGAAAAGAGAGTATATCTCTCAATATTTACAAATAGTGCGTAAAGTTTTCCATCTCACTCTGTAATTTCTCGGAAAAAGAACAGACATTTCTAGAAACACTCCTGAAAGAGCGCTGTCGTCATGTGAACTGAAAAGGCATCATTAAAGTATGTTGTTAGTGTTGTTACACGTTACATTGTAAAGTGGACAGCACTTCACTGTGTGAGGACACATTGTATGTATGTACGGTTGGACAGCGAGAAGTATCCACGTTTGTAGACACTTTATGTACACATGTCATTTGCTCTTAGCTATACAAGTTAAATGTCTGGTACATTCTATATGACTGTTATTCTATTTTACAATTATTGTGTTTTTTTTTCATTACAGCTGAGCATATCAATACAAAATTCAGCGTACAATCTCATTTGCTAAGATTATTGTGATTATTGTAGTACTTTTATTACCAGATTAGCAATGTGAATTCCGAAACTTCTTTATTTCTTTTGTGTGGGTTTTTTTGACTGGCAAAAAGACTGTTTTAAAAGATTTTTCATGTCAAACTTTAGTTTTGATTGTGATTAAGACGCATTTAACTCACATAAACTTAAGTTGAATCGACTACCAGGTAAACGTTAAGTACCTACCTGACAGCAGTTACCTAATTAGCGAGTTGAATCATTCGAAGCATGAATATACCAAATTATAATAACAGATGCATCAGAATAGCTAAACTATGGTCAAAAAGAAGCTACCAAAACCGTAAACAATTATTAAATTCAGCAGAACTCATCGTAACAAAGTCTCATAAAGTTTTAAACTAAACTCGGCGTTACCTGCGCGTAACGACCTAATTCAAATTAATGTTCCTTGAGCGGGAAGACCTAACTATGGGTGGGACTACGTATTGGTCGACGCTCCCTCGCGCTATAAGCAGTGAATGAATTGGTGACAGTTTGACATGCAGTACTAACAATGTATGGGCAAGAGCGTGCCGTTCCATTCTCACACCTATGCTTCGCGTGCTAAGAACTAGGATACTATGCCTCGCGTGCACATTTGTACGCAGCGGCGCGCTCCCACCACGGCGCAGGCGCGGCGAGATGCGCGCGCATATATTCACCAACGCTTCGCCGGAACACCAGTCAATCCTTAGATCGCAAAGCGAAGCGATCGAATCAGTTGAGCGAACCGATACATCGCACTCGAACAACACTACGCTCGTTTGCGCGCGTTACACAGCGTTCGCGTCAAGGGATTCGTATTAAGGTATTGTAAATAAAATATTTATTAATGATAGGATTTTTATTTTGGAATATAAAATATCGGAGTGCTTTCGGTGTGGTGCATATTGCATGTTGTCGGGTGGTGCGTCGTGCTCGTGCCGGGTGTGGAAACTCCCCGGCACGTCAGCACGTGCCCGCGGAGTGCACGCGCGCTCGACCACCTCCTCCGGCTCAATGCGAATTGCATCAGCTCCGACCAAAATATTTGTAGTTGACACGAAATGCGCTCGCGGACTACCTGCTTTGCGAACTTATGTATGGCGAAATTACTAAAACAAATCAAGCTCAGTCGAACAATCTCAAAATTTATATAACAAGTTATGAGTTCAACACGTAGCCAAGAGTAGTTTATTTTAACGTTAACATTCATTTATAAAACTAAGCAGTAGTGGTTTGAGTTAAGTTTTATGTCAGAAAAAGTTTTGCAAGCAAGTCAGTCGAGCTCTTATGAGATAACTGGATCTCTGTAACTGGTAGGACGACTGAAACCTGTCCGAATTATAAGGGACTGGAATTATTTAAAGACTCGAAAGTTTTAACTTAAAAGTTCTCATTCACGACAGTTCGAACTTTAGCATTTTAGTGCAGGTGTATTACAAAGTCGTAAAACATATTTCCGCTACAAGTTAATTCTACGCCGAATTCGTAGTAAACAGCGTAATAAAAGTTGTTTCGTCTATAAGGTAATGTTATGAATAACGAGATGAAAAATGAGTAGGACTCCTAGTGGAAGTCCGCTCTAAGCTGAGAACAACAACGGTTAAAACATTAGCATGTCTAATTATAGCTTGCTAAGTAATCAGTAATGTTTAATGCAGCCCTTTAGTTCTATGTTTGCATGTTAACTTCATCGCGGTTGTGGGCATTTATAAACGGCGCGGCGTTCAAAGTTGAATTTCTAACAATAGGACCTAATGTTTGTGGAACGGAGTGTGAAATAGAAACATGTACTTCGTGTGTCAGATGATAAGAAGTCGAAATACTCGTTATAATCGATGGAGGGCATGCTCACTGTTTATAGTAGATAAAATACTTGCCTAACAACCAGCGTCGTCAGTACAGGAACTACGGTGCTATCTTGTTATGCCAAAAGTAAATTCAGGAAATGTGTTGGCACCAGCAGCCCTGCTTACACTATCAGCAGTCTTAGGCGCGATGGTCTGTGTGTGTAAAAATAGATATATATCGTTATTGGCATGTGTTGAAACATTACTAGCTATTCGTTTGGTTCGTAGAGTGGAAAAAATGAGAACTGTCCAAACGGTTCTTCACGAGTTTGTGCAACAACCAAAAAGTTACACGTTAAATGCTATAAGTTTATTAGTTAAACGTCAGATCATTTAATTAGTTAAGTTCAGATAATTTTTGAATTAATATGCCCACACAAATTGGTATTTGTTGCTTTGATGTGTATTATAAAAAATAAACAAATATAAATAGTTATGTTTGAAGTTTTACACCCGTAAATTACTATTCTTAAAAGAAAATCTCCTAAAGTAATTCTCACAAACTCCTTTTACCCTCGTATAGTTTTAAAAGTAGAAACTTAACACGGACAAAAAATTGCTGAACGTTAATCATCAACAAATCAAAAATCCCGAAGATCTGTACTTAAAACTTTATTCTCACATTGGGACGTCAAAAGCGTCGGGCTGCGAGAGCTATCTCTCAATGCCGCGCAAGCTTTTTTCATCAACAAACAGTTCGAGCATACATCTAAATTGAGAATTTTCAAGAGTAATAAAACAGTAAAAAAAAGTGTACATGTGCCGGATGCGGCTCGCTGCGTGTTTCAGTGTTTCAGTTCGTTCGGGCAAGAGGACACTGACATTCCCAAGCAGCGCTCTATCGTACTACTGAGCGCCCGTTTCAGGGAACTCCCGAGCAATAAAAACAAAAAAAATAAATGAATCACTCCTTTCACAGCCGTACGGTCGACGGGGTAAATAAACCAAATTATTTTTAGGTCTAAAACTTTCGATCGATCGACTAAGTCTATTCTTGGAGCGCTACCAGCTCGCAATGTTGATCATTCGGCTTTCCATCGAACTCTGAAATTTCTATTTATGATAGTGGAATTAAAAAGACTCAATAGTTTGGTCGTTTTTTGTGTTTGGTATTTTACGGAAACCTATTGTTAATATTTTATGTACTTTGGCCCCTTCGTTGGAGCAAACTGTGTCAACGCGAACACAAAAGCCATGCACGATATCGCGAGTACTTACTGAGATTTATAAATTCCCCTTCAAACCAAATATCTACCGGCTTAGGTATAAGTGTAGGAATAAAAATAATGAACATAAAATGAAAATTACCAACATATACGTGAAAAGAAATTGAGTTTCAGTCATAAAGTCGTAGGGTACTGATCATGAAAAAAACAAAGATTCAGGAAGTAATTTAATAAATAGCATCTGTGTATTTAAAAGTTAACCAAAATATTTTAGCATTTTAATATTCTAGTTTCTGATTTCCAATCGAATTTCCTAAACGTTGCCCATTTAATGAACAGTCCGGCAACCAATTGATTTAATACTATCTATAAAGAATACATATTGTCCTAACTTAGTGTTCCGAAAATAATTTAACTAGTCTGTAGAGCTAGTTTTTGCTAACACTGGATCCTAATACAATAACACGTGTACGTGTACATTAAAAGCGCCATAACTCTTCACTTCATTGAAGACTATAATGGGTGAAACTATTGCCTACCAACAAACTACCTACATAATTAAAAATGCCCACTAAATTAACGGAAAATACCAAAAGATGTAACTACATAACAACTTATTGATAAGTAACCCATTGTTAATAGTTTTGAAACTGATTTACAAATGACACTTAATTTACTATTTGTCCAAAGATGTTTACTGATGTTTTCTACCTACTACGGAAGAATGTTCTGTATATATTTAATTATTTATTTGAAGAATTCGTCAAGTCGCGTGGTAGGCTTCCCCGTATAATGTGTGACATTATTTTAATTAAATAACTTTTATTTAGATAGATTAATAATATAACAACGATGATTTAGTTACCATTTAATGTGAAGTCCAGCTTGTTTTAGACACTTACAGCTGATGAACACACAAAATTTTATGAAACCGTAATGTTCTCAGGTATTTTTTTTAATTACAATAAAACATGTTCAAAAACAGATGGCCCAGTTCACAAACAACGGTTCTTAACATCAAGTATCAATAAAAATTAAAATGATAAATAACTAGTTTACTGCAGTTTTTATATGTCTATGGTCAGACGCAATTATAATTTCGCGTAGTGTTATTGTAGCCCCGACGGTGCCGCGTTGGTACAAAAACTACACATTTAAAACGCAAGGTGCTTCTCAGTCTCTAGAATTCCGGAAACATTTGCGTCGTTCTTGTTACGGTAACCTCGACTTTAGAATTAATCATTTTAATTAAATTACAGCTGAATGTCCTTGAATGAGGATCTTGTGACCAAAAAACCGCTTAATAGTGCTAGTCGTGCAATCTAAGTCGTTGGTGTGGTCAGTGTTATCGTAAATACATCGAACTAACGCTTGTTTTGACTGTTATCAATACCCAACCGCGTTGTTGATCCCTTAACCTAAAAACAAATGGATCACGATTGCGTAAATTGTTACTAATCTAGTTAATGACCTAGTTCTTCCGATATGGTGACAAGTGAGTTCGCAGTTTGGATTATCGATCTCATCTAATATTCAATCAACTGGAATCCAAGCATTGATTCTTGGCAACATACTTTACACAGCTATAATTTACGAGCGATTGTGTTACACCTACTTGTGAGTAGGTATACGAATAGGGAAAATGTATTACATCGCGGCATAATAAATAATATGAAACTCAATGATACACTGTTTGTTATGATATACGTTTACAACCATGTGCTATTTTGATTAACTAAACCAGTTCAAGGGCCCGCGTAAACATTTAAATTTAAAAATCGAAAATAACAGTTATTTCGTTATTCAGTTTAAAGAACGCTTTAACACTTCTAATCATTATTACTTTATTGTGTAACTGCTATCGTAATAATTGAAGAAAGATATTATTTTTAGTTCTCATTATATCTCAGAACAACTTAATAGATGATTTAATTTCAATGATTTAATTTATTAAGAGTATACCACAATATATACACTAACAAACTATTTCTAGGTTTTCTTACGAAAAAAAAAACAGCCTGAAGATCAGGAACACTAGATTGGTATTTAATTACGTTTAAAGTAGACACCAAAAAATACTGCACCTACCTTAGTCGGAAGATTTAATTATTTATTTATTTATTCTTCTCAAATACATAAATATTATTAAATGTAAATTTATTACCACATCATAATCATTATGCAATAAACAAAGCATCGAACCGCAAACCAGTGAGGTTCAGTTCGACTCCGGCGTAATATCGACAGGTCAAGAACGTTTGGGTGTCTCGCTAAAAGTTGATATGTAGTTCCATTTTGGTAATGACGAAACGACTCGTATGAATAAAGCAAGTTCGTGTTATTTCTCTACCATATTGACATACACGACGTAGTAGCACTTGAGAAAAAGAACTACTTTCGCGCATTACTTATCAGTTCTGTGCTAGATTTCCACAGCAATTTCTGAAAGAAGGCTATTTCAATTTGCACAAGGACTTTTGTTATTATCGTACCGTTGATAGTTGTCGTTTTTAGCGTCTTTCCTTGTTCGTTTATCTACTTACAAAGGTCCAGCGAGGATAATAATTAAGTGCATATAATTTAGATCGTCTTTCATCCTAGAGTGCTGTGAGAATTTACAATAACTGCACTATAGTTTTCCACAGTGCAGCTACCTTGAGAACTATTAATAAACTCCGGAACCATGCGGGCATTACAGCAAAGTGCAATATCATGTTCTCGAGAACCGAACACAAAGCAGCTGCATAGATATCAATGACCGAATTATTCTTGATCTACATAAACCGCTTTTATCTCCCATCTTTAAATAAGTGCGTAGCGTCGGCTACGATTTTTTCTTTGTTAGCAACGACTTTGGAAATGTACTATGAGTCATTGTTTGAAGATTCTGAAAGTTACACAGCATTTTTAGTGGTAGCAAAACATAAAACTGACAAACAAAGGACAGTGTAAACAAATATTAATGAGTAAGTCTCAATGATTTCGTGTATTTTACACGGAAATATTTACGTATATTTTTGTATTGGATTGGTGCCGACGGCCGGTTCATTCACGCGTTTTATTTTTTGCCGCACGTGAAACAAATATTAGCACGTTCACAATCCTAATGAAGCATCCCCCGTGCCGTCGGGCTGCGAGCATCAGCTGAGCACACGCAGCTAGCGGCCAAACACTCGTGCGCAGCGTGAAACAGTCATCGCCCTCCTTTAATGACAAGGCCAAGGACTTAAGAACAGTGTAATAAATACTAAACACATCACACTGTTGTACAATAAACACAGTGAGTAATGTGTAGGTGTCAAGTCGAACGCATAAAGCCTTTGTGATCCCATCGTTACTGGGTACTTACGCATGAACATCACATAGATATCAACGTGACTGCCGCGTAGGCTTGGAGAGGATAACAATACTAATGAAGTGCCACTAATCAGTTAAATGTCACGCCCTGGCTCGTGATCTATTGTTATGCAGCCACGAATAGCATATTAACAACAAATCACATACTTTTAATACCTCTGATAGAAACATTCGTTTTCACAATGAATAATTGCGTCACTTCAGTTATCAACATCGGCATAATACAAATGAGCCATTACATTAACCCACATAGATATACTAAGAGACATGTAAAATGTCAACACTTGATAACGAGAGTGTGTACAGTACAACGCCTGATACGAAAACATCGATGCATTGTAATTACAACTGAAAACAGAAATGACAACGACCAATGTTTTATAAATAGTGCCGTGTGTTGCCCGTGACGCGATTTGGATTTCTTATACATTTCCGTATGAACTATAAGACTTTTGACATTGACATTTTATAATAGCAAGTTGCCATACAGCGTGTTAATGCTGCCAGCCCATCATAATCAATAACATTAAAAAGAAGTACCTTACCATCCGCGAAAAGAAGAAGAAGAATTGGGCACTAGTCTTACTAACAGCTATACGGACGAACTCTTTGATATAATGATTCTTTCTCCTCTTTTTTATATACTTTATCATAATAATATTATTGTTAGACTGATTTCTTTTAAATTATTTTGTTAAATCCTTATATCGACGTGTGATTGTTTGTCGTTATGATTGCCCCGTAGTGCTATTAAGTGAGTTTAAAGTGAGCTATCAATGGTGTCAATCCCTAGCAGTGAGATTTTTACAGAAACGACCGACTCTTCATTCACGTTCGTGAGGAGGGACAACACAAGTTACACATTATGCTATTTCTATTATTATCTCTAGTTGGCATGCTACTAAAGCTATTGAAATTTCTATCGCGCCATTACAGTCAGTGTCATGAATGACACCTATATTTACTTACACATATTAATTGATTCATTAAATACGTTCATTCCCGTTATCCAGCCGTATTGGTCTCAATTATTATTTGTTCCCACACATCAATTATCTAATCTATTTTGTTAAGGATCTTTAACATAACGTTAAGAAGTGTCACGTTCAAGTAAGTAGTTATATAACTAAATGTAATTAGCACATAGTCCAATGACACCTTCGTTTGTTACGAACCGGTAATAACTGGAACAAAACGGTTCTCATCTTGGAAATGTTTAATAATCGTGCGCAATACGTTTGCTCAAAAGATTAGTAAGAGTAACTTCATTTACATAGTCAGTTTTCACCTGAAATAAGTGTGTATTATCGTAAAGGTGGGAAAAGGACAATTAACTGAAGTGCCCATAAACTTTTTCACGGTCATACGGTGTGTAAATGTACTTATAAAGTAATAACCATAATTACCAAGCACTCCACTAACGCAGGTAGCGTCTAATCATATACGAATGGCGGCGAACTTTCAGTCTGCGGTGAACAACAAACAAATTCTAGCTAATGGCTATTTTGTTAATCGATCAGATTGCATAACCTCGTGTTCTATCTTTGTGTTACAAAAACTGACGATATTTGGTTCGCCATTTGATAATGTTTTCTTTTTTAGCATTTGCCACAATTTCGTGTGTAAAGAAAAAAATGTGTCAGTAGATATTTTTGGTTTATTAATTAATGTTCATATTCCAAGAAGTCAGTCATTCCGTTAAATGTTCCTGTTCCTCATTAACTAAATAATCGTTCGACGCATAGCAATTACGTAGATCATGGAAGGAGCCAGCAGGTATGGAGAAATTTTCCAAGCTAGCAGGAATTTTCCCAGATCCATTACATTTGCCAAAAACCATTATTTGCGGCACTAGATTCCTAGATTTGCTTACATATGTACAAATGACGCGTTATGATTTATAAGAAGCGCAGTACCCATTTAGAATTATTATAGGTACTGTTTGAGCCAAAAACTAAATGCCGGAAAATGCTTTTTCCTAAAGTTGGATTAAAATGTCTTGCAGAACTTCCTGTTGTTCTTTTTGTTACCTATTGGTAAAATAATAACATAATATGGCATTTATAAACATAATTTATTTCCCAAATTTTCGTAAATTAACTTTATAGTAAAATGTTAGATATTTTATTTGTTACCCCCATTTCCGTAAATGCCTTGTCTTTTATATATGGAAGTCAGTTTGTTATAAAAGCCGCTTGCGTCGCATCGGGCTCATACTATTGCGTGCGTTAGTAGTGTGGCCGGCATACATACCCGTCACCGCTTTTTGGGCAACACGCCAATCGATTTCGTGAAATTACCATCGTTGCTTATGTCAAGGGTCTGTTTATTTTATTGACGCACGACGTAACTATTGTCTAGGAAATGAAACAATTTAAGTTACGTTTGTTAACAATATACTTTGTTAGAAAAACTGATTCATTTGTGTTTCTGTTAATTAATGCTAATTGCATAAGAATGTTGGTTCAGAATATTTAATTTATTCTTATATAGAACTAGGATACGTTTTTGTTTGTCGGTCTCCTAAATAAAGATTGCGGAAAGGCAGTAACTGCCGGAAAAAATGACAATAAGTACCAAGTTTCGCATTTAAATCATAGATATTAACACAAATCTCGGCCGTATGTTTCTTTTGCAAAGAGTTAGGTATTTATTTACATATTCGCTCAAAATGTCAAGGAAAATTTATGTAAATAAGAAGTAATCATACCAAGTAACAACGGGACCGTATCGTAAAAATATACCGCCATATCAAAGCATTTTATTATCAACTATTTTCACTGACATCACATTTCCTGTTAACCTACCGAGACTTATTGATTTGTTTATACACATTTTTCCCCCCTACAAAATATGGATATTATTTACACTATCTGTCATAATTATAAATATTGCTGAGCGTTATTATTATTATGTTCGCAGCAGGTCTAAATGTTCTTTTGTTTTGTTACAGATTTATACGTTTTTATAAAGTGTGAAGATGGCAGATGCTCACGCAAAAATAGAAGGTAAGCATTTTATTATTGGTACCCACTTACTTAACTACATTCTTTATTCATAACATAAACGAACTTCAAAATATAATTATACACATTTTCCTTTAACATAGATTCATGTGTAGGTTACGTTACATAAGTAAGGAGTTGACAAAACCGCTGTGAATTTTTAAGTGACCCTCGTTGTACGTAGAAATTTTGGTTCGAGGCGTCCTGGAATGTTCTTTTAAACCTGCAAGCAAGTGTGGTAGAAATTCAAGTACTACTTTCTGGACCTGCTTGCTTGTAGTAGATTTAACTAGACTACTACTACGACTAATAATTTTGTTTCTAATAAAACATTCTACATTATTGTCGTTGGTTTTACTAAGTTTAACTGGATTATCTAGCATTATTTACCCTTTGTTTTGTGGATAGAATAGATTATTTGGTCATGTTCCGTCTGCCCATTTGTTATACTTTTGATTCAGCCGAGGACAAGGTTTGCCGTAATTAGTTCAAAGTATCGTTACAAAGGGAATTCATTACAATGTCTGTAGGCAGTGTCAGTTTCTATATCACCGCAACCTGTAACCCACACTTTGTGGCCTCATTAAAGGAGTTATCTATTTATTTACATCACCTTCGTTTATTTTCCTCCAATGACGTTTAGGAAAAAGGATACTAAGATTTTAGTTGCCTTAATAGAACGTTTAATCAATAAAATTGAATTGAATACTTAACTTGAATTTAATTGTTGAATTTAATATTTTCTTTATGTTATTAGATTAAACTAACAAGCTTAAAACAAATTTTATAATAACTAAGCTCGCTGCAGATAGTCGGTTTTAAACTCTGACGGAGTAATAATAAAACTCATTTTTATTTACCAGATAACCCGAAGATATTGTCGGGCCCAGTGCTCGTCAATTCGCCCAATGCGGTGCTGTCCAAATCCCTGTTGGGAAGGTACAATGACCTCCCGATCCCAGCAGACAAGATTCTGGCGACATACATCTGGATCGATGGTACTGGCGAGCATATGAGGTGCAAGGATCGCACCTTGAACTTCATTCCTAAGCAACCCAAAGGTAGGAATCCTTTTATTTCACCAAGTAAATTACACCCACAATGAAGGTGTTTTACACGTCCGCTTCTGCCTAGTCCTTCACGGAAACCGGTGTGATGTTACGTAATATAAGTATGTACTATGTAATAATGTGTTCATCAAAAATATTCATTCTAATTTGAGAGACCCACGTAAATAATAAAGAAGGTTAAAAATTTGTGAGAGCTGTAACTGAAACTGAAAAGTCGGTCACGATTTTAATTCATGAAGACTCATAAAAATGACTGGTTGAAATAGGGCATATTCATTGAAGCCAGTGTGTTTTATTACATCCTCATTAACAAGCTAATTAGCTGAGTTTAGGTAAATTGTTCAGCCTTCACTGAGACGAGCGGCGCTGATCTGTAAACAAGATGGTATTTCACAAAGCAAAATGTTTTATAGGATCGCAAGTTGCAATTTAGCTTTGTCTTAACTACGTTATTGTTTGATAAAAGAGACTAGGAGAAGGGGAAACTTTACAATTTATTATATAAAGGAAATGCTCACTGACTGACTGACAAATCAACGCATAGCCGAAACTATTGGAACAAGGAACGTAAAATGTTTCACTCGGCTTCCTTTTATAATCTAAGGAAGCACTAAGAAGGGGTTTTTGAAAATTCAACCTTTAAGGGGGTGGAAAAGGGGGGACTTTGTATGAAAAATCCGACATTCACGCGAGTGAAGCCGCTGGTAAAAGCTAGTCAAATATAAAACGACACAAAAGATGACACATCCAGTAAATCACGTTAACATCCACAATGTAAGAACATCGCTCTTCTAGGAGTAAGGACTTTTTGATGAAAACTTAAAAGGTTTCAAAGCAATATTGCCGACAAGCAGTCGTAGAAATGTTACGATAGATTTCGTTCAGTATTCCTAGTTCATTGGAAAGTTGTCCGCAGTAAATTAAGTGTACACAGTTCTGTAATATATCGGTTGAATACCTATTATTCCACATTATGAATTGGGTATTCTAGCTGCTAGACAACGAAACTGCCTTATTAATCAAGAATTTAATTACAGATCTGCCGATTTGGAACTTCGACGGCAGCTCTACCGGCCAGTCGGAAGGGCACAACTCTGACACGTTCCTGTGCCCCCGTGAAATTTACAGGGATCCTTTCAGACGTGGCAACCACATCCTAGTTATGTGCGACACGTATAAATACAACATGGAGCCCACAGGTGCGTTTAAACAATATTTATAAACTAAATTGCCCAGACTCCTTTTTAGCTTTTCGTCATTGCAAATCAGATAATACTAAAAGTGATCTTTCATTTCATTATGCATGGAAGACGCTCATTATTGTGAAATAAGAATAGCGTTCGCCTTCTGTCGCAAAACGCTTCCAATATTTGGCTTTACGCGCCGTAGACCAAGTCGCGTTAGTCATCGGGGGTTCACAATCGCAATTACTGATTTATGATAATTGTTTGACAGCACGGCCTGTGCGTCGATTTTGTAACGTAAGATTAAATTAACGTAGGTACAAATGCTCCTATGGTAGAATGTCATCACGAATATTAAAGGCCTCTTGTATGTTTGGCATTTTTGTGGAAAATCTTGCCTTATTGTTAGTAGGAAACCGAAGCTCTACAAATAATGACTACCCTTCTGAAAGTAAAACTGTTCTCTTAATTCAATTTGGTTTATGATTTTCGTTTCATTCCACAGAGACTAACCATCGCATTAAGTGTGCTGAGGCCAGTGAGAAGGTCAAGGATGAGGAGCCGTGGTTCGGCATTGAGCAGGAGTACATTCTGTTGGATTCGGACTTGAGGCCCTTCGGATGGCCCCCGGGCGGTTTCCCCCCACCACAAGGCCCCTACTACTGCGGTGTCGGAGCCAATAAGGTGTTCGCCAGGGATCTAGTCGAGGCACACTACAGGTAACTAATATAACATTAATGCTATTCCAACATGTGGCATTTACGTCGTTAATGCGCTTCTTAATTTTAATGGCCTCATGTTCGTTTTAATTACAGATGTTGCCTGTTTGCTGGCGTTCCTATTTCTGGCACCAATGCCGAGGTCATGCCCTCGCAGTGGGAGTTCCAGGTGGGTCCGTCCGTAGGCGTGACCGCTGGCGACGACCTCTGGGTCGCCCGCTACATCCTGAACAGGCTCGCTGAGGAGTATGGAGTCATCGTCAGCTTCGATCCCAAACCAGTTCAGGACTGGAACGGCTCTGGTGCACACACCAACTTCTCTACTAAAAAGATGCGTGAAGACAACGGTATTATGTAAGTGTCTCAGCCTTATTTGGACATTAAAATTATGACTTTAAAATGATATTCATTTTATGCGAAGTAAGTATCCTTACATGGTAAACCTGGGCGCGCCACTATCGATTGCAGCATTCGAGAAGTCGTTCGTATTTTTCGTAATAGTGGATATTGTTTTTGGCGCTTCAAGCTGTCAGTCGACTATATTTAAAATTTTAATTAATTTAATAGCGCCTGGTTTTCGCAAGAAATCTTTAAGTGACTCATGCATTGCTTTACTGGCACTGTTGCTAAACATTAGGTTCGTTTTCAGTTTAATTATGTGACGTAGATGGTTACTAGACTACTTGATCTACCTAGCTATGTCTTTATGAATTAGCATTTGTGTTAACGGTGTTGTTTCCCTGTTTACAGAGAAATTGAGAAGGCGATTGACAAGTTGTCTAAGGTTCACATGAAACACATCAAGGTCTACGATCCTCGCGGAGGAAAGGACAACGAGAGACGTTTGACTGGTCTCCACGAAACAGCCAGTATTAATGACTTCAGCGCCGGTAAGTGCATCACTGAAAGCTGCTTAGTGAGCTGAATGCTTCGAGTGGATTGGGTAGAAAATGTATGTTTATTTGTTTGCAGGAGTCGCTAACCGTGGCAGCAGCATCAGGATACCGCGGACAGTGGCCGAAGAAAAGAAAGGATACTTGGAGGATCGTCGACCAGCCTCCAACTGCGACCCGTACGCTGTGATAGACGCTCTGATGCGCACGTGCATACTCAACGAATAACAGTGGCGCCCCCCCCGCCAGGCCACTCCCGCGCCACGTGTCAGCTAGCGACCACATCTTCATCCGTCTATTATGTTCGTGGTTGCCAACGCAAGCTGTATGTACCTGCACCAAATGTGCATTATTAAACCCTCTTCCATTTTAGTGATAGACATATACCAAAACAACACCAAGTAAAACTTTTTGAATAGACGTTTACCTAATGAAGTAATAATTATATTCACTAGCGACGAAAAATCGAATGATATAAATGGCCTATAGGTATTCAATAGAATAGTTTATTCAATATACAATAGCTATACAGATAACTAAATAAAATGATAATAATACAACCGACACGTGATAGAGGTAGTGCGTTTAAAGGACCATATAAGATATTAATATATTGTATAAGTAGGTAAATATTTCTACGAATATTATGTGATATTTAAAAATTGTTATTTTGATGTTAAATAGTTTAATTGTATACAAATAACCACATATCATTATTTTTAACAAATTCATTTAATACATAGTTCCAAATTAGTTTTAGCGAAAATAATAACCTGAATGAGAAAACATGAATTGCTTGACATATTATTATAGACTAACAAGAGAATTAAAATGATGTCCGGGATAATAATGTATTGTGTTAAAGAATCTACCAGTATATTAATGTTAAAGGTAGTGTATCGTGCAAAGCTACATTTGCATAAATATTTTAGAGTTTAATATAACGGGAACCGCCGGCGCCTTTCAATGTTCAAGCACTTATGAAGTATGTCTAAACGTGAACACCGTGTACACTTGTGTAGAGCACAAAATATTATATTCCTATCGTCTGAATAAAATTATATAAGCTATTATATGTATAAGATGTTTAAAATTGTTTTGCATGCATCGGAAATTGGTATGAATTAACAAATTGTAAGTGTATAAGAAAGTTGTTATAAAATACGAGATATTATGAAAAATAAAGATACTTTGTTGTATTAACTATGCTTTAATTATTTGTTTTCCTTTTCGTAATATTTATTCCGACCTTTGGTAATTAACTTAGGTAGTTTATTCCTATAAAGGAGACGGGCGAATCTGGGCCTAACGTTACACAAATAAAATATTTATCAATATTTTGTTTCAGTTTTTTTGTGGTCAATTATAAAATATTAAGCAGTTTTATCATGGCATAAGAAATTAAATATTTAATTAAATTAATACTGACTTCCCTTACTTCCTTTTTTCATGTTGCCAGATGAAATAGGTAAGTTAATCGATGTTACAATCGACTGTTATTACAAAAATGGAATAACTAATTATCTAAAATAATTTAAAAGTGTTTCGTTTTTATTCTTTATTACATAAGTTTAAACAAACCACATATATTTATTAAGCTTTTTCCTCGTGACACTTTAACGTTTTAATAAAAGTCGTACAAATAAAATTGATGAAAAATCGATTTCACAATCGATCGTCAATGTTTTAATATACAGGCAACAAAACGGAAGTCATGTCAATGTCAGGTCAAAAACTCAAACGTCAATCAAATCATTTGCTTCGTACGTTATCTTTGAGTTTGCGGCCGTAAGTTAGTGGATATTTGCTGTTGTGTTTTCGTTTGCTGTAATACTTATTATTTATTGATCTTGTAACGACTTTGGCTACGTATAAAGGATTCTGACGGTTATTGCTTTAACGATCGACACACGCATTTGAAAGTGTTTTTAATTCATACTCCCTCTGCTGCTATCTCAAACTTCTAGAATCTAGTTGGACGGCGTCTGAATCTTCAATGTATGAATGTCCTACAATAAATTCAGGTTTATTCTAATTAACAATAAAGTCAAATAGTTATTTTCTCGAAATATAACGTGAGGGACGGTGTCTAACCTTAGCTTAGAGTTTGTTTTGTACAAACCAATATCATCCTATATTTTCTTTATCCCATGGAGCAGCCGTAAATAATTTAGTTTTTTTTTAATGGTATACTACTCTGTCAAGAAAGTACCGGGAAAAGATCAATAATACACAAAATGTCTGTTATTCATCCAAATTTATTTTATCACCTTCAAAGTATGCTCCTTTAGAAACGATACACTTGCGCAAACGAATAATCCATTCATCAAAACATTTTTTAAACGCTGCTTCCGGAATTGAGTTCAGTTCTCGCCGCGAATTCTCCTTTTTCGGTTTCGGTTCAGTTGGAAGGCGCCACTCCGAAGCTTGTTCACTAGTTTGCATGTCAAACTCGTAAACCCACGTCTCGTCACCAGTAACAATGCGTTTCATGAATGTTGGGTCCGAACTGACTCGTTCTAGCATGTCCTCAGCGACTTTCATGCGATTGAGTTTTTGGAGAAAATTCAGATCTTTTGGGACTAGCCGAGCAGCAACATGTTTCATACCCAAATGATTAGTTAAAATGGTACGGATCGACTCGTGAGATACAGAAAGTTCGGCGGCTATCTCTCTCAGAGTTGAATGGGGATTTTCAGTCACTATTTTCTTCACTTTTGCGATGTTAACTTCAGTTGCAGACGTTGACGGCCTACCAGAGCGAGGCAAATCTTCCATCACATCTCGACCGCTTTTGAACGCTTTGAACCACTCATAAGCACGAGTTTTTGATAAAGTCGATTCACCGTAAGCCTTCTGTAACATTTTCAGTGACTCCGAACACGAAATTCCATTGGCGATGCAAAATTTAAGACAAACTCTTTGTTCGATATTTTTGTCCATTATGAAATTCGCAATACACACTATATATGATATTACTAAAACCAGCACTGTATTTAATATAAATAACAGATGCAACTCAAACTCCGCGCCAAAATGGAAAACAGTTGTGCCAATGTTAAACTACAAAAAAACCAAAAATTTGAATTTGGAACCATAAACAAATCATCCATTCCCGATACTTTATTGACTGAATGTAAGTGTATAAATAAAATAATTCAGTAATGGTTACTGTAACATCAAGCCCAACTTTCTATGAACTTTCGCCCGTCTCCTTTGCTAGTCTCATTGTCAACGTTCGAACTTCCTGTAAAGAACAACTATAAGTTGAGCAGTTATAATTATGTAGGTACTTAACATTATATCACAATAGTTGGCCAATTATAATTAAGTCCCATTTAATTGATACGAATACAAATTCTGACTGAGAGCCACTACCGAATACAATAACACTGGCTGACATAATGCCCAACACACTAGCGGTTAAGCCACTGGACCAATGAGGGCTTCTAAAAATTTATAACATAGTAACATTACAATGGTGATGATTTATCTCAGTAGGCAGACACGCCGAGATATGTAGGAGCAGCAAAAGACAAAAGAATTAAATTCAGAATAATGGGAGGAAGGCCTCACGGTAGAAATGCTTGTTCGAGATTCGTGATAGATTTGATATTGGAGTAGGTTGCTAGGAATAAAAGGAATGTTGGGTGATGAGGATATTTGCATTGCACCTCTGCAGCAAGTCACCAGGTTTGCTTAATTGGTAGCTAGATTGGACAAGATATCTAGTGAATAAAATAAAAAATAAAAGTGAAAAAAATAATCAAAGTCTACAGAAAAAAAAATGGGCGGCGTTATCGCTTTCTGCGATCTCGCCTGAGTGTCCTTTTTATTTGATTTTTTGCCAACAAACAGTAAACCCTTTACGGGTCCTTTATGGCCACAAACTATATTATTTCAATGTTAAAATCTCTTTTAAAGTTTCGTCCCGATTCACCGGAGTATGGTTACAAATCTGCGTTATCCGGTCCCTATCCTACGGTACTTTTAAGCCCATCAGACCTTTACAGATCTTAAAATTATGTCTCTTAAGGAGCAATTTATATTTTGCAACGCCATCTATCTATATTATGCGGGATTTGCAAGTCGCAGCTGAAGTAATGCGCGGTAGTCCATCTGAGGCAATCGTTGGTCGCCATGGGACAGCAAAGTTATCATTTGGCAACATAGATGGCGTAAATGAAGCCAGTGGATGTCCTGCCCCCAAGCGAGCTGTACATACAAACTGTGCAAGGATCTTTTGCCGAGCGGCAAAAATCGGAACTAACACCTTGTTCAACTATTTTCACGATCATGGTTTATTTAAAATAAATGGTAAAATTGCCACATTGCAATTAAAAAACGCAGCATCACCTAGATAGACCTTAGATTTTTTTAAAGGAAGAAGATAGTCGATACTGGAATACCTACTTAATAACGCTGTCAAATAAAACGTGTCTGATCTGGTAACACAGGGTCTAGGGTGTATTGTATTGATCCCTTATTCCCTATAATGTTCACGTTAACGCGGGCCGCGGGTCGCGTTACCATCGCGCCAAGCTATTTTCGAGATAATATTTTACCAGTATCGCGCAAATATTTGGTTATTTATTAAATAACAAGCTATCAGATACAGCAGCTACAATGGATCATTGGGCCAGAAAAGACAAGTTATACATATTACAAGCTCTGAGTCAGCTTGATTTCGAAAAACTGGAAAGAAAACTGCCGGGAAAAACTCGTAACGAAATAAGAAACGCGGTTATACATATGGTCAATTATATGGCTGTTAATCCACGGGTGGAAAGAGTGTCGATATCAAGATTGCAGCATGTTGTGAATATGAACGCAAGAGATCCTAGTAATCAACGTTTAAAAGCCCAAATGATTAGACTCCTACCTAATTTCAACTATGTGCAACCAACTGAGTGCTCGTGGAATTTAAACTTCGCAGAACTTTATAGACAAATTGCTAATGCCGTTGAAGGTAGACCTGTAGTGGCTGATGCGGCCATCATGGAAATCTTAGACATGATGATTGAGGAAGTCATTGATCACTATGGTGGGTACATTTCGCCTGAACTTAGAGACTTCATAACAAGAATCAATACGAGTGAAATACCCATGCCGCCGTCACACGCGGCCAAAGAGCGTCAACGTGCTATTTCTAAAAGCATGTATGCACAAGCTGAAACATTTTCTCTGATGGACATACCAGTGAATACAAGCACTGCACCGATGTACAGCATACCAGCGAAGACCAAAATTCCATGGAAGAACGCATTGAACACTCAACTTGCTACGGGTGAGTTTGAGCCGCCGGCCACGAGTCAGTATAAGTCTATTTACGCAACGGCTAATTACCAACATGAACCTGTTGATGCACCAGCGATGGGCGCGCGTAAAAAACTTTACGCACCGGCGACGTGCCAGCGTAAATCTGGTGGCGCCCCGGCGAATTACCAGCATGAACCTGTTGACGCACCAGCGATGGAATCGCGTAAACCTCTATACGCACCGGCGACGTACCAGCGTGAACCTGTCTACGAAAAGACGAATTACCAACATGTACCTGTTGACGCACCAGCGATGGGCGCTCGTAAAAAACTTTACGCACCGGCGACGTACCAACGTAAATCTGGTGGCGCCCCGGCGAATTACCAGCATGAACCTGTTGACGCACCAGCGATGGAATCGCGTAAACCTCTATACGCACCGGCGACGTACCAGCGTGAACCTGTCTACGAAAAGACGAATTACCAACATGTACCTGTTGACGCACCAGCGATGGGCGCTCGTAAAAAACTTTACGCACCGGCGACGTACCAACGTAAATCTGGTGGCGCACCGGCGATTTACGAGCATGAACCTGTTGACGTACCAGTGATGAGCGCGCGTAAACCTATTTACGCACCGGCGACGTACGAGCATGAGCCTATTTACGCAGTGGCAAATTACCAGCATGAACCTGTTGATGCACCAGCGATGGGCGCGCGTAAACCTCTTTACGCACCGGCGACGTACCAGCGTAAATCTGGTGGCGCACCGGCGAATTACCAGCACGAACCTGTTGACGCACCAGTGATGAGCGCGCGTAAACCTATTTACGCACCGGTGACGTGCCAGCATGAATCTGGTGGCGCACCAGAGACGATCCAGCATGAGTCTGTTTCCGCAACGGCAAATTACCAACATGAACCTGTTGATGCACCAGCGATGGGCGCGCGTCAACCTCTATACGCACCGGCGACGAACGAGCATGAGCCTGATTATGAAACGGCAAATTACCAACATGAACCTGATGATGCACCAGCGTTGGGCGCGCGTAAACTTCTTTACGCACTGTCGGCATGCCAGCGTGAATCTGGTGGCGTACCGGCGGGGATCCAGCATGAGCCTGTTTCCGCAACGGCAAATTACCAACATGAACCTGTTGACGCACCAGCCATGGGATCGCGTAAACCTCTTTACGCAGCGGCGACGTATCAGCGTGAATCTGGTGGCACACCGGCGAATTACCAGCATGGACCTGTTGACGCATCGATAGGATCGCGTAAAAAATATTACTCACCGGCAACGCACCAGCGTGAATCTGGTGGCACACCGGCCACGATCCAGCATGAGCCTGTTTACGCACCTGGGACGCACCAGCGTGAACCTGTGTGCGCTCCGTATCTGCGTCAATCTGTTTACGTTCCGCGGACGTACCAGCACGGACCGGTTTACGTACCAGGAGGGCCCCAGTGCACACCAGTGACGTGCCAGCCTGAATCTTTTTACGCACCGCCGCCGTACCAGCATGATCCTGTTCGCACACCGGCGACAATCCAGCATGAACCCGTTTATGCACCGGCGACGATCGAGCATAACCCTGCTTACCCACCTCCAAATGTTGTCTACAATTTTCCATACCCATCACCAGTGGTCAGCTACAATCCGCTACACGCTCCTCCAATGTACAATCTTGTATACGCACCTGGGAGTGCCAACTGCGTACCTGCACCATACGCTTTTTGTGAGCCGTATGGGCCCTTTGACCCATTAACTATGCAGGCACATCCCTCACATCATGGGCTCCCCCCACCCGGCCCTGCTAGTAACGGTGCGTACCCTGCCGGACCTGGAGCCTACGCCCATGCTATGAACAATTATGAGTAATAAGATATGTGTTTTTGGGGGTGATAGGTGCTGCACAGATAAGAGCATAGCTCTTAGGAAAGGCAAAGACTGAGTATTTATGATTAAAATTCGAAAACCTATCAAAATTGGACCAAGAATTTTTACGAAAAATTCGTGCGGGTTTAAAACTTTGAAATGGAACTTTTTGGCTCTGATTGGGATATTAACTACTTATACTTAAGTATGTTAAGACAGCAGTTTCAGAAGATTTGTGAAACAGATTGGAAGTGTGTGCTGTGTATGAGGTAAACATTATTATGGACCCCAAGTTGTAAAATGCACAATTATAATTACTCATATGAACTACTTATACTAAGTATGTTTAGACAGCAGTTTAAGAACAGATTTGTAGTGTATTCTGTGTATAATCATCTACCTGCCATAAGTTGACTAAAGGTAAACATTATTATGTAACCCAACTTATAAAATGCATACTCACTAATTAGTCGTATCAACACTACGTACTTATAATAAGTAAGTTAAGACAGCAGTTTCAGAAGATTTGTGGAACAGATTTGTAATGTATTCTGTGTATAAACATCTAGCTGTCTAAGTTTACTAAACGTAAACATTATAATGTAACACAATTTATAAAACGCACAATTATTAATTAGTCGTATCAACTTAGTACTTATAAAAAGTATTTCAATAATCATCTAGCTGTCAAAGTTGACGAAAGGTAAACATTATAATGTAACCCATCAGCATAATCATTGATTTTACTAGTCGTAACCAATAAGTACTTATAATAACATACTTGTTAAGACAGCAGTTTCAGAAGATTTGCGGAACAGATTTGTAATGTATTCCGTGTATAAACATCTAGCTGTCTTAAGTTTACTAAGGGTAAACATTATTACGTAACCCAACTTATAAAATGCATAATCAATCATTGTAGTGTGTTAGTATAGGTTTACATTGTGCATTCGGAGTTACTTCCGAATTTACTTTTAACGTCGCTCTACTATTATTATAGGTATTCCTTTTAGCTACTTAGGAAGCAAAATTAATAAACACGTGTGTGACTGGTTCTTTTACTAGGATTTTTATCTGAATCTATTAGTTCTGATCTGATAATAGTTAAGTAAGTATAACGATGCAGTATTTAAGTATGTGTGCGCTGCGCTGACGCGAATTGGAATAAAATTATGATGATCAATTATACATTTGGCAAGCTAAAAAGTGTAAGGTTTTCTACTGTAATGTATCACATCAATTGATATAAAATGACTTTTTTAAATAAAGATTTCATAATCTCATAAATCATGTGTTTATTTATTTTCACAACCAATTCCATCAAGAAAAAAAAAATAGACAGTCTTCAAAGGATTTTTGTTATTCCTTTGAAGAGTCTGTCTAGTTTTTAACAAACAACACTTAACAAAAGTGAACCTTTGCAACTAAATTTAATAAATGACCCCTAAAACGTCTGCTTTTCACGTCTGCTACTTATTTCACAAATAGAACCTTTGATATCAACTGTCCCAGACACCCTTCCCTAAGCCCCAACCCTCTCGCTTGTCTGGGGGGACGAACCTGATTATTATTGATTAATTTTTTAGGGGTGCGTGGAATGTTGTTGCGAATAAGTAAGTACATTTTAGTTTTGATGGTCAAGTTGTCCAAAGATAGAAGAAATTTACTATGGACAAACTTTTTTTTTTTAATGCGTTTTGACTGTTGCAAGTAGATTACAATGTCGTTGTAGGTATAGGATGAATCACTACATAGTATAAAACAAAGTCACTATCTCTGTCCCTATATCCCTATGTATGCTTAAGTCTTTAAAACTACGCAACGGATTTTGATGCTTTTTTTTTAATAGATACAGTGATTCAAGAGGAAGGTTTTTGTGTATAATTTGTCGACATATTATGCGGGCGAAGCCGCGGGCAGAAGCTAGTAATATTATGATAATAACATGCTGGCCCGAAGGTTTGCACGTTGTACGAAGCCATAATAGCCAGCCAGATAATGCACTGAGAGTGCTGCTGCGGCTGCCGTGGCGATGTAGTGCGTCAGGGATGTTTGCAGATAATAATGTTGATGGTTTTGCCGCTATTATTAGGAAAAGATGTGCATCCCTGATGTCTCGTGTTCGCGGCAGTACCAACAGTATTATCAGTGTATTCGCAGATCGGTGGGATTCCCCGATGTTGCGGAGGTGGGTCTCCACGCCGAAATTTAATTGTTTAATTGAATGCGTCTTTAACCTCCAGTAGGTTAAAGACGCATTCAATTCAATAAATTCCGGCTTCACTACAATTTAAGTTAAAATTGTAAGGACTCCGGTCTGAAATAAAAATATTATATTCTATTCTATTCTATAAAGCAGGTAGGTATAGAATTAATACAATCGGGATGACAGCAGAAAGTTAGATTTTTCCTAGTTATCTAGAGTAGTTATTTATTTTAGGGTTGATTTCACAATCGCTTGATAACTTTTATTTGAAATAAATAAAAATGGCAGTTAGACGTTATTTTTCTATGCTGTCGAACTGCCGCGTTTATTCCTCCAATAAAACTTATCCGACGATTGGAAAAACAGACCTTAAATAGGTACGCCAACTGTAACTATATTAATTAACAACAGTTATCAGGTATACCTAGCTCCTTAAGTATATTATACCAACTATACATATATGACGACACGGTTGGCGCAGTGGTTGATTGACTGCTGCGCAGCATGTCGCGGGTTCGATTCCGCACGGAACAAATATTTGTGCGACCTATAAGTATTGGTTCCGGGTCTGGGTGTTTTTCATCTATAATATGTATTTATTTACAAAAAAATATGTATACATGTAGTTTATCAGCCATCTCGTTACCATAACACAAGCATTAGGTTGCGTAGCCATGAACTATAATTATGGCGTTGTGTGAAATGTCCAAGTATATTATTATTATTTTCGGGAGTGTTCTTTGGCTGGTTTTAGCTACATTTAGGGGCCAAAGCCAAGTAAATGCAGCGTGTGGTGTGTATTTAAGATGAGGGTATGTTTTCTTCGTGTATTTGCAGGAATTTCCTAACGATTCTACATGTGTTTAGGATGGCTGCTTTCTGCACATTGATATAAAGGGATTCTTCTAGATCTATTAACTTCAGGCTTCGAAGGACATAGTTGGGGATAACACCTGTCGTGGAGAGAACTACAGGCAAACATAAACTTTATCTTGTCTCCAAATTCTTGTAACTTCTTCTTTAAGCTCGGCGTATTTACTTATTTTTTCAGTGATTGTTTTTTGTAGGTGGGTGTTGGGAACTGCAATGTCTATGAGGTAAGTGATTTTTCTTATTTTATCCTGTAGGGTTATGTCTGGTCCATGGTAGTGAATAGTCCTATCTGTCAGAATAGGGATGATGACTAGAATTGTTTTTAGTGCCGTAAGCTAGATTTACAAAAAATATTGAAATATTGGACACGTATTTTTGCTTTTTTGAGGTAATCCAAAGATTACGCTGATACATTGAGTTGAAATGTGGCATGACGTCACGAGTATGTAGTTTTTATACTTCCTTGTGACGTTTTATCTCAGTATTTTTTTGTTAATATGATAAAGAAAAAATTGGTGTCTAATATTTTTTTATTACAAGATTGACGGGCTAAATCCTATTGCGCGATCGCAGCACATTTTGTGTGTATCATTTTCTAGGATAGTTTGTGTTGTTTAGCTGTAGTAAGCAGTGTTAGTATTTTGTATGAGACTGTGATTGAGTGCTAGTTTTTGATGTATGATGTTTACTGATTGTGTCTGTGAGTGTAGTCTGTCTGTGAGAGGGTTCTGCATGCTCCGGTGATGTGTTGAATAGCTTCTGATTGAATGCGGCATCTGCGGCATTTATCGTTTGTGATGGTAGAGACTTTAATTATAATTATTCGGTAGTTTTTGGTGTTGATTTGATCTTGTATAGCTATGATAAAACTTTCTGTTTCAGGGAACAAGTTTCCTTTTTTAAGCCACTTGTTTTATGCTAATTTGTTTATGTGTGACTGCTCTAAGTCATGAGCGTGTCTACCGTGGAGGACTTTCTTTTTCCAGTTTTCAATTGTTTGGTTTTGCGGGTCAATAACGATAACGTCCTTTAAGTTAAGCGGGGTGTAATTAAAGTCATTTAATGTAATATCTTTGTGTATGTTACTAGTGCGAGATTTTGTGTGGAAAAAAGGTTTTTAGTCTAGTTATTTGCTTCTGCCATAGGTGATGTATGTCAATTAGGTCTCTCCCTCCGTTTTGTCGTTTTATGGTGAGTCGTTCGATCGCAGATTTGGGATGTAGATTGTTGTGTTTTGTAAGTACCTATAGTGCGGGTGGTGCCGTCATTTTTTGACCATTTTAATGAATTATTGAATGAGTAGGTCTCTTATTATAATTTAAGTAGGTAGATTTTAGATTTTCTTATTTTTTTTTGTTTTAAATTATGTTTTATTATTCGCCACTCGTCTTTGTTAAGAACCGCAGCACGTGTTATTCTGCTCACAAGTCAACGTATTCTGGTATTCTGTAAAAATGCAAGTCAAGTGAGCTGTTTATACATATCTATGTATTAATGTCTATACCTAGCATTAAAGAGAATGACAGCTCACTTCACCTGCGTTATCACGATGAGCTCGTTATAGAATAGCACCAATTTAGTGGTATTCTGTAATCATCTCACCTGTGACGGTGAGATTTTTACAGAATCGACCTACAGAATATACCAGCTGGTACGTGTACCGCAATATGGAGACCGTATTGAACATTTATTGCAATAATATTATTATTAGGTTGTAGAATAATGTCCTTGATCCTGGTGTGCTGTGCGGTCTGCACTCTTGCTACAGGACAAGATATGGTGGGAAGAATGGGCCACAGCAGGTATGGAGAACTCCTTTTGGTGCAGCGACAAGAGCTTCAAAGAGAGTACAAGCTCACAGAGCCTCACGGTTAATACATAGTGTACATACGCCTACCAGCGAGTAATCACTCGTCGTTGACGCGCACGTCCTACTGGCTTGTTTTTAGAATCTAGTTCTACTCGGCTCTCATTAATCGCGTGGTGGGACAAGTGCCTGAACGATTCATTTACTTTTTATAATTTTTTTATTATTCATGTCGACATTAAAATAAAAAGTCGATATGAATCTTCGTAAACTGAAGAAAACACAGCAACTATAATAAGATGTCAAAATATTTTGCTATGCTTAGTGTCACTCAAAAACAAGTCAAAATATTTGTCAGCTTGTCATCGATTTGTTTTGTAAAAAATGACGTGTCTCATCCACAAAAGTCACTAGTGAAATTGAATATAAAATTATTTCCCTTGAATGATGTAAGATTCACCATAATAAATTGATGTGATATACATTTTTGTTGTAGGTTCTAACACAAATAAAAATCAATGTTCGTGATAATAAAACATATACCTACCTATCGACCTACGATATCAATAGCTGCCTAGATTTATTGGAAACGACCTCGAAGTACAGTTGCAAAGGATTGTCATTTGTAGCTGCTGCCAATCATATAATCAATAATGCTTACAACTTGTGTTGTTGTGGATCACCGACGTGGTTAGTACCTAAAGGTTATCGTGTACTTATAAACCTTTTTTTTTTCAAAGGCTGGGAAATCATTTAATAACTTCTCCCGCTCTGGGTGGAGCGGAAGGAAGTGTCAGACTCTTACTGACTAAAACCCACCCATGTTCCTTCCTTAGCCCTTTATGTTCCGGGGTAGCGGTAACCTTTTCGGACAATCCCGCTTACCCGGCAGGCTTGGCCCTGAGGAGCCCCTTCATATGCTGACATCTCTTTGAGGCGCGCGTGGAACATATACGCGCCGTCCAGCACGGGCCTGGTGCTGATCGGACAGTGAGTCACCCATTACTCACCGTCCGCAGGCCCGCGCTACTTATAAGCCTTAAGGGCAAAATTGACGAACTTGATGAATAAAAAAAACATCTTAGTTATAATCTTAGTATTCTTGTGCAAAAATTCAATTTTCTATACCCACCGATTGTGGCTTTATGATATAAGATTCTCTGTTTCGAAGCAGGCAGAACGGTAGAACCTGGTTTAGGTACCTTATACCATCTAATTATTAGATTGTTTTAAAAAGTCTCACCATTAGTAGTACCATTTATAACTAAGACGTTTTTTGTATTCATCAATTTCGTCAAATTTGCCCTTTAGGCTTAATTAATACATAACAGTGGCTGATTTATTATGCGAACCAGCCTCAGACGTGCACCGGCAGGCAGCAATAATATGCGAACCAGCCTCAGACGCGCACCGGCAGGCAGCAATAATACTTTACCTGATTTGGCTTTAATAATGCGCGAGGGAGGAAACCGCTACCTTATTACCTTAAAATAATCTATATTTATACAATAGTTATTTGTTATGCAAGGCTGGAAAGTTGATTTTTGGCGCGAGTACTTCTATTGAATCCTGAGCGTAACGAAGGTTTCAAAGGTACGAGACGCAAAAAAGCTTTGCTGCCGAGCGCAACACACAATTTTTCACCTCACTACAGCAAGGAAACTGCTAGGTGCAAGAAAACAGGTGTTATATGTTGAGTTTTATTTTGTTCGAGCGTCTCAGATACATTGACTCATGTGAAGAAAATAACAGATACTTGGCAATGTATCAAGAGTTACATAGAATATCTCCAAAATTAAATACCCTGTATTTTGTTCTATATCCTATTTGTCCTCTAAGGAGAATGAAAGAAAAAAACTAATTTAATACAAATAACTAACTAATTTAATTTAATACATATTTATTTTTGCCAAGCAAAGGATTAAATAACATATTATACATTAGTAGGTACCTATTTATTTTATTTACAAAATTAAACTTAAATTATTACACAATTGGGTATTTGACAGGGTAGTATTTTTATGGCATATTCAAATGTGACGTCACAGATATTTTTAATCAAATGGAATACTTATTAACAATAATTCCAATTTTACAATTATATCCTCGCAAAATATTTAATTTCTGTACTGTGATGGAAGTTTTTAAGGTGAGCGGTATTATTTAATATTTTATTTTAGACCGTGTCATGCATTTTCAGTGGACTGGCAGTATAGAAAATTATTAAATAGAAAGGTTCGAATTTTAAAAACTCTTTTCACCCTAGAGAGCAAAAATCGATTTTCGGCTCAGATTTCGAATGACAAACAGACTCTTTCCGAGCCTGTGAGGTGAAAAAGTAGTTTGACTGATCTATTACCCCATCCCTTCAGTGGTTTGAGCTATGTACTGAATGGATTGGTGTGAGTCTATCTAGCAGGCCCCAACCAAATTCATCAACAGGTGATACCTTTTCATAAAAAAGACATTCAGATAGGATATATTTTTTACCTCGACAGTTTTTGATTGAATGACGTTTTTATGAAATGTCTAGCTAGCGGGCCCCTTATGATTATTTTTATTGTTATTATACTTTCAGATCGAGAGTTAGAAACTATTATGTACCTTACACATCCAAAATTTCGACTTTCTGTGGGCTTATACTTCAGAAAATATTCGTTAATTAAACAAAAGTCTGGCCACCGGGCCCCTTTTTAAATACTACTCTTTTATATCACACAATAGTGGTAGCAGCTTGATACTATTATGTACCTTACAGGTGTTATAGCCCTGTTGCGTGATTATGAAAGTAGGTATAATGTTTGAAAAGCGGTTTGTTAGGTAGACACCGCTTATTTAATTAACGATTCTTTTGAAGATCATAGGAAATCGACATTTACAAAATAGTTTCAAGCGCCTAATACTATAATTGTATGATATAAAAGATTATTGCTCACTGGCTGGACGTTTGTTTAAATAAGGAATATCTTCTTAATTAAAGCTCACAGAAAGTCGAAATTTTGGTTTTTTAAGGTACATTATTATAGTATTAGGCTGTTAACACTATTGTCTATACTAATATTATAAAGAAGAAAGATTTTTTGCTTGTACCGAATAGGCTCCGAATATATAACTATCACTCACCAACAAAGGCTTTAATTTTTTTTTTTTAAATAGGGATCCGCAAGAGAACTTCAATCATGTAGGTAACCCAAGGTACCACAAAAGTTTGCCTATAAAATTCATTATTTGGCGTGCGCTGAGAAAACTATTGATGATACATAAAAATGATGTACTTACTACATGATTAAAAGCAGCTTTTGTGTTCTGACATTTAATTAGATCGTAGAAACAAAAATTATTTACATTCGTATCTTATGCAAATACTTTTTTTTATCATCAGAGGTATTTATGTAGCAGTAAAATACCTACGCAAAAACTTTTAACCGATTGCAATCAAACTTGTTAGGTCGGTACATACAGCTGTTACTCTTTATCCCAATATTCCCATGGGTGCTCGGAATCGAAACTTCCGCAGGTGAAACCGCAGGGCGCAGCTAGTATGATATAAAAGAATAGTTTCTAAAAATGGGCCGCTGGCCGGACGTTTGTTTAAATAACGAATATTTTCTTAAGATAGACTTGAGGATTTGTAAGGTACATAATAGTGGTAAGCGGGATTGTCCGAAAGGGTTACCGCTACCCCGGAACATAAAGGGCTAACGAAGGAAAATGGATGGGTTTTAGTCAATAAGAGTCTGACACTCTCTTCCGCTCCACCAAGAGCAGGAGAATTCTTGGATGATTTCCCAGCATTAAAAAAAAAGGTACATAATAGTAACTCCGAGCACTATTGGCTCGGAGTTAGAAACTATTATGTACCTTTTTCGATTTGGCGATCTAAAAGTATAATGACGTAGGCATCCGCTATTCGAACGAAGTTGCGGGTAAAACCTAGTACTTTATCAAACTATACTAATATTATAAAGCTGAAGAGTTTGTTTGTTTGAACGCGCTAATCTCTGGAACTACTGGTCCGAATTGAAAAAAATATTTTTGTGTCGGATAGTCCATTTTTCGAGGAAGGCTATTGTATTATAGACTATGTAACATCACGCTACGACCAATAGGACCCGAGCAGCGGGTGAAAGCGCGCGGCAGCAGCTAGTTAAATATAAATTTATTTTTATTATTATATAATTATTTTTTATTATTATTATTAAAAAAAAAAAAAATATTAGTATAAATGCTGAACACTTTGGCATGTTAACAGGTGACATGTCGAAGGACGAAAACCCTGTGAAAGGGGATTCAATTGGCAATCCGATTGAAAAGTACTTCGACCTCCCAGTGCCTGAAGGGAAGATTCTGGCGACATACGTCTGGGTTGATGGTACTGGAGAGCATTTGCGTTGCAAAGACCGCACTCTGGACTTCATTCCTAAAAAGATGAAAGGTATATTTAGCGGTCATGAGATCGCCGCACTTCACTTGGTGGTGGATTTCACTGGACATGGCGGGCTAGGCGAATCTGCCTCATGGTAGTGGTAGGAGTCGTGAGTTTCTCTCTCTACTCTCCCGTCCCGTCTATATTATTATCTTTCCATTAAAAAAAGCGACCTAAACTTATTCTTTGCAATACTTACTACGAGTATACTATTGAAAAAACATATCATCGACATTATATTGATTCTGTACATAGTTTCAGTTAAGTATACACACGTATTTTTTATTTTGGTATACTTCAGTAGTTTGCTTGTTATTACGCTTTTTATGCGTGCGATTTTTTTCGCTCGTGCGACTATGTTTTTGGACGTACAAGACCTGTGTCGCCTGGACTTTTATGTGGGTAACCTGGAATATAGTTAATAAAAGTGACTCCCCAACCCATCTAGTAAGAGCAGTCTTCGCTGTATAAGAAGATAACTTGAGGTTGTGGGTTTTGGAGTTTTTGGTTACCTACACACTTCGCGACAGGGTGCCAGAATTATTCGCACGCTGATACAGCGGTAGTTGCGATGGGAACGGAAACAAAACCACGGGAACCACCATAGTGTTTAATTTCCCAAGAAAACGGGTTCAGCCGCGGGCAAAACCTATTATTACATACCGGACCAAGACCCTTAGTCGGTATCTACCTACTTAATAACGAATCTCAGGCTCCAGCTGCTCCTTTGAAATGTGAAAGGGTAAGGGGGAAAAGAACGTGATTATTTGAAGTGTTGCTATGTCAAAAAACGGACACTTTGCAGATAAATTCACACGCGACATAGAAGCTTGGAATAATAAATTGATGGAAGAAATGCTTTCGAGTATGACACATTCTCAGTGTGAAAAATGTTTGCCACCATATGACTATTATCCAAGAAATCTAGAAAATATGTACAGAGCAGAATGCAGATTACGAACTGAGAGGAATTTGAACAGTTTCGATGAAAACTATAAAGGTATCTTCGTTTTGTACCTACGTACTTATATAAAGTAAACGCGTCGAATATTCAGTGCAGACCAATATCAATCAGGCGCAACACGACCCTAGTAGAACAATTTGTGTCCAAAAATTGTGGAAATTGTCCTACCAGAATCGCGTCGCGGCGCGCGAGCCTCCGGGAGATTTAACTTAATTTTTCTACCTCCACATGTATACCACCTAGGTACCTACAAGGTTCACACATTACGTAACATAGACATCCCTAGTAAGTTGGTATTTTTTTATACAGTTTGTTAGGTTAAACTCGAGGGAGCTCGTTGCAAAGTACTAAGAGCCGCACAGGTCGATCCATCAGGTTGAGCTACGCTTGCCGGGGCTGGCTGTAGATGGGTGACCATCTTTACATAACGAGACTCCCCCGTGCCTCGGAAAGCACGTTAGGCCGTTAGTCCCGGCTGTCATTTGTACATCTTTGACAGTCGTTATGGGTCATCAGAAGCCCGAAAATCTGACAGCCAGTCTTACCAAGGGGTATCGTATTGCCCAGTACTACACAACCTGCGACTGCCTATCTGGTCACCACAACCCAGGGTTGTGGAACTATGTTGGGGTCGGCTTCCAGTCTAGTCGGATGCAGCTGAATACCTGTATTTTACATGGAGCGACTGCCTATCTGACGTTCACAACCCAGTAATTGGGCCATACGATACCCTTTGATAAGACTGGCTGCCAGATTTTCGGGCTTCTGACGACCCATAACGATTGTCAAAGATGTACAAATGACAGCCGGAACCAACGGCTTTACGTGCTTTCCGATGCAGGGAAAAGTCTCATTACGTAAAGATGGTCACCCATCCACGGCCAACCTCGGCAAGCGTAGCTTAACCTAACCAGAAACACCGTTCGCGCCAAAAAATGGTCGTCGGGAAGGCATTGGGGTTCGACAAACAAAATTTAAACGTGGCAGTCGGCCTAAGTTATAACATGCAAAGCTGAAAAACAATGTTTCCAATACTTCATATTGAGTCAATTAAATCGATTGTCGCTATTAACAGATGACCCAGTTGCAGCCCTAGCTAGGTTACCTTGGCAGGTCCGTACAGTGGCTACATGAAGCTACTGGAAGAAAATCAATGCATAATATCGTACCACTACCTGCCAAGGTAACCTAGCTACCTACTGAGTCGCATACTATAATTGTTTTAGATGCGTACTCATTCTTAAATTTAAATTAATGAATTTATTCATTTGTACCCATTTACCGAAGTAAGGCAATAATTTATGATTCAATACTCGTTTATTAATTGTTTATGAGACCCCATAAAAAGTAAGTATGTATAAAGCTCTTCTTCTATTAATCATGACCATTAACTTTGTAACAGATCTTCCGATTTTGTCCTTCGATGGCTCCGGTACTCAACAGGCGAAAATACCAGATTCTGATCTGTACTTGATTCCTCGTGCGATATACAGGAACCCTTTCAGACACGGCAATCACCTCCTCGTCATGTGTGACACGTACGATAAGAACATGGAACCTACATGTGCGTTGAAACAATTACCAACTATGTACCTACTTAGATGTGGTGCCCAGCGCATCAAGCTATACCAAACTGTCAAATTTCACCTAATGATTTTAAGCCGTTAAGTTCTAAATCGATTGAGAAAATTTTACACTTTTTGACAATCGATTTTGAACTTAACGGTTTTGATAGCGCATCACATTATACCAAACTGTCAAATTTCACCTAATGTTTTTAAACCGTTAAGTTCAAAATCGATTGAGAATATTTAACAGTTTGTGGTAACAGAAGCTATGTGAGACAAAAACAAAAGAAAGAAGTTTCTTCGGCCTTTTTAGGCGAATTGAAATGACTAACATGCGACCTGCCCGCGCTCTGCACGGATTTTACGACTAGACAAAACATCGGGATTTCCTGTATTTCTAGTAGCTTAATATTATCTAATGTTAATTAAATAACTAAACTTTCGAGGTTTGAGGACGACCGAGCTAGTTCCGGAAAGCACTGCACAACAGCTTCAAGTATTCGGCTTATAGTTTGTAGGTACCTACCCTCGAAGCAAAGGCGTGGAGTACTGACTTCAAAAAAAATACATAGTATTATTATAACCTACAGTGTTTTTCAAAATGTGAAGGACCTTCACTTAGGGGACTCAGATGGTAGAGCTTGTGTAGTGTATCGTAGGGATTTCGATCCTATAAAATACAAACACACGGGCTGCATTCAATTATCTTGCCTTTAACGAATACATGTATGCGTCAAGCAGCACGGCGACTGACGGAATCATCTTTTCTTTTATAAAAACCTATCAAACTCTTCTATTACATAATTTCAAAGGTCGAATGCTGTCAGTTATTTACCAGCCAGGTTCAACAGAAGGTTTCACTTAGGCTTTTCAGTACCTAGCTAACTATCTATTCTGTGTAATAATTGTAACGCGGCCCTGGTAAAAATATAGGCTGATTATGCTCGTATATTGATGACAGAGTTTAAATAAAAAAACTCTTTCATTTAATATTTTTTGTTACCTACACAGCGACCAACCATCGTGTAAAGTGCCAAGACGCTTACAAGAAGTGCAAGGAAGACGAGCCGTGGTTTGGTATTGAACAAGAATTCTTTTTTCTGCACTGCTCTGATTCCAGGCCTTTGGGGTGGCCCAAAGGAGGATTTCCTCGAAGATCGGATCATTACTACTGTGGTATTGGTGGCGATAAGATGTTCGCCAGAGATATTGTTAACGCCCACTACAGGTAAGGTACTCTGTGATAGATTCTCTGGGATAGATTTAGGTTGATCCAAAAATATGTTATTTCTGTCTCCTTGTTAAGTATGATTCACCGCTCTTATTTGATAGGCAGTCCTAAAAAGCCTGCGGTTAACCGTCGATGTGATTATTATCTTTTCGACTTATCTCATATACCTACTTCCCATAGTAGGTGTCAGAACAGCTCCGAGCTCATACATACGTACCTAATAATGTAACTACCATCAGATGTTGTATATTTGCTGGAATTCCTATGCACGGCACCAATGCCGAAATTGGACCGAGCCAATGGGAGTACCAAGTTGGTCCATCTGTTGGAGTGAATGCTGGTGATGACCTCTGGATGGCGCGCTTTATCTTGGAAATGCTCGCCACGGAGTACGGAGTCCAGGTCCAGCTGGATCCTAAACCGTTCAGCACCTGGGAAGGCTCTGGTGCACACATAAATTTTTCTACGAAAAAAATGCGTGCGGAGAATGGTATTGAGTAAGTGTTGTAGGTAGCTTGTTAAAACTGATTCCGTTAGCTAACCTATCTTCAAACGAGCTGTTTTAGAATTCAGCTTATTGTTACAGCAATGGCAAACCATAAACACCGGATTTATTTATAGAGATTTGCTCCCCCTCACCTCCCGGCCCCCCAAAGTAAGAGTTGAGGCCGAACTTGAATGGCAAATACTAGCTGGGTCACTCTCAGGCTATCCTGAGAGATCACTGGTAGTAGCTAAAGGTCAATGATGAACCCCGAACTTAAGTGTCTCAATATTGAATTTACTTAGGATTCGATTTAACCAAATCATTCTTAGTAGGTAGCAGTTGTCTGCCTAATCTACTCTTTTCTAAATCTAAATCAATGTTCGTCTCCAATCTCTATGACTTATAAAGACGCGGAGGGTTTATAAATCCATATTTCCTTAGAGTTCTAAGTACCTACCTACCTAAATAATTGCAGAGAAATCGAGAAAGCAATTCGCAAACTGGAAAAAGTTCATGTAAAACACATCAAGGCTTACGATCCTCATGGAGGAAGGGACAACGCAAGACGTTTAACTGGCTCTCACGAAACAGAATGTATTTCATACTTTAGTGCTGGTAAGTGCTATTTATGACCCCTATTGGTTTTAGGATTTTATTCTGAGCAAGAAAAGTAGGGAGGTAGGTAATTTTGGAATGTTTAAAAGGCTCGCCCCTGCCTGAATCAGCATCCTTTCAGGTGAAAATACCAGCCATATCATAAATACGAACATCAATAAGGTATCTACGAGGCCGATGGTAAGTAGACCCCGGGAGGCTCTAAGGGTGCGTTTCCACTGAAGCGGAGCGGAGCGGAGATGTGCAGGAACCGTCCAATCACATCCGAGGCGAATGTAGCGATGAGAATTTCAACCATTGTGATTGGATTCCTGTACGACGCCGCTCCACTCCGCCCAGCTCCGCTTCAGTGGAAACACACCCTAAGAGGACCTTATGAGGTAGAATGACATAGGTGATGTTCGTCAGAAAGGTCAGATGTGTGGTACCTACTCGCAACCGGGATGAGTTTAATACCATACGCGTGAAGGTAAATGCAAAAAGAGGATTCTGCCTACACCCATGGCAAGAAGGCGTTTAAGTATTTATGTAAAAAACTTGTAAATAGGTATAGCCGAACGGTTCGCTAGCATCAGGATACCGCGAATAGTCGCCGAAAAGAAGAAAGGGTTCGTAGAAGACCGCCGACCAGCCTCCAACTGCGACCCGTACCTGGCAGTAGACGCTCTGATGCGTACGTGCATACTCAACGAAGATTGAATAATAAAATACAATAAAAAATCTCATTCTGGTAATTATGACGTTGTATGTACATATACATAGGTGTAACTTACAAGACGAGAGTTCTAATTCCATTGCAATAAAGATTAGGGGCCGTTAATTACAATTGACGACACGGTTGGCGCAGTGGTTGAGCGATTGACTGCTGCGCACTATGTCGCGGGTTCGATTCCCGCACGGAACAAATATTTGTACGACCTGCAAGTATTTGTTACGAGTCTGGGTGTTTTTATATCTATAATATGTACGTATATACAAAAAAAATGTATATAAGTAGTATATCAGCCATCTCGTTACCATAACACAAGCATTAGGTTGCTTAGCATGGGACGATACGCCGCTGTGTGAAATGTCCAAGGATATTATTAATATTAGATATTATTAATTAGTCTCACATAAATCGAGTTAGACGTAACGTTACAGTTGCTACGTGGCAAATTATTATTAAGTCTCAAAAGTATGTATTTTTTTTTGTTTTGGTACAACATCAAAATAATGACTTCTGTTTTTTTTTTGAGAATGGCATCTCGCAGTTCAACCAAAGGGTTGTCTACTGCTTAACCGGGCTTGCCTGTGGCTGCCACAAAAGAATTGTAGCCTCCAGCCAGGGCTTAATAAAAACTAAACCTAACTTACAAAACTAAGCGACTACACGCTAAGGGCACCCCCTGCGGGGTTCGGACCTCGGCTTAGGGCGTCGCTGGGACAGCAAGGGACAGCTGGATCGGGGGTTTTTTAAAACTACTGGCTCAGCGGCAACGCGGGCTGGCTCGAGCAAGGGTCAGGGGGATGAGAGTGGACAGGGTCGTCGCGACGGGCCTCGACGGCGAGGACAGAACGACGGAAATTTGTGTCTGTGTGCTAATCTAACAGTGCTAGTAGCCGGGCTGAATTGGAAGGCTCCAATTCAGCCCGGCGGTAGGTACCGAGAGCGAAAGCGGCCCGCGAACGGACCTGCTTTATGTGCTGTAAGTATGCACTTTGGGGTCTAGATTTTCACGTTTATACAAACCTTGTACCTAAGTGTCTGCAACATGTTGCCAAGTATCAATGATGTTCCGTTAGTAATTAAAGAGTTGTAGGACAATTTACCATGAATAGATCACTGTTTACAAAGCAGTCAAATATCACGACGTTCTAAAGAAATTGCATGGTAAAATGTATGCCAATAATTAGTGTATTCATTCAACTATTCATATGTAAAATTTAATGTCATTAAATTCAGTAATTAAAGAAAAACAATTATAATACTGACGAAGCATCAAAAACCTACATAACCCGACCAAGTTCGGATAGCTACAAAAAAGCGGCCGTGCAATATATTTAGGAAACATCCCAAAATTTACAGTATAATACCGGTATTGAATTGGTATAGGTGATAACACAATTGTTGTTTCGATATAATTTATAGGTCATTTATTTTTGTACACCTACCTTTTTAAATGTATTTGACTATGACAGAAAGTAGGTACTATTTACGTAGGTACTTTATTTAAGTATGCGCTTGAGACTTGAGATATAACCTAGATATATTATTTATCTGTCTATATACATATAATAAAACAGTAAAAAAACTGTGTCTGTACATTGAATATATTAAAAAAAAAATAATTGAGGGGGGTTTAGAAACAGTAATAGAGCACGAATCCAAAAAAAAATTTTTGTCTGTTTGTCTGTATATCTGTTTGTCTGTTTGTTTGTACACGCTAATCTTCGGAACTACTGGACGGATTGGAATGATTTTTTTTGTTGTTGTATAGGTATTAAGTCTGGGCAACATACAGAGTGGAATTTTGTAATGCCCCCTGGAGGGAAAGTACTCTTAATACTGTAGATAGAAAATTTTACTCAAAGGAAACATTCCTTTATTTTTGAATAGAAAGAAAACTGCATTCAAAGATTTCCAAAAAATCGCTTGCCACACCCGGGAATCGAACTGACTAAAATCTGCAAAAAGTACACACTGTACTTTTATTGCCGCGATCGTTAGTATCAATTATAAAGATGAAATCTCTCGAACAAACTTGATAAATTAAATGATAGGAAAACCATGAAATCTTTAATTATTTACAAAAAAAAATAAACTAATTAATTAGTTGCTCGAAATGGGCTCCATTTTCTTGGATACACAAATGTATTCTTCTAACAAATTCATTTCTTGTAACCTTTAATAACGTGTTGTGGTGAATATTATAAATCGTATTCTGAACTTCAACTCTCAACTCGTTTACATTCGCATAAGATTTAATGTAAATTTGGTTTTTAACATATCCCCATAAAACAAAACTAAAGGGGTGAGATCTGGTGATCTCGCAGGCCATCTGGTTGTTCCGTTTGTACCAATCCAGGTATTAAAGGTATTTATTTAGAAGAATACATTTGTTTATCCAAGAAAATGGAGCCCATTTCGAGCAACTAATTAATTAGTTTACAATTTTTTGTAAATAATTTAAGATTTCATGGTTTTCCTATCATTTAATTTATCAAGTTTGTTCGAGAGATTTCATCCTTATAATTGATACTAACGATCGCGGCAATAAAAGTACAGTGTGTACTTTTTGCAGATTTTAGTCAGTTCGATTCCCGGGTGTGGCAAGCGATTTTTTGGAAATCTTTGAATGCAGTTTTCTTTCTATTCAAAAATAAGGGAATGTTTCCTTTGAGTAAAATTTTCTATCTACAGTATTAAGAGTACTTTCCCTCCAGGGGGCATTACAAAATTCCACCCTGTATAGGCTATAATTTATCTTGGAAACTTGAACACCTGATGCAGAACCGCAACAGACCAGCTAAACTATAAGAGATACAAAAATGATACCCTAGCAAAAATTGTTCCACGTGATTAGCATTTTCTGCTGAGAGAATTAATTTGAAGATCTGGAACACCTGATGTGGAACTCCAAGAGCCCAGCTACACTGTAACATATATAGGAATGACGTCTTAGCAAAAGTTGTTCGGTCTGATGGGCATTTCCTGTTGACTTATAAAAATCGAAGATCTGGAACACCTGTTGTGGAACTCCAAGAGCCTAGCTACACCATAACACATATAAGAATGACGTCTTAGCGAAAGTTGTTCAGCCTGATGAGCACTCTCTGGTGATGTATAAAAATTGAAGATCTGGATCACCTGTTGTGGAACTCCAAGAGCCTAGCTACACCATAACACATATAGGAATAACGTCTTAGCACAAGTTGTTTAATCTGATGAGCACTCTCTGTTGACTTATAAAAATCAAAGATCTGGAACACCTGTTGTGGAACTCCAAGAGCCTAGCTACACTATAACATATATAGGAATGACGTCTTAGCAAAAGTTGTTCGGTCTGATGGGCATTTCCTGTTGACATATAAAAATCGAAGATCTGGAACACCTGTTGTGGAACTCCAAGAGCCTAGCTACACCATAACACTTATAAGAATGACGTCTTAGCGAAAGTTGTTCAGCCTGATGAGCACTCTCTGTTGACGTATAAAATTGAAGATCTGGAACACCTGTTGTGGAACTCCAAGAGCCTAGCTACAACATAACACATATAGGAATGACGTCTTTGACGTCTTTGTTGTTCAATATGATGGGCATTCCCTGTTGACTTATAAAAATCGAAGATCAGAAACATCTGATGTGGAAATCAAAGCTATCACTAATTTTACTGTGTAATTATAAAATAACATAAACTGGGAGTACCTGCACGCGGTGAAGGCGGTAACAGTTTAGGACTGATTTTCGATGACGATGGTATATCATTGAAAATTTGACTCTACTGGCCAAAACTCCTATTTATTTTTTTATTTTATCGTATGAATATGCCTTCGGGCTTATGTTGTTTGAGTGGTTAATTTCCTTTTCCATTTATCTTCGTGACACGGTAGCCTACCCGGTAACGCAGGGGAGCAGTCATTTTAATTTAGTTTTTTATTGATCAGGTATCTTCACAATAAAACTATGACCATGCCTAGAAAGAGGTCAAATCTTTCCCAATGTTCCAAGAGAGCTAAAAGAATGAGGATCATAAGATCCCAAGAATCTACCGAAGAGCGTCAGGAGAGACTTGATGCTGTTCGAGAACATTAGGCTGCAACTCGCTCCGTGGAAACCTCTTCGGGTCGCGAAGCATGCCTGCGTTCTCAGCGTATTCATTAGGTCTCTAGAGACCAGTGAAGAATATGATGCGCGACTGACCGCTGATCGTGAACGTCATGTATTGTCTTGCGAGTCAGAGACGTTCACGGAAAGAGAATTACGCTTGAGTTCCAAGCGTATCTACGCATCGACTTCTAGGTCTCTAGAAACAAGTGGGGCACGTGATGTGCGACTGACCGCTGATCGTGAACGTTATGTATTGTCTCGCGAGTCGGAGACGTTCACGGATAGAGAATTGTGCTTGAGTTCCAACCGTATCTACGCATTGACTTCTAGGTCTCTAGAGACAAGTGGGGAATATAATAATGCGGTTACCAAAATGAAAACGATGACAAATGGACTGTATGTTTTGGTGGTTGTTGGAATGAAATAAAACTAAAGCTCAGTGTGATAAAAGATTTAAATGGGAAAAATGATAAAAAATAACATAAATGGCGACCCCGTTGTCGCTGGCATAAGCAACAGGGTCCGCGTACGAAGTCGCGGGCAGAAGCTAGTGACAAATAAAATTCATACAGCTAATTTCTCTTGAAGATTTCACGAATCAGGATTCTAACTATAGACCCCTTAGGGAAATTAAATAATTACCACATGTAAGTACTACTGTTTAGGTAAATATTTATCATATTGTAGCTTATTACACTATTTAACCAATGGACTAGGCATGCACGAGCGTTCCCCTTTGCAACTTTAGTGGATCAAACAATCTAATAACTTAAAAAAAACTACTTCTTGAAACGATTTTTTAATTGATAATAAGAATATTGATTGATTAATGATAATAAAATAATTTTCATTCAAGAAATGCAATTGTTTTATTTTTTCCTAACGCTTGTGTACGCAACTGTACCATATTAATAAATACTATATTGGAAGGTTAAGAACGTTTCTTAGATATATGGCACGGCCGCTTTTTTGTAGCTATCCGAACTTGGTCGGGTTATGTAGGTTTTCGATGCTTCGTCAGTATTATAATTAATTGTTTTTCTTTAATTACTGAATTTAATGACATGAAATTTTGCATATGAATAGTTGAATGATACACAAATTATTGGCATACATTTTACCATGCAATTCCTTTAGAACGTCGTGATATTTGACTGCTTTGTAAACAGTGATCTATTCATGGTAAATTGTCCTACAACTCTTTAATTACTAACGGAACATCATTGATGCTTGGCAACATGTTGCAGACACTTACAAGGTTTGTAAGTATAAACGTGAAAATCTAGACCCCAAAGTGCATAATTTAAGAACTAAGACCACGTTTATATTTTTATCTTCTAAGCCGTACGACTTTTTCCAAATCTGTTTTTTAAACAAATATAAAAAATTCAAAACAACGGATATAAAAATCTACAGCTCTCTATGTAAGCGCTTTATATGAAAACTAGCTAATGGCCAAACGTTCGCGTAGCGGAAACTTGAATTTCTCCGAAGTTTATGCCTGCACTAATTTTATTCATACATACACAATTACACACTAATTTTTGGACACATCTCTTTTCTTCTAAAGTGTAGGTATGGATTAAAAAAAGTTCCGCCAGGACAACGTTCGCCCAGCGGAATCAGTTTTTGGTGAATTTCTCCACAATGGCTGCGTGCACAATTTTTTTTTACCATACGCAATTATACGACGTCATACACTAAATATCTGCATAATTAAAATCTTTAAATTCTACAACATTCCGCTGCGCGAACGCACACTCAGGTCACTCGGTGCTCCACGCGGCAGCTTAGCAGCGACAATATTATTATGTGAATGCCTTGTTGCTAATTGTAACTACGTACTTTTTGCGATAATAAACCTTCGTCTAACGAAGCATTGTTTTTTTGGTCAAATGTTTAACTATCTATTGAGAGTTTTTGGTAAACACTACCTACTTAGTTACCTTAGCAAAGTGTGAGAAATGATACGGAGCTATGCAGGACGTATAACTCCATCTCTTTCCTACTGAAAGTATTATTACAATAATTCTGTTATTAAAGTGATAGTCGGCCACCTGATATAAGTACTTAAAGGAAAGAAAAGGGGTTATTTTATACTTACCATTCATATTTACCTTATTACATACTTACGTATCGTATTGGACGTAGAAAAGTGTAGTGTGGGTAAGATTCATCATTCTGCCTAGCTTTTTCCCAGCTGTGTAGGCGACGGCTTCCAGTCTAACCTGATGCAGCTGAATACCAGTATTTTACATGGAGCGACTATCTGACCTCCACAACCCAGTAACTGGGTAATACGATACGCCTTGGTAATAATTGCTGTCAGATTTTCGGGTTTCTGACGACCCGTAACGATTGTCAAAGATGCACAAATGACAGCCGGGACCAACAACCAACCAGCGTACTTTCAGAGATACTGAGGAGTCCGTTATGTAAAGATGGTCACCCATCCACGGACCAACCCCGCCAGGCGAAGCTTAACCTGATGGATCGATCCGTGAGGCTGTCATTACTTAGCCACGAGCTCCTCGAAGATTCAAATTCCTTTTTCAGGCGCTCCTAGGTTTTAAGTTTTTGAAACTGATAAACCGCTATCTTGGCCGACTGCACACACAGCTTAAGACCTTCTAACTGATTACCAGGTGTAACTTTTCTAAATTATCTATCCTACAAGTCCACATGCCACCAATAGGGGCAGTGTCAGCACAAGTTGCTCCAATCTGTCAAATGTCTGATAGATTTCAACTTTATTACAAAACAGTAAGGTTCGTTTTCAGTAAAATTATAACCATAGACGGGGGACGTAAGGTACATCACAAATAATCCACACGCAATGACATTCAGATATTTATTTATTTGATAACATAAAAAATCTCTAAAACGACAAATCAATAAAACAGAAGTTTTTTAGAATAAAATTAATAAATTGTATGCATGCTTGCATGATCAACATAATCTATAGTTCTGCCAAAACGATCAAACACACGATGTTAACAATTCAGTAAACTTAAGTCAACCTAAGCCAATAATCCCTGTTTTTTAATTACAAACCAGCCCAAATAATTAATTATTCATAAGTGTTCATGCTTCGAACAGAATTACAATTAGTTCTGCAAAAATCTTCAGAAAATGGGATTGCATGTTTAGGTTGCTGTTCAGTTGGCAGAACGAAACCCTTAGCGTAGCTACACATCTGCCGAAAAATAATGGATGGAAATGCCTTGTTTTAGTTTCATAATCATATCCTCCAAAAGGGGTAGAGGAAGCGTAAGTATGAAATCCACGTGCGAAGACCTAATAGGTGATTTAAAAGTATTGCAAATTTCCAGTAAATTCGGCAGATGTGTTGCTAGAGTAACATAATGAACAACAAAACGGTAGTCTCAATGAATAAAGTAGATCAATAGGAACTCAAATCATAAAAATACTAGGAGACAATCAAGTGTGAACATCACAAAGATATGAATTAAAAAAAAGCTCGCCGCATCAGCTCGACTCCGAATCGGCATAGCTCCAACCCGATTCGTCCAGCTTTTTTTTTAAGTCTACACTGCAACGCTAAGTCATTAGCATAGTGGGGGTATCGCGATAAGCTAGGAAACCGCGCTTAATCATCGTCATCACCGAAGTACCGGTTGACGCGTCGAAGTGACGGTCTGGCATTCTGTCAACGTGCTGTCACTCAGCCGACGCCGCGGCGTTGCGCAGCCGCACTGGTAACGCGTCTGCGCGCGTTCGCTATACGGACTTGTTGAGGCGGTGCTGATCCGCTGCCGAGCCGAGTGTGCGACGACCTTTACACATTTAACACCTATTGTTCGGTTTCGATATAATACCGACATGTACACAACATAGATTTACATGTAATACTATTGATACTATTGATTTGAAAAAATGTGTAAGTTAAAATCTACTAGATAATCAATGCTGTTCAGGTTTATCGAGTGCTCTTTGCATATACAGGCCGACTAGATTCCCAATATTCCTTTGTCACGTACACTGTTCCTGTATATATACCATGCCTCCAAACAGCATAGTGCAATGAGACCCTAAGGTGTCTCGTGACGACAATATCTTAACCATTCTAATTATCAGATTTAATATTTAAAAAAACTATTATATATTGGCTTTACGTAAACTAAACACACACTGTCGTGATTCCTCGAATCCAGAGTCAATACCGCAGGACAATAAATGTCAGAGCTAACTTAGCAAAACATTTCGAACTACCCAGCACAGCGGGGCGGGTCCAGCACAGCGGGACGAGTCCAGCACAGCGGGACGAGTCCAGCACAGCGGGACGGATCCATCACAAGCCCGCACTCGATACTTCATCGTTATTTGAGAACTGTATTTGCAGCAAAAACAAACAACGCGCGCGTGTGTGTTCCTGATGCACTTTACTGACAATCCATATCATTATAACATAGACACCTATAAAATTGAATGAGTAATGTACTATTGAAAAGTTTAAATCTAAAACTACAAGGTGAATGCTTAGGGGTAGCCAGCGAAATTCAATCTTCTTGCGTTATTGCAATTGGCAGACCAATGTCAGATTGTTGATTAAATATGTAAACGAGAACTAATTCTAACTTACGAGTTGTTCTCTCTTAGTTGGATTTCAGAAATCGTAACTAAGAAAGAAACAAGACTTACTTAGAGAGATGCCTTGATGATTCATAAGGTTGTAAATGTTAATACATAATTGTTAGTCTCGCGAATCATATTTGATCAAGATACAACCTAATACTGACCAACAAATTGAATTTCGCCGGCTATCTCTATGCATTGACCTAACTCAGTATATTCTAAACAATTAGCACACAAAAATAACACATTAAATAACATCGATACGGTCAGGGTTTATAATTATAATGTATAGTAATTTCGAAGAGATGTGTATCATTTGCATCGACAGCTTTCTTGTGAGCCTAATAACTGTGTTTAGGTCTCAGACAATCTCTCCTTATATTCGAATTTATACACATTAATGATTTTCATACTGATTCGAGTTCCATGTAACATTATTATTGCATCATTTTAATCGTTCTGGGATTCTTTAGCGTTGTTTTTTCTTAAAATATGTAATGCCTTAATTCTACATTTCTTTCAATGACTCTTTCTCCTTGAGTACTAAACTCATATTAATTTATTTAGTTTGTCTTGTGAAACTGCAGCGGTTCACAAGACCAGTCATTGTATTTAAATAGACAATTTTTATAATTACTGTACAGTTATGAAATATGTGTAATTTATTACTATTCCCTATATTAATTTACGATAAATATACATCGGGAAATGACATCGTATTAAATTTAAAAGGCCGTAGCTCCTTAGTTACAACTCCGTTTATATCCCAAACGTTTTTCTCTCCCATGCACATGATACGTTTCGAGTTAATTGATTGTTAAGGGAACACAACAATTAATAGATAACAGTAAAGCTTACAGTGAGCTAATTAACAGCTGCATCACTACTTAAAGATAATTAAAACAACTTTATACATAACCGAAATTTAACATTGCTTTTAATTAGTGTTAAGCATCGATCACTATAGTGATAGCGGTGTTAAGACTTGTGTGTGTTCAGGTGAGCATAATTTTTATTCATGATTAGGAGTATATTGACACAACTACGACGATATGACTAGTATGACAAGTTGATAGTTAGTAGTTATGTATTTTTACTCTGGGGATGGAAACAGGACGGACCTGTGTACCTTCTTCATGATTTTAATCATTTTTAATTTAAGAAAAAGGAGTTACCAAAACGAATTATGTCTGTCATATGTGAACAAAGCAAAGTTAATCAAATTATCCCTCGCACTGGACAGGCAATTGTTACTTTTAGGATTGCATACGGATTAATTATTAACACAGAATATTCAACATGATCAAGAAAAATAATTCAAACATGAACGATAACAGCAGGGGTATGTACGACAACTTATCATAGCATTACAGCACATTTTGTGCGGTTTTACCGCGGAGATATTTTATACTCCGTACAACTAAAAAAAAAACGAAAACTGCACACACTAGCTGAAACATCATACGTTTCGTGTTAAATAATATTATAATTATGATAGAACACCCAGTATTCAGCCTCTTAACGAGTATTTTAATTTTGGAGAGCTTTTAGTTTAAGAATTTTGTATGTACAAACAAAACATCAGAAAAAACAAGAGAAAATCTTCTAGAAATATCAAATTGATAGCAATTTGTATACTTCTATGCCAATATCTGACATTGAAGACGATCAATATCTGCACTATTTATAGCGCTATTCAGTATGAAAAAGTTGAAGGGTGCAGGGCTAAAATATTGGGCCAATATCTGACATTGAAGACGATCAATATCTGCACTATTATAGCGCTATTCAGTTTGAAAAAGTTGAAGGATGCAGGGCTAAAATATTGGTGTTTTCACGAGTTGAAGAGCTGCCACTGTGCTCAAAATAAAGAGCATGTACAACATATAGTCGTGGCGATCATATACGCTGATATATTATTTCTTGGATGCTGTGCATCGTCCTGATGTCATTCACTGATTGCTCCATGCCTGCTAAGCCACATGGCGTGAAATTTCGCATCAGAAGACAAATGTTATAGACGCTAAACGTTTTTCAATATGAGAATTAATTTTAATTAATTACTGGCTTATCTATTTACAAGAGGGATACAATATTTTTATAAATTTTGTTTTTAATAAAAATAAATATTTTTACGTCCTTACGTCACAAACAAAAATAGTCACATTCGAAGATACGCATCAAATGTGTAACATGCCTAATTTTTGTATCAAACACTAAATCTTTTAACGTTGCAATTACAATACAAAAGTTTTAGAACGAGGGTGTTCAGAAGATTGCTATCACTAATTAAATCCTATCTTCAATTCATGCCGTTCTTAAGGAGCTTAACATGCATTATAATATTTATATTATACAATAAGAATAACTACATCCGACATTTAAAATACATTAGGTAATTAGGTATTAACTCTAGTAATAGGCAAATGAATGAATCAATTATTACATAATTTATCATACTGCTTAGAATTATATACAATACAGATCATATTTTTACAAAGCACAAAACAAAAATTTCTTCAATAAACAAACATCCTTAATTATTAATTTATAGCTATAGGCTATAAGGTCTATCTATTCATACACGAATTTTTTTAAGAGGCACACCTATATGTGGTTAAGACGCCTTAGAACCGTTTAAAAAAAAAACAACAAATTTATGATAATTGAAAGTTTAGATATCGGAATACAAGATGTGAAACTAGCTCACCTGGCATGGCGCAGTGATGACATGTGGAATAAGGCAGTGACCGAGGCAGTGAGCGTCAAGGTATGATAGTCGCCGGTCGAGATGGGCGGACGCCATTATAACCATCGCGGGTAAAATCTGGCACAAGACTGACACGTGAAGCCGTGGAAGATGACGATGATATTATTATTTAGTCCAATATCTCTGAATATGAGTAGTTGTTGCTAGGCCTAGACATTTCAGGCGTGATGTCTCGGATACATTCTCTAGGTACAATGTATCTTTAGGAGGCACCAAGTACCTACCTCGCGAGTGCCAATCGTGTTTCCTCCGATACCTAGGTTGGGAAATTACTTTGGATGTTCTTTTCATAGGTACGAGTAGATAGGTACAACAACAAAAAAGAGAAAGTAGGTGTGTGGGTAAATAGAGTAGGAAGGTAGGTAGGAAGGCTAGGTAGGGTAGGTAGGAAGGGTAGGCAGGGTAGGTAGGAAGGGTAGGTGAGTAGAGCAGGTGCGCAGTTAACAAGTATTTAGCTGGTTAGTTACAAAATGTTGATTGTTGATTTTTTTTCTCGTTGCTACGGTGTCTTTATCACCTATATACGTTTCTCTTAAAACATTTTGTGTATGAATAGATAGACCTTATAATGTTCTTATAATAGTTGAATAGCTTAGACTAACAATCTAAAGGGGGATCAAGGGTTATAAACAATGGTACAGCAACTGTTCGTGTTTTTACAATGTATCCGAGTTGAACAACGAGATGTTTTAAGCTCGATACACATCTTGATAGTAACGGTATTAGATGGAATCTAATACGAAAAGAATTTGCTTATAGTTAAGGGATACCATAATTTACTTATTGTACTAACACAGTGATTCTTTAGTAATATTTACAAAGAAATGTTTCATAGTTTTTTGGCTTGTGAAAGTCCACGTGTGTCACCCCGTATGGGTAGCTTGTAACTCATCACCGATTATTGTGGCAGACGCCAACCCAGAAGCAGAATACATCCGATTATGATGGCCGCTAACGTGCAGCACATCAGGATGACGCAACACCGGTGCTAAGCAAGCGGTCGAGGATCGAAGTCCTCGAAGTAGTCCATTAGTTAATTTAAATTCAGGGTCGGAGATGCCGGCGGGGTGTTGGCGTCGCGGGCGGCGAAGCGGGCGCAGTTGTTTTTCACGATGTTAGCCAGCTTCTTGATCTCCTCATAGGGGCGCGGGTGCCGCAGCAAGTCGTTCAGCAGACGCAGGCCTCCCTCAGCCTCCACCAATGTGCAGTACTTGTCCGCTGGAAATAATAATAATTCATTTATACGAGAATGATTTACTCTAACTGACTACTATAAGTTCTTTTATTAATATTGTTGATCTGTAGTGCTATTCTGTAAAAATCTCACCGTGATAACGAACGTTAAGTGAGTTTAAAGTGAGCTGTCAATCCCTACCATTAGATGGAATGACAGCTCACCTAAGATTTTACGGTGAGGCTTTTACGGAATCGAACGAGACTGTTATCCCACGTCATAAAATATTACATTATCCATCAGGATATAGCTGGATATCATCATATTAAATGGAAAAATTGCTCTCCAGAACCCAGTTACTGGGTAACACGATACCTTATACCTAGTAAGACTGTTTGTATGACTTAACGTCGTCTTTCGACTTAACGTAACGAAGTCAAAGGTCTACAAATGACAGTCGGGAACAACGGCTTTCACATTCCATCCTTTGATCCTGGCTGTCATTTATTGGTTTCCTAATAAATAAGGTAATGGTCTAAAATATACTTACTATATTATGACTCATCATCATTCTCCTGCCCTTATCCCAATTTATTTGGGGTCGGCGCAACATGTCTGTTTCTTCCATACTTCTCTGTTAGTCGTCATCTCGGTAGTCACTCCCTTTCTAGCCATATCATCTTTCACACAATCCATCCATCGTTTCATGACTATGATATTATTTTTAAAAGTGACAGCTATCGATTTTCATTTCATGCTCCTACATAAAATTAAAAAGAAGCACACGGTACTCACGGTAGACTGATGTCAAGTTAGCAAGAGCCCACACGGCCCAGTGCTGGCACTGCGGAGTGTGGTGAGCATTCAGCAGGCTGAGTATCGGCTCGAAGGAGCGATAGTTAATGTTGCGCTCGGCGCGCAAGTCCCACCGGTTCACGGCAAATGTCACACGTTGCAGAACCTGGTCGCGGCTTGGATCAGACACGGTCCAAGCTTCTGGGCCATCAGATGCCATGTGGGCCAATACTCCAGCAGCGTTATAGCTAACCTGTGGGTCAATTCTTGGGCTAAGTTTGCACCATGAATCCTAGGTAACCTTTAATTTCGTTTCATTACTTTTCTTTACGTTATTGTATAGCATTACGTTCAAGTTATGTCGAATGTTTCACAAATATTATTTTATTATTGACCACGACTTCGTCCTTGTGGAGTTGGGTTATATCGCAAAATCGGAATAAAAAGAAGTGTTTTAGGTATCAATTAGTGTTAACCAAGACACGCAGTAAAATCCCCTTTAGAATTTTTTTAAGGGGTAGATTTTCAATAAACCTACACGATATTCTTTATTTTTGATAGTAGGTATAACTACTAATAATATTTTTCGCATATTTTCCATGTACAGACAGCAATCAGTCACATTTTTATTATATGTGTAGCAGCGTTTTTTTCATTGTTCTTTTATTATTTACAAACTACCGCTACGCTTCCACTGCGTACTTTCTTGGTTGTTTCAAATTCATGAAATTTATGTGACTTTATTTGAGGATTTTTTTTTGAAGGTGGGAAATCATCCAATGTCTTCTCCCGCTCTGGGTGAAGCGGAAGGGAGTGTCAGACTCTTACTGACTAAAACCCATCCATGTATCCTTAGCGCTTTATGTTCCGGGGTAGCGGTTCGGACAATCCCGCTTACCCCGGGTCATCTGAGGTCCCCAATAGGCCCTAATTTGAAAATAAACCATAAGCCCATAAACAATATAAATAGTGTATAACATTTAATTTGTTTTTATGTGGTAAAATTTTGGTTTTGTTTTATTTTTAAAAGCCAATAGTTTTTTTATTTACCTACCACTATAAAGCTTATAAATCCATAAACAATTACTAAATAGTATATAACATTTAATTTTGTTTTCTTTTACGTAAAATTTTTGTTTTGTTTATTTTAAAAGCCAATTAGTTTTTCATTTACCTACAACCATAAACATTATAAGGTCATAAACAATTACTAAATCGTATTTTGTTTTTTTTTACGTTAAATTTTGGTTAAGTTTATTTTTAAAGCCAATTAGTTTTACCTACCACCATAAACCTTAGAAGGTCATAATAAACTACTAAACAGTATTTGTCATTTAATTTTGTTTTTATTACGTAAAATTTTGATTAAGTTTTATTTTTAAAGCCAATTATGTGCCGAAGAAATCCGTGACCCGTCCAAATCAGAACGGTATTTACGGGGCCCGTTTCCGTTGTAGAGTTTATCCGTCGACAAGATTGTCGAAGTCAAGAACACAAAGGACATAGTATTGTAATCTGTACCCTGGGCCCTACATCTACAATTCTCCAAATTGCTGCGTAGTACAGAAATTTACAAATATATATCAGATCAATAACATAAAACGATAAATGATAAAATAACAATATGCAAATAACGACTTTGTAATCAAGTTCAAGATACTGCTCTACATAGGCCTTAAGCATTAAACAGGTACCTAATAAAAGAAAAACATCGTAACAAAAGAAGAAGCGTAATAAATAAACAACGAAAATCAAAATAAAGAACAAAGACAGTCATTTCCATACCTACTAGCGCAAGACATAACAACTCAAAACATCTCGGCCAAAACTATAATGTGCAGTTAAACCTTTCTAAACACGTCGATTTGACTGTAAAAAGCTAAATTAAAATAGAAAATACAAATAAAATAACAATCATTCCAGTAGTTCGCTATTGCTATTATGTTATTCGATACAAGTCAACATTTATCATCGAATTAATAGCTTTTGAGACCTTATCTATGAACTTATCAAAAATAAGTGGCCTATAAAAACATTTTAGGCCAAAGAGCATTCCCATCCAACGTGGCAACGCTACCAACCTTTTGAGCACATTTCCCACTGACAGCAATGGGGTTGAATTTTTTGACGCCCTATGAGCTCTTCCCCTTTTACTACTACTTGCACATAAAAGATATATTTAAGGTTGTACATATTGTATTTAAGATTAGTATGTAAGTAGTATCGTTAGTCTGCAAAAATAAAAAAGTATTTCCTAAAAAAAAAAAAACATTAAGGCTCTATCCATTTTCTGGAAGTGCCGGCCAATGTACGAAAATTACGAATGATCGAAGTTAACTATATAAGTATAACTGGGCTGAGAGCAAACCTACAAGTTTTGTGCCATATTACCTATAACCACATGTACCATTTTTTTCGTTGGCCGGCCGGCACTTTCAAAAAGAGTAAAAAAAAATATCCTTAAAAAATAAATACATAAAGTTTTCCACAAAAATAAGCAAAGGAAAAAAAAATGGCTGTCAGGAGGCTGCGTAAAACACATATTGGTGCCTACCTCATTTTTCAGGCTGAGCCACCTGCCCCCGTCAAGTGGATCACGAATTTGAAGCCAGCGACGTATTTCTTGATAACGCCTCTGCAGTCGCCATTTTAATGATACAAAAAACAAAAGTTTGTTTGCACTAACTCGTATTTACATTATATAGAACTATGAAAGTCAAGTTACTAACTGATTAAAAAATTCCGCCTGAGTAGTAGGGATGTTACGAATTCCATTCGAATTCGAAATATTGTGGAAATAACATGAAAAAACTTCAATCAACTCAAACCATCATTTATATTACATACAAATACAATATGAATATGAAACATTTATAGACCATTAAACCAGTGCTATACACAAACAGTAATTACATCTAGCAGTCAAAGTTCAAAAGGGGCTTATTAGTTATTATTATTACTTAGCTAGTTATCAGAAAAATTAATTTTGCCACATTTTCGCCCACGACGCGATTTCTAAGGGGCTGTATATCCGTATAAAGCCGGCTGCACTGAATTGAACTAGCCAGTTCTTTTCCTAACGCATCGATAAAATCGGCCAATGTCATAGCACATTTCTCATTTGAGCACTGATATCTCACCATACAGTATACTTGCTCTTTAGTTGTTAGAGATGCGCCGAATAGTGGATTCACCGAATGACCGAATACAGAATAATATTCGGTTTCCCGTTCCATAGTTTTGCCGCGCAAACAAGTGCGTTATACACGCTAGATTTCCGAACACCGCGCCGCGCGCGAACGGAGTGCTAGCGGTGTCCTATTACAATATAATTGCAATTTGCTAGTGGGATTATGACAATTAAAAATTAGTGTTATTTTAAGATACTTGATGTTATGTAACTATTAATGCTAGATTGTATTTGATTACCTGTGTTTAATTATATCTTTGTTTGAGTACTTACCTTACAATAAACGATTTCTAATAAATTTATTTTGCCCTACAGACTAATTTATAATGATCAATTAAACCGAAAACATTCGGAATTTCAACCGCATGATTCGGCCGAATACGAATAGGTACCTCAAAATTCTGCCGAATACATCGAATACCGAATATAAAACAAATATTCGGCGCATCCCTGTTAGTTGCATCTCATCTTTCAAATACTTCGCACTTTAAAACTTTAAATGTTTAAGCGGTTGAAGTGTGCCATTTTGCTGTTTCAAGTTAGGCTACGAAGTACACAGGGTAGGCTACACACTTGGCTCTGACCATTCATCAGTCGTGACAAAATTACACAGGTATGATCATAAAAGAAATGACGACCTTTTACAGTGCATCGCTTTTTAACGAAGTCAAATTGCAAGTCATGAAGTGGAATTGGCTGTCAATTAGAGCACAACAAAACAAAATACCCAAGCAATCTCGTCGTCGAACCGCGCAGACGCACAGCGAGACGAGACACTGCGAATGTTTAAAATGATGCGAATCATACGCTTTTATTGACACCGACTGAACGAGACACAATACGACTTTTATTGTTATAAAGGCTATGAGCGTTGTGTAACAAAGATTTAACCGAATGCGAATATATTCGTAACATCCCTAGTAGGTTAATGTTGCATAGCAGTTTTTACGCTGGCATTTTGCGTACCATAAAGATAAAATATGATTCTAATTTAAGATGCGCTTTTAACTATCTATTAAGCCCGTAATGTCCCACCTAGCCAAAGCCTGCGTTTAATTTCGTTTCAGTGTATTTGCGAATTCGGCTGGCGTCAACTTGAAAAGTAAGAGATGACAGTTAAAATGTTTAACGAATAATTTGTAATTTACCACTATTGTAAACAATGATATACCATTCGTAGCTAATTATGGAAAACAACACTGTCATCTACTTTTCCAGTTAACTGAAATATTTTATGTTAGTTATGAGATGAATGCCGTGAGTCCACTATTCACATTTTCTCTTTAAGTCCAAATGCTATTCTTACTAGCTTCGTCTAATTTTAAGTACTTACATTATGACAACTAAGAGATAGTTTAATTGCGATTTTGCGAAACATTTTTCATAGAGCGAAACTCTTTTTTTAAAGAGGATTTTGTTTCAGTTCACGCAAAATCTTAAGCGTCTCGTGTTTTCTAGTGGATTCACGACATTAATCGTCTTATTGACGATTTTTAGTAGATACTTACCTGAAATTTGATGATACCCATCATCATTTGTTGCTAAATGGCGCCATCTCTATCGCTGCTTACAGGGACTGCTGCCATACCTGTTGGTTACCTACTATACGCTACGAGAAAAGTCTGCTAGAATGTTCTAGAGCAGAGGGTCTTCACCACGCGGTCCGCGGAAACTTTACGGGTCAGCGATGTCGGGCATTTAATCGTTTAACTATCTACATATCGATCGATCTGCATTGCCTTTCCCCAACAATGTTGGGGTCGACTTCCAGTCTAAACGGATGCAGATGTTTTCTACGTGAATAATTTAAAAAAACATTCATTGAGAGATCGAATTTCGAGAGAAAATTATAGAATCCTCACCACCGTATTAGGTGATTAATAAATTGCTTAGACTACATAGTCAAATTATCTTTAATTGAATGTAAGTAATTCATTAATATCATTTGGTTATGTATCAACCTGCGAAAAAATCATAATCATATAGGTATTTTTGGCCATTGACATCCAAATGTTTGTAGACCTCAATTTCCCTAAAAAAAGACCTCTGTTCTAGGGCTTACCTGGAATGCTGCAAGGACACACGTAGGTGTTTCTCAGAAAGCAGCATACAGTCGTCACCTTTCCTTCTGAAAGAGCTCCGGGCTGTAATTTCTTCGACGTGCTAGCAATGCTAGCCAAGATAATAAAAGAAGATTTTTCAGATAATGTTTAGCCTTTTCATTTTAGCCCATGCAATGCTTATTCGAAACAGGGCTGACTGGTAATATAATAAGTTAATTAGCTAAATCTGACTTTCGTTCCAAACATATGAAATATAAATTATAAAATTAAATCCAGTTATTGAATTATTATTTTCAATTATGGTGTATATTTATTTTATTTAAAAGAGATATTATTTACATTTTAAAATCTACGAATTCTTATTATTTAGGTAATGTTGTTTATTTAATAGTCCTATTTGTTCAATAATACAAAGATCCTTTACAAAGCCCAGGGTGAAGTATGAACGGAAACTTGATCATCTTTCTCTGCTTTATACAAAGCTCGATCGACCCACCCCATTCTCTTCAATTGGAAAACAAGATAATTCAAAGTTTAATAAACGAATATATTGTGTACCTTCCTGAATGTATGTTAAACACGTGGAAAAAATCAAAAATGATTAATTCGTTTTTGAGAAAATCACCCGCTAACTTTTAATCATATTAGTCGAATAAAGAACCTTTTTTTTCTTAGTCGGTCAAAAATTTAAGTAAATTTCACTGACAAGAAAAACAGTTTTTCCAAAATAAAGTGAGTGATGAGTACATCTGAAAAAGTCGAATCGATCTTGTCAAGAATATTGCTGTCATGAAAGTAGAGGGGTGTGTATAAATAATATAGAGATATACATCAACATTTCTGAGTTATCGTCTATCAGATAGAGCGCCAATTGGGGCGGGCCGATTTTTTTTGCACTCAAGTGTATTATTTACCCAGCTGCAGTACTTGCGCAAGTATTTTCACATTTTGCAAATCCATACGCTTCGTTTATTTAGCCAGTCACACTACAAAACGGGTTTATCGTATATAGACCGAGAGAAACTAACACGGAAAATTCAATCAAAATAGTCAATTCAATTTTTGGTGGTCAATGAAAACAAAAGTCTAATATTATTGCATTATGTTATCTTATACATTTGTACTACATTTTTACATTTATTCACACTATTTACAATCGGTAATTATATCGGGTACTATTTTTGTATTTTCAAAAGAAAACTATCAATAAGTATTTTTGGGAACCGATACCATTGGCCATGATATGATACAGATTTGCGTCACATGCTTTAAAAAGGTTAGAACTCATAAATAATTCGGTATTCGAAAAATTATAATTTAAACTTTTTATTAAACCTTCGAAATTTATTTAAATTCCTTCCAATAATCGCGCTCTTATTAATTGAATTTTATTATTAAAATCAGTCGAAGCTAAAAAACGTTTAGTATGCTTAAATTAGGTAAGATTTATACTTTTCTACACATTAACAACATATACATATTTAAATTAAATGACTATCTAACTAACTACATACACATAAATACAAAAACACAAAGGACACTTGGCGTCGAATTACTCATCCGCATCGCTGTCGTCCGGAAACGTGCCCACAGGACTGGCAGCATTGCCACGATAAATGGTAATGCTAATTCTTTGTCCAAAGAACAATCCAGCCCTCTGGTCACGTGCAGTGTCGACCCATCAGCGAGAAATTTCCTTAAAAAGGAGTTGCGCACTCGGGCCCCATGACCCTAGAGTTTCGACCCCTAACGGCTCAAAACTGTAGTTACCCAACAGGTTACTATTTACGCCTTTTGAAGATCTCAACAGTGGCAGCAGCGGCGCCAGCACAGCCCGCCGTGCTAAGAACATTAGATGGCGCAAGGTTTGCGCACATAGGTTGCGTCCCACACCAGAGGAGAACAGCAGAGAGGCTGCCTTCCAAGGCAACGTCATGCCGTCTGGTCTCTTCCCATCGTCACGTACCAAGCCGTTTGGTTCTAATACCGCTGGTACGCTGGCGGTGACAAGGGCTCGACGGATAATATCGTTGATGCTGGCGTGGCGTAATATGGGACCTGCACTCCTGCCGCGGGACAGGCCATGGTGCCCGAGACTGTCGACAGCTTCACTGCAGTGACACCGATGCGGAGCAACACATGGTTCGCCCAAGCGGAGACACGTAGCGATTAATTAGATGTGATATAAGGTCTTCTTCCTTGCAGAAGGTCCCAACTAAACCATCTTAGTTTGGCGCATCTGCAAGGAAGAAGACCTTACAAGCCACTTATAAGAGCTTAATATTCAAGTTTTCGCTCATCATAACGGAGGGTACCTTCGTTATATTGTAGAATCTCGCCGATCAACTATCTAGTTTGCCCGCCGCAGTTACCGTAGTCGGCCATATTCTTGAACGCTACTCTGAACAGAGCGTTTACAGTCCGAAATTATGTCGAAATGCTGTGACATTTTAACAATATTGCGGACTATAAAAGCTTAAGTAAATAATGTTAAAATGCTGTGAATAGAAACGTATAAAGTCTTAATTCTGACCTCGATGCCGTCGCTGGACGATTCAAGCAGCTCGAAGAAGACTTTCAGGAACAGCTTGTTCATCAGTTGTGGGCGCAGCACTGCTACCTCGGCCACGTTGCCCAGAAGACCCATCATGTTGCGGAGCAGTTCCTCCTTGTCAGGGAACACCTAAAGAGAAAGTTGTCGTAATATTTTTGCGTATTAGCCAGTCAGTGGCACATTAAATTACAAATGAATCAAAAGCAAAGACTACCTTGAGACATGCCAGGAAGTATTCCATGCCGCGGTTCTCCAGGAAGCGCTGGCAGTTCTGTGGCGTCTCATCAGTTACGTTCCACATGGTGGACCAGGCTACTTCCAGCACGTCATCGCATATGCGGCGCTCGAGGCGGTCTGAGATCAAGTTCAGCATTTTCTGAAACAATGGAAAATCGATTGTGATACGCCTTCTTCTGCGTTGGTATCGGCAAGAACTGTATGAGAATAACTGGCATGAGTTAAGACAGCAAACAATGCAGTGGCTTATTCGTAAAGGCATATTTGTGTTATGTCGTAAACGGACGTGGTTTTTTTTTGTACGTAATTTGTAGCTTAGAACAGAACGCTGCCTCATGCTATAGAAAGCTGTCATACCTATACTTTTTCTACTAACCACATTAAAAAATACTCAGACACAGCAATCCTATTCAATCATCAAAGCCTAGCTTCGTTGGACACATACCTATCCCCGATGACATCTAGAACCTAGATCATTCCAAACTGCGGTTAAACCAGTACACATTCAGAGATTATAATTAAGAAAACGTAAATACATTTAACAATATTCGATGCTAAGCGCAGTCTATTACAAATAAATAAACAGATGTTAACTTGTCATTAAAACAGATTTTCATGAGAAGCATAAGAATTAAATGCATATGAATGAATAGTTAAAACAAAAAACTAATTTTAATTTTTTGTCTGTGCGTTTGTTCTGGCTAATCTCCGAAACGGCAAGACCGATTTGGCAGGACCTACGTTTAGAAAAAGGCGAAGCCTCGGGCTAGCATTTAAAGAAACTTAAAAAAATAATATTTAGTATTTTCTAGCCTATTGTTTATTATATCTTTGTACAACCCGTTTGTACAGCACGTAGCACGTTAGATCGATGACGGAGCCATGCGAAAACCGTGGACAAAGCATCCTCTGCTTTCATTTTAGAAAAATAATTAGAGCCACGCGAGCGATGCTGCAGACAATATAGCTAGTAAATACTAATCATATAATCATTTGCTGCGAGCATGTCATGCTTCCTCTAATGTCTCGCTGATTGTGGCGCGTGTGTTGATCATTTAGCTCCCTTCAAAATAGTTGAGCTGACTTGTGCTAATCCACGCGTCATGTTCATGAACGGGCGCGGTCAGTAGGGACTGGTCACCTCTTAGCAGCTACGGCTCTTTTAAAATTTAATTTAATCTAAAAGAAAGTAAATTAAAACTAGTAAATTAAATTTTACTTTTAAAATATAAAAGAAAGTCGTGTTAGTTACACTATCTATAACTCAGAAACGGCTGAACCGATTTGGCTGAAAATTAGTGGGGAGGTAGCTTAGAACCAGGAGACGGTCATAGGCTAGGTAGGGTAGGTAGGTAGGTAGGGTAGTTAGGTAGGGTAGGTATCATAGTTAAGACAGGACAACGTTTGTCGGGTCAGCTAGTTTTGAATATATTTAAGTATATAATCTAACACTAAAATAATCATATTTACATTTAGAAGCAAAAAATTCATAATAATATGTACAGAAATATCTATTATATAAAAATAAGTCGGGTTTTCCTTCCTGACGCTATAACTCCAGAACGCACGAACCGATTTCACTAATTCTTTTTTTGTTGTGTTTGTTATTGTCAGGAGAAAGTTTTTACATTTAAAAAAAGTAGGTAGGGAATGTAGGTAGGGTAGGTAGGTAGGTTAGGTAGGGTAGGTAGGGTAGGTAGGGTAGCTAGGGTAGCTAGGGTAGCTAGGGTAGCTAGGGTAGCTAGGGTAGGTAGGGTAGGTAGGGTAGGTAGGGTAGGTAGGGTAGGTAGGGTAGGTAGGGTAGGTAGGGTAGGTAGGGTAGGTAGGGTAGGTAGGGTAGGTAGGGTAGGTAGGGTAGGTAGGGTAGGTAGGGTAGGTAGGGTAGGTAGGGTAGGTAGGGTAGGTAGGGTAGGTAGGGTAGGTAGGGTAGGTAGGGTAGCTGGGTAGGTAGGGTAGGTAGGGTAGGTATCATAGTGAAGACAGGACAACGTCTGTCGGGTCAGCTAGTTATGTATATAATCAAAGAGCGTCAAAAAATTCGTCCACATCATCGCTGTCAACAGGAAAAGTCCCCACAAGGCTGGCAGCATTGCCGCGTTGTATAACAATGACCAAAAAATATGCCAGCCCTCTGGTCAGGTGAAGTGTCGATCAACCGCTTGGCGATGTCTCGATAAACAGAGTGTGCACTCGGACCCCATGGCCCTAGTGTTTCAACGGCTCGAACATGTAAGTACCAATAAGGTTGGAGTACTTGCGCCGTTTGAGGTTTTCTGCACCTGCAGCGGCTGCTCCAGCACAGCCCACCGTACTAGGAAGGTGGGATGGCGCAAGGGTGTCGACACACGTTGCATCCCACACCAAAGGCCTACCCACCTTCCAAGGCATCAGTGTCATTCCGTCTGGTCTCTTCCCATCTTTGAGTGCCAAGCCCTTGTTTTCTAAAACAGCCGGCACCTCGGCGGTGACAAGAGCACGACGAATGATGTCAATTTTGAATTGTTTTTTTTTTTAATTTTTAATTATGGACGTTTTTTCTGCATCGTTCTCACATGTATATTTCAACATGAATGATGTCACGCATGGATTTGCTTTTTTCGTTCTTCTCCATGAGTACCTACTGGGAAGGAATGGGCAGCTAGCTTCATCTTTCTGACTGACCGACCCCTTGACAATTCAAAAGTGCCTGTAGTTGTTTATTTGAAATAAATGCTTCGTGTTTGAGTTTCAGTATAATATTTCAATAATACTAAGGATTATTAGTGTGGCAATACAAAAATGAAATATGAAGTAGGTAGTTTTATACAGCAGCTGGGTAAGAGTCGCCGAGAATCGAGCTCAATAGGGTGCAACTGGAGAAGCCTATGTCCAGCAGTGGACTATAGGCTGATGATGATGTTGAACCATGTCTTTAATTTCATAATTCTATGAAAATCTTTGTATCTTTGTGAATGATTATTGTAATCAGGATGTTCTACAGCGTCATTTTCTTCGTCACTATCAGAAAATAAAAATTCATTGATCATTGCGATATAAACAAACTATAAAAGCTTTATCTCATAAACTCAATTTATTTTGCCATAAGTAACACCAACGCAGAATTTAGCGAGAACGTCACCTATGGTTTACCTAGCACATGGTGGCGCAAGATGAGTTATTTGAATTCCCCTAAATTAGCTGTTAACTCCCAAGTTACGTAAGATAACCCATGAACTCGTTGGAATTTAGTATTCTCGTTATATCTCACGCACAATATCTACACGATTTTCGATGATTACGATTTACGTTTTCCTGTGTTACCCTAGCGTTTGTATTCACTCATTAGGTTCAGTTTTTAGGGTTATTGTGTTCCTTACGATTTAAACTTTATTACGACTATCTATTTTTTTCTACGATTCTGTCTGAACAGATTTACGTCCGACAAGTAATGAACAAAACTGTAGGTCAGTTTTGTTCATTACTTGTCGGACGTAAATCTGTTCAGACAGAATCGCGACTTTTATAATACCTACGGACGTGGCACATGTCCCAATCTATCCTTTATACCCGATGTGGATGAACTCCACCTGGATTATAAAGGCGTAACTTTATGCTACAATTCCTGTAACTGTCAGAATTATGGCGCCAATAGTCTACATAAAACCTACTTCGGTTTAAGTCTACATTGTCAAGTTGTATTTGAAAAGGTAAAGTTCATTAAAAATTTAACGCGAAGCGAGTATTTCCAGGAACCGCATCGAATGCTACTGCGTTGCATATTGTATGAAGCTTCGAACCACTTCGACAACGTTAAAAGCAATTTCTTACCATTATGTTGAATAAAGTATTCAGTTCCAGGTTATTTCGATCGGCGAAGTTATCAGGCAGATACATTACCTACCCACCTACGTTTTACGTTGTCGCAAATAGACGAATAATGCATTATTTATTTGCATTACAAAAGCTCGAACAAACGCGCCATTAGTTAAACGACAAATCATGAGGAAAATGTATAAAAAATTACAACAAGCAAACAACAAAGATCTGAGTGGAAAAGAAATTGAAATAGACAGTACTGAGAACTGAGTGACAGAATTTTTATGCGCGCTTGGTACAGCTACTGACAAAGAAACCGCACTAAGCGCAGCAAATAGTTGTTGTTTCTATTCAGCCAACATCAACAAGTTAATGTGAAAAAAAAAACTATAAGTCTTACATAAAATCAAGTTTCAGCAGCTGGGAGTCCATGTCGAACTGCTTAGTTTTCTGAAGGTCTACAGACTCGCATCCAATTTCAACAACTTTCAAAATGGATCATTTTCGAACCATACAAAGAATCTTATCTAAAATCAAATGCCGTTGCGTTGGTAATAAAAAATAAACTCACAATTCGTCAATATTTTGCAACGACGTTGTTTCATAGGATTGAATAATAATTGAGGATATTGAATTGTTAATATACAAAATTTTCCAGACCAGCTTTTTAACTGACCTCATGCAGGACAATGTGTTAATAAAATGCAAACAGGCGATCTTCGCTGCGACTGACGGATGCGACGGATGTGCATACTGATATATTGAATAAGTGTCCTGAAACTCGTACAATGGTCTTCAAGTACTTTAAAGCCCGCACAAACAAGCAATGATCGCTTTCTATTAGAGCAATTGATATCGTGGAACATCCTCCTGGTTCAGAATGGGCCACGTGCTTCGTTTCTCAGGACTCCAGGTGAACTCTGAACAGCTACTGACTAATGCCATTTTACGGTTCCCGATAAACATATCTACCGCCGTAACAATCATATCAATCAACGGGGCAAATTCGTAAAGTGCTATCAACAATCTCAAATTCCTATTGATCGTCCACCCCGCCAAGTCGAGCAAAAAAGCGACACTTTTCTCGAAGCAGTGCAGACCATTTTCGACCCCCTACAACTTCGGTAGGCCAGGTATTAATAAAAACTAGAAATCGTAACTTATCCGATTCAGGATGCTCCAAATTTCGAGCTCATTCTTGCATTCGGTCATTTGGTTAAATTGTAACGGGTTTGACATCATCCGCGAACTACGTGGCAAACTGACGTCACGCAAAAATCCTACATTGCGCAAGCAGAGTTTGTCGCGCTATTAGCATATATAATACGACATCCCGTCATCAATCGTTGAAGGAGGATTTTCCCTCTTATATGGAATATCTTTTCGTTCTCGGCTATACTTGTGGGTCAGACTGCTACTTTATTTATTTGGTAATTCCATGGCCCTCAATTTTTTTATACACCTATTATTTTCCTCCGAGAAACACAAAAAGAAGACTTTGAATTTCAATAGTGTTATTTTTCCTCATTATCAATATTTCTATTAACACACTTAAAATACACACAATTTTTTTTTGTTTGGTGGGTAATCATACAGTGAGATGTCCGATGAGATGTTATGAGTGAGATGCTGTGCTCACGTTATGACCATTTTGCGGTATCTGAGTTGGGCTCGATTTATGTCTATTGAGCCGCCGCCGCGCCGGCTCCGTTTTTAGATGACATATTTTATGAATACCATGATAATTACGGACCAATAAAATATTTTCTTATATTCAAGCATTTTTAATTTTTATTTCTTACTACAAACCTACATTAAAAATGACCTACCTTCGTTCATAATACATCACACCTTGTTCACCCGAAGGATTGGGCAGAGATGTACTAATAGTAGACCTACATTTTGCCAGTTATACCATGTATGAAGTAATACTAGTCGAGTCTATCAACCGCGCACAGATCTAGCCTCCGGGCTGCTTCTGAGAAATTCCAGATAGAAAAAACAATTACACTGCCCGACCTGGAAATCGGATCTAGGAACTCACGCTCAGTAATAGCGCTTGCGACCACAAGACCAACAAGCCAGTTTTAAATAAATTCAAATCGAGGGTTTGATACAAAACTAACCTCATAATTGAATAGAAAATCAAAGAAAACAGAAACCCCACAAAATAAGTTGATAATTTTTATTTCCTTTGACTTTGAAAGTACGACACCCTCTTTTATAAAACAAAATTTAATACGCAAAAGCGGTCCTTAAAAAAGTGGGAATTTTCCTTTGTAACAAAAGCAAACGGAAAAGTTTGCGACTGATTTCAAAATCAAATATTATTTTTTCTTTATACTACATTAAAAAGAAACAATAGTACAAAGAGAAACCATAAATATATTATGCAAGGCTCGAGTCAGGTGTCCGGGAGTAACTTATCGAGTCCGGGAGGTTTCTTTCCAAGGTTAAATCTTGTAAAACAAAGACCGAGAGAACAATGTTAGTGTTTTTGCGGGAGTACCTAATGGGGCGAAACAGGGGACGAAAGTTCGATGTTGTTGCGAAGTAACTTTTATTTTTTTAATATTTCATAAACACTTCACCATATTCTATCAACACAGAAAGGTACAATTACCGTGTATACTTGAATCACTAATTTAATTAACTCAAAACATCCACTAATGGCTTTCACAATAGCCATGCGCAGAGTAATTGTTGAGCCACATCGCGGGCACTATCACCTTAGAGATAATCGATTGAAGGAGTATATTATTATGCAGTTATCTTAACTCACGTTTGCCTCAAGCACAGATTAGATAATAGTTACTGTGTAACAGATACATCACTCCTATACAAACGCGAAAATACCTACGCTATATTACCCTAAATTTTTTATAATTATCCCGGACGTTAGCTGCAAGCAGAAATATACCTTCTGTCCGCGCATCGAGAATCGAGGACGCTTTGCTCACTACAAGATGTGTTGGGTGTACAAAGATAATAAAATGAACAAAACAATAGAAATAATTAAATAATTACATATTTTATAATCAAACTAGCTGCTCCCGTGCGATTTCACCCGCTGCTTGGCTCCTATTGGTCGGAGCGTGATGATACATAGCCTATAGCCTTCCTCGATAAACGGACTATCTAACACCAAAATATTTTTTCAATTCGGACCAGTAGTTCCAGAGATTAGCGCGTAAACAAACAAACTCTTCAGCTTTATAATATTAGTATGGATATATCTTTGTTAAAAGGAGTAGCAGCTGCACGCAGCTTTTTTATTTAACTTTTCCTAGTTTTTTGGTCGAATTCGTACATATGTGGGGTTAATATTTTGTATTTAATTGATTATGTTTACGAGTCTATTACACCCTTTTATAAATGGCGTATTTTAATGAAAGCAGGTTTGCTAATTTGAAGAACCTTCCCATAATTGGCCTTAACGGCTAGTTTAAGGGCAGAATTTTATAAATATTTACTTTTGTGAACAGACCATGACCATTTATGCCCTAACCATGCCCATTTAATTCATATTTTAAAGTAGTATTTCATTTTCGATTTAATGGCGACGATAACGGAATCAACGAACTCCTCATCGGAACGTAATCATGTTGTTGTAAAGGACTGCTGTTTTTGATGGCAGGTTTGTTACCAAACTAACTTTGAACAACTCTACATCTCTCTTTTACATCCATTTTATGCTATCATACAAAACTGTTTGATACGCAACGGTGGTCCGTAGTAAAATGGGCATTCTCCTTTAGTCCGTAAATTGTAATCACGGCCGATTCGATTCGTTAAAATACATGGTCCTAATGATCTAATGATGTTTTTTTTTTCTAATTCTTCATGATAATTGTTGAAGGTCACACCTATCTGAAGGTCCTATCCTAATTTCGAGGTTTCGGCATTTTTACTTCGGGGCGCAGAATATCTACCGTATGAGCTCCGACCTTATTTTATAATTAATTGAATTTAGCTTTGAATAAGATGTCACGATCAGCCTATTATTCTGGTTTCATGTGCGTAATTACGCACATGAAACCAGAATAATAGGTTACTAGGCACAACATTATCTAATTTAGATAATGTTGTGGTGGTCATAGACAAAGATCGTTAAAGCAAAAACGCTATAAATGAATCAAACGCATCCCGGTGTGTGTGAATGATCTGCACAGGCACACCCAAACCAACTAAGTATTATTACAAACGACAATTTTATACCATTACTGCAAACCGAAAACGGCGCTTAGCAAGTTATTACTTATGTGGCAACTGATGAACAATGGTGAGGGTCGACCTTGCCAGATAGAGGGGAATACCTTAGTAAAAAAATTCTACCTAAACATCTCTCTCCCTCCTCGAAACCCTAATTCTATTCAAGAATCCTACAAAGTCTAATCCTAGCAGAGCATACTTATAGCATCAAGTGGTCTGCAAACAATCGCAATCATAGCTGCATAGGCTATTACTTTAGCAAACTGCGAACATAAATCTTTAATCTAATTCAGTCAAGTTCTAATAGAGTCAAGTTCTTCCAACTAAACAGACAGCTGTGCTGCGCTACTTCTTCTTCCCAGCTAAAGCACTAAGAAGTGAAAGAGTGGTCGTTTTTGGGGGACTATCTTATGTAACTTTGACCTTCAAAAAGTGCAGATTTTCAGCCCAATTTGAATAGATGAATTTTTATTTTGATTGAAATCCGAAACGACTCATCGGTACGCATAAAAGTCATTTGAGCCTAGACGAGCTGCATCGATCCGGAAGCTGACATACCTACATAACGTGTATAAATGCATGTCAAGATTGTTTTGCGCAGTTACCGCTGGGCCCGTCAAGCTTCCACGAGGTGCGCAAGCCTCACGGGGCGGAAAGGGGTGCGGGCCGATGAAATGCATAAATCAATAACCGCGGCGCAACTCCCTAGGTATCCTACCACGCTAACAAACGACATAGTGCTCGTGTTACAGATGTATCTGACCGCCATTCTGTGTACAGTTATTACTCTTCCGCGGATGAACTTATATTGGTACACCGTATGTGTTACTTCAATATTGGGATGTAGGAATTCATTTGCACAAAGGCAATAGTTAAAAAGTCAAAGGTTCTATTCTCATTCGAAATGCACACAAAGAAATTGGGAATTAGCAAGAGCGTGCAGAGCAGTGTTAGTTTTTTTAGTTAATTGATAAAGTTACTATCTAATGTTAGTTGTATAAGTGCAAATTCTTAGCTATTGCAATGAATGCGGAATCATTATTGGTGAGCCTTGTTGGTTTACACTAAGAGCATACCACTCCTACGTATCCCACCTATATAGCCCAGCCTTTTCCCAATTATATTGGGGTCGGCTTCCAGTCTAACCGGATGCAGTTGAAAACCAGTATTTTACATGGAGCGACTGCCTATGTGAGCTCCACAACCTAGTCACTTACTAGGTAATACGATACCGCTCGGTAAGTCTGGCTGTCAGACTTTCGGGCTTCTGACTATCCGTATCGACTGTCAAAGATCCACGAATGACAGCCGGTACTAACGGCTTAACCGTGCTTTCTGAGGCACGGAGGAGTCTCTCTCGGGGGGTGAAGATGGTCACCCATCCACCGACCAACCCCGGCAAGCGTAGCTTAACCTGATGGATCAATTCGTGCGGCTGTTATTAATTAGCCACGACCTCCTTTACGTATCCCACCAATGAGTACTAAATTGCGAGACGCATGTCATGTAATAAAGTATTAACCAGCCGTCCATAGAAAGGCAGTAGTGTCGTTTCCTGCAATTGAGAGCAACTGCAGTGAACGGAATGGATAACTCAAACTGCAGGACGTTTATAATCATACTTGAATAGAAATAGGTCATAATGATCTCAAGACCGCACGCAATGTAACAGTCGCAAATTGATATCTTACTATAGTGAAATCAGTTACATAGGATTTTTCAACAAGAACTTTGTTTTCTAAAACAAAATATTTTTTTTATTGTCTTACGAAAAGAAAAGTTTGGCAATTATCAAAGTTTTTAATCACTTTTTGGCAAAATGGCGGGTCTATTTCGTTAATCAGATCACGGATTTTGAGTTTTAATGCTGCAAACGATTCGATTGGATCCGTATAGACTCCGTCCTTAACATAACCCCACAAAAAAATAATCCAGTGGTGTTAATTCACACGATCTGGCTGGCCACTTAACAGCTCAATTTTCTCAGTGGAATTTGGTTTGCAATAAATTGATCGTTTCATCGGCTGTGTGACATGTGGCACCATCCTGTTGAAACCACATGTCAGTGATATCCACGTCATCAATAATAAGCCAAAATTTATTAGTGAACATCTCGCGATAGCGTGATCCATTGACCTTAACCGCATTTCATGCCTCATCTTCGAAAAAAAACGGCCTCGTCACGCCTCCAGACCACATAACGCATCATACAGAAGTCTCAGAAGGACGATTACGTTGTCCGAAAATATCACGAATTATACGAAGTTTAACTTTAACAGAACCATCATTTTTATAGTGGATTTTAATTCGATTTTAGAGCGAAATTTAATTCATTGTAACAATTGCCAAAACATCTATTACGAATACGTCAAAAATTAAATGTCAAAACTGTGCTGTTGTTGGTGTTGCCCCTATTGAAAAACAAAGTTCTTGTTGAAAAACCCTTTACAATGTATACTTTTAAAGACTGAAAACTACAAGTACAAACACGCCTATTAGAAATACATACACAATACAATATTTAGAACTAAACCGGTAGAGTAAGGAAAAAACCCTACGTTATTTACGTCACAAGGTCACGTTCGTCCTGGTAGAGGGCCCTGAGGGTTTTTGAGCCATCATTATGAAGGGCGTAACGTTGAGTGCCGAGTAGCTGACGAGAGAACATTAAAAATATATTTGGAAAGTTTCAGATATGAGTCCAAGGTCAGGATTTGAAAATGGACCAACAACGTGATTTTGGTATGATCGTGATGTGCGGCCTAACCCATAGTGACTTAAATAGGCAAATTTGATACAGAAATTGCGGGCTTTCCCTAAATCTGACGAGTTTGTAAAGTCAGATTTAGACCATTTTTAAAAGGATAAGGTAACCTAATCCTGATAGTGAATATAAATGTATAAACAGTTGTTTATGGAGCAGAATACTTAGATCACTGCAAACCACTATTTAAAGCATTAAAGATACTTCCACTTCCTTGCCTTTACATTTTTGAAATATGTTTGTTTGTGAAACGATACTCTCACTTGTTCCCCGTGTATGAACACAAGTCCAAAAGAGTTGAAAGCAGAAATCCAGGACAATTACTTGTACCTAGCCAGAGACTGCATTTGTATAGCAGGAATGTAAATTGTATGGCAATCAAAATATTTAATAAATTACCACCACAAATAAGAATCTTGCCCATTAACAGGTTTAAGAAAACCGTATTTGATTGGCTTCTAGACAAATGCTTCTACTCAGTTGCTGAATTTTTTAATTACAAATTTTGACATGTATGTACAATTTTAATATAAATTTTATTTTTTCATGACTGTTTAGTAAGACATAGATAGTAGGTACCTTTCATTTTTGACATTTTGATTAGTGAATTTATATAGCTTTTTCTTTTTAATTAAATTCAATTAAATATTTCTACACCGGCAACGGTAGCATATGTGAAACTATTTTATATTGTAACATCTAACGGAGGATTTGATTTGAGTTTTGAGTTTTCTAAGACAAGCGGCCTTTTATCTATGTCATTTCATATTTTATTTTTGACCGTTTCAAATAGTCAATTGTTTGATAAATCTTAGATTCAAAACCACAATAACTAAAATTAAAGAAGACTTTCCACTTTTATTGTAACTACGAACTCGCACCTCTGCACTCGATACTGTTACTGAAATCGCTATTTTTAGTAATTGTTCGCAGACACAAGGGCTGTAAAGAAAAAATAAATAACAAAGGTACTTACGCCGATGGCTCCTTGGTTGCCGAGGAACGTCTTTTGCTTGCCATCGACCTGGCAGGCCAGCGAGTTCAGCAAGTAGATGGCGATACGTTGAACGAAGCCCTCCTGATTCACATCGGCGACCCCGTTTAAAAGGATCTGTACCACACGTTCGTACTCGAACAACTGAAAAAAAAATGTTAATTAGAAAAGTAAAACTAAACAAAACCTAACAAAAATGGAATGTATTACTTCATGTCTTTGTCGAAGTCCAAGTGCACTACTAAGTGCACTTTCAAGGATTTCAATCGTAGCTGCTACACGAGTTTACAAGACGGAGATTACGGTCGTATTTTCATTCTTTTCAGTAGAACCATCAAAATTTATGGTGTTTTGACGGGTTAATAAAGTTGATAGAAACCCTTCAATTCATTTACACCTACTACCATCAGTAAATTCAGTTTATTTTAGCGAGAAATTCCAACTATGCAAGGGTTCTTCATGATAAACAGCGACTGGGGTCAATTTAGATAGGCAGTCACTCCATGTAAAATACTGGTATTCAGCTGCATCCGGTTAGACTGGAAGCCGACCCCAACATAGTTGGGAAAAGGCTAGGCTGATGATGCTGATGATGATGGTGAATGACAATTTAGTTCGAATAAAGTGTTTATGTTGTGAATAATGCATAATGGCCATCGGTCAGGCCGCCTAATATTCGTTCGACATTTAATTTGTCATTTAACTGTGATGAAAATGTCACAGATAGCAATAAATCAATACTGGTGCAACAGGGCGGGAGGGGCCTGCGCGGGGAGTGCGCGGCGATCGGCCTCAGAAGGCCCGAAACTCTCGAAATGGTCCGATGGCAATTATAACGTGCATACTGCATATATCTACGTACGAGACTCTGCGACATTAATAATATCAGCCGGAAACTTCTATTCAACGTGAGCCTAAGGGGCATTCGGGATAGCGAGACTAAATTGAAAATGTTCGTAACGTATATTGAAGGCATTGGGAAACTGGTGGTTTTTTTTTATTAAGGTGAAAGGCCAAGTTAACCCGCGAAGTTCAATTATTTTACATTTTTTTGCAATTTGAAGGTCAGTTTTACGTTAGTCAAAATATGAGTCGCAGCCGTAACTGGTACTTATTTACATAGCTATTATCATTAAATTCACTGATCACTACCCTCTAAATTCATATAACCCTACGGAATGAATGGCTAATTCAAACTTTTTTCTTTTGAGGGTTAGAAATCATCCAATGACTTTTCCCGCTCTGGGTGGAGCAGAACGGAGTGTCAGACTTTTACTGACTAAAACCCATCCATGTTCCTTCATTAGTCCTTTATGTTCGGGGGTAACGGTAACCCTTTCGGACAATCCCGCTTACGCCAATTCAAAGTTAGAGTTGTATCGATGCTTCTTATGGTTATAATTCTATAAATATGTAAGTACATGTTACGACCACGAATAATATTTTGATCAACGAACAACCTGACACTGACCTGTAAATTACAAAAAAAAACCTATCTTCATCCATCCTCCTAAATATTAACATCGCAAACTTGATGCAGATTCGATCTAATGGATTTTAAAACCAATCTGAATAACACCGATCGCTTCCAGAAAAATCGTAGAAACGGTCTCATACAGTTTACGATATCCGAAATATTCCGGTGGTACCCTACCTGCCTACACCCCTTTGCACATTATGACTTTATTGAATGAATATACAGGGTGAATTTGAATTCATGGGCAAAATTTTAAGGGGTCATTGTTTTCATCATTATGAACAACTTTTACTTTAGGAACAAATCCGGAATCGCGAAAAAAAAACATACATTACGCTCACATAACTTTTTTAGCTAACTTTTTTTCGCAATTCCGGATTTGTTCCCAAAGTAAAAGTTTTTAAATATTGCCAAGGAATTCAATTTCACCCTGTAGAACGATGGATTTTACGACAAGGAAACGAAGGTCGCAAAACAGTCAACACTTGTTTTACATCTAAGCATTATGAATAAATAATCCACACTAATATTATAAATGCGAAAGTAACTCTGTCTGTCTGTCTGTCTGTTACCTTTTCACGCCTAAACCACCCAACCGATTTTGCTGAAATTTGGTATGTAGATAGTTTGCATTCATGAGATGGACATAGGCATATTATTTTTTGGAAATTCAACCCCTAAAAGGGTTACAAGGGGTGGCAAAGTTTGTATGAGAAAAATATTTTTATTGCACTGTTACATTTGAAGGGTAGGGTAGGTAGGGTAGGTAGGGTAGGTACGGTAGGTAGGGTAGGTAGGGTAGGTAGGGTAGGTAGGGTAGGTAGGGTAGGTAGGGTAGGTAGGGTAGGTAGGTAGGGTAGGTAGGGTAGGTAGGGTAGGTAGGGTAGGTAGGTAGGGTAGGTAGGGTGGGTAGGTAGGGTAGCTAGGGTAGGTAGGGTAGAGAGGGTAGGTAGGGTAGGTAGGTAGGTAGGTAGGGTAGGTAGGGTAGGTAGGGTAGGTAGGGTAGGTAGGATAGGTATCATAGTTAAGACAGGACAACTTCTGTCGGGACAGCTAGTCTATCCTACTACTATTATAAAGGCGAAAGTTTGTAAGTATGGATGTATGGATGTTTGTTACTCTTTCACGTAAAAACTACTGTATAGATTTGGATGAAATTTGACACAGAGATGGTTTATATCCTGGATTAACACATAGGATATTTTTTATCCCGGTAGAACATTCCTGTGGGATAATTTCCGACCTCCACGCGAGCGAAGCCGCGGGCAGAAGCTAGTATAATATATAAAAGAAAGTCGTGTTAGTTACACTGTTTATAACTCAAGAACGGCTGAACCAATTTGGCTGAAAATTGTTGGGGAGGTAGCTTAGAACCAGGAGACGGACATAGGATAGGTAGGGTAGGTAGGTAGGTAGGGTAGGTAGGGTAGGTAGGGTAGGTAGGGTAGGTAGGGTAGGTAGGGTAGGTAGGGTAGGTAGGGTAGGTAGGTAGGGTAGGTAGGGTAGGTAGGGTAAGTAGGTAGATAGGTAGGGTAGGTAGGGTAGGTAGGTAGGTAGGGTAGGTAGGTAGGTAGGGTAGGTAGGTAGGTAGGGTAGGTAGGTAGGGTAGGTAGGTAGGGTAGGTAGGGTAGGTAGGGTAGGTAGGGTAGGTAGGGTAGGAAGGGTAGGTAGGGTAGGTAGGATAGGTAGGGTAGGTAGAATAGGTAGGGTAGGTAGGGTAGGTAGGGTAGGTAGGGTAGGTAGGGTAGGTAGGGTAGGTAGGGTAGGTAGGGTAGGTAGGGTAGGTAGGGTAGGTAGGGTAGGTAGGGTAGGTAGGGTAGGTAGGGTAGGTAGGGTAGGTAGGGTAGGTAGGGTAGGTAGGGTAGGTAGGGTAGGTAGGGTAGGTAGGGTAGGTAGGGTAGGTAGGGTAGGTAGGGTAGGTAGGGTAGGTAGGGTAGGTATGGTAGGTATCATAGTTAAGACAGGACAACGTTTGTCGGGTCAGCTAGTACCTAAATAATACATAGAAACAATACTTAGGCGGTTATGTGGCGCATCGATGTCTGACAAATTCTATGAATGCCACTAACGACACACTTTCTTTTTGAGGTTGGGAAATCATCCTGACTTCTCCCGCTCTGGGTGGAGCGGAAGGGAGTGCCAGACTGTTACGGACTAAAACCCATCCATGTTCCTTCCTTAGCCCTTAATGGTCCGGGGTAGCGGTAACCCTTTCGGACAATCCCGTTTACCCGGCAACTAACGACACACTACAAAGCCGAACTTATTCTGCAACACGATGCGCGTAACATAACCACGTCAGTATAAAAAGGCGTCACCTTTGCGGGAGAAAGAAGCGGGCTGATAAATTTCACCAAGTTCAATATCAGCATCATCTTCGTCTTGCCCTTTTTTTTTTTTTTTTAAGTCTGGGAAATCATCCAATGACTGCTCCCGCTCTGGGTGGAGCGGAAGGGAGTGTCAGACTCTTACTGACTAAAACCCATCCATGTTCCTTCCGTAGCCCTGTATGTTCCGGGGTAGCGGTAACCCTTTCGGAAAATCCCGCTTACCCGGCAGGCTTGGCCCTGGGGGGCCCCTTCATATGCTGACATCTCTTTGAGGCGCGCGTGGAACATATACGCGCCGTACGGCACGGGTCTGGTGCTGATCGGACGGTGAGTCACCCATTACTCACCGCCCGCAGGCCCGCGCCTACGGTGGCCGGGAGTCGTCACGTGGCTCCCGACGCCCGGGGCGTCTCCTGCGGCGGCTGGGACGGGAGGACCTTTCTCTCTCCCATCCCGCTACCTCCTTCGCGAGCATAACTTTTTCGCAGAAGGAGGTGACTGCCTCCCACTCCCTCTCGCCCCGGACCATGGCTTGCACCAGGGCCGGGCGCGAGAGGTCGCCGCCGCCGATCGCCTCTACGAAGACACGGCGGTGCTCTGCCCATGCTGGGCAGGCCTGCCACCGTGTGCTCTATCGTGTCCTCTGAGCGATCCTCGCAGTGGTGACACCCGGGCGTTTCCTCCCGCCTGATGATGTGCAGGAACCTCCCGAAACATCCATGTCCGGTGAGGACCTGCGTCAGGCGGTAGGTGAGGGCGCCGTGACGCCTCTCTAGCCACTCCTCAAAGAGGGGCCTTACCGCCACTATCGTGGCGTGCCCTGCGCTGGGTTGCGACAGTCGCTGATTCAAGGCCGCCATGAGATCGCGCCGGAGGTCCGTCCGCTCCGCCGCAATTTGCTGCGGAAACGGAGTTTCCCCCCGGCTTAGTACCTCCGCGCGCCACTCGAACAGGCGCGCGAGGACTATCGCCTCCAGATCCCACGGCGGCAGTCCGGCAAGGAGGCTTGCCGCCTCGCCCGAGATCGTGCGGTACCCCCGGATAAGCCGTATGGCTACCACCTTTTGGGGCGCGTTCAGATAATGGGCGGCTCGCCGCCGCAGTGAACGCGCCCACACCGGGGCCCCGTAAAGGGCCATGGACCGCACGACTCCCGCGTAAAGCCTCCGGTTCGTCTTGCCCTTGACCTAAGCTACTAGATGTCAGCGCAACACGCCTCTCAATCCCATTCCCCGCTGTCAGCACTTTCATTCACTGCCTTCTTCACAACATCCCTTACACAATCCCTCCATTTTCATACAACGTGCAGCTGCAATGGTGACATTAATTTAACACACGGTCAGGGCTAGTGCCCATTAATCATATTAATGTTCTTTGGTTTATCTAAATCGCAAATTGAAAAAAATATTTTTCACACAACTAAATAATAAAATCAATTCGCCTACTTTTTGCAGTTGTTTCATCCTATTCGTTTGAATTTCATTGATGCGAAAGTTATCCGTGACAGTTCTTTAAGTACAGGGAGGTTGCTCTAAGATGCTATTTGCAAAAATTTTAAATAATAACGTTTAATGGAAATATAATGTATGTAAAATTAATGTCATCATTGTAGCGCCACGTTGTATATTCATCAAATTCAATAAAAACTCCATAAATAAATCTCCACACTGCGATAATATAGCGGTGACCATTTAGTTACAACGATCGCCACGATGCTCTCGCCCGTAGTTATTACGACCAACAACAAACACTCAACTTTACAAAACTTACCACGTCAGATGGGATCTTGAACTGGCACAGAGTGAGGCATCCATTCCTCATCATGGTATCATCTCCGAGATGTGCCTCCATGCCATCGAGCAGCGCGGTGATGATGCGCTTCTTCAGCTTGATGCCAATGCGATCTTTTTCTTTCCCCTTGACGATGTAGAACAGTGTGGCACTAAAAAGTGCATAAAAACTTAAGTCTTTGACAAATATGTATAGGTCTGAGAGAATCTTAATGCCAGACAGATAACTTCTCGTATGTCATTCCAGATGTTCTATGAAGTGCCAAAATTGAATACCTACCTAAGCTTTTATTATTTCGCATTTTCCTTTGATATGCAAGTGACTTCATAGTAAAATAGAGAATGTAAATATAAATAGGAGGCTGATAGCGCTTACGCATGATTAGGCCTTAAAACCTATTCTATTCATACTAGTTAGGAATTCCAGACCGAAGCTAAAGTTTGAGATGAAGCAATCTAGGTTATCTAGGACTTACAGGAAAACCGTTTACTTCCGGCCCCTCGATGTCCTAGATACTCCAAGGACTAGGTATTGATCGAACCAACTGCGACGGTGCATACCTATTCTACAACTAGCTGAAAAATTTTATCCAACCATTTTCAAAACTTGTTGGTAACTTGTTACTTCCACGGTTTATAATATATGTGTGTGGACAGCACAATTTTTTGTTTTATAGACCTTCAATCAAACCCAAACTCTCCAAAGTTTGAGAATATAATAAATGCAATATTTATTAAAGAAAAATTGATGTTTATTTTTAATCTTTTGTAATACCTAACATACTTAAACAATGCTCATACACCGGCCACCGCGGCGTCCTTGTTGATTATAAAAAATGTTATATCACAGTCCGGTGTTACGTCAGCAAAGAATTCTCAAATTATACGAGAAATGAAAAATCCTTAAGAACTACGTACCTTCCTGATATCTGAATGTGCTTCTCCGTGACGTGCTGGTCCATAGCATCGAGGACGACGCACAAGGCGCGGCCCACATACGCATTGTTCTCATAGCGGAACAGATAATACAGGTCGTTGAGGACCCGAGTCAACATGGCTGGCCTCTCCATGTAAGCGCGAGCTGCAGTAAGGATCTGCTCTTCGTTAGCATCGCCAGTGATCTAAACAAAAGAAAAGAAAATTCAAATAAACTTAAAGAAGGTAACAGTCAGTCGGGAAAACAAGTCTTTCTTTCGTTATGATATTCAAACCTAAATACACGATGTTAAGTGGTCCTGATCACACAACGCCTTTCCAATTGCCTGTAATTACACTACTCATATCCTTCAAGACGTAGCAAAGCTAAGCTGCTTGGCGGCAAAAATATGTATTATATTACGGTTACTAACTTCCGCCCGCGGCTTCGCCCGCATAATATGTGGACAAATTATACACATAAACCTTCCTCTTGAATCACTCTATCTATTAAAAAAAACGCATCAAAATCCGTTGCGTAGTTTTAAAGATTTAAGCATACAATCATAGGGATATAGGGGCAGAGAAAGCGACTTTGTTTTATACTATGTAGTGATAGTTCTTCCTTAGACGAGTCCCTAAAAAAAGATTAACTCACCAAGATTTTTCTAAATATAAGTATAAGAAAGCATAAACCTATGCCTTGTTATGGTAATAACGAAATAAGGTTAATAAAGAGATCAATCAATTATCTCTTTGTTGCATATTAATCCTGTGCTACAATCAATCATTGCCCTTATCAAAAGAATAAAAAAATGAAATATGTTAAAAGTCAAAGTATTATTCATATTAAGTTATCTAAATAACCTTTCAATTTATCGTTGTCACCAAAAAAGAAAACCCGATCCTAAGGAGTTTATCCCCTGTTTCGCCCCTTAAGGGAACTCCCGCAAAAACAATAACATTGTTCTCTCGGCCTTTGTTTCACAAGATTTAACCTTGAAAAGAAACTTCTCGCACTTAGTAAGTTACTCCCGGACACCTGACTCGAACCTTGCATATTTATGGTTTCTCTTTGTACTAATATTTCTTTTTAAAGTAATAGAAACAAAAAAATATTTATTAGTATTTTGTTTTGAAATCAGTGGCTAACATTTCCGTTTGCCGTTGTTACGAAGGAAAATGCCCACTTTCCTAAGGACCGCAATTGCGTATCAAAATTCTTTGTATGATAGCATAGATTGGATATAAAAATGAGGTGTTGTTATACTTTCAAAGGAAATAAAAATGATCTATTTTGAGAGGTTTTTGTTGTTCTTTGATTTTCTATTCTGTTGTGAGGTTAGTATTGTAACAAACCCTTCATCAAAAAAAAGCAGTAGGTACTTGACAACAATACGTTTTGAATTCACATAAAACTACCTCGTCGGTCTAGTGGTCGCAAGGGCTACTACTGATGGCTGTTCAATTTCCAGGTCGGGCAGTATTATTGGGGTGTTTACCTGGAACTTGTCAGTACCAGCCCGGAGACTAGATTTGTGCCCGGTTGAAGCCAATAGGCACGCCCCTTATTACATGGGACAAACATAACAGGCGAAATGTGGGTGTACTATTGGGTCATCTCTGCCATTCCTTTCGGTTAAACAAGGCGTGATGTTTTATGTACAGACGCCAGCACATCAAGCTATCCCTAACTGTCAAATTTTCTCAATTAAAAGTAAACCTTATCAAACTCAAACTCAAAACTCAAACTCAAAGTATTTATTTCAAATAAACCAATTACAGGCACTTTTGAATTGTCAAGGTGTCGGTCAGTCCGAGAAATGAAGCTAGTTGCCCATTCCAAAGGAGTAGGTACCTATGGAGAAGAACGGGCAAGAAACTCCATGGACACTCTTTTAAAACAAAATATGGTTACAAAATATTGGTTACATAGTTCATATTAATATTATACATGTGAGAACGATGCAGAACGTTAAAAGCATCAGATATAAAATATGTAAAAACTATTCAATAATTAAATTAAAACAAGCCTTAGCCGCTAAGAGATGACCAGTCTCTACTGACAGCGCCCGTTCACGAACATGACGCATATATTAGCACCATTCAGCTCAACCATTTTGAAGGGAGCTAAATGATCCAACACACACGCCACCATCAGCGAGACATTAAAGTGAGCATGGCATACTCTCAGCCGCCAGGGCATATTCAAGTCAATGAAAGACGCACCCAGAGACTGGTCGCTTTATAGTAGGTACATAGTACTCACATATGTGCTAAGCAGTTATACAATATTAAGAGATTGAATTTATACAATGCAAAGATGTTTTTTTGTTGTTGTTGATCTTCCGCAGCTCCAACAGTTTTCAGTAGTCTAATAAATTAGTTGATGCGCCCTTGTGGAGCTGGACTAGCATTGACCCAAGCATTTTTATCAGCAATGTAATCTCCCAATTTATAATACGCTTGGCTGCATAGTGTGCGTTTTATACAAGTTTTAAATTTTGTTTCATTAAGTTCCAGAATGTGGGGAGGTATTTTATTGTAACATTTTAAACAGTACCCCATGAAAGATGAATCTACTTTAGCCAGCCTGAAACCTGGTTGAACTAATTGGTCCCTATTTCTAGTGAAATAGTTGTGTCTTTCACCTCTTTTACTAAAAAGATGCAGATTTTTCCGTGCGTACATGATGTTTTCATAGATATATTGACAAGGTAGGGCAGACCGGGGCTGGTTGCCTATGGGGGTAGGTAGACTAACGAATAATAATTCTAACTGTGTACGACTATTGCATCATCCGATCGCGTAGGCGACACACCGCCCGCGTGCCCGCAAGTGTCCCGTGGCGCACGGGCGTTGTTGCACGTAAGGCAGGAGCTGTGCCGAATTTTCGAAAATCATACCACGTAAGTAAATATTTCATTTCACCTATTTTTCATTCCTACACCATGTGTCTAGTTAATACAACATTTATTATGAGTGTTACAAATTCTTTTGTACTTCTATTTGGTGTGTATTAGTGTTCTTTCTCGAAATAATTATTCCTTTTTTGTGGGTGCAAGTTTAAACATGAAAATGGCGTCTGGGGTTGGTTGACTTTTTGGCTGTGGGGCTAGTTGACTAGTTGGTCAACCAACTCCATTCATTTTAGTCGGAAATAAAAGCAAGTGTTAGTTATTCTTGTTATTGTTTTTTCATTACAGAGCCATGAGGACATACATTAGGAAGACGAACCGTGCCAAAATACCGAGGGACATCATAGAAATTATATTTTAAGACTGATTGTTACTTTTATTGAAAGTTTAATTGTTTAAGTTGAACCAAAGGAGGTTTTTTGATAGATGTTTTGCTTCATAACACAATAAATATTTTACTAGAACCGTCTTGTACTTATTTTTCTACTTTTTATTTACATTAAATAAATAATTAAGACATTTATCTTGTCAATCACTGGGTAGGTCAACCAGCCCCTAGGGTATAGTCAATTTACCCCGGATAAGGGGTAGGTAGACCATAAGGAGGAGGTGTTGTAAAATTATTGATAAAATCATGTAGATTAAAGTATTCTCAACTTTCTTCACATACATATTTAGTTTAAAGTGCTATTAATTAAATATTAAAACTCATAAAGCTATATGCATTATAACCAATTAACAGTTTCACAAAAAATCAAAAATTAGTCAACTGGCCCCGGTCTACCCTACAGTCATGATGTTAATAACCTTAAACCGTTCCCTTAGAGAATCGCGCCTACGAAGATTATAAATGGCTCTGATAGCTCTTTTCTGCAGAATAAAAATAGACTCGATGTCTGCAGCTCGTCCCCAAAGTAAAATACCGTAAGACATAATACTATGAAAATAACTAAAATAGACTAGCCTCGCGGTATCTACATCAGTATACTGACGGATCTTTCTGACAGCATATGCTGCAGAACTTAGCCGTCCTGCAAGAGATGTTAAATGAGGACCCCATTGTAGCCTTGAGTCGAGCGTGATCCCCAGGAAAACAGTTTTATCGACAAATTCTAGTTTCTCTTGATTCAATACTATCTCACAATCACTACTTTTTACATTTGGTAAAGAAAATCTAATGCACTTCGTTTTTTTTCCATTTAATACTAAATTATTTGCAGTGAACCAATTTTGGACCTGCAGTAGGGCGTTATTTACGTCGTCAAAATTTTTTGCACGTCTATCTATCTTAAAAATTAAAGAAGTGTCATCAGCAAATAACACCATTTGTGGTTGATTTTTTAGTAAATGGAGAAGATCATTTATGTATACTAAAAAGAGGAAAGGACCCAATATAGAACCTTGTGGCACACCCATTTTTACTTTTAAACCGAGTGAATTGACACCTTTTATTTGAACTTGCTGTTGTCTATCGTTTAAATAAGATTTTACCAAACTAAGCGCAAGTTTTCCAAGTCCGTAATGCTCTAGCTTCAACAGCAAGGTTTCGTGCTCAACGCAATCAAATGCCTTGGAGAGGTCACAAAAGATTCCGATGGCGTCTTGAGCCTCTTCCCACGCATTGTAAATGTGTTTTAATAAGGTCACACCAGCGTCAGTTGTACAACGTCCTTTGGTGAAACCATACTGTTGATCGTTAAGTATTTTATTCGTGTTAAAATGATTAAGCATTTGATTAAGCATTATCTTTTCAAAGATCTTGCTGAAAACCGGCAACACGGATACGGGTCTATAATTATTGGTGTCTTTACTGTCCCCGGATTTGAAAAGTGGTATTACCTTGCTGTATTTCATTAAATCCGGGAAGATGCCTTGATCCACACATAAATTAAATATGAAGGCTAAATAAGGTGCTATCGTCTCAATGATCGAGGTACAGACTTTACTGGACATTCCCCAAAGATCTTCGGTTAATTTGATTTTAATTTGTTTAAAAGTTTCAAGTACTATTATGGGGTTAACATGCTTAAAGTTGAATTCAATTAGGCAGGCTGAAACGTTTGCCTTTAATAAATCAAAAGAGAGGGAAGGCGAGGAATTTAGAGTTTCAGTAGTTTTTAGGGGAATACTGGTAAAGAAATTTACAAATTCTTGAGCTACTTGTTTGCTATCACAAATGGAACCACATGACGTCTCCAGTACGTAATCAGAACTATGTCTTTTGCTCCTGTTCGTTTCGTTATTGATAATTTTCCAAACCGTCTTTATTTTATTTTCAGCTGATTTAACCTTGTTACTAATGTATTTCGCTTTAGCTGCTTTACAAGTGTTTTTAAAAATTCTTGAGTATGTAGAAACATACTTATTAAAAGATTCTGTGTTAATAAAAGGCTTAAGGCCATAAAGCTCGAAAAGTCTTTCCCTACTTTTCCTGAGTCCTTTAGTGGCCCAGTCACTAAATATAAATTTAGGGTTGATACTTTTAGTGGTCTTCTTGAAACAATTATTAAATTCGGTTTGCACTACCGTAAAGAATTCTTTATATAAAATATTAATATTTTTCAAAGAAAGTTCCTGATCGCTTAACTTACAATTTAATGTGATATTAAATTTATTTAAATTAACAGATGTTATTGGTCTGGATTGTATTTCGATTTTTTGTATAGGTGTGTTGGACTGAAAAGTTACAGTTTGACCACTGTGATCAGAAGGGAGATAATTAATGATGGATTTATTTAAATAGTCGCAACAACAAAAAACATTATCAATGCATGTAGCAGTAGACATAGTTACTCGGGTTGGTTCTACAAACACATTTGACAAATTAAATGATTTAAACAAATTTAATAATCTACTCGTATTTGAATTATTTTCTAAAATATTAATGTTAAAGTCCCCACAGATAACTACTGATTTATTACCAATAGCAAGTTTTGCCAAAACATCTTCCATTACTGCCTCAAATATCGGATAGTTTTGATAATTAGGGGGTCTGTAAACACACACTATAACATGCTTATCGAGCTCAACACAAGACAGTTCAATGCTATGCTCAACCGATAGTTCAACTATGTCCTCACGGGTTTTTGATTTAATACAACTTTTAATTAGGATTAGTGAACCACCACGCAGCATTGATTTACGGTTAAAGCAACTGGCCAAACTATAATTCTCGTAGTTAATTAACATTTCATAATCTTTTAACCAGTGCTCAGTGAAACAAATAATGTCATACATTGTTTTTTCCAAAAACAATTCAATCTCCAAATGTTTGGAAGAAAAACCTTGAATATTTTGATGAAATAATGTCAAGGATTTCTGTTTCTGCTTAGCCCCTTTCTTACAGTTAGTTTTGGTGCTAGAAAATACCTTTTTATTATTAAGTGAAATTATATTGTTAGTGGTATCTTCTGTTGTCTTACAAACTAGTTTAAATTATTTGAGCTAACCACACTAACATTAGTACATTTACTAAATGTGGTGCTAATTGAAAAAGACTTCGACATACTAATTATGTCTGGGTTAATATTAAAAGCTAATAGCTTAGCTATTTGACGTCTAAAACTAATGGGCAGATACACAGTATCCCTAGTCGACCTTAGTTTCTCAACAAAAATGTTGGTGTCAAAAAATATAAACTTGTCACTATGGTGACTCACTAAGAAGTGCATGTAATTATTTAACATGTGAATCTTATATCTTTGCAATAAAGTTAAAATACTATCAAAGAAATTTGACAGATTGTGGTAACTTGATGTGCTGGCCTCTGTACAAAGGTATGTCATTCTTAATGTACGTTTTTACCTATGAGAAGTAAAAATTTAAAATGCTTGAATATTAGAATGAGATATTTTATTGGTCCATAATATCATCATATTCATAAAAAATTTCATCTAAAAACGGGGTCAGCTGCTCAACAGACAATCCTAATTAACATACCACAAAATGGTCATAACGTGACACACACATACAGCATCCCACTGTTTGATTACCCATCAAACAAAACAAAGAAATTCTTTCTTTTGTCAACTTAAGAAAGTTTTCTTATAAATAATTGTTATTTTTAACTCTGTTAACTAAAAATAATAAAAACGAGGAAAAATTACACAATAACTGTGTGGCGGTGTAATAGCGGATGGATAAAATAAGAAATGGGTATATTATAAGCCATTGTCTGAAAGTTGCACCGATGTCTAAAAGGTTGTGAGGAAATCGGTTGTCATTGTGATCTTCATTCGCCGGCGCTTATTCCTATTTATTGGGGTCGGCGCAACAATGTCTGTTTCTTCCATACTTCTTTATCATTCGTCATCTCAGTATTCACTCCATTTCTAGCCATATCTTCTTTCACAAAGTGCATACATTATTTCATTGGTCTTCCCCTACTCATATAACCATCGATATTTATACCCAAACTAGCACTTTGCCCGCGGCTTCGCTCCCGCGGTCTTTCCCGTGGGACCCGTTATTTTTCCCGGGATAAAAAGTAGCCTATGTTACTCCTAGAAAACTAAGCTTTCCAACGGTGAAAGAATTTTTTAAATCGGTCCAGTAGTTTCGGAGCCTATTCATTTAAAACAAACGAACAAAAAATCAAATCTTTCCTCTTAATAATATTTATACCCAAAAGAATACAAATTAGTATAATAAACAACAATATGCTGTCATTCAATTCTTATTATTTTAGGTATCATATTTTCCTCTTAGGGAAGTGGTTGGATGTAACAGTCACTTCCAATATTATTTTTATATTAGTGCATATTAATTTTATCTATAAAAATAGTATTGTTTTGGAATAAGTAAGTCATCATCTTCCTGCCAGTGTCTCAATCTATTTGGGGTTGGTGCAACATCTCTTTTAGTCGCACCCCTTGATAGTCACACCCTTACTAGCCATATCATCTATCACACACTCCGTCCATCATGTCTTCCCCTTCTTTTATAGCCACCTAGATTCATACTCATTACCTTCCTCACATCTCCGCATTATATGCCTATTCAATGACAAAGGATTTGGTTACCTCTAAGGACATACAATGGTTTGACCTACTGTCTTGTATGGATGGTAGTGCTGAGTCACAATAGGCACTTGCATGCAGGCAAGATGAGAATGCAACGGAGGATATGTGGTGCTTCGTTAATGGATAGAATAAGGAATAGGTATATAAGAGGAGTCTGAAAGTGACACCAGTGACTCAAAAGTTGTGCGTAAATCAGTTGTCATGGTATGAGCATGTTGAGTGAGGGATTATTGAATATGTTGTTCGGAAAGTTTTGGGCATGAATATGGATGTTTGTACGAGTAGGGGCAGACCAAAAAAACGATGGATGCTCTATGTGAAAGAAGATATGGCTAGTAAGGGAGTGACTACCGTGATGACTACTATACTAATGAAGAAGTATGGCAGAAACAGACTAAAGTAATTACAAGCACATGAACCATTTGGTATAAACAGGTTGATATCTGTGAACTCATGGCATTTTTTTTATGTTAATGTTGGAAATTTTGATTGATTTCATTGTTGAACCCTAACTTTACTCCACACAAAAGGTGGTAACGTAACGGCCCTAAGAGGCCCCTTCCCAGATGCTATATATCTGTTTGAGAAGTGCATAGTCCCTGGAATGGCAAAGTATTGTCAATGCTTTCGGAGACGCAAATAACTTACCATCCTGTGGGCTGTTGCATTGTTTTCCTTACCTATAATTTAAAAAAACTGAACAAAATGAAGACACTTACCACTTTAGCTGGGATATCATGCCTCTTGCAGGCTCCATGATGAGTGCCATATAATCCAAGGAACTCCAGAGGGTGGTTTACGCGGCTCACAAGTCCAGGTATGTCGCAGCGGACCTCCTCAACAGTGTCTGAAGAAGATCCTTGGTTCACTTGAACAGCTGCCGCTCCGGTCCCCGCTAAATTTGTACCAGATATATCCAATGATTCCAATAGGTGTAGGCTCTCCACTAGTTGGGTCAAAACTTCATTAGGGGTGAAATATTTTCCATGCCTCTCATTGGACTGTGATATGTCCAAATGCCTCAAGTGGCGCATTCCTGATATCCAATCAATTAAATCTTGAGTCCAAGGGACAGCGTGCAGCACTAGGAATCGCAGATTGTTCATTTCGTTCAGCGCCCAGATGGAGCCGGCCGATGTGCACTCAGAGAGATCGAGATGAGTCAAGTGCTGTAGTGGCTTTAATAAGAGCAATGGGAATATTGCGAGACCTCGACGTTGGATTGTCAGTCTCTTTAAGTTTGGAGCATAGATGATATAGCCCCGCTGCCTATAGATGCCTTCATCCTGAGGGAAGCAGTATGTCAATGGACCAAATTTTAATGAGACTAGGTTCTGGCTGTTGGTACTTATAATTTCCAGGGATGCATGCGACAGATACTCGCATTGGTTTAATTCGACTTCAAAAGGTTGGTGCTCCATCATACAGCGTAAGCCTTCGTCAGTGATCCGGGAGTTTCGTAATTTCACGGTATTTAGCCTGGTGCGTAACTTATCGCGAAACACATTCGCAATATTATCATTGATGCGGTATTTCTTCTGATATGCGCGAATGAATTTCTCGCATACCTCGGCTGGTAAAATAACATCATCCTTCAGTCGTCGCCATCGGGTCTCAGGGTCGTAGTTGGAAATAGTATTAAGATTCACCACTATATAGTCCATACATAGATCAAAAAGACTGTCAGGATAGGAATCATAGGCCCCATCGCACAAAGTTATTCTATCTTCGTCCGTCATTTTGCTGAACTAAATTTGATCTTTCACTGCTTAGGGTAACAAAGGTAGGCCCGCGTTGGCACCATGTCGCGAATGTAACACACACTGATGAAAATTACCTCAGTCTGCTGTGATGACTGTTCAGAGATCTGTTAGGTCTCCCGACGAACCGGGACCTGCGCACTTGCTCACTGGGGAACGGACGGGCTAGCAGTAATTCGCAGTTTTCGCACAACGCAACAAGAAAGTCAATTGTTGTTTTTTTTTCACAGGCATAGACAAGTAAAGATCTCCCAGAATCATTTTTAATTGGTTACAACAAGCATAACTAGGCAATAAGTTCTTCGAACAGTAATCTAGAAACTCGATATATTGAAAATTTTGCTTTTAAATCCCTGAATTACCTAATATTGTTGAAAAACCAGAATATTCAACTTTAGTTCATGGTTAAAAATGTCTATCTTACCTTTTCATTTTCATATTGACAAAGTGAGAGAGCGACAGACAGTTTTGGATCAATAATCTGTAGTCGAACTGATTTTGACGGTCGGTGGCGCTAGTGTCAGTAGTTAGTGTCAATTTTGACAACTCAATCTCTGATAACTAGGCTTTTAAGACTTGGAAGACGAGATTCTCTTCACGGTATTCGTGATAAGTACGTATGTTGATATTTTTTAGTTGTTCTATTTATTCTAGTGTTTATTGATATTTTTATGTCTTGTTATTATTTACGTGTGGTGTCCTTGTATTGATGTTAGCGTATTATATTTTAGCTTTACCCATGGAATATATCCATTAAAAATACGGATTGCTGCGAAATTCCAGGTCCTTCATCTCCTATTTCCACAAATTCCTTGTCAACTGCCATGGTTTCGAAGCAGGCCGTCACCTTTTGGCCCCTCACCTAACTAAAGTAGGTATATAGTAGGTAGTATTCACTACCGTCCTGAGCTCCTCAATGAACTCTTCACTATATTTGAACCGCTCGCTACTAGAATCCTTCGCTTGCTCAGGTTTCAATACAAGTAGGTTCTCGCGCCAAGATCGATTTGCAGCCGTTTTTTTTTAATTTGTTTTGATTGCACTTGGAGAAAAAAAAGGGGGTCCTATATTTTAAGACTTGAGGCTTTTAAATTATGTAAATATTACCTATTGGTTATTGTAAAATGTTACTGTTAAAATTGTATTATTTGTACTTGAAGTTGCTAAATGAACTTTACATAATATTGTACGCACTTTGCCGATGTCATTCGATCTTTTTTGTTTAGTGTGCGTGTGCGGATTTCACAAAGACAGGGCACCATCTCAGATCAAATAAAAAGTCATTTGATCTGAGGGCACCATGTAGTAGTTTTGCTTTATTTTTGACACTTCCACTTTTTGTGGTTCATTTATAAATCGATTTTAATATTTTAACTGCATTATTATTTCATTTATAAAAAAAATGAGGAGTTAGCTTCTTTTCAGGCTATAACTTAACATTTTTGATTTCTCCAGACACCTTGTTTTTATGTTTTTTTCTCCATTATAAAGCACTTTGCAAAATCTCTTTTAAAATTCGGTAACATCATAAATCCTTCCTATTGAACGTGTTTGACACACCTTGAGGCCTTTTTCACTTGAGGTAATAATCATGGGATAAACCTAATACATACCTACTAAGTATTAACTCTGATTTCTGTTGACGATTTTGAAGATGAATAATTCTTCTTTTTTTGCTTGAAATTTTTTATACACATCGTGGTAACTTCCAATTTAAGTCTCCGATTTGAATTAATTAATGATGATAAAACTATTTATTTGGCTTATGTTAGTTCAACTCGCAGAGGCCCCTTAGAAAATATTATAATTATAAATGATGAGAAGGCACCCACAGACGATTATCCCTGTTTGCACTATAATAAGCAATTGCACCCAAAGGCAACCCCTTGTCGGTGCAGGACTATTGCAGAAAATGGGAACAAACACATTTTTGGCTATTGGGTTTATTGGCTATTATGGATACGGTAAATAAAACTATAGGCGAACTACGTCCTCTGCCTGACCAATGTAATATACAGTGAAACCTGGTTAAGTAAGACATCAAGGGACCTGCAAATTTGTCTCACTTATAGAGGTATACCACTTACCCAGTGTCTCAGATATCCAGGTACAAATAAATATCTGTCTCATTTAGAGGTCAGAATACAGGTTATTTCAGTTATAGAGGTGCGAGTATTAAATAAAATAAAGTATTATGTAAATATTATACATAATTTTTTATGTTTATTATTTAGAGGTTAAATGCATATAAAATTCACTCGCAGTCGGTAACTATGACGATAAAATGGAAGGAACAAATCCCAGATTATAGAGGTTTGCTTCGTCTCACTAACAGAGGCAATTCAGTGCCAAAGTGTTGGGACCTCAGCATGAGTTCCAGTTATGGAGGTTTCTCACTTATCCAGGTCCCACTTAACCAAGTTTCACTGTATATTATATATCTACACAATTAAAATTACAAGGGGTAACCTCTACCTATACTCAATAATGGGCCCCCGTAAATGGTCGCTAGCACATAGTGTTGAAGCGACAAGGGGGACAATATGTCCTGAGGTTCTTATGAGGAGTGGAGAGGTATTCCAAAACTTTCAGAACAATCCCAGAGCCCAGAAGATGGTCATGTGCCTATGAGCACTTCTGGAATACTTCCTTCCTCCGAGCACGTTTGCTCTTGCGACTCTCCACTCAAGCCGGCCAATAAAGACGAGAATGAGGTGGAGCTCTGTTCCTCGTCAGTGTTCACTCAAACTGGCCAATAAAGGCAAGCCAGAAGTGAGGAATAAGACTTCTCCTCGGAGACAGGGTCCGTGGGGTCGCTACTGCCCAACAGCTCGCCACTTGCTGCCATGCGGGTTTCCAGAGCCACGTTAGCCACGCCAGTATTTTTTTAGTTGTGTGTCCCACGTGATAAGATGGTCAATCAGGTCGTGTGGTTGTTTAGGGGGCTTATTATTGTTGCTTGAGGGCTCACTATAACTATATACAAATAAAAAAATATCCTAGTTACAATTTTAAGTAGGTAGTATAGGAGAGCTCGTGGCCAAGTAATAGCGGCTACACGGATCGATCCGTCAGGTTAAGCTATGCTTGCCGGGGTTGGTCTGTAGATAGGTGACCATTTTCAGATATCGAGACAACTCCAGTGACTCGGAAAGCACGTAAAGCCGTTGGTCCCGGCTGTCATTCGTGGAGCTTTGACAGTCGTTACGGGTAGTCAGAAGCTCGAAAGTCTGACAGCCAGTCTTACCAAGGGGTATCGTATTACACAGTTAGTGACTGGGTTGTGGAGGTCAGATAGGCAGTCGCTCCATGTAAAATACCTACTCGTATTCAGCTGCATCCGGTTAGACTGGCAGCCGACCCCAATATAGTTGGGAAAACGCTAGGCAGATTGATCGTATGTAGTAAAGACAAATGGTTTGAGTTTATGATATACAGGACGGACGGTATGTTTGACCTCAAGCTGGTTTTATGTTTGTTGACCCTAGCATTTCTTTGCTTGGTGTGTTCCCAGGTCTGCATCTAGGTCAAGATTAAAAACAAAGAAAGGTGGAAGGAAAGCTTGCTGAACATACGTCATATTCCTTCTTGTCAGTAACATTCACTACTAGAAAAAAGAAAGACAATACGTTTATTTGTGGAAAACATGATGCAGTAAAAAAAAAGAAACAACAAAAATAACAAGTTGTGGGAAATGCGTCACAACCGCGCAAAACGGCCATCGCTCAGCATTATGCGAGCGGGTAATGGGACGAAACTCTGGTAGCCTATTTCCTTGGAGCCTTAGGTTAAAATTACACCCACTGGCGCCGGACTTCGGGCCGCGGGCGCCTTGTATTTGCCGGATAGCATACAAACCAATTCTCGTCGTTTTACTATTAGACATTTTTGTAAAAATAGGGTTGGGAAATAATCTCATAGCACTTTAGCAAGGCGTTATGGTCACTCTATTAGTAAGTAAATTAAAAAAAACTTATTTACTTTATGTAACACCTCCAAATGTACACATGAATGCAATAAAGAATTTCAGTTTGAGTTTCTCTTTTAGTAAGTAGTTAGGTAGTTCTTCGTGGACAGATGAGACCACAACCAGCAACAATGCGGTGCTTTGGGAGAGGAGATTGTTGTTCGTTTTGTACCACCTTCTCTCTTCTTCTTCGACGCGAGTAACTTTATCCCCCGCTACTGATTTTCTTTTGTTAATTATTTAATGGTTAAAATGTTCTCCACAACACAACTATTGGGTAACACGTAGGTAGATACTGGTTGTTAGACTTCTGGCTACCCGTAAGCACAAAAATCTACAAATAACAGCCGGGACCAGCGGCACAAGTTGCTCTCCGAGTCACGGAGAGGTCTCAGTACGTAATAGATGGCCATCTATCCAAGAACCGATAGCGGCAAGCGTTGTTTAACTATAAATAGACCCGTGCGACTGTTTTAGCAATTTTACATGGAGACCCTCAAATAAAAACAACAGATTGATGAAACTTTTACCCAAAAAAAAAACTAGCTAACTGATAACACCATTCGGGTCACAGGGATGGGAGTGCGCTTATGTTTATGTGCACACTTTCGAGTACCGACCTACTCTTCTCACTTGCGGTCGATTCTGTAAAAATCTCACCGATAGATGATGTAAGCGAATTAAAAGATTTAACAGTCCACTTTAAAGTCACTTCACCTACATTTTCCCGGTGAGATTTTTACAGATTTTGGTGAGATGTAGCTATAGTGCTACAGCTACATAAGTACCTACTTCGATGTCCTTCGTTGAAATTGGCTGCTGTAACAAGGTCACAAATTAAGTTAAGAATAGGCTTTTTTTTGAGGGTGGGAAGTCAAGATGACACCCCCCCCCCCCCTCTGGGTGGAGCGGCAGAGTGTGTCAGAATCTCACTGACCCGGTGAGTACATTAGATGAAAACATCCCTATTATAGTTTATAACTGTATTTTAAATTTCCCTACACACTTAATGACATAAACTTGAATAAAACAGATTGCACGCGTGATCTTGGAGTACTACTTGATAGTAAGTTACATTTTGACATCCATATTGTAGAGATGCACCGGATCCTACTTTTGCTGGGTACCCGGCAACCCAGTAGGTACCCGGTGCAAGCTTATGCCGGGTAGCCGGGTACCCGGCAAAATTACCCGGCATGAAAAGACGTACATTCCACTTCCCTGTTTGGCCGTTAATATGGGTCACTACCCTATTATAAAGAGTCTCGCGATTAAATATTTAACCACTCCCGCCAGCTCCGTATATTATTATAGTGAACGCCTCTTTTCGGAAGCTGGTAATATCTATGAAAAAAAGCGCAACAGACTTAACCCAGATCGTGCTGAACAGCTTGTATTTCTTCACCATAATTTACCTCTTTTGAATTATGCATATTAATTCTTCTACTGATTCATGTTTAATTAAAATAAATGTCCGTTTTTGCAATAACTTTTTTTAAATTTTTCCTAGACCTAATTACTTTAACGGGCTCCTTCCTGATTGTTGACATCTCTTTGAGGCGCGTCTGGAACACGAATGCTGATCGGACGGTGAGCTACCCATTACTCACCGTCCGCAGGCCCGCGCCTACGGTGGCCGGGACGCGTCTGTGGTCAATCGTCGCCTGGACGAATTTTAGGCTAGGTACCTGCACTCGATAATAGGCTACTCTAGGAAAAATAATAATATCCATGGACATTTCACACAGCAGCAGCAGTTGGTAAGAAGCTAATCAATACCTGCTTTTGGGGAGCTTTTAGGCATTAAATAAATAAATGAAAATGGTTAGCACCTTATATCTTTTATTAGTAATTGTTAATCGACATTTTAAATTACACTAAAAAATATCTAATTCTTAACAAATTATAGTAGTTAATTACATAAGTTATCTTAGGTACGGTTTCGATATAAAAGCTCGAAGGAACTGTAATCAGTTGAATTTGGCTGAAAGGTTTTTAGTATTGTTTGTTATTTTTTAAATTGTCAACTAATTTAACTTTAGAAGTTCGAACCAATCTTATTTGTGAGTGTGTTGAAACTTTATGAACATAGTACCTACCTACATAACTTTATTTTGTTTTACAAAGAAGATTGGATCAGACATCGGCACACAGAATATCACTCATCCAGACATACGGACAGCTACAATAATTACACTGGTTTATCAGGTTTTGATCAAAACTATCGAATAACACAGAATCCACTATGGCTAATGACGAGTACCTCATATAGTAATTATTTTACTTTCTTAGGTTCTAGATTGTTTTTAAACATTATACAATACAAAACACAAATTCTATGAGGCGCCTTCTACATCTTCCTCACAGTAATAAATAAATATATTATATATACCTATGGCACATTAAAAATAGGTACCTATATACATTCTTCTAAAAACATATTATTTTTTCTCTCTATCTTTATTTAATGAGAAAAAAATAATAAATTTTCAAATATCTTTGGATTATGGAAACGATTTATTTCATACGTTGATTTTTCATAAATTCCTAAAGTTTGTCAGTGTCACTTGGCTAAGAATCCTATATTATGCATTTTATTATTGGGTAGACGTTTAGTTTGTGTAAAGTTCCTACAAATATACTACTAGCAAAACATCACAGTCTGTTGAAGTATTTATCTTGCCGTAATAAGCTAGGGTGAGAAACACAAACTGACCATAGCGATAACGTAGGTACGCTTCGATCGATCTGAATCGCAAAACTATGTCGTAATTTTGACAGATCGAAACGTTACCCCAAGTATTTTTTCCGTATATTACCCTAGGAGCATATGCGCGAGGATAAGTGAGTTTGTGGACTACGTACGTATCAGTGAACAATATCTAACTGTAAACTGATAACGCATGACGTCGTCAGATTCAGTGGTTAATGATCACTGATCTTAGTAATCACTCTTGAGTGAGAAACCCTACAATTAAATAGGTACAATAACTTAACTACTAGGTATCTTTACGAAGTTACTTACTTCTACTATTTTATCTTTGGTAGACACTTAGGTAGAAATTTCGAAAAATATACAGTAATATTATGTTAGTGACAGAAATATTAACCTTTTACAAAACCAGTGTTATTTTGTACACATACCTAACATAGTCATATAGGATTATAATTGTATTGTATTTTAGCAACTGTCAATGTTCACTACAATTTTGGTCACAAGCAATGCTCTACAATTTAATTAGATAAAAAAACATCATAAGCAAATAACACTTTTCAAACAAGTCACTGTTCGATCGTAGAAAACGCCATATATGTTTATCTGCGTGGCCACTACATTCCGCAATTTTAATATTTGGCCAGTAATATCGCGATGCGCTTAATCGAAAGTCGATCAGTTCGACGAAAGTAAACTATTTATCGTTATTCCCAGCTGGCCACAGGGCACATTGCAAAGGCCTGAGCACAGTTACTTGGTCATTTAGTATTTTTACGACCTTATAATTAAAATTATTCAAGTAGGAATAGGTTAAATAGGAATTATAACCCAACTGCGCACAAGCAAAGACGAGGTTAACTTTTTACGCCTGTCTCGGTAGATTTATATGGTTTGGGGTCTATATTTTTTTTTTTCATAAAATGGCAGCGTGTCGTGACATAGCCAGACAGATCACGATATGGTCAGTTTCACGATCGGACGACGACATATACACGCCGCTTATAATTTGCTACGTAGTAATTTAACCATCCGGATAATACTTGCTACATACTAAAATCAAATTACACATTTATTTGAAGTTTTCAGAATAGGATCATTTGTAGGAGACACTGTTGGTGTCGGTGTACCTAACGAATCGTCCTATTTACATCGCAGACCTAACAGAATGGGATGGTATCTATCTAATTCAAAATTTACATGCGCCCGACCGAATCAGAAGATACTCTGCCCTAGCCTAGATTATTGGCAGTATATTTTTAAGGCGAAGCAATCAATTCGTATTCATCGGCGTGCGCAGCGCCCGGGTCGTGCCCTCACTGCGGCGAAGCGTTCAGGTCGCGGAGCCGCAGATGGTCGACCAAGGGGTGCGTCTCGTCCACTCTCCGCTCATCGGGCCACTTCACCACCACGTTTGTGTTGGCGGGCGGCAGCGTGACGGGCGGTTCCACCACGACGGGGAGGCCGCCCTCGCGCTCGGGCAGCATGTGGCCGAACAGAGCCCCCACGCGCCGGTACACCAGCTGGGGCACCTGCGGCGAGGCGGCGTCGCGGTCGACGCTGTCGGGCACGGCGTGCAGCTGCGCGACCACGATGACCGGGGGCGTCTCCTGCGGCGGCATTACGTCGTTCAGCGCCCTCATGGGGATGGGCGCACTGGTCTGTGGCGCCACACACGTCGACGCTCCGTTGATGCGCGCGTTCAAGCTCTCTAGCACCGTGGTCAGCTCGTACAGGCGATCGTCGCATAGCACAGGGTTATCTGTAATGTAATATCCTATACTTGTAGTGGCAACGGGACACAAAACGTATTTTGCTGGCGTCTAAGGTATCAACGACGCGTTGTGCAAAGCACATGCACTTATTGTTTCTTATTTATTTATGGAGTCTAACCAATAATGGATAATAATTCGCATAAGCTTAATAATTCGTAAAAGCAGTAGTTAAACAACAATAGGTTGCTTATTTTAAAATAAGCAACCTGGCATAAATTCGCTTTGCTTTTTGTCGTTTACCCGCCCACAGTATTCAATGCAAGCTAGAACATAGTATAGTTATCCTTAATAATATTCTAGGTCATATTCTTTTGTTATAGTTCTTATTCTACGAAAAGCGATACATACCTTGAAGATAAATCTTTAAAACGCTAGGAACTCCATTAATAGTACATCTAGATTTCGATACAACGTCGTAATTAACTGTCTTAATTCGATTAAACGATAAATCAGCTATACAGAGCGACGGCAACCCATGGAAATCTTTATCAAGCAGAGTGATATTGTTATGGTGGGCTATCAATTCCTCAAGTGATGGCAAAAATGTCTGGAAACAAAGACGGAATACATTATTTATAAAATGTAAGTGAACTCGAACCTCGCTACAGCTGTTAGACTTTCTAATAAAAGTCAACCAATGGTTGGATTCGCATAAGCCCGCTAAGCGTTACAAGAACACTGTTTTTGCTGCAATATAAACAAACCTTTGATGTTTCTTCCAGTGTTGTGATATGGTTATGGGACACGTCGAGCAACCTTAGATCTTCAAGACCTATGAGGTCATCTGGTGAAATTTGTTGCAGTAGATTATTGCTCAGGTTGAGCCTCAGAAGACCGTGCAACCCCATGAGTGCACCGCCCAAGGTAAGGATGCGATTATGATCCAATCTTAGCTCCAGTACACGGGTTTCAACGTCCACTAAATTCTGTAAGTAAATTCATATAATAGGTACATTCATTAAGTAAACATCACGCCTATTTTCCCTGAAGGCTTAAGCAGAGGCGTATCTATAATACACTCATATTTATTTTTATTTCCATCATACTAATCTGCCTAGTCTTTTCCCAACTGTGTTGGTGTCGGCTTCCAGTCTAACCGGATGTCTCTGATTACCAGTATATTAAATGGAGCTACTGGCTATCTGACGTCCACAACCCAGTAACGGGGGAGACACATTACCCCTTGGTGAGACTGGATTTCCGACTTTTGGGCATCTGACGACTCGGTAACGATTGTCAAATATCCACAAATGACAGCCGGGACCAACGGCTTAACGTGCTTTCCGAGACATTGAGGAGTCACGTTATGTAAAGATGATCACCCATCCACGGACCAACCCCGGCAAACGTAGCTTAACCGTATGGCTGTTTTTACTTAGCCACGAGTTAAGCGGCGGCTGCGGTTCCATAAACCGGGCACAAATCCAAACACCGGGCTGGTGCTGAGAAATTGATGGAAAAACCCAATACCCCTTAAGCCGGCCTAGGAATGGAAATCAAGACCTCGTGCTCGGCATAACTAGCGCTTGCAACCACTTCTCCGCCTAGACAATTACGTAAATATTTAAGAAAGAAGTCACATTTAGAATATTTTGTACTTTATTTACCTCCATGTTTCCTGTGATAAGACTTATCCTATTGTGGGAAAGATCAATTACAGATAACCTCTTCAAGCCTTTGATTTCTTGCAGAGAAAATTCTGACATGTAATTGTGAGTTAAATTTAAATAACGTAACGACTTCAGACTCCTTAAAGAACCATTTAATGACTTGAGTTGATTGTAGGCAATATCCAGCTCTGCCAATTTCTCGGCTTCAGTGAACTCATCCTCCGCTAGCTAAAAGAACAAAAGACGTTGTTACTTACGAATTAAACAGTAACATTAGACAGTAGAATTTTACGTCAACATCATACAGTTGTGAAACGTCAACACGTCGACTACTGGACAAACACAGCCTCAACAATCACTTCTGTGGCTCCCACACCCAGAGCCCTTCACCAACTCGTCTTCGATCCCCGTGATAACTCTCACTTTGTGGGTTTTGTTACTACGAAACGTTTTGTCTCCTTGCTCTGCCCACTGCCACTTAAGTTTAATAATTGTTCAGGTGATGTTAAGTGGCATTTAATTTCTTCCATAAAGCTGTTGCTACTACAAACCTCACCTCCTTAAATCCGTGAGCGGCGTGTCAGTGCCGTAAGCAAAATTGGCAGTACGCACTGATAAAAGAATACACGCTGGTTTTTAATTCACTATTAACCTTTCAGGAGATGAGAGTAATCATGATTATAAACAACTTTCACTATGGGGTTTTACCAAAATAACAAAAAAAATATAGGTCTCAAACACTTTCGTTTCAAACACTTTCGTCGATTAACATTGCCTTTGTGTGGAAACGCCTTTTTTTTTCGATATTTTGTGTTGCTCTCTTAGGGAAAGTTGCTCATAATCATGGGATCTTTCACGCCCTGAATGGTTAATAGTGAATTAAAAATCACCGTGTATATTGTGTAACTATCTGAACTCAATCTGCCCAGCCTTTTCTCAACTATGTTGGGATCGTCTTCCAGTCTAACCGGATGCAGCTGAATACCAGTAGGTATATTACATGGAGCGACTGCCTATCTGACGTCCACAACCCAGTCAGTAACTGAGTAATACGATACCCTTTGGTAAGACTGGCTGTCAAACTTTCGGGCTTCTGACTTCTGACGTCACGACTGTCAAAGATCCACGAATGACAGACGGGACCAACTAAAACTATCTGAACTCTGCCCACCATAGTATGATTCTGGGTGTTTATCTATCTATAATATGTATGTATTTACAAAAAAAAAATGTATATAAGTAGTATATCAGCCATCTAGTTACCATAACACAAGCATTAGGTTGCTTAGCTTGGGACGATATGGCGTTGTGTGAAATGTCCAAGGATATTATTATATTATTATTATTATTATTCAACATGATTGCTTTCTTTCTCGAAGTTAGACCTACCTTCCTAACTGGACAATTAGTATTCATTTAATAGTACACTATAACTATCGACTTTTAAAGAAAACACCCGTTACATAAAATTACTAACGCTTTCAATTTTGTTGAATGACAGTCCTATTCTCATTAATCTTCTTGATTTCTGCAGGGCTCCATCCAGCAACTTGATGTTATTTCCATAGAAGTAGAGTGACTCTAGCGATGGCATTTGTTTTAAATCTTTCGGTAAGTTTTGTAACTCATTGTGGGCTGCATGGATGAGCAAGATCCTTTTCGCTTTCTGAAACAAAATACACGAATGATAATTTAATTCCCTTTAAATTGAGTATAATGATAATATTAAGTATTTCATGTTTACTTACGACTGGCAATTCGTTTTCTATAGATTTTAAATTATTTGCATTGATGAATATCCATTCCAAGTCATCCAAATCTCTTAAAGCTCCATTCAATGAACTAAGCTTGTTGATTCCAAGATGAACGTGCTTCAATGCTTTCGGTACCGCATTCCTCTCGATTTTAGATATCTGGTTATCTGCTACCAGTAAGTGTTCCACTTCCTGAATGTCCTTTGAAACGAAATTTAAAATGTCTACTTAGTATTACCTACTATGGCTACTATTAAATGAATCCGCGGCTACCAAAGAATATAGGTATGTAAAAGATGAATAAAGAAAATACGAAAATATTGATAGGTACAGATATTGATAATATCATCTTAAAGAGAGATGTTAGCTGTTTCAAGTTAGTATATCCATTTTTATTTTTTTATTTGTTATTTAAATTTTACGGACTCATGTGCGAATTTTATAATTATCACAACTTGCTTAAAAATCGGTAAAGGAAACCAGCATGTCTGAGAGATATTCTCAACAGCATGTGAAACTAAGTCAGAGCCCCATGAGCAGCATAAAAAACTCTGACAACCGGTTAGTCACTAACCACACGAAAAGTAGAAGAAGTATTTCCATATCATGATTCAATTAAACAAGTTTCGTTAACTCTAAATGTATTGTCTAATAAGAAGACTACAAACCGACCGAAATCCGAAAACCTAGCAAAGGGTCAAGAAAACGCCGCACTATACAGTAGTTACAGTAAACAAAAAACACACTAATCATATTAATTTCAAATACACGCTGTTGCATTTGGGGCTATCGCCAACACATTACGTTTCTATTTATAGAACGCAGATAAAAAATATGAATGACCACTACTATTATTACTCTGGTGGTGAGAGTTCTTTTGTATATATAGCAACCGTTTTATTTCCTTACCCTGAAGTCATCTTCGGTGAGCTTCGTGATTTTATTTCGGCAGAGATCGAGGGTCTTCACGTGGGGAAGGTGCTGAAGAACGTGTCTCGGCATCTCAATCAACGAGTTGTCAGCCAGGCTGAAGTAATCCACCAAATCCAATTTGGTGAAAACACTCTCTTTCAATTCACTGTAATAAAGAAAATAAAACAATCACCATTTGTATACAACCTGTTTCATAAAAAAATCTAATTATTTATTGAGAACTAAGTGTAATTTTGAAGATTTTAACTATAAAAAAGGTTCTTAAAACGTAGTTGCCAGTTAAAGTATTGCAATTTAAATTTAAATACATAATATTAATACCTTCATCCTCTCTCCTATTACCAATTAATTTGACTTTGGTGTGCCCAACAGGGTCATAATTAGGGTATAATTGATTCAATGTTTAATATACCACTACAACAATTAACTATTGAGTACTTATAATTAATTATATTTTTTTACATAAGATAATATACACACTCAATTTTACAGTTATGCAGTATAATATCAAGTCAACCAAAATTAACGACGACGATTTCAGAAATTCAGGTGCTAGTAAATATGTAGTATATATGTATGGAGTGGCGCCTATAAATATTTTATACACAGCGAGCATACGCGTGCCTGTACATCTGCATTGTTGTGGATAACCCGCCACGATACCTGCACATGATACCTACATAACTATATCTGACTACAATACGTTTCACTGTAAGCAACTTCGTTTAATAAGTTATACTCTTACCCCCTTACTAATAAATGTATTATATCAGGTGTATATATAATGTATTATATAGTTAAACACCGATTTCTCTCTTTCAGTCGTCAGAAATTTGACTTTTGAAAAAAGAAGACAAAGCGTTGTGTAAGTAGGTATACAGACGCTATTAGAACGTTTATTATAGTAAGGAGGTTATTTTAATGTGCCAGGCTTTACGCATGATTTAGTATTCTATTTAAAAAAACATTAATGACGTCACACATAAAGGTATTTTTCTTGTAAGATAAAACGCAATAGATATGAATGAATGAATGTACAGACAAAGAGTGCGTGTTATGTTTGTTTTTGTTTTAACTTGTCAGTGATACCGAGTCTCGTCTTCGACAAAAGCTGTCCTGTCTTTTTATAAATAATCGTTACATTTATAATGCGTTTCCTAATATGAAATTAATTGAATTTTATTACTTACTACAGTATTATTATAAAAACTAATTAGGTACTTAATAATTATAATGATAAAGGTAACTCCTGTTGAGAAACATATCGGCTCACGCAAGCGCAGTCGACCGAAGGGTAAAAATAATTCTCGAGACAAATATAACTTTTTATCTTACTTGATGAGCACAGAGTATACTGTATCAAATAATATTGTTTACAATTGTTTATGAACATAATCCAATATCGTGGCTCACTGGTTTCTAACCTCACTATCATTGGTTAGCTCTATTAGACAGTTTTCACATTCATCATCATCCTCATTCTCTTTTTTTTTGGTAATGGCATCTCGCAGTTCAACCATAGGGTTGTCTACTGCTTAACCGGATCATCATTCTCCTGCCCTCATCCCAATTTATTTGGAGTCGGCGCAACGTGTCTTTTTCTTCTATACTGCTCTATTAGTCGTCATCTCGGTAGTCACTCCCTTTCTAGCCATATCATCTTTCACACAATCCATCAATCGTCTCTTTGGTCTTCCTCTACTTGTATAGCCATCCACATTCATACTCATACATAGTTTTCACATTATAAGAAAATTATTATAATTAGAGATCCTCCTCCGTTTATTCTTTAAAGTTTGCATACTTAAACTGACACACTAGCTTATGATTTGATTAGGAAAATCAATAACAATACTTGTAAATATACCGCCCCACGTCACCATGTAACACGTAATTAAATATTTTTATTATTAATTATTATATGTCATTGCTTAATTTTTAATTGGTTGTTACTATTGTGGTCACATTGTATTTTCATTCTAGGTACTTAAAGTAAGTATTTATTTATAATCAATGTTTACAAAATATTGTAAGATATTTTAAAATATTATGTATGGAATTTCTTACCTATTCTTGTCCATAATACCAAAATTTTCTTGTACATTTTTACTTTTGAAAGTGCCTTTTATGTCATGTGCATATTTGGAATAAATGATGAATACCCTTTACGTTTCCCTCCATTCAAATACTTTTGCTTTCTACCCTCACCAAAGGTACTTACAGAATATCCGAGACCTACGATTATAACTCTTAACCGCGTTGGTCAAGTGGTCGCAAGGGCTACGGCTGAGTAGGTGGTCATGTTTTCATTTCCCAGTTAATGGTCAAAGTCTTACTGGTTTTTTCCATCAGGAATTTCTCAGTAGCAGCCCTGAGCCTGGATTCTTGGCCGGTCATCAACAATAGACTTGGCCCTTTTTTCAAAGAAAGAGTGACTCTTGCCATGCTATCCTATTTCCACACAACTTTTTAATGTAATAAGAAATAATGAACCGTATTAAATTTTCGAAATAAAATATTTAAATGTGTAATACGGTTGTCATGTTATGCGCATGTGATGCGGAGGAATGAGGAGCAAGCTAAGAAAAATAATCCGTTATGACTACGGAAACTGGGACATGAGATACGTAGCAGAGAACGTTCGTCAAAAAACCTATAATTATTCTTAATTTATTACACTTATATTGTTATTGTTTTATACGTTATTCAATAAATAACACTACTTAAGTGACTGTTATCTATTATGAAACAATGTCAAGAATTTAAGATGATTTTTATATATGTGTGAAAGACATGGCGGCGCTGAAGTTGCGTTTCTTAAGCTACGGTTTCCTAAAGCCCGACCGCTGTAAACACGGCTCTCTCGCGAACTAAAATACATCTGCAAAAAGGTCGAACTTCCGGCAGTGGGGGGACTATTAGAAAAGCAATGGCCACAACAAAGCGTTTACTATAAATTGAAGACACTGAAACGTTGTTTATGAATGTAAGTGAGTTTTCCGAGCGAGCGTTGTTTGACAGTAAAAAGTCAAGCCTTTTTTTTATAAGGCTTGCTGTCATTATTGTCATGACGGCCCTCACAGCCGCCGGCTTAGCACCTAGCGGCCACCGCTCTCCGAGGAAACCTTAGCTTTAGTGGATGCGAGTAACACGAGTTTAGTAAACACTAATGATGAGGTCAACGTTCCAGGGTTATCAGGGGCGGCGCCAAACGGTCGCATAGGCGCCCGACGAGCCGCCGGCGCCGGCGCCGCGCACTCCCTGCGCCTACCACGCACGATGCACCGACGCATCATCACACTTTTCGACACAAATGAATAGCAATCAGTCAATCACATTACTTATCTAAGTGGTTGCCTCAATTAACATAAAATGTAATTATGTACACACATTTGTCATATTACGTTAGCCTGTCTGCCTACATCGCTGTGGTATCTGCAAACCTTCTGTGATTTCCCACTGATGACGTAACGTTGTTAGATTACAACTAAAGGTCCGTCCGACCACCGCTTGACCTGTCGTTTTCCTTAACACAGTAAATTAAAAATTTCTCGAATGTATATTGTTTAGATTGCTTTGAATTTTCGTGGTTATTATAATTTTATCTTGTTACTTTTTCAATTGTCTGGGACAAATCCGTTCGATATAGTCTAACCCATTTCCGCAACAATCTGAACCCATTTCCAGCCCGTCGGCTCCCCTTTTGATCCAATAAGTATAGAATTCAAAGGCAAAGTACGAAGGTTGCATCTTTACACAGCAAGTCACAGTTTCCTAGATAGCTCTATTATCAATCCCCATACATATTTAAAAAAAAACTGGTAACCTTTTTGTAGTCTGAACTACTCAATTCATTTAAAGTTTACATAAACAAAACTTTATATCCATACTAATATTATAAATTCGAAAGTAACTCTGTCTGTCTGTCTGTATGTTACCTTTTCAAGCCTATAAAGCCACTGAAAGGATTTCGCTAAAATTTGCAGTGAGATAGATTGCATCCCGGGACAGAGCATTTGCTACTTTTTAGCTCAAAAATATCTTCAGACGAAGGACGAAGTCGCGGGCAAAAGCTAGTGTAGGTATAAAGTATTAATAATTAACTAAAATTTAAACGAGTCCTAGAAAAGTATGAAAGGAAAATATAAATTTCCGTGGACTCCAAATAAATTGGGATGAGAGCAGGGGAATGGTGATGTTTGCAAGACAATTCGCAAGGAAAGCGGGTTGCGGTACTTAGAACTTAAATAAATTAATCTAACATAGCTAGAAACAAAATGGCTTATTAAACTTGTGTCTGTACAGCATACGAAAGGTTAAATACACGTGGTTATGTATTTCTATGTTATCTGTGGACCAAACCAGAAAATGCAACACTCAGATTAGAGGCCGAGAAGGAAAGTCCCCAATGCTTGTGATACAACTAAGATAATAAAGGGTGATTTTTTTACTGGTATCATTTTGGCAACACTGTTTTTGCCAGATCACGCGTGAATCGTATCTTGTGTCATTGTCAAACTTATTCAGTTTGGTCGAGTCTTATTATATTACTCTTTGGTTTGGTCTATAATTTAACCATGAATCGACTTACGAACGAACAACGCTTGCAAATTATTGAATTTTACTATCAAAATACATGCTCGGTTAAGAGAGTGCATCGCGCACTTCTTCCAATTTATGGGCACTTTGGTCGGCCTACTGAGGCAGCTATTCGGAAGCTTGTGACTAAATTTCGAACCCAGTTTACATTATTGGACATTAAACCACGAACACGCATACGTAGAGTGAGGACCGAAGAAAATATTGCGGCTGTATCCGCCAGTGTTAGTGATGACCGTGAAATGTCGATTCGCCGCCGTTCGCAGCAATTGGGCCTCTGTTACTCCACTACGTGGAAAATTTATCTTTTTTTTTTTTCGGTGAACAGTTTATCTCACGTTTTGGGCCCGTCAATTGGCCGCCTAGATCGTGTGATCTAACGCCTTTGGACTATTTCTTGTGGGGCCATGTTAAGGCTCATGTCTACAGGGATAAACCAGCAACGATTGACGCACTGGGAGCCAATATTGAAGCATTTATTCGTGATATACCGGCTGATATGTTGGAGAGAGTGTGCCGAAATTGGGCCTTGCGAATGGGCCATCTAAACCGGAGCTGCGGCCAGCATTTGCATGAAATCATCTTCAAACATTAAATTATATTGATCGTTCTATCGATTCCAATAAAGATTTCATCAAATTTTTCAAATTTTTGTGTTTTTTTTTGAAAATCAAATCCTATACCTCTTAAAAAATCACCCGTTAGAAGAAAAATAACCACATACAGTTATTCAAAATATCCGCAATAGTATACTAACATGGGAAAAAAATAAAAATAAAATCGTGATAAAAAAAATCATATTCTTTCCACAACAACCACCAAACCCGCACTTGGCCCCCGTGGCGGATTGCGGCTCACTCACTCTCACAGAGAGGAGGCTTATGTCTCAGCAGTAAGAACATTATAGGCTGATTTTGAACCCAGAATTTGATTAGTACGTTCCTTTGTAATATTTAAGCATCTCATTTGGCCTGGGTAAAAATTCACGGGAATCAAGGAAATCCAAGATTTGTGTTTCTTATATAGTTATATAGTTACGATAGTTCGTCATTAAATTCCATTTAAATCTATTCTTTCTAATTCAATCGCCATCAATGCTATTAATTTTTTATAGTGAATTCAATAACAATGCTTTCGACAAAACAAGATGTTCTAGAACATTTTGTATGAATCCAAAAATGGTTCCAGAATTTCGCTATTATTGTTGAATATTATTATTGTCATATAAGTAATAACAGCAGCTCGGATCGCTCCATTAGGTTAACCTACGCATTCGAGTCAAATCAAATCAAATCAAAAGTCATTCATTCAAATTAGGCTGAAATTCAGCACTTTTTGAAGATCAAAGTTACATAAGACAGTCCCCCAAAAACGCCCACCCTTCACCACTTCCTAGTGCTTTCTAGTGGGTTGATCCGTGGATGGGTGACCATCTTTACATATCGAGACTCGTCCGTGACACGGAAAGCACGTTAAGCCGTTGGTCCCGTGTGTCATCCGTAGATCATAGACAGTCGTTACAGGTACTCAGAAGCTCGAAAGTCTGACAGCCAGTCTTACCAAGGGGTATCGTACTATCTACCCATTTACTGACTGGGCTGTGGAGGTAAGATAGGCAGCCGATCCATGTAAAATATGTACTGGTATTCAGCTGCATCCGGTTAGACTGGAAGCTGAGCCCAACATAGTTGGGAAAAGGCTAGGCAGATTGATATTATTATATACTAGCTTCCGTCCGCGGCTTCGCCCGCAAAATATGTCGACAAATTATACACATAAACCTTCCTCTTGAATCACTCTATCTATTAAATACGAATCAAAATCCGTTGCGTAGTTTTAAAGATTTAAGCATAAATAGGGATATAGGGACAGAGAAAGCGAATATAATTTATACTATGTAGATATTAAATTTAATAGTTTCCTGATGTTTCAAAAGTGATCGTAATAATGTGTGTTATTTGGCGCATTTATAATCAGTGACGCACAAATGCCGCGTTTCATTCCTAGGCGAGTTTAATTTGTTTTTGGTGCTTTTGGTTCCTGGGCGGGGTGCCCAGCACCAAACCAAATTGAATTGAACTCTTCTAAAATAGTTAGTAGTGTTAAATATTTTTAAAAGAAATAAATGTGGTAAAAAAATATAGAATTAAGATATGAATAAAGTAGTATAAAATAGTTATTTGTTATGCAAGGCTGCAAAGTTGATTTTTGGCGCGAGTATTGAAACCTGAATAAGCGAAGGATTCTAGGGTTGAACCATGAGCGAAGCGAATGGTTCAAATATAGAATCCTGAGCGTAACGAAGGTTTCAAAGGTACGAGACGCAAAAAAGCTTTGCTGCCGAGCGCAACACACAATTTTTCACCTCACTACAGCGAGGAAACTGCTAGGTAGGTACAAGAAAACAGGTGTTGTTGAGTTTTATTTTGTTCGAGCGTCTCAGATACATTGACTCATGTGAAGAAAATAACAGATACTTGGCAATGTATCGTATGAGTTACATAGAATATCTCCAAAATTAAATACCCTGTATTTTGTTCTATATCCTACTTGTCCTCTAAGGAGAATGAAACAAAAAAACCAATTTAATACAAATAACTAAGTAATTTAATTTAATACATATTTATTTTTGCCAAGCAAAGGATTAAATAACATATTATATTAGTATTTATTTTATTTTAAAAAATAAACTTAAATTACTACACAATTGGGTATTTGACAGGGTAGTATTTTTATGGAGACATACAGATTTTTTTAATCAAATGGAATACTTATTAACTTTAATTCCAATTTTACAAATATATCCTCGCAAAATATTTAATTTCTGTACTGTTATGGAAGTTTTTAAAAGTGAGCGGTATTATTTAATATTTTATTTTAGACCGTGTCATGCATTTTCAGTGGACTGGCAGTATAGAAAATTATTAAATAGAAAGGTTCGAATTTTAAAAACTCTTTCCACGCTAGAGAGCAAAAAGCGATTTTCGGCTCAGATTTCGAATGACAAACAGACTCTTTCCGAGCCTGTGAGGTGAAACTACTATATATGGTGTCAGCTTGTGCTGTAATAATTACTATTTGCTTCAGTTTCAAATGTTGAATCGTTTATATTTGCTCATTATGTAGGTATACCTACAGATAAAATGTAATTTTTATGAATAGTGCCAATAACGATTGAATTAATATGACTATATTACTAATTAAATCAAATTATTATTTTAACAATATTACAACTTTTTTCGAATTAAGTATTTAGGTAAATACTGTTTTATCTTAATATAAAATTCGAAAAAAGTTATTGAATCTAATTTATTCTGTTTTTAGGGTTCCGTACCTCAAAAGGAAAAAACGGAACCCTTATAGGATCACTTTGTTGTCCGTCCGTCCGTCTGTCAAGATCGTTTTTCTCAGGCACGCGTGGAGGTATCAAACTGAAATTTATATCTATTACTCAGGTCTACTGTCCCTTGGAGCTGTGAAAAAATAAAACTTCTAAGCCAAAGCAATCAAAAGATACAGCTGTTTATGCCGCAAATTTTCGAAACTCGCACGAGAATCAAAACCTACAGGGTACTTCCCGTGAACTTAGAATTTTGAAATTTGGTACAAAGTAACGTCTTACAGTGCAGATAAAGGAATTTTTTTTCAAAATATAAAAATACCATAACTATGACTCGATTCTCGTGATGGGTGAACTTTTACTTATATACCTACAGGTTTGTACGGAACCCTCGGTGTGCGAGTCCGACTCGCACTTGGCCGGTTTTTTTTTTTTACTTTTATTTGTTGTTATAGCGGCAACAGAAATGCATCATCTGTGAAAATTTCAACTGTCACGATTTTTCAATCACGGTTCATGAGATACAGCCTGGTGACAGAAGGACAGACAGACGGACGGATGGACGGATGGACGGATAGCGGAGTCTTAGTAATAGGGTCCCCTTATACCTTCTTTATTATATCTATGCCTTATACCCTTTCGGTACGGAACATAACGCAATACATTCAAAATACATTAAAAAAAATATAATATATGTAACTATAATAATAACAAAAAATAAATTTTTACCTTCGTCTGTGATAACGAAAAAAAATACAAATTGCCCTACAAAGAGCAACTTGTATGTACTTATGATAAGTAATTTAAATATGATTCTAAAATATTTTATTCTTTACTAGCTTCTGCCCGCGACTTCGTACGCGGACCCTGTTGCTTATGCCAGCGACAACAGGGTCGCCATTTATGTTATTTTTATCATTTTTCCCATTTAAATCTTTTATCACACTGAGCTTTAGTTTTATTTCATTCCAACAACCACCAAAACATACAGTCCATTTGTCATCGTTTTCATTTTGGTAACCGCATTATTATATTCCCCACTTGTCTCTAGAGACCTAGAAGTCAATGCGTAGATACGGTTGGAACTCAAGCACAATTCTCTTTCCGTGAACGTCTCCGACTCGCGAGACAATACATGACGTTCAAGATCAGCGGTCAGTCGCACATCACGTGCCCCACTTGTCTCTAGAGACCTAGAAGTCGATGCGTAGAACGCTTGGAACTCAACCGTAATTCTCTTTCCGTGAACGTCTCCGACTCGCGAGACAATACATGACGTTCACGATCAGCGGTCAGTCGCGCATCATATTCTTCACTGGTCTCCAAAGACCTAATGAATACGCTGAGAACGAAGGCGTGCTTCGCGACCCGAAGAGGTTTCCACGGAGCGAGTTGCAGCCTAATGTTCTCGAACAGCATCAAGTCTCTCCTGACGCTCTTCGGTAGATTCTTGGGATCTTATGATCCTCAATCTTTTAGCTCTCTTGGAACATTGGGAAACATTTGACCTCTTTCTAGGCATGGTCGTAGTTTTATTGTGAAGATACCTGATCAATGAAAATCTAAATTAAAATGACTGCTCCCCTGCGTTACCGGGTAGGCTACCGTGTCACGAAGATAAATGGAAAAGGAAATTAAACACTCAAACAACATAAGCCCGAAGGCATAATCATACGATAAAAAAAAAATAGGAGTTTTGGCCAGTAGAGTCAAATTTTCAATGATATACCATCGTCATCGAAAATCAGTCCTAAACTGTTACCGCCTTCACCGCGTGCAGGTACTCCCAGTTTATGTTATTTTATAATTACACAGTAAAATTAGTGATAGCTTTGATTTCCACATCGGATGATTCTGATCTTCGATTTTTATAAGTCAACAGGAAATGCCCATCAGATTGAACAACTTTTGCTAAGACGTCATTCCTATATGTGTTATGGTGTAGCTAGGCTCTTGGAGTTCCACAACAGGTGTTCCAGATCTTCAATTTTTATACGTCAACAGAGAGTGCTCATCAGGCTGAACAACTTTTGCTAAGACGTCATTCCTATATGTGTTATGGTGTAGCTAGGCTCTTGGAGTTCCACAACAGGTGTTCCAGATCTTCGATTTTTATAAGTCAACAGAGAGTGCCTATCAGACCGAACAACTTTCGCTAAGATGTCATTCCTATATGTGTTATGGTGTAGCTAGGCTCTTGGAGTTCCACAACAGGTGTTCCAGATCTTCGATTTTTATAAGTCAACAGGAAATGCCCATCTGACCGAACAACTTTTGCTAAGACGTCATTCCTATATGTGTTATGGTGTAGCTAGGCTCTTAGAGTTCCACAACAGGTGTTCCAGATCTTCGATTTTTATAAGTCAACAGGAAATGCCCATCAGACCGAACAACTTTTGCTAAGACGTTATTCCTATATGTGTTATGGTGTAGCTGGTATTCATTATTAACATTTCTCCAGTAGCAGTTTATTTTTATTCGCTAACTCTTTTTTAAACATAAGTATTAATGATTTAGTTATTAGTTTTAAATATTTGTCCATAATACCTATATAATTTTTAGTTTTAGTGATAAATTATATATATTGTAGTACTTAACGGTTTGTAAGCTTACATATAGGTACAAAGATTTGAATTTATTATACCGTTTTGAAAGCAAAAAAAAAAAGTATTAATAGGTAGTTCTTTTAATTTTTGATTATATATGAATATTTGATTATTTTTACATAGTGAATGCAAAATAAAATAAAGGACTATAAAGCCATTAATTATTATTGCTACAGACTCCGCGATCGTCGTCGAAAACAAAGGTTAGTATCTTACGTGGATGTATGCATACATATATTATGTTAGTATTATCAGAATATGTCTTTACACTGAATTTATTTGTAACATCTTCTGTACCCACATTTTAAGCAAAAAAACCTTTTTGATTTGATATTATCACTTTCAATTAAATGAGTGGTTCATAATTGCTCAGAAATAAAATAGGTTTAACTCTATAGAATTTAAAACATTATAGATAATCTAGAATAAGTGTGTTCTGAAACTATTTTTTTAAGGTAAGAAATATAAGGCTTTTTTTATTATCAAATAATAGCGACCCACCCCTTCGCTCGGTTTTTATAATTTATGTAAAATATGTACGTATATAAACCTCCCGGAATAAATTGTCTAAATGTTGGTGAAAACCACATCAGCACACGTTATATAGGTTAGAAAAACAACGCAGTCGTACAGAAATACGAAATAAGGCTTTAATTTATCTATACTAATATTATAAAGAGGAAAGATTTGTATGCGTGTTTGTAACGAATTAACTCAAAAACTACTCAACGGATCTGGATAAAACTTGGCACAAAGATAGATTATAGTCTGGAATAGCTTGTAAGCTACTTTTTATCCCGGATAAATGTACGGTTCCCGTTGGATAATTTCCTAAATACACGCGGGCGAAGCCGCTGGCAAAAGCTAGTAATATGTATAAATAGCGAAGAGTGAACAAGCTCATTCTCAACAAAACCCAAAAAATAACAAAGAAAATACTGTCCATGACCTTCGCATTTTCAAGAAACATAATTTAAAAGTTAAAGGATTAAGTACCAATCTCATGGACGTGACCGCGAGCCAGCTACTCGTTGAGTCGAACGATGCATAATTGACGTACTCGCTTAGGCCAAAGGGTAATTAAATTACAAAACGAGACCAGCATATACACAATTAAACGTATCGCTAGGCTCGGCTGACGAACAAAGCGGGATTGCACGTATAGCATCGAACGAAAATTTAAGAGTATTACGCTTTTTTAAGTAAAAACTTCTTTTGGCGAACTTTGCTGTCTTTCTGAACAGTGTTCACTGTTCACCTGGACCGTCACGCTCAGATCGGTGACGATGCATCCGGTTATAAGCGACTCCAGTCGAAAGTTTTCGCCTCCATGGAGTGGTTATGAGCATATATCCTCGTTTATAGAGCTTCGGAAGAAGCTTATTATTTTAATCAGCCTCACACACACTCCGTAGACTTAAGAGCCTTTAAGAGGGACAGCCGGTAATTAATGTTTTATTTTTTTTGGTTGCAGGACATGCAAGTTCCTTCACGCTGATATCCTTCACTGTTTTGAGGCTGGAACTGATGTGCAGACTGGGTGGATAGGCAGCGACGCAGTATCGTAAGAAAGTGGACTCGTGAACCGGAAGCGGGACTGGGAACAAAAAAGGCCTATACAAATGCGAAACGATGGCCGAAAAGCGAGTTTCGCGAAATTCGTGTATAGAAATCGTGCCTCTACTTTTTAATTTTGTTCTAGAAAACGACGCCTACGAGGTCTACGAGATTAACTACGAGCTACGTCTATGAAATAATTGAATTCCGTAGCAGTTTTAGGAAAGCGTAATTCCTGTTTTCTTTAGTTCTGGTCCTGTTACTTAGTTTTTTCTTAATACCTAGGTATCTATAATTTTTATTTCAGTCTTTTGACATTTCTCGGGACCCTGGGATCCAGGATGTTTGGGAGGCGTACGAGAGGTCGGAGGCAACGCGCAGAAGCCCGTTAGACGTTTTTAATTAAATGAAGCGGTGTAGGACTATTGTAGGATTCGAAAACAAATGTGTTGTTGACTGCTATGTGATGGGTCTTTTAACATCATGTGTACGTAAGAATATATTATCATGTAAAAGGTAAGAATTCCCTACAGCAAGGTAAGTAGGAGGTAGGAGGTTCACATTCGAGGAATCATTTGCAAATGTGTATTTAGACATTCAATGATTCAATGATGGCAAAAGTGAACTGGCTAGCTTTACTATGGCCCCTGCCAGACTTATTTTTGTTATTATAAAACATAAACGTGTGAGTTTTTACAAAGTGGGACTAAGGGTCCTACAATTTCACGGTGCAAGCCTGCCCCGCATGGGCGGAGCACCGCCGTGTCCTCGTAGAGGCGATCGGCGGCGGCGACCTCTCGCGCCCGGCCCTGGTGCAAGCCATGGTCCGGGGCGAGAGGGAGTGGGAGGCAGTCACCTCCTTCTGCGAAAAAGTTATGCTCGCGAAGGAGGTGGCGGGATGGGAGAGAGAAAGGTCCTCCCGTCCCAGCCGCCGCAGGAGACGCCCCGGGCGTCGGGAGCCACGTGACGACTCCCGGCCACCGTAGGCGCGGGCCTGCGGACGGTGAGTAATGGGTGACTCACCGTCCGATCAGCACCAGACCCGTGCCGTACGGCGCGTATATGTTCCACGCGCGCCTCAAAGAGATGTCAGCATACGAAGGGGGCTCCTTCAGGGCCAAGCCCGGGTAAGCGGGACTGTCCGAAAGGGTTACCCCGGAACATAAAGGGCTACGGGAGGAACATGGATGGGTTTTAGTCAGTAAGAGTCTGACACTCCCTTCCGCTCCACGCAGAGCGGGAGCAGTCATTGGATGATTTCCCAGCCTTAAAAAAAAAAAAAAAAGCCTAATTTCATTCGGCTGCCCAAACTCAGCAACGGTACATGAACGGGTTGATATTACGTAGGTAGAAGGTTTTTGAGTCATTATGAGCCCAAGAACATTTTTGGGTTAAACTGACTCATTGATAAATTACTTATTTAATTTCAGAGACCAGCACATCAAGCTACCCCAATCTGTCAAATTTCTTTGATAGATTTTCAACTTTATTACAAAATCATAAGGTTCATGTTCGATTGCGAATATTTGACAGTCCACTAAGTTATCTCAAGGTAGTCGTCGCGACCTCTTAACATCTATTGAATAAAAAAATGCTACTAATATTATAAACTGTGAAAGTTTGTGAGCATGGATGTTTGCTATTCCTTCACGCAAAAACTACAGAATGAATTTAGATGGGAACAACACATTGGCTTTTTTTATCCAAAATGGATGGTAGGATAATTTTTCCTACATACACGTGGGTGAAGCGAAGTGCGAAGTGGTAATAGCGAGTAGTTATATAAACGTTTGCAAATGATTTTTCGAATGTTAACCAACCTCCTACCTCCTACCTACCATGCTGTAGGGAATTTTTACCTGTTACATGATATCTTACCTACATATGTTGTAAAAAGACCCATCACATAGCAGTTAACAACACATTCCGCATCATTGTACATTTGTGCATCAAAAAAAGTAACATTGAACGTCAAAACGTCGAAAGAAGTCTGAACTTTAACCCTCAATATCTCCGTAACCAGAAATTTCCTAAGTATGGTCCAGTTTATAAAAAGTACTGCAATAATGACAGGAAGAACAAGTGACTCACGGCTTTGTTACACCCTTTCAGGAAGTACAGAAAAATAGGTACCTTCCTAAATCTCTTTTTTGCTGGTCAAAAGAAATGAACGACAAAATGGGACGTACACATTTTGGAGTAATATAACAATAATATTATCTAGTCCTGGTCAAAAATATTAATCGGAAAATAAAATAGTAAGTACCGAGATTGACTAGTCTGACGAATGACGCTGTTGAAACGAGTTCTCCTAGCAACAGAAGTTAAAATATCCTCTTAGCCTCTATTCAAACGAATTCCATGTAAAATCAAAGTTTTTCTTTCTAAACGAATTGTGGGGAACATACATTGCCCGTATATTCAAATCACTTTTGAAATTTTTTAACACATCTTCTAACTGGCCATAACACGGCAAAATGACGTGAGTATCAATTTTATAATAATATAATTTATTTCCCTGACTAATAGAACCTTAGTCTACCTTTGTCTTATTAATGTTTGATACCTAAAAGAGTAAAGTGAATTCGAATAATCGAAGGCGATTCAGACAATTAACATGACAAATATCCACCTCTAAACAAGGGCCTCCCATTGTAGGAGACAACGACCAATCATCATGCTACAATTACCTCGCTTGACAGATTGATGAGAAGAGCGAGCACTGTGTTTCGTTATACGCAGACTGTAGGACACAAATAGTCAAAAATTTTAAAGAGTATTCAATAAATTTAAACTGCCTAGCCTTTCCCAACTATGTTCCAGTCTAACCCGATGCATCTGAATTCCAGTATTTTACATGTCGCTGCTTAAACCTTATTGGAAGTTATATATTCGAGCCGTTTGGGGTTGAAACACTAGGGCCATGGGGTCCGAGTACCCACTATATTTATCGAGACATCGCCAAGCGACTGGTCGACTCTTCACGTGACCAGAGGGCTGGCCTATTTTTCGGTCAAAGAATCTGCTGCCAGCCTTTTGGGAACTTTTCCTGTTGACAGCGATGTGGACGAATTTTTTGATGCCTTTTGATTTATTTTATTTTTTTCCCTCCTGTTATATACTTGTACATAGTCTATACCTATATCTATACATATAATAAAATTGTAGAAAAGTGGTGTCTGTACAATGGAAATATATAAAAAAAAGTAGCAGGGGTTGTTTTTTTATCGATGCCGAACCCGAAATTGTAATTAATTTTTTTTTTGTCTGTTTGTCGGTTTGTCTGTTTGTCTGTGTGTTTGTGCACGCTAATATCAGAAACGGCTTATTCGATTTAGATGCGGTTTTCACTAATATATTTTAGTAAGCTTCACTTAACATTTAGTGTTTATTTCATGTCAATCGGTTCATAAATAAAAAAGTTATGTCAATTTAAAGAATCACGGCGAACATTTGTTAACGTATGCTGCCCCCGGGTAAGCGGGATTGTCCCGGGTAAGCGGGATTGTCCGAAAGGGTTACCGCTACCCCGGAACATAAAGGGCTACGGAAGGAACATGGATGGGTTTTAGTCAGTAAGAGTCTGACACTCCCTTCCGCTCCACCCAGAGCGGGAGCAGTCACTGGATGATTTCCCAGCCTTAAAAAAAAAAAAAAAAAAAAAAGGTATGCTGCCCGAAAAGTCACTATTCCACGCGGACGAAGTCGCAGGCACAGCTAGTTATTAATAATGTTTTAGGTATGTAAACATTAAGTTTAATAATTTATGCTAAATTGAGAACGATTATTTTTAATATATAGAGAAATAAAATAAAGGCGAAAGTTTTGTGAGTATGTGTGTTTCTTCTTCACACAAAAACTATTGTACCGATCTGGATGAAATTTGGCACAAGGACATATTATAACCTGGGTTAACATATAGGCTACTTTGTATCCCGTTAGTCCCTTGGGATAATTTCTGACATCTACGCGAGCGGAACCGTGGCGTGAGCAGAACCCAGTGTATTATACAAACCCTCCGGAATAAATCAGCATCATATTCAATAGTATATTTTAGAAGATTTAAGCGGTCACACAGACGGGCAGGAAAGAGGACTTTAAGCTTTATTTTAAACCGGGAAGGTACTGCGACCAGCCCCGCTTCTCACGGGTTTTACAACTTGACAAAAAATCGCGGTTTATTTTATAAAAGCCAACGGCTTTGCTTGTGTGGATATCGGAAATCATCCCACGGGAACCGTAATTTTTTATATATACTATACTATATGCGTGCCGTAGCTATAAACTATGTGTGTGCCAAGTTTCATCCAGAGACGCCCTAAGCCGAGGTCCGAACCCCGCAGGGGGTGCCCTTAGCGTGTAGTCGCTTAGTTTTGTAAGTTAGCTTTAGTTTTTATTAAGCCCTGGCTGGAGGCTACAATTCTTTTGTGGCAGCCACAGGCAAGCCCGGTTAAGCAGTAGACAACCCTTTGGTTGAACTGCGAGATGCCATTTCCAAAAAAAAAAAAAAGTTTCATCCAGATCCGTTCAGCCGTTTCAGCGTGAAAGAGTAACAAACACACGCACACCTGCAAACTTTCGCTTTTATAATATCAGTGTGATGAAACACATAAGTTAAAGGGGATGCACAAGGTAGCCCGAAATTCAAATTTTCATTGGAGTTTTGCAATATGCAGCTAAATATCAGGATGTGGTTAATAAATATATGATTCGCGGTTATAACAAGTTTGTATTTACAGAATTATAATCATAAGAATCATTAATAAAAGTCTCTTACTTATGCCCTCAAACGTCATGATTTCATGAAATACTCATTCTGCAGGGTTTTAATAACTAAGTAAGAGTGTTGTATCGGTGTTTTTAATGATTACAGTTCTATAAATACGCACTTGCTATGGCCACGAATCATATTTTGATCAACATACTACCCGACACTGATCTGTAAATTGCAAAATACTGATGAAAATTTGAATATCGCGGGCTAGATTGGCGCATTCTCCTTAACTTAATATACGAATGTAAAAGTTTGAAAGTGGTGACTACTGTTAGGGTGTGTGCCTTTCCACCAGAGATATGCTATGCTACGATGCTATGGTTGCGATTGATATCCACCAATCATATCCATTGGTCCATATAGCAAAGCTCTGGTGGAAACGGGTTCTGCCAAGCTATGTTTTTTATATGGATGGAGGCATGATCTGGATGCATGCTCTGGATGCGTGCTATGGATGGTCGCAAATGAACTAGCTATGTACAGAACAGAGTACCTACAGTAAGCGCGCGTTTGTCATTACATTGCAATTACCTCGCGGCGGTGCATCTTCATAGCATCTTACCAGCCCGGTACATAGCTTAACATCAGTGGAAACAGTCACAAAGTTTCGTAACTTATCTTTTACATCCTCGCAGCATAGCTGCATAGCTCATCTCTGGTGGAAGGGCAGCCAATAGCGTCAGAAAAAAATCATTTGTAGGTATGGCAAATAGGAAGGAGTGAAAAGCAGGCGACGAGAATGCCGACTCTTTCCATCATTAACATAATATGCCTCTGCAAAATGAGAATTTCGATTGGAAGAATACAATATTTTCTGTTGAACCAAAGTGGGACAAAGGCAGGCAGAAAAAGCAAGTAAGCCAGTTGTAATCTTAAAATACCCTTTACTATGGACGCCATAATGTGATAAGCATAAATATTTTTTTTTTTAAATTGTTTGTGTCCCTGATGGCTGGACCTACCAAGAACTAAGCTTGGATATCTGGGAACTAGATGTTTCGGTGATCATAATAATATGTGAGGTGACGTAGGTAGTACGAAAAGTATTATTAAAGGATGGGAACTCCATGGAAACAAGGATTGTAAATATCATGCATGAGGTGGTTAGGGAGCAGTCAGCTCATGAGAAATATTACTAAGCTTACGATCGGTTTAATAACATAATATTGTGCAAAGTGCTAAAATAACTTGCAAAAGACTTTCAGACTGATACGGAATCGTCGTTTCAATAAACATAGCCATTGATATTATTTGTATCACTGTTGTTGTGAATGATTCAATCGAGTACCTACGATAGAAACCAACGACTGGAAGGATTACTTCATTACAAATTCTCGGTTAATTTAATGCCTTTAAACACTAACAATTAATCTTAATTAGGAATATTTAGATAGTCCGAATGTCTGTTTAGGTAATAACAAATTTTAGTGACCAATATTACATTCAAACATGAGTTAATTAAAGTAGCCTATGTAGAAATACATAAACAACGACTACAGTAATTTGTTAGTTCACCATTAATGAGTAAATACAGTGAATACGACACGACCAATATGATATCATTCAATTTTACTGCTTTAGAAGCGACCTTAGATAACCCCGGGCAACGTCTCCTAGATGCCATCCTCACACATATGGAGTTCACTAACGAAAGGTTACTAATGGAATTAATAAATAATCAATTAGATAAAGCTACTTTCCAATTAATAAAAACTACATTAATAGAATTCTACACAAGCCTTGAACGATACCAACTCGCAAAAAGAGTTTTCAATATAAGACAAGAAAAAATAAATAATTGGGATGACCCGAAAATCTGTGAAGATCAATTGAGTGGTCAATAAGAGCCGAGCTCATGGGTCACGGGCGACTTAATTGTTGTTTTGTAAGGAATAAACCGCAGAAAATATCACATCCTACCAAAACATACTTAAGAGTAGACTAACTTGTCCTCAAGACTGATTTTTACTTGCTTATGTTTTTGCGACGTGGGCTTCATAGAGTTATCCTAAATCCAAGGACCTAATATATATATTTATATTGTAGGTGTCTAAATACATATATCTGCTTTTGTATGTATTCAAAAAGATTATTGAGGGATTCAAATCAAATATTATAATTATAATTTCGTATTACCTTAGGTTACAAAATCCATACATTTTGTAACCTAAGGTAATACGAAATTATAAGATTTTTAAGCCCCAGTCAGTTTAGGTAATGCAAAATATTGAGGTTTTCAAATTGCGACTCAACAAAAGGAGAAAAGTTACCGAAATAAGAAAGGAAGGAGAAAAGTCGTCTTCGTTGAGGAAAACACCGTAAATACTAACTGTAACCTTACCATCGCCCAATCTAAATGTGGCTTTAAGTACCCAAATATAAAAACCCAAATAAGATTCAATCAATGATGATTTATCAGCCAGAATACACCCAAAATATTCTTCCGAGTGAAGCAGATCAAGAAGAAGCAGTGCTTCGGTTTTGACGCTTTTCACCCCCCTATTAATGCCATAAGGCATGGTCATGGTCGAAACAGGCACGAAATATTGCACGTTCCGCGTAAGTTAGATTATGTGAAAACTTGAACTGGCGAACTTCGTGCTCTCCGATACGATTGTAACTAGCAGAATGCCTGTTACCTAACTCATGTCCACACTTGTCATGTTTGCGTTTACATTAGTTGTAGTAAGTAATATGAAACTGATAAGAATCATTACAATAATAAATCCACTTCGAAGGGAAATTTACCGAGCGGCGGTTAGTTCCTATTTTCTCCAGGGCGTAAAGAAACGAGATATTATCGAATGAATGCCAGTTTTGATTGATTTCACAATCGATGCGTATGCGTCGCTTGATATGGCAGCCGAATGCTGCCAGCCCTGGCAAGGGTGCCGCCCACTCTCTCGATAACAGCCGATCCTCATCGGTGTGCGCTCTTCTTATCATAGACCTGTTGTTCTCTCATTCGACTTACACATTGTTTGTATCGTGATACTCACAATTTTAATGCTGTTTTACACAACAAAGAGCTTACACATAGTATGTAGACGTTGCGTAGATTCACAACCGCACACAATACAAAAACTGCACAGAGAACCGAACTTAGATCCAATGATCATGTTAGAATACTTCGTAATCGACTTGCCTTAAATTGTCGAAGTTAAGTTTGAGTCTTGTGATAGAAAGTCCGAGTTCTTTGATGCTGTGGTCAGAAAAATCCGGAAGCTGGGAGTAGGAGATATCCAAGCCAATTTTAGTTTCAGGGCTGAACTTGTTTGTCAAGGCCCGTGCGATTTCTTCATAAGCACTGATACGCTGACAGACTACTAGGATGGCACCAGTTCCGGCGTCCTCGCGGCGGCAGGTGCAAGGCGAGATCTCTCTCCTCATGGCACAGTGCAGGCTGGCTCCCGCGCCGAGCTGGCCGGCCAGGGCGCACAGCAGCGCCGCGGCGAGCGCGTGCTTGTGCGCGATCATCGTGTGTGCCGGTCGGGGCTGTTCGCGCTACTGGCTCGACTCCCTGCGGCCGCTCGGAATCTGTGCGACGCGGGCGCCCGGCCCACCCCGCGCAAGCGCATCATCAAATCGTCTGCACTCTGCACCTTCGATGTATTACCATTTCCCACTCAGTTCATCGTTGATAGTTCTGCGCAGCATATCATTTAATTTTATTAATTATTAGAACCGACGACGGAGAATTATTAGCCGACGCAGACCAAAGAGATTTCAATTTAGTTCTGCAACATGGTCTTTTTGCATTGAGTATTTAACTCGGCACTATATAGGTTATGATTTTTTGTTTACTTAGTAAAATTGTATCTGTCGACCACGTTATGTATGATATTTTATGATGATTCGAGTGTCAGCTTTAACTTTTTATTTATTTAGTGATAACCACCACTAACGCCGGCGAGTTGCTTGTAATTTTTTGATAACATATTTTAATGATGACACTCATAATTCGGTCAATATGTTCCTCAGACAGGATCTAAGATCCCTACTGTGTACAAGAACTACTTGTACCTTATCAATAGGCCAAGTTTACAGAGATAAAGATGAACTTACTCGTACTTATCACTGATATTTTAAATATCCAATTAGGTACAATACTTTCATCTTTTATTTACTTTTTAATGAGAAAAACCTGCACCTTATAGACTCGCGGTTATATTATCCCATAAAAATGTTTTGTTCCTAGTGCAGGAGTCCGAAGCCCATAAATTCCCTAAATGGATATAAGTACATAGTATATACTTCTACAGTACTTACAATTATTTATTATTTCCAACATTAAATACATATACGACATGCGCTACATACGCTATACAGCGATGAGAGCCTCTGTTGAGATACCATTTCTTCATTGATGAGAATGTGAACAGGGAAAACAGTGCATTTAACTAGAATATTTTAAAAAGATATAATGGTAAAATAATGTTGTTTTTATCATTGCTTTCCCCAAGAGAACCCGAATTTCTAAAGTATGATATTAGGCCGAGTCGATCCTGTCGTAGAGGGTGCGTGCGCACGCGCCGGTAGTCGAATGTTTGCGTCTGAAATCCGCTGGAAACCGGACGTATGAGCGACGGGCTATCATGACTAGAGCTACCAGTACTGCGGCAACAGTCGAACGAATCCCACAAGCAGACTAATACGACAGCCAGTCTTGAGAGTACACGAAGATCCGACCTGCTACCGAGGTATAAACACGTCTCCGACCGGGTTCGAAGCTGTGTAATGTACACGTACTGTTGAAGAAGTTGATGTAATCTCAGTATAAGGAACTCAATATGTTCTCAAACTAAAATTTAGCGGAATTGTCGGCAAGGGTTGCTGCTACCCCGGAACATAAAGGGTTAAAAAACACAGCTCTTTATGTCATACCACTCGCCATGCTCTGTATTGTAATCCAAATATTTGCCAGTCTGCAAGGTGGTGGCGGTGTTAACTGTCTAAGCGGCACTTGCCAGCCGTGGCTGCTGTAGGAGTTAAATCTTAAAGTATTTCGCCAGTCAACACTACTAATTAGGTATACCTAGATGTTGGTCGAGGCTTTTGGCCATCAGGCCGTTGGCTGTTATGACAATCGGTACAATGATAGCCGAGCTCACATTCCACATGTCAACAACGATATTTTATTTGTTTCTCTTTCTCAGCTTTCAAGAGGTTCTCATGTGGAATGGTAACATCGACTATCATTGCAAATCGCGCTAATCGATCTATCACCACTATATCAGGCTTATTGGCGACAATAATCCTGTCAGTAATGATAGAACGATTATTATTATTATTATAGTGGTCGACCCGCGGGGCTAATATTACTTGGCTACGAAATTTTCTAATGTAGTTTAAAATAATATGTTCGTCTTGTTGCATCCAAGTTCATACAAAAGTTTATAGTTTATTCATGTTGTCCTTAGGTCGAAGGAAGACATCCATATGGCAAACCTGAAGAAGAAGACACGCAAATGAACGCGGAAGTTTGAGATAGATGGCGTTATAGTCACCACTACTACTTCCAAGGTACTTTTCATTTAAACTTATTTCAGTTTAAATATTTATACACATAACATTTACAGGTTACAAGAAATATTATCATATTTTCGTTAAAAAGCTAAATATTCATAACAAAATGTACAGAAATAGTATGTATAATAATTAAAGAGATAATTACATACCTAAAAAAATATTAATAACTATGTACAAGTACATAACAGGAGGGAAAAAATAAATCAAAGAGCAACAAAAAATTCGTCCACATCGCTGTCAACAGGAAAAGTTCCCAAAAGGCTGGCAGCATTGCCGCGTTGTATGGCAATGCTGATTCGTTGAAAAAATTAGGCCAGCCCTCTGGTCACGTGAAGAGTCGATCAACCGCCATGGCCCAGTGTTTCAACCCCAAATATTAGTTAGCTTATCCCTAGGTACATTTAGTGATGTAATTAGCTAGCTCGGAGCTCGTGGCTAAGTACTAACAGCCGCACAGGTCGATCCGTCAGGTTAAGCTACGCTTGCCGGGGTTGATCGTAAATGGGTGACCAACTTTACATAACGAGACTCCTCCGTGCCTCGGAAAGTACGTTAAGCTGTTGGTCCCGGCTGTCATTTGTGCATCTTTGACAGTTTTTAAGGGTCGTCAGAAGCCCGAAAATCTGACAGCCAGTCTTACCAAGCGGTATCGTATTGCCCAGTTACTAGGTTGTGGAGGTCAGATAGGCAGTCGCTCCATCTAAAATACTGGTATTCAGCTGCATCCGGTTAGACTGGAAGCCGACCCCAACATAGTTGGGAAAAAGCTAGGCAGATGATGAATCAGCTAGCTTGGTTTATTATTAAATCTCGGCACATGTTTGAACAGTATCTTATCTGGATCTAAGTGACGGTGCTCTTTTGTCTAAAAGAAATCGTTTCTTTATCTGGACCTAAGTGACGGTGCTCTTTTGTCTAAATGAAATCATTTCTCTCGATATTTGAAGATTCTCAGATTATAGTTATCCGAAGACCCGCACTAAGGCCACGGATTTTCTCTTACCTTACGCAGTACCTTATTAAATTAATTAATTAAAGTGGCTAAGTATTAACAGCCGCACGGGTCGATCCCTCAGGTTAAGCTACGCTTGCTGGGGTCAATCCGTGGATGGGTGACCATCTTTACATACCGAGACTCCTCCATGCTTCGGAAAGCACGTTAGTTGGTCCCGGCTATCATTTGTGCACCTTTGACAGTCGTTACTGGTCGTCAGAAGCCCGAAAATCGGACATCCAGTCTTACCAAGGGGTATCGTATTGCCCAATAACTGAGTTAAGAGGGTCATTTAGGCAGTCGCTCCATGTAAAATACTGGTATTCAGGTGCATCCAGATAGACTGGAAGCTGTCCCCAACATAGTTGGGAAAAGGCTCGAGTTGGGGATGATGCTGATGAGCGGTACCTACATAAACGCGGTTTAGTATACAATAGTGGTTTTGCAAACCTCTCAACAGTTTTAAGCTTATCTAGTCATTGTCGATCAAACTAAACTGACTGGGCCCAAAACATAACATGGAGTGGCATTATTTAACAAAGAAGTGTCATAGAACTTATACAAATGAATTGTGATATTTCCTTTTTGGCCCTTACAGTATGTGAAATTCAATTGATGAGCCTTATTTTGAGGTCATTGTACTCATCATTATGAACAACTTTCACTATGGGAACAAATCCAAATATCTGAGGTATTTTTCGCGATTTCAGAAAAAAAAATTGCTTACTTATAGATACATTATATAATGCAGGCACCCATTATGGAAGGATTTTTGGAAATAATTTTTTGGGGATAAAAGTTAGTGACAAAAATCTTGTTCCTTGACTTAATAAACTTGAAATTAGAATAAATATTATCTAAATAAATTATAAAGATTGCCAATATTTTAGTTTTTCTAAACAATCTCTTAAAGGGGGATCGGGGGGTGTCAAAGTTCGAGGCCCATGAAATGACAAGCCCTCGAACTTGTGCAAAGCCACCTCGAAACGGACCTCGAGACCAACTGACGGATCCTCTCAACGACTATCGCAATCCCGCGTGTCATCGCGTCGGCCGCCGCCTGATGCGAGCTCCCCTGCGCTAGGACCAGCGTGTCGTCGGCCATGTACGTGACGCCATGAGGGAGGTCGGTCCGCTGCACCCAGTCCTAATGTCCCACAGAAGCGGCCCCAGTTCCGTAGTAGTAGTATCCTTGAGGGACACCGCACGACATCTCTCGCCGGTTCCACTCCCCATCTCTACAGGGGTAGATGACGGAGGTTCCCTAAGGATTGAAAAGGCGTAGTCAATTTTAAAGAGTATTTTGATGCGTGACTTGATTAACTTGAATTGATACTTAAAACACTTCTTTATATTCCGATATTGCGATATAACCGACTCCACGCGGACGTATTCGCGGGCCAAAGGTAGTACATAATGTATTATATATACGTCTTAAAGAAGTCGGATTAAGTTAATTTCAGTTTTGAGAGTAAGTTGTTATTTGTAAAAGCACCATGGAATTGACATCTTCGCATTTATAAAAAGCATTTATAAAGAAAGATTTTTAAAATAGTATAGTTAAGGATCTTTGCTTTAGTCGGACTATAATCCAAAATAATCGTTAGAAAATGTATTCAATACAAACTAACACATCACGCTTGTAATCCCCGAAGGTATGGGCAGAGGTGTACCCATTGTAACATCCACATTCCGCCAGTTATGTTTAAGTCCCATGTAGTAGGGGGCGAATCTTAAGATCATTGATTTACAAAGGTACACTATTCAAAGCCAAACTTAAATCATTCCTGTTGAAAAAATATTTATATTCTATATCTGAATTGGTGACAAATGATGGTGAATAGTTTTATATTTAGTAATTTACCTTTTTGACATTAAATATACATTCAAGACATTATTCGATTTTTTGCATTTTTGAGAATAGATTTAAAGGAATTTGACATGATAATATTTACAATCATTTATATAATTACTATTTATAATCTTTTGACATACCTATTAATTTATCATATAAGTTATTGATTTTATTTTTAATGAAATTTACTGTTGATATTCATAATTTATTGTTTTTAGCTGTAAAATATTAATTAATGTATTACAACATTCAAACACAATGCAAATTGTTATATGAATAAATAAATAAATAAATAAATAATCAATTTCCATCACCTGGGCACAAATCTAGACGCCGAACTGCTACTAGGAAATTCCAGATGGGAAAATCCAATGACACATTGCTCGATCTGGCAATGGAATCTAGAACCTCAAACGAAAACGAATTATTGTATGCTTTACTTTATTACAAATAGCTGTAGTGGGTCCCTCAGGATATTATTATGGGTCTCATTTAGCCTATTCCCCAAATAATGTTATTAAAGTCATGTTGCCGTCATCGTTGAGGGAACTCTTGAATTTTCCAGGTATACCGTAGTATGCCTGATACTAATATTGACAAAACCATGTTTAATACGGTGCCATCTAGCATTAAAATCTATACATATAGGGTAAATAAAATGTAACAAAGTATGGAATATATGAATTGAACATTTTTGAATAAAAATTATTGCTCTGAAGTCTAGGAATGACTCTGTTGCGGACGTCGACTCTTTAATATATAAGAGATGATGATTATATACACTGATTATTAAATCAATAAAAACACAGTTTGTAATAGGGTTAATTAAGACCAATCGTAGGGCTTGTTTTATTCCCCCAATCACAGACGCCACAGAGGCGATGTTGTAAGAAGGGCTAATGCATGGTCCGGACAGGTTCCGACAAGTCGAGACTTGTCGGGCCGCATAACTGCCGCCCTCCGCAATCGAGACAGAATAATGGCAAACAATAGGCGGACGGGCGGCGGACCATGTATTAGTCCCTCCACTACTTGCGCCCTGCTCAAAATGTATATAAGCAGGGCGACCGTGTATTTGAAGAGTCCGGTTAAGCAGTAGACAACCCTTTGGTTGAATTGCGAGATGCCATTAACAAAAAAAAAAAAAAAATATTTGAAGAGTGGAAACACAAATTTCCGTCGTTCCGTCCTCGCCGTCGAGGCCCGTCGCGACGACCCTGTCCGCTCTCATCCCCCCGACCCTTGCTCGAGCCAGCCCGCGTTGCCGCTGAGCCAGTAATTTTAAAAACCCCCGATCCAGCTGTCCCTTGCTGTCCCCCCCCAGCGACGCCCTAAGCCGAGGTCCGAACCCCGCAGGGGGTGCCCTTAGCGTGTAGTCGCTTAGTTTTGTAAGTTAGCTTTAGTTTTTATTAAGCCCTGGCTGGAGGCTACAATTCTTTGTGGCAGCCACAGGCAAGCCCGGTTAAGCAGTAGACAACCCTTTGGTTGAACTGCGAGATGCCATTTCAAAAAAAAAAAAAAAAATATTTGAAGAGTCACTCGCTGCCCGACGCTCGCCCCGAACGGACGTGCCGCGCGCTACCTGCTCTCCGCTACCTGCTTGCCGCACCCTGTCTCGCCGCTAGTGTGTTCCGGTCGACGTTCCTGTCGACGCCAGTTTCGTAGTCATCGACTACAAGTGTTTCCTGTATACTACTGCCTTTTTCAAGGAGGTAGTTACAGTCGCTATTTCTTAACAGAAATTTTGTCAAAACGTTATCGTCGGTCTTGGCCCCCTCTGGGTAAAACCACAGTTTCGTGGTCCTCGGTTGAAACCTCACGGTGTCAACGAAGCCGAGTGGGGTGTTGACCCAATCACACCCGCCGATCCCCTTCAGGGTGAGGCAGTTAATTGGAGCCGAGAGCTAGAAGTTTGGCCTTGGGGGATCTCCTAGTCAACTCTAGTTTCTGACTTCGTCCACAGCAACACACCTAGTGTCGGTTGGGAGTGTCTACCCCTTCGCACTAGACCCGGTCAGGGCCCGTTCGCACAATAAGATTGGCGAACGGTTTACAAGCTTAGGGCTCACCATAGGTACACACCTCCCTGTCTGCACCCGACAGGGAGGCTACACATCCCCGGGCCTATCCACCCAGGGAATTAGTATTTAGGGCCGATAGGTTGCGAATGCCATGTGTTTTCGCATCTAGGTTATAGTTTTCCCTACCGACAATGTCGGACTACGACCCGAGATGGGTCAAATATTTCCTTACGGAATTGCTCCCGGACCCGAACTTCGTGGCCCAGCATTCCGCCCGTGCTTTGCGCGGCAGTCCCACCGCGCCATCGTCGGCAGTCGCCGACTTCACCGACGCGCTCGATAGCCCGCTCTCGCCCCCGCCGGCCGATCAAGGCCTTATTCAAGCGGCTTACTCAAAGCCGCTTGCCGGAATTCCGGCTCTATTGTCATTACCGACAATTGAGCCCGCTTCCGCGAACCCAATTAGCGCGAGACCCATTGTCTCGGCCGCTACTATTGTTCCGTCCGCAGCTGCACCGGGCTCTATTGTCCCGGTAATCACAAAGGCTGCCCCCACCACCCCAGTCCAAGCTCTACCGGAGAGCATGGACACGTCCGCTCCGATCTCGGACGACGATGGCCCCCTCTCTGCCTCTTCCTCATCCTCGGAAGACGACTACGAGGTCGTCGGAAAAGGAGGGAAGAGGAAGAAAGGGGCTTCGTCCCAGGCCAGCAAGGCCAAAAAGGCCGTAGCGGCCTCATCCTCCCCCACCCCTGCCCCTTCTCAGGCTCCCCGCCCCTGCGGTAGCAAGGCGAAACCCGCTTCCGCTTCTGGAAAGAAGCAAAAGCCCCCGCCTCCGGTCTATATCCAAGACAAGGCCAAATGGACCGAAGTGTCCAAGATGTGCGTGGATCGTAAGATCCAGTACACCAGCGCCACTTCGACCCAACAGGGCATCAAGGTGTCCGTTCCCTCGTCCGCGGACTACAGGGAGCTCACCGCTATGCTGCGTACTAGGAACTACTCGTTCCATACCTACGCCCTCCCTGAAGAAACACCGACTCGCGTAGTCATCCGCCGAGTCCCGAAGGAGATCCCTTCGGACGACATCAAAGATGACCTCTCTGCCCAAGGCATCCCCGTTTCAGCGGTGCACCGCCTTCATAAGGCGCGTCGCGGGCACGCTTATGACATGGTCCTCGTGGTGTGTGACCCTGTAGAAGGGCACCACCCGATCTTTAAGATCAAGTCGGTCTGCTCACTATCGGGGATCTCTATTGAGAAACCCCGCCGCTCCAACATAATTGGCCAGTGCCATCGCTGCCAATTATATGGCCACGCGCAGTCCAACTGCTACGCCACCCCCAGGTGCGTCAAGTGTCTGGGTGACCATGGCACAGCGGACTGTCCCCGCCCCAAGGATCGGGCTTTATGCACCGAACCCCCGAGCTGCGTACTGTGTGGCCAATCTGGCCATCCAGCCAACTACCGTGGCTGCTCGAAAGCCCCCAAGGCTTCCTCCCCCAAACTGGCGAAGCGCGCTAGCGATCGCCAGAAGAGGGAAAGCCCCTCGGCTACAATCAAAGAGCCCTCAGCACAGTTGCCAGTGCGACTCAGCCCCCAACGACCCATGCCCTGGGCCAACTTACTCCGCAACGACGCTCCAGTCACCGCGGCCCCCATCTCTCAGCCCCCTGCTACCAACCCCGCGCCCAAGGTTACCGTTAACCCTGGGCCAACCCCCTCCCCCGTGGCCCTTTTGGCAACTCCACCCGCCGCCCCCTCGAAGCCTGCCTCGGCAGCCCCGAAAAAGGTCCCTTCCCCTTCCCCAGCAGGTACCAAGCCCACCACGACGGAGATCCTCGTCCACACCCTCGCGGTTATGAACCAAGTGTTCGAAACCCCGGAGGCGATCGCGATGGCCGATCAGGTCTACGCCGCCAAGGGCGACCCTATCAAAATCCTCATGGCATACCACAGCTACCCCGGGGTACTGCGCGCCATCTCCAACCTCACCTTTTAAATATCAATTATGGATATTACAAAAGGTGCTAGATGTACAAAGCCCCGGTCCCTCAAGCTAGGTTTCTTTAACGCTAACGGCGTTAAAAGTCAACGCGATGAGATCGCCGCCTTCCTCCGCGACCATCAGCTTGACGTCCTATTAGTTCAGGAGACCTTTCTGAAGCCCCATTTACGCAACCCGAACATCGCCAACTATCGCATAGTTCGCAATGATCGGTCACGCTGTCACAAGGGCGGAACCCTCATCTATTTCAGAAGGACTCTCCATTGCATCCCGCTAGATCCCCCCCCTCTCCTCTCTCACTTGGAGATCTCTCTCTGTCGGCTCGCCATGACCGGTCATCAACCGATCACCATCATCTCCGGATATTTCCCACCGACCAACGGTAGCGAGGATCATCCATCCATCGCCGCCGACCTCTCACTCCTCTTCGGCTTGAGCGACTCCGTCATCCTGGCGGGCGACCTCAATGCCAAACATCCCGCCTGGAACAGTAATCTCACTTCTACCAGAGGCAGATTACTGTTCAACTTAGGGGCCTCCCTTAACTTTGACGTCATCGCTCCGATGACTCCCACCCACTATCCCGGCGACCCTAACCAAACTCCCGATGTCCTCGACATAGCGCTCCTCAACAATGTGAACCTTCGTTTGCAATCTTTAGAGGCGCTACAAGAGCTTAACTCTGACCACCGTCCCGTCGTCATGCACCTCACCCCCTACACGGGGGGTCCGCTTGACCCTGACCACCCGCCCCGCACCCAGTTGGTGACCGACTGGAGGAAAGTAAGCGAAAAGCTTAAATCCGACACTCTGTCACCTCAGCTGGAATCCATTCCTGACCTCATTGTCTCTGTCGATGACACTACCGGCGCGATCGCCTCGTTTACAGAACACGTGCAATCCGTTTTGACGGATTGCTCACGGGAAGTCCCGGTGGTGGAAGACCACCGCTGGAAACTACCCGCTGACGTACGTGAGCTGATAACCGAGAATAACTCAGCCATCCGTGCCTACGACTCCTTCCCCTGCGATGCGAACAAAGCCCACATGCGCAATTTACAGCGTGCTGTAAAGAAACGCATTGCGGAAGCTCGTTCGGACAACTGGGACAAGTTACTCGGTGAACTTGAGCCCAATCACCATGCCTTCTGGAACCTTCAGAGGAAGCTTCGCGCTCCCGAAGAATCTTCCACCCCTCCACTCATCCGTCCCGACAAGAGCATCGCTTTCGATAGCTCTGAAAAAGCCGAGCTCCTAGCCGACAGTCTCGAGTCCCAATGCTCCCCCAGTTCCCTTCCGGTCGACCCAAAGCACCTCGCCAAAGTCGACGCCGAGGTCGAACGTAGAGCCTCTCTCCCGCCCGTCGAAGATCCAGATGATCCTCTGCCCCCCGTCACCCCTGACGAGGTGCAAGACATCATCAAGGGTCTTCAGGCTCGTAAAGCCCCCGGCTCAGATGGAATTACCAATAGGGTATTCAAACTCTTCCCCGCCCAACTGATCATGCTCATGACCGCCATCTTCAATGGCGCCATGAGTAATAACATGTTCCCACAAGCCTGGAAAGAGGCCTCTGTTATAGGTATCCCCAAACCCGGCAAACCCAAATCAGACCCCACCAGCTATCGCCCCATCAGTCTGCTCAACGTGCTCGGCAAAATCTACGAGAGGCTTATTTATAAGCGTCTCAAGGACTATGCCGAGGCGAAGAGCCTGATTCCGGACGAGCAGTTCGGGTTCCGTACCCAACACTCGTGCGTCCAGCAAGCGCACCGCATAGTCGAGCACATCAGTGCCGGCTTCCAGCGTGGCGCTATGACTGGCGCCCTGTTCTTCGACATAGCGAAGGCTTTCGACAAAGTCTGGCACAATGGCTTAATATATAAGCTATACCAACTCGGCGTGCCCGACCGTCTCGTGCTCATCTTACGGGACTTTTTGTCGAACCGCACCTTCCGCTACCGCATCAAGGGCGCTCTCTCCTCCCTCCACCCGATTCGCGCCGGAGTCCCCCAGGGCTCCGTTCTCTCCCCCCTAATCTTTACCCTGTTCACTAGCGACATCCCTAAGAGTAAAAAGGCCCAATTGGCGTTATTCGCCGATGACACGGCCATTTACTACACAGGGACCAGTCCGCCAGCTATAGCTCAGACTCTCCAGACCTCGGCCAACGTCCTCGGCGCTTGGTTCCGGAAATGGAGAATCGAGGTCAACCCCGATAAAAGCCAGGCTGTTCTCTTTAGGAGAATTCGTAGGGCCCTCCCCAACCCCCCTAATCCGATCACCATGTACGGCAAGCCGATCCCTTGGGCGAAGCATGCCAAGTACCTGGGTGTCACTCTCGACCAGCACCTCAGTTTCGCAGAGCACATAAAGCAGGTCCGTTCGCGGGCCGCTTTCGCTCTCGGTAGGCTCCAATTCATGCTTACAGAACGCAGCAAATTGTCACTCCGGTGCAAACTGCGTCTCTATAAGGCTGTAATCCGTCCCATTATGACATACGCTTGCGTCGTCTTCGCGCACGCCAAACCCAAGTATCTGCATCGAATGCAGACACTTCAAAACCGGTTCCTCCGTAGGGTCTCAGGAGCTCCCTTTTACGTCCGTAACATGGACCTTCATGTAGATTTTAAACTCCCCACAGTTCAGCAGTTCATGAAACGCCTCTCGAAGCGTTTCTTTGACACTGCCATAAAGCACCGCAATCCCCTGATTGCGGCCGCCTCCCGATACACCCCGTCCCGCATCAGTAAGGTTCGCCGTCCACGGCATACCCTCGTTGCCCCCGACGATGCCACCACTCTCCTCCAGGAGAGCAGCCCGGCCACTAGCACTGTTAGACTAGCATACAAACACAAATTTCCGTCGTTCCGTCCTCGCCGTCGAGGCCCGTCGCGACGACCCTGTCCGCTCTCATCCCCCCGACCCTTGCTCGAGCCAGCCCGCGTTGCCGCTGAGCCAGTAATTTTAAAAACCCCCGATCCAGCTGTCCCTTGCTGTCCCCCCCCAGCGACGCCCTAAGCCGAGGTCCGAACCCCGCAGGGGGTGCCCTTAGCGTGTAGTCGCTTAGTTTTGTAAGTTAGCTTTAGTTTTTATTAAGCCCTGGCTGGAGGCTACAATTCTTTGTGGCAGCCACAGGCAAGCCCGGTTAAGCAGTAGACAACCCTTTGGTTGAACTGCGAGATGCCATTTCAAAAAAAAAAAAAAAAAATATTTGAAGAGTTTCACGTTTGGAGTCTTTATGCTAATTTCGTTGTCTATTTGTGTGTCAGTTTAAATTGTTAGAGTCACGTTATTGCTGTTCAAGTTTGTTAAATATTAGTAAATCTGTTACGTTCTAGTGCTATTTGTGTTCCTAAATAATTATATGTGTTAAAGTACGATCGAAGTTTTAATTTGAAGCAAAAATATACAGTCCACCCCCGACAGACTCTAATGCCAAAAATATAGAAATTTTGTGTTTGTTTGAACATATGAGGAAGTCTGAAAATGACACCGGTGACTGAAAAACTGTGTGGAAATCGGCTGTCATGGTATGGACATGTTATGCGGAGGAATGAGGAAAATGTTGTCAGGAAAGTTTTGAGTATGAACGTGGATGGTTATACAAGTAAAGGAAGACGAAAGAAGCGATGGATGGATTGTGTGAAAGATGATATGGCTAGAAAGGGAGTGACTACCGAGATGACTACTAATAGAGAAGTATGGAAGAAAAAGACATGTTGCGCTGACCATAAATAAATTGGGATAAGGGCAGGGGAATGATGATGATGTTTAAATCTACATTCCAGCATCACGCAATACTACCGGATAGATTTATACAAACTTTGCATAGGTAAATATCCCCTATACGTCTGGTGAGTCTGTTGTCTATAAATGATCACGCTATTTGCTATGGGGGATGAGCAATATTGCGTCATGAACTTTTTATTAGTATTGTTATATATTTTAACGAAAATTGAATATTGCAGATAGTTACAGGTTTATACTTTTAAATGAATACGGAACCTTTATGGAACTATGCAGTTAGTAATGCCATTAAAAAAAAGGGCTATCATAGCCAACTTTTAACAAAGCAAATAGCTTAGCAGACTAGCGGCTGCTTTGCAAATTTGTAGTCTTAAGTTCGATTATTGACCGGTAAAAAACTGTATACCGGGTAAACAAGTGTTTGGTTAATTTGATTGAAAGATTGGATGAAAAAGTGTTTGATTAATTTGGCTGAAAGATTGGATGAAATGTTCACTTTGCAAAGGCTGAGCTCATGATGGCTGAACAGGCTATGACCCTGAGGAACTTTATGATTTCTTGTGTGGGTGGTATTGTGTGGTGATTTCCGGGGTAATACCGTATACCTAATATACGGTATTGTCCAGGGGTCGGGGCAAAACCGGAATCAGTAGAGGTTTTGTTTTTAAATGATTATTATCGTTATTATCAAAAGTATGTCGATGTTATTATGTGCCTAATGCCCGTAAAAATGTAACAAAACAACATTAATGATTAGACAGTCTGTCTAATCATTAATGTTGTTTTGTTACATTTTTGTTTTCAAATTAATGACCTAGAACTCTAAATCGTTAGGTATAACGGATTTACTCTCCCTATAAAAAAATAAAAAAGGAGGTTAGCATTGTAACTTACTACCACAGCTTTGCAAAGCAGCCGTCAAACTACTGAGCTGTTACGTGATATTTCGTAGAGCATAAGAGCCTTTATAGACTGCATTGTTTTGCCATGGAACCTTCATGAATAGTTTTTGGGATAATCTGAAACAAACGTAATACCTAATACGTATTATGAATATCTGAAAGTAATTGAGCGATTTGATTGATTGAGAGTTTAGCGAGCTGACAGTGAACAAAATCAAAATATAGAATATTAACTAGCTTTGGCTTCGCTTGCGTTAATTTGGGAATTTGACAAACAATTCGGGTTGAACTCTGTTTGTTATATTTGACCGTTGCAGTCGAACGGAACGTACACGTAGCGCCATCTATTATCATTTTTGAACGTTACTTAAGTTTTCTTCGGGACCAGTACATTTTTTGGGATGAAAGGTAGCCCCGTAAGGTGGACGAACAGGAAATAGGAACCGAAAAATAAAAGGAGCAATTAAAACTAACAAAATTAATTTTAAAAACAAAAAAATAGGTACAGTAAAACACCTCTCAAAACATATTAATAATAATGAAATTCCAGATTAGACCGGATTACCCGCAACGCCTACGAAGCCTTAAGTAGTTACCTACAAACTGAACGAAATTCTTTTTACACGTGATAATAACGGTGGGTACCTACTACTCAAGCACACCTTGTGAGATTAGCTTGCTAAGCTTAGGTAGTCTAACACCCGTAATTATAAACCAGCAATTGACTATTTGAAACGGCCGAAAATAAAATATGATATCATATTAAGAAAAAACCGCTCGTCTTAATACTTTCATCACCGTACAGAAATGAATATTATGCGAAGTTGTAATTTTATTGTTAAATTGCATTTAATGCTTATAAGTATTCCATTTGATTCCAAAAATCTGTGACGTCACATTCTTATATTTCGTACAAATCAGGTACAAATGCCGCATTTTTCGCATTTGCCACAGTTCATAAAAAGTAACGTTATTGACTACCGTTTCAAATACCCAATTATGTACCTGCTGCTAAGTAATTTCTTAATGAAGCATTACTTCTGGATTGAATCCTTCAATAAAAAATTCTATAGCTGAGTAAGTATCTAATACTTTAATGTCCTAAAGCCTGATACAGGAAGGTACTCATGATCTGGGAAAACTTCAAGCTTGCTCCGCCGCCGAGTCGGTAGGGCTGCCCGAAAGGGAAACCACGTGGTCCCGGAACACATAGGGCTAAGGAAGAAACAAGAGGAAGAAGAAGGTTTTAGTTACCAACTTACATGCCAATCCAAAGTACTTAGGAAAGTAATATCATAAAAATGATGAGTCGGATAATCGCATTTAATTCGGATATTTATATGTGTGAGAAGGGTTAGATATTCCATAAGAACCGATCAATCCTAGGTAATAGGGGGGGAAATCGATAATTCGGTCCACCTCAGATCCTCAGGGAAGGCCAGCGACGCCTTGGTTTGTCCGAACCTACAAAGAAACTTTTTTTTTAAACAAAAGACCGACCAACGAAAAAAATGGTACCTACGTGTGATTAGTACTAGCCATTTGGTGCAGTAGTTAATATGGCACAAAACTTGTAAGATTACTTCAAGTCAAGTTACACAAGTTCAGAACTCAATACATGTGTGAAACCATCGAAGTTGACCTTTGAGAAAAGTAAAAAAAAATATCTCCTTTATGAGGGAACGTCAATCAAACTATTTGTAGACTGCAAATTGCTGCATAGGCTATTAATTATACATAATATCTTCGTATCGATCGAGTCTGTTGTCTAGCAACCAGGGCCCACACAATAATTAGCCCCCATGCGGTGACATCGATATAAGGATCGATATAATTATATAGTTGCCGAAGCGCTCCAGCTCAGACCGGCGGCCCGCACCCTAGATTCAATTATTACCTTTATACAATTATGAGTATGTAGGAAGAGATCAATACTTTCCCGATCGCGATACGGATTTATGTTCGGGTGAAAGAGTGAGCTAGCCCTATCTCAAGTAGTCTTCTCTCTTAAGCCTTTAAAGCCTAGATAGGCTTTAAAGGCTTAAGAGAGAAGACTACTTTCGGTTGTTCTCAGTGTGATAAACTGATATGTCTTTATCTGAAGGTTGAATGGGGAAAAGGGATGCAACACATGACTTCTGCATACATTTTTGGGGTGACAGTGCGACAGAGAAATATTTTGGACGCTGAATATTGGAAAAGGAAAGAGGGATAGCGGTCGCTCAATCATCGATGTGCACTTTCCGTCCTGCGGTAGTATATCATAATATAATATGTAGTATCTATGTTTGCACTCACACAGGTACACAAGTGTTGCGCAGGATGTCGCAGAGCCGCCACCCCCTGCCCCCATCGTCGATTCACCCCACGCAATTAATTTATGATACGTCTGGGATTGATTGAATATTCAAACGTGGAAAATCCGAGGAAAGTATTACCCCTCGTTGTAACCGCCACGCGGTTTTCTGAACGAACTAAGTTATGTAGCAATAAATAGCAATACACAGCATAAGTTTTGTAATTAATAGGAAGCAAGCTTAGCAACCACAGAAAGCTATAATTTGTGCATAATATTAAATTTTATGTACAGTAAATATAATTAATATAAACTTTTGTCTGCGAGTCGAGCTGACATTGGAGTTTTTAGAGTTTTGTACTCAAAGGATAAAACGGGACCAACAGGCTGTTTCTCGTGAATACTTTCAAAGGTGATGTATTTCTGTTGCCGCTATAACAACAGATACTTAAAAATAGAATAAAATAAATATTTAGAAGGGCTCCCATACAACAGACATGACTTTTTTGCCGTATTTATAGATACGGAACCCTTCGTACGGACAAGAAAATCGGTTACGGGAACCTAGTAGGAGGAAAATAGTTTTCATTATACATCTACAAGGTGGAATTTTTAACCTCATCTGGAGGGATACTTTTAATGAGATAGCAAATTTTACACAAAGGAAACTCTCCTTTTTTTTAATAAGAACAAAACTGAATTGAAAGATTTTGGAAAATCCGCTTGCCTCACTCGGGAATCGAAACCGCATGTTAGAGAAGGCGAGCCTATTGCCGCCACCGGGCACAAATCCAGTCTCCGGGCTACTACTGAGCAATTCCAGTTGGATGAACACAATAACACTCTCCCCGGGATTCGAACCCGGGAGCTCATCAATAAAGTATTCCACTTACTTTGAACTTTTTTCTAGCTATTTCTGCTGACTCGTGATGAACTCCGAAGGAATTCTTCTGAACGTCTTATATACATACGTGTCTTCACATAACTGGTATATTATCCACGTCCACTAAGTAGCGACCGAGCATAGTTCGCAGCTCATCACGGATACTAAACTACTAAACTCGTTTTTCGGAAATACCAAGAATGTCCAAGTTTTGCATAAATTACAAGACACCGACGTATGTGATAATTATGAAACTGATAATAATAAATAATGATAAAGTGTTTTGTCAAGTGTTCTTTGATACTTGTTTGTGTATGGAGGATGAATTAGGATGATAAGGATGTGTTTATCTAATGACTTTCTGATTACTGAGAATCTTGTTGATATTTTTAATTACAGCATTTTTAACTTGACCTATGCAAATGTTTACGTCGGTTAGTGGTATGGCTAAGTAATAACAGTCACACGCATCGATCCCTCAGGTTAAGCTACGCTTGCCGGGGTTGGTCCGTGGATGGGTGACCATCTTTACATATCGAGACTTCCCCGTGGCTTGGAAAGCACGTTAAGCCGTTGGTCCCGGCTGTCATTCGTGGATCTTTGGCAGTTGCTACGGGTAGTCAGAAGCACGAAAGTCTGACAGCCAGTATTACCAAGGGTACCAGCCTCGCCGTGATAACGTAAGGGAAGTGAGTTTAAAGTGAGCTGTCTGCAGTGTCAATCTGTAGCATTAGGTGACACGACAGAGATCACTTCACCTTGAGATTGAATCGACTGACTGTTGACGGATTTGAAAAATTCTTCTTTTATTTGGTAGAAAAAGCTTGGGTGGTCTCATATACATTTTGTTAACTTTACTTGAGTAGTTATTTTCCATAATACTTATTTAATACACTGTGTATCTTGATTTTTAAATACTTTTTGTCGCTGTTGTTTACATAGCCATTAGTGGTATGCGAATTAGCGTTGGGCCTGTGGGGTAGGCCATAACTAAAAAGTGAAAAATAAAAACCTTTTTTACGAAAAAAAAAACATTACAATGTGAAAACAACTTTAATTAGAAGTCATTTTAATTAGGGTTGGTGTTATATTTTGTTTTTGACACCGACTTATTACAAATAATTACAAAAAGAAAAACGACACTTAGGCGTCGAAGTACTCGTCCGCATCGCTGTCATCCGGAAACGTGGCCAGAAACTGGAAAAGGCAGCATTGCCATTCAACGTGGCAATGCTGCCTTTTGCCAAAAAACAATCAAGCCCTCTGGTAACGTAAAGTGTTAATAGGCATCTGTGTATTATGTCGTGCCCAGAACTGTAATACGACGAGAGACGCGCGCTTACCCGCTCTTTGCTACGACCACCAGTCGTACAAATGCGGGTGAGCGGGCGCCTCTCCATAGATCAGTTAAGTCATACAACCAAAATTTCGTTGCCATAGACATATTTGCATTGTCTCATGATGCATTTAAAAAAGAATTGCTAAACATATTGAAAACGTACTAATTACGTATTTCATATTAGACCAAGTCTGTATCCATGTATCATAATATATGTCCATATGTATGTTTTTAAATAACACGTATAGTAATATGTGGAAACGTTGTGGATTGTACGTTTATTTATTCTATTGTAAACTTAGATGTAAGACCTAATGTACAATTGTTTGTTTTCCCTAATAAAATAAAATAAAAAAAAACTGATTCAGTTATTTTCTCTTAACAATAGATGCTGGTTTTCAAATTGGAAACTTATTTTGAAGAAGTGACTTATTGTGAAGCATGTTAGGGTAAGAGTAGTGGTGACTCAGTGGCTACTGTAGAGCTGACGAGTAGTGGGTTCGAACCCAGGCAGGCGTTTTACGTTGTTTAATTTAGCTCATCACCACTGCTCTCGAAACGGTGAAACAAAAAAAGAAAATTATACTTAGAGTATAATAGATTAGGCAGACAGCGGCCCAAGCTGCCAATCGACACCTGAAATAAAATAATTATAATAGACAAAGTTTCAAGCATTTCTGGTACCGTAACAACATTATTTTTATTACAGAACCATAGGACCAGTAGATAGAGACTTATGTCAATAATTTATAGTTCAGTCTATACTAAAACTTACTTCATTAAATTTACGCTAAAACCAGTTCACTTTATTGATTAAAACGTAAAAAAATCTTAGGGTCAAAATACTTTTTTTATGTTGTATAATATGTTTATAAGCTAGGCTGAGGAAACAGCTATAAACTATCTAATTTTATTGCCGCTTTAGGCGTTTACGAAGAATTCCTGTGTGTCAGGCAAATTAAGATTTTTATTCCTCTTTCGACGACACGGTTGGCGCAGCGGTTGAGCGATTGACTGCTTAGCAGCATATCGCGGATTCGATTCTCACTCGGAACAAATATTGTACGACCTGCAATTATTTGTTACGGGTCTGGGTATTTTTCTATCTATAATATGTATGTATTTACAAAAAAAAATGTATATAGGTAAGTAGTTTATCAGCCATCTCGTTACCATAACACAAGCATTTGTTGCTTAGCTTGGGACTATATGGCGTTGTGTGAAATGTCTAAGGATATTATATTATTTATACACATTGATACGTGACAGATATCACTAATTAGTTAATAGCCATCAAATATGATGCTCGGAGTTTTTTTATCCACTAAACACTAGCCACATCCTACCCTCGCATAGGTAGGACATCTATATTTTCAATTCCCTTTAAATCGAACAACGCATTACCGGAAAATTATGTTATTTTTCATTTATTTGCACAGATCTGTAGAGCTCAGGTAGATAATATATACCTCCATATTTAAATCTACTGCGTAAATAAAGGTCACTGATTGACCTTTCATTATAAACAATATTAGAAAAAAAAATCCGGCCAAGTGCTTGTCGGACCACGCGGAATAAAGCGTTCCGTAGTTGCGGTGGATTTATCCCGAAACCCAAACTTTAAAATTGAAGTTCAAAAACATGTTCTCCCATATATCTACTTACATCACGGTAAATTCTTAAACTACAAATGTAAGTTTGTAATTGCAAAAAAATCTTTTTTAGGTTTCCGTACGAAAATGGTAAAGAGGAAACGCTTTTGGCATTTTTTTTCAACATCTAACTTATTTTAAAAAAGTTACTTTACGTTATTATTATCCCCTCTGTAGACAGATATTTCAATATAAATATTGTTAGGTATTTTGTAAGTGGCTTTTTATTTAGAAGGGACTATAAAGGAATTAAGCACTTATAGAATCCCTAGCACTGGGGATCGTAGTGGAACATTGACTGTGGTGTAGTCCCTTGGGGGACTGATCTAGGGGATTTTAGTGGAACACTGAGTGTTGTGTACTCCCCTGGGGGACTGATCTAGGGGATTTTAGTGGAACACTGAGTGTTGTGTAGTCCCCTGGGGGACTGATCTAGGGGATTTTAGTGGAACACTGAGTGTTGTGTAGTCCCCTGGGGGACTGATCTAGGGGATTTTAGTGGAAAACTGAGTGTTGTGTAGTCCCCTGGGGGACTGATCTAGGGGATTTTAGTGGAACACTGAGTGTTGTGTAGTCCCCTGGGGGACTGATCTAGGGGATTTTAGCGGAACGTGCGCACCGGGAAACACTATAGGTTTTGATTTATTCTATGTGAGTCAAAAAACATATTTTTTAATAGGTTCACTTATACAGATACCACTTATTAAAGCTCAAAGGACTTACCTACGTATTTAATATTAATTTCAACTTGATAACTGGTACGCGTTCCTGAGGAAAAGGGCATTGACAGATCGACAACGAAGTGATTTAGAGTTCAAAATAACCTACGCAAAAAATGCGAATTGACGTGGACTATGGACACCAGCCCGTATTGAAGTAGAAATAACAGCCAGTCTTACCAAGGGGTATATCGTATTGCCCAGTTACTGGGTCGTGGAGGTCAGATAGGCAGCTATGTAAAAAACTGGTATTCAGCTGCATCCGGTTAGACTGGAACCCGACCTCAACATAGGAAAAGGCTAGGCAGATGATGATTAAAGTAAAAATAAGACGAATGCTGTTGCAAAATAGCTAAGCTGGAAATACACACGCACACACTACACTACAGAGTACAAAGTGAAAACACAAGCATTATGAAAATAAATTCCAACTTAAATGAAGAGATAGTTTTTATGATAAACGTATTTATCAGTAATAGTGTCGTCTTTTTAATAATAATGAATTACTTTTTATTTTAGCCATGCCACTCAGAAAGCTTGAAATTGGGCTGGACTTAATTACAGCATGTCAGAAAATCAATGGACAAAACTTACGCCCCATAGGGGACCCTGATAATGGCAAGTGACATCGCGGCAAGTCCCGGCGGAGATAGCGAGTTGAGTTGGACCCCTTTAATAAAGAGTGGTCCTCTGCAGCTCTGAACAGCGAGGACAACTCTTTATTATTAGACTCTCCAGTAGGGAATGTAGGAAGGCCATTGTGAAGAAAAACTTATTCCTATTCGTACATCTATCTACAATTATGTTTTTTTTTTCGCCATATTGTTATTTCATTATTAGCAACGTATTAAGTACCTAATGCTTCAACAGAGAATGCAATCTTCCACCATAATACTGCCTATTATGACTCAGCATCATTTACTCTAGTTAGGAACTGGGAAAGGACTGAAAAGCTACAAAAATTGGTACAAAAAACACACACAAAAATTGCCAGCGCATTGCAATAACAGCAAATAAAAAGTTGCAAAAAAATTAATCAATTACACGTTTGCCTTTGAAACCCTAATAATAAGACAATCGTCGCGTAGCAAACGCTTTTTAAAAATCACTGGAGAATTAGCACAGAGTAAGCCGTCGCAAAACCACAAGTTTAAAAATTGTATGCCTTTCTGCACGTACGTGCTTTATTAAGGTAAGTTATCAGCAGTTAAATGCCTCTTAATGATTTAATAACAGCACACGACGCTTACGATGTATGCTCAAACATTCCCAGACAAGAACAATGCTCTGAATGCCAAAGGGCAGAGCTTTTATTTCCATTAATCGGAAGTGAGTCAACCTCCTTGGCTACAAGATCCATGATTGGCTACCAACTGAACGCTCTGCATTTATTATATTTCACCTTCGGGTCACAGATGACCATCGTAATTAATTATGTAGAGTGATGATCAAAAAAAATTAATTAAATATCAACGAATTAAATGTGCGTAAATCGAAAATTCAAAAATTTTGATGTCCTTATGAACGACATCTTTAATTTAAAATGTGTCTGTAATCTAAGGCAATTTTTGCGATCAGTTCATGGTTAGATCTACAGTCATCAAGAAGGTCAAGGTCAATCAGGTCTGGTCGAGGTCTGATCAGTACTAAAAGAAAGAAGATGGAGTCTGACAAGAAAGACACATTTTATTTCTATTCCTACATCCTGAAGGTTCCAGCGCTGCATGACGCGGTCGTCCTTAGCCCAGAATTTCGGATGTTACAGAGAATCAGGTCCATAACTAAACTGCCCTGTTATAATGCCTTTATGATTTTGACTAATTCATTCAAGAGTCTGTTCCTTTAAATCAAAAATCATTTATTCAACTCTGACTGAAAGTCAGCACTTTTTGAACGTCAAAGTTATATAAAATAGTCCCCAAAATGCCCGCCTTCAACCACTTCCTAGTGCTTTAGCTGGGATGAAGAAGTGACGCAACAAACTTTCCAGCAACATTGTGTGTTTACGCAAACGTTTGTTTATCACCAGAAATACGTGGTACTCACCTTTATTGTACCATCAATAAGATGCAGTATTTCAAGAGCATTTTAAGCACTAAGACATCTCAAAAGATTTACTTGATTCTTTTCAATGCAAACTTCTTATCTAACGAAAATACTATACGTAAACAATACATTGAATACATTATAATAATCACTAGTTGACACGAATAAATTGTCGGCGTCATTATGTCACGCGCTGTCCGCGAGCTTAGAAATAGCCCGACTTTTTCACCTCTCCCCATGGTCTTCAAGAATTTCGACAGATGTTCGAGCGGCACTTTGATCACAAAATATTTGAATTCGTGTTGTCATATGACAAGACTTCCTAAGGCTTGACCCTACGGGCGAAATTTGTTTTTGCGAGGATTTCCCAACAATATTTTAGGCCTTTGAGAAGTAAAGTTATGAGCTGGGACACGTAAAGCAGCGTCGTTGGAATAGCGGACAGTCCGGTTGAAGTAGTAGGAACACTTTTCACAACACACTTCTTCTTCTCCAACTTTCGTTTAGACCTCGTTTGTGGCATCATTGGTTACATTAAAAATAAATAGGGCATTAGGGTCATGGTTCCCGACACTTCGCGTGACCAGAGGGCTGGATTGTTTTTTGGACAAAGAATTAGCATTGCCATTCAACGTGGCAATGCTGCCAGTCTTCTGGGCACGTTTCCGGATGACAGCGAAGCGGATGAGTACTTCGACACCTAGGTGTCCTTTTCGTTTTTGTATATAGTTAGTTAGGTAGTAATTTAAGTATGTATAAATTGGTTTTATGTAGAAAAATAATAAATTAATATACTCTGTTTCCTTTCAAAATAAATTACTAATATAGGTTTGTGGTTAGGTAACTGTTAATAAGAAATCCCGTGTGTAAACAATCTACTGCTATATAATTTTAATTATGGCGAGCTGTTTGTCAGGAACAGTCTGCATGAATGCATCACTCATTGTACCAGTGTTAATAGGTATAAGGTATTCGCAGGAACACACGAGTTTATTAATTCACTAAAGACGAAAACATCGCTAGCAATGGGAAATTTCTCTTCAAGGCTGCGGGTGTCAGCCGCAGGTTGGCGCATCTCGCATACTCCCGCGTCATCAGCCCTGTCCGGCACACCGTTAGATTGAAGGTATCGTTAGATTAACTGACACTAATAAATCTAATAACTTGCGTCATTAATTACAGGCGATTTAGCTTGCCTGGGAGACACCGCGTGTTACATTATGCGTAATTTATGCCTACTTGTAGGTTTGTGTTAATAGGCTTGCCCCCTATTATTATATGGGACTGAAACATCACTAGCGAAATGTGGGTCCACCTAGTAAAGGTAGCTACACCTCTGCCTATCCCATCAGGGAAGACAAACCGTAATGTTATGTTGAGATTGTAAAAGTAGTTTGACTCTTCTCACGGTAAGATACCTACGGCCCGATATCGCTATGACCTCATAACGCAAAACAAAAACCTCTTGATTTTCTATTACCTCTAATTATGTTTTCAAAACACGGTTGTGGTGAAACGGACGAATATTACAGTTTGAATGAAAAATCTCATTCTTCTTAACTTTACATAAATATTAATTATCTAAGTAAATAATTAACATCGTACTTATTCATTTATTTTACCAAACTACCCCTTTTAATTTAAGCATGTGGCATCATCAAATGGCTCCTGTTCTGGATGGAGCGGAAGGGAGTGTCAGACACTTACAAAACCCATCCACAAAGAAGAACAAAGTCGCGGGCACAGAGATAGACAGATGTCAATGAACGTGTTCCAAAATTCTCCCTTAAATAATACTTATATAATAAATAAAAAATACAACTCGTTTCGTACAATGTTATTATGCAAATTAATATTACGGCCGTGAATTCACGGATTTGAGTAGCATTATGGAATGAATTCACAACTATGATTAGCAAACTAGTTTATAATCATATAGTATGAATGCGGATATTTTTAGAGATCCTTATTTAGTCTAGGAACATTAACTATAATACCAACCGCACTGATAGCCACACTGGATATTATTATCAAGCAAAAGTGAATGACATTAAAATAAGAAAAAAAAGATGCTTTATATAATACTAGCTGACCCGACAGACGTTGTTCTGTCTTAACTGTGATACCTACCCTACCTACCTACCTACCTGCCTACCTACCCTACCTACCTAGCTACCTACCCTACCTACCCTACCCTACCTACCCACCCTACCTACCCTACCTACCTACCCTACCTACCTACCTGCCTACCTACCCTACCTACCTAGCTACCTACCCTACCTACCCTACCTACCCTACCCTACCTACCCACCCTACCTACCCTAACTACCTACCCTACCTACCTACCCTACCTACCTACTCTACCTACATACCTACCCTACCTAAAAAAAAAAAAAAAAAAATATGTATTCTGCTATTCAGGGCGGAGACAAATCCAACGAAACAAAAACCATGAAAATTGGTCCAGCAGATCTCGAGTTATAACGAAGGGAACAAACCCGTCTTTCTTTTATATATATAGATGTAGGTACATTTTTTTTACGAGCGAAAAGGAAACAACATTAGAAAATCTACTCAATGAAAATAAAATAAAAAATATTTTCAAAATAATAGTTTAGTATGTTTTAACAGGGATGATCACAAGATAAAAAAAAAGAAATTACATTTAGTATGTCTGTGAAATAATAACTAAATATAATACACGAATTTTTTGCTTTATAATATTAATAAAAAATGAATTAGCTTAAACGCATTAAAGATGGGGAGTGGGGGCGCGGTACGTCGCAACTCAGTATAAAAGTTACATAGGAGTGACGTCATGGCACATTTTAACACAAAGTATCGACGTAATCTTTTGATTACGTGAAAGAAGAAAAATACGTGGCCAATATTTTTTTAATAATCTAGTTGACGGACTAAACACAATTTAGTCATCGACCCTATTCGTTCAGTCTTTCTATATTAAAATCAATTCCGATCCAAAAAAAATATCAGTGTTGTGTTTTATAGTCTTCAACATTGTTATTAAAAAAAACCTTTTAAATAGTAGACTGGAAATTGATTAGTATTTGTAAAGGTATCTATCGATTTTTGTATAAAGTTTAAAAAAATCAGTATCAGCGCAAAAAAACGTTAAATTAATTTATTAACATGCTAGAAATGAGTTGAAACATCACACATTATGTAAATAATATTTTTTTTGCCACCAACCCATCCAGTGAACCTTATTAATTTTAGTAACAAGTCAATGACCGCGCAGGTACCTAATAATATACATCTTTAAATCGTGGCTGGTTTTACGGCTATCAAAACATCAAAAACTAAGGCTTGTTCAAAACTAGACTTACTTAAAAGTTGAAAATTTTAAATTCTAAAACATAATCTATATATATATATATATATATAATATATATAAAAGAAAGATGGGTTTGTTCCCTCCATTATAACTCGAGATCTGCTGGACCAATTTTCATGGTTTTTGTTTCGTTGGATTTGTCTCCGCCCTGAATAGCAGAATACATTTTTTTTTTTTTTCGATCAGCTTCTGATTTTCGTCCTATAGGGTAGGTAGGTAGGGTAGGGTAGGTAGGTAGGGTAGGTAGGTAGGTAGGGTAGGTAGGTAGGGTAGGTAGGTAGGGTAGGTAGGGTAGGTAGGGTAGGTAGGGTAGGTAGGGTAGGTAGGGTAGGTAGGGTGGGTAGGTAGGGTAGGTAGGTAGGGTAGGTAGGGTACGTAGGGTAGGTAGGGTAGGTAGGTAGGTAGGGTAGGTAGGTAGGTAGGGTAGGTAGGTAGGGTAGGTAGGGTGGGTAGGTAGGGTAGGTAGGGTAGGGAGGGTAGGTAGGGTAGGTAGCTAGGTAGGTAGGGTAGGTAGGCAGGTAGGTAGGTAGCTACCTAGGTAGGTATCACAGTTAAGACAGGACAACGTCTGTCGGGTCAGCTAGTTCATAATAAAGGACAAGCTCGTGGCTAACTAATTACAACCGCACGGATCGATACATCAGGTTGAGCTACGCTTGCCGGGGTTGGTCTGTGGATGCGTGACCATCTTCAGATATCGAGACTCCCCCGTGCCTCGGAAAGCACTTTAAGCCGATGCCTTTAGCCGCTTAGCCTTTTCCCACCTATTGTTGGGGTTGGCTTCCAGTCTAACCGGATGCAGCTGAATACCAGTATTTTACATGGATCGACTGCCTATCTGACCTCCACAACCCAGTCAGTAACTGGGTAATACGATAAAACTGGCTGTCAGACTTTCAGGCTTCTAACTACCCATAACGACTGTCAAAGATCTACGAATAGCAGCCGAGACCAACGTCTTAACGTGCTTTCCGAGGCACGGCGGATTCTCGATATATAAAGATGGTCGGTCACCCATCCACGAACCAACCGCGGCTAGCGTAGCTTAACCTGATGGATCGATCCGTGCGGCAGTTATTACTTAGCCACGAGCTCCTAGACAAAGTATAAAATAATGTAAAATGTCGATGATAAAAGTTGTTCGAATCGGATGTAGCCGTTAATAAAAATGTAGCATTCCTTAATTAATCCACGGATTGGTATTTCGATTTTGCTGCGAAATAAAAATAGATGCCGTCGTACAAGTTATGAAACTAGTTTAATTAATGCGAAAGTATGGACATAATCACGTTAACACCTATGGATTTTAATTACCTAATCTAGCCATCTCCAGCCCCGTTGCTGAGCATCTCATATCTGCTCTCAATAATAGCATTTGATTTGACAAGGTTATCAATTTTTAACCGACTTCGAAAAAGAAGTTTGAATGTTTTTTTATGTAGGTATGTCCACCAATTTCTCCGTCAGTTGTCAACCGATTTAAAAGAAATATTTTTTTGTTTGAAACGGTCTACTTTTGAGGAGGCCCCATTGTCACCAAATCAGACTGATCATGGGATCTCGTAAAAATCAAAGGAAATCTTCAATTTTATAGAATTTCTACGTCAATTACGGACCGATTTAGAAAAACCTTTATTCATTTGGTAGAAGAAGCCAGCGCGGTGGTTCCATATAAATATTATTAACTTCGCTTGAATATTTACCTAGTTCAATATTAGTGTTTAAAGTAATTTTCACTTTGTAGTGTCGAGTATAACTGAAAACCTATTGGTCTTATCATATTGAGAACTTTTATTATGTGACCCTGAAATAAAAAAGATAATCGGGGGGGTTGTGGAACACACGTTTGGATGTTCCTTTCGCAGTATGTATAAAGCAAAGTTGGTCTCTATTGACTTTTTCGGGCACAACGCTTTTTCATTACGTGACGATTTCTGGCAGTTTATTCCTACCACAAGCACTTGGCTTGCGGTAGGAATAAAAGACTTCGTTCCATAAATTCAGTTGCTCCTATTTTAATTTTATTTACGTGAATTCAGTCTTGGTTCTATTAGTAATAACTGTTGATTCCGGTACGCTATTTACTGAATTTAAACCTTTCACTTCATTTCATTTTAACGAGTGTCATTGCACTATAAAGTTGTGAAAATCCTTCAAGTTATTAGGTAGGGTTGGCTACATGGCTGGTAATAATCTGATTGCATTCGAACCTTTAAATTATATTTAGAATAGTGAATAGGTTTTTGTACAAAAGAGAGTTCGCCTCGGACCGCGGACTTGGCAGATGTATTCGTTATAATATATGTGGCGTATATTGTCGTTCTTTTTGTTTGCATTCATAGCGTAGGAAATGCCAATACACACAAATTACACGCTCTACATTGAGCTCCCTCAGTAGAAGGTTTTCAACCATAATAAAAAGCCTTTAATCCCAAAAGTAAAATAAAATAGGATGTCCTATCTAGATCACATTTTTTAAAGCGAAAAGGCAATCGCACGCTTTACTATTTTGTCTATTTTCGACACAGAGTAGATACCTACCTATTAGGTAAATGGGCATTTTTCAAATTCTTCTCGTTGACGTCTCATACAATAATTAATTCAATAATAAACTCTCGGGTAAATCCAATGAACTTTGATCACGTGATTCAACCATGAATCAATTCAAGTTGGGTCAGCATTTCAAACTTTTCTTTCAAACCGATGATATGTGACATATTTTTAACTAGATGTATGAAATATTTGTACAGAGACCAGAACATCACGCTATCGCAAACTGTAAAATTTTCCCAATTGAAAATGAACCTTATTCTTTTGTAATAAAGTTGAAAAACTATCAAAGAAATTTGACAGATTCGGATAACTTGATGTGCTAGCCTCTGTTCAATATAAACCGGTTACAGATTAGACTTTTTATTAGCTCTGCGGTAATTTCATCTGTTAGACTTTATTTAATACCTATTTATTCGCCCACGATATCATCTTTGTAAATAAAATTCTGTGTTTCAAAAATAATTTATTTTTATGCGGTTTCTTGTGGAACAGGTGGCCGTCCGTTGGTAAGGAGTGACCGCAGCCTATGACCTCTTAATGGCCCGCAATACGAGAGGCATCACAGTACTGCTAATCTGTAAAACTTAAGTGAAACACCGTGATAACTAAAGTGAAGTGAGCCGTCAACGGTATCTAGCATCAGGTGGAATGACAGTTAGCTCCATAGTATAAAGCAAAGTCGCTTCCGCTGTCCTAATGTCTGTATGTATGTATGCTTAGATCTTTAAAACTACACAACGGATTTTTTAATAGATAGAGTGATTCAAGAGGAAGGTTTATATGTACAATAACATGCAATTTCCGTCATCTACGCGGGAGAAGCCGCGGGCAGAAGCTAGTTCTGTATAATTCGCACCATGATAACGTAGGTGAAGTGAGCCGTCAACGGAATCAATCCCTATCATCAGGTGGAATGACAGTTAGGTACTGCTATTCTGTAAAAATCGCACCGTGCTAACGAAAGTGAGCCGTCAACGGTGTGAATATCTAGCATTTAGTGGAACAACAACTCACTTCACCAAGTATTCAAGGTGAGATGTTTGCAGAATAGGTCTACAGATAGAATCACAGCTCACTTTATACTCACTTCATTCAAGTTTTCACGATTAGATCATTACAGAATAGGTCGGCACGTGCGCTGTTGCCACCTTGGAGACAGACACAACTGAAAATATCTCTTGTCCTTTTGATTATTATCATTCTTTTTAAACCAGAACACGAGCACAACTACGATGCGGAAATAGGAATGGCGGTAGTAGGTACTTTCACGATTTAGTTATACCTATGGTAGTAGGTACTTTCGCGATTTAGTTATACCTATGGTAGTAGGTACTTTCGCGATTCGACCTATACCAAAGAGGTCTAATACTACGGCAAAAGGCGTCCTATTACGGCCCTGATTTGTGAAAACAATTTAAAAACCGAAGCTAAAGTGCTGTGAAACCCTTGGCGTGGTTTAGGTAGGTTTTTTTTTAGGTACTCGCTTGTGACTGTTTGTTGTGAGGACCCGATTCGGCACAACCGAGCAACAAAATGTATAAGGTGACTGAGAATACAAAAAAAGTTTCTTTGGGAAAGTTGATTGTAATCATGAGTTCAATCACGTGTTTAAATATCGGTCACTAATTACCAGTCATCTTATATATTCAACCTAGTTTTAATTACTTTAAGAGGTCATTGTACTCATCATTATGAACAACTTTCACTATGGGAACAAATCTGAAATCGCGAAAAAAAAAAATCAGTCGTTCCTTACGTTTTGACGAGTTATGCGATATAATGTTCAATTTCACCCTGTATATACATAGTTAGCTATTACTTTTGTCCGCAATCCTACAGATGACAGAAACACGTGGTTCTGGCTGTTAGTTTCTAAACCTGGAAAACGGTTGACGTAAACATTTGTCGACTCCTACGAAAACCTCAAAAAAAAACAAAAGTTTCTACTGGAGATTTGTTTTCATTATACCAAGAAGACTGACAGATTAGCATACTGAAGGTAATGTGCTAAGTATGCTGAGGATAACCACAAGGTAAAACAATCGAGGGGCGAAACAAATGCGTATTATATTTAATATATCATACTACAAGGCTGCAGCATAGACATATATTCCAATATCGAGGTAAACTACTGATCTTGCACATTCATTAAAGTTTTTAATACAAATATTTAAATTATTAAATTATATACTGATGGAGATTGCGAAATATGTTTATTTTCGCAGCATTTCCTTGTAATTGCTTGGAAATAATCATCTTCATGGCCTGGCATTTTCACGTAATCTCCACAATTTGAGGTCGCCTCCTTGTTTAACAGTGTCCGGTTAGACTGGAAGCCGACCTGCCATTTTCATGGAGTGACTGGCAACCAGGCCTAAACAAGCCAGTTACTGATTGGATTTGCTTAGAAAATATATGATACTGCTAACCTTTGCCCGCAGGTTCGGCTCATGGAAGTCGGAAACTATACCTGATGGAGCGTGCTACCAGAATAATCATCCTGTATCCCAGGTCGTCTTGTGAGCTGAAGGAGGATGGCCAAATCGTACCTGACGACGAGGTTGTGCCATCCATACATGGATGAATGAAAACTACTATTTATTAGAATCTTACTTAACTTAGAAAGCCAGATTTTTTTGTTGTTTTGTTAGACATCATTTCTTTAGACCTATTGACCGCACATATTGACATTTCAATTCATTTAATATAATGTTTTTATAAATAGTAAAACTAATTAAAAATAAATTCTTTAAATACATAGGTTTCCGGGCATTGGCATGCGTATTGTGGGACGCCCACCATCTAGATGAACCGATGACCTTAAGAAGGTGGCTGGGCCTGACCGGATGTGGAAGGTGGAGGACAGGGAGTTGTGGCGCAGTCTGGAAGAGGCCTATCTCCAGCAGTGGACTGCGATAGGCTTATTTTTGAGGGTGGGAAATCATCAAAAATCAATGCCTTATCCCGCTCTGGGTGGAGCGGAAGGGAGTGTCAGACTCTTACTGACTAAAATCCACCCATGTTCCTTCCTTAGCCCTTTATGTTTCGGGGTAGCTAGCGGTAACCCTTTCAGACAATCCCGGTTACCCGGCAGGCCCTGACGGGCCCCTTCATATGTTGACATCTCTTTGAGGCGCGCGTGGAACATGTACGCGCCGTCCGACACGGGCCTGGTCCTGATCGAACGGTGAGCTACCCATTACTCATCGCCCGCAAGCCCGCGCCTACGGTGGCTGGGAGTCGTCACTTGGCTCCCGGCGCGCGGGGTATCTACTGCGGTGGATGGGACGAGAGGACCTTTCCCTCTCCCATCCGACTGAAATGGGCTGAGTTGATTGAGTTGATAGGTTTCAAATACTGTTTTTTCATGTATTAGAATCTATTTAAAAAATAAAATGTAGGTTCCTATGTAGTGATTCGATCAGCGACGCTCGCCATTGATCTAGACAGAGTTACTGTCTCATTTATAACATTAGTTTGGTTTTGTATTTATTCATATGCCAAACTATAGTTAAATAATAAATCATTGGCAAAACCGGAACAGCCTCTCCTCTCTGACAGACGCATATGAATGCATGTAACGACCTTACATCTAGACCTTAACCTTACTATAAAAGAAATTCAATTCAAACCAGTCTTATTTTGGGTGTTTCAATACCTACTTACCCAGACACTTAGTAGGAATCTTGAAATACTTTAGTTTATTATCATATAAACTGCACAACGGATTTTCTTACGCTTACTAGGTTAATTAATTGAGAATTTATTCCGGAAGAGTTGTGGAATAAATTCTCGTGCTAAAGAGCTCGTGGCTAAGTACTAACAACCGCACAGGTCGATCCATCAGGTTAAGCTACGCTTGCCGGGGTTGGACGTGGCTGGGTGACCATCTTTACATACCGAGACTCTTACGTGCGTCGGAAAGCACGTTAAGCTGTTTATCCCGGTTGTCATTTGTGCATCTTTGACAGTCGTTACGGGTCGTCAGAAGCTCGTAAATCTGACCGCCTATTGCCCAGTTACTGGGTTGAGAAAAGGTTAGGCAGATTGATTGATACTTGTACAGAGGCCAGCACATCAAGTTACCACAATCTGTCAAATTTATTTGATAGTATTTCAACTTTATTGCAAAGAAATAAGGTTCATTTTTAATTGAGAAAATGTGACAGTTAGGGATAGCTTGATGTGCTGGCGTCTGTACTTACATAAAATATTCTTTTTAGTACACGGTTGGATAGTATACACACTGGGACACAGCCCTCCCCTCTGTGAGAGAGAATGGGCTGTAATGGACTACCACGCGGGCCCTGTGCTGTGGGTACATGTCACACGTCTTAGATTTTTTGGTTATAATACATGCCAGTTTCCTCGCGATGTTTAATAAACACTTGTTTGTTTGTTTGCTTGTTTGTGTGCTTAATAATTCACGTGTGTTTTGGCCACTTTTCACCTCTTAAGATACTCAACAAACTGGATAATCTATCTTTGACCTTGCCGCTAGTTTAAAACAGATTCTACGAATTCTGATATTTAAGAAGAATGAAGAAGAAGTTAACCATGAACTTATTTTATACGAAAATAGGTTTTGCCTAATTGCGTCGAAGTTCATCACTTCAGTGCAATACACTGAAAATAGAAAATGAGGCCGCATACCAAGATGACTAGAATATAATATAATACGTTGTTTTTCTTTTTTTACGTAATCGAAAGATTACGTCGATAAACATGATGTACTCATATGAAGATTTTATATTAAGTTGTGACGTAGTGCGCCCCCACACCCTAACTTCAATACGATCTGTCAAAGTATTTTTTTTATTGATATATGATAAAGCAAAAAGTACCGCGCGTTACACTGAAATCCCCTAGATCAGTCCCCCAGGGGACTACACAACACTCAATGTTCCACTACGATCCCCGGTGCTGGGGATTCTATAAGTACCTACTAACAAGTACTATTCCTTTAAATGGCGTTTAATTTAGAAGAGACTATCCCTTTTGACAATTGCATGCAGCTGAGAAGAGAATGCTAAGAGGGATGTGCGGTGTTACGCGAATGGATAGAATACGTAATGAGTATATAAGAGGAAGTCTGAAAGTGACACCAGTGACTGAAAAGTTGTGTGGAAATCGGCGGTCATGGTATGGGCATGTTATGCGGAGGAATAAGATAAATCTTGTCAGGAAAGTAGTGAGTATGAATGTGGATGGCTATACAAGTAGAGGGAGACCAAAGAAATGATAGATGGATTGTGTGAAAGATGATATGGCTAGAAAGGTAGTGACTACTGAGATGACGACTAATAGAGAAGTAGGTATGGAAGAAAAATATTTGTTGCGCCGACCCCAAATAAATTGGGATAAGGGCAGGAGAATGATGATAATTATCCCTTTTAAATTAAACTACTTACAAAATAAAAATATGTAATACATTAACTTTATTTTTTTTAATATCTGACTCACGGACTAAATGTAATTTCATTTTTTTACCCTGTCATCATAATTATTAACTATTGTATCTACTGCCTGTGTTTTGGACGGACACTTCTAGAATCGTAAGTGCTGTGGCAATGCAGACTCCTACGAACTAATTTATTATTACATTTATTGCAAAACCTAAGGCATCATATAATTATTTTTTCTTCTAGAGATGGTATTCAAGGATACCTTCGTCACAGACATTTGAAAATAGATGTTCCTGGAAATAATTATCGGGCTTCATAAGAGACGATAAAGTGGTGTTCTCGGAGACGGAGCTTAAAGCTATTTCAAGAAAATAGTTAAGAAAATATATTTTAAAATGATAAAAAAAAAAAATTAGTTCTTTTACTGTAGTTGGTTGTGAACTAATATTGGTTTGGCTTCATTCAAGCAATCAATCTTGATAGAAAGCTTGAGCTTCCGGTGGGTGTTCCAAAGCTTCTATTTCTAGAAGCTTCGAACCACTCAAGGGTTTTAGTGATCTAAAAATTCTCCTTCATTTATTTATTTATTTATTTATTTAATACTTTAAGCACAGAAATGTACAGAGGCGGACTTAATGCCATAGGCATTTTCTACCAGTCAACCTTCGGGTGATGCAGAGATAAACAGTGGTAGGTGCAATAAGAAATAAAGTGTAAATATTTATTAAATTACGAATACACATATACAAACTATAAATATAATAATACATATATGTCTAATTATATTATATAAATAAATTTAATACTATACCTACTATAATAAATGAAACGAACATTGGGAGAACATTACCGGCGTGATGATTCTGCCAGCTTCTTGCGAATATGCTCGCGAACTTTTAATTTAAAAGAAAGACGGTTGGTAGCCATCCTAATTTCCTGGGGGAGCGCATTCCACAGAGAGATAGACTGAATAAAGAAGGAAGAGTGCATGAAGTCAGTGCGGTGAGCGGGACAATGAAGAAGGCGATTATTTGAAGAGCGTAGATTTTTTTGTGATTAGCACAAATGTACTGAAAGTGGGAGGCAAGGTAGCTAGGGGAAGAGGGCGAATCAAGAAAAGAAAACAAGGTGGTCAGCGCCCTTTGCTCTCTGCGCTGGCGTATGGGTAACCACTTTAGAAGAGACCGATGCGCAGAGACATGATCATATTTACGCAGATTGAAAACGAATCGAATGCAATAATTGAGAAGACGGTCAAGTTTGTCGAGCAGATCTGCATTCAGGTCGTAGTAACACACATCACCATAATCAATGATTGGAAAAATTAAGGTCTGCACAAGCATTGTCTTCGTACTCGGTGGTAATAAATTTTTTAGTCTGTATAGAGCCCGCAGCGTTCCAGTTACCTTCTGGCTGACCCTAGCGACTTGAGTACGCCAGCTCAAAGTACTATCAATGTGCAAGCCTAAGTCCTTCACATCAGTACTAAATGGAACGATTGTGCCATTGAAGAGGACCGGAGGCAAGGTTGAACCATCTACCTTACTCATGCTCCGAGAACTACCAATGATAATGGCCTGACACTTGTTAGGGTTCACAGCTACACCAAATGCATCAGACCAAGTTTTAATGGCCCGCAAGCCCCTATTTAATTGATCAATGGTTTCAGCTATTTCGTCAACCCTCCCCTGACAGTACAACTGCAAGTCATCAGCATACAGATGATACGCACACTGAAGTTCGGTGGTAATAAGATTAATAAAAATAGAAAACAGAAGAGGAGAAGTATGCCGCCTTGAGGAACGCCAGTTTCCAAATCACACCAGCATGATGAAGAATCACCAATATGAACGGACTGCTGACGCTCCTGAAGGTAAGAGGAGAACCATTTGAGTGCATCAGGAGAGACCATAACATGGGACAGAATGGCTAATAGGATGTCGTGACTGACGGTATTAAAAGCATTCGAGAAGTCGACCAACACTAGTACAGTAACTTTGGTGTCTTCCAGGCCTGCCCTTATATCACCAGTCACTTTAAGGAGGGCGGAAGTAGTGCTGTGCCCGGGCCTGAACCTGACTGAAGAGGGCTGATGAGCGAGTTGCAAATAACAAATTTAGAGAACTGTTTATGGACGCAGGCCTCAAGCACTTTGGATAAAAAGGGAAGGATAGAAATAGGGCGGAAGTGGGTAGGAAGAGAAGGATTAGAAACCTTAGGTAGTGGACGAACATAGGCTTTACGCCACAAGGAAGGGAATACCCCGGTGTATAGGGAAAAATTTACAATGTGAGTAATCGCGGGTAGGAGGTGATCCAGAATTGTTATAATCATACCGCGGGTGATGTTGTCACATCCCACCGCTTTTGATTTAATGGAAAGGATTATCTTTTTGATCTCTCCTGGTTCATTGGCAATTACGCAGACATGTTGGAACAGAGAATTAATAAGAATTTTACCCCCACTGACACACCTTAGGCCGCGTCCTGATAGGAAGCGTTCGTCGCGCGAACATGCGATATTTTTGTTCGGTGAATCGGAACGCATGATCACGCCTAAAGACACCTTGACTATGACACCTTCCAGTTTTCCAAATAAAGAACAACACATGGGGGACCAGACAAAGTCACATTTTCATTAACGATAACAAAATCAAATAGATTCTAAATGTATGCTATAATAAGCTTTTGAAATGTCACGTTATCAATCGTTTTCGATCGCTAAGTGCTAGACAATGTCAAGTTGCGTAACAAACTCGATCAATAGTCGCATATGCTTTAGGAAATAATTTAGGCGCAAAAAGTTTTCCTGGCAGCTTCACACAGGAACAGCACACTGCACACGAAGGAATTAACCAATGGTTCTTGACAAGCCTGTTCCGATACCATACCACACAGTAAAAAAAACCTTACTGAAAGAACGCAAGCAACATATTGTCTGATGACTATAATAATTTTTGACGTTCAAAACTACGGAAGAAACGGCTTACAAAGTTCAAAAACTTGATTTATTTTAAATATGCAATTTTGTGAACGCATACATAAACATTTTCTATGTTTTTTGTTAATATTGCACTTTGTCAGGTGCGATTCGCAATATTATTGAAAATACTCTTATTTTTTTGCGTTCAATTAGAGCTATTGTTGAGGTTTCAAATTAGGTACTATTGACTCCTTTGTACACGTCGTTTTCTCTCACCGGAACATAATATAATAATAGGTAATAATTCATACCAATATATTGTTAGTGTGAGCAAAAAACATTTCTGGGTGCTCATTGCAAAGGCGAAGGTTCCATCCTACAATTGTTTATCGGACAGTCAAAGTAAATATTCAAAACTGTGTGTTGTATTTGTTATAAACGCATAAGAGATGCACTTGACCTTTACTTCTTGGATTGCTTAAATTATTATTGTTTTGAACTTTAAAATTTAAAACAAAAGCTGTAGTTACCTAGTCATTACGTAGTCACGTAGGTACTGAAGAAACGTACAGTTAGCAACGAAAGTCGGTTAAATTTTCTGGTTAAAAATCAACACTAGTAAATAAATTACAAAATAACTAACTTATCTGACGAAATGTGTTTGTATAAGGTGTAAGGTGTTAAATTTTTTAATTAACTTTATGAATTTCGAGGAAGCATTGTACTCATCTTCACAAACAACTTTTACTATGGGATGAATCGCGAAAAAAATATTAGCTGTTTCATACATTTATGCACACGTAACTCAATAAAATGTATGCAGCTCATATTATTTTCTCATATACATCTCTACTTAACCCTTCAGGGCTTACAGGCGTGGTGATACGTTTATGTTATGTTTCAAATAAAACATTAAAATAATATCACACAAACTATTGGCAGAGTAATCTAAATCTAAATAAATCAATCACAAAAGGAGAAAATGTGACGATCACCTGCTTTTTAGGTCTATTGATCAGATCGTCACACTTTTTATCCTGTAAAGTGATAACTTATTCTATTATTTTTGATATTTGTTATTATTCTATTTAAGCCATTTTTATTTTGTAATTTTCATCTCTGGAGTTTGGAACGCTGGTGTCTCCCTCTTGGAGGTAGGCGTCAATAGCTGCGACGCAGTTTATAACTAACTAGCACTTTGCCCGCGGCTTCGCTCCCGTGGTCTTTCCCGTGGGACCCGTTATTTGCCCGAGATACAAAGTAGCCTATGTAACTCCTAGAAAACTAAGCTTTCCAACGGTGAAAGAATTTTTTAAATCGGTCCTGTAGTTTCGGAGCCTATTCATTTCAAACAAACAAACAAAAAATCAAATCTTTCCTCTTTATAATATTAGTATAGAGTATAGATGTCTCTATTTACGTACGCAATTATATTTACTTGTAAATGTGTCTGTGTTCCAATAAGGATTTAATATTATTATTATATCATTAATTACTGTTATTGAACAACAGCCTTACTTTCGTTGCTGACCGTATCTGAGCTGTGTGCCTGAACCGTCTACCAAGGACGGTGTAAGTGACACCTATAACTAACTTGTTGGGCTTGAAGATGGCTCTAAGTTGTCATCTGCAGGGTTACAAATACATCGGAAGGTCTTCCTTTGATGAGGTTGCTATTAACAACTCATCGATACCGTTTTAACATAGTTGAATCAAGTCACCACAAAAAGTTATCACTATCAGAATTTCAGCCAAAAACATTCTCAGTTGGACATAGGCCTCTCCCATACCCCGCCACATTGGTCGTTTCTGTTTCTTCTGCCTCACAATCAGCGGGACCTTGCAGCTTTCACCAATAAGTGATGCATTTAAGATAATCTGTTCTCTCATTATTGATATACAAACATATGTTTAAACTAGATAGATAGGTTAACACGTTGAACGCCAACGCGGTCACCGTGTGTCCGACAAACAATAGTTTTTCTATTGTGTCTGCTGCGTGGCATTCAATGACTTAATTTAGATAAGGTTAAAAGGTAGGTCTTTTTGCACCTGATATGTGCATATGTGGCTCAATCTAGACAATAATAAAAGAGTCCAAGGTTCACGGAAAAATGAAAATTTACCAAAGAAACCTTGGGGTCTAGGAGCATGAAATTATGCATAAAGGTTCCATAAACATACGTGTAATAAAATGTATCTATAGTAGAGTAAGTTCGTTATTTTTGGATTCATGTTATTAATATTAAATTGCTAAATATTTTATTACTTATTTCTCTTGAAGGAAAGAGAAGCACATTAAGTTACCCCAATCTGTCATATTTCTTTCTTTTTTCAACTTTATTTTAAAAGAATACGGTTCATGTTCATTAGGAAAAAATCACAGTTTGAGATAGCATGACAAGACGTACGTACCTATTTTATTTGTTTTAATATTTATAAAATAACGTAAAATCTCTTTCTTGAGAAGCTTAACAGGTAATCAGTGTGAACGTAAGTTGTACCAGAAAGCCTTTTAAACCGTTAAAGATTGTATTGAGTACAAAAAATCTTGTGATTGAGCTGCTTCAATTTTTACATACAGAATGTTGTTTTTTATGTAACATACACTGTGACATAATTTGATGATTAATACATACGCAAGGGCATGAAATTTGCTTGGTGAAGTATAATATTATTAATATTTGACATAATGTGGACAAGTACTAAGTAGGTCACATTTTTTTGTATTTTCTTTCTCAGTTACTATCACGATAATCTGTCAATTTTAGTACTTTATGTGGCCTACCTAAATGTTCTTTCTATAGTATTGTTCGTCGGATCATTGAGATCCTTTAAGTTTTGAGTTGAGCTGCGCGATTAACGACAAATGCGTGCACTGGCGGGACAGGTTCACTCAATCTTTCTTTCTTAGGCTTTCTTCTCAGAGCAGTCAGATAGGAAACGCTCATTTAGTTTTTAGATTAATAATAGCGTGTTAAATTGTTTATAGAAACCTACTTACAGAAATAAAATAATAATCATTCATCAATGTATTCCCATTTTTTTGTACTACACTAAAACAAATTCCTAATTAAATCCGTCATAACTTAAATAATAACATCACAATTAACATTACTATAGGAAAGCCGAAAAAGCTTTCGCCGTAAAACAAACTAGCTTTTACGTGAACATATGACATAGTTCATTGTTTTGTGTGAACCCGCTGACATAACCTTGTAGGTAAGCTTAACGGAGGCGGGTCTTCTCACGCAGGTATTTAAGAGTCGGGTCGCCCAGAGAGGCGACACTTACCGCATCACCTGTTCAACGGTCGGTAAGAGAAGCGATCGCTCTGTCAACATGAAGGTTACTTGGGTACGTACCTTAAAATATTTTTTATTTCATCATTTATTGAAAAAAAAGTCCATTTAATTCAATTTAAAAAAAGTGTTCCAAGTGTTCGTTCTAAATAAAAGTGTAGTTTAAAAAAGGAACGTTTGAAGATGAGATGGCCGTTTTTTTAATGATATCGCAGTGATAACTTATTTTTAAAACGCGACTGAAACTTTATGAGCTTTGCGAAGTGTGAATCCATGTTATATTTTTCACTAATTAGTGCTTATTCTTCAAGTGGCCAATAACTTTAATTACAACAGATGTGTCCGTTAATAATTGTAAAGTTTTAAATTAATTACAACAAATTACTAAAGAATGATTAAGTTTTTCTCTCCAATGTTAAGATAAAATTTCATGGAAGGAAAGTTAATATTAAAAAACGGACAAATTATCTATTTTAACGTTAAATTCGTTGAAAACTGTTTGCAACAGAAGATTTCTTATGGCACCATTTTTATAAAAACTTTTCAGTCACTAAACGAATACTTAGCTATTTTAATATTACAGTAATTTTGAAAGTAACTATATACTAAGTAACTATATATAAATAATATTTTAACTGTATTTATTGTTACTATTATGTGGACCTTTGCTTAACCCTTCGCGGATTACAGCCGTTATGTTATAACTTTTTAATTATCAATACGTGTGTAGTACTTACCTAAGATTCGTCTACAATTAAATTCGTTTAACAATAGTGCTAATCGGGTCATCATTATTCTGAGGCTTATGAAATTAATTAGGTTCGGCGCATTAATTGCCTTTTTTTAAATCTAATCTTTTACAGCCTTTATCTCAAAATTTACGCCTTTCTTAAACACATCTTTCACATCATTTCTTTGGTATTTCAAGACAAGTCAAGTCAAATCATTTATTTCAAATAGGCACAAGAAAGGCACTTTTGAACGTCAAAATGAACATGAAATAGAATTGATTCTAGTCGCCTTCCAAAAGGTAGTTTCATATGGAGAAGAATGGACAAGAAACAAAAAAAAGTTTCTCTACCCCCTTCCTTTTATTATATGGTGATTATGAGCCTACTAACACTAGATTCTAAGTAAAATTGTTATTTACCCTGTCGACTTTGTCTAACATAAATTACTAGAATTTGCCCGGTTCTGCCAAAAGTTCGGTTATATCGCAATATCGGAATAAAAAGAAGTTTTTTAGATTTAAATTCGAGTTAACCAAGACACGCTGTGAAATCCCCTTTAAAATTGACTATCTCTTTTCACCCCCCTCAGGGTTAGATTTTCAATAAACCAAACCTTGATACACATGATTCTTTATTTCTAATTTTTCGTATATATAGAATATATACTGAGTTTCGAGTAAATCGGAACGCGCGTTAAAATTCTTCAATACAAACTTTGGCACCCCCAATCCACCCTTAGCGGGTTGATTAGAACAACTAAAAATGACAAACTTTATAATTTGCTTAGATAAGTATTTGTGTAGTTTCAAGTTTTTTAACTCAAGGAATAAGATTTTTCATACGAATTTAATCCCCCCCATAATATTCCCCGTCTTTTTTTGAGTAGGAAGGAGTAGGAAATTATCAAATACTCCTCCCGCTCTGGGTGTAGTGTAAGGGAGTGTCAGACTCTTACTGACTAAAACCCATCCATGTTTCTTCCTTAGCCCTTTATGTTCCGGCGTAGCGTTACCGCTACGCCGGAACCTTTCGGACAATCCGAATTTCCAAAAAATCCTTCCTTAATGATTGCTATACAAGGTATCTATGTGCAAAACTCAAGTCTCTAGGTCCAGCGGTTTGGGCTGTGCGTTGAAATATCAACCAGTCAGTTAGTCAGTCAATTTATCATATTGCTTATTCTATAGCAATCCACAGTCTCCTCAGTCTCGGAAACTTTCCTCACGTCAAAGGTTGTGACATAGCCCTTATAGTTATTTATGTATATGCCTCTATAATCCTCATATTAATATCGAAGGCTTGTCCGCAATAATGCATGTCAGCCGCATTTCAAGGTCTATTGCCATAGATATGTGACTAAACGTCAATCAAAGGTAGCCAAGAATCTATTGATCTACCTCGAAAATTACTCAACATGTGCCATTGTTAACACCAGATGAATATTTGCTTTTCTAACTTTCGTCGTACGGTTAATTCTTTCAAGTACATCGTATATGTAAACATCGCTTGCTACTTATTCTATTGAGTGCAATACACGAAAGTCCGCCTTTGTACCTTTATTGTGTGCGTAAAGTTTAAATAAATAAATAAATATAGTGGGGAAAAAATGATTTATCGTCTCACGTCCCCTGTATAATAGCTCCCGTAGAAAGGCGCGACGACAGCGCGGTGCGTCTCGAGTAGAAAAATTAATATGAAAATAGTTCTACCACAATCGAGGCTTGAAACTCTTAGTAAAACCCTTTTCTTCCTGCAGTCATCGATTTTAAGATAATGTTCAATTTTCTAGAAGTTGAAGCATGTAGATCTGGACGATTATTTTCTCTTTTTATTTTTACTTTATTAAAAACTGGTCCGATGTTAATTGTTAAATCACAGTTTTTTTTATTCCATCTTTCCTGTTTATTAACTGTAACAATGTAGCAGGTATGTCGATGCAACCGGCGACCACAATGTTTGCCTTATTATGACCATCAAGCTTAGCTTAGCTTCAATGACCTTCACACTATTATAATTTGATAAATCTCCACATTTTATAGGACCCTGAATTCGTGAATGACCACATTTTGAGGTGTTAGGTATATGTTACATCATGATTGCATTTTAATATGGATATGTATATTTTGTGGACTGGTCATAGAATCATAGCGACATACATAATAGGTACCTACGCCCGAATTTGTCAGGTCAACGTGGCCAACTCATATCAACCGTTTTTTCTTAATTATTTGTAGATTTGTTCGCTCGCGCTTAAACAGTCAAAGCAGGTTCAATGTAGAAACAATTAATAATACTGTATCACAAAATACAATCCGTGGGATATTGTAAATTATTTCAATATCTTGCTATCACTGCCACTGACAGTCGCTGAACGGTGCGCGCAACCAGATAATTACGACAAGTTCAGTTGGAATGTTCTGCGTCCTCCGTTTCGATGTACCTACATAGTTTATGAGTTAGTTACCTACATAGTTCCGGGGCGTCGATACATTTTACTAGTTTTAGATCATTACTTTGACAGGCTTCAGCAGCGCAACTAAAGCTTTGAGACAAGCTGACTTGATTTCGTCACATAATGCCTATACTTTTTAATAATCCGGCGACAAAAACCATTTCCGACAAAGTTTTCGAGTAATCTATATATACTTTTTGGCACGTTAAGCCGTTAATCCGTTACGGGTAGTCTGAAGCCTGAAAGTCTGACAGCCAGACATACCAAGTGGTATCGTATTACCCAGTTTCCGACTGGGTTGTGGAGGTCAGATGAGAGTCGCTCCATGTAAAATACTGGTATTCAGCTGCATCCGGTTAGACTGGAAGCTGATCCCAATATAGTTGAGAAAAGCCTAGACAGGCAGATATATTTTATTTAGACAAAGCGTGGGTGCAGAACTTTTATAATTGAAAACAGTCTTTGAATTCATCAATCAAACTATTATTAGGTAATAACAGTAAAATATATTGAAAAAAAAACGATCACCGGATCAAAAAGCAATATAAATTATAAAATACATTTGTTTATTCTTGCTCTGACGTTATGTACCTTAAGTTTAAATAAATAATATAAGTAAATTATTAAAGAAAAATTTAGTATCGTTATAAATCAAAGATTTTAATAGATGCATTTTGTATTAGTATTAAACATTTTATAAACATTATTATTTGAATTTGCCGTAAGAAATTTCATGTTAAATGGCAGTAAAGCTAGACACAGCCTTGACTATTAATAGTCTAGGTCAAAGTGTGACTATTTTTTATTTAAGATCTTTGTCATTAGATATGCAAAAGATGTGGCAAAGCGGATGTCAATATTTGTCTGTATTTTTATTTGTCCTAGGTTGGACTACTATACTATACTAGGCCTTTGAAAGAGCATTTATAATTTCATAATAGACACATTTTTCAGTTGCGAATTACAACCGTTTATAACTCAATGTTGCACTATCTTTTCAAATAAAAAAATAACTTTCTAAACTTATTTTTTGGAAATTTTCGCTAATACGTAGTAATTGCTGAAAAACGACCATAATTCGAATCCTTGCACCGCTGGTCGCCATTGATGTGACAAGAAATAAGGTGCACCATAATACGAAATAAACAATAGGGATGTTGCCGAGGTTAAAAAGAAGAAGTTAGATTTAGTCCGTCAACCACATAATAAAAAAATATTTGACACGTATTTTTTTGCTTTATCATATTAATAGAAAATGACTTAGATAAAACGTATTAAAGTTGGGGAGTGAGACTCGCTACGTCACAAGTAAGTATAAAAACTTCATAACTACTTGTGACGTCATGCCACATTATAATTCAATGTATAGACGTAACCTTTGGACATAAAAAAAGAAAAAAATCGTGTCCAATATTTTTCAATAATCTAGCTTACGGACTAATTTTAAAAAATTGTCATCATCCTCATTAAACCATTATCAGCCCTTTGTACGTCATTGATATAAGACATCAGTAACGTCTTAAGCGCAGGCGATCACTTTTAGGGAACTCTTTTAATTCTTTTATTTTGTTAAATTATTATGAGAGCAGCTCGTGGCTTAGTAATAACAGCCGCACGGATCGATCCAACAGGTTAAGCTACGCTTGCCGGATGGTCCGGGGATGGGTGACCATCTTTAAATATCGAGACTCCTCCGTGCCTCGGAAAGCACGTTAAGCCGTTGGTCCCGGCTTCTATTCGTGGATCTTTGACAGTCGTTACCGGTAGTCAGAAGTCCGAAAGTCTTAAAGCTAGTCTTACTAAGGGGTATCGTATTATCCAGTTACTCACTGGGTTGTAGAAGTCAGATAGGCAGTCGCTCCATGTTAAATACTAGTATTCAGCTGCATCCGGTTAGACTGGAAGCCGACCCCAACATAGTTGGGAAAAGGCTAGGCAGATTGATTATTATGAGACTGCGATAATGATTAGCAGTGTACTAAAATTTACAAAAGACTGATTTCGTAGAAGTGCATATAATTATTGGATACTGTATAAAATCGATAAGCGACGGTACTGCTACATCCCTAATTCAGATACGCGGAAGTCAAAAAGTCAAAATAAAGTCTATATTCATTCCGTGTAATGATTACTATATTGTGACAGGCTAAATATAGTTTTAAAAGCCATGAGTGGTGTTTATTCGAGAACTACACACAGAAATCAAAACAATAATTGTTTATAGATAAAGTTTTGAATTTGTGGGCGCCTGTTTTCGAGACGCCTAATTTGCAACTACCTTACTTTTATGTCAAAAACGTCAAATAATGAAACACAAACTATTATTATATAATATAATATCCTTGGACATTTCACACAACGCCATGTCGTCCCAAGCTAAGTAACCTAATGCTTGTGTTATGGTAACGAGATGGCTGATAAACTACTTAGGTATATACATTTTTTTTTTTTGTAAATACATACATATTATAGATAGATATTCTACAACTTAAACCCATAAACCACATACAGAATGCATATAGTTTTTTTTTGTTTTTGTTTTTTTTATCCTAATGGCGAAAGTTTGTGAGTGTGTGTGTGTTTGTTCCTCCTTCACGCAAAAACTATTAAACGGATCCGGATGAAATTTGGCACAAAGAGAGATTATAACTTAGATTAACACAAAGAAAATATTTCTATACCGTTAGTACGTTACCGTGGGATAATTTTGTCATCGACGCGGACGAAACCGCGGGCTGAAGCTAGTATTTAATAAACATATCGACATTTTACGAACGCTTCTAATAGGATTTGATGTCGACTTTATAAGGTTCCTAGAATGTCATAAAAATGTAGCAAAACGATAATCCGTTCGGCAGTCTCACAAGGTGAATGCTAAATGGTTGGCAACGATTTGTTCATAATAGGATTTTCCTCGAAGTAGAAAGCGTACAAGTTACTGTTCACTTGTCAAATATGAGTGATTAATGACCGCTTAGACCCTTTTACAGGTTAATCAGTTGTATTGTATGATATCTTCATAAGCTAATATTAAGAATTTTACTTTTAAAATACGGGCACTTACCGCCATAGTAGTACAAAAAAAAATATTTAGCTTCCTAATATCTACATATCTAATAATTTATAAGCAGACATTTATGAACTTAATAGTGACTTCAAAATCAGAATTAAGTTAAATTAATTTGATAATGATTTCCACTTTTAAATATTAGTCGAAAATGTTTCGTAATTATTATGTCACTCTATTGTAGGTGAAAAATTGTATTAGGTAGACATGTTTAACGGCTTGTTCACTACGGGGTACCTAGTTTGCATGTAATTTTATACTACTATGGTCTTTCACCGTCCGTAGCACGCTACAAAAACCTCGTAACTATTCATAAGATTCTGGCTAATTACTGTTGCACAAAAATGTATACAAATAACCACTAAGTGTTACTACTAAGTAAATATTTATAAAAGGATTTAAATATTATATACTATGTGCAGCATGAGCAAAATGGTATTGGGCTTTTGCATAAATGGAATTTCTCAGTAGCTGCCCGGAGTCTGGATTTGTGCCCAGTTGTTGCCATTAGGCTCGTCCCTATTACATGGGACTTAAATATAACTGGCGAAGTATCGGTATACTTTAGTTAGACATCTGCCCAATCCTTCAGATAAACAATGTAAGATTTATTTTATTTTATATTGCATGATATAGAATTTGCACTCAAATGCAAAACGCAGTAATCTGTAACAACTTGGCGAAACAATTCCGCGTAGCACTGTAGTAGAATGGCGTAGCACCTCTACAAGAGACGCATCACAATCTTGCTATAGAAACATTCATAAAAAACCACTTTTTCATATTATTTCCAATATCTTTACTATTAATTAAAACAATAACAACTTAAGAAGCCATTACAAAAAATAAATGTAGCAGTACTCAAAAATAAGCTACGGCGAAAATGACTGTAATCAGTGGCCAGTTAATTGAACGACTTACATCCATTGGATGTTGTAACACTTACTTGTTGCACCTAGCATGTGGAAGCGGCCACCATGGTCAAGTTCATCGCACCCGCATCGCTGACCCCAGTCTGGGCGTGGTAGTTGCGCAAGCGCCGCGACCACGCCAACCATTGTACCATCTCTGGCCATCCTACATACGAGTAGTGACCTTGCCCATACTTTCTATTCTACCATATTTCTTTTCTAGTATCAGCGTACCGGTGTATTATTGGGATTCAATTAATATAATTCGATTGTCATTAAACCCAAAGAAGATCAAAACTTTGTAACTTTGTTAGCTACGTAAATCGTTGTAACAATTAGTGAGCCTTCGGATATTCTTTGAGAGCTAAGACAAAACTGAAGCAGCAGCCATTTGAAGAAAGTTCAACGTTTTTCATATTCTATTAAAGCATTTTTCATTGATAAAGCTTACCTATAAATAAACCCTAGTCACCTTTAGCTACCTAATTCCTCAAAACACTAAATATCTGTAACAAAACAATTAGGTATAACAAAAAACAAGAAAGCTCCAGCCTGCCCGAAGGCTGCATTTAACCCGTATAAAATGCTAGACGTTATTTTATATAGACATAACAGAATCAATCAATCGCTTGAAGCTCCGTTTGTTTATCGCATTCCACAGTGATTCCATCAATAAAATAACTAGATCTAATTCCGCTGGAACGCGTTCTGTATTGCAACATCAAGTGGTATTGAGTGGTCACGACTGACGATGCGACCGTTCGGTCGACGGTCCCACGTCCGCCCTCGCGTCGCCGCTACAGCCTCCCAGCAAATTACTCACACCTCAACTAACAAGCCTGCCGCTTTGATAGAGCACATTCGAATTCTGTCTAATGTATATGTATCCAAATAAAACACTAAAATGTTATTTCAGTTAGGCCTTCTTCTTATTACATTTCATTGACTTGACAGGATCAATGTATTGTCCTCCCACGTCAGTTTTTAAATTAGATATTAGTCAAATCTACATCTCTCGTCTCAGCTACTCGTCTTATTACAGTAAAGCTCATAAACTCATAAGCCTTTTGCTTGTTTTAGGTATTATTGCTGGCTCTCGGAGTAGTCGCAGCCGACGTGAGTCACCTCGGCTACCACTACAAAGTGCCACACACTTCATACGGAGTTCCTTCCTATCAAACTGGAGGTAGCACCAGCCAGTACAGCACAGCTTTCGCTGGCGGCCAAGGTCAACAAAATACCGGCTACCAATCTTTGTCTAGCGGCTCTGGATATTACCAAAACTCCGGCTCTAACAATGTCCACCAAACCGGATTCCAAACTCAATACGAAGCCTCAAGCCAGTACCAAGCTGCTCTCAAAAAATACCAAAACTACTATCAAGTGCAGCACCAGCCCGCTCAAGTGTTCAAGCACTTCTACGTGCACGCCGCCCCCGAAGAACAAGAAGAGATCAGACCCCGCGCGCCCATCGTATTGCCTGCTCCCCAGAAACATTACAAGATTATCTTCGTTAAGGCACCCAGCGAACACAGACATCCTCAAGTAATTGCTCCTATCCAGCCACAAAACGAGGAGAAGACCATTGTCTACGTTCTTGTTAAGAAACCCGACGAACAACCCGACGTTGTCCTTCCTAAGATTGAACAGAAGCCTCCATCCAAGCCCGAGGTATACTTCATCAAATACAAGAACAAGGAAGACTCCCAGGCTGTGATCAACAACATCGTTGAGGACTACAACAAGGGAGGCCAGTCTGTGTCAATCAACTCAGCAGCTGCTGAGGGTTCCTCTTCTTTCTCGTCGGCTCTCGGCAGCGTGCAGCCGCCAGTCCACCAAGTACCAGCGGGTAGCTCATTCGGCCAGTCTTTCGGACAGAGCACAGCGTCTGTTACCTCCGGTGGTACCCTGGAGTCGTCCAACATCGCCAGCAGCATCGCGAGCCCGGTCACGATCAGCAGCACAGCATCCAGCGCGAGTTTCGAAGGTGGCGCTATCTCTACTAGTCAGGGTGTTCCCCACGAAACCTACGGACCTCCTAAATTCAGAGTAAACCACTAAATAATAGCTACGACTTAAATTAACTATATACGTGTATTAGACTATGGTATGTATTTAATGGATTAATAAATATATTAATACCTACATCGATCTACTTTTCTTTTCCTTATTCGGCAGTATCATCAGTATACGTTCTACCATTTGTGAAAACATTTTCTACCAATACACTATACCAGTCGATCAATTGGCTCATAATTGTTTAAGTAAAAATACTATTGAGACAAGAGGCAGAAGTTCAATTCAGTAAAATTCACTTTGAACCTCCCTCTAGAAATTGCACTCAATTATTTTAAAAGTAAATCTTGGTGGATATATCCCACAAAAAGCCAACACATTAGAAATCCCAGATAAAATTATCACTATGACGGTATGGCTCACATCCGAACCCGATATCAAAATGAAAGGAATCCATTGCGTCCCCGACATTTCTAGCTTCTGCATTTTTTATCTGCAATCCTATCTTAGGAAAACAGAATTATTACATGCTTTATTAGTTTGTTCGAGACCTCTGATGTCCACTACAAACCGCGAACACAGCAACACTGGTTGGCGGCAATACCTAAGTATACATATATCTATATTAGGTATTGTTGAAGTACTTACCCGGTAAAGCTCCTTCAAAAATTAATTATATACTGAGCCTCTGACAACGAACGATCAAGTAAAATTTCCAAATAACAAGGGCAAGCCAGGAAAAAGAAGTCTTTTTCCTGGCTTGCCCTTGTTATTTGGAAATTTAACCTACTGCTTTGGAATGGGCAACAAGCTTCATCTTCCAGACTGACCAGTATTCCGTAGTATTCAAACTCAAACTCAAGGCATTTATTTCAAATAAACCAATTACAGGCACTTTTGAATTGTCAAGGGGTCGGTCGGACCCTTTTAAATCAAGAACTGAGTTACATCATTTATGTTGATATATACATGAGAGAACGATGCAGAACGTAAAAAAGCGTCCTTAATTACAAGATTTAAAAAAACAATTCCAAATTAAATTAAATTTTAAAAGAGCCGTGGCAGCTAAGAAATGACCAGGCCCTATTGACGGCGCCCGTTCACGAACATGCGAGAAATATCTAGAATATGTCTAAAAACTAAACGCGAAGAAAAATATTTATCTGAGGTTAGAACCATTAAGTATGGCGTACCACAGGGTAGTGTACTGGGCCCTTTATTGTTCTTGCTATATATAAATGATTTACCTCGCTACATTGAACATCCAATGGTCTTATTCGCTGACGATAGTACTGCCTTGATTAAATGTATTGACAAAAAAACATATGAACATGACATAAATGATACCTTAATAAATATTATACGCTGGCTCGACCAAAATAATTTATTGATTAATATAACAAAGACTAATGTAATGCATTTTTATCAACGGATTCCACCAGAAGTATTAAATTTACACTATAATGGACAACAAGTTGACCAAGTAATAGTTGCTAAATTTCTTGGCGTTATGGTAGATAGCCAACTAAATTGGAAGCCACAAGCAGAAGAAGTGTGCAAAAAGCTTAGTGCAGCTGCGTATGTACTCTTTAATCTATCTAAAAAAGTAAATATGCCCCCACAAGGTTAATTGCATGCACGGGTTAGTCGCGTCGATCTTGAGATTTGGCATAATATTTTGGGGAAATTGTAGTCTGAGGGAACAGGTGTTCAAGGCTCAAAAACGCTGTATAAGGGCTATGTGTAATTTAATAGTGACCGATAGCTGCGTACCTGTATTTAAGTCCCTAAAATTACTAACATTCCCATCATTGTATATTTTCGAGGTGGCTGTCTTTGTTAAATCAAATACTCACCTCTATAATAAAGTGTCCGAAAATAGGAACCGACCAATCAGGAGCCAATATAAAAATTTGCTTTTTGTTAGCAGTTCCGATACCACCCTATTAAAGAAAAATATTGTATGTATGGGTCCGATCATATTTAACAAAATACCCGATGTCATAAAAAATCAGACACTTCCTCTTTTCAAAAAGAAATTGACAAACTTATTAATTAATAAATGTTATTACAATTTTTGACCGATAAAAACCTGAATTGATAATATGACATCTCTCTGTTCCTGACTTTCGTATTTTAATTTAAGTAATTATATTTCCCTCGAACTTTGAATTTATAATAAAGTTGACATTTTGTACTGTATTGCCTATTGTATTAATATAAAACTATTTTAATCTTTCTACAGCTGTAAACTGGATGGATAACCATAACCTAGAAATTAACTTCACAAAAACCAAATTAATTGCTTTCCATCCACATCAAAAATCCCCTTTAAAACTAAATTTCACATTTAATAATGCAAAATTGGAACAAGTACATGAATTTACTCTCCTCGGTATGTCAATAGATACCCATATAAATTGGAAATCCCATATCCAGAAAATAAGAGCAAAATTATCACAATTTTCATACGCCCTACGCGAAATTAAAAAAACTACCAACTTTCAAACGGCACTTGTCACGTACTATGCGTACGCTCAAGCATGGCTCAGCTATGGGGTCATGCTGTGGGGAAACAGTACAGATTCGCAAACCCTATTTATTCTCCAAAAGAAAATAATTAGAATAATAACAAACATTGAATAGACAGATAGCTGCAAACCACACTTCCAAAAACACAAAATTCTCACACTTCCGTGTTTATATATTTTTGAATTATGTAAATTTGTCAGAAAATACCCAGACTTTTACACTACTTGTGATGAAACACAAACTAGGTACACCTTTCGACACAACAAAAATAAAGTTATCATACCACAATCCCGACTTAAAATGCACTCAACCGGCCCTTTAGTTATGTCCACAAAAATGTATAATACATTGCCAAATGACATTCGAGAAGTAGAAAAAACAAATGTATTTATTAATAAATTGAAACCATTTCTGGAATCCAAGGCATACTACTCAGTTAAGGAGTTTATAGATGACAAATCGATTGCGAAATAAAATAATTCGCTCACGATTATAATATTAAATGAAGGAAACCAAATATAAAAATATAAATATATAAACAATAATATAATTTAATAATAATGAAACATAGTTCTAATAATTGCATAAAAATTATCTAGATTATTATAATACAATGCATAATTAAAATTACTAAGATATTTATTTATTAAACCTAATACACAGACCTAAGATTTTAAAAATATATACACATAATTATACATATCATACACATCCAATAACATATAATCATATTATTGAATTGCTACTTAGCCCTCTTCCTCTCTCCTAATGTTGCTGTGCCCGACAGGGTCCATATTGGTTTTTTTTTATTATTTTGATTACACCATCTATGAAATACATATGGAATGCAATAAAGATTTGAGTATTTGAGTATAATTTGACATGGTAAACTTGTTTTTGAATGTGTCTCTGTACTATTATAATTGTTTGCATGCCTTAAAAGGTAGTTAGTATAAGGATCTATTTTAAACTATTAACATCTGTAACATGTACCTACTTTCTGTGCAAATAAAGATTATTATTATTATTATTAAAGAAAAATAAGACGTTGTTACTGTAGGTATGACGAATCAGAATAACACTAAGCATACATACCCTACAAACGTCAATTATTGTTGTATTATTGAATCCTTACGTATGCAAAACTGATAACATCCCTCAAACGTCCATAGCGTATTATTTGTTCAGTTTTATCGCAGCTAATTTACAGAGCGATATTGTAGGAATTCCTACGCACAAGAAATACCAGCTGATAATTATTTATAATATTTAGTATCGGAACTAGCCTATGCAATTGAAGTTGGCACATTATTGGCATTTTAATAGCGGGCTCATCCGCATTACTCCGTCACGTTATCTGATTTATGGCAATACGTACTTTCATTTGTGCGAACCAGAGTCCAGAACATGGCGTACATAGAGTGGTTAATTTAGTTCGTAAATGTGTTATGTGCCGATAGTATTTCATTCATGATGTGCATTGTTTATGAATGGAATGGTTCTATTTCGGGGCAGCGGCGCGTGATAGCTTAATATCGAGCATTACGAGACTTGGTTGATTGAGTGGTTATTCACGGATGCACTTTCCTGGAGCGCGCGTGGAATGCCGTGCGCGCAGCCCCCGGCGCCGCCGGCGCCACATTACGAGTAATTCCCGCACTCGGCCATACGGAACGCTCCACAGTCAACACTTCAGGCGCCGAACCAACCACATTTCATTGTAAACTATAAACGTTTCCAAATAAAATGTAAGTTACCGCTGCGTCTCAGATTACCGTCTTGTGAAATTATTAATATTATAAGTAACATTTACAATATTGTATTTGTGCTTCGGCAATAGACCAGACCATTCGAAACTAAAAAGAATAGGGCTATACTCGACTTTACTTGAACGCCTTAAATCGCAGTTCTCACCGTGAAGTGGCGGCGGTTTTGAAAGATATTCAATAAAAAAGAACAAAACAATAAAAAAGAGTAGAAAAGACAATAATGTACAAATGTGAATATGTTTAAAAATTGACCTTATTTTAGAAAAATAAAAAAATAATTGCACCAAAAAATTATTTTCATGACCAATAATAATTTGCATTGTGTGCGTTATGCCGCACCTCATCTCATGCCGCACTGAATGGTGGGCCCACCACATCTTGCTTAGTGCTGTATAAAGACTGAAAAATAAATTACAGAGCTTCATCTTCATAAGAGACATTTGTGCATGTTTGACAGTCGTTACGGGTCGTCAGAAACCCGAAAATCTGACAGCCAGTCTTGCCAAGAGGTATCGTATAACCCAGTTACTGACTGGGTTGTGGAGGTCAAATAGGCATTCCATGTAAAATACTGGTATTCAGCTGCATCCGGTAAGACTGGAAGCCAACCCCAACAATAGGTGGGAAAAGGCTAAGCGGCTAAAGGCAACGGCTTAACGTGCTTTCCGAGGCACGGGGGAGTCTTGATATCTGAAGATGGTCACGCATCCACAGACCAACCAAGACTGGAAGCCGACCCCAACATAGTTGGGCAAAGGCTAGGCAGATGATCTTCATTAGAAGAAGAAAAGTTAAATAATGCTATCATAACCCTCCGAAACTTTATCCTTTGTAGAAAACAACCCAGTGACTATTTATTAGTAGTAGCAGTAAGTATTAACTATTTCACGCTTAAAGATCTGATGTTAATGTTTATGTCCAATTAATTCTAAATTTACCACAAATAAAAAACTTCATTGAAATAGTGAACCTTAAAATGAAGAGGTGATGTGGGCAAATAACGCTCATGACGCTCTAAAGTTGCGCTTGAGAAACTTGGAGATGATGTCGAATGCAAATACAAGCTAAAACTAAAAAATATGTATGTTATGTACAAGTAGTAAAAAAAAGGGAAGAGCTCATAGGGTGCCAATAATACAGTGTGTTAGGTTAAACGAAGGACATACTGGGGTCCTACCATAAACTCTTATAGCAGGTCAATTTTAGACGAAAAATAACCTGCCGTGTTAGTTTGTACCATGAACTCGACAAGCAGCAGGCCAGTCAGCGAACACGTGGTCTAAACCGGTGAGTGACTACGTGACAGCATTTCAGCAGGCTGGCCTGCAACATATCCTTACTATGTAGGCTTTTTGACATTTAAACATTCAACAATTGAACTGCCCTGCCGTCATAATTTGCAGCTTTGTGAAAGTAACATCTATTGACCTGTTTTAATTAAATTTAAATAGAAAAAGCTAATTTATCCTAAAATTGTGTACACAATATAATTCTGTCGTTATTTCAAAGTATTGAAATACATAGAAAACCTCTATGAGCAATGTGTTTACCATTTATTTTAGATGTGTGATGAAGATGAAATTTTCGAGTTTCTTGAGGATGATAGTCGTGGCAACAGTGCTAAACAAATGGATAAAATTCAAAGAAACATTTTGAGAAACTCGATCTAACCATTTGACATGCTGGACAACGCTTTTATTAAACGATATAGGCTCACGAAAGCGCTTGCACTGCGCTCTGTGAGCTACAATCTTTCATGCCACGCCCTACTAAATCAACAGATTTGTCGATTGAGGTCAAGGTTCTACACTTCTATTTATCCGTTTAATTATCATAATAATATAAGTTCTTGAATGTGTGCCTACTTTATTTCAGGTTTTAACAGCATAGCATTATCTTTTTGCGCGAATAGTTCTTATTAAAGACCAACGGATGACATCGCAGCACATTCTATTGCGCAGCAAACAGTATTGAATCACATGCAGTAGCACAAGTAATAGAATGCTTAAATCTACTACATTTTCGCTGAAAAGAAATAAAATTCTCAGCTAGTCTAGTGAAATTCTTTTGATTTTAGTAATCAGGTATTTTATTCTATTCTGAATGTATAGATGTGACAGCACAACTGTCATTAACTTATTTCAGATTTTTGAAGAAGTTTGGTATACCTGAGGTTTTAGGCTGCATTCGTAGAACCTACGGCGGCGTCCCATACCCGTTATTCATGGATTTTGATAGTTTTAAGGGTCGTCTTCCACAACCCACGCCTCCACCACCCAGTAACTGGATGATACTCCAAAGAATCTCTCTCCATGTAAAATACTGGTATTCAGCTGTATCCGGTTAGAATTAAAGCCAAACCCACATAATTGAGAAAAGGCTGGGCAGATCGATATTTAAATAGTATTTATGGTTTAATTAACAATTAATATAATTAAGTCAGGCAATTACCTTGATCTTCTTCTTCGTGTGGTTAGTGACTAACCAGTGTCAGAGTTTTAGTGCTGCCCATGGGCCTCTGACTTAGCATCACATGCTGTTGAGAAATATTATATTACCTTGATAATTTTAATTAATTAAAAACTTACAGCTATCCAAGTTTTTCAATCCTTTTCAGCACACCTAACACAGAATTTAGATTTTCAGCCACCTCAATCCACATTTTTGAGTCATTTTCCGAGCTTTTATTAGAGCCTATTACAGTATCCCTGTTAATATACAAAACATCTTACATATTCCAATTGTTCGTAAGAAACTTGTCTTAAATCCATAGTCACAAAAGCCACTCTTTGCCTACCACTCACAGACACGGCCACAAAACAAATATCTGTATTGATTTGAGTTAAAACTTTAAGGCTGAGTACCTTTGGTGGCGGGATGGGAAAGAGAAAGGTCTTCCCGTCCCAGCCGCCGCGGGAGACGCCCCGGGCGTCGGGAGCCACGTGACGACCCCCGGCCACCGTAGGCGCGGGCCTGCGGACCACAGAACAGATAAAGAACTGTTTAACTGTTCTGTGCTGCGGACGGTGAGTGACTCACCGTCCGATCAGCACCAGGCCCGTGCCGGACCGCGCGTATATGTTCCACGTGCGCCTCAAAGAGATGTCAGCATATGAAGGGGCCTCTCAGGGCAAAGCCTGCCGGGTAAGCGGGATTGTACGAAAGGGTTATCGCTACCCCAGAACATAAAGGGCTAAGGAAGGAACATGGATGGGGTTTAGTCAGTAAGAGTCTGACACTCCCTTCCGCTCCACCCAGAGCGGGAGAAGTCATTGGATGATTTCCCAGCCTTAAAAAAAAAGGCTAAGTAGCTTTATGTTTAAAGTAAACAAAAACTAATCCACTTGAATTTCAAAATAAATTGAAAAATTGTACTTATTACCCTTTGACATGTAGGCACTAAATTCGTTCGAAAATAAATGTGAAGTATTAACTTTTTACTTCAAGTTTTTGTGGCCAGAAGGGCGTTCGCTCTCATAATCAGTAATGATAAATTATTTTTTTGCCATGGAACAAAGTTTCTATGACTACTCTCTTATTTTAAACTGTTATTATAAAAATTTATTTCATTTCTATTAAAACCGTAAAACCGGTAAAGTATTTTAGAACGTTTATTTATAATCCAGCACACTGACCAGAGACTATGTAGCAGGTCAAAAGTTGACATGATGCAGGTCAGCGGGAAATATTCATGGTACAAACACAAAACCTGTCAGGTTAACATGCCCAGTTGAACTGCCCTGCACTTGGCAAATATTTTAAAAGTTTATGGTAGGCCCCCTGGATTATAGTACTCATGAAAGTAAACATCTTTGACAAAATCAGCTGTTCAGTACATTTATGTTCACATAATTCGTCAAAATGTATGGAACAGCTGATAAAAAATTTTCATATCTCGGAGTTGGTCCCATAGTCAAAGTTAATCATTTTCATAAGTACCCCTGAAAGTAAGTCCTTAGTTTAACCTAACATAGTGTGCAATACTTCCTCATCGCTGTCAGTGGGAAATGTGCCCAAAGGCTGGCAGCGTTACCACTTTGAATGGCAATCTTGGTAACTTGTACCGCAATCAACGTGTTATGATCATATAAATATCGACGTCATAACCCGCGTCATCGATTGATCATATATATACTACCCACCAACGACCATCGCCTTGCCGGGAGATCGATGGATAGCATAAACATTTTTGTGTATCCATATGAACTAACTAACTGACTACCATCGATATATATGTACTACTGACTACAGTCTGACCAGCTCTGTAAATTGATATGTCTACTGACGTGCATCACAGGAAGATTTGCATTAAGCAGCGATGACATCAATTAAATTTAATAGTCATAACGTAATTAAAAAAGCATTGTTACAACAAGCAATATTAATGGAGTTCGGCTAGACTAGGTTGACAACTAGACTGCCCATAGGTAGCATAATGGCCCATAGGCAGCATAAAAACTCTGACACCAGGTTAGTCACACGAAAGAGGACGACACGAAAAGAAGAAAAAGAAGCCAGACTAGGAAGATTAACGAAGCAGTTTTAGTTTTACCTTCATAATAATTTAAGTAAATACCTTTAATTTTTAGAAGACACCTTTGTAAAATACTTGTGAAAAGAAACTTCATACCTAGGCTCGGTACTCAACTATTCCATCCGCCTTAAATTACACCAACCTTTTGTACAGCATTTTGTAAAGTTACTCACTAAAACAATGTTAGACTCCTTATGCTGCCCTAAAGGACACCAGAAAAAGTTATCAACCGATCGTTGCTGACAAGGCTCTTAATCTTAACAGACTGATTTTAATACGTAAGATAATCACGGTAAATACGAAGAACCTACCATATGCTTATAGATTCTATAGTCTTTCGACAAGAGTAACCACTGAAAATTATTAAAGGCCTTTGCCATATCGAATAGTCTACCTAACTTCAGTAAACAATTATTATGTATAGTATTGTCTACAAAAGTATCCTTAATTTACTCGGCAGTACGCAGAGATTGAAAAACAAAATAAAACAAAATGGTGGCGCGCAGTCAATTCTCATTTCCTTCTACAATTTCACTAGAACATAATATAATCTTATTTCACATTTTTTATGTATTTTATTTTACTAAAATCAATCAGAATCAGTATCGAAGTAAAAATAAAACAATTCATAGCTAAGTAAAACTTGTGTCATAAAAGTTCAGTAATAATTTATTGTTTTATATAATGTTACACGAACTTCTACAACTTTATACAATATTTGCGGTTTGTGTTGTGTGCATTCGAAGCATTTCTATAACTAGCATTGAGCGACTCATATGCAAAAACGACAGATATAAACCGATCCAGGGTTGTATAGGCACATTTATACTACCTAATGTTGTGCTGACTACCTCATATTGCGCTGAAAATTGTGATTCTGTGGGAAACTTGTCTATTGTGCAATCTTTTATTCACCCACATTACAAGAACTATGTTCATGGAAACAATTTTATTGCACGAAATGACATCGCATTAGTTATTATTCCACAAGATAAGAGAAAAAGAAAGCTTATAAAATTGAGTGCTCTAGATAAACAGTCTACTATAGGTCTGAAAGCGCTCATTCCTATAATGGACGCAGCTAATCCGAGATTAGTAGTAACGTCTGTTGAACGTTGTTACATAGAACAACCATTTGGATATTATGTTTGCGCTACCAACAAAGTCACAAAACGCACTGTACAAGTTTGTCGAGAGAGACAAGAACAAGGTGTGCCATTACTAATAGAAGGCAGAATATTTGGCATAATGGGCATCACCGATAAGGACAGTTGTAGACTACCTCAACGAAGTTTTACTGCACTAAGTCCTGCACTTTATTGGATAAGTGAAACTGTCAGAAACCTCGGTTACGATGATGCAGTAATTACTACATTGCACGATATGATTTTCACAAGTTGTCCTAGTACTAGTGCATCATCTACAACTACTATTCCTACTACTACTACTCGTACTACTGCTAGTCGTACTACCACTACTCGTACTACCAATACTCCTTCTTCCACTACCCCTACTTCCACTACTCCTATTTCCACTACTCCTACTACTACTGCTACTACAACTACTACTACAACTACTACTACCACCACCACTACTACACCACTTCCAACAACATATTCTACTTTTGCATCAGAGTATAATGTCTCTATAAATGAAATTCCTACCATAACCACCCCATCTCCTTCAAAGCGTCCTAAACCATCTAATCCCTATCTAACTGGAACTCATCCTTCTGTTTCTGATCCTTACCCTGGTGTTACCCCTTCTTTGTTAACTGCTCTTCCTCCTACTGCTAATCTTCCGACAGTAAACGTTGGAAGATCGCGTTTTGATTCTTATCCTTCTTTGATTGCTCCAGAGCGTAGGGCTTTTTTTAATCCATATCGCACTCAAACTAGTCCATTTAATCAAATTCCTGATTATTCACATGAATCTGGTATTCTACCAAGGGATCCTGATCGTCCACATCCTAACTCAAATCCCCTGGATTTCCTACATTTATCTCCTACAGATGTGAAAAGAAGAAAAGAAGTAGAAGACATAATGAACGCACTAGCTCAGTATTATTAAAACGTAAATGAACCATTTAATATCGCAAATTAAAAAAAAGCTTTTACATGTCAGTGCCGTTGCTTTTAACTCTTATTAGCAGTGTGTTCAAATATGAAAGGATAAATCTTCAAAAACAGATAATCGCATTAGCGCCATAACATTTATCCCAGTGGCTACGAGAGCCTCGATTGCCACGCCATCATCAAAGTCTCTTGTGACAAGGAAGACTGCAAAACTTATTACATAACATAACGTACAGTTCCAAATAATTTCATCTAAGTGCTTGGTGCTTGGACTGGTTTACTGAAATAGTTCAACATAATCTGAAGAATAAGACATCTGTGTTCTACATAGTTACTACAACAACGACTGAAGCATATAATCCTCTCTCGTCATACCAACCTCTCGGACCTCTGAATTTCATAGATCTTACGTAAACCTTAGTTTCATGTGTTGGACATTCCTAGTTTTATGTTTTTTGACTTTTTGTACATAGATGTCGTAAACTTCCAATAACGTTGCAGTATAAGCAATATCATAAAAATTCAAATGGTTTTTGATTTATGAATATAACCTGCTGGCATTAATAAATCATCAATAATGCAACATAGCTATTAAAGTGTCAAGTCCTCGAAGTAGTTCGGCCGCTTTATTCTGAAACAATCTCACCGTTGATAATTAGGTATGACCCAACAGTGAGAACATTAAAGGCTGATTAGCTTTTACTGTGTGTAGTCCGGAAACTATACCACAGGAATGTAGGGCCGGGGTAAAAAGTATCCTCTGTCAACATAACCCAAACAAGCATAGCTATTCAGCTTAAAGTGAATCGTGATATGTGACACTTGATGCTAGGGATTGACAACTCACTTCAAACGTACTTCACAGCTTTCACGCTGAGATTGCACAGGATAGATCTGCTGAATTGCCGAATCTACCTGATATTGATTTTGGTATTCAAAAATTACAAAAAAAAACGAATGACATAGGATGTAGCTCAGATATGGGGCACCAGTATCAGGTGTCCAACTGCTTTAAAGCGAATTTCGCTAGTGAAACTGAAGGCGATCAAACTCAAACTCAAAGCATTTATTTCAAATATACCAATTACAGACACTTTTGAATTGTCAATGGGTCGGTCAGTCAGAAAAGTGAAGCTAGTTGCCCATTCCAAAGCAGTTGGTACTAATGGAAAAGAACAGGCAAGAAACTCCACGGACACCCTTTTAGACAAAATATGGTTACAAAATATTGGTTACATCATTCATACATGTGAGAACGATGCAGAACGTTAAAAGCATCCGTTATAAATATATACAAACAATTCAAAAATTAAATTAAAACATGCCATAGCCAAAACCACATTAATGAGCTATCAGTGTCATTATTTTCTGTGGAATTTTAACACGAACAATTTTTGACCGCGGTTTAGCTGTGACGGTCGCGTTCAGTATCATTGGTGAAATTCGCGTTTTGTGTTTTAAACATGAATTTACAGATACCTACATGACAACCACCATCTTTGGGTTTTTTCCTACCTTCTAACAACCTGAATCCCCAGGAAGTTATTCACGTTCTTGTAATGTGGAGCTACAAAAGCCATTATCAGAAACACAGTGCCGAAAAGCTTAATGCATGAGGGCAGAAACCACGGAACACCTACTTCTACTATAATAAACCTAATATAAAACATTTCTTTTGAGGTACCTACAATTAGCCTATAAATAATTATTAGATACCATAAAACTAACATAATTACATTATCCTCCGATACTTATTGAATAATCTTGAAATGGTTTTTTACGTTTTAACATGAACTTTAAACTTTCCTTTTTTTATTACGTTTGTGTCTCAGTCCATGTACAGATGTGCACATCAAGCTATCCCTAACTGTCAAATTTTCTCAATCAAAAATGAACCTTATGTCTTTGCAATAAAGTTGAAATACTATCAAAGAAATTTGACAGTATGTGGTAACTTGATGTGCTGGCCTCTGTACTTTATTATTGTAATTGGTTTTAACCTTGATATAATAAATACTGTAATTAAAATAAAGCATATTTAGATTGAAAAAGTAACAGCCTTAAAATAGAAAATAATAGGGTGAAGATGTCGACTGCCTCTTACACCATGGCCTGCAGTAAGAGCTCCGCCGCGCGCCGGCTGATTGCACGGCACCCCAACATCAATGACATCACCCGTTGTGTTCTTGTCGCCAGGGTATTCGGCTGTTTTAGAACTGAATGGCGAAAATACTCCAATGTTTTATATGTTAGAGCCGTTTGGGTCCAAATTTCCACTTTATTTTCGAGACATCTGCATCGCCAAGTGTTTGCTTGACTCTTCACGTGGCCAAAGGGTTGGCCATGTTTTGGCCAAAGAATCAGCATTGCCGTACAACTTGGCAACGCTACAAGCCTCTGCACTTTTCTTGTTGACAGCTATGTGGACGAATTCTTTGATTCACTTTTATTATTTTAATGTAAATGTACATAAATAAAGAACATCACCAGTAAGATCAGTGAATGTTCTTCTAGAGCTTCTCTCCAGGCGTTTATACAAACATCCGTCTTACTATATAAAGTTTTTATTGTACTACACCAAAAAATAGTGGTAGACCCAGTACGCTGCCTTGGGGCACACCAAAAAAGTGATAAACTACTTATTATTATTAATAATAAGATCTTAACAGACATACTTCATTATGAGGGATAGTCACGGATAATATCGAGAACAAATCCTTCTGCTTATTTAAAATTACCTATATATAGTATTTTTGCACATATTATTATGAATTTAGCTTTTAAATTTAAATATTATGTAGATAAATTAATTAATGAACAAGTTTAATAAAAACAAAAATCTCTGACATTCGAAAAAACAAATGATATACCTATAATTATAAAAAATATAATAATAATTAAATACACCTATTTAAAAACTAAACACAGTGTTAAAAGCAATTAATAAATCTAGTAACATATATTATGACATATATTTTTACTATTCTGACAGACATTTGAGAAACCACGACATACCTATTCTATCAGAACCATAGCTGCATTTTCAGTCGACCGATCATGTCTTTATCCAAACTGATTTCACGCAATAATTAAGAAGTGATTAAGAGCCATAACGGCCCCCTTCATATGCTGACATCTCTGAGGCGCGCGTGGAACACGTACGCGCTGTCCGGCACAGGCCTGGCCCTGATCGGACGGTGAGCTACCCGTTACTCACCGTCCGCTAACTAAAAAACTAAGTGCATAAGATTTTCTTTACCAAATGTAAAAAGTAGTGATTGTGAGATAGTATTGAATCAAGAGAAACTAGAATTTGTCGATAAAACTGTTTTCCTAGGGATCACGCTCGACTCAAGGCTACAATGGGGTCCTCATTTAACATCTCTTTCAGGACGGCTAAGTTCTGGAGCATATGCTGTCAGAAAGATTCGTCAATATACTGATGTAGATACCGCGAGGCTAGTCTATTTTAGTTATTTTCATAGTATCATGTCTTACGGTATTTTACTTTGGGGCCGAGCTGCAGACGTCGACTCAATTTTTATTCTGCAGAAAAGAGCTATCAGAGCCATATATAATCTCCGTAGGCGCGATTCTCTAAGAGAACGGTTTAAAGTTATTAACATCATGACTGTACCTTGTCAATATATCTATGAAAACATCATGTACGTAAGGAAAAATCTGCATCTTTTTAGTAAAAGAGGTGAAAGACACAATTATTTCACTAGAAATAGAGACCAAATAGTTCAGCCAGGTTTCAGGCTGGCAAAAGTAGATTCATCTTTCATGGGGTTCTGTTTAAAATGTTACAATAAAATACCTCCCCACATTCTTGAACTTAACGAATCAAAATTTAAATCCTGTATAAAACGCACACTATGCAGCCAAGCGTATTATAAATTGGGAGATTACATTGCTGACAAAAATGCTTGGGTCAATGCTAGTCCAGCTCCACAAGGGCGCACCAACTAATTGCTAAAAACTGTTGGAGCTGCGGAAGAGAAGAACAAAAAAACTATCTTTGCATTGTATAAATTCAATCTCTTAATATTGTATAATTGCTTAGCACATATGTGAGTACTATGTACCTACTATAAAGCGACCATTTACTGGGTACGTCTTTCATTGACTTGAATGTGCCCTGGCGGCTGAGAGTATGCCATGCTCACTTTAATGTCTCGCTGATGGTGGCGTGTGTGTTGGATCATTTAGCTCCCTTCAAAATGGTTGAGCTGAATGGTGCTAATATATGCGTCATGTTCGTGAACGGGCGCTGTCAGTAGGGACTGGTCATCTCTTAGCGACTAGGGCTTGTTTTAATTTAATTTTTGAATAGTTTTTACATATTTTATATCGGATGCTTTTAACGTTCTGCATCGTTCTCACATGTATAATATTAATATGAACTATGTAACCAATATTTTGTAACCATATTTTGTTTAAAAGAGTGTCCATGGAGTTTCTTGCCCGTTCTTCTCCATAGGTACCTACTGCTTTGGAATGGGCAACTAGCTTCATCTCTCTGACTGACCGACACCTTGACAATTCAAAAGTGCCTGTAATTGGTTTATTTGAAATAAATACTTTGAGTTTGAGTTTGAGTTTGAGTCCGCAGGCCCGCGCCTAAGGTGGCCGGGAGTCGTCACGTAGCTCCGGACGCCAGGGGCGTCTCCTGCGGCGGCTTCGCAGAAGAAGGTAATTGCCTCCCACTCCCTGTCGCTCCGGACCATGGCTTGCACCAGGACCGAGCGCGAGAGGTCGCCGCCACCACCAATCTCCTCTACGAGGACACGGCGGTGCTCCGCCCAAGCGGGGCAGAACTCCACCGTGTGCTCCACCGTGTGCTCTGAGCGATCCTCATAGTGGTGACACCCGGGCGTTTTCTCCCGCCTTGTTATGTGCAGGAACCTCCCGAAACATCCATGTCCGTTGTACTGCTCTCTTGAACAATAAAGATTTTTTTTTATTTGTTACCCTGCATCAATATTAATAAAAAACAACAATAGCTGGGTAAACACTTTAGTCATAAAAGTACAATAAAATGTTTCTGATAGAGGTGATAACAGATTTTTTATAGTTAGTTTTTTAATTTAAAATAATGTGGCACGAACTTCTACAACTTTATACAATATTTGTGTTTTGTGTTGTGTGCATTCGAAGCATTTCTATAACTAGTATTGAGCGACTCATATGCAAAAACGACAGATATAAACCGATCCAGGGTTGTATAGGCACATTCATACTACCTAATGTTGTGCTGACTACCTCATATTGCGCTGAAAATTGTAATTCTGTGGGAAACTTGTCTATTGTGCAATCTTTTATTCACCCACATTACAAGAACTATGTTCATGGAAACAATTTTATTGCACGAAATGACATCGCGTTAGTTATTACTCCACAAGTTAAGAGAAAAAGAAAGCTTATAAAATTGAGTGCTCTAGATAAACAGTCTACTTTAGGTCTGAAAGCGCTCATTCCTATAATGGACGCAGCTAAGCCGAGATTAGTAGTAACGTCTGTTGAACGTTGTTACATCGAACAACCATTTGGATATTATGTTTGCGCGACCAACAAAGTCACAAAACGCACTATACAAGTTTGTCGAGAGAGACAAGAACAAGGTGTGCCATTACTAATAGAAGACAGAATATTTGGCATAATGGGCATCACCGATAAGGACAGTTGCAGACTGCCTCAACGGAGTTTTACTGCACTAAGTCCTGCACTTTATTGGATTAGTGAAACTGTCAGAAACCTCGGTTACGATGATGCAGTAATTACTACATTGCACGATATGACCAGCACTTCATATCGAAGCCCTTTTAAAAGTCTTTTACGTAATTCTACAACGTATCCTACTCAAACTTCACGCCCTAACCCTTTTAACCTTGATCCCACCGGAACTTTTGATCCTCGTCTTGTTGTTACGCCTTCGACGTTTCCCTCCTTACCTCCTTTTGATCCTAACCATATTGTAAACTCTCCGACAGTTCCTTCTCTATCTACTTCTGATCCTAATCTTATTGCTACTCCTTCGACATTTTCTCCTCTTTCTACTACTGAACCTAACCTCATATCTACACCGTCGTTTACTTCTCGTCCCACTTTAGATCCTAACCTCATATCTAAACCATCGTTTACTTCTCGTCCCACTTTAGATCCTAACCTCATATCTAAACCGTCGTTTACTTCTCGTACCACTTTAGATCCTAACCTAATATCTAAACCGTCGTTTACTTCTCGTCCCACTTTAGATCCTAACCTCATATCTAAACCGTCGTTTACTTCTCGTCCCACTTTAGATCCTAACCTCATATTTAAACCGTCGTTTACTTCACGTCCCACTTTAGATCCTAACCTCATATCTAAACCGTCGTTTACTTCTCGTCCCACTTTAGATCCTAACCTCATATCTACACCGTCGTCTACTTCTCGTCCCACTTTAGATCCTAACCTCATATCTAAACCGTCGTTTACTTCTCGTCCCACTTTAGATCCTAACCTCATATCTACACCGTCGTTTATTTCTCGTCCTACTTTAGATCCTAAACTCATATCTACACCGTCGTTTACTTCTCGTCCCACTTTAGATCCTAACCTCACACGTACGCCGTCGCTTACTTCTCGTCCCACTTTAGATTTTAATCTCACACGTACACCGTCGTTTACTTCGCGTCCCACTGTAGATCCTAACCTCACACATACGCCGTCGTTTACTTCTCGTCCCACTTTAGATCCTAACCTCATATCTACACCGTCGTTTACTTCTCGTCCCACTTTTGATCCTAACCTCATATCTACACCGTCGTTTACTTCTCGTCCCACTGTATATCCTAACCTCATATCTACACCGTCGTTTACTTCTCGTCCCACTGTAGATCCTAACCTAATATCTACACCGTCGTTTACTTCTCGTCCCACTTTAGATCCTAACTATTATATTACTCCGTCAACGTTTCCGACTCCTTTTAAACCATATCCTGTTGTGATTTCTCCAGGACGTCAGGCTTTTAATAATCCTCATGGCACTCGAACTGGTCCATGGCGTCCCATTTCCAATAATGTTTATGTTACTGGAACCATACCAAGGGATCCTTATCGTCCAGGTCCTAATTTTCATTACTCGAACGTTCTTCGTTTATTACCTAAAGATGTAAAAAAAATAAAACAAGAAGAAGGAAGAAAAAAAATAGTAAAAGACTACTTTCGTAACGCTCATAAGTCTCTAATCAAACTAAATATTGCTACTGAAAAAAAAGTTATCAGTCCAGTAATACGTCCCATATTCTACAATACGATCAAACCCGCCCCAATTATGAGATCACGAAAGGATAAAATTACAAAAACAGAAAAACGCATAAGCGCCATAACATTTGTACCATTTGCTACAAGACAATCCAAGACGTCGAAGTCTCCTGCGCCAAGGAAGACTGAAAAGCTTACTACAAAACGTACTACAATACCAATTCCTTTCATCAAAGTGCTTGAAAATAATAAGACAACCAACGTTATGGACTGGTTTAATGAAATGCTTAAACATAAACGGCGGAATAAGACATCTGTGTTCTACATAGTTACTACAACGACGACTGAAGCATATAATCCTTTCTCGTCATACCGACCTCCAGGACCTCTGAATTTCATAGATCTTACGTAAACCTTAGTTTCATATGTTGGACATTCCTAGTTTTACGGTTTTTGACTTTTTGTACATAGATGTCCTAAACTTACAGTAACAATCAAATGTATTTTACACCAAACTTAAATAGAATATACAACCTAGTACTGAAATATTAAGTTATTATGTACAAGTTTACAAAGGAAAAAATCGCTGTCAGTGAGAAATGTGCCCAAATCTGGCAGTATTGCCATGGAATGGCAATGCTGATTCTTTGATCTAAAAATATACCAGCCCTCCTGTCACAAGTGGAGTCAAGCAAGCGCTAGGCCACATCCTGAAATGCTCGGTGAGCATTCAGATCCCACGGCCCTAGTGTTTCAACCCCAAACGGCTCAAAAACATATCTCCCGAACCGATAAGGAATTTTTGTGCTTTTGAAGTTTTCTGTACCTGCAGCAGCCGCCCCAGCACAGACCGCTGTTCTAGGAAGATGGTACGGCGTGAGGCTGTCGATACAGGTTACATCGCTCACCAAAACTCTTCCCAACTTTCAAAGCATTATGGTCATTCCGTCTGGCCTCTTCCCAACGTCGAGTGCCAACCCATTGGATTCTAAAATAGCTGGCACTCTATCCCATTGGTTTTAAAAAGGCTGGCAGTGGTAACAAAAGAGCTCCGACCGATAACATCATTAATGCTGGCGTGCAGTGGCAGTACTGGCGCTTTTGCTGCAGAAAGGCCCATGGTGTTCGTGGCAGTCGACTGCTTCACCGCACTGACAGCGATGTGATGAAGGAGCGCTCAGATGCAGACTTGTGGAAATTTGGAAAGTGTTGTCGTTAAGCATTGTGTCTATGTTTGGTTTTGAAAAAGCCCGACTGCCATTCTCCCACAGCTAGCGGGAGGGCACACTCAGTAATATTGGTGGATGTATTAATACATCCACCAATATTACTGTAATGAAATTATTCATCGTATTCGTGATAATTATACAATATTATTTATTGCATAATTATCACTTGCTTAAAAATTAGTGAACGAAAACATCGTTAGGAAACCAGCATGTCTGAGATATTTCTCAACAGCATGTTAAGCTAAGTCAGAGGCATAGGCAGACTCAAAACTCTGACACCAGCCTAGTAACTAACCACATGGAAAGAAGAAGAAGATACCGTAACAATCTGCAGAGCGGCTCATCCCACTGCCTCTGTGAAGACGGGTTCTTGGGCTGCACCATTTCCAGACAAACCACTTTCCAAGCGTTAATTGCGTCAATGAATAATGGTTTTTGATTTATGAGACATAATGCAACATAGCCATTAAAGTATCAAGGCCTTAAAGTAGTTCAGCCGCTCTATGCTGAAAAATCTCACCGTGGAAACGAGTGGCGAGTGTCTCAGCAGTGGGAATATTATAGGCTGATAACAGGAATGTAAAGCCGGGCTAAAAAGTATCCTCTGTCTTCAGCCAGGTCTGCAAAGCTATTCAGATCTTGAAGTGAGCTGTGACCACTGAGAATTTTCATTCCACCAGATGCTAGGGATAATATCTATCGACAGCTCTCTACAAACTCACTTTACCTAAGCTTTCACGCTGACATTTTCATTGAATAGATCGACTGAGTTTGCGAATCGATTCGGTATTAATTTCAGGATTTGTTGTTTTAGAATTACAAAAACAAGGAATGAATTGGGATATCTACTCTTAATGCTAGAAAATGGCCTCCTGTAGGAATCTCCAGCTCATGATCGGTTAGCATTACCTACCTACGTAAGTTTAAAGAAATGTTTAGAAGTAGGCAAATTGAATTATATAGGTACCATTTTAAGCTGTGTATTATTTTGATGTTCTTGTAATAGGAGGCACAAAAGACGTTCATAGGGCTCAGAGCTGAAATGCGTCTAAATGCATAGGGGCAGAAACTACAGAACGCCTGCATAAGACTTATTAAACATAACGAAATCACTACATAGTATAAAACAAAGTCCCTTTCTCTGTCCCTATATCCCTATGTATGCTTAAATCTTTAAAACCACGCAACTGATTTTGATGCGGTTTTTTTAATAGATAGATTGATTCAAGAGGAAGGTTTATGTGTAGGTATAATTTGTCGACATATTTTGCGGGCGAAGCCGCGGGCCGAAGCTAGTATAATATATTTTAGGGTACAATATAATAAATCTGTATAAAAGTCGTTTTTGTACACCGAAAATATTTACAAAAATAAATAGACAGGGTTTTAGAGTATAACCAACAGAACCTATTTCCAGCATTTTTTTTTATATTTTCTCTGTTTGTCTGTTTAGTTGTGCACGAATAAATCATGTAAAATTATCTAAATCAATGTAGGTACCTACATTTTACATGATTTCGATCATTTTACATGATTTATTTTATCGAAATGGCTTTACCTTATCAAAAGGTATAATTCAATAGTAATAGAGAAATAAGGAAAAAAAGGTATGTTGCGTAGACCCTAAATAAATTGGGATAAAGGCAGGAGCATGATGAGCGTTTAAGAAGTTTAGTATCATTACGGTAAATTATAATGTAGGAACACCTAACGACATCTATGGAGACAAAATGTTACTAATCTAAACTAAAGACGATTTTAATGATCGTGTATATTATTTTTATAATTATTATACTATTACTACTATGCTCCTGCTACTATTACAATGCTATCCTATACATTTAATAAATCTGCAGAAAAATCGTTATTACACATCGAAAATATTAAAAAATAAAAATAGACAGGGTGTTAAAGGATAACAAACAACCAATTTCCTACATTTTTTGAATTTATGTCGGTTTGTCTGTTCGTCTGTTTAGTTGTGCAAGCATCACTTCATGTTCGAAACCAAGGTAGATAACTTTTATTCATAATCAGAAAGAAGATTGTGCGTTACTTAGAAGTATTATTTAGTTTTGTTTCATCAAAATCGTTTCACTCTACCAAAAGATATAATCATTAGTGTTTAAGAAGAACTTTTATGCGGTACATAATATAGTAGGAACAACTAACGACATCTATGGAGTCAGAATAATACTAACTTAAACTAAAGTTGGTGTATTGTTTCGGGGTGGTTATTTTCGTAGGGAGTATTACTGGTCTACCGGAATCTCATTGCATAAAAAAGAATGTAATTTTCATATGGCAATGTCAATGGTCACCTGTCAAATAAAATGAACTAGTTGATCTGAGTTGTATTGATACTTTTAGTTTATTTTATATTTTCATAACTTAACTGTAGCTTCTTTGTAGACGTTTCCAATACGAATCGCAGTGGAATGGCAAAAATGTGGTGAAACTGTAAAAAATTGGAAAACATTTCATCGAGCAAGCTATAATTGAAATGCTGGAAAAGCCATAAATAATAAAAAATAATACCTCTTTATCTTCGAATTCTTCTTGAAATCGTTTATTAGTTTTGAATGAGGTGTACAGACGCCAGCACATCAAGAAACCCCAAATTTCTTTAATAGATTTTAAACTTTATAACAAAAGTGTAACGTTCGTGTTCAATTGGGAATAATTGACAGTTTGGGATAGCTTGATGTGCTGGCGTCTGGACGTAGGACGCGTTGCCTCACCCAGAGCCGAGCTATAAACGTATAACGAATAAGACAGTTAAAATTAAGTCGTAGCGCTGATGGCACGAAAATCTGAAACTTGTATTTAAGTCCTTGGCTTTGAAATGATTCAGAACCCGATGCATAATAACATTCTTCATACACAAAACTAAAATACCTCATGATCATTAATACTAAAAACATAAATAAAAATTAAACAGTATCAAGATCTTTTTGAACAAATAATTTTATTTCCGGATTCGCCATGAGATTCCAGTAGACCTTTAGTAGTTCCAATCAACTGTAGAAGCTCCAGAAGGCTTTGTGACTCCGGCTATTAGTTTTTTCGTTTCGTGGAATCCATAACTTGGCACAACCGCACAAGCTTGGCACAGTCCAATCTAGTGAGATCGCGTACTTTTTTTTGTCCTTGTCTATGCCTGCTACCTGCTACTGTCACTTTTAATTTGTGACAATCGTCTGACATTAAATTTGTTGAAAAATATACATTTTTCTATAAACTGGAAAGTTCCCTGAATCTTATCGTTAAATACGACGTGGTACATTAATCTCCTGAATATTTTGTGATGAATTCCTAAGAAATGCTTTTGTGTTTGTTTCCAGTGTAAAATAGCTACTTGCTCTTGTGTATAGTTTATTACGTATTTCTTGTGACTACTGCAAATTTAATTTGCCGCACCTCAACTTTTCAAGGTTCCAAGCCAAGGATCTATTATATTATTATAATGGCTACCGCTCCGAGCGGGACTCATAACTTCAAAGTTGTTTTACTTGGGGAGGGATGTGTTGGAAAGACATCTTTATTACTGCGTTACATTGAAGATAAATTCAACGACAAACATCTAACTACGCTGCAGGTATGTATGTACCTATGACTCAAAATCACCGAAATATAAAAATTATCATCAGGTTGTAGCTCGTACACAAGGTTACATGACAACCTGTATTTATTCCTCTGATACTATGGTGTTGTTTGTTAAATATATATACAAGTTCAAAATAAGTCAGATTACATTTGAGTAACCTCTGACTGAACAAATCCCTCTTGTCAGATGGAGTATTGTCCCTCCAATTAAGTCCTATCAGCAATATTGTTTACAGGCAAGAGGTTGTATCTTTAAAGTCCTTACTTCATACATTACTTTTGTTTCAGGCAACTTTCTTGAACAAGAGATTAAACATCAATGGCAAGCGTGTCAACCTTTCCATTTGGGACACAGCAGGTCAAGAAAAATTCCATGCATTGGGTCCTATATACTATCGGAATTCCAATGGGGCCATTCTTGTGTATGACATCACTGATGAAGATTCTTTTGGAAAGGTCTGATAATATCTTATCACATAAAATATATTCAACACAGTAATAATCAAAGAAACAATGCAAAACGTTAAATTGATAATGCCAATTTTTACATTGATAAGTAAGGTGGATGACTCAAATTATGTAATCGAACATCTCCTTCACTGTAAATTAAACTGTTCCTATTACTGAATTGTTCAGACATTGCTTTTTCACTTTTAAATGAGAAGCACACAAATGTTATAAAGGCAAATGTTTGGGAGTGAGTGTGTGTGTTTGTATTTTTGTTTGTTATTTATTCACTGAATGGATCTAGATAAAATTTGGCACAGAGATAGATTGTAACCGGGATACTTTTTATGTCACTAATATGTTCCCGTGGGATATTTTCTTACATCCACGCAGGCAAATCCCTTTGCAGAAGCTAGTGAGTAATAAATTAGGATGTTATTCCAGGTGAAAAACTGGGTGAAGGAGCTGAAAAAGATGTTGGGCTCTGATATAGTTCTGACAATTGCTGGCAATAAAATTGATTTAGAACATGAGAGGACTGTTCCTCTAGAAGAAGCAGAGAGGTATGTTCCACCTGATAACCTAATTAACCCATACCCTGCCATGAACACAGCTGTGTATTTTCTGATCTATCTCACAGTGCCCTGCACTCGCATACATACACAATACATTTTGATCCATTCTAAGCCAGTGCCTTCAACACAAATGTGTGTTTATTGTCCATACATTGCAATGCATTTTGAAGGCACTCTGTAGGGATTTTGGCGACATGTATGCGTGTTGAAGGCAGTGACTTGGAATACGAGGGCGGGTCAATAAGTCCGTGACTTTTGGAATAAAACACAGATTTTTTGATAAATAAATCATTCTATTTTTCAACGTAGTCTCCCTTGAGCTCTATACACTTTGTCCAAAGCTTCTCCAATTTTTTTATCCCTTCCAAAAAATATGATTTGTCGAGGTCCTCAAAATAGGCCTTTGTTTGCGAGATGACTTCATCATTGGAGTCAAATCTTTTTCCACCAAGCCATTTCTTCAGGTTTGGGAACAAGAAGTAGTCACTCGGAGCCAAATCTAGAGAATAGGGCGGATGAGGGAGCAATTCATGGCCCAATTCATGGATTTTTGCCAAGGCAACTGCACATGTGTGCACCCTTGCATTGTCTTGGTGGAAAAGAACTTTTTCTTGGCCAAATGAGGTCGGTTTTTTTTAAATCGTCATTGAATCGGTCCAATAAGTTGGCATAATATTCCCCATTGATTGTTCTTCCCTTTTGAAGGTAGTCAATGTGGATTATCCCGCGTGGATCCCAAAAAACAGTCGCCATAACTTTATTGGCTGACAAACCCACCTTGGCCTTCTTTGGCGCCGATTCACCCTTAGAAACCCACTGTTTTGACTGTTGTTTGGTCTCTGGTGTGTTGTGATGGATCCATGTTTCGTCCACGGTTACAAAACGGCGCTAAAACTCCTCCATATTGCGATTAAACAACGCCAAACCTTCCTGTGAAGTTGTTACACGATTGCGTTTGTGGTCGACTGTGAGCAAACGCGGCACCCATCTTGCGGAAAACTGTCTCATGTCCAAGTGATCATTCAAAATTGAAACCACTGAGCCATGCGAGATCCCTACGGCTTCCACAATCTCTTGCACTTTCAATCTTTGGTCGGCCAACACCATATCGTGAATTTTTTCGATTGTTTCGGGTGAAGAGACCTCAACTGAGCGTCCAGGACGTTCGGCATCTTCAGTGCTTGTACGGCCACAACGAAATTCATAAAACCACTTTTTTACCATTGAAATCGATGGTGCAGAGTCCCCATAGTATTTATCAAGCTTAGCTTTGGTCTCGGTAATGGTTTTTTTTCGCAAAAAATTATGCATAATAAGCACACGAAATTCACTTTTTTCCATTTTTTCCTCAAATTACTGGGTAGTCTGATAAAGATAGCTGTCAAACATAAACTAACTGACGCAACAAGTTCAAATTTTGACAGGAGTCAACTGATAGATGCCTGTTGACAGGAGTAGTGTTGCTTTTTCAGTAAAGAGGTCAGAAATTCAAAAATTCACGGACTTATTGACCCGCCCTCGTACCACCTGACAAAAATAGCAACAGTGCATGCATTAACTACACTTGCATTGAAAGTAATGATTAAAAACAATTTTGGGAAAGGGAATACTAATTGTAAGATACACTGTTTTATTTCAGCTATGCCAATATGGTTGGTGCACAACATTTTTACACATCGGCAAAATTGAACCAAGGAGTGGAAGACCTCTTCCTCGATCTTACAAGAACAATGATTGAAAGGTATGAGCAAAACTCTCAAACAGACGTGAGCAGACCATCACAAGTTGTGGTGGTTGACGACGAAGCCGTACCAGCCCAATCCTCGTGCTGCTCAGGAAACAGGAGTAACTAAGAGCATTTAGTAGAATAATTATATATTCCATGTAGCTTAGTTGAGTCATAGCCATTATACATGCCTATGGCCAAATAAATGTATGTTATTTGTTTGCTAAATACTTGTAAAAATGTAATATATTATTTGCATATTATTGAAAAACTTGTTTAAATGGTAGCTACTATATTTTGTTGTTTCATAAATATCATGAATGTGGACTTGTAATATTTACTATGGTGCATACCAAAAATATACACTTTATTATTATATAAATATTTTGCCTAAGCTGTAAGATGACGAAATTTATGTAAGCTAGCAAAATAATGCACATTTGATAACAATGCTAAAAGTGCTTGATCATGTGGACTACAAATAGCCACATTTTATGTAAAATTAAGTCTTATTATCTATTCATTAGAACGCTTTTAATCTGTTTTTAAATGTATTTTAAAATCTAAATGTTATTGTAATAGTTAATGTCAGGGCAAATTCAGAAATGTATTTACTATTTCTACCTTCGCAATGTTCAATTTCACTATCCCACGTACAACATGAGGAATTGCAATTGATTTAAGTTTTTGCTAAGTGAACAACTTTAATGCTTTAAAAGTTCATCTTTATTTCTTTAGATGAATTAATTTATATTTGTGAATACTAATGTTATTATTGTTTCTAGTTATTAAATGTATGATAAGGTCTTTATAATTGTGGGGGCATGGAGTTATATATTATAGTGCCAGGTAACTTGAGAAGTTCCACTGTAGAGTATGCCTAGTTTGGCAGGTCAGGCGATAAATTCTGTAACTAATTAAAATGACAACAAGAAGCAAGACTTTCATACCCTAAGTATGTACATTCACATAGTAAGTCTCGATGATAAATCAATTCTTGTTCTCATATAGATGAGCATGTTTTAAGAACTTTTGTCATGATGATCAATATGACAACTGGTCCAAGACCAATAAGTTTAAAAGAGGATGTTTTGCTATCTGTTATTGACCCATTAGATGTACGCCTATAAGAGGCAGTTTGCTTATAAGAGCTCAACGATTTATACGGATATATTTATTGCCGTTCATACGACATTTGAGGGGGAGGAGTTAATGTGATGGAAGTTATAGCGTTGCATCTCAATATTTGAAATGGAAACAGCAATTTATATCCAAGCCAGGTATACCTACTGAGGATTGTGATGCAGGGTATTGCACTGACATAGGGTAATAATGCACCAATCATCAACATTATAGCTGTATGTTATTATGGTGTGTTAGGGTAATTAAATGAAACAAATTCTTTTTGCTAACAATATTCTAATATGCACTACTAGTGTAACTGACTAAAACGATAACAACAAACTTGATCTATAGCATAAGCTCAACAGTTATATCATCGTTAATCAAAGATTTTTCGCTGAAAATAAACATATTTCACAGTTTTAATTATTGAAGAAACACTGCATTTTGTGTGTATTATATTCACTGCAATAAAGATTTCATGATGGATTTGCCGATAACAGTGTTTTAATTTACCATCAAAAAAAATTAACTGCGGACCTCCCCACTAAGATTAAAAATACAGAGTACAAATAATATGCTTGCAGACTTGAAGTAATAGTGCCAGATCGCAGACAGACAAAGTTAACACACACTCGTAAGCATAACCATTACATTTTAATTATAAACTCCAATACAATAAGAATTAGTTTAATTAATTCTACATCCATTACACATTTATAAGGTCAAGGTCAACTCATGAGGGAAGTGCCTTCGACACAAAGCTTTTATTTTAAGATTTCTTGAATTTCCCTTTATACCAATATTTTTCATACTTGTACATTTAAGTTAATTTACTATCAAGAAACAATACATCACTATTTGAAATAGTACAGAGATATTTTATATTATTGGTATGTAATTTCACCGTCATTTTAGTCCAAACATTTGGCTAAACATGGTGTAGTCTTGTGCATTCAGACCAACCCAAACACCACATAGGAATCCGCAGCCTTAACTAACCCTTATTCAAAATAATGACCGCATTCATCATTCTTATTTCTTATACACTTATGTAAACCATGAATATGAACCACCTTGCTATCTTATCTTTTACTAATTTATTGAAACTTACTCCAGACTTGTGCTAGCTTTTTTCATCTGCGATAATGTCCGCAAGACTTCCATGTCTCTATCATTTAGATTAATAAATTTTTTGAAGCCGGACTTTTTACAATCATATTTGAACTTTTGAGTTGTATCACAGTTTGTTCTGTTTCTTGTGGATCTGGAACATATGTTGTTTTCAGCTAGATCTACAGTGTCGCCCGGGTTAACACTGTGTCACTTCTCTATTTCAACATCTTGTTTCTTAATTTTCAATGCATTTTCGGATTTAGGCTTCACTGTTTCTTTCTCCTCAACCTTTTCGTTTTCAGTATCCAAAGGCGGTAAATCTAAGAGATAAGGCATCATGCTTCGAGATTTCTCTTCGTTCGATAACCACTCCATCTACGATTAAAATACAAATTAGTTAGAAATAGACATGAAAGGCGATCACTTTTAGGATTCGATAATTTAAAAGACATTATCGGAACCTTTGCTGAGTCCGTCGCAAGTCAATGAACAGTATACAAACCTTCTGACGATGATCCCTCACAGCGTCATCACAAATATCAATGCACATTTTCTCAGTGAGGCGTCCGTCGTCCGAGGCGTAAGCAGCCGCCTGCCACGCGACTCCCAGCTTGGACAGCGCTCGGCCCGACATGCCGGCCGTGCGGGCAGCCAGCTTCGTGCACAGCTCACTGTAGTCGAACTGATCCACGCTCAACCGCCTGAAAAACAATTTTTCAGTCAATATACTTCCAACCGCTACACATTTTTCAAGCTCTGTTAATTTTATTTACCTCTTTCCTTCTGATGCTGGTTTCAGAACAAAGGTATCAAAGTAGAGACGAATCAAACGTTCGCGCTCCTCAACGCCAGGCAATCCGAATTCTATCATCTTGTCAAGACGGTCGTTGATTGCAGAATCGAATTGCTGCGGCGTGTTGGAGGCGAGCACCAACATTATCCGGTTGCTCTGGTCAGATGTGCGGTACAGGAATGCATTGAGGGCAGCTCTCAAATCTTCACTAATCTTTTCTGAGGAGCGCTTCCTCAAGAATGCATCAGCCTCATCAATGAAGAGAAGCACACCTGTGAAATATATTGTTAATAAATGAACATTTCACTAAACAAACACGCTTCAAGCTTTATGTAAACTAGTTTCTGACTAACCTTTTCTGCTGGTACCGGCCCAATCAAACACTTTATGAATTGCTGCCACTGCATCCTTCCCCATGGGTGCAACATCACCACCAGTAAGTATAGCATATTCCATGCCAGAATGTTTTGCCAGTTTCTGTAAAACACAATTAAATTTAAGTAAGTATGTAACAAAATGATGTTAACAAAATACAGTAAACAATAATCTAAACACTGACCTTAGAGAACAATGTTTTACCAGTTCCAGGAGGTCCATACATGAGCAAGTTTCTGTAAAATCCCTTATTTAAACGTGTGTTTTTAGTAGCTATAGCGATATCTCGTAATCGCCGCTCAAGAGTTGGAGCTAAGACCACTCCAGCTAACGCATCAGATGGCTTTTTGAAACTGGCGACTGCTTTTGAAACTGTGAGAATTGGATGTTTAACAGCTTCCAATATCGAGAATCTTGATGTTTCATTGACAAGGGAAGGTTTGCCTGGAAATTGGGAAAAGAGTTTGTGAATGCGATGTAATTCTTGATAAGAACAACTTTGGTTCTACAAATACATGGATAAGAAATATTGGTACATACCAATGCGAGCTTCAATGAATCTTGCAGCCACAGATGTTGCGCCTTTAGCAGAGTATACTCCAAGAGCCAGGAGTGATAGCCCACCAGCTGCGGCTAATGTTTTGTCCCAATCTGTGACCAAAGCATTGAGCCCAGTACCAACTACACTCCCTGCTGTCCTGTTAATCAATTAGTGATTATTATTTAGTGTAAAATAGAGGAGCTTGAGGTTAAGTAGTAACAGCTGCACAAGTCGACCCATCAGGTTAACCTACACTTGCCAGGGTTGGGCCATTGTGTGACTATCTTTACAAACCGAGACTCCTTCGTGCCTCGGAAAGCATGTTAATCAAAGATAAAATGAAGCTGCTGATTATCTGTTTATTGCCAACATTAAAAAATTTAGATGTTGATGATTATTGATAACTAACATACTTGCTAGTAGTAGCCATATAAAATTCAGTAACTTACTTAATACCCTCAAGAATGGTTGTTCTGTTTTCAGCTGCCTTCAATCTTATTTGTTCTAATGTGATGTCCCGGTTTTCACGATCAGCTTTTGCTCTGGCCTTGGCTTCAGCCTCAATTGCCTTTAGCTTATTCTTCTCTCGTAGCTCCATTTCATGCTCAATAGTGGCGCGCCGTAAGGCTTCCTGCTTAGCAACACTCTCTTCTTGTCTGAAAATATAGTATTATTTCAATATACACTGTCATAAAATGTAGCTTTTTTTTTTGATGATGGGAAATCATCAAATTACTCCTACCGCTCTGGGTGGAGCGAAAGGGTCAGACTTTTAATGACTAAAAACATGCAAGTTCCTTCCTTAGCTGTTTATGTTCCGGGGTAGCTTACGGTTATTCAAATTTAAGAATAGAGGAAACTAAAGAAACATACATGGATAGAAAATGACAAGCTGTGAAAACTCTAAATAAAATAGGATAGTGAAGGCAATAAAAATGATGAAAGGTAGTTATGGGAAAACTTATATTACACATTATAAAGGGATTAGATATGGCTTACTTCTTCAAAATTTCTTCCTGAGATCTTTGTTGTTGCACCAGTTGCTCTTCATATCTCTTTTTAGCCAACTGATCTTGGTACTGAGCTCTCATCTGATGCTGTTTTGTTTCTTCCTATGGATTTCAAATTTATATTGTATTAATATCTTTCCATTGGGTCTTTGGCTTATGTGTAATAATCCAATAGTAATACAGTATAATCTCACTAATCCGGCACTATTAAAAACTGGAGGGTGCCGGATTATTGGAATGTCCAGATTACTGGATTATAGTGAAAAAGTCATAGGTAATGAATAAAATAAAGCATTTCATAGACGGAATAAAAGTATGTAATGTATTAAATTAACATGTACATTTTAAAACATGTAATTACATAGTTTTAAAATAATCCTTAATTGAGGTCTGCTATTGTGCAACTTGTAGTCTATATTGCATTATAATATCATTGGCAGATTAGCCGTTTTCTTCTGCCCATGTTATGCAGGTATTGAAACTGCATCATCTGGTTGAACTCTTAGAGGGTGCCGAATTGTGATCGATCTATCAAAGTGCCGGATGCATGTGATTATACTGTACTAATAACATTATAATAAGAACGCACCTGTAGTGTTTTTCTGCGCTCTTCATAATCAATTCTCTTTTGTTCAACTTTGGATTGTTCTATAGCTGCTTCATACTCTTTGATCTTTGCCATTTGCTCCGACTGTTTGGTGCTCTCTTGTAGCTTACTAAGCTCCAATGCATCCTTCGAATGTTCTGGATAATATGACCACAATATAAAGTAAATATAATCAGTATACCTAGCTACCTACACATATATTTTTGTTTTGAAAGTTATGATGTGTGTTTGCAGCTGATCCAATTGTAATTATATTATTTACTAGCCGACCCGCCAGACATTGTCCTGTCTTAACTATGATACCTAACTACCCCTTATCTACACTACCTACCTACCTACCATACCTCCCTACCATACCTACCTATCATACCGACCTACCAACCTTCCCTGGACTACGACAAACATTTCAACAGCTAAATCAGCCCAGCCGTTCTTGAGTTTTAGTGAGACTAACAAACAGCAATTTCTTATTATTTATATAGAATCTATACTATAGATTATTACTTAGGTCAACCATCTTACTTTTAGTATTATACTATCTGCTTAATGAAGGCTTGAATCTTTTATCGTTATCTAGAACATATTTGATAAATTGAACCATTCAAGTTCAATTAAGTTTTTATTGTTGTAACAGAAAACCATTAGCATTCATATGATGATTTAAATTAGGTACTTGTAAGCTAACCAATGAAGGCCGAATTCATTTTATAGGTACATAAATGACTACAGATTCTTAAAGATTAAAAGATGTTTCCCTAAGCTTTTGAACTTATACTCACAAGTTTCAACTAAGTAATTAGATGCGCTTGATTATACGTACTGAATGTACATAAATTTCATCTAGACAATATTAGATTTATTCTAACCTAGTTTAATAATACTCTTGTTTGCATTTTGTTGCCCACTAGGACAATGCACATATATCATTGCAAGGTTATATTTTTGATATTCAACTATAAGAAACAAACAGCCAAAATTTTGCTTTTATCTAAAGTATAGTAGGTCTTGCCACGGGCTGTAAGGTTATGCGGTCGCTTATGCAATAGCGCGCAATGTGATTAATAAATATCATACTATAACTACTTACTTGATTTTTCTAGTTCTCTAGCCGCTTGTGCAGCTCTTTCGAGAGCACTAGAGTCAAAGCGATAGGCCTCCATTGCCTTCTTTTCAGATTTGGTTAGGTTAGGGGGTGCGGCAGTGCCCCCAGAATCTGCAGGCGGAACATCAGAGGGTGGTGGCGGAGGTGTTGAACTGTACCCAAATAACCAAGACATTTTTGCCTTATGAACCTTTTCTAATACAACAAAAAAATAATTCAAAATACAATTTTCTTTTTAGAAATAATCCTGTCTCCGACACCGAGCGAAGCGAACGACCGAACCCCGAGCGAAGTTAAATGTCAGTTGTCATTTTCGCATGAGGCGCTGTTTTTTGACAGCATGTCATAGACCAAATTATCAATTTTTTTTATTACTATCTTATTTTCTGTAATATTTTAAAACATTTTATTAATTTTCACAAATACTCATCATATCATAAAACATATTTCTTTTTCTACAGGAATGGAAGGCTATCGGTGTTTATGGGCTCGAATAAAGACCCTTAGTCCTTACAAGAGAGCTGTTAGAATTAGAACCTACCTTATGATAGCTATTGCCTTACATGGCTTACATACGGTAGTAAGCTAATTCGGAAGTGGTGAGAAATGCACTTAGTCTAATCCACTGTAAGTTATATGGACTAAATCATCGTTATCATTTCAGCCAAAAGGCGTCCACTAACACACCTCCCGAAGGCCGAAAGTGGCACCTCCGACTTTCTCGGATCAAATATAGAACACATTACTAGATAGATACTCTATTATTTTATAGGCATCACTCCCTACTCCACCCAAGACGTCTCTCAAATCTTACAACATCAGTCTTCCTGGTCAGTCCTCGTAAGGCCTACCGACGCCGAATCCTTCCGGTACGAGTTGAACGCCTAGGCCATCTGCTCACTGGGTTTGAACATTCTTCGACATAGGGCGCTTACCTTTGATCACCAGTGGATCATTTCCGATTCGATCACACCGAGAAACTCTCGTGTTATTCCCGAATCTGTTATTTATTTTCCCGATGGTCCCTCTAAATTTTTTGGGGGGACGAATGGGAATAATCTATTAATTCTTTTTTTTAGGTCTATTGCTCCCACCAAATAATATGAGACTGGTGGTTTTAAATGGTAAAAAAAACAAATTTGAAATAAACAACAAAACACTACAACTGCGGATTAGGCAAATCATGTAAGGTTCTCTTGGCGTAAGTGTTATGATTTTTAAATACCTAGAAAAACAAATAAAAATATAAAAAAGAACCGTGTAGTTTATTTCTTTCAATAAAAAATTAAACGTTCGACAACCTTTTTAGTGGACGAATGGCACTAATCGAAGAACATATTCCCATTCGTCCCCTCTTGAATTAGGATTGGGACGATCGGGAACAAATTAAATATTATTTTTGTAAATTCCCGTTCGTCCCCCGAGGGGGACGAAGTCGAGGGGACGAACGGGAATACACCGAAACTCTAACTTACCTTTGCCCTTGGTCATTGGATGACTTTCGAGTTTTGACCCTTTCAATCAGGTCCATTTTACGCCCATGTTTTACTGGAACATGAATTGGTCTGACTACTGACTGGCTGTAACCTACTGGGCAATGACTGCCCGTAACCAAATATTAATAAATTAATTTTCCATGGTTCGGGGTTTCCCTGCGTTTCAATGGCGAAAGTAATTTATCACTGCAACAGGTTTTAGACCCATGCAGTCTAAAACTCTTCTCTTGAGATGCTGGACATAGCGGTATTTGGAACGCAAAGATTTAGATACGTAAAAGATTTGTATACATTAAGGTGGGTGGATTTTTTGAACCTCATCTGGAGGGAAAGTAGTCTAAATACTGTGGACTTAGCATTTAGTTGAAGGCAACATTCCTATAATTTTAAGAAGAAACATACTTTTATTAAAAGATTTTTCGAAAATTCGTTTGACCCACTCGGGAAATGAAACGGCTTATTCTGGAAAAATACCGCCTGTACTTTTAAAGCATCAATCGATAGGGTCAACCATAAGAATCAAATTCTTTAACAAATATTATAAACTAGCTGCTCCCGCGCACTGCTCGGCTCCTATTGGTCGTAGCGTGATGTTACATAGCCTATAGCCTTCCTCGATAAATGGACTATCCAACACAAAAAGATTTTTACAATTCGAACCAGTAGTTCCAGAGATTAGCGCGTTCAAACAAACAAACAAACTCTTCAGCTTTATAATATTAGTATAGATTAAATGAAAGGGAAACCATTAAATCCGATGTTCTTGGAGTACCATTTTTCGAGAAATAAATTTACTTTAGATTTAACTAGTTAGTTTACTTTTTTTCCTTCAATTAAAATAAATTAAGATTTTATAGTTTTCTTTTCATTTAATTTAGGTATCATTGTTTGTTAGAGAGGTTTTTTCGATTGATGCCATTATTCTTACCAGCTGACCCGATAGACGTTGTCCTGTCTTAATGCTAATAAATCATACGCTAAGAATCCATAGAAAATGCACTACCACTTTTCCTGAATATTTAAAACAATTATAGCCAAATCGGTTCAGTCGTTCCCAGGTGATGCGCTTATTAACAGCATTTCATTTTTAATATAGACTAGGTGAAGGTCCTGGTTAAATCACACCATACCGAAATACCTATCCTTGGTAAAGACCTAAAAGTTCAGCAAAAAATATATTCAACTTGAGTGTTAATAAAAAATACTTTAAGGACATACAATAATACTGCACTTTACTTAATAAAACATTTATTTTCGGTTAAGACAGCCCATATTGCATATTAATTAATAAAATTATTGCATAAGAAAATAGTTTATAAATCATAAATGATGGGTATAAGAAAGTTCCACTACTTTATAAATATTTAAATTTTTATAAAAATGTAAAATGCCTGTGGGTAAAGAAATTATTAAAATACATTCATGTTTTAGAAATAGCTACCTAATATTGAAAATACTTGTAAAAGAATCTTCAAATTATGATATTGCTACTATACTAGTGATTTTTTTTGTATATTTATTTATATTACCTACATAAATTATAGAGTACGTAAATAAAATGGAAGTTGATATTCATAAATATTATAATATGAAGCCATTATGACTAAATGCTGGCGGCAGTAAAGTAGGGTATTGTTAATACTCGCTTTCGATTTTACAGACAATTTGTTACAGACAAGTTCAATTGCAATGTATTTGTACTTAAAATATTTCAAAGTAGTTATCAGTTAGACCAAAGAGTATTTAATTTTTATATGACATATACATTCTAACGTTACTGAAACAGTGCTGCGTCACGTCGTATAAAACCTTTTTCTATTATGCTGCAAAATATATAAGCTGCAAATTCAAATGTAAAGCTTAATCTTACGGCCGGTTGTTCATTCCTCGGTTAAATTTCAACCAACGAATAAATTTGTCATTATGACAGGTTTTGTATGGACAATCTGTCAAAATGCCACATTTATTCCACAGTTATATGTTATTTATTGCTTGAAGATCGGCCCTTGGTGCTGATTTTTCAATCGTCCGATAAATTTTATCGCAGGAATATTAAAGTTGACAGCTTTTGCGTAGAAAATATGTTAAACCCCCATTTATCAGGCGATTGAAAAATCGGCCTTTAATATTAAAATTATTATGAGTCACTCTTACCACTTCATAACCTAAGAATTACTTTTAAAAGGTTGGTAACAATGTTTTCCCTAACCATAAAGTCCAAATCAAACTATCGGACGCAAATTATAGCTTACTATAGCTGTAACACTTTGCACTATCGTGTCAGATTTTGTACAACGATTTTCGTCGAGGTTTAGCTGCGGACGTCTGAGTGCCAATTTGACCAATGAAACTGAATGCGATAACCACATTTAAATCACGTTCAAGACCTGTCAGTGTCAAAATTCCACAAAAAATAATGACACTGACAACTCTTATACGGGGTTTACTTAAGGTGGATGTGCCCGGGTAGCCCGCGAAATTCAAATTTTCTTAAGTTTTTTGCAATTTGCAGGCCAGTGATAGCTTGTATGTTGATGAACATTTGATTCGCGGCTGTAAGACGTATGTAGTTACAGAATTATAATCGTCAAAATCATTAATACAACCCTCCGAGCTCATAAAGGTGTAAAAATGTCTTTTTACAAGGTCAAAGTCATTATTACACCTTTATGAGCTCGGAGGGTTGTATTAATGATTTTGATGATTATAATTCTGTAACTACATACGTCTTACAGCCGCGAATCAAATGTTCATCAACATACAAGCTATCACTGGCCTGCAAATTGCAAAAAACTTAAGAAAATTTGAATTTCGCGGGCTACCCGGGCACATCCACCTTAAGGTGAATCCTCCAACCAGCCCGCGAAATTCAAATTTTCATAAAGGTTCCGGAATGACTTTGACCTTGTAAAAAGTCATTTTTACACCTTTATGAGCTCGGAGGGTTGTATTAATGATTTTGATGATTATAATTCTGTAACTACATACGTCTTACAGCCGCGAATCAAATGTTCATCAACATACAACCTATCACTGGCCTGCAAATTGCAAAAAACTTAAGAAAATTTGAATTTCGCGGGCTACCCTGGAACATCAACCTTAAGTGCTGATCGCGTTCAGTTACTTTGACCTGAATGCGTTCGAAAGTTTGTTTCAGGCTTTTGTTCAACACACATTATCATTAAGTATCATTTACTTCAAAATTATAAGTTACTATTAAAATTAAAATATTAGATCTATATAAAATAATGTACCTATACCTAACACTAATATAAATATAACCACAATGTTACTGAATTAGCTGGAAAGTACACAATAATAATAAAACTTTTTTGTAAACCTAACCAGTAAGTGACATCAAAGCCCAATTTCTGGAACGAAAATCAACACAATAATTAAGTACCTAGCAAATTGTCAAGCGCATGACTGTAAACTGCTGTGATTCGTTAAAAAAATATAAACCTTTTAACCGCCCCAATCGGATTAATAAGTACGACAAATGTTTTCGTGTCCGTGCCGCCTTAGTCGTGTATGTACGACTGAGAATCTATGTTCGGTTTTCGTTTTTTATGTAATTGCAAGACCATATTCGTCTGAAATAAAGTTTTTTTTATGAGTTGGGCGCTGTGGGCACGGCCACTGATATGTAGTCGGGCGGTTAAAAGGTTAACAGTAAATTGCATCCTGGGAAAACCAACATAGTCCGAAGAATTGCTAAACTTAAGCAAAAGTGGGCACATTGGTCGTAGACTAGATGGCCGATGCGACCGAAAGGTTCTGGGGGCCTAGACAAAGTCACATTTAACGATAACGAAATTAGATAAAACCGAAATGGAAATTTGAAAATTGGCATAAGCTTTCGAAATGTCACGTGATCAATCGTTTTCGATCGATAAGTGCTAGACAATGTCAAATTTTGTAACGAAAGGATGACGAAATTTAAAGAATCGATCAATATTGCCATAAATGCGTTCTTGACAATCCGAATCGCTGACATAACGAATTGTTCGGTTAACAACTTAGCACAAGTGATATCGATTTTCGAAATGGAATCGACGCGAAGCGATTGACACTTGTCTAGGTCCCGTGGAGTGTCGGTCGCAATTGCTGGATGCGGAAAGCGCAGAACCGGTTGCAGTAGCGGTGTGCTTGGGGAAGGCCTATGTCCGGCAGTGGACGCCTTTCGGCTTAAATGATGACGCACAAGAATCCCATCCCTTGAATTGCGTGTAATTTTGACGCGTCCACAATTTTCGTGCCAGAAATGAGACTTTAACAAAGAGGAAAGAACACATTTTTAATACTGGCAAATAAGATCGATAGATTCGAGTACACTTATTTATACTAACAGTTACAAATATTGACTAATACCTACTGCAACTATAGAGTTTTTTTTACCACAGTTATTATTAAAAAGCCTGTTTTTAGTTTTGAGTTCCAAATTGTGATGCTATAAAGTGTTACAAAAAAACACATTAATTATTATTCTACATATAAGTTGCACCATTCTATACATATATACCTAATAATATACGCACATGTGGTGCTATTTGCTAAACATTTAGAATATTTTGTTAAAATCGTTTATGTGATACGAACAATACGTTGTCGTGCCGTGAGGAAGACCATTTTGGCACTGAATAAAAAATCTATATAACACATTAATATGGCTTTCTCTTATAAAATTAAAACATTATGTAAAAAAAACGATTCAACTCATAAATTATTAATTTCATTAACTAAGTGAACGAGTTAAGATTGTATTCCCATATGCCAGAAAATGTTTTTGAAATAGGTATAACACAACAACAACAGAACTAAAGTCTCCTCCCTCTAAATCCGTCCCCGTAAGCTAACGAGGGTTAAGTATTCAAACGACTGATCGTTTTGAGACTCAATTTGGGGGATAGTTATAACCTAATTTACCCTTCTGCAGACGTTGAACCTTTATCATGACTATCGAGGATGTAAGCGCGACATCCGGGGCTCGTGGCCAGCTCGTATATAGCCTGGCCATCAATCTAATAATTGACACCGACTATGGTTCCTAGCGAACCCTTTGACTAGGGACAATAAATAACTGGTATTAAATAATGCACCTAACTAACTAAAGAAGGAATTCTATAAGTTTTCTTTCATGTGGGAACATAATCGAAAAAAATAATTATAATTGTAATAAAAGCTTAATAAAAATAGGCAGGTTATAAATGGAGGATTCCAATGCAGATCTTTGAAAGTTCCATTTTCCAATTACGTAGCGGTTTCGTCAGTGTCGGCTGGGATGTTTATCGTCGGTACCTGCCTAGGTAAGCACCGCAGTTGGGGCACTTGTGATGCACGTCCATACAGCTGTCTAAGCAGCAGGGGATGAGGCAGCATCCCAGAACGCATCTGGAAACAATTATGCACGCCCTCTATTAATTTTATCGTATTAATGGTCCAGGTAAGATAGGCTCAAGGCTGTTTGATTGTGCCCAGGGTTATCGCATTCGTGCATAGAAGTATTCATCATCATTAATATATCCTTGGACATTTCACACAACGCCATATAGTCCCAAGCTAAGCAATCTAATGCTTGTGTTATGGTAACGAGATAGTTGATAAACTACTTATATAATACATTATATTATCATAATCAGCTTATAATTTGCCCACTGCTGGGACGCAGGCCTCCCCTCTAAGAGAGGGAGTGGGCATAATCCACCACGCGAGCCCAGTGCGATTTTTTTGGTTCTAGGACACGCCGTGTTCCTCACGATATTTTCCTTTACCGTTTTGAGAACAGTGGTGATGAAATTAAATACACAAAGTAAAGCGACTGCTTGGGTTCGAATTCACGACCCACAACTCGTCAGTCGAGGCGTCAGATACCACTGGGACACCATTACTAAATAAATTATTTTACCAGTATTCAATAAATAACATCCTTCAAACTGACAGTGATTTAATAATAACTTTGAGTCTCTTTGTATAATTTATTAACTCACCCCAGAAGAAATATGATGCCTCCAGAAATGTAAGCAATAAGTCCAGGTTTTGTCCGGGTGGCCGTATCAATCTCAGCGTGGCAGCTGGGACAGATCATGTGAGTCGGATGTGGACCCACTGGTACCACAGTCGTCACTATTGAAGGTCCAGATGCTGCAATAGACAAATCACTTGCTATAATTTGTCGGATGGAATTTTATAGAATACTAGGATTTTTATTAACAACTTTTCAAAATTAAAATACAAAGTGTCTTTTTGCTCTTAATTTCAGATTATCTATTACTAGCTTCCGCCCGCGGCTTCGCCCGCATTTTATGTCGACAATTTATACACATCAAACTTCCTCTTGAATCACTCTATCTATTAAAAAAAACCGTAGTTTTAAAGATTTAAGCATACATGGGGATATAGGGACAGAGAAAGCGACTTTGTTTTATTCTATGTAGTGATTTACAACAGTACCTACACTCCGTGAGGCCGAGTCAATGGTCTTAGGTCACTCCCTCTTTTGGACTCCCGTAGGTTTAAAACCTCGTTGGTTGTAGAAAAACAGGCATAATAACATTAATAACTAATGCTAATAAAATTATCTTCTAAAGGAGCTAGAAATAACGCACCTAAAAAGGCTATTTGCTCTATACAGTAATTATAATTAGTCACAATATTGTTGGAACAAAGGATTCCAGAATAATTTAAGAGTAAAAATATTCTTTGGTCAATGTATCAAATGTTGAATCATATTGTTCAATGCTAAACCACAATATATCTCGTTTGGCGGTTGCTAGTTGCCACTAAGTACTAAACTAAATGAAGGCAAGTTAGTTTGTGGCCTTCATAATGTTGATTCTTTGACTAACGTTTTTTGTCACATTGTAATAATGATTTTGGCCATAGTAATCTTGATTGCACAGTTTGAAGCTCAATATGGCGCAAAACAATAAAACTTAAAAAAAATCTTCTTTTTATTTTTAAATATGTCTCAACATTGTAGATAGTATGGTATACCTTGGGAAGTTGTAAGGTATATAACTTACTGGGGATGCCTCAATTCTGTGCTGTATGAGAAACAATAAAACCTATTTTTCATAGTAGGTACATCATTTAATTAGGGCTGATTTTTCAATCGCCTGATAACTTTTATTTGAAGAATGAAAATGGCAGTTTGACATATTTTCTATGCAAAAGGAAACAAAACAGAATACATTACGAAAGAAAGTCTAACATGTAACTGTATTTGATTCGTTTTCAATGGGATTCTAAAGAAAATATGGCACAAAACCTAAAATAATGCAGTAGAATATAACAACGTATTCTATCTTAATGATAAATATAAAACCAAAGAATTCCGTTCTGATATGGTTTACAAAAATATTTATTTATTTTATTTTAAATTATAATCAACTTGCATTTACAGTTAAAATCACACAAACAAGTGACTGGCCTGTAAAAAGTTAAAATGACAAAAAATATAAATACTTATAAAAAAAAATCCTGACTTTTTGAAATAAGAAATTATAATTTCTTAATTAAATATAATTATAATATATATTTTTTTTTAAATGTATCAATAATAGCTTTTGATCGCTTTAAATATTCTGTTTTTCATAATATCCAAATTTCATTAAAACAACTCAACTATACCTACCCAAACCTCTTTATAATATTTGACGATTATTTACACATAAATAAAAATATTATCAGCAACATCCCTCAAGTTTTAAATATAATATCTCTGTATTCGACGGAACAAGTGTTATTATTAGACTTAATCTATCCTGTACCGCCATTATTTTGCAATATGTGGTATAAATAAATATTCATAAGTTTTAACTTTATCAGATCCTAATTAGTTACATTTGTTGTTGGAACGCAAAAGTTGTTTTGATCAGGTCCTAATGGTTGCAGAGTGATGTTGAAGAGCCTTTCTCAAGAATCGGGCTACCAAATTCATAAAGAATTTTACAAATCCAACTGGCAGTTCCTAAGATTAAGAGTGTTCATATAAACAAACAATTTCTTCAGCTTTATTATATTAGTATGATGACAAGTTGTCTCAAATGTCGTATGAACCCCATAGGTTCATAAGAAAAATTCTCTCGAAACGACAATAAATATATAAATCGTTGAGCTCTTATAACGGATTCTAATAGGCGAACATCTAATGGAATAAGCAAAAATAAAATATTCCCCTAATAGTTTTTTTGTATTTTTATTAAATTACTAGCTGTGCCTGCGACTTCGTCCGCGTGGAATAGTGACAATGTTCGCCGTGATTCTTTAAATTGACATAACTTTTTTATCGATTGACATGAAATAGACACTAAATGTTAAGTGAAGCTTACTACCATATATTAGTGAAAACTGCATCTTAATCGAATAAGCCGTTTCTGATATTATCGTGCACAAACACACAGACAAACAGACAAACCGACAAACAGACAAACAAAAATTGAATTACAATTTCGGGTTCGGCATCGATATAATGACAACCCCTGATACTTTTTTTTTATATATTTCCATTGTACAGACACCACTTTTCTACAATTTTATTAAATTATTAGCTTTTGCCCGCGACTTAGTCCTCGTGGAGTTCGGTTATATCGCAAAATCAAGAGATAATATCTTTGAGACAAAAAATAGCCTAAGTCCTTCCCTGGGCTGCGATCTATCTCTGTACCAAATATTATCGAAATCCGTTCAGTGCCTTAGGCGAGAAAAGGTAATTTACAGACATACAGACAGAGTTATTTTCGAATTTATAATATTAATATAGAAGTATGGATCTTATTAAAAGACGAAACACATGAGGTAACTAATGTTTTTAGTCAAAAAATAATGTCTGTCTTGTATGTTTTATCAAGCGTCTTGTGGCATTGACTAATGGGTCAAGGCTGCAGAATATTTGCAGTCATAATGTATCCTTATTTATTTTTAGTTTAAGCTTAAGGTCATAATGGAAAAGAGACAACACAGTAAAACTTTTGGATTATTTATAATATGTATTCTAAGAATGTTTCTAGAATCATGTTATAATAAGAGCATTAGTCATTATATTCAAGAGATAAGAGCCAAATCATTGATCACATTTCATCATCTGCCTAGCCTTTTCCCAACCATGTTGGGGTAGGCTTCCAGTCTAACCGGATGCAGCTGAATACCAGTATTTTACATGGAGCGACTGCCTATCGGTCCTCCACAAGCCAGTAACTGGGCAATACGATATCCCTTGGTAAGACTGGCTGTCAGGTTTTTCGGGTTTCTGACGACTCGTAACAACTGTCAAAGATGCACAAATGACAGCCGGAACCAATGGCTTAACATGCTTTCCCAGGCACCCATAATTATGTTCGCTAATCCATATATTAGCAATATCCTTCATAATCAATTGCTATCTGAGAATGGTTAACACACAGCCTGTGTGATGTTATGTGTTAACAACAGAATTCGCAAAGCTAAATAATCAGAATAATTCTGAGGCCATCTATTACTATTGGATAAAACAAGCTGAATATGTGCTGAATGGTGGTAATCCATGCATCATGTTCATGAATGGGTGCCTTCAGTAGGGACTGGTCAACTCATAGCTGCCACCATTCTTTTAAAATATACATATACAACATTAGTTTTAGTATATGCGAAACCCGAAACATGTAACTAGTATTTTTATGTAAAGAATCTATGTACAAAATTTCAAAACTGTATTATAAATAACCACAAAGTTATAAGCTTGTTATGTGATCTGGTTATCCGTACAAAATATATCCAATAATGTTCGGTGTCCAACTTGTAATCTTTTTTAAATATTTTTGGGAAAAATATAACATGGTGTAAAAATTATTGGATTCGATTCAGTTCCTTATTCTGAACAAACTATATTCAGGTTTCGCATATACTAAAAATAATGTTATATTTTTTTTTTCTTTTAATTATGGACTCTTCTGCATTGTTCTCACATGTATATTTCAAAATGAATGATGTAACCCAGACTTTATAACCTTTCTTTTCCATAGGTACCTACTGCTTTGGAATGGGTCACGCGCTTCATCTTTATGACTAATAGAACCCTTGACAAAGCAAAAGTAATTAATTTATTTAAAATAAATGCTAGTTTGAGTTTGGAACAGCACTCATTATTTTATAATCAAATGCCACTAGAACACTATATGAAGACAGTGTTTATGTTGTTTTGATGGTTGGAGAAACCCCATACACTAATATAACCCCATCAAAACTACCAATATGCTGGTGGGAGCCACTGACACATACTAATTGCATTACAACAACACACACCAATTATAATGACTGAATGTTAATTAGTAGTATCTCGTCATGTTTATGGCTACAAGGTTTTATCTTTAACAACTTTGTATTAGCATAAATTATTAAATTTGTTAATAATCAACATTTCAATGTCAACTTTAACATTTAACTTAAATGTCTGATTAAATCTCTAGAAAGGCGGAGATGCAACAAGGTTAAAAATATTGTATAATGAATTTTTGGAACAAGTAAATTTTTTATTTGGACTTCCTCTGTGTTTAGGCATAATCACTCAAGCTAGCATTGGATAAAGAACAGAAGAAATCAATTGCTTACTCAACCTTACAACTTAAAAATGAATACACATAAATATGATCGGTGACCTATATTCCATAAGTGTAGGTTCCCTGTTCCAATAACAAGTAAAAGAAACCTTTTCTCAATGAGGAAAACAATTGAAAGCTTTTTTTATTATTTCTTACTTTTTGGACAGTGGAAAATGAACTCTAAGTATTCCAAATAGTCACCTATTCTATACTGACTAAAATTATGTATGATTGTTGAATAGATAGATTTCCAGTGAGAGTTGATAGAGAGAAAGGTGGAGTGTGGATCATTTAAGAAGGTCAGATATCATAAATAAGAGCAGCCTGCACTCATCACCTCATTGGAAAGCAACAGATCACTATGTTTTGATTGGATTATCAGATTAAACTAGAATCATTACATGGTGACTTACATGGTAGGTACTGCGGAGTATAAGGGCTGGAAGGCCCAACGCCCCCAACAGCTTGGGAGTAGCTGGGTGGCGCAGCTGGCGGCGGCTGCGTAGTATGCGCGTTGTTCCAGCCATATGGAGGAGGATTCCAGCCTTTCTCCATTGTGCCTTCTGCGAAATGTTCAGTATACACTAAGGTAACTCGTAATAAATGCTCCTCACAATCGGTCACTGTGATGCAATACAATCTTGAAGCTATTTTTAGGTATGACTCCACCAACCTATATATCGCACAAGTACCGTGAACTCTTCCGAGGACGTTTTGCAAAAGAATTTAATTAACAACCAACAAGGGCTGTCCTCTAGGAGAAAAATCAATACTTGCACTAGTGACCGAATTGAAAAGATGGGAGAACTTTTTTAATTCACAGTATTAGTTACACTTAGTATACCAACAACTCGTGTGTTCACTCAGCAAAGTGACACAATCGGTTCCAAAGAGAATTTGCGATTCTGCAATAAGTTGCAAAAAATCTGTTTGATTTAAGTGCGTTAAGTTTTTGTTGACAAATAAACGCACGCCATTAGTCGCACCGACTTGCGCCTCTTCCGAGACCACGATTTTCAACTGCAAAGAATAAGCATGATAGTTTAGTCCTAGAGAGTTCTGGACATTTAACTGTAACTTGACAGCCTGGCAGCTTGGTTACCTACTAGTTGACTACCGGGCTTCTATAAACAAGTTGTCTATTGAGATAGCAAACCAAATTAAGGAAGTTAATCTTTACGGTTTGCCTTTCAAAACAGTGTACACGTCGCTAAATTTCACAATGTTACTCACTTCCTCAAATGGATAAGAATTTATTTTTATTTACATTTCTTGGTCTCATTATACTGCACCATACCAAATCCTTATTGCATGATTAGTCAGTCGCACTCTGCACAGTTACTCATCAAATCGTCACGAAACTGTGCTCTCTACACTGGGCTGAGTTCAAGTGAATGTGACGTCCTCTCACCACTTGAGGTAGAGTAAGCATAAGAAAGGCTTGCTCAGCGTACTCATGTCCCAAGAATACGTTGGAGTTGTGATCAAACGTTTACGCTTAAGCATACCGAACTTTGCCCACTTAGTTTTATTGAAGACTGGTGACCACAGTTGTGTTGGGCATACAACAGGAATAACTTCATCTGAGTGGAAAACCAACTCAAGAATATAATTCTTGGACTAGTGATAGTAGCGACATCTGAAATGAGCAGGTAGCCGTTTTTATTGCAGAATAGGGCTCCGCAAGTTTTGTTGTCATTTATTTCATGAATTCTTATTAGTCTGTGGTTTTGCTTTTGAGTTGAGTCTTGTTTTCCTTCCATCAGAGTTAAAAATAAAAGGTACCAGCCTTAGAACTTTATTAATCATTTGTTTAATGATTTTCATATAATACTTCATTCGTTGTTTCGCTGTAAATAAGTGAATTGATTACGATTTGGCTTACAGTTGGTTCAGGTGTGTTCATAATTGAGTTCATTGTGACCTTATTTATATTGTAGGTAGAGCGAGATGTCGTCACCACGCCCGAAATCTCCTCGAACTCCCGTATTGCCTAAAAAGGAGGATAAAGAAGAATCTTTCTGGGACAAAATTGGCACCATAGGTCGCAAGAAGCGCATAAAAGAAGGTAAATATGTGGTGTAATGTCTTTGCAAAAACTCTATATTTTTTAATGGCTGTGTGGGTTTCATCAAGGCATTTTGTGTGCACCAAAGACTACTATAGTATGCTGGCTGGCTGGTGTGCACCTTGTATGGAATGAGTAATGGGTGAAAGATATTTATACTTGAAATTTTATTAAGTATTTATTTCCCAAAAACATCTCAAAGTTGGTTCATCTTCAATGACAGAATCTCTAAATTTTAACCCTCTATAGTCAATTCCTGTAGAATTTATTTTAAGAAATAAATTATCACTAATGTATTGTTTCTTAATGTTTCCATTTGGTTTGTCATGCAGTGCAAGATGTGCAAGCTGAAGGTAAATTCGCTATTGATTCTCCAGGGAGCCCAACTGCCCCGGAAATACCACCTGAAGAGTACAGTTTACGTAAGTTATAGTTCAAAGTTCCACATCATAATTAGCTATCAAGCAATGTTCTCTCTATAAATACACTATGTGCTGTATGACTCATGCAACATGAGTAAATGTTATAATTAACATAATTTTTATCCTAAATGCCTTGTTATTTTGAACCCTGAGTGGTCAGTGAACTAACTTTTATAAGACAAAAAATAACTTAATAAATCAAATAGGTATACTATTTAATTTTAAAGTTATTTTTTGTTTTGCTGTAACCTATGAGTCATCTAGGTGTGTCTGTGGTGCACTTATCCTCCCAAGCTATGAAACAAACAGGATAATATTCACATTGAATAAGTACCTAAAGTACTTTATCATGTTAACTGACTTCTATAAAAATATTTGTAGATGACAATGAAGAACGAGCCATAATTGAGCCGAGGTCACTAGAAGATCCTAGAGTAAAAGATCTGGTCCAAGTACTGATTGATTGGATCAATGATGAGCTTGCCACTCAAAGAATTATTGTCAAGGACATCAGTGAAGATTTATATGATGGTCAAGTACTTCAGAAGCTCCTTGAGATGTTGACTAAGACCAAACTAGATGTGCCTGAAGTTACTCAGTCTGAAGAAGGACAGCGACAGAAACTTGCCATAGTACTCAGAGCAGTGAATCGGGTATGTCTAAGACACTAAAGTCTATTATGTATCAAATTGTACTTGTTTATTGACTTGCGAGTTATTTTGCAGGTTCTTTACGGAACAACCAAACCTGTGCCTAAGTGGAGTGTGGATTCCATCCATTCAAAGAATGTTGTATCTATATTGCATTTGCTGGTTGCTCTGGCGCGCCACTTCCGCGCCCCCGTCCGCCTACCCGAAAACGTGAGCGTCAATGTTGTGGTAGTGAAGAAAGACACTCCTAACCAACTGTCTCACAGGTAAATTGTATTCCCATAGAGCTACATTTTTTTTTTAAAAGCAATTTGTATAGCATACTAATTCCTTTTGACATTATTTCAGGACATTTGTTGAAACCATAACAACCACCTACGATGATCTGGGCATGAAATGTGAAAGAGATGCATTTGATGCTTTGTTTGATCATGCTCCCGATAAGTTGCAAGTAGTGAAGAAGTCACTCATCACTTTTGTTAACAAACACTTGAGCAAAGTCAATCTTGAAGTGATGGACTTGGACACCCAATTCCATGATGGTGTATACTTGTGTCTTTTGATGGGACTGCTTGAGGGATTCTTTGTGCCTTTATATGACTTCCATCTGATCCCGGAAGATTTTGATCAGAAGGTTCATAATGTATCTTTTGCTTTTGAACTCATGCAAGATGTTGGGCTTGCCAAACCCAAAGCAAGACCTGAAGGTAATGAAGTAACTTGTATCACACTCGATAATTGTCATCTATTTGCTACTTTCACTTTATCATTGGTTTCTTTTTCAGATATTGTGAATCTCGACCTCAAATCAACGCTGCGGGTTTTGTATAATCTGTTCACTAAGTACAAGAGTATAGCCTGAGAACAGTGTTCAGAACTACACATTATAAAACTTATTAACAAGACCATGTTTGTGCCTGATCTATATCCTCGTAATTGTATTAATATAGAGTGTTAACGACTTACTTATGTATGACGGTGCTTTATCTTAACTAAGTATAGAGAAATAAATTAATTTACTAACAACCATATGCTTTTTCATTTAGCTTTCCTCATCGGATATCCTAAATAATCTGGACATGGACCTCCTAAATTCTCAATGAAAGTTCTTCTAGCAGCCCCATCTAGGCTGCTGATAAAATAGGATTAACATAGAGAAGTCAGGAAAAGAAAACTGCTTTGCCTTGAGTTACAAGTCTTTATTTGTAATAAAAAATTGAATACAAGATTATCAATTTATTTTCCAATACACAATATGAAAATACACAAAGTCACGAGTAAAATGTAAAAAATTGTGATCATAAAGCTTTCACGGTATGCTGTGAATTCTTTTCCATGTTAGCTGTCAGTAAGATTACATGGTGCAAGAATAGCTCCCAGGTATTTAATGAACTATTCGTGAACGGGAATCAAATACAATGTTATAAAATATTTCAATGATTGACAAAAAAATAATAATAACTGCTGTGTTAACAGCTTGAACAAATCAGAGGAAAAATAACTATTTCACATCAAAATGTACCTATTTTACATTTTTACCTACACTGTCAAACCTATTTTTATTAAAATTATATATTGTTATATAAGCAGGAAAGACATTGAGCAAACACAATCTCATAAAGCTGCATTCATACACTAGACAAATATTTTTTTAAGTATATAATGTTATAAAAGTAAAAAATGTAGGTGTCTAGTATTCCTACACATACACATGATATTAGCCGTTTCGTTTATTGCTTTCTTCAGGGTATTTGTTCTACAGATACATAGCTTGATCTTGTACTACGGATATATATATTATCAACTATTATTTATGGAAGTAGACCAGTATAATATAGTTTTTACTAAAGATGAAACTGTTTGATGTGATTACACAATATCAAAATAATACCTATTTTATTCTTAAGTCGTAAATCCTCGATTTTTTTTAGTATCTACTCGTGTATAATTAACTGCCTAATGGTTGTACATAATACAGAACATATAAATTGTCATAGGTAGCTGCCGATATATTGATTAATAAATAATATAGTTACACAACACATAAAATATATTAATCACAACAATAACTAAAATAGAACTAAGGAATTATTTGGAACAACATGCGTAGTTTTGCAGTCAATTATAAAACTCGATATTATATTAAAATATATTTCTCATAAAATCTGTTTCTAACAAAAATAAAATAAAGCATATTTAGGGGTGTTTGTTACAAGACATTTAGCTGTATGTAGTTTCTTGTGCTCATTTGGCATAGCAGCACGTAACTATACAAGCGCTAACGGTTATAAAGTTGTATACCATACCTAGATTGATGTGTTTATATATTATTCTTAGGGACCCCTTGTTACCTATGTACTATAATAATATTATTTGTTGTAAGATAAAATCTTAAACCTAAAATCGCTGCCTGCAAACCGGTTTGGATGACATTTTAATTGACTGGTACTAAATTGGCTCAACATAATCTTACAAGTTTGTTTGAAAAAAAATATTTATCTGTACACACACACAGCGCCTCGTAGCCGTATTTATTTTATTGGCCTGTGTTTAAAATCTTGTCATACTTCTCGCTATTTTGATAAAAATAACAATAGGCTGTAAATATACGTGTCATCAATATGCATGCGATCAGAAATGTTAGGCCTTGAAATAAATAAAAAATGGATGAATTTACTGTACCCATAGCTCATTGTAAAAACTATGTATTCTATGGAAGCCTCAAAATTATAATTCAAAGGCATTGTGTCAATAAAATAACATAATGTCTAAACACGATGTTGAGTATTTTTACATTAATAAATTAATACATATGGATTTATTAAAATACTTCATCTTAAAACCTAATAAAAAATACGTAAGCATTATTAAAATAAGTACGCGTAATATTGCCATCAATACTAAACTGTCTTCCCCATCTCGTCACCTAAAAACTAAATTCATCGACGTAACTTAGTTTAAATAATTAATTAAGAAAATCTAGTCTCGTGGCAGCAGGTCACATTACCCAAATTAAAATACTTTTTATTTCTTTTTAATAAATAATAAGTACCTAATTAACAAGTTGGAATGTTTGTTAAAATGCTAGTATTTCAAAACTAAAATATTATTATATCGACAAATAACTACATGGAAGAAAGTATCACGCGGTCACGAAATTGTCACACGTACCTAATGGAGTTAAGGTTTAATACTCTGTGACGCTTCGAAACACTTAAATACACTGAGAACTTATTTTATTTCCTCTCTACTATGTTTCTCTGCGACTAAAAAGATTCGAATAGTCCAAGTTAGGACCTCTATGCAACATTCATTTTTTTTGGCCAATTACTAATATTTCAGTTGGCTGGGTAAAGGGTTATGAGATCAAAGCTACCAATTTTCGTGAGAAAGATTCCGTTACGTGGTTTCAATATGGTTAAAAATTTTAAGTGATACTTAGACCACGCGTTTATTTAGTTCCTATAAGTATTAATGTTCTACCCAATGATCAATAGACTAAAATACAACTAGTATATTAAAACTACCTACCTGTATGTCTCATCTACAACCGTATTATAAGTTATTCTTACCATTACTAATAATGTGCATAAATGTTGAATGAATATCAAGATGACTGATATTTTTTTTAAGGAAGCGGCAAATATAAACCATTTCTAAATAGAATATCCGCCGTCTCTACGTCCACCGGTTACAAAGTAGTTGGCATCACGAGACTGGTCTAGTGAACTCTATGGAACTCTAAGCAATCTAGATTATTGAATGTATCTTGATCTATAGCTAAATTCAATATTTTTATTCCACTACTGCAAAACATTATAACATAATAATATATTGAGAATTCCGCGGTCAATGGTAGCCATTAATTGTGTTATGTTGGAGATACGAGAAACAACAAACCCTGTTACTTCAAGCGAATATTATTGAAGAACGACATGTGAACTGCTCTTTACACGTTCTAGAGAACAGTATTAAAAAAAAAAATAAGGTACTTATCACAAACAAGTTTGTGGTGATAAATGAGTACAGAACTGCAAGCAGAGGCAACGATTACAATAAAGTTAGTATTCGTTACGTAGGTTTTCGTGATATCGCTGACAGGTCGAGTGATGTGGAAGACTCGCGTCGTAGAATTAGTTTCAGTTTCTCGTCCTCCTCCAAGTCGTCTTCGAAGGACACGGCGCGGCTGATCTCCGTGTGCCCCAGAGCTCGCGACTTCCAAGCCTCAAGCCTCATGACCTGAGAAAACGTTGCGTAGACGTTATTTTCTGTACCAGCGCGTGACTTGGACGAAAAAACATGCTGAAGTCAAAATACAAATCTTTACCCATCACTATTATTACCAATAGGTGCATCAAATTTAATGTGTGTAAATCTTTGTAGCCTTTATCATTTTAATTACCCGTCTCAGTAATAAATCTGAAAAATAATATTGACAACCACCATATTTTCGACTTCCCGGACTTCCATCATTTGAGGAGAGTCATTTAACTTTTTTTCTACAAGTTTAAAACTATGATACATTGTCAATGTTACAGTGAACACAATATGTAAGTGGAGAGGAAGAACAGATACAAAGACAGCATGAACAACACAAAACACATGCATGCAGTAGCGCTTAACGTAGTTCAAGCAAGTCGACAATGCCATGACCAGCCACACGTTCTTTTAGCTTCAACATTTCAACCAGACAGACACCGAGAAAGCACATAGCACCGAGATGGCTGTCGTCGCCAGTTTCGTACAAATACTAATAAAACAAATAAATTGGTATAGGGGTCTAGTGTGTTCACCTGCCGAGTCCATTTTATTACAAGTAATTTTTTTAATTAGAGTCTTCATACTTTGTTAAATTACTTATATTTATTATTTACAAATCTACCATACTAACTACTAAGAATAAAATAAAGGTCTAATAGGCGGTGGTATAAGGTTAACGTGTTGTATGTAAAACAACATATAACGCATTTAATTCTCGTATTAAAGTGGGCGGGGCCGAAGGTTGTATGACACAATGGAACTGTGAAACAACCGACAACTGTTTTTTACAATAGCTTATACATTTCAACGGAAAATGGGGTTTTTACAAGACAATCGTTCCGCTGTTTAATATAGTCTACCTACACATTAGGGGTAGTTTAGATTGTTAGAATGGAATAAGCCTGTTAACACACTAGCCGGTAAGGTGTTTGATAGTTGCAACTTACTCGAGCCATTTCCAGGGCTCAGTGTCCGGAGAGGTGATGGGTGTCGGAAACTGTGCAGTGCCAAACAAAATGTATCAGACATTTTGATAAAAGCGCATCATCATTGTACATACTATCACAAATACATAAATATATACCTTAAACTTGGTGGGCTGCGGCGGTACGCTTCAAATACCAACAGTTAATGGGTCTCGAATATTTTCTTAACAATTTACACAGTAAATGATTCCTTTCCAATTGATTCCGATTGTAGTGCACAAAGCTACAATCACAGAATCATTGAAGGTTTGTATTAATAAATCATCAAATATGAGAGAGCATTACACGTGTAATACACGGTGATTTTTAATTCACTGTTAAACTTTCAGGAGATGGGAGTACTCATGATTATAAACAACTTTCACTGTGGGTCCAACTACGAAATAAAAAATAAATTAAAAAAAAACTGTTTCATACATTTTCATCGATTTATTATTAGGTTTTTGTATGAAAAAGTAGTTTCTTTTTCGTTGTTTCCCAGTTGTTCTCATAGTAAAAGTTGGTCATAATCATGGATAATCACGTCCAGAAAGGTAAACAATGAATTAAAAATCATCGTATATAAAAGAGAATTATTAAGTACAAATTATTCTTGTCCAGGACAAGACAAAACATCGTGAATTGAAATAGTAGTCCAGTAATTTTAAGCAAATTAAATTACATATGTTTTGGGTATCGTTTAACTGCTTGTACGGATTGAATGTCAGTGAATCAGTGAATAAAAGACAGCAGTGTTGTGTTCCCATCGCATTTTTACAATAATGTACAAAGTGACTCCCACAAAAAAGCGGCGTTGCCCTAACAATGACTGAAGCGTTGTTATAGCGAGTGATCGACCACACTGTGCGCTCCTCAAACATGAAACGATATTAATAACCATGATTCTCATGTTAGTACCTACTGTGTGCTATTTGTAATAAAGTTATATTAATTTCTGTGTATAAGCATGTTAAAGTTAAATCAAATAACTTCATCATTCTCAAACTTTTCAAATTTGTTAGGTAAGCAAAGCGTCAAGACGCGTTATCATCACGCCTAGCGTATATCCCCCGAAGGTATGGACAGAGGTGTGCCTATAGTACACCTACATTGCGCGAGTTATGTTTACCCATTAGATGTTCGTTTATAAGAAGCAGTTTGCTTATAAGAGCTTAACGATTTTTACGGTTATATTTATTGTCGTTTTTCTTATGAACCTATCGGGTTAGTAGTAGCCTGAGAAACTCATTTATTCTTAAGTTTTTTGTAACTTCTAAGACGGTGTTGGGTTCTATGTTGATCAAAATATCATTCGCGACAATAACAGAATATAATGTGTTTACAAAATCATTATAAGTCAGAATTGACCCCAAAAGTCATGATTTCACTCTGGCGCTTTCACCTAAAACTCGATTTCAACTTTATCTTTGCGTAAATCGTGGGTCGTGCGTCTTTTGTGTGTGAGTGTGTGACAGCAGTGCGGTGCAAGTATGGATACGTACCTCAGCCTTCAGTTCGGCGACCTGCTCCTGTAACTCGCGGACTCTGTCCGAGTCACCGTCCATGTTATTACGGAGTTCGCCTTCAGTGGCCATCACTTCATTCTGAAATGGCACAAGTATATAATTACTGTTACTGCTATTAATTACAAGTTAATTACTGATTTGCGAGGAAAATAATTTGACGTGTCATCTAGACATATAATAAAAATGTAACGGATCGCTGTCTGTACATGGAAGATATATGAAACAAAAAATATTATTGGGACCTTTATCCAAGCGAATAGCACCCAAAACAATGATAGTTAGAATTTTTTGTCTATTTGTCTGTGCGTTTGTGCACGCTAATCTCAGAAACGGCTTATCTTATTTAGATGTGGCTTTCACTGATACATTGTGGTAAGCTTCATTTAACATTTAGTAATTGTTTCTTTTCAATCGGTTCACAAATAAAAAGTTATGCCAATTTAAAGAATCACGTCGAACATTTGTTAAACTATCTATATCTAGCATCTTCCAGAAAAATCCTCAATTTCAAAATGCACAGGTTATTTGTAAATATAGCTATATTGTCTCAAAAAATCTCCCTATATTGCTATATAACCGAACTCCACGCGGACGAAGTCGCGGGCAAAGGCTAGTATAAAGTAATATTCTTGAGGTAAATCGAACTGTACCTGTGAAATCAAGACACAGAGAAAAGCGCCTGGTTGCGTCGTATTCGACGCTCACGCAGAAGACTCCGTAAGTTAAATTGGAAAAAACGAGAGGTGGACAGCGTTTATTTCTATACTATGACGTCAGGCAACATCGTTCTGTGTTCTAATCAAAACATACTGCTGTCATCCTTTTGCCACGCGACATAGCACCTACTGTCAAACGGGGTTAACAGGGACGCAGGGGTGAATCGAGACAAAAATTAAAAATGGATTTAAACATTGAAATAATATAGTTTTCACCTCACAGGCTCGGAAAGAGTCTGTTTGTCATTCGAAATCTGAGCCCAAAATTGCATTTTGCTCGCTAGCGTGGAAAGAGTTTTTAAAATTCGGACGTTTCTATTTAAAGGACATGATATAGAAAAAAATACAGGGTATTAAATTTTGGAGATATTATATGTATCTCATAAGATACATTACCAAGTATCTGTTATTATCTTCACATGAGTCAATGTATCTGAGACGCTCGAACAAAATAAAACTCAACATATAAAACCTGTTTTCTTGTACCTAGCAGTTTCCTCGCTGTAGTGAGGTGAAAAATTGTGTGTTGCGCTCGGCAGCAAAGCTTTTCTGCGTCTCGTACCTTTGAAACCTTCGCTACGCTCAGGATTCTATATTAAACCACTCGCTTCGCTCATGGTTCAACCCTAGAATCCTTTGCTTGCTTAGGTTTCAATACAAGTAACTTTGCAGCCTTGCATAACAAATAACTATTGTTGCCAACAAGGATACGTCATGGTTAATTATAATACAGTAAACCCATAAACCCATAATTGGTCCTTTTTAGCCACAAGCTATATTATTTCAATGTAAAAATCCCTTTCAAATGTTTCGTTCCGAGTCACCCCTGCACCGCTATGCATCCCGTTTGACGGAACTCTTCCAGATTTCAAACCAATGTCAATAAGTCAGCTTACCTTTAATTTATATTCAGACACTTCCGTTTCCAGCTCGGCTATTCTCTGAGCGTCCTCCATGTTTCGAATGTTCGCTTGCATGGAGTCATATTTGGCCTGTTCAGGGAAAACACTCATTAAAATGGCGTCATTTTTGATGATTTGAGAAAAATATATCAAATAATCATGTAATGTATGACGATACAATAATAATGTATAGTATGTATGGCTGTACGAAATGAACCCAACACATAACTGTGACTGAACCACCACCATTATTTTAATATTACTTCAGTGTAAGAATGAGACGGAGCTATGCAGGACGTAAAGCTATATCTCTGTCACACTTGGGCATAATTTGGCTTTCCACTGGAATACTTGGTGAATGTAACTAGTACCAGTGCTCTATACAACAAAACCTTACAACTCTACAACATTATAGAAAAAATTATTTAACAAAGAAATTAGAAATCATAAACAGCCACGTTCCCAATGCTGGGACCCAGGTCTCCCTGTGAGAGGGAAGTGGGCCAGAATCCATCCCAGGCCCAGTGGGGGTTGGCGGATTTACAAATGTTGAGATACAATTTACCATCTATATCTTTTTTCGTATTTTTAAAAGCGTTACATAAAGTATTATTAGAATTTAAATGTTTGTAAGGTTCTGCCGTTACAATATTGAGTTTTGTGATACAAAGATTTAAAAAAAAAAAAAATTTGTAATTGTAAAGTTATGTTATGTGATATAGAGCCCAGGTTAATGTCAAAACTCGTATGATACGCTCGCATTTACCAACAAAAATGTGTTTGTGCGAACATATTTGTGTTAGTTAGTCAGTAGCAATAAGGCACCAGCACATATGACATCATAGCTTAAAAAAACCGAGCGTGTCATAATAGCCCAAATCTCCGTGTATATGTATTGATATTTCATGGAGTTATACATAGTTGATACGACAGAGGGGCTTTCCATTAAACTGCATATACTAGGGACCATTTTCAAGCTCTGTACCAAAAATCAAATAAATAGGAGCAGTAGTTTAGTCGCAAATGATTTTTCAAGATTTTGCCCCGTTTGAACACGATGTATCTTTTCTAACAGCGGTCCGGCGCGCGCGTGTCGGTGCCGCTTTGTTACAAGGTCAGTTCTTATTTACAAAGGGTGGTTGTGTTTTACTCTGATTTGTAAGCTATGAATAAAAAAATACTCACGTTTATACCGTATCGAATTAATACTAAACATATCCGTAGTGTAATTTAATGCCTACCTGTCATATCAACTCTGTATATGTACAGACGCTTTAGACGTAATAATAAACAATCAAGCTATAACAATTATTAATAAGCAAAAAAAAACAACCAACAAAATGTTATGACAGTGAAGTCGAACCATGAACACCGTGTCATGAACCAAAGTAAAAAAAAGATTGTATCTACCAACATCTAAGCTCACCTTGCTCTCCAGGTCCGTGTACTTGTGCTGGAACTCTCGCTGGCGCGTCTGCAGCGCCCTCTCGCGTTGAAGCGCAGCGTCGAGGTTCTCGCGCAGGAGACGAGCTTCCTCGTCCTGACGACGCAGCTGATTCGTCGATACTTGCACCTGGGTTTCTAGCTCCATTACCTGAAAGTAATAATTAAATTAATAGTTAACCGCCAATGGTTTAATATCCAAGAGCCTCGACCGACACCTGAAGAGGCGTTTGTGTACAAATCGGAATAGACAACTTTGTTATTCTTTTACAACTTTTAGAGAACAGTTCCCAGTAAAACTTCACTAAGGATGAAATTATCTAATTACAACCAGTAAGTTCTACGGTGTAGGGCGATATTAAAGCATAGGGTAGTAAACGAATTGAGGTCAACTATCATTAACTAAATATACAAAGTTAACCTTTTGAACGCCAGAGCATACTATAAATACTCCACGCCAAGCTATAAATTTATTTCTTCTTGTTAATGTATGTGATTGTCACATATTTGTATCGTTAGCGTACAGGGTATGCGCTTGCTTGTCACGTATATGTGACAATGGCGTTCAAAAGGTGCGAGCGCGGGATGGAGACGTTATTAAGCCAGTAATGCAAGTTATTTTTCCTTAAAAATTTACTCTTTTATTATTTTTAAATAACGGACCGAAAATAACTTGCTGTTTAAAAAAATACATTACAACGTGTACGATACCTTCAGTCTTAACTCCTTGAGCTCAGTCAGCGCCTCGACTTCCCTTATCCTAGTGGTCATCAGTTCCTCCTCCAACTTCTGCATATCGGCAGAGCGGCCTTCCCAGGCGCGTAGCAGCTTCTTAGGCGTCGCCATTATATCAGACACCACGTTGGACTGCACTGGCGTGGCGGGCACGTCTTGTCTGTGCTCCTGAAAACATACATAACATAAGACATAAGTAATATATTTTTAGTACTTATCTATATAACTAATGGTAGATACAACTCATCTATTCTGCAAAAAACACTGTATGTACAGAGCCAGGATCAACATCAACCTACCCCAGTCTGTCAATTTTTTTTGATACGATTTTCAACTTTATTACAAACTAACGGCTGCCAACGGCTATACCCGCGTGTATATCGGTCAATCAATAATCCCTAGGGTACGTGCTACATGTGGCATGATTGTTTTAATGTGATGTGTTTCGTAATGTTAATTACTTCTCATACGATAAATGTGTAGAGTCAAGTTCTTCCAACTAAACAGACAGCTGTGCTGCTGGGGAGTTTGTTGCGCCACTTCTTCTTCCCAGCTAAAGCACTAGGAAGTGGTGACGGGTGGGCGTTTTTGGGGGACTGTCTTATGTAACTTTGACCTTCAAAAAGTGCTGATCTTCAGCCTAATTTGAATAAATGACTTTTGATTTTACCGGGATAAAGAGCGAATGCGTTAATCCAGGTCATTAACTACATCTGTGCCAAGTTTAATCCAGATTCGTTCAGCCGACCCGTAAGGACTGTCAAAGATACACGAATGACAGCTGGGATCAACGACTTAACGTGCTCTCCGAGGCACGGAGGAGTCTCGGTATATTTAAAGATGTATAAGTCGAGCACAGCAATGAATGTAATAATAAATGTGTATTACTTGTAAATGCCGCTGCCACGCTTCAGATATCTCCGCCACGCGTTGCCGCAGATCTTTCAGCGATAAATTAGCTTCAGCCTCTCGTAGCTTCACAGCAATTAGCTCGTCCTGAAAACATTCAGTATTAACAAAAACTATACACGCTAAATATACATTATTAACGCTTCACTAGGTTGTTTAAAAAAAAGAACGCCATTTGTCAAACCTTCATTGAATAATAATGGAGCATGTTTTACAAAAACAAGACTTCGTTTTAGTTCATTAGACCAACGGCTTGTTGTTATGGGTTCCAAATCCCATGGGTGCCAAATGAAATCATTTTACCATTGCTCCGCTTTCGGTCCGTCCGTCTGTCTGTTAGCGGTTTTCTCATGAACCGTAATACATAGACGGATTGCACATTTTTCACAAAAAATAAAGTATTCAATTAAAGGGATCCCCGAAGTACATACACGTGTTTTTTTTTTAATGGAAGTATTTAAAAAGAAAAATGTAGTGTAAGACATTGTACAGACGCCAGCACATCAAGCTATCCCTAACTGTCAAATTTTCTCAATTAAAAATGAACCTTATGTCTTTGGAATAAAGTTGAAATACTATCAAAGAAATTTGACAGATTGTGGTAACTTGATGTGCTGGCCTCTGTACGGTGGTACGGAACTCTTCACGAATTTGATCAAAAATATTAGAGAATTTACAAATAGTAAACTATTTGGAAATTCTCAAATACTTTTACCTTTTACTTTTACAAATAACTATTGACTCGCTGTATCGTCAAAAGATGCAGTGGGTACTCATTATTATTATCAAAAAACCAATTACAGGCACTTTTAAACTGTCAAGGGGTCGGTGTCAGTCAGAAAGATGAAACTAGTTGTCCCTTCCAAAGCAGTCCACGGACCACGAAACCACGGACTCTCTTTTTATTCAGAATATGGTTACCAAATCAGGGTTACATTACATCATTCATGTTGAAATTATACATGTGAGAACGACGCAGAACGTAAAAAGCATCCATGATAAAGAGATTTAAATTCTATAAATGTAGCACTAGTCATTTCCTAAATATTTTGGGGTCGGCTTCCAGTCTAACCGAATGCAGCTAATTACCAGTATTTTTCATGGCGCGACTGTTTAACTGGCTTCTACAGCCCAGTCACTTACTCGGTAACTCGATATCACTTGGTAAGACTGTTTGTCAGACTTATGGACCCCTTGACTACCCATAACTACTTTCTAACATCTAATAATAACAGCCGAGACCAACAGGTCAACCTTTTGAACGCCAGATTAACCCACGCGCGTGCCCTCCACGCCAAGCTTCAAATGTTTCTTCTTGTTATCATAAATTTCCCAATATCCATGGTGTATTTCAATTTCTTTCATGATATTTAATACGTACGAGAGCTTAAATTCCTAAGATATCTATATAAAACACTCACTAAAGTAATGATTTAATTGTTTATTTCGTGTTATAGTGTTGTAGCCTTTGTCACTTATTTGTGTCGTTGGCGTACAGGCCTAGTGGTGTGACAGCGACTGCCAAGTCATAGGTGTCGAGTTCGAATCCAACGCACCTCTGATTTTTCGGATTCATGTGCGTATTGTATAATTTTCACTTGCTTATAATCGGTGAAGGAAAACATCGTGAAGAAACCGGCATGCCTGAGAGATATTTCATGGGCAGCATTAAAACTCTGACACCAGGTTAGTCACTAACCACACGAAAAGAAGCAGAGGGCATGCGCTTGCTTGTCACGTATATGTGACAATGGCGTTCAAAAGGTTAAAGTGCTTTCCGAGGCACGGAGGGGTTTCTATGCAGTGGATTAACATTACCTGCAAGTGAGCCACATTATTATCGACTCGCTGCCTCCTCAAGCTCTTGTTCTCGTTTTCCAGTTCAGCGATGCGGGCCGTCAGCTCCCTCTCGGCGGCCTCTCGTTCAGCCGCGTGAAGTCTTGCGCGCACCAACTCCCTTTGAAGACAACGGGCCAACTCCTCGCCTTTCTGTGTACTGCCGCCCTCTATGCCTTCTAGAGATGACTGTCGAGAGTTGTTCTAGAAATGGGATGGATATTGGTTATGGTGGTATTTGTTAATAATAATGATACTTTATCTTGACCTGGCGCGCGAGGTTGTCGACCTGTGGGATGTGGATATAGCCCAGAGCGTCGACCAACATCTGAAGAGTTACTCGATAGGCAGCTGGATCAAGGGCTTGATCCAGAAAGCGGTAGTCTTGGACACGGCGCGTATAGTTAGAAGGTTCCTCTCTCAGGAGCCCTGACCATCGATAGCTTGAACTATGGTCCCGATATCGGTGGGCTAATACTATATTTTATATTTTTAAATGTTTTTATAAAAATATTTAAAAATGTTTTTATAAAATGTTTAAAAATGTTTTTATAAATATTATTAAAAATGTTTTTATAACATGTAAAAATGTATTAAATAGATATATACTCCAATTCATAGCAATCAGTAAATATTGTAATATTTTGATGTACAGTTGACGGAGTAAATGTTAGAACCAGTATAAACTATACATTTCTTAAGGTATGAGTTTTGTTTATGAATAAAGGGGTAGAGGACGAATTTACATTGACGACGTGCTGATGACAATGTTCACTAATATCAACACTCCATGTGATCACTAGTCTACTCTCGGTCGATTCTGTAAAACTCTCACCGTGTAAATATAGCTGAAGTGAACGTGAAGCGAGGTTGTTGTTCCACCTAATGCTAGGGTTGACAGCTCATTTTAAATTCACTTCACCTACGTTTCCATGGTGAGATTGTAACAGCACTACTGTTCACTATCATGGTACTGTAGAAGGTTGAAGGCTCAGTGGTAGAGCGAGAGAGTTTTTTCTATGCTATGAAAGCAAACACATGTAACGAGAAACACCTCGTATATTATCTCTTGATTATAACGAATACATCTGCCAAGCCCCGCGGCCTGAGGTGAAATCTCACTTGTACAAAAAGCCTGACTATTCTAAATATAATTTAAAGGTTCGAATGCCGTCAGATTATTACCAACCATGTTCAACATAAGGTTTCAATCAGGCTCTACAGTACTTACCTCAGCGATGGTCATTTCAAGTGACCGTATCTCGTCCTGAGCGACGGCCAGCCGTTGTTGTGCGTCCACGTTAGCCCTCCTCAGTGCCTGCACCTCGCGGGCGAGCGCGAACGTCTCCTCCTCTCCCTCCGCTAGGTCCACTTGACCCCTCACAAGTCTCTCAGCCAATCCTGAGCTCTCCTTTTCGAGTAGTTCTACTCGTTGCTTCAACAGGCGATTTTCCTGACGCAGGCACTACAATAAATACCATGTTTCCAAGAATATAGACATTCAGTTGTTAATAAAAATTAATATTATACATGCATTTTCTCATATTTCACTGTCAATCCTGCATTTTTAAAATTCATGGATTCACAGCTCGGATTGACGGTGAGGAAATATTTGATTAGTTTGTTAGTCCGTAACCTCACGCTTCAAGGAGGCCACACAGAGGAACAATCCAGAAACACCAAACTATTGAATGTCTTACCCTCAGCACCGCTATGTCACTCTGCTCCTTAGTTTTGATAACGGTGTACTCTTTTTCAAGTTTTTTCATCTTCTTTGGGTTGACTTTGATAGAGTACGCGAGGTTCATAAAGATATCTTGGTCAGCCTCTGCTTCCGACGGCAATTCTTTCTGTATGTACTGTAAATATGGGAAGTAAAAGCGGTTTCGTCAGTAGTGAGGAAAATAGGGAGGTGATGTGCACATTAGGTTCACTGCACGAGATAAAGGTGCAATCAATTCTGTTAACTGAGTTGTTTGATTAAGTGGATTGACATCAACATTTTAATTTGATGTTGATCAATAGTGAAGTATCACTGTTGATCTTTACACAATTGACTATTTGAAACGGTCAAAAATAAAATATGAAAGCACATAGAAATTGACCGCTCTTCTTAAAAACTCTCCATCTGCCTACCTAGCCTTTTACCAACTATGTTGGGGTCGGCCTATCTGACTTTCGTCACCGTACAGAAATTAAATATTACCTATGCGAATATATAATAGTAAAATTGCATTTAATGCTAATAAGTAGGTATTCCATTTGATTCTATTTTATACAAATCACGTACAAATTCCGCGTTTTGACAGTTCATAAAAAGTAACGTTATTGAATACCTTTTCAAATACCCGATTGAGTAGCGGAACGCTAATGATCAGTCAACCTTGGTTGACCAATCATCGAGTGACATTTCATCATAGCTTTGTTCAATTAGGGAATCTAGATTTATAGGGCGACTTACCAACTTACGTGTCTTGATTACCTACATAACTATACATATTTCTTCAAGGTCTTTACACAATACTTTTACAGAACCTATAGTACCATTAAGGCTCGGCGTAAACAAGCTACCAGCCACACGTGTGAGACAAATCCTCACTAAATGTATAAAAAAAGCTATCGAACTAAGCAGTTCACGACAGCGACAAGCGTCCATGGGCTACTAGTGGCTCGTTTACGTTGCAGCTAATATGATACATCAAGCGCTTCAAATTGATTGTTTGATTTTCAGATACGATTGGCAGATACAAAAACACACATCAACATCGGAGTGAAAAAAACTTCTAACTGGAGATATTAACATTGTCAGATAGGATTTCTTGTCACTTCATCGTCGAAATGTTTACAATACGATGTGCTATACAGAGTTGATACGACAGAGGGGCTGCTTTCCTCTAAACCATTTGCGAGTAAACTACTCAGTAGTTTACTCGCAAATGATTTTTTAAGTTTTTGCCCTGTTTAAACATGATGTATCTTTCGTACCAGCACACGGGCGCGCGCGCGTCTCTGCCGCTTTGTTACAAGGTCAGTTTTTATGTACAAAGGGTGGTTGCGTTTTTCTCTGATTTGCAAGCTTAGTTTGTTTGAAAAAAAAAAACTAATTTTTGATGATTTTTATTTTTATACCGTATCAAATTAATACTACACTCGTATAGTATAACTAGTGTAATTTAACCCATTGAAGGACACTAAACGAGATACAATAGAAGTTTTATTATTATTACTTCTATAGGCGTTCAGTGTCCCTCAAAGTATTAATGTTCTTTTGTTATATCAACTCTGTATTTACTGGCTGTACTATACCTATGTTATTTCACTCACCTTCAGTATACTTTCCATATCCAGCGAAAGCAGATCATTCTTGCCGACTGTCAGCAAGGCCAGAGCTACCTTGAATACTATTTCAATTCCTTCGGATAGGAACACGTCCATGATTCGGCAAGCAAGCGGCAACGTTAGTGTTGTAGTGAACAGGGTGAGGAACCAGCTACTAGCGTACAGGGATGTGTTGAAACTCTGTAAATAATCATTAAAAATTATCAAATTTTAGTAATTAATCATCATAAAAAACTAACGAAGACAAAATACACAAGAAAACAGACCGGTACACAGAAATAGATTTTTTTCTGTCTCCTTCGTGTATTAAAACTTTTTGTCTAACTACAATAGGGATGATGCCTAGTCAAAAAAAAAAAGTTTGCTAAAACATAAAATAATATATTTTTTTGCTTTAACATTACATTAATAAAACAATTTAAATATGTCATTTTAAAAATTAAAATTGAGGAGTGGGTGTTTGCTGTGTCACAAGTCAGTATAAAACCTACATACGCGTCATACAACATTTTAACAATACGTATCGAGGTAATCTTTTGATTACCATTGCTTGCGTTGCTCCATTCATTATTAATCATTCTCCTTCCCTTATCCCAATTTATTTGGCGTCGGCGCAACCTGTCTTTTTCTCCTACCTTTTCTTTCGTCCTCCCCTACTCATATAGCCATCCACATTCATACTCAAGACTTCTGACGACGTCACATACAACAACGCAACAACAATAACTTGTGCTGGACATCTGATCACACTAAGGCGATTTACACACGGCACCGCGCTCCGCCGCGGTAGGCGGTGAAGCGGATCTCATGTCGCATTGGTCTCTAAGAAATCCGTTGATGCCTAACACACGTACAATGCCCGACCGTCCGGTCGAGCGGTGCTCGTTTCTACCGCAACCTGCTCCTACCCCGCGGTCGAGCGGCGCCGTGTGTTAATCGCCTTATTATGGGTAGCTTAAAATTTAGCGACGCGGCGGTGACCCATGGATACAATAAGTGGATAACGTGTATAGTGACAAACAGTATACAATTGTATTCCATTCAACCTATCCATCCGTCACTTCCAAGGTTTACTCTTTGTTGTGTACTGTTCGCGTTACTATATTCGGCTGATGTCGAAGATTATCCCACGGAAACCTATTACCGGGATAAAAAGTCCTATGTGTTAATACAGGTTATTAGCCATCTGTGTGCTAAATATCGTCCAGACCCATTCAGGCGTTCAGGCGTGATTGCGGCATAAACACCCATCCAAACTTTCGCATTTATAATATTAGTATAGATGCTATTTAACCGGGATTGTCCGAAAGGTTAACCGTTACCCCGGAATATAAAGGTCTAAGGAAGGAAATGGATGGGTTTTAGTCAGTAAGAGTCTGACACTCCCTTCCGCTCCAACCAGAGCGAGACATTAATATGATTATTTCCCACACTCAAAAAAAAAAGTATAGATGCTCTTCACAATGAGAGTATGACTCTTCACATAGAGTTTATGTAGAGATGATTTTGTATTAAAGAATTACTGCAAGTGAAGCGTAGCATCAGCCATTGTGTGGTAAACGCACCTGTGATTGGAAGTGCACGTGCAAGTCGGGTAGCAGCTCCTGAACAAGGTTCTCCAACTGGAACATGCAGAGGCCCAGCTCTGCCATGCTAGGTTTGAACATGTCGCGCATTCGATGCTGTTGCATTATCTTTACTAATACTGCAAAGGCTTCCTCTTCCGGCATCTGTTTGGAGAACATGAATATTTGTTATTAAATAATTAATTCTCATCGACGTATTAATATTAGAATCTTGTGACCAGAATAGTTTAAGTGCTTTATTGCTAACTATGGAGGCTTGTCGTGAATTATCTTAATTTAGTCGATTTTGAAATTTGTGTGTGTATGTGAGATTTTGACATCGCGATCATAATCGCTGGATGTGTGCCTAACAAAAAAAAAGCAGGCGAACAAAGGGTTTGATATGCCCAGGAACCAACTAGAGATGTAGCTGCCATCTGGAAGGAAAACAAACCTAAAGTAAATTGTGATTAGGAACCTAAAAAAGCGTGTAAAAATCACCATCTCGTTGAAGCGTACAGTCGCGTTGAGAACAGAATTTGTATTATTATTGCATTCAATATTTGTTATGAGAAATATAGGGATGTATTATAATTGCTTATAGGTTCCTACTGTCCCACTTAAAGACAAAGGCCTTTGTCTCATCATTTCGCACACACACAGAGAGATTTCTCTCATCATTACCTGAGAATTGATTCTAGTCGCCCTTTCCGAAAGGTAGTTTCGTGTGGAGAAGAATGGGCAAGAAACTCCAACGTTACAACACCATACAAATTATGCCCAGGGCACAAAGAGACCTTGGCGATGGGTCCTAGAGGCGGCATAGTAAATACTTGCAATAAAAGCAAGCGTGTCACTATTTATACGTTAAGGAACTGCCTTTGAAACCGGCCTGAGATCTATCATGGGCTGGTTTCAAATTCATCAGTCAGGGCTAATTCTAAGATGCCCTCTCAACGTAGTTACTGCCGGACACGCAGACGTGTGGCGATTCCACGCTCTTTGTATTATGTGACAGGCTCTTCTTAATGTCACGCTCTTGCACTATACACTGTGCAATTTTAGTCGTCTTACAAAGGTGGTCCACTTGATGAATCCGACATAAAATACCTATTGGTGTAATTAAAAAGTTGTTCCCATTAATTAAGATCATAGGTACTACAAAAATATTAAATAAACATTACAATAAGAAACATCCTGTTAATAATGTTTACGTATCGAACGGTAGAACACCTACCCAGCGCATGAGTCGAGTAGATCATTCCATCCCCCTTTTCTATGAGGAAAAATTTCTTAAGCCAATCTAAATCAGCCCACGTGGACTGTCCACCAATGAGATGCTCTTTTCTTGTTCATATATATACTAGCTTCCGTCCGCGGCTTCGCCCGCATAATAAGTCGACAAATTATACACATAAACCTTCCTCTTCAATCCGTCTATCTATTAAACCGCATCAAAATCCGTTGCGTAGTTTTTAGCATACATAGGGACAGAGAAAGCGACTTTGTTTTATACTATGTAGTGATACTTTTTTTTATGAATGATTAGTAGTCAATGGATACATGAATAGGGCTGCCGTTGTAAGACGACTAAAATTACACGGTGTATATTATGAAAAGTAAACTGACCTGCATAAGTAACAAGCCGACGATGAACCCAGAGCCTTGGCAGTATCCAACCTCCCGATCATGTAACGAGTATGCTTTCATCACATTAAACAAAGACTCTTGGCCAAGACCATCCTTTTCTTTGAAGAAGTCATGTTCAGGGTACGTCCGTGCTATGTCACGACGTATTACCTTCTCACACGCAGATTTCGCCTGGAACATAAACACTTGGGTGAAAGGTGGAAATGGAAATTGACTATTTGAAACGGTCAAAAATAAAATATGAAATCACATAGAAAAAATACCGCTCGTCTTAAAAACTTCCATCACCGTATAGAAATTAAATATTATGAGAAGATATAATTGTAAAATTGCACTTAATGCTAATCACTATTCCTTTTAATTCTAAAATTGTGACGTCACATTGTTATATTTCATACAAAGCTGGTACAAATTCCGCGTTTTGACAATTCATAAAAAGTAACGTTATTGAATACCTTTTCAAGCACCTACTACTACTACTACCCTCTCAAATACCCAATTGATGGATTTCAATCCAGTTTTAAGAACCAATTCAGTCGCCAGCAGTTTGATAGTCTGTGTTGATCTACCTAATTGTCCAGTGGCTGAACATAAGCTCACATTTGTACGGTCGGTTTTTTTTTCTCGCATTGGATTTTCAACTGTTTGTATTGAGCCGAGCATTGAGAATCCAACAGCGCGCATCCTAGAGCGTCAAGACAACACTGGATTTTCAACTCCTGGCGCTAAGAAGAGCGTTAAAAATCCAGAGCGCGATAAAATTTCGCCGCCATTTTTTTACGTACGTGCGAACGTGGGTAAAAGGACCGTTGGCAACAATATTAGACTATTGGCATTGTGACCAACAGTTTTCGTTTACAATATCTGTACATTCTTAATAAAGTTATTATTAAAATGACAATCATATGGATATCGTAGAGTGCTTCAAATCTATTATTGAATTTTTGATTTCATTTGAGATATATTAATTATCTACAAGTGTTTTTGATGTGTGTCTTAGGAATACTTGTATAAAATTGTGATTTCTGAAAAGATTCATTCTTAAAACGTTATGCTATCAGCTTCAATAGATAGTGTCCGAGATATGAGTGACACGTTTTTCACAATTCCGAAGACGACGGCAATCCCAATATATCAATTAGAAAATTATTTGGTATTTGGAATCATGTTGGATGGGACCCTTTTCCTCACACGTATAAGTATAAGTAACAATACTAAGTTTCATGAGACGCCTCGTGGGTCCAGTGGTAACTACCGCTACGTCTGCGCACGAGTTGCTGGGTTCGATTCCCAAGTGTTACTATTAGAAATTCTCAGTAGCAACCCGGAGTCTACATTTGTGCCCGTTTGATGGCAAAGGCTCGCCCCTTATTATATTGGACTTAAACATAACTGGAGGAATATGAGTATAATATGATACACCAAACTCTTAATATGGGAATACGCGGATGATGTTTAATTTTGTATTATACGTTCCGCTGTATTATATAATAATAGGAAAATGTTGTCAGGAAAGTAGTGAGTATGAATGTGGATGGCTATACAAGTAGACCACAGAAACCATGGATGGATTGTGTGAGAGATCATATGACTAAAAAGGGAGTAACTACAGATATGACGTCTAATAGAGAAGTATGGAAAAAAAGACAAGTTGCGCCAATGATGATGATGACTAACTTTTATATATGAAGCGTAAAGTTTCTTCTCAGGGGATGTGTCGACCCCAGCCAACAGTTGCCACACGATGCCTCTGAAGTGATGCGGCACTCCTTGACGCACAAGATCCCGTACGAACTGATTGCGCCGCTTCCACTCTGTCTCCCAGTTACTGACGATCCGTCCCCATAGACTCCACAAGTCTTCTTCCCCATTCCCACTGGTACTGACTCGCGCCTCCGGGTCATGGCTCGAACTTGTAGCTGTAGAAAAATATTTCACTTAGGTACTACCGAATACCAAAATAGAATTTCAATTTAGAGGTTTTTTTTTTAAGTTGGCAATCCAGTCACTTTAAATACACGAACAGAATTACCGCCGACTTAAAATTGAATTAAAGGCCATGGCAGACTTGCGACTGTACCGATGCATTTAGCGTCTGAAATGCGACTAAATCGATCTGAAGATGTCTGCTGTGGTACTTGAGTAATAAACTATTCTTGACTTTGTTAAGGCTATCAAAAGTCAAAGTCGGATCATTTATTTCAAATAGGCACAAGAAACCCACTTTTGAAGTTCAAAATGAACAAGAAATTGAATTGATTCTAGTCACTCCTTCCAAAAGGTAGTTTCGTATGGAGAAGAATTGGCAAGAAACTACACCGTTTCTCATCGTTTTGAAATATTTTACAATGTTTTGTATATATATGAATTATAAAATTACATGTGAAGACGATGCACCCAGAATAAAATACTACACCACAAAAGGTAAAAAGAAAAACACATTAAACAATGGCAGGTAAAATTACCTAAGTATGTCATAAATACATGGTGCTCACTTATTTGCTAATGTTCTAAAAGTTAATAATAATAAATCAATCAATGTTTGAGTTAAAGTTATTACAAATCAAAATCTTACACTTTGTTTATGTATATTGTGTGCGCTATGGTATTGTTGACCTCAAATTGGTACGAAAGCAGGAAGATGATGAATAACCAATAGGTTACAACGAGCTAACTCATGCTCTCAGCTTCATGAACGCCAGCATCTCATACCAGTTTAATGTCATTAAGTTCAGGTGCAAGACTGCAGCTGTATCTACCACTAGCACTTCACCCGCGACTTCATCCGCGTGGATTTTTTGAATATAGCCTATAACACTCAGGGATAAAGTAGCTTTTCATTAGTGGAAGGATTTTTGGAATCGGTTCAATAAATTCAGAGATTACCCCCTACAACCTCACAAACTATACATCTTTATAATATTAGTATAGATGAGTGACACCGTATCTTGTTCACATGACTTTTAACAATCAAAGCAAACCTGAAACCTATTATTGAGACAACTATCTTAATAATAGGTTAGGCAGGTAAATTGCTGTCTGAAATTAGATTTTATTATTTCCGATTATTTCTGCATTAAAAAAAAATAAGCGAAAGATTACCCCCTACAACCTCACAAACTATACATCTTTATAATATTAGTATAGATGAGTGACACCGTATCTTGTTCACATGACTTTTAACAATCAAAGCAAACCTGAAACCTATTATTGAGACAACTATCTTAATAATAGGTTAGGCAGGTAAATTGCTGTCTGAAATTAGATTTTATTATTTCCGATTATTTCTGCATTAAAAAAAAATAAGCGAAATTACTTATACAGAAGAAAAAGTTTATATATGTAATACTACTTCGAACAAATGTCTATACTTAGTCAATGTGTCACATATTTCGGCTACATTTGCATTGCACTCACGTTAAAATATAACCCACCTAATGACAAGTTTTCTAGGACACAAGTTAAGTAAAATTCGAACACAGTTTTTGTTTCATCATACAAATTGTTTGGATCGTTCATTTTTATAAAACACTGTATTTACAAGATGTATAAGTTATAGTACATATCTGTGCTATCAACTCTAGTTACTTACTGATAAGAGATAACAATCTGACTGTTGTGCATTCTAGTCACCGAACCAGTTTAGGATTAAATTAAACTTAATACTTTATTAAACTAAAATTGAAGGTGCACAGTCAAAAATATTAAATGTTAATATTTTAGTAAAACTAGAAGCAAAAATACTTTTAGTAAATCTAGTATCATAAATTGAACGAACCTAGTTTCTGAACGGGTGTCACAGATAATGTGGAGTGCAGTAAACTAACCAAGATACAGAGTTAGTTTACTGTTACTTACGCAACCGGCGGATTACAAAGTCGTGAGAGTAAAACAGTTTTTGTTAATTGTCTATGGAAAGAAGTAGGTCACAATCATTTGTCCATTCATTACAGTGTACCTAAAGTCCATAATTTTGCAAGTATTTTAGTGGATAACTTTTATGTTTATTGCAATTCAGTCCTTAAACTTATGTCCGTAAGGTTTATAATAACACTTGCTGTTGCCCGTGTCTTGTAACACGTTTTAGCCCTTAGGTTTCGATGTCGATTTTAAATATCCGTTTAAGAGTGGTTACTCTTAAATATTATTATGATTCGGTCGGCGGTTAATACTGTCAGTCTGCTAGTCAACAAGTTAATCATGGCAATCTAAAGGTAAAATTGTTAGTTTGTTTGTATGTAATCTCTGAAAGTAGGTCCAATTACAAAAAATCTTTCGTTAATGCTGCAGTTCGTCGCGATAGCCCGAACAACGCGCGATCGCACAACCTTCGGCGTAACGATGTATAATACTCGTAGAGAGCGAGCGAATTTCAGTTAGCTTTATCGCGACAAACTGATTATATTCTTTCGTGTCGCTGGCACGACTGTATTTCAGATGTTGTTGGGCGAAAACTTGGCCTCTTCCAAGTCGTCGTCGCGGTGCAACGCAGAGATCACTTAGGCAACATGTTTTGGGACACAGAAGACAGAACAGAAAGTGGAGCATAGTTTGTTCATTATTACGTTACATCTACGAAGTTGAAGTCGTGGGCAGAACTTATATGTCTGGTATCGATAAATGTTCTTGGTATAGGAGCACGCTACCAATGAAGAATATTTTGGTTTGAAGTTGAAGTCGTGGGCAGAACTTATACGTCCTGGTACCGATATTTTGTTTTCATACGGGAGCACGGTACCAGTGGAGAAGAATATGGTATATTCTTTGTAGTTAGTGAAATATAACAGCAACTTACCCGAGGCTAAAGATACTTGTGAAGTATCGGAACTCTTGCGGCTGTGCACTGTAGTCAACGAGGGGCACTTCGCGTCCGCCTCGATCCGTCTGTTTTCCTCCTCCAGTTTGGCTAGCAACGCCCGGTCGGGCGTCGGAATTGTGTCAGTGGGAGCCTCGAGTATCCGGTAATCTGTGCACATTAGGGAAACAATTTATTCTTCACTTCCAGAATGATCGTCAGAAAAAAAAAACTAATGAAATAATTAGCCTTACTACGAAGTAAACATATATTAGAATCGCCAAACTATAATTGATCATGAAAATCCCAGTGTTACCGCCCTCAAGCCATTAATCAAGAATAAAAAAGTAACATAGCACAGTATACAAACAACGATTTGTTACAAACATTTTTTCACCAAATTTGTCTTTGTGCCATGTACTATGTTCCCGCCACTTTGCTTGCGCGAGTTCAGAATAAGAGTGTGGAACTCATCGTATTTGCGTTTACCTGTAACGAGCCCATCGCACGCAACATCTCGTGCTCAAGGGCTTTACCCGAACGTACTACGCTAATAATATGCGGTGTGCTAGTGTTAGATTCGCAGAATTGCTTGTTGGTACCCATTCTAGCTTGTTCGAATGTTTAATTTGTCATGTTTTTAGTAATTAGCCACCATAGACAATAGCGCCAAAGAAATTTTTATTAGAATACCAGTGAAAATTGAGCCCAAAAATACGATGAATTTTAGCCAACTGTCTTATAGGTACCTACTGTATTAGCTCGAAACCCACCCATCACCGGCCAGTTGCACCGAGCTATTTCCCTTATTAGAAGCTTAGTAAAAGTGCCATTGAGATACCGATATCGCGCCATGACGAACGGGATGGAGGGGCTTGACTGCTGCCAAAAGGACTAGCCCACATTAGATGAGGATAGAAGTCTGTGGAAAAGGGAGAGCGAAGCCTTTGGCCCACAGTGGGAAGTTGGGAACAATCACAGGCTAGATACAGACATAAATAGGCACAGATACAGGCAGATACAGATATAAGTTCATCCTGAATTGTCCACGTTACATAGAGGAGGTTTTGGTTCTACGAGTATTTCAGATTAAGATAATCAGCCTATACTGACAGACTTTAAATTTTTATCTTTTTGTATCGGGTATATTCACTTCACGAATAGTGATGTGCTGTAGGATCATATTTAGATGTTATTAACACTACGAGAAACGAATGGTGTCTTAACTAACAACCACATTATGAGAAATAATAATTAAGTTAAGTAAATTATTTAATAAATACGATAGATAAGTATATTACGGATAGTAATAAGTTATCATGGTTTCTTCACTACAGTAGGTAACTATATTGAAATAAAAAATATAAAAAAACGAACTACCTAATTAAAACCCACTGGACTACGGATGCCAGGATATAAAGCCAAGGAAATTAATTGTTCATCAAATTGTCCATATATCGAAACCACAACTGTCAATGTACGCTTTTATGATTTCTAACGTGACGATATTATCGTGGATGTCCACGGCATTACGATAACACGGGAAAATAAAATATATGTTAAACGTTATAACGTACACCATAGAAACGTGTACGATATTATCGTGCGAAAATATAGTTGAGCCGTTCACAGTTTACCTTGTTTTTATGTTTACATAATATATATATCGTATTATTTAAAAGAAAATACATAGGGATGTATTGTTCTACTTGTCGAGTCAAAGTTTGTCGCTATTATGTCTATCATTGCACTACATCTAATACTACAAAATACTACATTAAGAAAAGCGTTGGTATTCGTTGTTAATAAATTAGAAGTCAAGCAGCGTCAGCCATGTTAGTGTGTGACAAAAGAAATGATACGAAGATGACGTTTGGTGTGATAGAATGCAAGCTCAATATTTACAGTGCTCAAAGTGAATGTTAGTGTTAAACCAACAAACCGTCCAGAGATGATACAGGTGATTCTGTATTACTAGCGATCGGCGTTCCGGGAGTAGCGAGCGGTGCGGCGGGCGCTTCTCTGGCGTCAGCATCCACCTTCATGGTGACTCTATGCCATATAGAGCCCACCCCTCGCCCTTCGCCCCTGCTCACTGCGCGCTCCTCTCTGCACCAGATACGCGCGGTCACGCCATCAGCTCCACACACTCAACCCAAGGGCAACACGCCCTCGTATGAGGCACGGACAAGAGACTACGTACTCGGTACGATAACTTGGAAAGTTAAACTATAAGATTTTATTCTAATAGACCGAAACCAATCATTCCGTTCGTGCTAAGTTAAATAAATTTCGAATAGCATTCACCGCATTCTGATCTCAAGTGGCAATTACATCATAAATGACTAATGTTTTTATTTAAAACCATGATAGTCTAAGATATATTTTTTAATTGTTCAAATGTCAACCTGTATGATATGTGAACGTACGACGTGATGTATGTACCTGTATATATGAACACTAAACAGGGCTAAAGAGCTTAGTATAAAATATGTAAGCAACCCTTTTACAAAACGTTTGTACAAAAGCCAGCCGCAGCTCCACCACACATGCACAAACTGTTAATGGATGAAATATGATTAAAAGAAAATTCTAATCTGTCTGCGTTCACAACACTGCGTCACGCAAGATGCACTAGTAACTATTCGCCTTCCAGAAATGACTACACCGCGTTAAAATAAATAATAACGTACGAATGACCGGCGGAGTCGTAATGTTTTAAAGTTTTGTTTTGATGAAACCAGCAGCAGGTAGGTGAAAGTCGCGGTGATCCGCGCGCTCCGCGGTCATCCGCCCACTAAGCATGAAGGCCGCTCGCGTTCTTCACATCATAATAGAATAACGTGCCGGAGCCGCGAGCTACATGCGCGCCAAACGGACTCACGCAAAATTACTGCCGATATATTTAATTTGTTTAAAAAATGGTTTAAAGGAAATTAGGCAGGTCTTGGAACTATATTTCATACTGTACCTCATTGACTTGGAGTAACTTAGTTCTAATTAGGTACTCTAATAAATGTTCCGATGATATGTTATGGAAAATAAAACGCAAAATGCACATGTTCACACTGCTCAGAGTCACTCACCTTATCTACGATTGTTGAATATTACAATTTCATAGAACATGCTCAAGTGGGCGTCACAATTTAATCACACATCGAATAATCGTAAAAACTGAAATCAGAACACCGAGCGAGCTCGAATTCACGTTACGCACTCGGTGATATTATACGCTAGCCTGCGCTGGAACTGGATCGAGACGAAACGGTTTAACAGACGGACTACTAGACATCTACGATCAAGCAAACCGTGCACACGTGACACGACACATTTACGAGAAAATTCTGCGATGTACACACACCACAAGTTGGCGCGAGGGAAATTCATGGCATATGAAAAATAAATGTTTTGATTGTGTTGTAACACAATCCTATCGGCTAGATATCAACTGAATATTTAATAGCCTCAGTCGCACGGAAAAGGCGATAGCGCGAAAGAGAGATTGTGTTTGATATTAAAATGCACTAGGTTGTTAATCAAAAGAGATCATATCATGTGAGGTAATGAAAACTTAATTAGTTATTTGTATTTAATTAATTAGGCCATCCGGGCAGCGGCACATGACAACTTTCCAGAAGTCTTAGAAAATTCAAGGAGTAAAATTATTCCAGGTTTTGTTTCTTTGCTGTGGGTTACTTGTAGCCGAATATGTACTTCAATGAACCAGAAAGAACTAGAGTATGACCGTCAAAGGAGCATTTTTGTAAGCCAGAAGACTATCTTCAGACACGAAAATAAAACAATCACTGATAAATTAACTACAACGTAAAAATAAATCCTGAAATTGAAAAAGAGAGCCTTTTCTTATAATATAACAGAACATTATGCTAGCCATTAAGTGTTTTTTGGCCATTGGTATCTATAAAACTAAACAAAAGTGGACCCAGAAAAGTATCCTGAGGCAATCCATTGTCTTGAACTAACCACCTATTAAAATCTTAAAGAAGATTGCCTTTAAATCGTCCATTACTGAGCAGTTCTTGAAGAATTGAGGTAAACTTTGAAGTTGGTAACTCTCCATTGAAAATAAAACAATCTGAGGCTGTCGTATGCTGCCGTCAAGTTAAAAATACTGCACTCGTATTAACCGTGTAAACTCAATATCGAAATCACAGACAGACATACTACTAGACTATTCCGGCTTCGACCTCTTTTCGTGACAGTGAGTGAATAGCAAGTAAGACTAGAAGAGTGGATTGTAGATACATTTTTAGTGCTTCTATTATTAAACAATGAGTCTCTCCAATACTTATGATATACTACGTATGCTCAATGGTAGACAAGTATACATGCTCTTTTACCTTACACCAGTTGAAGTGTATGTGTGTGTGTATAAAAGAACTTAATAACTTCCGTTTCAATGATGATGATTGAGTGGTTACATTAATAGCAAATGTATATTTATGTGTGTCGGTATTGGATTCGGTAAGTATCCGTTTATGGATCCGTGGCTTATACAATATAGCTCTACATTCCTACATCGAACAATTTACTGTAGGTACAAAACAGACGAAAAAATATACTTGTGGTATGTAGACGACTACTACTTTTATTTCTAGCCGCTTTATGAAAATATTTTCAGGTGTTTCACGACCTGAATAAACATGCCGAAGTTGCATCCACAGAGTCTGCTCCTGTTAAATTATTCAAAGGCACGAGCGATTTGTGCTGCGCTATTTTCTGCCTCCAACGTTGCAGCCCCTTCCGACACCGCCAGTCGGACTATACTATTGATGTCTATAGCTTTTGAAGCTTTTTTGTTATAATACTATGCCTATTATGTTCGGTAACTGAATACAATTTGATACTCGTCAAATTTTTGTTTATAGAAGTGAAGAAGCACTCAGGGAGGCAGCCTAATGCTGTCTCGCCGTTGTTTGCTTTGTCGATAAACAAACAAATCAGGTTTCAGTGTTCTATAGAATTAATGGAGCTACGTATAAGAGCTAACCGTCATCGCTAGTTCGTATGACTAAGCGCGGATGATTTAATAACTGTAGCGCCGTGACAAATTTGACCTTAAGTTGAGTAATCTTGGCTTAAGGCAGGGTTAAAGAAGAACCTGTTTTACATTAGTCAGATTTTTTGTATTACCTACCAGTTGTTGAACCTGTATCTTCTTTTTATTCTTGTAAAAAATCATACGAAGACATTTACAAACGGCACACGCTTCGACATATCAATTGGTAACTAGGAAGGTAGTATTTTTATAATACTTCTGAAGGTTATGTTGTCGATAGTTTTTTATTACATACTTTGATTGTTCTGTTGCCGTGTTGTTCATTGTTTGGTAGAATTTTAAAGTTATGGTTTACTTTTCATAACTAGAACTAAAATGGGTACTTGACTGTGCGTGCTTCAAGCAGCATTTTGAAAAACGTGTAGCGCACACTTTAACTATACATATTGAATTAACCAATTGCATTAGAGGAAACTATCTTACCGCATTTAGATACGTGCAGTGATTGTATTTAAAAAATCAGCAAATTAAATCTTATTGCTTCACTTTGTTCTTTAAAGCTTACATTTTTAGGATTATAAAGTTCAAGTTTGAACGATAAGTAGACGTTGCTATACTTTAAAAAACAAACTGTATTTTCTTGCAAAATAATGTTTTGAAAGGTTTAATATTATTGCGAAAACTACCTTATTAATTTATGGTTATATAAATACCTGTAGTATGCCTAAATATGTGGGAAGAACACGTCTCGGCACCAACTGGCTCGAACATTAACTGAAAAAAGAAGTTGAGTCTTTGTTACAAATAAAAATAGTTTGTAAATCAAAGGTTTATTTAAGGCTCTGACGTTGTAACCATTTGTTAGAAAAATGAGATGGTATCAGTAATCCATTGTGTGTGCGTAGTACCTACGGCCAAAACTAAACCATCACATCGATTTGGTAATGACAGGGTTACCCTGGTACAGGGTGGAAATTTGAGGATCGATTAATCATTATCTGCCTAGCCATTTCCCAACTATGCTGGGGTCGGCTGCCTGTCTAACCGGATGCAGCTGAATACCAGCATTTTACATACAGTGACTGCCTATCTGACCTTTACAACCCAGTAACATTGAGAATCGATTGACATCTTAAAATAAAACGTACAATGGATGTTTTTCTATTTACACACATTTTTTAACTAGTAAATTTAATTAAGTTATATATTGTGTCTGTCTCGAAATTTAAAAATGCTTTTTTTATTTAGATAGTTTTTAGTGTAGTACCTAGTAGTTTTTAGTGTTGTAGTAGTTATAACGGCTAAGGTAGCTTAGCTGCTCGATGCCACATCTCAAATTACCGACCATTTAAAATGTTCTCAAATTACTATTAACAAATAAAAACAATGTGCAACTGTCGCAATATAACCTTTATTATTTCGTAAAGCAGCAAACAAACATGCACCATGCTTTGCTAAGAAATAAAATTCGCATAAGCAGAAAAAAAAACAATAAATAAGATAAAATAAATAATAAGTTAGTGTTTGTGCATTACAGGATTCGATACCTAAAAAGTGGAGTACTATTACAAGTTATAACTTTTGTATCGGCACTACTTACACCTATAAAAAAATTCTTATCGAATCATAGTTGACGTAATGTTCACTTGGAACTTAAATTTTAGAGGCGGCTCCATTCATTCATCAATTAGGTGTTTGATTTAATTACCTGTCCCTAGTTGATTAGAATGTTTTGTTGCCTGATCTTACCACGAGGCACTAGATTCATTTTTTTTAATGAAGAACTGTAGTACTAATGCCAGATTTAATGTTCTCATGAATTAACTTAGGTTGGAGTAGTAGAATAGACTATTAGCGTTAATATCGTTTAACCCTCGTGAAGGGCTCAGCAAGTAAAGTTACATTCAAATAAAGTACTTTACTGTTTTTATTTGACGACTAAGCCCAAGTACTTCTATTTAGGCCGCACAAAACCTCAATGAATAGAACGGCCGAACATATTACTGTGCATATTTCCTAGTTTACAACACAAACAAAAAACTAGTCGCGACCACGCCACGTGGGTAGGCAACCGTGACTCATGGCATAGCTGAGGCTCGCTTGTCAATTTAAAGCGTCGGCAATCGCTGATGGCAATATACCCGTTATGGGTTACTGAACACCTTCTATAATGTATATGTAGCAATTTTTTATGTACACGAACTATTTTTTTTTTATTTGAAACGTTTGCGAAGTCTCTTGTTATTTAAAAAGTTCTTTCAAATTGAAAATTGCCTTATCTTGTCACATAACGCACGTACATGAATGCAATATAGTGATGGTATTGGATAAGGGAATTTGTTACGTGATAGTTTAGGTCACGATTGCGAGGAGTACTCTAGACTCAACTCGAATGAGTCTTAACACCCCTTATCCCGTTTCGCTAAGCGGTGGCTCTCGACACACTTAATGCAATTTAAATGTTTAGTGCATCTGTACCGACAATCCTCGTGAGTTTTTCTCTGACGGCACGTATTGCAAGTTGCAACTGTTATTTGTACTCACGCAACCACAGGTTACTGTACACAGCGCAAAACGCGGAGACGACGCGGGCGCACGACACGTCGCAATACGAGGGGCGTTCAATAAAATGAGTGCGGAAGAATTCTTTAGGAAGGGAATTTTAAGTTTGGACAACATTTAAAGATACCTGTAACATACTCATCCTACACTTTTTATTGAATGCCGTAGTACCTACAATATTGCAACACTACAATACAAAGCGTATTAAACAGGTGTCGCAAAATGAAATTAACTCACATTTAAAGACAAACAAACTTTTTTTTCGCTCAAGGCTTTTTGCACAAATTAAACAAGGTATAATTATGTGAAATGGCGGCAGGTCACGGGAACCATTTGTGAGTCCCGAGTTTCCCTTGAAATTAAGCCGAAGATCTGTCCTGTATGGATCTGAATTTATTTAAGTTTATCATTTCAAGATGTACTAGGTGTAGTCAATTTCACTAAGGTGATCACGCACAATAAGTGCAGGAATCTCTTTAATAAATTTTTATGAATGTCATAAATATGCTGCATAAACAAGGTAAAACAAAGGCTTAAAAAAAAAGTGATAAACAAAAACATGCAAAGCTAAGTACTTAAAAAAAAAGGAAAAGGTGCTATTGGACGAATAAATTATTGCTAAACTATAAATGAGAATAGTATTGTAATATCCGGCTGTGCACAAGGTTCAAGCCAAACTCATAACATATTAAAATGTGATACTTATAGTAATCAACATAGTCGCTTTGCTATGCATTGCAATTATTTTAACAATATTTTTATTGCATTTCTCATTTTTATATTATTATTTTGACAAATATAATTTTTGTTTTAAATATTATAATGTAGTAATGGTAATTCTGTGATTTATGATATTTGAGTGGTTAATGATAAAGATAAACTCCCCATTGTACACTTTTTAGTTTCTTAATTATTCAATAACAGTTACTTTGTAAATTTTCACTTGTTTATGTGGTGAAAGTTAGCATGAAATAGTTTTGTTAAGTGCTATTATTTCCTTTTCATGAGCATAATCATTTTAGCCAAAAGATGTCCACAGCTGACCCCCAAGTACCGCCACTTGGCGGTTCTGTGCTTCCTGCATCCAGCAAATTCCCAAAGAATTGCTACCCAGGAGTGGCACATTGCTCGCAGAACAAATGGCAAATGGAGCCCAAAGGTTCTGGAGTGGTGACCGCATACCTAAAAATGTAGTGCTTGTAGGCCTCCCCCCAATAAGTGACTTGTAAATTTCATTTTAATTGAAAATAATTGAGGTCAGTCAATAAATACAATTCATGAAAGAATTGAAGAAATATCATGTTATTTTTCATGATTGTATTACTTTGCACCAACATGAGTATTCCTAAATTTAATGTTTATTACACAAAATGTTTTTTTTTTTTTTTTTGCACGTATTAACTTTAACAACTAATCTTTAACAACTCGATTTCGCTTAATTTTATTACAATGAAAATATAGGAAATATTTTAAAACTTGGTCCATAATGATTTAACTATCACTTTTCAAGGCCTAACATAAAGTGTAGGTACATAGAATAACAATAGTCAACACAATTTAAAAGAATGTTATATGCCAATAATAGTAAGGAAATAAATAACAAAAACTAGCATTGGTCTATAAATTGATGATCATGACTATTGATTTTTACCCTGTAAGTTAACTATTATTTTTTTTAATGGTTTTTTCTAATTGAATATTAGTATAGTTGTAACTGAAGATGCATGGAAATTAAAATGTTGAAGCAACATTTTTGAAGCATCTGATATAGAACAACTGTATTTGAAATGTATTTTATAGAATATTCAAATCTATGATCTATTAAACACTGGTATACTTCTGGTTCCAGTTATATCGAAAGCTGACCTCAATTTAGTTGGGCAAAGGCATATGATTATTATGATGATGATTTAAGGAGTATTAATTATTAAAACAATGTAGAGACTAACCAATATCAGAGAAATGAGTATTTGTTTTCTTTGCATTTTGGTCCCTTTTTTTTTTTTTTTTTTAAGGCTGGGAAATCATCCAATGACTGCTCCCGCTCTGGGTGGAGCGGAAGGGAGTGTCAGACTCTTACTGACTAAAACCCATCCATGTTCCTTCCGTAGCCCTTTATGTTCCGGGGTAGCGGTAACCCTTTCTGACAATCCCGCTTACCCGGCAGGCTTGGGCATTTTGGTCCCTGTCATATTTACTGTGTATTTATGTAGATTGTTAATAAAGATTTTTTTTTTCATTAAACAGGTTTTGGTGTTTGTGCAGTCCAGCAGAAACTATTTTGTGTTTGATATGACCCATTAAATTTTAATAAACTCAGTAATCTGTCAAAACTCAGTTTACTGACAAAGACAGCATCACACTGAACAGTAACTGAGTTCTGTTTGAGTTTCAGCAGTAGTATAGTATTTCCAGAAATTCATTTCAAGAAACAACAACCGCATTTCTTATGTTTTATAGACTTATAAATCGAAAAATATTAGAATTAAAACTAGAACTTCAAATAATTTATGTTGGTTTTTTTTTGTCAGAGTCCCAGCCTCATTACTGACGCATTCCAACATTCCGCAAATTGTAACCAACTTTACAGGCAAACGGCATCATGAATATATTTGAAAGGTTTTTGCACTAATTCATTTCGTTACTTTCGCAAGAATTTGAGGCGCTTGTACAATGGTATTGATTTGAAACGAAACCCAGCTAATTAATATTAAAATAATGAAATTGGAGTACTTACATGTCACGGCTAATATTCCTATTGGCAAGAACTACCAGTGGCTACAATATTGTTTGTAGGGATATATTTTGATTTTAAATTATGAAAATAAATATCGGAACCGCCCAGCTGGCAAATTTTAAATCACAGATTAAAAATATTAATTTGACAATAAATTGGCTACGTTCAAGAATGAATCTGTCATCGATAAACTAATTAATTATCTTAAAAATAATATTGAAGCTATCTAATTAATAGTTATTCATAATAAAGTGATAAAACAAGACAAAATCTGCTGATTCATAACGGATTGAGCTTATTTGAAAAATATCAAACACAAAAACCATTCTAGCAAGGATCGACTAAACTAATACGTTATTTTAATTTTTCAACATTTAATACGGAATTAGACGAATGGATGAAAGATAAAAATAGGAAATCCAGTAGAAGTATTGGGCATGGTACTAAAATCACATTAATCACATGATTTACATTTTAGGGTTGGCAACCCTGTGACCAATGACGCTAAAATGACAATGCCAGTGTCAGTCAGCGGACTTGTACCAGTGTGTGATTTTTATTTCAAAGTCATTGTGACATTTACAGATTTGACATTTATTTCGACGTTTTGATATTGCATTAACATCATAAACAATATTTTTGTTTTTATTTCATTGAACTGCTGCTAAAATTATAACAAAATGTCAAAGTATTTAATTGAAACGAAAATTTCAACCACATTTAAAATAATGATATTAGATAGAAATAAATAAGTAACGGCTGGGTGCGTTTTGTTTCTTTTGAAACATTTTTTACTTTTTTAGAACAGGCGTATAGAGAGTAGCTTAATAAATAAGTTTCCTAATAAGGTACTACATCACATTAGCGTTTAAAAATCTTCTGAATTTATAAATATAAATATTATACATAGTAATAATATTAACCAGAAACAATAGACGATACTATTGATCAGTATCACAGATGTCTATTGTCTAGTTGCTCAAGGGCGCCAAATTCAACTTCCGACTGCTAATGCATGCTTTAATTTTCTTTCAAACCATTTATTTTTTCAATTAGAAATTGTTATGTTATTTACTGTTGACATTTAAAATTTATAATTTTTTGATAAATTCAAGATAAATTACCTAATGGTATTTGCTTGACTATCTAAAGTAATAACAACTATTGTGACACGGTGGAGTAGAGTGAGGCCGATTATAGTAGTTTGGTGCTATTCACAAAAATAATGTAAATAAAGACTAAAGTATAAAAATTAAGAAATATGCAGTTTTTGGATTATGATATAGGTAAAGTTAAAACTTCACCGTAAATAGGCATAATGCCCTAGCCAATAATTATTGCTAAATGGCTGGCTTTACATGGGATATTAGCTTAGAATGAGTTTAGTCGTGCGACTAGTCGTGAAAGGTCCCTTATAAGTACCTATAAGGTAATATTATGTGTAATAACAATTATTCTCCTTACACCTTCGGTATATTTGGGCGTGATGTATTGTTATCTACTCCCTACATAATATCGAGCACCTTGTACACCGTAGGACGCTGAATCCTTTTCTATGTGGGCACAAAATGAGTAGGTAGGTCTGAGTAGGTACCCATTATGTCAATAAACGGAGTACCTACTTAGGTGTGGAAACCGTAAAAGCTTACTTCAAACGACACTTTCTAACTAAGATTATGGCAAAAATAGAGATCTAATTTGATTTATTTTCCAATGGTGGTGGGACTTCGGTCCACAATACTTTCAGAATGTAATCCGCTTTGCACAGCACCGTTCAATACGGAGGATGGGTAAATAGATATTTATGTGATGTTTCTAAAGATTTTATTATTATTACTTAAGCCCGAGGTTGCGCCAGCAGACACCTAACAAGCGGAAAGTGGGAAGAATAGAAGCTTGTGAAAATGTGTGGGCCCCACACACACAATGTATTTTGTACTAATTATTACCTATACTTGTAATACTCACTTTCTCTGGTCTATCTTTCTTTCACTGAGCAGGTAGCTCAGAGAAAGAAAGATAGACATACCTATAAACAACCATTGAAAATTGAAATATTGTTTTTTTGTACGTACCGTATATACTTTCATAACAATGCATTTAATAATAAGCTGTTATTTTGCCGTTATAAATAGACACTAGAATTTTTTTAAAGTATTTGTAAAGATTGTATAAAGAAGCGGTTGGTAAACCTTTCTAAATAAATAAATACTTAAATGTAATAATATGTTTATTTCTGTACATAACACGATAACAACAAATGCCTAGTGTGGGGTCACCGCCCTAACCGCCCTATGTTTTATTGTAAGATTGTTTATATATAAATAAACAAATTTGAAATTTTGGGCAGATGGTGCCCGGCATTTCTTAGCTTACTCTTGTTTAGACATGCTGCAAGAAGAAATGCAGTGGTTGAGGCGTCTTTTGAACTCCAAATATTTTATATTAAGTTAAGTGAAACTAAGAATGCAGGACGATATCTAGAAGGACCTTTTGAAGGCACTTTGCAGCTTTAAGCTGACTTGTTCCGGTAGACGGCTTGCAAGGATCAGTCATCGTGTAGCTCCACCAAATTTCGGGGAGCTCGAGGACCCGTTTCACGAGGCTTTCAGATTTGAAGAACATTTGCGTAGCCAACAAAACTAGGTACTCTAAAACGCCAGACACTTAAATAAAATTAAGTCAGCTAGTATTTTATATTGTACCTCGCATCATCCATCTACCTAGCCTTTTCCCAACTATGTTGGGGTCGGCTCCCAGTCTAACCGGATGCAGCTCAATACCAGTATTTTACATGGAGCGATTGCCTATATGACCTCGACAACCCAGTAACTGAGCAATACGATACCCCTTGGTAAGACTGGCTGTCAGATTTTAGGGCTTCTGACGACCCGTAACGACTGTCAAAGATGCACAAATGACAGCCACGGAGGAGTCTCGGTATGTAAAGAAGGTCACCCATCCACGGCCTACACCGGCAAGCATAGCTTAACCTGGTGGATCGACCTGTGCGGCTGTTAGTACTTAGCCACGAGCTCCTCCTCTAGGTTCAATTTATGTAGAGAACGTATTTTAACTCTTTGGAGTAATATGAGTGGTTGCGCTCATGACATTGTCCAGTCATGGCCCTTGCATGACATTCCAATGTATATCTAGAAAACAAATATGTTGTCTACGCATCGCGGGCACTTGTGTTCTATTCGCAACGTGACCGGGGTGTTAAGTTCAAAATGCCGCCAGTGCACTGTCAGGGCGGTCGTCTTTATTGTCGATGTTAATCAATCAAATAACTACGATGCAGTTTGTAGGAGGTAAAGTTTAGTTTAATGTGCCGCACGGTGCCACAACATAGGTAGGTAGTTAGTATAGACAGAGAAGATATTTTTTAAGCAATTGGCACCCTATGACAAAGGCCATTTTATAGTCACTTCATACAACTGTCAAAGAATGACAGTTGTGTTATGAATGTAGGTACAGAGGCCAGCAATGATGAATGAAAATTTGACAATTAGATTTGATAGATTTTCAACTTTGTCACAAAAGTATAGGCTTCATGTTCAATTGGGAATATTAGACAGTTGGGATAGCATGATGTTCTGGCGTCTGTAGATACTTACGGATAATTTGAGTTAGTTGTCGATTTGTTAAAGCCCTAGTTAGTCCAGACTAAAGACATAATAAAAGTTAAAGACATCCTAATATAAAAAACTTAACGGAGTATGTTTAGTAGGTACCTACTCGGGCAAGTTTGTGTCCTAGAAAATGTAATTGAGCATAAATCTATCCAATTCTATCTACACTACATAGTATAAAACAAAGGCGCTTTCTCTGTCCCAATATCCCTATGTATGCTTAAATCTTTAAAACTACGCAACGGATATTGATGCGGTTTTTTTTAAATAAATAGAGTGATTCAAGAGAAAGGTTTATTTATGTGTATAATTTGTCGACATATGTTGCGGGCGAAGCCGCGGGCGGAAGCTAGTTATTTATAAAATTCTCGTGTTACTATCTATTTTTCATTCCCCTTTGTGATTAGGACCTATCCTACCGGATAGGTAGGGTAGGTAGGGTAGGTAGGGTAGGTAGGGTAGGTAGGGTAGGTAGGGTAGGTAGGGTAGGTAGGGTAGGTAGGGTAGGTAGGGTAGGTAGGGTAGGTAGGGTAGGTAGGGTAGGTAGGGTAGGTAGGGTAGGTAGGGTAGGTAGGGTAGGTAGGGTAGGTAGGGTAGGTAGGGTAGGTAGGGTAGGTAGGGTAGGTAGGGTAGGTAGGGTAGGTAGGGTAGGTAGGGTAGGTAGGGTAGGTAGGGTAGGTAGGGTAGGTAGGGTAGGTAGGGTAGGTAGGGTAGGTAGGGTAGGTAGGGTAGGTAGGGTAGGTAGGGAAGGTAGGCTAGGTAGGCTAGGTAGGGTAGGTAGGGTAGGTAGGGTAGGTAGGGTAGGTAGGGTAGGTAGGGTAGGTAGGGTAGGTAGGGTAGGTAGGGTAGGTAGGGTAGGTAGGGTAGGTAGGGTAGGTAGGGTAGGTAGGGTAGGTAGGGTAGGTAGGGTAGGTAGGGTAGGTAGGGTAGGTAGGGTAGGTAGGGTAGGTAGGGTAGGTAGGGTAGGTAGGGTAGGTAGGGTAGGTAGGGTAGGTAGGGTAGGTAGGGTAGGTAGGGTAGGTAGGGTAGGTAGGGTAGGTAGGGTAGGTAGGGTAGGTAGGGTAGGTAGGGTAGGTAGGGTAGGTAGGGTAGGTAGGGTAGGTAGGGTAGGTAGGGTAGGTAGGGTAGGTAGGGTAGGTAGGGTAGGTAGGGTAGGTAGGGTAGGTAGGGTAGGTAGGTTAGGTAGGGTAGGTAGGTAGGGCAGGTATCATAATTAAGACAGGACAACGTATGTCGGGTCAGCTAGTAATCTTATATTGACGAAATAAAAATTGAATTACTTAGACACGTTCTAATAAATCCCTTATACAAGCCATAATTTGGCACATAGGCTGCGAATAATATGACAATTGGTTTTACTGGATTTGAGTGTATCTCTCTGACATGCGGGCTTGCATTTTTAACTGCCGATAGTGTCATTGCAATGTATTGACTTCGTTGTTGAATGATGTGTAAATAAAAAAACAGTCAACAGCGAGTCGACTCGCGCACAGAGGGTTTCGTACCATTGTTGATGATTTCAGAATAATTGTGATATTTAGGGAAATTGTTTTATTTTGCCTGTATTCTTTACACAAACTTCTATTATGTAAGTACACAGAAAAAGAACTGATTTTCTCTATGCAAACTTCGGGGATTTTTTTTACATTTTCCTTCAAGTCGAAAATCATGCAGCCGTAAAAAAAATGTTTAAGAATGTGCAACCAACGTTCTTTCATATAATACCCCACATGCTCTTGACGAATTCAATTTATTTTTTATTTGCAAAGTATACTAATAAGTAGTTCTTCAGTTATGTATCTGTGACAGACGGACAGGCACAATCGTACTATAAGGGTTCCTTTTTCATGATTTAAGTCCAGAACCCTAAAAATATGTTGCAAACAAACCCAGTTTAAGTTATTTGTACAGTCCGTGTAAATCTGTAACACGTCTCAATGTAGAAATAGAATAATTAATATATGACCTACTTTTATTTTTTTAAAGTCCTTCAGAGCGCTCCATATCTTGACTACCTTCTTGCTAACATTTTCAATAGAGAAATAGATATAGAAGAGTAGATAGGTACGGCACGATGGGAAGAAACTGCAAATGCACTTACTAATGACATCAAAATTGAATCTTACCTTATCGCAAGCCAGTGCCTCTCGCCTCTCAGACGGTAGACAATGACGTTACCTTAGCATTATATATTATTATAGTTATGACAACGCTGCGTATATTACATTAATTGGTGTGGTAGGTAATCCGTAATTATGTTTGTTGCACTGAGCAGCGCAGCGGCCTTATATAGCTCAGATAGACTAACTGTATAGTCAGTAATCAATGTAAGTAGTCTGAGTAAGCTGCCTATATGGGTTTACAGAACCGATTGAATGCAGGATACAGGATGAGATACCTTCAGCGGGATTGTCCGAAAGGGGTACCGCTATCCCGGAACATAAAGGGCTAAGGAAGGAACATGAATGGGTTTTAGTCAGTAAGAACCTTACACTCCCTCCTGCGAGGGGTCTTAATTGATGATTTCCCATCCTAAAAAAAAGGGTAAGATACCTTCTAGTTACATACAGGTTTAAATTATATTATTAGCTGGCCTAACTGGTAAATTATGAGTTGGGCAAATATTTTTTGGATTATCGTTGATGGCCCATGAGGTCGGAAAGTTCTGGAATGGCGACCGCGTAACGACGATGTAGCGGTGGAAGGTCTCCCACAGGCTGGACCGATGACCTTGTAAAGGCCGCAGGTATCCGCCGGATATGAGAAGCACAGAACCGAACGATGTTACGGTACCCCATGTACCGTAACTTCGTTCAGGCTTAATCCCACCAGTGAACATGCTTCGGTTGAAATAATGATTAAGATGATGGGTTTCGCTAGCAAATTTAATTTGGTATTCGGTTTAATTGATCGTTGTAAATCAGCATTTAGGGCATGATAAATTAAAGAAATCCCATATTCGAACAATCATATTTATTAGAGGTTTATTGTAAGGTACTAAAAAAAAATATAATTGACACAGGTAATCAGATACAACCTAGGATGAATCTATATATATAAAAGAAAGTCGGGTTTGTTCCCTCCATTATAAGAGTGAACCCTACCTACCTACCCTACCTACCTACTCTACGTACCTACCTACCCTACCTAAAAATCCAACGAAACAAAAACCATGAAAAATGGTCCAGCAGATCTCGAGTTATAATGGAGGGAACAAACCCGACTTTCTTTTATATATATACCTATAGCTAGGTAGGTAAGGTAGGTAGGCAGGTAGGTAGGTAGGTAGGGTAGGTATCACAGTTAAGACAGGACAAGGTCTGTCGGGTCAGCTAGTAGTTACATAAAATCAAGTATCTTAATCTAATTTTAAATTACAATAATCTCATTAGAAAATTACAACTATACTGTAATAGAGCGCGGCGCTTTGGAAATTTAGTATGTATAAACTTGTTTCCGTGTTTTGAATTTATCCGGCAGTATGTTTGGTTCGATAAGAACTTAACTGAATATTATTCGGTATTCAGTTATCCAGCAAAAGCACTGTTCGGCGCATCCCTAATTATTATTGTCTGTACCGGGATGGCTGACAGCCACTTGGCTTCATGTACGACGACAGGATCATTTTCCACATACTGTCAAAAGCAAATTAGCGAAACAATAATTGCATATGCTTACGTTCAGACAGATCAATCGGGTGAAATACCCCGATTGATGTCTCCCCGCCTGCATGAACATACCTGTACCAGTAGCTTTCACGATTCGTGTATTCAATCACAGGATCTCAAAGGCCGCTGTGGGAAGCTCGCTTGAAGTTGCCTTGCAGCACCGGGCCACTGCTTAATACACTTTTGTCATGGCGTCAAAGTATTTTACAAAGAGGATAAAATCCTTTCAGTTCTTTGTTGCTTACAGTTCGGTGAGCAATAGGTATGTCCGTATAGAACTGAGAGCGAATGAAAGCCGAGACTACGATTTTATGAAAGGTTTTTAAAATACGATCCCAATTTTGTTATAATTTGTATCGAATCTACCAAATCAACAATTCTAATCCCCCGCTCATTAAGGTGTCCGGATTGTAATAGCAATTACAATGTCTTCTGCTAATCACCTGATTCTCGTCCCCATAAAAGCCGATTTATGTGTTAATTAAAGATTTTATTTTATCGTGTTCCTGAAGTAATTTCGGATTTAATGTTAATTGGGAGCCTGACTTATATTATTGTGTATCAATAAATAGGAGGAAAAAGAATTGTCGAAATTCGAAAATATTATCATATATGAGAATTGTAAATTGTAAAACAAAATATAACATCACGCCTTCCACGAGGGGTAATGCAGAGGTGAAGGTACCCATAGTATGTGCACCCACATTTCGCCAGCTACATTGAAGTCTCATATATAAAATAATCTAATGGTGTCTAATTCTTTTTTTTTTAATATAAGCCTAAGTTACCACTTATTACATCAGCTATCGGTGAGTGAATGCCCGTCAATATTGGCCCAGTCTTTGGTAGATAGCAGGAACAAAAAGACACAGACATACAGACAAAATTGTAAATAAAGATTTTTTCTTTTAAGTACCGCATATCCTTTCAAATTACAAACAGACACTTCAATTTTAGTTATTTGTGTAGAATTTTAGATAACTGTAACCAAAGAAACAAAACCAGTACCTACCTGCATGACTTTATGGTACTTATATACTTTTTAAATTAAGAACTACAATCATGCGGTCTCCACTAATCTTTTATACTGACACAAGTGTTCTAAAAATACAAAAAGGATTTAAGCAAAGCATTATCAGCCTATATTGTTCGCACTGCTGGGAGTGGAAGTTTCCTGTAATCTACCACGCGGGCCCAGTGCCGGTTGAAAGTTGCCACAAAAAAATACAAATAAAATGTAGAAAATCAACAATCTATTAAATACAGATACATATATTCTCGACGGCAATTGTAAAAGTCCTCTTCGGCTTTTCGTGGTGGTTTTTAAAATTTTATATAGTAAAGGTAGATAGATGTATAGAACACAAACTCTGGTAGTAACAAAAGTACAGTCGAATGAACGCGTGCTTATCGTCGCGCCGAGAGCGAAGTTCGCACCTAAACTCTGATTTATATTCACTCGACGAACTGGCACCAGTTTCTGCACCTCAGCTGGCACTCATTCCAGCCAGGGCTGCCAGGCACCACGACACTATTACTTTATTAACTACTCAAGGGATTTCAATAAAAAAACTAGCTAAGTTCGAATCGGACTAGTGCACGAAGGGTTGCGCACCATCACTACATAGTATAAAACAAAGTCGCTTTCTCTGTCCCTATATCCCTATGTAGGTATGCTTAAATATTTAAAACTACGCAACGGATTTTGATGCGGTTTTTTTAGTAGATAGAGTGATTGAAGAGGAAGGTTTATGTGTATAATTTGTCGTCATATTATGCGGGCGAAATCGCGGGCGGAAGCTAGTATCTATAAAAACGGCAAAAAAATCACGTTTGTTGTATGTGAGCCCCTTAAATATTTATTTGATTCCATATTTTTTTTTGCATTTGTTGTTACAGCCTATGAAAATTTCAACTGTGTTACTATCAAGCAAAGGTTCATGCCATACAGCCTGGTGAGTTGGTGACGGACGGTCGGACGGACAGCGGAGTCTTAGTAATAGGGTCCCGTTTTACCCTTTGGACATGGAACCCTAAAAAGTATTTCACATTCCTTAGGTTCTTACCTAATCAAGAACTAGCGTAGACCCAAGACTCGATATTTTAGTAAAAAAAAACGAAGTAGAGCAGTCTCTTTGATATGCAGACCGCGGACTCCTTTACCTATATTAAGAATTTTAATAAAGCTTTTGTAAAAGATTTTTTTTTCAAATAATATTGAAAATGGTTAGCCATAGTGTTAACATTTGTAATAAGATGAATTGTTTCACGTGCATGTGCATCTGTAGGCTTTGAACGTTCTTAAATTTGAAAATACTCGCTTCGCACAAAATATTAATTCAATCATACCTTTATCTGATTGTTCTTGCCGTATGCAAACAAAAATGCTATAGCATAGATTTAATTTTCGATTCAAAAGTCTCTATAATTTACCTTATGTTTACCTACTTTACTTTACTATGTATGTATAACTTTAGGAGAGAACCAGACCCATGGTCTTCTGCATTAATTTTTCCTCTTGGTATTGCCATAATTGTGCAGCAAAAAAAAATCCTGTTAGCTATATTGTTCTTCACGTTTTTGTCTGTTCACGAAAAAAAAAATCAGATTTTTTTATTTTGTAACTAGTAGCGCATAATATCTAGTCTAAATGCCCAAATATGCTGTAAACTTGATACCTAAACAAAAAATAAAATTCTACTCGGTTTGAAACCCGCGAAATACGCGGCAGCAGATAGAGATATCAAATGCAACCAAATAGGTTATATTAAATGCATTTTGGCGGTAAAAAACGGGCGCGGAAAACGTTTTGCCGCGGGTGCATTGCTTGGGCTGGACACAACAACTGTTCAATTTTGTGGCAGCATTAAAAAACCCTTTGTCGAGTATGTATGCTGCACTTCATTGAAATTGAAGTAAAGGAATGCACAATATACAAAGTTATAGGCTCGGCACAAAGGAGCCACCGGCCACAACCACTGGTGGTTGGTTATTGTTGGAGTGTTGAGTATAGCTGTAGCAGATGGCCGCCACCGGCCATACAGCATAGTTATCCTTTAATGTTTCCTCTGCTGGGAAAGATCAGCGGCAACGGTCGTCAGCATTTTGCGAGCGACGGCTACCGCCGACACGTATCGCAGCTGTAACTCTGCGGTTGGTAAAATACCGCTCGTGTGTGCTGCTCTGAATTAGCCCGTATATTCAGTTTATAAATGTCATTCTTTGACAATTGTTTCAAATGTCTATAACACGGTAAATTGATGTTGGGTGGCAAATTGCTTAACAAATATTTTCCCTGATTGTAGGTATATATTTCAATGTACAAATACAGTGACTGTGTATACTCGCAATATAATAATTTAATATAGTCAACTATAAAGACAATTTCGTCACCCCTAACTAATCTGAAGTGTTGATTCATCATTATCTAATTCCTTACGGCATTGAGGCTAGAAAATGTTGATTTATCAAGTCTAAATGTAGACTAGCTTTAACGTATGACTGTAAAAGCTAATTAAAAACAAACAGTTTTGTCTAATACAAACCAAATTAGATTCTAGCAGGTAATTAGGTACATTCATATCGAAATCAATTGGTGTTTTTGTTTTTTCAACTTTTTTTAAATTGGTTATTCTCATATACCTACAAGACGAAATTTTCAAGTGGGAGTGGATGGCCATTGCCGAAACTATGAAGAATAATAAAAATCGAAAGTAGGTATTCAAAGGAGTCGCGGAAGCCGCGCGGTAACTAAAACTGCATCATTGGATTTTTAATCGACGAAAAAACGGAGGAGGTTCTCAAGTAGACGAGTGTTGTTGTGTGTTGCGCTCGGCAGCAAAGCTTTTCTGCGTCTCGTACTTTTGAAACCTTCGTTACGCTCAAGATTCTATATTTGAACCACTCGCTTCGCTCATGGTTCAACCCTAGAATCCTTCGCTTACTCAGGTTTCAATAGAAGTACTCGCGCCAAAAATCAACTTTCCAGCCTTGCATAACAAATAACTATTAATACATATTTATTTTTGCCAAGCAAAGGATTAAATAACATATGTAACATATGTATTTATTTTATTTAAAAAAATAAACTTAAATTACTACACAATTGGGTATTTGACAGGGTAGTATTTTTATGGCATATTCAAATGTGACGTCACAGATTTTTTTAATCAAATGGAATATCTACTTATTAACATTAATTCCAATTTTACTATTATATCCTCGCAAAATATTTAATTTCTGTACTGTGATGGAAGTTTTTATTATATTTTATTTTAGACCGTGTCATGCATTTTCAGAGAAAATTACTAAATAGAAAGGTTCGAATTTTAAAAACTCTTTCCACGCTAGAGAGCAAAAAGCGATTTTCGGCTCAGATTTCGAATGACAAACAGACTCTTTCCGAGCTTGTGAGGTGAAAATTAAATTAGTTAGTTATTTGTATTAAATTAGTTTTTTTCTTTCATTCTCCTTAGAGGACAAGTAGGATATAAAACAAAATACAGGGTATTTAATTTTTGAGATGTAACTCCTAAGATACATTGCCAAGTATCTGTTATTTTCTTCACATGAGTCAATGTATCTGAGACGCTCGAACAAAATAAAACTCAACAACACCTGTTTTCTTGCACCTAGCAGTTTCCTCGCTGTAGTGAGGTGAAAAATTGTGTGTTGCGCTCGGCAGCAAAGCTTTTCTGCGTCTCGTACCTTTGAAACCTTCGTTTCGCTCAGGATTCTATATTTGAACCACTCGCTTCGCTCATGGTTCAATCCTAGAATCCTTCGCTTACTCAGGTTTCAATAGAAGTACTCGCGCCAAAAATCAACTTTCCAGCCTTGCATAACAAATAACTAATAATGTACGCAAAACTTTTTACTGAGTAAGTAGTCCGATTTTGGTGTTTTTTTATTGGATAGGGGTTTTTGTTTTTTTTTTATTTATTACCTCGAAGTTGGTCCTATATCAATTCGGAAAGAAGTATTACGCTAAGGGTGGGAAAAAAGGGGTTATTTATTGTTCACACACAGATTATAATGAGTTGTAAACAAAAAAATACAATAAGCAGTAAGTAGTAATAGTCTAAGTAATCAAAAATGAAGCATGTAAAACTTTTTAACAAAAATAACAAGAAATAATCACGGCACACAACAAAGCTTGATCTGCATCGTTACAATAGTATTTAATTAAACCTTTACCTGCAGGCCAGGCTATCCCAACTAATATTATAAATTTATGCGAAAATGAGTTTGTTTGTAACGCTTTCACGCTAGAATGGCTGAATGGATAGATTTGCATACTCTATCAATGAAAATGTATAAAGCCGTTGTCATAATGAATTTTTCGACGAACCATGTTTGAACAATCGCAAAAACATTCGCTTTAATTTGGGAAGCTTTTGTTTAAGTGGCTATGGTGTTGGAGAATTCGGCCGGAAGGACATGTGAATAAATTTTGTGAGGAATTAAATATTACCAGAAAAAAGTTTTATTGGTTTTTAAAACTTTATTAATCGTTTTGATTGATGTTCATGAGGTTTGTAATTGGAATCCAAGGTCACTTAAGCTTCGGTTTATGAACAAAATAGGTAGGCATTCTAAAAGAAAATAAGTGTCATCTTTGGTTTACATATTTAAAAACATAGAGACATGAATTATAGCGTTTTGACAAAAATGCGTAAAATTAGATCCTTTGTGTGACGTATCACCAGGCTCTCAGCTCTAAATTAATGTAATCAACCATACAATGGTCATTTTCGAAACATTATAAAAAATATTTATTAAACAACATGTTTAAAAAAAATAAACCAATAAAGTGTCATATGTAATGAGTTCCATGACACATGTTACATGATGATCAATGAGAGATTAAAATAATAAGTGCCATTTATTTGTTTGTGATTACAAAATGACTTTACCCACAATCCTAAATGATTTAAGTAATTATGTACTGGCGATTTTCTTTGTGACTGTTAAAAATAAACCTTCGACGTTCTTTTTGGCCGATCGGATACGAAATGTACGGTCGCTAGCACAACAAGATACCACAAACTGACAAATTTTCTTAATCAATTATGAACTTAAAAGTCAACGTGTTAAGGTTTAAAATCATTTAGGAACATTTGAAAGTTTGGTATAACTTGATGCGCTTGCGACCGTGCGTTCATTCTTCATTCATTTATTAGGCATTTCGTTCGTTATCGTTCGTACGGCGTTCTTTTGCCACGCCGCGCGTGATGTGTCATAAAAGTGTGTTGCTCATTAAAATTGGGCTTGTTTATTCTAGGACACTGAAACTGCGTATTGCATAATTGTCAGTGCCCACGGGGTTTTAATAATTGCTACAGGACAACAAATTAAATTCTCTTTGACTCTTCAAAAGCCACAGATAAAGGTTTAATGTTTTTCTATTCGTATTACCGCGTAAATCGTAATTAACCTTTTAATCGCCGGACTACATATCAGTTGTCGTGCCCCCAGCGCCCAACTCATTATAAAAAACTTTATTTCGGACGATTAAGGTCTTGCAATTACATAAAAAACGAAACCGAACATAGATTCTCAGTCGTATAAACACGACACAGGCGGCACGGGCACGTATACATTTGTCGTATTAATCCGACCGGGATGGTTAAAAGGTTAAGGGGCAGGCATCGTTCAATTAAATTCCGGAACGTAGGTAACTTTTTACATTAACAGCTGATTATTCTGTGCAATTTAATAATTTCCCCTAAATTCCATTATATTCTTTCACTTCCAGCTGAGTGTCAAATAAATTGAAATTCTTTGCTTTGTAATTGCTTAGATATTTTTACACTTCATTGAAGAAGGTTCGGGATTTCCCACCAACTGGCTCATTTTGAGCAGTGATACAGAAACTAGAAGGATTTGTTTATGAAAATGTATTTTTCTTTTTTATTCTATGATTTTATGATCTACACGGACAGCAACAATGTCATAATTAAGGAAGAGGTCAAATGTATGAAAAACAAACCGCCCAAGTGCGTGGCGGACCACGCACAATGGAAGGTCCCGTAGAACTTGGGATGAAATTATCCCAAAAAACAATTTAGCAATTTATTAAAAAACGTGGATATGATACGAGACGGTCTTTTTTTAATTTAATAAAAGTAAAACTTTGTAGTGAAATGAAAATGTTTATCTATAAATATAGAAACTGTAGTGGAGTCAAAAATATACATTGAATTTAAAAAAATAGAAAGTAATTGCTACGGGGTTTGCAGTGAACAATTTTTTAAAATTATTGTCTGTTGTTATTTTTGTTTGTCAGAATGTATTGTTCTAACATCACACAAGTTTTACAAGCAGTGATAATCTAGCGGTGTGACCGACGGACTGCAAATTCTTAGATCTTTTCGGATAAATTAATGTGCGTATTGTATCACTTGCTTAAAAAACGGTGAAGGAAAATGTCATAAGGAAACCAACACTCTTTTTTTTGAGGGTGGTATATCATCAAATGACGTCTCACGCTCTGGGTGGAACGGAAGGGAGTGTCAGACTCTTACTTATTAAAACCAATCCATGTTCCTTCCTTAGCTCTTTATGTTCCGGGGTAGCGGTAACCCTTTCGGACAATCCTACTGAAAACCGGCATGCCTGAGAGATATTTCGCAACATTTGAAGTTAAGAGGCCCATGGGCAGCATAAAAACTCTGACACCAGGTAAGTCACTCGCCGCTTAGAGGAATAAACAAAGACAAGTTTTAGCACATAGACCTTGTTAACATTTTGCATTATAGATATATGCAGGGTTGGTTTTTGAGATCGATTTACCATTTATGTTAATAATATCACCTCAGAATCAGCATCTTTAATGTTTTGGTACTGCTCTAGCCTATTTGAGTGCAGGCTTTACTTATTTTTTTTTTCAAAAACAGATAGTCGCAATACAGACGGCTCGCCTACCGCAAACACAATACGTCCCAACACTATCAGTTTCATCTCATTATGTCATAGTTCAGTCAATAATTTATACACTTTCTAGAACTTGATATTTCCTGTTTATTCATAGCGTTTGTTATTCATAATCTAATCGTATTCCTCAAAGGGCTGATTTTTTAATCGACAGATAAGTTTATTGGACGAGTAAATTAAAATAATTATATTAGATTTAAAAAATTTACTGTAGTTACCGTCCATCCATAGGTGTAATATTATATATTAGTTATAAAGTGATATGTTCCGTTCCCACAGACAGACCGTGAAAACGGTTTTGTGGAGCATGGTTTATAAACTAAGATTTTTTGTAAACTTTTCTTTAATAAAAATATATATAAGGTGTTAAAAAATTAACTCTAAGAATTTCGTGGGAGCATTGTACTCATCGTAACGAACAACTTTTACTATGGGATGAACCCTGAAATCGCGAAAAAAATATGAGCTGTTCCATACATTTTATTGAGTTACGTGTGCATAAATGTATGGAACAGCTCATATTTTTTTCGCGATTTCAGGGTTCATCCCATAGTAAAAGTTGTTCGTTACGATGAGTACAATGCTCCCACGAAATTCTTAGAGTTAATTTTTTAACACCTTATATATATAAATATGATAGCATGACAGGTTTTGCATAGAAAATATTTCCATAAAAAAAAAATAGAATAGAATGTCAATCGGCCCTAAAACTGTTAATTTGATTTCATTTATTTAATTTGGTGGTTCTCTTAATTGTCCTTTACTTATTTATTAACTTGTTTAAATTGTTATTATAATATTTTAACTTGGATAGCTTAGTTGTCATCTTTATTGTGCTTGCTGTGATCTTCTATAAGTGAAGCAGTACACCTACTCAATAACTAAACCTGTAGTGCTATTCTGTACAAATCTCACCGTGATAATGTACTGTAGAGGCCTGGAGTAAAACCTTATGTTGAAAATGGCTGGTAATAATCAGACGGCATTCGAACCTTTAAAATAATATGTCAATTAGATAGTCTTTTGTACAGTAGAGAGTTCGCCTCAGGGTTACCGCTACCCCGGAACATAAAGGGCTACGGAAGGAACATGGATGGGTTTTAGTCAGTAAGAGTCTGACACTCCCTTCCGCTCCCCTCAGTAGAAGGTCTTCAACCTTCTACAGTACAAAGGTGAAGTGATTATAGAGTGAGCTGTCAACAGTGTCAATCCATAGCATTAGGTGGAACGACAGCTCACTTCATCTAAGTTGTCACGGTGAGATTTTTCAGAATCGACCAGCTGATGCCGCCCATTGTGTATTTTTGTGTAAAAAATAAAATAAAAAATCAATAACAAACCTAATACGCTAGTCATCGTAGACACACCGCAATAGATGTAAAAAATACACTGTACTTTTTGGAGTATTGTTAGATAAATAATCGATTTAAACTTTTACGATTTATTGGTACGTTATCTTAACCAATAGTTTAAAACTAAGTTTGCATTTTCAAGAGATCTGCTTTAACTGCGGTTTATCGAAGACTAATGAGAATTATTATGGCGTAAACAATAAACTTTATTGGCACAGCTGCCGCGTAATGATATTTTTATTAATTTACCCCTTGGTTTCCATTTCCCTTTCAACCTTAACGATAACAAGATAATGATTAAATTCGCTTAGCAGCATGATTTATTAAAATGCAATGATTATGCCCAATTATGGTTCAAATATGTAATTATTCAAGAGCGTCAGCAAATGTAAATGTACATAGGTTTCCAATTAAAAGTTTTTGTTGGTTTTTACAGTTCCATACAAAGGAACCTCATAATAAAAACGGAACCTTTTTAGGATCACATTATTGTCCGTCTGTCAAAACCCATTTTCTCAGGAAAGGAGAACAAACGAAGAAGAAGGTGAAATTTATATCTAATATACTCATGTCTACGGTCTCTTCCAGATGTGCTTCACTTATTTTCGCATATTTTGCGATTTCTCAAGAGAATTAAAACATATAGGGTAGTTCCCGTTGACCTAGAATCAAGAAATGTGGCAAGAAACAAGGTCTTACGGTACATGTAGGTAAAGGAAAAATCCAGAAACCGAAATTATGTACATAATAATAACAAAGGAAAAGCGATTTTGCTAGTAACTTATTATTTGCGTTTGGTGCAATAACTGTCTAGGTATCGAGGGAAAGTTCAGTTTATTTTAACGTAGTTTGTGTTTTAGTTGGAGTAATAACATCTGTAGGGAACCCTCGGTGCGCGAGTCTACTCGCACTTGGCCGGTTCTTTTAGGCTTTTGTTGATTTAGTGGATTGTTATTCATCTAAATATCATAATTTAAATGTTCATAGAGCAAACAATTTTGGCAGTTGGACGAGACCCTTTTAATTTCGATTTATTTAAATTTCGGTTTATTTTTAATTAGGTTATATTATTTTACGTGCGGTTTAATAAAGTATTACTTGTTTCGAATCGAATTAAGGAATACGCTATATCCATTTATTGTTAATTAAAACCCTGTTAATTAAAACGCAGCCTGCGCAAAATTCGGGAATAAATATACAAAATGACGAAATATATTATAACTAGCTCTTGTCAGCGTCTTCGCCCGTATGTAGAAAATTATCCCACGGGCACCGTACATTTTCCAGCATGAAAGTAGCCTATATGTTATTCGAGACTATAAGTATTCAACTCTATGCCAAATTTCATTAAAAACATTGGCATTAACAACACAACTTGGGAATTCAACCCTGGAACTCAAGGAAAAAATTATAAGATAACTGTTTACATAACACTTATACATATATTATGTCGCAAGTAAGTAAGTAACACTAGTATGTACTTTTTTTTGAGGGTGGGAAGTCATCGTATGACTTCTCCTGCTCTGGGTGGAGCGGAAGGGAGTGTCAGACTCTTACTGACTAAAACCCATCCATGTTCTTTCCTGAGCCCTTTATGTTCCGGGGTAACTATAAACCTTTCGGAGAATCCCGCTGACCCGGCAAGCTTCAACCCTAACGGGCCCCTTCATATGCTGAAATCTCTTTGAAGCGCGCGTGGAGCACGAAAGCGAATTTTGTCACGGGCCTGGTCCTGATCAGACGATGAGATACCCATTACTCACCGTCCGCAAACTTATGAATTGATAGAATAGCATCAATAATCAATAACTCCTTCAGACAGGCTCCTCCCTAATACCTAATCTTCCAGTTAAAGAGATTCCAGTTATTGAGACAAAATGTACAGCTATTTACTAGTCTAGGCTGCAGGGCACAGTACGGGTTTTGTTTTGTCTGGGCGTTAGACAAAACAAAAGTACAAGGAATCAAACTACAGAGGCCAGCTCATCAAGTTACCTCAATCTGTCAAATTTCTTTGACAGTATTTCAACTTTATTACAAAAGTATAAGGTTCATTTTCAATTGGAAAAATTTGACAGTTAGGGATAGCTTAATGTGCTGGCGTCTGTACGTTGACCAGATTTAATCATCCGCGTGAAGTTGGTAATTAAGATCGGGAAGGCAGAAAGAGGAATGATAGAGGTGGGAGGTCGATTTTCAATTTGCATTTGAATCGGCTCAGGGCGCGGGGGACCCAGCTGACAACAAAGGCCGCAGATTAATTTATATGCAATGGGGAACACGTTAGCGTGTAAATATGAAACATTGAACCATGTAGTGATTATGACGAAGTAATTGGAAGCTATTCACTAGCGACGGTAACGAAAGTCTTGTACCGTCAAGGCATGAAAATGTTAAACATCTTAAGGTACAGAGGCCAGCACATCAAGTTACCACAATCTGTCAATTTTTTTTTATAGTATTTCATCTTTATTGCAAAGACATAAGGTTCATTTTTAATTGAGAAAATTTGACAGTTAGGGATAGCTTGATGTACTGGCGTCTGTACATTTTTAATTGTTTAATAGCTGACTCTACAAATGTTGTTCTGTCAAAATATCAATTTGGTCTTGAGTTCATACTTATAAAAGTTCTTTAACGTTATTTCTTTTTCTCTTTCTTTATATAAAGCACCAAATAAAGGTACTTTTTGAATTTGATTCTTCAATTTTGTAACTTTCTGGGCACCTTCTCCAATTTTTCTTTCCATTAAAATCTAATTTGGACTGTCACGCACATTTTGAAACCAAAACAGCCAAATCGGTCGAACCGTTTTCGAGTAATGCGCTTACCAACGAACACCATTTCATTTTTATTTATTCATACATATTTGCAAAGAAGATTATTTTTCCGACAACGTGTTGCCATCATTTTGTGTTTAAAATGGCAGGATGGAAAGGTGAAAATTGCTCGCTATATAGGAAAGGACAGTTTGAATACATTCGCTTCTTGACTGAACATACATATTTTCCTTTTATAGTCAGTTTCACTCCGTTTTGTGAAAATATAAGAAGTAAAATGTCTCAGTGAAATTAACGAACAACTTTTACTTTAGCCTCTTATAACTTCCTGATCTCCTGTACTTATTTAACTGTCGTAAGGTTAGTAAACTCCTGTTTGTGACTTCTCGACAAAGTTATCGCTGTTCATTAGACCTTTCTTTTTCAGTAATTAAATATTATTATAAACTGTTTCGTTTTCGTGTATCGAGTTTAAATAATTGGAGTTACGTTTTTGAAACTTATCTTGTTGATAGCTTGCTTCCTGTACTTAGGTATTTTGGATCTAAACATGACGTTTCATATATAACGGCAACCCCTTCAAGGATTAAGTTTGTAAAGGTGTTGCGTGCTGTAAGTATACCTTGTATAACTTGAGTATGTTATACTGAAATGAAACATAACAGAAATACTGAATAACAGAAAACAAGTCTTCAGTCTGCCGAGCCTTTTCCCAACTATGTTGGGGTCGGATTCCAGTCTAACCAGTAAAACTGAATACCAATATTTTACATGGAGCGACTGCCTATCCGACCTCCACAATTCAGTAACTGGGTAATACGATACCCCTTGGTAAGACTGGATGTCAGACTTTCGGACTTCTGACGACCTGTAACGACTGTCAAAGATCCAAAAATGACAGCGTCAGATGGTCACCTACCCCGGCAAGCGTAGCTTAACCAGATGGATAGCCACTGGCTCCTCAAGTCTTCAGTGTCAACAAAATTTGCTGATTTAATAAAGTTCTATTTTCGCGTTTTCCCTTAGCGGCAGACCATTTTGTCTAAATTACTCATAACATGTGAGTAATTTAGACAAAAAAAACATAGTAAAGTGAAGGTAACATTACACGCTACCGTTTCCTGTTTACCACTGAAGCCACGAATGAATAATGAGTCCCTTCCCAAAACTTAGTCATGCCGTGATACTAAGCGGCGTTTCTCTTCACAGTTTCTATCTAACCGTTCAGAAGTTTCCTAGCTACGTAATGTGTCTCTAATTAGGCAGTTAGGGCAGTTATGCTCACAAAAGAGACATTTATTTCCCTCGCGACCAACTGGCTGTAGTTTTTGTGTGATTCGGGTCGAGATTACAGAAAACTCATATAAAATTGTAGTGCTAACTGAACAGGTAATTATGGGTGTAGTACATTATTGAATTTTACGTGGCGGGTTTTGTGGTGGCCTAGAGTGGTGACAGCCCACAGAACAGATAAAGAAGTTTAACTGTTCTGTGTGACAGCCAATCGTTTTTATGTTGAAACGTTATTTTTAGTATAAGAAGGAATATAGTTACTATATACAAATTAAAAACTAATAACTAACTAAAATATGGCGTCGAAAAATTCCTCCGCATCGCTGGCCACTGGCAATGTAACTAAGAAACTGGAGGCGTTGCCACGTTGGATGACAATGCTAAGGCTCTGGCCAAGGTAAAAGCCAGCCCTTGGGTCACGGGAAATGTCAGCTAGCCGTTTAGAGAAGGAATATTAAAATTCGATGTAAATGTTATTATTGTCCATCAAATACATATACGACTCACAGGGTTTTTCTTCTTTGAAATCGTGTACACTTAAAAGTAATGTATGTTTCGATTTTCAAATAAAATTTATGTATTAAGAATAAAAGTAAACAAGGCTTATATTTTAAGAATTTACTAGCAACCAGCCCCTGTTTCGCACGTCTTTTACTTCTTGACAAAAAACATCATAATTATTTATTAAGTATAATATTAATACACTTCTCATCAAAAAAATCGAAACACCTTCGTTTTAATTTGTTAAAAAATTGAAACACCTAATTTAATACAAAAGAGTTTTCTTTCCATGAAAAAAAAAACGTTGTTGTATAGCTGGCATCTGGCAATTACAATGGTAAGCGAAAATTTAAAATACGAAATTAGAATTTCATTTGTTTATCCTCTAAATGAAATGAATCACTATTTTGAGACAAATGTGCGTCTACAGTTGGAGAACATTTCACGTTCAAAAAATAAAAATTGCGTTTATCTTTAACGTTTTTGTTTTTAATTTGTTTACTGTGACTTTAAGACGTCTGAAAATAGTTTTATTTTCTAAAACATATGGATACTTCGCCCACAGAAGCCGCCCAAGTGGTGGCATTGCTGGATTCTGGACTTAATCAGCGTGTTGTGGCTCAAACATTGCATCTAAGCCTGTCATCTGTTCATAGAGTCTACAACCGCTATCGAGAGACTGGTATGTTCACGCGCCGTTCTGGATCTGGCAGGAATCGGGTCACTTCTGAGAGAGAGATGATCGATTTATTGTAACAACTTCTTTGCGAAACCGGCGCCTTAATGCATTTCAACTGCAGCAGCAGCTTCAAGTTGTACGAAGGGTCGCTGTAAGTGACTCTACAATTAGAAGAAGGTTGAAGGAACGTGGACTGGTACCACACAAGCCAGCAAATGGACCGAAATTAACTGCAGATCATCGAAGAGCGCGCCTTGACTTTGCACGCGATCACCTAAATTGGTCATACCTCCAATGGAGCAAAGTTCTCTTCTCTGATGAATGTAAAATCATGCTCTATAGTAACGACGGAAGAAACAAGGTCTACAGTAGAGATGGAGAACGCTTTGCACAATGCTGCATTGAAGAAAGGGTCAGTTATGGTGGTGGTTCGTGGACGGTTTGGGGAGGAATCAGCGCCGACGGTAAGACAGAGCTTGCCTTCGTGTCTGGGCCACGTCTACCTGCTTTGAACTGTCATCGGTACGTGGAACAGTGCCTAGAGCCTCACGTGATGTCCTTACCGAAGTCGGTATCTCCATAATGGAATGGCCAGCAAGGAGCCCGGACATGAATCCAATTGAACATCTCTGGGATCAACTGAAGAGGCAAATCCGAGCGAGAGATCCTGCCCCAGACTCACTTGATCAGCTGAAAAGTGCCATTCAGGAAGAATGGGACAACATCCCACAGCATGTCATCGTAACTCTCATCCGATCGATGAAAAACCGGATCGAAGCGGTGATAAGAGCTCGAGGAGGGAACACTAGTTATTAAACGTTATTTAATAAAAGTTTTTCAGTTTTTTTTTCACCTACGTGTGTTGTTTCATTCATTGCCTTCGTTCTCCATACAAAATAAAAATGACTCATTAAAGAAAACACGAAACCTATGAAAATTTAATTTGAATTCAGAACAATAACATTAGAATTTGAAAACCTCATAAAACTCACTATTAAGCGACATTTGATATTTATTCATAAATAATAATAAAAAACTGATAATCTATACAAAACATAAACTTGCAAGGTGTTTCGATTTTTTTGATGAGAAGTGTATATTACTCAAATCGATCCCCTTAGAATGAATTCTCTTAGTGGTGGTGAAACCCACAAGAAAATCCGTTGCGTAAATTAGAAGAACTACGCTGTCATACAGACTAACAAGAATAATCACTACATAGTAAGCAAAGTCGCTTTCTCCGTCCCTATATCCCTATGTATGCTTAAATCTTTAAAACTACGCGACGGATTTTGATGCCGTTTTTTTTAATAGATAGAGTGATTCAAGAGGAAGGTTATGTGTATAATTTGTCGACATATTTTGCGGGCGAAGCCGCCGCGGGCGGAAGCTAGTAATATATATAGATAAACATATTATGTAATGTAGATTTATCTATACTAATATTATAAAGAGGTAAAATTTGTAAGTTTGTATGTAGGGGGTAATCTCCGGAACTAAAAATCCGATTTCAAAATTTTTTTCACTGATAGAAAGCTACATTATTCCTGAGTGCTATAGGCTATAAATTATATTTATATCATACATATTAGCCGAGCTATCGCAATTTTCGTCTAGCAAGTCGGAAAAAAATACCTTCGAAAACAGAATTATTTGCATGCGCTGCCTAAACAGTTACAGTATATCGCAATTTTCCGCGGACGAAGTCGCGGGCAGAAGCTAGTGTGAAATAAGGACGATGAGTATGTGAGGAGAGGACCGTAGCAGGTAGCGTTCTGTTGTTTCTGCATACCCCCACACAAGGCGTTATGTTACGTGAAACAATATTTCTAAAAAAGTGTTTTTTTTTCAATTTTCATTCGCGATGCATAAAAACTGCGCTCTGTATCGGTTTACTTTGTGATTGACATCCATTGATATTCAAAATACTTTTAATCAAACTAACCGACCCGGCTAGCAAACTTTGTTTTTATTCAACACACAGCCTACATAAACTAATTGGAAACTTGTTTATTTATTTAAAAAAACATAGATGGACGTCGAATGTATAACCGTATTAGGATCCAAGACTACGCCAGGGATAATAAATGCTCTTTTTAATACGTAATAATAACTAGAATGTGATGAATATGTATTTATATGGGGATTGTCCGAAAGGGTTACCGTTACCCCGGAACATAAAGGGCTACGGAAGGAACATGGATGGGTTTTAGTCAGTAAGAGTCTAACATTCCCTTCCGCTCCACCCAGAGCAGGAGAAGTCATTGGATGATTTCGCACCCTCAAAAAAGAAAGGGATTATAAATGCTCTTTTTAATACGTAATAATAAGAATGTGATGAATATTATATAAAAGACAAGCATTAGCAGTCGGTAATCAAGTTAAACAATCTATGTAGGTACCAGTTGTACGTGTCAGGCCATTTGGGAACTGATTAGCGTAGGGCTGCCATACATAACTTCATAGGAATTAAAATGGCTTGGATCACTTGAATAGTATCTCGTATTTTTATTACATATAACAAACTGTCCAGACAGACGTTGTCTTGTCTTAACTATGATACCTATTTTACTTACCCTACCTACCAACTTTTTTTAAATGTAAGAACCTTCTCCTGACTATAACAAACACAACAATAAAAAAAATGTGAAATAGGTCCACGTCCACGCGTGATGGCGTGACCAAGGGAAATAGGGATTCATTTTTATATATAGATTATATCCTGAACTACCCAAATGAAGAGTGTACCGCAAACGGTGTCATCCTTCTGTATTTACCAATTTATTTCAGATCGTCGAAGCACCCCTTTTTCTTCCATAGGTACTTACGTTTCTATCAGCATCATTTATGTGTTCGCTATCTTCCTTTTCATATCATCTTTCACACAATTTTCTTGTACACAACTTTTGCCGCGAATATTGACGGATTAATAAATCTAGAAAACGACGCTGCATTATTCATTGATGTTCGCTAATAGTAATCGAATTTGCGTGTGTCAATTAATATGTTTTAATTGATTGATCAATGTGAAATTACCTAATTGATGCAGTGGTTTGATCGTAGGTGCCTCAGCTGACAACCCTAAATTGATGACAGTTCGAATACAGCGACAATAACGGATCGTAGCGGTATTATGATGTGTCAGTAGTTACATTCAAAACACAATCGGATGTCGTTGGCAAGACAAATCCGCGCCGTTTCTACCAATAAGTGTAGAGACAATATGTTCCCATGTATGTAATGTGCGCAACGCATTATGTCATTCTTCTTTTAGTGTGGTTAGTGAATAACCAGGTGTCAGAGGTTTTATGCTGCCCATGGGCATCTGACTTAACTTCAGATGCCATTATGAAATTGATTTTATACAAAAAAACTATGCATTGGAAACAATTTCCGCCTTCATTTTTCTCTCAATGAAAATTACTTAAAATATTAATTTCAGCAGATGACTTGCAATTATACACTTAGAGAATGACTGAAACAGACATAATTGAAGAATTGAATTAATTGAAGACGGCGAGTTCGAGCCGACGGCGCTAAAAATGGACTTCTTTTGTTCTTATTTCTATTTTGATCTGATAGGCTGGCAAGGCTGTATTGTTTAGGTTTGGTAAGGTAGTTCGATGGCCATTTAAATATATATTTTGTATTATTCGTTTTAAAATAACATTTCGAAGATTTTACCATAACACAATCATGGTTTTCGGTTCATCTTCATCATTATCATCGTCATTTACCCGGAATATCCATTACTGGATATAGGCCTCTCCTTTTTTCTGCCATACTTTCTTGTTCCGTGCGTCCCTCATACAGATGTTACCCGCTACTTTGATAATATCAACGCGCTTTTATGCGGCCCGAAAAACAAGTCTAGCGCTTTTAGTTTAGATATATAAAAAAATACTCTATGAGTGCTGCTTATCTTAATCTTCACAGCCAAACAATATGTCTAAAGCATGCCAAATTATAATTATGATTAGTATTTCTACGTCACAGATTGGCACGGTTGCACATTGCCAACACAGCGCGGCACAAGGCGGTGGCGATGCATATGCCGTCACCGATTTCCGCTCAACTTCATCGCTAAATGTACTCTATCAATAAATGCAAATTCTTTCATTATCATAATCAATAACCTCGACTGGCGTCCGGTAGAAATAATGAAACTAGTGAATGAGGTCACGTAAATATATTAACAAATAGTTTATGGAAATACACACTCCGGGTCTTGCTGTCCATCGAATGGTTTTAGTGCTTTAAAAAAGCTTTGCCGTTTTACGAATTGCTGCCAACTGAAGATTTTTATTTTCTCCTGTTTCCACTTCCCTTGTGACGTTTTTTGAAAAGAGAAGCTTTCAGAATTTTGATGACGTTTCAGATGTTGAGAGTGAAGAATTTCTGGTGCATATGGGATATGGGCGTATTGAGAGTTTCACTACACTTTTATTGGGACGAGTTTGACACGGATGAATGGGTCGAGACAGCTTTTCAAAGGTTAACAGGGTATTCATTTATTCACTCCTTTATCATATTCACTATTCATTTCTTTACAATCGTCTAAAACACAGGACTAGTTTAAGCAGAAATCTTGGATGAATTTGGCATAGATTTAAGAAAACTGTATTTAAGGATAGTAACTCTATTTAAAGATACTTTACATTTTCAAATAAATTTTATTATTATTCAATAATCGTTAAGCTTAAATTCCTTTCTATTCCAAGAAAAAAAAAGAATAACAATACAAGCAATTCCTTGCTTAAAAGGTGATCTCCAAAAAAAATTATCTAACCGCCCATTGTAATTGAAATAAACACTTTTTTCTAATAGCAGCAGGGTTGAACTTTATTATAAAGTTCGTGTTATAGCAACACTATACTAACGTAACGTACGTCCGTAACGTAGTGACGCGTAGTGTTTGTTGATTAGGTTATGTTAGGTGGTACAACTTTCCGTTCCTGTAAACAATAATTAGTCGACATTAACTTGATTTCCTTCGGGCCCATGCCCCTGCCACATGGAGTTGTGATGTCTATTCCATTAAGATTCACCGAAGGCGCGAAACGTCACCGAATGGCGTTGATAAATGACGCCCTACTTTCTGGCAATTCTCCACTTTTACCACGTCCACTGTCAACTCGATTTGCTTTAATCTGTAAAGAAATTATGTGACAAAAACGTGAAAATTGTTTTTTGTGCCAAAAAAATAGGCATAATTGTAAAAAGTTCACGTGAGCTTTTATTCTCCAAGGACAAAGTGTGGGGACCTAGTAAAAACATCTTCGAGAAAGTGCCTGATCAATCAATATATTTGAGTGATTGACCTAGTGTCATGAAAATGTTTTTCCTTCATTAATTTTATTGAATCCCTGGAAGTCAGAGCCTGGCTGTTTAATAAACGAGGATCTTTAACGTGGAATATCCTGTCAGCTGCAATAAAGCTGCCTTGAAATAAATAGTTCAAGCTCTAAGGAGATCTACCTTTCTTTGTGAAGATAAACTGCCTTACTTACTTACATTCCTACTGAAATTGCTATATACCGTCTGCCTAGTTGTAGTAGGCGCAAGGCCACCTGCTGATCATGAGGTGTGGGGTTCGATTCCCGAATCGGGCAAAGTGTTATTGGGTTTTTTCATAACGGTCCGGAGCCTGGATATGTGCCCGGTTGATGGCAATAAGCTCGACCCCTTTAACATGGAACTCAAACACACCTGGCAAAGGTACACCTCTACATAACCTTTCGGTGATCACATGCAAGATTCTAAAAATTATGCTAAATACCTTTGTATGCTTTTCGATTTTTTACAAATAGTATCATGGTGATAGGACGGCTGGTTCATTTCACGTGAGCTTATTACAGTGTATGTTCGAAATCGCTAATGCCTCGACGTTACCAAACACTTTTAACGAAAGGCAATTGCCAGATTAACATTAATCTGTATGTTAATATAACTTGTGTAAAGGGATTTTTTAATCAACCTTTGATGGATTAAAATCCGTATTACTTAAGTCATTGACTGCCACGCAGCAGACACAATAGAAAAACTATTGTTCGCGGCTCACCGGTGACCGCGTTGGCGCTCAACGTGTTAATAAAAAAAGAATACTGATTTCTACTTGTTTTCCTGTGTGGCTTAATAGGATATAGCATAGTCAGCCTAAAATGCTCCCACTGCTGGGACACAGGCCTCCTCTCTGTGAAAGGAAGTGGGCCATAATTCACCACGCGGCCCAACGAGGGTTGGTGGATGCAACAAAGCTCTTCAAATTATTCGTTCTAGGACATACCGGTTTTCACGTTGTGTTTTCCATCACCGTTTTCAAAGCAAATAAAATGCCTGGCTGGGTTCGAACTCCCGAACTACAACTCGTAAGTGGGAGGCGCTACCACGAGCCACCACTGCTCGAATAATTATTAAGGTTGATGTTCCAGGGTAGCCCGCGAAATTCAAATTTTCTTAAGTTTTTTGCAATTTGCAGGCCAGTGATAGGTTGTATGTTGATGAACATTTGATTCGCGGCTGTAAGACGTATGTAGTTACAGAATTATAATCATCAAAATCATTAATACAACCCTCCGAGCTCATAAAGGTTCTGGAATGACTTTGACCTTGTAAAAAGTCATTTTTACAACGTATCACTGGCCTGCAAATTGCAAAAAACTTAAGAAAATTTGAATTTCGCGGGCTGGTTGGAGCATTCACCTTAAATGAAAGAAAACTCACACCAGAGGTCGCCGGTAACAGTTAGTCCTTTCTCAAATAATTGTATAGTTAGCGCTCCCTATAACTAATTAGAACGATGAATAGTCCTTGGTAAGTTAGTATCGTAAAATCTAGCAATTAGAAGTTTAAATACAATGGTGGCAACAACAGGTATCGGATGGCGGATTCTTCAATTAGGTACAGGTAAAGTTAGTAATATTCTAAAGTATTTTGCATCGGTAAATTGAAGGCTATTTCTGAAACTGAATTGAATAGTGATATAGGGTTATTTTAGATCAGGTAGGTAAACTTCGCAGACGCCTGACTTGTTGTTTGTTTTAAGGTCATCGACCGCTGTTAGCGTTGTTGCTTGAAGTCGTATCACTTCAGGAATGCATTGTAAGTTGTACTTCAATTTAAGTTTTACATGTTTACCGTTCAACGTTTGCATGCCATCACTGCATGGCGGAATGTGTCTTTGGACTAAATTTATTGACATCACATCTTATACCCACCACATTTTAACCAAATAAACGAAATTATTAGTATTATTTTTTCAATTTATGTTTTCATACCTATCTCGGGACCCTAGGACCATTGGAAGGCGTACGAGGGCTGAGGCCAACTCGCAGAGGCCCCTTAGACTAATTTGAATGATTATTAGAACTTAGAAAAAACTGTTTTCTTATGTTCAACCATGTTTAAACATGGTTTAAACATTTAAATCTCTTACCACTGCGAAGTTAACTAAAAAAAAAATAGATTAACAGAAAAGAATCGATATTTTGAGTGACTATTATTGTGGCTAAAATTGACAAATTATTTGTTTTTGGTTTTGTTTTATGTTATGACATCGGTAATGTTTCTTTTATGAGTACAATAAACCCACAGAGGTTTTAGTTAGTTCAATTACCTCTTGTATTGTAACACAATTAATTTCTGTGAGGTCTAAGATGTTTTTCGGTTCCGTACACACAGGGTAAAACGAGAACCTATTACTAAGACTCCGCTGACCGTCCTTCCGCCCATCTGTCCGTCAGTCACCAGGCTGTATCTCACGAACCGTGCTAGTTAGACAGTTGAAATTTTCACAGATGATGTATTTCTGTTGCCGCTATAACAAGGAGTACAAACAGAACAAAATAAATATTTAAGGGGGCTTCCATACAACAAACGTGTTTTTTTTTGCCGTTTTTATAGATAATGGTACCGTCCGTGCGCGAGTCCGAATCGACGGTATTTTTTTATAATCGCTGTATTGATTACGAGATGCGGCAGATGCGTAGGTATAATTTGTACTTTTTAAATAGCTGTACCTTCTTAAGCGGAAGACTTTTTTTTTGAGGGTGGGAAATAGTCATTCATTGACTTCTCCCGCTCTGGGTGGAGCGGAATGGAGTGTCAGACTTTTACTGACTAAAACCCATCCATGTTCCTTCCTTGGGGTAGCGGCAACCCTTTCGGTCAGTCCCGCTTAAAGCGGAAGACTTAAACACTGATATTATAACCAATAAATATGCTATTAATAAATATGGGAAAAAGGAGAGACTAAGTGCGGTTTTCAATGAGTCTGAACGCGATCAACACTTCTAAACTGCGTTCAAGACCTGTCAGTGTCAATACTCCATAGAAAATAATGACACTGACAGCTCTTAAACGTTGTTTATTCGCTGAACGCGTTCAGTTTCATTGGTGAAATCGTCCTTAGCCAGCTAGTTTCAGCGCGCTGGAATGGCGCCAGAATGGATTTGAAACTCACCACTAGGCGATGGTTAATCAACCTATGATAATAATATGCACAAATATCTTCATAATTCTAACTAACGTTAGGTTTACACTGTCCCTCTCAAAAGGGTTAGGCACAAGTGTCATGTTAAAGTCCTATCTGTCGGGGACAAATGTAGTCATTAGGTTCGTTTGATTCCGGGTAAGCGGTTGTCAGAAAGGGTTGCCGCTACCCCGGAACATAAAGGGCTAAGGAAGGAACATGTATGGGTTTTAGTCAGTAAGAGTCTGACACTCTATTCCGCTCCACCCAAAGCGCGAGGGGCTATTTGATGATTTCCCACCTTCAAAATAAAGGCTCATTGATTGTCTAATAGAAAGACTCGGAAACACTGTTATGTGGCCTGGGAAGCCCTGAGAATCAAATCCATGCACCGAAGTTGGGCTTGCGACCAACAAGGTCGATATTTTTTTTAAGCATATCGATCTCTCGGTAACTTCACCTTTTGCTACTGTTTGACTTTTAAAACTTGCTAAAACTATCGCTAAAATTTCATAGAGCGGTAAGTTTGCACGTATCTAGTTCATATGATTACATTGCATTGTTAATTTTAAAATTACTAACTCGACTAGGTCACCAGCACACTCTCGCATAATCAACACACCCTTACAAGTCGTGTATGAGGCATATTCATACTTTTGTACTTGAGTATCGAAAAATGTCCCCTGTCTGACCAATGTAATATTATATATATCACCGTAAAAAATGTCATTGTCGAAAAATGCCATTTTATCTGTGTATGTATAATACATACACAGATAAAATGGCATTTTTATTATTAGGTATGCTTCGCACGGGTGCAATTTACTAAAGTGGCGAGGTATCAACACAACTACATTTCTATACTATTTCTTAGTTAAATACCAACTTGTAATACACAATAGACTTTCCGTTTTTTCCTTTAAACCTTCCGGAATAAGTGCTCTAGATTTATTCCGGAAGGTTTAACGGAAAAAACGTACAACATCTATTTGATTCTAGCTATTTATATATGAAGATCTAAGCGATCACAGACAGACACAAGAAGCGACTTTGTTTTCAAATATGTCATCATCTGCCTAACCTTATTCCAACTATGTTGGGGTCGGCTTCCAGTCTAACCGGATGCAGCAGAATACCAGTATTTTACATGAAGCGACTGCCTATCTGACCTCCACAACCCAGTAACTGGGCAATACGATACTCCTTGGTAAGACTGGCTGTCATATTTTCGGGCTTCTGACGACCCGTAACGACTGTCAAAGATGCACTATTGACAGCCAGGACCAACGGCTTAAAGCTTTATCTATACAAAGCTTTATCTATACATGCTTTCCGAGGCAAAGCATGTATAGATACAAAAAATGTGTATTGTAAACCGACGGCAGACGAGTAATTCCTTCCTCGCGGGGCAGCGGCCAAAATGTCAACATGAATAGAGAAGTGCGAGGATTACATACACGTTTTATGTAGTATTTCAGTGGCATCTAAGGACATAAACGAAGCCAATTAAGTATGTCGGGAGGTTAGCAGGTGTTCTGTAGTGTCTGCCTACCCCTTTGGGATGAAGGTGTGAGTTTATGTATGTAAGTAGTAGAGACAATGACGTATAAATGGTCCAATGTAAACAATAAACCCGTAAATAAGTTTTATTTTATGCAAAGGGTTGCAGAGATACGACTGTCTCTATATTTATGTATAGGTAAAAGAACGGAGTATGTTTGTAGGACTCTGCACAGCCCAAATAGCTGAGGATATTATCTAGAATTTTTACAAATTTTAGTTCAAAACGAAGGGGTGTACTTACGAAGAAGCAATTTTGCAAAAATCAACCCTACCGTATACTCCTTTAGGGATAAAAAAGATCGCATTTATTAATTTTCCAAAACTATTCTGTAAAGTCCCCCCGCCCTGTGGGGGGGGGGGGGGGGGGAATGTTGAAGTTCGCTGGAGAAAATACAAAATCCACGCGGACAGTCGCGGGCAAAGTGGTGGTTTTTAAAAGCCGGAACTACATCGTTTAGTAAGTTATTCTGTAGTCCTTATGATCAGATGGAAAAGTTTAAATAAAATTACATTTTTTAAATTAATGTAATGCTGCAGAATCTCTTCCCTCGTCGCGTGGCTCTCGTCTAATTTCGTATCCACGCACAAAACTGAAAAAGTTTGTAAGTTAGACCACAGTTTGTACAAAAAGGCCAAAGGTCCATCCTCCTTTGTGATGCAGATCTGTAATAAAGTCTGGGTCCCAGTTAAAGACTAATAGGTCATATAAGTTGGGACTGTAGGCTGTAAACAAAGTGGTATTAGGCCATTATCCTGAGTGGCTAAGACGTAACACTATAAAGCACATCTACGTACAGTTTAACGGGTTGACATGGATCCAAAGACGGGTTGGGGTCTGTACCCGTAAACATAACGGATTAAGGATTATAAATCTTTAAGTAGGTATTGTTTATAGTAACATTGCTGTAGCCAGTGGGGCGTAGAGCGTTGTGGGCCGCCGTGTGTAAAGTTTAATTACTACGGGCCGGCTCGCAGGGTGCTTCCTGGATACATTAATAACAACAATACAAATATAAACAAGTATCAAAAGCGTAAGTAGTCTATAATGTTCCCACTGGTGGGACTTACGCCTTCTTTCGGAAAGAGGGAGAGCGCCTTAATCTACCACGTGACTCCAGTGCTGGTTGGTGGATGACACGTCTTCGAGATTTTTTTTTCTAAGTTTTGAGAGCAGTGGTGATGAAATTAAATACCCATAGTAAATTGCCTGCCTAGGTGCAAACTCACAACCAAGTTTAGTTTAGTTTTTTTCACTCTACAAGTAAGTCGTGGTCGATTCCACCGGGTAGTGGATGCTCCTTAAAACAAGTAGCACGTAATGGTTGCGTTCAGACAAATATAAAGTTGCTTTATCGCCTGAACCCGCTTCGGTACTTGCCTGCTGCGGACCACAAGTTTGTTGTGCCTAAGTTTCGAATTCGGCAAACTGATTTGTACTATTGACTATTTGAAACGTTCAAAAATAAAATGTGAAATCACATAGAAAAAAGACCGCTCGTCTTAAAAACTTCCATCACCGTACATAAATTAAATATTATGCGAGGATATAACTGTAAAATTGCATTTAATGCTAATAAGTATTCCATTTGATTCTATAAATCTGTGACGTCACATTGTTATATTTCGTACAAATTCCGCGTTGTGGCAGTTCATAAAAAGTGACGTTACTAATACCCTTTCAAATGCCCAATTGTTGACATTTTTAGACCACTTGCATGTCTACCGATGAATGCAAAGCTGCCGAGGTTGACGTGCTTTTAAATTTTCTTCTACGTATTACTACGGATTGAACTTGAACGCAACATTAGACCCACAGACGTAGCCGAGAACTAATGAGATAATAAAAAATATACCACAACTACGTATATTATGGTCAGCTTTTCTTATGAGAGAAGCTTTTGATTGAATGAGGAAAACATATAGCAACAAATAGCTGCTCCGAAAATTATTTCCTGTTATATAACCTACTTCCGCTGATAGGTACCTGAGAAATATGGCTCTTCCTAATTTCCACAGCCATGAAGAAGACATTACGTTAAACAATAATTGTTTTGTTCTACGTCCGTTACTTAATGTTATTAAGACTGACATAAATTATTTAGCCAGTTCTGGTTTGATGAGCATTATGCATACTTAGGTGTTTACCTTAATCCAAGTAAAACATATTGTACAGTCGCATTATTTATCGGTTTGTATCAACAAATGAATGCGAGAAATGTTAGTTACTTAGTTCTCTGAATAAAAAATATCTCTAATTTCCAAGCATACAATAAATATAATCAGGCATCTCTCTGCTATGACCGCTTAAAAAAAAAACTTAGCTTTTTTCCCCTTAAGTAGGGGTACATTCATGTAATTGCAAGCAATTTTGGGGACTTAAAAGCCAAAGTAGATTTTTGTTTTTTGCTTAAATGTAGTGTCCGGCGTAGAATAATGCCTTCGAGGGGAGACTTGGCGGAGAGGGCGGCGCAACGCGGTGCGGCGCGGGACGAGGGAGCCGGCAGCCACCCCATCCAGTGGCCGTCGCCGGCTGCTCGCAGCATTCAGTCACGAACGCGCGCCCGCGACACCGCCACGCTAGTAACGCTCCTCCACTAAAGCGTTCCGCGCTTGCAATGTGTTCGGACAAAGTTTATTCTCACCTCAAATAAATTAACTGTGCAAAATGAAGAAGCAAAGCTGGCCCAGCGGGAGAACAGAGTGGCATTTTATGAGGTACGTACACTTTTACTAAGGGAAAACTTATTTTCTTCGGAATTTCCATAATTCGGCATTAGTTCCGGCATCGCACATAGAAAATTTACTATTTGCGAATTCTTATTGATATTGCCCCGGCGATATACTTTCCAGGACTATTGCTATTTGTTTTAACTTCATATTATTTATCCGCGAATTTTTTTTTAATTAAAGAATTATTAAGTACTAACATCATAACTTTTGGGGAAGTAAGTTAAAGATGACAAAAGTGATTCAGGAAACTGAATAAAATATATGAAGGAGCTAGTAATGGGACAAACAAAATTTTTTACGGCTTACGGTTTATTCTACTTATTTTTATCGTGGTTTTCGAAGCCAGGGAATGTATTCGGCGCTGTAGGTATAAGGGGCTGAAGACGCGATACATTTTCGTTTTCCGCAGTTTTGTTTTTATGTTCCTAAATCTTCGTCAATCGTTTCCGGCTGAAGGGCGCTAACTTACGACAAAGAACAACAAATTGTAATTGGAAAATAAATCAATTTCCTGGACGCGGAACAATTCAATAATACGAATCCGTCGGATGTAATAAATAAATAATTTATTATGAATATTTGATTTAGCATTAGGTACTTATTTTTGCATAAGTACTTTCCGCTTTTTCCGATTGCTTTAACAGTATCAGTCCGTTTCTCAACAACAGGAAATTATTATTTAATGTTCTGCTACAAATGATAATAACTTTGAAACCACAAACAATGAAAGACCCAAACATCAAAGGGAAAATAATTACCAGACATATATGTAGTTTAAATTGTGAATTGTTAACTTATTTAATGAAAATTAGTGGGTTCTAAGGAAGGGTTCGAATGAACACATACGAGCACATATACTGTACAAAAATTGACATGGCTCGACAAAATGTCCGTATACATGAGGAATAAATGGGAAAATTGAGGAGTAATGAAGAAAGTTGAAAAGGACAGCAGAAACTTGAGATTTCTAGGTAGCATTTCAGGAGACGCTGGCCGCCGGCCATGAGCTATTTATCAAGATACTGCAATCAAAACTATAAGTTTTGATGATATGAAACTTAAAGCGACTAGTCCCAGTAATAGATGGGTGTACATGCAATTCGCATTATTTATGAGCGGGTACAGCTTTAGTTTAAAATGTCCGTCAGATAGTTTGACGTAGTAGTTTAATTGTTGGAATAATATACTTAAAGAAAGAAGAAATACAAATAACAAAAATAGAACCTACTATTATATTATAACCGTTATAATTCGTTAACCAAGTATGTAATCGGACTTTTATTGAAAGAATAAAGAGGTCGCTTCATATATTCTGATAGAAAAATGATTGATTAGTTACTTCAGCCTTTTTGTGAAGCTCTATTCGACTCGCAGTTTTTCCGATTGGGAGAATAATGTTTAATGCTCAAAATTTTCCTTTACGTAGAGTAACCAGGTAATTGTGTGTGTAATTGTGTCAGGTGTAACCAGGACGACACGGTTGGCGCAGTGGTTGAGCAATTGACTGCTGCGCACTATGTCGCGGGTTCGATTCCCGCACGGAACAAATATTTGTACGACCTACAAGTATTTGTTACGGGTCTGGGTGTTTTTCTATCTATAATATGTATGTATTTACAAAAAAAAATGTATATAAGTAGTTTATCAGCCATCTCGTTACCATAACACAAGCATTAGGTTGCTTAGCTTGGGACTATATGGCGTTGTGTGAAATGTCCAAGGATATTATTATTATTATTCTTTTATTTATTCCATTTCTTATCTTATATATTTTTAAATATTTTTATAAAATGCAAAAATAAAAAAAAACATTTAAAAATATAAAAAATAGTGGTCCGCCGATGTCGGGAGCAGAGTCCAAGGCACCGGTGGTTAGGGCTGCAGAGACAAGAACCTCCTCACAATGCGAGCCGTATCGAGGAGTACTGCCTTCTGAATCTGGCTCTTGATCCAACCGCCTAACGAGAGCCTCGAAAGATGTTGGTCGAGGCTTTTGGCTATCAGGCCATTGGCTGTTACGACAATCGGTACAATGACAGCCGAGCTCACATTCCACATGTCAACAACCTCGTGTGCTAAGTCGAGATATTTTATTTGTTTCTCTTTCTCAGCTTTCACAAGGTTCTCGTCATGCGGAATAGTAACATCGACTATCATTGCAAGCCGCGCTAATCGATCTATCACTACTATATCAGGCTTATTGGCGACAATAGTCCTGTCAGCAATGATAGACCGATCCCAGTACAACGTGACATGGTCATTCTCAAGAACTGGGTCGGGCACATACTTGTAATACGGTACCTCAGAGTCTACAAGTTTATATTTCAAAGCAAGTTGCTGGTGAATAATCCTGGCCACTTGGTTATGCCTGTGCAAATACTCGCCGTTAGCTAAACGAGAACAACCAGAGATAATATGTCTGATGGACTCACCTGGACGATGGCATGCCCGACACACGTCAAGCGTCCCGTCCTTCATAATATGTCTCCGATAGTTATTCGTCAAGATAACTTCGTCCATAATTGCACAGACGAAACCTTCAGTTTCCCCAAAAAGGTCACCAAAACGTAACCAGGACACGGACGCTAAGAAGTCTACACCGGGCTCATGAAGAACCCGATAGAAGCGCCCGTGAAGCTCCTTGCCTTGCCATATCTCCTTGCGGTCATCGGTAGTCAGTACTGCAGGTTTGCGCCAGTTCTCTTTACCCATGGAAAGCGGGGTGAGGCCTATGTCCACTGCCACCACATCACGGTGCATACCCACATCGGCTTTTAAAAAATAATCCCTGAGACTGCAAATCTCGCGATTGTGGAGGGTCTTTGCATTTAACAAGCCTCGACCCCCGCACTTCCGCGGGATATACAGTCTCATCACCGATGATCGTGGGTGATGCATCCGGTGTGCGGTCAGCAGTGTACGGACCCTCCTATCCAAGGCGTCAAGTTCGGTCTGAGTCCATTTGAGTATGCCGAAAGAGTACATCAAAACCGGCATGACCCAACCGTTAAAGGCGCGCACCTTGTTTCCGCCTGAAAGAAGACTAATCAAAACTTTATTCAGGCGACCAAAGAAGCGCTCCTTCAACGATTGCTTCATGTCAGTAACATTGATACCCAACGCTTCCGACATACCCAAATACTTATAGCTTTCGGATGAGGAGAGGGATCTAAGGTGTATGGAATCCGAGAGTTGGATTCCCTCGGATTCCACAATCTCCCCTCGCTTTACATGCATGACCGCACATTTATCCGCACCAAATTCCATCCTGATGGCGCTACTAAAAGTTTCAGTTACCTTCAGTAACTCCATCAGTCGCAATTTGTTGGGGGCAAAGAGTTTTAAATCATCCATGTAGAAGAGGTGAGATATGACCTGACCGCCTCTCTTCAACCGATAACCTAGACCTGAATCCTCCAGCAGAGTGCTAAGAGGATTCAGAGCTAAGCAGAACCAAAGTGGACTCAAACTGTCGCCCTGAAATATTCCCCGTTTAATCCATATAGGCTCATCATTCCCCTGGATCTGCGGACACCCTGGATAATGAAGAACCGTCCTCCATTGCCCCATACACGTCTCAAGGAAAATGCGTAGAGTTGCATCTATTTTGTACAACTCCAGCACTCTCTTCAGCCATGTATGTGGCACCGAGTCATAGGCTTTCTTATAATCTATCCAGCATGTCGACAAATCCTTATGGGATCGACGAACCTGTTGGTTGATGGCCATGTCAATGAGGAGTAGCTCCTTAGTACCACGGGACCCATTCCTACACCCATTTTGAGAGGCAGACATAATCGAATGACTTTCTATGTGCGTATTAATTTTCACTCTCAAAATGGATGTAAGTAGTTTATAGACCGTCGATAAACATGTGATCGGTCTATAATTCTTAGGTTCCGTGGGACTGCCAGACTTATGGAGGAGGTGGGTAACGCCTGTTGTTAAAAACTGAGGTAGCGACCCAGACTCTAAAGATGACTGGAACTGAGATGCCAGGCAAGTGTGTGAACTAACTAGCCATTTCAACCAGAAGTTGTGCAGCCCGTCCGGTCCCGGTGATTTCCAGTTCGGTAACGGACGGACTGCTCTGGCTACGTCTAACGGTGTTATTAAGACGGCTTCCATTTCTGGTATAGTTTCACACACTCGCTCGACATCCCGAGTCCAGTCAGCTTCAGCGTGACAGACGGGCACCGACCAGATGCTGCGCCAGAATGCACTCGTGGTAGCATCATCCGGGTGGCATACGTCTGTCAAATTTTGTTCAGGTCGCTCCCAAGCTCTATATACCCACCTCTCGTCACTCTGGAACATGCGATTTTGCTTGTATCGATCCACCCGCCTCTTATACCGCCGAATACGGCTCGCCCATGCACAAACTTTCTGCTTCAGGAAGTCGATGCGCTCTGTAACTCGGGACATGTATTCTAGAGGACTGATTCCAGTCCCCGAGAATGCCCGCCTTACAAAGCGCATCACTCGTGGTCGAGTATTACCCTCCCTGAAGCAGTATAATTTGCCAATGAGTACCCTGGCTCCATCGATACGACGCTCGATTCTGTACTGCCAGGCTGGTACGACTGGTTTTGGTCGACTAGCTTCGTCACTGTTTGGAAACTTAACGTTAGCTAATCGACACGCCGCAACAGCCGCGCAATACAGGATCGAGTGTGTATCAACAAGATCCTCGCTGCTTTTGAAAAAATTCTCAAGCTGCGAGTCCAAGGCACACACCAGCGCCTTATTTTGTTTATGCATAGGTAGGCGTGGTAATCGAGGTCTAAGTCCGGTCGGAATGGATCTATACTCGCGGAATGCATCCTCCAGAGCGTTCCTCAATCTGTCGTTGCACTGGCTACTTACTGTGGCAACCCTATCATCCTCCTCTTCAACACCATGATTGGACCGCGGTAGAACTACATCAGTGATTGACGCTGGTACCGCGGTTTGTGTCGGAGTTGGGACGATAATATGGTTGCTCAATACCTCTGAGCGCAGCCTATCAAGTGCGGCATCGTCCAACCTATGATTTCGTTGGATGACACGCACCTGATCCGACAGTCGCTGGGCCGATACGTTGACGGTTGGTTCCAGTACCTGAAACAGAGACAGCATCCTAACACGGTACGCAGTGAGGTTAGTTCCCCCCTCTGCAGCCCCGTAGTATGCGCGCATGACGTTCTCGTTTATACACTGAGTCCATTTCATGCGCTGCACACAACCACCGGCAGCGGGGACCCGACTCAGGGCCGGTTGGCCCCTAAGTCCCAAGCTCTTCGGTGGCCGGCCTCTCCCCGGCCGACGTACAGGTGTTGGCGACGTCGGCGGGGAAAAATACTCGTCACTCGAGCTCGACGCAACTGCCGCGGTCGGTGTCACATCGCTCACGGTGGGGCTGGGTACCGACGGCGACGAGGCGGAGCTGAGCGAAGAGTCCGGAGGTGGTAGGCGTGCGCGTCTCTTAGCTGCAGCACGAGTCAACATTTTTATATTTCATCGTTCCTTGAAAGTTGAAACACTTGACAGATGTCAATCCGGGAATTTTTTATAGGTATTTGTAATTCTATTATATTGTGGTCCATTTTGCTGAATTATTAAAATTCAATATTGTTATAAAGTGTTTTGATTATTTTGAGATAATAAATTAAGAAAACTGCGTCTAAAATAATAAAATTAGGAAATCGATTTAAAACGTGACTGTAGATATTGGTGTTGCCAGCTTATATTATTATTATTGTATGTTTCATGACAAAAACGGACTTATTTTGATGATGAAAAGACGCATTCAAACAAAAGGAACTTAGCTTCTGGGTTAAACTCTTTATTAAGGGCTGTTTTTTCAATAGTCCGATAACTTTTCCGGTTTAACATATATTCTATGCAAAAGCTGTCGAACTGCCATTTTTATTCCTCCGATAAAACTTATCTGACTATTGAAAAATCAGCACTTAATGGAACATCTCTATCTTTTCGTCAATTAATTCGAAATTCGAAAATTGCAGCATTGCATTCGTCTATAGTCTATACCTAGAAAGTTCCTTTAGTTATGAGTTAATCTTACCTTTTGTTCAATGTTCACCGCTTTGCGGAATCTTGAACATTTTCAATAGACAAGCAACGTCTGATTGTTTCCAGTCAGCGCTTTTTTGGGGCTCAGCGAGGTTTGCACCGGGGACCACTTGACGGCATCTGGTGCTTTCGCTTGCTTTCTCCTTATTTTCAGGTTTCATCGGGCTTATAAGAATCCACTGATATTATTATATACAGCTCCAATTTTATATACCTACTGAACGTGTTTCAACTGAACTTGAAGACGTAATGAGACTAAAGAGGGGATCGTTTAAAAACATCTTACGAGTAAATTCAGTACAATGAACTTTTAAATCGACGCGGTACTTACAGGATTGTTTTGGGAGTTTCTTGGAAGTCTAAATAAGTGAAGATCAAAGCTTAATAAGTGTTATCGATGTGTATGATAAAGTTTTTGTTTTCTAGGAACTAGTTGAGGTAATTTTACTAGTCTTACCGAAGCTCATAATAAAATTGGAACTAGTTTACTGTATAATGATGTATAATAGGTTACTTAACAAGCAATATTATTTTAAGGGAATTGATCGAGCGCTGTTTTACCATTACAGCATATTAGAGGGGATTTTTTTTATATTGTCTTAAAAAACTGAACCAAATTCCAAGGCAATTTTGAACGTCTAATCAATTTAGTTGTACGTACCTACATACTGAATTAATATATTATAGTAACAGTTAATCTTCAGCTCTATAGAGAAGCTCATGGCTAAGTAATAACAGCCGCACAGGCTGATCCATAGGATTAAGTAACGCTTGACGGGGTTGGCCGTAGGTAGGTGACTATCTTTACATACCGAGACTCCTCCGTGCCACGGTAAGCCGTTGGTCCCGGCTGCGATTCGTGCATCTTTGACAGTCGGTACGGGTCGTCAAAAGTCCGAAAATCTGACAGCCAGTCTTATCAAGGGGTATCGTATTATCTAGTTACTGGGTTGTGGAGGTTAGATAGGCAGTCGCTCCATGTAAAATACTGGTATTCAGCTGCATCCGGTTAAACTGAAAGCTGATGCCATCATACTTGGGAAAGGGCTAGGCGGATTGAGTAACGTTAAATCTTCCCTCTCAAAGAGACTGACAGGAAGTCAACAAAACGATAAGAGTACTTAAAGTTGACCATGGCTTAATGGGTACCTTCTTAGTACTTCTTGACGGTAATATCTCATTAAACCTTTGGCTGTGATAGTTTCTAATTGATTTACTGGTTGTCGATGGCAGACGACTCCTAGAGAGAACCACTTAGCGATATCGCAAGCGTAGTGTGTGATGCCCCCCAGCTATGTAGATGTAGATGGACCCGATGAACGGCGGAGGGGGAAGACAGGGTGTTGTGGCTTGGACATGTTCAGCAGTGGATTGCGTTAGGCTGATTTTCTTGCACTGTTTCATAGCCATAATATGTTATAGAATAAAATCCGGCTGCTAATCGAAGCCATATAAAATTGAGTTACTTTTAAATACTTTTCCCCTAAAAATTATAAAAAAAAAAGATTTATTGATTGTTTTTTTTTGTATTATCAATTAGAATTTAATTATTGATTTATTGAATTTTGTGGGTGGATTGGTTTTTAAAATACCTTTTCTTACTTACTTTTACTTTTTTGTTGTTTAAAAATGTTTAATTTGCTGCACTAATCTTCCATTCGTGTGAGTTATGCTAATTGGTAGGATTATATAGAGCGATGTAATTCCTCCTCCATCGGATTATTACATTCAAACAAAGGCTTACAAAGGATTACACCCAATATCACGCGTATGATTGGTTTGTGAAAAAGGTAACTTATAAAACAAATGTTGCGGGAATGCAGACATCATTTTGTTAGCTTTTTTGCGTCTCGCGGTTTTTTGGTTACCGTAGGACAATGAATTCTTTATAGTTTTGTCACGTACTACGTTTGTTCATCCTTATGTCACAGGCATTTATTTTTGTAGGTCATTGCTTTGATTGGTTCCCTGAATTTCAGATAATACCAATTATGTAGAATACAATAGCTTTAGTATTAGGAAGCATAAATCCTACTTATCCTAATTCAGGAAGATGGTAATTTAAAAACAAAGTAATTCAGGTATAAGAAGTTTTAAAAAGATTAATAGGAATTGGAATTAGGAATCTTACATTTAAAGAAATAGACAATTTGAATTAACGAGAATACTTCTCAATACTTGTCCAAAAAATGGTAACTAATACCAACATCAGGAATTTAGGGATTAGAATTTTCAGAATAATCGACAGCTCTTTAGAAATAACGTACAGTCAACCTCAATAAGATGGACGTATACATCGCCAAAAATTCATTTATATCTTTCCACAATGTAAATCAAGGTGAAGCTCTGGAATATATTGCATATTGGATACTTAATTGGAACTAATTATCACTTGCTTAAAAAAAAACGTTGAAGGGAACATCGCCTGAGAGATGTTTCTCAACAGCATGTGAAGCTAAGGCAGAGGCCCATGGGCCGCATAAAAACTCTGACACCAGGTAAGTTACTAACCACACGAAAAAGAAAGTAGACTTTGGAAATAGGTACATACCTATTAATACAGTATTACAGAACATGAATGATTATAGACAATCAAATAAATACTACGGGGTTAAGAAAAAAAAAAAAAAAACCATCGTGAGGAAACCAGCATGTTCTAGAACTAAAAAAACCGGCCAAGTGCGAGTTGGACTCGCACACCGAGGGTTCCGTACAAACCTGTAGGTATATAAGTAAAAGTTCACCCATCACGAGAATCGAGTCATAGTTATGGTATTTTTATATTTTGAAAAAAAAAACATTTTTTTTTATTATATGATGTAACTAAAAATTTACGGTTTTCGCAATTTTTCCTTTATCTGTACTGTAAGACGTTACTTTGTACCAAATTTCAAGATTCTAAGTTCACGGGAAGTACCCTGTAGGTTTTGGTTCCCGTGCGAGTTTCGAAAATTTGCGGCATAAACAGCTGTATCTTTTGATTGCTTTGGCTTAGAAGTTTGATTTTTTCACAGCTCCAAGGGACAGTAGACCTGAGTATTAGATATAAATTTCAGTTTGATACCTAAACGCGTGCCTGAGAAAAACGGTCTTGACAGACGGACGGATGGACAACAAAGTGATCCTATAAGAGTTCCGTTTTTTCCTTTTGAGGTCCGGAACCCTATAAATTCGAAGACATATCACATCTACCCACACTGGGACTACGTGGTGGATTACGGCGCATTCCCTCCCTTTCATTGAGACGAGGCCTTTGTCCCAACGCGAGAACGTTATTACCGACGTTGACTATACATACGTATACCAATTGGAATTAAATATTGGCGGCCTATCACCTTGTAGCAATTAATTCAAAGGCTTTAACAGTCGCTACCTACCGTCTCCTGCTTAGCTTATCCGACAGGGTAGTACAAGAGATTATGGTAATATCCTCCACGACCGTGGATTGTCTATTAGGACTTTATGACCATGATCCTTTATCCAGCCGCTTGGATGCGCCCTTTGCGTCACGTATACTGTGACTTAAACGGCCTTTAGAGGCTTTACAGATTCACTTTAAGGTAGCCTAAGACCTTTCAGTACAGAACTTCTTTGTGTGCACCTCAGTTTACAGGTATGAATCATGTAATGCCTTGTCTGACTGCAAGGGGCTCTAATACTTGAATATTAACATCAACAAAGATGAAAGTGTAGGAAGTGCACAAACAGTCTATATAAGGAGCCCTTTGATTTTATTTTTATTATTACATATAAGGTAATATTTGTGCATCTTTGGCAGTCGTTACGGGTCGTCAGAAGTCCGAAAATCTGACAACCAGTCTACCAAGGGGTATCGTATTGCCCAGTTACTGGATTGCAGAGGTTAGATAGGCAGTCGCTTCTTGTAAAATACTGGTATTCAGCTGCATCTGGTTAGACTGGAAGCCGACCCCAAAATAGTTGGGAAAAGGTTAGACAGATGATGATTTAAGATAATATTTGAATAATAAAAATAATATAAAATAATAGGTGCATCGCAGGGCCTGAAAAAAGTTTTACTTACTTATTACATTATTTATTTATATTATTAAAGTAAAGTTTACAAAAAGTCTTAATTTATTAACTATGCCCCACAAAACCGCTTTCACGGTTTGTCTGTGGTAGAACTTGGTTTGTTTTAGGTTTTTAAGCTGTGGAGATAAAACGTCTACATAATGTAAACAAAGCCGTCTCTCCCTCTGATCTTTGAAACTATGCAACCATTTTAATGCGGTTTTCATCAATAGAGAGATCATCATCAGATGGGGTGATTCAAGAGGGTGGTTTATACATATAGTATAACCAGCTTTCGCCTGCGCTACAGTGTCTAAATTGGACACATGTGAAGCCGGGCGGGTCGCTAGAAAATAAATAAATGTTATAATTAAACATTACCAAAACAGTTTATAAAAATAAGGCAGTTTTTATTCTGTTCCTAATAGTTAAGTAGGTATTTGAACAAAATGATTTTCTTCAAACAATGCTTAGATAATTTGATGAAAACCTACAGAAATAATTTTTCGAATACCTGGTGCCTGCAGTTACATATACAGTGATTGTTCTAAGTCTTCGAAGAACTGCAAAAAAATGCATACGTACTGAAAAAAGAGTTGCCCATACTTTATCGACATCAGAAATGTTATGATTGAAGAGGAACAAAGATGCAAGGGAGAAAACGAGCACAAAATAGCAACTTACCTTGAAGTTGCCTTGTCAAACCCAGAGAAACTAGCCCGGAGTATTTTTTTTCTTTTGACCACTCGCACATAATACACAATAGACCTACAGTTTGTAGGCCAGCACATCAAGTTCTGTCAAATTTCTTATATAGATGTTCAACTTTATTACAAAAGGCATAAGATTCATATTCAATTGAGAAAAATTGTCAGTTTGCGATAGCTATATATGCGGCCGTACCATGACTTTTTTTTGTGCGTCCATGCGCGGCTCCTGTAGGATTTGCACGTGGCTAATCCGGCCCTGTCTAGTTGGTAATAAATAAATCTATAAGTTGTGGTGAAGGCTCTATTTTTATTACAAGTACGTTTTTTCCTACCTAGCTTCTTACGTCATCCATGAGAAAAGACGTATCTAAAATAGAATTTCCAATTTCAAATATTTTAACAGCTAATGTTCATTGTAACGACTGTTTCGTGATTTACAAGCAGCAAATATTTCATAAGTACATAATAAATATTCATAATGCTTAATAATAGAGAACAAGAAAGCTGTCAAAATATATTCTAATATTTCAACGATGGTCTAATTTTTGATATCCTGTTCAAGAAGCAGCTGCACGGCTTTTAATATGAAGCAATGAAAGAGACGATGGTTGTCATAGACAAGGCGGGTTTCGGGTGCAGGTACACAAGAGTAAAACATTGTACTAGTGTATACCCTTGCTCTCTTGTGTGCCGGCGGACAGTCGAGGCACGTAAACGTATTACTACATTGTAGAATATGTTGCCAGTACACCAAACAATGTTACCACACAACAAAAATAACAAAGACGACACGTCTTACGAGGCGCCATCTCTAGCTACTGGATCTTTATCGCAACAAACTTTGTTTTACCAACCTTTTACACAATTTTGAAACAATTTATTATAAGGACAAAAGAATTATACAACTTGTTATAATGTTTGGAATTTCATTGCAGAGGTGCTTATCGTTACTTAATTGTAATAAAATATAACATTAGCACAATATGAAAATGTCATTAACTGGTTGGAAGGTTTTATAAATTTAAATGTTATATAAAATTCATTTATACCCCTCACATTTGGTAAAGGTAAGCGAAAAATATTTCAACCTACTTACTCAAAAGACTGGGTTGTTCAAACACCTCAAGAATTAAAATTTTAAATATTCGTTATGCATTCTGCATAAAATTGGCTAACTGCGAAATATTAAAAGTTGGACTGCGAAAAGAGAACATTTTGTTTTAATAAAGGGAAAAGTAGTGTCGGTACGGAAGTTTTATTAACATAAGTAGTGATCATAATAGCTAAGATGTAGGATCTACACGCGACTCGCGAGGGGTGCTAGCCGTCTGGTGTCTATCGATTATGCGTAGGATGGGCTCTCTAAATATTCAAGTGTTGATTGCGTTATTGTAGTATGAAATATTTGCAAAGGTAACATGATAGGCAACATCAGTTAGATTGAAACTCGAATTGCACCGGCCGGCGACGTATGACTCGACGAATGTCAATATTGCCCGTCACATTCGCCAAATGGAATCAACCTAATAATGTTATGCTTTAAAAATCGGGCGGGGTTGTGTCAGGGCACGCGAACGTTGGATAATTGCTTTATTGGATCGAAATGAAACTAAACAAAAGTAGAAAAAGAGTACGTTTAATTTCAGTCTGGCCAGTATTTTTCAATGTATTTTCAACATATCACGTGAAATTGCACCCAAAAATAACGAATATTGAAACAGAAAAAACCTTTAAAATTGTTCGCCGAAACTAGGAAGTTTATTCCGAGCTCGGGTGTCACAAATTGCACAACCATTATGATACCACTTATCGTTGGGCTGCTGTACCTCCGCCCTTTCTGAATTGTCCTTGTCGTTTCGACGCTCACAGTTCACCACCCGGGCCGTAACTGCCAATCGACCTTCATACATAAATTTCAGCGTTCCTCCTAACACTCAGTTTCAATCTGCATACTAGGATTTGACGGCGACGTTGCGTTATTGATGACCAGACTGGCAGGCTGCGATGGAACGCCATGCATTTTTTAACAGCAATTTGTAATCCATTTAGCTGTTTCTGCAATCTGGCTGACAGTATCCGAAGTGGACTGTTGCGCGATCACTAATTCAGAGTCGGGGCTTGCAGCATTTGGTTTTATATTTAACCAATCACTAGTCTGGATTTGTACTCGGGACATGACAATATGGCCCCCAATTGCAAGGTAAACATAACTGGAGAAATATGGGTCTACTTTAGGTACTCCGTCGCCTAACCCGTCGGGAATTACAAGGGTAATGTTTTGCTATTGAGAATGGCTTTCTTTACGGTTTTATCTCTTTATTATCCACAACTCAAATTCTCGTAATCTTATTAGGTACTTAAAATAAGAATTTATATGCAATCGTAAACATTAAGTAAGTGAATGCCGGCAGCGTCTGCCTTTATGGCAGGCCAAGAGTAGGAAGCGATCCTCATCTGTATATATAATATTTCGAGAGCAATTTTATATAAACGGTATCTAATACAACTTCTTAAACATACATATATTTTACATAGTTGACATTTATTTCACTGAATCCAATTGATTGAAACACAAGTATTTGCTACAAGTAAGAAAATAATTGTATTATCAGCTCACAAATAAAATATTGATTGATTGATTGAGCCCCTCATCCGCGTGATTTCATACTTTTCTCATCGAACTTGAACACTCCCTACGCCCTTTGAAGGGGAAAATTAATCTTTACGGTCTTTGCCATGTCCTTAGACAGGTATTTGTACCAAGTGTTAAGACTCCAAACCGAAATAAGATATTTTTCATACATGACTGTGTGTCACTCCAACAGGGGTCGATTTTATAATAATCGTTTCGTTTGATTTTGTATAGATAGTTTGATACACATTATTTATATACCAATTTTCGAGTTAGTCGAAGAAAGCAATAAAATGTACATTTTCCTCTATAGTTAACTCCTTTCATCGGACAACGAGTTAATTTGGAGAGATCCAAAACACGTCTATCTGATGCTTTTGTCAATATCAAGTTTTATAATATATTAATCGGATCGCATGATTCGATTCTTCCACACAAACTCAAAGACTCGCCAAGCCCCTACGAGGCGTGTTAGAAAAAAAAAACATGTCAATGTCAAACCATAATACTTATTTACCAAGTTTCAAGGTCTAACGGACTTCTTTAACTTAATCCACTGGCTGGGCCTCATTCCGAAAGCAGTACTCCTAGACACGGCATGAATAATGTGGAGGGTCCTCAGGAGCCTTGACCACTAGCCTTGTTTCTGATGCCGATGTTTCACTATTTGTCATAGTTTTAATGATTTTTTTAATCTTAAAAATGTGATTCATATGTATTTAAAAAGGTACTTGCTAATCAATCAATCTGCCTAGCCTTTTCCCAACTATTTTGGGGTCGGCTTCCAGTCTAACCGGATGCAGCTGAATATCAGTATTTTACATGGAGCAGGGAGCTGACCTAAACAATCCAGTAACTGGGTAATACGATACCTCTTGATAAGACTGGCTGTCAGACTTTCGGGCTTCTGACTACTCGTAACGACAGTCAAAGATCCACGAATGACAGCCGGGACCAACGGCTTAACGTGCTTTCTGAGGCACGGAGGAGTCTCGATATCTAAAGATGGTCACCCACCCACGGACCAACCCCGGCAAGCGTAGCTTAACCTGTTGGATAGATCCGTGCGGCTGTTGTTACTTAGCCACGAGCTCCTCTTGCTAATACTTTTGCCAAAAAGACTATTGTAAAGTAATAAAATAAGGCAATGAAACATGCCACTAGATATTTTATCTATTACTTTAAAAATTTAACAAAAAGGTGAAATCCTTGGGGAGCTTATTTGCATCTCGATAACTCTGCGCTTGTCGGAAAGTTGCGAATCCCGCTTGAACTATAGTGAGATACCCTTCTATCAGAAGGTATCTTGTTAGACGACTTGAAAGATTTGCAAGTTTCAAAGATTTTCAACTTATAATATCTGCAGCATTTTCTGAGATTGAATAGCGATATTTTTGTAGAGCTAGAACGTTTAAACTTACTGAACAGACTGAACATTTAAGGCAAGAATTTATATGCAATAATAATAAATAATATCCTTGGACATTTCACACAACGCCATATAGTCCCAAGCTAAGCAAGCTAATGCTTGTGTTATGGTAACGAGATGGCTGATAAACTACTTATATCAATCAATCAATCAATCTATTTAAGGTAAAACTGCTAAGGGTAAAATTACAAGACTTCTTTAACTTAAGGCGATTTGATAAAAATACAAACATCAACCTTGATTTTTGGACGCGCGAATCTGTCGAAAAATATTGATTAGTTTTATTCGTGTCGAATCATAGAGGGGTATTAAAGGACCCCTGCTACAAGTCACCCCTACAGTCGCACCCCAGGGCCGTGGGGCACCAGACATGGCGTACGCATACGAAGGGTGATCAATGAACGTTTTATGCGCACTACGCTGCGATTCATAAAACTATCTGCGTTCAATTTTGGTGAAATAAACGTCTTTGTGTTGTTTTTATTTTCTTTGTGTGATTAGATTGCGTTTTTGTATCAAAAGTGGTATTATTTTTGGAGATTGTTTTTTCTGCGTGGTATTGTGCTGTTACCTTTCTATAGTTTTATGAAAGCGGAGTTTATGTAGTAAGGTTGCCTCGATTAAAAAAAAAATAGTTTGATAAATCTTAAAATGTAATTTTTGTTATTATGATATATTTGCAAGTTAAATTAAAGTTACGACTAACTAACAATTTCCAATAGGTATTACATTAAACGACCAACTAACTAGGTATAGGTACAAATTAAATTAATTCAAAAAACAAAGGACACTTCAGCGTCGAACCATGTTAACTTTTATATTACCGACGTGAACCATAAGAACATGTTTCATACCTGCAAAAGTTCCAGATTTTCCCATACGGATTCGTCACAATGAATCACCTCGTTCACTGATTGAGAACCCCTCCTATTTGAAGTCGGTTCAAAACAGCGAAATTGAAAAACTTTTTGCTTTAAAATAAGTTGTAAGTAAGTCGAGCTGAATCAGTATTTAAGATTCTCCGTACCGATACGAGCTCAAATGCTAATCAAATTATTCAAATGCTCTTAAAAAAGTTTATGAGCTCTTAAATCTATGGAGCTGTTAAAGAACAGCAGGAGCCTAACTTAGCTAGAGGTAAAACTAATCAAAGGCAGCGGAAAAAAGGTAATTGTTCCGAGTTTGAATTCTTCTTATTGTCGGAGGCAGTAGGTCCCTCAGCTTTTTTTTTTTTTTTTTTTTTTTTTTTTTTTTTTTTTTAATGCTGGGAAATCATCCAATGACTGCTCCCGCTCTGGATGGAGCGGAAGGGAGTGTCAGACTCTTACTGACTAAAACCCATCCATGTTCCTTCCGTAGCCCTTTATGTTCCGGGGTAGCGGTAACCCTTTCGGACAATCCCGCTTACCCGGCAGGCTTGGCCCTGAGGGGCCCCTTCATATGCTGACATCTCTTTGAGGCGCGCGTGGAACATATACGCGCCGTACGGCACGGGTCTGGCGCTGATCGGACGGTGAGTCACCCATTACTCACCGCCCGCAGGCCCGCGCCTACGGTGGCCGGGAGTCAGGTCCCTCAGCTTGGGATCTGGATATAATGATGCCCTCGGCCGCTCCTATCAACTGAAAAGAAACTTGTGTAAATAGCATAGTGTAGTTACCTTAATGGCGGGACGCCCGAACTTTGTACCAAGACACCGCTTATACCTTGGAGTTTCGGCAGTTTCGTGAATAACACAAGATACATCCGACAGAAATGGCTATTTGTCTGAGATTTTTAGAGAAGAAACCTATTTACATTTACCAGCCAGTTTAACTCCCCAAGGTTTAGCAGTAGGTATCTACATATTCACTATTCTCGGGAGAGACAACCTCTAACGTAGGATTCTGATGAAATATGCATTCGGCTAATCGAATGTGATATTACGAACATATTACGTACCTACCTTTGTGCTGAGGCCAGCACATCAAGTTACCACAATCTGTCAAATTTCTTTGATAGTATTTCAACTTTATTGCAAAGTCATAAGTTTCATTTTTAATTGAGAAAATTTTACAGTTAGTTGCTAGCTAGTTGTAGTTGTTGTTAGTTGTTAGCTTGATGTGTCTGTATATGATATGTTGGTTTATTATCTTTGTAATGTTGGAAGATGTTTTGGACGGGCACGGCACTGTAAGCAGGTACATAGATTATCTGTAGACCACGGATAATTAAGAACTTTAATTACGGATAGCGGTAGAAAGTAGGGTTAGTTCTGTTATCGTGACACATTGAATATATTTAAGGTAGACGCGCAAAGGTATGTAGTCCGCAAAATGTCATGATTTATTCATTACATTTGAGATCAATTCCAACTTAGTGACATGTATTGATGATATGGTTTAATTATGTAAAAATATAGGAATACCTATTTTTTATGGTTTTGAATCAAATTTCGGTAAATATCAATTATACACAAATACTAGAACTAACTAGAAAAATAGATACTAGAAAAATTAAGAAAATTTTGCGGGCTACTTTTGCCCATCCACCTTAATCAGTTTCGTCAGTTTGCATCGTAATGTTGAAATAAGTTTTAATTGTGATACTTTTTTTTTTTTTTTTTAAGTTTGGGAAATCATCCAATGACTGCTCCCGCTCTGGGTGGAGCGGAAGGGAGTGTCAGACTCTTACTGACTAAAACCCATCCATGTTCCTTCCGCAGCCCTTTATGTTCCGGGGTAGCGGTAACCCTTTCGGACAATCCCGCTTACACGGCAGGCTTGGCCCCGAGGGGCCCCTTCATAAATGCTGACATCTCTTTGAGGCGCGCGTGGAACATATACGCGGCGTCCGGCACGGGCCTGGTGCTGATCAGACGGTGAGTCACCCATTACTCACCGTCCGCAGGCCCGTGCCTACGGTGGCCGGGAGTCGTCACGTGGCTCCCGACGCCCGGGGCGTCTCCTGCGGCGGCTGGGACGGGAGGACCTTTCTCTCTCCCATCCCGCCACCTCCTTCGCGAGCATAACTTTTTCGCAGAAGGAGGTGACTGTCTCCCACTCCCTCTCGCCCCGGACCATGGCTTGCACCAGGGCCGGGCGCGAGAGGTCGCCGCCGCCGATCGCCTCTACGAGGACACGGCGGTGCTCCGCCCAAGCGGGGCAGGTTTGCACCGTGTGCTCTACCGTGTCCTCTGGGGAAATTGTCATACTACTTTTAACATCACAAAAAAAAAATTGTGTCGTCATCTGCCCAGCCTTTTCTCAACTATGTTGGGCTTCCAGTCTAACCGAATGCAGCTGAATACCAGTATTTTACAAGGAGCGCCTATCTGACCTCCACAACCCAGTAACTGGGTAATGGTACTTGCTAATCAATCAATCTGCCTAGCCTTTTCCCAACATGTTGGGGTCGGTTTCCAGTCTAACCGGATGCAGCTGAATACCAGTATTTTACAAGGAGCGACTGCCTATCTGACCTTCACAACCTAGGCCTCTCAGACAAAAAAAAAATTATCTAAAATAAAAAAAAACGCCGGGTTAATGTAAGAAACTCATATCAGCGCTAAATAATTTAATTCTCTGAGCAAATTTCTTTAACGTTGAAGTTAGATCTCGTTGAGATACGACAGAATCACTTGGCACTCTCGCTCAATTCTAATGCAAAAGATGATGTGAGATTATCTTAGTTTTCTACTATAACAATTTTCAAGTACTTTTTTCTTTGAAATAAACAATTTGGTTCTGGATTTTGTAGGATCGAACAATAAAGAAGGATTAAGCCACAGAATGTAGAATAAAATAAAATAATTTCACATGTCATTCTTTGCCAGTAATGCGTTTTATTATGTCGCTTGACCGCTTACTGCTATCACCGTTTTCAGTGCGCCTGAGTGCTTCGAAGAGTACATCAGAATTTCAGCACATTTTCTTCCGTAAAAGAAACTCTCTTTTGTTAAACAAACAAATAGCGTCCACTAAAAAATCACAAATTCTTTCGGATTGGCTGAATTGTGCCTTAAATGTGTAAATTACCAATCCCAAAACAATAGCTTTTAAAATTTGTATTAGAATCTGATGGTAAAAAGATTGATTTCAATGTAGCTAATCACTGGTTGATAGACACCCGTGCATACACGTCTGGCGAGACGGTCTACCTGCCTCACAGGTATCATATATCCATAACTTAATTAACGCATTTAACTTTGTAAATAAACTCAACGTTAAAATGGGTTCTCGCAACGCGCCATTGGAAATTTGGAACACCGAGAAGCCATGTTTACTTGCGAAAGAAAATATAGTATTTGCTCCGACGTTAAATTTTACGCAGACTATTATTAAGGTTAATGTTATGTGTTTTTATACGTTTTTTAGCTTTCAAATCTATACTAATATTATAAAGAGGAAAGATTTGTATTTTTGTGTGTATGTTTGTAATAAAAAATCTCAAAAACTACTGTACCGATTTCAAAAATTCTTTCACCATTAGAAAGCTTAGTTTTCAGTAAAATAGGCTACTTTTTATCCCGGGAAAAATAACGGGTCCCGCGGGAAAGATCACGGGAGCGAAGCCGCGGGTAAAGTGCTACTCATTGATAAATTCTGACGACTAATAAATAATATTCTCTAACAGCGCATAAATAATAACTTATAACTACTTACATATTGTTCAATGAACGTTGACAGACGAAGTCGCGAGCTAGTGACATTCAATAACGCTCGTTAGTATTTCAAGCTGAGTTAGTTTTACAAGCGAGTTCACTCGGTGCCACTGAAGTTCGCTAAAAGGTTTAGCCAAGTATCTTATAATGGCAGCTACCTACTAATGTTTCTTGATATGGCCCCTGACGGTGACGCGTCCGTTTACCTACATTGTTTAGGCATTACGTGAAAACATCTTTGACTAACCTCTCTGTAATCGGAGCGGGTGGACGATTGGACAAGGGTAACAAATTAACCCTGTCTCTCCTTTGAAGTGGATGTAGGTCAATAGCAGTACACTTTTACAGCGGACTCGGTAGAAGCCCGGCTTAGTTCTGAAGTAGGCACAATTTGGTGATCTGAGGCTCAACCAACTGTCGCAAACTATTCTCATTTATTAACAAATCATTTTCGTACAAATCGAGAGGTTCTTGTCGTATCGTTTAGGTCGTTTATAACTTTGATTATGTTTGTTGAGCAGTTATGTTTGTTGCAGAACCGTTTGGCTTATTAACGTTTCAAGTTTTTGCATAATATTTTCTTGCGGTTCCTGGGGTGATACTGTCATTGTGGTTCCGGGAAAAGAAAAACTTAAACATTAAACCGCATGCCTCAGGAGTTTTGCTCTCAGGTTGGTAAATTCGTAAATAGGGGGAAAAGAGGAAACGGAATAGCCTTAATTATGAAATGGATGAACTTGCTCCGCTTTACGAAGAACTGCTCGCTTTCATGTTTTCTACAGAACATGGCTTGCAAGTATTTCTCAAATGGGATGATGTTTATAGTCGGTGCTTAAAGGGAAATGAAATTGTTTATTGTGTTAACAGGATACTAGAATAACATTTGCAGGTCAGGCGTCGTATTAAAAAAAAATAAAGTTCGGCATTTCCTATCTGACTACTCGGAGAAGATAGGCTGAAATAAACTAGAGGTTACAGACTCTTTTAACATAGCTTTAGTTAGATCTATACTAATATTATAAAGAGGAAAACTTTGTTTGTTTGTTTGGTTGTAATGAATAGGCTCAAAAACTACTGGACCGATTTTAAAAATTCTTTCACCGTTGGAAAGCTTAGTTTTCTAGGAGTAACATAGGCTACTTTTTATCCCGGGAAAAATAACGGGTCCCACGGGAAAAACCACGGGAGCGAAGCCGCGGGCAAAGTGCTAGTATTTAATAAAAATAAACATAATAATGAAAGCCATAATATGACCATGACATTACTATTATTATTATTTTAATGTCTTTGACACATCTCGGGACCCTGGGGTCTCGGACCTTTGGTAAGCGTACGAAGGGCCGAAGTCAACTCGCAGAGGCCACTTAGACAATTATTATTATGAATGATTATTGCCATCTGTGAAGCATATGCCGAGCAACACGGGTTAAAATATAATCCACTCAAAAGTGAAGTCATGGTCTTTGAGGCCAAAGGAAACAGTACAGCTAACGTATTTCCCAACATTATGCTTAATGGTACAGCTTTGCATAGGGTGTCTAAATTTAAGTACCTAGGACATGTGCTGACCTCTGACCTCAAGGACAATGATGACATCGAGAGGGAACGGAGGGCGCTGGCAGTGCGGGCGAACATGGTGGCTCGCAGGTTTGCACGTTGTTCGACAGAAGTCAAAATTACACTGTTTAGGTCTTATTGCAAATCTTTCTACACGTGCAGCCTGTGGGCCGACTATTCTCAAAAGTCCTACAGTGCCCTCCGAGTCCAATTTAATCATGCGTTTAGGGCGCTGTTGGGGCTGCGGCGATTCTGTAGTGCATCAGGGATGTTTGCTGAGCATCGCGTAGATTGCTTTTATGCTACGATGCGTAAAAGATGCGCATCCCTGGTGAGTAGAGTACGTGGCAGCGCCAACAGCATCCTTAGCATGATAGCTAGTCGGCTGGACTACATCAGTCATTGCTCCGCCATTTGTCATGGAATGGCGAAGTAGTGATTGGTGAATTTTAATTTTTAATTTCTAAATAATTATATACCGGGTTATTTTTCAATGACCGGCCAAATTTTCGCAGGGTGTTCTACCCATGAATATGAACAACTTTCACTATGGGACCAATTCTGAAATCACGAAAAAAAAATCAGCTGTTTCATACATTTTAGTCGAGTAGGTATTGATATTTTGTAGGAAACAGCTGATTTTTTTTTCGTGATTTCAGAGTTGGTCCCATAGTGAAAGTTGTTCATATTTATGGGTAGAACACCCTGCGAAAATTTGGCCGGTCATTGAAAAATAACCCGGTATATATATTTTGATTGTGGGTAGTTTTTAAGGATTACTAACACTAGTTTATAAGAACATTGTTACTAACAAAATTGACATCATAGTCTGTAATAAAGAAATTATTATTATTATTATTTTCTATTTGTTCCTACTACCTATTCTAAAAATCTTCAACTTGTAAGTGCGATATGAAATCGTAAACATAAACTATTGGCAGAGACCCAATGAAAGTTTTTAAACCATAACTATCCATTAGAAAGAAAATAATGGAAGCATTGACACTTAAATGACTACAATTTTATAAACTGGCAATTTCAACTTTTTATTCTAGTGTATTTAAAAGAGTTTTCTTCACAAACATAAATCTTAAACAAGAGTGGATCGTACAAAGTTCTCAGTGTATCTACGCCTCCACAGACATGTAATAATGTGGGTCCGATTTCCCATTTGTAAAGAAAAGGGAGAATAAAACAACCGTTTCGTATCCCGTGCGGTGCTAATGTGGGTCACGAGGAGTCGCGGCCGCACGAGACCGCACGAGACCGCACGAGTCCGCACGAGTGCACGACTGTCTGTGTCCCGTACACTATTAACTTTCGATAGGTCTGTTACAAATAACGGAAGTAAAATCTTTTGGCGATGCCATTCAGATTGGTTATGTGAAGGGTTAAAGTGATCTAAAGACTTGCATCTTGTTTTTTTTAAATTTTAAATGAAGTGTCCCCCAGTATGGCTTGCGTTAGGTCATGTAAGTAAAAACCATTTTTTTTACAATACAAAAACCACCTAGTCCTATCCAATTTGGTGATAAAAATCAATTAAATAGTTTAAATACCCATAGCTAATCAATCCGGTTAAGCAATGCTCTAGAATAAGCGCACGGACCTAGGCGCTTAGTACACTTTCAGATATAGACAGTATTTTACTAAGTTATAGTTTATGGATGGGGTATAACTACTTTATTAAGAAATAATAATAATAATAAAATCTTTATTGGAACACAAACACATTTACAAGATGAATTGCGTACGTAAATAGCTACATTAGTTATAAACTGTGTCGCAGCTATTGACGACCACCTCCAAGAGGGAGACACGAGCTTTCCAGACTCCAGAGATGAAAAATACAAAATAAAAATGGCTTAAAAAGTTTATTCTAGGTTATATTCAAAATGCTCTATACTTGGAAGCGCGCGTCTCTTCTTAATACGGCGCTGTAACTGTATAACATTTTACGGTAAGTAAAAAGCGATTGCAGAACAAAACTGAATGATCCTATAAGTATGCAGTAAAACATCGTAGGTTCATCACCGTGTGAACGGGGCCTAACTAGTTTAATAGTACAGTAAATTACTTTCCAGATACCTGATGGTAATGCTCGCTCGTCACAGGGAAATGCGGTCCTACGCCTGTAGTCTCAATTCCAGCGCTTAAATTGAGTCTGCTTTGAGCTGCCACTGTATTACCATATCACATAATAATATGTGGTTCAATAATGTCTTTAGTCACAACTATTCCCAAAGGAACCACACAGACTCGCAATGCTATAAACGCATTAAGTTATCGTAAATGTAGTCTGAGTTGATTGATAGCGTTTGTCTTGCTAAGACACATAGCTTATTAGGGACTACATTTGTCTAACAAATTAACAGAGGACCATGCCCTGTTTAGATTCCCAGGTTAAATCGTCAGTGATCGTTGGGAGCGTGTCCCTACTCCGATGGTATTAAGTAGAATGCTGAGATTCTTCACCGGAGATCCATTCATTTGGCCTATAACAGATTTAGAGCTCTTTGTTAGTTATCGGACCGAGGCTCCTCGTTCTTCTTGACAAATACCTTACACCCACTTTATTAATGGCTTAAAGGATTAAATATACAACCCGGTTTAATACAACGGAGGTATTGCGATGAGTTGTTCTTGGCTTATATTTCGAGCCGCTAGATACGATAGAACTAAGTCCTTTCTTTGGGTATTCAATTGGAAGTAAATTTTCACAAATTCGACACGTTTTAATGTGGTTTTCTTGATGAAGTTTTTTGTTTAAAATAATAATTGTCTTTATCTGTTGGACAGAAGGATCAGGATCGCTTGAGCCCGGGCTTCTTTAAGTTTAAAGTTGAAATTAAGACGGGTATTAATTAACATCAGCTTTTATAAAACAGATTTTCCACATGCAAATGCGGAGATGTTTTTTCTTTAGGAGATTAGAACTCACAGAACCTGGCTACATTATTTTTTTACCAGTATTTAAAAGTAAATTGTGGTTTTTAATACATTTACTATCAACAGTAACAACATGAAATTGCATAAGCCATATTTAAGTAGAAATATTGGAAGTTTCAGGAGATCATAATTGAACGTTTCGCGCTGGTCGTTAAATTGGAGGAAACCAGTTATTACCGAGACGGGGACCCACGACCACTGTTTATGCACTAATGTCTCTACGCCGCCTTTAATTGCAGTTGTTGAACGTGAATTTAAAATTTAAAAAGAGATCTTGCAAGACCAGTTTTATGAATGTTGTCTGTATTGCTTTGTCAGTTTAAGACATGAATACTGCTGCATCTGCACACCGAAGCAACCCTTTTCGTTTATTAGCTTCGACACCTGGGCAGCTGGGCTGCCCTTTTCAGAGATCGCTACAAAAAACTTAAAAAGACACGTCATGCCGTCATGCGCGAATTTAACAAAGGCGTATCAAATAATCTCTGTACCGGTTTTTGCTTCCACTCAAAAGGGCCGAATAAAGGACTGTATTCAAAAAAGACCGACTTCAATTATTGTAGGGTCATTAAAACACGTTTCGGAACTCTTTTTGGAAACCCACCCTAATTACTTTTATTTAATATTCAGGTTAGGAGAGGTAAATAACAAAGATATTCAAGTACATACTTACATAGAAATCATTATTCCGTTTTAAAAATTATGAAAAGATAAGTAACAGCTGCCCGCCACACGCAGTTTTTGTGTAACGAATTTGTAATCTTCAATAAAAAACAGATTTAGCTTGCTTCTGAACATTAGCCGCAACGTCTTTAGCAAATAACGAGCGGAAAATGTTACAATTTACAAATTAAAGTCATTTACATAATTATAGACAATTTTAAATACCAAAAGATTTGAATTATTATGAAAACTTGTCAGACAAAGGACTATATAGGACCAAATACCTTCCAAGGTATAACAATTCAGAGGTAAAATTATTATTGCGATAAATAAACAAACATATACATATATTTTTATCCTTTAAGGACGGAATCATACCTATAGTCGCACCGCAACCGCAACGCACTTGAGCAACTCGATCCAAGCGCACGCAACTCCTCTATTTCTGTTCGAGCATACCTTGACATCTGTGTATGAGCCATTGAGCTGGCACTTGAAACACATCAATACAATACTCGTATTATATTTATTTAGAGATCAAAGGCCGAGGGCTTTCATTAATCTATTTCGTATTTCAATTTGGATACAAGAACCTTCTTTGGTATCAAGGAGAAAACTTTAAATATGGCAAAGTTTATTTTTCTGTTAAGAGAATTGGAAGGTAGGTAGGCCTTTGGTGTGGGATGCAAAGTCTGTCGACACCCTTGCGCCATCCCATCTTCCTAGTACGGCTGTGCTGGAGCAGCCGCTGCTGGTGCGGAAAACCTCAAACGTCGCAAATACTCCAACCTTATTGGGACTTACATGGAGCCGTTTGGGGTTGAAACACTAGGGCCGTGGGGTCCGAGTGCCCACTATATTTTTCGAAATATCCTCAAGTAGTTGATCGACTCTTAACGTGACCAGAGAGCTGGCCTTTTTTTTGGTCAAAGAATCAGCATTGCCATACAACGCGGCAATGCTGCCAGCCTATTGGGAACTCTTCCTGTTGACAGCGATGTGGACAAATTTTTGATGCTCTTTGATTATTATACATATTATTTCTGTACATAATATTATGAATATTTAGCTTTTAAATGTAAATATGATTATATTTCTTGTAACTACTAAAATAAATAATACCTAGATGTTGATTGAAATCAAGTGATGTCAAGGACAATAAAAATTGGTTTAAAGAATTTGAATGTCCGATACGATATGAAACATATAATTTGTACAAGTAGCTTTTCCTAAAACACATAATGACATGACCCCATTGAACCCACATGTTTGCTAGGAGATAATCAAACACCATTTGATTCGTATATCTAGAAAATCCCGAGCCAATAAACAGACTAATAAGTTCGTTTGAAGTTTTATGGACATTTCAAGTTCGAAAATAAATAGCTTCGCAGCCTAAACATGTTTAAACGACGAAAGCGTCTTGTCATTTGACAAGTTAATATTTGAATAAGTAATCGATGTTTTAGAAAACCAGCCAAGTGCGAGACGGGTTCGTGTACTACGGGTTCCACATGTAAGGTAGATCATCATCATCGGCCTAGTCTTTTCCCAACTATGTTGGGGTCGGCTGCCAGTCTAACCGGATGCAGCTGAATACCAGTATTTTACATGGAGCGACTGCCTATATGACCTCCACAACCCAGTAACTGGGCAATACGATACCCCTTGGTAAGACTGGCTGTCAGATTTTTGGTAAGATGTATAAGGTACAAAGGAAAAATTGAAATTGTATTTTTCACGAGTCTTTCTGTTTCCTCTTACAGGACCTACGGCTAGAAATATAACACTGTGACAAACGAGCAGAGCTAAGTTTTTAATAGAGTCCCGTTGGCACCCTATCCTTTACGTATTAACCCTGATTAAACTGATGTCTACGGAATATACTTTGAAATACCAACAGTAAATTGTTAGATATATCAAAGCATTATATTAACCCTTGAAGTTGTAATCGAGGGTCGTATTAGCGAGCCCCTTACGTCTTTATTAGATAATATCTATCAATGTTGAGGTATCACTTTGGAGGAATCGCGCTCCTTTGTAATAATAGTCGCCTGTTGGCACCGACGCATTAATTAGTGACGTATTATGAGTTGTACTGTTTGTAGAGACGACCACATGATGAAGGATATCAGGCTTTGATTGCCTGTAAGCAAGTGTCCAGCTTAGGTTGCCTAGCAGAGCCTGTATGCACTTACAATACAATTTCTAGTTGAGGACTACATTACTGCGAAGATGAATAGGTCTTTCAATTCGTTTTTAACAATTTATTTACTTTTAAGTACTAGTAAACTGAACTTGTTTTCCTATAGTTGAAAAGGATATAAAATTATCTTTCAAATATACAAAACGCATTAACACAAAAAACTTTTCAAATTCAATACACAAATAAAACTTATCACTGATTTTTCATATGAAAAGTTTGCTCTAACTTAGAGAGGCTTCTATATACACAGTTCTATAATCCGATAAAAGTTCGAAAAAACTTTATGTTGTGGTTATTAAAACTTTTTTAATTGAGACCTTCATGCTGCAAGGCGCGGCGCTCGGGGATTTAACAAAAACAGATTAATGTACAGCACTGAAGTCGAATAAAATACTTTCTCGCCCACACTCACATGGTTATCGACAAGAATAACAATGTCCGAACAATGTAATATAATTGTTTGTTGAATACAAACAATTATAAAAATAGATCATCAAGAATACTATAAACGTCGATGAATGTTGTCAACAGCTTTCGAATAATATTTATGGGACCCGTCTTTATCATGGGCTCCAATTTTACAATTTAATTTCGTGAACACACAATCATGTGAAATATACAATTGTTTACATAAAGGAATGGAACTTAGGATCGTATTTAATAAACCTGTTATTAACTGTTGTATCCTGTGTAAGGTTCGATATTAATTTAAACCCCTCGACAATATAAATGAAAGCGTTCATTTTTATTGCGAATCGACATGTCGGCGCAGAAATTGTTTAAAACGATCGCTTTAGCTATATTGATGAATACTTATCCTTAATGGAAAAAAGGGAGCAATGGGCCAGTGGTACTGGCCGCAATTTACGAGCAGTAAGTCGTGGGTTCGAACCCAGGCAAGTCATTGGATGATACCCCAGCCTTAAAAAAAAAGGCAGGCAGTTTACTGAGGGTAAATTATTTCATCACCACTGCTCTCAAACCGGTGTATTATAATATAACATCGTGAGAAAAATCGTTATGTCCTAGAAGTAAAACTTCGAAGACATGTGACATGCACAAACCCGCACTGGACCCGGGTGGATTACGACCGAAACCATCTCACATAAAGAGGAGGACTCTGTCGCAGCCGTAGGAAAATTATAAAAATTATAGGCTGATTATGCATACATATATGCTATCCTAAATTACTGAAATGGATATTGTCCTCATAGGAAAGCCTTTTCATGTAAGCTTTTCATTATTTAAAGCAAATAAACATTTATTTAATTCGGGTTTGTATCTTGTTTGTTTAGTTAGAATTGTATTTTAGGCGAATTGTCAGAAAGCAGCGACGGCTCACAAACAAGGCAGTGGTTAGTGAAAAGGTCTGTGGCGGGTGCGTAATCTTTTCTCCATGTACCAAATCCTACCCTATTACCCCTAACGGTATTCTTATTAGGGGGAGCTTCGCTCAACCGCTTGCCCGCCGCGGCCCCCCCACCGACACACACGTATAATAAGAACTTTATTCTATTTAAAATCTCGCTTTGAATATCAATGGCTGGTCGAATAAATGCGCCGGCCAACCGTCTTAAGTTTCCTATAGCTATGTGATTGTACCACGGTCCTTTATCACGATTTTGTTAACACACACGTGTCTTTGTTACAATGGTTAATGGTACCTAGCTGTAAGGTCGGTAGTCTACTAAGTGTAGCTGTATGTACGTATATACATTGCGGTCGAGGACGAGCGCCTTTTTAACGGCTATAACTCTTTACGACAAAAGAAAAATATTATTACCTACTAATGCTCACACGTGTATGTCAGCCTTTATAATATGATCCCATACTTGAATGAGTGCGAAAGGAATCCTATTGCTCTCGTTCAATCCACCATTCTATTGAATTATCGTTTGTTGTCCCCTAAAGTTGGCGCAAAATGTATTCTCAAACCGGATTAATATAATGTACGGATGATAAAAACGTTCTAGAATTGCGCGGCAGTACTTGGTCTGTTCTTTGATAAATAAAAGAGATGTATTCATATTATAATATGACGCAATTTGTACTGTGATTCGGAACCCTCGGGGCTGTGCTGTACAGATTGTTGCTTTTGAAGCCATTGAGGCAAACTGAATATCTTTCTTGGGGTGTGTCGTATTACAAAAGAAATAGCTACCTATAGAGGGTATTCAACGTCGCAATGCCGCACTTTGCATAATAAAAAATGCTTAGAGACGCAATAATAATTGATGTCAGCTTGTGCTGAGAACATGTACAAATATTCCGTTATTCTTTTATAGTAATTCACAAAAGAGGTTTTGAATAGATCTCACCAAAATGCTTACATAAAGTATTTTTCGACATATCCCGTCGCGTCCTGTTTCACCCTAACAAAAAGTTTAACAAAGTTCGGTTAAATAAAAGTTCTAGCTTAACTGGCAAAAAACTGGTATTATATACACGTATTAAGCCGCGTTTCAATGAACCTACTGAAAGGGTAAAAAAACCCTGCCTGACTATATTTGGCAACAAAATTTATTGATTACCTACAACTAATTTCGAGTTATTTCTTTATGCCTGTTTGTATTTGGTACTTTTAATTGCATTCTTTTGTTTTGTTTTGACTGCTTCGTTGGTCTAGTTGACGAAAGCGCTTCAGCTTATCATGAGGTCCTGGGTTTGATTCCCGGGTCGGGCAAAGTGATATAGGATTTTTTCCATCTGGAATTTGTCAATAACACCGCGAGTCTGGATTTGGCCCTGGTAACATGGAACTATAGGAAATATGGGTGTACTTTCGGTAAACCTCTGCCTAGCTCTTCGGGGGTTATGGGCGTGATGTTATGTTAGTATCTTTGTGTTTTTTTAGTAAATGTAAATATAATTTTGGTATTGATATCTTCATATCACTCATAAGTAGGTAGTCGTTATAGAATTGAATTTGTTATAGTGACACTAAACGAAATTGACATGTAAAAATAGTTGGTATTCGAGGGCGATAAACCTAATATGGAGACGTGACCGCTAGCCGTTCTAACTCAGTAAAGTGTATTTTGAAATTGAGCGGTCAAGTCAAAAGTAATTGAATAATATCGAAGGACTTCATGAGATGTTTGTACAATATCATTAGGTCATGACTGTGTGTTTTTCCATTGAGCCCGAGTCCAGAGGGACTACAGAGAAATCAATTTGTGCCGCGTCGTCGTCATGTAAAATAAAGGGATATAAAGAGGAGCTCCTACAAATGTGTTTCGGAGATAAATAATAACGATAAAGTCCCTCAATTTGACCCACGGAGAAGATTCTTTATATAACGCCTTATCTCATTGTACTCGAGCCGCACACAAAAAAAGACCATTGCTAGCCTTTGTTATTCGTGGAATCGAACTTGTACGATGAGTCCCGATGATAGGTACCTAAATAAATAACAATCTCATTTAATCCCGTAAAACCTTTTGCCTACCCTAAGCACTCAATATTAGGTACCTACCTTGTCCAACCCCATCGCATGAATTCCATTTGTATTAAGTAAGGAGTCTCTTTCGCAAGAATATTTACAGAAATATAAGTAACCACGATAAAGATGTAGGAAAATATAAAATTGAGGAAGGTCCTGATAAAATTGAATATGTCACGAACATTGTGGACCGAGGCATGCCAGTGTTTTTATTAAGTCGGCACCGATTTATAACGTATCTAACGTCAATGAATGACGCAATACAAAAGCTACAAAATACATATTGCTGGGGTCTGCGGTTTTGATGGAAACACCTTTGTGGATGGCCAGGGACGCTGACTTCTTGGTAACAAGCAACAGGGAGTTATGTGCATTCACTTGAAAATATTTCTACGAGGGAATAGAAATCGCGCAAACGTATCTAACGGAACCGTGTCCACTTCGCTCACGCTCGATCTCCTGGGATAAGGTAACACTCAAGAGCGTGGATTTCTCCATTCTTACAATTTTACTTTTCTCTTTTTAAAGTTTAAAGTACTCCGCATAATACACTCAAGACGCGAGCATATATTTCGCAGTTTTATCCATTTCACGTATCGTTTTTCAAAGGCGGGCTGCCTGACAAATTACATTTTTGTTCGGGTGTCCCGGAGTCCCGGAATCTGAGCATAAAAGGCTCGTAAATCTTGAAATGCATTTTTCATGCTTGGTCAAGCTCGTAAAACGATGACCTAAGTACAAACTTCGGTGTCCATAACTTTCATTATTTTATGGATTCCAGTAAGAAAAGATAAGACTAGTTTACAGTTCATTTTTTTTATTTTGTTCTCAATTTATCAACTAGGTACCTGATGAATTTTAATCGGAAAATTTTAATACTGGCCGCTTTTCTATCCTTTTAGAGAGTTCACCATAAATAAACTATTATTTTATTATTCCTCTAGCGTTGAAGGCAATATAAGGAATACGGAATATTTAATTAGTAAAGTTTACGATATAAGTATGCATCGTAACGCTCCGCCCGTATAATCTGAGGCCGCACTCGGCCACACTTGAGACAAAGCTCCCGACCGAATTATGTTTTATGGACTCGTTTATTACTTAGCAAAAACCGTGTGGCATCATTAAAATTAATTTATTTACCAATAAAGGCTTTTAGTTTTCACTCTAGTTCTAAATTTCCAACAAGAAAAATCGTTTTCAAAGAACTTTAAGCAGCGCGGATTCCCACACAGTGCATATTTACCTATCAGAGAGGGGCTCACATATTATATATCATCTTCAAAGTGGAACGAAATTCAAAGCAAATGCGAATAGAAGTTGAACGAGTTTCAGCCATTGTCGGTGTCGTTGTATCCTTTGTTGGCGCGTCTGATAGTACGAGGAGTAATGGTCTGTTCAGCTGTCCTTCACATAAGCTCCTAGATTTTTCGGTTGGTTCACGTATGTAGGTATTCACTCACACAAATAGTTCCCAATGAATAAGAATGCTGTGATATTTCGTTTATCAACGTTGAAACGCACTTGACGAATCTAATTTGCGTTTTCTTTTGTAATTTCCCCATGAAGTGCGCGGTTTACTCATTCAGATGCTTTATGCATCTGTGTAGCGCGCGGCGGACGACTGTTTAATTAAGCCAACTCACGTCAGCGACCAAATAAAGCAAAATTAGATTTGTTCACCAATTGTCAATAAAATAAATCTCGTGTATAATTATACGTATCCTGTTCCCGTTATCCATAAAAGTGACGACAATGGTCGACAGTGGTCGTGGCTCGGGCAGCGATTTCCCGACTTTATGGGCGATGGCACTGAGTTAGTACGTGACAGTGGGCTGCGTGGCACGCCCGCGTGGCTACGTGACCCGTAATCACGAAAACAATACAAACATACGTACGAAATGCGATAATTTAACTCTGCATACAGACAGATAAAATGGTTTGAAATTCGGGCTTGATGAACTCAGTCACTGCGCCAAATGTTAGTGTGCTCCGTAATGGATAGCTTTTATAAGCTCGCTTTTGGTTGATCGTCAAGTTTTATACCAGCGGTTTTATGAAAATGTATGCCATAAAATATATCATTTGAGCAACTCAGATAAAAGTTAAACTATTGTTAATCTGTCATGTCATTCGAAGTCTCTTTTGAAATTCTAAGTAACATATGCTTATTTCGAAGTTCAAAGAAATACTAAGTAATCATTGAGTTTGAAGGAGTCTGTGGTCAAATAGTTAATAAAAATATTATAATAACAAGACCTGTGAGAATTCTGTAATGAGAAAAGTTTGGTCTTGGAATTAATAAATTAGACGAAGTTTTTAGGGTTCCACCGGGCGATGAACCTGTTTAATATGAATTTCATGAGTTAAGTAAGCTGTTGATAGAAGATACTGTGACCTAATTGACCTCAACTAGTTATTAAAGCCTTAGTATTGGATATACCCTAGTATTTTCATGGTAAATAAACCAGGTAGGTTAAAATAAACGTCTCACGTCGCATTATAATTTCAAAATCAAATTTAAAAAGTGCTGTAGTGCGTCTTTGAAAAAGTAAATACATCACGAAGGAAACATGTCAGCATTAAAACTTCTGAAGACCAGAAGTTTATTAATTTAGATGGATGCAGAATCAAGCTTGAGTTCGTGGCTAATTACTGACAGCCGCACAGGTCGATCCATCAGGTTAAGCTACGATTGACGGGGTTGGCCGTGGATGGGTGACCATCTTTACATACCGAGACTCCTCCGTGGTTCGGAAAGCACGTTAAGCTGTTGGTCCCGGCTGTCATTTGTGCATCTTTGACAGTCGTTACGGGTCGTCAGAAGCCCGAAAATCTGACAACCAGTCTTACCAAGGGGTATCGTGTTGGACAGTTACTGGGTTGTGGAGGTCAGATAGGCGGTCGCTCCATGTAAAATACTGATATTCAGCTGCATCTGGATAGCCTGGAAGCCGACCCCAACATAGTTGGGAAAAGGATAGGCAGATGATGATGCATGCAGAATCAAGTAAGTTTATTAAGGTATCTACCCATATTCAGTATTCTGAGTCAAAAATTACCTACCTACGCCGCATTTACACAATCTCCTAGAACTAGGAAGAGCTTCCGCACGTTGTCTTACTAGAGAAATGGCACTAAGCTGCTGTGATGGCACCTAGATACCTATGACGGGTACACACATGTCCAGGTAATTACTTACGCGCTGACACCGCAGGAAATGCAGTCGCTGGTAAATGTTCCGTGTACTCTAATGATCTTCTGATGGGAACTGTATCGAAAATGCGTGTATAATGTTTAAAAAAAAAATCCTGGCCATACCACTGTCACCGATCTGAAAAATAACACAATTACAATAACAAAATAGTCATAAATACGATTTAGCAGGTCTGATGAATACTTAATTATGTATGTCATTCTCCTGCCCTCAATTTATTTGGGGTCGGCGCAACATGTCTTTTTCTTCCATACTTCTCTATTAGTCGTCATCTCGGTAGTCACTCCCTTTCTAGTCATATCATCTTTCACACAATCCATCCATCGTTTCTTTGGTCTCCCTCTACTTGTATAGCCATCCTCATTCATAATAACAACTTTCCTTACTTAAGTATATGAATGATACTTATGTTTATGAATGACTGAAATGCAGAAATATGGTACAATTTCTTCTACTAAGTTGAATGGCAAGCTCGCCGTTTGCTATAGTTTACCCTCTCTGATGTGTGCAATACTTATGCCTTTACTAGCAGATATTAGCTTCTGGCTGATAGTGCCTCGGGATTTAATGCAGTGTCAATATTGGGCCAGCATCGGCGTGTGGAGGACTATCTCCTCGCTTTAGTATTTAATGGATCTATTACGTATCGGAGACCTGACATATGACTTTGAGAGAAGGTTTTTATTATTTGTTTGATCGATATTACAGTTTAATGTCAAATTATCAAAACTGGTCTGCCGCAAAATTTTGTAGGTATGAACTAATAATATTAGAAACTGATAATTTTTAAGAGTTAATTAGTAATTCAACCGTTAAATAAATAAGTTTTTCATACAAATAAAGGGTTTATTTTGACCCCAATATGGCTGGACCACATTACGAAATTTTGTAATGTAATAAAGTACCTATTCGTAAATAAATGAAACCAATGAAATGAAAAAGTTTACAATCACACCAAATGTAGGTACCGCATTTATTTTAATGCGCGTTAATCCTTTAATAAAATGAGTAAATAGAAAGGTAGATCCTATATTTTGTTTTATTCACAGGCTTACTGAGCAGTCCTTCGAGTGAGATTTGCTCGACAAATCTGCCTGAAAAGTCGGGATTATTAACATAAGTTAAAATGGTTTATTCAAAATGAAGAGATTTTTTTATATTCAAATAATACAGTAACACCGAACTATGTTTAGAAGTGATGTTTGCTATCGTACAAAATGTTTACGACTCTAACTAAATGCCAGTAGATATGGTGGAAAGAAATAGAAGGTCAAGGTCAGGGTTTACCTCGAGGGTAAGTTGAGGTCGGTTCTCCGAGCTTATAATAACAAGGGTAGGTACGTTTTTACTAACAGAAGTAGGAAAAATCGAAGCGTTTTCCGACATAGTCAAGTAACTTTACGCCTATGAATACGATGAATTTCGGCACCGCAATACCACACAGTAATGTGGATTCAGAGATGGTAATAGGTAACGTCACAAGATAACGAGCCTGGTTCGCCCATTCGGCATCGTCTCCAACGTATCCTGTTTACGTCAGCCGAATCCTGCGCAGCATATTAAACAGGCCACATTCTGTTTTCTGCTTTCACTTCACGATTAGCATAAAATAGCTTAAGTTATCAGGCCAACATTATGGATTTAATAAGATGAGTTATGGAAGAATGTGCTTACATAAAAGAGAGGGTAATATTGAATTTGAAATTCAAAAAACGACATTGTAATAACAATAAGCCTGTTACGAAATTTAAAGCCCGCTCCAGTAACCCGCTACACCTTTTGGTCTGTGGAGGTTGGATTTATTCAATTGTTCGACAACATAGTGGCAATGTCCTGCTCTCTTAAATACCTGATCCATATTCAGGAGACGTCTCCGGACGAGGCAGTCTAACTGGCGCGTTACCGGCGCTAGTAGCTAGTCGCTAGCCGCCGGTCGGCCGGACGCAAATTGTCTGTTATTGTGTTAGAATTAATATAATCTAGTCATGTTTTTTGAATGAAGTAGCTCTGTTACTTAACTGCCTATTAATCATAAGACATCTTAACATCTATAAAGTTTATTTGTTGTAGCGTTAGACAAATAACGATAGTTATTTTGTAATATTGACGAAATGATTGAACTCCCAAGTTATTTAAAGTAGTAAATTGCATTGCATGGCATTGCTTTGTATTAGTATAATGGTTAAGGGCGGGCGTTTTGGGGGCATTTCCCCCAAAACGCCCGCCCTTAACCATAAGTAATTTTGACTTTCATAAGGTACTGATTTTTGGCCTAATTAGAATAAACGATTTTTGATGTTTTATTTTTATTAGTGAAGGAATGGACATTATTGTTCGTTAAATCGGAGTAACCAAAGCTTGAAAACTGTTATTTGTCTAATGTTGTAATACATAAAGTATAAAATATAATAATTAACAAATATAAATACTCCTAATTCTAGGACCAAGTGAATTAAGAACAATCCTTTACCGGATGATGCAGTATACCTTCCTATAACGTCTGTGGCGGCCATACGTTTGCCAGTTTACGAGAAGATATGAAATGTTGTGTACTGTGAGTGTAGTACCTACACAACTTGTTTGTTTGATACTGTTTCTATACAGTTGATAAAACAACTGAGTTTCGCTTTATAACTTTGTTTAACAACGAAATAACAAAGTTGGGCTGCCTGAAGTGGTTCATACAGAGAATAATAGATTTTATTGCGGCACCAATCACCTGCTTACCATTTAATGAACTTAAGAATACATATGTATGATTGGAGTCATTTAAAAAATGTTTTCGTTAGTTAATTATTTTAAAGTTATTATTTTTTCTGAATTGTTTTTGCGTGTTTTAACTATGTATGTCCCGCGTAAGCCTAAAATACCGGGTACCTTATTCAGATGGGTTAAGATTGTTAAAAAAACAATTTTCTATGAGAAACACTAATGCGTAGTGTGTTATAATAACATCTGATAAAACTATTAATGAAGAAAAAAAATAAACTCAGATGCCATGTTCTAAAGAGCCAATTAAATAAAGTTCCCGAGAGCTTTAAAAAATGATCCTTTATTAAAGTCCATGAAATACACTTCCTTCTAGAAGTTCCACAAAAAATATCATACTAAATCCTGTCTAAACCTGTCTTTCTTGTCCAAAGTCATCATGAACCCTTTTTAGTTCCGATAATATCTTTGTAATGTAAATTAAAATTAAAATAAGCATTGCGGTCGTGATGGAACTAACAAAAGAATTTCTTTTTTTCATTAAGGTGCGAATAAATATTTCGGAATTCGCGTAATGGATGCCGCTTAGTCGGCGCGTCAAAAAGCCCTTTGTTATCTGGCCGTTATTTTTCAGGGGTTTTGATTCCGCGGACAAAGCGAAGCACATATTTCACAAGACTGTAATCTCCTGCCAAGTTCACAGGACTCGAGCATTTTTTACACTCACCGTGTTAATGGGTGGATTAACAATATTTTTACCTGTTACGACCTTAACATAGTTTTATTGCCGATAAATAATGAAAGGTAATTAAGGGCACATTCCAAGGCTCGGATCGCTCAACAAGCTCGCTCCCCTTCAGGCGGAAACCATAAGTTATCGCTGTTAACTAAGCCCTATGTTAACTTAGTTTATCTTGGATTATCGAAGGATGTACTGCCAGTGGATTCTTCTTCTTAGCGTGTCGATGGCAAAAATAGTAAAAATAGTTTAAATAAATATATTTATATTTTAAATTATATTGGCCCAAAATTCAGCAACGCGAACACCGTTCACTGACGCGGCCATTAGGTCTTCACGGGTGCATGTGACGGGGCATGCGGTGCAAGTAGGTCGCAGTAAGGACAACCTCCATAAGTGGGGGTTCATGGATGGCTTAGATCTCCAATGTGTGTGCGGCGTCTCCCCACAGACAATGGCTCACCTCCCATCTTGCACCGCCAGTGGATTGAGAATATAATTGTGTAGGGCTAGTTTAAGGTTAATGAAAAATTATCAAAACATAACTTAACATTTAATTCCCTGAAGGGTGTCACAGTGTCGTAGACACCGCCAGCAGTACAGATGCCAGCACATCAAGTTATCCCTAACTGTCAAATTTTCTCAATTAAAAATGAACCTTATGTCTTTGCAATAAAGTTGAAATACTATCAAAGAAATTTGACAGATTGTGGTAACTTGATGTGCTGGCCTCTGTACAAAGCTTTCAGTACTGGGGATGAAATTAAATATTGTGTTTGATTTTTTTTCGTTTACATAAAATTAGTTATTTGTTATTTTATAACAGGTGTTGGTTGTCAGCCGTGGCAACTGGCAATCTCTATTCTTTTTCTAAATCTAAATCAATGGTCGTCAAAAACTGTCACTTACATATAATAAAGGAGGTATTATTCAGGCTCTATAATAATTAAAATACATCCACATCTCGCTTCAGTTTTATCGAACTTCGGTCTGCTACTGAGAAATTCTGGATGGATAAACCCAATAACACTTTTACTGACCCGAGAATCTTAGTCAGAACCTCATTTTCAGCAATAGCGATGGCAAGCACTAGACCATCGATGCAGTACGTAAATATAAATTATTGTAAATACAAATATCGTATCGCCCTTCCCTTGTTCTGTTACGTAACTTAACCACCCTTCTAAGTACGTACCTACATCACTGCGTTGTTTTTAGGTTTCCTACAGAACGTTGAAACTGTTCCGTAACGCCCGTGCCACACAATAGTCATTATATTTAAAGCTAGCCTTCAAGTTGTTGGCATTACCATAGGAAAGTTTCCGCGTGTAATTTACTGTGTTGTATCTGGTTATGACATTTGTATTTCATTTTGTCACAGAAATACGGGATGCCAGCTGCTGTTCCTGCTGTGGTCGTCGACTGCCGTGATGATGAGCTGCAGCGGCGCGGAGGTGACGTGCCCCGACGAGTGCGCGTGCCGCAGCACCTTCGACGCCGAGAGCGGCGTGGCCGTGCGCGTCGCCTGCACGCGCGGCCTCATGCGCACCGTGCCCGTGGACTACATCGACCGCAACGCACATATTATCATCATCGCCGCGCCACCTGACAAACAAAACGAACTTACCATAGGTCCCATCTTCACACAACCCGCTCCATTTGTCAACCTTCGGGAACTTCACATCGTTAACTCCAACGTCCCCTCTATCGGTCAATACTCTTTCTGGGGTCTCCAAAACCTCAGGTTAATAAACCTCACTCACAATAACCTCACCAGCATCGGCGCGGACAACTTTCGAGGTCTCATAAATCTCACGGACTTGTACCTCGATCACAACAACATAGAACAAATGCCGAGCGAAACTTTCCGACATTTAACTTCACTAAGAATATTAACTTTGTCAAATAATGAAATTACTACATTGGTACCGAGACTATTCAGAATGCTGGCCAAATTGATAACTTTGGACCTGAGTCATAACCCTCTGACAGAACTGAACCCAGAAGTATTTAAGGATATTCAACATTTGCGAATCTTTAAGTGCAGGGGATGTCTTCTGAGACGGGTCAACACGCAGATATACCATTTGGTTTCTAATTTGGAGGAGTTGGACTTGGGAGACAATCAATTCAAATATCTGACTTCAGACGAGTTTATAAGCTTAAAAAGGCTTAAGAAGCTAAAATTGGATGGGAATCAACTGTCTGTGATCGTGGACCACATGTTTGGGCGCAACCGCGAGCTGCGCGTGCTGTCGCTGGCGCGCAACCGCCTGGCGCTGCTGGCGCCCGCCGCGCTCGCCAACCTCACCAACCTCACGCATCTAGACATTAGCCACAACAAAATAGACAGATTTCATTTACAAACTTTTGCTCCAGTCGTGGACTGCCTGAAAACTATCAACTTCAGCGGAAACAACTTAGTTCTGAACGAAATTGCCATACTACTTCAAATTTTACCAGAAATCCACGGCGTTGGTCTTGCGAATCTGTCACTTCCGGACATACCACCGAATTTTTTTACTTACAACGATCACCTTGTGGCGTTAGATATATCTTGGAATAAATTAACTAACTTTCCATACAAACTTCTAACAAAGACGAAGTTTTTACAGAGATTAGATATATCGCATAACAAGTTACAAACGCTAACTGAGCAAGATCTGCAAAGACTGGAAGCGATAGCTCAAGTGAATTTGGCAAAAAACACGTGGCGCTGCGACCAATGCTCGGCGGGAACTATGCTCGTGTATATGACGACGACTGTGCTCAATGCAACTCTGCGCCACCTGAAGTGTTACTCCCCATTACGTCTGCGAGGGGTGAGCTTCGCTGACATGTCATTCGACCGACTGGACCCGTGCCCGACGACGCACGAGGCGCAGATGAGCGTGATCGCGGGACTGATGCTGCTGTGCGTGGCCGTGCTGGCGGCCGTGGCGGGCGCGCTGTGCTGTACGCGCCGCCGCGCCGCGCACTACTACACCAACGAAGAGAAGCGGCGCGAGCACGAGCACGAGCACCCTGACGAGCTACTGGGCCACACGGAGCTGGGCAGCGTGGCGACCATCCACGCGCCCTACCACCTGGTGGCCAAGGGCAGCTAACGGCGAGCCCGCTCGCCGCCGGCGCCGGCTGCCCGGCACGCGCACCACGCCGCGCATTGCGCGCACGACCTGCCGCTGCCCCTGACCTCCCTGTCTGCGCTCCGCTACGACGCCGCCCGCCGCAAGTACTTCCGACCTGCCGTACACCCACCGATGATGGAATGCGTCTCAAATGACATGTGATACGAGTACGACGAAGACGATCTAGTGTAAAGCCAAAGAAATTGAACTTTGAAGTGTTTACCTGGTATTTCTATCTTTACTTCTGAAGTCTATTGTATGATTTTTATTTTGAATAGTTAGGCCTCGTCTACAAAATTACCAAAAAATATTTTTCTACAAATGAAAATTTTACTGTATATATAGGTATAAAAACTACCTGATACAGGACTAGATATTAGCGTAGCTATAACTAAACATAGGCAAAGCTGAATCATTATTTGGATCAACCCAAATAATGCGAATACTTTTGCAATGTAAATTGCTTGTTTATGCAAGGTTGCAGCCGAATTTTCTTGCATACGTTTCCTATATTACAGTAACTTGATATTGTTTGCATCAAATTCGAACAACTGTTGGCTAAAACACCTTCCAGCGAACGTTCATAGGATTTCGAATATGTAAATAAACATAATAGTTTCAAAACAAAATATTATCAACTAGCATACTTTTAGCATCAAAATTAAATACACACAAATCTTCAAAACTTTTTTCACACATGCAGATAATATAGTTATCGAATCTTTTTCGGCTGGTGGGTTTAACATCGACTAAAAATTAGCGCTTTCGATTACCGCGGTCTTGACCTCTATGAAGTGAAGCTATTTCTGCCATTAAAAGAAAATAGAGGTAGGCATTTCACTTTTTCTAATACTCCCCTTCACTGGCGTTCCGCGAATTTTTGACCTATTTCCGTACGTTTGACGATGGCGTTCGCTGGAAGTAAGAACTAAAGCCATGAAGGAGGTGTAATTTTGCATCTCTATAGAAAGAAAAACTTTTTGTACAGTCAACCCTTCCGAAAATGGGTAATGTCTTTTAATTCTGAATTCGAGCAAAACAATACAATACACCAACGCTTTTTAAAAGGTTAACTTTTTGTAAAGCGGGTAAATGAGCAATTCGGCTGTGACACAATTATTTCATTGGGTTATAACGACGGTAATGGAACTCACATAAATATTACAGCAGTTTGGAACACGGGCTGCCACGATATAAAACTGTATTTCACATGGCGTACCGTTTTATGAGTACAGTATAATCAAATCATAAAAGTCTAAGTTTCGAAACGGATATCTTTATTATACTTACATGCTTATCAAAAAAATGCTCATATAGGTAGTCTGTAAAAATCTATGTGATGTTAATAATAATGTGTACAGATTTGTTTAAAATAATGGCATAGTGCCAAATATAATCTATATCAAATTTAAAATTTTTAAAATTATTATTATTTGTTCATTTTATGGGCGGCGACAGTTTTTGATTAGATAATATTAGTTCAGATAAAAATAGTAAGCCAGATACGAAAGACTATGGACTATTTATTAAACTACTATGTATAAAACTCTATAGATATCCATTTTTACAGCTTTCATTTTCATTATGCCGTCAAAATCACGGCGCCATTATAATCTTGAGTTATTTCAGAGGCAAGTTTTGGATCACCCACGGCTACAAATAGCAGGTCAGTAAAATGTTCAGTACCGTAATTAAACAATTTCAATGTTTCTACAAAATGTTTATTCCAACCATTTCTTGGTACAGATAACTGTCGCCGTCCCTAAACGTGAACATCAGATTTTTTTTAATTAAAATATTATGAATATCCATTGGTGGTTTAACCTCAAAGGATTTTGTCATGTGTTTGAGCTATGAATCTTTAGTCTTACTGTTGTACATACTTGGTTACCAAAAATAATAATAACATACTCATATTCATAATATATTTTGTTGTAAATACCTGCTGAACAGTAAAATGATTGTGAAAAAATAGTAGATGTACATACATGATAATTATTAAGGTTCTATTAGCCATTCCAACGGCTGGGGGTAGGCTCGGTAAATATACACAACATACTGCTAGCCCTGCCGTGTTCACACACTATAAAAGAACGTCTAATGGTCAACCAAATAGATATTTAAAACACCACAGTCACGATAGCTGTTTATACGTAACATATTATTAGTATTAGTACAACATTATTACTTATTACATGATTATATAAAACAGTATGGCGGTAAAACACTCCGACGAGTTTCTTTTCTTAATCTTAGGTTATCTGTGGCAAATATTATCATATTGGGGTTTCCATTTTCAATTACTATCAAGGCACTCTATTCTAAAATGCATTAATCCCGATATTATACCTTCGGTTTCACTGAGAGTGTTAGGTACAGGTCTGGATAAAAAATAAAGGGTCCATTAATCCGCCAATTTAATCGTTCTTACGTAATTAGTGCTGCCCTTACCTGCGAGTCGTACTGGAAATCATTATGGTACGGTTTAAAAGCTAACTTAAACCTTTATTTTCAACACAAACTTCTATCGAAATGTTGAAGTTTTATGGTAAAGGGATAAGCGCCAGCGCGCGTAGCCTGCGGAATTAAAATTTTCATACGTTTTTCTAATTTGTAGGACAGAGTCAAGTTTTTTGTTGATTAAAATGTGATTCGCGATCGTAGCAAGTAGATACCGTACGTATTTAATTAATTATAATCAGACATAAAGAACCTTACCGGAGTCGTCTTTCATACACTTAATCTGAACTATATCTCTCGTTCTTCTTTCTCTTGCTGCTTTAAAATGTTTGGTGATAAAAAAATAGCTAAAATTGGTCACCGTTTTAAAACCAATCCAACTAAATTCTATCTTAAATAGTTTCACTTTTGGGCTGTTTATTCTTCTGCTATACGAAGCATGAATAGAATATTGAGAGTATTTTAGTACAGTTAGTCAGTGGTGGCAAGTTACATTGACATGGGATTTATGTCGTAGCGTTCTTGTAACTGAAACTACTGCGTTTCTGGCAAGTTTTGTTGCGGCATTTCTTTCTCTCAGCTAAAGTAGTATGAAGTGGCTTTTTGCGGGCCTACTTTAGGCGTTTAAACTGATCATCTTCTTAGCGTGTCGATGGCAATCTAAATGTACTCGGCCCAGAATTCGGCTGCGTGTTTGGCGGCATCACTAGCGTCCATCAGTTCCTGTAACGTGCATACGGCAGGACACGTAGAACATGAGATTAAGTGTCCCATCGTTTGTGGAACAGCACCACATTTACACTCCAAGGCGGAGTTGTCTATGAATCCCCACAAAAAAATAACTGATGATTCTTTTAGTTAAAACAAATGAATTAGCTCGAAGGGCAATATTCGACTAGCAGGTGTCTGACAGTTTTAAGAACCAGTTTTGATGGAAGTCCAATATGACGATATTCGCCATTTGTATCTGTACAACTACAAGCTTAGTTTACCTACTTTATAATAACTTATTTAAATGTTTAACGTATATTTTAAAATAAGACACTTAACACTGCAGTACCTACTCATGCGAGGTGAATATTCACCCCAGACCAATGCTCTCAGAAATATTTTTTTAATTATTTGAATACAGACTGTGTCACCTAGCGTAATCCTCGACAAGTAAACTAGGTTCAAGGTCAGTAAGTCGCCGGCACTCGACGCCGGCGCAAGTGGAAAGAAAAAGGCGGGAAATTTAAATAATAACTTCTTCCTCATTTTTTTAAATTACATTTTTTTTGTTCATTTCACAAAACTACAAAAAAATTATAATATTTAGAATAAACAATAAATACTTTTTAGTATTTGAACGCTTTTTATTTCACATTATATTATATTTACCTAAAATCGATCAATGTAAATAGTCTGAAAATTCACCCCACGCGAGTAAAATATTAGAAATATAGGGCGCGAGTACTGCAGTGTTAAATTAACTCTAATTAGGTTCGTACTATTTATTTAGCTAGTGTTGTGTTGTGCATGTTACTTTAAGAAATATAGGTTTTTTATAGAATGTAGGTACATAACTATGTTTTCAAGGCTCTGCGTATTTCTTATGATATTCACTTGGGTCAACCAAGTGAAAATAGTTATAGTTTTAAGGATGTATACTTATAATTTTTTTGTTAATTTAGTTTATTAATGTAGCTATAGTTATTTTCGTAGATCTGTCTTTTCTGGGTGTGCAAGGATGGATGTAAGGCTCATTAGTTTTCTTAATCACTCAATCTCTTTCGGCCCCGTCGATTGACACTGACGTATTTACAGATTGGCATGCAATACAGTAATTAAGTTAAAGCTCCCAAAGCTATGCTTCACAAAAAATAAAGCAACATTATTTTGTTATAACAAACATGTTACAATCAATTTATTTACTTCAGTAGGTATGTTTCTAAAGGAGAGATTATTAGGTACTTTAATAGTCTTAGACAGAACTGACCAACAGAAACCACACACAGACGGACAGACAGACGGATTGATAAATGGATAGACGGACAACGAAGATATAGGGTTTTTTGCCGTTAGAGGTATGATACCTTATAATTCATAGGTTATAAGTTATTTTTAGTTCCACGGAAATCTACCTAGAATAAGTTTTAGTTTGTATACTCGGCAGCGTGCACGAACTAGCCGCGCCGTGTAAGGGATAACACCAAATAGCTATTACCAATTAGTTGTAAATATCAAACTAGAATAGACAGAGAAATATTTTCTAATTAATACGATGTACATAAGAGAAAATCATGAACATTGGCCGAAAATTACTATAAATGATCGGCTGTATGGATACTATTTTGACGCGTCATCTCGCAACCAACTAAGATTCCGGGAATACCCAATTATAATAAACGCTTTGAATCTGCAGATCTGATACAGGAATGTTATTTAATGTTTAGTCGTTCCTTATGTTAAAGTTTTGTGCGTAGGTATACGAGTCACCCGTTACTGTTCGTGCCAGGCCGAATTTTTACAACTTCGGAAGTCGATCTTTGAGGCTCCCCATAGACAGGCGCGACGCGACGGTGCGATGTGATTCGGGTAGAACAATTTCCATTAAGTTTCCAAATGGTTCTACTAGAATCGTGTTGCAATATCGTGTTGCACTTGTGTGGGAGCCTTTATTCACCAGTTGAACAATGCCAAGTGTCACATTACGAGATCGTTATAGTTTCGACTTCATGGATGAATGTATATGGATGAGTTAACAAAGGAACAAGATTGATTGTAAATAGGACAGGAATTGTTATTTATAAAATTCACATACCAATTAATCATATTCGTATGATATTCATAAAGTTTATATTATTCAGTCATAACCATACAGATTTTGTAATATCAGAGACCGATATTGTGGGGGGAGGGGGAGTGTGTAGAATCGCAACGAGTATCAGGGTGTCAGTAGGATTGGTTGCTCGTCGTAGGGTTCTAGATTTGTAAGGCGCTAAGATCCAAACAATTAGAAGAAAATCTGGCATAAATCATCAAGAGTAAAGAAATTCAGATACCAGTACTAAAATGGCCATCGCCCTTTATTTGAAGACGCCTCTGTTCATATAGAAAGACCTGCAACACTTCTGAACATTCAGTAGAGCATTCCACCTAGCTCTGGAAGTCAATGACACAACTTCCAGCACTAAGTAAAGACATCTAAGTCTTTCGATAATACAGGTAGTAGAGGACCATGTGAAAGGCCTCGCCCGGGGAGGTACTACCACCATACCCAATTCAGCCGCCAAACAGCATGCCTGCGTTCCGGCTTGAAAGGTATGGCTGCCGGTAAAATAACGGGCACACGAAACATTCCAACTTCGTCTCCATGAATGACAGCAGTGTTGCAGGTATTTTGAAATGGCGATTCCACTTACCACCTGGTGGGTCGTCAGCCTGCTTGACATCTAGAGATTCCCTTCAGCAATACGAAGCTATTGCTTGAGGAGCACTCAAACACTGCTGATTACTGGAAAGATTGTGAATGGGGGATGATGGGTGGTTAATATCAGCTTTGAACCTTTAGGAATGTTATGATCTAGCGCCACAATACATACAGTTATTGCCTGTCCCCTTGCATTTTCAACTGCCCGCACCTTATTTGCGGTACACTTGGAGTATTTGGTACAGGTTCATATACATGCGTAGGTAAAAGGGTAACGTGTGTTGTACCGCAAAGTAAGCTTTTTGGAAATACAACTTAGAAAGTGGTGTAATGGGGACGGAACCACTGACCACGCGGACGAAGTCGCGGGAGGCCTAGTAATAATATTCTCGACAAAGGGCTAGAAACGGTAGTGATCTCGGTAGAATCTGTAAGGTTATGATAGGTTATCATTAAGATGTACATACAAATGAAAACTGTAAGGAACCACACACCAATTAATTATACGAAACGGGGTTTGAACACCCCCTAGGTTTTAAATACTTATTTATTGAAACTTTATTTATAAGCTTGTCGGAGTGTTCGAAACTGTGTTTATTTTGAGATGGCTGTACATACAAGATTGTTGAAATGAAAGTTAAACATATAAACTGTCTATTTGTGTTATAATAATCATAAATGTAATCACTTCAATATATCAAACCGTGTTTATTAAATTGTAATCTACGTAATTGATCTGTCTAGCCCATCGGGCAATACACGCTTAATTATGTGCTAGAATTTATTTCGCTTTAAAAAAAAATTCTAAGTATTATTTAGTGACTTCTTTTTTAAAATGTAATTTACGTTATTAATCTGCCTAATCCATCGGGCAATGCAGGCGTAATGATGTATTACAATTCATTTCTCTTTAAAAACGATTTCTAAGTATTTTTTGTTGTCGTCTTTATTTTTAAGTAATTGGCGTAAACCATCGGGCAAAACAGCCGTAACGATGTGTTAGAATTTGTTTCGCTTTCAATTTTTTCTAAGTATGTATTTTTTGTTGTCGTCCTTATTTTTAAGTATTTTAGTTCGTGTTAGAATTTATTTCGCTTTCAAAACTATTTCTAAATTATTTTTGTTGTCGTCTTTATTTTTAAGTTATTTACATAATTAATCTGCCTTACTCTTCGAGGAATACAGGCATGATGTTAAGAATAATTAATTTCGCTTTAAAAATATTTCTAAGTACTTATTACTTATAATCGTGTTTATTAAATAGTAATTTACATAATTAATCTACCTAACCCTTCAGGGGATGTAGGCGTAATGTTAATGTTATTTAATTTCGTTTTGAAAATGATTTCTAAGTATTATTATAATGAGTTGAACCTACTGAATTGGGTCTATCTTGTGATAAAATTACATATCCGATTGGCTATTGGAATATCTAGATCCTGATGTACGTCATCACGTCAACAGAAAGAAGGATCGAACGTTAAGCTGGTAATTAACTTATGGTAACTAGTATTTTATCCGAATTTAATTAACCTAAATGACAAAATTCATTGTCTTAGAATAAGAACTAGAATAAGAGTTTAGAATAAGGACAACTTAATATTAACACATATAATACCAAATAATCATAATATACCAAAATACTCATAATATACCAATTCTAGAATGTAACACATGAAAGGTTGATTCACACTTCACGGGGGTAGCTTTGGTTCAAAACAATGAAGCTGTGACTGACAACATGGTTGCCTTGAGATGGAACAGTCTCCATCACGAGGAGTTGAAGTCATCCAGACACAGGTATGTCATATTTTCCTCCACCGACTATCAATAAACAATCTCAGTGATGCGTTAATTGACCTTCTACTTTGAATTATGCATTTTAACCATTTTGATGTTTAATTAAGTATATAAACATATGTGTAATAGCTGTAGATCAAAGATACTGTCTCACTCTGGCCACTCTCATCTGCGAATCTTCCACTCGGCAAATTATTACGGTTTTAGAAAAAATCAAAACACCTACTGCTTATTTTTCCAAAAAATCAGGTCAATAATTAAATTTAAAACAGCTGCTAATAGCTTTGGCTAACTTTTACAAGTTAATATTAATTTTTCATACTAATTGTTTACCTTGATATTTAATTCGGTTGCCTATTAATTACTGACATTAATTGAAAGATCTTTATAGGCTGTTGAGTATGAAGTATCTGTTTCAAGCACCATTTGAGTTTTAACGAGGTACTCTGAACGATAATCAGTTTATTTTAATCGCTTATGAAAAGGTAATGTACTTCACTGATGTAAACTCTTGAAGATTTTGGGATACCCATGAAAATTGACTAGCTAGGGCACTTAGAAGCAGCGCGGCAAGAAAAGAAGTGTTGAGAGAGTTAAGGTTAAGCCGTGCATGTAAATGCTTGGAGTGCACGGAGTTGGGAGCGCCACATAATTTATTGATAGGGCGTAGCTTGCTCTGATCTATCCGCCCGGTTTTTGCGGCGCACCCACGGGCGCTCGCGGCATTCCGCTGCCTTCATGTGGAGCTATGTCACCGCCACACTCAACAATTTATCGTGGTAACCAAATTATCATCATCAAAGAGTATGCCGCTTTTTGCACATTCCAAACGTTTCAGCCTCATTTGTTTTCTTAACAGATTAATCAAAATTTTAGGCAGTATCTATTTTAGTTTATCTGAGAAAAATAAAAACATCAAGAATCAATTAAATCGCGCTGAATTCCGAAAACCAGTTTCAATTTCCGCAATAGTTCTGTTGGTCTGTTTGTCTTTACACAGAACAGTTTATGTTATTGCCGTGATACGTTCACTTACTAAATTGTTTAGGGTATATACCATCAGGTAAAGGGCAATAACGGGAAGTAGAAAACATAAAAACAAGTATATAAATAAGCCGTTTATTTGAAAACGTATCGACAAAACTATCGTAAAAACGGATATAGCACCTCTGGTAATAGCAACAAAGGAGTGGAAATTTATTGGTTTGTCCGTAAGAAATCGAAAGAAAACAGAGAAAGTTACCAAAATAGAGGATTCTTTCAGAATTCGGTATGAGCTCGTTCGTCATATAAACGATTCGATTCACTTAACATTATATGTTACATTAGTCGTTCCGGCCGTGTGTGCGCAGCTTTATATAAAGGTTAACCAAAGTAGTCAGTTGTTATGAAATTTCTTTGAAAATTGTTGTCAAGTTATTTTTAATTTTGTAACTAAGCCGTAACTTTACGGGTTATTTAGAGAGGATTGCTAATATATACTTTTGTGTAGTAGAGTAGATGAAGGTGTAAGATTAAGGTATAGATAGTTATCGCCAGACGTATCCGTGCGTCACAAAGTTGTTTGCCCGAGATGAGGGCTAAACTTGCGATATAGGTGGGGACAAAGAAGCAATATAACCAAAAATTTTTCGACAAAAAATGTCTTTAAGTAGCGATAGACGCGCAAGAACTATGCATGTATGTATGTGCAGGCGCTTTTTTAGGTTAAGAGGACGGCACAATTTTAATTTAATTTAAAAATTTATTGATAATAATCTGACACAATGATAATGACAACCAAATAACAGAAAAATAACAATGATTTATAAAAGCGCGGGAGATAAGATTTGAGATTTCCCAAGGACCCTTAATTTCAGTAAAGTCGTGTTATTTTCTTAATAAAATTGCGGGGTGGAAGACTAGTTAGATGTTTCTGTAGCTTTAGTTATCAAACTGGGCCTTCCATAGCCCCAGTTACTTATTATTATCAATGTATACCCAATTAACAAACAAAAATACAAAAAAAAATATCCGGTAGCTGTAACACTGTGTGTCCGTCCTTAGACGGAAGTAGTATTTAATATCTCTAGTTATAAGATTATGTGTAAGTGTAAGGTATCAATCATATAAGATACCTTCTTATTTGTATTAATGTCTGATGTAATCGTTTTTAAATGTAATCAATCTACATGTTCGATGTCCCATAATATAACCTGTATTGCAGTAGGGCTGGCAAAAGCTGAAAAATAATATTAAATTTCAACGCTTAATTATCTTCAGTGTAATTTTTGAAGTACCAGTGCAGTGCTATGGTGGTCCAAAGCCTAGTAAACATTTGTAAAAGCAGATTTTAGAAAATATAAAAACTAAATTCAGTTACATACCTAATGAAAACCTATTTGGTCAATAATCATCTAATTCCACAAGGGCTAATTCTAATTCCACATTCAAAACATCTAATTCCACTAATTCTTTAAACCAGAATTAGACCGTCAGAAAAAATTAACCAAATTGGTCATCTAACACTGGCTTAAACAATTTTACTTAAGTATATAACAAGCATCTATAACATATATAAAAATGAGGGTAACACTGTGCCACTTCCTTTCGGAATAGAGAGAAAAAGATGGAGAGAGTGATTGATTGATTGATTGATGATTGATAGACGAATCACATGTATCTATCCAATAAAAAATCCTTATAAATCTGAGCCCCACACAAGACCTAGATACTGGCAGGTAGCCTCAAATTACTAAACGCATACCATACCTGGAGAGGCCAAGTTGAAAAGTAAAGATACGGTCCCTTCAGTTAGAACGATTTAATTCAAGTTATCTTTAGGAATCTTTTTGAATTGTTTTTTTTTAAATCTTGCAATTATGGACGCTTTTATTAAGTTCTGCATCGTTCTCACGTGTATATTTCAACATGAATGATGTAACCCAGTTTTTGTAAACATAATTTTGATTTAAAAGAGTGTCCATGGAGTTTCTTGCCCGTTCTCCATAGGTACCTACTGCTTTGGAATGGGCAACTAGCTTCATCTTTCTGACTGACCGACCCCTTGTCAATTCAAAAGTGCCTGTACTTGGTTTATTTGAAATAAATGCTTTGAGTATGAGTTAGGCTTTGATGTCTCGCTTCCGCTTATGGTTCAGTCCATGGCCGGGAACGAGAAGGTTGGAATCGCTTCTTTATGAAAAGAGTTGTCGCATGTAAAGGAGACGACAGAGAGAAAGAGAGAGTATAACCCGTCACTCTACCAGTATTCAGTATTAAAAAAACCAAGAGGGCGTAGAAGGGCACTACCAGTTAGGCCGGACGAAGAACAGTTAAAGAAAGTAAGTCGTAGAACAATATCATGTGATGATGGGGCCCGCTGAAGCAAGGCGGGTCAATAGGTTAGGGATTAGAGCCTCTTGGGCTGATTTATTGTAGCAGTTTCGTTTGGGGAGAAGGGATCCATAGAGATAACACCACAAAAGAAAGACATATCTAGATTGTAAGAGATGAGGTGGAAAGGTAGTCGGGATACAACAGTGAATTTTCTCAGCTTCTGTCAGCCTGAATTTAGAATATACATGTTGTAAACCTAAGAATTTATGTTTATATCTTCGCATGCACTAAACTGAATGTCCTGCTGTATGTAATCTCCTATTTATGAACTAATAAAGATTTTTCTTCGTATTTCAGTCGTTTTATTGAGTCGCAAAACAAGTAATTAAGTCCCCGGGTCAGTTTATGTAGCACATTTACACGAAGAGCTCATATTACACGAACAGTACAAACCTTCATCGTATAGAACTGAGTATACAGATTATTGGCGGTTCATCGTCTCCTGGCCTTATCCCAATTTGTTTGGGTCTGCACGACATGTCTTTTTCTTCCACACTTCTCTATTAGTCGTCATCTCGGTAGTCACTCCCATTCTAGCCATAATTTATTATCTTTCATACAATTCATCCTTTGTTTCTTTTACTTATATAGCCATGCACATTCATACGCAAAACTTTCCTCACGACACTTTGTTCATACCTCCGCATAACATGACCATACCACGACATCCGAATTTCACACAACCTTCAGTCACCGGTGTCACTTTCAGACTTCCTCTTAAACTCATTCCTTATTCTATCCATTCACGTAACACCACACAGCCCTCTTAGCATTCTCATCTCACCTGCATGCAATGGCCTTTCATTCATTCCTTTTGTGCCCCAACACTCTGATCCTTACAAGACAGCAGGCCTTACTATAGTTTTATAAATTTTCCCTTCAAGTTTAAGCGGAATATGGGAGTCAGAAATTGTTTCCGTGACCTGCCACCATTTCATCCATCTATGGATAATTGTATGCTTAACAGTCAGATTATTGACAGTTATAAAACTAAGTAGTGTAGTAGTGGTGTCTTTGAAAGTATCAAGATCAGTTCTAAGTAATCTCAGAGTCTAAGCCTGAATACCTACAGAACTGTATTATATAGAGCATCACTTTCTGGAACTCTTAAGTGCGGTACAAAACGCAGGCTGAATTCACTTTGCCAAATAAAGGAAGCGTTTGTATTCGTATAAGCGAATGGGAGCTACCGTTTAATACGACAAAGGACATTAATGTTATAGAAATAATGTTCATATTCGTATGCGACGCTTTCTTTACTTTAGCAAAATAAGTCTAAACGCGGTCTGTGAATCTGACCTTAAAACCGAGGGGTAAAAACTTTACCTAGCACGGACTTTGGCTAAGCGTTATTCCTGACACTGTCACTCATCTGTCAAATTACAAGTGCATGACAGAGACGGGAACATGTAATGCTTATAGATCTCGGGCTAAGAATCAAATGCTGTTACCGAGTAGGTAGGTGGCGATTCTACCGATGAACCTAATTTAGCAATCTAATCCGCGTTCAAGCGCTGTCAGTGTCAATATTCCATAACAATTTTGACAGCACTTGAACTCAATTTGTATTTGTGCTGAACCCGTTCAGTTTCATTGGTGTAACTCGCCCTAAGTAAGAAAAGCTCACGGTACATGGTACGCCGGACGTACTTAAGCATCCTCACTTGTGGAAGCTCTTTAAATGCACCCCTTACCGTTTATTGTGCATACAACGTACACGAGGGCTTCGCAATTCAGAACTACATTGTGATTTTATGATGTTAGTTAACCAGCTTTATAAATTAATGTGTTTATAACAAAGTGTGGGTGTTCTCGGAATGACCAGGCTGCTTGAGTTTCATGCATCGGTTGTTAACGAAAACAAAATGACACCTACATTTCCGCTAATAATAATAATAACCATGGACATTTCACACAACGCCATATAGTCCCAAGCTAAGCAACCTAATGCTTGTGTTATGGTAACGAGATGGCTGATAAACTACTTACATATTTTTTTTTGTAAATACATGCATATTATAGATAGAAAAACACCCAGACCCGTAACAAATACTTGCAGGTCGTACAAATATTTGTTCCGTGCGGGAATCGAACTCGTAACATACTGTGCAGCAGTCAATCGCTCAACCACTGCGCCAACCGTGTCGTCAATAATAACATCATACCCTACTGGTAATTACGGTAAATTCTCACTATTTCATCCGTTGCTACTAATTAGGGGACGATTAGTAAAGTAACTTCTTGACTCAGATATCCTAACGGACACTACATACTTACCCCTAAGGGATCGTAAGGTAGCCAAAATTAGAAAATTAAACATTTAATTAATAGCACGCAGATATTATTCTAATTAGAGGAACAACACAGTGACTCGCAAACAGCTCGATTTATGTGAAATCGTGATAGTTGTGGGACATTTTGGCACTTGGTTGGCACTACTCACGGCGGTGGCGAGTGCCGGCAGAGGAAGCCAACTAATACGGCACTATTTACGTTAGTTAAAATTCTGCAGAAGTACGAATGTGAAATATTTATTACTAGCTTATGCCAGCGGCTTCGCCCACGTGTATCTAGGAAATTATCTCACGGGAACTTATATGATATTCCAGACTATAATCTATCTTTGTGCCAAGTTTCATCCAGATCCGTTAAGTAGTTTTTGAGTTTATTCGTTACAAACATACATACAAATCTTTTTTCTTTGTAATATTAAAATATTTTCTCTTTTTAATATTATTTGCTGTATAGATTATTATTATTATAATTATATAACCATTGTTACATGCCAGGCTTACAACTAGTGAGTACATGACCCTGTTAGGGCGCAGCAAGGTAACTTAAAACTAATAATATAATTCTGAGTAGGTATCTATATCCATTATCACGTTAGGATCACAATAAAAAAAATTATAATATTAATTATACATAGGTCTATAAATAACATATATATATTATTTTATTTAGTGAATGCAATCTCGAGTCGAGATTGGCAACCCGAGATCTCGTATACTAAATCTGAAGTTAAAATTGGCTATTCAAGAACTTGCCGGCAATCTGGTGAGATCTAGATTTTTGAGATCAAGATATTGAAACTAATGTGTTTTGAAGATTAAGCTTAATTAAAATAAAACAACAGTGAAGGTATTTGTCTGTAGCTGCTATATTTTGTAAACAAAACTACACTGTTTGAAATACGAAACAAAAAAATCAGCGTTTAATTAATTACCGCACGAATTTAGTGCTTTCGGCTACGAACTTCAACACTCTCTCCACCCCTACAAAAACTTTTGGAAAACGTATCCTTACGATCTTTATTATTTGCCTACCTGAATATGTATATGTACAGAGGCCAGCACATCAAGTTACCACAATCTGTCAAATTTCTTAGATAGTATTTCAACTTTATTGCAAAGACGTAGTTCATTTTTAATTGAGAAAATTTGACAGTTAGGGATAGCTTGATGTGCTGGCGTCTGTACCAAGTTTACAAATGGTTTTCCCACTTTTCACTCCGACATGAGTGGTGTTTCGGAAAATCGTTCCAGTATTAAGTTTCCATTATTTAATTTCATGATTATAAAAAAAAAATGTATTGATGCAAGCACTAAAACTTGATTAAGTACACCCTCTTTAACCAGTTAATGATTGAATTTCAAACTGAGCGATTTGGGAGACTATTCTTATGTAATTTTGACGTTCAAAAAGTGCTGACTTTCAGCTTAGTTTCAATAAATGCCGTTTGATTTTGATCTAGATTTCGTATAATTTTTAAACACTGATTTTAATCAGTATTAATCTAAGTTTCAGTGTCTTCGGACCACTCGTTAAAATTTTTCCATACAAAAAATATCGGGACGTTACGTTCGGGTTATATAAGCTTGTTTTGTCGTTGACGTCCGGGTGACGGTTACGGTGGTCAAACACCGTTAAGAGTTCATTTTCGAAACACAAATACGTCCTGTTGTTGAGTCGTCATAAGACGAACATACACTGATCTTTATACATAATTCGATAATAATCTCCATAACGTTTATATAAACAAAAATCAGCTCTCGCGACATGCTTATTATAAATCCGTTAATTATTATTTAGAAAATAGGTAACTACCCAAGAAGCTTATAAAAGCGACTCGTTTGATTCCGTATTGGTCCAGATTATCTTCTCACGAGATTGAATCTCGAAAAATGGCTTGAAGTCTCGTATAATCAAGATTGCATTCCTTACTTATATTGGCTAATTTATCTAACACTTTTCTACATTTTTTGTTTTCTTAGGTGGGTTAGGAAGAGCTGACCATACACCCTAATACACTAGGTATGTTCAAATCCATGTCTTTAAGACTGCTACTGGGAAATTCCAGATGTAAGGTCGTCACCTGCGTCTCTACTGTGTGTTTTCGCTTTCAATAACCGCATTTCCAGCTATATCGTCGATACACCTTGATATTAAGCGTAGATAACTACGCTTAGGATTTGCGGTCTGCAATATGAAGGATTAATTCGCTTCGACGACTGTGGATCAGTTCTAGTAACCTGTGCTATTTGACATACTACTCTGTCAAGAAAGTACCGGGAAAAGATCAATAATACATAAAATGTCTGTTATTCATCCAAATTTATTTTATCACCTTCAAAGTATGCTCCTTTAGAAACGATACACTTGCGCCAACGAATAATCCATTCATCAAAACATTTTTGAATTGAGTTCAGTTCTCGCCGCGAATTCTCCTTTATGTCTTCTATCGATTGAAAACGGGTGCCACGAAGTGGTAATTTGAGTTTAGGAAAAAGAAAAAAGTCAGCAGGAGCCATATCTGGTGAATATGGTGGTTGCTGGATGGTATTTGTTGAGTGATTGGTCAAAAATTCGTTCACAATGATAGCCTTGTGCGAAGGCGCATTGTCGTGGTGCAAAATCCAAGAATTTTCTTTCCACAAATCTGGCCTTTTTCGTCGAATTTGCTCTCTTAAACGCCGCATAACGCTCAAGTAATATTCTTTATTTACCGTTAGACCTTCCGGTAAGAATTCAGAGTGCACAACACCGCGATAGTCAAAGAAAACAGTCAACATGACTTTGACTTTTGATCGACTTTGGCGTGGTTTTTTCGGTTTCGGTTCAGTTGGAAGGCGCCACTCCGAAGCTTGTTGACTAGTTTGCATGTCAAACTCGTAAACCTACGTCTCGTCACCAGTAACAATGCGTTTCATGAATGTTGGGTCCGAACTGACTCGTTCTAGCATGTCCTCAGCGACTTTCATGCGATTGAGTTTTTGGAGAAAATTCAGATCTTTTGGGACTAGCCGAGCAGCAACATGTTTCATACCCAAATGATCAGTTAAAATGGTACGGATCGACTCGTGAGATACAGAAAGTTCGGCGGCTATCTCTCTCAGAGTTGAATGGGGATTTTCAGTCACTATTTTCTTCACTTTTGCGATGTTAACTTCAGTTGCAGACGTTGACGGCCTACCAGAGCGAGGCAAATCTTCCATCACATCTCGACCGTTTTTGAACGCTTTGAACCACTCATAAGCATGAGTATTTGATAAAGTCGATTCACCGTAAGCCTTCTGTAACATTTTCAGTGACTCCGAACACGAAATTCCATTGGCGATGCAAAATTTAAGACAAACTCTTTGTTCGATATTTTTGTCCATTATGAAATTCGCAATACATACTATATATGATATTACTAAAACCAGCACTGTATTTAATATAAATAACAGATGCAACTCAAACTCCGCGCCAAAATGGAAAACAGTTGTGCCAATCTAACAACTACAAAAAAACAAAAATTTGAATTTGGAACCATAAAACAAATCATCCATTCCCGATACTTTTTTGACTGAATGTATATACTCGTATGTATATATATAATGGTAAACTGACTGACTGGGTGATATATCAACGCACAGCCTAAACCGCTGGCTCTAAAGACTTGAAATTTTGCATATAGATACCTTACATAATGTAGGCACCCAATAAGGATGATTTTTTGGAAATTCCACCCCTAAGGGGATAGATTGGCGAAGAAAGTCTCTATGAAAAATTTTATTCTTTCAGTTAATAAACTTGAATCTTTGGGCCAAATTCTTATATAAGTAAATGATAAATATGGACTTTTTTGTTATACTAAACAACCCCTTAAAGGGGGGTGTCAAAGTTTGTATGGAATAATTTTAACGTGTGGCCGATTGTGCCGATTAACTCGAAACCCAGTATTTATACCTAAAATCAACCCCTAAGGGGTCACCCACTTAGGGGTTGATTTTAGGGGGGATTAAAGGGGTAGTCAATTTTAAAGGCAATTTTACTGCGTGTCTTGGTGAACTTGAAAAGATACCTAAAACACTTACGTATATTTTTTCCGATATTGTGATATAACCGAACTCCACACGGACGAAGTCGCGGGCAAAAGCTAGTTTATAAATAAAGATGGAATGCTACTGCTGCGCACGATGTGCATGGACCTGCCCACGTGAGTGGCGCTGGTCATTTGTTTGCCAGCCACGCATTCTAACGTGGTCTTGAGTTGCAGGGGACATGTCGCCTACATTTGTTTGCCAGCCACGCATTCTAACGTGGTCCTGAGTCGCAGGGGACATGCCGTCTACATTTGTTTGCCAGCCACGCATTCTAACGTGGTCCTGAGTCGCAGGGGACATGCCGTCTACATTTGTTTGCCAGCCACGCATTCTAACGTGGTCCTGAGTCGCAGGGGACATGCCGCCTACATTTGTTTGCCAGCCACGCATTCTAACGTGGTCCTGAGTCGCAGGGGACATGCCGTCTACATTTGTTTGCCAGCCACGCATTCTGACGTGGTCCTGAGTCGCAGGGGACATGCCGTCTACATTTGTTTGCCAGCCACGCATTCTAACGTGGTCCTGAGTCGCAGGGGACATGCCGCTTACATTTGTTTGCCAGCCACGCATTCTAACGTGGTCCTGAGTCGCAGGGGACATGCCGTCTACATTTGTTTGCCAGCCACGCATTCTAACGTGGTCCTGAGTCGCAGGGGACATGCCGCCTACATTTGTTTGCCAGCCACGCATTCTAACGTGGTCCTGAGTCGCAGGGGACATGCCGCCTACATTTTCATAGAAAACGAAGCAAATTACACGTGCGTAGTTGAGTCGTGGGCAGTAAAAGACCCTCGTCATGGCCGCTGCGATCTGCGTCGAGGAAATTCCATTTTAGTTTAAAAGGACTTAGAATATCTGTGTTAGTGGTAGTTGCAATAGGTATGTATGCTTGGAAGATAGAACAGTTTTAGGTATTTTCAGCATTTAAGCTACTTAAAACGACTGTAATAAAAGGTCTCATGACAACATAGTAGGAGGAGGCACGAACGGTCTGTGTTTCATGAGCTTTGTCTTGGCAGCGTCGCTTAGCAGTGAAGATCGAATTCTGACCCTAAGAAGTATATAAGATAAACTAGCTTTCACCCGCGGCCTCGCCTGCGTTTTGCCTAGGGTACAAACTTTAACCCGGATACAGCCCGGTTAGTGTATTTTAGCTATTTTCATAGCGTTATGTCCTATGGCCTTCTGCTGTGGGGCAAAGCCGCAGATATAAATAATATATTCGTTCTTCAAAAACGAGCTGTTCGAGCAATTTACCAGCTAGGTGCCAGAGTATCTCTGAGAGATTTTTTTAAAGAAATTGGTATTCTTACGGTAGCGTCACAATTTATTTTCGCCAACATTTTATATATTAGACAAAATTTACACTTATATACTAAAAACAGTGATATTCACAACAGCAATACTAGAAATAAGGATAAACTACGTGCTCCCTTTCATCGGCTTCATAAGGTTCATAACTCATTTGTGGGGCTTGGTATAACCTTTTATAACAAGCTGCCCTCTTCTTTGCTAGAATTGCCTTTTAATACGTTTAAATCTAAAGTAAAATCTATCCTTTGTTCAAAGGCTTACTATACTACCAACGACTACTTAAATGACAAGAATAGTTGGTCGCTGTGATTAACACAAGACAATGTTTATGTTCTTTCTCCAGAATTAGCTTCATAAAATTATTTTTATTATGTATTCAATTCATTGTTTTGGTTGTTTTTATTTTTTTTTATTAGCCATTTATTGTTGACATAATCTACTCATTACTATGTTTTTTTTTAATGAGTTGTATTGCAAAATGTGGTTAGCTAGAGACCTCGACAGTTGATCATATTTATTTATCTTGATCCTAGTTAGTAATCATTAGCAATTAATTGATTGATTTTACTTCGATGGTCCTAGTTTATCATTTGTAACTTCGAGTTACGGCTGTATGGACATAGTACAGCATTGCACATGTAAGCGGGCACGCACTTTTACCTGGAGGCTCTTTTTTTTCTTTTTAAATTTACGCTTGAGTACAGTCAGTTTTAATGTTTTAATTGGTATATTGACGTGTGCTAGCTGACATGTGGCAAATGATTGATTTTAATGTGATGTGTTTCGTAATGTTAATTACTTCTCATGCGATAAATGTGTGTAGAGTCAAGTTCTTCCAACTAAACAGACAGCTGTGCTGCTGGGGAGTTTGTTGCGCCACTTCTTCTTCCCAGCTAAAGCACTAGGAAGTGGTGAAGGGTGGGCGTTTTTGGGGGACTGTCTTATGTAACTTTGACCTTCAAAAAGTGCTGATCTTCAGCCTAATTTGAATAAATGACTTTTGATTTTGATTTTGATTTTGAACCCCCTATTTAACCCCTTAACGGAGGGAGTTTCCTAAATTCTATTCTTAGCTGACCTCTCCTACTCATTATCTACCTTTTTCCAAATTTCAAATGTCTTCTTCGTAGGTTCACTAGTTTTCTGTAATTTCGTTATTAATCAGTGTATGAATGACCATTCGCTTTTTTTTATGTAGGGTCAATTTTTCAAGTGGACGTGGATGACTAAATCCGAGACTTTGAGGAATAACAAAGAGTAGGTACCTAGGTACTCAAAGGAGACCCGGGCTCGATTTTGAAACGAAAACTTCATTATTGGATTTTTGAATAAATTCAATAACCAGAAAGATTTTGAAGAAAAAAAAACGATATTTTTAGCCAGGCATCGAACCCATTGAAAAAAGTATACATACTGTATGATTACACCATTTGATAGTGTCGCCAATAAAGGACTAGTGAAAATTCCGATCACCAAAGGGACCAATCTCGTGATTGATCTCTCTCTCTCTATCTCTCGTCGTTCTATCTATGTATAACTTATTTTCATAGTGAGCGCTAAAAAGTAGAATATCCACCCCGTAAGCTTTAGTAATGAACTTAGAAATCCTCGCTGCGCTTAGGATTCTGCTTAGAAATATTCTTGCCTTAAAAAGTAGTCTTTTGCTTCCTAGGCATACAACCAACTATTTTAGTATTGCCTCCCAAAAAAGGGTATTTGATTAATCAAGTACAGTGAATAAAACTCTATTTTAGTTGCTGACTGAAAAAAACAATTTTAATTTGGGACAAGCAAGAATTATACGAGTTATTTAGATACTAATTAGTTCGATTGTTTTCTATCGGTATTATGGTTTATATCATTGGAAAATCTAATAACATTATTACTGAATTTTAAAAACTATTCTAATTTATACTTAGTTAGCCATACACTTTCAATTCTTTGTTCTCTTATTACCGATTATTTAATCATTTATTTATTTATTTTAGGACCACCAGCAAAAGATATACACTACCTATACAAAGAACAATAACGGACGACAAAGTGTTTTGTAAGTGTACTCCTTCAATTAGGTACAGGAGACCACAGCATGCACAGTAAAAAAAAAACTACAAATAATTACCACTGATGCATAATAAAAGTAAAATGTTGTCAATGAAGCACCATTCTCAAAATTTTACTTTTATTGGACAACAAATTCTGTAAATATGTGAGGACATAGAATAATGAAATACCCAACATGAATATGAAGAAAAAGACAATAATAAAAACATTTAAAATTATAATAAATGTTTAAGACATATATACGATAAATATAAATACTCTATGTACTAAATATTATTTATTCCCTCACAGTCAATGGCAAAAAGTAGCGTACACAACAAAAACCCATCTCGGTCGTTATAACCTTAGCTACGCTCAGGATTTTAATCTACAATCCTTACAATCCTTCGTTGCTCTCGAGATCAAACTTAATCTCTTGAATGAAATCCCCTTCTTTTCACTTGTTATTATATAATCTATAATATACTCATATAAAATGGTAAACTGACTGACTGACTGACTGAATGACTGATTGAGTGAGTGACTGACTGACTGACTGGGTGATATTTCAACGCATAGTCCAAATAGATGGTCTTAGAGTCCTGAAATTTTGCACATCGAAGAAATTAATGTGTGTGTGATGTTATTTAATGTTCGACGTTCAAATATGTACCCAGCTGGTAGGAAACAAAGTAAAGAACAATACATAATATGAATATGAAATTATGATTTAAAAAGCTACAAACTCTGCTTAATTGAGGCCAATCTCAACTAACAAAATTAACATCACCCAAAGCAAACTCTTAAATTTGTGTTTTACTATAAGGCGATTTACACACGGCCCCGCGCTCCGCCGCGGTACGCTGTGAAGCGGATCTCATGTCGCAGTAGTCTAGTCGTCAAGAAATCCGTTGATGCCTAACACACGTACACCGCCCGACCACGCGGTCGAGCGGTGCCCGTTTCTACCGCAAACTGCTCCTACCGCGCGGTCGAGCGGTGCCGTGTGTTAATCGCCTAAAGTAACCTATCCCATAACACACATCAATATTATTAATATATTCGTCACTTAAAACGGTAAACTAAACTTTAATAATGTACATCAATTCCGATTAAGCAGAAGACAGCGGGGCGTCCCCTATTCTTGGTTAGAACTTGCAACTTTACCACAGCCTCTTCCTTAGTAGGCGTATCTTCACGCAGAGAAGATTGAGGACTAGGTAGTAACAAACATTGTTAATACTAACTTAGAAGTTATACGTTAAGTTGACATTGAAAACAATGACAGTTCATGAGAAAAATGGGAGGGTTGATAAAATTATTAAAGAACATGGTGAAGTGTGAAAGGCTTGAGTTGTGTGTTCCCAAGTATTGGAGATTAAAATAGTTTTATTGTGAAGCAATTGTATGAATAAAAAGCGTTTTAAATAAGCAATGGAATTTGTTATTTGAGACAGATATTATACAGTTTTTTAATACAAATTACATTATATAAGAATCTAGCTTAAACATAATACCAATAAGTATGTCAGGATATCATTTTGATCATACATAGTAAATACTTTTGATATCTAAGTAAATAATTGAAACATTATAGATAAGATAATACAATAAAAAAATAAACAAAAACACTTCTTTTGTTTCCTTTTAGTGTTGTTAGGGTAACTAACCATATTTGATATAGCTAATCCATTGCTTCATATTACCATTGCTACCAATAATGTTGTCTACCGCGTAAAGTATCAATAGAACAGCCGCAGTTATAAGGATTATTATTCCATAGCGATTCTAAGACCAACTAAGGCATTAGATACTAGTTATAAATACGGACATCGTTTATTAATTTAATAGGTACAACAACAAAGAAAACACAATAATCTTTACTTAATATTATAAAGCTGAAGAGTTTGTTTGTTTGAACGCGCTAATCTCTGGAACTGGTCGGAATTGAAAAATTTGTGTTGGATAGTCCATTTATCGAGGAAGGCTATAAACTATGTAACATCACGCTACGACCAAAAGAAGCCGAGTAGTGGGTGAAACCGCGCAGGAGCAGTTAGCAAATTTATAAAAGTGCTGGTATGTACCACAAAAAACAATATCGTAATTATCTAAAAAAACAATAAGTGATATGTATGGAATCATAGATGTTCAGCGGGCTCATGAAGCACAGCGTAATCAGCCTAAAACATTCCCACTGCTAGGACACATGCCTCCTCGGTGCATGAACAGCGCTGGTGACTGATCAGTTCACCAAAATATAATTTACAAAATTTTACTTGACAAGCAACGATTAGCAAACTCGTGATTTGTCATTTCATCATTTTAAGCCAATAAGTTTGTCAAATAATTCACTTAAGAAAATAATTATCCGATAAACTTTTGTTTAGTAACGTATTGTTTAACAAACATTTTTTTTTCATTTTCTCTCACAAAACAACGTTTGGAATAAAAACGTTTTACATATTAACTTATTGTTAGCAATTTCCTAAAAAAGAAATTCTCCTAAGCGAATTGCGCTAATAGAAAAAAAGAAGATTATTTTTAGTAGGCTACCCGGACCCGAACTAGTTAGATTAGTAGTTGATAACAAAAAAAAAATGGTAAAGTTAGGTTAGGTTAAAACTGTGACCCTCAACGCACGAGCCGAGCGGGCTTTGGTTGTAAACTTAAAATTTATCAATGGTGTTTCGGTGAAACATTAGAGAACCGAGCAAAGCCACATCAGTGCGGGTTTGTGGATGCCACAAATGTCTTCGAATAACTGTCTCCAGGACCTGCTCGCCTGATGCCTGTTTCCTCAAGATGTTTCATTTCACCGTTTTGGTAGCAGTGTTGATGGGGTTCAAATCTACGACCCTGACTCTTAAGTTGAGGTCAACACTTCCGGTAACCACTGCTCTCTCTGCTCTTGGTACCTACATGAAAATTTCAACAAATATGTTTTATGTAGGTAAAACAGTTATGAAACCAGCAAACAACCAACACACAATTTAAAAAAAACAATCATTCAACATCATCATAAAACAAAGATTTAATTGTAAATTTAGACTCAAAGTATAAAATATGCATAAGATCTATGTATCTCAGGATATTTATAAATATTTACAGTGTACTGGAGAAGTGTGGGTGTACATTTGTACAATAGGTACACCTCTGCCCAGCCCTTCGGGGATACAAGGCGTAATGTTTACAATGTAATTTGAAGTATGAGATGAGTTAACCTACATTATCCTATCTTATGTACTAAGTATAAAAGTCCAATAATATATTTCTGAATATTAGACGTTTGGCTCGGGAGGGTCTTTCAGACGCGTGAACCAAACGCTTGTGAGTTCTAATTCGGCGCCAACGCCATCTATAGAACTATCAGGTAATGTAGTGCACTAGACTGCATAACGATGACTAGTATAACTAGTTACCCGGTGAAGTCAAAGTCAAAGTCAAAGTCAAAACATTTATTTCAAATAGGCACAAGAATGGCACTTTTGAACGTCAAAATGAACAAGAAATAGAACTGATTCTAGTCGCCCCTTCCAAAAAGTAGTTTCGTGTGGAGAAGAATGGGCAAGAAACTCCACCGTTACTCTTTTAAAATGTTTCACAATGTTTTGTATACATGTATTATAACATTATATGTGAAGACGATGTACCCAGAATAAAAACAATACATCACAAAAGGTGAAAAGAAAAACACATGTAGCAGTGGCAAGTAAACTTAATTATGTCATAAGTGCATGGTGCTCACATATTTACAAACATTCTAAAAGTTAATAATAATAAATTAATCAATGTGTGAGAAGTTATTCCAATATAATAAAATAATATGGTACAAATTACCTAATTTACTTAGCAACCAGTTTGATTTTGTCTAGACACTAAATTGTCCTGTGGAGCAGGACCAGCATGTTTCCAAGCATCCTTATCTTTGATATAATCTTCTAATTTGTAATAAGCTTGTTTACAAAGTGTACTTTTAATATGAGTTTTAAATTTTCTTTCATTTAATTGCAGTATGTCACAAGGTATTTTGTTGTAACATTTAACACAGAACCCCATAAAAGATGTATGTACTTTTGACAATCGAAAAAATGGTTGAATTATTTTATCTTTATTTCTAGTATTAAAATTATGCCTATCACTTATTTTGTTAAAAAGATGTCTATTTTTTCTTACATACATAATATTTTCATAAATGAATTGGCAAGGTACTGTCATAATATTAATCCTTTTAAATAGTTCCCTAAGCGATTCGCGACGACGAAGATTGTAAATAGCCCTGATCGCTCGCTTTTGCAAAATAAAAATGGATTCAATGTCAGCAGCCCGACCCCACAGTAAAATGCCATACGACATAATACTATGGAAGTAACTAAAATAGACCAAACGCGCGGTTTCTACGTCTGTTAACTGCCTTATCTTTCTAACAGCATAAGCGGCCGAGCTTAGCCGTCCCGCAAGAGTTGTTATGTGGGGACCCCATTGCAACTTGTCGTCTAGCGTGATTCCCAGGAAAACCGTCTGCTTAATAAATTCCAGCTTTTCTCCGTTCAATATGATGTCACAATCGCTACTTTTAACATTAGGTAATGTAAATCTAATGCATTTGGTTTTTTTTTAATTTAGTACCAAATTATTTACCGTAAACCAATCTTGGACCTGAAGAATAGAGTTATTCACGTCGTCAAGATTTTGTGAGCGTCGATTGATTTTGTGAAACTAGGAACTTCGGCAAAATATACTGAATTTCAGGCATTGCAGCTCTGTACCGTTGCGAGTGGCGCCGCCGTATACGTATGAGATTATACTGGTGATGGTGAACGAAAACTTATTTCCTTCTTCTCATTTGAATTAGATAAGAAAACATTATCTAATGTAGTTCAAATTAAGATATTTATTTGGTGAATCTATTTTCAGTAAAAAAGTTGATTGATCGCTTATTTTTATCAAGTTATTAATGTTTTACAAGCGCTCTCGCTTCTGACCTTTAAAATGTTAAATTTTTTGTTTATTTTTACAAAGCGAGGTTCTAAATTGACTTAATTCAGATCAGGCAAAGGACGACATTTTCAGAAACTTGATATAAGAAACAGTGGTTCATCTTAATCGGAAGCAATGATTTAAATTGTTTTATTTAAAGCCACAGCCGTGGCCGTGGAAGTCCACAGCTGAACGAACCCTATAAATATCTTTGCTTCGTCAATTATTTTTAAGTCCCATTTATTTACCTACCTAATATGGGACGACTTAAATTACCACATATTTTTTTGGGATTATTGCTCGCCTTTATTATAATGTACTTGTTGGGATGAATGTTCATATATTCATAATGACTGTGCATAATCTGTTCAGAAAACATTCTGAGGTTTGAGGATTCGGCCATGTCATTTCAAGTCTCTAGGTTCATCGGTTTGGACTGTCTTTAATACATCACCCAGTCAATCATTTCCAAAAACCCCTTCTTAAAGGATTAGAATTTTATGAAAAGACGTAAAATCATCCCCTGTAAAATTGACTACCCCTTTTCATTCCCTTAAGGATAGACGAAATATTCTGATAAACGTTATTCTCTATTTTTGGTTTTAAGTATAAATACTAAGTTTAGAGCTAATCGAACTGCGCGTTAAAATTCTTCCATACAAACTTTGAAACCCAATCCTCCTTTACGGCGCAGTTTAAAAAACAAAAAGATAACAAACCTTATAATTTAATTACAGGTACAAGTATTTGTGCCAAGTTTCTAGTCAACTCAAGAAATACAATTTATCATATAGGTAAACCATCATCCCTTATTTTACCCCCTTTGGGTAGTCCAGTCCCAAAAATCCTACCTCAGTGGATGCCCACAATGTATACTCAAACTCAAACTCAAAGCATTTATTTCAAATAAACCAATTACAGGCACTTTTGAATTGTCAAGGGGTCGGTCAGTCAGAAAGATGAAGCTAGTTGCCCATTCCAAAGCAGTAGGTACCTATGGAGAAGAACAGGCAAGAAACTCCATGGACACTCTTTTAAATCAAAATATGTTTACAAAAACTGTGTTACATCATTCATGTTGAAATTACACGTGAGAACGATGCAGAACTTAATAAAAGCGTCCATAATTACAAGTTTTAAAAAACAATTCAAAATTATTTTAATTTTAAAACAGCCGTGGCAGCTAAGAGGTGACCAGTCCCTACTGACGGCGCTCGTTCATGAACATGACACATGGATTAGCACCATTCAGCTCAACCATTTTGATGGGAGCTTAATGATCCAACATACGCATCACCATCAGTGAGACATTACAGGGAGCATGACATGCTCTCAGCCGTCAGGGCACATTCAGGTCAATGTAAGACGTACTCAGTAAATGGTAGCTTTATAGTAGGTACATAGTACTCACAAACGTGCTATGGAATTATACATTGCTAAGAGGTTGAAGTTATATAATGCAAAAAAAAATTGTGAATCTTCAGCAGCTCCAGGAGTAATCTCAGATGCTAATCAACTAGTTTAGGATATAAAAAAGAAGAGAAAGAATATTCAATATGTAAACAATTGGAGCAGCTCAATCCCAAGCCCTTTTGTCTTCAATAAAGTCTTTGACAGTATAATAAGCATTCTGGCACAACTTGCGTTTAACGAACGATTTGAATTGATTAAGGCTTAGATCTTGAACGTGGCTTGGAAGTTTATTATAAAAGCGTATACATTGACATCTGAACGAGCCTCCTATTTTTTTGAGCCTTGTAGTGGGTACAACAAATTTGTGTTTGTTCCTAGTATTCTTATCATGGATATCAATATATTTTTTAAACAATTTTATATTTTTATGGGCATACAAAAGATTTTCAAAAATAAACTGTGAAGGTACAGTCATTACATTTATTTCTTTAAATTTCTCTCTGAGAGAGTGTCTCGGACTTAATTTATAAATTGATCGAACAGCTCTTTTCTGCAAAACAAAGATAGTCTGAATATCGGCGGCATTTCCCCACAACAAAATACCGTACGACATTACACTATGAAAATAGCTAAAGTACACTAAGCGGGCTGTCTCTGTGTCAGTTAAAGAACGAATTTTTCTAACAGCGTATGCTGCGGAGCTTAGTTTTTTTGTCAATTTATCTATATGTGGGCCCCACTGAAGCTTAGCATCCAAAGTTAAGCCCAAGAATACTGTGGTATCTTCAGGATTCAATTCTTCGCCCTTTATCAACACTTTGGTTTTCACCTGTCTAACGTGGGGTAGCGTAAACTTAATACATTTGTTTTTTTTTTCATTAAGAAGTAAGTTATTAACATTAAACCAATGAACTACCGTTGCGATCGCGCTATTTACATCGTCAGTAACCAGCTGCTGACGTTTAAGTTTAAACAAAAGTGAAGTGTCATCTGCAAACAACACTATATCATGACTATTTTTTATGAGGTAAGGCAAATCGTTAATATAAATAAGAAACAAAAAAGGGCCAAGAATCGAGCCCTGTGGGACTCCCATTGTTACTATAGATCCGGGAGATCTTATTCCATGAACGTCAACGCTCTGAATTCTATTACTCAAGTACGAAGTAAGAAGATTCAGAGCGGTGCTTCGGATCCCGTAATGGCGGTGCTTCGGATCCCGTAATGGCGGAGTTTCCTGATTAATGTTTCATGAAGAACGCAATCGAAGGCCTTAGACAAATCACAAAAAATACCCAAGGCGTCGCATTTATCTTCCCATGCATTGTAAATATGTCCTAAAAGTTCAACACCGGCATCGGTAGTTGAACGACCCCTTGTAAACCCGAACTGTTTGGTATGTAATAATTTATGCTTGTTAAAAAATCTTTGTAATTGCTCTAGAATTAATTTCTCAAATATTTTACTGAAGGTAGGTAGTACTGAAATAGGTCTATAGTTAGTGGGGTCTGATGTACTACCTGATTTAAACAAAGGTATTACTTTACTATGTTTCATTAGGTCAGGAAACTCCCCACAGTCGATACAATTATTAAAAATAAGAGCTAAATTAGGTGCTACAATGTCAATAACAGACTTAGCCACTTCTACAGAATTACCCCACAGATCTGCAGTCTTTTTTACATTTAAAGTGTGAAAGGTTTTAATTTATGTCTCTACAGGTAATATGCTCAAAATGAAATTCCGTTCCAAATATTAACATGTTCCTTAAGTAAAGACTCAGCAACAGAAGGTGATGAGTTTAAGGTTTTAGTAGTTGAAATGGGAATATCCGAAAAGAACTGTTCAAAAGCCGCGGCGACTTGTAAGTCTGATTTAATTATGTTGCCATTAATAGACAAGCTGTAGTCAGAATTTCGGTTACTAGATTTTCCCGTTTCACTATTAATAATGTCCCAAGTCGTTTTAATTAAATTACTACTGTTTTTAATCTTCGCACTAAGATAACGCGACTTGGCTACGCAACAAACTTTTTTAAATAATTTTGAGTAATTTCTAACACATAAATTAAATTCAGCAGTATTTACAAAAGTCCTTTCATTGTATAACTCATAAAGGCGTTTTCTACTTCTATGAATACCAGTGGTAGCCCAGTCACTAAAAGATGCGCTACTATTCACCGAGATAGTCTTGGGAATAAAGGTGGAATTAAATTCTTTACAGTACATATTAAAAAAGTCATCATATTGATGAGTACGCTCAGCATGACTAGACACCACCGGTAATTTACTATTGAGTTTAACTTTAAAAGCTTCCAAACGACTTGCAGTTTTAGGGTTAACAGTGATATACTTCTTAGCCACTTTGCTGTTTACGTTCTGGATGGTAATGTTTTGCCCGCAATGATCAGAATCTAGTAAATTTATAATTTCTTTGTGGCTCGGTATAACATCAGTATAAATATTATCTAGGCATGTGGCACTAGTAGGTGTTATTCTGGTGGGCTCCAAAAATAGGTTTACAAGATTGTAGGACTGAAACAAACTTAATATTTTACTACAAGGATTTGAATTTTCTAATAAATTAACATTAAAATCACCGCAAGCAATAATAGATTTGTTTGAATTACAAATCTTGTGTAACACTTCATCCATTATCTTTTCAAAGCAGTCATACAATCCTGAAGGGGGTCTGTACACGCTTATAAGGTATCAATGTGCGAAATGTCAAGTCTCTAGGACCAGCGGCTTAGGCTGTGCGTTGATATATCAGTCAGTCAGGACTTTGAATTTCATAATAGATAGATAGATTGTGTATCAGCTTAGCCTACCCGCATGATCATAGGCCTTCGCACTGGCAGATCGACCGATTTCGACAGCTGCATGTATGAAATTACTTATAATTCACAGTCACTAACCCCAATTTCACGATAGTTTAACCAACACATTACCTACAATCAGCTCTAAGCACAATGTCATCATTGTATCCTCTCAAACGCATGAAATTGATAGAGCCTAAACAACGTTTTAATTATGTTTAGTGCTAATTATATTTAGCGGATCGTTCAGTGGGTCGTCGCGAGGCCTCAAGTGTAATATCAAAGGTACGTACGCAGTTACATATGTATGTTAATCCGTTGCCAGGCTCTGAATAATTGACATGACCTTTGTATTACGACAGATTAGGTAGATAAAAATTTAATCTACATTATTTTATCCGATTTTCACAATCATTTCATATTTTAATGTCAACGAGGTAACGTTAAATCGAGTTTCAATTGGTCCTTCCGGTTTTATTTTAACAAGGCGTTATAAATTTATATTTTCCATTTAGTTTATATATTGGCAAAATATTTTTATCTGTATCGAGGTTTTATGTATTGAACGTTGTTTTATGAAATATTCATCTAAATATCAAAATATGAATAGCGAGCCTCCTGTATAATGGTGCATAGGATATGAATAATGGAATTGGAATTAAAAAGCGGCCGGATTTCCGCAGATTTGCTTTTTAAGTGTTAGGAAATACGAACTGTTTGCCATAAGCCATTAGAGCCATCACGCAGAGGGGTTAGTTCAAGCTAGTACGACCAGTATGTGAAATAACTTTTCCCTGAAGTCGTTACAGACAGGCTGAGCGTAGACATTTATAACTAAAACTAAGTTATGTCCGCGGCTTCGCCTGCATAGATGACGAAAATGATCCCATGAGTAGGTACGTAATTTTTTAATAACGGGATAAAAAGTATCCTTTGTGTTTATCAAGGCTATTTATTTCAGTTTCTATAACATTATATATTTATATTGACCTATGACTATCCCCACCCAGTGTCCCTAAAAGTAGCAGTCCGGTTTAGCAGCTATCATTTTCGGGATTTTGTTGTCACTACCATGCAAGCACTGTAGTAAGGAGACTGCTTTCTTACGCATAATGGCACGGAACTAACTATGTGAGCCTCCACGATCGTTCCTGAAGCGCTACAACGCCATGGCAGTCCCAACAGCATCCAAAAAGCATGATTAAATTGAACACACAGGACGTTGTAGGCTCGGCGAGTGTATGATACCCACCGGCCACTCTTGTAAAACGCCTCGGACTGACAGAACGCCAAAACGTAAAATAATAATCCATCTCTGTGCCAAATGTCATCAAGATCCATTCAGTACTTTTTGCGAGAAGAAGTGACAAACACACACACGAACACCAACAAATTTTCATCTTCATAATATTAGTGAGTTAATAGGTTCTTTTTTATTCGAAACAGGAGTTATTGTAAATGAGTTAAGATAAAGAGGCCGCCCTTGATGCCAGTTGCCTTCAGCTGTAGGTATAATAATATCTGTAATCCGATGAACCGGTGACGAGCAGGCGCGTCACAGGCTCAAGGCTATTAGCATAACGACCAACTAACGACGGAGGCGACGGGATACGAGGCGAAGGCGATGCGAACACGTGATTCAACTTTCTTCGATGGAATAGTGCCACGATCGTAGGTAGTTAGGCTCGTTATGCTCGATAATATTGATATCGTTTGCGATCAGCCCAGTATTACTGACTTAATAGCTAGTTGTCAGCAGTGATAGCCTAGTGGTGTGACCGTCCGACTGCCGTTTGAACCCAAGGCACGCACCTCTGAGTTTACGGATACATGTACGTATTGTATAATTATCACTTGCTTAAAAATCGGTGAAGGAAAATATCGTTAGGAAACCGTCATGCTTGAGATATATTTCTCAACAGCATGTGAAGCTAAGTCAGAGGCCCATGGGCAGCATAAAACTCTGACACCAGGTTAGTCACTAACCACACGCAAAGAAGAAGAAGCTAGTTGAAATATTAATTTGTGGTCTATAGACCAGTAGAAGTCAACATAAACGGAAGGAACATGGATGGGTTTTAGTCAGTAAAAGTCTAACACTCCCTTCCGCTTCACCCAGAGCGAGAGAAGTCAATGGATGATTTTCCAGCCTCTTAAAAAAAGGAAAATTAACTGTTAAGTAAAATGATTATCAGCTAAATGTATTCAAAAGATTGTATATCTACAATCATTAGTATCATAGTAGCAATAGTATCCCGTTGAAGAATAGTTGTATGAAATGGTAAATTATCGTAGGAACTTTCATCAAAATGAATTTCTCAGACTGCACATTGTTTACCTATTTATTGGTAAAGACAACAGCATCCAGGAAAATGTAAGATATTACTTCTTTAGAAAATCTCGACTCTCGAGTCCGTCTCGCTAGCTTCAGTCTATTCATAATTATTATAAACTAGCACTTTGCCCGCGGCTTCGCTCCCGTGGTCTTTCCCGTGGGACCCGTTATTTTTTCCAGGATAAAAAGTAGCCTGTGATACTCCTAGAAAACTAAGCTTTCCAACGGTGAAAATTTTTTTTAAATCGGTCCAGTAGTTTCGGAGCATATTCATTTCAAACAAACAAACAAAAAATCAAATCTTTCCTCTTTATAATATTATTATAGACTAGCTGCTTCTGATGTCGGAAATTAACCCAAGGGAATAAAAATTATCTTATGAGTTAATCCAGGTAATAGACTACCTGTGTTCCAAGTTTCATCCAGATCCGTTCAGCCGTTTGAGCGTGAAGGACGGACAAACATGCAAACTCACACACACACTTACAAACTTTCGCCTTTATAATATTAGTGTGATTAAATGTTTAAAGGTCAACTTCTGCCTACTTGATATAGGAATATTGTAAAGTGAGCGTTGAGTCTCGTAAGAGATTATTTCAACACACCGGAATCCGGTCGGAAATGGACTTACAACTATGATTTTCATATTATTCGACTATCGGCGTTTGCCTTTGCCAAGCATATGTTTATATTTGCTTACCAAATAGCCTCGATTGAGTGCTTCGTTGGTGTAGTGGTCGCGTGGTGAGTTAATACCCGGCTCGAGATAAGTGTTATTGAGTTTTTCCATCTGGGATTCGTCAGAAGGCTGGGAAATCATCCAATGACTGCTCCCGCTCTGGGTGGAGCGGAAGGGAGTGTCAGACTCTTACTGACTAAAACCCATCCATGTTCCTTCCGTAGCCCTTTATGTTCCGGGGTAGCGGTAACCCTTTCGGACAATCCCGCTTACCCGGCAGGCTTGGCCCTGAGGGGCCCCTTCATATGCTGACATCTCTTTGAGGCGCGCGTGGAACATATACGCGCCGTACGGCACGGGTCTGGTGCTGATCGGACGGTGAGTCACCCATTACTCACCGTCCGCAGGCCCGCGCCTACGGTGGCCGGGAGTCGTCACGTGGCTCCCGACGCCCGGGACGTCTCCTGCGGCGGCTGGGACGGGAGGACCTTTCTCTCTCCCATCCCGCCACCTCCTTCGCGAGCATAACTTTTTCGCAGAAGGAGGTGACTGCCTCCCACTCCCTCTCGCCCCGGACCATGGCTTGCACCAGGGCCGGGCGCGAGAGGTCCGCCGATCGCCTCTACGAGGACACGGCGGTGCTCCGCCCAAGCGGGGCAGGTTTGCACCGTGTGCTCTACCGTGTCCTCTGGGCGATCCTCGCAGTGGTGACACGGGCGTTTCCTCCCGCCTGATGATGTGCAGGAACCTCCCGAAACATCCATGTCCGGTGAGGACCTGCGTCAGGCGGTAGGTGAGGGCGCCGTGACGCCTCTCTAGTCACTCCTCAAAGAGGGGCCTTACCGCCACTATCGTGGCGTGCCCTGCGCTGGGTTGCGACAGTCGCTGATTCCAGGCCGCCATGAGATCGCGCCGGAGGTCCGTCCGCTCCGCCGCAATTTGCTGCGGAAACGGAGTTTCCCCCCGGCTTAGTACCTCCGCGCGCCACTCGAACAGGCGCGCGAGGACTATCGCCTCCAGATCCCACGGCGGCAGCCCTGAGTCTGCATTTGGGCCTGGCATGGCAAAAGGCTTGCCCCCTATTAGACGGGACTCAAAGATAACTGGCAAAATTTGGATGTACTGTGGAGCCTAGGTTGAAACCTGCTGGCTGGCTCAATTAGAAAATAACTAACAGCATTTGACCTTCAAAAACAATACAATAGTTTGATAGGTTTTTATAAAAGAAAATTTGATTCCGTCAGTAGCCGTGTTGCTTGATACAATATGTATTCGTTAAAAGCAATTTAATACCTACATTAACTGCTGCTCGTGTGTTTGTATTTTATAGGATACAAATCCCTACAACAACACTACACAAGCTCTACCACTGAGCTCCCTAAGTGAAGCCCAGGGGGACCTTCACAGTACCTATTATAAGTAAATCCCTGCATAACCCTTCAGGGAATACTGGCGTGAACTTATGTTTTATCAAATTGCTAGATTTAAATATTAAAACTACTAACGAGCAGAGACCGGATTAGTCATATTAACTTTGTAACTAGATAAAACCAAACTCACAAAATTCCTGTGAATCAAGGTAACTCGTTTCTATGTATTATGTAAGCCTCGATGTAATGTTTCCAGTTCCAGGTAGACATAGCATGAGTTTTAACGCAGAACTCACTAATTCCATGGTTTAAATGTTCTGAGTCTCTTGACTCAGAGCATTTACTCTTGTCAAGAATATTCTGAGAATGGATAAGGTTATAATCCGGGCAGCAAAGTGACTTTTTTAATCCATAAGTAACTAGTTTCTAAGTTTATCCGTCAATGTTAAACTTACTCGGTGACGGAAACCATCGCGAGGAATGTTAGGAATTATTGTATGTTTGTTACTTGCTCACGCAAAAACTACTAGATAGATCTGGATGAAATTTAGCACAGAGAGAGATTATAACCTGGATTAGGAGATAGGATACTTTTATCCTGTTAGTACGTTCTCGTGGGATAATTTTTGGCCACCCACGCGGGCGAGACGTGGGCTGAAAGAAGCCAGGCAATATATATGGGTCTGAAATGCCCATGCGCCTAGAGCAAGCGTGGTAATCATTGCTCATGCCTTCTCCCTATGAGTTGAGATGTTATTATTCTCCCAATAAACCAAAACGTTACGGCTATTTTACTATTAAGGGGGATGCGCTGAGTTAGCCCGCGAATTTTTATTGTTTGCATTTTAACGTTTTTTATTAAATTTGGAAGTTTAATCTTATTTATCGAATGACCCCTCCCTATCTGGGTGGAGCGGAAGGACTAGAATTCATCCATGTTCCTTCTTTAGCCCTTTATGTGCCGGGGTAGCGGTAACCCTTTCGGACAATCCTCAGGTTGTGTGTTGATAAAAATACGATATAGGTACCGTAACAAATGTGTTTTTATAGGGCTCAAATCATTTAGTCCATCGATACAACCAACCAACCAATTTTGACGAAACTTTTTTATAGTAGATAGGACATAATTATATTGTAGTTTAATAAGCAAATTAATAACGAACCAAAAGCTTAAACTTATGGCAGCTTGATTGATCTTCGTTGATTGTTTGTTTAGCGTCGCCGGTTCTCTGGCATGTTCTTACCAGTGAGCTACTTTAAGATTGATATTAGTTAGTTATATTAATTTAGGAGCTTTATAGTTAAGACTTAACGCTACGGTTGCGGGGGTTGGCCGTGGATGGGTGATTTTTACATACCGCGACACCTCCGTGGCTCGAAAAGCACGTTAAGCCGTTGGTCCCGGCTGTCATTTGTGCATCTTTGACAGTTGTTACGGTTCGTTTTAAGCCCGAAAATCTGACAGCCAGTCTTACCAAGGGGTATCGTATTGCCCAGTTACTGGGTTGTGGAGGTCAGATAAGCAGTCGCTCCATGTAAAATACTGGTATTCAGCTGCATCCGGATAGACTGGAAGCCGACCTCAACATGATTGGGAAAAGGCTAGGCAGATGATGATAGTTAGGACTTAAAAAGGTTTTTTTTCAGTTTCTGTTCGTCAGTAATTTACAAAAAAAAAATTCTTTGGTATGCCTAGATTCTGCATGCTACTCATTCCTTCACTTTCCACCATACCACAATTATGTGGGATTGAAATCGAATCGTTGAAGTTTCGTTCGTGATATAATAAAAGTAGGTCATCAAACAAGTGAAACACGATTCGAAGACGGCAAATAACATGCGGCATGGTGACCCATATGTCAGTCAAACATCGAACTTCTAACTTCAAAGTTAAGCACGTTGTAACTAACACACAGTTACACATAAATAACAATATGATGGTGGGGTCAAAGTATGTTCAAACAAGACACACAGTACAACACAGACAGACCAGACATAGAAGCAATAAAGATATTGAGTATTGAGAAAAGAAAATAGTTATTTACGTTCCTCAGGCGTCACTGGAAGTTAGGATTAATAATTTTGAAGGGGAAATAAAAGTTGTCGTGGATTTTTTCAGTTGCATGCTTAAAAGTGGTCCCTGAATACGGCTCCATGTCGTGAGCAGTGAGCAGCCGAACGGTTGCACGCCAAGTACTCAAGACAACTGGGCCACTGCTTCAGGGGAACTAACTGGCTTTAACTTTCCAATTCCTGGAGCACCGTGCCACTGCATAATGCAATTCACTGAATTTTCCCTCACTCACTTCGCTAATTTGGTTAACTGAATGGTCTATTCTAATCTATTATTCAGTTTCGTGATGAGTAATCCGATGATCCTATGATAGTTCGATCGCAGAGATATGTAAGCTGCGGGCGACTCACGGAGAACTGTCTTTAGTTTGATAATTGAATGTCGCCTGTCAATTTGTTGGCGATGATGTTGGTAATGTGTTTTCCTGCCGGGCATAATAAATGCATGGCCTACTTTTTCTTTTGTTTTCAGAAATAATGAACAGATTTAAGTTTGTAATATTATTCATATTTTTTGAGGTCATTGTTATGAACAATGAAAGCTGCTTTTATCAGCTTTATTTAATATAGGAGCGAAACTAGTAACTCCTTTACATAATCCTCTTGTTCATTCGACTCAGATTCGACTAGTTTAAAATATGCCAGACAGAAAAGAAGTCTGACGAAGTGAAAACAAAGTTGTTTATTACTTATAGAAGAACCTTATTTATTTACCTAACAGTGTCCAGTTTCCGGGGCCTGAATCCAGCTTCTTCTTAAATAACGGTAGAGCATTTCCATTTGTCATTGGTCCAAATTCGAAATCGTAATACTAAAAAATTAATTGCAATACAAATACCATATTGGTAGTAAAAAAAAATTTGAGTACTTACGTTACTGATCGTGGGTCGTTACTTTTCTTTTTAACCGTCTTCAAAAAAGGAGGAGGTTATCAATTCGACGGTATGTTTTTTTTTTGTTTGTTTGTTACGCGATTACTCCGCCAATTGTAGACCGATTTTCAAAATTCTTTTTTTGTTCGAAAGGAGATACTTCTGAAGTGGTCCCATAGTCACCAAGTTAGGATCTGATGATTGGATCCTGGAGAAATCGAGGGCAAACCTCAAATTTTATGGGCCCACACATCGTTTTTCGCCAATCTTACGAAGTAATTTACGTACTTGCGTATAGTAATTATTACCTCATGTAGCTGAGCTGATGATGGAAGGTACAACTCCTTAACAGTAAGGCGTAGGCATCGACTGATTTAGTAACTTATTACTATGATGTTTGAAAGGGCGTTTGCCATTTTGGTCTCGTGATCATCAGGTCAGGAGGTGATGGACTAACCATAGACGATAGAAATCTTCAAAAAACGACAGCACATGTCTCGCGATTGCTGCGATTGTTTGTGTATGCATAGTTTACGACATACCATAACATAACATTACGCCAGTTCACTTTTAAGGGCGCTTTAAAATTGTAACAATAATACAGTAAAGGTGTAATTTATCATTGTTACATCTACATTTTTTTACAGTTGTAGATATGTTGTGTATGTGTAACTTGTCCCTTGAACCAATCTTGAGAGAAATGGTTTTGTAGCTTAATTGTTTTAAGAAACGGTACAACACGGCACAAAAATTGTTCTTCCAATTTTGGAAAATTAGTTAGCTCCTAAAGTATAGTCGCGACTTTTATTACATTCCAGAAAGCTGCTGGTGAAATTTTTCATTTCCTTATATTGTTTTGACAGCGAGACCAAGTTACGATTTTACCCAGACGCACCAATTCTTCGGGTATTAACGTACTGTAAGCTTTATAACAAATAGCACATGGCATGTCAGCGAAAATGTTAATAGTCTGTTCAAAATCGTTTACTGATGATACCTCCTTACGATTACGACTAGCTTGTCGCATATTATCTAATCGAGTCGCTTTGGATTCGGCAGATTCATTGGATAGACGCTCGTATTGCACGTATAGACGACGGTAACTTTTTTCCTCTGTTTCGTTTGATAAGCGCTCCTGAATCAAACCGAGACGATGAGAACGTTGCTCCTCGGTCTCGTGAGACAAGCGTTCATGAATGAAACCGACACGATGAACACGTTGCTTCTCGGTCTCATGAGACAAACTTTCATGAATTAAACCGACACGATGAGCACGTTGCTCCTCGGTCTCATGAGACAAACATTCATGAATTAAACCGACACAATGAGCACGTTGCTCCTCGGTCTTATGAGACAAACGTTCATGAATTAAACCAACACGATGAGCACGTTGCTCCTCGGTCTCGTGAGACAATCGTTCACGAATTAAATCAAGACGATGAGAACGTTGCTCTTGAGTCTCGTTTGATAATCGTTCACGAATCAAACTGAGCCGCTGAGCACGACTTTCTGGACTTTTATTAAACCTTGATAATTTCGTGTTTGCTCTCTTCTGAGAAAGTCTATACGCTCGCTGCTCATCACTCTCATTTGAAATGTTTCTAGTATTTCTTTCCCTACTTTTCTTTAAACGTTCTTCCCTTTCGTCGTTACTTTTTGCCAAACGGCGCTGTCTCATTTGAGCAGCGCGTTTAGTAGGCCTACACACATTAAACAAAAATATTTTTTTTCTATTTAAGATTGAAAAAGAAACTTCAAAACTATGAACTATGTACAAACTTAAACTAAAAACTAGAAAATAAAATTATTTTTCAATAAAAAACAAAAACCGACTTCAAAAACCTAATAAACACAAAAAATTATTAAATAATATTAAATTGAATAACTATAATCAAGAATTATTAACCAAAATAACCTTACCTAACTTTAATCTACATTATATTTTACAATTTAACAATTTTTGGAGTCGGTGCCAAGCCCGCACTCACACACAAAAAGTACAATAGCAGCAAAAAAACAAAACAAACTGAAAAATAACTAAAACACAAAACAGAATATCAACTGAAGAAGACAGAGTTGTTTTGAAAAGGGTACAACGCCATCTATCGAGCACTGACTAAAACTTTTAACAGCTTTGTAAAAATATCAGTAAGTACCTAATAATATGATATTAATTTACTCCCGTAAACTATTGTAATAAAAATTAAGGGAAAATATTTTATGGTCATATTATACACTTGGCTTGGCACCGACTCCAAAAATTGTTAAATTGTAAAATATAATGTAGATTAACGTTAGGTAAGGTTATTTTGGTTAATAATTCTTGATTATAGTTATTCAATTTAATATTATTTAATATTTTTTTGTGTTTATTAGGTTTTTGAAGTCGGTTTTTGTTTTTTATTGAAAAATAATTTTATTTGTGTTTGACTCCGCTGCCTTATCAGCTGTTAGGCCACTAAATAATCAGAATTTTTTAAATCAAACACTTTATTCCTTTTTTACAGGGTACACAGGGTGATGGTAAAGGTTCATGTGCTTTTCGGGATCTTTTCGATACTGCTATGCAGTTTTTACTGATGTACACTTTTTGACAGCAGTAGCGCGTTTCTTGTTGAACCTAATTATAATAATCTAGGTAACAATTTAGTGGCGCTATTTGACTGTAAATAGTGGACGTTATGTGGAGTGACCATAACATTTTTAGGAAACCGTAGCTCTAGGCTGAAACTACAGGATGTACTACGTTCAACATCATACACGTGCGTTTGTTGAGTCCCGACTACACATCTGACCTTATTGAGGATAAAATCTCTTAAAAACCTACTCATATGTAAATAATTTATGATTTGCTCCCCACAGTACGTGTTATTAACCTTGGAGTAAGTAAATAGCTGCTTAGTAATAAAAGGAAAATATTAAAAGCTACCGAAATAAATTACAACTTATTTAACGGTTGATAAATCATTTCATGGCGTTTCTTTTATGTATAAAATGTATATTATTAGGTCTCAACCAGTTTCAAGGTTTTCGACAATTGATTGCTTTTAGACATGCTTTCGGCATGTTCCACATAACACAACGTAACATCACGCGTTGTTCTGTCAAAGTGTTGGGTAGCGGTGTACCTCTAGTTCGTCCACATTTCGCTACTTATGTTTAAGTGCCATCTAATACGGGCGAGCCTATTGGCATTAAACGTGCATAAATGCCTACGTAAATGTTCTTCTGTTGCTAAATAAAACCATACATATGTTCGGAAATATAGAAAAACATGTAATTTAAAACTATGATATTATAAATATTAATATCTTCTAGCACATAATAATCAGATTAAATCAAAATAAATTGTAAAAAAAAATCTAACGATACAAATGGTTATCTCTAATATTGCTACATATCTCCGGCTCCCAGCGGTCACCGTTCGTGAGTAGTTTTTCTTTGTTATAAATGAGTTCCTCGCGAGATTCTGTGCTGTACTCGAAGTTTGGTCCTTCAACGATAGCGTCGACGGGGCAGGCCTCTTGGCAATACCCGCAGAAGATGCACTTGGAGAGGTCGATGTCGTAGCGGGTGGCGCGTCGGGAGCCGTCGCGACGCTGCTCGGATTCGATGGTAATTGCCTGCGCCGGGCACATGGCCTCACACAGCTTGCAGGCGATACACCGCTCTTCGCCCGACGGATACCGGCGCAGCGCGTGCTCCCCCCTGAACCGTGGTGACAGAGGACCTTTTTCGAAAGGATAGTTTATCGTAGCTGGCTCTTTGAAAATATGCGATAGTGTTACCGCAAAACCTGAAAACAAAACATGTTAAATTAGCCAGTTGTAATATGTTTGTTTTTGGGTAGGTTAAAAGAGCCAAATCGAATAAAATTAAAACGATTACTCGTGACCTGAGACAAAATATAAAGATCTCTACACTTGTAGTAAGGTAAAATATTTAAGACATAACAAACATTTTTAAGGTAAGTTGTTTGTTATTATATTTTACACATTTGTCCTCGTTCAATTTTATCGCTAATACAAGTTAATCCCTGATTTACATTGCTGATAATATATTATACCATCTCGGACGCGAAGCAAGGTGTACTGTTGAGGCGTGACGCTAATCAGTTAAAGCTGCTTGTCCCTAACAAAGACTTATCTTAGACGTCTAATACTAACATAAATAGGTAATATGAATATGAGGCTGTGACCTCTTTATATTACCTCATCATCAGCCGTTTTATACAATTTGAACAAGTATCAAGTACCTACATATACATGTTTGTGTAGCTGCGAACAGGTGCTTCTTATTCAATTAAAGTTATTTATATTAATGAGTCTCTACTATCACCCCCAAAAATGTTTTTGTTATGGTATTATTGTTGATGGGTAGGTTTTGTGTACCGTGTCCATACGTACGGCATAGTATTCTACTAATATTTTTAATACAAAAGAAGGTTTTGATGATTGTTACAGTAATAATTCTGAAAATACATATTTGTTACAGTTGCGAAAGGATCAAATTACATCCTGGTACTGCTATGTAAATTGCAAAAAACTACCTTAGCGCATCCACCGTACCGGCTTAACAGATTGGATGAAATGTGACACACGGGTGGTCCCATGACTTGGAGGAAGGATAGTAATTAGCCCGGTACCACGTAGCCGAAGCCGCGGATGGTCTGCGTGTCGCCTTAGGGGCAGTTGGCCCCTTTTTTTTTTTTTTTTTTTTTTTTAAGGCTGGGAAATCATCCAATGACTGCTCCCGCTCTGGGTGGAGCGGAAGGGAGTGTCAGACTCTTACTGACTAAAACCCATCCATGTTCCTTCCGTAGCCCTTTATGTTCCGGGGTAGCGGTAACCCTTTCGGACAATCCCGCTTACCCGGCAGGCTTGGCCCTGAGGGGCCCCTTCATATGCTGACATCTCTTTGAGGCGCGCGTGGAACATATACGCGCCGTACGGCACGGGTCTGGTGCTGATCGGACGGTGAGTCACCCATTACTCACCGCCCGCAGGCCCGCACCTACGGTGGCCGGGAGTCGTCACGTGGCTCCCGACGCCCGGAGCGTCTCCCGCGGCGGCTGGGACGGGAGGACCTTTCTCTCTCCCATCCCGCCACCTCCTTCGCGAGCATAACTTTTTCGCAGAAGGAGGTGACTGCCTCCCACTCCCTCTCGCCCCGGACCATGGCTTGCACCAGGGCCGGGCGCGAGAGGTCGCCGCCGCCGATCGCCTCTACGAGGACACGGCGGTGCTCTGCCCATGCGGGGCAGGTTTGCACCGTGTGCTCTACCGTGTCCTCTGGGCGATCCTCGCAGTGGTGACACCCGGGCGTTTCCTCCCGCCTGATGATGTGCAGGAACCTCCCGAAACATCCATGTCCGGTGAGGACCTGCGTCAGGCGGAAGGTGAGGGCGCCGTGACGCCTCTCTAGCCACTCCTCAAAGAGGGGCCTTACCGCCACTATCGTGGCGTGCCCTGCGCTGGGTTGCGACAGTCGCTGATTCCAGGCCGCCATGAGATCGCGCCGGAGGTCCGTCCGCTCCGCCGCAATTTGCTGCGGAAACGGAGTTTCCCCCCGGCTTAGTGCCTCCGCGCGCCACTCGAACAGGCGCGCGAGGACTATCGCCTCCAGATCCCACGGCGGCAGTCCGGCAAGGAGGCTTGCCGCCTCGCCCGAGATCGTGCGGTACCCCCGGATTAGCCGAATGGCTACCACCTTTTGGGGCGCGTTCAGATAGTGAGCGGCTCGTCGCCGCAATGAACGCGCCCACACCGGGGCCCCGTATAGGGCCATGGACCGCACGACTCCCGCGTAAAGCCTCCGGCAGGAGGCGTTTGGCCCCCTCAGATTGGGCAAGAGCGGCTCTGTCCGTCAAGTACGCCCCGACTATTCGACGGAGGTAGGTCGGCACCCGGTGATACCGGAGTGCTTCCCCAATGCAACTCCAGGGCAGGGTGTTGAAGGCGTTGGCGATGTCGAGTGACACCGCCACGACGACCCTACCCTGGGACACCGCGTCCCCCGTCGTGAGGGCTCTAACGCGCATGATGGCGTCCACCGTCGAGCGCCCCTTGCGGAAGCCAAACTGGCAGTCCGCAAGGTCCGGCCCCGTCCTTCCAAGGTGCCCGACGAGGCGGCCCGCAATAATTCTTTCAAAGAGTTTGCCGACCTCGTCGAGCAGCACTATGGGCCGGAATGCGGACGGAGAGTCCGCAGGGCGCCCTGGCTTCTGTATGAGGACCAGCTTCCCCGTCTTCCAACGGAGCGGAAACTGGCCTCTCTCCATGCATGCGCTTAAGAGCGCCTCCAGTCGGGGCCCGAGAGCCCCTGAGGCCAGGACCCAGGCTTTACCAGGCAAGCCGTCGGGTCCTGGGGCGGTATTCTTGGCCTTGAGCCTTCCAACCGCCGCTCTCAGATCTACCTCGGTCACTGCGGGGATGTCGTCGTCCTCGTGGTCCGCTTCGGGCGGAGCCATAGGCGGGGGAGTATGCTCCCCCCGTGAAGGGAACAGAGCGCTCACCACCTCCTCCACCAGCTGAGGGCGGAGACTCTGCGTCAGAGGGGGGGCCCAGGTGCGGAGCTTGTTCCGCACCATTTTATATGGGCGCCCCCATGGATCTAGGTCCAGAGTCCCCACCATCTCCTCGCGGGCCACATCCTTGGCCCGCTGGACAGCCTCCTGGAGGGCGGTCTTCGCCGCTCTGTACCCCTCGTACAGCTCCGCCTCCGTGGCTGCCGCATCCGGAGGGCGGATGCGGAGCCTGCGGTGCCTGGTGTACAGGTGGCGCACCTCGACGCACGCCTTACGCAGTGTTTCCACCTCTTGCGACCACCAGTACACCTGACGTCGGGCGCATCCTGGCCGGACTCGGGGCATTGCCACGTCACAGATCTCGGACATGGCCTCCCGGAACCACTCTGCCTCGTCGTTGATGTCGGCAGGCCTGGCAGTTGGCCCCTAAGGCGACACGCAGACCATCCGCGGGGCTCAAGGGCTACTACTGTTGTAAAATTATAGTATACCTACTCACCTCGCATTATTTCCGTCCAAAACACGGTTTGTGCTATCCGCTCAACGAAGTCTGTGAATCCGGTCTTTGGTGGAATATCATTGACGTAGAGCCAGTTCACCTGGTATTTGGTTCTTGGACAGCAGTAGTAGGGGGGATAGAGCACGGGTGGTGGGCATGGGGGGAAGCACGGAGGACAGGGGGGTGGCGGGCACAACGGTATGCACGCGGGGTGCTGTCCCTGGTCCTGCTGCTGCCAGCGAACATGCTCACATACCACTTTAGCACTCACGCAATTTTGCGGTCTCAATACACCACGTTTAACTAAAAACATTTTCTTTTAAATTATAAGTTACTGTGTTGACGTTGGATATGAGACATAGACTTTATTTATGGATTGAAATTCGATTGTCAAAGTCTCATAAAGACTCCTTTTAGAAATATTTCAATAGAATTTTAAAAAGTTTTTACTTCGCAGTTTCGCTATCTTCAAAATTCGAGAATGGGCTGGGAGGCTGCGCGCCTGGAGTAGGCTGAGAGTACATTGAAGTCTATTTAAAGTATATCAATTTCCTTTTAACTTAACAGTCGCGAATAAGTTCACAAGCATAAAACGTCTGTTTCGTGAACGGAATGGCAACGACACAAACCTTATATTAGGTTCTTCTATATGTGAGTAAAACTTTGATGAATATAATTTGTTTTTACTTCGCCTGACGACAAGGTTGATTTTTGTCTGGCATGTTTTAAGTTCCGATCTTTTATTAAATGCGACTGATAAAAGCAACTGAGGAACAGACAATAATTCTAGGATTCTAAGATATAAAGTATGTTAACACTCCTATTGTTAAAATGAAGGAAAATTAATTGTAATTCAATTTATCTAACAAATATAACTATTTATTTGTGTAGTTAAATTAAATTAGTAACTCTAATCATATTTACATTTTAAAGCTTAATATTCACAAAAATATGTACAAAAATATTATGTATAATAATTAAAGAGCATCAAAAAATTCGTCCACATCGCTAACTACCTAACTAATGAACACTTACAAATTAAATAGTCCATAAGTATAACCCAATCAGTATTATCATTCTTTGCTGGTAGCATGAAATGGCTATAACACTGCATAAGTAGGGGTGGCATGACGTCACGAGTATGTTGTTTTTATACCTTCTTGTGACGTAGCGAGCCCAACTTTAATGCGTTTTATCTAAGTTATTTTATATTAATATGATAAGGCAAAAAATACGTGCCAAATATTGTTTTTATTATTTGGTTGACGGACTAAATATTTTTTTTTTTCACCCAACAATCATACCTATAATTATCCCTAGCTGTAAAAAGCGAGAGTGTTCACAAGGTTCATGTCTACATCACCAATAAGTTGTAAGCAAGTCTAGTTTCTTTACTCCAGGTACCTAATGCTCAGGGTTATTACTTACATGTTAAAAGGATTGCAGAGATAGACGTAAGAGGAAATTCAAAGCACGCCTTCTAGCCGTATGAAGCAATAACCTAGGAAAATTTAGCATGCATATCACCATTCATAAAATGCTATTGAAAACTTGAACCAGTATAATATATTTTTCATTTACTATGAATTAAGGAATATTTTTTGACGTATAAACATCTCTTAATTCGGAGCAACGTATAGAATAATAATAATATAATATCATTTATTTCTTGTAACAAAGACTCGGAACATAATACTACTCTGTCAAGAAAGTACCGGGAAAAGATCAATAATACACAAAATGTCTGTTATTCATCCAAATTTATTTTATCACCTTCAAAGTATGCTCCTTTAGAAACGATACACTTGCGCCAACGAATAATCCATTCATCAAAACATTTTTTAAACGCTGCTTCCGGAATTGAGTTCAGTTCTCGCCGCAAATTCTCCTTTATGTCTTCTATCGATTGAAAACGGGTGCCACGAAGTGGTAATTTGAGTTTAGGCAAAAGAAAAAAGTCAGCAGGAGCCATATCTGGTGAATATGGTGGTTGCTGGATGGTATTTGTTGAGTGTTTGGTCAAAAATTCGTTCACAATGATAGCCTTGTGCGAAGGCGCATTGTCGTGGTGCAAAATCCAAGAATTTTCTTTCCACAAATCTGGCCTTTTTCGTCGAATTTGCTCTCTTAAACGCCGCATAACGCTCAAATAATATTCTTTATTTACCGTTAGACCTTCCGGTAAGAATTCAGAGTGCACAACACCGCGATAGTCAAAGAAAACAGTCAACATGACTTTGACTTTTGATCGACTTTGGCGTGGTTTTTTCGGTTTCGGTTCAGTTGGAAGGCGCCACTCCGAAGCTTGTTGACGTAGTTTGCATGTCAGACTCGTAAACCCACGTCTCGTCACCAGTAACAATGCGTTTCATGAATGTTGGGTCCGAACTGACTCGTTCTAGCATGTCCTCAGCGACTTTCATGCGATTGAGTTTTTGGAGAAAATTCAGATCTTTTGGGACTAGCCGAGCAGCAACATGTTTCATACCCAAATGATTAGTTAAAATGGTACGGATCGACTCGTGAGATACAGAAAGTTCGGCGGCTATCTCTCTCAGAGTTGAATGGGGATTATCAGTCACTATTTTCTTCACTTTTGCGATGTTAACTTCAGTTGCAGACGTTGACGGCCTACCAGAGCGAGGCAAATCTTCCATAACATCTCGACCGCTTTTGAATGCTTTGAACCACTCATAAGCACGAGTTTTTGATAAAGTCGATTCACCGTAAGCCTTCTGTAACATTTTCAGTGACTCCGAACACGAAATTCGCAATACACACTATATATGATATTACTAAAACCAGCACTGTATCTATATATATAAAAGAAAGACGGGTTTGTTCCCTTCGTTACAACTCGAGATCTGCTGGACCAATTTTCATGGTTTTTGTTTCGTTGGATTTGTCTCCACCCTGAATAGCAGAATACATTTTTTTTTTTTTTTTTTTCGATCAGCTGCTGATTTTCCTCCTATAGGGTAGGTAGGTAGGTAGGTAGGTAGGTAGGTAGGGTAGGGTAGGGTAGGTAGGTAGGTAGGGTAGGTAGGTAGGGTAGGAAGGTAGGTAGGTAGGTAGGTAGGGTAGGTGGGTAGGGTAGGTAGGTAGGGTAGGTAGGTAGGTAGGGTAGGTAGGGTGGGTAGGTAGGTTAGGTAGGTAGGGTAGGTAGGTAGGGTAGGTAGGTAGGGTAGGTAGGTAGGGTAGGTAGGGTAGGTAGGGTAGGTAGGGTAGGTAGGTAGGGTAGGTAGGTAGGGTAGGTAGGTAGGGTAGGTAGGTAGGTAGGTAGGTAGGTAGGGTAGGTAGGGTGGGTAGGTAGCGTAGGTAGGGTGGGTAGGTAGGGTAGGTAGGCAGGTAGTAGGTAGGTAGGTGGGTAGGTATCACAGTTAAGACAGGACAACGTCTGTCGGGTCAGCTAGTTTAATATAAATAACAGATGCAACTCAAACTCCGCGCCAAAATGGAAAACAGTTGTGCCAATCTAACAACTACAAAAAAAAACAAAAATTTGAATTTGGAACCATAAACAAATCATCCATTCCCGATACTTTTTTGACTGAATGTATATACCTTATAGACTATCATACATATTTGTAAAAAACACAGAAACATAAACTATTGTACACGAAGTGATGGCGTCTTGTTAGGCTGCGTGGTGTCGCGTAGCCTTCCGCGGAAACGACCCTTAAGGTCCAACTGGTCTTCGCTCGTACATACTCCACGACCTCCTCAACCTTCGTGGTGTGATGTAGCAGGGACACAGTTGCGTCGTAGGTGTTGCCGAACGCAGAATAGCAGGGTCCTGCCGGCGCGGTCCCACACTGGTTCCGACTAGAGGCTTATATAAATGGCTACTTTTAACGTGTGTCAAAGAATTTGCTAAGAGATAATAACGACCACACACAAAGCTCTGCGATCGCGGCCTGAGTAGGGAGTACCTACATATTTGTTTCGATACCAAAATCAATAGATAGAAACGCACGGGTTATACAGTTAAAAAAATTATATAAAATAACACATCTACATATTTATATTGTATACAAATACCTTACTAACCAAATCAGAAACCAATATTTGTGTAAAAACACAAATATTACACTAATATTGTTTACCAATATTTGTATAAAAACACAAATATTGGTTTACTAAAGAAAATAAATACAATTTCATCAATCCAAAATGTGAAATGCCGAAATTTAAATATCTCTTTTCCAATAAAACATAATTAAGGCTTGACTTGGCCGCCAAAGTTAAGCAACTGCAGTAATAATTAGCCTAAAAGTATTTCCACACAAACTTCATCTCAGAAGTTGATCTCAGAACTTTCGACAGTCAAGAATGTTGAAGTCAATTTAGTTCCTGATACTCGTTCCTTTATATTCCGACTTGCTTAGAATCATGAAACTTGTGCTATGCCGTTGTTTGTTACCGTGCATTCTGATTCATAACGGCAAGTTCCGAGAACCAATTTCTACGACCACCAATACCACATAATTTAGTGAAACTAAAGCAGTTTTCGCAACTGCAAGTTGGTGATTTATTTTAAAAACTGAACTCATTCAGTTAGGTAATAAAACACTTCGGAATCGCACATAATATCGTGGTGCCTATTATTAGATCCAGCCGTCCGTCGATTAGTGAATTGTGATTTTAGTTGTTTTATGTTGCCGTGTGGATACAAATCGTTCCGATGATTGCTCAGCAGCCGCCCATCGCGTGACTTCACTAGCATTCATGGATTAATTGCGTGCTTTGTTTCATAACACTAATATTTTGCCAGTCATTAATTTTAAACAAATGTATTTGTCAGAATGCTGTTATCCGTATTTGTCATGCGGCCTATAAAATGGCTCACTAATGTAATTCAGCCTTTTTGTATTAATATTTTGCAGCGAATTGTGTCGGCTGCGATAGTGTAGGGGCCGTTCAATTTCGTTGGCCAAATTATTATGAGCAGGTTGTATTTGTGTGGTGAAGGTGCTCTAGGGACTTGTATATAGGGTTTTAAATCGTGGCAACGTGCTGACGGTGGCGGCAGGCGGCAGGATGTGCCGTCCTAGGTCATTCGTTAGGTAAATGCGTTGGTAAAAGGCCATTAGGGGCAACGGCGGCAGAGCCGTGATACCGCCAGTTAATGGGCTCGATTAACAGAATTAAACCTCAATTACTTTCTTCTGACTTCGATGATGAAATACTTGTTTTGTCTTTTTCAACAGTGCACTAAGATTACGTAAATAGGAATTAGTTAATATTACTTTGTTTGTAAAATGTTAAGCTAAGCTAAGTTATGTTAAGCTTTTAAAGTTCTAGCTTTAAGTGCCTTTACTTATTTATTTTTACTTTGCGTCTCAGCTCTCAGTAGTTAGTTACCTGGAAGTTAAAGAAAATTTAAAAACAGAGAGTTGGTAGTCAGATCTTTTTTATTGGAAATGTGGATGGAGGAGTTTGCGAGTAGCAGTGTAATAAGATGGTCGGAACGAATTAAAGAGAAAACTCACGAAGTCAGTTCAAATGAATTCTAAAATGCAGTGACTAAGGGCGCTGGCAGGGATAGTTGGTGGCCGAGGCGACAGTGAACGTCCGACTCAATATAGATGAGACGACAGTTCGGACGCCGCGGCCTCCCAACTTTATCCAGATAAATCTTTGTATAAGCCCGACTTTGGCCCAACACCGAAATAACAACGGAGTGAATTTTTAATTCAAACATAAAGTCGTTCGGCAAGACCGCAAGTTTTTTGTTTAACTGTTTTTAATCGTGTCAAAATTAGGTGCAATTTACTTCACAAGTTCGTTACGAACGTAGTTAATAAAACTTTCTTAGGAAGTCGGATTTCTCTGAAAATAATATCGGCGGCATCCAAAGAAAATTAGGTACTAACAGCACGTGGTTAAATTCTCCAATTCTTACTAAGGGAACTATTCGTTCTGTATATCGGCAATCATATATCGCTAATTTCTACGGATCTAAAGGATAAACCAAAAAGCTAAAATATTTACGCATGCATACTTTTTTGAATCCGAAAAAGCAATAAACACGGGTAAATGCATTATTAGAGAAGCCTCCTCTCCAATAATAATGCATTTACCTGTGTCGGCAGTTCATAATTATGTGCACACCTGCACCCTCAAGCCGTACAGTGGATCGGTCTGTGGGCTACGTCGCCGTCTGTAGCGTCTATACAAATGTATCTAGCTATCAGATAACAAGCCATTGTCTGCCACAGTCGTCGCCTCCACTCATCATGTCATCGGCAGCAGATAATCCAATTTATCGAAACCGCCTTTGACTGTTGGATAAACTGCGAAACTACACGACGCAGACATGCACATCTGGACAGACCATTTGTGTTTGCGATTCAAATAAATTCAAAGGCTTTATCGGTTCCCAGATGTTCGGAATGTACCTTTTATTTTTATTCAGTAGATTAATAAGAGATGTTCGATAGGGATATTTAGTTTATACCACTGCAAGTCTAATTAGGAGTATCAGGTTTATTAGAATACCAATAAAGTTCTAAGGTATAAAATAGAATTGAGCGACTGCAAACGATATGATAGGAATAAAACTGCTTCATAACTTTGTTTGTAGACTTTTATGTTTATTGTCGACGAGATATGAGGAAATTCCTTATTATTTTATAAATGGTTTATTATCCGGTTATTAATACCGAAATTAAACTGATTTATAATTTACTCGATTTAAAATATATTCTATAATTATTTAATGATGAGGTTAATTGCATACCTCATTAGTGTAAAATACAATGTTTTTACTATTCTCATGTATTATGCAAATAAATAATTTGATACCTACGGTTAATTTACAAAAGCAGACAAGGCTAATCATTATTTATTTAAATACCATGAAAGAGAATCTATCGATGAGTGAAGTCGAGAGCTTGTCATAGCACGTCCAGTCTTGGACACGCCACACTTTGATTGGGAGGTTTTTTCTATAAAGTGGTACTTCTTTACAAGTATGTATGTATGTAGGGGGTAATCTTCGGCAGTATTGATCCGATTTCGGAACGATTTCACTATTGGGAAGCTACATTATGTCTGAGATTAATAGGCTATATTAAAAAAAACCGGATGAAGTCGCGCGCGAAGTAGCTAGTACCTTAAAATAATTTGGCCCTTTACCTACTAGAAGTGCAATTTTGCGGCGATAATGGCGAAGCCTGAAGATCATAAAGTTATTAATAGAACTATCCAGTACCTATTAGACCCATCCAAAAATATGGAAACTGTGAGCTTCATTTTAAACTGGAAATAATACACACTTAAAAAGTTAAGCCCGGGATGTAATACCGCTCAGTTTTCGTAGTTCAGAGAAAGTAAATGAGATTTTAATGTTATTTTTTAAAGAGCAGGTTAGCTAGAAAGAAGCCCGTAATGGGTTCGAAATGAAGTCGGAATTTGATTTTTTTTTCGTTTGCTGGTAACACCGAGACCTCTGGTTGAAACAGTATATTTCAATACCTACGTATTGTATGTCAGGCTCTAACTGCAGTATGTCAGGCTCTAACTGCACTGCACGGTATTCGCGTTGCTGCGGTATTTTGGGCCAAACTAATTTAAATAATTAATATATACATATTTTAGTACTATTTTTTCCATCGACACGCTAAAAAGAAGACTGCACTAAATATAATCACGATAATATGTTATTCAATAGAACTTTCTATTGCATATGTCGATGGGTTTTAAATACTTGCTGCCCTTGTCCATATTATGAAGTGCTAGAGTTATGTCATTTTTTAGACGTCTACGAGTAATTGGCATATATCACAAGTTGTAAAATTTAGAAACCATTAACGGTCTATTAGTGACCCAGTATCAAGCGTTAACGGGCCAGTTACCAAATAAAACGTGTCAGTTAACATTCCAATGTATTCATTTTCCTAAAAGAGTATTGGAAAAACAAGAACTAGCCGCGAAATAATTATGAAACGGTGGGATTCAGTTTTTGTTTTCTGCTAAAAGCCGTACCGTGTAGCCTGGATTGCAGATCCTGTTGACATGACAACGAGCTAAATGAAGTATTACTGCGAACAAATTTTTGAGAACAAAACGTGATAAAATGGATACCTTTTGCTGTTTTTGTTTAGTAAATACAAGTGTGTTATTTCTAAAAGATAAAACAATTATTTTGTTTATTATACCGTGGTGTTTTATATACATTCCGAAGTTTCATATTATGTTTTATTTATTGAACAAGACATTGTTCAAAAAAAAATCTAGTTTCGTGTCTTATTAATTACGGTCCTTCGCGTGAAACTTGTTCTCAAGCGCGTCGTGTCGAATCGCCACACGCGTCTTTACTTCGTTTTCACTTAGCATTCTTTCTAACTTTTTTATTTTCATCCGCTCCTACGGAACATAGCGTGGTGATAGATAGCCTCTAATTATTCTCAGTAATCGAACTATCAAATGCTAACATTTTCTTCCAAATCTGACTGCTAGTAACAGACTAGCGCGGTCAAATAATTAAACAAAAAAAACTTTCATCTTTATTATTAGTACCAGATAACAAGAGTAGTAAAGTTAAACCAATTACGAAGTAGTGTGGATAATTGGCACAGTAATCACGTAACAAACATACAAGAAAAAAAACAGCAGACACTCAAATTGAGACCTTTTTTAAGTCAGTTAAAAAGTAGTATTTTTCGCCTTATTTCAGTTTACGTAGGACCTTTTCTGACTAAGCTAATCACATAAGCTCAGATTTGAAGACAGATACAATTGGTATTGGCTTTTTGAATTCGATTCCAGAGTCTACGACTAAATCTAGCACTCTTTTGTTCGGATCCCCGTTAGTTCGGTTGGACACCCCGGGTGTGGAATTGTGTTTGTTAGTGTCAATCCACAGGTCAGACAAAGGTATAATTAGGTTTGTTTGTTTGAAAAATACTCGGCTGCGCTAAGCTGGGGTTGCCCAGTACGTGGCCAGTGGGGCCCACCCCGTGATTACTACCTACACGGGAATTACTACTGCCATTCTCGGAATTTGGGTAGAATAGATTTTGTAAGTATGTGATGTTTCTCTTTTGTAAAAGTATACGTTTATTAAATATCAATCAATCTACGAAAGCAGCTGAATACCAGTATTTTGGATGGGGTGACTATATCTACTGACCTCCGCATCCACCTAGCATTGTCTTATCAAGTGCTTTGCAATTTTTCCTCCTGATATTTTTTTAAAACCTTACATTCAAACTGATTGTTTTAAATTTAGATGGGTCAAAAACATTCAATACACTGTAAGGGGAAGAAAAGATAAAACAAAACAATACTTAACTGTCATTTACAGTGAAAAGCATAGTTATACATAATTTATGAGCTAACTAACAGTAACTGTCAAAGTGCAAAACTGGGTAAAGAATTAGAGGGCATCACAAGATTCTTCCGCGTTACTGTCAACAGGAAAAGTGCCCCCAAAGACTATTAAACCCCATTAGCACGTAAATATGCGCGTTCTATAATGTTGTGCAACATAAATGCAGCATAGGATTAGGCAGCGACAAACTTCTAAGCGCCTCTTTTCGTCGCTTAGGTTTATTGCTATCGTGCATTTAGGTAAGCACTCAGGAAGTAATCCTACTATTTATTGTGTCTTCTGGCTTAAGGAGATAACTAAACTGGATAGCATCTTCGAAACAAGAGTGAATAGCCCATGACTAATGAGGTCTCAAGCAACGTTCGATAGCAAGATGGCGGACGCAACCAAGCGAGGCCATGTTACAGAGTTACAGCAACAGAACATTAGCAACATGTTCAAAATTTATTAACAAGTTTCCTTAGAAACGTCTACGAAAATATTTTATTCATGTGTACGTTTGAAAAATGTTCACGTAATCCGTTATTGCATCGTGCATCGTCGCTTCGACTGTGAGTATCGATAACGAATAGAAAGGCCATGCAGTCTGACGTTTTAAGGGTGGATAAATCTTATTCTTTATTTCTGTATATTTGCATGTTTTTGAAACAATTCAAAAATTTTAATATTGATGTTTGAGATCTACGAAATATATTTGCTTAACACAGCAAGGCACAGGTTCCCTTGTCGGAAATAAATTTTGCTAATGGAACTAATATATTCGGGGATAAAAGCGACGCTTCTTGAACACAGGCCCACCTGACTGGAATGCTGGTCTACGCGACTAGTATGCAGCTTCCATGCATGCTCACAACCGCGTGCCTATGAATCTTGATGGCAGGCTTACGCGATTGCTACGCGGGTCTACGCAACTGCTACGCAGCGCTACGAGACTGCTACGACTACGCGGTCTACGGCACGGTACAGTCGTCTTCACATTGGCTTTTTGTCCATAGACCGGGTTCTCAACAATGAAACAACTTTTCTCAACAATGAAAAGATTTCAAAGAAATGTTGTTGTTTTGGGTCGATTTCATGTACCAAAATAATATTCCGACAATAAAATGCAAAAAGACATGTTTTCAATAAACATGCTCGTTAGAGGAACGCAAGAACGCAACGCAATTGACTCCCAAGTAATCTGAATGCGGTTCAATGAACATTCCAGCGGAGTTCAACATTGCAAACTGAATACCACTACTCGTGTTGAGGCTATAATGACTTGGGTTCCTAGTTACACCTTATTCAAAGCTAAATAATATAATTATGCTACGGTTTGTCAATTATTCAACCGATTGAGTTCGAACTCAGGAAATTCTCGCTCGCTATTGTCACCATATCCGTTGGAGTAGATTATTAAGTTTCTGAAACTTACTTAGACAGTCACTCAATTCGTTACACAACAAGGATATACATATTAAACTGGATATACATACGTTTATTCTCGGAGGAGTTTGTGGCTAAGTAAGTAAACAGCCCCACAGGTCAATCCATCAGGTTAAGCTACGCTTGTCGGGGTTGACCGTGGATGGTTGATCATCTTTACATACTGACACTCCTCCGTGTCTCGGAAAGTACGTTAAGCCGTCGGTCCCAGCTGTCATTTGTGCATCTTTGGCAGTCGTTATGGGTCATCAGAGGCCGAAAATTTTACAGGCAGTCTTACCAAGGGGTATCGTATTACCCAGTTACTGGGTTGTGGAGGTCAGATGTACAGTCGCTTCATGTGCAATACTTGTATTCAGCTGCATCCGGATACATTGTTTAGAGCTGCCGATATTTCGTCATTGCAGTTGCAGACCGATCGTCAAGTTCAAAATTTAGGAAGCTAAAAAAGATGCACAAGCATATATTACTTGTAGATAACGAGTATTTGGTACACACATCTGTGTACGACTTCATCGAAAATAATAACAGAACCACAAATTAATGATCTGCAGTCCAAACATAAATGTTAGACAGAACGGATAAGACCATGTCTAAATTTGTATCAAACAACACGAACCAACGACCAACGTACACTTGCAAACTGGGAGTTTGAAATGTTGCTGGGTAGTTGTGTTCTTCGATTTGATCTGAGAACGAGTTCACGCCCTATTCATGCCATTATAATAATCCTTGGACATTTGACAACAACGCCATATAGTCCCAAGTTAAGCAACCTAATGCTTGTGTTATGGTAACGAGATGGCTGATAAACTACTTATATATATATTTTTTTGTAAATACATACATATTACAGATAGAAAAACACCCAGACCCGAAAAAAGTACTTGCAGATCGTATAAATATCTGTTCCGTGCGGGAATCGAACCCGCGACATGTTGCACAGAAGTCAATCGCTCAACCACTACGCCAACCGTGTCGTCATACAGTATAATTGTAGCTTTGATATTTAGTTCTGACGTATGTATCTCTGCACCAAGTTACGGTGTCGTTCCCAGGGCGTTGATCTATCGGTAATCAATTGGAGTCGGCCGATAGCTGCTTGTTATGCCGCCACTTCTCTCATTAGTAGCCTGGCCGATAATTCATAGCGACTAGAAGTTCTCGCTGATTATCTGCAGATGTCGGCGACTATAACAACTAATCTACCGGCCAGTACTCCTACTAATTATGTTTGTCTGGATTTTGATGCGTTTACTCTCCTATCATTTATTTATTCAGTTAATTTAGTTTATACAAATGTATTTCATAGACTATTTTTGTGTAAAATGATTTAGAATTTTCACATTTTATTTTCTTTGTATTTATTTATACTCTTGGGACAAAAACTAATGAGTCTTGAATGTGGCGACAAGTGGGTGGTAATCTGATCAAAGGCCACCAATAAGTGGGTGGATTGCCCCATGATTTTTCTGTTGGTAGTACAAAAACAACTTTATTGTATAGACTTGAGTGACCTCGCCTTCTTCATGTGCCAATGCCCCGATGAGGTATCTATACAAATTAATGCAACTAAACTGTCTGTTTGAAATGACAACATAACAGCTACTTACTTAATGCATATGAAAGTATATGCGGTACCAACTTATGAAATATAAGTTTTTTTTTTTGTGTCTGTCTAATCTTTGTGCATCTAACCCAGCTAAGTTTCCGCTTATTTCCGAAACGGCTGGACCAATTTTGACAAGACTTTAATTGACAGATAGCTAATGTTATAAAGAGTAACTTAGGCTTTCTTTTTTCTTTCGTGTCCTCGTAGAGGCGATCGGCGGCGGCGACCTCTCGCGCCCGGCCCTGGTGCAAGCCATGGTCCGGGGCGATAGGGAGTGGGAGGCAGTCACCTCCTTCTGCGAAAAAGTTATGCTCGCGAAGGAGGTGGCGGGATGGGAGAGAGAAAGGTCCTCCCGTCCCAGCCGCCGCAGGAGACGCCCCGGGCGTCGGGAGCCACGTGACGACTCCCGGCCACCGTAGGCGCGGGCCTGCGGACGGTGAGTAATGGGTGACTCACCGTCCGATCAGCACCAGCCCCGTGCCGTACGGCGCGTATATGTTCCACGCGCGCCTCAAAGAGATGTCAGCATATGAAGGGGCCCCTCAGGGCCAAGCCTGCCGGGTAAGCGGGATTGTCCGAAAGGGTTACCGCTACCCCGGAACATAAAGGCCTACGGAAGGAACATGGATGGGTTTTAGTCAGTAAGAGTCTGACACTCCCTTCCGCTCCACCCAGAGCGGGAGCAGTCATTGGATGATTTCCCAGCCTTAAAAAAAAAGGCTTTCTTTTTTTTATAGAAAATAATTAGGCAGAGCGCAGCCGAAGCCGCGGGCAGCAGCTAGTTGCAAGAATATTCGGACCTTGATTTAATTTATACGTATGTTGTGTTGACCTAATACCTAACAACAAATCGATAAAAGCTGTTGGTATAAATAACAAGCGGAAAAGCGGAAAGAAAATAGATTTCAAATACAATCTTAAGCACACGAAGTCCAGTTAGTTGATATTAAAGCTAAGAAAAGTCGAAAAGATACGTAGCATCTTACAACATCAAAATTTTAAATAAATTCCGGTAAAATTGAGAAATACTGTGTTCCCATTTAGAGTGAGACGTCAAGAGCGACCAGTGAAGCGGCGTAAACTGTTGAATGTTTTCACTGAATAAGGATGACCCGGGTATATATTAAATTCAAGCGACCCTCGCTGACATATTGCATCCGTTGTCCTCGTATTCGTTTTAATGAAAACCCAGGCTGACGTTATCTGTAATTAAGAACTACGAATTGTTTGTTATCTATTATGAATAAAACATCCGTATTTTTGTGGTCGCAACACTCGATAACAGTCGATAGATTGACTTGAAATTTTGGCAGGTCGTTTCATTTTTACTCTAGGGTGTTTATACTTTGTTTGACAACGTTCCCACGGTAACATGAACGATAGGTTACGCCATAGGTAAATACTAAGCCAGGTAAACCTAGTTTGGTATAAGAAGTCAACATGTACTTATATTAAAAAAGTGTGTATGTAAAATTGATACTAATTATTTTGTATTGAAACTACAAATGCTCGCCACAGATAACTTATTCATTTTACTATTTGTCCATAGAACAGAAAACATAGTTATGCATACATTATGCTTCCCTTGTACAAATAGTAAAATAAATTAGGATGTCTGAGGCGAACATTTGTAGTTTAAATACTTTGTCTCAAAATAAAAGTATTCTATGCTGCCAGTCTTCTGGGCACGTTTCCTGACGACAGTGATGCGGATGAGTACTTCGACGCCTAAGTGTCCTTTTTTGTCTTTTTTGGATTTATTTGTATATAGTGAGTTAGATAGTCTTTTAATTGAAGTACCTATGTAAAAGTATTATAGAGTGAAATCGAATTCGTGGGCAATATTTTAAGGGGATTTTTTTCTCGATTGCAGTTTTGTTCCCATAGTAAAAGTTGTTCATAATTATGAGTACAGTGACCCCTTAAATATTGCCCATGAATTCAATCTCACCCTGTATATTTTTATACTCTTTAAATAAAACCCAAGCACTAAAAAGATTGCACAGAACTACGAAATACAAAATCCATCGCAACGCGATGATATATCGACAGTCACGATGCCAATGTATAATTTATTCGGTTATTAACACTCGTGTAGACACGCGTATGGGCCAGCGTCCTGTTAGATGGACAAATTGGTTTTGTTAATCAGGTTGGTCGAGTCACGTAGGATTCCTAATAAGCTACCATTTGTTTACCGTTAATATCTAATGTATGGCAAAGTAAATTAGGTAAAAATAAAAGTAAACGCAAATGCAAGTGATGTTATTTCAAAGATGTCAAGCATCATTATCATCTGCCTAGCCTTTTCCCAACTATGTTGGGGTCGGATACCAGTCTATCCGGATGCAACTGAAAACCAGTATTTTACATGGAGCGACTGCCTATCTGACCTCCACAACCCAGTAACTGGTCAATACGATACCCCTTGGTAAGACTAGCTCTCAGATTTTCGGGATTCTGACTACCCGTTACGACTGTCAAAGATGCATGAATGACAGCCGGGATCAACGGCTTAACCTGCTTTTCGAGGCACAGAGGAGTCTCGGTATGTAAAGATGGTCACCCATCCCACGGCCAACCCCGGCAAGCGTAGCTTAACCCAATGGATCGACCTGTGCGGCTGTTAGTAAATACTTAGAGCACCTCTTGTGATGTCAAGCATGATACTAAATATGATATTTGATTTTCGACGGACACACCACAACTGTCTTATATACGGTTATGTACAACGTCTGCGGTCATTTCTACCGTATAAACCATCGGTGTTATAGTTTCCGACTTGCGGAGAATGTCATCCCACCTAGCCGGAGGCTCTACCTAGCAGATATACAGTCTAAGCAAATAGTACGAATATACTAACAGGCATTGGTTACACTATAATACATATCTGTATTAAATTTCTCAAGCAATAGGGATGTAGACTAAAATTTGTTTTTAGATTGTCTGTCAGCATTATCAAAAAATATTGGACACGTATTTTTTCTATTTTCACTTAACAAAAGATTACGTCGATACGAACTTTAATGCGTTTTAACTAGGTAATTTTTTATTAATATGATAAAGCAAAAAATACATGTCTAATATTTTTTTATTATTTGACTGTCGGAATAAATACAATTTCTTAACTTTTACCCTATCAACATCCCTATTCCAATCCAATAAGAAACAATGTTATAACAAACATTACTATTGCAAGAAATTTCCTACTCAGAATGCAAGACGTTAAATAATTAGAAGCTTGTTGTTCCAAATTGTTCATCTTAGAGCTGAGTCGCGCGTACCGTTTAATATTAAATAGCTGTCGCAATTCCTTATCAAAGTACGTAGTCATAACTAACTCAGGTCTCAGTTTCTCTAGCTAAGTTTAAACAGATATTGTCACAATCTATAAGGCTTAAACATTACAGTATTAGAACTGACATAGCTTACAGAATCTTCGTCGGCATCACTTAGCTAAGCAACTAGGTCAGGCTAATGTCACATGGGATTATTGCTACATGCATAGATATAAATATTTAGTTATTGGTAATGTAACTGTATGAATTAATTGGCGCTACTTATTATCACTGCTGTGCTAAATTCTGTTAGCTGCTTCCTTCGATCTAATATCCTACTTCACATAGGTGTTGACCGATGATGTGTGGGACGATAAAACCACAAAAGTACTTTTTTTTTTACTTAGCCTACACTGTCCCACAGCTGAGCAAAGGCCTCCTCCAAATCCTACCCCGAGTGGCAAGATGCCCTAGATGCATACCGCAAAGGATGGATCAAGGCCGCTCAAAACAAGTTATTCTAAAATATTATAAAAGAAAATGTTGGTTTCAATTTGCCTGAGCTTATATCGCATGTCTTTTATTTTTATATCAGTAAGCAGATAAACGTTGAGTCGAGAGCGTTGTTGTCACACCAGTTAATTTAACAAAATACGTTGAACATTGCGTATGGAAAAGATGTGACGTGGAAACGGTAAACGGAAAACTAAGTTTGTGGGATAATAATATAGGTGTATGATTATAGCGTATTGAACGAGCTCGGTACCTGCGATTGCCTATTGCCTACGACTCAATACTGGCTCACCGTCAGTCGTGCCGGCTGATTAGATCCTACTACTTTTTCCCCGGAAAACTTTATATTCCAACATGTATGATAGAAGCAGATCAGTTTTTAAATAATACATAGAAGTTTTAAAGAGCGGCTCAGTGCATAGTAAAATGTGAATATGTTAAAAAATGGAAAAACATAGGATGTCTCAGTGAGCGGGTGAGCACTAGATAGATAGAGTCTAGAGGATCTAGACTGTTAAATGAAACGCAATTTTCCTATAAAATTCTTATCTTTGTTCTTTACCAGCATTATGTACAAGAATTCATTTAAATATAAATATGTTTATGAGTCAAAGTCGTTATCATCATCATCTGCCTAGCCTTTTTCCAACTATGTTGGGATCGGCTTCCAGTCTAACCGGATGGTAGCATCCGCAACTGAATACTAGCAATTTACATGGAGCGACTGCCTATCTAACCTCCACAACCCAGTTACTGGGCATTACGATACCCCTTGGTAAGACTGGCTGTCAGATTTTCAGGCTTCTGACTACCCGTAACGACTATCAAAGATCCACAAATGACAGCCGAGACCAACGGCTTAACATGCTTTCCGAGGCACGGAGGAGTCAAAGTCGTTATATCAGTACAAATTGCTACCGTTGTGTTTTCTTTGATCCGTAGTTACTTTGCCTGTACTCATACGAAAAACCATGAGGCGCGCAGTTGTATCTACGAACCGTTTATACCGATATCACTCACGTACATGCTAATGAAAAGAGGAGGCGGTGACAGTCATAATTTCAAAAAGTCAGGCTACATGTATTTCAGTATCACCCCTTTGGTTCAGTTATAAAAACGTTTCCCTCGTCGGTTTTCAGTTCACCAGCGAGGTAAACGTTTTATAACTTTTTTGCAGGTAGGAAACATAGGCAGGTAAGTAGGTAGGTATATTTTCATTCATTTTTTTTTCATTTTCATAGCACGCTAAGAAGAGGGTGTGGGAAATCCAATGCCTTTGCTATATAAAGATTTTCTTTTTACCTTTTGTGGTGTATTGTTTTTATTCTGGGTGCATCGCTTCACATATAATGTTATAATTTCATGTACTTATACAAAACATTGTAAACCATTACGACACAAAAGAGTAACGGTGGAGTTTCTTGCCCATTCTTCTCCACACGAAACTACCTTATGGAAGGGGCGATTAGAATCAATTCTCTTTCTTGTTCATTTTTGACATTCGAAAGTGCCTTTCTTGTGCCTATTTGAAATAAATGATTTGACTTTGACTTTATGTTTTGGACTTCACCACACTTTATAGTGACCTCTGAGTTTGTTTCGAAATGCCGGCGCCATCTTTTTTTAGATATTGACAAGTAGAAGTGTCTTAAAAGATCTAAATCAATCTGCGTAGCCTTTGGGGTCGGCTTCTAGCCTAACCGAATGCAGGTGAATACCAGTATTTTACATAGAGTGACTGCCAAATACTGGCAGTCACCTGTACCACCTGACCTCCACAACCCAGTCACTAACTAGGTAATACGATAACCCTTGGTAAGACTGGCTGTCAACTTTCAGGCTTCTTGACTACCCGTCACGACTGTCAAAGATCCACGAATGACAGCCGGGACCAACGGCTTAACGTGCTTTTCGAGCCACGAGGAATCACGATATCTGAAGATGGTCACCCATCTACAGAACAACCCCGGCAAGCGTAGCTTAACCTGATCGATTGATCCGTGCGGCTGTTACTTAGCCACAAGGTCTTCCGAGAATAAACAAAGCATATCAATTAAGCAATAAGTAATAACTCTTTTAAAATCGTACTGCTTCGAGGAAATGGAAAACAAGGCATTCTAGTTAGTTTAAAAATAAATAGGTACGCCAAATTTATTTAAGCTTTCTTATAACGTAACGGAGGGTTACCAAATATTACATTTTCTTTTGCGAAATAATAAAGGCTACTTTTTTCAGTATTTGATGATCCTCTATAAAAATAAATAAGTAGAGGAAAAGGGTTAATATTTGTGTACAGCATAAGTATAGCATTATCGGCCTATTAAATACCACTGTTGGGACACGCACCTCTTTAAGAGTGAGAGAGTTAGATAATCCATCACGCCGGCCTTGTGGGGGTTGATTAAGGTCACACGTTATCGAGTTTTTAGTTCTAAGACATGTCGGTTTCCAGACAATGTTTTCCTTCACCGTAATGAGAGCAGTGGTGATGAAATAATTTACTCAAAGTAAAAAGCTTGCTTGAGTTCGAACCCAGAACCTACTATTCGGAAGTCATGGCTGTTACCACTGGACTGCTCATTATTTGTGTATACGCTTACGCCTTTACTATGCCTCTTTAGAAAACAAAACGATCCTTTAAATTTTCTTTAAAAAGGCTTAATTTATACTTAGGTATGTAACTTACATTGCGGTTGTTGAACAAACCACATTAAGCATGATCTTGGAATGACCGTCTTCTATCTATAATAATAATAGTTAATCAGCTGTTCAGTACATTTTTCGCGATTTCAGGTTCAGTCCCATAGTAAAAGTTGCTCGTTATAATGAGTACAATGACCCCTTAAGGGGATTTAAACGACTTCAATTTAACCGTGTTTATATATATTAACTTTACATATACGTACACAGACACTGATAAAATACACAAAACATACATCACTGAAGTAGACTTTGTTCATAAGTGGCTTTCGTTAATTGCATCTTGTATGCTTTGTTACGGTTCGTGGTTTCCGCTTTTCATCTTAAAGTCTAGCACATCTGCTAACTTACAAAATGTTTCGCATATTAAATTTGAAAGGCTCGCGGCTAATTGGCGTGATACCAGGTAAATGGTAGTTAACCTCTTGAAGAGGTCGTACCACAGAATCGCACTAATATAATAAAGGCGAATTTTATGAGTGTGTCTGTTTGCTACTTCTTCAAGCAAAAACTACAGAACGTCATAATCATCTACCTAGACTTTTCCCAACTATGTTGGGGTCATCTTCCAGTCTAACCCGATGCAGCTGAATGAACCTCTAACCTCTAAGAACGTTTAACCTTCTCTGACCTCCACAACCCAGTAACTGGGCAATACGATACCCCCTGGTAAGACTGGCTGTCAGACTTTCGGGCTTCTGACAACCCGTAACGACTGCCAAAGATGCACAAATGAGCTGGAACCAACCGCTTAACGTGCTACTACGTTCTCAGCAAAACTACTGAACGTATCGGATGAAATTTGGCACAGAGATAGACTACCTATAACCTGGGCTAACACACAGAATATTGACGTTTTATCCCGTTAATACTTTCTTTTGGGATAATTGTCGAGATCTACGCGAGTGAAGCCGCGGACAGAAGCTAGTATTATTATATTGCCACAAACACAAACTAGAGACGCTCTTCAAGAACAACTTTTGTTTGTATTTGCTAATAAATCTTGTAGTACTGAATAATTAGTTGCTTCCCATTGTTGACAAACTAAGCACGATCAATAGTAATTAGCAAGGCAGCTGGTTAGGCAGCAGCCATATCTCGCTGCCAGCAAATAAAGACTTGTCAATTACTACTAATTCAACGGAAATTAATTTGTGAAACCAGGATCTATGAACTTCAACGGAAACTTGTATTGTTAGCTGTAACAATAGATCCTTGAAATTCCCGGCGATATTCTTTGTTACTTCTCTAAATCCAGTCTGTAAGGTACTCGAGCTATCTTGGCGGCGGACATAAATTTTTCAGTGTGTCGGTAAAAATCGTAATTTCAGCATCTTATTCTTACTTCCCACTCCTAAAAATTTGGCTATCACCCAAAAAAGCTTTATGCTAATTAATAGCGGACTTGGTAAATACCTACCGTTGGTAGTATGAAGACGTTTCACAAATTAAACAATCGATACCGACCTTTACAAATACCGTACCGGGCTACTTTTGTGTGAATCACGCCGGCACGGTCCGGATTTCTATAAGCTAGTGGACAATGTAGAGTCTATTAAATTTTCTTCTCGTAAAGTGGTATTTGAATCGTTCTTGAAGTATATTTTCAAATGTCTCGTTCTCGCCCAGGTAACCTGGACAGGTTTCCTGAAGTAGGCACTATGGAGTACTCCTTAAGTCATTGACTGCCACGCAGCAGACACAATAGAAAAACTATTGTTCGCGGCTCACCGGTGACCGCGTTGGCGCTCAACGTGTTAAACAACCTTTTAGCAAGCCAAAATTGAGTTACTACGAGGAAATCGACTCCTTCCTAATTAATAAGCTTTGCCAACATTTAACCAATTTGAAAAATCGAATTTCTCATTAAATGTTTTTATTTTTTCCTGCCTTGCGTTTAATTAAGTGAATGAGTGTTTGAGGTCGATCGGTTCGGGAAGCTTTTATATATTTTAATTAAAATTCTTAGAAAATTTACTGCTGGGTATTTTTCTTAACAGCCCGGTAAAAGGTTATAGCTAGATTTCACTTCGATGACTCGCATTGGCTTCACTTCTACGTTCAAGTCAAAGATTTTCTTAGTTTTAGCCTTTGATAAGTTCTGAGAGTGTATCAAGGGAAAATAAAAAGGCTCTTTTTAATTAAGAGATTCATTGGATTTTCTTTAAAGAAACTGCTGTTTTTTGCTTTCTAAAACTCTTTGTTCGACAACTTAAAGTGTAAAGTAAGCAAAGTATCCTCTTTAAGCTGCAAGCTTGCATACTAGCTTCAGCTTGAGTAGCTTCAGCTTGAGTAGCTTCAGCTTGAGTAGCTTCAGCTTGAGTAGCTTCAGCTTGAGTAGCTTCAGCTTGAGTAGCTTCAGCTTGAGTAGCTTCAGCTTGAGTAGCTTCAGCTTGAGTAGCTTCAGCTTGAGTAGCTTCAGCTTGAGTAGCTTCAGCTTGAGTAGCTTCAGCTTGAGTAGCTTCAGCTTGAGTAGCTTCAGCTTGAGTAGCTTCAGCTTGAGTAGCTTCAGCTTGAGTAGCTTCTCTACGGCTGTTCAGCCACTTGCGGCGAGTGTATTATGCCACACCTATGTGATTGCGGCAAGCTCACCGCAGAGAGCGCTTCCTAACCTCCGTAATTAAGCAACTTGTATTTGGAGTGTGCTAGTTAGTATTTATTATAAAAGTAAATAGACCACAGTATGGAAATAGTAAGGAGGAGCTCGTGGCTTAGTAATAACAGCCGCACAGGTCGATCCATCAGGTTAAGCTACGCTTGCCGGGGTTGGCCGTGGATGGGTAACCATCTTTACATACCGATACTCCTCCATGCCTCGGAAAGCACGTTAAGCCGTTCGGCCGGTCCAGGCTGTCATTTGTGCATCTTTGACAGTCGTTACGGGTCGTCAGAAGCCCGAAAATCTGACAGCCAGTCTTACCAAGGGGTATCGTATTGCATGGTTACTGGGTTGTGGTGGTCAGATAGGCAGTCGCTCCATGCAAAATACTTGTATTCAGCTGCATTCGGTTAGACTGGAAGCCGACCCCAACATAGTTGGGAAAAGGCTAACCAGATTCTATGGAAAAGTTAGTTAGGAAACGCCGACTTTATATTCTAGTTTTAAAAATATTATTGACGCGTAAAGGTGTTTGTAAAAGTTTATTTATGAATATAAAAAAAACATTTATCATTTGTAATTTTCAACAACATGTTTGCTTCTGGGATTCCCTCCTTCTTGGATTCGACTCAGTATGTTAATATGATGCTTTTAGGAACCGATTGGTCAATCAGGATGTTATGATACTTGATTTAAAAGAACGAATGGTTTAAAATGTAAGTTTACCTTGGTGGACCACTTTTGTAATATCATCAATGTAGAGTATCACAGGATTACTTACCTACTGGGAGGTCTTGTTAGTGTTAATTCCCATGAGGTTTGTATTGGAAGTGTCTTCCTGTCCGACACTACACACATACCTATATTTGTTCCCATCTGCTAACGCTTAACATTCGTAAGGCGTGTGTGAAGTTTTAAGGGTTCTGTGTCAACAAACCGCTACCCCTGATTCTGCAATAATTTTATGTAAAAAAACGGTAGACTATGGGGGATCTTTACACATTTATTTTTGATACTTATTGCCGGCTGTGCTGCAGAACAGGCCGCTAATAAAAAATACAAATAGTGTGGTTAAATAAAAAATACAAAGAGTGTGGTTAAAAAAAAAAACTTACTGCGTGGTAAATTAAAACAATAAAAATAGCGTGGTTAAATAAATAATACAAAAAGTGTGGTTAAATAAAAAAAATACTTACTGAGTGGTCGATTAAAAAAATAGCGTAGTTAATTAAAATATACAAATAGCGTTGTAAATTAAAATATACAAAGGGCTTGGTTAAATAAAATATTACACAGGTATCACCGATTTATCTTAGTAATTTCATTTACCATCCTTAATCAAATAATGACTTGTAAGTAGTTTAAGTTTTAGGTTGTATATTGTAATAACTTGTGGGAAACAAGGACAACACTTTTGAAAATGACTTGTTTAGAATTACGGCATCGTGTGCTTGTTGTGGACACAAGCGCTTGCGTTTTATTAAGTTTCCAAGCGAAACGCAAGCACTTGTCTACCGAACGAGACCCGCATCATAAAAAACGATGATGACTGAAGGATAAATAATCTTTTCCACTCAATAAACTTTATCAGAAACAATTTTGATAGAATAGCCTGATCTGATCACTAACCCTCTAGAAATGATAACATAACGCAAAATAAGTGGCTCTAAAAATGAAGCACAATTTCCAAGAACATCCTATTCATATTGAAAAAAAAAGAGCACTATGTAGATTAAATATTGTATAAATTTCATAGAACTCCAGCTATGAGCTATCTTGTAGCTGTTGGTTTAAGGAACTGCTCTGGAATTGTGGACATCTGAGCAGTCGTCCGGCCGGGAGATACCTATTATTAATCTTTAATCCCAACACGATGGGTGGCGCTTGAACAGCTTAAGATCTGTAAATTGTCTGCTGTCTGCCAGATTGTATGCCACGGAAGTGTATTGAGATAGACGATGCAGTAGGTATGGTGCACTGTTTGCTTTGTTCGTGAAGTTGGCAAACAGTCTTTATGGAGGTCACTACGGAGTGCGGAATATCTGTCTTTCTTGGAAGGTCTGTTTATACCAGATGTTCTCTTACAACTTGTGTTGGATCATTTAGCTCTCTTCAAAAAATGGTTGAGCTGAATGGTGCTAATCCATGCGGCATGTTCGTGAACGGGCGCCGTCAGTAGGGACTGGTAATCTCTTAGCTACCACGGCTCTTTTAAAATTTAATTTATTTTTAATAGTTTTTTTTTACATGTATATTTCAACATAAGACATGACGACACGGTTGAGCGATTGACTGTTGCGCAGCATGTCGCGTCTATAATATGTATGTATTTACAACAAAAAAAATGTATATAAGTAGTCTATCAGCCATCTCGTTACCATATCACAAGCATTAGGTTGCTTAGCTTGGGACGATATGGCGTTGTGTGAAATGTCCAAGGATATTATTATATTATTATTATTAACATTAATGATGTAACCCAGTTTTTGTAAACATATTTTGATATAAAAGAGTGTCCATTGCGTATAGGTACTTACTGCTTTGGAATGGGCAACTAGCTTCATCTTTCTGTCTGACTGACCGACCCCTTGACAATTCAAAAGTGCCTGTAATTGGTTTATTTGAAATAAAAGCTTTGAGTTTGAGTTTTAACAATTTAAAAATGTGATAGGCGCATTAAATACTTATAAATACGAAATATGAATTAGGACGCCTTAACTCCCCGAAGAAGTGCTTACCTATTCGGGGATTTTCTCTTTTAGTCTCTTTTTTTTGTGAATGGCATCTCGAGTTCGACCTAGGAGGTTGTCTACTGCTTAACCGGGCTTGCCTGTGGATGCCTCAATAAATAAAGACCACCAGACCGCCAGGCCTTTTAAAACTTACGAATTATGAGACTACACGCTATGGGCACCCCCTGTACCTTCAGACCTCGGCTTACAGCGTCACTGCGGATGGACAGAAAGAGAAAGTCTGGATCGGAGACTAGATTATTATTTAGAGGCGTATTTAAAGCTACAGGCTCAGCGGCGCCGGCTGGTTCGAGCAAGGGGTAGGTCTTCTGATCTCTGCTTTGAGACCACTACATATGCATACTGCACCTGCTGCATGCTGCTACCTGTACTAGACCTATCTAGGTATGATGGGAGTGTGGAAAGGTGCTGTAGAGCCTAGGCCTAAACCTTCTGTTGAACTTAGTTGGCCGGTTAGAAATATTTGATAGCATTCTACTATTCAAATTGATATAATTTTGATAAGTTTTTATAAAAGATAATATATGATAAGGTAATTATAAAATTACAGTCTGTCAGTTAGTAGCCGTGCTGCTGAACGCATGTATTAATGAACAGTAATATAATTCAATAGTTGCTGCCCCGTGTGTTGCTATGCAGTCCCTACACCACAACATACTACACGAGCTCTACCACTGAGAGCTCCTTAAGTGAATGCCTACTTGGGCTTCACAGTACACAAGTCAGGTATAAGTACCTAAGTCCCATGCAATTAGGTGCGCAACTGGACATTCAAGAAATTCCTGACAGATAACTCAACAATACTTTGCCCGTCCTGACCATAATATCAATTACCAAAGCGAAGATTTGAATATACTCCATTTATAACATATAAAATAAAGGCTTTCGTTACGACTTTATGGTAATGTTAATAAGTCAAATTACAATTTACGAAAAAACAACCTCAGAAGTGCAGTAATTTCAGCAATATTATACAAAAACACTTGTTTGTTGGACGTTCTTTGTCTAATAAATTGAGTATAAACGTAGTCAAATCGATTTTATAGGATATTTCGAAAACAAAATGAATATTTTTGACGACAAACCAAAAAATAAATAGGTAGCAACCAACAAACCGATTAAAAAGTAATTAAAGTTCGGCATGAACTTTCTTGTTTATTACGAATAAACTAACGGTTATTAGACGATTAATGTATCAAGATAAAACATTACTTGCTTGTAAATATTTAAAATAAACGACATTATATTTTAGATAAAACTTATTTATTCCTTATCAGACATTTACAATATAATAAATGAATGCTGTATTGAAGTTTTAATAACGACAAAAAAATTGTGTCAATTTATTAGACTTTCAGTAATTAAGGAAGTTTGGAATGCTGTTTACTATATTTTTAACACCACTGACATAGTCCACAAGAGGAGGTCGAGGCTAAGTACTAACAGCCGCACAGGTCGATCATCAGGTTAAGCTACGCTTGCCGGGGTTGGCCGTGGATGGGTGACCATCTTTACATACCGAGACTCCTCCATGCCTCGGAAAGCACGTTAAGCCGTTGGTCCCGGCTGTCATTTGTGCATCTTTGACAGTCGTTACGGGTCGTCAGGCCCGAAAATCTGACAGCCAGTCTTACCAAGGGGTATCGTATTGCCCAGTTACTGGGTTGTGGAAGTCAGATAGGCAGTCGCTCCATGTAAAATACTCTTATTCAGCTGCAGCCGGTTAGACTGGAAGCCGACCCCAACATAGTTGGGAAAAGGCTTCGCAGAAGATGACTCACATAGTCCGCAAAGGGCTAGGGGACGTTTGAAGCACTTATTTTATTTTTATTTTATTTTATTTTAGCTCATAGGAACAACAAACAGCTACATTATGGAATATAACAACATAATAATATAAATAACTTAAATAATAATAATGTAGCCCACAACGCTGTTCACAGATTACAACACTGAGTAAACCATTAAATTAAATTGCTAGGAAAAGCTGTTCATGCATGACAGAAAACATTTTTTTTTTTAACATTACAAATACAAAAAGAAAAAAGGCTTAACATTAATCTAATAGCTTAAGTGTCTCATACAAAAGGCTGCGAAACTTCTGCATGGAGCATGTAAATATATCTATGTGTTCGAGTTCTTTATTGTATAATGCTGCCATTCGCCGAATTGGTGAACGTTCACCAGTGTTTGATCGGCAGGTACCTATTGCAAATAGTGTACCTGCACGCACCTGGCGTCTTTGAACAGTTCTAGGGACAACATAACACAGTACATTATTCAGGTCGATACAGTCAAATTTGCCATTTACAATATTATACAAGGTCATTGCTTCTAATTGTTTGCGTCTGGAACTGAGCGTCAGAAGTTTGTATTTATCGAGCAATTGGTCATAAGGCAAATACATTCTGTGACATCTGTAGTACATTACACGAAGGAATTTGCGTTGTACATTCTCTAACATATTTATATATTTTTTATAATACGGGTTCCAGATGGGCACCGCGTATTCAAGCTGTGAGCGGACTAGAGTTTTATATAGGCAGAGGTACGGAGAGGTCCGTTTAAAGTCGTGGGTTGATCTCATTATAAACCCATACATCTTGTATGCTTTATTGATGATTTGTTCTATGTGTAAATCCAAGCAGAGTTTAGCATCAAGCAATACACCCAGGTCACGTACCGAGTCAGCTTTATTCAGAGAGATGCTACATAAGGAGTACACAAACCTAATAATGTTTTTATTTTTGGTAAAATTTATATAGTTGCACTTGGGAATGCTTAGAAGAAGCTTACTTGTGTAACAATAGTCCGTCAGTCTGTCCAAGTCCTCTTGGAGGAGATAGCAATCCTCTATATTTCGAATGGGTCTGTGTACCTTAAGGTCATCTGCATATAACAAAAATTTTGAGTTGCGAAAACAATTACCAATATTATTTATAAAAATAATAAATAAAAGAGGACCAAGAATAGAACCTTGAGGGACGCCTGAGGTAACCTGAATAGCATCAGAGTAGTAACCGTTGATTACAACCCGTTGACAGCGATTAGTGATGTAGGAAATGAACCATCGCAACAAGTTACCCCGGATGCCATTGAAGGCTATTCGGTTCAGCAGTAATTCATGATCCACCTTGTCGAAAGCTTTCTGAAAGTCCGTGTACACCGCATCAACCTGTATACGATTATCCATCTTTTCAAATAGATCGCTGGAAAAAGCTAATAAATTTGTTGTTGTTGATAGTTTTTTAACAAACCCATGCTGTTGTTCTATGATGGCGTGATCACTTAGAAAACTACATCTTTTTTTAAAGCTTTTAATTAACTTGCATGCATGTTCGGGTCTATTGAACTTGATTAACTTGCTTAAGTTAACTGTAATAGGGGGCTGCTACTGAGAAATTCTTAATGGAAAATATTCATAATACTTGGCCCGGCCTGGAAATCGAACACAGGTCGTCATGGACTAAGCGGGATTGTCCGAAAGGGTTACCGCTACCCCGGAACATAAAAGGCTAAGGAAGGAACATGGATGGGTTTTAGTCAGTAAGAGTCTGACACTCCCTTCCGCTCCACCCAGAGCGGGAGAAGTCATTGGATGATTTCCCAGCCTTCAAAAAAAAGGTCCTCATGGACCACCTAACCGACGAGGCGGTCACTTTTATTTATCATTTTATTTTGATTTGGCTCTGTTCTGAGAATTATATTAACTAATTAATAAGAAGTTTAGTTTCAGGCAATATTGATGCAAACATTTTTTATGCGAAGTAATATCTTGGGCTAACTACCAAACCATTTTAAAATTTTTGAGTGCGGAAAATCATCAAATCACCCCTCCCGCTCTGGGTGGAGCGGAAACGATTGTCAGACTCTTACTGACTAAAACCCATCCGTGTCCCTTCCTTAGCCCTTTATGTTCCCGAGTATCGGTAAACCTTTCAGACAATCCCGCTGATAACTACCATCCCTTAAAACAGTATAATAATTTAATATAACGTATATACCCGTCTCCATAGAGTTGGTGGTTCAAGTCATGTCTGCTGATCTCACTAACGAAGCTCTGTTTTGTTTTTACTACAAGAACTTTTTTCACGAGCTTGTTTTTGCAATCATTGCCTGTAATTAGTTCCAAATCCATATGCAAATACGACTAATCCCCCATTTGGCTGCAGGAATTAAACTTTTTGCTCCAAATCGAATAGCGGTATGAGCAAAGGCATTCCAAAAGCGTTAAACAAATCCTTATGGAATGGAAAACATATCTTTTAAAATGGATAAAAAAAAGTCTTTAATGAAAACGAATTTCCGTTTTCATCTACGGAATATGAAAGTGTTAGTAAAACAAGCCGCTGGAAATAAATCTTCGTTCAATTGAAAATCATAGAGAAATGCGCGCCTGCAATCTCGCACGGAACTAAAAAGTGATCGAACAAAACGAGCAAAAACTTTAAAACAGCGAAGCTGGGGAATGTTTACTGAATTAAAATGCTTCATTTCTATACACTAATCAAATTATAGCGAAGTCAAAACTGTTGGTTGAATTTCTTTGAAAAAAGTAATTACAACGAGGTCTGAGAATCGTGGATAAGTAATAACAGCCGCACTGATCGATCCATCAGGTTAAGCTACACTTGCCGGGGTTGGTGTGTGGATGGGTGACCATCTTCAATCATCGAGACTCTTTCGTTCCTCGGAAAGCACATTAAGCCGTTAGTCCCGGCTGTCATTCGTGGATCTTTGACAGTCGTTACGGGTAGTCAGAAGCCCGAAAGTATGACAGCCAGTCTTACCAAGGGGTATCGTATTGCCCAGTTAGTGACTGGGTTTATAGGCAGTCGCTCCATGTAAAATACTGGTATTCAGCTGCATTCGGTTAGACAGGAAGCCGACCCCAACATAGTTGGAGAGCGGCTAGGCAGATTGATTTGTCGGGTTATTCACCAACTCGACACAAGAGACCGGACATACGTGTGTCCAGTTCGTGAAACTCAAAATTAGTATTATTAATACTAACTATACTAACTTATAAGTTCCACGCAAACAAACTCGAAAGCAGAAGTGTTCAATAAGACTGTAACGTTAATAATAATAACGCTTAATATTTCAGCGTGTCTCATGCTCATGTAACGACATACATAGATTTGATATCATTTCAATTTTCCAGGGGCAGACATCGCAAGCAGATGTTCTTAAAACTTGCTTACATTCATGCTCCGCGAGAAATATAGATTTAGTGTACGTGTCTGGACTAGTGATGCGTGGGTTGAGCACAAACGTCTGATAAGTACGGCGATGTGCCAGTTGCCTCCGTCCCTTATTACCCAAATGCAGTTTGTAGGAGAGGAAAAAACGTCTCGGTAATTTGCGAAGCGTTCACCTAAAAGAGCCGCGCTTTAAATGTGATTTACGTTTTTGTTTGATGAGGGTGTGATATGACTGCGGATGGTTCCCGCTTCCAACTCAATCTTAAATTATGATTTGATGTTACTTGGCATATTGGGACCTTTTTCTTATTAAAGTATTGAGAAATGTAAACGTACTTACTTGTCGTTAGGTTTTCTGACTACTTAGTTTATATACTGATGAAAACAGTTTGACTTTCGAAAACGGGATTAACTTATCTGCAAAATGGAGGCTGGGTATCATCAATTTAATGTCGATTGAAACCGAAACTTTGTTTAGATTGACAATCGACGTGTAATGCGTTGATTAATATTGATTGAATTTTGTATATAATTGAAATTATCCTTTATATCACGCCGAATGAAAGCTGTAAGTAGTCCCTTTTTTGAGGGTGGCAAATCATCAAATGACTCTTACCTCTCTGGGTGGAGTGGAAGGGAGTGTCAGACTCTTACTGACTAAAACACATCCATGTTCCTTCCTTAGCCCTTTATGTGCCGGGGTAGCGGTAACCCTTTCGAACAATCCCGCATAAGTAACTAGTCCCTGTACTTACAACTTAAAAAATACCTACATTAAATATAAAAACCATCTACAAAGTAGAGCTTCAAGCGCAAGTAGCTTAACGTTACTCAGACCGAAACAAAGACTTTATTTGAAGTACATTTTGTAACACTGCTAAAGAATGCAGTCGAGAGAGCTGAGGTCGATCTCTTGGCCTCGGGAATCTTGAGATTAAGAGTTACCATTCCGAGAGACTTTAGAGATTGTCCAAGTAAGCAAATTTCAGTTAGATATACCTAGAATAGAACAAGAACAACAAACAGCATTAAGGGTGTATTCATTAGCATTGAAATTAAACAACATAGTTTCACCGAAATGTGTTTGTCTCATTAGAAGATTCTCATGGCTATTAGTGCTTGAATCTGAAGGTATTGCTAATAAGTAAACGCGCGAACAATGCGAAATAAACCAGTAGTCGGTTAACATATTTAAAGGCGTTTATAGAACTCACTATCCACTGCTCACCAATCATAACATATGCCTGAATGCCTGTAGACTCCTTTTTTTTTTGAGTGTGGGAAGTCATCAAATAACTCCTCCCACTCTGAGTGGAGCGGAAGGGAGTGTTACTCTTGCTGACTAAAACCCATCCATGTTCCTTCCTTAGCCCTTTATGTTTCGGGGCAGCGGTACCCCTTTTGGACAATCCCGCTTACCCAGCAGGCTTCGGCCCTAACGGGCCTCGTCATATGCCGACATCTCTTTAAGGCGCGCGTCCTATGTTACATGGCATTGGTTAGTACGTACCACATGCACGGCTGTGCATTTGCTACAAACCACCACAGCAACACAACAACCGCCACTGTTGCTGCCGAACTGAAGAATATGGAATACTGTGCGCACAATTTGAAATGCTCATCGCGTTCCCGAATGATGCACGGTTTGCGGGCGCGTTACTACCAAACTAAACGAATTTATTACAACGTGTGTTACACTTTATGTTGCATTGCATATCTGAACGGCATGTATGTTTCATGTTAACGTTTCACTTATTATGTGTACTGTGAAGGCCAGAGGGACCTTCACTTAGGGAGCTCAGAGGTAGAGCTCGGGTAGTGTATTATAGGGATTTCTATCTTACAAAATATAAACATACGGGGAAGCAGCTATTGAATTATATTAGGGGTTAAAGAATGAAATTGTCGATTTGCACTGAACAATAGAATTTCGTTTTTTTTTAATTTAACATTGTTTTAAAGAAGAACTTCATTCATAGTTATAATGTGTTATAAGTTTCCCTCAAAAATCTCAAACCATGAAGGTTCTATGTCAATTCAAATACATTAAAACGGCAAATTCATACTTTAACCTCTATCTTTACAAAAATACATGCGTTCAGTAGCACGGCTACTGACAGACTCTTCTTCATTTCTTTAATAAAAACCTATCAAACTGTTCTATCATTTTGAAAGGTCGAATGCTGTCAGTCATATTTTAACCGACCAGGCTCTAAGTTCCACGAGGTTTGACTTAGGCTCTACAGTACTTATCTCCCTGAAGCTTAATAAATACAGTACGAATTATTGGACTGTGGCATACCATAGGTTGGAGCAATAATTAAAATTGCACCGTCTAAACAGTCAATGGACGATGCAAGTTATGTTTCTTTATTGCGTGTTACAAGCCAAATGCAAGCTTGCACGGTGTAAACGGCACTACATAAGCAAACTTTCGGTTATCGTTTCAAAAAATCTGTGATCGTACTATTAAAATATTCTCGTGTGATCATGAATTTGTATTGATATAAGACAGAGGTGTTCAGTCTAATTATGATACATTGGTGTTCTACAAAAGCCACTAATCAAGAGTGAAGTTGACCAAACTGTTAAGTTTCTAATTTGCGCGCTGCCTGTAACCAACTTTAATCCTTTTGAAGTTGAACGAATATATTATATAGCTACCTACCTATACGCATATAATACAATTCCGTTACTAAGCTCTTCTGTTACAATTCAAATTGATAACTTTACGTACGCGTTACCGCCACAGAGCTGAAACTGTTACTGCGTAGATTAACGAAATAATCCGCAGATTAACTAAATTGGTGTGTTCTTCATCGTCACGATGATCCAAGAAACGTAAAATTACTCCACACGTAAAGCCTGGAAAGTTGTTTGTTAAGCAAACTTAAATTGTCCGTGTATTCAAGTCAAGACTATTTTCTGTGGCAGTTGATATAAAAAATGCGTGAAAAATGAAAATTAAAAAGTAAGAAAATTGTTTATTTTTTATCAAGTGTGTACACAGGTTTTAGCATGAATTCAAATGATTTAAGTAGCTTTAAATATACCCCAGTACAGTTAGGTTTATTGCTATTAGTTGCCAGTCAGCCCCAAACTAGACAGACACTAGACAGTACTGACTAGACTAGTTTATACTTTGGGGCTCGGAATGTCTATAACACGGCTAATTGACGTTGGGTGTCAGTTTGCTTTACAATTTATGTCCCTTATGTCTTATTTATGTCTCAAGCTGGGCGCGGGAACTCCGCTAGTATCTGCTTTTCTTTAGTTCATTCACGGATAAAAGAATCATAATCATATAATGTACGGAAAGGAAGTTAATAGAGGTGTAATTATCTGCGTTTGCTGATAACCAGAAGTATAATTACTAAGGCACGCACCTCTGATTTGTCGGATTCATGTGCGTATTGTATAATTACCACTTGCTTAAAATCGGTGAAGGAAAACATCGTGAGGAAACCAGCATGTCCCAAGAGATATTTCTCAACAGCATGTGAAGCTAAGTCAGAGGCCCATGGGCAGCATAAAAACTTTGACACCAGGTTAGTCACTAAACACACGAAAAGAAGAAGACCTACTGCGCATGCTTCCAAAGAAACGTAACTAAAGTAGGTACTACAAAGAACACATCTTAATTCCTTTAATCAATAAGCTGATTTAAAAGATAGTGATTATTAATCAATTCGAAGAAAATCGCTTGCCAATCCGAATGTCTCTGAGGGATTTAATATTTCAATTGATATTATTGAAGCTGAATACTTCTTGAAGTAGCGGGCGGAAGATAATATTCTAATTCGTTCGAAGGGAATATTTTAATCAGATCCGCACCTTCGTGAGATTGATTGTCACAATTTCAAGAATGCAACTGACTATCGATATTATCTTTGATAGTGACTACATGGGCGCCTAGACTAGTGTCAATCGCACAGTGTCGATTCGATTTCGAAAATTGTCCATGGAACAATTCGTTATTCATCAGCGATTGGGATTGTCAAGAACGCCACTTGTCAACGCATTTGTATGAGAATATTGACCGAGTTTCGTTACACGATTCGAAAGCTTATGCCAATTTCATACATTTCGGATTTTTCTTATTTTGTTATATTTAATGAGCAACCCGGCAGCAAACCGTAACGTAAGAAGAATGAGGATGCAGATAGTTTAAAAAACTACCAATATATTCTTCTCCAACATTACTTCTACAAGTAAAACGTTGTAGTGATTGCCAAATATCTTGAACTCTTAACCTCCACACAGAGGAACTAAAACGTTAATAGATAAACTGTAGGCCATAAATTGTGACTCACATCCAGCCAGAGAAGAACTTGCTAAAGTTCCCCACTTTTCGCAGTAAGAAGACATTTTTATGAGATAAACTTGGTCTAACATTAATAGTTATGTTGTTAATATGTTGATATTGGTCGCTAGCATGAAATGAAGCGTAACCCGAGATGAAACAAAGTGGAAAAAGTAGAAAGAGCGAAGGTAATGGCTCCAGAGGGTTTGGCCTCTTTCTGAAAATAATAACAATGGTTGAGATGTCGGATCTGAGGATATTTTTGTGTACTTAACCTAAGTATACATTTAAACCGACGTTGTTCGTTATTTACTGCACTGTACTTTTTATTAACCGACTTCAAAAAGAAGGAGGTTATCAATTCGGATGTTTGTATAAATATGTACACGGTTTAATTTTTGTCGCTTTAATCAGCTGTGCAGTACATTTTGACGAGTTAGGCGAACATAAATGTACTGAACAGCTGATTTTTGTTCGCGATTTCTGGTTCGGTCCCATAGTAAAAGTTGCTCGTTATATAATGAGTAGAATAACCCTAGACCCTAGAAGATGAATGACTTAAGGGATTAAAACGACTTAAATTTAAACGTGTATATATTTTATGTTTGTTCGGGCATAAGTCGTAGGTAAAAACACATGTAAAATTCTTTTTTTGTTCGTATGGGGTTTATTCCGAAATTTCCATTTAAATCTCATATAGATATGATGATGAGTTTCGGAGACAGACAACGGAACTCTCCAAAAAATGACAGCTAATCAACTGCCATTGCTATCGCATAAATATGCATTGTTTACGCAATCACATAACATAATATCACGCCTGTACACTCGAATGGGTTACGCAAATGTATTTTAAAATATGAGGGTACACCTACATTTTCTATTAAAGTTAGTCGTAAGAAGTTGCATTTTTTATCGTGACTGGAAGTTAGTCGAAGGACATAGCCGATGATGAACCCTGAAATCGCGATTTATGAGCTGTTCCATACATTTTATTGAGTTACGTGTGCATAGTAAAAGTTCGTGAGGTTCATCCCATAGTAAAAGTTGTTCGTAACGACGATTATAATGCTCCCACGAAATTCTTAGAGTTGGTTTTTTAACACCTTATATAATTAATTATTTATTGGTCAGCTGATTGACTTTGAAAAGCTTACAGCGCATGTCATTGTTATTTACAAAGCAGGTGGTGTGGTATTCGCACTTGTGTGGGAAAGGTACCAACACTAAAAAGTGAAAAATAAAAACATTTTTACAAAATAAAATAAGGGCTTAATAAAATCAATTCAAGGTTGAAAATAACTAAATCGAAGACACCGATTTTTATTTCTTGTAACCCTTCGTTTCACTAACATGAGGTCGTTCGTATCCTATGGGTGTTTTGTCAGTTGTTTCTTAATAGTAACTGTTACAGCTTCTGTTTGCAGCATAGTTATGTCATAAATTTTGGCAAAATGCTTTGAAAACATAATTCTACAGAAGACGGAATGTTATCGCCGCTGTTTCAGTTAAAAATGAAATAACTAGATTTCTTGTAGCGAGTACCTCAAGATGCGGCGAAACTATAAACTCCAAGAAAATGTTAAACACCCTAAGGTTAATTCTTATTTGCACCGTATAGTTTCTCAACTACGTGGAGCTCGAGGCTAAGTAATAACAGCCGCACGGGTCGATCCATCAGGTTTAGCTAAGCTTGCCCGGGTTGGTCCGTGGACGGGTGATCATCTTTACATACCGAGACTCCGCCGTGCGTCGGAAAACACGTTAAGCCGTTGGGCCTTGCTGTCATTTGGGGATCTTCGACAGTCGTTACAGGTCGTCAGAAGCTCGAAAGTCTGACAGCTAGTCAATCTTAGGGGGATGATATTACTGAGTTACTGGGTTTTGTGACTGGATGCCGATCCTAACATAGCATGTTGTTTTTCCAACTCCGTATTTCTTACACATATATATACATTTAGAATGACAATTATTGTTCGAAAAGGTAACACGCACTCGCTAAGCATAGAGAGATAGAGGGAAGAGATCTGTTTGAAAATTGCTTCCATATTCGCCCCTAGTTACAATGGTGTAACTAGGGGCGAATATATGTATGTATATATGTATGACGACACGGTTGGCGCAGTCGTTGAGCGATTGACTGCTGCGTAACATGTCGCGGGTTCGATTCCCGCACGGAACAAATATTTGTACGACCTACAAGTATTTGTTACGGGTCTGGGTGTATTTCTATCTATAATATTTACAAAAAAAAATGTATATAAGTAGTTTATCAGCCATCTAGTTACTATAACACAAGCATTAAGTTGCTTAGCTTGGGACTATATATGGCGTTGTGAAATGTCCATGGAAATTATTATTATTATTATATATATATGTATGGACATAATTAGCCTATAATGTTCCCACTGCTGGGACATAGGCCTTCTCTCTGTAAGAAGAAGTGGTCAGTAATCCACCAAGCGGGCGCAGTGCGGGTTGGTTGGTAGATGTCACATGTCTCGGATTTTTAGCTTCTAGGACATGTCAGTGTCCTCACGATGTTTTCCTTCACCGTTTTGAGATAAGAGAGCGTTTTGTATCACCATATCCGTTTTAAAATTAAAATATATAGTTGTGTCCAGTAAATCCGAATTAATTTAAATGACATATATTTATTTAAAATATTATGTACGTATGTCTTTTTTCCAACAGAGATACTTATGAATACACCTGTTACACAAACGGAAATTACTTCGTATGCACCGATACAGTGCGTGCACAACCGGCACGGCTCGTGTTTTAAATGAATCTTGAATGTAATGAAAAAAATTATGTACCTACCTAGGTATTATTTCTTTTTTTTTTCAATTTCAATCAATCTGCCTAGTCTTTTCCCAACTATGTTGGGGTCGGCTTCCATTCTATACAGTTGCAGCTGAATACCAGTATTTAACATGGAGCGAGTGCCTATCTGACCTCCACAACCTAGTCAGTAAATGGGTATTACGATACCTCTTGGTAAGACTGGCAGTCAGATTTTCGGGCTTCAGACTTCAGAGAATGACAGCCGGGACCTACGGCTTAACGTGCTTTCCGAGGCACGGAAGAGTCTCGATATGTAAAAATTGTCACCCGTCCACGGACCACTCGGGCAAGCGTAGCTTAACCTGCTGGAATGATCCTTGTGGTGGTTATCACTTAGCCACGAGCTCCTTTTTCAATATCATAGAAAAAAAACTGATGAAGTAAAGAAGATTACTGACCGTACTAACTGGACAAAAATAGACAAAAATATAGAGAAAAGATGCTTAAAATATTGTTGACTCATTATTTTCGGGATCTGGTAAAGGTTGTTTGAAAACCTACATCATTAAAATGCAAAGCTCTAGCCCAGTTACACCCAGTCTACAGTATGATCCTTGCCTCACATACAGTCTACATCAAAGCATGCAATGCACCACTTCCGTAGTAAAAGTCAATCCTCAAAGGTGAATATTCAATAGTAAATGATATACTAAGAGGATAAAGCAGCCTTAGGACACGGACGCTGCATGCATTGAATCCCGAGAGGATTGAAAGACGCTTAGAAAGAAGCGAGGGAGTTAAAAACTAAAATCCTGAGTGTATCGAGGAATTCAAGCTCATCCGAGACTCTATCCCCGAGGAGTTAACAATACTTTTTGCACCTACTGCGTGGTAAAAAAAACCAATCCGAAATTAAAATGAGTAGTTTTTGATACTATTAATTCACTATTATATACAGGGTGAAATTGAATTCTAGGGCATTATTTTCAGGGGTACATTGTACTCATCATTATGAACAACTTTCACTATGGGAACAAATCTGAAATCGCAAAATAAAATCAGCTGTTCCCTACATTTTGACGTGTTATGCGAGCATAATGTATAGAACAGCTGATTTTTTTTGCGATTGTGCGCTAACGTTATCGTTACTTCATATTTCACTATTATATCTCGATTAGTTCGTCAATGGTAATTAAAACCTATGAAGTGTGAACTCTTTGTTTGAGCTGCTAGATAGAAGTGAAACAACTTACAAATCCATACTTATACTTATAATATTATAAATGCGAAAGTAACTCTGTCTGTCTGTCTGTTACCTTTTCACGCCTAAATCACCCAACCGATTTTGCTGAAATTTGGTATGTAGATAGTTTGCATTCATGAGAAGGACATAGGCATATTATTTTTTGGAAATTCAACCCCTAAAAGGGTTACAAGGGGTGGCAAAGTTTGTATGAGAAAAATATTTTTATTGCACATAGGTAGGGTAGGTAGGGTAGGTAGGGTAGGGTAGGTAGGGTAGGTAGGGTAGGTAGGGTAGGTAGGGTAGGTAGGGTAGGTAGGGTAGGTAGGGTAGGTAGGGTAGGTAGGGTAGGTAGGGTAGGTAGGGTAGGTAGGGTAGGTAGGGTAGGTAGGGTAGGTAGGGTAGGTAGGGTAGGTAGGGTAGGTAGGGTAGGTAGGGTAGGTAGGGTAGGTAGGGTAGGTAGGGTAGGTAGGGTAGGTAGGGTAGGTAGGGTAGGTAGGGTAGGTAGGGTAGGTAGGGTAGGTAGGGTAGGTAGGGTAGGTAGGGTAGGTAGGGTAGGTAGGGTAGGTAGGGTAGGTAGGGTAGGTAGGGTAGGTAGGGTAGGTAGGGTAGGTAGGGTAGGTAGGGTAGGTAGGGTAGGTAGGGTAGGTAGGGTAGGTAGGGTAGGTAGGGTAGGTAGGGTAGGTAGGGTAGGTAGGGTAGGTAGGGTAGGTAGGGTAGGTAGGGTAGGTAGGGTAGGTAGGGTAGGTAGGGTAGGTAGGGTAGGTAGGGTAGGTAGGGTAGGTAGGGTAGGTAGGGTAGGTAGGGTAGGTAGGGTAGGTAGGGTAGGTAGGGTAGGTAGGGTAGGTAGGGTAGGTAGGGTAGGTAGGGTAGGTAGGGTAGGTAGGGTAGGTAGGGTAGGTAGGGTAGGTAGGGTAGGTAGGGTAGGTAGGGTAGGTAGGGTAGGTAGGGTAGGTAGGGTAGGTAGGGTAGGTAGGGTAGGTAGGGTAGGTAGGGTAGGTAGGGTAGGTAGGGTAGGTAGGGTAGGTAGGGTAGGTAGGGTAGGTAGGGTAGGTAGGGTAGGTAGGGTAGGTAGGGTAGGTAGGGTAGGTAGGGTAGGTAGGGTAGGTAGGGTAGGTAGGGTAGGTAGGGTAGGTAGGGTAGGTAGGGTAGGTAGGGTAGGTAGGGTAGGTAGGGTAGGTAGGGTAGGTAGGGTAGGTAGGGTAGGTAGGGTAGGTAGGGTAGGTAGGGTAGGTAGGGTAGGTAGGGTAGGTAGGGTAGGTAGGGTAGGTAGGGTAGGTAGGGTAGGTAGGGTAGGTAGGGTAGGTAGGGTAGGTAGGGTAGGTAGGGTAGGTAGGGTAGGTAGGGTAGGTAGGGTAGGTAGGGTAGGTAGGGTAGGTAGGGTAGGTAGGGTAGGTAGGGTAGGTAGGGTAGGTAGGGTAGGTAGGGTAGGTAGGGTAGGTAGGGTAGGTAGGGTAGGTAGGGTAGGTAGGGTAGGTAGGGTAGGTAGGGTAGGTAGGGTAGGTAGGGTAGGTAGGGTAGGTAGGGTAGGTAGGGTAGGTAGGGTAGGTAGGGTAGGTAGGGTAGGTAGGGTAGGTAGGGTAGGTAGGGTAGGTAGGGTAGGTAGGGTAGGTAGGGTAGGTAGGGTAGGTAGGGTAGGTAGGGTAGGTAGGGTAGGTAGGGTAGGTAGGGTAGGTAGGGTAGGTAGGGTAGGTAGGGTAGGTAGGGTAGGTAGGGTAGGTAGGGTAGGTAGGGTAGGTAAGGTAGGTATCATAGTTAAGACAGGACAACGTCTGTCGGGTCAGCTACTAAAGAAGAAAAATATGATAGTTTTAGTGAGAGACACAGAGAAATACCTAATCTTTTTTCACTCTCATGTAACAATATGTTTATAAACATGACGCGTCCTTAAAACAATCTCAATTTTATCGATAAGTCGTTTAAGAAGATTCTCTTAAAAAAATGTTAACATTATGGTTCATATTTTTTTTTAGTTGAAGATAATATGATTTTCTAATATGGTTAACCTACATGCTGATATCGGGCATATTTAGGTAGGTTCTACCATACTTTACCAGTACAAAATTATAACCAATTCCACTAAACGAATCAACTAAAAACAAACAGGACCCAATATCAAAAATATCATCTTATTTTAAACATTATAAACGGCCTAAGTTTCAATTTTTTTTCGTCAATAATTTGTTATGCTCTTACCTCAAACTCAAAGCATTTATTTCAAATAAACCAAATACAGGCACTTTCGAATTGTCATAGAGTCGGTCAGCCAGAAAAATGAAGCTAGATAATAAAATACTAACCTAGCTAAAAGTGATACCTAGTATGCTTTGACTGTCAAGAACATTTGAAAGCTTTTTTAAATAGCAAAAGCGGCAACTCCTTTTAACATTTTGGTACTTTATCTGTTTGAATCCACATGGGTAGGACTTTTTTTACAAAAACATTTAAACAAAAACAGCATTCACTGAGTAAAAAATAATCAACATGGCCACTACAAAAGTTGCCTGTTGCAGCAACTAAGTCGTATAGTAGTAGAATATGTATGCATTAGCAACTTTTTTATCGCCTAACGTTTATTGAGTCGTAGAAACAATTTAACCTTTGTCTCTACAAAAAAGGTTAAATATTCGGCTGGGTGACAGTTGAACACAGGCATTAAATTATACAGTGGAACGCTGGAGATGTATTTAAATTTAAATTGTTATTGTATTTAGGTGTAAATTGTGGTTCTCTTAACAAAATAACTATGTCTGTAGTTTTTAAAGACCTTTTGTCTAAAAATAATGCATATTATATTTAGTAAAAAAAAAGTTGTCCTTGTGTCAAAGTTGCTTGGATGTGAAGGCCTAGACAAGTGTCATCGCTCCGTGTCGATTCGATTTCAATAATTGTTGATCGAGAAATTCGTTATCTCAGCGATTTGGATTGTCAAAAACGCCACTTCTCAACGCATTTGTATGAGAATATTGATCGAGTTTAGTTACACAATTTGACATTGTCTAGCACTTAGCGATAGAAAACAATTGATCACGTGACATTTCGAACGCTTATGCCAATTACACTTTTTGGATTTAACTAAATTCGTTATCGAAAATGTGACTTTGTCTAGGCCCCGTGTTTTGAATTCCATTGCTTCTGGCTTCCTCCCTCCTCATCCGTTGGGCGTCAGAACAGAAGCCAGAGAACATTATTTAAAAACTGGAAAAACTGCGGAAATGTCGAAAACTGAGATTGATTTCAATTGTTTGTCCGGCTGTGGTACGTAGTCCCATAGTAACACTTATTATACTGCTAAGTGGTTCGTATTAGGTATTATTATTGACAGTTTCCTGTGGTTATGAAGAATGAAAAAATTAAATTATTCCACGGGAACGTAGTAACAGGATAAAAAACTATCCTATCTATAACTATAAAAATTTTATCCAGATCCGATCAGAACAACAACATACAAACACTCACAAACTTTCACCTTTATAATATTGAATTTAAACTTATTTTTGATTGGCTACTAAAACACTCTTTTTTTTATAATATCACTACACTAGAAACCATATTATACATATAAGTATATTAACTATGCGAGTATAGGCACCTATACCTACTCCCGTTTTGGTAGAAAAGATGTACGCAAATGAAAAACAGTTTTTCTCAAAGTTTTCGATGTTTATGTGTAGTCTATCGTAGACTATGAAGCATGGTAGACTGAGAACTGAACACATTAAAAAAAACAGGTCTGTCATACAAAAGACAGACTAACTGACTACCTACATAAGTATCTGTATAATCTGGCCGTCTAACACGATGTCAGATTTGGTTGCATTTAGTTTACTTTTATGAGACTATGACTACCCTACTACGACATCTTTGATAGGGTAGCGAAGAAAGTCTTTGTAAGAGCAACCATAGCTTTAGTACTGTTAATTTATTTAGTACATGGAGGACTTACAGCTAACAAAATCATAACAAAAAGGAGGAAATAGTCACCAGAGAGCCAATTACAGGTCCTCACGTTTAGAGTTAGAAATAATAAAAAGTGATGATAAGAGCACACAAACAGCAGCACACGACTTAAATTGAAGTTATCAAGTTAAACATTATACATTTACTAGCAAGCACAAATAAAAGAAAAGAATGAAAAGAAAACTGCTTAAAATAACCGCTGTCACTTAAAAAATTGGAGGCTTAAGCACCTTCTGGCTGAGTTCACACTAGTTGCGAAAGGATCCAGATCATGCCGCTTGCATATCTCATTAAAATTTCTACTTGCACGCACAATATAGCTGTTCTGCCTATAATTCGATGATGAATGAGGAACACAAATTATTAATGTTACTACAGCAAAGTAACAGTGACTGTCATTATTCACACAACGGACAATATTAAATTGATGAAGCAAAAAGGGATACTGTTGTTAAAAAAATGTTGCACCGTCTACCTACTGCGTGAGATTGAGAACATAGGCTTTGTTTTTTGAGGGTAGGAAATCATGAAATGACTCCTCCCGCTCTGAGTGGAGCGGAAGTCAGACTCTTAATGACTAAAACCCATTCATGTTTCTGTCTTATCCCTCTGTGTTCCGGGGCAGCGGTAACCATTTCGGACAATCCAGCTGACTCGGCAGACCGATGCTTGCCGGGATGCATTTGGGAGGGGGGCCCGTTAGGACATCGGCCCTAACGGGCCCATTCCCAAATGCTGATGTCTCTTTGAGGCGCGCGGGGAATACGAACGCGCCGTCGGGCACGGGTCTGGTCCTAATCGGACAGTGAGCTACCCTTTACTCACCGTCTGCTGGCCCGCGCTTACCGGTGCCCGGGAGTCGTCATGCGGCTCCCGATGCCCGTAGCGTCTTCCGCGGAGGCCGGGACGTCAGACCCTCAACCATTCCGCCACCTAAGAACATGCCTTGACTATTTATTCTCTAAGCTCGGTTCCTCCTTGTTAAAGTTTTGTTATCGTTCCATTTTTTTTTCCCAGGGACTTCTAGTAGGTATTTTTTATACGAATGAACAATTTAATACTAATGTCAGTGTTTTGAAATTCCAAATTCAAATTCACAATGAAATTTAGTGCAATATAAGCGTTCGGCTAGAGCCGGCTATAATTACCTGCTATACGTTAGGTTGACATGACTGTCGTTTTCGATTAGGTGGTGTGATCAAGTAATTTTGTTCGCGTCAACGGCCGGCCTAAGTTGCCAATATTTTTCTAACATCGAAATGGCTGCCTTTATGTCGCGTACCCAACGTATAGTGGTTGTCGACTATACATTTGACGTGTATTGTGTAGAGGCCTTACAAAGAACACGATCTCCGATACTACAAAGTTATGACTTGCTTGATTTTTGCAGTAGCGGATGTCGTGTATGCAACTACATTGTGTTTCTTTTTTCGTGTCTGATTTGGTAAACAGACATGGCACAAAAATCACGAGGTTTCGCATGAAAACGTTTGGTATACACTTAAATGTCCAAGTATTCTTTCTTTTTTTTTGTAAAATGTTTTCTATTGGTGGGGATGATGGTGTATTGTGACTTTAATCAATTTATATAATAATATTGTTTAAGACGGAATAAGTCATTACGACTACCGACTTAGACATGCACAGTCAGCAACAAAATTTATCATAATTATTGTCAAAGTTTACACCAAAAAAAGAGTTTTTTAGCTTTTCATATACCAATACTTAATAATTAATCGACTTGTGTAGCTGACTGTTCTTACTATAATTCCGATACCACGTACACGCCCTGTGATTACTGATTAATCTCGTTTGTTGTGGTGGTGTTAATGAGCAGTAACTAGTATCTTAATATCCATCGCTATTTAGTATAAGACACATGAGGCGCTTCTAATACTAAGTACCTATATATTCTAATTATCGTACTATTGGGATCACGTGACCACCACGAACACATGTCTTCAAACATGATAATTAGTACCTATAGGTACATAATTATGAGAATTGTGAACATAATATAATGTAGGTAAATGGAAAATCAAGTTATGCCGTTGATCCCAGCTGTCATTTGTACATCTTTGTCAGTCGTTAAGAGTCGTCAGAAGAACGAAAACCTGACAGCCAGTCTTACCAAGGGGTATCATATAGCCCAGTTACTGGGTTGTGGGGTTCCGATAGGCAGTCGCTCCATTTAAAATACTGGTATTCAGCTGCATTCGGTTAGTCTGGAAGCCGACCCCAACAGAGTTCGACAAGGAAAATCACGACAAGGCCAACAGAGCTCTGCGGGATCTCAAGGCGACATGGAGAGTGCTATTGTGACACCTAAGAGCTGGGCACGCCACAATTTCGGTGATAAGTCCCCTCACCTTCCGCCGCAGGAAGCGGATGTTTTGGGAGGTTCCTGTTCCGGATAAAGTGAGAGGTCTGCCCGCTTGGTGGGGCAACGCCATTTCCTCGTAGCGGCGATCGTAGGTGACAATCTCTTGCGACCGGCCCTGGTCCAGGCCATGGTACGGAGGCTTTAAGTCCTTCTGCGAAGCAGTAATGCTCACGAAGGAGGAGGCGGAACGCGTGAGGAGAGGCAATCTTTGCGCATTCGCGATCCTAGTCGCCGCAGGAGATGCATTAGGCGTCGGGAATCTCTGTATAGTCTATTCGCGGCCACCCTAGGTGCGGGACTGGGAATGGTGAGCAATGGGTAGCTCACTGTCTGCAGGCTCGCGGGTGAGGTCATTTTATGATTTCCCACCATTAAAAAAAAGGTAATAATAGAGATGACATAAGAAATTCAGCTGGTAGATACTACTTGGAACCTCGTGAACTCACTTCTTGTTATTCGTTATCTGCCTGGCTCGAAATAATCTTCTTTTGGTCTAAATCTATCAGTTCAAATTGTTTACTTTTTCTCCTTTTTATAATAATGTACCCATTACATAGTCTACTGCCTGTGTAAATAAAAAAGACAAAAAACGTCGAAAACAAGATTGACTCTCGTTTCTGTAGGTAATAGTAAGAATTATCCAGATCAAAACCATTTGTTCGCGCAAACATAGCCAGTATTAAATACAGGGTGTTTGTAAGTAATAAGTAACTACTGCCAGCAGCTACCCTCGTGCGCAAACATTGTTACAACTTAAACCCAACAGTTAGTAAAACCAATTTTATTATAAAATAGTTAGTACACAGCTTGTATCTACAAAGGCTTAATTAAAACTGTATTATCCTATAATGTGAAGCGATGGGACACAATTCAATTAATATGAAATGAGGATGGAAGAGTTTATAATGGTTAATAGAATTTTGAAAAAAGAATGAACCTATTCGAGAAAGATTTGCCTGTAGAGATGTGCCGAATATTCGTTTTATATTCGGTATTCCGCGTAATCGAAAGAATTTTGAGGTAATCATTGTGAATCAGCCTTTAGGGCAAATAAAGGAATCCCATATTCTAAAAATCATATTTATTAGAAATCGTTTATTGTAAACTCGGTATTCAAACAAAGATATAATTTAACACGGGCAATCAAATACACCCTACCATTAATAGTTACATAAAATAAAGTGTCTAAAAAGAACAGTATTTTTTAATTGCATTAATGCTACTAGCAAATCACAATTATATCCTAATAGGAAACCGCTAATACTTTGTTCGCGCACGGCTCTTTGGAAATCTAGCTTGTAAAACTTGTTTGTGCGGCAAAACTAGGGAACGGGGATTGAATTTTTCGGAAGTACGGCTCGGTAAGAACTTAACCGAATATTATTTGGTATTCGGTTATTTGATTAAACCACTATTCGGCCTATCTTTAGTTGTCCAACATTATTTAACTCAAATAAATATACAATCCGGTTAGCTTAGTACCTTATATTTTTATACGAAAAAGAAGCAGGTTGAGCGCTTCATTACCCTATTCTAAAGCTGTCGTCGCTGTACACGTGATGCAAAAGCAACGAGAAAATTGCCGGAAGTCACGGTTCACATGTACCGGAGAACAATTTTTTTTCATTAGACTTCGGTTATTCAACGTAAAGTCTACCAAAATTGGAACTCTGATAAAACTGACGTGTATTATCACAGACCAGTGCTGTCAGTTTTCAATTTACCAGACATGTTCATAACACAGCACAATATTACGGACGTGCACCCACAGTACACCCATATTTAAATTAAGCCAGCCAGCCAGCCGACCATGTTTAAATCTCGTGTTGCTTACTACAATATAGCGCACTAGAAATAGTTTTCAGAGCTGAAAAGTGAGCAATACTGTCAGTTCCCCTAACTGACGGACCTAAAAAGCCTAATGGGGAATACTGTGTGCAAGTAACGGTTCATACAGCCTGTTTAATAACGCACGTGAAACCGTTAAAACTTTTACAGTTCCGTTATTCCGACATAAGGAAATAAATCATTTGGAAAGTTAAGCGGAAATATAGCGCCGTGGGACCGTCTCGGCAGCCCGAAATAAATAATTGTTGGTGCATACTGACAGCCCGCAACAGTGCCCGGAGATAGTCTTCTTCCTAAACTGATTTTCTGAGAAGATTGTACAGGGAAAATTTTTAATGCTTACACAGTTTACACAAAGGTGCTATATTCTGCGACAAATGTTGTTTTAAACATTGTTTCTAACACGTCTTAAACAGCTGTATATAACCGTTTTATAAATTAATTATTTTTATAACTTTAATTGAAACGGTTAACCAATTACAATAATTAAAGCCACATAATATAAAGGGAACAAAGAAGAAAATTCAATGAAACAAAAAATTTAATTAAATTTGCAATATTTTCATGAACCCATCACGGAACTTTTGACATGCCTGTAAAATCTTCATCCATTCATCCGCAAACGGATCAATTATTGGATTAGAATCCAAGAGATCATTAAGTGTTATTATTAATATGATGTTAAGTTATTTTGTTATATTTAGGTACAGAAAGGTTCTAAAGATGTTCATTTACCTAATAATCATTTCATTTTTTTTTGGAAGGTAGGAAATTATCAAATGACCCCTACCGCCCGCTGTGGGTAGAGCGGAAGGGAGAATCAGACTCTTACTGTTTAAAACCCGCCCATGTTTCTTTCTTAGCCCTTTATGTTCCAGGGTAGCGGTAATCCTTTCGGACAATCCCGCTGAATTATCATATCACTAAGACCGAGGCCCGTGGGCAACAAAAAACTCCGACACCAGGTTAGTCACTAACCACACGAAAAAGAAAGAGAGAATCAAATCAATACGTTGTTCATTGTAAATTAAGCTATTTACCTATTTAAAAAAAACCTCTTTCTTTTGTTTGAAGGTTTCTAAGAAGTACCTATTGTTTTTAGCTAAATAAATAATTGTTGTAAGTACCGTCGCTATTGTTTGATAACAAACGCGTTCCATTACTTGGCAACAAGGCAGGGCACTTTGAGATTTCTAAACAAGCAAAAAAATCGTTTTCAAAAAGCGTGGCCTTTAACGCAAGGACTTACTTACGTACCTACCATTTGCCAGAACGACCTTTACCTCTCCCAAAGAAGCGGAGCACGAAGGCTACGCTTTATTACTGAAACTCTGCTGGGCTGGCCAGAAGCCGCAAAACAGTTGTTGTTCTAATTACATTGCATTTTTCATTACCCGTTGGGCTTTGTCGTGTCTTTATTAACGTCCGATTTGATTTTTATTTCCCTCACAGTAACTTTCATTTGTTTCTAGCCCATGAAATTGTTTTATGGTTTCCGTCTGGCTTCAGGCACGGCTGTGTTCAACTTTGAGTTAACCTTCCTTCCTGTCGTAGAATAGCAGATTGTCGATTGTTAGAAAATAAAATAATAATATTAATATTCTTCGGCATACCACACAACGCCATGTAGTCCCAAGCTAAGCAACCTAATGCTTGTGTTATGGTAACGAGATGGCTGATAAACTACTTATATATATATATTTTTTGTAAATACATACATGTTATAAATAGTAATAATAATATTCTTCGGCATATCACACAACGCCATACCTATAGTCCCAAGCTAAGCAACCTAATGCTTGTGTTATGGTAACGAGATGGCTGATAGACTACTTCTATTTTTTTTTTGTAATTACATACATATTATAGATAGAAAAATCATCCAGACCCGGAACAAATACTTGCAGGTCGTAAAAATTTTTGTTCCGTGCGGGAATCGAACCCGCGACATGCTGCGCAGCAGTCAATTGTAGGTATAAAATATTCTTCAGTATCATAGTTTTCTTATCACGTATGATCCGTATTTATAGTGAAGTACAATTTGTAAGGGATGTAGCGCCGTGTAGGGCGGAGCGGGCGTCCCGCGTCCTCCCGCCATGATTATTTACTTTGTCGCCGCATTGTTAGACTGGAAAACGAGGTTCCCACGAACAATGATAAACGACGTAACACACAACACACAGTTCAGCACTTGTTTTCCTAGGTCCGCTCTTAAACGAGATATATTTACTAGACAGACACTTTTCAAAGTGCACCTACCACAAATCTTCTATCAAAATTCTTTTATTATTTTTTTAATTCATAATTAAAGGGCTTTGTCGCACATGCGATTATGCCGCCCTGGTTGCCTTAACAAAATCATACTATATACTATTTAATATAACCTTAGCATAGCTAGTTTGTAAAGTACTCTAGCTGCATCAGAAAGCGGCGCAGTTAGAGCACTATTACAGTAACCTATCTCTCTAATAGGTTGTAATTGGCAACTGTCAATTGTTAATTTGTTTGTTCCATTTTACGTTATTAGTCCGTAAGCTTTCTTAAAATTGTAAAAATAAATAAATTAATAATAATCCTACAATCTAAGCTATTTCTAAATGCCTCGTTGCGGACACACTCGGTTAATATGTGATAAACATCATCAACGGAATCGATACAAAAATCACAATTAGCAGTCGTTGAATTTACCATTAGATGTAAGAACTTATTACATGGAATGTGTCCGGAACGAAGTCTTAGCGCGATAACAGTATCACACTGAAATTCTTAAGGTGCAACTCGAGAGAGAGCAGAGATTTAATAAAATAATACCTAGCATAAAAATTATGTTCAAAGAGCGGTTTTGCAATTTTCTTATAGTCTATTTTTCCCCATTCTAATTAGTGGTCGCCAACTCATCCTTACGGCTTCCTCAGTTCAATCAAAGCAGGTCACAGACCAATTACTAGTCGCAGCATCCTTGCACCGACCGGCGACCAGTGAGTGTCGAGTCGCTCCTCCTCCAGACTTTTAATCAATTTAATCATATGAAACTTCAGTTCAGTAATCAAATTTAATAGGGAACCTAAGACTGCGTCACAAACTAAGAATATTTGCTTAGGAGATTAGTGTTTACTTGTCCCGAGAGGCAAAAGTTGATCCGTGATCGGTTGCTGCATACGGAATCACTCGGTTAATTTGTTTTAATTACACTAGTTGGTCTTGGTAAAGTGATTGCACTGAATCAGTTTTTATTAGTGAAATGAATTGGAAACTACGAGATTAGTGTTAGTTTAAATTGTTAGTAGTTTAATTTGTTGCTAGAGGTTTCATGTTCGTGTTGTATTAGAATCGGTAAGGTAAAATATCCAATTATGTACTACGTATAAAATGTGTATAAACCAACATTTCAGTAAATCATGTAGAGTCGCGGACTTTAATTGACGAGCCACTTACAAACTTTTAAATTTTGCAGTTTTATAGATTCACGACATTACACGACTTTACACGATTAAACACGAACTGAAACCGTATAATCGCAAATAAGATGACGAATTACTAATAATCGGAAATAGTCTTATCCATAGAGGTTTATAGTTGTAGAAATTATAAAGTAGGTTTATTACGTCTATCCGATCTATTTTGCTACTGACCTTTTTTGAATTAGAGCTCATTATATAATCGTTATTTCTGAAAACGTATCCATGACAGTTGAAATGTAGGTGTCAAAGAAAAATAATAATATTTATACGATGAAATATAACTAACGTTACCAGGGCTACGATACAAGAATTGTCGCTAGGTTGCGGTTGCTAGATCAAAATTCAAGACATTATGACTTGCCATGTCTGGATGTACAAGTATAACCGACTAAACCCGATTTGCGTTACACAGCTAAAATACGAACGGTGGCAAGTGGCTCAACAATTAAAGTCCGTTACTGTACCATTCAGAATCATCAGACACACACATCGGAAAACACACATCACATATGTCAGTATTCACCAAGGTTTACAAATACATTATCGGAATAAAGTAGAATTAATGTGTTTCCACCATTCCTCACCTAATGGTATTTACGGCTTTACCTCATTATTTTAATAAAAGAGGTTCGAACCTACTTGCATCTTGTTTCATTCAATCGTTTTCCTCATGGCAGTCGAGCACTCGGAGCCATGTCGTGATTCCATGACGTCAGCAATAATTTAACAGCCACGTCCTTGTTTATGTACCGTACCTTTGATGTTCTTACATTCGGAAACAAATAATAAAGCCTGCATTTAATAATTAATGAGTAATTTAACTTGTTCTGTTAATGTGTATTGAGCGACATTTACGTCAGCTGTCACAAGCATTTTAAACACTGTGACAAAAAAGCTTTTACAATAAAACTTGTTGTGATCCAAATTTATTGTTCTTTTATTATTTTACAGAGTTACAGGAGCGACAAAATGTTTTCACAGAATAAATAAATTCAGATACTGCAAATAAATACGCCATGGATGTGTGTGTGTGAATGTAATTGTTCGTTTGTGACGACGATTCCCTTGTTTCGTTCTGTGAAATGAACTACCACGTAATTTAAAGTTTCGTTGAATTTTTGAATGAACACCTTTTACAATGACGATATTTAAACTTACAGGTGAATTATTTTGAATACGAGTACTGATAAATTTATATCGAATACTTTCATACAATATTTAAACTTACAGATTTATATCGGTTAACTGCGTGTGACGTATTTGTGATGCTAACTAGGAAGCTCTGAAATAGGCTTGAAAAATTCAAGGTTCATCTTTGTATTAGGCCCTTTTCCTATAACGACTTAAGTTCAAAGAACTGAGATTAGATACTTAGGTTTTATGTTATGTTAGTGTCAGATCCAAAATCGTCTTTTGCTTGAAAGGGGTATGAATAATTTACAAGTTTTTTTTATGAACAGATGCCAGCACATATAGCTATCCCAAACTGTCAAATATTCACAATTGAACATGAACCATATTACGTTGTAATAAAGTTGAAAATCAATCAAATCAATTTGACATGTATAGAGGCCTCTATACATCTAAAAAGGTAATTTAATAATATAGTTTAAGAATGTCGCTATTATTATGAATTCGGTTTCAACGTGAAACGTTTTATGCATTGACTGAAAAAACATAAACTGTTCCTGTTAGTGGGACACGTCAATAATATTTTAAAAACTAGATAAGATTGGCGTTTCCTATCTGACTACTTTCAGAAGAAAGGCTGAAAAAAACGAGGTCAGTCTTTTTTAAAATTCAGACATTATATTGGTTAGATCGTGTGAATACCATCTAGATTGGCGTTTGAAAAAATTATTTAGCAAAAAACCATAAATTGAGTAGTTCTGTCCAGTCGATGCACTCATTTGTCATTAATCTTGCAGACTCTGAACGCTCTCGGAACTAGGCACGTCAACTCAGAATTAAAAACAACAATGGCTGGAGATCAAACTTATAATCAGTCATGAAAGGCAGATGTCGAACCGCTCTGATTATGCGGACAAGTGTCTAAAATAGCCTACATGTCATAATTAAAGGTCATAGCTCATTAGAGCCACTTCGCACCACCTCGCTTCCTGTGACTAATATTCTTTATATAGACTTGTATGGGTATGCGCTCACTCCTTCAACTCCGTGGCGCCACCAAAATCGCCTCGATCGTAGGCCCTCCACGCGCGGACGGTGGGTGGACCACTCGGTGACAACTCGCTGCTCGCATGGGTTACCGCTACCCCGGAACATAAAGGGCTAAGAAAAGAACATGGATGGGTTTTAATCAGTAAGAGTTTGACAGTCCCTTTCGCTCCACCCAGAGCGAAGAAGAGAGAGAAGAGAGAAGAGAAGAGAAGTCATTGGATGATTTCCCACAAAAAAGGTAAAAACCGAGCGAAGCAAGGGCGGGTTAGTAACAATAAAGTTAAGCCGTAAGTTATGAAAGTAGTTAAAGAAAAAAGGTTTATTAAAGTACAGACGAGGACAGTATGTATTATAAAAGAGTCGGAAATGATGATGTTAAAAATGTGATGAGTATCGTATAATGGTACAACTAAGCTTAAGCATTCGGGGAATAGAGGTGTGATTGTGGTTATGTGGAGAAACCTTAAACGAATCTGTACTACTTCTTCTTCTTCTTCTTTGGCTTTGGTTTCCGCACTCAGTCCTTGGCGGACCATTGTGCGTGGGCCATGGCGGCCTGTGGCGGTTATTCCAGCCAGCCCACCTCCTTCCAGAAGTTGGTGACGTCTCCTGGTCTGTGTAATATTTCTGTAAAAGATTTAGGTGTTCCAATGGTTTGTGTCCTAATCTGTGTGACTCCTGTGCACTCAAAGAGTACGTGCGCAACGGTTTCTTCAGCCTCCATGCAGGCCCTGCACAGAGGACTGTCCGTTATGTCTATTGTGTGGAAGTTTTTGTTTAGTGAGCAGTGTCCCGTGATGGTCCCCGTCATCAGGCGCAGGCCGGTTCTGTTCAGGTGGAGTAGCCGTCTGTTTAACCTTTTATCCAGGGATGGCATGGCCTCCCTGGATTGCCTGCAGCCCGGTGACGAGGTTCACCATCTCTCCGCTTGTGTGTGTGTTATTTCTTGTAGCCATCTGCGTAGCTGGTTGAAGGGTATTAGTATGATGGGTGAATCTGTACTTAATAAATATTGATATTGATAATGGCAATGACATTTATTTAATTAGCGAGTAAAACAAAGGTTTTTTTTACTATTTGGGGCCTACAGTCTTTTTCAGATACAGCTTTTCTAATTTACGAGGTATTTCAGTTCATTCCCAACATTTTTATTTTCAGTCAAACCCCAAAGTAGCCGTCGTTGATACACCGCCAGGCAAACAGGCGCGCGCGCGGATAGCTGTTGCAACTTTAAACAAACCTTACATTCCGAAATCAATTTCTCTACAGCGTAATCGATTCTTGGAACCAGAATCTGCTACGCAGTCTTACTGGAAGTAAAAATAGTGAAAACAAATTGAAATACCTCGAAGATTTCTTGGAATCATACAGTGGCCTTTACTACTTCAAACTATTGCTTGCTACAAAGGTAGCTCTTTTAAAAATAAAGTCATATTTTTCAGTATTTTTCATAACTCTTGATATTGGATTTCCTGTTAGCTGAATTGAAAGGTTGTATTTTGAGCTATAATGTAACTACGTTTGTTTATATAAAGTTCAATATTAGCTTTTCTTATACATACCTCATTTATAACATACACAGTTTGAAAGAATTATTTAATGACCTATGTGCAATTTAAATGTTCAATTGTGTCGCGTCGCATCTGTCTTACTTTGCAAAATTTTGATTGAAATCAAAACTCTATATATAACACATTTGTTATATAAATTCATTAAAACACGTGTAAAAACCATAAAATATTCGCAATGAGTAGGACTAATCGGTTTATAGCCAACAAAAGGATTTTCGTCACAAAGCACTTACCTACCTTTATTGTATAATAAACAGCTTTGTCAAAAACATGAGTTTATGGTCAAATGTAAACGATATTCTATACTAAAACATTTGAGTCCTTTGAAATGTTTACGTCCATTTTCTGAATATGGAGTTCGTGTTTCGATATTTGCTCTGTACTGTATAGAAAGTAATAAAAGCAAAAATGGTTTGGATGGATTTTTTTCGATCTCGCTCGCGCAACTTGAATGACGAGTATTTGTGGACATCGTTTTTATTCACTTTAATTTTTTTTTGTCATAGCATGACGTGCATGAAGTTTAAGAGGACGCTCTGTATTTTTAGTTCATGAAATAAAAAGTTTACTTGTTCACAGTATATTTTTTCCTTTATTGTTAATTAGTGTCCTAGTTGGCAGAACCATATTTATGCAAACAGGGTTTTGCCAACTAGCATTCAAAGGCATTTCTCGTTTTGAAAAATCTAGATGTAGATATCATTTTAAATACTAGATTAAAAAAGAATACAATTTAAACTGAAATAACTTTTTAGCGAGATACCTACAGTTATAATACTTAGTATTTGGGTAATTTATAAGGAATAGCGTGATATGTAACATGTCTTGCGGATATTATACGATGTTAAGACGTACGTATAGTAAAAAAAAAAAACAGGCGGGTATGTATGAGGTTTTCCTCTCCTGTAGGCCTTCGAATCATTATCTCTAAGATTTTCTAAAAGCTGGCGGTTTATTATGTGGTGTCGTAAGACTTCTCCTCGAGCGAAGACGCGGGCAGAACCTACTTACAGATAAACCTAGTTTTTACCAAAATTTAAATTTCCTGTAATAATAACACAACAACTCTTGTGCATACTTTCAATACTAGCGCCAGCATTTATCTGTGCGATGTGTGTTTTATTATTTATTTAAGAATTCTAGCAAGTAAAAAATCATTTGTACAATGGTATTTATGACTTAATTCTTGAATAAATAAATTTATTTATTTCCCATCAGCAAAAATGGCGAAATTCTATACCAACTTGACTGTACTTTAAAAAATCCTGAATTTATGATTTTTCTTAAGTGTGAGAATAGCCTAAAAATAGTCTCACTGTTACACTTACCATCCATATTCTATGGTTTTTGATGTTTCCCACAGCTCAGGAAGGTAAATATTGACAGTTAGATAGGAGGAAACAATGGATTTATTTTTTTGTAAAGTGACATATTAATGTAATAATTTGTCGAAAAGTTACAGTTATAATTTATCAAATCTATTATTTTACTCATAAAAATGAATTAAGTGTATTTAACCCATCGACAATAAATATGTATGACTCGCTCTCGACTATAATTTTATCGATAGACAGTAATAAAATTAGTAATGTATAACACTATTGTAAGACAAATAAAATATGACACACATTTTCGAAAACTATATTATTATCACGAAAAATTTTTTTTAGCTGTCGCAATATCCACTCTTGTTATTCTTTTACTTGAATGTTTTTGAACAACGGCCGCCGCGGTTTTTACCCTATAAAATATAATTACCCCATGATGCATGCAATGTTCATGTTGTTCAGTCATACCTAGTTATTTTTTAATTTTCCCGATGAACTACAAAACCAAAAAATGCCTAATCTCCTCAGGAAAAAATTAAGATCATTTTTGTAGGACCTAAATTCACTAATTTGACTGTATAAAATAGATTCTGAAACAGACAGATTCATTTAATCGCTCGCTAAGCCTTCACGGTTTGATGAATTCGTAGTTACTTATGGAGACTTATCATTATGGTATTATTGTCTCTACGTCAAGGAACCCCTCCTCTGATTCAATAAGATACCCGGAAGCTATCGGACATCAGCGTAGCGGGATAAACCTGTTTTTTTGAGCGTGGGAAATCATCAAAAACAAAAGAATATGGATGTTTAGTGAAACAGTGAGACAATTTTTAGGCCATTCCACTTAATAAAAATCATATATTCAGAATTTTTTAAAGTACAGTCAAGTTGGTATGGATATTTGCCATTTTTGCTGATGGGAAAGAAAGAAATAAATAAATTTATGATGGGAGGAAAGGGAGTGTCAGATTGTTACTGACTAAAACCCATCCATGTTTCTTCCTTAGCCCTTTATGTTCCGGGGTAGCGCTAACCTGCACTTCGCGTCCAGGGATCACGTCTGGCGTAAAATCAACAATGGAGACAGGCACACTAAATAAAACTTGGCCGGCTAGGCGAAAAGCGATTTGGTCAGACTGATATGATCATCATAAATTAATGTAATCAAAGCGAAATTGATCGCGTGTAACGACATACGATCTATTTTATGGCGGCAATGTTCACTCCACGTAGTTATAATTACTTTTTATTCACATTATTATGCCAAATTGCAGCTATTAAAATAAAAACGATAATACACAGCGAATAATTCATGTCAATATTGATGATCTAAATGAGGTTTTGGCTTGCCAAATCTGATTTTGTCACATAGTTAATTTGTGTTTATGCTGTACTTAATAGGTGTTAAATAAAAAAATACTGCTTATTTCTTATAAAAAAAAATCTACAATGGGTCTGCTGGAAGGAAAAATATAGATAATAGTGTGTGAGAACAAGAAGAGAAGAATATAATTTAGAGACGTATATTAGATATACACACAGAATTCGATGACAAATAGAATTCTGTAAACAGATCTGACAGTTTCTTACGTAATATCTTTCCCTTTACTTGTATAGAATATAAATTAGAATGATCAAGTTATACAAGAAGGTTCGTGGCTAAGCAATACCAGCCGCCCAGGTCGATTGATCAGGTTAAGCTTCGGTAGACGCGGTCGGCCTATAGATAGGTAACCATCATTATTTACCCCTTTCGTACCTCGGAAAGTACGTTAAACCGTTGGTCGCGGCTATCATTCACGGATCTTTGATAGTCGTTACGGGTCGTCAGCAGCCAGGTATTACCCAGTTACTGGGTTGTGGAAGCATATAGTATTCAATATAGTATTCAGCTGCATCCTTTTAGACTGGAAGTCGACTCAGCATAGTTGGAAAAAGGCTAGGTATTATGATGAAAAAATCTCGCTCTGAGAGAAGGTATTATTTGAGTGGCAACAATTCGACCGCTCAAATTTTTATGTTCCATTCGCAGCACTTCAGCAGCTAAACTATCGCTGGCAACATTCAACATTATCGGTCTCTGATCTTGTTTATATTGGCAGGTTTTCGTGATAAAAACCGAAAATACCACCGTATAACTATAGCAGATAGATATGGACTACTTAATATAAATGACTTATGCTAAAATAGTAGTGTCGGAATAGTTCTACGTCTCAGGTACCTTTTGAAAATGAGCTTTATATAGAACTTCGGCTGCACATTTAATTAGTTTAATTCCATGTCTTGCACGAAGATACAAAGGTAAGCTCCGGCCTTTGAACTGCAGAGGCAACGTCAAACGTAAGCTCCGTATACATTAGTGACAGTATTGAGATCCGATTTAATTGCTCTAAGAACACCCCTGAAGGGGTGCCGGCACTCTTGGCGCATTGTCAGGTTGTTTGCCTTCCATCGTACCTACCTATAATCCTATTCAATGATGTGTGAGTGTAAGTGTTTGTGTGTGTAAGGCTTAAGACGCTACCGGCGGCTCCCTTTATTTATTTTTACAGCCTCGTGTCAAGTCCACGTTGCGAGCATTTGTCTCCCACGTGAGCGTATTATCTCTAACATACGACGTGTGAATGTCGCTGTACATTACATACATTTTTATGTATTTATCATTTCTTGGAAAACTCGTTCTCTCTCAACTTTGCATCACGTGAGCTAACACCGCTTTATCAATATAATTTTCATTATTTGATTCCCCATAAAGTTGGTATCCAACGTAAAGCAAAAACATATACTTTTGCATGATAGAACTCAATACATTAGCTAGATGGGTTTGAAATTGCAAATGGGTATCAACCATCGAGTAATAAATTAAGTCTAGGCTCTCGTCTAGTCGAAGTTTTCACATATAATGGCTCGGTTGTCGACGTAATGGTCTGTCTGCATTTAACTTGCTGGAGCTAAATTAACATCGAATATTAAGTGAAGCCATAAAGGTGTTCAACGGTGACGTTGCATTCATCGGAATTTAGGTTGTTCTAATAAGTTGAATATTAATGTATTTCGTTTAACTTTTTCCACGAAAGAGGTCTCTGTAGTGCTATACGGCGGTATGAGACGGCGCGTGATTTTCTGAGAGAATGTATATAAACAACGTGGGATACACAAGCGAAACTTTTTTCCGGAAACACATAATCGCTGGGCTCCAGCCCTAACGTCTTCAGTATGCAAATTCAGCGCTGGAACTAAATAAAACGTACTTCTCATCTCATGCCACACTTAGCGCCTGTCAAGACGTGAAAGTTATTCTGTCATGGACCAGTATTGACACTCGTAAAATACATAGTACAAACTGTTACCTAATTTATATAAGATATTAATATACTTTTAGCGAAACTGCTTTAAAGATCAGCGCTCCATTGAGCATCAAAAGAAACGGTTTTGTATGATCAACGGCTGTTACGATGGCCAGCAAATTGAAAAGAAACCTCAAGAAAAGGTTCACTTGAATACCGACTCTCGTATTGATTGCGAACCATTGTGGATTGCTATTGTTATGTGCAAAAAATGTTGAATTCCACTGTGCCCTTCATTATGTGTAGTTTAACAATAGTTTTGACAGATATCATCTTTGTATATAGAAATAATCATGGCTCTTTAGTTGTCGATTTAAATGTACGCATGAGTACGTTTAACTCACATTTTAAAAAGGTAACTCAATGCAATATCTAAGTAAGTACTAGCTAAAATTTAAAAAGGTAACTCAATCCACACTAATATTATAAATGCGAAAGTAACTCTGTCTGTCTGTCTGTTACCTTTTCACGCCTAAACCACCCAACCGATTTTGCTGAAATTTGGTATGTAGATAGTTTGCATTCATGAGAAGGACACAGGCATATTATTTTTTGGAAATTCAACCCCTAAAAGGGTTACAAGGGGTGGCAAAGTTTGTATGAGAAAAATATTTTTATTGCACATTTTTGCTAGGGTAGGTAGGGTAGGTAGGGTAGGTAGGGTAGGTAGGGTAGGTAGGGTAGGTAGGGTAGGTAGGGTAGGTAGGGCAGGTAGGGTAGGTAGGGTAGGTAGGGTAGGTAGGGTAGGTAGGGTAGGTAGGGTAGGTAGGGTAGGTAGGGTAGGTAGGGTAGGTAGGGTAGGTAGGGTAGGTAGGGTAGGTAGGGTAGGTAGGGTAGGTAGGGTAGGTAGGGTAGGTAGGGTAGGTAGGGTAGGTAGGGTAGGTAGGGTAGGTAGGGTAGGTAGGGTAGGTAGGGTAGGTAGGGTAGGTAGGGTAGGTAGGGTAGGTAGGGTAGGTAGGGTAGGTAGGGTAGGTAGGGTAGGTAGGGTAGGTAGGGTAGGTAGGGTAGGTAGGGTAGGTAGGGTAGGTAGGGTAGGTAGGGTAGGTAGGGTAGGTAGGGTAGGTAGGGTAGGTAGGGTAGGTAGGGTAGGTAGGGTAGGTAGGGTAGGTAGGGTAGGTAGGGTAGGTAGGGTAGGTAGGGTAGGTAGGGTAGGTAGGGTAGGTAGGGTAGGTAGGGTAGGAAGGGTAGGTAGGGTAGGTAGGGTAGGTAGGGTAGGTAGGGTAGGTAGGGTAGGTAGGGTAGGTAGGGTAGGTAGGGTAGGTAGGTAGGGTAGGTAGGGTAGGGTAGGTAAGGTAGGTATCATAGTTAAGACAGGACAACGTCTGTCGGGTCAGCTAGTACAATATATAAGTAAGTACTGGCTAAAATTTAAAAGGTAACTCAATACATTATCTAAGTAAGTACTAGCTAAAATTTAAAATGGTAACTCAATACAATATCTAAGTAAGTACTTACTAGCTAAAATTTAAAAAGGTAACTCAATACAATATCTAAGTAAGTACTAGCTAAAGGAGATTGTTCTACGCCCATACATTGTTTGCCCTGGAGCCAACAGCTTAGAAAAAATCATTTTCTATTTGTAAACTGCCCTTAGTAGCCCATAAGAACAAAGTTTCTTGACGGACACTTTAGAGAACAGATTTATTTAAAGAAAAGGAACCGATTTTGAGGTTATTTTTAATAAAATAAAACTTAAGTAATTCCTTCTAAAATCGCTATTTCTGGTTTCTACAAAGCATTAAACTTCAAATACAGTAAAATATTACTATAAATACAGTTGTATTACAAACAGAAACCAAATCAAAAACGCCAAAAGAAATCACCAAATACAATGCAACACAAGACTCGGTGAGACGAACCGACTGACGTAGTGACGTAGAGAATAGAGATGCTCTCTCGAAGATCAATCATTCTATATCGATTATCAATGACCACCTATATAATCTAAGGTTTTAATTTAGTAGACCGAAATGACAGATCAATATGTCAAATGTCAATTAATTTATACCGTTTCAAACATAAAGACGTTGTTGCTATGATTCTACTTCAATTAAATTATTGCTAAAATAAAATATTTTCTTCCCAACGAACAATGTGTAACGTTTTAGTTTGCGACATTTAAAAATAGAGTTTCAGTACTTAAAAAGTAAAAATATGGCTATTGAAGTCGTGAAATGGTTATGAGAACAATTCACTAGAGTTACGTCGTAAATGACATTTCAATCGTTAAATGAGAGATTTTCTGACAAGTGAAAAAACATAGTTCAATACATGGCGTGGGTAAAAAATACTGCTTTGTTTTACTGGCTACTGATAACAAAAATAAGATCCCTAAATAAGAAAGCTTATTTGATGTCAAAAACCTGAGACAGTGACGTATTTTTTACCAACGCCTCTTGAACTAATATTTTCTCACTTGTGAGAAAATCCCTCATTCGACTAGTAAGTACTTTTTGTGAGTTTGTTTTGTTCATTATATTTTCATCATAATCGTGCTAGGCCATATTCATCATAAGTTCCATTAAAATGTTCACGGAACTAATTCCATGAAAAAAAATATGCATAAAAAACTTTTATGTTGCACATTTTAAATGTTTTGGAATTGATAAATATCGAACATCCATTATTTATCACTAGATATTATGGACATCGTCGTACATATCGATATTTATGTAAGATGAGCGAGAGCGACACTGTCAAATCTTTTGTGACATTCACATTGACAATTCCTTGAAAGATGGCGAGTTCAGTTGGTAATAAAATCAATGAGGTCACTTTTAAAAACCTATTAAGAATTAAACAGTGTCCGCTTGAATTTATTATTTTTAAAAAGTATATTAAAATATCATTAAAATTAACGTACACGTCAAATGTTTGTTGGTTATAGGGCGGTCTAGAACAATCTCCTTTAAAAACATAACTCAATACAATATATAAGTAAGTACTGGCTAAAATTTAAAAGGTAACTCAATACATTATCTAAGTAAGTACTAGCTAAATTTTAAAATGGTAACTCAATACAATATCTAAGTAAGTACTTACTAGCTAAAATTTAAAAAGGTAACTCAATACTTTATCTTAGTAAGTACTAGCTAAAATTTAAAAAGGTAACTTAATACAATATCTAAGTAGGTACTAGCTAAAATGCAGAACACTTAAAAAAAACCCTGTGTTGTTTTCAATAAAATGAAAGGTAATGTAACACGACACGTGAATAGAAAAACTGTATGCATACATTCGTACATTTTATTTTTATTGCGGCAAATAAGAGACAGAACCGCAATTAGTTGCCATTTTAAAAAAGTTAGCGTTGCAGTCATTTTAGCACACCCTCGACTTTTGCATTTAAAGCTTACAAATGTAATAAAGGTCCTATTTTACACGAAACTCCTTTGTAGTCGGCCCGACGGCTTCTTACAACTTTTGGACCTGCACTTTTAATTGGTGGCAAACGTGTTCTCTCGTGTGTGATTATTTATAACAGTTCAGTTATGTGCATGATTGTCGACATTAATTGAGACATATAACATTGAACAATTGACAGTCACTCGATAATGCATTCTTTATAGGTCTAAACGAAAGCGTCAAAATATCTATAATTTGCTCAGCACACACACAGTTACGAGCACCAATATGTAAACACTGAGCAACTTTAAAAACTGATTTTCTCCTTCTGCATTTATTGTAATTGTATGTCGTTACGGATATTGTTTTTAAAAACCGATACTAATATGAGATAGGTTCTATTATCACAAAGTTATCGTTATTCCACGAGAAATTCGCTTTTGAATGTTTCTAATTGTATACATATTGGTGCTCGTGACTGTACATCCACATATTTGTGATCTTTCATGGCTATTCGTAATCCAGTGTCCGAAGCCTTGCCGCCGCGGGCAGGTCTCAGCTGGCTACAATTCCACAAGGGTTACCGGCTAGATCCCATTGTAACGGGCTATTCCGCAAAACATTCCGAGTTTGAAGGCCCCGGTAATCTCGCTAATCCGCAGCAAACCGCACGTACACAACTTCTAAATCTGATTTGACCCCTACAATAACTACCTGTATTTGTTCTCAACGACAACATACAGCTGTGTTAAGGGACAGAGCTTCATTGTCATATTAAAGTAGATCGGAATGATGGGAAGATGCATGATTTTTAACCTACTTCAAAAAAGGAGGAGGTTCAATGTTCGTCTGCATGTATTTTTTCTGTGTTTGTTCATCAATATTTTTGTCAATTGTGAATTTTTATATATTTTTTTATTCTTACCAAGGGCCGTGGAGGTCCGATAGGCAGGCGCTCCTTGTAAAATACTGGTATTCGGCTGCATCCGGTTAGGCTGGAAGCCTAGGCTAGGAAAAGGCTAGGCAGATTTTGTGAATTTTTATATGAATTTTATTGGGTATTGTATAAATTAGTTTCAATATTATACGTTAAAATGTTTCGCACAATGTGGATCATACTATAATAACTTTCTGTTATTTACATAGCAGGTAGTGGTATTCGCAATTTGTGTGGAGTACTATAACTAAAAAGTAAAAAATAACCCTTTACAAAAAAAAAAACAATCGACTTTCAGAAAATACACTACTAAGAAAGATTACTAAATTTAGTCTCGGAAGTCGGTGGCAGAAAACAAAAAATACAAAACAACCAAAAGACACAGACTAGTGTTTTTTTGAAAGTCTTTATAAAATATTTTTTTATAGTTTTTGGTTGTATAGTGTATTTAAGATTTGTGTTTAATCCCTACTTGAATAATATTTAAATGAGTTTTTTTTGTAAATTTTCAATTTAATATTTGCCGTAGTAATAAGCTGGGCATAAAAGATGTGATAATAATATTTAAGACTTCTTGTAGCCAAAGCTCGTGACATTAAACCACGTCGGTAGTTAAAGTCATAGTTTGATCTTCTTCTTCGTGTGGTTAGTGACTTACCTGGTGTCAGAGTTTTAATGCTGCCCATGGGCCTCTGTTTGATATCGTCTGGGCATAGTTTGATGAACTACGAGTAATACGAAGTAGCAACGCCTTGGATCGAGGCTACTGAATTTATATTACAGTCTACACAAATAAAACATCACGGCACGTTCTTGAATAAAAAAATGAAAGACACGTGACATCAGCCAACCCGCACTGGGGCCAGCGTGGTATATTACGACTCACTCCCACTCACTGAGAATGGGCCTGTGTCCCAGCATTGGGAACATTATAGGCTGATTATTGTAACACATAAGTACCTAAATTGGTTTAAACATATAAATAAAATTGGAGTGTCAGTTTTTAATATAGAAATAACAGTTTTTTACTACATGTATATGAATATAATACAGTACAGAGGCCAGCACATCAAGTTACCACAATCTGTCAAATTTCTTTGATAATATTTCAACTTTAATGCTAAGACATAAGGTTCATTTTTGATTGAGAAAAATTGACAGTTATGTGCTGGCATAACATATAACAAAATATATTTTTTTTTACAAATTTTGGCTGTATGTCTGTTTGTTCCGGCTAATATCTGAAATGGCTGGACCGCAGCTTTTGCAATAAGGAGTAACTTAGGCTACGTTTATTTTAGAAAAAAATATTTTATTTTAGAAAAATTACTGTTAGGCGGAACGAAGTTCGCCGGGTCAGCTAGTCCTACATAAAAGACGATAGCGGTGGCAATAGAGATAATTTTCAATCGCTGTCTAGCTTAGAGCTTTTAATAATTGCACAATACTGGCTTAGTTATTGTTAAGTGGCGTCTTCGTTAAACAATAGCTTACATTACGATCGACATCACCGCGAAACGGTAATGATTGTAATTATTGTGTTACCTGTCATCGTTTAGAATTAATTACGAGTAGGGTTCCCGCGGAGGGTTAGTACGAATACTTGACAAGGGACCTTAATAACAAACATGAAATTAAATTCTGAACTGTTTTGTTTTAGTTTTGAAGTACTAACTTAACCCTGCAGTTGTATGCGTTTTATTAGAAGCAAATGTTTTGTATGAATTTTAAAATATTAAATTCAATTCATGTTTTGTGACTGAAAATAAACATTTTAGTAAAAAATACCTACGTGATTTATGAAATGTACATATGTCTTCGTATAAGTAATTATGTAGGAGAGCTAATGAAGTTTATCAAGCTGAAGAGTAGGCATAAATGTCTACAAGCTTTCGTATTTAATTCGATTACGTACCCCTTAAGGATATAGGTGGATGAATGAGTGATGAGTACCGAAATATACTAAGCAGAAATGTACCAAATCAAGTAATTATTGTAATCACTTAGCGTAGTACGTAGCTTAACAGATAGTCTTCAAATGAGAAACAGTTTTAAATTACACAAACAAATGTATTTCAGTTAGGAATACTGTCCTATTTCAAAGCTCGATCTTAGTCGCGTACGCGCTTAATCCTGTATAGCAGACGAAAAGCACGAACCTAGAGTACAAACACTAGATACGTGCTATCAGTCTGCTAACGTCGGAATACAAGTTCCGACACATGTGCCGAAGTAATGCCACCTGTACACAATGGCCGATCCTGGCCACACTTCAAACTAGTACTTAGACAGAGCTCTTGTACACGAATTGAGCGATGGCCGCTCAAGTGTGACCTAAGTGGCAGTTGTGTACAGAAGGCATAATATACGTTCAGCGGCTCTGAGTATTATCCTGTTTACCTTATATCTTCGGACGCTGTGGCTGGCTTGTACTGAACACATTTCAGAAATAATGTGTGCAGTGTACCACCAGTCAAGCACGTCTCTCTTTGTGTGTATCTTTTAACGAATCTAAAGTAGGTACGTTTCGCATCAAATACATAGAAAGCATTTCTCCGGTACCACCAACACATGCTCCGCTACTTCAAAGCGAATTGATTACTGCATTATGTAGACATTCAATTCTATGATGGGCTCCAAAATGGTTTATTCAGCAATCAATCTTATTAATCTCACTGAGGGACCAACAGTCGTTAAAGACTCCAAGCACCTCACACGTTATTCGGGACACATAATCTGGGATCCCAAACGGATGATATTCGCTCAATCGCTTTGTCCCAAATGGAGAAGTAAAACCGAAATCAGGGTCGTTAATACGCTCATCTCGAACATTTGTCTAAATACTTACGAGTATCTAACTAATAGCCCCACTGTAGTCCCTCACGCATTTTGACGACCTTCTAAGGTCTGAGCCAGTTTTCACAACACTTATCTTGGATATATTTTTTGGCAAAAAGATAAAAAATGTAATTACTTTATTCACCATTATTCAGGTACTCTACAGATATAATTTGAAAGCTTTTAAAAGCGCAAAGTAAGATTGAACATTTCAGGAATTCATTCGTTACCTACTGTGGGATTTATACCTCTAAGTACATCGCAAGCAGCATTTTGTGTCTACCTACTTGTTTTTCTCGAACACGACCTCCACAGGTTTTGTTATAATGACTGATTTCGTAGAATATTTAAAAAAAACTTAGTTGGCTAGACACGAAGGAATTTTGGAAGGGTTATGTAGAATTGACCACCATCAAGCATCCATGAGACATGCTGGTAAGGGACATTACGTATTTGAAGCTATATTAAATTAGAATCCAAATAAAACGAGAATTGTGTAGTGGCCATTAGTAAACCTAGGGTCTATACTTAGAAGTAACAACAACTGCAACAAGCTTTTAATCTTCGTCTGCTTTCAAACAAAACTTATTTTTCAAATTCATTTTTGTTAGAGTAATTGAAAAGTATTAAGGCTGCCTTGGCTGCAAATTGCAGTTCACTAATATTTTCTTTCTTATATTTTTATCACTCAGAAATTTCAACAAAACATAACTTTCTGGAAAACAAAATCGATGGTAACAAAAATTCTTGATTGCGATAAACTAATTCACATATCACATAAATAACTTTCGTATTAATTACTTATTGAAATATACACACATCGTGCTCCACGATAATATTTACAGTATCTACTACGTGTGCATGTGTGTATGTGTGTCGGTACATAAAACTACAGTGCTGCTTTATTTTCTTGCCGCAAGCATATCTTTTGGCCCAAGAAACTTATTGTGGGTTCATCTTGATCCCTGATTTCCCCCGAGACAGACTGAAATTCACTGCTTAGGGTCAATTGTGGTCAGTGCAGTGGAATACGGGTCAGTAACCTGCGAACTGGACCATAATGATAAGAACAAAATTATTGCGGTATGAAAGAAACTCTAATAGTACGAAAATCATGGCATCTTCAAACCATTTGTCAATTAAGGGCTGCCCTGTTCAAGTGGCACGATGAGATCATGGTTTAAACGTGATTGTGTTTGTTGAACGGTTGAGGTGCGTTCACAGCTCCCCCTCCCCACCACTCGACTCAATTCTCTCTCAGACCGCCTCCTTTTCTCACAAGAAATCTCTCCCGATTCTACATAAGCCGTAAATCCTTAATACAGATTATTCACAAGTAAACGAATAAGTATCTACATGAGCTTAAAGCATGTTGAAGTGACTTATTTAAACAAAACAACTCAAATGAAGTATTTTAAAATTAAAACTTTGTAAAACAAACAGCGAAGTGTATGAATTGTATGTCAGAACAGAGCGGCTGTTTTATAATTTACCTTGGAGCCTTCCGTGGCTGTGGGCCGCTTCTAGGAAAGCTTTCCAATTACCTTCCCAGGTGGATCTTAGCTCGCTATGTTCAGAAAATAACTGGATTAGATGTATGTAATTAAGCATAAAACTGGACAGACTTATGGTGTAGTTAGTAGGTACTGTGAACGTCTGAGCGATCAACACTCAGGGGGCTCAGTGGTAGAGCTTGTGTAATGCGTTGTAGGGATTTCTTAGCCTATAAACACACGAGCAGCGGTTATTCAATTATACTGCTTTGTAACGAATACATCCGTCAAGCAACACGGCTACTGACGAAACATTTTTTTTTAATAAAAACCTATCAAACTATTCTATTCATTTCAAAGATCGAATGCTGTCAGTTATTTACCTGTCAGGTTTCTTTTAGGCTCTATGGTACTGTCCGTGCCAAACAATGATCTATTATTTTACGAAGATGTGTGATAGTACAAGGAAATTGAGGCAACAAGAAACCGGCTGCTGATAATGGTGTTGTATCATAAACGTCTGCTTTGCCGACGATGCCACGGCGCGCGGCCACCCCACCCCACACAATATTACGAAACGACAAGAAAAACTTTTTTCCATTTATGAAGGACATGAACACAAGCCTACATGGAAAACTTATTTCAGTTTGAGATACGTATACCTATCACACTCATATCTACCCTCACGTAATGGCGAGGGGAAATAGAAAACTTTCGCGAATTTGTAAGTAAGATTCCTAGAAGAATTCTGGAATGTAAAAAATAAAATAAAATCCCGATGGAGCTGTCCCGGAATTTCTCGCTAAACCCAAAAGCGGCATGTTCATACATGAATAAGTACAATAAAGCGGAATGCATAAAAAACGTTATTCAAACTCTTATATTATCATGTCCTTTCCTGATCCACAATTTTCCGGTAGAATTGTTTTACAGGCGTCCGCGCTTTGATATCTATCGTAAAACTTCATTACCAAGCAAAACAATCCTCATTATAAATATGCTTATTTTTACTATTTTTACATTTTTGGACAAGAATATGAAACACGTTAAAATGAAGACTCGAATGAGGACTGCAGCGCCTCGCTTCGTTACCAGGCTGGTCGTTTTGCAGAGGACGCAAAAATTTAAGTGTAATGTCGCGACAGCTACAGTTTCGACACTCCGCTTTCGTCTGTATGCGGCTTTGTTCATAGTTTTCATGTTTTAAATATAAAATAACAACGAAGACTGTACAGCAGCTAATTGTTTTAATGACTTCGCTCCAGCCAGCTCCAGCACACGTTACTGCAAGGAACACTCTTATGTTAAAGTTTTAATTATTTGGAACTAAATCTCGTGTACAACAAACATTGTGCGGGGCATACGAACGCTGCAAGTTGCTCTATTCAGTATTAAGTTACTAAAAGATTTTGTAATATGAAAGCACAATATTCACTCGGCGTCTTGTGAGTATTCTGACCCTAGACTGTTCATACAAATGTTATTTTGTCCGCATATCGAACGTTCCCGAAGAAAATATACCTATTTTATATCTATATAAATAAAACGCCGGGAAATAGTATCTCATTTCAATAAGAATTTTGTTGGCTTCTATGACTTGTGAAGTTTTTTTTTTGATAATGTAGCTTTGTTGAAAGTAGGTTTTCCCGTTTTCATGTATGGCTTTGTTTACGCTAAGTGTTTCATGTAAATAAATAATTGTTTTATACTTAGCCTTCGCAAAGATGCCCCACTTATTTTAGGATGAAAATGGCCAAGTTATAGCATAGCTTACATTGAAGATTTATGACCATGGAGTTTTTTGACTTTGCCTTGAGTTCGATTCCCGGGTCGGGTAAAGTGTGATTGGGTTTTTCCAAAAAGACTTTCGCAGTAATAGCCCGGAGTTTGGAAGTTAGCGGTGTGATACGTTCGTGGCACGGTTAGCATTAGAAGTTTATCACTGATAATTCAGAGTGTCATTACTGACCTAAACCGAATAAAACAAAAATGCGACCGATACAATTGATATTTGAAACTACAAAGAATACTTAGAGAAGGCACGATCTCCATATTTATATTTACTTCTGACTATTCATACTGACTAACGCAATGGCGAGGATATATTTTTTTTAAGTCATTGACTGCCATGCAGCAGACACAATAGAAAAACTATTGTTTGTCGGACACACGGTGACCGCGTTGGCGTTCAACGTGTTAATTAAACTTTGTTTCACTCCCTCAAAATATGGAAATATTTCATCAATATTTTTGTGGATAGGAAACCTAATTAATAGTTTCCGTGTGGGTAGTTAGTAAACCACCTAGGAAAATAAATAATAGACATTAATTTATGTACAAATCCTCAGTTTATCATAACGAGTAGGTATTACAAAAAACACGTACCCCATCCGGTATAAAATGTTTGAACCAACGTAGAAACTTCAGGTCTCGAGTTCGAACCCAAGACTCTAATTTTACGGATTCTTATGCGTATTGTATAACTAGCTTCTGCCCGCGACTTCGTACGCGGACCCTGTTGCTTATGCCAGCGACAACGGGGTCGCCATTTATGTTATTTTTTATCATTTTTCCCATTTAAATCTTTTATCACACTGAGCTTTAGTTTTATTTCATTCCAACAACCACCAAAACATACAGTCCATTTGTCATCGTTTTCATTTTGGTAACCGCATTATTATATTCCTCCTCTAGAGACCTAGAAGTCGATGCGTAGATACGCTTGGAACTCAAGCGTAATTCTCTTTCCATGAACGTCTCTGACTCGCGAGACAATACATGACGTTCACGATCAGCGGTCAGTCGCGCATCATATTCTTCACTGGTCTCTAGAGACCTAATGAATACGCTGAGAACGCAGGCGTGCTTCGCGACCCGAAGAGGTTTCCACGGAGCGAGTTGCAGCCTAATGTTCTCGAACAACATCAAGTCTCTCCTGACGCTCTTCGGTAGATTCTTGGGATCTTATGATCCTCAATCTTTTAGCTCTCTTGGAACATTGGGAAAGATTTGACCTCTTTCTAGGCATGGTCATAGTGTTATTGTGAAGATACCTGATCAATAAAAATCTAAATTAAAATGACTGCTCCCCTGCGTTACCGGGTAGGCTACAGTGTCACGAAGATAAATGGAAAAGGAAATTAAACACTCAAACAACATAAGCCCGAAGGCATATTCATACGATAAAATAAAAAAATAAATAGGAGTTTTGGCCAGTAGAGTCAAATTTTCAATGATATACCATCGTCATCGAAAATCAGTCCTAAACTGTTACCGCCTTCACCGCGTGCAGGTACTCCCAGTTTATGTTATTTTATAATTACACAGTAAAATTAGTGATAGCTTTGATTTCCACATCAGATGTTTCTGATCTTCGATTTTTATAAGTCCACAGGAAATGCCCATCATATTGAACAACAAAGACGTCAAAGACGTCATTCCTATATGTGTTATGTTGTAGCTAGGCTCTTGGAGTTCCACAACAGGTGTTCCAGGTCTTCGAATTTTATAAGTCAACAGAGAGTGCTCATCAGATTGAACAACTTGTGCTAAGACGTTAATCCTATATGTGTTATGGTGTAGCTAGGCTCTTGGAGTTCCACAACAGGTGTTCCAGATCTTCAATTTTTATACATCAACAGAGAGTGCTCATCAGGCTGAACAACTTTCGCTAAGACGTCATTCTTATATGTGTTATGGTGTAGCTAGGCTCTTGGAGTTCCACAACAGGTGTTCCAGATCTTCGATTTTTATAAGTCAACAGGAAATGCCCATCAGACCGAACACCTTTTGCTAAGACGTCATTCCTATATAATGTTATAGTGTAGCTAGGCTCTTGGAGTTCCACAACAGGTGTTCCAGATCTTCGATTTTTATAAGTCAACAGGAAATGCCCATCAGACCGAACAACTTTTGCTAAGACGTCATTCCTATATATGTTACAGTGTAGCTGGGCTCTTGGAGTCCCACATCAGGTGTTCCAGATCTTCAAATTTATTCTCTCAGCAGAAAATGCTAATCACGTGGAACAATTTTTGCTAAGGTATCATTTTTGTATCTCTTATAGTTTAGCTGGTCTGTTGCGGTTCTGCATCAGGTGTTCAAGTTTCCAAGATAAATTATAGCCTATATGTTGCCCAGACTTAATACCTATACAACAAAAAAAAAATCATTCCAATCCTTCCAGTAGTTCCGAAGATTAGCGTGTACAAACAAACAGACAAACAGACAAATTATTTTTTTTGGATTCATGCTCTTTTACTGTTTCTAAACCCCCCTCAATTATTATTTTTTTAATATATTCAATGTACAGACACAGTTTTTTTACTGTTTTATTATATGTATATAGATATATAGATTATCACTTCCTTAATAATCGGTGAAGGAAAACATCGTGAGGAAAACAGCATTCTGAGAGATACATATTTTTTGCAAGCGTGTGAAGCTAAGTCAGAGGCCCATGGGCAGCAAAAACCTCTGACAGCAGGTTAGTCACTAACCACACAAAAAGAAGAACCGTGACTGTTTATAGCACAATTTAGGTATACTTACTTAGGTATAGCAACATAACCGAAGCTTGCCGGAACAGCGGGATTATCCGAAAGGGTTACTGCTACCCCGGCACCTAAAGGGCTAAGGAAAGAACATGGATGGCTTTTAGTCAGTAAGAGACACTCCCTTCCGCTCTACCCACAGCGGGAGGAGCCATTTGATATTTAACAATCTCAAAAAAAAAACAAGATAGATTTATTTATCCTTCCACTGGAACGCCATACAGCAATTACACCAATGGAATAAAAATTACTTCACTTCTTAAAAATACTAAATAGTTATCAAGCGAGTTGAAATTATGGTAGCAACATGTCTAATCTTCGTTATCTATACGTAAATTTACATGAAACTACGGAAGCAGAGCCAATTTACATTTGAACACTTCACGAACCCGGGGACAGACCCTGTCAATACAAATCTGACTTTCTATTGACTTTATCTTGAGTCCGATTAACTTCGGATTTTCTCTTTCAAATATTTCAAGTATAAGAAAACACAAACAGCTTCTTAAAAGGTTTAAATCCGCTTCCAAAGTTCTTATGTATCATGAATTTATATGGATTTTAACCCTATTAGTTTCGTGAAAACAAACCTATGTTTTTAGACGTTTCACAGATTAGAGATTTTTAGGAACAAAAAATCGTCCCGCCAGGGTCTTATCTCCCTAAAAAATCGTTTTCAGGCTCCTTCACATCTGTCAGCAGCGACTGTAGCGAGGCCCGGCCAACCAGAAGGGACTTTCCTAAGTTATTAGCGCCCTTTGAATGAAGTATCTAAATATTTCAAGACACGATGTGTACATAACTTTCTACTAATTCGGAGACGCGAACATTTAGAACGTATATCATCATTATGATTTCATGTTAGGTGATTACATTGTAACAAATTAGCAGCGACTTTCCACTAAGACTCATCGACTTAACGAACGTTTCAGGAATTCATTAGTTACATATAAATTTAGCTTAGCGAGATGGATCCACTTTAATGTTCCCAGCCCTTTAATGTTAATGTAATTGTGGTATACGTACGTATGCTTGTACCGTATTCGTATGCTTCATATATGCATTATGCAGGCTTCCGGAGCTCGGACTCTCTGATGGCATTACTGTACTTCACATGGTATACGCGGCAAATGTTCTGCGGGAAATGAAATTGTAGTTAGACGCTAACCTACGATCCGCACGAGAGATGAAGGATTTCTTTTTGCGTCACCCCTTAACATCTATTTAATTAAAACGTGAGATAAATGTACCTAAAAATACACTTAGAAAATATACTCGAAAGAATTGAGGCACCGTGTAGGTACCTCATATATTACAGGTTTTCGGTGGTTCTTAGTGGATTTGCCATTATGTAAATGTGAGTATATTTTTCAACTGGTATACAGTATTGTTATTTTTAGAAAGATTGAGTTTTTGTTATTTATTCGTTAATTTTATTTTAGAAGCAGTGTTTATTTTCTGACAAATAGCCTAGTCAACAAGCCCAAAAACGTGTTAATAAAAAATAAAGCTTCTAAAATATGAGTGATGGCTCATTCGATTCTGAATGACGTCTAGATAAATGTATCGGAAGTACCTATTTATTAGCACATAAAAAATCGCAATCTCATCACGGCTGGTCGCAGCCCTTGTTTCGGCGTAGAATTAAAATGATAAACAATAGCGATAGACTTTCGGGAGTAAGAACATTTTTATTAGAAATTTCCCTCCCCTTTATGGATCTTTTTTCAAAATTCCACTAAATATGAATAGTTTTTGAGTCGCTATTGTTCGCGGTCAACGGTGAGCCGCGAACAATAGTTTTTCTATTGTGTCTGCTGCGTGGCAGTCAATGACTTAAGAAAAAATAAATGTTATCTGGTGCGTGGGGTGTCGGGCGGGAACAACAGTATCCTGTTTCAAATTTCGAGCAGTTCGAGTTTTTTACTAACAATTGAGTCATGGTTTCTTGAAATAAATTAAATTGAATTGAATAATAATAATAATGGGGCATAATTTCCAATCATTAATTAAACAGAGGCCCTCCGAGCCAGCTGTTGGGCAGTAGCGACAGAGCTCTCACCTCATTCAGTCCATGTACGAGACGCATGGACAGCGTAGCCTTAGTGGTACCGTTGGCACTCTTAGTCTACGGAACCCTATCGCCCAGAGGACACAGTGGAGCACACGGTGCAAACCTGCCCCGCTTGGGTGGAGTACCGCCGTGTCCTCGTAGAGGCGATCGGCGGCTGCGAACTCTCGCGCCCGGTCCTGTTGCAAGCCATGGTCCGAAGCGAGGGGGAGTGGGAGGCAGTCACCTCCTTCTGCGAAGCAATCATGCTCGCGAAGGAGGTGGCGGGATGGGAGAGAGAAAGGTCCTCCAGTTCCAGCTGCCGCGGGAGACGCCCCGGGCGTCGGGAGCCACGTGACGACTCGCGGCCACCGTAGGCGCGGGCCTGCGGACGGTGAGTAATGGGTTACTCACCGTTCGTTCAGGACCAGGCCCGTGCCGGACGGCGCGTATATGTTCCACGCGCGCCTCAAAGAGATGTCAGCATATGAAGGGGCCCCTCAGGGCCAAACCTGGTAAGTGGGATTGTCCGAAAGGGTTACCGCTACCCCGGAACATAAAGGGCTAAAGAAGGAACATGGATGGGTTTTAGTCAGTAAGAGTCTGACACTCCCTTCCGCTCCACCCAGAGTGGGAGAAGTCCTTGGATAACTTCCCAGCCTTAAAAAAGAAGTCTACGGAACCCTAAACAAAACAATCAATAAACACGTATGTACTAAGTTTGAACTTCCTTGTAACAACTTTTAGTCGTGTTTGTGAACATTTAAAGTTCGCGATATTTTTCCTTAAACTTTTAACTACGTGTTTAACAGTCTCATTTCACGTTCTAAGAAATATTTCGTTCGTATACAACGTGGTGCGTCAATGGTGACATTAATTTAACACACATGCACGCTTTCACATTTTCGTTTCATAAAGATATTATTTTCCATTAAACGTATTATTTACGGATTTATTTATAATGTTAGAAAATAGCCTCTTGGATCAACCTGTACCTAAGGAACTGTCGCGCAGCGGTTATTTGCCAGGGTCACCGATCATAATATTCGCATCGATAAAATTAAAACGAATATGCAATACTATTAGGATGAAACAACTGCAAACAGTAGGACAATTGATTTTATTATTTAGTTTGTTCGTTTTTATTTTAATTTGCTATTGTTTTATCCTATCAACATTTTTATGACTAATGGGTACTCGTGTGTTAAATGAATACCACCATTGTAGCGCCACATTGTATACTTTGGAAGGTAAGGCTAAGGCTTACTTAGGTTTACTTAAGTTAATAAGGTAGCAAACTTGAAGAAATTGCTATAAGTGTTCATTTTATTTTTATCAAGTTTAGTCAAAGTACGTACGTACCTACATGATAGCTAGTTCATTTTTCCAGAAACTGTACCATACCATGTGAGAATATTAGTTTTAGATCGTTTATTTTCCTTTACCACTTGATGAATGTGCGTTTGTGTCGGTCGGTAGGTAGATCTAACGCTTCTCGTATCGACATCAGTTTCCAGCAACCAGAATTTCACAATTTATGTGAAAAAGTTACATTCCTCAAGTTATTACATCAATATTTTATTACCAACCTTAAGTTAATTTTGTGGTCCTTTTTGTGGTAATAATTTTCACTTCTAAACCTTTTATTATTCAATTATTTGTACAATACCTGCGTTACGGTTACAAACCAAACTTATAATGAGGAAAGTTTTGTTTGTTAGGGATACACATAAAAAACTTTTGGCTACACTCTACTGAATAGCCTATGACCGTGTGAATATTGTTCATAGAATACCATTGGTATCAAACGAGTCAAGCCATCTGCCCAGCCTTTTCCCAACTATGCTGGGGTCGGCTTTCAGCCTAACAGGATGCAGCTGAATGCCAGTATATTTCATGAAGCGACGGCCTATCTGACCTCCACAACCAGTAACTGGGCAATACGATACCCCTTGGTAAGACTGGCTGTCAGATTTTTGGGCTTCTGACTACCATGCTTTCTGAGTCACGGAGGTGTCTCGATATGTAAACATGGTCATCCATCCACGGACCAACCCCGGTGGTTGCGCCGATGTAAGCTAGCAATCAGTTTCATGCAATAGGTACATTTTGTGCATGCATGTATATGTAAGTTGGTTTTAAATCGATTTCCTAATTTTATTATTTTAGACGCAGTTTTCTTAATTTATTATCTCAAAATCAAAACAAAATAATCAAAACACTTTAAAACAATATTTAATTTTAATAAATCAGCAAAATGAACCACAATATCATAGAATTACAAAGATACCTATAAAAAATTTACCGGACTGACATCTGTCAAGTGTTTCAAGGAACGATGAATTAATATAAAAATGTTGACTCGCACAGCTAAGAGACGCGCACGTCTACCACCTCCGGACTCTTCGCTCAGCTCCGCCTCGTCGCCGTCGGTACCCAGCCCCACCGTGACCGCTGTAACAACATCGACTGCGGCAGTTGCGTCGAGCTCGAGTGACGAGACGGCCACCGAAGAGCTTGGGACTTAGGGGCCAACCGGCCCCGAGTCGGGTCCCCGCTACCGGTGGCTGTGTGCATATGTGCATGAGCGCATACTACGGGGCTACAGAGAGGGGAACTAACCTCACTGTGTACCGTAGACAGTCCCCCAAAAACGCCCACCCTTCACCAGTTCCTAGTGTTTTATTGCTGACCTACTGAATGGCCCTAAATAATTTTAACTAAAAATATGTATAACAAAATATAATATACCCACCTGAGAAATTGCCGCTTAAACAGTAAATGTCAATAAATCAGTCTAGCCTTTTCCCAACTACGTTAAGGTCGGGTTCCAATCTAACCGGATGCAGCTAAATGCCAGTATTTTACATGGAGCGACTGCCTATCTGACCCCCACAACCCAGTCTGTAACTGGGTATTATTAACTTGTTTTACCATGCACGTCTTCACGGGCTTTGTTTTTTTTTGAGGGTGGGAAATCATCAAATGACTCCCCCTATGTGTGGAGCAGCAGAGTGTCAGACTCTTACTAACTAAAACCGTAACTTTTACCTTACTAACTAACGTAATACGAGCAATAATAATAAAATATAATATCGTAATATTAATTATGAGCTATTTAGTGTATTTATTTGACATTTATTATTGCACTCAGTGTCATTTTAATTTTAAATAATTGTATTGTATGTTTGTTCATTTAATTTTTCTATCTCCGACCCGATGAATAATCAATGTTATGTACGCCGTTATTGTCACAAGCATCAGAGCGAAAAATTGTAAATGTTTTATTAATTGAATGTATGTGATGTGGCAGTACTTTGTTAATAAATAAATACGAAAAAATGACCTCGAAAAAGTGCTTGCCATTTTTGTAGCTCACCTGTACTCGGACATACGTAGAAAACATTGTTTTATGCAAAAATAAACAATTCAACAATGAAATTTAATACTCTACATGAAACAAGCTTCGTATTTCCATGCATATTTTGCACTTAATTGGTGAAATTAAGCTCAATTTGTTTGGATATTATTGGAATCTTGATCAGGAATGCGACATGGGCGATATCTAGGTATGTTTTGTGCCGACTTAATTGGGTACCACCGGAGCATGTAGTGAAATCAGTGTAGGCAGATGGGGTGGGAATGCTCTTTTTGGACGGAAGTTCGTGGTTTGGCATGAGAATTTGCAGGAGTATTCAAGGGAGCCTGTATTTAGGAGTGGATGGACCAATTCTTTGTTTTACTTCGTCGAAACTTTTGTTTGTCTGTATGGGAAAACAGTTACGTTTTAAAGAAGAAATGAAAAATATACAAACTAGCATTTTTTGGAATGCTGTCATAAAATTTTACACGGGCAATCACAAATTAGCAAATAAGGTTAATTTAGAAACGAAGATTGTGTGATATGTAAGTAAAACTGTAATAAATAACTTTAAAATTTCATTATTTAGGTCCTTCATAATCACTCGAGGAATACGACAATAGCTGAATTACAAGTAGATATGTCGAATTGAAAACTGCAGTAAGTATACAGAAAGTATACTGCAGTAAGTATACTGCAGTTTTCAATTCGATCTACAGGAAAGAACAACTTCCGTGCAGACACGGTCTCGCCATTATAGGAAGTTGTTACGTGGTATACTTTTAATTAGTCATTTCTGTTTCAGAAAGTGCTTAAATCCTTTTGTCTTTTGACTAAGCATTTGGATGCTGCCAGGCGTCAGCTCCGCTGGCCTTCATAAAGTTTGCACCGCGCTTGCCAGCTGTCGTCGGCACCTTTGTTTTTACTATCCACTCACACACGGCCTACGTCTGACGGACGCTTGCACACTTTTTTATTTGTCTCCGAATATTTCCATTGGATGGAAATGTTTTTGTGCACACCCCGTATGAATGTTACTTTCAGCATCTCGTAGTTCTTTTTTGGAGTCGCGTAGTGGACTTCGGTTATATCGCAATATCGGAATTAAAAGACGTGTTCTTGGTATACATATATTCCATCTAACTAAGATACATAGTATTATTTTTTTTTTTTTTTTATTTTTTATTTTTTTTAATTTAGATTTCTGTCGTGCGATCGGTCTATTGACCATGAGCAGATATTTTATAAGAACAGTGTATTTTGTTAGGCACACACAACCAGTGTTGAGCCACCTTCATCTTTGATTTCTTGGTGTCTCGGTTAAGGATGTATAGACATTAGTCCCAGATGTGCTGTCGTTTCAGCCGACGCTGAGGCAATGGATCATTCAAGATCTTTGCAAGCCTGTTTTCATGGGTCGAAATTCTTTGCTTGTAGGACTTGATCATGTGTTCAGCTTCCTCTTTAACCGTAGGCATTTCCAGGTACTCATGCAATTCAGTGCTTTTAGTGAACCATGGGGCACTAGTGATTGTTTTGAAGACATTGTTCTGGAATCTTTGTAGGATTTCTATGTTACTGTTTTTAGCAGAGCCCCAGAGCTGAATCCCGTAGGTCCACACTGGTTTGAGGATAACCTTGTATATCATCAGTTTGTTGGTTAGTGATAGTTTTGATTTTCTGTCCAGTAACCATTGGAGTGATCGTAATCTGTGGTTTAGTTCATCCCGTTTCTTCTGGATATGGTATTTCCATGTTTGTCGGCGGTCAAGGTGAAACCCAAGGTATTTCACAACCGTGTTATGAGGCAGTGTATCTTCGCCTAATTTGACTGGGGGACAATCTCCTTTTCTTAATGCAAACGTGATATGATTTGATTTTGTGGCACTGGCTTTTATGCGCCATATACACATCCATTTGTAAATTTTATCTAGGTGGATTTGCAGAGCTTTTCATGCATCTTCAGGTTTGTTGTTTGACGAGAGGACTGCAGTGTCATCAGCAAATGTAGCTGTCATCACATTTTCTGATTGCGGTACATCAGCAGTGAAAATGAGGTACAAGATTGGCCCGAGTACTGATCCTTGTGGAACTCCTGCGCTGATATTATGCAGTGGTGAGGTGGCGTCATTTACTTTGACAAAGAACATTCGGTCTTCCAGGTAGGATTTTAGTATTGTGTAGATGTTGTGAGGAAGTTGTTTCTTTAATTTATACAGCAGGCATTGGTGCCACACCTTATCGAAGGCTTGTTGTATGTCTAGAAAAGCCCCAGCGCAATATTCCTTGTTTTCTAAGGTATTCCGTATCTTATCGCTAACACGATGTACCTGTTCTATAGTCGAGTGTCTACCTCTAAATCCAAATTGGTGGTCAGGAATGATGTTGTCTTCTGAGATTATTTCATCCAATCGTGTTTTCAGCAATTTCTCGAAAACTTTAGAAATGGTAGGGAGAAGGCTAATAGGCCGATATGATGATGTCATATGTGGAGATTTTCCTGGTTTTGGAATCATAGTGACCTGAGATACTTTCCATGCTGTGGGGTAGGCTGAAGTTCTTAATATGCCGTTGAACAGTTGGGTCAGGAACACTAAGGCCTTTCTTGGTAGTTGCTGAAGGACTTCAGAGGTTATGAGGTCGAATCCGGGAGCTTTCTTTGATTTCAGAGCGCTGATAGTCTGTCGTTCTTCAGTTGGTGTGCAGCATCTCAAGGGAAGACTTAGTTGTAGGTCACTGTCTAGGTATGACTCGATTTCCCGATTTAAGGTAGAATCTATCTCACTTACATTTGGTGTAAAAACTGATTTAAGAAATGTTCCAAAAGCTACGGCTCTTTCTTCGTCAGTTCTAGCCCAGCTACCGTTTGCCAGTGTTAAGGGGTGTTGTTGCAAGTTAGGTTTTTGACCAGATTTGACAGTTTTCCATAGAGAGTATTCGTTATTGTGATTTGGAGATAGTTGCTCTAAATGTTGTTGGATAGTATCGTTTTCAATGTCTTGTAAATATTTTTTTAATTCGGAGGCAGCTTTATTAAACACTGTTTTATCTTTAGATTGTCGAGTGTAATGCCACACTCTTCTTAAGCGTCTTTTTTCCAGAACCATTTTCTTTACATTCAAAGGTAGGTTGCGACATGTATCATTTTTAGGTGGGAGGCTCGAAGGTGTACTTAACCATGCTGCCTTTTGTATCAAGTTGGTGATGTATGTTGTGGCGGCATTTATGTCTTCTTCTGTTTTTAGTTTTACTTTTAGGTTTATATTGTCATCTAAGTATTTTCTGAAGAATATCCAATCTGTCCATCTATTGCAGAGGTAGTTATTGTTTAGTTTTTCAATAACTGTTGTGCTGACTGTGGCAATAACCGGTGTATGATCTGATGATCCATCCAGACAACTCTCTATTTTGAGAAAGTTTGTGTTTAGACCCCTGTATACAAAAAAATCTAGTAGATCAGGTAGTTTTTTTGAGTCTGTTGGCCAATATGTTGGTTGACATGTGGTAAGTACTTTAAGTTTGTTTTTATCAATACTTTCTTTTAACTCTCTCCCACGTGTTACTGTGAGCCTAGAGCCCCATTGGATATTTTTGGCATTCCAGTCTCCGCCAATGATCATTCTGCTACTTAGAGATTCAAACATGTGGTCAAAGTGTTCTCTTTTTATTTTATATTTTGGTGGGCAGTATATTGATGTTAGTGTTAAAGGACCTTGCTTATCTTGCACCGTTATTGAGGTTGCTTGTATATGAGGTGTTCTGTATGGGCTTAGTAGTTGATGTTTGATGTTATTCCTTATTAATATAGAAGTTCCCGCGTGAGCAGTTCCGTCGGGATGGTATGTGGAGTATGTAGAATATCCCATTATGTTAAAGGACTTATTTTCCGTCATATGTGACTCTGATATTAGCAGTACGTCAACATGTTGGCATTTTAGGAAAGTATTTACTTCGGTTTTGTTGTTTAGCAAACCGTTTATATTCCATGTTGCTATTCTTAAGGACGCCATTATGGATGTAATTTATTAATGACAGTAGTCAATAGGCTCATAAGTGTGCCCATGTTTTGTATGAGAAGGTCCAGCTTTTCAGCTTGTTTTATAAGTAGTTTCTCAAGTGAGTTTGATGCCGTGCCAGCTGTTACTTGTGCATAGGTTTGTTCTGCAGATACTGGTGTACTGGGTTGTGCTTCGATGGTTTTATTTACGTTTTCTTTGTTATATTTTTGAATATTTTCCTTTCTGGTTATGTTATTATTTTTTCTTTGCTGTTTCCTCTCTTGTATTTCGAGAAAAACTTTACACCCTTTGTAGTTTGCGGGATGTTCCTCGTGACACAAGGCACACACACATGGTATGGTTCTATCTTTCTTTGAACAATCAATAGTATTATGGTTCCCTGCGCATTTGACGCATCTGAATGGTCTCATGCAGTTGTTGCGCGTATGACCATACTGTTGACATCGTTTGCATTGGACTATGGTATTCTTCCGTTTGGGGTCTTCTATAGTAATAGAGGTATTGTATATGTAGCGAAGACTTTTTATTGCTGCGTTATTCGGGCTTGGCTCGAGGTTAACGAACCAGGTGAAAAGAGGCTTTTTAGATGGACCATGCTTCGCGTTAATGATTTCACCTTTGATTTTGTTACCAGTATTCTCTATAGCTTCTGTGATAGCTTCGATTGGTGTAGACGGATGCAGGTTCTTGATGACAATCCTGTATGGTCGTTCATCTTTACGTGTGAATCTATGTCCAATTAATTTTTGTTCTCTGATTACTTGCATAAGTTTCTAATAGGCATTAATGCTATTGCAACTTACTCGCAGCTGGGTACGGTTTGCGATTTTGTACGAGTAATCTGTTTTTTGCAGAACTCCATCGATCAGCTCAGTTAATTTTGCAATATTTTGGACAGCATATAGGACAATAGGTGGAGGTTTTCGTATTCCTGCCATTTCTTGGTTGAGAGGATTTTGTTCTAGCTGTTCCGGTTTTAGCAGAGAGAAGCTATTTTGAAGTGGTATTTCTTCAGGCTCAGAAGATGGTGACATATTGACCCTTCTTCGTTTATTAGTTCCTGGGGTTTTGTGTTTGGGAGAGACTATCTGCCATTCTTTGTTTGTGGTTTCATTAGGCTCCTTATTTGATGTGAGTTGGTTGGGTTCTAAGCTCCCGATTGGTCGATCTCCCAACGATGGATGTCTTGTCCTTGTGAACAGACTAGGATGAAATACTTGCTGAACAAATTTTTTTGGTGAAGTTTTATTCATATTGCAATCAGCATTTATATTTAATTGACTTGGGGCCTGATTCCCCACTCCGGTCAAGTTTCTACCATTTTCGTTGCTCATGGTAGAAAATTATTTTTGTGTTGTGGCAACACTATTCCAAACGTCTAGTGACATTCTGTCTGACGTTTGACATTGACAGTTTTTGGAAGCGATAGGTGTAATTTTTATAAAAAAGATGAGGGTGGGTGAAAAAACTTATCAAAGATTTGATGTCACTATCGTATTTTGTTCACTGTTTTATGTTTAAATCACTGAACACTTCACGCTACGAACACTTCTACACAGTTGTTACTTCATAAAGTTTACTTTAGAAACACATAATCACAAAATCTTGCGAAATAACTCACTAAAATACTTTAAATCTCCAACAGCGTATGTACGCGTGTTGACAATTATGAGATACTCAATACACTACTACACACACATAGTATATAGATATATAAGATATATAGTATATTCCAGCTAACTAAGATACGCAGTAAAATCCCCTTTAAAATTGATTTTTCATACAAACTTTCATCTCCAATTTTACCCCCGTAGGGGTAGAATTTAGGGCACGCCACGATAGTGGCGGTAAGGCCCCTCTTTGAGGAGTGGCTAGAGAGGCATCACGGCGCCCTCACCTACCGCCTGACGCAGGTCCGCACCGGACATGGATGTTTCGGGAGGTTCCTGCACATCATCAGGCGGGAGGAAACGCTCGGGTGTCACCACTGCGAGGATCGCCCAGAGGACACGGTAGAGCACACGGTGCAAACCTGCCCAGCATGGGCAGAGCACCGCCGTGTCCTCGTAGAGGCGATCGGCGGCGGCGACCTCTCGCGCCCGGGGCGAGAGGGAGTGGGAGGCAGTCACCTCCTTCTGCGAAAAAGTTATGCTCGCGAAGGAGGTGGCGGGATGGGAGAGAAAAAGGTCCTCCCGTCCCAGCCACCGCAGGAGACGCCCCGGGCGTCGGGAGCCACGTGACGACTCCCGGCCACCGTAGGCGCGGGCCTGCGGACGGTGAGTAATGGGTGACTCACCGTCCGATCAGCACCAGACCCGTGCCGTACGGCGCGTATATGTTCCACGCGCGCCTCAAAGAGATGTCAGCATATGAAGGGGCCCCTCAGGGCCAAGCCTGCCGGGTAAGCGGGATTGTCCGAAAGGGTTACCGCTACCCCGGAACATAAAGGGCTACGGAAGGAACATGGATGGGTTTTAGTCAGTAAGAGTCTGACACTCCCTTCCGCTCCACCCAGAGCGGGAGCAGTCATTGGATGATTTCCCAGCCTTAAAAAAAAAAAAAAAAGGGGTAGAATTTCCAAAACAAAAATATTTAGTGGATGCCTACAATTATCCTACATTATATAAAGTATCAATGTGCATAATTGCAAGTCTCTAGGTGTAGTGGTTTGGGCTGTGCGTTGATATGTACCAAGTTAGTCAGTCAGTTTACCATTGTATACATATGGAAGTGATTGCTGTGATCCACCTTGAAGCATTATCAAGTAAACATTGTTAAAAAACATTCGCCCAATGTTGCGAACAGGTCCTCGACCCGCAGTAGCGGACGTCTTTCAACGTCGTATGGGCGACTTGAATGTACCCAATCCTTCAGGTTATCCTTGAGTGTTTTCTTCAACACATTCATACTGCAAACTTTTTTTTTGAGGGTTGGAAATCATCAAATGACTCCTCCCGCTTTGGGTGGAGCGGAAGCGAGTGTCAGACTCTTACTGACTAAAATTTGCCTTCCTTAGCCCTTTCGGACAATCCCGCTTTCCCGGCAGGCTTCGGCCATATCGCATACTTAATGGCTGGTGGCTATTTAGTGCTTGGAAACTTGATAATTTTAACTGTACGATCTAGGTGCGCCCCATTAACGAAGGCCCCCAATTAGTGATAACGTATAGTTTTAATACCAGTATAATATATCCGAGTTTTATTATTTATCGGTTGCTTAAAAAGCAATTTTTCCGGTATCTTACTTCCAGTATCTACTTCGAACTTTAAAAATATACCTTCGACCTTCAACCTTATTGATTAGGAATCGTCATCCTCACACTCATTAAAACCATTACTGTGACTCCTGAGACCCATATAAGAGAAATAACAATAATTATGACTATCGGAGTCGGTAACAGAATTGTCAAGATAAAGACTGACCTTTGTTTGTCTTCTTGTTCATGTTCTCCTTCTCATTATGAGTGCACACAGACTGTAAGTGTCCTTTTCCATCTCACTTATCCCATAAATAATGCTTATAATGACACCTGCCCTCCACGTGGCTGGCCTTGCCGCACGGCGCGCACGGGCGCCGAAGTTGATGCGCGGGAGTGGCGCAGGCGTGCGCCCCCAACGCGATGCAGGCCGCTCGCGATCCTAATGATTTTTCACCAGGTCAACAAGCACATCGAAAGTCTTATCCTCCAGCTGACCTGGTGAACACATCTCCGCTCATTAAGTCGTATCACTCCGTACCGACCAACTTTACTAGCGTTACCACGTGTAAGTTTTCTTCGATGTCGTTCAAAATTATGAACTGTTTTATTCTACGGACATAAGTGTCCCAATTTTGGGTTCCGATTTGGAACCCAGTCACACACGTAAAAAAGATATGCTTAATAACTTCCCCGTCGCCAATGAAATTCAATGAAACAATTCGTCACAATGAAACACCGAGATTCAAAACAGACTGATGTTTTAATAAAGATTATCGACATACCCTCACAACTTGAATTTATTTTTTATGTGATACAATAAAACCATACGTAACAATATTGAATAAAATGCTGAATACTTATCAAGTTTCACTAAAGTTGAATGGGTTTTGAGTGAACAACGTAGAATAAAAGCCAATATCTATACGTATAGTTTACAACTCGGCCACTAAGGGGCCAGGATTGAAAACTTCCCGATATTGAAATCAGATAAAGTTATTTTTATTGTCGCTCTATGGCTTCGTCGGGAATATATTGTTTTGTTGGCTAAAAACTTATAACATTTCGGCAAAATGTTACGTACATGTCTTTTAGTTTCGCAAACTACTTCTGCGCTTGTTTGGTTACAGTTCTGTTTGTATTTCCGTTTTTGTATAATTTTTATCAAGATTATTATGTTATGTTAACAAACTTCAATTGAACAAATACAACATGGACATTTTAATGCGGCTACCCCGTTAAACTGTCAAGAATTTACAACACTCTCGACATAAGAGAGTAAGCTTTATTTGCATGATGCATGTTTAAAATCCCGACACTGAAAATCCTTCTAATATTATAAATGTGAAAGCAACTCTGTCTGTTACCTTTTCACGCCTTAACGGCTGAACGGATTTGGATGAAAGGGATAGATCATGACCAGGGCATATGATACTTTTTATTCTGTTAATACGTTCCCGCGAGATAACTTTGCGATATCTACGCGGGCATGAGCAAGTGCTGTAATAAATTAAAAGCTTTACAGACAATCGGTGTTTAAGCGGCACTTTTAATATTCCTAATTAAAAGTTTTAGACGCATTGTTCTTGCTACTGCAAGTTGCACACAAGACCTTGTACGGAGCGTAGAACTAAATCTCAATTTGAAGAAAGTTTACTTGCCAGTACTCGAGATACTGGTGTGTTCTGCTTAATACGTTAGTTCCTGGATATCGCCGAAACTCGGCGGTTGCCAAATGCAACAAACACTTTGTCAATGTACAGATCTACTGTTGAAGACTTACCAATACTTAGTTGCGGATTGTTTCCATCGACTTCTACTTATTTTTATACGACTTGAACGTTACTTGTTTGATACTTTAAGAATCCGCAATTCCTGCGATTCTATTAATTCTCGCTTTTGTTAAGTGTTGATTCGAACTTAGGGTCTCGTTGGTCCTGTGATCACAAGTGCTACTGCTGAGCATGAGGTCCAGGGTTCTATTCGTAGGTCGAACAAAGTGTTATTGGGTTTTTTAATTAGAAGTTGTCAGTAGCAGCCCGGTGTCTGGATTTGTATTCGGTTGATGGTTGATGGCAATGCACTTGCCCCCTATTGCATGGGACTTAAAATAACTGGTTAAATGTGACTGTACCTAATACGGGTATATCTCTGCCTAACACTTTGGGGAAGCAACACGCGTATGTATGTCAAACAGGCTGATAGCAAGATATGTGAAGTGTTCTTTATAAAATAGGTACGAATGTTATGGTCGTCAATACAAGTGTAACTGTGTCAATAACTTAGTCAAAGCCTGTCTATACGTAGTGGGTAATGAAAAACAACGTTTTTCAACACTTATCAGTATATTGAAAAATATATTGTGTCGTCCGATACGCTTATTTATTAAAAATGCATGTTCATGTTAACCAGTTCGCTCCTCGTTGATCGTGAGTTTACTTTGTGTCTGCGCTTGGCCGACCGAATAACAATAAAAAACTTTTTTACAAAAAATAAAACCGACTTCCAAAAAAAACACTACAAAGTGAAAAATAATTTTGATTTTCATTTTTTGCCACCGACTTCCGAAATCAAAATTATTTTTCACTTTGTAGTGTTTTTTTTGGAAGTCGGTTTTATTTTTTGTACAAAAGTTTTTATTTTTTTCACTTTTTAGTTGTGGTACCTACACAACCCCCCCCCCCATAATTTTAATACAACTACCTGGTATGTAAATTACAGTATTAGAACATCGTCAACATATATCAAGTAGGATTTTTTTTAGATTTTTGTTGATTTTCAAAAACCGCTTATCCGATTTCGATAAAATTTTTGTGGGACCATTTGGGAAGTATACCCTTTCCAACAAAAAAAGAATTTTTCAAATCGGTTGGCAAGCAAACATAAAAAAAATATATATATATATATGCAGTCGAATTGAGAACCTCCTCCTTTTTTAGAAGTCGGTTAAAAATGAGCTGGATTTCATTAACGCTTCAAAGTCAAAGTGGTTACAGACGAGAACTCACGGCTGATTTAACGAACGCAGTTCCGTGAAAAGCCCCATGTATTCTACAAGTGGAAACATGTTTTTATGAACTGAATTACTTAGGTAATGTTACTTGTTTCTAAGGCGGTCGAATCATTTCCGCCTCAATTGTGACTCGCAAATAACATCTTACCTAGTTCGTTGAGAAACTCATGCTCACCGCACAGAAGTTCTAAGAAATCCTCTTTACGTAACGGCGGCGCCTACATGAGCCTTTTGTTGTCGTCCTCCTACAATGTTTGTTATTATCATTCTGTTTGAGAAAAGTAAATGAAACAATGTTCGAGCAGCCGCGTTACGCGATGTCGGTTTAAGGCAATTTGATAATAAATATAGAAAACCGAGAACATACCTACATACCTTTTTACGGTCCTAAACATACCCTGAGTACCAACAGATGTGGAGAATGACGCCTCCGTTTGAAATATCTCAGGACAAGGAGATTATAAATCTGTTCCGGATATCTAGTTGGTAATAATATGTCACACACACATTTGTTAGTGGGCGAGCTCCTGGCGAAGCACTTTGCTAGTGTCGTCATTGAAATGTGTTAGGTCGGTGATGTATGGGGACACGTTTCAGCGGACAGCGATGCGATGTTAGCTATTAATATCATCCGCAGGTACCACTCTGAAACCCGGTAACAATCCTGCCACTCTCTGGCATTTTACTTTATGTTTTTACCGTAAAACATTCTATTTTCAAATAATACTTTATGTAACAATTTATAATAGGACTGCTGGACAATGGTGACGGAATGATGGGAAAATGGAGGTTGTATAGGGTAAAAAAAGGAATATTAGATAAAAGGATTTTTTTCCGTACTGAAATATAATATGATTTCGGAGGCAGTAACCACATTACTTTTATCAACGGAATCTTTATAAAAACCAAATAAAAGAGTTCTATATTACATACACTCGTAGTTTCATAACATAAAAACGTTTTATCTTTGATCAAAGATCACGAACAGATGTACCGGGGGTGAAGGAGGGAACAGTCTGAACTCATTGAATAGGCGAGCAGGGTTGTAAGTAGTCAGAATGTTGTTACCTCCCCACGTTTTGATAAATATGGAGGTTCTAGGTGCGTTACGATCGTGTCGTCAGCCCTGACATCGAACCTGCCATTGAGTCAAACGGTCCAAACGATCGAACCACCCGGAAAGGTTTCCACACCAGTTGTACTTTTGTTTTACAAATGAGCGCGGGCGGGGAGCCACAAAACATGGGTTATCGTAAGCTGTGTTCGTAAATCAGTAGCAGCCACAAGCGATGTCAAATTGTTGATCATCGCTTTTTCAATTCTCTGTTTTAGCATTTAATATTCAGTTAAGATCGTTGCCAAATTTTTAAATTTTATAGCAGTGAAAGCCTAGTGGTGTGACCGTCGGACTGCCAAGTTATAGGTCTCGAGTTCGAGCGCAAGGCACGCACCTCTGATTTTACGGATTCAAGTGCGTATTGTTTAATTATCACTTGCCTAATAATCTGTGAAGGAAAACATCGTGAGGAAACCAGCATGTATGAGAGATATTTCTCAACAGCATATGAAGCTAAGTCAGAGGCCCCATGGGCAGCTTAAAAACTCTGACACCAGGTTAGTCACTAACCACACGAAAAGAAGAAGTTGCCAAATTGCTAGCAAATATTAATTCTGGTCCGTTTTTAACGTTCGGCGCTCACAAAATATGAAGGCCGACTTGAAATAGAAACTGACATTATTAAATGGGTAAAGGTTAGTTTAGTTCGATTTAGGCTCGTTTCTGTGTCCACTTATTCAAGACTGCAGACCGTTCAATATCTATTCTATTTTTACTTGGCCCAGTTCAAAACTTAGACGCCTGCATGATGGTTATGTCTAATGTTGTCAAATGTCTATTATTTATTTCTAGAATTGTGGTTTATGGATGATCAATTTGAGTTTCAATTTAGTTCTCATAACTGTCAGACACAGATGGATTCAATTTAAACGCGTTACAAGTGTACAAAAGAAGGGTCTTTTTTCTAGACGCGACCAAAAATATAGCGAAATGTGGCTATTACTGGGTTGTCCGGATTGAATGCTGACGCGGCTGCGAGGGCGCTGTTGTTATCACCCAACGTGTAGCTATGTAAGTACGTACGTACAGCGGTCGCAATATTAACAACTGTGCCCGTTTTTGATGATTTAGCTTGCTTTTATGAGGACATTATGGCTTACATTTAAAATGTTTCTGAATAGAATAATGTTAGGCTAAAGCTTTGCCTATTTTAAGAATTACCTAACAAAGGGCCCTGAAAACAAGACTATAAACGATACCTATTTCTTTACAGCGAGTGAAGCCTTATAAAAACTACTTATAAAAAAAATTACCTTCTTTTTTAACATTACTATACTTAACCATGTTCAAGTAAATCTTCAAAGTCTTGACTTTGAAGACTTTCGTGAACAAGGTTTTTATTTTGGCAAACATTACTACTTTATTTTTTAGTAGAAACACAAAACGATATAAAAAAGAGAAATGTTTCGAAAAGTACCTTCTTGTCTGGTATTGCATTTATACACAAATAACATGACAATAAACAGAAAGAGATTGTAATTTTAATTGAGTCGATCTCATACAATTTTAATTGGTTTGCTTATTCAGATGCAATCGAACTATAAGGCCGTCGAAAGTGGACGCAATAAATTAACGAATCGGAAAAATATCAACAGCAATCGAAAAAATGTACCTATTTGAAACATTTTTTCATTTCCAGTAGTGACTGTGTGTGTAGCAGAATGTGAAATCGTTACATGGAAACAACAAGGCTCTTTACCTATCCCATGAAGCCAGCCCAGCTATTCAGCCAAAATAGATAGCTGGTAAAGGCTAGGCAGAATGAGACCGACTGAAATCGATCAACAAAGTGTGACGAGCCGTATAAGTTGGTCGAGGTATTTCCGTTACACTCAAGCCAACTATAAATTAAGCCACCTCCATAGCACGTTGGAACAACGCCTCATCAAAACTTGTGCATAATCTCATTTGTAGCTCGATTGCTTCTTACGGCGGCACCACGCTTGTCTACAAATTACTTTAGAGGGTTTGTAGATGACGAGGTGGTGCAGTAAGGCATAGTGGAACCTTCTTATATAAGATACATTACTACATAACAGATTTAAATAATCTAAAGCGTAAAAATATGCGTTGAGGCACGATTGGCACGATTCCCCTGACAACAAACATTAGATGTGTGCTAAACTATCTTAAATAGACTACCAAAAATATAAGAGAACTCCCATTTAAATATTTTAAAGTTAAACTGCGAAGATGGCTAACGGAGAATTGTTTTTATACTTTACAAGAATCCTTGCAGCATAAAGAAACATTTTTATTTTAAGGTAAATATTTAATAAATAGGTAGATGAACATTGTCATGTTTGTTTTAGTTATTTTGTAATTTTATACCTAATACTTAGAACATTATTTTATAGTTTTGTGGTACCTACCTTTATAATAAGTAAATTAACACTTAAAACTAATTTGCATGCTCTAAACAGGCAAAATATATATATATATATAGGGCAAACCTGTAATTTTTATAAATAAATTATTCTTATTCTAAGAAGACAAAGAAATTAGACAAGAAGAAGAAGACTACGGTTATTTCCTTCAAACCTTTTTTTGTGATTTATCTATAAATATAATAATAGAAGATAAATGACATCATAATAAAAAATAACACATGCATGAGACTAACACATACTGGTGAAATTCAGTGCACTACAACAATAGGTAGAACTTTGCCTATACCTTCGGAGACAGCGGCGTGATGCTGTTATAAACCAAAAAATACTCTCAGACATTACTGAAATACACCACAGTATGTATTAATGAACTCAACTTTCCTACTTAATTGGTAACGAATGTGGACAGATTAATATTGGCAAAGGGAGAGCGAACAATAAAAATAATGTGTGTAATAAATTGAGCTAGGTGTTTAGTGGATATCCGATATTAATTTATTGAGCTGTAGTCCGTTAAAACAAATTGCTGTGTATCTATATTCGTGTCTGTTTTTCTGTTTAGTATTTATCTGGGAGTCTGCTGAACTATCGTGAAATCTGATTAATTCGTACTAACAATGCATCGACCGATGCAAATGATGCCAATTTGTTATAACAACAAGCCGTGCCCTCAACTCGGGCCGCGTAATAATGAGGCGTGTATAACTTCAGTCAACTTATAAGTCGTTTATATTTACTTCAGATAGCTTACAAAACATAATTATGGTCCGAAGAGTTCGAGAACTTAGTTGGTATTTATTTTGTTTTTCACGGCAAAAAGCATACACTTTTTTTTTTTGTCGGCGGGCAATCATCAAACCACTCCTCCCGCTCGGAGCGGAAGGGAGTATCAGACTCATACCGACTAAAACCCATCCATGTTCCTTTCTTAGCCCTTTATGATCCGGGGTAGCGGTAACCCTTTCGGACAATCCCGCTTACCCGGCAGGCTTCGCCTCGGGAGCCCCTTCCTTAGTGCTGACATCTCTTTGAGGCGCGTGTGGAACACGTACGCACCGTCCGGCACGGACCTGGTTCTGATCGGACGGTGAGCTACCCATTACTTACCGTCCGCAGGCCCATAAGAAGCACACATTTACAAATTATTTATATTGCGCAACATAATTGAACAGCCCTTGCAAAGTCAAAGTCAAATCATTTATTTCAAATAGAAATAAGAAAGGCACTTTTGAACGTCAAAATGAACAAGAAATAGAATTGATTCTAGTCGCCTCTTCCAAAAGGTAGTTTCGTATGGAGAAGAATGGGTAAGAAACTCCACCGTTAAAATGTTAAAATGTTTTACAATGATTTATATACATGAATTATAACATTATATGTGAAGACGATGCACCCAGAATAAAAATACTACACCACAAAAGGTGAAAAGAAAAACACATACATATAGCAATGGCAGTTATACTTAATTATGTCATACGTACATGGCGCTCACATATTTACAAACATTCTAAAAGTGAATAATAACGCACACAAACTATTCATTATTTTTACGCAATAGTATTGACGGTCCATTACGCTTCAATGTATTCGGGTATGAGCAATACTTATCTTACATGGTGCAATTAAAATAATATGTTGCAATACCTGATAGTTTTAGTAAAATAATTGATTTTTCTTTTCATTTGTTCAGATAACAAAGTGTAACTATTTATAATAGCAAGAGGATACTATATTGTGAACAATGGATTGGTTTCATATTCCAAGTTATAGAATCCTACGTACGAGAACCTGCTTCTAGTTTGTGTAGCAACGAAAATAAAAATATTTTCGCTACAGAGTCGTAATATGGGTGGCTTGTGCGATTCCTGTCACAATTTGTAGGTTTATTTTTCTTATGTAAGTCAATTATATGGACTAGGAATATAAACAGTGCGTCGGACCCGATCGTATCCACTTCCGAGATGAGCGCCACTGGAACAACCAATATTTTCCTTTTCTCCTCACAATTTTTCGCACGTTGTGGTAATAGTTATTTTCCACTAAGGTAAGGCTTCAATATTACCTATCTGCCGGGGACCAGTTTCTATCTCACTTTTTACTGAAATGACAAACAGCTAGGTGTCCTCGTCACCTATCACCTTCACAATTCGCAGACTACCTCTGAAACATTAAGGAAGCGTTCTTTTAGAAAAACTTCCTTTAGTGAAAAGATGCTTTCAAAACTTATTACTAAGTTCCTGGTTGCTCTGCCTTTTTCGTTACCAAGAATGAATTCCCCGTTCTAGTCTTAAATAAAAGGACTGAAAGTGAGCCGTCCGCAGCTAAAAACGAGGTACAATCATTTCCGTTCTTATTTATTTTTGTCTGGGAAGAAACTTTAATAAAGCACATCTGCCGTCAGCAAAAATAAAGTCTTTAAATGAGTCGGGGTTTGAGAGCTAAACATAATATTGAGATGAAATATTATGTGGACAGTAGACTTCGAAATCAAAGTCGAAAACTGATATGCACTTGGCACGTGCTCCTAACTTAAAGTTGCCTGACTCTTTAATTAAATCAAATCAATCCTTACGTTGCCTATATTTGTCTTTACATTATTGAGTCTCGAACAAAAGGCCAAAAGACTCGCATTCATATCTCAAGACATAATAAAATAATGTCACAATAGTATTAAAATGAAATATAGGATTACTAGCCGAGTGAGGAGGTGCAAATGGAGGGCGTAACAAAAAGTTTTATAAGAAAGATACATTTTTGTGACGCATTACAAAGGTACAATTGTAAAAAACGTTGACGAAATTACTGAACAAAACGTAACAAATCGCTGGGATTTATACGGCTTAGAGGCGGAGGCTCAAGAGTCACCCTAGTTAACAGTCACCAATTACCAGTGAGCACCAAACACTAGTGATTAAGGGAAAATATCAGTGTATTTGTCTTCTTCTTTTCGTATGGTTAGTGACTAACCTGGTGTCAGAGTCTTTATGCTGCCCATGGGTCTGCAATTAAATGAAAGAAAATTTAAAACTCACATTAAAAATACACTTTGTAAACAAGCATATTACAAATTAGAGGATTATATAAAGGATAAGGATGCTTGGAAACATGCTGGTCCTGCTCCACAGGGCAATCTAGTGTCTAGACAAAATCAAACTGGTTGCTAAGTAAATTAGGTAATAATTTATTATTTATAAAATACTATTTTAACATGTTGAAATAACTTCTCACACATTGATTGATTTATTATATATTAACTTTTAGAATGTTTGTAAATATGTGAGCACCATGTACTTTTGACATACTTAAGTTACCTACCATTACTATATGTGTTTTTCTTCTCACCTTTTGTGGTGTAGTGTTTTTATTCTGGGTGCATCGTCTTCACATATAATGTTATAATTCATGTATACAAAACATTGTAAAACATTTTAAAAGAGTAACGGTGGAGTTTCTTGCCCATTCTTCTCCACACGAAACTACCTTTTGGAAGGGGCGACTAGAATCAATTCTATTTCTTGTTCATTTTGACGTTCAAAAGTGCCTTACTTGTGCCTATTTGAAATAAATGATTTGACTTTGACTTTGACTTCTCTGACTTAGCTTCACACGCTGTTGAGAAATATCTCTCAGACATGCCGGTTTCCTCACAATATTTTCCTTCACCGATTTTTAAGCAACTGATAAGTATACAACACGGACAGCTTCACAACAGCATGTGAAGCTAAGTCAGTAGGCAGTATAAAAACTCTGACACCAGGTTAGTCACTAACCACACAAGGAAGAAGCAGAAGATGACAGCGATAGCCGCATACATATATGTCAGTACGGCAATTCCACCTCAGCTCCATCGACTATAGATAATGAGTCTTCAATTTCAAGAAGTTTTGGTAATTAGTAGGTACCAGGTATGCATAGCACTCATGGACACACTTAAATTCATGACCTTTAAATCAGTGTGTTTTTCCACGCAAATTAATTCCAATTTTAACACCAAATTCAAAGGTGAAACCTAACTAAGCGGACGTAAAACGATATCCTTTTCATGAGGACCGGGGAATTTCTATTACCACACAGCATTCCTTGTATTGTCCGTATTCGTTTGTGATTTTTATTTATTTCTTACTTTGCTTTATTTATTCGCTTGAACATTCCAAGTGCCAACAGCATAGTCATTTGAAGAATTTGTGATTGAATATGAACATGATGCTAACTCATCTATACTATAATTTAATATTATAAAGAGGTAAAATTTGTAAGTTAGTAAGTTTGTATGTAGGGGGTAATCTCCGGAACTAATGATCCAATTTCACTGATCGAAAGCTACATTATTCCTGAGTGCTATAGGCTATAAATTATATTTATATCATACATATTAGCCGAGCTATCGCAATTTTCGTCTAGCAAGTCGGAAAGAAATACCTTCGAAAACAGAATTATTTGCATGCGCTGCCTAAACAGTTACAGTATATCGCAATTTTTCGCGGACGAAGTCGCGGGCAGAAGCTAGTTTTAAATATTCAGTAAGTTCATGAGAATAGCTAATTAAGCACCCACCTTACATGCAGTAAAATGGGCTACTGAGTGGGTATGCTAAGAATTTGTGCACTTCAAGGAACAAGCGCCGGCACCCACTATACAGTTATGAATCTTTCATTACAATATTCAAAGTCTCTTTGTATTCTTAATTGAAATTTCAAAACTTAAGTTTCGCTTTTAAAGTATCTTTTAAAAAAGGTAGTTTTAAGAAGTATTCTTCCGTGTGAAAATAGTTTAACAGCGATGAGCGCTGCTTTAAGTGGTTTACTGATAAACGGCACCTGTGAAGCGGGAAGGCTTTTATCTATAGCGGCGCCCGGCCCCCGCGCTTCCAAGCCACGGAATGCACTCGGTGGAAACGGCGTCATTTTAAAAGTATATTTTACAGCTTTATTCTAATGTAATAATTCAGAATGCACTAACACCTATACCCTACATGATTGTGTTACAACCGAGCATTTGAATTATTCATTCAGTATTCTGTTTACTTAAATCAGCCAAAGAAAATTCGTAATGATAATACAATTATCACGAGGAAGATCTGAAAGCCGCGAGTCAATGAACGGTTTATTTAAGCAAAAGATAAGAGAGGCGAAACCAAAACTCTAAGTAGGTTTATTTGAGGGCTCGAAGCCGTCGCCGACGTTGATATTGATAACAAAAGTAAAACTGCTGATTGGATAACGAATACAGTTCATGCTCAGCCAGCCACAGTTGATACTTAATTAATATTTAATTCACTTCCAATTTGCAAGATCGTTACCCCGTGGTTATTAACTGAGCTATTGCTGCGTCTTGTTGACTTCGGTGAACATTATCGTCCTGAGGGCGTGTATTTTCCTCATTTTTCAGTAATGGCAAAACGACTCGGCCTCCCCTCTAGTCGATAGTCATCGATGATTGATTGCGACGCTTTCGCACGGCTATTACCGTAACCAGTCACTCGGCAAATCTTAAAAGGATTACGGTGAAATATCAAAAAATATTTTTTTTATTTAGTTGTGCAGACATAGCCGTGGCTCGGCGGCTGGCAACACGGAGACATCAATTTCCTGGCGCGTCACCGCTGCAACAATGTAGCTACTATTAAATGCTGACGTGCGACATATCCTTTATTCTCCACTAACATTTTACCACCTGCTGTACCTACAGCCTGACACGAAGGCCTGACACTATGTTTGACATCTTACGACAGTTTCCCGGATACGTAAAAAATAACAGTAAATAATGTTATTATAAATCTGTGTATAACGCTGTTTGTCTGTTTCGATTCAATGAACCTAGCGGGCTAAGTAGCGTCATTAATTGATACCTTTGCACTTAATAACATTGTTACATCGCGCCATAAATTCTCCGACAAAACTGCTGGCAACGTTGAAAAGGAAAGCAATTAATATTTGTAATCTCTGATTATGTTATAATCTACATCCCAAGCCAATACTTTAACTACCGTTCAGTTGGTAAGACTCACCCTTTCCGAGGCAGTATGTATTCAAATACCACGGTTATATTTATAACGGTAGGATCCCATGCTACGCTTACCTGCACGCGTGGGTACACCCAATCTGACAATCTCTTGAAATATTCAATATCCTGTTAATCCGTTTGGAAAAGTTACTTTTATATTCAGCGAGTGTTAAATTATTATGAGGGAAGCAATGACGCTGTACGCTAAAGTCAAAAACTTACTAATAACTTTTTAAACAACCTTTTATTAGAATGAGGGAATCGTGCAGTAGGTATGTGTTTATTGAAAGCAGATTTTACCGGAACATATATCTAAAGAAACGTACAATTGTTGTTAGAGTAAGTTTCCCAACTATGTTGGGGTTGGCTTCCAGTCTAACCGGATGCAGCTGAATACCAGTATTTTACATGGAGCGACTGCCTATATGACCTCCACAACCCAGTAACTCACACTCGAATCGTCCTATCGTCTTTAAAACTATCGAGCCACGTTTAAATGTGAACCCGTATTCAGTGAGCTGTCACCACCGACAGCAATGTTACACGAACATATTTTGTAACCGATAGTCGATAACGTTGGTTTAATATTCCGCCCTGGACTGACCGAAATACTAACTAACAATCCACCACTCAGACCGAAAGTTGTAACCAACCTACATGATCAATTTGGAACTAGCGGCGTGTTTTATTTTGAAATTATATAACTGCGATCGGTTGAGTTTTTATAAGTGAAATAGTCTATCTAATCATTTTGTTAAGAAGGAGTAATTAATCAATTTGTAATTGTGGTTCTTAAAGTGTTTTGCAGCTTCTAATTAACAGTAAAGCGTTTCTGTAGTCGTCGAAGTATTTATAGGAGTGCAATTAAATCACCCACGCCGTCTACACGTCGAAGCTCCTCGCTGGATCTGTTTCGAATCAATGAACCTAGCGAGCTAAGTGGCGTCATTAATTGATACCTTTGCACTTAACAACATTGTTACATCGCGCCACAAATTCTCTGACAAAACTGCTAGCAACGGCAACGTTGAAAACGAAAAACAATTAATATTTTCCCGAACTTTCACCTATGGCCCCGGCAACGGCAGAAGCGAAATGTAATGAACATTAATTTTTTTTTACGTGAATTTAATTTCCTTGTTTTTTATATTTTAATTCAAAAACTTTAAGTACGTTAACATTCTCTACTACACACATCAAAAGTGTCTAGGGATCAACATATATTTTTGCAATAACTTTTCTCTTGATTGATATTAATTTAAATTTTCTTTAAGGATTCATCAAATAAAGTGTTTTCGTTTGTCACAGTAACGATAAACCAAGTCACCTTTGCATTAATAAAGAAATTTGCCATTTTCCTAATAAAGGGATTTTTGACATTTGAACCACTAACATTAAAGTTCGAAAAAAAGACTGAAATAACAGTTTTCTTTAAAATTTTATTGGGTAACTTAAACAATTAATAATCCGTGTTTCTACCGCGAACACTAACAACACAAGAACATCGGTTTGGCATACTCAAAATGAGTTCATCCAAATCACGCTGTGGAATGGCCGCCCATGTTCGTTGCAACAACAAAAAAAGGTCTTCTTGCAACTGGATACCCTCCATATTCGGCAGAGCTCTTCTCTGTAGCATATCCCATGCATGCTCAATCGGGTTCAAGTCTGGCGACTGAGCAGGCCAGGGCAGGACATTGATGTTAGCTGCGGCGAGAGTCTGTCTTACAACTCTTGCGGTGTGCGGTCGTGCATTATCATGCATTAACTGAAATAAGGGACCGATTTGCACTTGTAGAGGAACGATGACGTCAGATACAATCGTCTCAGCATAAATTTGAGCGTTGAGGTTGCCTCTGATCCAAATCAACTCAGTTCTTCCGCCGATCCAAATACCCGCCCATACCATGATGGTTCCACCACTATAAGGATGGACTTCCTGGCAGGATTTTAATCGCTGTTGGCGTCCAGGGGTTCTCCAGTGTCGTATACGTCTTGTATCCGGTCTCATACCAAAACGAGACTCATCAGAAAAGAACACGAAACGCCATTGTTCTTCTGCCCAATTTCTGTGTTCAAGAGCCCATTGATATCGAATCCTACGATTGTGCATTGCTATAGGTGGTACCCGTAGCGGTCTTCGGGAATGAAGGTTCACTTCATTCGTTCCTCTACAAGTGCAAATCGGTCCCTTATTTCAGTTAATGCATGATAATGCACGACCGCACACCGCAAGAGTTGTAAGACAGACTCTCGCCGCAGCTAACATCAATGTCCTGCCCTGGCCTGCTCAGTCGCCAGACTTGAACCCGATTGAGCATGCATGGGATATGCTACAGAGAAGAGCTCTGCCGAATATGGAGGGTATCCAGTTGCAAGAAGACCTTTTTTTGTTGTTGCAACGAACATGGGCGGCCATTCCACAGCGTGATTTGGATGAACTCATTTTGAGTATGCCAAACCGATGTTCTTGTGTTGTTAGTGTTCGCGGTAGAAACACGGATTATTAATTGTTTAAGTTACCCAATAAAATTTTAAAGAAAACTGTTATTTCAGTCTTTTTTTCGAACTTTAATGTTAGTGGTTCAAATGTCAAAAATCCCTTTATTAGGAAAATGGCAAATTTCTTTATTAATGCAAAGGTGACTTGGTTTATCGTTACTGTGACAAACGAAAACACTTTATTTGATGAATCCTTAAAGAAAATTTAAATTAATATCAATCAAGAGAAAAGTTATTGCAAAAATATATGTTGATCCCTAGACACTTTTGATGTGTGTATATACTATAATATATTCAAAGTGCTACTAATATTCTTTTATACAAAAAAAAATGAAGAATTCTAACAATCTTATAATAATAATAAAATGAACAAATGGGACGTGACATAATCATATGGCAACAAAAAGTTTATCCGCATCGCTGTCGAAACGAAAAAAGCTGGCACCATTGCCACGTTGTATGGCATTCGGATAGTTTGGACAAAAAATAGGCCAGCCCATAGGTAACGTAAAGAGTCGACCAAATGTGAGGCGATGTCTCGAAAAACAAAGTGGGTAGAAAGCTGGAAGGTGTATACAAACCTTCAAAGCGGTTCATCCCACTGCCTCCAGAAAGATGGGTTCACGAGCCGCTCTGTATCGGCTGGCCAATTTCCAGGCGTTTACCCCGTCGATCAAGCACAAACTCAACTGTGGTTAATATTTTCCTGGTCAAGTTTTCAGTGCTGTGGACAGATGACAGGAGAGCCGCCGCTAATACTGGTAGTTCTGCGGAGTGCATGTAATTATCATAACATGAAAGACACTGTCAGAATATGTCGACTTTATTCCCATGTTCCAACGCAAATCAGAAGGAATTCACACATTGAAGCAATTCCCGAGGAAATTATGGCGACTAGCAATAGATAGATGTGACAGGCTCGAGCGCGACATATTAAATTACAGCTAGTCTGTGAACGAATCGATCGACAACAAGCAGTAGGTAATATAGACAAATGGTGCACATGTATATAGATATTACACCAGTTAGTTGTGCATTGTGCTCGGCGCAACGGGACTTCAGATGCGCCACAGCCTCGCTACTCCGCCGTCCTACTTTCTCCTACCAGTTACTTGTTTGCCAAAACGTCTCTAAAAGTTTTTCGTACTGCTTTTAAAATTCTACGTCTAGTTGCTACAATGTTACGTAGGTAGTGCCGGCTCACCGCCTCACAAATTTGCCTCAACTTCATTGCGAAACGCTTCTGCGAAATACTAAAACAATAAATCCACGCAGTAGATGCAGAGGAAGCTTCATCTGGCCGAGAGCATATCTTTATCTGTTCTACTCAAAATGCCTGGTAAAATAACTTAGTGCTGAATTAATAAGTTTAATTAAATTTTCTCTAATTAATTCCATGGCTAGTATAAATACTTTGAGCGTAAATGATTTAATTTCACAGGTATCCGTTATAATCGGAGTATTCATTTACGCTGCGCTGCATTCTCTACCCCTTTAAGGAATGCAAATTCTGCAATTCTCTGCATTGCCCGGATTTCTCTAAAAGGCTCTTGCTCGTACTATACGTCTGCAGGCACACATACGCTCAATTAAGTTTATAACTTAGTTACATAGGACAATAAATGAGTTCTGTGAGGCAAACAAAGTTGATTGTTATGTCAGAAATAAATCAAGGCTCAAATAATTTTATAAATGAATTTTACGCTATTGGTATAGTCATTATTGTTCATACAGTACTCATCTTCGATTGAGAAAATATAACACTATTTTAAACATCTCAATATAAGTTATCAATGTTCGAATCTGTGACACGTTGTAGTGCGATCCAACAAGTGACACGACCCCGAAACGCGACAAATATCGCCTCATCAATTCCCATTCTACATACGGCACACATCTCACGGTTCTCACCTCGTGTTGTATCCTTATTGTGTGGGAGCCAACCAGAACAAATTATGCTATAATTCATTGTGGTGCGGCCACGGAAAACTCAACCAAAGTGCTGCCAGGTTTATGTGGCTAGACCAACACTTTTTCTACACATCAAAAGTATACGCACGCTGAATTCGGAATTAGTTTGCGTCGTGGAAGACGGGCAGCCGCCGTAGGCCACATTGGCTTCGTATCTCAGGTAAGTCATTATCGCAAAGGTCGACGCTATACTATCTACAGAACTGTGACGGAGGATTATTTAATATTTCAAATATTCAGACTTGGTCTGGACAGCGATGTTCTAAATAACTTTCTCAATAATGTTCACGAAGCTAAGTTTACCAAAATATCAAGATCCCACGCTCATAAAGCATATCTACACAAATCTGTGATATGCATGCAGTCCTTCGGTTGTTAAAACATATTTGAATATTTTAAAGACTTCTTTAGGCTCATAAAAGTTTATCACCCTTTTATAAAGGCTTTTAAGGCGTTTTTTATATGGGGACTACTTTTTGTGTGGAGTTAAATACATATTAACATTTCCCTCACGAATTTAGTCGGTTACGGGTGGGCAGAACTTTAAGAGCGCCGGCCGAGAACGATAACACTGCACCGAGTTACTGCATAGTTTGGTACACTGTATTTAATATTTAGGTAGGGAGAATTTGCCAGCCCTTTGTCAACGATAATATGAAGTGAAATAAAATATCATGACCTCAGTAATGTAGTCTCGGGCTCCACGTCGTAATAACCGAATGCTTGTAGGACACCTATCTATTAATCCAGTTTGAAATGTGCCGGCTATAGATTTTCTGTGCGGTAAATGATGCGGTCCGGTGCGAAATCTAGATAAACGTGATAAATGGTCAGCCTTCTTATGGTGGCCATTCGTTTTCACTTTTGATGGACGCTTGCGAAATTCCAACTTTATTATAGCAATCCATTTTGCGAACCTGAGTAAAACCAGTAATTTCCTACCTATAGCCTCCTCACTATTAAAGATTTACGGCTATACCAACAGTTTTGCCGTCAGCTTTATTATTAGACCAGTCGAATTACTAGGCTCCGTTTTTAAATGCATTATTTCCTTACTGCCAATTTTATAGTAGCTACCCAAATTCAGGTTAATTGCAACCATATTTATTCTACTTTCAGAATGAACTCTTAGATTCGAATGAGAAGGTTATATTTGCTGCATACACGTTCCTTAGCAATTTATTTATAAAGAAAGTATGATAAATGTTAAAATATAATGTTGTATTTCCAAAAATAACAGGCATCCTATGGAGGAAGAGATGCGGGCTGAATGGCAGCCAGCAGCCCGTCGAATAGGCTGATACTGATTAGTACCGCAGTCGGAATTATTGGCTGTATATCCTTCCACGCGAGAAACATCGAGTAACAGTCGGGCACGTATTACATACGGTGTAGTACAAAAAGCGAAAGCTCCTAAATCGGTGCCGCGAACGTGTGAAAATACAAAAAGTGAAATTTTTGCCTTCGTGCTACCTGCATCAAAAATTTTTTGCTTCTCACGTTTTTCGCAAATATGGGGTTGACGTTGGTTTAACGAGGATCCAGCATATTGATTTTACACATTCACGGACTTTCAAAACCCATTAAATTCGTTTCACCGTTGTGCACAATGCGCCAGGATAAGCTTCGAATGGCTTTTTAAAATGGCGCTTCTTGCCAGTGAATAATTTAGTAGTGTCCTGGGATTATCGCGGTGATGAAGCGACCGTGACCGAGCCGAGTCGCTTCACAAATAATTATTTAATAAATCTTATATGTGCTCTCAATTTATTTGTGTGAGAAGGCAATGATTCTTAACACTACATTAAGCCGTGCCGAGCGTCTTCGTCGCAGGAAATAGTACCTCACCTAAAACCGTTTCTATAGCCACCGAAAAAAAGCCTTTGGTACCTACAAAAAGTTTTTGTTCTTTACGACTCAACTTTTTACAACTCGACTCAGATGTATGCCTGACGAATATTTTGAAAAACCGCAGCAACATAAAATTGTATTTTCCTATCAGTTTAATTCAGCTGCTAGTACCGTACTATTTAATTAATGATAACGTACGGCGCCATGCAGACCGCGCATATCAAATTATACTACATGCCAGGAAAGGCAACACATCTATTAGTGCACCAGGTAACCCATTTACCAAGTTGTTCTCCGCGCGTAACTTCGTTCTGTTTTCAGCGTTTTGGTGCAGACCTAATAAAAAAATACCTTAATGGACTCTCGGGGCGCTAATCAAAGCGCCCCGAGAGTTTATGGTGGTTTTCGATGTCGTGTTTTGTCAGTCAAAACACGACATCGAAAACCACCATAAACTCTACCCAGGTTTTACGGGAAGCGCTACAACACGGATGAGTACAGACAAAAATAAAGTATCTAGGAGTTTAAACTGTTTAGAGCGAGGCCGAGGGTCGCGTCGAGTTTCCGGTGTCGCCGTGCACCGGTGGTGGCGAGCCGATATCAGATTAGGAACCTGTATCTCTTATTTGACATGCCGCCAGGTCTGCTACGGAAGTACTAACTGAAACCACCTGCCGTGTTAACTAGGTCTGCAGGAAAGTGAATTTTGAGAGACGAACTCAAACGTTATACGGGAGCCCAACATTCTCGTTAAATATTTGGCCTCAATTTTACCTACATTTTACAAAACTTTTACAATTAATTTTTAAAATTTTGATTTGCGAGGCAGTTATTTGTTTGATGACCATTGCTGAATATTAGTCCTACCTTAATTACAGGATGTTTAATTACAATCTTCGCTTGTTAGTGTCCACGTGTAAGTAATTATTATAATAGTTATTATTAAACAGCGTTTGTTTCAACCAACGCTGATAAAACCAAGCCAAATGCCTGGAACATTTAGATTAAAGAGCATTTATGTTTATAACTGCTGTAAAATATCCTTTTCTTGAAATAATCGGTCACACATTTATTGCGGTCAGCAACTATTCTTCAGAATTCATATTAAAATTGAAGCGTTCAATATTTTTCGACTTGAGCTGACCGGGAATGCTTGACCGCTAGATGTATGGGTTATAAACATTCAACGCTGTGCATTTATTGCTTCGAGTCATATTGCGTAAATGCAAATGGCGGTGTTGGTCGTGTAATAAATTGTCATTAAATAATGTCAGAGTGTCTCCGTGTTATTTAGAATGGTCTCAGGAAGCTGCTGATTAGCGGTTGTCTCCGTTGCCCGCAGGTAGGTAGGGTGCGTGGCTGTCAGACAGAAAAGGAGGGGGTCCCCTCAGCCAATTTTCCCGTCTATCTCGGACGCGCCGCTAAATATATTCAGATACATGCACATTCTAATACGACAGGCGTACTTGCGCAATTTGAATTTCGATCGTTGGCCGTTATGAAAGTATTTTTTTTGGAACGATCCTCCTTTGTTTACGATATTTTTCTTGTCTTTATTAAAAAATTGTTGAGTGTAGTTAATCATTTTTATTACTTTCCCTTCTTTATTTTGTTTGTACGTTATAGTTAGTACGTTATAGCAGTGCTTTGGGTTTGATTATAGAATTTCTATTTCATTGTAAGTGGGATTGGCCAAAACGTTACCGCTGCCCCGGAACATAAAGGGCTATGGAAGGAACATGGATGGATTTCAGTCAGTAAGAGTCTGACATTCCCTTCCGCTCCACCCAGAGCGGGAGGAGTCATTTGATAATTTCTGACAGCCAAAAAAAACCTGGAAATTAACCTTAAAACATAAGACGAATGTAAATCTAGATACCATAATTTAAGAAACATCACGCCACCTACCAAGATGATAGCAGCTGGCGTTCTGCAGGTTATTCTTACCCCTATCGGAAGATGTGAATTCCTGCGTTATAATCATTTCTCTATATCTAAATTCTCTATCAGAAAGCAGGCATTCGAAACTACCTTTTGGAAGGGGCGAGTAGAATCGATTCTATTTCTTGCTAATTTTGACGCTCAAAAGTGCCTTTATTGTACCAATATAAATTTGACTTTGACAGTCAGGAATACGATGCGTTTAGTAATATGTAACAACAAGTTCGTACCTATTGCTCATGTTAGCGAATCCATAAACTAATTGTTGGCGTCACAGCATATTCCTATAAATAAATATATTAGTTATTCATTCGGAGAACCAGTTGCATTGACAATTTCGCTGACGAAATTTGCAGCGAGTGTGTTTGGCGAATATTGCCACAGCCCGAACAAGTCTGGTTAAGAGAGGCATTTCAATTAACACATTCGAACACCGCTGACATTTCTAATATGTCACCGCAACAGTCAGTCATTGCAACAGCAATTTCCACATGTCATGTTTTATTACAGTATGTTTTAATAAACTGTAGCAAGTTTTTGGAATAATATTTCACATGAAAACCTGAAACTATGATAAATAGAGAAAAGTTGACGAAGTACGAGCTCATTTTAAGTGACAATTAAAAATGCTACGAGGAAATAAGTACAACTGCGAGTGCTACGTAACTTAAGCTCGCAGGTATGTAAATGAGCAAAAGTTTCACACGTCTAGATTGAATTGACGCGCAGTTAATACACCCCAATTGCACAATACAAGTAATTCCAAGTAAGTATACAAACGGACTATGTGGACAAAACGTAAGACTCATTTCGTAGCATCTTGCTACGCGCTACGCTTTTGCTACGCTTTTGGCACGTTTTGCTACGAACGTATAACACGATATTTAAACTGCAGCAATAGTCGTGCTATTGCTTGTATTGATGAGAGAGAAATAAATCCTTTTCTCCATACAATTATTACTGGATTACTTTTTTTTTGTTTTCAAATCAAATATTTTATTGAAACAAAAAACAGGTCTACAAATGTTGATATTTTACAACTCTATCAAGTTTTGTTGTTTTGTTCAGTCGTTAAATAAAAATCATGTGTAGTGTGTGGGTAGTCACTTTTCAATTATAAATGTTTCTGGAGACATTTTTTGAAAAGCATAACCATATCCGTAAAGCTAATGTGATTCATTGATGATTCTTATATCGCCTGCATTTGAAGGCTTAGGAATAAGAAATGTCGTTAATCGGAAAATAAATGCTTCGAGGCGTTGAGAGCGGCAACATCCTGCTTATGCGATTATGTGCTGTACTCTCAGATATCTGCGAGCAATCTCATCTATACATTACACTTCAGCGAGCCGTGCCTATGTGGAAACTTAACTAATTAAATGTGAAAGTAAGATTGCCAGTTTGTTTGTTACCTTTTCACGCCTTAACCATTGAACCGATCACTCTGGAATTTTGCGTATACGTTGTCAGTTTTCATCCCGAAAAATGATTGCAACAGCGAAACAACAAACAGAGTACAACCAGAGTACAATCCAAACTGGTTGACGCCGCCCGCAAAGATGTAAGGGACATCAACGTGCAAACTACTAGCGAGAATCCTTTAGGATTTTAGACCCACATGCACAGAATTAATTCAGCCAGTATCTTTTCTTATTCAACTAAAATCCAATTTAAGACGAAATTTCTACTCCAATGTATATACAGGGTGTAACCGAAAGGGTATATACATACAAAAAGATATGCTACAGACCACAAATCTGAACCACTTTAACTATGGGCCGAACTCCGAAATCGCAAAAAAAAAATCTGTTGTTCTATACATTTTTGATCACGTGACTCGTTGAAATGTCACTCACTCATACGAAGACAAAATTTGGCACAAAGGTAGATTATGAGTAGGAGACGTCAGCTTAGAAAGGCTTTTAATAAAATTCTCCGCAAAAAGGTGAAGTGAGGGGTGGAAGATTGTATAAAAAAATTTAGAACCGCGGACAGCTGCTAATCTATACTAATATTTTAAAGAGGAAAACTTTGTTTGTTTGTTTGGTTGTAATGAATTGGCTCAAAAACTACTGGACCGATTTTAAAAATTCTTTCACCGTTGGAAAGCTTAGTTTTCTAGGAGTAACATAGGTTACTTTTTATCCCGGGAAAAATAACGGGTCCCACGGGAAAGACCACGGGAGCGAAGCCGCGGGCAAAGTGCTAGTCTTGAATAATTATGTACCTACATATTGAAATCACGGCAACAGTTCGCGCGTCAATGTTCCCACACTCTGCTCGGCTTTGTATAGCTAGCATTATTACAAATTAACAATGACATAACGATGGAATCCATAAAATATTTCAGAATATAATTCTTAAATTGCCTGCATTTGAAGGGTCACGAATAAGAAATTTCGCTAACCACTGGAAGCGTCGGATTGGCGACGTTAAATTAATGACTCCCATTAACCAACCTTTCGAGCTCGAAACAAATAGAATTTGCAACTGAGAACGTCTCGGGACCAGCGACTGCTGCCAACCTTTTGTTACCAACAATAATAATTATGATATCAAATCTGTTTGTATAAGCATTCTGTTGTTTTCCGATGTCATTAAGTAGTACACTTTGTATCAATTGTTAATCCCCGTTTTGTTTCGTCGTCGTTGTTTGTAAGTACTTCTATAAATACTAAAAATCTTATTCTTTCTTTTTCGTGTGGTTAGTGACTAACCTGGTGTCAGAGTTTTTATGCTGCCCATGGGCCTGTGACTTAGCTTCACACGCTGATGAGAAATATCCCTCGGGCATGCCGGTTTCCTCACGATATTTTCCTTCACCGTTTTTTAAGCAAGTGGTAATAATTAAAAAACTATACATTTCTACCGTGTGTTGTAGTTTCGGTTACAGTTTAGCTGTATCATAATGCCTGAAAAACAATTTGGGTATACCTCCAGCCATCGATAATGGTGTACTACGTAATATAATTAGACCAGTGACGTCATAAATCTGAGTAACCTTAAATAAAACTGGAACCATTTCGTTGCCATTGATAATCTAAGAAGGAGAGTAAAAAGGAAAACTACGCCAACCCATGTCGTGTAACGCTACAAGGTTCTATTGGCGCGTGGCCAAAATAGAAACTAATATCGCCATCTTGTTTTTTATACATTACACAAACCTATAATTGCACAAATGTTCATCAACAACGTCATTCGCGCTCCTAAATATTCTTAGCAGTGCAGGTAATGATAAAAATCCATCTGCTCAGCCCTTTCCCAACCATGTTGAGGTCGGCTTCTAATCTAAACGGATGCAGTTAAATACCAGTATTTTACATGGAGCGACTGCCTATCTGAGTTCCACAACCAGTCAGTAACTAGGTAATACGATACCCTTTGGTAAGACTGGCTGTCAGACTTTCAGGATTCTGACTACCGGTGACTACTGTCAAAAATCACAAATGACAGCCACGACTAACGGCTTAATTTGCTTTCCGAGGCAGGGAGGAGTCTTGATATGTAAAGTTGGTCACCCATTCACGGACTAACCTCGGCAAGCTTAGCTTAACCTGATGAATCGATACGTGCGACTGTTATTACTTAGCCACGAGCAGGTTAGGATAATAAAATTAAATATAAATATCAATTGTTGATTAAGTACTTAGACCTATAGAGTAATAACCCAAAAAATGATAATCATTTTTCACTCTTTTTAATATAAATGTTAATGTGTTTCATTAACGTTATCACTGAATGAACATCGATAATGTCCAGTAGGTGTTGGACATTTAACAGTTCAGTGACCAATAATTTTGTAATTATAGGCGGTTGCAACCAGACCACCATAATCAGCTTATAAATATTTTCCCACTCTTGGGACACACACCTCCTTCCTAAGAGAGGGAGTGGGCCATAATCCACCACGCGGTCCCAGTGCAAGTTTGCGGATGTCATGTACATAATAAGGCGCGTACGCACGTACGAACACGAACATAGCGAACACAAACACCAGACCCGAACATTTGGTTCGTACGTATGGACGGCATATTCGAACACGAACGCAAACATAGTTCGAGTCGAGTTCGCGAACAACAGTCGTGAACTCTATCTTAGTAGCCATGACGGCGCCGTTGGATAACATTTATTAAAGCTCTTCGAACACCGTCCATACAGAACACACTACAAGGATCGCCGCGAACATGTTTGACGAACAGAGTGTTCGATGTTCGATAGTGGTACGCACGTGCGAACCAAGTTGTTGCGTATCATGTAACGCAACAAATTTGTTCGTACGTGCGTACGCGGCTTTACAATATAATGGCGAGCGTAGCAGGTCGAACAAAGTTATGTTGTTAGTAAAAAGGTTGAACCGCTCTCATTATATAAATCGGTTCATGTTGAAAAACTATTAGGATTCCTATATGAAAGGTTTCATATAAGAAACCAGTACGAATTTAATCAGCATAAAACGCATAAAAACCAAGAAGCTGTGAAAATTAATGTTTGTTTTTAATATAAGCAGGCAATTAATTTAACTGATTATTATCAATCAATCTGCCTAGCCTTTTACGAACAATGTTGTGGTAGGCTGCCAATCTAACCGGATGCAGCTGAATACCAATATTTTACATGCCTATCTGACCTCCACAACCCACAAACTGGGTAGGTAACTCAATGCCCTTAGTAAGACTGGCTGTCAGATTTTCGGGCTTCTGTCGACCCGAAACGACTGTCAAAGATGCACAAATGACAGCCGGAACCAACGGCTTATCGTGCTTGCCAAGTCACAGAGGAGTCTCGGTATTTAAAGATGGTCACCAAAAACAAACGTGGCCTCCCTCCTCTCCTATAAATAAAACAAAAATTATTAAGAGCTCCGTTACGGTAAGTAAAAAACGGAGAAACATGAAACAAAAGGAAGGCGGTCTCAGGAGAGAACCCAACGAAACAAGGCTGGCAATGATGATGACGCCGCACGTAAATAATAGATCATAATTAAGTCGTATTAAAACTGATTGCCCACTCCTGCGCTTTGCGGATGTAAATTAAAGCTATTATTTGCATGTGGAGAATTGATCTGAAATGCAAAAATATGCGCACTTATTTACATTTCATCTGTATGAAACCTTAATGCATACGCTTTATTCTTTAAACATAATTCAAGAAGCTGGTTTACATGGAGCAAGAAAAGGTTTAGAGTAGTCACAAAAGGATAAAGTTAAGACTTTGCGAGGGACTGCCGGCATTTTCTATTTAGGTTTAAAGATATTTATTTCTCATAAGAACTTAAATAACATAGTTCACCTAAAATGAGATACAAAGTGCTTATATCTAATGATAAATCATAATATCATATCATATTTGCCTCTGGGGTGTTGGAGACGTTACAGGGTATATACATGTTTCTCAAGTTTTGCCTTAAATATATTTATACTATCGCACCTCTTTAAGTCCTCCGGTAAATCGTTAAACAGCTGTATCCCCCAACCAATATTGTTTTTTTTCGTAATTAGTTCGTGCACGTGTAGTCATTAGTTGAAATTTGTTTTTGCTTCTTGTGTTGTATGTTATTGTTTTTTTATGTAGTTGTATGTTTGATTGTACGGAATTCGTGGGGATTTTTTTTATGAGAATGCAGGTGTAATATGTGTATAGTTGTGTGAGATTTAGCAGTTTAGTTTTGTGGTATAATTTTTTTGTTGGATATAGATAGTGATAGTGAAATAATACTTTGATGATTTTGTTTTGTGTTCGTTGTAGTGAGTTTAGATTAGATTTAGCGGCTGATCCCCACACTTCGATTAGGTATTCATTGTTGGATTTTACTAGAGAGTTATATATCATTAGACGAACTTTTTTCAGGATACATTTTGTAACTTTTCGTAACGCTCCTAATAGTGATATTAATTTTATTTTGACGTGATCAATGTGAAGTTTCCAAGAAAGTTTGTCATCTATTAGTGTCTCAAATCAAATAATCAGACAACCTCATCTTAAAAGTGCATTTCAAAGAAATTTAGTTCATCAGTTGGCATGGGTGGGGTGGAGTATTAATACGTTGTACCCAGCGGAGCCTTTCACTAAAGCAGAAAACGGGCTGTCTTAGGTACTGACTCGAGGCTTATTAGGTGGACTTCACCATCATCAGGAATTGTATAAGTTTCATAATTCAACCTAAGTTCTAATAAATGTACAAATGATGACTTTACAATCAAATAATCAAACACTAATACTAAAAAGAATATAATATTATGTACAAGTATATAAAACTAATAACTAATTAAAATATGACGTCGAAAAATTCCTCCGCACTGGTAATGTAGCAAAGAAACTCGCTGCATTGGCGCGTTCTATGGCAATGCTGTGGTCGAGGTAAAAGCAAGTCCTTGTGTCAACTAGCCGTACAAGCCATGAGCACTTAGACCCTACCTTAGTTAAGTAACAACGCATTGTGTTGTGATGATGGTCCACGTCGCAACATCTAGCAGCGGGATGACTCTGGCGACCTTTTTTTTTCTGAGGGTGGGAAATCAATGACATATCCCACTCTGTGTGGCGCGGAAGGAGTGTCAGACTTTTACTGACTAAAACCCATCCATGTTCATTCCTTAGCGCTTCATGTTCCGGGGCAGCGGTAACCCTTTCGGACAATCCCGGTTACCAGGATAATCCCGCTTACTGGACAATCCCGCTTACCGGAAAATCCCGCATACCGACTCTGGCGACCTGAAATACACAAGTAGAGAAGTACAAATTTTATAAAAGTCTACTCCAGACACCAGATCTTCACATAGTTAGCTCCTTGTTCGTGCACTGTTGACAAATATTAGCAATTTGCGAATAGCCCCGTATTTGCACGGATGCAAAGTAGATATAATCGCGCGGGCGAAAGCTAGCTGGACTACACAGCAACCTTCCTCTTGAATCACTCTACATATCTATTGATCAAAACCGCATTCAAATCCGTTGCGGAGTTTTAACGATCTAAGCGTACAGAGGGACAGATTGTAGGAGGCGACTTTGTTTTACACTACATAGATATAATATATATAAATCTACATAACTTGTGTAGAGAAACGTTTTATTTTATTATTTGCTAAAACATTATGTAATGGAACTAAAATAGCCGTATTATAATCATAATATGGCTTATTGGACGACTCGCACGAATTTAACTCGCACAAAACGTGCGAATCGACTACTTTAAAAAATATTATTTTTTCTGTAGTCGATTCGCACAAATTTTATTTATTGGCGTGCAAATCAACTACCTCACAAAAATGTAGTAGGCTATTCGCTCCCCATTAAATAAACTTTGTGCGAATCGACTACAGAAAAAATAATATTTTTTAAAGGAGTCGATTCGCACGTTTTGTGCGAGTTAAATTCGTGCGAGTCGTCCAATAAGCCCATAATATTCGTGAAATATTTGTAGTAATTACGACGATCAAGGATGCAGTTAGCCAAACAAAGACTATGAATTCCGAAACTATCAGTATAGAAATTAACAGAACAAAATGAGCACATAAAATTAACCATCATCAATTTCCTGATAATGTAAGTACGGTGCTGTGACATAACTACACTCTTGAAAGGCTATTTTAATCCCGCTTTTTTTCGTACCCAAAGGGTAAAACGGGACCCTATGACTATGACTCCGCTGTCCGTCCGTCTGTCTGTCCGTCTGTCACAAGGCTGTATCTCATGAACCGTGATAGTTGGATGATTGTTATTTTTTTAGATGATGTATTTCTGTTGCGGATAGATTGCTGGCCTAGCCCTTTCCCAACTATGTTGGGGTCGGCTTTAACATGGAGCGACTGCCTATCAGACGTCCACAACTCAGTGACTGCCGCTAAACAACAAATACTAAAAAACAGAATAATTTTTTTTTTATTAATAATTTAAGGTATGTAAATATTAAGTTCAAAAACTGATAAGTAATTTGAAGTATTGAATAAAAATAAATATTTAAGGAAGCTTCCATACAATTAACGTGACTTTTTTGCCGTTTTTATAGATAATGACATGAACTTGTACTTGGCCTTTTTTTTAATATTAATCTAGATGATTTACCATATTCAATTATGTAATGGCTTCCAAATGTACTTACCCACTTTTTACGCATTTATGATCCATGAATTTCACTTAATGTGGCACTAGATAAGTCCTTTCTTTGGCCTCAATTATAAAAAATATAATAATAATATTACAAATATCAGACTTCACAGTTTTTGGTTTCTAGCCTTATTTTATAGCAGGTACCTACTATGAAATATAAGCGCATGCAACTTAGCCTATGTAAATTAACAATAATTTAATTTATAATAGCAAAACAATAAAACTGTAATAAAATGTGTGCATATTATTTTTGTTGAAACGAAGTGTTTTAAATGGAATAATAACCCGAACATTCTGCTGTAATTGTATCCAAAATAATGGTTTATATTTAATGTATGCGCGGTCAGGCAATGTTTTAAAGCCTGCAGCTTTGCGAGATCGTTTATTTAAGGGTGGTGCCCCCAATGACTTCAGAGGTTCAGACTGTTCATCTGCTTAGCCTTTTGCCAACTATGTTGGAGTCGGCTTCCATTCTAACCGGATGCAGCTGAATACCAGTATTTTACATGGAGCGACTGCCTATCTGACCACCACAACCCAGTAACTGGGCAATACGATAGCCCTTGGTAAGACTGGCTGTCAGGTTTTCGGGCTTCCGATTTCCCGTTATGACTGTCAAAGATGCACAAATGACAGCCGACACCAACGGCTTAACGTACCGGCACGGAAGAGTCTTGATATGTAAAGATAGTCACCCATCCACGGACTAACCTCGGCAAGCTTAGCTTAACCTGATGGATAGATCCGTGCGGCTATTATTACTTACCCACGAGCTCCTCGTTATTTGTGGCAATGTCTTTGTATATTAAGACATTGATAATATTCAAATGAGTGCCACATACGCTTCTCTTGCGTCAAATTACAGAGTGCGCTCTACCGAGTGTAAATGACAAATTAGCTGGCAATGCGACTTTATGATGTCAGCGGAACTATGTACAAAATCTACGTTAGAATATTATTAGGTACTCACATGATGATTGCTTCAATGAGAAAAGGAATGAATGTTACTTAACAGTATTTTTCCAAACCCAATAACAATTATCCCGGCCTGTGAATCCAAATCAGGACCTGATGCTCCGCATTAGCGCTTGCGACCACTAAACATCATAATCTTACTTCTGATAGTTCTTTTTGTTAACCAATAAAAATGAGTTGCTACGACGATTATTGTATCTGTGTTCAAAATGGATAATCTGAATGGTACTAATCCATACGTCATGTTCGTGAACGGGCGCCGTCAGTTGACACAGATAAATCCTTAGCAGCCGCGGCTCTTATAATAATTTAATTTTTGAATTGTTTTTTGTTTTTAATCTTTTAATTATGGACGCTTTTTTACGTTCTGCATGGTTCTCACAAGTATAATTCCAACATGTATGATGTAACCCAAATTTTGATTAAAAAAGTGTCCATGGAATTTCTTGCCCGTTTACAATGGGCAACTAGCTTCATCTTCCTGACTGACCGACCCCTTTTTTTTTTTTTTTTTTTTAAGGCTGGGAAATCATCCAATGACTGCTCCCGCTCTGGGTGGAGCGGAAGGGAGTGTCAGACTCTTACTGACTAAAACCCATCCATGTTCCTTCCGTAGCCCTTTATGTTCCGGGGTAGCGGTAACCCTTTCGGACAATCCCGCTTACCCGGCAGGCTTGGCCCTGAGGGGCGCCTTCATATGCTGACATCTCTTTGAGGCGCACGTGGAACATATACGCGCCGTACGGCACGGGTCTGGTGCTGATCGGACGGTGAGTCACCCATTACTCACCGTCCGCAGGCCCGCGCCTACGGTGGCCGGGAGTCGTCACGTGGCTCCCGACGCCCGGAGCGTCTCCCGCGGCGGCTGGGACGGGAGGACCTTTCTCTCTCCCATCCCGCCACCTCCTTCGCGAGCATGACTTTTTCGCAGAAGGAGGTGACTGCCTCCCACTCCCTCTCGCCCCGGACCATGGCTTGCACCAGGGCCGGGCGCGAGAGGTCGCCGCCGACCCCTTGACAATTCAAAAGCGTCTGTAGTTGGTTTATTTGTAACAAATGCTTTGAGTTTGAGTATCGTTTTTCAGAATTAGGAATGAAATTTAGACAAACATTTTTGAAATCAACTCTACACAAACTAGGTACTTTAGTTCTTTCTGCTACACGTTGTATTGAAAAATATATCAAATGCACGTAAAAGTCGACGCAATAGGTATCTTACGATACGAAAATCTCTCATCTTCCTAATCGAAAGTTGGACCCATACTGGTACCACAAGTCTAAAACGAACTTAAATATTGCGCGGTACTCGCATAACACAGATACTTTTCTGTTTGTTTTGATATATTCACCTTTGCTTGAGATTTGGCTCGATATGTAAATATAAGAAGATATTTTTAAGTACCTGTCTTGTATGTTTTAGTAAGTATACAGTAATATATTTTGAGTATGCATTGATTTATCTATAAGCGAACTTCATTCTATTAATTCATGATACAAAATAGCTGCCAGACTCACTGGCGGCAATGGGCCCGACCTCGTACATTATTTAGGTGTTGTTCCTGAAACCCTATTAGCCTCCTATGTTATCGACGGGCCGACAAATACCGCACGGTTTAAACTATCGGAAATTTAATTGCGAGAATGTTCATCATAATTATGTTGTAGACGATTATAGAAGGGATTCTTAGAAAACCAGTGTAAAGAAGCATAGTAAATTGGCTTTTTTTAGTGTTGTATTCAACTGGTTCGTATGAAATAAACGAAGCCAATTTCGAGGACAATTATAAAAGGTTTTTCCTTGCAATTTCAGCTTCATAACAATAACTTGTTAAGGAGCTGCTTCAACGCTTCCTGTCTCGGGATAAACTTGAACGATTGTTCGATCAGACAATACGGTACACAATTGGAATTTCTTTCAGGAAGATATCAAAGATAATACTAACAGTAGTACCTATTAATGTAAACGCGGGCGAAGTCGACCGAGATTTCAAATTATCTAAAAAACATCGTAATCTTTTCTTTAATTCTCTTAGCGGTTGAAATATTACACGTTTTGTCGATCTGAAATATTGAACTAACCAACAGTAGACAATAATAATAATAATAATAATTGATTGATTGACATAACATTAAAATCATATTTACTTGTCAAAGAAACCACGTTTTGTCGATCTGAAATATTGAACTAACCAACAGTAGACAATAATAATAATAATAATAATTGATTGATTGACATAACATTAAAATCATATTTACTTGTCAAAGAAACGATTTGTAGGCTATAGGGTTCTTCCAATAAAAATTTCGAATTATAGCACAGTGAGCACTGACTAGACACTTATGTCTAGTCAGTGCGTAGCGTCTTAACGTTACGAAATAAAAGTAAAAGATTGTGAAGATGATTTTTTATTGGACCCTATATCCCACATTAATAAACACATGAATAACTTATTAACTTGTAACCATTTTATCTCTCTTTCGATATAACTGCTCCGTGAAAGCGCAATTTCAATGAAAATGTAAAGCATCACGCAAGATAAATGGTGGAATAAAATTATAAAAGTTAAATGTAGTTACATGTCAATTTCATTTAACTCTTTGCTGACAACTGTTTTTTGCACCTTCTGAATAGGTTTTATATGACTATAAGTGACCTTATTGGAGATGTTCTTCAGAAAGGTCAGGTGCATATTGTTGGCACCGGCGTGCATTTTTTTTAACATGGTATCTCGCCCTTCAACCATAGGGTTGTCTTCTGCTTAACCGGACTTGCCTGTGGGTGCCACAAAGAATTGTAGCTTCCAGCCAGGGCTTATAAAACCCGGCGTGCGTTTATAAATGTGAACGAAGCAATATGCTACACGCTTTTATTTATTTGTTTGGGTGGGAAATCATCGAATGACTCTTCCTGTGGCTCTGGGTGGAGCGGAAGGGAGTGTCAGACTCTGCTAAGATCCATACATACTTGTGTGTGACTATCGTAGCAGATAGCGTTCTGTAACTTCTACCTAACCCCTTGGGAAGCAGGCTTGAGTTTATGAACGTACTAGCTTTTGCCAGCGGCTTCGCCCGCGTATTTGTAAGAAATTATCCCACGGGAACCATACATTTTTCCGGGATAAAAAGTGCTTTTCTAGACTATAATCTATCTCTGTGCTAATTTCATTCAGATCCATTCAATAGTTGATGCGTGAAAGAGGAACAAACATCCATCCATCCATCCATCCTCACAAACTTTCGCATTTATAATATTAGTAGGAAGTAGGATTATAAGTTTTATTTAACGTATATCTTTCCATTTTTATGAAACAGATACTATTAAGACACAATAAAACGAGCACTAAGAACATTTTTATATCACATCTCGTAACATCGTGACAAAAACTAATAAAAAGTTACAAGACTCTCTTATGCATATTTAAAACGAATTTCAAAGTTTTAATAAACCTTCAGATACAAACACCTTCCTCACATCAAAAAAATAAAATTAAGTCCGTAATGTGTTTTGGTCTTCCTGCTTCTGAATTTACAATGATCAAATCATTTACATATTGTATGTATTTACAAAAAAAAAATGTATATAAGTAGTTTATCAGCCATCTCGTTACCATAACACAAGCATTAAGTTGCTTAGCTTGGGACGATACGTCGTTGTGTGAATGTCCAAGGATATTCTTATTATTATATTATTATTATTATTTAAATACTTATGAATTTAAAAAAAAGAACTAATGTTTTTTTTTAATAACGTTTAAAGAGGAGATTTAATCCGTGTTTATTTTCAAATTTATTCTTATTCTGAGAACTCTTAGAATTTATAGAAAAAGATAGATTTATTTTTCTATAATTTCAAACTTACATACTGCTATGGGTTCAGAAAGAAAACTGTCAAATTAATAAGCGTAGGGTTAACAAAAAACTTCCATCACAACTACACCGCGGCGTGTACAAAGCGGCCACTTCAAAGCCCTATCTTTAGGGATAAAAGAGATTCCAAAGGGGAAAATAGGCTTACATTAAAAAGTCACGGGCTCATCACAACAAGGCAATTTTGGCAAGTCAACAACGCGTGTAGCAGTCGCGGATGACGAGGCATGACGCGGACGTCCCGACTTGACGTGACGTGACAAGAATGACGTCGCCTCACATGAAGAGTATTTATTGACGTCACAGGATATGTCATGACATCGCGTTTATCATTCGAGATGCGGTGCTTTGTGATATTTAATAATGTTTCATGAACAAAAAACTAAATTAAGTCTCAGAAATTAACTTTCATTTATGCGATTGCGTGTGATTAGAGTTTAGTTAGCGTTATGTAATTTTTTTTACCTAATCTAAATCTGATTAAAAATATGAACTTATCTGTATTGAAACTGATGTATTTTAAAGGGAGGTCAGAATTATTGTACTTTTTTATTCATATACCTACCGCAACGAAAATATGGTAAATACTAATGACTTGGTACCTTCTTCTTAAACCATTTGCATATCATCAATTTTTGTTCAAATATTCACTATTGCGTGCCCGGGTAACATTATCAAAAATAATATTTTTTGTTGGCTTATCCGAAAGGCTGACATAACCGTAATTGGATTTAGCCCATTTCGTTCAAGTCCAATGTTCCCAATAAACCGTCTGGCTTGCACCGCGATCTTTCCTACTTGTGAAACCGCTGTTATCCATATTCAGACAAACATGGGACCCTACACAGTGCGTTAGTATCGTTTTATTTTGTGAAACAAGAGAAATTCTTAACGCATTGTAGAAATAAATTAGAACAGAACTCATTATTTTTAACTATTACCGCTAGCAATTTCCTCTCGAGCTTCGCAAAAAGGATCCATATACCTACTTATAGTGGTTTTGGCATTAGTCTGCGCTAGATAAAACGGAGTTGCCGACTACGAAGCTTTCTGTCAAATGCAATCGTTAATCCCGGGTGGCGAGTTTCACTGTGCAGCCTCCGCCAAGGTACACAAACAATACCCGCGCTAGACAAGCTACAAAAGGAAAGGCTTTGCCGGCAATAATTATTATTACTTATTGAAGTCTCCGTCGGCAACGACTGCTCGAACATCTTGGTAGCAAAAGGAACAAATAAAATACAGATTCATTGTTATCAGCGAAAGAAAACTACTTCTCTACTTTAACTGAATTTTATTGAAATCTATGATGGCGGAATGGCTTTATTTCAACAATAAAAATATCTGAAGAATATAACTCGGGTAAACATAAAATGCGGAAAGGACAATAACAGGTTTTTGTTCACATTCGCTCCGCTTTCTGCAAATATAATAAAAACTGAGATCTAACAAAATCGTTGGGATTGCCGAGCTTGAAATTAACGACAGTCATTATAACGCTCTCGCTGCTAAAAACAAATAAAAGTTGCAGCGTGGTCGTTTAGCTCTGGACTTAAATTCTAGCCTATACAAATGATGAATACATTTTGTGATTCGCTGAATTTTGGCCGCATTTTGAATGAGTATAATAAAGCTTTCAACCAAATACTTAAACATTAATAAATAAGAACTAAACACAGTTGAGAGCGTTTACTTTAATAATTACGTAAATGTCGGCAAATGTCTTTGGTATTTGTTATTACAGTTAAGTACAAAGCCAAGAACGCCGCTCGTCTCGCGGGGCAGCCGATATAAATAGTATTCTAATCTTTTTGTTATTTCACCGATTCCGAAGGTCAAGTCGTTGTCAAAGCAAAACTCTGAAATTGAAATATTCCAAAACGTCAAGATGAGAAGCTCAAAGCTTTGGGCACGAACCTTTTAAGTTCTAAGAGATCTTTGAACGAAGATCTTTGAACTTAAAGCGAACGGTAATGTATGGCTGTGTCGCCCTTTCGGCCATATTGCCTTTCGTTGTGGTCCTGTATGTTGAGGTGCCGTCTACATCTCCGGACTGCGGCATATCCGACATAACTATTACTTTGTGGTGTAGTACTACATTTCACTGTTTGCTGCCAGTTTCAATTCCCTATTTATGTTGCCACACTCAAATATTTGTTTAAACAGATCCAAAACGTGTATTTCTAAATATCTGTTTGACATGAAACGGTTCGTTAACGTTACCAGTGTTAATTTAGTTATATAGATGTAGCTATAGTATGCGTTTTGAAAGAAGAGCTTGAGGTGAATACTTCATTTTTTTACGTTTTACGCAATTTGCAGGTCAATTGTCAGTGAGGTTTTTGTTGATAAAAAAATATGATTCGCGGCCGCAGCAAGACTTATTTATTGAACTGTTATAATTAAAATCTTTAATACAATTGAGTTCATATTACCTCATGGAATGAATATATCATGAAATCATGACGCTGGAGGGCAACTCTAACTAGGAAATAAATTAAATAAAGAAGAAAAAAAATATGAACTGTTTCATACATTTATGCAAGCGTAACTCAATAAAATGTATGGAACAGCACATACTTTTTTCGAGATTTCAGGGTTCATCCCATAGTAAAAGTTGTTCGTAACGACGAGCACAATGGCCCCACGAAATGCTTAGAGTAAATTTTTTAATACCTTATAAGTATTGATAATTATTATGATTAAATTATAATTCAACATAATTATGTACAACGATACTCGTCTTCAAATTACGAGAAACGTATGAAAAGTTGAATTTCGCCGGCTATCCTGTCGCTTCCCTCTTAGAGTAACGCTTAAATAAGTTAAAGTAGGTACAGACGCCAGCACATCAAGCTATCCCTAACTGTCAAATTTTCTCAATTAAAAATGAACCTTATGTCATTGCAATAAAGTTGAAATACTATCAAAGAAATTTGACAGATTGTGGTAACTTGATGTGCTGGCCTCTGTACATACTCAGCGCCAAAGTTATCTTTACTCTGGCTTCAAATGAGGAGATTTGCAATTAGAACTGCAAATTCATTATACCTACGTTTGCTCCTTAATTGATGTTTACTTTAGTAGATTCAACAACACACTGTAATTGATTTATGCGAGGACAATGGAGTCTGGTTGTGTAAACACTTGAAAAATAAAAGAATAAATTATTTAAATGGTCGGTCAGCAACGCATTTGCATTTTTCATTAAGTTAATTTATTAAAACCGTTCTGCTTTACACATTGCAAACTTATCCATATTATTATCTAGTATTAGGAACAAGATGACAGGTTTGCTGATCCCCTATTAGTAGTAGTAGGATCCTCTGATCAGACGGGAGATAGTCTGAACAGAGACTGCCCGACTAGTATTTTTTTTTGTAACGGACATTTTTAGTTTAACCTAGTAGGTTGTCTACAGATTAACCGGGCCTGACGATTGATGTATGTACGTTGTGCCAGCACATCAAGTTACCACAATCTGTCAAATTTCTTTGATAGTATTTCAACTTTATTGCAATGACATAAGGTTCATTTTTAATTGAGAAAATTTGACAGTTAGGGATAGCTTGATGTGCTGGCGTCTGTACATATGTATCATATAAGCTAGTCGCCCGGTAAACTCTACTTGCGCGATGTAGGATTTCGCTTGATGTTGAGTGATGCGTATTGCGCATGTGGCGATGTAAATGCCACCACAAACATTTTTAATTCTGATAAAACATAACTAGATTTTCCAAAGAAAAGTACACGTATTTTTACACAGACCTTGCTGACAGGCACCTTCCTTTATGAAAAGAAAACAGTGTCAATGCTCGACTGAGATTGGACGTGGTCCAACTGTATCCGGAAGATAATAGAGCCTACGTTTCTATCAGATCCGCAACAACAAGCTAGTTGGTATACTAATTTAATAAAAGTTGCTAGTTATATGACGACCATATTCTTCAAAAGCGTAGGCAGAGGTGACAACCACCTCTTGTCTTTAAGACCGTTAACCGAGCAACGAGCAATAAGTGCTATTAACACGAGGCACAAACTCAAAATAGTTACGCTAAACAATCACTTTTCCAACCTCTACACCAACGAGATCCGTCTATCAACAAAGTTTATGAAAGCTTTCAATGTCCCACTACAGTTATGAACTTAGTTATCTCTTTGATTTTACTATAATTTTATACTTTAATTAATTTATGCTTACTTCCTCAATACGCTCGCACTTGAACATAATTAGTAAAAACTAATTTCCGCCTTTGACCGCATAAAATGTCGACAAGTTATACACATAAACTTTTCTCTTGAATCACTCTATCTATAAAAAAACTGCATCAAAATCCGTTGTGTAGTTTTAAAGATCTAAGCATACATACAGACATTAGGACGCGGGAAGCGACTTTGCTTTATACTATGTAGTGATTATTTGAGTGCACCTCAGCCTAAACCGACGCGACGTTGAACAAGTTGTGATGATATGAATGTATGTGCAAATACTTAGTATGGGGAGAATGGAAGGGTTGCAACGTAAAACCCCATGCTGCTATTTCTGCTACCGCGTGAATCGAAATGAAACAGTTAAAGCCTCATTTACGCAAAGCACGTTTTATGTCTGTGGCTTCTATACTAATATTATAAAGCTGAAGAGTTCGTTTGTTTGAACGCGCTAATCTCTGGAACTACTGTTTCGAATTGAAAAATATTTTTTGTGTTGGATAATCAACATACGCTATGAGTTTACCCATATGAGCCGAGGAGCGGGTGAAACTACGCGGGAGCATTATAGTTTATAATAAAATTGAAGCAACAGATAACTTGCATCGTCTAAACATTGTTTAGACAGCGGAATTAAAATTGCTTCAAATTAGGGTATGCTACTGGTAATTAATCGCACAGTGTAAATCAGGCTTAATAGATTCGTGACAATTAAGCTGGCTAAAAAAACAGCGTACAGTCTAAACTACTGCAGGTGAGAGCATCAAATTATGCAGATAACGTTCGTGAAAAGGTGCATAAGTACGTTAAAAAAGGATTTTTCGTAACTCCATCCCCGAGCGAAGCAAGTGGTTAGTTGAAGTTTGCAAACGAGATTGCGACAACAATTAGTATCTAATCATAAAAGTTGTTTATTGAATTACAGTTTCCCACTGGATTTTTATAAATATACAAAATGGTTAAATAACTTGAATTGCTAGGATTAGCTGATTCATTTATAACAAACTAGCTGACCCGACAAACGTTGTCCTGTCTTATTAATGATACCTACCCTACCTAACTACCCTACCTACCCTACCTACCCTACCTACCCTACCTACCCTACCTACCCTACCTACCCTACCTAACTACCCTACCTACCCTACCTACCCTACCTACCCTACCTAACTACCCTACCTACCCTACCTACCCTACCTACCCTACCTACCCTACCTACCCTACCTACCCTACCTACCCTACCTACCCTACCTACCCTACTTACCCTACCTACCCTACCTACCCTACCTACCCTACCTACCCTACCTACCCTACCTACCCTACCTACCCTACCTACCCTACCTACCCTACCTACCCTACCTACCCTACCTACCCTACCTACCCTACCTACCCTACCTACCCTACCTACCCTACCTACCCTACCTACCCTACCTACCCTACCTACCCTACCTACCCTACCTACCCTACCTACCCTACCTACCCTACCTACCCTACCTACCCTACCTACCCTACCTACCCTACCTACCCTACCTACCCTACCTACCCTACCTACCCTACCTACCCTACCTACCCTACCTACCCTACCTACCCTACCTACCCTACCTACCCTACCTACCCTACCTACCCTACCTACCCTACCTACCCTACCTACCCTACCTACCCTACCTACCCTACCTACCCTACCTACCCTACCTACCCTACCTACCCTACCTACCCTACCTACCCTACCTACCCTACCTACCCTACCTACCCTACCTACCCTACCTACCCTACCTACCCTACCTACCCTACCTACCCTACCTACCCTACCTACCCTACCTACCCTACCTACCCTACCTACCCTACCTACCCTACCTACCCTACCTACCCTACCTACCCTACCTACCCTACCTACCCTACCTACCCTACTTACCCTACCTACCCTACCTACCCTACCTACCCTACCTACCTTACCTAGCCTACCTACCCTACCTACCCTACCTACCCTAGCTACCCTACCTACCTTGAAATAAATGATTTGATTTTGACTTTACCCTACCTACCCTATCTACCCTATGTCCGTCTCCTGGTTCTAAGCTAGCACAAATTTTCAGCCAAATCGGTTCAGCCGTTTCTGAGTTCTATAACTCAGAAACGGCTGAAAGTCGGCGGGTAGGGTAGTCGTGTTAGTTACACTATCTATATAGTGTAACTAACACGACTTTCTTTTATATATATAGATGAGTATGTACTAAGTCTCAATCTTCCTTAGTCTTATTTTAGTTAGTTTTAAATCTTCAAATGACTGAAATGTTTTACAGCATTTGGAGCGCTTACTGAAATAAATTTTGCCTTTATGGGAAGATTGGGAATAGATACAGTATCATTTTCTCGGCACCGGAAGCCATCACCGGGCCGAGGACAGGATGTGACCTATTTATAGGCTCCGACCATCACAATAGATAAAAATTATAGACATTACTTACATTGACATTAATCTGAATTACTGTTTGGAGAAACACGGTCGTGATGTTATGGTAATGTCATGTTACTTACTCAAGCAGAAAAAAAATACTAGGCATAGCCTACACATTTTACCTTTGCTGCTCTAATATACCTACGACATTGCTAGCCAACTTTGTTATTATAAATTACTAAAATATTATTATAAAGCAGCAGTGATAACCTATTGTTGTGACCGTCGGAATGCCAAGTCACAGGTATCTAGTTCGAACCACACACCCCTGATTTTACGGATTCATGTGCGTATTGTATAATAGAGATGATGCCTAGGTAAAAAAAGAAGTAATATTTAGTCCGTCAATCAGATAATAAAAAATATTTGACACGTTTTTTTTGCTTTATCATATTAATAGAAAATGACTGAGATAAAACTCATTAAAGTTGGGGAGTGGGGCTCGCTACGTCACAAGTAAGTAGAAAAACTACATACTTGTGACGTCATGCCACATTTTGATTCAATGTATGACGTAATCTTTGGATTAAAGAAAAATTACGTGTCCGATATCTTTTAATAATCTAGCTTACGGACTAATTAAAAAAAAATAGTCATCATCCCCATTATCACTTGTTTTAAAATCGGTGAAGGAAAACATCAGCATGTCTGAGAGATATTTCGCAACAGTATGTGAAGCTAAGTCAGAGCAGTCAGGGCAGCATAAAAACTCTGACACCGTGTTACTCACTAACCACACGAAAAGAAAGAGATATTATAAAAGTGCAATTCCTTTGAATAAAATTCGTTGAGTGAGTTATAGAATAGAAAAATTACAACTAATAGAGTAATTCATCCACTTCTAAATTGTAAAATCAAAGAACTGGAGACTACTTTTCTATACCAATCATTAATTAATTTAAATAAACTTTCCTACTCGTAGCCAACTGCACTAAGCGTAGGGTTGAGGTGGATGGGCAAGAAATACTTTAGGTCGATGAGTTTATCAACTTTGGCCAGTTGATTGTACTTTCTAACTCATGCAAATCGTATTTTTAATTTTGTTAATATCGATATTTTAAACTTCGGATTTCAGTATGACAATCAGTGATTTAGTTTCTTTCGTAAACCGACAGGAAAGAGTGATCTTCAAATTGAAAACACCTGGAAAAGCTACTGGTCCATCTTCTTTTTCGTGTGGTTAGTTACTAACCTAGTGTCAGAGTTTAAAAAAAAAAACAAGTTCGTATACAAGTAGCTCATGGCGGAATGCGATTCTTCCTTAATCCCAACCAATGGCTGCCGTAGTATTTCCAATGCGGCTCTGATCTTCATCAACTTTAATTAATTTTAAAACCTGAGGTGGAAGATTTCTTACCAAACGACTAAAACTTTGCGGTACTGTCAGCACTACCACAAAGATTTTATTTACAGTTTTCTAATTATTCGGTTAAGAATCGAGCCTAAGTGGAAACCAGTCAGCAATCACAGTATGATATATCTCCCTGTATACTCAAATATGAAGGATTGACTATGTGACACGGTCTAAAATAAAATATGAAATCACATAGAAAAAAAACCGTATGTCTTAAAAACTTCCATCACTGTACTGAAAGTAAATATTATACGAAAATATAATTGTAAAACTGCATTTAATGCTAATAAGTAATCCAATTGATTCTAAAAACTTTAGACGGCACTTTGTTTTATATCATACAAATCACGAAAAAATCCGCGTTTTGACAATTCATAAAAAGTAACGTTATTGACTACCTTTTCAAATACCCAATTGCAACCAATCATAAATTAGTCATAAGGTCGACACCCGCAGCCTTCAGTAGGAATTTCCCATTGCTTGCGAAGTTTTCGTTTTCAGTGAATTATCAACGCCTGCATTCCTGCTCTTACGGCTTATGCCTGACATACAGGTTTAACTAAAATAATATAGAAAAAGTTAAAGAGCCATAGTTTCATTTAAAAAAAATTGATGTTACATGTACCAACAACGATAACAAAATTTAGAAGCAAGTATAACTTTTGCATCCGTCAAAGAGAGCGTATACTATCCATGTTATTTTGCCGCAGCATGGTGAAAGCAATAGCCAATACTTTAGAGCAGTATTAACTTTTGTAAGACGTCGAGACTTCACTACACGAGTTCTCGACTTCGTAACAATTCATGTCTTCTTTTGACACAACTTCGCAGACTTCGTCTGCCGCTGCATTTTCGCGAATAACGTAAGTAATAGTTTAAGTATGATGCTATGGTAGCGGACTACACGTGGAAGCTTTAGTCGAGTTAACCAACAAACTAAAGTACTCTAGAAAATTAAACCTGCACGTAGCACACTGAAAATGCTATTTTACTTAACTATAACTCTGAACAGATTAAACAATTTCAGTGTTCATAAACCTCTTTAGTTTGATGTTGCTATTAGTCTCAAATGTGGCGGAAACACTGTTAGCTGATAAATTATGATTTTATTTCACTTCATGCCCAGTTGGACAATTCAGTTGGGAAAGAACCAGCTCCCGCCGCGGTGTACGGAGGGTTAACTCGCGTCTCGTCCCCTCACGACATGCCACGTCACGCGGGGCTTTCCCGCTTGATTGAATGTTAAACAGACCATGATATATGTACGAATGAACATAGTTATCTAGATAAGTCCGCTTTTGTAACAGAATGGGATTTTCACTTGAAGGTTCGAGCAAAACGAAGTTTAAAAAAAACACTCATGTCTATGATATCTTGAATGGAGCTGAAGAATATGGGTAAATTATAAATGATCATTGACTATTTAGTTTCTTAATATACTTACTGCCAAACTCAAATGAATGTAAATTATATCAATCATTAATTATTGTGCCGCAATAAATGCCTATATTTTTTAAGACTGAGAAAAACTGAACATGTTACCTTATCAAGGATCTAATCCGCCATGCATCTAAACGTCTTTGACATCGATTACCTGTCTCGAATGTCGGAGCTCTAAGAACTTCGTTCTTCAGATGTCAGTCGGCTTCTGCATTCAATCTGCAGATTGAATGCAGAAGCTTAGCCGTTCTACCATAATCTAGTTGATATACCTTACTTAAGTAATAATACGTTCATCGTTAAAAATAATCTGCTAAATAAAATAATAGCATTTGATAAATTTATATTCAATAATAATTCCAACCTCTATTATAAAAAGCAGATTATTCTTATTAATAACTTGTTGTGTCCCGCGGTTTCACCCGCGTAAATAATGATTAATATTGTTAGAGGACTAATCAAATGTTTAATTTAAGTACTTCAAGAAAAAAGACGTAATAGTAGCAGTCTAAAAATAATCGTTTTGGTGTGAAAATTACTGGTCTAATGAACAAAAATGTTACAAGCTATAATAATTAAGACTCCTACTTTACAATTGACACTAAACATTTGTGTTTAAGACACAAGTTTAATACGACGAGCATAAACAATTAGGTATTTATTATTGCTTTTACGTTCAGTAATTTCGGGAACGTCTCTGAAATCTTCATAAAAAGTCTAAAAATTACTCTAGTATAATTTTGTTTGCATAATACCATGCCCTCAGTGTAAATTGATCTACATGTAATTAAATAATTAATAAGGAATAGAACATACAAAAACCCTTTCGAAATGCATTGAAAAGGGTCGTGCACATTTACAAGTTACTCCAAAATTTTACATATGATACTGAACGCGATCTGCACAACTAAACCACGTTCAAGAGCTGTCAGTATCAGAATAGTTATGGAATATTGAAACTGACAGTTCTTGACCTCGGTTTAGGTGAGCTGATCGCGTTCATTTTTGGTATTCAGACTTAGACGCGTTCGACTTGGTCAATACAAAATATATGAGGAAATAAGGTATTTTAAAATAAGTTTTTCATTAAATTACGGAATACTCAGCCGTCAATTTTAAATTAACTGCCGTCTGCGGTCTATTTCCATGCTGAATATAAAAGGCACAGAGGCCAGCACATCAAGTAACCCCAATCTCTCCTGTGATAGTTTCTCAACTTTATTACAAAAGGTTATGGTTCATTTTCAATTCAGAAAATTTTACAGTTTGGTATAGCTTGATGTGCTGGCGTCCGGACGTCATTATTAGTCCTCGATATAAATTGGCAGATGGACGGACAAAAACCAAACCTAACTTTAGTTCCGTAGCTTAAATAAATAATTATTCAAACGAAATGCAGTTAGGAAACCAAGAGAGGAAATTGATTTTCCTCTAATCGAGTATACGGCTTGTACACATTTTCGTGACACATTTCGAAAATACATTTAGTTTATTTGCAAAACCACTGCTTTAGATTTTAGAGCAAACGTGCAGAAGATATTGTTTATGTATTAACTTTTAACCGCCACAGTCGGATTAATACGACAAATGATTTCGTGCCCGTGCCGCCTGAGTCGTGATTACGAATTTATGTTCGGTTTTCGGTTTTTATGTAATTGCAAGACCAAATTCGTCTGAAACAAAGGTTTTTTTTATGAGTTGGGCGCTGGGGGCACGGCAATTAATATATAGCATAGCGGTTAATAGGTTAATTGCAATTATAGATTTCACTAAGTGGAAGAGCGGAGTCTCCTAACACAAGCCGTACGAAAGAGATCTTCGAAACGATAATGCACTTTGTAATTGTTTGTAATAAACACGTTTTTTAAGTCTTTTTAAATTCCGAAGACAAATATGGAACAGAGAGAATTAGCTCAGATTTTTTCGATAAGCCTTTAACAAATATTGTTGGAAAGATATAGGTGACGATGTCTTGCGATTGTTTTATTAACATAACAGTCATATTACCTTAATCCAGTTTAGTGTTTATAGCACTGCAACCTAACCGGTATTGTGTATGTAGGTAGGTATGTAGTATTATTTTATCGTCAAGTTTACCGCTCTGAAAATATTCGAACCAAATAAAGTTTATGTTAGAAATTATTATACAAAATGTTTCTTGCAGTTTGCTTAGATTTATCTAGTCTAGGATGGTAAACAACTTAGAGCGAGAGCCCGCATTTGTAACCCAATATAATATCTGGTAGGTTCACACTAGATATAATATTGAATTTCCAATGCGGGCTACCTAGCGATGACAAGAATTAATGAAACTTAAAGGTAAATAAATCAATGGCTTGCTAATTGGCGACTATGCTTACAGCCGCATGAAAGCACTATTACTTAAGTTAGTTAGTGCTAATTAACAACTGTTAAAATCTCACCATGAAAACTTAGGTGAAGAGAGCATGAATTTCAATTTCCCTGACGCTACAGATTGACAGTGAGATTTTCACAGAATAGATCGGCTATACACCTAAATATCCAACGCAAATAACGCAACGAAAGTTGTTAAAAAGTCATAAGAAAAGGCATTGCAATTGTTAGTTTGTTCCACCAATTACTTTGCCCCTGTAACTCGCGGTGAAGGCATTCTGTTCTCGTCTGAGTATCGCTGGCTAATGATCATGTATATGGGATACGTACAAGATACAACGGCTGTTTCGCGACCGCCAGCGTAAAGACAAACATTTAATCAAATCGTACCAACATATCGTATATTGTTGACACAATAATACGCGCCATTCCTATTTGCTAACACAAAATCCCCATTATTATATTGCCAGTATCGTTTCAATTAATTGGCGACTTGTAATGTATCTGAGATCTTATTGTTTCTGTAATAACGAGTTGAGTTTTTGTGCTACTAAGGTCACGGGGTCAAGTAAGACATTATTAGGTTCTTGTGTTGCTCCCTCTTACCTGGTAAATGCCGATAAAGTCGGCCGAAATAATATCGTATTGTTCATTTTATTTCCACAGTTTTGTTAATAATGTTTCTAGTTTATGTTTACTAGCTTGTAATTAGTCCATATAGAGTGCAGTTTATAGTAAATGGATTCTTTTATCCTACTTTTCTACATAATAACAACTTATACATACTTAAATTAAATGAATATCTAACTAACTATATACAAATAAATACAAAATAGAAAGGAAACTTAGACGTCGAAGTACACATCCGCATCGCTGTCATCCGAAAACGTGCCCAGAAGACTGGCAGCATTGCCTCGTTGAATGGCAATGCTAATTCTTTGACCAAAGAACAATCTAGCCATCACGTGAAGTGTCGACCCACCGGCGAGAAATTTAATTAAAAAGGAGTTGTCGACTCGGGCCTTAGAGTTTCCACCCCAAAAATAATTTAAAAGTTATTAAAAATAAATGTATTTCTTATTCCTATTATATTTTGAAAAAAAAAACCAAAACTAAATCGATTCTGTTATTCTGAACAAACATTTTCTATATTTGAACTTCATTAAAAATACAGCGCCAACGCGATGATATATACGAAAAAACAGCTATCAAGAATCTTTTATGCCTAGTTACATATCAGGATAATCAAAAACAGCAGAGCTTGAAAATGAACAACAAATTGCGTGTTAAATAGAACGGATCAGTTGAAAACATCAGACCGTGAAAGTGGGTCAGCATGACTAGTGGGCGAGCAATATGTCACTACATACACATTACTGCAATCTTCGATCCAATACGTTATTTGCACCAATGAACGATGCCCTCCAGGCACAAGTTAGCCGCTGATTTGTTTATCTCTGCACTACGAACACGGACTGTTTTGTCTACAAACAATGGCAGTCCGTTTCGGGTTTTCGCAAAACAACAGCCTCTAACTAGACACCAAATATCGTTTTGTTTATTGAAAGACGAAAAACATAAATGATGGCTGTTTTCTGATTAGACAGAGACGGCAACAACAAAAGTGACAGGAAGATTCGTTAGTGTCATTGTATTGTCATACAAATAATGTTTTTGTTGCAGGGACAGTCATGAAACTGAAAGTTTTTAAACGTTTTTCTTTTCACAATATATTTGTTTATTCCATGTCAAGTCAAAGTGGCATGACTTTGACTTGATTTATTTCAAATAGACACATGAAAGGCACGTTCAATAGTTATGAAAAACATCCTTCCAAAAAGAACTTTCGTATGGAGATGAATGGGCAAGAAGCACCACCATAAAAAGTTTTATTAAATGTTTTACAATCTTTTGTATCCATGCACCTAGAATAATTTTAACTGTTCCACTATAGGTAAAAAGGAAAACAAATAAAGAAATAGCAGGTAAATTTGTTATACTCACATACACACATCAAAAGTGTCTAGGGATCAACATATATTTTTGCAATAACTTTTCTCTTGATTGATATTAATTTAAATTTTCTTTAAGGATTCATCAAATAAAGTGTTTTCGTTTGTCACAGTAACGATAAACCAAGTCACCTTTGCATTAATAAAGAAATTTGCCATTTTCCTAATAAAGGGATTTTTGACATTTGAACCACTAACATTAAAGTTCGAAAAAAAGACTGAAATAACAGTTTTCTTTAAAATTTTATTGGGTAACTTAAACAATTAATAATCCGTGTTTCTACCGCGAACACTAACAACACAAGAACATCGGTTTGGCATACTCAAAATGAGTTCATCCAAATCACGCTGTGGAATGGCCGCCCATGTTCGTTGCAACAACAAAAAAAGGTCTTCTTGCAACTGGATACCCTCCATATTCGGCAGAGCTCTTCTCTGTAGCATATCCCATGCATGCTCAATCGGGTTCAAGTCTGGCGACACGGAGACAAGACCGATACATTCAAATCTTAACTCGAAGAGCTCCAACAATAACCGCCATGATGTTAGCCGTGAGGCTTCATCACTCTTCAGGGAACTTAATTAGCGACCAAACAGTCAGAAACCGCTTGCATGAAGTGAACCTTCATTCCCGAAGACCGCTACGGGTACCACCTATAGCAATGCACAATCGTAGGATTCGATATCAATGGGCTCTTGAACACAGAAATTGGGCAGAAGAACAATGGCGTTTCGTGTGCTTTTCTGATGAGTCTCGTTTTGGTATGAGACCGGATACAAGACGTATACGACACTGGAGAACCCCTGGACGCCAACAGCGATTAAAATCCTGCCAGGAAGTCCATCCTTATAGTGGTGGAACCATCATGGTATGGGCGGGTATTTGGATCGGCGGAAGAACTGAGTTGATTTGGATCAGAGGCAACCTCAACGCTCAAATTTATGCTGAGACGATTGTATCTGACGTCATCGTTCCTCTACAAGTGCAAATCGGTCCCTTATTTCAGTTAATGCATGATAATGCACGACCGCACACCGCAAGAGTTGTAAGACAGACTCTCGCCGCAGCTAACATCAATGTCCTGCCCTGGCCTGCTCAGTCGCCAGACTTGAACCCGATTGAGCATGCATGGGATATGCTACAGAGAAGAGCTCTGCCGAATATGGAGGGTATCCAGTTGCAAGAAGACCTTTTTTTGTTGTTGCAACGAACATGGGCGGCCATTCCACAGCGTGATTTGGATGAACTCATTTTGAGTATGCCAAACCGATGTTCTTGTGTTGTTAGTGTTCGCGGTAGAAACACGGATTATTAATTGTTTAAGTTACCCAATAAAATTTTAAAGAAAACTGTTATTTCAGTCTTTTTTTCGAACTTTAATGTTAGTGGTTCAAATGTCAAAAATCCCTTTATTAGGAAAATGGCAAATTTCTTTATTAATGCAAAGGTGACTTGGTTTATCGTTACTGTGACAAACGAAAACACTTTATTTGATGAATCCTTAAAGAAAATTTAAATTAATATCAATCAAGAGAAAAGTTATTGCAAAAATATATGTTGATCCCTAGACACTTTTGATGTGTGTATTTACAAACATTTTGAAAGTAGACAATTTTCCTAAAATAAATGAGGTTGAGTAACATCAACCGTTCATTATTATGGTAATTCTCGAAGCAGAATTTCCTTACCTGAATCGAATTTAGCAACTTAGACTATTGAATACGGGTAGATATATTCGATTCACATCCGATGTCACTAAATATGCAAGTCTGCAAAATGACGAGATGTCTTCTGGTTACGAAGACATTACGTCATCACTGACGTAATGTCCCAGTCAAGTTCCAGTCAGAAGAACGAAGTAAGAAGAACAGTACAGAAGTCAAAAATGACTACTTACAGGAATGATGAAATCTCTATGAAATGGAACTTACGCTTAAAGCCATATTGTGTTTAATTATTATTATGACATTAAATTGATGTTATTGGGAAGAAACATCAAGATATATTGCAAATAATACCTTAAATCGAGATCATAACTTCGGAGCGGGTGTAAATCATAATTGCGAAGTTCATTGCCGCGATGTACGTTACTGCGAAAGTTTACGATCGCGACGTTCGTTGTTGCGAAAGTTTACGATCGCGACGTTCGTTGTTACGAAAGTTTGCGATCGCGACGTTCGTTGTTACGAAAGTTTGCGATCGCGACGTTCGTTGTTGCGAAAGTTCTTTACAGCGATGTTTGCATTTGCGATACCACACTATTGCGACCTAGGTCATGTCGGAGGGTTGTTGATACTGGTGATAATAGAAATACATATGTATCAATATTTTGTTGGACATAAATGAACAAAAATTGTTTAAATACCTATATCGCACACTAGGTACTTAATCTACAGAAATAAAACTTACATCGCGGCAATGAACTTCGCAATTATGATTTACACCCCTTCGGAGCATTTGATGCACGACTTATTTAAGTACATGAATGGTTAAGATACGCAGTGTTGGCACCACCAACTGAGATACGCAATGTAACTATTTTTCAACTAACGCGTTGATATTGGTCAGGTTATCGTGTTTTGTTTGGTCGACACGATGCGCCCCACTATGCTTTATCCAATGATAATCAAATCTCAAAACACTTAAAAAATGACTTACGCACTGCTAGAACTTCACTGACGATTGAATCATTACAATTTTGGAGTTTTTTTTCCAAAAACCAGTTTTAAATTGTATTCCTTTAAATAAATAATCCATGACCCTTGAAATGTTCCATTTGGGTGCGTGACATGACGTGCTACTGTGAACAGCGATTTTTCACACCATAACTATAAATCGATTCCCAGCAATAGTTATTGTAGGTACTATATTGTAGGTACTATATTGTAGGTACTATATTGTAGGTACTATATTGTAGGTACTATATTGTAGGTACTATATTGTAGGTACTATATTGTAGGTACTATATTGTAGGTACTATATTGTAGGTACTATATTGTAGGTACTATATTGTAGGTACTATATTGTAGGTACTATATTGTAGGTACTATATTGTAGGTACTATATTGTAGGTACTATATTGTAGGTACTATATTGTAGGTACTATATTGTAGGTACTATATTGTAGGTACTATATTGTAGGTACTATATTGTAGGTACTATATTGTAGGTACTATATTGTAGGTACTATATTGTAGGTACTATATTACTTACTTTCTTTAACCTTTTGAACGCCATTGTGATACACACATATACGTGACGAGCAAGCGCATACCCTGTACGCCAACGACAGAAATATGTGACAATGTCAAGAACACTATATCACGAAATAAATTTAATTAAATCTTTACTTTTGTGAGTGTTTATATATATATATATATTTTAAATTGAAGCTCTCGTACGTATTTAATGACATGAAAAAAATTAAAAAAACACCATGGATATTGGGAAATTCATGATTCATGACAAGAAGAAATAAATTTGTAGCTTGGCGTGGAGGGCACGCGCGTGCTTTTATGCTCTGCCGTTCAAAAGGATAATGAAAACGTAGATATTATGAAGGATTTGTGAGAGGTCTTCTTACACCTTGTAGGTATGCATTTCTGCGAACATGAACAATAGTTGTGAGTATCAAAGAGTTGTCATGTATTCAATTTGTGTAAGTATTAAAAATGTGATTCGTATTACCCAGTTACTGACTTGGTTGTCGAAGTCAGAAACGCAGTCACTCCTTGTAAAATACTGGTATTCAGCTGCATCCGGGTAGACTGGAACCCGACCCCAACATCATTGGCAAAAGGCTAGGCAGATTGAAATATGTGATTTAATATTCCAGTATGAATTTCTGTTAGCCCGGGCCCGGATTTCAGTTCGATTGATTAGATACGCGCGGTTGCCAATTAGTGGCTAAATAATTCCGTGTACCAATTAATACATGTTATTTTGATCCTGTAAATGTAACCGAAAACAAATAGTAATAAATATATCGAAGCAAAAATAAACATATGATTTTTTTATTATAAAATATGCAGTGTAGCACTGAAAGAAACTCATTGACCATCGAGGGTTCGCACTTATAGGATGCATCTATTCAGACGAGGCAGGATGATTGCCTGAAGCCGGGCCTCGTCTGAGGCAGGCTAATAATATGCTAGCATGGCGGACTCGTTCGACGAAGAAGGCACAACATAAAAAAAATCTAAAAAGTATGGAGGAGACCTTTGCCCAGCACTGGGACAATATAGGTTAAATAAAAAAAGGCTTAACATACTGCTTTCAGAGTTTTTAATGGCTATGTCTTTATCGCACGGTGCGGACAGTTGTGTGAAGTTATTACGTTAGTTTAGTAACACAATACTCCTTGGTACTACTGGCTGTCAGACTTTCGGCCTTCTTCTGACTACCCGTAACAACTGTCAAAGATCCCCGAATGACAGCCGGGACCAACGGCTTAACGTGCTTTCCGAGACACGGAGGAGTCTCGATATCTAAAGATGGTCACCCATCCACAGACCAACCGTAGCTTAACCTGAAGGATCAATCTGTGCAGCTGTTATTACTTAGCCACGTGAACATTGAATGCAGCCATTCTGTTGCAATGCACTGGTAAATGTGCTGATGACGCTTGCTTAACCAAGGAGAGCAAACCCCCAACAAGCAGTACTAAGTTTAGGTGGAAACAAAAGGCTGGCCATTTAAGTACCTAATTAACTCATACTCAAATATTTACTTCATTAAAGTGGTGAATTTTTGTTACAAAAGGTTGTACTAACATGGACGCTGTAAGAGTACGGTAGGACAACAATTATTAAAATGTTAAAATTAATGTTAGGTTCACTTCTTAATTAGATTAGGCTGTAGACACACAATGTTTTTAAAAGAGAGTTTAACGAAAAAATTAACATAATATGCACGATTCTACACAAACACAGGGCTATCGTTTTTTCTGATACTTCCGCCCATAACATTTCTATTGGTAACGTATGAACACCGCAGTGAATGTAAGAGCACGTCTTAAATCCGTGATACCTATACAAAAACGTCGTATGCATGATATCTTAGGTTAACTTGTTATTCTAACTAATATAATAAATGCGAAAGTAAGCTTGTCAGTTTGTACCTTTTCACGCCTAAACCACTGAACCATCATACTAAATTTTTGCGTATTTGTCGGGTATACAGAAACGCACATGGGTTATCTTTCGTCATGAAAAAAAGTACTGTTCCCGTGGAAAACAACCATAATGTTCTTATGATAATAGATAGCACCACGTGTACGTTCCATTCTGAACTCTTTATTGCAATGACCATATACAACTTCAATTGATTGTCATATTGACAAAATATCAAAGTCGCTGGCAATAGGTAGTTGGTTATAAAAATTACGTTCAGATTAAGAATATTAACCTAGGTTCATAAATTCACTGCTCTATAAGTAAGAGAGTTTAAGACTTCATACACAAAGTTCGGTTTCAAATAGAGATTCGTAACTAGCATTATTAAAGAATATGGGCCGTAAATATCAATTAAGTTGTGATGCTGTCTGATATTACAAAAAAGTCTCCTCAACAGTCATTAAGAAACAATTAACTTGCGATTACGGCTTAAAATACCATTTTCAATTGCAACTCGACTCTAGCATAAATATAAATCAAAATATGATCATAGTTTCGCATTCATTTTTCGCATTCCGCAGCTACCAGAGAGTATTCGCTATGTAATAATGTAATCCATTTCTGAGCACGACTATAGCAAAACGAAATACAGCCAATAATATGTAATACGCAACTGAACCTCCTTTGATGTAAATACTTCACAAATCTATAGTTGGGAGTGCTCCGGTATGGGGAAATAAAGGGTATATTATTATTACGAAGATATTAGTGTACACGATAAATTACAATAATAACCTTAATTTGCCGCCGAGAGACACTTACTAATTTTAACATGGAAACTGGAAAGGGAATTTTGAAAGTCTTTATGATTTGGCCTCTCTTGTTTTGCCTTTTTGTATAATAAAGCAATGTTTGAGTTTAGTCGGTGCGTTGTTACGCAACAATTCAACAGAATTGGGGCTTTGTTGCAGACAAAAACAAAGTTCAAGACGTTTGTCTCGAGGCGAAGCGGTTTTGTAGCTGGCGTAGCGATTATGTAGCTGTCGTAGCGAAGCGCTACGGCGTAGCTACGGCGTAGTCAATAGCAGTCGCGCTTCTGTTGTTATGAAGGCTGATTATGGTTGCATTATTTCACTCATGCTAAGTGTATGCATACAGTTGAGTGTATGCATTCAGGGAGGGTAAGAGGTAGCTAGTTCAAAGAACCATAATTATTTAAGAACTTTTAGCAGTAAAAGCAAATCTCCTTCAGTAGACGTTTTATTTAAACACAAAGGCGTATAATTTCTTTGTCAATAAAATTAATTAATTACTTTTCTTTGTTTAATAATGGCATTGACCCCATAAATTATTTCAGCTTATAGAAATATAATGTCAAACGAGGGCGGATAGGACAAAAGACGACCTATAACAAAAAAATACATTAGAAAAGCTCAAAAACTAATCTGCAGTACGTACACGAACAGGTCAAATGAGTTCAACGACAGTTGGCATGTCTAGTACCTACCAATAGATATTCTATTCCTTAAGAGCTCCTATCTTAGGTGGATCGCCCTCCACATATGTATTCAAATACTAACATAGCTAAATAATTACTGGTTCTACACATTAAATTACAATATGCATTGTGATAGTAAGCATAGAGCTATATGAACGGAATTGGACGAACTTGAATAATTAATTATGTTGATGTCTGTATTAGTATGAAACTGTAAGCGCTGCTTTACACTGTGGCTCTCTTGAATATTAATTGGATGGTTTGCTACTTTTTCTATTAATGTTTTTTTTTTCATTTGCCGGACACTAATGCTAGTTTGAATACTTAGGAGGTGTCAATTTTATAAGTTTATGGGTATACTGTAATACATTCCATGCACTTAATAATTTATTGACATGGATCAGACATTCAGTATGGATAAATCTGACTTAAATTATTATAATTCGAGAAGCTTCGGCATCCACGCTGTCGATTTTAACAGACGACGTGGGGGCTCAGGTTCTATTTCCATTTCAACACCGTATATAATCTAATTCCATTCGTGGCGTCCGCCCTTGCACAATAGAGCGTAGGCTGCCAGACAGCAAAACATCGTGCATAATGCCATGTAGGCTGGACGTGGGCCGTGCGTGTGGCTGGATGATGACTCCACAGACGTACGTGTAATTAGTCAGTTGGTGAAATAATTTGCGGAATAACATAGATACTCCATACAGCAAAACAAATACAACGACGAACTAAGCAATTAAAGTGTTAAAATAATAATAATACGTATAATAATATCCTTGGACATTTCACACAACGCCATATAGTCCCAAGCTAAGCAACCTAATGCTTGTGTAGTGGTAACGAGATAGCTGATAAACTACTTATATACATTTTTTTTTGTAAATACATACATATTATAGATAGAAAAACACCCAGACCCGTAACAAATACGAACCGAATCGAACCCGCGACATGCTGCGCAACAGTCAATCGCTCAACCACTGCGCCAACCGTGTCGTCAGTGTAAAATGATCAAACACTTCTGTTTCCATAATATTTTGAATATCCTAAAAACAATATTTTAAATTATTAAGCGTGTTCCCAGTAATCGCAATTGTTGTGGCCCTCCCAGCCCTCCAGGCTTGCCTGTGAAGGGAATATCAACAGACAATTCCACAAATTAAGCAAAGTAGCCCTTTTAATAGGCGTACCTTTAGACCCACCTTAGCTACGTATAAAATTATAATGAAATTAAACGAATTTAATTACGAAACGCGTTGAGACGTGGTTGAGAACAATTAAAAAGTCCTATTTATGTCGTTATGTTATACAATAAACGTAGAAAATTAACATCTTCGCAGTACTCAATGAAATATTAATGAGTCTCTCAGAAAGCTGAATGCGAAACTGTGGTTCGTTTATGTTTACGCGGTAAATGTTTTTTCTTTTCTTTTCTGTATGATCTCAATCCGTGTAACGCCCAAAACTTTTTTATTTAGTTTTCTTTAGTTTTATTTCAAAGATAACTGTGAACTAGAAAAGTTTAAGTAGATGAGGCAAACTTATTTAGTAGTTTTAGGGATGTTTTCAAGAGTAGGACAAAAAGCAGGATTTTTGTTATAACGTTAACAGCGAGGTGAACAAGCAGATAAAAGTAAACTCGATGGAGTAGCAGCACCAACAGCGCTTGCCAGCTGGATGACATTAATTTGTACAATTTACTCGGTTTCATAAATATTAATAAGGTCACGTGTTCCATCCGCGGTCGTAATATGAGAGGTGTGTTAATGTTAATGATATTCAACGAGGCGTTAACGTGCTATTTAATTTTATATAAAAGAAGGCATAAAACTGCCACAATATCTACTCCAGAATGAATGGAACTCCTGAAAAATGACGGAAAAACAGAAAAAATACAAGTATGTTGTTGCCAACCAATACTTTTCCACACAACCCTGCGGTAGAAAAACAAAGGCTTGAGCATAACGTCGACATTGATTTCCGCGCTGCTATTTATGAGTGGAGGAAGCTCTTGTACCTATAACAATACAACAGCGCCCTCGGCCGGCACAGTCAACGGCGTTATTGCGCCACTTACGACTCGAGTATCTAGGAATGGAAAGGGCTAGAAATTCCAGCGTAATAACAAGCAAATGGCTGGCTAATAATTGAAACGCTGCAACGCTTGATTATCATTGAGAGCGTTCAGTGTTCTCCGTCGTCAGCGAGTATATTGCTGACCCAGCCTAATTAGTAAGCTGAGTATTTGAGGAGCTGCATTGTCTTGAGTGCACCTCAATGCTCGTGCACTTGAATGGAGCGTGGTGGAAAATAACTCGCATTGTCTATGATCAGCCGATCTATTCAGTAAAAATCTCACCATGAAAACTTGGGTGAAGTGATCTTGAGGTGGGTTGTTGTTCCACAATCCACTTGATTCTAGGGATTGGTGCTATTGACAGCTTTTAACTGGATAGATCGGCTGTACTTGTTGCGGTTGCAATAAACTAAGTAAAAACACAATTTTTAGCGGCTTCCACAAACTTTTATCTATACTATTATAAAGAGGTATAATTTGTAAGTTTGTATGTAGGGGGTAATCTCCGGAACTAATGATTCAATTTCAAAATTTTTTTCACTGATAGAAAGCTACATTATTCCTGAGTGCTATAGGCTATAAATTATATTTATATCATACATATTAGCCGAGCTATCGCAATTTTTGTCTAGCAAGTCGGAAAGAAATACCTCGAACCGAAAACAGAATTATTTGCATGCGCTGCCTAAACAGTTACAGTATATCGCAATTTTCCGCGGACGAAGTCGCGGGCAGAAGCTAGTCTCGAATATAAGTATACAGAGATTGATTAAAGTAAATTAGTTAAATCATATCAAAAATACGGCCACGCTTTGATCCTAAAGAAGGTATAAGTTAGAGCAAAGTTCTAAATGAATTATTGACAGTTAAAACTTTCTCAATGATAGATTCAGAAGGGGTTTCGAGGATTTAATTACATACAACACCGCGACGAATGGTCCAATTGTAACAAAGTTTAGTTTGTGATTGAGTTAACTCGAGATTTCCAATTATTCAAAGTATAACTTACGGGGTCCGCAATTTGATAACTCAGTCATTAGCGGGTATCAGTACCTACTATTTATTGGTAGGTAGTTATTAAGGACCCATATATTGGGTGCTGTAGGCATTAACAGTCGAACATAGGCACCGTAGACTGTTCAAATTTAACCTCTGGCTTGTTCTAACTTTGTAAATGGTTGAGGTCCACTTGCACGTTTAGTCGGGTTAATTAAATAAATGTAGGGTTTGTAAACTCGGAGTTAAGTAATTAACATTTTAACCCTTATTACGCGTTGCGCCACTAACACAGGGTTAGTTAACTTGATATTTCTGTTTTTTGAGGTGAGAATTATGCAGTTCAACTAGAGTTGCAATGTCTGTGCCCTAATATGTAATCCGACGAAAAACTAATGTTGATCAATGTATTCCCATCTCTTTTACACAAGATTCATCATCATCTGCCTAGCCATTTCCCAACTATGCTGGGATCGGGTTCCAGTCTAACCGGATGCAGCAAAATACCAGTATTTAACATGGAGCGAGTGCCTATCTGACCTCCACAACCCAGTAACTGGGCAATACGAAACCCCTTGGTAAGACTGGCTGTCAGATTTTTGGGCTTCTGACGACCCGTAACGTCTATCAAAGATGCACAAATGACAGCCGCGACCAATGGATTAACGTGCTTTTCGAGGCAAGGAGGAGTCTCGGTATGTAAAGATGGTCACCCATCCATCTCTTTTACATTACGACACGTAAATACATTGTTGTCTTTGAATTTTGTAACACGACATGATATTATAATCGTATGCTATGTTCCGAACCCAAAACATACACCAATGTCCGGTTAAATAACGCCGATGTTATTTCTTAGTGCCGCAACGAGTTTTAAAGTTAAAATGTTAATTATTTAACTCAACTCTTCGTTTATTCCGATAAAACGTGCTAGTGGTCTTAAGAGGTATATCGACGGGAGTTTCGAGGAACCTTTTTTGATTCAATTCACTCACGTGCCAATAGCCATTTAATCTGATATTTTATTTTATTTAGTAGGGGATACGACACTTCATGCCCTTATACCAAAATAGAGCAGGCTCTTTCTACTACAAAATTTGATATAGGTATCAACAACTTCATTAGGTGTATTATCAAAATGTAACGTTTATAATTCAAGTAGATTTTGCCCGCGGGGTCGCACGCGTTAATTTAGAATTTCACAATTATTTCGGTTTGTACTTTGATTGTATTTTTATAGATTGGATGAAAAAGTGGTTTATCGTCACTCTCCACTCACAAAATGTATTAGGTAAGTACTTAAATAAAAAAAACAACTCTTAACAGACTACCTTACTTTCTATAATAATATAATTCAATCATGATTCGAAAGACGTGGCGCCATCTATTATTTTAAGAACGTTATTGTTTTTTTTCCTCAGGACCTCTTTTGGGAAAAGTATATCCCTATATCCGGTTCTGTACAGCTGACAACGTATATCCTATTTCAGGATGATCGGTTCAATAGTTTAGACTTGAAAAGGCTTTCGCATTTAAAATATTATTAGCTAGGATAACCTACCATAAAGTGTGTCTAATTTGAGAATTGTGTGTGTGAGTGAGTGTGTTGATATTAATACGTTGCACGTCAACGCCGTCACCGTGTGTGGGCGAACAATAGTTTTTCTATTGTGTTAGCTGCGTGGTAGTCAATAATTTAAAAATATAGTGTTATCGCAAATAATTCAAGCCCTCGCACATCCGGACGCCGCCGCGCATGTCTCGTCTCTCGCTTTAATGACTACTTTTTTTAGAGCGATAACGCTGCTGCAACGCTCACGCGCCAGACGCGCCTCCGACGCGGGGCAGTAGACGAATAGCCACGCCCGAAGACGCTCGAGTACACGTCACGAACCGCCGCACGCGCCCGTGCTCTAACCGACGGCGACGCTTTTGTTTGTTCTAATTTAAATAGTTCCCGTGACAGTTATTTAAAATTTATATATAATATTTGTGTACCCTTTACCTGTTTAAATCCAACATGGACACAGTTACGAAAGATGGCGCCCAACGTGGGGCCGAATGCCATATTTCCTGTGAAAACTGTGTAGTGAAAATACTTAGTGTGTGAACAACTGTGAACATAATTGTGATTGTGTAACAATACCGAAGACATGAAGTAGGCAATCCCTCAATGGTTTGCATTTTTTTTTTTTTTTTTTTTAAGGCTGGGAAATCATCCAATGACTGCTCCCGCTCTGGGTGGAGCGGAAGGGAGTGTCAGACTCTTACTGACTAAAACCCATCCATGTTCCTTCCGTAGCCCTTTATGTACCGGGGTAGCGGTAACTATACGCTATTCAGGCGCGAGGGTGGATGGGAGCTGCAGGTAATGAAAACTATCTCTTGAGATAAACAAAACTATATATTTCAATCACACAACACGTAGTACGACAGGCCTTTGAGGCACATTATTACTCAGAACACAGGAAATCAGAACACAATACACAAAACCCGGAGCCCGAGCACATTTAAACAGCAACTACTTACTTGCTAGACATAATTAAAACTACTAAAAACTTTGTACAACATAATAACTAGTAAAATATAAGAACTGAAGAACACTTAAGAACACATTTTAGAACAAATTTGAGAACATATTTAAGAACTGATTCGACTAATAACTTGGCCCTTATTAAATACAATTTTCATAGGGCGCAAGTAGTGTGTGGGGTAATTTTTACCCTCCGCCCTGCCGCCTATTATCATCCATAATTCTATCTAGGATGCGGCGGGCGGAGCTTATGCTTCCCGACAAGTTTCGACCTGTCGAAACCTGCAGGGAACACGCTCTTTTCCTGCTTACAGACAATAATTTCGGCGTCTGCCATTGGTTTATTGATACAAACCCTATGATTGGTCTTAATTGACTTTCATAATAACAAATAATCTCTAATGCTTTTACCAATCATCTTATATACTAAAGTTATACATGAGCGTAATATCGCTTGTTTATATGTTTGAGGTTGCTGTGCTCCTCAACAATCCCACCCCCCGTAAGAGGGTTCAACCGATTACAGTCCCGTCTGTAGGTAGCACAACAACCTTTACAACGGGCCGACGCAGGACCCCATGATTCGTTCTTACATCTATCACTCTTATTATAGAGTCTGCCCCTGGGTACACCTTTTCGATCACCCCTTTGGTCCACTGATTGCGGGGTTTACACTGATCTACTATTAGCACTATGTTACCCACTTTCACATTTGGCACATCACTTATCCACTTTTGTCTTTGTTGGAGCGTCGGCAGGTACTCGCGCAGCCATCGCCTCCAAAAGAGGTCGGCCAGCGCGTTCACTTTCCGCCACATGCGGCGGGAGTCCACGTCGACTGCATGCCCGCGCGTGCACGGGGCGTCTCCTGCGGCAGTGCCCAGCAGGAGGTGGTTCGGAGTCAGCACTACCGGTTGCTCGACGTCGCTGCTCACGTAGGTGAGCGGCCGGCTGTTGATGACTAGCTCGGCCTCAGCGAGGAGGGTGTAAAGTACCTCCTCGCGAGGCGCCCGCTCTCGTAGTGTGGCTCGGAGGGCGTTTTTCACTGAGCGCACCAGACGCTCCCAGCACCCACCCATGTGTGGGGATGCGGGAGGGTTAAAGTGCCAAACGATACCACGGCCCGTGGCTTCGCTCTGCACCTTATCTTGATTCATGGCACGCAGGGCTGCGCGCAGTTCGGCGTGCGCGCCGACGAAGTTGGTGCCTCGGTCGGAATACATGTCCGACGGTCGCCCGCGGCGCGCAATGAGGCGCCGCAGGGCCAGAATGGCTGAGTCTGCACTCAGCGATGCCGCCAGCTCTAAGTGGACGGCGCGGGTGGTGAGGCACGTGAACAACACGCCCCACCTCTTCTCCCTGCGCCGACCGATGGCGACCTCCATGGGGCCGAAGTAGTCGACCCCACAGTGGACGAACGCTCGTCTCGTCACCTCCAGTCGCGCGGCCGGGAGGTCGCCCATCTTTGGCGCCACCGGCTTCGCCTTTTCCACGCGGCACTGTTGGCAGCTGGCGGTGACGGCCTTGACTGTTGACCGCAGGTTGGTCACCCAGTATTTCTCTCTAATCCTGTTAACTACAAGCTCTTGGTTAGCGTGTAAAGCCGCCGTATGATAATGGTAAATAAGACGGCGTGTGAGCGCGTGCTTCCCATCCAAAATTATGGGATGGCGCTCCCCAAACCTCAACTCGTCGCAGGCGCCCAGCCTGCCGCGTACCCTTAGGAGCCCATCTGAAAACAGCATGGGGTCCAACGACTTTAGCTTGTTATTGCTGGGTAGCGGGCGGGCCTCCCGCAGAGCTGCGATGTCAGGCTCGTAGCTCTCTGCCTGCATTACGCGCAGCAGGCGTACCTCCGCCTCCTGCAGATCTGCCCCGGTCACCGCTGATGACTGGCGGCGCTTGCGGCAGCGATCTGAAAATATAACCAAGCGCGCCACAACGCGGACAGCGCGTGTCCAGGTGGGCAGTCTCTCCGGCTGCAGCAGTGGTTCCGGCGGCGTGGTCGTCACGTGCACTCGTTGCACCCTCTCCAGCTGCGCCTCAGCCACCTCGTCGAGGTCGGCGCTCGCCGGCCACTGCTCCTGTGGGCAGCGAAGAAACGAGGGGCCCAATAGCCACTCGTCACCATTATTGGGCCAGTCCATGCGAGTGGCCTTGTCGGCAGGGTTCATCGCCGAGGGAACCCAGTGCCAGTCTGTCCTCTTTGACCGTCTATCGATCTCGGCCAGGCGGTGGGACACGAACCGTTGGAATTCTAACGCGTCTGAGTTAATCCACTTTAAAACTGTTTTGCTGTCTGTCCACAGATGCCTACTGCTGATAGCTACGCCTAGCTCTGATTCCACCGTGTCGGCCAATCTGCACGCCAACACGGCTGCTTGTAGTTCGAGACGCGGAATTGATACCAATTTCTGGGGCGCTACCCTAGCTTTCCCTATCACTATTGCGACGTCTCTGCTACCTGTCGGGTTCGTACCCGCTAAATAGGCCACCGCGGCGTAGGCGGACTCGCTCGCGTCACCAAACACGTGTAATTCTAAGCCCTCGGGTACCAGACCGTACCACCGAGGGATAGACAAATCGGTCAAATATTTCAACTTTTGTAACCATTCAAACCATATTTTGGCCTCGGCAGGCCTCAGCTGTTCGTCCCATTGAATCCCCGTATGCCATACTCTTTTCATGAGGATGCGTGATTGTATTATGCACGGGTATAGAAAACCTAGTGGGTCGAAAATGGACATGATGAATCTAAGAAATTCCCTTTTGGTTGGAACTACTTGACCTTCTGTAATCGCCCTGGGAAGCCGCTTAAAGGATAAGTCGAAAGCTAGCTTGTCGGTGCTCGGCGACCAAATCATGCCTAACGTACGCTCTGTAGCGTTTTCACATTTTTCCAAAGACACCCGATCAGGCATTTCTAATTGTAGCCTGTCGCGCAGCTCTGGAGAGTTGGTGACCCACCCCCTGATATTGAACCCGCCCTCGGCGTGGATGTGGGTCACTTCCTCTATCAACCTACCGGCCTGCGCGACAGACCACGTACTATCCAGGTAGTCGTCCATGTAGTGTTTATCATTTATGGCCGCTACTGCCTCGGGGTATGTCTGCTGATACTTAGCCGCGTTCTTATTCAATATAAAAATGGCTGAGGTAGGGGACGACACGGCACCGAAAATCATAGAGTTCATCACATAAACGTCAGGCTCTTTGTTTCCGGCCGCGTTCCATAAAAACAACTGCGCCCCTCTATCTTGTTCTCTTATTTTTACCCGTAGGAACATGTCGGCTATGTCCCCGGTGTACGCGACGGGTCCTAATCTAAATTTAAATAGTACACCTAGCAGCGAGTTCAGAAGGTCAGGTCCCGCTAGCAAATTGTCGTTTAGTGACGTTCCGTTATAGGTTGCTGCGGCGTCGAAAACCAACCTTAGCTTGCCCGGCTTATTTGGATTCTTTACCCCGAAATGGGGTAGGTACCACACCGGCTCATATTGGATCGCGCCCTCAACTGGACTAGCGTATCCCTCCACTATCAGTCTATCAATCTGGGCCGCATAGGCGGCAGCGTGCACCGGGTCTTTACTCAACCGACGCTCAACACCAGCCAGTCGCTGGCGCGCCTGGGTGTAGTTATTAGGTAGCTGCGGGTTGTCTCGACGCCACAACAAACCTACTTCCCAAGTGCCGCTCTTTGTTTGATGACTAGTGGCCTCTAAGGTGGCTTTAGCCCTCTCGATATCCTGGTGCGTCCGAGGCACCTCTGATATACCTATCGCTTCTAACTCCAGCTGATTCTTAACTAAATTATGTAAATCTACGTTTGATTCTGTTACACAATTTACACTTTGTTCATTATTGTGACAACTACCCACGGGTCCGTGCACCACCCACCCTAAACTGGTCAAAGAGGCAACCGGCTTACCTGATCTCCCTCGACGAGTCTCCTGGCCGACAAGCAACTCCCAGTTGTCCTGTCCCAGCAACAGCAGCGGTTTGGCACCTCTCATCTCCTCGCATCCCAAGTGGCGAAGGTGGGCGTGCTCCGCCATCACTGTGGCGGGCACTGTCTGCGCGGGCAAGTCCAGTCGCTTTATCGTACGACACTTTATACTATGTACTTGTCCGCTCGGACCGCGCACTGTCACACTAATCACGCGCGAGTTATCGTCCGTTATCACTTGACCGCGCGCACTACGTAACACTAACGGCACTAATTGTCCTTTGGCACCTTCGGTTAACGACTCATCTATCAGTGACACGGTGGCCCCGTCATCCAATAGGGCATAGCACTGTTTATCCTGGCCGCTCACTGATACGTTAACCGGAACAACTTTCAACAACGCCTTCCCGGTGTAATCATTGACGTTAGTTATACTCTCGGTCTTCCTGTCCGCATGTAATAACGTATGGTGCGGGTAATCACACGTAGCGCACCTACTAGCCCGACAGAAGTTCTTGTTATGTTTCTTTGCCATACACTTGAAGCACAACTTATGTTTTTTAATGTGTTCCCATCGCTCATTTACGCTTAACCCAGTGAACTTTTCACATTTACTTAGCTTATGTACCTGCTCACACATAGTACATGTATCTATTGTAGGTTGGTTATTATCTGTGGTTACATGCACACGTTGTATATTTTTAATCTGTTTGTAGGGCTGCGCATTGCCTCGGGGCTTATTGTTGTTATTAGCTACTATTGCAGGTGGGTCCATGTTCATTTGAACGTAGTATGACGTAGCTCGGGCTAGATGGCTTAAGAATTCTGCGAGTAATTCCAGGCTTGGTGACACTCGCACATCTATGCCCTGGCTGGCCTCCATGCCCATCGCGAAGTCCCCATATTGAGCGCGTTGCACAGGTGTGAGTTTAGTTAAGAGTTCACTTACCAGTTGTGGGTTATTCAGGTATCCATTAGCGCGTACACTTTTCAGGAGCGATACACAGTTGCGCACTGTCGTCGAGAACTTCCTAAGTTCACGCCCACTTTCAGTCACTTTGGGTAACGCACGCACTTTCCTTAGGGCACATTCTAGCACTAAATTGGGATGACCGAACTCGTCTTGTAGTGTTTTCATTATTTCCGACGGGTTGGTGCAAGTACGCAGCAGGTCTTCTACCGCTAGCTTGGCGTCCCCTTGTAACGAAGTCTTCAGGCGGGCTAGGTTTTCATGCGCTTTGAAGTTGTACAGTGTCGTCGTATCGTAGTACATATTCTTGTACGACAGCCATTCCGCTGGGTCCCCGCTGAAATACGGCAGCTCATAAGCCTGCCTTGGTACCGGTCGCGGTCGCGCTAGGTGTGTTATAGCGTCCGCCAGCTGGTCTATTTTTCTATCTCGTGACCTGCTTCTGTCTGTTTCGTTGGCGAACGTATTATCCCACTCAGGTGGGTCTCTAGGCGGCGGTCTCGTGGTACCGGTCATCGCTGCGGCGGGCGTCGCTTGGTGCGCGGGCGTCGCTTGGTACGCGGGAGTCGCTTGGTACGCGGGCGTCGCTTGGTACGCGGGCGTCGCTTGGTACGCGGGCTCGCGGAAATGTACGGACGCGGGCGCATACTGTTGCTGCGCGGGGGTACGATCGAGCGGCGGCACAAACACTGGTATGTCGCGGGAAATCCCGGGCTCGGGCTCCGGTTGTGGTTCAATAGTACTTACTGCGGGTGCGGGTATTCTTGACGCGGTGACGGGTGTCGTATCTGTAACCCATTCTTCCACACGGCGCGTCGTCCCTTCCTCATCTGAGTCTGAGTCTCCTTCTACAGCGGCGTCTATCTCTGCGAGGTCAGCTTCAAGCTTCTTCTTTACCAGGTTTTCCTTCAGACGCACCAACTCTCGTTCTGCCTCGTACTCAACCCTCCGTCGAAGGTAGTCGGCGCTTCTCTGGCCGCTCTTCGAGGAGACGTGGCTTAACCGGGACCCTGCCCTCTGTAGTCTTTCCGACCTCGCTGGCGTGACGGTTTCACGATGGTCGATTATTCGACCGGGTCCAGCCAGCGGGATCACAGGGGCGGGAACCGACGACTTTGAAGGTGCTATCGATGGTGACCCGGGTGCCATTTCAGACGGCACCCCTGAATCGGCTTCCAATCCTCGACGCTGTATGTTTGCTTCCAGCTGTCGTAGCCTGCTACGTGTTGTGATAGTGCTTCTCTCACTCATTTTACCTACAGCTCAATCCGGCTAGCGAAGGACCAAAAATTATACGCTATTCAGGCGCGAGGGTGGATGGGAGCTGCAGGTAATGAAAACTATCTCTTGAGATAAACAAAACTATATATTTCAATCACACAACACGTAGTACGACAGGCCTTTGAGGCACATTATTACTCAGAACACAGGAAATCAGAACACAATACACAAAACCCGGAGCCCGAGCACATTTAAACAGCAACTACTTACTTGCTAGACATAATTAAAACTACTAAAAACTTTGTACAACATAATAACTAGTAAAATATAAGAACTGAAGAACACTTAAGAACACATTTTAGAACAAATTTGAGAACATATTTAAGAACTGATTCGACTAATAACTTGGCCCTTATTAAATACAATTTTCATAGGGCGCAAGTAGTGTGTGGGGTAATTTTTACCCTCCGCCCTGCCGCCTATTATCATCCATAATTCTATCTAGGATGCGGCGGGCGGAGCTTATGCTTCCCGACAAGTTTCGACCTGTCGAAACCTGCAGGGAACACGCTCTTTTCCTGCTTACAGACAATAATTTCGGCGTCTGCCATTGGTTTATTGATACAAACCCTATGATTGGTCTTAATTGACTTTCATAATAACAAATAATCTCTAATGCTTTTACCAATCATCTTATATACTAAAGTTATACATGAGCGTAATATCGCTTGTTTATATGTTTGAGGTTGCTGTGCTCCTCAACAGTAACCCTTTCGGACAATCCCGCTTATCAATGGTTTGCATAACGATGAATTCAACAACAGCGTCACGCTGTCTCGCGAAAACTTTACCGTTCTTTTATCAACGATTCAACAATCTAATGTGGCGATCTGTGAGCGTATGTTAGAGCACCTGTCGACATTTACGTCCCCTCTGACCGCTCCGTCACCGGCGCAAGCGCCGAGTGCGGCAGAGAAGACCGGCAATTTCTCAAGATGCTCGTCCAGATTCTCCGAAGCGGCAAAGGAAAACGTCGAAGCGTTCATTGATGCCATTGAAGAATTTCAATTGCTTGGGCGGCTTGTCGATGCTACTCACCAATGAAGCAGCAACATGATGGCAGAGTATCTGCGCGGAGGTGACATCCTGGAAAGACGCAATACTTACAATACTTTTGTGACGCGTATGGTGTTATTCAGGGACGAGCAGGGTGAAGTCGAACGAACAGATATCTTCGTAGCGAAGAGTCAAGCCCTCCTAACACGCCTGCCAACAAACGATCTGACTATCAATGTGAAACTTGATATGATTTACAGCATTACACCGGATTTATTGCACCGGAAAATCCGTAAAATATTACTACGCGAAGAGGTCAGTAATTTTTCCAAGTTTTTATTGAAGTCTCGAATTATAGGAGACTTCATAATCGCCAAAGTGACTGTCGCAAAACGCCGCATCCATTGATTCGCGAACGCAACGTAGTGCAACCGAAACAACTACTCAGCCAGCATAAACAACGCGCGAACTACAAACACCGCTTCAAGCGTGAGACCAGCGCAGGGACCATGTATCGCGCCACGCGTCGCCAGCGCTCCGCCTTCCACCGCGCGCCCGCAGGTCTCGTCCGCGCACGGCCCGAACGCGACGCGCGCAAGGCACGAACGCGACGCGCGCTTGGCGCGCATCGCAAGCACGTGACTCCACCGCCGCAACACCCAGCTTCCGTGGCAGCGAACAGCAACGACCGTTTTGTGCGTATTGGAAACACTACGGACACCAACGTGACACGTGCCTTAAGATGGCGGACAAAGGTGAGTCAGCTATTTTTTTTTGTTTCGTGTTACTAGTGCGGACCTAAACAAATTGCAAAAATGTAACAACGAATCATGTTTTTGTAGTTTTGTTACTTCTCTGCAAATTTCGGGACCAAAGTACTTTCAAACGCAAAAGAATAAACGCTAAGAATCATTACCTCTCAGAAAGGGTGGCTCTTAGGGAAAAAAAATTACATAATTTTATAGATAACTAGCTGACCCGACAGACTTGGTCCTGTCTTAACTATGATACGACAATATAACTATATAAGCGATAACGCTACCGCGACGCTCACGCGCCACCCGCGCCACACACAGACGCTGGGCAAAAGACGAATAGCCACGCCCGAAATCGCACGAGTACACGTCACGAACCGGCGCACGCGCCCGAGCTCTAACCGACGCGCGTGTTCATATTATATCGGTTCTGTTCTAGTTAAAATAGTTCCCGTGACAGTTATCTATCTATACATATAATAAAATTGTAGAAAAGTGGTGTCTGTACAAAGACACAGCCAGTTTATAATATTTGTGTACCCTTTACCTGTTTTTACCATAATTATACGTTTGAAATTTACGTGACATTTACGTTTTACAAGTTTAAGTAGTTTTGGAATGAATCTAAAACTACTTAAATTTAGAAAAAATAATAACACCGTTATCAAGCAAACCAGAAAATCAGACCACACTTAATCATGTTTGTGTCTATGTGTCATATTTATTTACCTATGCTCAATTTTATAGTCTAATTAGGTTCTGTTCCTGCCTCATACGATTTTATGAGTTGACATAACATGGAGATTTACTTATTTCATGAAAGGTTAATATTAATATAAATTCTCCGCAATCAATATTCTGTAAATATTAATGATAGTGAAAATCGTATCAAAATTCTTTGTCAGAATAACAACGTGGTCAGACATGAAACGACTTTAATTTAGAATTTTGTATCCATGCATATATTATTTTGATCCTCGTCGAGTTATCTGTCTTTCTGATTCAACGTAACAGACTAGTGATAACAGTACCACCATCTTTTGACATGGTAAGCTTGAAAATTTACTTGTTATGGAGATTGCGACCAATATAAATGATTTCCGCGTTATTGATTGACAAAAAAGACTTTGATCTGAGTGAAAACCTACCTACAGTGCTGTAACAATCTATTTTATAGGAGACTTATGATCATAAAACATTTTTTATTGACATATGGTAATTTATGGGAACGAAACACCCTGAATTTTCAAGTAGGTGAGAACTCTTGTCGCAGGTGTCAGAGCGTCTTTTGCTATTTGTATATGTGTTATAAGAAGCCGAAAATAACCTTGTTATAAAATATAAACAAGATATTAAATAAGACTGTTTTCATAAGCTTAATTTGAATTCAGGTAGTTTATATTGTACGACATTCCAAGATATCGTAAAAAAAACCTAATAAAGATAAGTACCACACGAGGAAGACGGATAAAACAATTATTACAGAAGTTACTGTCTTGTAACTTCCTGCAAACGAATCAAAGGTAACGTAATATAAAAACTTCATTAAAATATATAAGTATCAGTGGCTAATAAATCTGGTGACAGATCTCAGAGCAGCAAAGTTTTCTCATTCGCTCCCTAACTAATGACTCTTCAACAATTGAAGTTCAGAACAATCAAATCAAATGTTACACGGTACGGCATCAAACGGTACTTTCAATAATCACTCAGAAAATAGTTTATCTTGAAAATATATTCAATTCTAGGTTTATGGGACACTTACGTTGGTAAAAACTATTTAATGAATAACTTTTATAAAAGCTATCGGATGTAACTCCATAGGTTTTTTTTACAACTAAAACAGTTTATCTACATAGTTTTCCGAATTCTAGCAACTGTACTAAAACAAATTCACGAATCAAAGCTAACGAAGGGAACTTGTAAACGGCACGCTAATGAATAAGGCTGAACGAGTCGGATCTCGACTTTATCTATTCAATTAGGCTGATGGACACCGGTCAATGGCCATTTGTAGGCAATCAGTATTATATTATGTGACGACTGCGCGGCTATAGGTGCGCGGTGTGATAAGCCGGTGCGTGGCCTCCTGGCCAACAAGTCGTGGCCACCTAGCTCGTTAAAAGGCGCTTCGCTCATCTGACAGTAACGATGATCGATGGCTTCGGGACTTCCCCTGTAATATCCGACACCCCCGAACCCACTAAACAGCCGCCTCACACCCTACCAACTCCATTGAGACCCAAAAATTCAGCTGAACCTAAACATGCTAACTACACCAAGATACTACGTGGTTTAATCAATATACGTTGATTAATAACTAACATTAATTGCATGTGATTATGCGTACAAATGGGGTGCGTATTCAGCCAGAACGCGTGGCAAGCGTTTATGTGGGCCACGTTAGCCGTTCGGGCCGTATGGACCGCTGACAATATCACCACGTTTACATTGTTATGGAAACGCTCCTATGAATAATTTCATTGTTTACTTACACGACCTTCATTAAGTAAACGCCTCAGTGACAGCTAATCGCAACTTATAATTGTAACGTGTGAGTAATTGTTGTTATTGATTAATAACCGCACACAGACGCATTCGAAAGTAATTATTTTGGATCAAAGGGTATTTTTACTCATTAAGATAAAACTGGTGGTGAAAAATAAAATTCGCATCATCGCTTTCAACGATAACCTTAAGTAGACGCGAAAGACACTTGAGTGTCTTATAACGAGGTCATGAAAAAGAACGGTGATCGGTAGCTCTTAAGCACGAAAGTAACAAAAACACTTAAATACAAATATACATACATTTGCATATACTCGTAGTGACGATGGAACCCCAAGACTTCTCGAATCTTCGGAGCGCCGATTTTAATGGAGCTCGTCCTAAAACATCAAATAATGTTTACATCCTTATACCCTTAAAGCTGCCAAGGGAAAATGTTAATACACTCCCGGACTTCCAAATCGAGCCATCGGGCATTTTTCTAGTCTAACATCAAAATAATAAGTCTGATAAAAAGTTTGTTTACAGTTTTGAAGGTGACGATTCTAAAGATAAACCGATCTATTTGTGCAGTAGAGACTCGATTTCGTGCTCCTCCTGGGCGCGCGGTGCACTATGCCGTCGGCTTCCATAATTTGAAGTCAGAATGGATCATAATACAATTTTTTTTTTTAGCAAAACAATACTAATAACAAAGTCACTATTGACTTAAAGATGCTCTTATCAAAGTTTGCTGCTTCTTTAGGAACGACCAAACTCGATTTTGTGCTCTCTTCGTATTCCTTTAATAGTTTTAAATTTGGAACAATAGCAAATGAAAAAAGTGACTGGCATCTAAACTTTATACGACTATTATTTAAAAAGAAATCTTTAAGCAAAAATATGAAGGGTTGCTCGATGGAGTTGTCCGGTTGTCCGGGAGTGTACTAAATAATTCGGCAATTCAAGCTTCTTCGTGAAAGGTCTAGGTTTAACTGGAAATGAAATTATTTAAAGATATTCAAACTTTATTTCGAATGCTAATTCTGACAGATAAATTCTTACAGTAGGTACGCTACGGTACGCGCGTCTCTGGGTACGTAGGCTGGTCTAGTCTATGACAGAATTAAGTGCAAAGCCAAGTACTTTCAAGTTATTCTCGATAAGTTTTTTTTTCTTACATATTTAACTACGCTACCTGGAGCCACCTCGCATCAACTTAAGCAAATAAAAAAAACAAGTAACAACTTCAAAACACACAATAACAATTATGAAAATTATGTATATCAGGCACATAAAAGGTCGACTGGCAACAAAGAGCAGGCGTTTCCATACACTACGTCATTAACACGACAAGTCTACATTTAGATAATCAACGTTGTTTTTAAAAAACGTTAGGTTGGGTATTAATATCTATGATATATCCATAGCTCACATAAACCGTAACTAAGTAACTTCATTTCGTTTAATGTTTAATTTGTTTTCGTATTTAATCAAAATCTCTGACTTTTAGAAGACTATTGTAGCACCATGTTTTGAAAACGTTTAAATTATAAATTTTCACAACCTGTTTTTATGTATATTCTTTTTTAATTTATTTTAGTTTTATCAAAAGGCGAAACGGTCGATTAACTTAATAATTATTATGTTTTTACTATCTATGTGAATGCAATTCAGTGAAACAAAGTATTTTATACTGTAAGTTTTGTAAACTAAAATAATTATTTAAGGACTTGTAGGTATAGCAAAAGACTGGGCTTGGAATCTTGGAAAAAATATCCACAGATGAAAAATTAGACACTTAATTAATTAGAATACTTCCACATTAGCCTAATGAGTCAAAATTATTCTTCGCACAAATGAACATTGTATATTTATTCAAGCCTCATTTTGTATTTCATTGAAACACAGATGTGTGTCGCTTTTTGAACGACATCAATTAAATATGTGACGTCATTTCATACTTAATTAGGTTGCAGCCATGCATTAATGTATCTGCACGTAGGTAGTTTAATTCTGTCAATATAATTAATGAATGTGCAATAATTGCGCCTGGGCCCAGATTTAAATAATACGATTGAATAATGTCTATTACTGTAATCAATAATTTACTAAAAAGGAAAGCACGGGTGACATTTAATTTCGTCGCAAATGGCTCCGCCCACACAAGGACTCAAAAAATCTTGACTCTGCACGTGGTTGCCCATATAAAAAATGTATATTTCACTTGATTACTTCTACTCAATCAACATCTATAATTTTGTGACACACACAGCTATCGAGCAGTGTTAGTGCATTCACTTATCATTCGAAGTGAAAGAAAAATGTTCTTTAAACTTGAAGTCAATATCCACTACGAATGTGGCTCTTGCATTTTGGTTTATGCCGCCGCCATAAAGGAGGCTGTGATTGAATTCCAAGATAGTACTTAGTCTAGTCTTTTGTCGTCGAGGAACTACGTCTATTGATCGGTACAGTGAATTAGTAACAATAGATATTGCTAGCAAGCAAAGCTCCGCACTTCTGTCTCAGAACAAAATTTTTCAATAGGTACATATTTTCCTATGACTTGCGAGGTACGTACTTGCACGTCAAAGGGAAAATATGAATGGAATAGGTAGATACAATGCGGAGGCAGCCTATCGACCGTGTCAACATAACAAGTAGCAATCCCACTCAAGCGGAATCACATTAAAAAGATAATATCAAAAGCCCTTTATTTTTTTAATGACTTCTAAAAAAGGATAGGTTTTCTATTGACCTTTCATTCATTGTGGTGTATTTATAGAATAACACTATTTATGAATGCTTATTGGAGTCTGAAATCAGTGTTGAAAATAAACACAATTTGGATAATAATAATTTCTAGATACCTGCAAGATGCTGACAGTGATTACACATTTTAAAATCTAAGGATTAAAATTTATGTCTAAATACCAACCTGCGTATATTATACCTACCTGAATAAGATACCTTTTTTTTTGTTTTCGTGGAACCCTTCAAAAAGCGCCTGGACTTTTGGGGAAAAGACTAGGGAGTGTGGGATTCTTACCTCACTAAAACCACCTCATCATCATCAGCACATGGAAGGGCCCCTGTCACCTCTTAAAAGACCACTCCGAGACCCCCCCTGTGCAACGCTTGTTAAAGCACATCCTGCCTGCCTAGCCTTTTCCCAACTATGTTGGAGTCGGCTTCCAGTCTAACCAGATGCAGCTAAATACCAGTATTTAATATACAGCGCCTGCTTATCTGACCTCTACAACCCAGTAACTGGGTAATATGATACCCCTTGGTAAGACTGGCTGTCAGACTTTCGGGCTTCTGACTACTCGTAACGACTGTCAAAGATCCACGAATAACAGCCGGGACCAACGGCTTAACTTGCTTTCCGAAGCATGGAGGAGTCTCTATATCTAAAGATGGTCACCCATCCACGGACCAACCCCGGCAAGCGTACCTTAACCTGATAGATCGGTCCGTGCGGCTGTTATTACTTAGCCACGAGCTCCTGCACACACATCCCTGAGACCTAAATAAGATACCTACTACCGCATCAAATTAACTGAAGTTATCCGACAGATGAGAGGCGCAATTCTGCAGTGATCGGTCGCAGGACAATTAAGGAATGTCTCACACGATGCTGAATTAAACTAGTGAGCTGCTCACACCTTCGAATGAAGACATTCATTACGGAGCCTTCATAGCTCTGGTATTTCAATTACTTTACGGCTTGTTTACTAAAACATCCAAACTGAAAACAACATTGGATTGAAACGGTTTTTTTTTGCTTTATTAATCATCTATAAATACGATGGATGTTTGAAATAGTCCGTAATATTTATTAAAGGAATATACTAACAGGATAAAAGTCCTATGTGTTAATCCAACTTATAATCTATCTACATGCCAAATTTCATCCAGATCCATTTAGTAGTTATTACGAAACGAAGGAACAAACATACAAACACACACACACACTCACACTTTCGCCTTTATAATATTGGTGGAATTAAAAACTGTCAGCTTGTTGGTTTATTCATCGTTTCCTTGTAAAAGTGAACAGTGAATTAAACTGCCACCATATATTCTGTCAATCATTGTCAGAGTTATTAAACCAAACATGTTCTGCGCTTTGATATTATAACTGGTTCCGCGTAGAAAAATCAACACAAAAGACTTACTAAATGCGTATACCATGTCAATGTTTCTAAAATCAATGATGTTTATCTGTTATTATGTAGTTACTTTTGATCTATGTTTACTAGATCTACTAATCAGTAAAAGTACCTACGAATCAGTAAAATCTGAATACAGTCTTGAATATCAAACGTAGCGAACAAGTTTGCATGATTTTAAAATAAAGACCTAGTTATAATGGTTGGATTTTTTTCCAGTTGTTACTTTCGTGCAAATGATGGTTTATGAAGCATAGTCACGCTCAGCAGTTCGATGGCAAATGATACATTCATATGATATACTGTTATTGGGCACAATAGGAATACCATCACTGACTGCACTAAATTAGACTGTTTATCCACCGCACCGTCAACTGGACGTCAACGAGAAACGTGATCATTCGAGCCGAAAGTGACGTCTCGCTGACGGCGATCGTTAGTCCACCGAGACCGTTCGGCAGCTTATGTAGTTTAATCTCAGTGTCGTGCGGAGTAAGCCCGATTTCGTAGAAATAAAACAAACCGGGATAACTCGCTTGAACCGAGGACCACTTCCTCTTTTGATTTTCAGTTTAATTATGAGATTCCCACACCGTTATGTGCACAGTATTTTTTAATCTTGGTTATTATTTCCTCGATAAAAATGGCTGTAGGACACCCGAACGTACGAACAGACAGTACTGGCTCCTCAACTTAGCCCTGCTTTGGTAAAGTAAACTCTAACATCAGAGACCCAGAGTTAAGCAGAGCGCAAGCCCTACCACGACGTCAACGTAGAGATACGACAGTGGAGTATTTTAATTATTCGGAAAAACCGCCATCTGTACACAACATTCAATGTAGAATTCTGAAGTTTTTTTTTGTTGATTTAGACTTTATAAGTGAATGTGCACTTATAAAATCTCGAAATGATGACACAGATAAATACTCAAAAATAATGTTTGAATATATTTAATTAATGAATACACTATCGCTGCTGTGTAATAAGTTGTTAAACCTTCAAGTTTCTATAAAATAACGTATTTTTACCGATTTCGTAAAAAACTACGCCACTGCGACTGTATGTCGCACCGAACTACGTGAAAATTCGGGGGCCGGGATCCCGGCGCTCGGTTGACGGACGTGCGGTGGACACGCGGCTGATAGTATCGTTTATCTCGTTCTTGTTGACGTCCCGGTGACGTCCCGTCCCGGGCGGTGGACAAACGGCCTAAGGCATAAGTTCATTTTAGTGTATATAGTTCCATTTTATTATTGAACTTGAATTTTTAAGTTATGTGATTTTATGAATCAATCTTTTAGCTCTCTTGGACCATTGGGAAAGATTTGACTTCTTTCTAGGCATGGTCATAGTTTTATTGTGACGATGCCTGATCAATAAATAAAATTCTAAATTAAAATGACTGCTCCCCTGCGTTACTGGGTAGGCTACCTGGTCACGAAGATAAATGGAAAAGGAAATTAAACACTCAAACAACATAAGCCCGAATGCATATTCAAAAAAATAAATAGGAGTTTTGGCCAGTAGAGTCAAATTTTCAATGATATACCATCGTCATCGAAAATCAGTCCTAAACTGTTACCGCCTTCACCGAGTGCAGGTACTCCTAGTTTATATTATTTAATAATTACACAGTAAAATTAGTGATAGCTTTGATTTCCACATCAGATGTTTCTGATCTTCGATTTTTATAAGTCAACAGGAAATGCTCATCAGATTGAACAACTTTTGCTAAGACGTCATTCATATGTGTTATGTTGTAGCTATGCTCTTGGAGTTCCACAACAGGTGTTCCAGATCTTGAATTTTTATACGTCAACAGAGAGTGCTCATCAGGCTGAACAACTTTTGACTAAGACGTCATTCCTATATATGTTATAGTGTAGCTGGGCTCTTGGAGTTTTAGGAGTCAAATTTATTCTCTCAGCAGAAAATGCTCATTATGTGGAACAATTTTTGCTGAGGTATCTTTTTTGTATCTCTTATAGTTTAGCTGGTCTGTTGCGGTTCTGCATCAGGTGTTCATGTTTCCAAGATAAATATTATAGCCTATATATTGCCCAGACTTAATACCTATACAACAAAAAAAACCCATTGCAATCCGTCCAGTAGTTCCGAAGATTAGCGTGTACAAACAAACAGACAAACAGACATCTTTTTTTTGGATTCGTGCTCTATTACTGTTTCTAAACCCCCCTCAATTTTTTTTTTTTAATATATTCAATGTACAGATACAGTTTTTTTACTGTCTTATTATATGTATAGATGTACAGTTGTTGGTTAGATTAAATTATAACATTAATGCTTAAGGATCATATTATACATTTATACATATCATAATATATGTATTTAGTAAAAAGCAGTGATAGCCTAGTGGTATGACCGCCGAACTGCCAAGTCATAGGTCTCGAGTTCGAACCTCTGATTTTTCGGATTCATGTGCGTATTGTATAATTATCACTTGCTTAAAATCGGTGAAGGAAAACATCGTGAGGAAACCGGCATGCCCGAAGAGATATTTCTCAACAGCATGCGATGCTAAGTCAGAGCCCCATGGGCAGCATTAAAACTCTAACACCAGGTTAGTCACTAACCACTCGAAGGAGCAGTTTGTTTTTTTTTTCAATTTGCGTTCTATTTTAGCCTATCAACTTTTATTTATGATTAATGGGCACTAGCCTTACCCATGTGAAAAATGAATATCCCCATTGTAGCACCACGTAACACGTTGTACACATTTTTGTATTCTTTCATAGCCAAGTAGGCTGTAGGTAGGATCTTATTTAAAATTTCACAAAACTATCTTTCTAGGAACTGGGCTAATTGACCTATCATGATCATCGTCATCCACAGCCGACTGCTGAGCACAGACACTTTTTCCCCGTGCCACTTTGCCAGCCCCATCCAGGTTCAACCCGCGATGTTTACAATGTCGTCCGCCCTTCTGGCCTGCGGGCGTCTGTGGCTTCGTCTTTCAGTCCTTCGACCGTCTGGCGGCGAGATGATCCTATGCGTCTGTCGTACTGCGGCTACGGCTGCGGTGACTAATTGACTAAGGGCTTGTACACGAAACTGCGAATGTGACGTCACATCGTAAGATTTTGCGAGGTCGACCTTTTTTTTTTGAGTTCGGGAAACCATTAAATGACCCCTCCCGCTCTCGGTAGAGCGTCAGGGAGTGTCAGACTCTTACTAACTAAAACTCATCCATGTCCCTTCCTTAGCCTTATATGTTCCGGGATAGTGGTAACCCTTTCGGACAATCCTGCTTACCCGGCAGGCTTCATATCTCATTAGATGACCCATTGGTCATTTAATGCTGACATAGCTTTGAGGCGCGCGTGGAACACGTATGCGCCGTCCGGCACGGGCCTGGTCCTGATCGGACGGTGAGCTACCCTTTGTTCACCGTCTCCCGCGTCTTCCGCGGCGGCTGGGACGTTAGGTCCTGTCCCTCATCCATCCCACCACGTCGTTCACGAGCTCGACCCTTGATATGTAGGTAAATGGTTGATAATTATTGGTGTTGCAAATTTGCATCGCATCACATAGCAGTTTTGTGTACAAGCCCTAACGACTTGCATTTTTTGCATTCGAGTTGTCTTTTGAGGGCTAACGCAACCGATATTCGCGCGCGTAATCCGCGCGTGGAATCTTCCCGGTAAAATCGTTTACCAAAAGAAAAGTATTAGAGCAATTTTAAAATCAAAATATACGCCACAAACCTGTATTGTCATACTTTAAAAATAAATTAAATTTATGGGAGTCCATATATTTCCCGTTTTCCCGATATACATTTATTTAAAAAAAAAAAAGTTTCACACGTGCCTATAGAGTTTTCACTTCAGAAATCGCAATAGTGAAAAAAAAGCAATCTCTTTTTCAGGGTTAAGCGTGCGCCCAAAAGTTTAATTTTTAATTATTATAGGTATAATTCGTATATATATTTAGAATAATCTTATCTACTGAAAAAATCTAAGCCCTTGTTAGTTGTTTGTACCTACAGTCCATCTAACGTTGTCATTGTTATTATTCTTGTTAAATTGGTATAACTCTATAGCTATGGTAGGTAAAGTTCAAATACTTTTATACAAAATAGGGTCTGAGCCTAAATTGGGAACAAAATCCAGCTGAGGGATGTATCGTATCCCGGATTATGTTCCCAATTTGATACCCATTTACCTACAATGTATCGTATTCATAGTGCTTCGTCTATAAATTTATTTTACATTTTTGGTGGCTTTATCAATAAAGAAATAAGTAAATAATAATTATGTGAAGACATACTCCAGAAATGTGAACTTTAAAACAATGAACGCCTAATCTTACTGTTACTAATAAGTAGTAAACAGTAGGACTTTCGTATAGCACTGGTATAGGATGAGAAATTATTTTAAGTATCATCAATTTTTTTTAACTTCTTCCTAAAAAACTTAACAAAACAAAGTCAAAGTCAAATGATTTATTTCAAATAGGCACAAGAAAGGCACTTTCGAACGTCAAAAGGAACAAGAAATAGAATTGATTCTAGTCGCCCCTACCAAAAGGTTGTTCAAGGAAGGTAGTTAGGGGAATAAATAAAGAATCTTTAAACCCGGTTTCGTATGGAGAAGAATGGTCAAGAAAATCCACCGTTACTCTTTAAAAATGTTTTAAAATTAACGATGACAAACCCCTGTAACACAATTTAAATGAAATTTAAGATCACAAAGTTATCCATTTCTTTTGATTTATGTTTCCAAAATTTTGTATTGCTTTACAACTCAACTATTTCATATTTATACCGAGAAGGAATTGAAGCAATTTACCGCGTATCCGGTTATTGTCTCCTTTATTGGCACGAATTTGTTCTCTCTAGTCAAGTTTTCCGTCGATGCAACACATACACGTACACCAGCATTTTCCAAAGTGGGCAAAAACCTCCCCATGTGAGCGCTGCAGGCCCAAAAAACGGCAGTAAGTGACCCAGCTAAATATAGGGGCCTTTTTTTAAGGCTGCGTAATCATACAATGACTTCTCCCGCTCTGGGTGGAGCGGAAAGGAGTGTCAGACTCGGAACTAGTGTAGAGGCTTAGGGGGTGATTTGTAATTTCATCTAGATAGTGGTTTTTAAGTAGGTGAAAAAATGAGGGCGCTAGAAAATAATTTATTCTCAAAGTGGACAGTAGACTAAACAAGTTTGGGAACCCCTGCCGCACACGACAAACGCGTAACTTCGAAGGAATAATATGTAAGTACCCACATACCTACCTCCACAGACCACTCATGCATGACATCTCATATTGACAAGTGTCGTGACGAGATTGCCTCTCCTCAGAGCTACTAAATGAATATTGCCGACATCTAATAATCTTGGGACATCATCTTGTCATTCCCAGACCGTAATTTTCTAAACGAAAAACTTGATTAAAATATTTTTGAACTGGAATTCGAAGTAAAGAGTTACCTATAACTTGCAGCTCACGGCTGACAGCTCTTTATAAGCTATATTAGATAAAGTCCAAAGTAGTTCTGAAGAAAATATTACTTGTATCAGCCATCCCCCTTTACGCTAGCGTCACAAAAGCTACGGATGCGCCTTTCAAAGTTATGAGAAGGTAGTCTGATTTTCCTTTTGATGCTTGATTGCGAGTTACCTCTTCAGTAGTTTGCTGTTTCCTCTATCTCTGAGGCTTTTAAAGGAACTAAAGGCAGATAAAAGCGTATGTTTGTATATTTTACATATTACCATGAAAAAAGTTACAGTAGCTGAATCAAGGATTACGGATGAATATATGTGCATATTGTTTCAAATATTAAACAATAATAGTGCATAGCAGCACACTGAGGCTACAAATTTGAAAAGAGAACTGAGTACTTAGCTATTTCATACAAAAATGCAACAGCCGAAAATGTTGAAAATGAAAATGTTCAAACAGTTGTTCGTTTCGTTAGTAAAAGTTTTTCATATTCATGAGGCATCATCATTGTCTCTTGCACATCAATTATTATTATTACAACTTATCATCGTATGTATATGGCTGAATTAAGTTCTAAGACGTCTAGTATTATGTACATGATAATATTCACTAATTTCCCTAACGGAACTAATTGAATTATTCCAGTGTTCAGCGCTTAACTAACCCACTTAATCAACTTAGTGCGGTCTGTTTAGCCTGCAGGAAGCTTCCTAGTGCAGTTTGAGAATCAGATTCGTATACATAGAATCTTCTTCATAGATAATCATCTTATACATAGATATTATGTATAAGATGTACCTCTCTATGAAAAATATTGTATTTTAACCACACTAAGATCCACGGGTCCCGGCCTGGGCACAAACATTTAGAACCGTAAGTTCCATAAAATGTGACCTAGGTATTAAATTCGATAATATACAAGAATAGTCAGTCTAGCATCTGAATTCGTGTTTGGATTTGATCACATAAGAGGATGAACAATCAATGGTGGACATTCTTTGAAGCATAAAGGATGTGCCAACATTCAATAACACAATTCTAGTAATCGTCCGGGAAAGCAGTGAGTCCACTAACTAATGAAAGTAGATTTTTTTTTCACTTTTTTATGTTGTACACTTTGAAATTATTTTGATGAACATTATTTACACAATGACATGATTGTTTTTTTTTTCAAATAAAACATTTTTTTTAAATGTTAAATTATTATGGTGAATGTAAAGACTGTTTAAGATCTTATTCTTTTTTTAATTTTTTTTTTTTACGATTTTCTTGCGTTTTGAGTAAACTTTTTTATGCTGCCAACCCAATTTCCTTTTTTTGGTATTGTTCGTGGAGTCATTGAGTTTGAGCTACACGATAACTGTCAAATGGTGTGTACTGGCTGAACACGTACACTCAGATCTGTATGGTTTTTTTATCTACATGGTCCTCATATGGCCTGACCAAGATTATGGCAGGGCTTAAAAAAAGTCCGTGACCGCCGAGTTTATTTCGGTCTTTATTTTATGAGATCTAAATTGTTATGAAGCACCAAAATTGTCCATTTCTAAAACATATTTTTTTTGACGCAACGTTGAAATGATTATCTACCTTTCTAATGCCTACTAGCAGCGCTAGTGTAGTGTCTATGTGAATAGAATACATTAAATAATTAAAATTAGACTCTCTATATTGCCGGGTAAGCGGGATTGTCCGAAAGGGTTACCGCTACCCCGGAACATAAAGGGCTACGGAAGGAACATGGATGGGTTTTAGTCAGTAAGAGTCTGACACTCCCTCCCGCTCCACCCAGAGCGGGAGCAGTCATTGGATGATTTCCCAGCCTTAAGACTCTCTATATAATATCTCTCTCTATTTTTCGTTACTATATTAGTCATAATCAAATATTCTTATCAGTCCTAGGCACACGTGTAAATGTAATCGGATTAAGGGATTGGGGAAAATCTATCATAAAAAGCCATTAAACCTGTATCAAACTGAATAAATTCCTAAAATTGTCACTTAAGACGTTAGTAGCTTTTTGGATCGTTCTTTAGTACAAAAACCTTTATATTTATCATTTAATTTCGTTTGCGATTCCACGTAGGTACTGGCAGCGGTTAACTATTACCTAGAACTCCATAAAACTCACACTAAACCGTCAGTCTTCAGTTCAATTTGCGTACAAGTGCGGAAGAATGAAAAAGATACTAGAAAAAGATTACCGACCGGGCGACCCTTTACGGATTTAAGTCTGGCGCCGTAATCTACCTATCTGAACAAATATTTTCCAGACATGCTATTGTTGGAGGTGGCTGGCTTAGTTATGTACAACGAGCAGAGGGGGATAAACACGTGTAGGGAACTGAAATATACGTGTAGTATGAAATGCAGGACGAAGTTAATGGACAGGCGTTGAGCATTCTTTTATTCCTATTGTTTGTCCGTTCGCTTTTGACTAATATTTCGTCTGATGTTAAGGATGATGCGCCCGGGTATCCCGCAAAATTCAAATTTATATACATTTTTTTTGTAATTTTCATATCACTGTCAGGTTGTTTTTTTAACAAAATATGATTCGCGGCCGTAGAACGTAATTATTTATAGAATTATTATAATAAATAGAATCATTACTTCAACTCTCTAAGTCAGACTTGCCCACAAATGTCATGACTTGATGAAATTGTCATTCCTTAGGGTTATATGAACATAGGGGGTTGACGTTGCGTTCGTGTTCCACAAACGCCTCAAAGAGAAGCCAGCGTTAGGGCCGAAGCCTGCCGGGTCAGTAAGCTTGTCTGAAAGGATTACCACTGCCCCGGAACACAGAGAATGTAAGAAACATAGATGGGTTCTAGTCCGTAAAAGTCTCACACTCCCTTCCACTCCACCCAGAGCGGGAGGAGTCTTTTGATGATTTGATTTCCCATCTTTAAAAAAAGGGGTTTGTATCAGTAATAACAGTTCTGTTTATAGAAACTTGGTACGCTCGCGAATCATATTTTGATTAACATAAAACTTAATACTAACCAGCACTTTGCAAAAAACCTAAGAGTTTTTTTATTTCGCGAGTTTCCGTGGCGCATTCACTTCAACCAAGTACATACGGTTAATTTATATGAGGCGGTAGTCAAAGACACAATGAGCACGCATAGAAAAATCGGGCTGTAAAGATTAGTTTCTAAGGTTAATGCCTCAGATCATCATCAATGTCATCTACTGACATCTACCGGGTCTATTTTATAAAAACCTTACGGTGAAACCTCAGGTGGAGTGAGTTTGAAGTGAGCTATCAATAGTGTCAGCCCTTAGCATCAGGTGGAATGACCCCTCACTTCCCGGCGGCTTCACTGTTTCAAAGAGAACATTTTATCCACTCACCCCTGTCTATCAAGAGCCTTTGATGTAGGTATTGAATACTGCAATTTTGGGAAATTGACACTATTTTTTTTTAAATATTGGTTGTTATTATTTTGGTCATTCAATCACCAAAAGGTAACACATTTGACAAAAGTTTAGGCATCTCATTGTATATTTATTTAGCAGAAAGTAGAGTAGTGAAACTTGTTCTGCTGCTACGATATATACAAAAGCGAATGCCTTGAAAAGGAACTGTAATTCCACCAGTCAAAAGAAAACTAACTAGGAATACAAATACCCACGAGCTGTAGGCCTATCGCAAAGTAAATTCGAATGATGTTAAGGCACATCTCCCACCGCCGACGCGGCGACGATTAACAAGCGAGTGGAGCTAGTCACTATACGTATATACCTATAGTCCTCTTCACCGTATCCCGAGACAGTGACCCAGGCTAGTTTCTATTCCCTTCGTGAGCTCTCTGATAACTTGCATAACCAAAGGTCTTGAAAACTATTGTATGTTTCAATATGAATGCTGTAACAGTTTTCGTAACCATATTTTTATTTAAAAGAGTGTCCAAGGAGTTTCTTGCCTGATCTTCTCCATAGGTACCCACTGCTTTGGAATGGGCAACTAGCTTCATCTTTCTGACTGACCGACCCCTTGACGATTCAAAATTGCCTGTAATTGGTTTATTTGAAATAAATGCTTTGCGTTTGAGTTTATTCATATCTCTGATACGAATTGTTGTAGTAGTTATACTTTCTATTAAAAAATCGTTCGAACTCACGATCTTCTTCTTTTCGTGTGGTTAGTGACTAACCTGGTGTCAGAGTTTTTATGCTGCCCATGGGCCTCTGACTTAGCTTCACATGTTGTTGAGAAATATCTCTCAGACATGCTGGTTTCCTCACGATGTTTTCCTTCACCGATTTTTAAGCAAGTGATAATTATACAATACTTCATAGTCTTGGGTTCGAACTCGAAACCTATGACTTCGCAGTCCGACGGTCACACTACTAGGCTATCTGCTTATACTCACGATGATGTCACGCGTTAGTGCTAGGCCCTCTGAATGCATTGAGTACGTAGATACGTAGATATTCACACCGATGACTCTCCAACAAATTACATTAGCGATGAGTGAGGCGACTTAGTGCTTCTGCTGTTAACTAACTACTAAGTCGTACACTAGTTAAGTGCTTCAGAACTCAATTAGTTTTATTAAAAGATTTATGTGTACGTAATTGGATTAAGTGGTTTTATAATGAAAAGTTGAGCACGGCTCAGTCTCACGTTCAAGTAACGTTAGAACTAAAGTAACTCATAAAAAATATTGATATAATATCAATTTTAATGTTGTTTAATTATATTAAATAGAGCTTTGGCTGCGAAAATCATTATCAAATAGTTGCATCATGTCTACCTATCAGTCACCTATGCAGATGTTCAATATTTGCAACCCTAACTACAAATGTCTAAGAAATAATTACCTATAACTAATACCAGTGATACCTACCTTACCTACATATTTAAACACAAAATATAAATGGTCAATTTACTATGTACATAGGGACCACTCATAATACCAAATATTGCGCCTGATATATTATAAGGTTCTTAAAAAGGAAGGTCTTACAAGAGGAACTGACAGCCACAAAACGAACTTAAGTAGGCCATTACACGATCAGTGTCTTGTCCCCTCGATCTCGCCAAATGAGAAGAAAGAAATTTATTCCTACATCTTTTACAATTCAACGATGTTCCAGTCATTATACGGATGTTTTAAAAGTTAAATGTGTATTTGAAAGATATTTAAAATAAACAAAATCATACTTTACCTATCTTATTTCTTCAGCCTGTAATCACTTATTTAATAAACCCGCTATTATTTTCGAAGCGGCAGCCGAGCTTGGTTTAAGTGCGAAACAATAAGCTCTTCAAAGTCCGGAAGCTAAGTGTACACAATAGATCTGTAGGTATGTTGTTCGGAAGCTGGTAATACAGGGCGCATTGGCCGGGAACTACTTAGACACAGCCATAACGCGATGAATTTATACGCATCACCGCGTAAATAGCACTATGTAGCATCGACTACAATGTTGCGGAGGGTTGTGCACTACACTTCACAAAGCTACTTGAAATATTTAAATGGATGCAAGTTTTTAAGACCCCATAAATGTAAAAGAAAAAAATAAGAACAATAAATTTGAATCGAAAGTTGAGACTAAAAAGAAAAGCCACAAAAGGCGGAAGGTGAATCTTCCGGTTTTACTTAACTGCTGATATAATTATAGAGGACCGGAACCCGCAACGGCCCACGCGCGCTCATTAAAATATATTCAAATTGCCACGAAAATCCATTAAAATTCTCACCGTAAATGCGGCATTATTTACTTATTATCTTACTAACATATGCGAGTAAACATAACCACGTACGGGACACTGCATTGCACCAAGGCGCTGATTGGTACACACCTACTTACCGTCAACTTGCTTTTAATACAAACACGGTCATATACACGTGCAGCAAGCGGAAATTAAAAATACTTGGCAATTATATTTTAATAAAAACTCATTGAGATGCGAAACACTTGGTTTCAAATAGTAAACTACTGTGGAAATATAAATTTTTACTTCGAGAGAATTCTTGACAATGTAAACAGAAACAAATTATCTCTTGGATTGTAAACACCAAATTTTTTTTAAATTAGATCCTAATTTGATTACTCTGGCATTCGCGCTTATTTCTTTTAATGGTACGTAGTTTTATTATAAATAATTTAGACATTACATTACAGTTTTTTCATACCTACGCTCAGTTCAGTTCAGTTCAGTGCTGAATTGACTCTGAGTTCAGTAGAGCGTGTATTAGACACTTAAGAAGATTAAATGAGGCCTGTCAAGAATGTCAAATCTCCAATCCGAAGTTTGGGAATGATAAATGATGCATAAATAAATCAGTTCCATCCTACTAAAAACTTACTGGCATAAAAGTGTATGGAATTAGGCTGGCTCAAAATGGTTTCTTTACTTTCATAAAATAGTTTCTTACTAGTTTATTCATTTTTCATCTACGACGATGTACCTACTGATCTATTTTCATGAAAACCATGAATTGATTCTAAAAGTTGTGAAACTGCTTCATAGCTTTTGTGTGTTAATTTATAGTTGTGACATAGGTAGATAATTTGTTTACGGAAACATTCAAGTCTGGATTTGTGCCCGGTTGATGGCAATAAGCTCGCTCGTCGACCCCTGTTAAATGGGACTTAAACATAACTGTGAGATATGGGTATAGGACGTAGGTACCATATGAAAACATCTGCCTAATAATTTGGGGAAACAAGCGTGATGTTGTAGGTATTCTTCTTCTTTTCGAGTGGTTAGTGACTAACCTGGTGTCGGAGTTTTTAAGCTGCCCATGGGCCTCTGACTTAGCTTCACATGCTGTTGAGAAATATCTCTCAGGCATGCCGGTTTCCTCACGAAGTTTTCCTTCACCGATTTTTAAGCAAGTGATAATTATACAATACGCACATGAATTTGAATATCAGAGGTGCGTGCCTTGGGTTCGGACTCGAGACCTATGACTTGGCAGTCCGACTGTCACACCGCTAAGCTATCACTGCTTACGTGACGTTGTGTTAAAAAGCATAAAAAAGTAGCTGAACATTTCCTATTCGAAAAATTATGTAGCGTCTTTCGTTTCATGCTGTAATTGGTCACATGAAAATTGTAGCAGTATAATGTATTATAGGTAGGTATGTCAGAATAATCTGAGCGATTACAACGATCGAAAAACAAGCGATTAAAGAAGAAGATCTTAACTGGAAATAGCAAAAAGAGCATGTTCACACAAGCTTTATTTTAGCCCCTACATACTATCGACGAAGTGTTTGCTTAGGGATTAAGGCTGACGCTCACGCTCTTGTGGGTAGGGTTTATACTTAGTCTGCAAACTAGAGCGATCTTTCAAGATTATTTAGTGCATCTGCAGGTAATAATAAGGTACCGAAAAGCTATGAGCTGTAGTGTTATTTTGTAAAAATCTTACCTTGAAAATGTATGTAATGTAGTGTCAACTTAGAGCATTTAACCTAGTCAATCCCTAGCATGCGGAACGAAAACTCATTTCAGCTAAGTTTTCACGGCGAGATTTTTACAGAAGCGGCCGACTGTTCATTTTATAAGTAAGTAGCCCTAAAAATCAAAGAACTAAAATAAAATGGGAATAAGTAGTTTCGGTAAATATTATGTACTGTACTTACATAGATATACATAGAATGAGCACTGAAACCTGTGTCTGGATAGTTACGACGAAAAGGCATGAAACTGATAGTTCCCATTTCAGGAACCATTATTTCTCAAAGCAATAAACCGAGTTTGAAAACAGCAACCGAATCACCTAACTGGGTATAAATAAAACACAAATACACATCTATAGGTATCTGCGTTTATGTCTGTGCTACCCAAAACTCCGGGCGCAGACAGTCTACCTGGTCGTAAATAGTACAACATAAGTATATGATTATACGATATTTAAGAGCACACAGCCAAGTTCGCAGCAGGGTGCGCTGGTAACCTACCCACTGCAGCGGAAACAGGAGGTAAAACCGTCAGAAACCGGCGGGAAGTCGCTAGTACATCCGGAGCGACGTTCCATAGAGCACTCTCTATATTATTTTGCTTCATTGTTGTTGTTGATTTACATAAATGATTTACGAGCACGGCTTTCTTTGGGCGAGCCGAGGACGAAAACATTTTAATTGACGGTGAATATACTTGCTTCTTAATACACCTGGTCATTTTTAAGTATCTACTTAGGTTTGCTTGAAATTATAGTGCGTTGGTTGGTATAAAGATAGAACCAGCTATGATATAGAAATAACGAAAGGGTATCATCAAAATCATCAATACAACCCTACAAGTTCATAAAGGTCGAGGAATTATTTAAAAAAAATGACTTTTTCAAGGTCAAACTCTTTCCTCGACCTTTGAACTTGGAGGGTTGTATTGATGATTATGATTCTGTAACTACATACGTCTTACAGCGCGAATAATATTTTTAACAACAAACAATCTAGCTCTGGCCTGCAAATTGCAAAAAAAAAGAAAATTTGAATTTCGCGGGCCGATATTTACGGTTTTGATACTGGGGAATGTCTATCAAAATCGGGATTGAAACCAAATACCTTAATAACGCTCAAATCTCAGTTTGTCTTAACTGCAAGACGCAAGAGTCTTGCAGGCTTAAGTCTTGTCTTGCTCAAGTCTTGCAGGGTTCAGTCTTGGTCTTGCTACAATAAGACCGTTTTTGGGCAACACTAATTGAAATTGAAGATACATTAGGTCTAGTATTATATATAATGATGTATTATAGTGGCTGATGGGACGATCAGACGAAATGCATTTTGGAAAGATACCATTACCGTGGAACTGACCTGAAATTTCATTTTCACCTCACAGGCTCGGAAAGAGTCTGTTTGTCATTCGAAATCTGAGCCGAAAATCGATTTTTGCTCTCTAGCGTGGAAAGAGTTTTTAAAATTCGAACCTTTCTATTTAATAATTTTCTATACTGCCAGTCCACTGAAAATGCATGACACGGTCTAAAATAAAATGTTAAATAATACCGCTCACCTTAAAAACTTCCATCAAAGTACAGAAATTAAATATTTTGCGAGGATATAATTGTAAAATTGGAATTAATGTTAATAAGTATTCCATTTGATTAAAAAAACCTGTGACGTCACATTTGAATATGCCATAAAAATACTACCCTGTCAAATACCCAATTGTGTAGGAATTTAAGTTTAACTTTTTAAATAAAATAAATACTAATATAATATGTTATTTAATCCTTTGCTTGGCAAAAATAAATATGTATTAAATGAAATTTGTTAGTTATTTGTATTAAATTAGTTTTTTTCTTTCATTCTCCTTAGAAGACAAGTAGGATATAGAACAAAATACAGGGTATTTAATTTTGGAGATATTCTTTGTAACTCATAAGATACATTGCCAAGTATCTGTTATTTTCTTCACATGAGTCAATGTATCTGAGACGCTCGAACAAAATAAAACTCAACAACACCTGTTTTCTTGCACCTAGCAGTTTCCTCGCCGTAGTGAGGTGAAAAATTGTGTGTTGCGCTCGGCAGGAAAGCTTTTCTGCGTCTCGTACCTTTGAAACCTTCGTTACGCTCAGGATTCTATATTTGAACCACTCGCTTCGCTCATGGTTCAACCCTAGAATCCTTCGCTTACTCAGGTTTCAATAGAAGTACTCGCGCCAAAAATCAACTTTCCAGCCTTGCATAACAAATAACTATTGTACCCCGTCATTTCTTGCAGATAATAAAAAATAATAATGATGTCGACCTCCAGGGTCGTTGATATAGTACACAGATTTGTCTCAAACTTTAGTTCTACTTGTGCTTTTCGTTTTTCTATTACGCTTAATTTTTTAAATGGCGGACCTACCTGAAACCTGCGGCCGTGGACTCCGCGAACAAAAATGTGAACTGATATCGATTGTAATGTATAAGTGAAGAATTAATATCACTTCTCGATTTATCGCAAGATAGGGTGTGTTTGTTGTCATTTAATCGAACCTGAGCTTGACCTGCTTGACTTGTATTAATTGCAAAAATGTGGGGCACAAAAGTTTTAGAGGGTCCCCTGACTTATTTTCAAACATCTGATAAATACAGAAAAATCATTTTGAGGCTACGTAACCCTAAAATACCTTTTATTTGGTATCTATATGATACATTACCTAATTCTTTTGAATGCGCTAAATAACATGAAAACAATGTTTTTTTATTTTTTCAGTCACCTTTCGTGTTACAATTTTATCCAATGGAGGCGTAGCGTCGTTTGTTTTTGTCGATCCACGGAAATGTGACGAAAATATTAATTGCCATGAAAGGTCGCTCCTAACGTATCTTTTTATTTATTTACGAAGAGCTGCTCAACTTAATGCGCGATAGAAAATGGACATCCTGCTTACGTCAACGCATTAACGTGTGCCCTACGAATGTTTTATTAGCGACCCATGAGCAGTTATTAATGCAATAAAGTACCTAATCAACGCATCAGTCGAATTCACGCAACCCTTATGTTACACTCACAATAATGTATGACACACCTAATATATCTTACGCGGTATTGTCCGAAAGGGTTACCGCTACCCCGGAACATAAAGGGCTATGGATAGGTTTTAGTCAGTAAGAGTCTGACCCTTCCGCTCCAACCAGAGCGGGATAAATCATTGGATGACTACACACCCTCAAAAAAAAAAAGCTTGTATATCAATTAGGAATATCAAGTGTGTGATATAGCTACCGGCGCCTACCTATCATTAAAATATCACTGTAGGTAATATAAATGTAAACGGGATAAGATAAGACGTCCAACTGAGAACCCGCAGTGAATGCAAAGAGGAAATTTTCAACATTACAATCAGCACATGTAAGTGAGAACACGCTTTTATCGTAGCATGCAGAAATAAATATCAAAACCAAGCGAAAATATATGGTAAACTGCTGCATCACCAAGAAAAAGACAATGGAGTTTGTAAAATACGGAAAATCACACAGCGATTAAGGCTAGATTTTTATTTTTATTAATTTTTCGTGTGGTTAGTCACTAACCTCGTGTCAGAGTTTTTTTTACGGGCCTCTGACTTAGCTTCACGTGCTGTTGAGAAATATCACTCAGACATGCCGTCGGTTTCCTTACGACGTTTTCCTTCACCGATTTGTAAACCAGCGATAATTATTCAATACGCGCATGAATCCGAAAGATCAGAGGTGCGTTGTTGCCTTGGGTTCGAGTTCGACACCTATGACTTAGCAGTCCGACGGTTACACGACTAGGTTAGAATAACTATTGCAATTTATTTAGATTGGGATAGAGCCCTTTGGCTGCAGTCGACCCTATTCGGACAAAACAACAAATAAAAAGACGTGCCGCAAACAGGATCTAAAATAAACAGTAGAGTAAGTACACTTTTTCGTGTTTTTAATGAAGACATCGCAATGCGTTGTTATCGCAGTGACAGTTATATTATGACCCATGCGCCTGATAGGTACACCGGCGGTTAGGGACCAACTCATCAAACCGGAACACAGCAATGCTTCTTGCATTTGGATTTGGTGATAGTACCAACTTCCACTGACGACCTGTTTGTAGTAGAAGATAGTAACTAGATACCTATGTACGGTCGCCGGCACGCCAAGGTATACCAAACTGTCAAATTTCTTCAAATGGTTTTAAACCTTAAAACGTTGAGCGTTATGTTCAAAATCGACTGAACGATTTTGACATTTTGTGGTAACTTGATGTGACTGTACGTAACTTAGTTCAACTATGTAAAAATATCCGATTTTTTTAATTAGCAGGTCATTGCTGCGTACCTTTCTTCATAGTAGTCGAGAAAAACTTCAATTTTTACACTCAGTTTAGTTACCTACGTAGCTACCTACTGCGAAGAGTGAGCTTTTCTCGGCTGTGTATACCTAACCTAACGCAACGTAACCTAAAGTAATCACACTTCCATACCGTAAAGCAAACTTTTTTTTTTTGAGGTTGGGTAATCATCATATAATCCTCCCGCTCTGGGTGGAGCGCAAGAGAGTCAAACTCTTAGGAACTGACTAAAACCCATCCATGTTACTTCCTTAACCCTTTATGTTCCGGGGTAGCGGTAACCCTTTCGGACAATCCCGCTGAACCTTAATGCAAACGTCTTAGAGCATTTAGGTTAAATGCTCTAAGGCAAACGTACATCCATGCAAAAGTAGGTAACTCTGTCAGTTGGTCTGCTATCTTTTCCCGCCCACAAATAGACCTTTATGACCTGTGATAGTAGGACATAGCATACGTACTTTTTATTCCGGCGTGGGACAGTCCCGAGCGCAAGAGTATTTCGACACCAGCAATTTATACTACGCTAACTCAAAAAAGCGTACTTTACAGTAGAGGCGCTTAAAGGAAAAAACGTGATAACTTTTACATTAATTAAGATACTTATTTGAAATTTGGTCAGAGTGTTGGGCCACAAAAGGAATGAATGAAAGACAATTGCATGCAGCTGAGATGAGAGAGGGATGTGTGGTGTTACGCGAATGGATAGAATACGTAATGAGTAATAAGAGGAAGTCTGAAAGTGACACCGGTGACCGAAAAATTGTGTGGAAATCGGTTGTCATGGTATGGGCATGTTATGCGGAGGAATGAGGAAAATGTTGTCAGGAGAGTTGTGAGTATGAATGTGGATGGCTATACCTACAAGTAGAGGGAGACCAAAGAAACGATGAATGGATTGTGTGAATGATGATATGGCTAGAAAGGGAGTGACTATCGAGATGACGACTAATAGAGAAGTATGGAAGAAGAAGACATGTTGCGCCGACCCCAAATAAATTGGGATAAGGGCAGGAGAATGATGATGACTTATTTGAAATTTGGTATGCTTAATAGTTAATTTATTCATTGTAATATCTCATATTAATTTTTCCTTAATTATTTATATTTTTTTATTTAGCGCGACTTAGCCGTTTATAAACTAAATTCATCAATAAAATGTTACATGTTATACACTTCTAACTAATGTTAGCGTATTATAAATAGTACGGGTGGTTGTGAAATCATACTTCAATATCTTTATAAAGAACATGTACTTACAAAAAAAAATAGTCAACGCACCATTAAAAAACTAATTAATACGTTAACACATAAGTATTTGCTAAGTACGTAAAAGTCGCTAAGTAGTTCATTTTACAAACAAACAAGTATAACACGAAAGCACTAAACTACGTTAACTATGAGTTAGCGTAGTGTTGCACGGACATTGACCAAAGTGGCTCCAATTTTCAAAAAAACCTAGCCTCCATACTTTAACATACGTTAGTAGTCCTTAATAACACATTCAACAAACCTCTTCGATAGTATGAAGCGATCTCTCACTATTTTTACAACACTCATTAATGAGTATTCTTCCTTTTTTGTTAATTCCACTAAATGTTTAGTTCGTTGTCGAGACATTTTTGTAATAGTAAAATAACACTAACAATAGTTTAAATAACTGGTTACAATAAGAGTATCTATTAGGATTAACTGCAAAAGATAAAAAATCGAGCAATCGCATCTAATACAGCGCCCCTCCCCGCGTACACTCCGCTGTTAATACTTAGTTGGCGTAATTTAGATCGAGTGATTTCAAAAAGTACTGTAGCGCTTAGGCGGTGTAGCCAAGTAAAACTCCAGACGAACTTTTTAACAACAACAACGTGTATTGAGGAATCTTGATGGAATGAATATTTACAAAAATATGTACAGAACTTATAGGCTAGTGGCAAGGTACAAATATATAAATCGACCAATAGGAATCTAGTTAGCATTATATACAAAAATATAGTTCACAAATACTCCGTGAGGTGGCGCGTCGAGCGTCGTCAATCGCTCCTCGACTCGCTATGTACGCGCGCATACTTATATAGTATATACGCAGGAGCGCGCGCGCGGCGGCGCGGCGCGAGGCGCCCCGCGCCAGTGCAGCGGTCGTCGCCACAGCGGACGGATGTTTATGTTTTGATGTATTGCAGCTACAGTACTCCCCCCTTAGCGAAGCGTACAGGCATCTTGACGATCCTGCCTGATCTTGAGCGGTGTGCAGTGTCGCCGGTGCTCGTAGGAAGTAAGCTGGAGTCTTCGGTAGCTGCTGGTGATAAACGTGCTTGTGTCACACTACTGTGTTCGTTGTCTTGAGTGTTGATAATATACGCCGGTTTAAGTCGATCGATCGATATATTGGTGGATCTTCCTGGTAGTTGTATGGTGTAGTACTTCTCGTTCCGTTCTGTGATGGGGTATGGGCCATGGTATGGACGTTGCAGCGGTTTGCGGACGGTGTCATCGCGTACGAACACGTGACTGCATGTTTGTAGATCGTTGTGTACGAACATACATCGCTTATTTGAATGCGGTTTGTATGTAGGTGTGAGCTTCGTTATTACGTCGTGTAGGTGATCGACGTAATCGTGATCCATCTTCGCTGCGACGGGTGTTGGTGATAAGAAATCACTGGGTAGGCGTAGTGACTGGCCGTAGGTGAGCTGTGCGGCGCTAGTGTTGGTGTCGGTGCGCGTAGCGGCTCGTAATCCCATCAATACAGTTGGTAGTTCGGTTAACCATTTGTTGCTGTTTTCCAGTCGAGACATAAGTGCGGCTTTTAGTGTTCGGTGCCAGCGCTCAACGATGCCGTTACTCTGCGGGTGATAGGCAGTAGTACGGGTTTTTTCCACTCCAAGTAGGTGTGCAAGGTCGTGGAATAGTTTGCTCTCGAACTGTCGTCCTTGATCTGTGGTTATTCTTGTAGGGCAACCGAAACGAGATATCCATGTTTCGTACAACTTTCTTGCAACGTTATCAGCTGTTATCTCTTGCAAAGGTACAGCCTCGGGCCAACGGGTACTGCGGTCGATCATGGTTAGCAGATATCGGTGTCCGCACGAAGATGTAGGCAGTGGTCCAACGATATCAACGTGAATGTGTTGGAATCGTTCACTCGGAGGGAATGATGCGATATCGCTGTGGTTGTGTCGTTGAACTTTTGACAGTTGACACGAAGTACCTACATGATTTCGCCCATTCGCCAATGTCGGTGTTCATGGCTGGCCAGAAGTAGCGTTCTTGGATTAGCTTACGTGTTGTTCGTATTCCAGGGTGACTTGGATTGTGCACGGCGTTGAATGCGATGCGACGGAAATCAGCTGGTAGGTATGGTCGAACATGTGATGTAGACGTTTCGCAGAATATTGATTTGTTGGTACCGGGTATGACGATTTTCTTTAGATGGATATTTGTTTGCTGTGATAAGATGGGTATATTGCTGTCTCTTTCTTGGGCGTGTGATACTTCTTCGTAATTAATCGGTGATGGCAAATCGATGGTTTCGATGCGGGATAATGCGTCTGCGACAACGTTATTTACACCGCTAACATGTCGTAGGTATATCGGTTGTAAACTCACTGATAAATAACAGCTGACGAGTGCGTCGTTGCGTATCGTTGTCGGACGGTGGCTTGCGAATAGCGTAGGTCAGCGGTTTGTGGTCGGTGTAAATAATAAGTTCTCTTCCTTCGAACATTTTTCGGAAGTGTTTGATTGCCATGTAGATTGATAATAATTCTCTGTCGAATGTACTGTATCGCTGTTGTGTTTCGGAGAATTTCTTAGAAAAGTAGCCGAGTGGTATCCATTTCTTGTTTATGTGTTGTTGTAGGACAGCTCCCGCGCAGGTATTCGATGCGTCGCACATAAGGGAAATGGCGTCGGTAGGTGATGGAGATGGGTGAGCGAGTAAAGCTGCGTTTTGTATGCTAACTTTACATAACTCGAATGCTTGTGACGCTTCTGTGTTCCAATCGATCTTTGTTTTATCACGCTTCTTGGAATTATGCAGGAACGCGTTGAGAGGTGCTTGAATGTGTGCTGCGTTAGGTACACTATCTCTGTAGAAATTTATCATGCCAATAAATCTACGTAGGTCTTGAATCGTCTCGGGTTTGGGGTAAGCAGTGATCGCAGTGACTTTTCCTTGAGGTGGTTTAATTCCGTTGCTTGACACTTCGTAACCCAGAAACTTGACGTTTTCTTTGCCGAATACACATTTTGATGGATTTATCGTAATACCATACTCGTCTAGTCTGCGTAACACTTCTTGTAGATCTTCGATATGATGTGCTTCATTCTCAGATGCGATTATGACGTCATCAATGAATGGGAATGCGTAGTCTAACCCGATGAGCACTTGATGGATAAAACGTTGGAATGTTTGTCCGGCATTCTTGAGACCTGGACACATTCGTGGAAACTCGAATAGTCCGAAAGGTGTTGTGATGGCTGTTTTTTCGATGTCCGGTTCATAAACTGGCAATTGTTGGTAAGCACGATTTAGGTCGAGTGTAGTGTAGATTTTCTTTCCGTGAAGTAGGTAGGTAAAATCTTTGAGACGTGGGACTGGATAGCGGTCTGGTTTCGTGACGTCATTAAGTCGGCGATAGTCACCGCACACACGAATGTCCCCGTTTTTCTTTGGTACGACGTGCAGTGGGCTGGACCAAGGGCTTTTGCTTGGACGGCATATTCCTTGTTGCATCATCGACTCGAACTCTTTCTTCACAGGCATGTATCGGTGTGGTGGTATTGGTCTGGACTTACTGTATACTGGTGGACCGGTGGTTTCGATGTGATGTTCTACACGGTGCTTCGGAGTATCCTTCATGCATGACGGTCGTAGGATGTCAGGAAACTTGCTGAGTAGCTGATGGTATGGCTGATCAACGTCGATACTTCTTATGGTTGGGTCGGCGGAATAACTGACTGGTGCCTTGACGGTGAGGTTTGTAACTTTGTCGACGAGACATCGGCCGGCTATGTCGACAAGTAGCTGGTGATGTTTTAAGAAGTCGGCACCGATGATGGGTTTGCTGACTGCAGCGATGATAAACTTCCACGTGTACGGTCTTCGGAGGTTGAGATCTAATTGCAGAGTTTTCTCTCCATACGTAGGGATAACTGTGTTGTTCGCTGCATACAAACAAAAATCTGTAGGCGATTTCGCGCCTTTTTTCCGTGGAATAACGGAGATGTTGGCGCCAGTATCAATTAAAAATGACAGACGTGTGTTTCTGTCCGTTATAAATAGGCGGTAAGAAGTTATGCTTGCGCCGGTTCCCGCCTCAGCCAACGCAGGTTTTAGTTTCCCGAGAGGGCACCACTTTCTTCGAAACTACAGGGACGCGTGCATTTTCGCGCCAAATTGCCGAACTTGCGATGATAATAGCAGGTCGCTGATTGGTCGGTTAAAGCGCGTCGCTGATTAGGCCTGCTCGACGAACGTGATCTTGATCGCTGCCGGTTGAATGGTTTGCGACGATGATGATAATTCGAGCGTGATGCTTTTAGCTCGGCGATTTCTTTGGTGAGCGCGTCGATCTTCTCCTCGATTGATGTAGGTACCTGGGCGGTGGTGGGAGCGAAGGAAACTGCAGCGATTGCGCCATGTGGTTGCGTCTGCTCTAAGATCTTGTCCGCCATCACAGCTAGCTCATAGATATCGGACTGCTTGGCGATGTTGTCACTAACGGCTAGGACAGCTCGAACGGACTGTGGTAGGTGATTTGTCCACATAATACGTAGCGCGGAGTCGGAGATGTTTTCAGCTGCGAGACTCTTCATTCGGCGTAGTAGCTGCGAAGGCTTCAGGTCGCCGAGTTCCATCTCAGAGAGTAACCTCTGTACTTGCCGTTGCTCGGATTCCTCGTACACTTGGAACAGGCGGTTCTTCAGGGCTTCGTACCGGTGATTCTCGGGTGGGCGGAGAATGATGTCGGAGATTTCATCGAGGTCTTGCCGCTCCAGTTGTCCGATGATTAGCTCGTACATTGCCTGGTCGCCTTTCTTGTGTGAAGACATTACGGCTTCAAACTGCGCGAACCATAACCGTATTTTATCACGCCAGATGGGTGGGATGCGCAATGACGTCGACACACCGGAGAGTTCATGATCACCGTTCTTGCTGTTGGCCATGATGCACTATGCAGTATGATCTGGAGGTTTTTAAGTTAATCACGTCGGGGTCACCAATGTAGCGCTTAGGCGGTGTAGCCAAGTAAAACTCCAGACGAACTTTTTAACAACAACAACGTGTATTGAGGAATCTTGATGGAATGAATATTTACAAAAATATGTACAGAACTTATAGGCTAGTGGCAAGGTACAAATATATAAATCGACCAATAGGAATCTAGTTAGCATTATATACAAAAATATAGTTCACAAATACTCCGTGAGGTGGCGCGTCGAGCGTCGTCAATCGCTCCTCGACTCGCTATGTACGCGCGCATACTTATATAGTATATACGCAGGAGCGCGCGCGCGGCGGCGCGGCGCGAGGCGCCCCGCGCCAGTGCAGCGGTCGTCGCCACAGCGGACGGATGTTTATGTTTTGATGTATTGCAGCTACAGTACCTTGACTTAGTTTTTTATAAGATTTGTAACTTTCTTTTTTTTGTAGGTATATACCTATTTCTTCACAATTTTTTTATGACATATTATGTAAAAACACACTTTATGCAAAGATATTTAATAAATAGGTATTATATTAATAGATACAGAAAATTGTTATGTTTGTTATAGTTGTTTTGTTATTTTATAATACTTAGAACATATTTTATAGTTTTATAGTAACTACCTACCTGGTATTAATGTACTACAAACTAATTTGCATGCCCTAAACAGGCAAAATATGGATTGTGCATAAACCACCAATTTTTACAACTGGTAAAACCTGTATTTTCTGCAAATAAATAATTCTTATTCTTATTCTTATTCATAAAAAAACGTTTTTACCTAATTTTCGAGTTAGCGTAGTCTATAGGTATTGCTGGTGTCGATTTGTAATAAAAAACTTGTTGCAATATTATTTTTTATGTATTTTTAAGGCATCGCAATTGCCATTATGTTGTCAAATGGTTTGTCCTCTATAACTTAACTATCTACTTGTGCCTGGGAAGGTTCGTTTGGTTTTTTTTTTATAATCTGTACCTAGATTGCCTAATAAAATCTATTCTCAAAAACGTTTACTTAGGTACCTATCTACTACCTCTCCTAAGGTGGTTTTTCCACTGGTCAGATTTCCGGCCTGGGACTTATAGGTAGGCAAGAGATAGCTCTCGCTTCACTGTAGGTACCGGTGGCGCGAGGAAGCGTGAACGCTTTACAAGACAGCCGTGCTGTCTGAGAGTATATGAATTGAGTCGTGCTTAACCTCTGACTATGATTGCAGAAACGGTCCAATGCCTAGGTATTCAGCCTGTACCTGTTTTGGATCCATCCGTGAAAGTGCGTAGCTCTGCGGATCACTGCCTTTCGCATCGGCGATCTGTATTTGGATTTTGTATTTTATAGCTAATATAAAATACAATAAATTATTTGAGTTCCCGACCCCCGTTCATTTATTTACTAACCTACACCATTTAATTAAACGGAAACTATTTTCGAAATTTCTTAAGCACAAGTAGAAACATAATAGAGCGAACAAAAACTTAATTCACGCTACTACTGCTGCCATCTAACGTATTTTTGCAACTCCCAAGTGGACGAAGTGAGAAGGGCATCATAGTGAGCTAGTGAGCACATGGGCGAAGTTCATACCTATTAACATTTTTTTTTTTTTTTGAGAATTGCATCTTGCAGTTCAACCAAAGGGTTGTCTACTGCTTAACCGGGCTTGCCTGTGGCTGCCACAAAAGAATTGTAGCCTCCAGCCAGGGCTTAATAAAAAATAAACCTAACTTACAAAACTAAGCGACTACACGCTAAGGGCACCCCCTGCGGGGTTCGGACCTCAGCTTAGGGCGTCGCTGGGGGGGGACAGCAAGGGACAGCTGGCTCGAGCAAGGGTCGGGGGGAATTAACATTAATTATTGTGCTCCTCATATTTATGTACAAACGAGTCCAAATAGTAATTATTGTTCCCTTCCCTTATTTTATGCCCAAAATCAATCAATCAAATCGAGTGAGTGCAAATTGTTATATTTTTGTGCGGTTACTATCTCGGTCTACTTTTATCATCTGTGGCGTCCTCAGCAGTTGGTACTAAAATATTGCTCTGTAGCCTGTATAGTTACTATACTCTGTGCTCTGTAGTCTGTGGCAGTGGACGACATCCACCGGGCGCCAACATCGCCTGAAGATTTCGTTGGGTGCGTCAAAACAAAAGCGAAAATAAAGCTCTATAATGTAAAAAACAGTCAGACCTTTGTACAATAATTTAATTATTGCCTTAAACTACCATATCTTGCTATCAATCATTTATTTGGTTCAAATTTAATGTCCTTCCTTGACCTTTGTCATATCAGATAAATAATTATTGATTCATTGACCTATAGGTATAGTACTTGTATTTATTGATTTAGTCTTCTTCTCGCGATGTTCATTTAATAAGTAAAATTTTGGTCAGTGGGTAGCCTTAGGGTTTTCGTGTATTATTCAAAGTACCTACTGCAGTATCTTTTCCCTATCTAAAGGAAAAATACTACTTATAACGCAGCAGTGCGGCATTTAAGGACCCGCGTGGCCGTTTACTTGTTGCACTCGTTGCAAACAAATTTTGCAACATGCTATCCAAATTACCAAAATCTTGCGATACGTTTGTGGTGTTACCACCGCTAACCAAAAACAATACAGTTATATTTGGGAAAAACTCTGACCGCCCCAAATATGAAGTACAGGAAGTAGTGTTAGTCAAAGGTGGACTGAGAGATAAAAAACTTAAGGTAAGTAATTAGATTTTATCTTAGAATCGAAACCTATTATTAAGGATATGTATCTCCGAGGGAAACTAGGTCTGTCTATCAGGACCCTTTTTCCTAGGAAAGGATTAGGATATGAACGGACAAAATGAAATTAATATCAAATACATTCATGGTTCCTTGGACGAGTAAAATATTCAAGAGTTAAAGTCAACACAATCAAGAGATATGGCCATTATTATGTTTTGGAAAGACGCTAGCACCTAATCAACTGATGCATGCGTTTCAAACAGCTTGGAGATATTTGATCAGTCTAGTTGTTTCTTGTATTAGTTCATTATGGCAGCCAACACATTTTGCATTTGTCTGCCTACTTGTTTTTAGAGATGTAAGTTAATTTAAACAGTATAGTTTATAGACTATAATATCCTGAAGAAGCTTTAGGTCTTTATTTTTTCATTTATAATTTGCCCACTCTGTCAAAGCTTAAAGTTGCAAAATAACTTTGCTAACAATATACATAAGTATGTATTATGTGGATAATGGCAGCACAGAAATTTTAAAATGAATAAAGTATTATTTTAAAATCGAGACATATAATAATAAAATAAATGATGTTTGTCTGCTACCTTTTCATGCTTTAATGGCAGAACGGATTAGGATGAAAGGCATATAGGTAGACCATGAACTAAGCTAGGTTAGGAAGAGTACAAAGCATATTGTTTGATCCTCGTAATATGGGTGTGGCAAAATGTCTGAAATCCATGAAGGCGAAGCTGTGGGCAAAAGCTATTAATACCTATCACATAAGCTATTAGTTTGTGTGATAGCCAAATTAAATTTACAGTTGCAGTAGCAACCATGATGTGCAAAGATGTATGGGCTGTTTGAATGAAAATGCCTACTTTACTCTATGAAAGGTTAAATTTAATCCTTAAATTTGGATTTTTAAATTCAGGCGGAACTTTTGAGATGGAACTCGCAGGCCGCGTGTCGTACTCACACTTACACACACTTCGGTTTTTTGTTTCATTACATGGGTTCTTTTTTATATTACAGTGCACCTATATAACAGTAGACGGGGTATCTCCTGTGAACTCTGTCATATTGAGCAAACCAGCATGGATATGGGGGGCCGAGATTGGTGCCAATGATAAGAATGTGGTCATTGGCAATGAAGCTGTATGGACAAGGAACTATGTAGGCGAAGGAGACTGTTCACTGAAGCGATTATTAGGGATGGACTTAGTACGGTTAGTTCATAGATTAAGAATTGCTAACCTGTGTCGGATGTTTCGCTATCATAGAAGATAATAAATATGACCATAATTGGAGGATAGCCTTCTGAGTCCTCAAGTGCTGGTCTATAATAAGCTAGACATTTTAACATTGCAATAATCACTCTGACTAAAATATAAGTTCAGTCCTCAAGACAATTAAATGGCACCAATTGTTTAATAGACAAGTGTAAGAACATGGATGGGTTTTAGTCAGTAACAGTCTGTCACTCCACCCAGAGCAGGAGGAGGAGGGTCATTGTATGACATCCCACCCTCAATAAAAAAAATGGCTAGTGTAAATTGACTAAGCTTTGTATTGCTGCCTTGCTCCTGAACTCCAAAATATTGAAGTATTTAATCTTTGTTATTTCTACAGTCTTGGTTTAGAGAGAGCAGAAACTGCCGAAGGGGCAGTGGATATTATTACATCACTTCTTGAGAAGTATGGCCAAGGTGGTCCATGTTCCGAGTATGATGATAGCCATGTCTATCACAACTCTTTCTTGATCGCAGACCCTAAAGAAGCTTGGGTTCTCGATACCAGTGGCAAGATGTGGGCTGCTGAAAAAATAGAAACTGGTTATAGAAATATTTCTAATGGTCTCACCATTACTACGAAAATGGATAAACATTCAGAGAACTTACTAGAAAAGGCTAAGGAACTACGCCTTTGGGATGGAAAAGTATGTTCTTTAATGGTTCTACAAAGCGCAAGAAGCATTTTGAAATAGTTATGTTTTAACACATTTTTAATTTTCCAGGGTGAGTTCAACTTCATGAGTTGTTTCTCATCAGGAGCCGATGAAAAAAGGCAGCGAGAAGGTACAAGGTTGTTGAAAGAGGCAAGTGCTTCATCTAAGTTTCATGTACGAGACATGATGAACATTTTAAGGCACAAGGAGAGCCGCATATGCCGAGGTTGTGATCAGTCTTTCCCTACTCATGGAAGTCAGGTAGCACTTTTCAAATTGTTTTTCAATCAGTATTGAAAGCTGTTATGAAATTGTAAATACTTAAATAATTTTATTTCAGGTGTCATGTCTGTCAGCTACAAACGTAAATGTGCACTGGTTCACCGCCACCCCAGACCCAAGTGTATCGTTCTACAAACCCTTCGTTTTCACCCAGAATGCCAAAACTTCTCCTGATACAATTAGCCCTAAAGAGGTAATTTGTTCTTTTACAACAACATTGATTAATAAACTTTTTAAGAATTATTCATCTGTATGTCTGGCAGTTTAGTTTAAAACAGAAATATTACTCATGGTTTCTGACAGATTATTTAAAAGACATTTTAAAGTCGAATTGATTTTGGAATTTCTTGAAACAAAATTATAATACCTACAATGAGTTTGTGATTGAATGAGTGTGTGTTTGATGTTTTTAGTCTTCTCAAACTATATTGGTAAAGTAATTTCTTATCTCTTTTTCATTTTAATAACTAGTGTGTTGCTCTTTTACAGCCAAGGAGGGAACATGCCCTCTATAAGATGCATGTAGGACGCAAAGGGACAATGTTGGATGGACCAGTAACCAGAGGTTGTAAAAGGTTAGAAGAAGAACGCCTTATACAAATGGAGAAATATTTAAATATGCCAGCTGGCCAAAGTACGCTTGAGGAACTGGACACCCTTTTAAAAGACTGTGTTGATGCTGAGATAAACTTATATTTTGTTGCTACTGGTGAACAAGAAGCGAAAGAAGCAGAAGTAGAAGAAATGGAAGAAGAAGAAGAGGAGGAAGAAGAAGATGAAGACGAATTACCAGGAGATGCAGTAATCGCTTTGTAAAACTATCATAGTTTATAAATCATACTTGCAAGATTTTTTTTATCAAAGTTCGGATGTTCACAACATGATCTACTTACCTATATGATACGTAAAACCTATATATTTTCCAATGTAACAGTCTAATGAGGACTAGATTGTTGCATTTGAAAGTATAAAGCTTCAAAGAAATCAACCTATGTTTTTTGTTTATTTATAAATGTAACTGATGTCTAGTCAACTAGAAATAAATGTATACTTAATAATTATTATAATATTATGTACGTTTTGCTACTCCTATATTTGGTTGCCCTAATATGTCACATGACATGTGTTAATGTGTAGAAGGAGACATGGTTCAAAACTAAAATAAATAAAATGTATTGATAAAAAACGAAACTGCCCCACCAAACATTCTCGGCCCAACAGTAATCAACGATACGGACCACTCATCTAGAAGAAGTTTCTAATAATAAGTACCTATGTAATTAAAATAAATTTATAACGGTTTGTGCGGGAATTAGTGAATTATAAATTGTGCTTTACTGAAATGATTCACACATTGGGATTTGCTAAAGTTATTTAACAATTTTTCTATGACTGTATTTTGCTAATATTGTTTTTAGTACATTTATTTATTGAGTGCACTTTGTAAATTCTTACTTTATCTAGTGCTAAGTTAAAAGCTCAACTAGAAGGACATTTTGACAATATATTATTGTTGTATGTTCATGTAATTAGGTACTTGTGTTAGTTTTTTTATTGTATTCTTTTCTTCACAATAATGTTTAACGTGTAAGAGTTAGAAAGGCATTCCAAGTATATTAATTTAATATTTACTTGCAGCTCATTTCTTCTATTGCAGCTTTGTTTTTTCTGGACCAAGCTAACATGAGTTCTAGACATAAAGCCATGACTGAACTATATGTAAGAGAGCCATCAGATCTTTTACATCACATTATTTTATGTGATGAGGGTGGCTACGCGTAGCGTGTCGTGCTTGTTTGTGTTAGTTTTTATTCTTATTAACCTTTTGAACGCCATTGTCACATATACCTACGTGACAGTGGCAACAACACTATTACACGAAAAAAACAATCAAAACATTATTTTTGTGAGTGTTTATATAGATATCTTAAACATACGCTCTCGTACGTATTTAATGACATGAAACAAATTAAAAGACTTATTGAATAATGGGAAATTCATGATAACAAGAAGAAATTCAATTTGTAGCTTGGCGTTGAGGGTACGCGCGTGCCTTTATACTCTGGCGTTCAAAAGGTTAATAAACTGTCGATTTATAAATATGGCTGTTAAGTTGCATACCTAATTATTTTTCGACTGCGAATTATGAATTTGCAGTTGCTAGTTAAGGAAAACGTGCTGTTTTATAATTTAAGTTACATTTTAGCGCGAGTGAAGTAACAACAGGCAACCAAAATAGTAGGATTTTATTTTTGTGATTAGCCGTTCATAAACGGAATGTATTTAGAGTAGGAACTCAATAAATGAGATTCACGTTAGTATTTATGCTTAGGTAGTATTAGCATGTCTAGTAGTTAGTGAGGCGCATATAATACCTACGTGTCATTAAATTAGCAGATTGAAAGGCCGGAAACATGGGTCGTGGAAGCATTGTCAGACCATCGTGTGATTGTTGTTGTCAGGTAATAAATGGGTATTTATTTGCTGTTATATGTTTCCGCCTTTTATAATGATACCGCCGTTTATCTTTCAGTTTTAGAATAAACTATACTTCTCATTAAATCAATCGATGTTAGCATTACTCTGGATGTATCGCGAGACGTTTCACACAGTCCGCGTTAATGGGGTATTTGAAAGGGTAGTCAATAACGTTACTTTTTATGAACTGTCAAAACGCGGCATTTGTACGTGATTTGAATGAAATATAACATTTTGACGTCACAGATTTTTAGACTCAAATGGAATACTTATTAGCATTAAATGCAATTTAACAATTATATCGTCGCATTATATTTAATTTCTGCACGGTGATGGAAGTTTTTATGACGAGCGGGCTTTTTTCCATGTGATTTCATATTTTATTTTTGACCGATTCAAATACTCAATTGGTAATTTATCTGGTATACCTACTTATTATGTGTATTACTGATTGTATCTTAAATCAATCAAATCTTAATGTATTACATGCGTATTAACTGTCATAACCAAGAAAATTATGTAACTTGATGTATCATTAAATGCACATCGCAATTATTGCAGTTTTTTTTTTTCACTCACCACTACTCGGGAGATCAGGGAAGATAGAAGCAATCAATTAAAATCTGGGTACATTCTAGAGACGAAGTTCCTTTATTTCCATGTACTTATACAACTTAGTCTGAAGTATCACATGAATTCGTAATTAAACCGAAGTTAGGAGTCTTAAATATACGAGAAGATAAATATTTAAGCTACCTAATTTTAATAGTGTTATATACACCACTAACTTGTACACTGAAACATATATTTTAAGATTATTTAATAAATGCCACATTATAATAGTATCTACACAGCAGATTAATTTACATATTTTTTGTCGAAATATAAAAAATAAAACAGAATAGTGTACAAAGTACAGCTATAGTTATCTCAAACAAACTTTTACTGACGTCATCGGTGTTACATTTTGACTGAAGTTATCAACGTAAAATTTTGCCTAAATTGATATGCAATTTTCTATTGTTTATAGTCGGTACGATGTTGCTAGTAACGATATATATTTTGTACCTACACTCCGTAAGCGTACCCGACTTTGCTTCCATAACATCCATTAGAACGTATAAATTCCAATGATTAATTAACGATTAATGAGATCTTATTATTTTACGCCAAGTGGACAGTGCAGCAAAACTCGGATAAAATTGAAAACATTTAACAATTACTTCATAACACTGCTTCTATTAGTGGAACAATTTAACTGCACTGTAACGCTACACGCTAACTATTGTTTCAAGAAAATACAATAATAAGCTTTCTCTTGAACAACAAACATAATCTACATAATACTTAAACTTAAGTCCGTCGTATCTACTATACAGCCACAAGTAAACTTAATGTTAACTTTAATTAGCGACAATTTACTTTATTTATTGTCCCCTTCTAATAAACGTATTATATCAGGTGAATAGTTTCACCCACCGATTGCTCTCATTCAGTCGTCAGAAATTTGACATTTGAAAGAAGAAGCCAAAGCGTTGTGTAACTATACAGACGCTATACACCGTTTATTAGTAGGGGGCGCGGGGGGGGGGGGAAGGATGGAAAATATGTCAAACTGTCATAATATATAATATCATTCAGATAAAAGTTATCTGACTATTGGAAAATCAGCCCATTATAAAGAAGATCTGCCAAACCGCCATAGTATCTAATTCTCCAAATAAAAGCAATGTGAAAATACGGCGCTAAAAACAATATAAATATTTATGTTTTTTAAATAAAAAAAACAATTTTGTTAATGACGTAATTGTAGCTAGTCTTAAAAATAATTAATATTGGAATAGAAATGCGGACTAAATTCCGTTTTACTTCTTCCTTATTCATTAAACAATACCTATATTTAAAATCGCTTTATAAGCATGTCCCCGTCTGTCTCTCGCAAGTTTTAGTAAGATGACTATGAATAAGAATTGATTGGTCAAAAATAAATAGCATGCGTGTACTTAAACATTATCGTGTCAACTTAATGCTTACTTGTGGCTTCCTCTTGGATGAAAATGCTACAGGACAACGTTGACATAAATACTTAACATAATATTTAAGTTCCCGACACAAGAAAAACAATTCCAAAAATCTAACATTTAGTTATCTACATTATTCTTCCATTCTTCATTAATTATAATCAAAATAATAGACCAATACGGTCTCAATTAAGATTTCATGCGTCATTAACATGATTATTTACAATTCATCAAATTTTACAGTGCAAATACAAAAATAATATTATAGGTACTCGATATTTTTATAATAATAACAAAGAAAAATATTCGAAACGATACTTTTTAAGTTCCAATTGTTTTGGAACCTACCGGACGACTAAACAATTTTGATCTTAACATAATCTTGAACCGCGACAAACTAACAAACACAGAATATCAAAACATAGATTAAAGCAACAGTTCTCTTACTGACACTACATAACTTATGCGACAAATTGTCCTATATCGTAAATACTAAATAGACTCCTGGTTTTGTTTCATTCATACCCATATACTCCTGAAGAATTTATATACTTCTATTACCTATATGATTACAGGTAGGTAAGTATAGGTGCACTACAATTTATGACACTTATATCAGTGTAGTTTACACAATTATTATTATTATCTACGACACTCAATCATGAGATACTTATTTTGAATAAAATTGTGACTGTAAAACTGCTAACATTTATTGTTAAGACGGACAACAAACGATGTTTTCTAAAGGTTATGCACCTAACTGCGAACTTACGGGGTTAGTGAATGTTAGATAAATCTTATTATGACATAGAGTTATTTAACTAAGACTGTTTATTTTCCTAACAAAATAATTACGTAATAATTAAAAGATACTTTATTTTCCAAAATAATTACAACAATTACTTTATTCACTCAAAATATAACTTCATAATGATGGATCAATATGTATTATACCTAAATGACTCATTTACAAAATAAATTTATCCTCAATAAATAGTTAAAGAATACCACAAGCTCAATTTCATTCGTAATGCTAATTAAACGTTTTATATTTGGCTTACGCATAATGAACGAGACTTATTACCTCAGCCTCGTTCAAGTTCCTATGCACCTTAAACAATGTTTAAATTACTCTACAATTACAGAAAATAATATTTCAAAATTATTTTTGTTTAGTTTTTTTTGTGTTTATTTTACCAGACTCTAATAATTTCTATTCTTTTGAAAGTGAGATTATTACCAATGTGACAGACTGAACCTGAACAAATTAGAATGTCACTATGTACATTTAAACCGTTTATTATTATTATTGAGATAGAGAGATAGTTTCTTGAAGAAAAAACAACCACCACGTTGTGGTATATTAGATACTTTCTATTTCAATCTCAATTGCTCAAGCTGTATTCTGAAAATTTGTTAGAAAGACAACGCAGAAATATTAAAAAAAGTAGTTCGAATTATTCCAATGTCAATGTCAGACAGAATTGCTATAAACACCGGAAACGCTACGCGGCGTTCTAACCCCATTTAAGTAAATTATGTAGGAGAACGGGCACAAACGTAGGAATTCGCAATATCGCGCAATAGCAATACGATATAGGTATCTATTATGTACACATCGAAATAACATACCTTTATGGAAATATTTATAACTTTAACCAAGTTTCTCAATTATTAATACGTGAACAAGGTCGGTTTTATGTCAAACCATAATTCAGCTATTTCCCTGATACTAGAAAGTCGTCGAAAAAGTATAAATAAATTTCTTTATTGAAACAAGTTATTCGCAAACAAGAAAAATCTGACAAGACAAACCTCATTGAAGGCCAAAATTAAATAAACCGAGATAAAAACGACCTAGTACATTTTATACGAGTAATAATGATCTAATTTCATAGATAAGCCAAGGAATGTATTTAGAAAATATCACGTTTAAAAATAATATAAAAAGATTGAAAAATAAATTGAAAGGCAGATATCGGTTCCGCGTAACGCCATGAGTGAACTTGTAAGACAACCACATGAATTTAACAACTGATTAATTACAGACAATCTGTACATGTACTTACATTAAAATCGACACTAACTACCTATTCGTAAAGTACTTTTAACTCGCGACACGACGTCGGGTACATTGATGTATTTAAAAGTCATTTCTTGAAGTTAATAGACGTTTCAAAGGTCAGAAATATGGTCATCATCACTTAGCCTTATAAAACAATGTCTGTGAAAGTGAATGTTTTTTTAAATATTTTTATGTAACTATTTTTTCTTAATTACTGACAAGTAGCGGTAATCGTTGTTTCTGAATAATTGTGTTAAAGATTATTAACTTTAACATAAAAATTCAGGAAGATTCACGAAAGTCTACTGATTAACATTCAACACCTATAATAATAACCTTCGATTCTGACATCAAATTAACGATTCATTTTACACCACAAGTGGTTCAAAGATCCGCGAACCGTTACGTTACAATCACTTCTATTTATCTGTAATCCATGGAGATGATTGATAATTAAGAAACCAGTATTTACATATACTTATTATCCCTTATAAATCTAATAGTGTCCAATAAACACGTTGTTACATTTTAAAAGTGAATTTTTTTTTGGACTATTTTTTTTTCACACATATAATCTACAGAAAACTTTGCAAGGTAAAATACCTCCTTACCTTACAATTTTTGAGTTCGTTATCAAATTCATACACGTATTAATTCTATAAATAAAAACTCTCTTGAGCGTTCATCGTGAGTCTTCGCTCCGCTCAATTGTAAATGCAATCATAATTCCATTCTATTGTCAGATAAATATTTTGCCTCGCTTTTATTTCCAGCGCAGTCTTCTAGAATCACAGATTTCTTTATCTCCCGCGTGTCTTTTCAATAGGCAAACATTATATGAATTACTAGAACAAGAGCAGTAATTTTCTAGCTAAATTACCTATCCATAATTCTAGAACATGACGAATATAATTAGCGCAACGGTTTCTGTTTACAAACGACCTTTAATACGTTTAAGGTTGATGTTCCAGGGTAGCCCGCGAAATTCAAATTTTCTTAAGTTTTTTGCAATTTGCAAGGTGTAAAAATGGAACCTTTATGAGCTCGGAGGGTTGTATTAATGATTTTGATGATTATAATTCTGTAACTACATACGTCTTACAGCTGCGAATCAAATGTTCATCAACATACAACCTATCACTGGCCTGCAAATTGCAAAAAAACTTAAGAAAATTTGAATTTCGCGGGCTGGTTGGAGCATTCACCTTAAGTCACGAAAATTATGTTATTTGAATAATATGACTGCCCTACTTATTCCAAATTTAGGACTTCATTATGGTACATGGAGTTCAGAAAAAATACGCTGGGTCTAAACGTACAAGCCAAATTGAACCTAATTTCCCTTCTACGATTAGTTTAAAACATTCACAAATGGTATTAATTTCAATGTACCAACGCCCGTCATTTGACATATATGTAGATACATTATTATGCGAAAATATTGCATTTAACAATTAGCTTGTCTTGCTACAATTTTTTATTTTTTGACCTTTTTATTTCACTCGTGATGTAAAGAAACAAAAATGTTAAGGTATGTGAGTTGATTTGCAGTAACCGAGTTATTGTGTTTTAGTTTAAAAAGATGTTTACGATCGAGTAAAATTAAGGCGAAAACGTTTACCACTGCTTACGCACAGTAGGTAATAGAAATAATGATATTGACGGAACAAAATAGATAGTCGGTTAATAATAAAGTTAAATAAATTTTTGCTCGTAGCTAATGCCCGGCAAACACGACGGGAGCAATGTTATTTACAAATTTACGTTTTGAAAAATCCTGGTCGCTGTAGTGAAACTGGCCCCTAGTGATTTTCTAGGCCCATCAACAGCCCAGATGGAATTCTTTCGAGACCATTATTGCCCTAGAGCAGTTTTCATAATACATATCAGCATTCCGAAATCTGATAACTGGTTTAAAATCTGATAACTGGCTTTTTCTCATAAAACGTAATTATCAACCGCATTTAATTAGCAAACAAAACGGTCTTAATCACGAATAAACTGAATCAACCACTTCAATCAGGAATTCCATAAATTCGGAAGTTAAAATAAGAAAAGGTGAATTAGCTATCTACTCCAGTTAGTGAGTATCTAGGGAAATGTTGGTTAGAAACAGTAAGTTGAATTAATCGGCCTTTATTTTTTTAAATTTTATCTTTTTGCAATAGAGAAACACTAGTTTTAAAATACGAACATGTTGTTTTATACATGTCGCTCAAATGAGAACGATGATATATAATATATATATACATATATTTTATGACTATATATTCGCTATTTAAAATTTTCAGTTCATTTAACATTCATTCTATATTTACAACCAAAACTATTTATAGGTAATAAACACCTAAATGTAACGACCTAATTAGGGCAACATCGCGCTGCTTCGCTAGAGTGGTATGCACGAAAACGATTGTGTTGTGTCATTGAGGCTGCGTTTGCGCAACAGCCTTAGAGAGCCAATTGAAAATCTTTTGATATTTCTTGTCACTAATAGGTAAGTTTTGGCATAAGTCTCTCGAAGCTCATCTAAACAATTGTGACAACATGAACTAATTTTATAGTTCACTTAATTAAAGTAGTGCTAAGTTGGATCCTTGTACTGAGTTGGATTGGTTTACATAGAATTTCTTAAGTTTTTAAACTTTACTCCATAATTCGAGTCAGACAAATGTTTGTAAGCGAAGGTACTGTTCTATAATCGATCGACGTAGTCTTGTATCAATGATCAGGACCACCACGTTTATTACTTCTAAATATCTCGAGTGACGATCTATTGAAATGGAGAGTTCAATAAAAACATTTATAATGTGACAAGGTAAATAAATTACCAGCAATGATCTAAGCGGTCCTTATTTTCTATTCAAGTAGTATTAAAATGATGTATGGCCTTTAATATCAAAATTTTAATACTGAAATAACAACGTTAGTGTAAAAAATATTGTTTGTTAAGCTTGATACAAAGGCGCATGTCAAAATAACATATAAAATGGAGATTTATAGTAAACTTTACAAAAATCTCCTTCGCTACAAACATCATTCTACTGACTGAAATTATGGTACAGATATTAACGACAGAAAAACAAGACTTCAAACGTCATGGAAATTCTATGTGCTTCTCCTACCTATAGGCGTCGAGTTAGCTAAGCTACTACGTGTGTAACTGCATTATTTACATATATTTCTGGGAGATCTAAAAACAACAATGACAAAAACCTATCAACATGACATTTGAATGCTTACATTTTATTTCCAACAGCCCTCGGATCTACGAGGGCATTTAAGAAATTCCATAGGTGCCTTCAATCGTACTCTTTACAAGTCTGGGGGGCTACGAGCTACATCTTAAAGTAGAGAAAAATGTTCTATTTCACTTCACTATAATATGACTTTTTAAACAGTTGCAATGAAGTTTTCTATAGTCTATAATAAGTCCTCACGACAAAACTATTTTATAGTCATATCGGCCTATAAAACCTGGCAGCCAGCCTCTGAGTATTGGTGTCCTCCGATAGCAGAATTTTGTTCGAAAGGCCAGATAGCTCCTCCTCCGCTATCTGGTCAGACTGGCAGCCAAGATCCAATGTTATAAGCTAGAAGCGTGAGACATCCAGGTTCTAAATCCGGCGACGAATACTTCGCAAACAGAAAACCATCAGTGAAGCGTTTTCGAACGTTTCGATCTCTTCAAAGGTTTAGATGTTCTCACCCAAGGTAACATGAAGTCACTGGAAAAATACAGCATTGTAAGTGTCTGTTACAGACAGATAATTAACTAAGAAGAGTGCCTATTACACACACTATTTTTTATGTTCGTCTCCCAGCTGTCTCGGATTTACGAAGTGAGAATTACAGTCTGATGAAATCATTTTGGGTGGTTGAAAAGTAAATCGTGTATGTTTAATAGGTACTGATCTTTTATTCTCGTATTAGTAAAGTATACTGACGCCGGCGGTATGTCTGGTAGGTCCTCCCCGAAGGCCATAACGGGTATTGTATCGGTTATTTCGATCATGCGCACGTCCCTTTGGGGCTGCGGCCAGATCGTGTACACTGAGGGTTGGTAATGAGAGTGGTTGTACCAGGGGTCCCGCTGCCTCATCCGAAGACGCTCCACATGCCTTTGTTCTCGAATTCGTCGCATATGCCATCTAAAAATTTTTAAACATTTTAATTTCCGCTGGGACTCTTTTGTCGCTTATCAAAGAATGTGATAACTTACGGGAAATATTAATGAAGTCTGAATAAGAGTTGTTAATAAGCCCGTAATTACTTACTGTACTGCTCAATTCCATAGTTTCAGCGTGTTAGCAAAAACAAAAGATCATTGCAACTTTAATAACGTTCGATAAGTAACTAAGACCGCGACACGATGGGATTAGTCAATGATCTAGTTACTTTCGAAAGTTATTACTATTGCGTAGAGTAAATATAAACGTATCGTCATAATACGAATTACGCTTATAAATGTCTACGGCAAATTGTTCTTGGGTATGTTAAGGGCCTAATTCGACCAGATAAACTAGTTTGTCCCAGGTAAACTAAAAGTGCTACTCAAAGTGCTTTCGGATCGTAAGTATAGCTATGGCCAAACTACATTATCGTCCAAAGCACATAGGGAAAAACTCGTTTAGATTAAGATAAAGCATTGCTGCGCTAGCGGACGGAAAAAAGCGAGACAGAGAACTGATTATGTAAGGATTATTTGTGCTAGAGAACCAGGTTAAAATTACATTGAGGCCTATCACGCTTGAAATCGCTGCTAGAGGCGCTAATGTTGAGTCAAATGCATGTTGAATGTGAATGAATGTGTGTGTGTGTGTGTTTTGTAATAATGTGACGTGTGTGTGCCTGTGTGATGTGTCTATATGAGCGCGTTTGTGTGTGTGTGTGTGCATGTGTGTGAATGTGTGTGTGCATGTGTGTGAATGTGTGTGTGAATGTGTGTGAATGTGTCTGTGTATGCATGTTTGTGAGTGTGTGTGTGAGATGTTAATGTTTGTTGTTGTCATGTGCATGTTAAATGCCACTGAACGTTCACTCTAGTTTCTTTTACCATTGGCATTAGAAATTACTAACAATTATAATTAAAGTTAGGGAGTTACTCACACAATTATAATTTAAGTTAAGGAGTCAATAATAATGTAAGTTTCAGGGCTCAGTTTGCTTTACTTGAATTGGACGAATTAATGTTGGCTTTGGTCATACTCTTAACAGAAAACGCGTTTCCAATGAAATAGTTTAGCCTAGGTGAAACTAGTGTATACAAAAATCGAATTCAGCTACTAACATAATAATAATCCGGAAGTTGTCATAATGTATACACATCATGACAATTGCCGGATTAATCAACTTGACAACAATTTTACTGAAGTCACTATTGACAGCTTACAGCAGTGCCTTTTAGCAAGTTACTATTGACTGTATAATACCACATTCTCCTATTAGTAAGTCTGCATAGCCTTTTTCAAATATGTTGGGGTCGGCTAAGTTTTAGTGTAATTTCTTTCTTTAAATTAATAGGCATATAATATTATTCAATTTGATATACAACAACAATGGTTCTACAGTACTCCCAAATTAATAATGCACATGCAGATCTTCGCTAATTGTCGTATTCCCGGAAACACCCGAATCATTGAATCGTTTGAGTCCTCAACAATGCACTTGCATTTTGCACCTTGTTCGAAAGAAATAGGAGTCAATATCATGTGTACACAATCGAAAACAATTCTGGCGGTTGGCGGCGGTCGGCGGTCAGTCAAAAGTCCGTCAGTCGTCTTGTTATATTGGTGGTGACTGCACGTGTTCTCTCTGTCTGAAATTATATAGAGCTGCTATTACACACCCTTCTTGGTTTTGTTTTCAATGGTGAATTTAATTTCAACTTTAATTATCTTATTCAAATTTAAATAGTTAATTTTGTAAAATATACTAAGATTTTTCACGTTTTTTCAATATTAAAAAATATGTATTTTACGTAGGTATTTTTAACCTACGTAAAATACATATAAAGTACTAGAAAAAACATTTTAAAAATCAGATTTAGGCTTATATGAATTATAGCTCGCTATTTACTTACATGGAATTATTGAATCAAATTTCGTTACTGATAAATCAATCTATTTTAGGACAAAACACATAATTCTACTAAATTATGCATGAAGAAAATGCACTCAACCACTCTATATACATATCGTCTTCCGACGCTCGTGGAATACGACCGTTGCCGAACAGTGGCGAAGATTTCTATGTGCATTATCACTTTGGGAGACCTGTACTTAAATAGATGATATTCCTAACTTACTTGTCTTATTTCTATTTATATTCCGAAGATAGGGTCTTATGCCTATTCCATCGGAGCAACATTCAAACTTACAGAAAATTCTTTTAGCTAGTTCATAAACGTACACTGTGCCAATATTTAAATATTGATGATAGCTAAATTTACTCAACGGAAACATTCCTATACTTTTGAAAATAAGCATAACCACATTTGCGAAGTGACTTGCTACTAACTTCGCTTTTGCATCCCAAAAGCATCAATCGAATTTAAGTCAATATAAATAATACTTTCAAAATATTCTGCCTTGAGGCCGAATTTTACTAAATTGTTATTTATTAAATGCATTGCAACCACCCATTTTATAACTAACAGAGTATGGCTTAACTGGAACCAAGATAAAGCGAATGAAACACAATGAAGGGTTTCGTAGTTGGGATGAAATTACCAAAACATTGTTGGTGAAAATCCATCCCCACTTTAAAAGCACAGTTTACAAGTTCGTGTACTTTTAAAGCTCCCGTATTTTTAAAGTTAACTAACAATTTATTTTTTATTATTTTATTTAACCACTTTGTCGGCATAATTTATATAATTATTTATCCATGCCAATTCATTATCAATATCTTTATTTCAAGTACTAACAATCTCTGAACCGGGGACGAACAGACAGACAGACGGTAATGACCACAACCCAAGGGTTCCTTGTTGACCGTAGTCAACGAGGAACTGTTTTTTAGGGTTCCGGATACATTGAAAACCAAAAAGACACATTGACAGACATACAGCAACATTTTCAGACAAACACAGAGAGAAGCGGATTGTATAGAAATAATGGCAAATAAAAAATACTCAATTTGGAAAAAACACTCAATTTGAATCTTTAATCGAATTCAGTAACTTAAGAGTTCGAAGCAAAATAAAGTTAAGATACTAAAATCGTTCACTACCCTAACGCTAAAGCTGCGTTATGGTAATAAACGATTTTTGCGAAAACAATGAAACAATTTTTTGGGCTATATTCCAATTTAACTGAATTGTAATAAACCCCAAAAAGTTGTTCGTTTTTTTGCAATTCTGCAAAAGATTCGTATTACTTCTTGTCGTTTATTTTTTTCTTTACGTCAAGAAGTGAAAAACGTATTTATTTTCGTTAAAGTTTTTAACACATCTAAACCAATAATATGTGTTTTAAAGTATAGGTTTTGTTTATAGTTTGTGTTTTAACCTATACTTTGTTGCTCACAACAACTGTGCAAGAATTTGCAGTTTTTGCAATGACGAAGTTCGGAAGCAATTTGGAAAATATCTGTCAAGTCATCTTTTCGTAAAAACGACTAGCATGGAAGTTAATGCCAATTTGTAATGTCACTCACTAATTGAGCGGTTTGATCAGATTATTCGAATACACTAATAAACTTGCAATTCTACTTTAAAGTCACCTATATGTTTTTCATTCGACAAATTATGTTAATTTAATAATTGTCGATGTCGATAATTTATCGCCAGAAATTTTGATGATCAATCAAAAAAAAAAAAAGCTTGGAAAAGGTGGTGATATGTACAGTATAAACCACCTAAATGCGTGTTACAAATTCCATTTAGTGAGTTATTATTAATATTACAATGTAATCTGAACTGGGTATGTTTACTCTTTCATTAGAGACTTTAGGAACACACCATACATTGTAACTGTTTTGTAACATAATTTCAAAGTGCCACTGATGGGCAAAGCAATGGTAAATGATTTATCTCAAGATCATATATTCAGGGGGGGGGGGGTTATAATATAAGTTAATCAGCTGTCAGATCTAAAGTTAGAATTATCGAACAAAATAACAGAACTATACTTTTAGTATTTGTTATAGCCAGTGTAGTTCTTGTGTTTCCGATATTTCGAGATGCGAGAAGTTAATGATCGTTCGTATGAGGTAAGCTTTGAAATACTACTAGCACAGTCAATAAATCATACAGTCGTCCAACGAAGACGTCTAGACAGGGCAATCGTGCGGGGTGTGAGGGGCGAGACGGGGGCAGGGCGCTCCCGAACTGCGTACGCTACCGTGTTAGTAGTTCGGGAGACAACTTTCAGGGCTATCGTATGTGGATTTATTATTGTTTTAATTTATGTGTACAAATAAAATGATGCTTACGACGTGTGTTGTAAAAAATTGCAGTCGTCATCTTACATTAAAAAAGAACTGCGATTTCATCAATTTCCGCGAACGGATGAAAGGTAAACAAATACATATTGTTTATTGATAGAAAAAAATACTTGACAGTATCTCGAATCCAGAGGCCCGTTTTACGTTTTTGTTTTGCAAGTATATATAACTCTCCGTTATTAATATTAAGTATATCTAAATATTTTCAATTTGGTCATTAATAAATGTTGTTTACTTAGGACAACCCTAACTGTTGGGACAATGCCTACACATCGGCATTTACCACGAGATCAAAGGCGTCGTCCTGCTGTATCTTTTTTATACTGTGCTACTAGTATTCGTCCTTTCTCACCAGCTTAAATATATTTGTTCAGGAGATAGGATACTTTTGATCCCGCTCGCAGGCGAAGCCACTTGCAAAACTAGTTATAGGTATTGAAATCTAATTAAATGAAAAAAATCAAAATTTTAATATCTAAGATTTGACAACTGATCAACTTGAGTTTTTTAGATGAGAGCAGGTTGGGCATAACCATAATCTAATTAATATTTTGGTTAAAAACGTACCTTAATTGTCTCCGCTCCTCAGCTTCTAGTTTTTGGTGACGCTTTTCAAAAACCTTATCGTCTAAATTCTCTGTGCCTTCTAAGCTATATACGCACGTTACGGGTTTTTCTCGCCACCTTGGTACCTGTAATTAAATATTAGTTTTTACTACTTCCAGCCTTTCCACATTTGATTGCTTTAAATTTGCTCTCTAAAGTTATTAAAAATATTTTGACACAACCTGGTCCTTGTTTTACCTCTACAGTGGAGGCTTTACAGTCTCCCTGATCAATATCTTCCATTTTTACGTCGGGATCTAAGCCGAAGTACCACGACAGGTCTGGGTCTCCTACCAGGGTGTGATACGCATTTTTCGTCATCATTCCTGGCAGAGGAGATTTTTTGCCGCGGGAAGCAGCTGGAATCACATTAAAACTAGTAGTAGAGCGTGGTGTTTGAATATCGCAGCATTCAAAAATGAAAGAAGAATAAAATGGCGATGGCAGTAAAGTAACCTAGGCACAGCAGTTAGGGTTTCAACCGCAACATCGCTAAATAGGAATTAGCTATCGACGCAGAATACTCTAACAGCTCTAACGTGTACTGCCGATACTATTAAAAACTGTTGCACTTATTCGACTTATACGCCTAAACTAACATATTTTTTATAAATTTTGATCCAACACAGTCCACTCTGAACTTCTTAGCCCTAGCGATTCAACGCGTAAAGTGCTTAATGCTAATTTCAATAACCGCGAGGCCACTCGAGTACTGCCAATCTCGTGTCACTGGTAACACTTGAACTAAACACACTGCGGAAACTGCCCTTCTAGCTATGTCTTAAAAGCGCTGTTAATTCAAATTGTTACGAGGCATTATTCGGCTGACCGCGCCAGTGCTGCGCTGCTTGCTAGAGCACAGGCCGCATATCCATCGCAATCGCCGGTGGCCTAAGCGTGGGCATACTACGTAAGGATTACCTCGGCAACGTTCTTATTCTGTTACATTACCTTTTCCCCTGGCTGTCTTTGTCTTGGAACCGGCTGCTTTGGATAAATTTTGCTTCGCATTTTTGCCAGTTGACAGAGCTCGTTTCCTACCACGTTTGCTCCCCGTGCCACGTCGATTTTCTGGGGCTTCCTCCTGGAAAATTGCAATAATTTCTTAATTAACTATCTCTTAACTATGTTATTCATTTGAGTCGCTGTACTTACTTTGGGCACGAGTAAGCTCGTGTTCTCTTCTTCCTCTTTTTTTATCTTATCGTCAATCTTCTCGACTGCGCTGTAATCTAGCGAATCTATATTTTCTAATGCTGCTACAGCAGCCGCCGCTGCTGCTTCTGAGTCCATTAACTGTCGGAAATCCGCAGGATCGAGGGCTGGCAAAGTCGTCAAATTCGAGTTTTCACCATACGAAAAATCACATAAGCTTGTCTCGTTTCCCAGCGTCGAGTAATTGAAGGGCCAATCCAAATCAGGCTCTTTTTTTACGCAGTCCAAATCTGGTTGCTGCAGAAACAGGTTGATTGGAGCCGTCTGAGAGTCAAGAGATTCTTTTTTTATTTCAGAAAACAAATGGGTTCCGGAGCTTAGCGGCGATGGCGCGGCCGTGAGCGCAGCTTGCAGGCTGTCGTGCGCGGGCATGTGGGCGCTCAGGAGCGGGAGCGCTTGTATGGGCGTCAGCGTAGCCATGAGTGGACTGGTATGTGCGGTAGTAAGCGGGGTTTTATCCGCGGCCTTTTTCGATGCCGTATGCGAGGATTTTCGTGAACTAGACTGGGATTTTGATTTCGAGGCCCTACTCTTGTTTGAGGACGTTGAAGAACGCGCTGTCGTATTCCTAGTCGTATGCGTGTATGTTGACATATGCGTACACGCATTTGTAGACGTGAGCGTCGATGTCTGCTTAGGAGCTAGCGTCGATGTCTGCTTAGGAGCGAGCGTCGATGTCTGCTTAGGAGCGTGCGTCGATGTCTGCTTAGGCGTGTGCGTCGATGCCTGCTTGGGATTTAGTGTTGCAGCATGCTTCGAGGTATGCGCAGACGGCTTAGGAACATGCGTATACGTGGACATGTGCGTACACGTATCCGTGGCCGTGCTCGACGTGTGCGTCGCTGTATGCGTAGTTGTTTTCGTTGCCGAATAGGGAGTTATATTAGGCAAATTATACCTTTTCTCTAATTTAATTTTATTTGGCATTTTAGTACTTGTCTCAGTAGCTGGCGCATCGTATATACGCCTAGTGGACAACAAACTGTCCCCTTTAAGATCCGAACATATTTTCATTCGACCGTGGTTTGTTTTTTGAAGCATAAGTTTCGGGATAGGCGACTGCTCTCTCATGTCAGCCTCCCCTAGTTGATAGGGATCTTCGCCAGTAGGGGTGGTATCTATCAGCTGTAGTCGATCTGTCAGTGATCCAGTGTAAAGAGGTGTTTTCTTTGGAAGAGTCGAGGTCTTTGATTTGCCATATGTGTTGATCATTTTTGATTTTTTATTTACACTAAATGAGCCTTCAAAGTTTTTGTCATCCTCGAATGTATTAACTGAAACACAAAAGTACGTAAATGTAGAATAACTACTAAAAATAAATTATTAAACTGGAATATAAGCAAAATATTAGCCATTTTCTATTTTATTTTTACCTATTAATTGCTCTTATAATATAAACATTTCTTGCTTGACTAGGGCTTGTTAAACCTACATATATTATTCATAATAAGTGGAATGGAGACGGGTATCAGCAAGTCCCTTCCCCTTCCCCAAATCCCCTAGATGGACCGATGTACTTAAATAGATGTCTGGGAAATACTGGATGCGGAAGGCGGACGAAAGGGTGTTGGAGCGCAGCCTGGGAGAGGTCCACCAGTGGGCTACGACAAGCTGAGTTGAGTTGAAGTGTAAAAAGGCTTCCTTACCAGTATCCGGAGGTTCAGTTTTTACAACTGGTGTTTTAGGGAGCCGACTTAAGCTGCCCAGCGCTCCAGTCCTTCTTCGGCTCCTCTGTATTTTTTGGATCACAGTGTTTCCGCTGTAAGTGAAACAAATGAATACACTCGTAATTTGTTCATACATTAATGCTCCAGACACCATTCTACTCTATAAACTTATAATATATAGAACAACCTGTTGGTGTTCACAGTGTACAAAGGCTCGCTTCGAGGCTCAGTCTTGATATCTTTTTTCAAATACGAACGCTTATTCTCAATCATTTTGCTGGCGTTAGTGCGCGGAGATGTGGTTTTTGTGTTATTTGAAGGACCGGCGCCTGTATCCCCAGGTGGTGTCTCTGAAACAAAACAGTACTTTAACCTCTAGTTACCCTACTACCCTTTTTTTCATAATAAGGAAAACTGCGCGTCTATTAATCGATATCTTTAATGTCAAAGGTCGTATCCACCAAAACACGACAGGAGGGACAAAAAACAAAAAAAAATACTGTTTTCCGACAACACTTTTTTGTGGTTATAGCTATAAAAAAATGCGAAAGACCAAAAATCTTAAAATTTTAAAATAAAAATAAATAATTGTTTGGACTATTATTTGCATTGTTGAACTAAAAATTCTCTTTGGTATTCGAAAATTTCCTAATATTAGATAAATTGGTTAAAGATAATGGTTGGAATTTAAAATAACATCAATTCCTGCCTTATCGGTTATAGATGAAAATTATATAAATTAAACAAAAACTTATTTTGCAAATTGGAAAATGGTTATTCCATTTTCCAATTTGCAAAATAAGTTTTTGTTTCTAAATAAGTTTTTCTTTCTATCAAACTAATCATTCATCGGTATTGTCATCGATCCTCGATAAATCTACAAAGTTTGAACAAAATCTGGTCGTTTTAAAGTCTTGTCAAAATCGCGCCCAAAGGAGTCGATTACAAACATACAAACAAACATACAGGTGAAGCTTATGTAAAGCGTGTAAATACATGATAGAATAAATATAGAGTAAATCTAACAAATAAAAAAATAGACTTATACGAAGTCTATTTTTTTATTTATACACCTAAAAAATTTTTATAAAGCAGTCGGTTACGCCACAAAATGCACAAACAGTTAAGAGTATAATAGCAATTCATACGAAATCTATTAACAATTCATGACGTAAGTAACAATCTCTTTATAAGCTAGTATCTAATATCAAACGATGTAAGCTACAAACCTTATGTCCAATATGTGGCGTAAGTGACAATTGTGGCATTTCTCATTAAAAGCTCAGGTAATTAAATAGATATTTAGAGATCAGGTCTACTATCAAGCAAATGATAGTTATCGTGTTACACCTACTCATAACAACTGCAGTACAGCATTAAAAATAAAAGAATTAATATTGTATCAAAATGTTTAATCACAGCAATAATTATAATAGAATTTACTACCGTAATAATAATCATTGTGCAAACGATCATCGGTGATGAGACTGTACATCCCGCGGAAGTGCGGGGGTCGAGGCTTTTTAAATGCAAAGACCCTCCACAATCGCGAGGTGTGCAGCCTCGGATTATTTTTTAAAATCCGAAGTGGGTATGCACCGTGATGTGGTGGCAGTGGACAAGGGCCTTACCCCGCTTTCCATGGGTAAAGAGAACTGGCGCAAACCTGTAGTACTGACTACCGATGACCGCAAGGAGATATGGCAACGCAAGGAGCTTCACGGGCGCTTCTATCGGGTTCTTCATGAGCCCGGTGTAGATTTCTTAGCGTCCGTATCCTGGCTACGTTTTGGTGACCTATTTGGGGAAACTGGAGGTTTCGTCTGTGAAATTATGGACGAAGTTATCTTGACGAATAACTATCGGAGACATATTATGAAGGACGGGACGGTTGACGTGTGTCGGGCATGCCACCGTCCAGGTGAGTCCATCAGACATAATTATTTTCTCTGGTTGTTCTCGTTTAGCTAACGGCGAGTACTTGCACAGTCATACCCAAGTGGCCAGGAATATTCACCAGCAACTTGCTTTGAAATATAACCTTGTTGACTCTGAGGTACCCTATTACAAGTATGTGCCCGACCCAGTTCTTGAGAATGACCATGTCACGTTGTACTGGGATCGATCTATCATTACTGACAGGACTATTGTCGCCAATAAGCCTGATATAGTGGTGATAGATCGATTAGCGCGCCTTGCAATGATAGTGGATGTTACCATTCCACATGACGAGAACCTCGTGAAAGCTGAGAAAGAGAAACAAATAAAATATCTCGACTTAGCACACGAGGTTGTTGACATGTGGAATGTGAGCTCAGCTGTCATTGTACCGATTGTCATAACAGCCAACGGCCTGATGGCCAAAAGCCTCGACCAACATCTTTCGAGGCACTCGTTAGGCGGTTGGATCAAGAGCCAGATTAAGAAGGCAGTTCTCCTCGATACGGCTCGCATTGTGAGGAGGTTCTTGTCTCTGCAGCCCTAACCACCGGTGGCTTGGACCCTGCTCCCGACACCGGCGGACCACTATTTTTTATATTTTTGTTTGTTTTTTATAAAAATATTTAAAAATGTATTCAATATGAAATTATATAAATAAACGAATAATAATCATTGTGCAATAATAATAATAGTAGTCTTACATACTATCTTATTAGTATCAAAGAAATGTATTACAGTTATTATCATTCATGCATGTAGATATCTAATATCCATTTAACGTAATTTAAATGTAATGAGACAAGTTTCTTCTGTCGTTATTACGTCTAATATAATACTTGAAAATAAAAAACAAAACACAGCCTCTAATAAAGCACATTAAGTAATTGTATTATCTAAGGAATTAACGCTGTTATACATAATTATTATATTAAAAAAATGTAGTAACAAGAAAGAAAGCTTGAGCATCCCGAACGACAAGGATAACATAAGACTTTCTTCCTCTGTATCTTCGTCTTCATCATCGGTTTCAGGTAATGTATCGGGTACAACATCAGTAGAACGGAGCTGACGATACTGTTGATTAAAGGTCTTGGGGATTGTTCACTAAGGTGTCAATGTTTTACGAAGTGGAAAAACAATAGCTCGACCGTAGATTGATATAGGACTATCTTCGTCCTTCATTAATCTCCTCATAACGAGGTCTGAGCACAATTATGTCTGGTATTTAAAAGGGACTAGCTGTGACCTATGAGTTTGTTTCGGTATTTCTAGTCGGATAGGAAAGATCGATCTCATCTATTTTTAAAGTATAGGTTTATATTTGACGTATAAAAGAGTTTATTTAAATAGCTAGTGGCGTAAAGACCAAAAGAGACAGATCACGGGATATACTTTCTAGTTTATAATTTTGTTTACCTGTTACGACGTGTGCAGTAATGAAAAATAAAATATATTTCATGTAGTGCCCCAATTTAGAGAAAATCGATGTGTAGCTAAAGTAATGGCGGTATAAGCAACTTTTTTACGAATATCGACATTTTAAATACACCAAAAGTGGGTGAAAACTATCTCATTTCGGCCAAAATAGCGGTTACGCCTTTTGAGCCTAACGGTATCGAAATATTCACCACGTAGGCCACGTCAGCCAAAGTCACATGCGATGCCACTCGTATGGCCAGCGGCAGGTACTTACTATACCACTTCTAGAGATTTCCTCTACCCTATAAATCTTCCATAAAACGTTTACCGACATTGTTTTCAGTAAACAAAAGAAAAGTTATGTAACTCATGAACCACCGCCCTGTGGGATCTCACGTGGCAAAACTTTGTAACTGTGTCATACTTATTTTTCCTTATCAATTGTGTGTCTATAAATACATTTATGAGGGGTGAAATTTCCTTACTTTTGCTTTCGTAAGTCATCGTATGGTATAGTTAAGAAAACGTGCGACGCAAAAACTTTCCCCTTCATTATCGACCTACATTACCTACTCAACTCATAAAACTTAATCACCGAATTATAAACCTGTGTATCGTCGCTCTAGATGTGACACCTCGTAACTCAATTATTGGTCAATTTTACATTTTGATGCAAAATTGTCCATCACGCAATTTTTCATCTTTCTGATACCTTGTATGTACAAGACCTTTACTTCACTAAAGAAATGGCTATTGGTGACATCTCGTAACAAGACTTGGCAGCACTTTGTAAGGTGGGACCTTGTAAATTTGGGATTTGTAAAAATTGACTTACGAGGTGTCACATCCAGAGCGACGGTATAATACTGCACCATGTTTAATTTTAATTTCTACAAATAGCCACACTGGCCTACTCACCCCGGTATCTGAAACGAGCCGCCATTTTGCTCAATAATGACGAAACCGCAAGAGGTACAGACTCACGGAGACCAACCTGCCGAATGATAACTACGCCCCAGCCTTGCAAGTTACCGAAAGGGTTACCGCTACCCCGGAACATAAAGGGCTACGGAAGGAACATGGACGGGTTTTGATTTCCCAGCCTTAAAAAAAAAAAGCCTTGCAACTTGTGGCATCATTGCCACAACTAATGGCTTCATAGCCATCGATCGAAAATACATCAATATTGCATAAGGCTATTTCCAGCTGGTCACCTGCGCCTTTCCCATCATAGTGATATAGCACTGACTGCCCTTCAGAAAGGCTTTTTAAAGTTGTAACAAGTATTTCTCTAAGGTATCTACATAAGCTGACCTAACAGAAACTTTGTGAAGTTTACATTTTACTTAAAAGATAACGGCATATTATTTAAGAATTTCAAATTATTATTCATTCAGCAAAAAGGAAGACATGTATTCTAACACCCTCTTAGCATGTACCACGTCGATTTTCTAGTGGTTCAGTTCTGCCCTCTAGCGTCAGACCTTGAAATAGTTTTCCAGATTTGAACAATATAAATGGCTATGGGAAACTCTCAGAAAATAAGTGAGTGAATCAAACGTGTGCTTTAACAAGAGAGAATTTGTACGACCTGCAAGTATTTGTTACGAGTCTGGGTGTTTTTCTATCTATAATATGTATGTATTTACAAAAAAAAATGTATATAAGTAGTTTATCAGCCATCTCGTTACCATAACACAAGCATTAGGTTGCTTAGCTTGGGACGATATGGCGTTGTGTGAAATGTCCAAGGATATTATTATTATTTAAGGTACAATTCTGAACAGACCGCGGACCGCAGATGGCAGTGGTCTGTGGTCTGCTTTCGCCCTCGGAACTGAACTTTTACACGCTTTTTTGTTTATTTTGCTATATAAGATGAAGTCTGGTTCGAGGGGGCACACTAATGTACCTGGAGCCTGGCCTGGTATGTGCCTGTGCCTAGGCCTAAGGCAAAGGCTCAAAGGGCAGGATAGAAACTCTGACGCCTAACCACACGGAAGAGAAAGAATGTACCTGGAAGGACTTCGGGAGAGCTTCAGTATCCTTTTATTCCTGTCAATAAATAGTTAACAGAATAACCCAACTGAGGATTTTAGTGCAGAAAAGAAACCTAGATCAAAGAAAAAAGAAAGAATCTAGTACCTGTAGCTGAAGGTCTGTTCAAATCGAAGGGGTCTGTTGCTGAAGGTCTTTTCAAATCGAAGGGGTCTGTTGCTGAAGGTCTTTTCAAATCGAATGGGTCTGTTGCTGAAGGTCTTTTCAAATCGAAGGCGTCTGTTGCTGAAGGTCTTTTCAAATCGAAGGGGTCTGTTGGTGAAGGTCTTTTCAAATCGAAGGGGTCTGTTGCTGAAGGCCTGGTCAAGACGAAGAGGTCTGTTGTTGAAGGTCTTTTCAAATCGAAGGGTTCTGTTGCTGAAGGTCTGTTCAAATCGAAGGGGTCTGTTGCTGAAGGTCTGTTCAAAATGAAGGGGTCTTGTGTTGGAGGTCTGTTCAAAACGAAGGGGTCTGTTGTTGGAGGTCTGTTCAAATCAAAGAGGTCTGTTGCTGAAGGTCTGTTCAAATCGAAGGGGTCTGTTGCTGAAGGTCTGTTCAAATCGAAGGGGTCTGTCGTCAGAGGTTTTGTTTGGGCAATATCATTATTGAAAATATATGGGTTTGTTCTATTATCTGGCACCAAAAATTCGGTTAGACTATTAAACACCATCTGAAAAAAAAAATACAATTATTAGAACTATTAATAATACTCTTACTGATAAATTGGTCCATCTTTGGGGACCAAAGATGTAGCTAAGCAATAACGGCCACTTGAATCAATCCATCAGGTTAAGCTATGCTTGCCGGCCGGTTCCGGATTGGTCCGTGGATGGGTGAAAATCTTTACATACCTACACCCTTACATGCATCAAAATAGAACACATGTCTGACAACCAGTGTTACCAAGGGCATATCCAATATAACCAAACGTAGTTAGGAACACTGGCAGATTAATTATTAAAGGATTCTTTCTAGTCAGTTTGGTTGTTGATTACTGAATCATGTCTCGGTTGCAATGAACTGTAACTATTCGGTGAAAGCTAAGCAACTGATTTTGATTAATAATAAATTATATAATGTTAAATTACCTGACTATCACCAGTACCAGGTTCGGTCTTGACACTTGGTGAAACATTTGGAGGCGGCAGACTTATGACGGGTGCAGGATTAATATTATGCCGCTGACTCACAGTTATCCTTCTGTCCATACGAGTCACCTTATTTCTAAGCTGCAAATGTTAATGAACAATGTGTCAATAAGACATTTCTTTAATTAATTTGGATGCAATTAGCCTAAGTTTTACATACAACCCCAGTCATGTAATGTGCATCCATTTTATTAGATCAGAACCTGACCTGTTTATTTCTCCATAATTTTTTTTTTATTAAAAGCACAGCTTAAAAAATCGCACGCAAAATTTAACAATGGCTTACAAACAGAAAATAAACTAAATATAATACCTTCATTCAAAATTAATATTAGTAGAATATAGGTATAATTTGTAATATTCCTTTATTCTTTTGAAACAGCACAGCATTAATTTATTAAGCCAGGCATGAGTGTTTTAATTTAATTTACTGTTGATTAATATTTTCAGACATTATTAGCAAATGCAGAGTCAGGGTGACATAATATTCGCTCAAAAACAATGGGCAAAAATATATGGAACGTAGTACCATCATTGAAAAGACATTTTGATGCAGAAACGTCTACCATGACGCCTGTCCCTATTCACATTTGGAAAGCAGTAATCTCACTAAGTTTTATAAATGAGAATTTACTACAAACTACTCATATTAGTAAAAGAAAGCTAGAATAAGATAGAATTAGACAATGATATAACACACTTAGGATTCCATTATTGAAAGAACTAAGAAAACAAGCCTTCTTCAAATATAAAATCATAATTATATTTTAGTAAAAGTTAAGTAGTGAGTAGATTTAAAACATCACATATCGTTATCAACAATAACAGCATTGAGGAAAGATGCCGGAGCAGTAAATCCCGTATGCTTCGCATAACCTAGGTACCATACGATGGACACTATAAATGTGCACAAGTGCCCGCTGTACGTCGGCCGGTTAAACATGTGCAATACTATTGGACAATATTATTTGCACTGTTGATCAATATAATAAGAAAAATATGTTTTTATATGGACATGTCGCGATTAGATTCGTCCACTCAAAAGCCAGGCATCTTCGTGTATGCCATAGTCTGGCAGATCTTTAGTCCTCCCTCTCTGTTCGTTTCAATTATATACAGACCATTAATTGACAAATGCTCGGCACAGTAAGATCTTGCCAGCTTGAGTTGGTATGTACCTAGCGCTAGTAGAATTATATTCTCCTCCGTCATTGAAGGTAAGTTTTCTATCTGGCTCGCTTCCAACCTCTGAATATCTACTCTTCTGTGATTGAGCCGTTTTCTCTCTACATATATATGCAGAAGATTCAGGGTATCTACCACTGCTCCCGTGCACACCCCGCAGAGTTGAAAGGAGGGGTGCATGGCAGTCTTACGTAAAAGCGTTATTAATAGAAAAATGAACAGCAATGCAGAAAATATTACCTAGGTACTAATTTTCTTACATAGGTAAGTGGTACCTAATATACTCGTATATGTATGTTTATCCCCAGGGCCACGGGACTGTCTAAACAGGTTACTGTGGCCCTGGAACTCAAAGGGCAACCGAAGGAACAGGGTTTTTATTATTCAGTAGGACTGTTGTTTATCTCCGAGTAGTAGTCAAATATTAGTAGAGAGTAAATATTGTTCCTCTTGGTAAGACCTTTTAAATTACATTACAATCATATCTATTGGAGCCGGGTACCATTTTGCCCATTGTCTTTTATGTAAACACCAGCTTTTTGTTATGTATTTGCTAGGTTTTCTGTTTAAGTAATGCTAGTTTGTGCTTTACCATTTTTTTAAGGGTAACTTCTAGAGAAATGTAGACTTATGAACACAATTCAATAAAAAAAATTTCAATAAAATACATTATACTCAGATAGTTATTTTTTTTTCATTTTTTATTTTGATAATACACTACCCTGTACTATAATATAGTTAGACTTTTTCGCTATACAGCAGCCAAACACGAAAATGCATTTTATTTTAGTTTTATATTGCAAAGAAATGTCAAACAGTGACCTGAATATTATGATAACCTAAAATGAAAGTGATTTTCTGTTTCAGTCTCATTTAAACTATTATTTACATATATTGTAGTATACATCGTTTATAAAATAATTTTAAGAGGTAAACACGCAGGACTGACTTAATTTATAATGATTTTAGATACATAAAAAAATAAAACTAAAAAATATTGTTTGTTTTGTCTGCGACTGCTTATGAAATTGTGATAAAGCAAGTATCTGGATTTAAAGTTTTCAAATGTAACATGGTCAGAAAATGTCTATCAACTTTAATACCCCCTCTTTTATTATCATGCGGTAATAAATGCTTCATATTAGCATTTAAAGAAAAATGGAGCTAAGGATCAATATTTCCTTGTACCACATAGTAATCTACACATGAACCAGGTTAAGTTTTGAAAATGTCTAAGATGCACTTTTGGCCACTATTTACAAAATAATTTTATAGTAAAATTGTACTTACGGAGTCATTTTCCAATTTTAGTTCACAATTTTGCTTTTCCTTTTTAGTGATAAGATCATTTTGATGTTGTATTAAGTCCAAATGATACAAAAGCAAGTGTCTCAATCTTCTGTTTTGATATTCAGAAAAATTTAATCTCTCTGATAGTTTGTCGACCTCAAGTATTGGTTCCCCAGCAGCCCCTGTCACCTTATCAACAGGAAGCTCAGGAATCTTCTCAAGTTCCTTGTCAAGTTGTGCCAGTTGTTCCTCGGCGGTTCCAGAGTGGCATGCGTAGAGGTGGTCGAAAGGAAAGCTTAGCGTCAACGCCTCCTTCGCGTCTAATTGATTTAATGTGTTCAACTCCCCTGAGAGATTCACCAGATTTGGTTCATTTATGCGATTGTTCATTTTTATAGGAGGCCAATCGTAAGTCACTTACGACGAGCCTGCCGGCTGTCAAAAACTAACTAACCGACACTATACTTTTGTTCGTTTCATTACAACTGAATTGATTATCTGTTTTATCACACACACCATCACATAAAAAAATTATTGTCAACACTTCTTTACATTATTAACCGTTGTTATGTTGTAAGTATCACAAATTACGTACGTCTAATAAACTGACATTTCTTTCACGCACATGCAGAATGATATAAAAGGCGCATTAAATTCAGGCAAGTATTCCGTCCTAGTCTGCTTGTAATCAAATATAATCATTTGTAAATATTTTATATAATAATGCTAGTAATCTGATCTAATCACGAGAATATGACAAACGTTCGGGTAAATTGAATAAAAATTGAAATAAATCATCAAGACATCAACTAAGCGTCAAGGCGTCAACCGTAGACATTATTTGTTTTTTTTTTCTTTACCTTTGACTGGACTTTTGAAGGAAAGATCGAGTTCGAGAACGACTGGAAGACATTCTCACATATTATACTTATTGAAAATTGTATTTTGTATCTTTTGTTAACAAACAAGATGTCTTTTTAATATTTTTTATGTAATAATCTTTAGAATCCATCATAAAAACAGTTAGAAAAACCTTAAACAGGTTACTGGAAATAGTGGTTTTTTGATCAATAATTTGGTCCTACAGATACAAAATTGACAGTTATGGTAGGGAAACAGCTTCAAGCAAGAAAATGACAGCAATACATTTAACATTGAAGTGTCATAAGTGTCATTTGATTTTGAAATTAAAACGGATGTGTAATGTTTGGTAAAATAACAGATAGTTTAATATCAAATATATTATTTTCATATAGGAGATTTTCTCTAATTACATTTAGTATAATGTTCATTTCATATAATTTTCAATTTGTATAATGCTCTTTTTAGATACGTAACGTTAGCTGGCCCAATTTTCATATTTCCTAACTATTTTTCTAAGGTAGGTACACATCGTTCTTGAAAATAACAAATTATATTGTAACCTAACCTCAAAACATGAAATTTGCTTCTGCATCGTCTCCGCCGCTGCGGGTGCAACCCCTTCGCCCTTACGTAACAAAGGAAGGCATTCATGCTCTCCCTCCGCGCCTCCGGTTTTTATATACCTACGCTCTAGGGGTAGCAGCCAAAAGACTACACGAAGTCGTGAAGGCGTGGCGCGTATCCATTTTGGAACAGATTCGTCCTATTAACTACATGCCAGTGTATAATATATTCGCCATATCGTAGAGTTGCATATATCGCATAGAACCCAAGGCACGCACCTCTGATTTTTCGGATTCATGTGCGTATTGTATAATTATCACTTGCTTAAAATCGGTGAAGGAAAACATCGTGAGCAAACCGGCATGCCCGAGAGATATTTCTCAACAGCATGTGATGCTAAGTCAGAGGCCCATGGGCAGCATTAAAACTCTGACACCAGGTTAGTTACTAACCACACGAAAAGAAGAAGATATATCGCATTTGGCTATTTGATGAAAGACGGAGCCGGGCGTTTCTAAATTATATATTAAAAGTTACATAAAGATTCTGAATATTATCCTAAGTAATTCAAACTCAAACTCAAAATATTTATTTCATACCAGCTTTTGCCCGCGACTTCGTCCGCGTAGAGTTCGGTTATATCGGAATAAAAATAAGTGTTTTATGTATCAATTCCAGTTATGTAACAAAGACACGCTGTAAAACGTTCTTTTTAGGTACTTTATAAAATTGACTACCTCTTTTCACCCCTTAGGGGTGGGCCAGGTCCGTGCCGGATGGCGCGTACCTACGCGTTCCACGCGCGCCTTAAAGAGATGTCAGCATTTGAAAGGGCCCGTTAGGGCCGAAGCCTACCGAGTTGTCTGAAAGGGTTACCGCCTCGTCGGAACATAAAGGGCTAAGGAACGAACATGGATAGGTTTTAGTTAGTAAAAGCCTGACACTCCCTTTCGCTCCACCCGGAGCGGGAGGAGTCATTTGATGATTTCCCACCAAATTGTTTGAATTGTCAAAGGGTCGGTCAGCCAGAAAGATGAAGCTTACCTATTCCAAAGCAGTAGCTACCTATGGAAAAGAACGGGCAAGAACTCGATGGACAATCTTTTAAACAAAATATGGTTATGAAATATAGTTTAGGTAGGTACACCATTCATATTATTATTATACTGAGAACTATGCAGTACGTTAAAAGTATCCGTTATAAATATATAAAACTCTAAAATTAAATTATAACAATTGAATATTATATCAAACGTTCCTTATCTATATACGTAATATAAAAATAAATCCCTATTCCCCTTAGAACAGCTGGCCCGATTTCACTTACCTATTTATTTAAACTTTTTGCACACAATAAAGCTACAAAGGCGGACTTGATGCCAATGATTCTTTTTTTGTTGTGTTTGTTATTGTCAGGTACGTATTGTCTTACATTTAAAAAAGTAGGTAGGGTAGTTAAGATAGGTATCATAATTAAGATAGGACAACGTCTGTCGGGTAAGCTAGTACCATATAAAATGAGGCAAAATGAAATAAAAGTATATTAATTAAACGAATTAGGTCTTGATGATGACACCTTTTGTTATTATGTCAAACGTTACACACCCATCTGGAACTGTGATGAAAAGAGTAAGGCGACAGACTGGCAAGTAACGTTGCTACGTGTATTGGATCCTAATATCCATAGATTGATAACAAATTGATGGTTCGAAATGATGCTAAGTGCGGTAGCTACATGCGTATAGGTAAATCTGATGGAGTACACCGGTACGTGTGAAAGCCTCATGCACTACTACACCACATGCCCGATGCACCACGCCGCCGGCTGTCCAGAAGTCTGTGTCGCGTACAAAGAGCATTATTACTTTTTTAGATAAATTGTGTAATATTAGTTTTGAGTCTGGAATGAAAGCTAATAACTAGATTATATTATAAAACATGCATTAAATTTTTTTAAATAATTCAAATGTGTTTTTTTAACGACCAAGCACAATTCACCTACTGGCTCCATCATCAGACCCGCCCCAAACCCAGATGCAATTCACTGGACTCATTAAAACGAATAATATGTTCCGAAACTCGAAGGGCTTACTAGTAGTCCCTGAAGAATTTCACTATCAGGTGGATAGTGAAAATCCTAGACAGACCATCAACAGACCTCTATAAACAATCTCAATCTATTGTACCTACTCGTCAAAACGAATCATATGAGCCCGAACTCGAGGGGTTTTCTAGTAGCCGCTGAAAAGTTCCACTATCTACTTCCTGCTTTACCACCTGAACAGCTCCAAGATACCAAATTATAATATTTTTTTACGAATTTCCATGTCTCCGACTTCAAAGACTTCCAGTTCCATGGTTGATACGAAGTTGAGTAAGCAAAGTCAGCCTAATCACATTTTGATAAACATACAACCTGATCCTGCCCTGCAAATTGCAAAAAACTTGAGAAAATTTAGTTTTATCGGGCTTCATCTTATCCATTCTGCTTGCAAGATAGGACCTTAACAAAGTAAAAATCAAATAATCGACTGCTTTTGACTTTTGTTCACATTTTGGGAGAAAGGAAATATAATGTAAGAAAACAAATTTTCCACGAGAGCCTTTTGAATTGGTTCGCCACCTGCTCGTCACAGCTGATCAGTGATTCTATCCTCACTGTCTTCATATTATATAGTGCTTTATATGACTTCACTTGGTAGTAGTATCTCCGAGTTTTAATGTTCTCTAGGTGGTGCTGGTGCTCTAGCATCATCTTCGCGAGTAAAGTGACTTAATTATTTATTTATTCTTCTTATCTAAGTCTTTTTTATCTATTGGAGTATGAAACATCACGTCTCCTCTCTGTTTTTTGTTCTCAGCGACAACTGTTTCTGTTTCTTTTTAACTCCACTTTCTGTTTAACTTTAGTCCAAGCCCGCATAAGAGATGATCAGTTCTACATCGAGATTTTCCTCTTCAAATCCTTCAAATTTGCTGTCTTCATTATAATGGTCAAGTATATTTAGTACCTACAATAATTAGTAGTAAAGGCAAAGCAATAAAAGATTGAATATACGTTAGAGGAATTAGCAACATTCAATCCGTACCAGTATCACTGAACTAATTAGTTCTGACCAAACAAGGACGGAATCTAAAAAAATAATGAGGATACCCCTCGTAATTAAAGGTTAAAGTTACGTAGGTATCTATTCACATTATTAGACAAAAAGTATATAGGTGGTATTATCTACACAACATTCCATCTAAGGTAAGCTTTCTAAGGTAAACAAAGGCGTAAGTAGGATCGGACTCGTGCTACTGCAGACCCCAAAACTCCTAGATATAAGCAGGCTTCTGCCTATTTAAGTATATCTCGTAGTTTATCTGGGAAAGCCTTCAGAGCTGTTATCAGCATTCGTGTCGGTACCAAGATGCTGTATGTACTTTTAGATAAATAATTAATAAATTATAAAAAAACACATAACTGTGTTTTAACTAGATAGGTACTATTTATAAATTAAGTAACTAACTATGATTAAATAAGTTTCTAATTGCTACTCACTAAATTTACAGCGTTTCGTATCCGCGTTATTTGTACCTAAGGTAGGTAGGTATTTACACTATTTTGCCTCCTAGACCGCCGCACCAAGAGCTTTGTCTCAGTGGGTAGTGTGGGTGACTACTTTATGTACATACTGGCCTTGTTGAGATCTCCTGTGTTTAGTAGGTACCAGGTGTGCAGATACACACAGTCCCGTCTGGTACCTCTTTTTTTCAATTATGTCATCTAAAGCTGTTCCCACACTGCTGTTCAAAATGTTTACTAACATTATTAAACATGTTCACATTGAACAATGTTAAGAAACGTTTTCATGTTAGCCTGTAATGTTATTAAAAATTTCCAAACCAAAAATAAGTCGGGTTTTCCTTCCTGACGCCATTACTCCAGAACGCACGAACCGATTTCACTAATTCTTTTTTTGTTGTTTGTCAGGAGAAGGTTTTTACATTTAAAAAAGTAGGTAGGGAAGGTAGGTATGGTAGGTAGGGTAGGTAGGGTAGGTAGGGTAGGTAGGGTAGGTAGGGTAGGTAGGGTAGGTAGGGTAGGTAGGGTAGGTAGGGTAGGTAGGGTAGGTAGGTATGTAGGGTAGGTAGGTAGAGTAGGTAAGTAGGGTAGGTAGGTAGAGTAGGTAAGAAGGCTAGGTAGGTAGGTAGGTAGGGTAGGTATCATAGTTATGACAGGACGACGTCAGTCGGGTCAGCTAGTAGATAAATAAATAATAAGACACCAACCAAGGATTATCCATGTATGCAAAATGCAAGTACATGAATCCCCCCAGTGAATCCTCAGTTGGTGTCGGACTATTGCAAGAATACCTCAATGGGTAGGTGAATGTTCGCGGTTTTTCACGGCATACCTACCTATTTTCCAAACACTTTTTCTTTGATCTTCTTTTTATAACATTGTGTTAAAAATGTGAAAGCTTGTAATAAGCGTCTGTCAATTGTTATTATTTTGTTACCATATAAGTGTATTAGAGATTATGGGGTTGGGTGGCTTAAGTGTACTGGTTGTCTAGAACTACGGAAAACTACGGCCCCCGCTTGACCATTGTGTTATATACTATACACAGACAAAATAGATAAGGTAGGTATCATAGTTAAGACAGGACAACGTCTGTCGGGTCAGCTAGTACTTATGTTATGTAAACTACTTTTCTATAGTAGCATCTAGTTATAAAAAGCTAATCCAATGAGCAAATCGTCTTCCATTTTCGTTTAGACGCTAGACGCCATGGAACGTTAATCCAAAATGCCCGATGTCATGTTAGTAAACATATTCCATCAGTGTAGGGGCCCTCAAAAGATCTAAGAATTTCCAACAGAATGTAACAATTTGTTAGTAAATGTATTAGTGTTAGATAATGTTTATAATTTTTTTTAACAGCAGTGTGGGAGCACCTTAAGTCACTTGAGCAGCAACGGACCCAGTTTGTTGCAACGTAGATTAATTTTTAAATGCAACATACCTAGTGTGCAAAAGCTACTGTTTTGCACGTTCATGGTGCGGGGTCAAATGATTGTGGTTCCGTTGCCAGGTGAAATTTCTTTGTATGCCAGCTGAAGGAAAAAATGCTAACGAATAGAGATAATTCAAAACAGGTCTATCAAGAAAGATTAAATTCACGTTTACGTTATTGTGTTTTTGCTTGTTAATGTTGTCAGGAAGGTTGTGAGCATTAATGTGGATGGCTATACCTACAAGTAGAGGGAGACCGAAGAAACGATGGATGGATTGAAGATGATATGGCTAGGAAGGGAGTGACTACCGAGTAGAGGACTAACTCTATTAGTCGTCATCTCGGTAGTCACTCCCTGTGTATAGAAGAAAAAGATATGTTGCACTGACCCCAAATAAATTGGGATAAGGGCAGGAGAATGATGATGGTGATGATGATGACGTCATTGTGTTTTTTGGCACCACGGACATGCGAAATCCTTTGTTAGTTTGGTAAATAAGTGATGCAAACTTGGGGTGTAAGTACCAAAGACGTCCGTTGCTGCAATGTGGTCTATTTTTAACAAGCTGATGATAAAAAAACACGTGTCCCTCGATATCGATTTGTTTCGCGTGGGAACCTAGCTGCAACACTATAATATGCAAATTGCCCTCCATTATACCTACTTACCCATCTAGTAGCAGTTGTAAGAAGAACATGGCCTTGGCCTTTCCCAGTGTGTGGTCGTTATGGAAGCGTCAAGGGTTCTTTTTTTTTTAACCGACTTCAAAAAAAGAGGAATCTCTCAATTCAACAGTATTTGTTTTTTATGTTTGTTTCCTCAGAACTTTCGACTGGGTGAACAGATTTTAATGATTCTTTTTTTATTTGAAAGCTTGTGATCCCCATTTGGTCCCGTCTGACTATGGCATCCATGTGAAAACCATATAAGTCTGAAATTTTTATCTTGATGATATATTAGTACTTCAGGTCACTGTTGTTTACTTAGCAAGTTTAGTAGTACCAAAACTGAAAAGTGAAAAAACTTTTATTTAAACCCACAGTTATTTAAATTTATATATTCTGACTCGGATAGCTGTTAAACCTCATTAAAATCCGTTGAGTGGTTTATAAAACAGCGTAGTTATACAGAGACATGAACAGCTCTCTTTAAACGAACAATTTACCTACGTAGGTGATATAAGTACTATAAAAGTTAAAGTACCTACTCTTTTTAGAGGGTACTAGGGTATACATATAGGTTAATCATAGTGAAAACCACAATACTATTCTCACCTAGACATCACAATTCCCAACAATCCGTGGTACCTAACATCAACATTTTTTTTTCAATTTGCGATTTATTTTTAACCTATCAACATTTATATGATTAATAGGCACTATACCCCCACCCGTGTGTTAAATTAATGACCCAATTGTAGCGCCACGTTGTATATGTATTCGCGGCCCAACGCTTATTTGTTTTTAAAATCTTCCTATCTAACTCTGTGTAAATGATGTTCTAACCCCATCGCGAACCCCGTGTGGTGTTCGATTTCTGTACCATCCAAGTTCAAGGTCAGAAGGGTGACTGCCGCAGCGCTCCCCTCTTTTATAATTTGAATAAGGACCGTTATATTCAACTTGGGTGCACGCAGGGCTGAAGCTTGTTTAGCAAAAAACACGTGTGTCCTAGTTACAGAGTTAATAAGTAACCTAGTTAAGTAAATGAGAAAAACGGTAGCATTAGTAAAAGGAAATTCTTGCATACTAAGAGAAGCCACTTTATAAATAATTATTTTTGTTGCGCGCTTACGTAAATGTTTTAAAATTTTAATAGGTCGTTCAATAGTAAATTAAATTTTCGGGGTTTATTTTTGACTTAACTGACGTCAGTGAAGTTCCATCTTGAGCAACTGTGGTGTGAATGCTCGTTCCTTCTCTGTATGAGAAGTGGTCGTTTTTTTTTCCCTGCAGTGGAACAATAGGCTATAATAAAAAAATATTATTTGTCAGTAGTTATATTAATTTGTCTACCTACGTAGGCATTCAAATATGGCTAGTTGCATTTAAATATAGAAAATAGCATAAATATGGATTACAAAAGTTTCTACCCCTCCATCTATCGCAACAATGCAGGTTAGTCACAATAGCTACCAGTCCCACGCTCAAAAATATTTTGTTTACACCTAGAGCTTCGTATGGATTCAGCTTCAGCAGAAAATAGGTGAAGGGGTACAAGGTAAACAAGTAGCTAGTCTACTTTGGGACACAGGTATTAACACGTAAGACCTGTTATGTAATAAAATTACATGTTAAATCAATTAGCTGTAATTAATATTTGAATTATGCTAAATAGGCAAATGTAAATGCAATTAGGTACGAGTAATTTTTAATAATAATGAAGCCAGAGAAGCGATTTATATTCTAGCGATATAGTAAGTTTTATATATATAGTATACATCGATATAGATAGTAGTAGCTTTAATTTAGAATCAATTCGGGTTGTACTCAGCTTGTTGTTTGGCCGTTGCAGTCATGCAGGGCTCAGAACGGAACGTACACGTGGCGCCATCTATTATCATAAGAACGTTATTGTTGTGTTCATCGGGTATCTTTCCTCCAGAAAATATTTTTTCGGGAAGAAAGGTACTTTATGTCCGTTTGTATACACCTGACAATGTATATGCAACATTTCAGAATGATCGGTTTAGTGGTTTAGGCGTGAAAAGGCAATAAACAAACTGTTAGTCTTAATTTCACATTTATAATATAAGTGATATTCTTCTCTCTTGTCGAGTCTAAAGGTTCAAAGAATCGATCACAGTATTATTAGAAGTACTAGATATGACTGTTTCGTTACATAACATAGTGTCATTTAAATTATCCATAATTGCGTCTATTTTATTTATTGATTTTACTTAATAGAAGATTCAATTTAAGCTTCTAAACTTTTTAACAGGAATTTTCTAACTCTAATGCAAAATACTATATCAATTGATTAATGTGTATCATATCGGCAGTGGCCATGTAGAATACTTCACCATTATAATCTATGTCTATGGTGGCTAGGCTCTACAGACACACATATCGGCGCATGTCGGTCTGCTACAGACTGGACTTCGGACAGTTTGCGTAGGAGCTCCAATCCTTGATTCCACACTCACCCTTTATCTACTGGAAGCTAAATGTACATTATGCAGGGCACCACCCGCCCTTGGTTGATCGAACTGTTGCATTCAGCGCTTCTCCTCCACATTTATTATGCGCACAGCGTTGGTACGTACGGTACTCTGTGTCAGCGTCTGTGGTCCTTTCCACGTACAGGTAACTCTTCAAAGCAAGAGTGAACAGACTTCTTCCAAGCACGCTCGCTCAATCGTAGATACACCTCATCCATAGCTTTCCATCAGGCGTGAACGAGGTCAAGAGCAGGCCCATTCCACAATAAAAAATAGCCTATATAACAGGACATAATTAGATTAATTGATGTCGCAGTCTTAGAACTCAATGCATTTTTAGATACTATGTACGTACATGTACAGTGAATCCAATTCAACTTGACACCTAGAAAACAGAATCTGCTTTGAGATAAAGAACATAATTTTTGGCTTATGAAAAAGTAGTACCGATAAGAATTTTGTCTATTTATCGAGTTTGGAGTAAGTGACGGGGGCTTTACAGCGACGCAGCGTGTTGGCTCCTCGCCAATCGGTTCCGTATAACGTAACTCCGTAGTGAATCTACCATGAAAATAAACGTCTATGAATAAAATCTTACGGTTTATACGTGTTTCAGTATTCGTTCAGTATTCCTTGCCGTAAACGCATTTTAGCCTTGACAGATATTGAGTGGTAGTTAATTCAACCGTGCTATTTAGTTCGTAGTGATGGCTCATCAGTTTTGGATATCGTATCATCCTCCTACTGGTGGGTCTCTGTGACATTGTTTTGACCGGAGATGATTTGTTTTGGACGATTAATACATTGCTGAATTGTTTAGGGAACAAACATGCGTCCAGTGGAGACGAAACCCCACCGATACCAGAGGAAGAGCTCGAGCAGCAGAAACTTGAACATGAAAAGCAGCTACAAAAGGTACCATTTTATTTTTACACAATGTGCATGATATCACGAAATATGAATAAGCATTTTCAACGTGGTGTGGGTAGACATTGTTTACATTCTGTGACATTCTCGAAGTGGGATAGTAGATTATTATTTATTTGCATTACTAAGAGACAGCATTAGACACGATTAATGCTCAGGGTCCGTGTACATTTCACGAATTCTGGGCAAATATGCAATAATTGAAACATAAAGTCTGTGTGACTGTAAAAAGACAAATATCGTAGCGTCAATACCATTCGGTAGAAGCCAGTCAAAGCATCTGTTGTAATAAAATGAATAAAATTGATCAAAATCAGACGATTTCGTACACGGCCTCTTAAGCGGACCTTAGATAATTATTTTGAAGTTATGCAAAGCACTTTGTGGGTACTGCGTCGTTAGAGCTGTCATGAGAACTGCAGGAAGGCTGTAAGTTAGCTCAAGATTGTAACTTAGTAGATTTGAAGTCACTAATTCTTAATTTCTTAATACACAGCCGGACGGCTGTGTATTAAGAAATTAAGAATTAGTGTCAACTCAGGTTGTAAAGCGGTTTCTATGCTACTTAATGATTCTTTTTCACATTTAATTACACATCTGACAATAACATTCAAGGAGAAGGAATGCCAAGCGAGAGAGGCGGAGGAGATCAGGCAGCTGGACATTAACCTGTTACACCAACGTGCGATTGAAGCTGAGGAGGATAAGAAGAGGGAGGTAACACTGAGATTGCTCATTCTTTTGTTTTTCACGTTCGCATTGGTGCCTTGTATGAAACAGATGATGATCACGATGTATTTTCTATGACATTAGACAAAATATAATATTTCTTTTATTATATTATAGCGGGTGTTTTGTCTAATGTTATAATAAAAAAGTATAGTCTCCTTAAATCTCGCTATTTGTAATCGTTTTAATCTAGTGTCAGTAATATCCTTATCATGTATTTAATCTTATAGATAGGTTAATAACACGAAATAAAAATAACTCTAAACCTGAAAGTAGTTAGTTTAGAATCTTAAGCCCGAAACGATTTGGGAAGATATTTTTTACATAATATAATTAAAATATTATCATTATTTTTGGTATGCTCAAACCAAAAATGTCAACGAAGTATCAATCATTTATAAATAATATTATTTACTAGGCAATATCTGCTTTTTATAAAAAATGGGTATATGTGGTTTTTGTGTTATTTAAATTATACTATGTAGAGAACGTTGGACTTGTGTTAGATACCTACTTAAAATAATAGACCCTTTCAGAAACGTTATGTAGTTATTTTGCGTACCTATCCGTCCGATCGGCGGACGGGAGGCCAGGCGACCTTTCCTGTTGCGGGGCTTGACGATTGGCGTGGGTGCTGAAAATATATAAAGAAATAGTATTAGTACATAATATTAGCTTTTGACAAATACTTTCACCGTCTTAATTGTGAGGGTTAAATGATAAAAAAAGGGGCTGTATACTTTAGCAGCTTCCTTTTGCTTTGGGGAGTCTAAGCAATGAGACCAAACGGATCGAATCAAGAGAGAGAATGATTTGTATGGCTAAAACAGGAAATGTATTTAGTTAAAAAGGCTATAGAATAAAGGATAAATTATAAATAAGCTTATCCAATTAAAAAATTCAAGCACAAAAATGGGCTATATTCTATGCAGTTAACTCAATTTCAGTCACTCTAGAGCTGCTTAAAGCGTTTTATCATGCGACAATGCTCAACAACCACTTGTTGAACGTTGTCGCATTATGTATTCAGTGTATTACCACAATCTGAAACTTTCAACTTAACAAACTTTATGTTAATTCAAGGCCAATTTTAAATATTTTTGGGATGGAAAGTGTAGGACATAAAAAGATTAAGACTCTTATGGATTAGCAGTGGTCTAGCAGCTAACAAAACTTCTATTTAGATTCGAGGTAGGGTAAAGTTTTTCAATAGCAGCCTGAAGATTGTAATTAGGTATGTTCGGGCTCTTAACAATTTAGTTCTTTGTTCGAAATTACAGCTAAACAGTAGTTATGGTTTTACAGTTGAGTTTTTGCTAAAAAAACACACTCTCAGACAAAGAGTCAGCCCTCAAAGGTGTTAGGCTCACAGGTATGATAAGAAGAAATAAACACAAGAATATTTAATTAACAAACATAACAACGCGCTTTCTTTACCCGTAGGGCTAAGCAGAGGTGTGACTATAGCAGGCCTATATTTTCGCCACTTATGTTTTAGTCCCGTTTAATAAGGTGCGAGTCTAGCCATGACACAGGCACTAATCCAAACTCCTAACTGCTACTGAGAAATATTTAATTAAAATAATTTACTAATATTTCTTTTATTATATTATAGCGTGTGTTTTGTCTAATGTTATAATAAAAAAGTATAGTCTCCTTAAATCTCGCTATTTGTAATCGTTTTAATCTTCTGTCAGTAATATCCTTATCGTGTATTTAAATTTATAGATAGGTTAAATAACACGTAATAAAAATAACTCAAAACCTGAAAGTAGTTGGTTTAGAATCTAAAGCCCGAAACGATTTGGGAAGATATTTTTAACCAAACAATATTATTGATAAAATATTATCATTATTTTTGGTATGCTCAAACCAAAAATGTCAACTAAGTACTCATATCATTTATAAATAATATTATTTACTAGGCAATATCTGCTTTTCATAAAAAATGGGTATGTAGTTTTTGTGTTATTTAAATTATACTATGTAGGGAACTTTGGACTTATGTTAGATACCTACTTAAAATAATAGACCCTTTCAGAAACGTTATGTAGTTATATTGCGTACCTCTCCGTCCGATCGGCGGACGGAAGGCCAGGCGACCTTTCCTGTAGCGAGGCTTGACGATTAGCAGATTTGCTGAAAATAGACAAAGAAACAGATTAATACATAATATTAGCTTTTGACAAATATTTTCATCGTCTTAATTGTGAGGGTTAAATGATAAAAAAGGGGCTGTATCCTTTAGCAGCTTCCTATTGCTTTGGGGAGTCTAAGCAATGAGACCAAACGGATTGACTGAAGAGAGAGAATTATTTGTATGGCTAAAACAGGAAATGTATTTAGTTAAAAAAAATGAGAATTCAATAATAAAGGATAAATTACAAATAAAGCTTATCCAATTAAAAAATTCAAGCACAAAAATGGACTGTATTCTATGCAGTTAACCACAATTTCAGTCACTCTAGAGCTGCTTAAAGCGTTTTATCATGCGACAATGCACAACAACCACTTGTTGAACGTTGTCGCATTATGTATTCAGTGTATTACCACAATCTGAAACTTTCAATTTCACATACTTTATGTAAATTCTATGCCAATTTTAAATATTTTTGGGATGCAAAGTGTAGGAAATAAAAAGATTAAGACTCTTATGTATTAGTAGTGGTTTAGCAGCTAACAAAACTTCTATTTAGATTCGAGGTAGGGTAAAGTTTTTCAATAGCAGCCTGAAGATTGTAATTAGGTATGTTCGGGCTCTTAACAATTTAATTACGGCTAAACAGTCGTTATGTTTTTACAGTTGAGTACAAAAAAACACACTCTCAGACTAAGAGTCAGCCCTCAAAGGCGCACAGGTATGATAAGAAAAAAAAAACACAAGAATATTTAATTAACAACTTTACCCGTAGGGCTAAGCAAAGGTAACTATAGTAGGCCTATATTTTCACCACTTATGTTTTAGTCCCGTTTAATAAGGTGCGAGTCTAGCCATGACACAGGCACTAATCCAAACTGCTACTGAGAAATATTTAATTAAAATAATTTACTAAAATGTGTACTTACGTATTTTGAGGGGCTTATATTGTAAAGCAGGTCGCTGAGGCTGTCCAGGGTCTCCGGGGGATGAACACTTCGTGGTCCCATCACCGTCTTTGTGACCTTCAGCGTCAGGCTGCTCGACTACGCCAAGGACGTCCAGCCATGTCCGACACTTCAAAGCACCGGGTGACCTCGTTTTCCTATTAATAGGATAATATTATTGATTCGTCTAGTTCTGAATGAAAAAATATCGCAGCTAAGGTTTATCAGGTTTATGCCGCTAATTATTTCATGGTTTTCACGTGTTTCTTTGATCAAACCGGAACTGTTTGGTTTAACATTGATTTTCATGCTTGCTAGCTGTGCAAATTCTTTTTGATTTAAAATTTTACATAGTTTTAATTGATTCGTAGACTTGTTGTAGGATAAAAGCTCTGCCTGATACAGAGATGCTAGGATGACCTACATAGTTTTTCGGGAGGCCTGGGAGTAGCGCTCGGACGCGCTCAACGATCTCATACATATTCTACGCGTCATAAAATACTACAAAAACAATTTTCATGTAGAAAAAAAAAACTTAAAATACACTGCGTGATTATTTTATTTCTAAATTATTAAACCGCGTTCATTGCCTATGTTTTGGTGGGAATCATAAAGTGGTTCTTGTCGTTAAACAGATGCTCTTAAGTGTGTTGTCTGTCTCATTTGATTAGTTTTAGACGGCATAGCGAGTTGCAGGTTCAAATCCGGCAAGGTTTTCTTTAAGGGTTTGGGTGGGTGGTTTCTAATCAGGGCGTAAGTGTAGGTGAGATTCATGTTTGTAAACACACTTGCGATTTCCTGTATTACGAGTGTGTTTACAAACACTTATCTTAAAAACAAAGAACTAAACAAAAAAAACATCTTATGAAAGGTTTTGGCAAGCAGTAAAGAAACTAGACTCACTTTTTCTCCGTATTCAGTTCTTCATCCATGTTTCAATTAAAATGTCCTGCCGCGCACTATCTGCGTAGCGCCAACTACGACACTACCTTCACAACTATCGCTTACTACATGATTTAAATGGTGTTAAACGTTCACTAAAACCAACTTCAACATGTATTCGACACTGTTAAGCGATCACACAATGATTGAACTCAACAAATAACAGCTAATAGAATATGCAAGACGTTACAGGTACCTACATCGCGCACCGCTGCCTAGATATAACTGCTTCTGTGTGTGCTTCATGAAATATGGCCGACCGACATTTATATCTATACTACCTCAATATTTGTCGTATCCGGAAGGATAATCAATAGTGCAGGGGACTCGTCGACGAATAGCAAGGCTCCACGTTATCTAGGCATACAGCATCCAGGCACTCTAGTGCTCATGACATAAATTATCGAGAACTGACACATGCGCGAATATATTGACCTATAAAAATTACACGGGAGTAGCCGCTCGCCCGGGAGGAACTGTGCAATAGATGCAACACGGGCTCCGCTGCAACAAGTCGGCTTCGGTGCGCGTTCCGCTGACTGTCTCAATTATTAAGATTTGCATTTAAATTCATTGAAATGGGGGTTCAGTGTTAATAATTCAAGTGTGTCGTTGCGCTAGTTATTTGACCGGGGATTTTTTTTTCGGAAATCAGGAGTGATCGTCGATAGTTTAGGGCGGCGCGCTACACCTACGCCCTTCGAAAAAAAGGCGGCCTGGTCGTCGGCCGCAATTGATCTTCTTCCCATTTAAGTTAATATTTTTTTTTATTAACTTAAGTGGTAAAAGATGTGCTGGTGATTAAAAGTGACTAATTTTCCCTTTTTTTCTGTTCAGAGTATGTTGAAGAAATCTTGCAGTACGCAGCTTACGAAGCCTGAATCGAGCCAGAGCATCGACGACGTTGAAGGAATCATTTTAAACTTCAGCAGATTTGGACCCTGCCGAGGTAAGCCACACACACCCAGCTAGTTCCAAAAATAGATTGCCGAACAAAGGAGTGACTAGGATTTCCGATATTTTTTGAACTTTTGGCTATGTGATGCGTTGATGTCTAATACTTAGTAATATGTATTACCTGAATTTTCCAAAAATCCAAAAACGTTTTGAAACAGTTTCACTATCTTAGTAATTCACTAGTCCCTACACTAAAAGTGCAGGTTAATGCGTCAACGTGTCCATTACCTCAGCTCGACCTTTGTAAGACGATAACCCCTACGAGCGGATTAATGGGTTTTTCACACCAGTAGCCTCGTGACGACATGCTACCTACGTCACACGTTTCATTCAGTCGTGTTCATTCATACAGGCCGAGTAGAATAGGGTAGGGTAGGTAGGTTGTTTATATTTTTATATAGGGTGATTGTGTTGGACGATTCGCTTGCTAATTTTGGTTCTTTTGTGCGACAGATGAATCAGTGGACAGCGATTGCGGTGAGCCAGCAGGTTGTACCCATACGATCAACGCGGAGTGCACCGTCATCCAGTATGAGTGGCGAGACTCCGCACTTGATATTAGTTCAAATGCAGATGATGACCTACACCATGCAACCGATTGTTATGGGTAAGTGGAGGCCAACACCCTTGCTAATGCTGGTGCCGAATGTTCTACGCAGAAAATGAAATACACACATGTACGCTTTTGTTCTGGCAAAGCGAATGAAATAAAGTGTGTAAAATTTTCAAAGAAATTCGGTATCTGCTTAGGAAGTGGTATTAGTCTTACAGGTACCATCTTCAAGTATTTGTGGCAGCTGAAGGCTTGGCCCGGCTATCTGCATGGATGATACAGGTTTGGTAATGGTCTAACCGGAACTGATGGGCCATTGATTTAGTCGTTTGAGTCAGCACTTCTATCAGAGCTTAATATATAAGGTCCCACTAAAATAGATGGACAAACTTTAAGAAATCACTCAGACCACCAAAATAAGGACAATGGTAAAAAAAACCACATGAGATACTTACAAGAAGTGTGCAAGTATCTACCCATAATAGATGCGTTTATTCTAGTGTGCGGGCAATTTATTACACACATCAAAAGTGTCTAGGGATCAACATATATTTTTGCAATAACTTTTCTCTTGATTGATATTAATTTAAATTTTCTTTAAGGATTCATCAAATAAAGTGTTTTCGTTTGTCACAGTAACGATAAACCAAGTCACCTTTGCATTAATAAAGAAATTTGCCATTTTCCTAATAAAGGGATTTTTGACATTTGAACCACTAACATTAAAGTTCGAAAAAAAGACTGAAATAACAGTTTTCTTTAAAATTTTATTGGGTAACTTAAACAATTAATAATCCGTGTTTCTACCGCGAACACTAACAACACAAGAACATCGGTTTGGCATACTCAAAATGAGTTCATCCAAATCACGCTGTGGAATGGCCGCCCATGTTCGTTGCAACAACAAAAAAAGGTCTTCTTGCAACTGGATACCCTCCATATTCGGCAGAGCTCTTCTCTGTAGCATATCCCATGCATGCTCAATCGGGTTCAAGTCTGGCGACACGGAGACAAGACCGATACATTCAAATCTTAACTCGAAGAGCTCCAACAATAACCGCCATGATGTTAGCCGTGAGGCTTCATCACTCTTCAGGGAACTTAATTAGCGACCAAACAGTCAGAAACCGCTTGCATGAAGTGAACCTTCATTCCCGAAGACCGCTACGGGTACCACCTATAGCAATGCACAATCGTAGGATTCGATATCAATGGGCTCTTGAACACAGAAATTGGGCAGAAGAACAATGGCGTTTCGTGTGCTTTTCTGATGAGTCTCGTTTTGGTATGAGACCGGATACAAGACGTATACGACACTGGAGAACCCCTGGACGCCAACAGCGATTAAAATCCTGCCAGGAAGTCCATCCTTATAGTGGTGGAACCATCATGGTATGGGCGGGTATTTGGATCGGCGGAAGAACTGAGTTGATTTGGATCAGAGGCAACCTCAACGCTCAAATTTATGCTGAGACGATTGTATCTGACGTCATCGTTCCTCTACAAGTGCAAATCGGTCCCTTATTTCAGTTAATGCATGATAATGCACGACCGCACACCGCAAGAGTTGTAAGACAGACTCTCGCCGCAGCTAACATCAATGTCCTGCCCTGGCCTGCTCAGTCGCCAGACTTGAACCCGATTGAGCATGCATGGGATATGCTACAGAGAAGAGCTCTGCCGAATATGGAGGGTATCCAGTTGCAAGAAGACCTTTTTTTGTTGTTGCAACGAACATGGGCGGCCATTCCACAGCGTGATTTGGATGAACTCATTTTGAGTATGCCAAACCGATGTTCTTGTGTTGTTAGTGTTCGCGGTAGAAACACGGATTATTAATTGTTTAAGTTACCCAATAAAATTTTAAAGAAAACTGTTATTTCAGTCTTTTTTTCGAACTTTAATGTTAGTGGTTCAAATGTCAAAAATCCCTTTATTAGGAAAATGGCAAATTTCTTTATTAATGCAAAGGTGACTTGGTTTATCGTTACTGTGACAAACGAAAACACTTTATTTGATGAATCCTTAAAGAAAATTTAAATTAATATCAATCAAGAGAAAAGTTATTGCAAAAATATATGTTGATCCCTAGACACTTTTGATGTGTGTATTTTAGGTCAAAATAAAATCACTTTAATCAAGTTTTTTTTTGCTTGGATATCATTTGTAATCATAATGCGATGAGAATGCTAAGAGGGATGTGTGGCGTTACGCGAATGGATAGAATACGTAATAAGTATCTGAGGAAGTCTGAAAGTGACACCGGTGACTGAAAAGTTGTGTGGAAATCGGTTGTGCATATTATTATTATGCGGAGGAATGAGGAAAATGTTGTCAGGAGAGTTGTGAGTATGAATGTGGATGGCTATACAAGTAGAGGGAGACCAAAGAAACCATGGATGGATTGTGTGACAGATGATATGGCTAGAAAGGGAGTGACTACCGAGATGACGACTAATAGAGAAGTATGGAAGAAGAAAACATGTTGCGCCGACCCCAAATAAATTGGGATAAGGGCAGGAGAATGATGATGATAATGATCATTTGTTAGACGTACTGAACGCTGTGTTAAAATTTGTCCATCTATTTTAATGGGACCTTATACATCACCAGATGGAAGTGACCTTTGACCGTGGACAGGACAGCCTTATTTGATTGGACGACTGTCAAGGAAAACAAATTAAAAGAAGTGTTAGATCTTCAAGTACTTATGGCAGGCTGAGCGTTGCGACGGTATCCTGCATGGGATGTTATAGGTTTGTTAATGGTATGCACGGGACGGGCCAACGAAGCCTCGTGTGGCCCGATTGAGGCGGCACTTCTATCAGAGGAACTTAATATGTCACCAGGTGGAAGTTACGTTTGACCGTCGCCAGGACAGCCTTTACGTTTAATAATAATAATGTTTTTGTGTCTCTTATAAGAATTATTATATGGTATGCAGCTGCTGTTAGACTGGAAATTAACCCCTACATAGTTGGAAACAGGCTAGGCAGATGATGATGATTGTGTCTTTAATATTTGTTTACTGTCGATTAAATATGTTGATTAATGTTGATATAGAAGTTGAAATCACCTGCAAAATAAAATTTAGGGTTGGTTCATACACGCAAAATTTCACGATTACAGCATGTTAGTACCACCTATCTACACAGTACCCGGCCACACCTAGCGCACCTGCGCTTTGTGAAAACGGTGCAACATCAGAACCTCCCCTCTGGCCGGGAAGTCTAGATCGATCTAGCCGACTGCGCCAGGCACACCCTTGAGAGTTACGTAACGCTTTATTTGTACCCATACTTGGCTAGAGGCAGCAAAGTAGATTTAAACGGGCACAGCTTAGGTATTAGCATTGTATTTCGAAATTTTAAAACATGTTAAATGAAAAACGATAATTTAATAATACTAAAATATTTGTAATGGCGGCGGGGCCTGAATCTAGAAATAGGTCAGATCGGTGAGGGTGAAGCGCGCAGGCGCGCTGTGGCGGGGTGTGCGCGGCGGGCGGGGCGCCCCGGCACCCCGTGTGCCATGGCCGCGCGCCCCGCACCCGCAATACAGTCAACTAGGTTCGCAGTATATTTGACGACGTGTCGCAACGCAACATCACATGTTGAGTACGTAGATCCTCCAGGCAACCCTGGTGAGTGCGACACTTCTTGTGGAAACGGATCGGTTTCGCGATCACTAACGACAGTTTTGCGTCCATATTGTTTCTTTAAGTTAACCGCGACTATAGTTCTACGCTTAGATGTTATTTCGACGTGGATCACTCGGTTTTGTGTACCCTTAGCTGACTAGATGTTAGCGTAGGGCTTGCATGCGTCTCTGTGTCTACCTTCCTTAAGTGTGTTACTTAACTAAACCCGCCGTGTCCTATCCTTGGGTTGACTCTGTGGGGTTGTTTCTGTATGTGTCGGAGTGCGGAGGCGTATGAACGTTTCGTTACAGATAAGATGTTTGTAAGGAGATAAGATGCCGTTGCTAAGCGTAGGAGCAGAATGAGGCGTCACGAGATGCAATGCAAGGGGGCCGAGGTCAGCGGAACGAAGGAGGGCTCGCAGATGTCTCGCAGCGAGTCCACGATCAGCCGGTGCACTCCGCACACGCCGCTGGGCCCGCCGGACAGCGTCAGCGTCGACTCCAACCCCATGCCCACCATCTATCGGTAACTGTATACTCAGACTCCGCCGTGGAGGGAGAAGACGTACCGCTACAGCCCCATCAGCGCTTGCATGACAACAATGCGCTGAACGAGTACTCGCATGACTTGCCGACTACGAACGCAGTCCGTTGCCTAAAGCGATTCAGCCGAAGCGAACTGCAGTAGTCATCAACACTGTTATGTCTTCTCCCAGTGGCAAATAAAGCTGAGAGCGCACTACGCAGCATCGCGCACCGCGATCTTCGCATGCGAGTAGGTATCACGGACAGCTTCTATCTTAGACGGTGGTACAATTTACAACGTTACGCAACAATGCGAGGACGTTGGTGACGATGTAGCTAGTTGTAAGTTGTCCACCACCTAAGACATGAGTGGCGATAGTTTTACGATCGCTTGGCTTGCCTCATGCTGATGGACGAGACAGTTGGCCGACTCGCGACTCACAGGTACGGTGAAATACAATATTATTGTGTCACATTGTCTCTTCACCACCTTGCCTTCACCTACTTCCCTGCTTTCAATATAATCCTAGCGTTTTTTCAATTGTTTACTTCGTCGTTTTTGGTTCCGATATTTTTTATAGATCCATCGTTCCATCGTTGTAGGCTCACAGGTTCTAGAATCTTACAAAGCGCCCACGTCATCATGGATATCATTTCGTTTGTCGGTTTTTCATGCATGTCACAGTTATTTCGTAAGGAGTAACTTAGAAGATTATTAGTTTTTATTTCATGTAAATATATTTAATTAACTCATTGAGTAATTCAGAAAAATAGAAATACCTGAATACGGCAACGAACTTCTGCCGTAATCATAGCTTCAGACATGGAAATATGAATGCTTTAAATCAGACCCATTCCGAAATTAGCTGACTTTATTTAGTATATAAATTTTCGCTTAAAGTAGATGAATGATACTAAGTCATCAGTAGTGGCCCCTAGTTAGAAACCTTGTAAGTATAATCTAGATCAATCATCAACATTACGCTCTGGAATTTAATAACGAACACATTCCCTATTTTAGATTAGATATAATTTAAAAAAAAAAACCTAAAATAAATCTCAAATAGGTACGTTCCGTAAAAAAAATTAACAAATATACCTAAGTAAAACTTAAAGAGAAAATAATATACATCACATGGAAAAATACACAGATGGGAAAGATTAGCCGTAGTCTGACCGAAATTCAATGATAATATTTTGGGCTAACACAGCCAGCCAACGTTCGAAATTAATATCACTTACATAGGTCCCTAGTTAATAATTATGTTATAGTTATTATTAGTGGTATAATTAACAATAGCGTTATGAACTGAATACTAAGTAGTATTCGCATTTAATAAGACAGGAAACATATATAAAACAAGCAACAAAAGATATGACACCGACGGTAATTATATAAAATAATAGATATACGGTTGGAATATAACAAATTTTAGACAGATTCAAATTTCTTAGCTCTGCAGTGGTGTTATTTATAAAACAACGCCACTCTTTCAATAAAAAGTAAATTAGTTGTGTAATATTGTTAGACCAGGAAGGTCGAGGAGGAAGCAGCCAAAATATTATAAAGTGTTTCTGAACACTAAAGAAATCTTAAAATATACTATCACGTATTTCATCAAGATCACAACATACTGGAGTTGGCAACAAAACTAATTGTAAAATGTTTATATTTGTTTAGGTGTCGGGCGCCCATTGCGTCCCTGGATTGTATGGACGACTTCAGTGCAAATTCACAACAGATGTTGGACCAAGGTAGGTTCAAAACCGTAACAATATAATAATATGAAATTTCTGATTTTTTTTGTCATCAAATACCAATAGATATTTGTTCAATCTTTTAAAATAAAATATGGCAAGTCACTTACTTAGTGTGTTATCGAAAAGGCCACTCGCACGAACAGACGGGCGGGCTTACTAATGAAAATCCAAGTGCGGAACTGCTCGAGCTTTTTGAAATTCAAAAGGTTCGCTCTCTCACGCGTTTATAACGTAAAATGCTTCCAATGTTTCTAGAATGGTATCGAATTGTATTTGCCCGTTTTAAAAATGCCATGCAATGAATATTTAGTCAGGGTCAGTCGGGGTCATCCCTGGGAATACTGGAAAATATATTCTGTAGATTATCTGCCTACTGAAAAATACAAGGGTTCCGCACTATAAAAATAAAAATTTAATCATTTTCTTGGCTCGAAAAACCAAATCTAAAACTCAATTGTTTACGTGGTGTTTTGTTTAATTTTGAACCAAATGACATGCAGTTGTAAATTAAAGTATCTTAAGACCATAGCTTAAGACCCATCAAATCCAAAACTAAAAAATGCAAATTAAAAAAATGTTTTCTTGATTTGACTGAATTAGCACCTTGGCACAAGATAAATGTATACTTTGTCATCTCTTGCCGTGGAAATAGGACATTTTGCTGTAAGATTCATTCTAGATAATAAAAAAAGAAAATAACGGAACACTGAATACGACTGCAGAATTCTAATCGTAAAAATTTGAATAAAGAAAATTTCAATGACAATACAGGATAGCAGAGTCATCGACGCATAACCTTTTAACATGAATTCAGACATAATTCAGATTAGATCAGATCAGAAAGAAAAAATTGCTGCTCCATATATTATTATGTTCGCATAAATATTGCAGTTTTCTATGAACATCCGCTATCTAGGTGTACTGCTACCCCGAAACATAAAGGGCTAAGGAAGGAACATGGATGGGTTTCAGTCAGTAAAAGTCTGACACTCATTGTCATTTGATGTTATCCCACCCTATAAAAAAGGGGGGGTCTAGAATACTAATAGTAACCTTGGACATAGTAACATCCTTGGACATTTCACACAACGCCATTTAGCTAAGCAACCTAATGCTTGTGTTATGGTAACGAGATAACCGTTAAACTATTTATATACATTTTTTTTGTAAATACATACATATTATAGATAGAATTATGTGCGGTCACAGTTTGCGTGTCTATGCCACTGCTACCCTGTATAATAGGAGATAGATTACATGCGGAAGTTCATAATGGCGTTTTGTATTTAGCTGGTGAAGTAAATGTTTCCCGTCACGTATCAACGTACATGGGGAATCACACCACCATGCCATCGGTGGTGACCCCAGGACTGCGTTACAAGAACTTAGGGAAGTCCGGCCTAAGGGTACCAAACATCGGCCTAGGGATATGGGCCATGCTGAATGAAGAATGCGCCGAAGACGTTATTATGACTGCCCTGGAAAATGGAATCAATCTCTTTGATTTGTCTGAAGCACATTGCGGTAAGCTGATTGACTATTTCATTTAACTTTATTTTTATATTTATTTAGAAGTGTCGAAGATTCATCTCAGGAATATATACATAATTGCTGTTTTAATAGGTGTCTTTGTTTGATGTCATACCTTAGCGATTTACCTGAATAAAGATCATAAAACAATATGTTCAGAACTCACGTGGTATCATTTTTTAATTGACTCATAACTAAAGATGTGTTATTCTAATCATGTTATAATAAAATTGCAAAGTAGTTGCCCAGTTGTTTTTATTTATAGGCTAGGTGCTCGATTCTTTTCTTCATATTTCGACATATGAAGGTTTCAATATCACAAAAGAAAATGATTGCAGTTAACCTCATGTTGTTTTACTAACATCGTTAGGTATCATACTATTGTCTGCAACTCATTTAGTAATAATTTCGACGGTAAACAATATAATGTATTATTTAATAGCAAAAGGCGAAGCAGAACTCGGCAAGGTACTAAAAAAACGTAATGTGAGGAGGACCAGCATTATTATCACCACCAAAATATACTGGAGCACCAAGTAAGCTCTAGTTTTACCTGATCCAACCATACCATAGAAGTATTGATTAATTGCACGAATTACAACATAGATGTTTGTCACTTACTTTTCTAGATGTTCAACGTGGAATGAGGAGTAATAACGTAGTGAGATTTCTATAGATTGATGTTTCTAGGCTAGATCTGTATTAGAAAAACCGATCACTTATGACTAATCGATTCCTTTGCCTTTCTTGATATCTAGGTGTTATAATCCGCTGACATCCCTTCTGTGTTAGATGACTTCCTGGTTTCCTATCTCAGCATATTGATGTTGTCTCCCTGTATTTACTAATTTACCTTACATTTTTAGTACAGCATCCAAGGAGTAATTGTATTTTGTACAATGTAAAGATGAGTGGTGTAAGCTTACAGTTTGCTGTTAGGGTACTTGCTGCGTACACAACGACTCACGGACGCTTCACTCGATGTGCTTCCCGCTAGCTAATTGCTAACACACTGTCAACTCTTCATTTACTAGGTTTGCTCATACTAATAACAGGTCGGATGAAAGAGGTCTCTCTCGTAAGCACATTGTTGAGAGCGTTAAGGCGTCACTGGCGCGGCTCCAAGTGGATTATATTGATGTAGTGCTCCTGCACAAAGTCGATCCTGTGTGCCCCATGGAAGGTCAGTTCATTTGAAATATATTGACTTTCAATGAATTCATTTCATTGCTAGTTTGTGGACACTTTTACTGAAAACGTAATCCTTTGACAGAACTCGTTCGTGCAATGAACTTCGTGATTAATCAAGGATGGGTCATGTACTGGGGAACTGCTCGCTGGTCCCCAGCGGAGGTACGAAATATCTGACTAGTTGGTTGCTTTGACTCCAATGTAAAATGTCCTATTGAGGTAACACTTGGCCATTTATTTCGCAGATTATGGATGCGTACAGCAACTGCAGGCAGTTTAACTGCATAACGCCAATCGTAGAACAAACAGAATACCACATGTTCTGCAGAGAGAAAGCCGAGCTCTATATGCCCGAATTGTATCACAAAATCGGTGTCGGTGGGTACCCTTAATGTATACAAGAATATTTATTTCATAAGTATTGGTATTGTGCATACTAATAATACATTTTGGGTACTAGGTATGATGGCATGGTCTGCCATCACAACAGGTAAGGGACTCGGCCGTGAAGAAATCACCGGACTGTTCGCTAAATCGCGATTCAATAGGAAATATAGCACCTTCAGCTGGTGCGAAGAGGATCTCGCTGTTCCTGAGGTAGCAGTCCCTAATTGATTACATAATCACGGATCATGCTCTGATGAACGTCATATTAAATGTGATTCTTGTTACAGTTGCGTCTCACCGGCAGTAAGGAACAAGTCACCGGGGAAGAACCACGCACCTATGGAGATAAACTCCGTGATCTCTCCAATCTGGCGAATACATTGAGTGTGTTGATTAAACATATTATCTTACAATAAATTACTTATAGTAGTAATAAATTACTTTTTTCATCTTGATCTTTTTTGAAACATTGCCTTCCTTTGTAGACTGCACAATGGGCCAATTGGCCGTGGCCTGGTGTCTGAAGAATGACTCAGTCAACTGTCTCCTGCTCGGCGCCACAAGCGTCGAACAATTCAAGGAGAACATTCACGCACTCCAGGTACTGTTCATTTCAATATTTGTTTTGCTTGTGTAGATCGATAGGTGCCAAACGTGTAAATATTGTTCTGTTAGCAGATCGTCCCGCAGCTGACTCCGGTTGTGATGATTGAGATAGAGCGCCTGTTGGCTAACAAGCCGCAACGCCCGCCCATGGTGTCGACTCTAGCGATGCGCAACCAACAGAACAACAGCACAGTGCGGGTTGACATGACGTATGGACCCTTGATTATTGCAGCTTGTTTAGTTAGCAGAGTGTTATGGACAGCCAGTTCATAGTGTAACTTTCCTATCAAATGAGGCTTTTATTGTACATGTTCTATTGCCAACAGGGGCGCCACCACGTCAGGGACCGGCTCGCCGAAGCCCGAAGGCGAGATCGTGGAGGCTGAGGCCTCCACCCCCGGTAAGGAGCCCGGACGGGGCTTCTGTGAGATTCAGTGACCGTGGTGGCGCGGAAGCACTGACTCTGCTTCCAAATCTAGTAGATCAAAGGTAGTATTCACCAATATTTTGTTAAGTTTGATTTGGTTGTGACTATTCTACAACGCTGTCCTTGTTTCACCAGGAATCTCTTAAGGACAAAGACAAGGAAAAAGAAAAGGATTCCAAGCCAAAATTCTTCTTGAACAACGCCGGAGAAGTCATCAAACGTACTGGTATGTACCATCATCATAGTTTTTTCACCTGTAACAGTAACTTTCTGGAACTTATGATATATTATTTGTGTGTTTAGAGCAAGACGGAGTATCCACTGATGTCGTGATATCAGTGTCATCGTTGAAAGGTAAGCAACCAGCTAGCGGGGGCAGTAAGGTGAAGAAGTCCAAGTCTGACCAGGCGCGTCCGCGGTCTTCTTCCATACAAAGATCTACTTCAGGACAGTTGTCCATCGGCAGAGACCGCAGGAAATCGCGTCTGGACTTGAACTCGCCAGCTGATCCGTAATTTTGATTGCTTTTGAACGTAGGAGTACATGTTATATACTAATAATACCTGTGCCTACACCTTTAAAACACACACGATGCGTCTCCAGACGTATCTGTAAATGTGAAGAAATAAATGTCATTGAGAAGGTTCAGGGGCTCGTTATAATTAATGTTTGTGGATGTAGTAACGTTATAACTGCCTCTGGGGCTTGCCTCAAAGGTGCAATTATTTCTACATCGACAGATAATATTATTAGCATCCATAACAAGCATCCTACTACCGCATGAAGTAATTTCCCACACACTGTCTTGTTCTAATGGTTCTAATGATAGCCATTTGTGCTCAAAATGGCCTCATTAACAAGTTAACCCAATTTATAGTAATATCAAATTATTGAAAAAATCTGCTCTACAGGTAAAGCAAAGGCATCAAGTTAAAATAAAAGGACTTTAAGTGATTGACAAAAGTCTGTGATGGTAGGGATTTATGGAAAGAATTTCGCAAGCAAGTAGGTGAATGAGATCCAGTATTTGGTTTACTACAATATGTAATTAATTGTAATACTCTGGTAGATGTAATTGGCACTTGATATCTTAGAAATAGTGTAAAAATTGTCAACTATTGTAATGCATGCGTAGGGATGGTCGTTGAGAAGTACCAAGTAGTGATAGATAGGTAATAGGGTAGAGATAACATTGTCTAGTCGACGTACGTTACTGGCACAGGGCTGCAACTTGCATCTTTAGCTCACAGCTGATAGAATACACAGAGGCTGCACATATAGCGAGTACTCCACTCTGTAGTGTAATATGTAAGCGTAGAAAGTTTTCAAATACTTTAATACGATTTTTGGAAACCATGGTCTCCTAATCACAAGATGGAAATGATAAGATTCGGATGGAAATTATCGAGATTGGCTCTAAACTTTCCTCTCTTGTTTTCTCCTAAAATACAACTTGTACCAACTGCTAATTGCGGTAAGAACTTAGATGATTCCTTGAAATACTGATAGAAGTCGAGTCTTTTAATAATAATACACAGAAAGGTTTTTCTTAAGCTTCCACGGATCCGCATTTCTCTAAAGTTGATAGTCTGGCTTAAACATAGTCTTAGCATTGTAGGATTTGCAAACGCACCTTCTTGACAATTTATATTGAACTGTTTGACATGCAAAATGATTGATAATTAAAATTAAGCTGATCCACTCATATAGTAATAGTTTCCGCGTAAGATACTAGAAATAGTTTTCATTGGTATCATCATAGGGTATCATATAGGTTTATTTCGACCAAGTGTCAGGGTTCGTTTTCCATCTTGGTACGAATAATCATCTAAATATAATGTAGAAACGACGTGTGAATGATCTCTTAGACGCGCGTGTGGTTTAGATGGTCGTGGTCGTCGCGGCACTGATTTCGACATAATAATCGGTCCCCATTGTCATCCTTTTAACAACAAATGACATCGCTTGAATTGGGTGTTGCTAGATAGCTAGTTGCTACCAGGTAGTCAGGATTACTGCTGATAGGGTTGCCAACAGTCTAATATAATTCCTTAGCCACAGTTTGCCTTTCGTAGGAAATGTAGAAAATAATAAGATAAAAATAAAATACGCCAGATTTGACTTAGATTTAACTAACGTAATAAATTTGAAAACGCTACAGGTACCTACTTACGTAGTTAGGTTCTGTTGATAAATTCTACAAATTCTAGAAAAAAGCTGTTCTGTTGCATGACGTCATCTACGTTAATATTCGTGTACCACCAAAAAACAAATCCTTCTTGTACAATGAACCAACTCTTTGTGCTATGTACAAACAACTATACCCTCATACCCATCAAATTCTCTATGGAAGGTATAGGTGCCGGTGTAGTAATAGGCACTTCAAAACCGCCTGTTTAATTGCTACCGGTAATAATCAATCGTACGAAGACCAAATTCCAATATTTCACTAAATTAGTAGTTACTAATTAGTCTTCGATTCTAGCTCGTTTCTTGTACTTCTTTATCTCTTTCGACATAATAATATGTTATTTCAAGTACGGTAATAACTGACCCACGATACGATTAAAATTCCATCCTAAATCTGATAGCTTCTACTCACGTCGAACCTGAGTATTTTGTTAGTTCAGCATCCCATAATGTAAATTTTTATTCTAATTATCACTTATCCAAACACGTAAGTAGGTTGAGTAACTATCCCTGATTTATCTCATGATAAGGGTTTGTGAAATAAATTGGAAGTAACATCTGGAATCCTTAAATCCTCAGATTTGTTTTATTAAGTAGGTACCCCTGTACTTAGTATTAGGTTAGCATAATAAATGTCTATTAGTCTATAAGATGTACATATACCGCATTAATATGCGATGAGCCTTCGAGCCGTTGGAGCCGGAGCCGATCTAGGTAAAGTAGATATAAGTAGTCTTTAAAACAAATAACTTAGGTACACAGAACTTTATTAATTATAATCCACTTCAAATTGGTCAGATCCGTTTAAGTGACATGTAAATTAAATAGATTAATATAAAAGTATTTTTCTCATATAATAGTTGTACATAATTAAACTAGAAGCGCAGAACCGAAAACAGTGATTTTTTAATTTCATTTCTCACACTAGTATTTGTATTCAAATAGGTACATAGTAAGTTATATATAGATAGGTAGGAGAAGTTATATAATATAATAATAATAATTGGCATGAACAGTGCATTAGTATAAAAAGAGACAGCAGATAAAGCTGATATTAAAATAGGTACATAATAAGCTATATACAGCGTGTTAGGTTAAACGAGGGACATCATTTCAGGGGGTATAGTACTCATGAAAATTAACAACTTTGTCGATGGCACCAACTCTGACAAATGAAAAAAAAAATCAGCTGTTCAGTACATTTATGTTCGTACGTCAAAATGTATGGAACAGCTGATTTTTTTTACACATTTCATTGCTGTTGCCATAGTCAAAGTTGTTAATTTTCATGAGTTTTATACCCCCTGAAAGTTTGTCCCTCGTTTAACCTAGCACTCTGTTTAGATAGATAGGAGAAGTAAGGCGTGAATAACGGTCATTGTTAAACCACGATTCATCATCAATGATGAAGAGAACGATCATACGACATCAATATATCTGACGCTATTAATAAATCGATCTATCCAGCACATAATGGTCCGGGAGTGAGTAACAAAAGAAGCGCGAGCAAACATCTTAGGGACAGTTAGGAGGCAATCGTACCATCCGTCGTGAAAAGCATTGTAAGAGCCGGGGTCACTTATTAAACGAACAACATTGATTCAATAATTATGCTGCACAATATGCATAGTTGGCACTGTTGCATAAGTTTGCGTCCGCCATTACACGATCTGTCTGGATCATTCGTTGGTACTTATGTACCAAGTGGCCATGAAAGCGCCTTATTTATATTATATTATAGAAGTATGTAGTTAGTATTTACACTTAAGCGCCGTGCACGAAAAATTCTCTCTTTTGTCTTGAAATAATTAAAACATTAAATCTGTGTAGTATAAAAGTAAAATTTTCGTGGCGCTATACCATTCATAACATTTTGAATTTGAATTCATAATGTTTAATGTATTTTGATTGAAAAAAAAATAACCTTAACATTATTTCTCTTTTATATTTTATATCAAAGTTGAACAAAAGCGGTTCCGCCACGTGCAAGTAACCCATTATGTCTATGATATTTTAATTTTCAAATTCAAAAGTGATAAACAAAAACAACTCGTGTTATTTTTTCGAAAAACTCGTTGCAAATATAAGTGATTTACCACGACTTCATTTGAAAAATCCCTCCATAGAAAACAAAGAATTTAACCTTTGAAATCACAAGTAATTTTGAACCAATTTGATCAATTTCGTGCACGGCCACTTAGACATTATAGGTCATCGTTTTCATTGTGCGGTGAAGTGATTGCAGTTGAGAATTGATTGCTAATTAGCAAAACTAAAATAACATTTTACTGCAAATGAGCCAAGATTTTAAGTTGAATTACCATCAACGTATAGTATAATATCTTCTCTTGATCTGTTCATATCTCAATCATGTCAGCTTCCGACATTCAATGAACTTGTAACTTTTAACGTTCATAAATAACTTGGAGTTAAAAATGGGCTTGACTATTTCCACCACTACTGACAGTTACGTTATCTCGCAGTGAAAACGACGATAATAATTTCACGGTATTTAGTAGTTTATTTGTAATTAGGATAGTATAATGAGGGTCATGTACACACGGCATTTAAAAGTGCGCTTCCATCGTAATGTTGCTTACCATCTTAATCTTAAAATTCTAAACGCTTTAAAGAGTTTCCTTACTTCATAGGAGCACTATAAAATCTTTGCTCTTGAAAATATGCCTTTACATCCTGGCATAATGCTCCATTATTCGGCGAAAAGAATAATTGATACCTTTTGAGATCATAAAAATTCAATCGGTCTCATTCTTGCTTGTAACATACATTCAAAATCTCAATTGATATAAATTGATTTTCAATGATCAGGTAACTCTTAAACATCAATACCTGATAACAAACAGTGCAATCATATAGCAATATTTACGACCAGAACGCCTATGGTAGCAACACGGATACGGATTCACTGAATTCGTTCTTGCATCGGCACTTGGTTAGATTCCCTGATAAAAATAATCGATCGACACCGTACATCACTTAGGCCCGATCTCGCTTGATAACTATTGAATTGACATTAAACCAAAGCAACATCCTACACATAGGTCCATAAATAAATTGAGCTTAATTGGACGGGTATCAAGCTGTTACGTCTCGAAGAGCATTACGTTTGCGATCTTGACAAAATTTTGGCTGTAATTGTTACCAATACACCAAAATAACTAAATAAACGTGGTAAAATTTCACCGACCTCAAATCTCAATAGCACTGAATTTCTGTTCAAAATTCTTTAAATTCTAAAATAACGCTATAAATTTTGCATTACACGTAACATCCTAACTATTGCAACTTTTTTTAGTATTGGTTTTCAAAACTGGTGCCGAGTGCCCCATACTTACTCTTGTCTTCTATGCTGCATAGAAAATGCAGTGTGTACATGCCCTTATTAAATATGGTACCATGGTTATGCAAGGAGTGGAAAAGATTTTTGAAATGTCTAGATATAAATTCTCACCGTACAAGGTTTTTTGAATAATTAAATTAAGTAATTACTAGTCCTGTACAATTAAATTCAAAACAGGTCGGGCAGGTGGCATTTCCCGGGTATAGCTGCGCCTGCGAATTCACGCAGAGCCCTGAAAAGGCTTTTTATCGTTACCGATAAGTGGTGTAAATACAGTATTACGTTACGTTCTACACGCTATACAAGTTTCTGATCGAAATCAATTCTTAATTTATCTCTTATTTATGGTAGGGATACCGACAGGAAACAAAAAAGTTTTTTTTTATTTTGCTTTGTCTAAATAATAAAAAATAAAGTTATCGTTTACAAAAGATGTTTCCTTTAAAATTGATTTTATGGGCATTTGCCGGCGCGCGGGGTCGGTGGTACCTATCAGCTGTCCGTTCGCACGATTCGCCGACGCAACATAGTTATCTACCTACAAATACACAGGTTACTGACTGCTGAATTTATCAAGTTTGAACTAGACTTTTTTAGCTCTAGACGATGACCCAAATTTATTTCTAAGAGTAACTCCAATTTTTCCTTCATACTTGCCTTTGATTGTCTGCAATGGTGCTCCCTCCAGGTGCATCCTTGCATTCAGGGACAGTGGGGTTACAGACCCCACGTGTGACCCCATACACCCTACACTTCAAAGGTATGCTCTCACTCGCATACATTCTTCCAGCTTTCTAACTTTTACCACTTTAACCACATCGTATGCATCGCATCATATCGTTTAACTCAAAGTTTGTGAAGTCGTTACATTCGAGACACGCACGACGCGTTGGTGCATGCAAAAATTATTCGACGTCATACATCACGAAGCACGTCTTTAAAGACTGCCGGTCAAAGGCCGCCGAGACGCCCTACCGCCCGGGAAGGGATTGACCCCCTCCCCGACAATCGCCGCGCGCGCCGGCCGCCCCATTCATATTATTACGGATTGGATCTTACTTTTGTTGGAAGAGGCACTTTGTTCAGAAACAATTTTTAACTTCTTAAACTCTGCAATATAAAAAAAAAACAATATGAAAACTAGAACTAGGTAAAAATGCAAAAAAAAAATAGTTAAGATAGATAAAAAATATTAAAGTAAGTAAAAAATATTAAAATAAGAAATAAATATATTTAGAAATAGGTTAAAGGAAATATATTTTCTTAAATAAAAGAACTAAAAATACAAAAAAAAAATCTAAAATAAAAAAATATAAAAAAGATATTATATTGACATAATAATATATATATACGCTTCTTGTATATCTTTCATGGTACCAGTAGTTGTCCTCTTAATGTGCTTCGTAGTACTTAGGTCGAGACCATCAAAACGATGTGTGTTTAGTTCCCCCATGCGTCCTAATTCAAATAATTTAGGTTTTCATTACTTTACTTTTGAAAATTTTCATGAGATACACCAGAGATACCTCCAAAAGCTGTACATAAGAAAAAAGTAGTATGATAATTTGTAAATTAAACAGATGTCGTCGAAAAATATATTTATTATTTATAAGTTGTTGGTAATGTAAGTAGTGATAATGATTTGATTTTATTAAATCAATCAATTTAGTTTAGGATTACATTTAATTATTATTAGGTTATTTATATTCAGCTGTGTTGCTCTATAGCTTCGTAGCCTCCACACCTTCAGAGTCTTGTACCTGTCAGGCAACCCATATACCTCACTAGTCAAAAGTGTCGCGATGCAGCAGAAAAGGCAACATATGTCGAAGGGAAAGGCCTAAATAGTTGCAAGCATCTTAGGATTAAAAGTAACTAGTCGAGGCAAAATACTCATTATTTATACCTATTTAAGATTTAGAATTTTACAGTAGGTATTTAGGTTAGGTTAGTATGAGTCGGTAACTTTTTTTAACTTTAACAACAGACAAAAAGTCAGTTAAAAAATCGAAAATATTCTATCCATCAGTATTGGATGTGATGGGAGTACTTAGTCATTTCGCCACCCTGCCGTAATACTTTATGTAAGTACAATAGAATGTAATCTTAATAACTTAATTTAGTTAGTTATGAGGTATGTAATGGAACTAAAGTAATTATTAATAAATAGCACTAACTCGCTATCCTCCCTCTATCATTTAAATACATTTATTTCAATACTTAATAATAACATCCAATGTAGTACCTAATTAACAAATAGTCAGTTAAAAAATCGAATATATTCTATCCATCAGTATTCGATGTGATGGGAGTACTTAGTCATTTCGCCACCCTGCCGTAATATTTTATGTAAGTACAATAGAATGTAATCTTAATAACTTAATTTAGTTAGTTATGAGGTATGTAAAGGAACTAAAGTAATTATTAATAAATAGCACTAACCCGCTATCCTCCCTCTTTCATTTAAATACATTTATTTCAATACTTAACATAATATATAATGTATTACCTAATTAACAAATAGTCAGTTAAAAATCGAATATATTCTGTCCATCAGTATTCGATGTGATGGGAGTACTTAGTCATTTCGCCACCCTGCCGTAATATTTTATGTAAGTACAATAGAATGTAATCTTAATAACTTTAGTACGAGTCATGAGGTACGTAATGGAAGAAAAGTAATTATTAATAAAATAGCATAATAGTTATTTTATGATTCTCGCAGGGCAGCTTGTGGCGAGCTGTTGGGCAGTAGCGACCCCACGAACCCGATCTCCCGGGAGATATCTTGTTCCTCATCTCTGGCTTGCCAATATTGGCCGGCTGGAGTGAACACTGACGAGGAACAGAGCTCCCACCTCTTTCTTGCCTTTATTGGCCGGTTTGAGTGGAGATTCGCAAGAGCAAACGTGCTCGGAAGAAGGATGTTTTCCAGTAAGATGCTGGAAGCTCCACTTCTCTTAAGCACCTCAGGAAATATTGGCTCCTTGTCGCAAAGACACATTCATGTGCTAGCGACCATTTCATCATCAAGGGGACCATTATTGAGTGTGCAAGTCACCCCCTGCTATTTTTTTTTTTCATATAATAACTGTTCGTTTATTCAATTTACCACCCATATGGGTTAGGTACATCTGTATCTTGTCTGTGTATAGTATATAACACAGTGGTCAAGCGGGGGCTGTAGTTTTCCGTAGTTCTAGACAACCAGTCCTCTTTAGCCACCCAACCCCATAATCTCTAATACACTTATATGGTAACAAAATAATAACAATTGACAGTCGCTTATTACAAGCTTTCACATTTTTAACACATTGTTATAAAAAGAAGATCATAGAAAAAAGGTTTGGAAAATAGGTAGGTATGCCGTGAAAAACCGCGAACATTCACCTACCCATTGAGTTATTCTTGCAATAGTCCGACACCAACTGAGGATTCACTGGGGGGATTCATGTACTTGCATTTTGCATACATGGATAATCCTTGGTTGGTGTCTTATTATTTATTTATCTACTAGCTGACCCGACTGACGTTGTCCTGTCATAACTATGATACCTACCCTACCTACCTACCTAGCCTTCTTACCTACTCTACCTACCTACCATACTTACCTACTCTACCTACCTACCCTACTACCTATCCTACCTACCTACCTAGCCTTCTTACCTTCTCTACCTACCTACCCTACTTACCTACCCTACCTACCCTACCTACCCTACCTACCCTACCTACCCTACCTACCCTACCTACCCTACCTACCCTACCTACCCTACCTACCCTACCTACCCTACCTACCCTACCTACCCTACCTACCCTACCTACCCTACCTACCCTACCTACCCTACCTACCCTACCTACCCTACCTACCCTACCTACCCTACCTACCCTACCTACCCTACCTACCCTACCTACCCTACCTACCCTACCTACCCTACCTACCCTACCTACCCTACCTACCCTACCTACCCTACCTACCCTACCTACCCTACCTACCCTACCTACCCTACCTACCCTACCTACCCTACCTACCCTACCTACCCTACCTACCCTACCTACCCTACCTACCCTACCTACCCTACCTACCCTACCTACCCTACCTACCCTACCTACCCTACCTACCCTACCTACCCTACCTACCCTACCTACCCTACCTACCCTACCTACCCTACCTACCCTACCTACCCTACCTACCCTACCTACCCTACCTACCCTACCTACCCTACCTACCCTACCTACCCTACCTACCCTACCTACCCCACCTACCCTACCTACCCCACCTACCCTACCTACCCCACCTACCCTACCTACCCTACCTACCCTACCTACCCTACCTACCCTACCTACCCTACCTACCCTACCTACCCTACCTACCCTACCTACCCTACCCACTCTAACTACCCTACCCACCTTAAATTAAAAGAGTAACGGTGGAGTTTCTTGCCCATTCTTCTCCACACGAAACTACCTTTTGGAAGGGGCGACTAGAATCAATTCTATTTCTTGTTCATTTTGACGTTCAAAAGTGCCATTCTTGTGCCTATTTGAAATAAATGTTTTGACTTTGACTTTGACTTTGACTTACCCTACCCACCCTACCTACCCTACCTACCTTTTAAATCTTCCCTGGACTACGACAAACATTTCAAAACCAAAATCTGCTCAATCGGCCCAGCCGTTCTCGAGTTTTAGCGAGACAAACGAACAGCAATTGATTTTATTTATATTAAAGATTAGGCACCAATTAATTCTTAAATTATACTACTCTTCTTTGAGGCTCTTAATATTTATTAAGCCCAGTAGGTAGCACAACGATCGCGGTTTTAGCGGCATTCACACCTTTTAAAAACTGAAAACATCTAACGGGCCTGCGCTTGCGCAAGATACTTCAGCCCCTTGTACACCTACTAAAGGTCCGGGACTCCAGGGTCCCGAGATATGTCTAAAAACAATACAATCTTTAAATGTCATTTACCTTTATAAGTGTATGTAAGCCGTGATTCTGAACATAATCATACTGACTAAGTAAGTCGATGTGTCACACGCAGGTACAGAGGGAGTAAGAAACTAGTTGATAAGCGGCATATTCCTAAAATATGCGATAGAAGTGAAATAAGCGTATATATTTTGTATTAGTTCTTCTAATTGGCCCATTTGAACATGTTCACGAAGTAGCTAACATATTATTATCCATAGTAGGATTGAAATAAATGTCTATATTACTGGGAGTATTCTCTTGAATATCAGTTATAATATGAAAGTAATCAATATATGTACTTATGTGTCTATGCTATCACGCCGTGTCCGTGCAAAGTAATGTCAGCACTAATTGACTCGCAAGAATTGATTTCAGCACTGCACTGCACGGCACTATTTAACAATTTCAATTTAATATTAATGTCATATCTGTCGTAATCTAGATTAATAAATAGATGGAAATTCTTGTCTATGTATCCATAAACAATATTGTTAGTTTTTTCCGATCACTGTGTCCGTGCAAGGAACAAAAGGCACTTTATATCTTCTCGCTGTATAACCAATAAAATCATATCGCACGGCACAGTTAACCTAATCTTACTTAAATGTCTTTCTATGTATTTGAATACTAAATAGGTAGAAATAAATGTGTATGAATCCATCAATACTCGTATGTTACTTACCATCTCTGAATGTTATAATATTAAGTGAAATATTTACATGTCGTATAACATCTATAATCATTGTATGTTGTAATTGTAGAGCCACTAGTCACTTGGATCGATGTTGTGTTAGGTTATTATTAGCTCGTCCATTTATTGGACGTTCACTTCTAAGCTACGGTTGGAGCACCGAATTTATAATAATCTGATTGTCTAATTGTTTGATGTTTAAGCCAGAAACATGTTATATCTATCTTACATCAATAAAGTATTTAATGTGATTTCATTCTTTTATTTCTTGCCATTTTTGTTTCCCTGAAACCCCACCGCTCTAGAGGTGCATAAACTAGAGTCTGGTTTTACATCAAGGTTCATTATAAAGTTATGACAGTTATTTCGAACATATTAAGTTTTATAAGCCTAAAAAAACGGCGGTTTTAAAAATCTAGATTTCTAACAGGAACTCTTGAAAAAATGCTTCCTCTTAATCAATTTAGGTACACGCCTTTGTAGATTATGACAAAGTTCACAGGGCCAATCACCACCACTTATAGCGGTATTATTTATATTGATTCGCATTGGGGAAGAGATGGGGCTTTGCTGTATGTAAAGCTTCATCCCTTTCTCACTCTGAAGGGATTAAAATAATACTGCTCTTTGAGGTGCTTTTGTGTCTTTTATAAAGACATGCACACACACATCAACATTACTTTACACTATAAAATCTGGTAGTCATTACAATGAGAGCAATTCATGAGATACTTACTGACTCAGTGGTTCCAATGTGACAAAAAACTGGACCGGTCGAATTCGCAGACGAGGGGTTCCGTACACCCGTTCAAAATGTAACACTACTTTTAAAAAAATAAAACTTTTTTTTGTCATTTTTCTTATAGTGACTCTCTGTGAGAATTTCAACTTATTTTACCTACATATTACTGGTCATGAGATAACGCTCGCTGTCAGACAGATGGACGGACGGACAAAGGGGGCTTAGCAATAGGGTTCAGTTTTGCATCCTTATGGTACGGAACCCTAATAAGGACATATTATAAGCATGGTGCAAATACTTATCTTCCTCTTCACCCTTCCTTACCCCAGGTAGCACTCTTTCACAAAATAGGTACTATTCTTCTAAAGAAATTAACAAACCAGAGTAACTGTTGAACTGTTCTGCCTTGAAGTGTGGTGGTCTACGTTAAGAACCGATAATTGCTGGAGTTAAGGGGTGCTTCAAGAACAGGAATAGATAAATGTATGGTTTGTAAGATCAACTGTTTCAACCGTATGTATCCATAGACATTTGAAAACGAACACTTAAGACTAAGAGACCGAGAACGTATCTTTGTTGGTTAAATGTCACATCAGCGAAATTGTCCAAAAGGTTGCCGCTACCCCTGAACATAAAAATCCGCTAACATAGCAAATAATTTCTTTGTTAATGTTGGTAAGTCTCTAGCAGAAAAAATCTGGGTCAATTCCAAAACCTAACGAGCACTTCTTTAACATGCAATACAGCTTTAACATCCTTCGCGCTGCTAGATACTGACGAGACTGAGGTAGAAAGTATAATCATGACCTTGAAAGAGGACTGTGCAGTTGGCTGGGACAACATTTCGAATAAAATTATTAAAAAATTCAAGGACATTTTGGTACCACCACTGACTTATATTTTCCGCATTTGTTTGTCTTCAGGTCATTTCCCAGAGTGTCTCAAAAAAGCTGTAATTGTCCCTGTCTATAAATCAGGGAGCAAAGAGCAAGTAATAAATTATAGACCTATTTTCTTACTGCCTTCTATGTCAACAATATTGGAGAAAATAATAAACAAAAGGTTGTTGAAGTATTTGGAAGATAAATCGATCTTTTCTGAACGGCAGTTTGGATTTAGGCCTAAAGTTTCGACTGCCGATGCGGTACATCATCTGACTGACTATCTAGCGCAAGAACTTGACAAGGGTAACCACACAGTAGGAATTTTCCTGGACCTTGCCAAAGCTTTTGACACAGTTTCCATTCCAATTCTGTTGCGCAAGCTTGAGATCATAGGTGTAAGTGGCACCCAGCTGAAAATATTCAAAAGTTATTTAGAAGATCGTTCCCAGTGCGTAAAGATTGACAATGTCCTCAGCGCTGTTCAAAAAACCACATCTTTTGGTGTTCCCCAAGGAAGTATTCTTGGGCCCACTTTCTTTTTGATCTACATAAATGACCTTTGTAATATAAAGCTAGAGCATGGCACTATCATAACGTATGCTGACGACACTGCTTTGCTTTTTTCGGCTGACTCAGAAAATGAAGTCTACAATCTTGCGCAACACGGATTTAATATTGTAAATAAATGGCTTCAAAATAATTCACTAACTTTAAATGCAGAGAAGACAAACTACATTAAGTTTTCGATGCGCAAGCAAATATCGAACATCCCCTCAGCACTGCATGCTCATTGTTGCCCAGTCCCTCCAGATAGCCAGTGTAAATGTCCCATTATTAAGAAAACTGATAAAATAAAATACCTGGGTATTATAATAGATGAAACCCTTTCCTTCAAACAACATATGGAAGCTCTGAATAATAGAATTCGTAAGCTGATATTCGTATTCAAAAAGCTTCGATTTATCGCAGATCCTAAAATACTTAGGCAAGTATATTTCGCTCTCTGTCAGTCAATTCTGACTTACTGTATTACTTCATGGGGTGGGGCAAGTAAAAGTCTGTTATTGCCCATTGAAAGAGCTCAAAGAGCTATTCTCAAGGTGGCTACTTGCCGCCCTTTCCTTTTCCCCACTAACCTCCTGTATAAATCTTGTGAAGTACTAACAGTCCGACAATTATTTATTATGAGCACTGTACTAAAACAACACGCATCACTTCCATACAGCACCGAATTTTCTAAAAAAAGAAAGATATAGTGTGCCCTCAAAAAAGTACAAAACATGCTTTCACAGCCAAATTTTATATATACCTCGGACCGCTACTCTATAACAGGCTCAATAAAAAAGGAAACATCTACTCCTTAAATCATAGTAACTGCAAGAAAATCCTTAAGGAAGCTCTTCAAACTATGTCCTATGAAGATACAGAGAAGTTATTACTTGTGCTGAAGTAAATATTGTTTGTGTTATTGTTATTTTTTTTTTGTATAGTAAGCTAGGTTAAGATACTATAATTTTTATTATAGGTATACCTTTTAACGTAGGTACCTATAAGATTAATGTAAGTGATTATTTTCCCATTAATGTTACCTCCAATCGCCAGAAACACAGGATTACCTAGTTCAGGCACAAATCATGGATGAACTTAATATAGATTTAAGAAAAACTGTAAACGTCATACCATATTTTTGAATAAATTTTATTATTATTATTATAAAGCTACGACGACACGGTTGGCGCAGTGGTTGAGCAATTGACTGCTGCGCAGCATGTCGCGGGTTCGATTTCCGCATGGAACAAATATTTGTACGACCTGCAAGTATTTGTTCCAGGTCTGGGTGTTTTTCTCTCTATAATATGTATGTTTTTACAAAAAAAAATGTATGTAAGTAGTTTATCAGCCTTCTCGTTACCATAACACAAGCATTACGTTGCTTAGCTGGGGACTACAGTGATGGCGTTGTGTGAAATGTCCAAGGATATTATTATTATTATAAAGGGCTTCGGAAGGAGCATGGATGGGTTTTAGTCATTAAGAAACGTACAATCCCTTTCGCTCCACCCAGAGCTGGAGGAGTCTTTAAATGATATCCCACCCTCAAAAAAAAAAGGTAAATGGCACAGCTCTTACTTTATTGAACCTACAAAGGCTTTGACATCATCAATTATCTTGTTCTAATACATGGTATAACAACCCTAAATATAGAATGCTATGAATCAGAAGTAATCAGAAAATTGCGTCCAGTGCATTCAATTCTATACGCGAGTGACGTGGCTAGCTATTAACATATTGTGTAGGCCATCCGTACGTGGACAACACAAGATGCGACTACACCGGTAACTGGTCAATTAGCCAACCTCATCCCTCCAATGGGTCAATCCGAGATCCTTCCAAGGATAAATATAGAACCGTTCCAGCTGCATGTTCCGCTCGGTAAATGCCTATTATATACCGAGATGGAGTTTAAGTGTCAGAGTGGACGGACGCGCGATCTCAGTCAGTGCTCACACAAACCAAATCATGACGCTTATATATTTCGACTGGCTGGACTACCTTGTCTTCGGAGGGATGCTCCTCTGCTCCGCCCTCATAGGGGTGTACTTCGCATTCTTCGCCAGGAAAAAGCAGAATACCACTTCTGAATATCTTATGGGCGGGAAGACCATGGGGATGTTCCCCATATCTATGTCGCTGATAGCCAGGTACCTTTGTTTATTACTAGCTATGCCAGTGATGCACATTATGGGTAGGTTATATTGCGAATGTGATATTTCCTAAACCAGTATTATTATTTCTAGTTATATTTCGGGTATCTCGTTGCTGGGCCTACCAGCTGAAATGTACACATATGGAACTCAACTGTGGACGATAGTTCTCTCGGAATGGGCGGTCTCACTCACCATTGCCATTGTTTACCTGCCTGTATTTTATCATTTGCAGATCACTTCAACGTATGAGGTATATCACTTTATATACTAACATGTTTGTGCTGAAAGTAATTGCGTGATTCTATGAAAGAAAAATATATGTACTTAGTGAACTCATTTATTTCTACGAAAATTGTCGTGGTTTTTAATCATGCGATAATATGAATTCATTTATTCAGTTTTTTGTGATGATTTCAGTATTTACGATTGAGATTTAATCAGAAGGTGCGACTTTTGGGATCAATAATATTCATTATTAAAATGATGCTGTACATACCCATTGTAATTTATGTGCCGGCTCTAGCATTCAGTCAAGGTATTATGATTCTTTCAGTTATTTCGTGTATGCTCCCGCGCAATAAGATTATTCACGTTTATCCTTTCTTTACAGTGACTGGTATTAATTTACATTTAATCACACCCATCGTGTGCCTCGTGTGTATATTTTATACAACTCTTGTAAGTACGTCGATTTGTTCAGTTCAATGTTGACCCTATTCTAGTCCCCGCCATTAACAAATAAATGACTATAGTCTAGTAGCGTCTGACAACGAGGTCAACTATATCAGACATTGTTACATTATCCGGACTGATGATACAAAATACTCGTAGTTTTAATATCTGTGTATTACCTCATCCTCCTATTTCGCAGGGAGGGCTTAAAGCAGTAGTATGGACCGACACTCTGCAAACAGTTCTCATGTATTTTGGCGTAATATTTGTGCTTGCCTATGGCACGTGGCGTTTGGGCGGAATATCAAATGTTATTAACATAAACAAAAAGGGAGATCGACTCGACTTTTTCAAGTGAGTATGTTGCTTGAAATTCTGGTTTCGGAGCGAAGTTCTTTAACGCAAATAGCGATATGAGTAAACTAGCAGAAATCGTCAAGTAGCGAAAATGCATTATTCCCGAAAATTACAAAATTTCAAGTTCCAAGTGACAAAAGTTGCTAAAACCTATACTTTAAAGATGGAATTTTTTAAGTTCCAAGTGACAAAAGTTGCTAAAACCTATACTTTAAAGATGGCTCTGTATTAAAAAATATAAACAAAGCTTTTCAAATTAGAATGTTAGACCAAAAGGCGGGTAATACAACGAAGCGTTTTCCCAACCGGGTGCGCTACAACACTACCCGGCTTTTTTTAAAACTAGTTTGTTTATTATTGACTTGCTTGCAGCATGGACTTGGACCCTACTATCCGGCATACCTTCTGGTCAACTGTGTTCGGTAACTACTTCAGCTGGCTTGCTTCGTGCTCGGTCAATCAGGCCATGGTGCAGAGATGTCTAGCCTTGTCTTCGTTAAGACGAGCTCGAATGTAAGTGTTAAGCTAGTTACTAACCACTTACTTAACATTGCATTAAAGTTCATATTTGTATGGCTCGCTGTCAATCTTAGAGATCACTGATTTGCGTGACTTACGTCCTTTTCTTGTTGCTGTACCTACCATGGGTACCTCTATCTAATACTTCTAGTAGCCAGGCGTCATGTTATGTTTATGTTACGTAAATGTTCATTAAATTCTCCAATGGCAGGCACTTTGTCTTAGTGTGAAGAGGCGCAACAATTTGACATAAAATCATGCATCTTATGAGTACCCTTAAAATCATACATACCTATCAATCAATCTGCCAAGCCTTTTCCCAACTATATTAGGGTCGGCTTTCAGTCTAACCGGATGCAGCTGAATGCCAGTATTTTACATGGAGCGACTAACTATCTGACCTCCTCAACCCAGTCACTAACTGGGTAATACGATACCCCTAGGTAAGACTGGCTGTCAGACTTGCGAGCTTCTGACTACCCGTAACGACTGTCAAAGATCCACGAATGACATTCGGGCACGGCACGACTAACGTGCTTTCCGAGTCACGGAGGAAACTCCACATCTGAAAATGGTCACCCATCCACAGACCAAACCCGGCAAGCGTAGCTTAACCTGATGGATCGATCCGTGCGGCTGTGTTATTACATAAACTAACTAATTTAAGAAATGTTTTTTGTTTTGTTTTTCATCTAGAACCATATTTATAATGGCAGCGGGTATATTCATCATCGTATCGTTGTGTTGCTACACTGGCCTGGTGATCTACGCTACGTTTTCGGAGTGCGACCCCTTGTCCACGGGGGCTATCAAGAAGAGCGATCAACTGCTACCTTACTTCGTGATGACCATCACAGGTTCCATTCCTGCACTGCCTGGCATCTTCATGAGTGGAGTCTTTAGTGCAGCTCTGAGGTACCTATAGTCCCGGTGAGATACGCCGTTCTTTAAACAGATAACTTTAGAAGAAATTAATCATTTGTTTATATTTTAACTACAAGTATATCGTCCGTTGGGATTTCCCATCGACAAAAATGATGTACCTCCACACGAACTTTCACGCAAAAAATATAGGATAGGACCTCCTCCAGTGGCACTCTTTTGGGGAGTTCCATGTCCAGTAGTAGACTAAGTAGACAGAAGTCTTATAATGATCATTTCATGACATCACATCAAATACTTATTTTCATTTTGACAATAAAAAGTGAAACGCGATTCGAATACTTTCGCACCGCACTATATTATACGATTGTCATTTCTTTTAATGTTTTTTTTTAGTTCAATGTCAACCGGGCTAAATTCGATGTGTGGAGTGATTTTCGAGGACCTCATCAGACCTGCCTACAATAAGCCTATTTCGGAAAGAGCTGCCAGTTTTATTATGAAGATGATTGTGGTGGTCATTGGTGCGTATGTCTTCCAATTACGTAATTAAACAGAAAAGAATAAAAGCATGAAACATTTTGTAATTTTGAGTAAATAATCGGCAATATATCTTCACAGACCTTGTGGATTACGGGGCGATTATCCCACAGAGAAGGCCTCAGTGGCTGATTATGTATAATAACGTACTTAGATCAAAACAAGATGAAGTGAGTCTTATACACTCCTGGACTCCTAATCGAGCCACCGTGCATGAAAAATAAAAGTCAGAGAAAAAGTTTTTCTCCAGTTTCGACGCTGACATTGGCCAATGGTTTGGTGTCACCATTGTTCCAAATTTGAATTCACGAATTTATAAAAGAGAACGCCATAATATATGCTGAGTTTTTCGGCCAGAGTGTTATCTTTATGAATGACCATGCAAGGGTGCATAATGCAAGGATTACTCAAGAACAATGACCACCAAACGGGTATAGAATCCAGATTCAAAACCAGTTTTGATAATCCGATTCAGGTGTCCGGGAGTGTATTCTATACTAAAATAAAGTAATAAAACATAATTATTGTAGTATACTACCGTTTCTTTATCTTGATGGACACATCGTGATGTTAATTACCTGAGTTACACTCTACCTAGTTTCCTTTTCCGGTAGAAATGTTACTATAGCATCATTACTCATTAACGCCTTGATAAACAGCTTAAAAGAATTCGTTTTTTTCGTTCCGTGTATATTTTTATTTGCTTTATATTAATTTACTATAATTCACTTAAAAGATGATAGAATTAATAATTTATAAACATTGAATTTCATCAAAAAGTAATTGTTTCTTATTCCCTCAATAAGTTAATTTACTTGAAGAGCCTAAATTTATTAAATGACTTCTGATTTGATGAAATAATGCCAAAGCTGGCAAACGAGTGCTGCCACCGATGGCCTATTGCTGCGGCGTTGAGTATTGCTGTAGCGGGCGATCACTACCGACCACACGTGTGCATCAATCTATACAAAACGAACGAAAAAAACATATAAACTGACTGCTTGACGCTGGGGTAAGCTGTTATGTTTATTTCGAAGCGCAGGTAATCACTTGTTTATAGTCATGAAGACCATTTTCAACCTCGATTGAAGTGAATAAAGTATTCCGTTAGTCACACTTCGATATCGTTCGAATTTCGAAGTATTTAGAGAATGTTAGTTATAAAAATAATCTGTTACGACAGTCGTCGCAGGTGCGAACATCTTTTTTGTATTAAATATGAACCCCACGAAACCTCTCACGCGTACAAATAAATCAGAAAATATGGCGACCATAATATCACAGGTGTCCAGTCCATAGACACAAAGAATAGAGTTGTTGCGGCGCATGAAATAAAAAGAGGGGTCTGCCGTAAGGGGGCACTATTCTTTATACTTGATTGAATAGGAATCCCATTACAATCCCTACGCAGTTATTTAATCCCCGACAACACCCTTATTGTAACGACTATAAAGATCATTTTGATACAAAAATAATTAATTAACTATGTACGGCTTGGTACTCATTAGTAGCTATAAGCCAGAGGATAGATATGAGGGGTGCGGTCCGCAAAATTATTATTTATTTATTTGTTATGTTTGCTTTATATCACATAGAGAAAACTGGTTTTCATTAAACGGCTTCAACGTAAATGGTTTTTTAACAGACTTCAAAAAAACGAGGCGGTTCTCGCGATTGATGATATTATTAATAAAAAACAACCGACTTCCAAAAAAACAGTACAATGCGAAAACTAATTTTAATTTCGAAAGTCGGTGTCTTTGGTTTCGTATTTTCGGTTACAGCCATAGACTTCCAACACTTAACATCATCTATCTACATAATAGTCGCATCATTATATTGGCAAAGTCTTAGTGCTCTTAATGTTCTAAACACTAAACTCAAAGCCCTCACTGCCAGAAATCCGTTGAGTTACGTCGTCGATAGATGCATACATCCAAACTTTAGCATTTATGTTTAAAAGCTAATATAAGTTGAAGCGATGCTTGTGTACCAATATACTCGTATTTCCCCCTACATTTCAGTTTGCCGCCCAGCCTCCCCCTAGCCAATAATGCCCGTATATTTGATACTAGCTTCTGCCCGCGACTTCGTCCGCGGAAAATTTCTTGTTTTAACATTAAATAGGTATATCTATAATACATAAATATATGACCAATTGACATACTGTAGAGGGCAAATCTTATCTCTGTGATGACCTTGTGATCATAAAATAATTAAAATAATAATAATTGATATTTTGTTGTTTAAATAATCATCCAAACAGAAGTAAGTCGAAAAAATACTTTTTTAAAAGATAAAACGAAATATAAAAGTTAAAATACAAAAGATAGGAATATTGTGTCGCGGCCTTTTTTGTAGAAATAATTAAGGCAAACCGGGTTGCCATACATTGCTTTCAATTTTAAACAACTGTTTAGGCAGCGCATGCAAATAATTCTGTTTTTGGAGGTATTTCTTTCCGACTTGCTAGACGAAAATTGTGATAGCTCGGCTAATCTGTATGATATAAATATAATTTCTCAGGAATAATGTAGCTTTCTATCAGTGAAAAAATTTTTGAAATTGGATCATGATTTCCGGAGATTACCCCCTACATACAAACTTACAAATTTACCTCTTTATAATATTAGTATCGATGGGCTCCCTTTCTAAAGTCAGACGTAGCAGTAGTAATTGAAACTTTGCCTCAAACGCTTTTTAATTATGTTTTCTATGTCTCGTCTGCAGTTGGAATTAAAAGGTTTTTAATTAACTGCCCAGTATTTATTGCTTCTTGCGAGTTCAAATACCTCATTTGAAATTTCGGCTACGTTCTTTTTTCAATTCATTTATCAGACCTTTAAATCATTTCTGTTTTATTTTCTTTTGAAAAGTTCACTTTTAAGGCATCAATTAATTTGAAACAGAGAGTTGCAAGACTGAATTAGGTATAGACATCATTAAACCATTTTAAAATAAGTACTGATTTCGTGTAGTGAACCCGTAATTTAGATCGTCGTAGCTGATAGTCACGCGGGAAAATCCGTAGGCAAATGCGCAGTCGTAAATACTCACCTATCTAATAAACACTAAGATTTGCAATAACAGGTAGAAATATGTGAAATTACAAAAACCAGAACTGTTAAGCGTGTCCGCAGTAATAAAATTAAACTATTTATTATGAATTTTGTTATCTTGCAAGTTATCCCAACATTAATCTATGCTTCAGTAGGATAAAGAATATTTGCACCAGGTAAACGAGCCCCATGTAGAGTACCAGTTTCTAGTGTTTTATTAGGAAATATTTTTAAAATGAATTAAACGTATTATAAACATCACGCCTGCAATCCCCAAAGGGCTAGGCAGAGGTGTACTCATAGGTACCCACATTTCGCAAATTATGTTTGAGTTCCATGCCTATTGCCAACAACTGGGCACACATCCAGCCTCCGGGCTGTTACTGGTAAATTCCATACGGAAAACCCAATAACACAAAGCCTGACACGGGAATTGAACCCAGGACCTCATGCTCAGCAGTCTCGCTTGAGACCACTAGACCAACGAACCAGTCAATGGTTCTGTGAAACTTTATGAAACATGAACTTGCTCTTTTTAATGTTTTAATTGGTATATTGGCGTATGCTAGGTGACATAATTATACGAATATTTTCTTTGTCATCATGTCTAAATATCAACCCCACGAAACCTCTCACGCGTACAAATAAATCAGAAAATATGTCGACCATATTATCACAGGTGTCCAGTCCATAGACACAAAGAATAGAGTTGTTGGGGCGCATAAAATATAAAGAGGGGTCTGCCGTAAGGGGGCACTTACACATACTTGATTGAATAGGAATCCCATTACAATTATTACACAATTATTTGATTCCTGACAACACCCTTATTGTAACGACTATAAAGATCATTTTGATACAAAATTAATTAATTAACTATTTACGGCTTGGTACTCATTAGTAGCTATAAGCCAGAGGATAGATTTGAGGGGTGCGGTCCGCTAAACTATTATTTATTTATTCGTTATGTTTGCTTTATCTATATATATAAAAGAAAGTCGGGTTTGTTCCCTCCATTATAACTCGAGATCTGCTGGACCAATTTTCATGGTTTTTGTTTTGTTGAATTTGTCTCCGCCCTGAATAGCAGAATACATTTTAATTTTTTTTTTTTTTTCGATCAGCTGCTGATTTTCCTCCTATAGGGTAGGTAGGTAGGGTAGGGTGGGTAGGTAGGTAGGGTAGGTAGGTAGGGTAGGTAGGTAGGTAGGTCGGTAGGGTAGGTAGGTAGGTAGGGTAGGTAGGGTAGGTAGGTAGGGTAGGTAGGGTGGGTAGGTAGGGTAGGTAGGTAGGGTAGGTAGGTAGGGTGGGTAGGTAGGGTAGCTAGGGTAGGTAGGGTAGGTAGCTAGGTAGGTAGGGTAGGTAGGCAGGTAGGTAGGGTAGGTATCACTGTTAAGACAGGACAACGTCTGTCGGGTCAGCTAGTTATTAATAAAGAACAACCGACTTACGATAAAAAACAGTACAAAGTGAAAAATAATTTTAATTTCGAAAGTCGGTGTCTTTGGTTTCGTATTTTCGGTTTCAGCCATCGACTTCTAACTTAACATAATCTATAACATCATCTATCTCCATACACGAGTAGGAAAATGCGCAGTCGTAAATACTCACCTATCTTATAAACACTAAGATTTGCAATAACAGGTAGAAATTTATGTGAAATTACAAAAACAAGAACTGTTAAGCGTGTCCGCAGTAATAAAATTGAACTATTTATTGTGGATTTTGTTATCTAGCAAGTTATCCTAACATTAATCTATGCTTCAGTAGGATAAAGAATATATGCCCCAGGTAAACGAGCCCCAAGTAGAGTACCAGTTTCTAGTGTTTTATAAGGAAATGTTTTTAAAATGAATTAAACATATTATAAACATCACGCCTGCAATCCCCAAAGGGCTAGGCAGAGGTGTACTCATAGTACACCCACATTTCGCAAATTATGTTTGAGTTCCATGCCTATTGCCAACAACTGGGCACACATCCAGCCTCCGGGCTGTTACTGGTAAATTCCATACGGAAAACCCAATAACACAAAGCCTGACACGGGAATTGAACCCAGAACCTCATGCTCAGCAGTCGCGCTTGAGACCACTAGACTAACGAACCAGTCAATGGTTCTGTGAAACTTTATGAAACATGAACTTGCTGACATGTAGCAAATGATTGATTTTAATGTGATGTGTTTCGTAATGTTAATTACTTCTCCTACGATAAATGTGAAGAGTTAAGTTCTTCCAACTAAACAGACAGCTGTGCTGCTGGGGTTGTTGCGCCACTTCTTCTTCCCAGCTAAAGCACTAGGAAGTGATGAAGGGTGGGCGTTTTTGGGGGACTTTCATGTAACTTTGACCTGCAAAAAGTGCTGATTTTCTTTTCATTTTTTCAGCCTAATTTGAATAAATGAATTTTGATTTTGATTGTTTCATCGGGTTACAGTAAACAAAAGGCCCCTGCATCGCAATAATTAACAAAAGTAGCATTTCAATTGGGAAATAAATCGAGATTTTAATTAAAACCCTGGGGCAACAGACTAATTAGTACAGCGCACGAAAATGACAGGGGACAAACTTCCCCTTTGAATTGATTCGGCATTTTCCTGCATGAGTAGCCATTCGTAGTATGCAATGTTTATTAACGCGTCTGTTTACTCGCATGACAGCCAATAATCGTAAATCTATATTATTCCACATACTGTTGATTATGTATTATGCTGTAATAACTATGTATGAGTTTTTAACGCATGGTGTTTTTTTACAGGATTCGCATGTGTCGCCTTGGTTTTCTTAGTGGAACATATGGGTGCTTTAATTCAAGCAGGGAAAAGCTTAGCTGGAATTACTGCGGGAAGCCTGTTGGGGTTGTTCTCAATGGGCCTGTTCCTACCCTGGATTAATTCTACGGTAAACTGTATACATACCTACAAATACAACCTGAAAGTACACGTTTATACAACCTCATAACATCACGTCTATAATACTCGAAGGGTTAGGCAGGGGCGCACCAAAATTTCGCCACAGGGCATAAATCCCGACTCTCGTACATACGTTTACATACAGAGTTGATATGACACAGGGGCATTAAATTACACTACGTATACTATCGTGTTTAGTATTAATTTGGTACGGTATAAAAATAAAAAGCACCAAAAATGAGGTTTTTATTTTTTCAAACAAACTAAATAGCTTACAAATCAGAGTAAAACGCAACCACCCTTTGTAAATAAAAACTGACCTTGTAACGCAGCGGCACCGACGCGTGCACGCCGGAGCGCTGTTAGGAAAGATACATCGTGTTCAACGGGGCAAAAACTTAAAAAAACATTTGCGACCTAAACTACTGCTCCTATTTAATTGATTTTTGGTACAGAGCTTGAAAATGGTCCCTAGTATAAGCTGTTTAAAGGAAAGCCCCTCTGTCGTATCAACTCTGTATATGCATAACATAACATACATACATAATATATACTACATAAGTTTTGTCGTACAGTAAAATGTGGTGTATAGGGATTCAAGGATGAATCGGAACGAAACTTTATAATAGATTTTAAGGTTCAAATAATATAGTTGGTTGCCATCAAGGCCACATAATCGTTCATTATAATACAGTTAACATATTACAGTCCTTTTTGCCCACAAACTGTTTTATTCCACTGTTAAAATCACTTTTAAAGTTTCATCTCGATTCACCCCTGCATCCCTATTCACCCCATTTTACGGTATGCAAACTAGATACCATGAATTTAAAAAAAAAAGACTGTTACTGCTAGATGGTATACAGAGGAATATTTACCCCGGGTATTAGAAGCCTTAAAAAATTAACAACTAAAGGGTCGCAAGGTTTCGAGCGATGAGGAACTTAAAGGAGGTTTTGAAGATATACGTGGCTGTGATCCAGAGGGACACCGGAGCAATGTGTTGAGCAGCTGGCTTACAAATATAAAGACCTGTATTTATGGCAGGAGCAGTGGAGACTACTTTGAATCGACTAAAATCAACCATCACAAAGAACGAAAAAATTGTGTATAAATACAATTAAAATCTAGCCTGGAGCTGCTTTCACCTCCCCAACATTGTGGAATCCCACAGATCTGCGAATACACTGAGAAGTCTGAACATCTTAAGACACAACAGCACAGAACAGTCTCTGGTAGCCTTAGACGGCGTCCACCTTATTACGCAATTCCTCATACCCATGTCTAATGTTCTTTTTCCAAAACTGATAATTTCCTCTTTTGTTTTTGTTTTCATCCAGGGTGCACTGACAGGAGGACTGACGTCAACGGTGCTGGTAGGATGGATCTCTCTAGGGACTCAAGCAGCGATGATAAGAGGAGACATAGTGGTCACACCCAAAATTGTGTCGGTGTCAGGCTGTCCCGACAACACGACCTTTCCCACCATATCTACGACGCTGAGTGCCGTCGAATTCGACAGGTGATGATATTTTTCGTGACCTCATTTCACCTACCTGTAATTCATAAAGGCAGAATAATTAACTTCTATTTCAGTGTCCCAAGTAACCACTGTTGTAATACCCAGTAATTGGATGGATGACCGCCTGGGTACACCACGTGACATTGGCTTAAAATAAGCGGTATTATTCGAAAGGGTTACTACTACCCCAGAACATAAAGGGCTAAGAAAGGAACATGGATGGGTTTTAGTCAGTAAAAGTCTGACACTCCCTTCCGTTCCACCCAGAGCGGGAGGAGTCATTTGATGATTTTTCAACCGCAAAAAAGTACCCACCGTTGTCCTCATTCTACACCCCTATATTTCTGAAGTTACCTTTGTCTAACCAGCAGTTCTAGTTGTCTGTCGCGATTTTTTCAAAAGACTTCGCATTAGCACTTCCTTGCCCGTCATTCATCAATAATATGCCACAATTATTTCTATTTCCATATCTGTCGTACTTCATATATGTCACCGTTATATTTTTAGTGCAGAATCATAAACAGTGTGTTACTCAACAGGTCGGGAACATTCTTCTTGTACAGGCTGAGCTACCTGTACTACACTCTGGTTGGTATGACTGTGTGCATCCTTGTGGGCTCCATCGTCTCATATTACACCGAGCCCAATGATCCTGCTATGGTAAGTAGTTTTAAACGATTTGGAACACGCCATTTTGTTAAGAATTATTGTGGTTACGCCTACGGGTTGCTAAAATTGAATTATACACGTTATGTTCTTGCGTCTCTGGGTCAAGTTGGGGTGATTCGGTATTGATTTCTTTGGTATTACGTTTTTAGTATTGTGCCATGATTTTATTATGATAATGCATGGTTTTGAAGTCTTTATTTGTAGCTATTATCTTAAAGTAATTACCAAAAACTGCGTTGTATATGTTTCGACGTAAAAGGTATTTGAGATGACTACCAAACTATAAGGCAGTATTTCTCAATGGTTCTAAAACCACAAAGCAATAAAAAACCGTTTGTCATCGCAGAAATATTGTCGAAGCAACGGTCGTTAATGTAAAATAAAAGTCACTGTTACCTAGTTTGCGCAAGTACATAAAACACGTGGTCACAAAATCATCTGAACGCTTCAACAACACCTATTCTGTAATGAAGTAGACCCAGATTTTATTCATTACAGAATAGAGACCCAGTCTATTTCCAAGTCAGTTCCAGAGTAGCTACACGAAATCTCAGTCATTCAAAATCATGCCAATAAAGACCAACGACTTCTAATCAACTTGACCTACCAACCCGCATATAAAGTACGTTATATCTATTGCATGTTCCGCTGGTCGCGTTGACGTGCCTATAAAGATGTTACGTGCAAGATTGCCATCCGTCCCTTGAGAGCCGATTAGCCAAATTGGTAGTCAAGGCGTGTGAACAGATTGGTTGGGTTATTTGGGTCACTCTTTAGGTGCACCGGGACTTGCTGACGCCGATTGTGCACCGCTGGCTCCCCGCGCAACACCCGCACTGCCGCCGCCCGCGCCTGACGCAGCATGATATCGAGCTGCATGCGAGGGAGCTCGACGAGTTGAGGGCGCATTGTTCCTACGATGTATGTAGTCCTAGTACATAACTTATAACCTTTTTATGTAATGCGGGTAATAATTTAATTTATATAGATGCAGTAGTGGTAATCATGGCGTGCGATGGAGAAGGCCTCTGGCCAGCAGTGAACTGGTATAGGCTGATGATATTGATGAGTAATTTCCACGCAGTAGGATGTGTAATTCAGTTCCACAGAAATAATCCACCCTGGTAACAGTTAAGTTTTGTTTGTCGTTGATTCAATAAACAAGAGTCCTTTAACAATTGAGACAATCCCGGCCTAACTCTCAGATGCAGGGTCAACACGCCCTAAGTTCGTGCAGTGCCAACGAGCTCCAAGGTCCGATTAATAAATCCAACATCTATTGAAAACAGGATCTGTCACTCAAGTGTGACTGCAATTGGTGTTACTGACCTGACCTAACAGAATGCAATCTACCAATCAACCTAGATCTAGACTGGGATATTTTTATATAATAACACTTGATTTTGTTTCAGAAAATGGGTGACAGTCCTTTGATTGCGAGGAAGGATAATAACAACGATGATTACTGATCATAATCGTTTTTAATTGATACTTAGTTATAGATTAAATTTTTTAAATTCTCAATTTCAACTTGTATTATTTCTCTCCAAAACATGCATAGTAGCTCAATCGTGACTGAATGAGATACAATCACTTTTCTATTGTTTTGAATCATATTTGATGTTTCAACATTGGAGTTGATATAATTAGTTCTTTTATTTATTTAACACACATACAGAAGAATATTAATTAATAATAGAATAATTATTAATAATTATTCTATTATTAAAAATATTTTAATAATTAATAATAATTCATTATTCTAAACTTTAGATATTTTACACTCATACAATGAGAGTAGACTTATCTATGTATTACAAAATAAAGTCGCCTTTCGTGTATGTACCTACAATACAATGGATTTTGATACGATTCTTACTAAGATCCAGCTTTATACCATCCTGCAGTAAACTGTCCGATAGCAAATACAATAAAATAAATAAAAATCTATTGATATATTTAATTAGTTTAAGAAAGTTACAGTAAACTACACAATGGATTTTGATACGATTCTCACTAAGATCCAGTTTTATACCAGAAAGTTTACGCGTAGGGTACCTATACCTATTGTTGTCAGGAAAGTTGTGAGCATGGATGTGGATGGCTTTAGAAGTAGGAAGAAAGACCAAAGAAACGATGGATGGATTGTGTGAAAGATGATATGGCTAGGAAGTCGTCATCTCGGTAGTCACTCCGACTACCGAGAAGACGACTAATAGAGAAGTATGGAAGAAAAAGACAAGTTGCGCCGACCCCAAATAAATTGGGATAAGGGCAGGAGAATGATGATGGTCATCATCACAGAACAGATAAAACTGTTCTGTGATGATGACCTATACCTATACTGAGCCACAATATACAAGCGACGCTTAGTTTGTGGCTCTCATTGCACCTGCTCATATTCTGATGAATATTGTGGAATGCAATAAATGATTGAGTATTGAATAAACATTATTATTATTATTTAACGAAATCACGAAGTTTTGTCAAATCGTCAAAACCAAGCGTTGCACGGGCGGGTCGCGGGTGCTGTATAAGTAGTTATAGTGTGCAAGTACGGGCTACATTTCATGTCGGGCTCAGGCGACGAGTATTGATCTGTCGGCTACTGCAAATTTCAATTATAAGTTGCGCAGTAAGTACTCCAAGCAAAGTAGTCTGTTGGATTTTCGATATACAGGGTATAATTGAAATCGCGAAAACAAATCAGCTGTTCCTTACATTTTGACGAGTTATGCGAGCATGATGTATAGAACAGCTGATTTTTGTTCCAATAGTGATAGTTGTTCATAATGATGAGTACCTACAATGACCCCTTAAAATAATGCCCATGAATTCTAATTTATAATTATTTAGCGGTTAATCACTTCATGAACTGTAAGGTCTCGCATTTGAAGAACATGATTCACGGGAAATATTTAATATTTTATTCTTTAGAAAGTCTGACAGGCTAATGTTCTTTTAATTAGGTATTTACCATTCACCGTTTGTATAACAGATACCAATAGTTTCATTGTTTTAGGAGCTATCGTAATATTTTAAAATGTGTTCCAAATATACTTGGATATTTTTGAATTTTGAATTAGGCTAAAATTCGAATTACAAGCGCAGCTTAAGCACTATTTGGTGTTTAAGTGTTCACATAGTTTTTAAGTTTTTTTAGCAAAACTAACACGCTATGGGCCTTCGACGCCTGATAATGAAAGATTTTTTTTAACTATTTTTATTTTTCTACTGTCTCCATTCTACGAAGAATTATAAAAATATAAGAGGTTCACGCCTTTCTCCTACAAGGGTAGGCAGAAACTACAGAATACCACCTTTTACGATTCTTACTGAGGTATTCCTTTTCGTTTGTTGCCCGTGGTCGACCGCGTAGTTCTAAGTAGGACCACGGAAAATAAAAATACACGGCTATTTTTCCTAAAAAAAACCGTAAAAATATTATATTTGTTTTCGGTGGTTCTATCAATCGGACGGTATTGGTAGTAGACCTACTGGGCGAGTAGAACTGAGATAAATATTTTTTACGGTACTACTATAGCAGTACCAGGGCAACGCGAGGGTTTTTTTTTTTAAGGCTGGGAAATCATCCAATGACTGCTCCCGCTCTGGGTGGAGCGGAAGGGAGTGTCAGACTCTTACTGACTAAAACCCATCCATGTTCCTTCCGTAGCCCTTTATGTTCCGGGGTAGCGGTAACCCTTTCGGACAATCCCGCTTAAGGGCAATGCGAGGGTGCGGTATGAAGATGCTCCGACTCCATTGCTCTGTGCAGCGCCGTGGCATTTTGCTTCGTCCGTTTGTAAGGTGATCATGCTACGCGCAGCTATTATTTGCTACCTTAGGGAGTTACTTGACCACGGCTATCTGAGAACACGAAGAGTTTCCTGACAAGCTTCATCGTTAGAACAGGGTTTTATCCTGTTTGATATTAAGTAATACTTGATTATTACAATGTGTGTGTGCTATTACACAATATTGTAAGTTCGCTATGCAGAGCAAAGCCTCCCTTCAGTCTCCTACGAAATTTCATCTAAATTAATCAGTACTTACGGGATTTATAATATCCATCGCACACTTCCATTCCTTCGGTGAAATGTCCGGTAAATAAATACAATAAAAGAAATAAAAATCTATTGATATATTTAATTAGTTTAAGAAAGTTACATCAGATCGTTATTATGTATTTACATCAACTTATCTGTATCGAGATTACTGATAGAGAGAGAACGTTGATTGTAGACGGTGCTTCGTACCAAACACTCAATATACCTAAATTATTCTTAAAGTAGAAGCGCATTCAACTGAAAGTAGGGCAATATGAGCAGGCAAAAGAAAACTTAACGTTCTGCAAATCGAGGCTTTATACTATGACAACGGATTTTAAAGACACAAGATACCTTAGTAGAATGTTTCTGTTTACAAATATGCATGATAATATATTATGCGCATTTTGCCCTACGTTTCCTATCAAATGAGGGACATATAATACATTACTAGACATATAATAATACTGGTCGGACTACAGAAACTACTCAAGTATATTGTAATGCTCTTGACCATGTGTGTTAAAAGGTTGAGGTATAAATCAATACTATCTTTTATTCAATCTACAAAGAATGACAACGGAAGCTACATTGTATCAACAAAGATCCCACCTTGCGCAGACATGCGTATTCTCATATCTTCCTAATTACTTAAATAAAATTAAATAAGAACTCAACTAATGAAAATGGCGCTTGCTCTCTGGTCTTCATAAAATAAATAGTGTAGGCAATAGAGACATGATCGGAGAGTTTTTCTAATAAAAATGTAACCGAATGCTTATAAAGTACACGTAAAGTTTCAGCACACGTGGGCATGAAACAGTTGCAAGAGACCTCGCGACTACCATTTTTACACCTCGACTTATCATTATGTCCAGAACACTCAGCTAGCTTAAGACTTTAGTTCACTTCTCTTGCACGTGCGCACGTTGACCGGGAAGAACACGTTCAGTTCGATAAGCGTGGCGAGGACCAGGAACATGGCGTACATCGCGAGGCAGGCACGCCCCACCGCCGCGTCCAACTTGAACTTGTTGAACCAGAAAGTCAAGTACAGCAGCAGCAGTGTCGACAGCAGCGAAATGGCGGAGTACTCCAGCCCCATAGAGTTGATCTTCACCTGTTAACATTTAACTGTATTTATCCCGACCGTCCCCACGAAACCACGAAGTTAAGTCGCTGGGCAATTTAAATTTCAGTATCGCATTTCGCAGTGCTAAATTACAAGCACCATTCGCAATATGCAAATGAGTAATAATTTATATAGTAAATTGTGCAGGTATTGTAGTATTAACCGCATGTTTTATCGCAGACGAATTAACTAATAGTATTGATGTAGTTATAATAGTTGTTTTCTAACCCAGTAGTGACCCGGCTCGGCTGGAGTGAGCGATGCCTTGATGAGCCACGGCAGCCCGAGGCATAGCAGGATGTCAAAGGTGTTCGACCCAATGGAATTGCTGATACCCATAGATCCATGGCCTGTGTTCCAGAAATAGTATATTAAATTACAAATGAGCATACATAACATAGCGAATTCTTCAGTCAATATTCTCGACCAATATGAAGACAGGGTAAAAATCCAGAAAATCTTTGAAAAACACACATTTCAAGGATTTTCTGGATTGGAACAAAACCCAAAATTATAAAATGCACTGCACCTTGTTTCGCTACTATTACACTGGATACAGCTTCCGGCACTGATGTTCCGGCGGCAAGAAAAGTAATTCCCATCACGGAGTCCGGTATCATTAACGTGTCCCCTGCAATATAACAATGTAGTGTAGTGTAATCATAAATAACATTCGAAAAAACTTCATGTATGTCACGTTCACGCTGCACTTACCAATAATAGTGATCATCCAGGCCACGATGTAAGACAACGATCCTATCCAGACAATGCACATCATGAACGTCAGAGGGAACCAGTTCTTGAATCGAGGCTGTTCACAGTCCGGGATAGTGAATAAGAACACCAAGTGGATAGGCCACGTCACTATCCAGGTACTCTGTAAGAAGACGTTGTAATTAGAACATTAAGTTTTACGATAGTTTGAGTACTTCATCGGTTTCAAGAGCTACCTTAGTAAGCCAGCTTCTACCAGTAGGCCACTTCCATAGAGAGTGGACATATTTATCCTCTGTTTCTTTGTTATTCTCATCGACGTTCGCTACAGCTGCATTCTCCTCAGGATTTGCAATTTCTACGTCATTGGCTTTACTTTCAATATCTATACAGATATTTTTAGCCTTGTCGCCGTCAGCGGTTGGTGAGTTCACAGAATTTGTTGTGTCAATTTCGCTATGTTTTTCATTTTTATCTGGGCAAAGAGATAACGCACTTTTTACATTCCCATTGTGTTGGTGGCGATCCACAGACAAATTATTTTTGTTAGCGGGTGAAGATTGTTTAGCATCTTTAAGTTCTGGAAAGTTAAATAATAGCACAAGAGATATCTTATTGCTGTCAAAGGTGTCAATAATATTAGAAGAAACTTCAAAAAAAGTTCGTGTACATACCATTTTCAGCAACAACAGAGCTATCCTGTTTCTCATTCTTTTTCAACATGTCCGACACACAGTTCCAATTACCTGTGTAACAACACATTTCTGTGATAAAATTACGCATGAATCATTTTTATTTGGTTCATCACTTTATGAAATACCAACCTTTAGCAAAATTTTGAATAGATTTGTCGTAGTACATGATACATATGTAGACTCCGTACAGCATGACAAGAAGTAATGCCTCGTACCACTGAACGTACTCATCGTGCATTATACAAATTAGTATAGATACTGTGATACCGTAGGCCAGGCAGTCCCTGGTCAGTGGCCACCAGTCTAAGGGCACCACCTGGAAGCAATGACACATTATTTAATGACGCTGATCTATGAGTTTAATAAAGTGGATTTTGAAGAAGTGTAGGTACCATTCCTGCGCCGATGCCGCAACATGCAGCGACGGCGAGAATGTTGAAGACCGCTGAGCCCACAATGGTGCCCACCCCAATGTCACCCTCCGTGATGAAGGTGCCGATGACGTTAACGAACAGCTCAGGAGCTGAAGTGGCTGCCGCCATGAAAGTGGCACCGGCCACATCGTTCGTCATGTTGAGTGCTGTAACAGTGGTAAACAATAACATTTGTTTTCAATATCTTATCAATAAACAACGTAAGTCAATGTTTCTAGCTGCTATTTCAAAGGATTAACTACGCCTTGATATACCTAGCCAAAGGATTAACCAGGCCTATACCTAGCTAGTCAGGGATGCAGATTCTCGAAGATTTCGAAAGTAACTGTGACGTATGTAGCTGTAAATGTTAACAAAGCTTTTAGGGAAAGTTCCTTACGACGTCAACACTGTTTCAGGTTGCTTTGTAATGTATGTATGTAATTATGTTACAGGTAAGTAAGTTCTTTGAATACTTGTAGCTGTAAACGAGATTAAAGTAAGTCGAATGTCGTCAGAGCACGTTCCCACGTCGTAAGTCTAAAAATAATATTATCAGAAATCTTAATCCATGCAATTTCCCACGGTAAGTCGCAAATTATGTAATAACAATTAACCCCATCAAGCACTAGTTCTGATAAGGGACCTGATAGCTTTTTATTTAAAAGCAAATATAATCATAACAACTACCCTTTTTTAATTTTTTTAAGGCTGGGAAATCATCCAATGACTTCTCCCGCTCTGGGTGGAGCGGAGGGAGTGTCAGACTCTTACTGACTAAAACCCATCCATGTTCCTTCCTTAGCCCTTTATGTTCCGGGGTAGCGGTAGCCCTTTCGGACAATCCCGCTTACCCGGCAGGCTTGGCCCTGAGGGGCCCCTTCATAACAACTACCCTAAGAGCGGTATTACGCTGACGATTTGCCAGCCTGTTTCGAGGCGATTGTAAACGTGCCCTCCGTGAGTTCGAACGTCGTCACGTTTTTTAGCCTTTTCACTCCTTCGTCTCTCTCTCTCTTGTACAATCACGTTCATCGTAGACGTTACGAAAACACGGCAAACACGTTGCACGCACGTGGCGTGCTCGCTTCGCACATGCAGCAAGCGTGTACAATCGCCTCGCTGGAAACACGCTCGCAAATCGCCAGTGTGATGCTGATGTGAGCTTATATGAATTCTCAAGTGGGTACGTACCATGGCATATTTTTTCAACCGCGGGCACGAAGAACTTGTCGCACACGACTGCGAGGGCCAGGAATAGGTAAATGGAGATGAAGGCATGGAGCACGATGGCCCCATGCTGCCGCTGCAGCTCCGTGAACACACCCGCCGGGAAGTCGTCGATGGCCGGCGGCGTACAGTTGCGGAGGTGGCCATCTGAAACTAAAGGCCAGCTGTTAGAATAAATCACAAAATAGGGATGATGCCTGGGTAAAAAAAGAAGTTATATTTACTCCTTCAATCAGATACTTAGTAAAAAAAATATTTGACACGAATTTTTTGCTTTATCATTTTAATAGAAAATTACTTAGATAAAACGTATTAAAGTTGGGGAGTGGTGCTCGCTACGTCACAAGTAAGTATAAAAAAACATACTTGTGACGTCATGCCACATTTTAATTCAATGTATAGACGTAATCTTTGGAATACGGAAAAAAAAAATACGTGTCCAATATTTTCACAATCTAGCTAACGGGCGAATTAAAAAAAATTGTCATCATCCCCATTCTATTGTTTGTTTAACAAAACCATGAGCTAAGTTTTTTTAAACTAAGTACAATCAATAGGAAAGATTTTTTTTATCGGCAGGATATTAAGCCCTAAGGTGTAAAGCAATCTCTATTATAGAATTATAGATTTCATACTAATATAAATACAATGTGGCGCTACAATAGTGACGTTAATTATACGCTTCCACATTTACGTTTCATGAAGACATTATATTTCCATTAAACGTTATTATTTACGGATTTTTTTAAAATATTATAATAGTATCTTGGAGCAACCTGTACTTAAAGGACTGTTGCGCAGCGGTCATTTGCCGGGGTCATGGATCTTTACATTCGCATCAATGAAATTAAAACGAATAAGCAATACTATTAGGATGACACAACTGCAAAACGTAGGCGAATTGATTTTAGTATTTAGTTTGTTTGAATTTTCTTTTTTTAAATTGGCGATTTATTTTATCCTATCATCATTTATACGATTAATGGTCACTAGCCCTACCCGTGTGTGTTAAATGAATGTCACCAACGTATCGCCACGTTGTATACAGACGCCAGCACATCAAGCTATCCCAATCTGTCATAATTACTCAATTAAAAATGAACCTTATAGTATTGTAATAAAGTTGAAAAACTATCAAAAAAATTTAAGACACTGGGGTAACTTGATGTGCTGGCCTCTGTACTTTCTTACATCTAATAGGTAATCAGTACACTGTACCGCATGAATCGATGATTGTAGGTTCAGGTTCAGTTTCTGTCTTTTTATTCTTGACAACCACACTTTGAAGAAAAAAATTAATAAAATAGGTACGTACAGTTCTGTTGTAGAATTTGAAACTAGTTATGGCAGCCTGGTGATATAATTAAGAACTTACCAAATGGAATGATGTTCGCGCCCATTTTGATAGTTTTGTAAGTATTTTGTAAATATTGCTATCTCGTACAAACATTTTGCCAGTAATTGAAATAAAATGAATACGTACAGTTCTGATGTTCAATCTGGAACGTATATGGCAGCCTAGTGTAGGAATTAGGCACAGATTAAATCGAATCCATGATTTTGCCAATTGTCTATAATCTTGGTAATTGGGACCTAATTTTGTCATTTGCCTTTGTTTCCTTTGTTATTCTTTGTTCCCAAAACTGTTCGACTCTTTGCGAATGGCTCCGTAACACCATACAATAATTTAACCCCATAAACATATTTAAAAAAAAAACTTCAGTTTAATAACACATAACGTTTCTTATATGGGAATTTTATTTTAATATTTTACTGCTTTTATTGTAATAGATATCAATCTGTGAAAATTTCAACTGTCCTATTGCGGGTTCAGCTACGGATAGCGGAGGCCAAGTCTATAAAGAGAGATGTTTTGGGGAAAATATGAAAAAAGCTCACATTTTCCTTAGTTACCGATCAATGACGAGTCTAATGAAGCTACAGAGGAAAGGAAAATCAATAAATTCGATAGAAAAGCAAAACTGATCGTAATGTTTAAAGCATTAAAGTTATGTAAAGACTCGATTTTGTGGCACACAAGCGCATTTTTTTAAATTTCGTTCCAGCAGTTTAGTAAAATACGCGGCTCTTTGGACTAAGTGAAAAATATTATGAAATGAAACTGAAGGAGATCATTCATTACCGGCCCAAAAACCAAAGTGCTCGAATTAAGCACCTGCATCAAGGAAAGTCTTAGTCCAACCTAAAGACTCGTTTTACCGGCCTCTCAGCGGAGCTCGAGAAGCTGACTGCGCTGGTTAGACCACTTAGTCGCTCGGGCAAACTAATAGTGCGTCCCACCGTGGCAGCCTCTCCAGTGGGGCCTAGTCACTCCAGTGTGGTGAGTGAAATCTTTCGGTCAAACCAGTCGGAGGTCCTGTTTCGGTGTCCCATAGCCCTGGAGATTGATGGCATGGTAGATGCCAAAATGGCGGCTTTGGAGAGTAGATAGCTTCTGTTTGGACTCTGACTATCGGCAGGATTTTGATTGATGTCATCGATCTGGCATTTAGTTGACAGCGACCTAGGTTGCTCGCTCTCTCTCATTCAAACCAAACGCGTCTCTTTTCTGCTAGTAAGATCAGTTAGGAGGAGTGTAATTCTACAGATTACCTATATCCCAAACAATTAATAGCAGTTGGTGCAATTGGATCGTTTCATGAATCCAGCAATAATAATACTTTGCGTGATTTCAGTTTAATGTACTTCTCTAGAAGGCCAAGAATAACTCCTTCGGTTTTCAATACCTTCACGACACTGAATCCATATTCGTTCGGCAATTTTAGATATTTAAACACAAAACGAGGCACGATCGTTCAACCCTAAAAATCAACTGAAGGAACGGTTGTTGAGACTTAGTGCCATAATGAAAAATACTCCGACAGACAAGTGTTTTTCGTTGGCGGTACTTTGGGTTTTGGGCCGTCTCTGTATGAACCGTGAATGATCTACTTTTTCAGGCATAACGCTTTTTTCGTGACGTGACGATTTGTACCAGTGTCCGCCTACGTAAGTAAGCCGCGGAAAAATACTTCGTTTAAAAAAAAATGGGAGGTGTTGTGGGACACCCGTTTTTTTTGGAGGGTTGGAAATCATTAAATAACTCCTCCCGCTCTGGGTGGAGCGGAAGGGAATGTCAGAGTCTTACTGACCAAAACCCGCCCATGTGCCTTCCTTAGCCCTTTGTTCCCAAGGCAGCGGTAACCCTTGCGGACAATCCCAGCAGGCGAGGCCCGCTTGGGCCGATGCCTTCTTTAATGCTGACAACTCTTTGAAGCGCGCGTGGAATGCGAACGCGACATCCGGCACGGCACTGGTCCTGGACACCCGGTTAGAACGAAATTTTTTTCGCTGAATGTTATACAGAGTCTCCTATGGAGTCTATGGGCCTATGCCTAAGCTCTGTATTAAAAACAATAATTTGTGACACTTGAAACTGACCTTTTCGGGCAAAACGTTTTTTTTACCGGTATACTCGTACTACAAGTCACGTTGAATAAATTCGTTATACAAATCCACCACACGTCTTCATTATCGGGCGGAGAAAGGGACTTTAAAGGGACAATAACAGACAGCTTATAAATCTATAATTCGTTACGTTTTATTTTTCCAGCATAAGATAACAAGTTTTCATTTGTTTGATTGGTAGTTACATAATTTGTGGATTATGCAATTTTACTAACTATTTGTAGCTAAGCGGATTGTTTTCTCACGAATTGACAGTATTACAGGCTGCTTTATAACCAAAAATCTCGTCATTATCATTTTGGAGTACCACTAACCACGAATATCGGTATAATTAGGTCGGCAATATACTTATTTTCGTCAAAAATCCCACTTCCCCTTTTTCGAAATACACAAAGGTCGAATTTTAACTCTAGGATTAAACTTTCGGTCTCTTATCTCATCCAATCCAACAATACGGAACAAAAGGATCTCATTTTCGGACGTAGGTAGAAACTGGCTAAAATATGAGTACAAATTGATCTATATTTTCATCCTCAAATACAATATATTTTCATACGCTAGTACGCAAACGCTCGCGATTTCGGATGTCATTGAGCTCCGAAATCTCGATATCCGATGTACGGTCGCCAGCTAACAAGTTAAACCAACCTGTCAAATTTCTCCAAATGATTTTAAACCTTAAAATGTTAACAGTTAAGTTCAAAATCGATTCAGAAAATTTGACAGTTTATGGTAACTTGATGTGCTGGCGACAGTACCTAGGATGAAAGCAAAAAATTAAGTCCGATTTAGAGTATAGTACGTAAATCACTATTTACTAACAGTGCGTAATCGTATTGCATAAACTTACGTAGGTAATTGATGCTTTGTGAACTTTCCGAATGTCGATAGACTACTAGGTGAGTTAAGTGCGTATACGCATCGTCTAGCCTTTTTTAAGTACTTATTTCTCGTTCTTTAGGGAACTGATGTAAAGCTTATTTTTTATTGTAGTTTTGGAATACCTATATTCAAAATAACAAAATGGATGATTTTTAAAAATTTCGTCGAAATTAAGAAGTAAAATAACAAAAAATTTGTGAAAGCAAATATTAAAATCGGTAATCAAATAAATATTAAGAATCAGTCGATATGATCCTGCCGCCAGTTCTAGGTGTCTTGTTTCATTTTGCATAGGCACCCCAAATACTGTAATAAAAAATACGGGTTTCTGATATTGAAATAAAACTATTGTTTTCACCTTGATATTTTAATAAATGTGACTAAAGTGCTTCCTTTACTTTTGAATGAGGCCTATGATAACACTTATCAGTAAGTACTCCTTTTCCTTCTCTAATGTTGAAGTATTGAGGTACATGACACGAAATAACGCCAACGTCTTCATTTTAGTAAAACTATCAGATGCACCTCTATCACTAATAACTGGCGTTGCAGTTGTGGTCATCAAACTTTGTTGAACCTAATAGTGAGTTGAGTATTGAGAAAGTTGGCCGTTGCTACAGCCAATTCAATAGTCGTATGGACATGAGAGTAGTGACAATTCATCCGCGCGGACCACGTACATGCCCGAGGCGGCGAGGCGTCCCGCGTGCTATGGCGTGCTTGCTTAACAAACGCACATCCTGTGCCACTCTGAAAACGACTCCTACAAATAGCAAAGTCAACAAGCCAATCGTGAGCAAATTGTCTCAAATTACTGCTGCACTAACTTGTTTAACCGAATTAACTGATTTTAGAAAATACGTGTCGTTTACTTGTTAAGTAGACGAGCCACAGCCGCCTTCGTGCCAAATTGTGCATGTTACCACTCGTGTTATCGTTTAGAGACACTCGCATACAGCGAGTGCACTATGAAGGAAATTGACAGATCAAAGATGGCAGGAAGTCCGCATTAGCGAGGCATAAGTCGTCTTTCGATCCGTTACTCTCTCTCTATTGCCCAACGGCCTGAGGGACATAATGGCTTTCCTGATTACAAAGTGTCTTTCTCCAACTACTTGCGAACAAGTTCTTATTTTAACTATGATGAAATAGGTTGCAATTGACAAATAGGTTTTTCGTCTTCATTTGGATTTTGTAGCGATGTGTGAATTTTAGTAAATGAAGTTTTGAGGCTGCTGCTGTGTTCGAGGAAGATGACCTAGAATCAGGGAGATGATTTTGGACGCAACCACAAAAAGATCACGTGAAGACAGCCGGTGCTCAACCTTGCACGCTGACAGCCCTGAGTGGACGACGACCAATTGACAATTTGCGCGCGGAGTGACCGGATGAGGCGCCGAGCCGGAGTCTGCCTCCCCTTCTAACTTTAAGAACGATGGCCTAACTGCGGCAAATAGCTATAATATCAAATTTACCTAATCAAATCGTACGACGAGATGTAGTATGATTTGTATCATTCATCGCGATAAACAAGTCTTTGCCAGCGCCGCGTCCGTTATTAGTGTCCGTATTATGACGAGTGGGTAATTAGTATAGTCCTAAGATCATGCACTATAAGACCTTCTAAAAATAGATATCGATCGGATCCAATTATTTACTGCCTACGATCGATTAACTCTTGCAATATCCATCGTTTCCTGATTCCTGTTCAAGGAGCGAGAGCACATGAGTACACCTCGTTGTCCTTCGAGAACTACATCAAAAAGTTCTTACACATTGAGTGTGATTATAAACATCATATTACTAGGGCTATTGAAGCATTTTTTCTTGTGTTGAGAAAGTAGTCGATAGTGAGGCAGGTCAGTCCTCGTTAGATGAAGTCGTTACAATGGACGCTGGCATCCATTGAAACAAGGTGCGGTTGCTGGGTACTGGTGTTGTTGAGCTATAATCAACACTAATTCGTTTACAGAAAGACTAATAGGCATCGGGTGAGCATCGAGCCACGCCCGTGTTTCGACAATTTCGTCAATAGCTTCCGTCAAATGTTTAGCGGCAACAGTTCCATTTCTAATAATCTTGTTTCAGCATTGTGTTCGTTTTACAATCACCTGTTAGTTCATGTTCATTGATGACTGTACTTAGCAGCGTGTTTGTTTTTATTTACATGTAACGCCTACGCCTTAAAACAACTGGGCAGTTGTCTTTGTAAATAATTGTGTATGAAAACAGCATGGAAAAACGAAGGTTCGTACCTGGTGATGCAGTAGCCATGGCAGTGCCGCTCAGTCTTCCATACTTACGACGGCGTGCGGCGCCGGTACCCGCCGGCGCGCTGGCGCAGCTTCCATCGACACTACATTCACTTTCAACACTTGAATCGTTGATGTAATCTTCTTCGCCACTCCATTTGATTCACTTCGTGAGTGACCTAGCCGCTGAACGGGAATTGGACGCACATCCGACCTCCTTCTACATAACCTTGCCATGTTGGTACGCGCACTTCACCAGGATCGAAGGCCCGTCGACTGAATCTCCAAGCTGCTAGAAATGTGTGGATCCTTTCGATCCAGATCCCCAAAAAAGTAAGACCTAGGACTCGTACCTCGATCGGAGGTATTCATATTGGAGTAGTATCGTGAAGAGCGCGACGCAGGCGACCGAGGACGTCGCCACTGGCGTCCGAATGCCGCCGCTCACGCTCAAACGGACATAATGGACCCGCCGGAGAGCTCGTCAAAAGAAGAATACGGGGGCCAATTATTTATTTCCATACAATACACGTACGTCGGCCGGCGCTCGGGCGCAGTGCGGGAGTGACTCCCGGCGCGAGCATCGAGCTCGGGCGACGTCTCCACGCGGCCACTACAACTACTCACGCTCTTATTGTATTCTAATGAACAACTTCTTACAAAATTTAACGTCATATTCATAGATAGTTCCATTAAATGAAAGTGAAGATACACTCAATCACAGACATTCATACGAGCTTGACCCAGCCAGTATAGCACGATCTACCTTTATTTAATGTCGTCCTGGTAGGGTTCTACCACGACGACATTTAATAGAGGTTTCCACCTTGGAGCAAGTAACGTGTTTTTAACAGGACAATGACTTAATCGGAACTCATTTATTAGAACAAAGAAAACACACACCTGCAACATTTAGGAGGTGTCCGGCGCATTGAGCTCTGATTTTAATAATCCGTGGGGTCAAACGTCAATTTACAAGCCCTTCCCGAGGCGGCGCGCGGCGGCACGCGACTTTTACAATTAGGCTTAATTAAAAGATTTGAGCACGAACATTTGTAGTACACCAACTATCATGGATGTGACTCACAAGACAATATTGCTCCTATCATGTAGGTGTAAAGGAAACAAAGATCGTTAAAAAATAGATGAACGCTGAGCAGCAATTTACATGCTACCTATCCACAAATACAACTGCCATTATACGTACATGTTCGCATAAGGGTAAGTACTTATTATAATGAGAAGGAGCATATCTCAGTTTGTGCTCATGTGCCGATATAACGTGTAATCAATGTTTGTTTTTATGTCCATATTTAATGTTTGCAAACGAAAAGGGAAAATTATCTATTAAATTATAATGCTCAAGTGAGAATATTGGAAAACCTAACCATTACCTACTATTTGTCTCCGAAAATAATATTTTATACTCAATAGGTTTATTGCATTCCACAATTAAAACGCTGAATGAGAAAATATTGTGATACATTTCCGTAATTTCTTCCAATTACAAATCATTGAAAAGCTGGCATGGGCCTGCAGCTAACCGTAGTTTGGAAGAATTATGAAAAGTACCAGAACTTACTTCGCTGGTTAGTGTTGCTGCGATATCAATGTTAAATGGCGATTATGACTACAATTTTGTTTTTAGTTTGTGAGCTAGATTATTAAAAAATATTGGACGCGTAATCAAAATATTACGCCAATACATTGAGTTAAAATATGGCATGACGTCACTCCTTTGTAGATTTTATACTGAGTTGTGACGTAACACGTCCCCACTCCCCAACTTGAATGCGTTTTGTCTTAGTCATTTTTTATTAATATTATAAAGCAAAAAATACGTGTCTTATTTTTTTTTCTGACTGATGGACTAAATTTAATTTCTTATTTTTTTACCCTGTCATCCCCATTGTTAGCACAGACATGCGGTTGACTGTACCAATAGTATCAAACTGAATTGAAGCGTCATCATGTAAAACGTGAACTTATTTATCTCAAATCCACCTAATCTATATCCAGTGATCAATGTTCGTTCCTTTTCTGTATGTTCGTCGTGTCGTCTTGTCTATAGTTAAAACTTAAAATTTCATCCTTTAATAGTTTTGTATGAACAAAGATAAAAGCTTCGTTTTGTTATTGTATTAAACCAGGATTTTTTTTTAAAGTGAAATCTTCTTTAACGCACTTTGTGCTCCTTTTAAACAGTGGACGAAACTGAACCGTCACGCTCGAGTCGGTGACGCTGAATCGGGTATACTCGGCTTCAGTCGGATGGAGACGCAGAATCGCGTAAACTCGGCTCCAGCCGTAGTTTATATAGCACATTATTGACGACTTATTTGTTGAGAATATTAGCTACTTCTGGTTTTCATAAAACGATACTTTAGTCTGACTAAAGTCGGAAAAAACTCACGTCCAGTCAATCATTGTAGACACAGACGAGAGCGGGGCTCTGTGGTCAATACTCTGGTCAGGCTAAATATGGTTTTACATCAGCACTTTTTCAGTACGTGAAATATGGCCACTTTGCCATTTAAGGTATCTTTGTCCGCCTGACGCAGGTCCTCACCGGACATGGATGTTTCGGGAGGTTCCTGCACATCATCAGGCGGGAGGAAACGCCCGGGTGTCACCACTGCGAGGATCGCCCAGAGGACACGGTAGATCACACGGTGCAAACCTGCCACGCTTGGGCGGAGCACCGCCGTGTCCTCGTAGAGGTGATCGGCGGCGGCGACCTCTCGCGCCCGGCCCTGGTGCAAGCCATGGTTCGGGGCGAGAGGGAGTGGGAGGCAGTCACCTCCTTCTGCGAAAAAGTTATGCTCGCGAAGGAGGTGGCGGGATGGGAGAGAGAAAGGTCCTCCCGTCCCAGCCGCCGCGGGAGACGCTCCGGGCGTCGGGAGCCACGTGACGACTCCCGGCCACCGTAGGCGCGGGCCAGCGGGCGGTGAGTAATGGGTGACTCACCGTCCGATCAGCACCAGACCCGTGCCGTACGGCGCGTATATGTTCCACGCGCGCCTCAAAGAGTTGTCAGCATATGAAGGGGCCCCTCAGGGCCAAGCCTGCCGGGTAAGCAGGATTGTCCGAAAGGGTTACCGCTACCCCGGAACATAAAGGGCTACGGAAGGAACATGGATGGGTTTTAGTCAGTAAGAGTCTGACACTCCCTTCCGCTCCACCCAGAGCGGGAGCAGTCATTGGATGATTTCCCAGCCTTAAAAAAAAAAAAAGGTATCTTTGTCGTAAAATAAATTTATAAGCAAATACGCTAAAGTAAATAAAATAAGTTGAATAACTTTCCACCCAAATAATAAATTTTGCCATAAATCTATATTTTTTCTTATATAAGCGTGTTGGTATACAAATTTCTTTTAGAGCAAATATACCTTAATTGGCAAAGTTGGCATATTTCTTGGTAGTGGTCTGTGTCCTGGATCCAAGATTTGTACCCGGATTATGACATAGGGTGTAATATGGCTTCTGTCCACCTCTGTCTATCCCTATACCTAATATAATACAGGCGTAATATATTTTCTAATAATTACGTGGCTTTTTCCGTGGCATTTCAGAAAATCTTACGTTGATTCTTGATTGCTACGATAAGGTGATATTGATTTTACTATTGACTAACTGTTGTCTGCGACTTCGTCTGGGTGTATTTCCAGGAGTAAAAAACGTAGCCAGATCCTGGGCTACCTATCAGCCTAATTTCATAATTATTGGTTTTGTGGTTTAGGCTTCAAAAGGTAAATTATATAAGTTCTAGCTTCTGCCCACGAGTTCGTTCCCGTTAGCGTGTTGTATTATTTCTTTCTTTCCAAACAAGTTATGAAACCCCGTTGCACCAGTAGAAGGCTTGAATTTTCAAAATTCTGTTTTTAACGGATGCTTACGTCATAATGACTATCTGTTTGCCAAATGTCAGTCCAATCCGTGGTTTGAGCTGCGTTGATGATCAGTCTGTCATGGTTCCATTTTATTCCGTGTATTATATAGTTCATTTTATAACCTTATGCTTTACTTGCTCTCTCACTCCCAAGTAAACTATTTCACGATTCTGTTGTACGTTTTCTTGGGCAAGGCTATTCAACATAAACGAAACAATTTTTGCTACTACAATTTGCATTTCACCAAAATATAACCTTTTTCATTACTGTATTTTACAGTTTTGATTATAATTGTAATCGAATCTTTCTTATTTTTAAAACGGTCTTATTCCTGTTGGCAGAACTGAGGGATATTTTTGAATTACGTTATTTATTTCATAGTTATAAGTGTGTCGGAAGGACAAACGGACTACCTGGCATTAGTCTCACTGTATCACATCCTATCAAATATCGATAATATTTATTATTGATAGGGGCGTTCCTTGTAACTCGATGCTTCTGCTCACAAACAGTGGAAAGTTTCTCAGTCGCTTCAAGTGGCCCTTTAATCCACAGATAATCTTTTTAATGGAATATTTTTATTGAAGTACAAGTTGCAAGCAGATCCAGCAGTATTATTATTTACGACATAATTGCCTAGCCTTGAAAGAGATTATTTGGTTTATCAGTGTGTGCCGGTAGAAAATACCTACGTCGTGTATCTATTATAGTATTGTTTGGATCTAAAACATTATGTATAACTGTTATGTTAATAATGTTATTGATTGTTCAGTTTTCATTCATTTGTTTGTGCAATATTTCTACGTCTGTTCATTTTGAGTTTTTTCTTCGAAACTACGCCTTCATTGTCACGTTTGAATCATTAGTTGTAATGTACATATTTATTTATTTAACTAACACTATTATATAAACAGACAAGCAAAAAGGAACGTATACGTTTATTTCTTAAGAAATCTCTTCCAACATACCTGCGATAGGAAAAAAGATAAAAAGAGATGTAGAAATCATGTGTAAGAGTAGAAGACAAAATAAAATTACACTAATTATAAAGGTGAATGTTTGTGTGTGTGTGTTTGTTAGTTTGTTACCGCTTCAAGCTGAAACGGGACGCGGTGTACTTTTTTTTTTATATCACGTAATAGGAGGCGAAGCTATTGCCATGTAAATTCCAATAATATTTTCCCCGAACTGGAAATAAAACCCAGGACCTCATGCTCAGCTGTAGCGCTTGCGACTATTACACCAACGACGCAGTGCAAGAAAAATAATATGTGAATTTAGAGTCCTTAATCAAACTAATCATCTTCCTAGCCTTATTAAAACTTTGTTGGGGTCGGCTTCCGGTCTAACTGGATGCAGCTGAATACCAGTATTTTACATGGAGCGACTGCCTATCTGACCCCCACAAACCAGTAACTGGCCATTACGATACCTCTTGGTAAGACTGGCTATCAGATTTTCGGGCTTCTGACGACCCGTAACGACTGTCAAAGATGCACAAATGACAGCCGGGACAAACAGCTTAACGTGCTTTCCGAGGCTCGGAATAGTCTCGGTATGTAAAGATGGTCACCCATCCACGGCCGACCTCGGATGGATCGACCTGTGTGGCTGTTAGTAGCTACTTAGCCACGAGCGCCTTAATCAACACATCTTTCAGTAATCTTCAGCACCATACTAACAGTTCAATCCCGACATGATTGTGTGCTGTTTGTTCTGAAGAGTTCAATATCCAAGGGTTAGGTATTAAGCGGGATTGTCCGAAAGGGTTACCGCTACCCCGGAACATAAAGGGCTAAGAAAGGAACATGGATGGGTTTTAGTCAGTAAGAGTCTGACACTCCCTTCCGCTTCACCCAGAGCGGGAGAAGTCATTGGATGACTTCCCAGTCTTAAAAAAAAGGGTTAGGTATGTTGGAAGCTGATTTAGTTGCCCACCAGTGCTCGATTGCAAAACACGCGTAAAATAGAATGTTACTCAATAAAACTCCTTGTAGCAGTCGTCTTATCCTAAATGCAATAACTGCCTGCAGATAGATAAGATTGTCTGGTACGAACGTAAACAAACCGTTCGCTAAACAGTTAACATCTTATTTTATTTAACTTCATTCGTATTGTATCAGTAGTACTATTCTCTAAGAATATTACTGTGAAAACGTAGGTGAATTCTGTTGTCAATAGTGTCCATAAGCATTAGGTGGAACGACAGGTCACTTCACCCAAGTTTTCACGGCGTGTTTTTTAGAGCCGTCTAATCATTATATCTTATCTACTTTTAAACATAATTTAAGCGAAAATTATGTATAAATTTATTTACTATTTATTTATTATTTACTTTTCATACATTTACTCACTCACTAATTAAACATGAAATCTCAAAAACTATTGGACCTACAAAATTAACCGATAAAATTTGGCACTGAGTGCAGAGGTAGATTATGAGTAGGAGACGTCAGTAAAGGAATAATTTCCGTACAACTCCCCCCGTAAGGGGGTGAAATAGGGATAGTGGATGTTTATATATAAAATTCAACATTGACGTGACTATAGCCGCGGGCAGCGTCTATCTAGTGTATTATTTAAAACACTTTTTGTGTCTGTCTGTGTTACGGTATTCTCATATATTACGCAACGGATTTTAATGCGTTTTTCACCCACAATTTTATTATAGAATTTAATCCGAAAGGTTTATCTGATAACAGATTATTTAAGGCTAGGTTCTTCGGGCTTGTTGGCGGTTGAATCGCTACCTCCGCCTCCCCTAAATGCAACGCGAAGTATGTATTTATTTACGATATGTTACCGACTATTTCACGACATATCCATGCCACAATATATTAGAAGTTAATCATTAATTTATTACTTTTTTATTAAGTTAAATTTTTCTCCCCTAAGTTAACTTTTTAAGGTACAACGATATTTTTTTTTAACTATGGCAGCAAAGCCGATGTCGACCATTCTGCCAATGTCTAGTGAATAGGTACAGACGCCAGCACATCCACCTATGCCAAACTGTCAAAATTTCCCACTTAAAAATGAGCCTTATGCTTTTGTAATAAACTTAAGAAGTTATCTTAGAAATTTGACAGATTGGGGTAACTTGATGTGCTGACCTCTGCACAACGGTAGTGAATTAAAATATTATTACTTAAAATGTCAATTGTATCTTTTTTTTTTAAATATTGTCAAGTGGTGTAAATCCAGAGGCGAGTCGTTAGTATGTAATATTATTAGAACCTGGTTTTTGCTTATTTTCCTAATTTTCTCAAGTTTTAATTTATCGCTTTCTCTAATTTTTATACTTATTATAATTATATTCATTATAATGAAGAATGTTGAGACAAAACTGTAGGCACCCTCATTTTAGAACTGCTTAAGCAAAAAGTTTTTATTTTGCCATACCTTTACATTCAGGGAAATTAACCAAATCGACATCCTACATCAATTTGTCGGGTTATAGTTATTTCAAACAAATATCAATAAATGACAATTGCGATTGGAATTTAAGAACAATTTAAGTTGGCAATCAATTTGCTTAACAATTAATTTCCGTGAAACATAACATAACATGTAAACCCATGTTATGTGTGTCCCATACGATGAACGAATCCACCTTAACGTACCTACGGAACATCGGCACGTATTATTCTCATACTCGCGTGTTACATTGTAGCAGTACAAACCAAAACGTGTAACGATTCTCTGCTAATATTGACTGTATTTTATTTGCAGTATAATCTACTACTCACATAAAATTATCTAATAATCGTTTCCACATGTAAAATTTAAAATAATCTTATAAAGATTAGGTACAGTCATCAAAAGAGCCTATTTTGTTTACATTACCATCGATAAGAGTGATACGAATGTGTACCGAGTACACTATTACTAATAATAATATTTATTGATAAATCATTTATTTTCATCAAGGACCGTAAGAAACTACCTTGTGCAGTAACTTTCCGACTACTGGTGCAACTACACGTCTGTGTTTGTATTTCTTTAAGTACCTGTCAATTACTTCTTAACTAATTACTTTAGAGTAAACGTTCCAATAACATTTGATGGTACCATCAATTCTTCTTTCACTGAGTAAATAAAACTTCTAGAAGTTTTTAATAATAACTGTTATTTGTTTTTTTTTTTTAAATGGCAAACATGTTAATAAGGACTACACGGCACAAGTGTTATAGAATTGCAACGGCCATTAGAGTGATATTGGTTTTGGGGATACCCTTAGTGTATTTGTATATTGGCAGTGATCATTCGAATCAAGAGATATCAGAATTTTCTTTAAGTTCAGGTAAAGGTATTTATGTTGTTTTGTAGTTAGAGATGTTATGGGTAAAGGAGTTTTTAATGTGATGTATTTTTGTCATTCAGGTAATGAGGCGGCCTTTTCTTCGCGCAAACTGCTTGCTATCGTTGAGAAGGCTGAGAAAAACTGCACTCCTGCGGCGATCCTCGAGTTCCCTCCCGATGGTCTCACTCGCTACCAGAGGAAACATGTAAGCAGGAATCAATACACAATACAATTTCTATTCAGCTGTGCGAGGTAAACGACGTAAGTGACAATTAGTGGGTAGGTACATGTAATTATTAAATTTCCTACTTATTTAAACAAATTGCTTGCGCCATTGTATATTTTATTAGTCAAGAAGCTAAAAAAAAAGTGTTTAATTTCACTATTATTGTATCCGTAATCAGAACTCAGTAATATTTTAAATAATACCTCCTACCCACTTTTTTTGAAACATAATCGAAATCAATATTTTTCATTGTGTAACAACATCGTGATTGATGGGGATTTCATTGAGTTTTGTTTGTTTTGACAACAGGAATCCTTTTTTTTTATGGCTAGCACTAGCTTCTGCACGCCACTTTGTCCGCGTGAATTTTTTGGTTCCTCAACCCACCCCGTCGCATCGCATTGCCGCTTTTTGTTTCTGTTTTTGTTTCAAACTCTGAGCTTTATTATTAGTACCTTACTGAAAATTCAACCTACAAGACATAAATTATATAAATTGTGATGAATTGATTTATAATTTTTAACAGCCAATAGAATTAGTAGTACTAGTTTTAATTCTAAAACAAAAGAACTTCATAATAATATAAAGCTTATTTTTCGGAGGGTTTAGCAGAGGTGACCTATGGCTATTTTTCAAGATCAACTATATTTCTCATATTATTTCAGTTAAAACAGCAAAATTGATACCTAAACACTGTACGGTGAATTAAAATAGGTGTCTAAACGAATTGAAAGATATCATGATAATCGGATGGAATCGGTAGACTGACAGTTCCTGAGGTCAATTCACATGCATAATTAGTGCTCTTCATTAACAGGGGTACATCGCCGTGCATTGCATCGTGGCGATATATTGCTTCTTTCTGCTGGGGACGGTCTGCGAGCAGTATTTCGTGCCGGCCATCGAGATGATATGCGAACGTGAGTGTGCATTACCGTTACTACTTCCTATACGCTAATTGCTAGTGATACTATTGCATGAATGATATTAGCGAGTGTGTATGATATTAGCCAAAGAAGTGTAGGTATATGTTTAGGCCCCAATGGAGGAGCTCGTGGCTAAGTACCAACAGCACAGGTCGATCCATCAGGTTAAACTACGCTGGCCGGGGCTGGCCGTGGATGGGTGACCATCTTTGCACACCGAGACTCCTCCGTGTCTCGGAAAGCACGTTAAGCCGTTGGTCCCGGCTGTCATTTGTACATCTTTGACAGTCGTTACGGGTCGTCAGAAGGCCGAGAATCTGACAGCCAGTTTTACCAAGGGATATCGTATTGCCTAGTTACTGAGTTGTGGAGGTAAGATAGGCAGTCGCTCCATGTAAAATACTGGTATTCAGCTACATCCGGTTAGACTGGAAGCCGACCCCAAAAAATATGTCATACGTCTGCCAAGCCTTTTCCCGTTGTTGGGAAAAGGCTAGGCAGATTATGATGTTAACGATAAATCCTCTGAAACAGGTAGGTATGGGCGCCTATCTAATCCTAGAATATAGCAATCTCTTCATATCCATGTTCAGTACTATAAAAATTATTATTTGATTGCCAGCAAAATCCATCCTAGATCTAAGGCAAGATAGGTAATTACAACACATCCCTCCCTACGCCGGCAACGATCATTCCATGAAATTAAAGAATCAGTAAACAGGCAACTCTTCAAAGTAGCCAATGATAACGTCCGCGTTGATGCATGCTGTAGATAAGTATATTCGGTGTTTCCTTGCGTGCTTCACATTGTCACGTAGCTTCCAGATCAATTAGAGGTGGAAGAGGTTAATCAGGCTCAGAAACGTGCCGCCTTATCGTGTCCCGTACAAATTACATGTCAAATACTTACATTAGGTACACGATAGTGTCAATTTTGTCATTGAAGACCTACATGTCAAGGTGTGTTTGTCGGATGTTCTAGAATACGGACAGGCGTTGTTTCTGACACAGAATTGTGGCTAATAGGTAATGATCGTAATAGGACTAAATTACATCCGCGATTTTTATCATCGAATGCACTTGTTACCGTCAAAGCTCGGGATAGAATTGTTCGAAATACGAAATATCAAACAGGACTAAACCCAAAATTCCAAAATCCGCATTTGGTGATGGACGTTTCCGGGCAGATATGACACTTTATGAATAGGACTGGACTGACATTGCACACGCAGTACGTGTAACATCCATTGAATTCCCATATCTACTGTTGCAGCTCTTTTCCGTTCGTGTCAACGTGATGTTGAAATCAATACGGCCTCGCAATAAATATAGAATGAGCGATTCGGATCGATACGGCGCGACTAGCAGAGTCTAGACTACCACTCCTGTCCCGCCTTTGTGGAAATATTAAATATAAATGCCTGCATTCACCGCTCTACCAGCAGCAAAGTCTTGCGATAGATCGTAGGGATGAAATTGATAAATTAACCGGATCTTTATTTTATTACAAACTACAGAATAAATGTAATAGCAAAGAGTTGATAGATACTCATACCAACTATTTTTAGCAGTTTGATAGAGTTAATAAGCCTTATATTTAAAGTTAATTATGATGTTAGCTAGGTATGATCCGGGTATTTTACACCATATATTGTCAAGACCTAATTCGGAAGCTGTCTTCAAAGTATTAAAGTTCGCTATGAAAGGGGCGATGGGCATAATAAAGTGTGAAAATAAAAAACCATGTTAGCTTAACATGGTTTTGCAGCAAGCTGGTATGTACCTACGTAAGGTTATAATATGAACATAACTAAATACTAAAGACTCACAAATTTAATATAACTATTGATTTATCTATCCCAGACTTGTAAGTCAGACATTTATTAAGAATTGCAGAATCGTTAAAATCTATCATAAGACTTCTCTGGTGTCACTTCGTATAGTGTATGGCTAGATTTCTGAGTACAAGCCCGAGCTAAAGCAGGTTATATTGGTTTCTGTCGGTAGAAAATCTCCCTCACCCTACACAAACCCCCCTATTCGAAAATGCAGAAACCAATTTGCGATCAAAGTGGGCAGGTAAAATGGAAGCCTTAATTATTGATATTGGAGAAAGCAGACTATTGACGACAAACTTCGTTAGAAGTGGTACCGGCGCGTAATTAATTAATTAAACATGCTTCGTAGCTATTTACTACAGCGTAGGTGACTCTCATATTTTAATCAAATTTCTTAGCAAAAGAATTCATAATTACTTTTAATCAAAAAATTATATTCATTCAATATAATTCGTAGGCGTTCGTAGCATAGAGCTACGCCGTAGCAATTTGCTACGAAGCCTTTGCTACAGCCTTCTTTGTCGGATGCTACAAAATGATTTGATAGTTTAACAGATTAAATAGTACTCGTATGAGAAGTTTACATGTCTAAACAGTTACCTGTAGATGCACTCGTATGTATAATTCAATAAAACGGCCGGTTTGGCCATAATTTTATAGTTATACATAATGTGAACAGCTGAAACAACAGGCTCTCTCTTAGTACCTACGCTTCGCATTTAATTTAAGCGGCGTAAATGAATGAAAACGTCAACGAGTTTGTTTTTCTGTTTGTTTGAATGCGCAAATCTGTGGAGCTGTCAGCCGGATTCGAAAAAGCTTTTACGTTTGATACCCCAATTTTACATCTAACTGCACTTAACATCACGCTAGGACCCCAGCAAAAAGGAATAAAGCCAGAAAGAACATTAAGGGTAAGGTACAAAAGGTAAATATTGTTTCATGATTTAATCAATTAATATGTATTTTTTTCTAGGTCTCAACATAGGCATGGATGTTGCTGGTGCCACTTTCATGGCAGCGGCGAGTTCAAGCCCGGAGCTGTTCATCAATTGTGTTGGCACGTTTGTGACAGAAGGTGATATCGGCGTTGGAACCGTGGTAGGATCAGCAGTGTTCAATGTGTTGGCTGTGCCCGCTTTTTGCGCTCTCATCGCAGGGAAAGTAAGTACTGTAGAGCCTAAATGGCGATTTATACACGGCACCGCGCTCCGCCACGGTAGGTGGTGAAGCGGATCTCATGCCGCATTGGTCTCTAATAAATCTGTTGATGCCTAACTCACGTACACCGCCCGACCGCGCGGTCGAGCGGTGCTCGTTTCTACCGCAAACCGCTCCTACCGCGCGTTCGAGCGGTGCTGTGTTGCGCCTAAGTTGAACATGGCTGGTAAATAACTGACAGCATTCGACCTTTGAAATATTAATAGAATAACTTGATAGATTTTATAAAAGAAAACGGAGTCTGTCACTAGCCGTGTGGGTTGACGGAAGTATTCGGTACAAAGCAATACAATTGATTATTTTGTAGGTTTCTTCCGTCTTCCATCATCTATGGATCTCATTGTCTTGATAAGGGACTAAGGAATTATGACAAATTAATGTCAGTGAAACCTAACGGCCTCCCACCTGCAATCTGATATTTATTCCAAATTCAAAATTTTAAATCTCATGGTATCGTGGTCCTACCTACAACGACACTAATAACAGAAAACCAGGGTTTCCCAAATTACCTATTGAGGCAAAAATTTCCTATCAGATTGTCAAGCTTAGGATATATATAGCTTATAGACGGATCAATGATGCGAATTTGACAAACTACGATCTGTTTTTGTGCTAACAACCTTCCAGAAAGCGGGTGAAGTCTGGCAACAAAAATAGAATGATTTATCCTTACCCTTTATTCTCTTGTCAACAACATATTGACATTCTACTTTGACGTACTTGGGATTATTTGCATCTACATTATAATATCCTTTGTATACAATTATTATCATTTGATAACTATGAGAGATATGAAGGAAGCGTGTACCACATTTTCTCTTAAACGTTGCAATTGTTCTATGTTTGTAAAGTATTTTCATGTCATACGCATTATTGTCGTTAAACGTCGCGTCATCCCTTATCACACTATTCTGAAACCTTCTTACATGAACATCTGAGCTAGACAATCAGTTATCTATTTAAATACACACCTTATAATAGTAAAGTAGAAAATCTTGTAACAAGAAAATGTAGCCAATCTTTGTTTTATGCGACTCGCTTCTAAAAACTCTTAATGCATTATGTAATAATTTAATCGTCAATTCATTGTTCTTTTGTTTTTTCCGTTTACAGCACGTACTCGTTCGATATAATTATTGATTATCTTACGTTTCAATTATGTTAGTATTGCTACGGACCAATGTTTACTGAAGTTTTCCCGTTTATCGAGAAGAAAACATAAAGCAATTATTTTTGGGTAGGTAAAGTAAAATGGAAATCTGTCTTATTGATCCTGGGTTCGATTGCCAGGTTGAGCCAAGTGTGGTTTGGTTTTTCCATTAGATTTTTTTTCAGTTGAGTCTGGATTTGTACCCGGTTGGTGGTAAAAGAGTCCCCCGTTATTAACAGTTCCCAACTCTTCAGGAACTCCAGGCGTTTTGTAATGAAAAATGTAATTCATTATTAAAAATACCGAAAAGTATAAACTCCGTGATTCCTTTACGAGGTCAATGTCATAATGATTGATTTGACTTCCTCGGTTGATAGAGCGTGGTTGATTCGCAGGTGGTGGACTTGGACTGGTGGTCGGTGTCACGGGATTGCGTGATGTATGCCGTGGCGGTAGTGGCTCTCATCCTCACGCTACTCGACGACGTGATTTACTGGCACGAAGCGTTGCTGCTCGTACTTATGTACATTTTCTACATATTAGGTAAATTATATGGAATGCATCGAATTGATTTGACTGAACACCCCGCAATACGGTTTTTTGTATCGAAAATTGTTTGAGCAAAGAATATTCTATATTTAAAAAAATCTGTTTACTCACTTATGAAATATAATATTGAAATATAATACAATATCAATACTTGAATTTTCACATGCCCTTTGAATGTGACTTCGTGTGTAGGTTATAAGTCTCACCTTCAAAAGGGCATCTCATATCTCCTTCAAATATTTTATTTATCACTCGTACGTTGCAAAAGCTTTCAAAATCAATCTATATAATAAACTAAATGTTCCTTACTTAGCGCAGCACTTGAAAACGACTGAACCGGCTATGTATTTTTTTGTTTTATAATGTTCTTTAAAGTTCGGAAATTCTGAAAAACTGAAGTATGGGAGGTTTGCATGAATTATAGATACAGGACAGGTAGGACAGGTATTTGTGGGGCAGCTAATTATAAATAAGTTCGTTACTTATATGCACGTATTTTGCAAAGTTTACTAAAATATGTGATAATTACCTACGTCCACGAACCTCAGAGTACATACAACCCAACTACCGAAGTTTTGTCGTAGATTAGATTAGTTATTCGTGAGAAGGTAACGATTTAAAAACTGTTCAGATAAACTGAATACTAATAAAGACTACTGTAAAAAGATTACAAAACGTGTCATATTTGGTGTCTGGTACTATGAAGTTTATGTCGTGAGCTCCCGGTAAACGGTTTATATTTGTTTGCAAACAATCGAATGATAAAAAAATCTATTCGCTGTTTGAATTGATTTACAGCATTATGCTTCAGTGATACGATCAAGACTGAGGATTTCTTTTTTAATTTATTGTTCCTTATACAATTGAGTAATGTTAGTGTTGTCTGATGGCTTTATGTACGCTTCTGATGATGTTTAAATAGATAGATCCTTGGTTTTCGATTTTTCATAATTGAATGAAGCGTTTTCTATATAAATAAACATTAATATTTGGTTTTCTTATCGGGGTCAATATTCCCGTTAATCATGTTTGTTTGTTTTGTTGCTCACTTGTCAAAACTGAATGAATTAACACCTGCCAAAGTACGAAAAGTTGTTATTAAAAGAAATCATCTAGGTACTTCATTATGTATAAACGGAAATAATTACATTATCTTTTTCTTCAGCGATGGCGTTCAACGGCTGTTTGGGAGCATTTTTCAGGAGTGGGTGCTGTACCTTCAAGAGGCCTAAGGCGTACACGGAAATCACGCCACTTCTGGGAAATGGTAAGTCAAATTACCTTCGTATTTTAGAACAGGAGGTTAGAGCAGTAGCAGTAGGGAGGACGCACAACAATAAGGAGGCTTTTATATCCTGCACTGATGGGGATGTAAAGACAAATGCTTTCGAATTAAACGTTAATTCCTTCTCGTGGCTAAGTACTAACAGCCGCACGGGTCGATCCATCAGATTAAGCTACGCTTGCCGGGGTTGGCCGTGGATGGGTGACCATCTTTACACACCGAGACTCCTCCGTGCCTCGGAAAGCACGTTAAGCCGTTGGTCCCGGTTGTCATTTGTGCATCTATGACAGTCGTTACGGGTCGTCAGAAACCCGAAAAGCTGACAGCCAGTCTTTGCAAGGGGTATCGTATTGCCCAGTTACTGGGTTGTGGAGGTCAGATAGGCAGTCGCTCCATGTAAAATACTGGTATTCAGCTGCATCCGGTTAGACTGGAAGCCGACCCTAACATAGTTGGGAAAACGCTAGGCAGATGATGATGACGTTAGTTGCTTCTTACAAAAGTACAACAAATAAATAGTAACTAAAGTCCGCATTGAAGACATCTGGATCGATATGATGTCTGTAGCAATTGATATAAATTGGTTTATTTAATATCGCATAGTTTTTATACAGTCAGGGAATTTCTGAACAAAAAATCATGACAGTCCTATCACTTCAGGAATGCATTGTAAGCACTTAAATTTAAGTTTATCTGTTTACCATTCATCATTTGCATGCCATCATTGCATGGCAGAAAGTGTCCAAAAAAAAAAAAAAAGTTGTTCCATACATTTAATTGAGTTACGGGTGCATAATGTATGGAACAGCTCATATTTTTTTCGCAATTTCAGGGTTAATCCCATACCAAAAGTTGTTCGTAACGATGAGTGCAATGCTCCCACGAAATTCTTAGACTTAGTATTTTAACAACAACTTATACGTAATTAAGCAAATAAACGAAATTATTATTATTATAATCCCTTGATAAACCCTTTGTTAAAGCCCCATAGATCTATGCAGATGTATACCTTCTTAATTAGTCTTAACTTTAATTTTGTTTTCCATTTGCTAGACAAACCCCATGGTCTAGACGCCCGGCGCATGAGTCTACATGTTCAAAGCACCGACGTGGAATCAGCACTACAGTCGAAGAGGCATGACTCCACCGACTCAGGTAATTCAGTCCGTTTTCATTCAAACAAGCGGAAATTATCGCTTACTTCTCGGTAAATTGACCGCTCGCCTGTCTATAAGCGCTTTGTCATTAACATTGTGGCCATTTGAAATTGAACTTGATTGATGATGATTGATTGGTTGGTTCGTACATTCTAAAGATTTCTGATTGTTTTAGTACTAACTTCGTCTTCGTACATTGATGTAGTAATTAAGTAGTCTTATAATATCGCGTAAAAATAATAAACTGTGTCAGATATTAAACTCGAGATTCATCTATCTGATTATACCAATTTTGAAAACTACGCATTATAATTATACAAGCATACGAATTAATATACGATTTATTGGTAAACACGGTATGCCACTTTATAGCAATTAATTGCCTTTTCCGAACAATGACTGCCAACCGAATGATGTACGCGGGAATTTTCAGTTTTCACCAACACAAAGCATTATTAGAGGAGATATTTGGTATGTTCTCACGGGTGCGTTAATGGTGGCAAGAAATATGTTTAAAATGTGTGTAACTAACTGATAAAATATCACGAAGCGAAAGTTGACGCAACGTTTGTCGCGAATCTTGTTTCGTTTTGTAATGATGACCTAGGCGTATTAAGTTCAGGAAGGAGAAATGAATTGGAATAAACTCTTGAAAGAGCGGCTGAACTTCTGGATAAAAATATATTAAAACATTTTTTTACGCCGTGGCTGGGCATTGGTTTCTTCCATCCAACGGTTCCTTCAACTCGATCTAGCTAGGATGATTTAAATAATCAGCCTAAAATGTTTCCATTACTGGGACACAGACCGCCTCTGGTGTAATGTAGTGTAAGGTTAATAATCAGTATATGGGAAATAAGTTGTGTTGTAAATACGACCTTTTAAGGTACCAACCTGAAAAGAAAGCGAGGCCTTGCTTATGTCTCATACTTACTCATAGGTTTTTGTAGCAGTTATTTTCTCCAAGACTTCGTGATAATTTGCCAAAAGCTGATGAAGTATTAAAAGAGATAGCGAGTATTTTTTTTCCCCGTGTAATGATATTTAATCCCCCTGGGCAACCTAGATATCCGAATATCTAGGTCGCCTGGTCGGACTACTTTACTAAAGAAGTTAAAAGGACTGGCGTTCTGTAGTTACTGCATACACCTACCTATAGGTAGATGGCGTGAATTTAAGTATTTATGTAAATAAAACATTGTTTGTTCTATATTCATTGTTTCTCGTTCTGCTACAGACACGCTAAGCACCTACTCCATGTGGTCGTGGCCTGGAGAGAAGGTGTCCTTTTGGAAGAAGTTCTTCTGGGTGTTCTCGTGGCCCATCAACCTGGTGCTGTGGCTGACCATCCCGGACTGCAATCGCCGACCTCATCTGTATCCTTTGACCTTCCTGATGTGCGTCACCTGGATCGGAGGAGTATCTTATTTGGTCGCCTGGATGATCACCGTACTTGGTAATTAAATGGCGGGACTTAATATTAATATTCAAAGTCAAGTCAAAGTTTTATTTGTAAAACATAGCTGTGAAAATGGGCGTTATTAAATAAATAAAACAGCTCTACAGATCTCCATGTTTTGCCTGGGGTTCGATTCCCATTCAAAAATCAATGCCCGACAGTCTATAGTAATCTCATTACCTCTTAACTACACATTGCGTAATGCAATAAATGATTGAGGAAGTATTGAGTATGGCAAGCCGGCTCTGGATTTGTCCCCGATTTGAAGCAAGAATTGCCCTAACTACATGCTGAAATGTGGTCATATCATACTCTATACTACTTTTGAGACATACGGCGTAATATTCTTCTTTTCGTGTGCTTAGTGGCTGGGTGTCAGAGTTTTTATGCTGCCCATTGGCCTCTGACTTAGCTTCACACGCTGTTTAAAAATATCTCTCAGACATGCTGGTTTTCTGAGAATGTTTTCCTTCACCGATTTTAAACAAGTGATAATTACACAATACGCACATGAATCTGTAAAATCAGAGGTGTGTGCCTTGGTTTCGAACTCGAGACCTATGACTTGGCAGTCGGATGGTCACGGCATTTTATTCGCCTATGATCTTATAACATATTTGTGCCTGTACATTTATGGTATCTGTGACATAAAACAATAATATCGCGGAATCCTTTTACCTTATACATTTTTATATTATTCCATAGGTGATACTCTGAATGTACCTGACAGTATAACCGGGTTGACGATACTCGCCGCGGGTACCAGCCTGCCTGAAGCAGTGTCCAGTGTTTTAGTGACTGTGCAAGGTAAAGTACCAAATATTACTCGATCAGACACTTAAATACCGCAGTAGGTACCACGGTAATTCTGGAACAACAAGACTAGAATAACAAGATATGGTTTTTAAATGTATTTTTTGAAGTGGAGTAAAACAGAAGCGTTATTTCAAAATTCTATATAATCTCTTATTTCTACTTTTAGGTCCAGTAAACGTTAAGATTCATACCATACCTATAACTATGCATATTATAAAATAAAGCCGCATTTCATGTGTGCGAGTACGTTGTGTTCTTTTTAAATACACAACGGATTGTGATGTGGTCTGGTGGTGGGATCTTTTAGAAAATTTATTCCGAGAAGGTTTGTGAGTTTATTCAACTTACACACAAAAATAAATCTCGATGTCATCTCAGTGTCTTGTTAATTTGTAAAAATCTTGCGAAGCAGAAGTGGGTTAACATTACCGAGGCCAAAGAATTAGCATGGCCATCCAACGTGGCAACGCTGCCAGCCTTTTGGGCATTCCCACTGACAGCAATGGGGATGATTTTTTTGGCGTCATTTGAGCTCTTCTTTTTTCCGTTTTAGGTTGTATGTATTGTATCTAAGAGTTGTGTTTAATTAGTACCTATCGTTAGTCTAATTACCGAGTTAAATTAAAAACATATTTATAATTGATTTTATTTTCAGGCCACGGCACCATGGGACTCAGCAATTCCATTGGATCGAACACATTCGACATCCTACTGTGTCTGGGTTTGCCCTGGCTGATCAAATCGCTGGCTTACCCTACAGTTCCCGGTCATCATTGGGTAGGTTCATCACTTCTCTTGTATTATATTTGCTACCCTCCCCGATCCCTTAATTACGTTCCGTTCACGTAAACAGATTATAAGAACTACCGGTCGATTCTGTAAAAATCTCACCGTGAATACTTGCGTGGAGTGAGCTGTCAGTGTCATTCAACTGATGCTAATGAGAAGTATGCCTTACTTGCGACCCCGAAATTATCCATAATCCACACTAATATTATAAATGCGAAAGTAACTCTGTCTGTCACCATTTCACGCCTAAACCACTGAACGGATTTCGATAAAATTTGACACAGAGATAGATTGCATCCTGGGTAAGGACATGGGCTACTTTTTGTCTCAAAAATATCCCTAAAGGGGGAGGAAAAAGGGGATAAATATTGCGATTTAACCGAACTCCACGCGGATGAAGTCGTGGGCAAAAGCTAGTGTTTCATAATTTGTAAGTTCCAAAGTGGACGTTCTGTTGTTATAATTCCTAGTTTTAAGCGCTCATGTACAGACGCCAGCACATCAAGCTATCCCTAAATGTCAGATATTCCCAATTGAACATGAACCTTATGCTTTAGTGATAAAGTTGTAGGTCATGGATTTGAATGATGACTTTGATTTGTGTAAACAATTTCATCATCACTGCTCTCAAAACGGTGTTATTTCGGTTGTGTCCCGGTTTCGTCACGATGCGGCACCGCTCGACCGCTCGGTAGGGGCAGATTGCGGTAGAAACGACACAGCTCGACCGCGCGGTGGGCCCTGTACGTGTGTTTGGCATCAACGGATTTCTTAGAGACCAATGCGACATGAGATCCGCTTCACCGCCTACCGCGGCTGAGCGCGGTGCCGTGTGTAAATCGCCTTAATCCTTAACATCGAATACATGTGAAATATATCAGCCCACACTGGGTTCGAAGAGAGGAGGTTGATTATACCAATCAAATTACTTGAACTGTTGGTTAGACATCAAATTGAAAAGGTTCGACTTCATCTACTAAGTAGGTATGTCAATATTTCAGGTGTCAATAAACTCAAGAGGGTTATCGTACAGCGCCATATCGTTGCTATCGACGCTGTTCGCGCTTTATGGCTGCTTACTGCTGAACAAGTTCCAGCTGGACTGGAAGATCGGCATAACGTGCGCCCTCATCTACTTCGGCTACCTCGTGCTGGCAGCGCTGATAGAACTGAACGTCTTCTTCGATGTCAACCTACCGATTTGCGCGCACTAAAACGTACTGCCTCGAATTATTTTTTTATCTGTTCAGCTGCAGATTAAATATTTCGAGGTATTTTTGTATTTTATAATATCAAGATGTATCTCGATAAAGTCTCTTTCCAGACGTCTGCAAAATTCATTAATTCTATGTACCTACCTATTGACCGCCGCAATCGGTTTAATTTCGAAAAATGTTTTCGTGCCTGTACCACCTCAGTCGTATATATACCTACGACAGACGTGACACCTATGTTATTTTTATTTATTTGTGTAAACACAGTAAAATACATAGAACATAGGTATATATAGGGTTTCGTTCTTTGTTTTTTATTTCATTGCACAATGATATGCAATAGCGCCCATTTATTAGTTGGCCGCTGGGGGCACGGCAATTGATATTTAAAACAAAGCGGTCAAAACGTTAAGCAATAATATCATTTTATTATGTTTCAAGTTTAGGAATAACGAATACTAATAAGTATGTTAGTATTTAAGGCAGTAATTTATGAGGAGATTTAACTACATGAACTTGCTCGAATATATATTTTTGATCTTAATCAATATTGTTGCGACAATATTAGAAGGCGACAAAGGTGATTTAAAGAGAAATTACTTTAGTCTACTAAGAAATTTCTCAATACATGAGCTAGTGAACATATTCTGCTACACATATGTACGTCAGTTCAATTAATTTACAGACACGAAATAATACCTAATTAATAGAAATTTTCATTAAATAAAAATCGTGATTGATTTATATACCTGCTTATTCATGATTTATTTTAGGTACCCATAACGTAAACGTAAGAGAATTTATTTTAACCAATAAAATAAAAACAACGTAAGTACCTATTTCCCTTAAATATAAAAATACATACGATGGATATAAATAGGTTCAGCTCTTTGTCCTTGAACTGATTACCTTGCCAAGGTTCAACAGCGCGTGATGAACTGACCTGTTCTGAAACCACTCGGTAGCACCCACCCTGGTTTGAATGCCCTCTGAACCATGAAAAAAGATCACGAGTCGTATAAAATCGATAACCCATTCCACAGGTGACCACGAACATTGTAACTTAGATTTTATCTCGTTAGCCAGTATCAATGACGATGATAATGATAAACAAAAATAGTTTTCAGTTCATTCGATTTACTTATACTTACTCTATTCGTTATAACATTAGACTAATAACGGTTATCACCGTTTCGTTATTTCTATATAGGCGTATATTAAACTCCGTTATTTCAAGTTACATACGAAGCAATGTTATCTATTAACCATTTACATTAAAAAACAACTGTAAAGTGCAGTTATGTCAACAATATTACACAATAACTGTCGTCATTTAGCAGTTATTTTTCTATTGTTATATTAAACGGAGTATAAACATTTTCATTGTGTTAATGTGGTCACCTACTTGCCCCAAGTTATCCAAAAAAGTGCCAACGACCGGAAAGAAAAAATCGAATTTCTCGATTTGTAGGTAGGTAAGTAGGTACGGTCGACTTACCTACTCTTAATAAAAAATTAAATTAATGTAAAATTTAGCTAATATAAATTCTTAGCTATAAGGCAATTAAAGGTTCAAAAACAGTACTTTTAAAAATTTTAGTAATATTTTGATTAAGGTTTGAAAGTAACAGTGTTAATCATTTTCTGTTACTGGCGGTACTACATGATAAGTTCTGGTTTAAGATCAGAATATCCCAATTTTGTGTTTCTATCTATAACTACATCCCGTCTAACGGGGCTACGAATAGCCTGAACAAATGAATGTGGTACCTCACTGCAGTTTATCTATTATGGAGAAAGTATTTTGGAAAAACGTAACTGTTAGCTTTATATAATGGTAAGATAGCAGCGAAAATACAAGCTTAAATTTTATAAAGAACACAAAAATTCGATACTCTAGATACGAGTAGTTAAGAATTTGTAATTTTTCGACATTCCCAAGGCCCTGCTCTTTTCTTCTCGATTCAAATGAAATTTTCTCTCCATAAGAGCACACACAACGTTTATTTACGCGCCGTCGCGCGTCGACACGGATTACACAAAATGCACGTCGACGGCGCGTAAATAAATCGCCGTGTGTTTTGGCCCTAAGATGACAGCTAAAGGGTAACCCGACAAATTAAAATTCTGAGATTTTTCTTATATGCAGCTTGGTATCAGATTGTATATTGATCAAAATATGATTCCCGTAACATGTATCTTTTTCCAAAATTGTTATCCTATTCCATGAAATCATGATCTTTGAAGCTAATGGGTTAATTTAATTATATTGATGATTCTAATCATAATTCTGTAATTTCATATCTACTTCGAATCCTATTTTGATTAACCCATTAGATGTTCTTCTATTAGAAGCCGTTTGCTCAAAGCTCAAAGATTGATACGGTTATATTTATTGTAGTTTCGAGAGAATTTTTCTTATGAACCTATGGGGTTCGACGACATTTGAGGGTAACAGACTGCTTGACACTGACCTGGAAATTGCAAAAAAAGTAAGAAAAAAATAATAAAAAGGAAATTTTGCGGGATATCCTGGCATTTACCCTTATCGTTAAAAAAAATCCATCCATCAACCTATGTTCATTTTTGAATTTTTATCAAAAAACAAAAATTATAATCAAACTGCTGACCGTGCCAATTTTTCGTTAGCTGCGCATAAGTATAGATTATAGTACTTAGATAAACATTATCTTTCTTCAAGGCAAATAAATTTAGGTTAGAAGGTTACAATAACATAACACTTCCTGTAATTAAAGTTATCAATGAATATTTTTTTATCAACTGGTTATAATTGTCTAATTTACGCACGAACCATTGTTTAGTCAATTCAAATGTGCCTATATAATATCGCAATCAGTTATTTAATTGAGAATTAAGTATTTATAGAATCAAAAATATGAAAGTAGTGTAGGTACCTTGGTATGGGTGCCTTAAAACTGGCCTAAAACCTTATTTTAGCACAATATTATTAGAGAAGGTGGTAGTAATAAAATTGTGTGAATTGAATACGAAATACTGTGAAATACTGATAATCAGCTGAGCTACAAACCTACATACCTGTAACCTACTTATACACTATATTAGGTTAAACGATGGACATGCTTCGAGGTTGTTTAGTACCCATGAAAATGAACAACTCTGACTATGGAACTATACCTAAAATCACGAAAAAAATATCAGCTGTTCTATACATTTTGACGAATTATGCGAACATAAATGTAGTGAACAGCAGATTTTTTTTCGTGGGTTCTTGTATCGTTCCATATTCAAAGTTGTTCATTTCTATGAGTATAGTACCTCCTGAAAGGACATACTTTCTCGACTAACCTAACACACTATATATAAAAGATGCTGCAGTTTTCCCATCTCATGTCGTCAGGAGATGGAGATTGATCATTGATGTCTGTCTGTGTGCATAATATAAGCTCAACTGTGACTAATACACAAGACACAATTACTTTTTCTATTGTTTTCAATGAATATTTGATATTTCAACAGTTGAGGAAATATTTTTACGTGAACCTGAATACATAATTTTATGTTATTTACTTACATTTTTGTTTTATCGTTATTAGCACGTACTTAATATTGTATTACTTAAATATAACATTGTGATCAGATAGTTATCGTTTGATTCTACATATCGTACCTACCTACCTACTTTTAGGTAAATAGGTGTGTACGTCCGCTACAACTTTTTACCTAATGTACCCATGTGCGAAGATTCTGCGCTAGAGCGAAAAAATCACTTTCACTAATAATAAAGACTTCGCCATGATCGTATGGAATGGAGTTATCGAACTAAAGGCCGATTTTTAAATAGCCTGATAACTTTTATACAAAGAACAAAAATTTACATATTATTTATGCTAAAGCTGTCAAACTGTCATATTATTTATTCCTCCAATAAAACTTAGGTATCTGACGATTGAAAATTCAGCCCCAACAATAATGCTGTATTGAAAACGGTAAAACTCAAGCAGAGGCCCATTTGAACGTATTTTAGCAGAAATTGGTATCTATCGAGTTTTGCATGCCGTGCCACTTAAATCACTCATTATTCAAAAGTAACAGTCAATTATGAATCATAATGAAATAAAACTGCCTTATACCGCAAATAAAACATTTTAATTGGTAACAAAAAATATCAACAACGACATTTTCTTTCTACTGTCTCGCGTACGTTAGGAATGAAATAACAGGTAGCTATATTAATTGCAACAAAATATAATTATTTACACGTTTAGCATGAATTTTAAAGCTGTGTATCGATTATGCGCGGTAGCCACGCACCTTACTTGACCGCGGCGAGCCGTTCATTTTCTCGGCAATCTTCGAATTGGATGACCATCAGCGACAGCATCGTGTAGCTAAGGCTGTTCCAGGGTTTACGGTGCATAAATCAAAACGTAGCCACGGGAATTGACGAAGTACTAACGCTTGTGAATTAAAAAGTTGACGTGACATAACGCCACACATGGTGAATGAAAAGTTCCCACGGAATATCTACCAGAACTCAACAAGAACTAATGACATAAGGCACAATGAAAAATAATTATTTTGTCATAACACATAAGACGTTCAACTTTTCCATTCCGACGCGTAAAAGTGTAAAAAAGAAGACAATACATAATCGGCATTCGTAATTAGACGTTGCACACGCGATTTGCGGCATCAACGCACGCGCATAATGTGCAGACACAAAGTGACACGATCATGCATCTATACTATAGGGGTATAGTAGACGGTAATGTTATGTCGTCGGGAAGCACACCTTCCGTCTAGCAGTAGTTGTACCTATTATGCATTTATTGAACTAATGATGGTATGCGAAAAACATTGATAAACAAAATAATGCTGTAATAAAAACAGAAATAAATATGTTAATAAATAAAGTAAGAAATTACCAGTACATTAAATTAATATCACTAGTTATTAGAATTAATTCAATAGTATAGAACCCTTAAATAATAATTAATCTAGGTAACCTACCTACCTAAACTACGGCTGGGTATAAAATAATCTATTAGTCTGTCCCAAAAAGTAGGCGGTCGTTTTGTTGAAGAAAACATTGAGGGAACAGATGACATACAAATTTTAATCGGCTTCCGCTGTGCTGAATGCATCACGAAAGGATAGGGATGCTTGATGAGAGGAGAGATGGTCGTCCCCACCAAGCTCACGGTGGGCTTGGCGAAGTTAATGGGCTGGCTCTTGACCACCTGCCGCTGGCTGGCACCCCCCAGCAATATGATCGGTATCGAACTTCCTTTGGGGGAACTCGTCGGCGATCTCGTCGAACTTATAAATGGTCTGAGCGACGGCGGCCTGTATGTGGTAGTAGGCGCAGTTTCAATAATTTCATGGAAGATTGATTCGTCGTAGTCCTTGTTCTCTTCGATAAAAGGTGCAATGAAGACCACCTGGCGCAAACTGTTTATATCCTGAACTAATTTTGCGTGTTCATTTAACAAATGATCGCTTCTTGGTATTATATTGTCAATAATATTGTCCATTCGTCTCGACATCGGGTCCATATTGAGTGAAAACTGAACAGGTAGTGTGGCAGAGCGTTTGGTGAACATCTTTCTGAACATTGGGTTCTGGGAACGCCATCCTACGTAACATAATGAAAAAATTACCAAAACAATTACAAAATATAAATGTAAGTACTCGTAATTAACTATAGCTTTACCTTCTTTGAGCATTCTTTCGATTCTATCTCGATTGGGTGTTGCATACTCGATGCAGCTCACCTGAAACCAAATTAATTCATTATGATAAACTGTAAACTGCAGGTCGATTCTGCTATTTCTTCTATTGGTTGGATTGGATGCTACTGGTATTTGGGTGATAGGTACACTAAGTTATTAGCAATCATTCAGTACACTAGAAGTTCAATAACTCGCTTTAGGCGTAATGAAATGCATTTTCGCTTTGAATATAGAAACAGTTCGCTCACACCACATTTAGGACACATAGAATAAATAGATTTGAAAAGCAAGCAGAATTTGGAATAATTGTAAATGAAATTGTATGGGTATCTTTTGTACAAAACTGGATGAAAATGTATGAAAAATGTTATAAAACCTGTTCAAGATCAACGTCGTCGAGCAAAGACGCAAGTACCTACCTTCATGTTTACCTATTTTTCCAAAAATATTAAACTATCCGATAGGTATACACCATACATAATTAATGACTATAATAATAAAAACTGAATACGTTTGTAATTATCTATACTAATATTATAAAGAGGAAAACTTTGTTTGTTTGTTTGTTTGGTTGTAATGAATAGGCTCAAAAACTACTGGACCGATTTTAAAAATTGTTTCACCGTTAGAAAGCTTAGTTTTCTAGGAGTAACATAGGCTACTTTTTATCCCGGGAAAAATAACGGGTCCCACGGGAAAGACCACGGGAGCGAAGCCGCGGGCAAAGTGCTAGTGTATCGATAATATTATGTTTAGCGAAGTAAACATGAAATGCGATCGTTAATTTTTCCTGTCGGTAATCATTAACGTGGTCATAACATAGCTAGATTGTCAATTTAGCGGTACACTGATTTCTGAATATGAAACTTTTTATGTTCATATCAATGTTTACAGTGAGAGCGAGTATCAGTTTTTGCATTAAGTATTCTATTGCACAAATTACTTAACATAAGTTAACATTGTTTTTTTTTTCAGCAAGACTCGACCAACAAATCTTACCCCTTACTAATAAACGTATTGTATCAGGTGAATAGTTTCACACCGATTTCTCTCTTTCAGTCATCAGAAATTTGACATTTGAAAGAAGAAGAGAAAGCGTTGTGTAGCTATACAGATGCTGTACAACGTTTTTTAGTAGGTACCTAAGGGGGTTAGTGTATTAGACATCAATAAAAAAACTGTACTATCGGTGCTATATAAAAGCAAAAAAAAAATATGCTCGGGTGATTCTCAAATATCAATAGGTACAAAATTACATATTATTGTGAGCTACACACTTTTCGATTTAGGAATTCAACAATCGGACCTTCTACCCTAATAGCCCTCCTAATGGGAACATAGGTATTTTGTATCTAATTTTTGGGACTTGATCGGTAAAATTGGCGTAGTATATTCCTTTCAATCAACTTAACTAAGTCACTACACGCTTACCAATGCTAAATAATTAGAATTAGCTAAGTAACATACCTCAGTTGTAGGCCCGTAATGCCGCTCGGGCATGAGGTGCATGCCCTCAGCTAAGAGCAAGACCTGCCCCAACACAACCAGCCACCACATGTTATTACCACTGACTGCCAGCGCCAGGTTTGTGGCCGGCCCCACCACACACGCTGCTGGGGAGACTACGCCGGCTAAATACTTTTCCTTCCAGTAACGAATGCCAACAATAGTACAATTATTTATGACGGTAATGGAGAACTAAATTATATTTTACCGGCTGACTAGGAGTAGTTAAATGATAGTGTATTTATAAGGAAAGCAATCAGTCGATGATAGCACTGGCCGGGGAAAAGCTGGGCATTTTTGAGATCCAATGTAGGACCATACCATAGTCTATCTAGCGGGCCCCCACGAGATTCATCAACACGTGATAGCTTTTCACAAATACGTTATTTAGTACCTAAATAAAATAAATAAGATAACCATATTTTGTACCTCTACAGTTTTTGATGAAGGGTCTATCTAGCGGGCCGCTTATGATTATTTTTAATGTTATTACTAGCTGACCCGACAGACGTTGTCCTGTCTTAACTATGATAACTACCTTACTTAGCTTACCTTACTTTAGGGTAGATAACCCTAGGTTAGGGTAGGTAGATCGGTATCTACCTACCCTACCCACCTACTTTTTTTTTATGTAAGAACCTTCTGACAATAACAAACACAACAAAAAAGAATTAGAGAAATCGGTTCAGCTGTTCTCGAGATTTGCGCGTAGCAACACATTCAGCGATTCATTTTTATATTATAGAAGATTTTTTCTTGATCAAAATAATGTCTTTATGAAAAGCTATCACCTGTTGATAAATCTCGTTGGGGTCTGCTAGTTAGACTCACACGTAGGTCACTCACTTATGTACAGACGCCAGCACATCAAGCTATCTCTAACTGTCATAATTTCACAATTAAAATGAACCTTATGTCTTTGCAATAAAGTTGAAATACTATCAAAGAAATTTGACAGATTGTGGTAACTTGATGTGCTGGCCTCTGTACCAACTTAATATGTGCCTATAATCACACGGAACGTGGAACCTCCTACGTCTTCAGCAACGAGAAAAAAAATTATCCTGTTGAGAATGAATTACTTAAATTTATTTTCAGAAGACGTTTTGGTTAACCAAGTTTATTATCTATGTTTAACTTAACAACTTATTTACTGACAGCCATTATAACGCGATACCTACTTTGAACGGGCATCGGCGATGGCATCTTGTTCTTTTTCACAGGTTACATATAGGAGCTCGTGGCCAAGTACTAACAGCCGCACAGGTCGATCCATCAGGTTAAGCTACGCTTGCCGGGGTTGGCCGTGGATGGGTGACCATTTTACATACCGAGACTCCTCCGTGTCTTGAAAAGCACGTTAAGCTGTTGATCCCGGCTGGTATTTGTGCATCTTTGACAGGCGTTACGGGTCGTCAGAAGCCCGGAAATACATATGACAGCCAGTCTTACAAAGGGGTATCGTATTGCTCAGTTTCTGGGTTGTGGAGGTTAGACAGGCAGTCGCTCCATGTAAAATACTGGTATTCACTATTCAGCTGCATCCAGTTAGACTAAAAGCCGACCCCAACATAGTTGGGAAAAGGCTAGGCAGATGATGATATATACACAATAGGTACGTCAGGATTACATCGCTAAACAAGTTGGAAGTTTAAGACAGGAGAACATCAAGCGAACGGTCTTTGCGAAACTGTTTCTTTCGTTATCTGCATTTGAATGGTAAAATGGTAGTCAGCAAGAAAAATTACAATTCCTACATTTCTAAAATACGACGTGCGGTGATGGCTAAGTGCAAAGTATACAATCACACTTTTGGAAATACATACATTACATTCATTGTGTCCAAGCGTGCGAGTAGTTTACGAGTATTTTCTCGGTCAAGAAATGAACAAAAGATAGTAGGTCCCGTGTCCAAGCGACATTATTTTTTGAATACTTAAGTATTTATTCTCTGACTGTCGGACAGATACCTAAATGACCTAAAAGAGAAACATAATTAAGTAGCTATAAGTATCATTAGTTTATGACTCTACACCCCGCCGCCAAGTAGGTAGATAGGTACTCCTTTGACTTTCAAGAGCTTCCTATCGAAGAGAGTACTCGCTCAGCGTTTCTCGCTTGGCGGGCCGAAAACTTGCTGAGAGACACAAACTTGGTAGGTATATTCGCAAGCCAGCGAGTAAACGCTCTCGCACACTGGCTCGACAACTCATTATTAGTCACTAGCTCTACTCACTTAGGTACTGGTTAATTTCGATGGTAGAACGGTGCCTTCCTTGTAATAAAAACTAGATATTTGCGTCGCTTAACAACAGCTAAGCTGTGATAAAAAAATTCTATATTATTATTTATAATATTAATATAGATTTTTTTTTATAATATAAAGCTAAAGAGTTTGTTTGTTTGAACGCGCTAATCTCTGGAAGTACCAGTCCGAAATTAAAAAATATTTTTGTGTTGGATAGTCCATTTATTGAGGAAGGCTATAGGCTATGTATCATCACGCTACGACCAATAAGAGCCATGCAGCGGGTGAAAACGTGCGGGACCAGCTCGTATAATAAAAGGATCGTGTTGGTTCCTCATTAATCGCAATCAAAGTCAAAGTCAAATCATTTATTTCAAATAGGCACAAGTAAGGCACTTTTGAACGTCAAAATGAACAAGAAATAGAATTGATTCTAGTCGCCCCTTCCAAAAGGTAGTTTCGTGTGGAGAAGAATGGGCAAGAAACTCCACCGTTACTCTTTTAAAATGTTTTACAATGTTTTGTATACATGAATTATAACATTATATGTGAAGACGATGCACCCAGAATAAAAACACTACACCACAAAAGGTGAGAAGAAAAACACATATAGTAATGGTAGGTAACTTAAGTATGTCAAAAGTACATGGTGCTCACATATTTACAGACATTCTAAAAGTTAATATATAATAAATCAATCAATGTGTGAGAAGTTATTTCAACATGTTAAAATAGTATTTTATAAATAATAAATTATTACCTAATTTACTTAGCAACCAGTTTGATTTTGTCTAGACACTAGATTGCCCTGTGGAGCAGGACCAGCATGTTTCCAAGCATCCTTATCCTTTATATAATCCTCTAATTTGTAATAAGCTTGTTTACAAAGTGTATTTTTAATGTGAGTTTTAAATTTTCTTTCATTTAATTGCAGAATGTCACAAGGTATTTTGTTGTAACATTTAACACAGAACCCCATAAAAGATGTATGTACTTTTGATAATCTAAAAAAGGGTTGATCTATTTTATCTTTATTTCTAGTATTAAAGTTATGCCTATCACTTATTTAATATAATATATCAATACAGCTAAGACCTTTCCACAAAGACGGTAGGCCATAGATCTTATGAAGCAGGTAAAAGAACGCAAGCCTGTGGACGCAATGTGCGCTTTTGTAAGACTCGCTCGAAATTATCCGGGAAAAAATAATACTTAGCAATTTTTCTGTCAGAATCAGAAAATTAATTTTTTATTTTCATCGCGTATAAAAAAGAAATTCTTTTTAATGTATTTGGGAAAGTAGCTTTATTTTTTTTTTAGACATCTTATATTTATTTATTTGTGTTTTATTTATAATCTATACATAATATAATAAATCTGTAGATAAGACGTTTTTTGTAGATATTATACATTGAAAATATTAAAATAAATAGCTAGGGTGTTAAAGGACCTTAAGTTTTGCACGCATCATGAAAAATATTCGAAACCAATGTAGATTGACCGACCTCGACATAGTTGGGAAAAGGCTAGGCAGAATGTAGGAACACCTAACGACATCTATGGAGCTAAAATGATACTAACGAGTTACACGAACTTCGCGTGAAAACTTAACGCAATACATTGGAAAGAGATTAAAACTCCCTTCTTCCTAAATTACTTTCAAGCTTAACAAATTTCTTTAAGCAGAACATTATTGTTTTGCGACATTCACGCGAAATAAAGTCGCGGGCACAGCTAGAGATAACATAACTATTTTAGGAACATTTTGTTCTTTCACCACGACAAGCTTTTGTCTCCCGATTTATTTATTACATTAAAATAATAACATTTTTTTGCTTTGAATGGTGCAAAAATAAAACATGTGTTTATTAAAACATCCCATTTTCATTTCTCTTTTTACCGTTCTGTAGTTTCTACCTAAACACTAAAGAAAGAATACTTGGTTGACGATCGTTCAGGACCTGGAAATCGTGCCTGTGATGTTTCATAAGTTTTCTGGAGTGTGGTGATTTCGAATCACAATCAGATTTCAGAGGGAAACAGTCTTATTTATATTTATTGTATGGACCGGCACCACGATTAATATCGTGACGTTAGACATTATAAAAGCACAAAATGTTCTGAGGAACCCCTTTTTGCCCCACACTGCCATAACAAACCAAAGAAAGCCATATGCATTTCTGTATTTAAAAAAGTTTGGTCATAATCGTGGCCTCTTCAATGCTCGTCCAGCCTATAGTCGCCCGTGAGAACCTTAACCATTTAACCGCCCTACTTAGTCGGGCGGTTAAATGGTGATTCAGATGGCGTGCCCCCAGCGCCCAACTCATAAAAAAAAACTTTTATTACAGACGAATATGGTCTTGCAATTACATAAACAACGAAATCCGAACATAGATTCTCAGTCGTATAAACACGACTCAGGCGGCATGGGCACGACAACATTTGTCGTATTAATCCGACTGGGGCGGTTAAAGGGTTAACGGCGGGCAAGTCCGCGATTTCTATATCATTATTACTTTAGTTTCAATTGTAGGTGTAGTGTTTCCGACTCGTTCGTTGTTCCTGGTTTCATCCATCCAAATAAGCCAGGTCTTTTTCATTCTGTTAGCAGGCAGGAATACCATAAGGGAAACCCACTCAGCAGTCTTCTTTTTTACTTAGACGAGATGGCCCGTTCAATAGGTAAAATACTTACATCTCGACGCCTTCTCCAGTAAGTCTAGCACAAACTATTAGGGCCGAGTCACACCGGAATGGCAGCGGCCGGCAGCGACGCGGCGAGCACTTTCAGGTGTGAAAGAATTTTAAACTTTATCTACATATCTAAAAGACCAGTATCACTTGAAAAGGTCGCGAGCGGCCGCGCTCGTCTTGTTGGTGGCTCTCCCGCGGCTGCCAGCGGCGACGCGCGGCCGCCCGCGGCACCGCGGTCCGCCGCGCGCTCCTCACCCGCAATAAGTGCTAAATACTTCTACCGCAATAAGTGCTATAATGACCAATTCCATCATGTTCACTGCAAACACACGAGTTCCTTGCCAAATGTCGATACTAAACTAGTCAAGAGGAGACTAGGCGCGTGGAGTCTGGAGGTCGCGCGAGGCCGCCAGGGGCGACACCGGGGGCCGCTGGCAGCCGCTGGCGTCGCCGCCGGCCGCTGCCATTCCGGTGTGACTCGGCCCTTAGGGCGGAGGCTCGGGCCCCCAGACCCCACGCGCCTAGTCTCCTCTTGACTAGTTTAGTTTCGACATTTGGCAAGGAAACTCGTGTGTTTGCAGTGAACATGATGGAATTGGTTATTATAGCACTTATTGCGGCAGAAGAAGAAGAAAGAAACAAACAAAGGATAAAATAGACTACAGAGAAATGGTGCGGTCAGTATTGCGGCGGGGGTGAGGACCGCGCGGCGGACCGCAGTGCTGCGGGCGGCCGCGCGTCGCCGCTGGCAGCCGCGGGAGAGCCACCAACAAGACGAGCGCGGCCGCTCGCGACCTTTTCAAGTGATACTGGTCTTTTAGATAATTATGTAGATACAAGTTTAACATACTTTCACACTGAAAGTGCTCGCCGCGTCGCTGCCGGCCGCTGCCATTCCGGTGTGACTCGGCCCTTAACATCTTAAAGAACCGTCAAACAACTCTCTCGCGAACGAGAACTTTTCTTTCTTAGATTTACGTAAATAAAACATCCATAATGGTAGGTAAGGTATCTTTATTACAAATACTTATGATACCCGTTATTTACAAGATAACAAAATGATACAAAATTTTTGAATCGTGCTCGTGTAGGTATTTATTATGATCCTCAAAACCTAAATAAATCAGGTTTTGACTCAAGTTTGAAACACAACTGTCGAAAATAGTACACAATAGCAGAAAATAAATCTTTAAGTTATTTTATTACTCTCAATTTAACTAAAAGCTAATTTAACAACCTAAGTTTAAATAATAAATATTTACCACGCACCTCCGGTATCACTACATTGATAGGAATGTGCCATCCTAAACACAATCATGTAGTATTTCGACGCACTCATTCAGACATCAAAAATAGCCCATTAAAGAGAAATTTGGGCATCATATATTATTATAATTAACGCTATGTGTCTAAACTTATATGTATTAACACAGCAGCTAATGCTATTAAAATGAAACATCAAAAATGATAAAATCACACAGCGCGATATAAATATACGTATTAAACGCCCACTTCGATATACGACAATATTTAAAACCACAGCTACTCACATTGAATTAAAAAAAATGGAAATTGGGCCTTTTATATCTATGACTTCCCCGCTTACATATACCCTTAGGTTGCATCCACATAAGTAAATGCACCGCGAATGTGAAGCCCAAATTGTCAGGATCGTACAGTGTTAGCATGGGTCTCTGGCGTATGTCAGAAAACCAAGCGCGCAAAGTACGCACGAGCTGTGTACCTACAGGTACGTAGTGCAAGGCGAAATCCTTCCATTGTCTACGGAAAACGGGCGTTTTCGCGGCGCTATTTCTTATATGGACTATGTATGTAAGGATCCTCTTACATAGTTATTTTGACTTTTACATAATAATAATAAATTAATGTTAAAACCTTATTGGCCTCAGGACTTAAACAAATTTATTTATTCGTACGCCGAATAATGTGACACATTGAACAGCAATCGTTTCTATAATAAAAAGTTTTTTTTTTATCAACCCGATCCCCGTATGCCCCATGCGTTTGCTATAAACAGACAGATTTTGCACTACCACTGCAAGCCAGCTGCACGTGCATCAGATTTGTTTGAATAAATCTTTCAGACACCTGGCTTGCTACTTTACAATAATTCTTACATTTATTATTATGTAAATATAAGTCACTCAATCAATCATGCAAAATCAATCAGATCAATTGGCTATAATTTTACAAAAGCAGGTACTTTATGTTACAAGTATGGTAAAAACTAGCCAGAAGTGGCAAACGTATTTTTATTTTAATAATTATAAACAATTATACCAATGATACTTAAAGTTATCTATATCGACCCCCAGGGATCGACGACGGTCTTCATGGGGTTCATGTTAGTGAAAAAAAAACAACTGACATGTAAACGGGGGTCCACAATAGTGGATAGCATGCAAGTCGGTCGTGACTTTTCATAATAACCCTTATAAACAGATGATTTGTTGCTTAGTTTTATACGTGAAGACATACCAAACGGATCAACGACGGAAGTACTATTGTAGGTACTGCCGTAGGTTACAAACTTACTTTAGGAATATTACATAATATCAGTAGTGAATTAGTATATGAACCTCGAAAAAACTGTGTAAGTTCTTAGGATATTAGATTAGTGGTCACAATACACTGTGAACTATTAGAAACTTGCACATATACCAGATATCATGATGTGTTGTGTACAAATTAGATATCACTAACTGCGGAGACCTTACTAAATTGATGCCAAATATTGAAAATGTATTATTAAAGCATCAGGTTCATCCTTCTCACTAAAAAGCATTTATTTCTTCATTGTGATTTAATGTAGTAGGTACATATTACATTTTATTGTGGTTTGTTTTAATTAGTATTTCAATATTATGTATAAAACTTGACGTTTTTTATTGCTTTTTTTTCGTGCTGCACTATATTTAGAATTCAGTCATAAGCACAATTGATGAATTTGTACAAATGCAATATAGCTAAGTAGGGGGTCTACCGAAAAACATGGCAAGTGGTCTACAAGACAAAAACTTTGGGAATCTCTGAATAAAAGAGAACACTTTTGCAACTTAGAGAGTGAATCATGATCAGCATTGAAATATTTCCTGTCCACATGAAAAGTCACTTTAAAGAATTCCAAAAGGTAAAACAGAAATCACAAGTAACTTTTGGTGTTTAAATAATACTATTATTTTGTTCAAATCTAAAAACTGCATCTTCGTAAATAAAATCCCAAGGCTGTTTGAAAACCAAACTAGCATTATTAGCTTTATCAAACAACCAGTGGCAAGACAATTATAGGCTTCTCCCAACTAAGTAGGTCATCTTCGAGTCCTCGTCACATGAGGCGAGCGGCTCCGTACATAAGCCTACCTAGATGGTATTCTACTAAATATATACTGCACACATCTTAATACTTGGTAAATATAATATCTGTATATGATTGTTAAGTAAGCTGTACAAATAAAGAATTAATGTTTATGTAAATATTTCAATAATTATAAGATCTATGAAAACCAAAACACACAGATATGCTGTTTCCAGCATATTCATTTAATTAATGCAAGATAGACAATCTTCCTATGCTATTTAATAAATACGTGTCTCACATTTTACCTTTCAGCACACCCCTTCAGACTTGTCGCAAGCGAACGATTCGCCCACTGAAGTCGGTGTCCAAGTTATTAGTTTGAATAATTTACACCTACGACAATTCCGCATCAAAGTGATATGAAACGTCTTCTATGTGTTTTACTTATGATATCCGATTTAATAGATATTTTACCCTGAAACATATGGTCGCAATGTATGCATAACACGTGAATCACTAAGAAGTTAATAATACCGAGCGAAAAATAACTTCCATCTACAATAAAATATATAAAACAAGTTTTCCGGTGCAACATTTATCGTTCATCTGCAGTTTTTAAGACGAATAGAAAAATGTTATGGCCTCTTTGAGCACCTCCTGATAAGATAATAGTTAACTTATCTGACCAGATTATTTAAGTTACACATTTTGAGTTATCTATTAGACTATGGTGTTGTTTGGGTCCACTTCCTGTCTAACTTTACACGGCTGCCATTTAACTCTCCAGAAACCGAACATTAAATCCTTTAGGTTTTGTACACACTGCGGCGTCGCATATTAAGATTCTACGGGCTCTACGCATCGCAATTTTGTGTACAAGCCCTTAATCCACTAGCAATTTTGATTATGTAAATTCACTCTTTAGCGATAAGTTTAGAATAGTAAAAAAATAGTAACTTGCAGAAGTTAACTTCCGCAAGCAATTAAATAAATAGCCACATACCATAGATTTTGAATATCCTGAGACCACAGCTGCCTGTTGGTCATAGTAGCAAAACGCAGTGGCCATAAATGTGCGACCAACCACGAATAAAATCGGCCGATCTTTGCAAATAATCTACTAGATAAAACATTCTTTTAGCTTGTAGACTTGTGAAGGAGTTATGTAACAGAAAGTAGGCCGAGCTCGGTCGCAGACGTAAACTTACGCAATCAATCTTGCTAGTGGACTTTGTGAAATAACTTGCACATTTTTTATCAAGCTCTAGAAACCGTTATACCGCTCATCAGCCATCTATGGCAAGCTTTTTCAATACTATTCCTTTTAAATTATGTTTTCACCGTACAGTACCTAATTTGTAAATATTTACTCGAATTCGAACCCAGGATTTCCCGACTCCTCATTCATCCGGTTCCCACAAACCGGTTACACCAAATACCTTAAGTCATACACACACTCAACCAGATTTGGCATAATCTACTTACATAGTATGTAGATCATACAGTTTGCTTAAGACTTGCTACCAATTATGAATTTAGCTGTGCTTCGAAAATGTACAATGCTTTTGACTACAAACCTACATTCATCGGATGCTCAAACTGTGAATTGCTATTAGCTTGACCATGGTACAAATGTCGAACACCATGTAATTTATTATGTTGCCAAATAAGGTCCTTCGTGAAATATTATTATAAAAGACGGACTCAATCAATATACCAACGCAATAACACAACCTTCATACATTCTTAAACTTTACTACGAAGACCTAGTTCCTATGGTAAAGTCTGACGTCCAGAGATCCTTATTATATGCCATAAAACATTTCTCATGACCACTAGTTTACGCAAATTCACGCACGCTTTGAAAACTCGATAATGTCCGTATACCGTATGTAGCGTATGTATGCGCGTCGGATATATCTTCATGGGAACCAGGCCTCAAACAAATAACTTCTAATTTCAACTCCATTTTCCCCCCCTCACAGAACATGACATTATAATATCTTACATAAAAAATTACAATACATCTAAGATTCGCTGAGGTATGTTTAGCATTTACGTGAGTGTATTACTCCACGTGATCAGTGTACATTCCAATTTATTTATTTTTATATTATAATACAAAATTACGTTACTTGTTACCAAAATTTACAACATAAAAAATTACAAATGATCGCCGTGCATCATTGCTTGTATAAAAACCAAAAGTGAATTCTACTTCCGTATCGAATTATGATATAAACTATCACTGGCTTTTAAAGCCTAGGCAGTGTATGATAGTCCTTTAGACCTCTAAATACCTACAGCGCCGTTACAACAAGGGGTAGCTACGAAAATCGCTCAATACGTGTAGTTCTCTTGTTGTGTATGAAAAATTTATACGCCTAATACTATGTCGCGTTTATTCAAGCTTTTGCCTGAGTTGGAATGTACACTAACAGTGGAGTGTAAAGTGAAGGTCCACCACGCCAGGCGATGTCCCTACTCCCGTGACCTTGTGCACGACGTTGACGTCAAGCTTGCAGCATGAAGATGTGGCGAGCACCGGCGCCATCCCTTCTGTAACAAGTGTCACGTGTGATGTAGGTACATGTTGTTGCTCCATCAGTTTACGCTGATTTTGAGGACAAAGCAATTACATACTACCACTAGTAGTCCGGTCAATTTACACATCCGAGGGTACAATAATTCGCACCCCGAAAGTTGGTACCTAGGTTAATTCAAAACACCATCCGATACCTGGAAAAAAATTACTCACGAGTCAAGGTCACAAAAACGGTTTTTTTGCGATTTCCAGCAAAACGGTAAGTTTTATCATACAATTAGTTCCGACAAAAATTGTAGATGTACGTCGTCGATGTCGAAATACTTTTTTTGTAAGAGCCACCATTTCTGAGATATAACGATTCAAAACAGTACAGTACACTACCCATCTAACCCTATAGCCTAAATTTTTTCTTTTCCATGTTCTGCAATGCACCAACCAGGAGTTGTCCTTGGGTGCACTTGCATTATTGTATACAGGGATATTTATTGATTGATGAATCCTCAACTTTTAGAATGGTCTAAGGGGCCTCTGCTGCAGTTGGCGTTAGCTCCTCGTACGCCTACCAAAGGTCCGGGAACTCAGTGCCCCGAGATGAGTCAATGACGTAAAAATAATAACAAACAATTAGAATGGTCTAAGGGGCCTCTGCGAGTGGGGTTCGGCCCCTCGTACGCCTTGCAAAGGTCCGGGACCCCGGGTCACGAGATGTGCCAAAGACTTAAAAATAATAATAATAGAATAATATTTTTACTTGTATTACAGCTTTAGTGATGCTTGTACGTAGTTTACGTGTCTTATACTTATTATAACGATCACAACTCTTCCAACTTTTTGAATTTTTTATTTTATACGTTATATCTCATAAAGGGGTGGCTCTTACAAAAAAGTATTTAGACATTATTATAGATAATTATCACATCAGATTGTATGATAAAACATATTAACTATAAAGTTTTGCTGAAAATCGCAAAAAAAACCTGATGAGGAATTTTTAAATTTCGTTTATAATGGTGTTTAGAACAATCCTACCAACTTTCAGCTGGGTGTGAATTATTGTACTTTCACTCCTATTTTGGTCTAATTTGACCGGACTTTAAAGGTATCATCATTATTTCACTTAAATAAATACATCAATATAAATGACATCGACAAATATCGCACAAAAAAAATTGCTCCGCTTAGGCACGCTAGCGGCGTCTAATAAATTATTAAGGGCTGATTTTTCAATCGTCAGATAAGTTTTATTGGAGGAATAAATATGGCAGTTTGACTGCTTTTTCATAGAAAATATGTATTATAGGCTATTGAAAAATCGGCCCTCAATAAGTACAAAGTAACCGACCGTAAATATAGCACATCAATTTTTGAAGAAGCTTTTTTTTGGCTCATAGAATGTTGTCTCCATTAATCACACATTTAACTTGTATAAGAAGACATGAGTGGATGAAGGTGATATGTCGCATTTTCAGATTTTCGCTGTTCTATGCATGAATGATGATGCTATGTGCATACAAACAATTTTAAACCTTAAAACTTGCTGATTGTTGAGTCTATTTTACAAATTCATAAAGTACATTTAAGGCGTTTTGAAATATCTTAGAATGTTTATGAAACTTTGAACTCAATTTTCTCAAAATTAGAATTTTGCGACATACCACCTTCATCCACTGATGTCTTCTAAATCTCTTTGTAAAACAAGGTTTGTCATATTAACGGTCGGGTACTGGAATGCGAGTTATTTGTAGGCTTTTACAACACCGATACATATAGATTTTACAGTCATAAGGATAATAGTATACTTGTAAATAATAATGAAACATGCATATAGAAATGAGTCATTCTCTAATATCGCTACCGTCGCATTTTGAGATTTATTTATTAACCAGCAAGAGCCTTACTGTTATGACAATATCATCGAACGCTAGATTCATGACAAGCAAATCGAAATGTTTCTAATCTGGGCAAGACAGGGCTTGTTAATATATTCAGTTTCGACTTAATACCGGTCAAAGACTACATCTCTCTAGTACGTGATCCCTAAATTATGTTAACTATCTTTGGGATTTCTCACTCATGCCCAAGATGTTGACGTTGTGTTGTTTTAATATGAATTTTAATCGAAGATCAAGTTTGTATGCAGTCCGAATATTTGCCCTTTGATTTGTTTAAAGCGCATAGCTTATAATATGATAGCAGTGATAGCCTAGTGGTGTGACCGTCGGACTGCCAAGTGTTGGGTCTCCAGTTCGAGGCCGAGCCAGGCACCTCTGATTTTTCAAATTCATGTGCGTATTGCATAATTATCACTTGCTTAAAAAACGTTAAACGAAAACATCGTGAGGAAACCGGCATACCTGAGAGATATTTCTAACAGCATGTGAAGCTAAGACAGAGGCCCATGGGCAGCATAACACTCTGACGCCAGGTTAGTCACCAACCACACGAAAAAGAAAGAAGATACTATGTTTTCTGTTCTAAACCTATTTCGTCTGAGAAGTAGCATATCGATAGCTAGCTTAGCGAGGCCAACACACGCGATAATTGACCATATTATTCTACTACATTAAGTTTACTTTCATTCGATCTAACAGCTCAGTAAACTAACTAGTAGTTAAGGGTAAGCAAAGTAATTCAAAAATTACAGTTTGGACTCAGTGATATAAAATCGCAAAATGTTGACGTTCGCTATTGAAGACATTTAGACTTGTTTAAAACATTAAAACAGTATGATTTTTTTATGGACAATCATGCGGTACACGACAAATATCTACGAATATAGTGTATCAATTCGCATTCTAAAATAAGCGTGCAGCTAAGCATAAAACATTACAGTTACTTACTTATGCGTAAAGCATAACTAATAGATGTGGGAGTCGTAGGGCCTGTGACTGACACCTTCCGATAGGTACTTTTCAGTCGCACTGCGCGCTATAGCAGTTATTTTTAGCTCGATCGATCGAAACAACAACATGAAATCGCTAAATATTAATAAGATAATGCAGTAGCGACTCTGCAAGGAAAAACCTGAATTTTATTCATGTTTGTACGGGTTATTCTACAGCAACCGTAAATAGATACCAAACAAAGTTTGGAAATATTGAATTAATATTTTTGTTCATTTGAAGTATTTTTATGGTGTAGTCACGAGCACCAATATGTATACACTGAGCAACTTTTAAAAGTGATTTTCTCCTTCTGCATTTATTGTAATTATATGTCGTTATGGATATAGTATTTGGGAACCCATTCTAATATGAAATAGGTTCTATTATCGCAAAGTTATGGTTATTCCACGGGAAAATCATTTTTTAATGTTTCTATGTGTATATATATTGGTGCTCGGACTGTACAATAAGAGCAAACTTATGTGACTATCTATGCTCCAAAATCCAGAATAACTTTTCGCAAACTCTAATGCATATGCGCCAAAATAAAACAGGTAGGCATAAAAAAATGACAGATCTACGGAAACTATTCACCAGCTTTAATAAAAAATATTAAAATATTACCTTAATCGTCGTCTTCAGCCGAAGCGGACGTCGCTTTCGCTGGCTGTGGTATTATAGTAATCTCATCGTTAATTTTCAATGGCTTCAGAAGGGAATCACTAGCGGCCTTAGCAGGCGCCGCACTCTTGCTCTTGTCCATAACTCGCTTGGCAACCACGCTGTGGGCCGAGTAGACGTGGTTCTCAAACTGTTTATACATTCCGAAGGTCGCAGTGCACACGGTGCATTTGTACGAAAGATGAGCTGGCTTCAGCGTCAGGTTATGGTCCCGTGCCACGTGGTTCAATAGCTTCCACTGGTATACCTGTATTAATACATTTTATGTTACTTGATGTAAAGATTGTGTTTATTATGAAATAATGTTTGAATAGAACAATATAAAAAAAATATAGGGACGATTTAAGGTACGCATCATCCCCCGCAAAAAAAAATTATTTTTCTTAAATCGGTGCGGGCGGTACGGATCAGTACCGGTCGGACAGTGCTATCAGAAATCATACAAAGTAAACAAATATGTCTACACGTCTTCAAGTAGAACACCGTTTCGTGATTATGCGGTAAAAATGCAAATAAGCTTGTGAATAATAGTGTCTTACCCTGCCACATACGGGACACCTGCCAGCGTCCTTCCCCTTGTTGGCGGCCTCTTGCATGGAGCTGGTGACGAGGCCGTGCGAGCCCAACAAGTGTCGCTCTAGACCTTGATCGGTGAAAAACCTATAATATACCGAGAAACAATTTCATTAGAATGCATATCGATTATTTCTACGGCGAATCAGAGTTTTGTAGGGAAACAAAAAAGGGATGACGTTTTGCTAAAATCAAATAAACTAGCCTCGATATACTATTTACCTAAATTGACATTTTTGACAGTTAAGCGGCGGCCTGTTGTAAATCATCTTAGGGTGTATCTTCACTTTGTGTATCCACTGCATGTGATTCCGTAATTGTTCGAGATCTTTTATATAACCATCACAGATCTCACAGATCACGAACGCACTCTTCGAGTTGGCCGCAGGCGGCGGCAGCTGCACAGGTGGTGGTTGCCGGGGCAACGGCGTTATGGAAATCGATGGTTGATGCACCGATTTTGGCTTTGCGTTATTCTAGAACAAAAAAAAAACGTTTATTTTGATAGGACACTCGAAACAATTTAATTCTGTCTGTACAATTTCGATATTTAACAAATAGACTTGAAACTCACAGCAATTGGATAATTGGAGGATAAGAGGACGGGTGCATTGTGTCTGACCATGACACCACCACGTAAGATCGGCACGCCGTGGACAGGCATGGCGCGAGCCGGCACGGACATGGCGTTGCGGCCCCGCGGCCGGTATGTGGAACTGACTCCCGGCATCACGCCCGACACGCTGGTAGACTGCCGACCCTGACTGCTGCCACTACTACTCCGATTGAATGTGTTTTGGTAAGAACCCATCATATTATTGCGGGATCTAGTTATCTGAAAATTCTAAATATGTTAGAGAAATTTGTATCAAATTCAGACAGTACCTAAACATTTTTTTCTGAAAACTACACAGTTATAATTTGTCACGCATTTACCTTTGGTATTTTAGCAGGAGGCTCCCATTCAAGTGCTGGAGCCAAATTCGTTTCAGGCTTGAATTTCTTGGCACAAGGTATGAGGTGGCGTGCCAATTTACCCTTGCCATTGTCCTCGAAGAGACAGTTGGCGCACTGGTGGTACGCAGGGGCTCTCTCTAGCTTGCCCCTGATATTATGCTCAGCTTCCATGTGGTATAAAATATCATGAGGACTTCGTATTTCAAACGCACAAAAGTTACATTTATAAACATTATTTTTCATGTGGGGTGTTTCCAAGTGATGAGCCATTGCCAAGTTAGATTCTGTTTTAAAACTACAAAATTCGCATTTCTTCTGAGGAAATGAGTATGGTGCATTATTTTCTTTGCTGAATTCAATATTTTTTATGAGGGAAGCAATAGAAGTTTCAGTACTTTTCGTGCTATTTCCCGATTTCTTTTCTCTATTTAATTTTCGGGTCTGTTGTTTTAATAAATCACTTTGTACATATTCCTGCACAAGACTTAAGCCAATGTTAATAAAAAACTTTCCAAGGGAACAGTCGAAATAGTTATCTGATTTCGTTGTAGACACCGCCTTATCGGCAATTAATGCAGTGACATCTTTTATTTCTTCCATAGAATCAACTTTATCTTTAATAATAATAGTCTTGTGTTCTTCATCACTCATTAGGATTTCATCCTCTGAATCTGTACTGGTTGAACCATCCCAAGACACATCGTCTTCTTCGGCGCCACGTTTCTTTTTCTCTAAAATATTTATTAATATTATAATACAATAATGTGACTACACCATCATTCTACTAGGGGCAATAGAATTTGCATTCATCAGAAATGCTATGCTAAAAAAAAAATGTGTGCGTGTACTAGCGTACACTCGTAAGAAGTGAAACTTCTTTATGACGTTATTTTTCAAAAAATAATTTACTATATGCAACTTTACAGAAATTGGTTAAATAAAGTTAAATTAGATAAAGTTGTTGTTGTTGTTGTTATTGTAATACCAATCCCTACTCCGCTGGAGAAAGTATACTTCGAATCACGCGTGGTAGGGATAAGAAGAAGATGGCGCGTAACGGAAAAATGTGACGCGTAACCTAAAAATGTTACACTAAATTTATTTCCAACCCCGATAAAGAAGTTTCACTTCAAAAACTTTTTACTGGTTGGTTAAACTAGATTTTGATATTATGAAAAGTATTTCTGTGAATATTCTTCTAAATAAAACAAGAAAGAAAGAAAAAGACAGTCTTTTATGGGTAAATGATACACTGGAAACAAATTTGCACAATTCTGTTTACCATGATACATTGATGGTCATGAAACGATGCTTGCCAGTTTTGCTGGCAAGATGCTGATGTTACATATGTATTCACAGTAATAACATTTGATATTGCGACGTTTTCATACGTCGCAACATCAAATGTTTCGCGATTGTTACTCAACATTGTCTCCAGGGCTTGAAATAGAACATGGTAAATAGTTTGTCTGCTTTGCCTGTTCGTAAAAGATTGAAAGAGTAATTCTCGATCAGTGCGCTCGTCGACGCTGAACTGAAATATAGAAAAATTACCTTTTTTCTTCTTTTTCTTATCATCCACTTGTTCGCGAAGCTCCGCGTCCGTTGTCGCTGGCGTTGATGGTTGCGCTTCCTCTTCAGAATCGACATCTTCACCTTTATCTTTTTTCTCCAGCTTTTCCTTCTCTATTTTCTCTTTCTCTTTGTTTTCTTTTTCTTGTAACTCTTTTTCTTCTTTGGCTTTCTGTTCATCCAGCTCCTTGCCCAGGAGGTCAACAAATTCCCTGAAGGGCTTAACTGAAGGTTTTTCATAAACATAGGGCACTATAAACGAAGGAGCTTCAACAACATACATATCATCTGTTAATGAAGGTAGTATGGATGGCTGGGCAGCTGCAGCTTGTGACGAGCTCTGTGTGGCCGCATTCGACTTGCTGCTAACGGGCGTGACCGTTGTACCACGAGCTACAATGCTTTGATAGAGACTTTGTGCACTTAAACTAGAGCTTATTGGCAGCCCAGCAGGTTTGTTTGAAACTGAAGATTTTTCAGAAGACTTTTTAGTGTCTATGATAACAACAGTGGGCTCCTTTTTCTGGGCATGGTGCTGGTTGGATTTTGATTGCCTCGCTGCCATTTCAACTAAAGCTTTAGTGTCATTAATAACAATCGGCTTAATTTTACGTTGAAATGCTAATGATGCCACTTCTATATCGGATTCACGACCACCATTTTCCATATCGTCGTTATATCGTTTGCGCTTTATTGCTCTACTGCTACGGCGCAATTGTACTTTGTTATCACTATTAGCTTTTTCATTTTCTTCGGCCACTACACAGTCATCATTATCACTTACAATTTCTTGAACTTCAGGACTGCCGGAAGGCGAATCATGGGAATTGCCATTATGGCCGAATGACCCATCTTCATTTTCTAATAATATTATATTACCATCATTTATTTTTAGGACGCCGTCTTGTGAGTTATTATCGCCTGCTTCTGGATCACTATCTGAATTAATACTTAACGTATCTACTCCTCTGAGTTCACCTTGGAAAATATCGTCATCTGAAGATTCAATATCTGAATCAAGCTCAGAATTCTGAAAAATTTTTTTAAGAATCACATTTATTGGTTTATGAGACCTAAATGTTTTGCCTACTGTTACAGATATTTAAAAAAAATGTATTAAGCACTTTTAGTTTTACCTACTCTACTCAATAAATTAAGACGATAATAGTACCCCTTCGAGGGCACAGGACTAAAGGCAGAGGTAGTAGAAGGTTCGATATTAATATTATGGTTTTAAATTATTATTTGTTGATGCGTTTCTCGTCATCAAAGAAATATTAACATACACGGTCTGCTTCGTTAAAAACAGGGGATTACTAATTCTTGACTTTTCACGAATTCGACGGTAACTTTTTACTGTCGAATTTGTACGAAACAAGTTTGAGAATCTGTGATCTGCGTAAACTGTACAATATCTATTTAAGCCAGTAATTACGTTACTAAATACATAGTACGAAATTCGATAATAAAGGTGTGAACAATTTTTGAGATCAAGATTTAATCCGTAAATAATAATACAACCTTCATAGGCAGCGACGAGCGGGAGCGTTGACATGCAGTAATTGATCAATCATAAACGAGACAAGAGAGGTGATACGCAATTGATCCAAGGATTGGTCGATTTCTGCACATCTTTACTTCGCTCAGCTCATCTCGTCTCCACGGCAGTGGAACCGCAACATTTTTTTAATTTCCGCTTGTCATAATTGTCAACTATTCTTCCCCTTTGGGTAGGTTTGTCAGACTCTTACTGACTTAAACCACACGGAGTTTATCAACTACCTTTGGCCGACTCTTACTGACTTAAACCACACGGAGTTTATCAACTACCTTTGGCCGAGCGCCTGTCACTACACGTTCTTACTGAGAGGCGCTCACGGAACACGGCTCGCCTGTGTTTCGGGCCAGGCAGATCTCTGCCGAACCCTTCGGGTAATATATTACACCCATATTTCGCCAGTTAAGTAAGCCCAGGTAGGGGCCTATTGACGCTAACTTACGTTTTATTATAAAATACGGTTGTATTCAAAATACGGGCATCCAAACGACTTTACCGGAATTCGCGCAAATTATTTGAAAAATCATTGAAAAGTACTGCGTAATAATGTTATTTACCTAAGGACATACCTACAAGTACCTACAACTATATGTTAATATGGAACACTAACTGCGCTGGTACAACTAATGCTACGTACACACGCAGCAACTTAAATCGTTCGCTACTCGCTAGCGATTTCAAAATCTTACGTTCACACAGATTCCGAAATCGCTAGCGATACACGTGCTCTCAAAATCGATGTAGCGAGTAGAAACTCGCGGTTTCAGCGCAGCTACTGACGCGCGATTGTTTGGGGCTAATTTAAAGGCGCCTTCTTGCATATTAGAAAATTCTCTAAATGATGTTTGACGCGCGATTGTTTGGGGCTAATTTGGAGGCGCCTTCTTGCTTATTAGAAAATACTCTATATGATGTTTTCACCAATTTCTCAATATATCTGTTAACGTGTCTAGAACTTCAGAACAACTTATTTGACTCTAGTGATTTTTATAGTCGAAATAAAGGTTGATACGAAAATATAAGTATACTATAGCCACCTTTTCTAACTCAGTTTTTCTTAAAACTCCCCTTAAACATACTGTGTTTAAGTTAGCATAATGACACTAGTTTTTCATAATATCACAGCATTCCCCAAACTATTAAAAAGATATGTATATTATGTAGACCCAGAATTGACATGTTTAATATTTCTCATTTTATAGAATAGTTGTGTCTCTATAAAACTAAAAGCTGGACAAAGGACTCTTATAATTAAAAAAAACATGTCCTTCTCTTTCAATAATCAGGTGATAATATTGCAAATAGGCATTTGGTTGATAGATTGAATTATGGCATGTTTAGTAAAACATATTACAGTAAAGTTAAAATGATGTTTGCAAGTTTCTATTATTTATACTTAAAACTGTCAGTGAAAAGTTAATATTATTTGAAAAAATATCAGTACATACCTCTTCCTGAGTGATTTCAGTGATGCGGGTAATGGAAGTAGTACTTTTACCAAGTGCCCGTGCTGCTTCTGCTTCTTTATTCTTTTCAACCATGATCTTGTGGAGTGTTTCATCATTAGTATCAGATTTAACTCGGCAACCAGGCCTAGACCTTCGGAATGGTTCATGGTCATTACTGTCACCATTATTTTCCAAAAATATTATATTGCTGTTTTCATTTTCAGGTAGTACTGGCTCTACAGTTGTCATCTGTATGCGGTGCTCTTGACTGTCACTGCCATTACTATTATCATTTTCCAAGTCTTCTGTAGTACTGTGGGCTGTATCTCCTGGACTACTTTCACTGTCTAAGTGATTACTGTCCTCAGTGTTATTGCTATTTTCACTGATATTAGTTGCAGTCTCACAGCCTTCTGTGGCAGCCTCCTTTTCATTTTGCAAACTGTCAGTTGGATTTGGGGCAGAAGTATCAATGGGATTTTCCATGGTGCCATTTACTTTGCCATTCATGTTGATATGAATCTACATTCCATGTGAAAATACCTGTCAAATGATAACAACATTCTACATGAGGTTGTTTGTTTTGTTTTAGGGGTTGTCTCAACAACTGGGAATAATCATGTAAAAATTGTGCCTATCAACATAGAGGAGTAGTTTTGTGATGATCATGAGAGAGAGACACCAAGTGTCTGAGCGTCACATTTTATGTAGTGAGTGGCGCCCCTCCTACCCGCCCTCTCCCCCCCTGGCAAGGCGCTAGCAATCAAAATGGCGCCGTTCCATGGTATAGCTGTCTAAAGCTACGTGTACATAATGCACAACGATTATAAAGGTCACATATCTTCAAATCACAGGCAGGCTGAAAAGCAGTTATATTTTCGAAGACCTACAATACTGTTGATGTACACACAATAACTCGTGTTGTCAACGTAGTTACACCCGAACTTTCGCTCCAAATACCATAATGTATTTTTAAACCATTGAATAACCACAAATAACACAAATCTATGTTATTGATACAAGTAAAAAGTGCATCTCATTCATTTATGAAAAGTTTTCTACACGAAAAGTAACGTTTTGAAGTAAACAACTGATGCCGGTATTCCTAATAGCTTAAAAATATCAACAAAAACATTAAATTATGGTGCCTAGATGCTGTGTAACCAAATGCAATATTTTTTTTACATTACCTAGTCCAGTCTGCAATGCGCTGTCGGTGAACCTTTTCTGGTACTCGGTCACTACTTGGTTATTTCAATGGTGGAACCCAGAACAATTTTTTATAATTTTATGTACACTATACACTTTATATGAATTGCAATCAAACTTATGACATAAAACGAACTCAGGAATATACAGACACCAACAGTTCTGAGTACATAATTATTTTAAGCATTTATAAAATTATAAATTGGGCATTAGTAAATCCCTCACCACCGTACAAATGCAATATGGCGGAGACGACTCAATCACGTGACTTCGCCAGTGGCGCGCTCTGTTTAAATTACGACGAACTACATTTCGATAAAAGTATTTTATAGGTGGCACCACACGGCTGTCTATCTTTGGCCAAGCAAGGTGGAATGAACATCCAGGGCCCAGGCCACGGTATCAAGAATTCGTGTAGGTAAATTTTGGGCCTACGATTTGCCTATTTACTATTATTGGTAGTGTACTAATAATTTTAATCTTTGTAATGCGTGGTACACATGCCTGCGACTCGCTGGCGCTTATGTAAAGTGTACACGGTAGTACGCCTTCAAAATTTCGCGTCCACCTTAGAGCATTATGCTCTAAGGCGTCCACACACAGATTTTGAGAGTGATTTCAATATGAAAACATACTGCACATTAATTAACACTTTGTCTTGCAGTCTTAAGCTTGCAGTATGTTTTGTTACGTATTATTAAATGTTTGCACCCAAAAACAATGAGTTGTCATTCCGAGATGGTGTTTTTTTTTATATAAAACAAACTTCTGCCAGCGGCGTCACCCGCGTACCACATAGGTTAAATGCTTTAAGAACCCACAGGAACGTGCCACCGGGATAATGAGTATCCTATTTGCTTAGAGCATAGGTTAAATGCTCTAAGCCTATTTGCTATTCCAGACCATAATCTATCTTTCATCTAGATCCGTTCAGTATTTTTCGCGTGATTGAGTAACAAACATCTAAATATCGTCACAAACTTTCATATTGAATCCATAAACGACCTACTGACCGCAAACGAAACGCAACTGAAGGGACAAGAGGTCCCTTTAATTGCGTTTTGGATGAGAAAAAATGGATAAAACTGTTAAAATGCAAAACCTAATTTCCTGTCCCCAGTGTAAAGAAACGATTCACCTAGTTTTTATTTATGAATAAGATCGACGTATATATTTTGGATATTCGCAATAAGATGACGTGGTCTGATCGCTGTGCTCAAAAGACAAATTGCGTTCCATATCATTGTAAGCGAGTACTGACTCTATTAGAAATATTCAAATATAATTTTTACTTTGTTTCTGTTTGCTAAGATTTACAATTATGTAAGTTTTTATGTTCGGGAATATTGATTTTAGTTGTTTGTATGGTCCTAGGAACAAAACGAGGTCTCAAAAATTAAATGGGGGCTCAGTAAAATTTTGAAAAACAAATGTTTTAATGAAGCTAAAAATTGAAGTGCTGATCTGGAGCACACCACCACGCATCTAGCAAGACTTACTTACTTGACAACATTGACAACTGTCATGGAAATTGGAAGTATGTTGTACGGAATGGTGTACCTACTGTAGGAGTTTTTAGGTACCAACTAGGTACATACAGCTCTAAAAAAACTGATAAGACTTTTCCTTTTAGAAGTTTTAGTCCCTATATTAATTACAGCCACTGTGCTTTCCGAACAATTTAATTTAACTTTTTGTCGTATATAATCATGTTCTTTAGTTTACGTGTATTGTAAGTAAGAGTACTAGTCATTTGAAAATATTGTGATTATGGTGTTAATGGCATATCGTGTTTTATTAGTCTTTATTTTAGCAATAATATGTGTAAAGACCGAAGAAGAAGCGGCATCGCGTATGTCAAAAGCGGAACGGCAGAGTTTAAGGTAAATTATTAAAATAACATCCGTGAGCTGATTGTACTGAACAACTGTAGCTTCATTTTTCGTTTAATTTCATTGTGCTTTGTAGATATCGTATTATTTCCATCAACGAGTACGATGATTAGAAAGTTAGGCATAAAGCGAATCTCGACAATTAACCACATTAATAATATTTTGAATGTTTCAGTGTGATAATGTTTTCTTTATCAGCTGTTGTAATAAAAAATTCTTTGTGGTTTTGAAAGGTCTTGAGAATGTACAGCTAGCAAATAGCAATAGAAAACATTTTACTGTCCAGATATTGTACACTAAACAGGTTCCTTCATAAGATTCTGAGATTCTGAAACTAGATTATTTAGTATGTATGTTGGGGCTCTAGTACATATAATTGCAGAGAGGACACTAGAGAGTTGTTATCAGGTATGGTATGTGTATTGTTTGAGAAGTGTGTGTCAGTGTGTCTGTTTGTTCCCATTGTGTTTCATTTGATTTGGTGTCAGGTCAGGGTCTTTATATTGGTCAGCAGAATTTGCTGAAACACAAATGGCTAAGGAAGGAACATGGTTGGGTTTTATTCAGTAAGAGCCTGACACTGGGTCTTTATATTAATTGTTCTAAGTCAGGACCAGACCTTGTAAACTCATAGACTAATTAAACAAAAGTGTCAATCAAATAAAAACAGACATTGCCCATAAGTAGCAGTTTTTACCTACATGCTACATAATGAAAAAACTGAATCAATTCTTATGTTGTTTTTAGTTAATAATATAACTAATCAGACATTTCTTTCAATAAACTGTTGCTGCTGTATGAATCCTTTTGTTATCATCTGACTATCAGTCAATCTGCCTAGCCTTTTCCCAACTATGTTCTCGGCGCTACTGACTATATGTCAGTTCTGATATTCCAATTCTGAACAGGCAACCGCCTCAGGTTCTTGCAGATATTCTAGTTGAAAAAAGGGACTCTATGACGATTTCTGTGACCTTGGCTATTAGGTAGGGCCATCATTTCACTTGAAATCCAGATGGAAGGGACTGTGTTGCCTTATGGACACATTACAACCAGACCTGCTCCCCTCAATGTTGCACCCAAGTCACAAGGAACAGCAGAAGTTTGATGATGACAATAATTTGTAAACATGATAGGTGAAATAAGCAGTAAATAATCATGTTGATTAGTGATGTTTGGTTTTATACCGCATTACACAAAGAAAAAGTTGCAAACAGCAGTGTTGATATACTTTTAAGGTCAAAATGCCTTACTTCGAGACTATCGGAGTTGTGTTCTTATAGGAGCCAAAATTTTATAAATCATTCCATTATCCAAATGGCTACATGTTGACATGGTCGACTTTCTTTATTTTAAATTTTTCAGTAAACTAACTGTTACATCCATAAGAAAATATGTCAAGCATTACGAAACAAAGTATTGATTTTTGTTTAATTAACAGCGTTTATACCTTTTAACCGATAATACAGGACATAAACAAAACCTTGTTTACATTGGCTTGGCTTTTTTAATTATTCATTCTTGGCACAAAGTATGGCCTTCTGTTAATACTGGTTCTAGATTTGGGTATTTTTGAATGTTTTCAATATGAATCATTTTTCTTTAGCAAAAAGAACTATTAGTACAATGCTGCCTGTAATCCTGCGAAAGGGTAGTCACAAGTGTACCTATACTACACCGACATTTTGTCAGTTCTGATTGAGTACTTAGAGTACCCTAATAGGGGCGATTATTGCCTATTGCCATCAACCAGACACAGACTTTAAGCCGCTACTAAGACGTTTCTGTGGGAAATACCCAATAACACTTACCCAAACTGGGAATGTAATCCACAACCTCATGCGGCGCACCAGGTCTCATGACCAATAGTCCAGCGACAGTCTAAAATATCAAATACAGTTAAAAACTGGAGAAATGTAGTTGCAATTAAGATAATTATAGTCTGTTCCCATGCAGTCTTATCACATGGGACGGATATGACCAGGCACTTTCTCAACCTTTAATTATCAAACATCGTGATTATATACTAACTACAACTTGATTGTACCTACAAAATTACCGTGGTAAGTTTGTATTTGTTTTGATAAGAAACAGATTATTTGCGAAGAATTAAATTAAATGGTTAGAATATTATTTTGGTTGATCCAGTAATAGCAAGTCTTGTGTGAATAAGTGCTAACTTCTGCGTTTATTATTGAGATAAAACTTCTTATCTAATATTTATTACACCATGATACACCATAAGGGTCCCTTTTTAACACGCTTTTATTAGCTCGGGTTGTATCTATGTATGTATGTAACGGAATCTTTGAGCTTAATTTTCACCGGTTTCTAAAAGTCTGATCAACTTGAAATTTTGCACATGTCTCAAGGACCGATGACAATGCAATAATTTGATAATAGTTTCCCATTATCCTTATTTTTACACGCTTTATATTAGCTTCACTTGTATGTATGTTTGTACCCGACTCATTTGGAAGAATACATTAATTTGAACTAAAAAGTAGGAAATAAAAAATAGTTTAAAAAAACTAAAAAACACGCTTTTTATAGAAAACCGAACTAAAAATAGAAAATAAATTTTACTTTTTAAAAAGCGTAGGGTGCATGGTGGTGGTGACTATTATCTTAAAAAGCACCCCACGCTTTTAAAAAAGTAAAATTATTTTCTATTTTTAGTTCGGTTTTCTATAAAATGCGTGTTTTTTAGTTTTTTTAAACTATTTTTTTTATCATTTTGGTACCGAACCCTAAAAACCTATATAAAGGATAAGGATGCTTGGAAACATGCTGGTCCTGCTCCACAGGGCAATCTAGTGTCTAGACAAAATCAAACTGGTTGCTAAGTAAATTAGGTAATAATTTATTATTTGTAAAATACTATTTTAACATGTTGAAATATCTTCTCACACATTGATTGATTTATTATTATTAACTTTTAGAATGTTTGTAAATATGTGAGCACCGTAAGTTTACCTGCCATTACTATATGTGTTTTTCTTTTCACCTTTTGTGGTGTAGTGTTTTTATTCTCGGTGCATCGTTTTCACATATAATGTTATAATTCATGTATACAAAACATTGTAAAACATTTTAAAAGAGTAACGGTGGAGTTTCTTGCCCATTCTTCTCCACACGAAACTACCTTTTGGAACGGGCGACTAGAATCAATTCTATTTCTTGCTCATTTTGACGTTCAAAAGTGCCTTACTTGTGCTTATTTGAAATAAATGATTTGACTTTGACTTTGAACCAAAAAACGCTTCACATAAAGAAAAAATTTAAAAAGTAAGAATATTTAAAAACAAAAGATAGGCTTTCAAAATGTTCCTTTTGACCTCGTATCACGGGCCACCCCTATATGTTAACCCCTAAATTAGAATTTTAAATTATTTTCACATCATTGTAGCTGCTGATTAAACATGTAACCATGTACAACAGCTACCATAAAAGTAAACAAGAAATGCCTGTAATAAAAACGATATTAGAATACAGTTAAACTTTTTTTTTTGCTTTCTATTTTTATTGGGTGAAGAGAAGAAACCGAACAATTACTTTTGTTAGGTTTTCGAACCGAAGCTTACCTAGAAAGAGGTGGGGAGACGATCTAGACGCGTACCACAAGGGATATGAATCCAGGTGGAAAAAGGAATTATTTATTTGATGAATTCTCAAAGAGAAATCAATTAGAATTTAAAACAAAGGTTATAATAGGCACAGTAGCAAAATCATTTTAATCTTTATTTTCTTCAGAACTTCAGGATCGATTTAATTCGAAGAGTAAGGGAATACCAAAGAAACGATGGATGTAATGATGATCCCTAACTTTTCAAATCATATTCAGTTATCTACTTGTATTAATTGCCTTTATTGTGTTAGCATCAAACTATAACTTTTGCATGCCTATTGGTAAAATATAGCTGAACTTACCTCTTATCTGTTATCCATCATGTGCTGTACCTATATTTGCAAAATAAAATATACTTACTTAGGCTTTTGTGAATGATACAATCATTCACAAAAGCCTAAGTTAGGCGTTATAGCCTATAAGTAGGGGTGTGTGACTACTGCTGAGATGATGGCACCTAATGAAGACATAATTACGCCAATTCCAATGGGATTAGGGCAAAATAACGATACGGCTCAATTGGCTAATAATGGTTATTATATTGAAGGAAATTAAGTGTTCGACCCCATGGTGAGCATAATTAAATCATAGTGTTTATTTCAGGGAGGAGGCTAGAAAAATGTTTTATCATGCGTATAATGCATACATGGAGAACGCGTATCCTGCTGATGAGCTGATGCCGCTCAGCTGTAAGGGCCGATGGAAAGGCGTCACACCGAGTCGTGGTGACATGGATGACGCGCTGGGAAAGTAAGCAATGTTGATACCATCGTCACGAGCGTATCCAGCCTTTGCCCTGATCAGGTCAATCAGGGGCATAGTTTCTATGGTCGGTAAATGATTTAAAGAAATAATAAACCTCACTGTAACGACTAAAACACGTAACTGAAATGAGAAAAACAAGCAATGTTATCTACCTATAAAATTTTTGAATCGCAGGCAATCAAAGATTATAACATATTTTAGGGTATTGGCATGTCCCCGCCTGCGAGGCCAAAATTTAATTTTTCAGCCTATGTCACCCTCATATGTTAAAATTTATCAAGCTGTTTAGGCTACAGAGCGTGCCAATAAATATACATAGGTACGTAATTACGTACATACACTAGTAAAATAAACCGCCACCTAGCGCAGTCGGGTAAAAACAGATAAGTACCTACCTACCCAACATTCGATCTTTAAAAACGGCACTTTGTCATTCTATTAGATAACACGTGGAAGTAGAACGGCATGTGTTCAATTCTGGGAGTGAAAAAGAGACAGGACGACACGTAACTAAGATTTTTAGCCAAGTTTTTATGTGCCACTTGCGGGGCGTGTTGTATAACTTATCTACTTCATTTTACATACAATTCATTGGTTAAATAAAACATTATTATGTCTCCAACAACTATTGTTTCAATAACAATAGCTGTTATTGAAAAACTATCGACGAAAATAGAGGAAATAAAATTAACCTACATTGGCAAATGGAAAACGTCTTTGCCTTAAAATTTCAATTTTGGGGTCAAGTATTCAAAAATTAAACCAGAGCACTCAGTTTGTAATTGCACGACAAATTGGAATCCGCTGTTACATTCTCTGGTCTCTTTGTTTAAGTTTTCATCTACTGGATACTGTGTCTGTAACGGACTATACCTACATAATTTCTCCCCCGAGGCCCGCTTCGTAAAGCCTATTACAATAATATTCAATTATCTAATGTCTAAGAAAAGTATGGAGGCACTTACAAAACATAAGTTACCTAATTGACAAGTTGAACATAATAGAAAATTTTCATGTCCCTGATAAGAAAAGAAACAGAAATATTTCAGGCATTCTTTTTTAATTTATGCTTTATTTAATGCGGTTTAGGTATCGGTTAGATAGGTATAGAAAGATAAAAATACAAAAATCCATCAATCTGCCTAGCCTTTTCCCAATTATGTTGAGGTCGGCTTCCAGTGTAACCGGAAGCAGCTGAATGCCAATATTTTACATGGAGCGATTGGGATTGCTTATCTGAACTGAACTCCACAACCCAGTCAGTAACTGGGAAATACGATACCCATTGGTAAGACTGCCTGTCAGACTTTCCGGCTTCTGACTATCCGTAACGACTGTCACACGAACACGTAACGAATAAATACTTTTTTAGTTTCAGTTAGGTTATGTTTTGATATTGTTAATTGCTGTAAGTCTAACATGTTTTATCGTTGAATGTTATGTTACGCGAATATTCATCGTGTAGGTAAAGGCAAGGGGACGTATGCTATGCACGGATTATTTAGTTGATGATAAGAAACTACGCGGCCACATTTTGTTGTTCAATACCTACTTATTTTACAGGTAGTTATACCTACCCTTTCACATGTTGCATGTATCATCGACAAGAAACGACTGGTATTTAAAATATAGCCTTTTAATCATGTAAGCCAAGGCAAGTTTGAAATAAAACTGCAAAATTGAGTGCAAAAATGAAAGTATAAACAAACTCTCTGAACAGCTTGACCTACATTCAGAATCAGTAACGCGGAATCGAAGAATCGATAGAAACCTAGACCGTTCCTTTTTCTGTACTTTTGATTTATCTAAAGGAAAACTGATTTTCCAGCCACGGAAATAGGTACTAGTGTAAAAACTAGTGTAGTATACCTATTTGAAAAATACGCGACCGAAGTTAGTTTGGTTACGCCTAAAATCTCATTAACATAAGTACATAACCTCACGGCTTCTTCCCACAGGATTAGGAGCAATTAGGGGACACCACCAGCTACGATCTTTATACACAATAAATCCCATTAAATTACCGACAATACATGATATCAGGCATATTATTAGGTCGTGTTTTGGAGTAAGCGTTAACTTTTGGAGGGGCGGGTGGGAAACGCCTTCTTTGCACTCTGTACTGCAGTTACCTACGACGCGGGATTTTCAACATAGTTTGCATAGCAACCGAAAACTTCGCCGGGCATTTCGACACGTGTATCTCTAATTTTAGTCATCTATGAATAACGCCCCGGGAATATTGATTCTGCTTAATTGGTCCTAATAATTATGTTTTCAGCTTCTCTCTAACTTTAGTGGACAGCCTGGACACGTTGGCGGTGCTGGGGGACTTCTCCGAGTTCAGCCGTGCCATCAAGTTGGTCATCAGAGATGTCACTTTCGACCACGACATTGTTGTTTCCGTCTTTGAAACCAACATTCGAATGCTCGGGTAAGACTCCGTCACAGCCTAATTCAAACATAATTAAACGGACTTAATTCCAGCTACTGGGACCTATACCTTATCTCTTTATTAAGCTCTTTGTCGTCTTTTTAATAATATCCCTAATCCAACAGGGGGATGGGGTGGATGGTTTGGTTGGTATATAATTATGCTGTTTATCCCACAATCATTTTTTTCACTGTGCAAGCAAGAAATGCGTTACAGAAAGTAAGAAATAAATTACACAAAAGCTTTATTCTTCATCTTCTTGTTCAATAATGTCATAAAGAATTACACAGAACAACTAAATACCAATGATCTTATTTATACACATTAATATGAATCGTTATTCTACCACAACCGCTAAAATAAACCTTATTAAACATGAAATAAGAGGATAATGAATCCACAAAACATATTACTTACCAATTCAATTTTACAATGGTTTTCCTACAACAACAGTAACCGGGTAAATAAATGTTGCGTTAGCGAAGAAGGAGACCACGTAGACATAATTAATAAATTTGTAATCGTATATCATCACATCACTCGCAAGTTTGGTCATATACTAAGTTTTGTCCGCGTCTTCGCCTACGTAGAGGTCAGAAAAAATGCTTTAAAACTTTCTCCATGGTAAAATACACATTTGTGCCAACTTTCAACTTGGTGATCGGTCAAACGGTGTTAGAGTTTATCAACCTCAGATGACCTAGTTGGTCGTGATTTGGGATCCAATTATCATGAAAATAATAAGTCGTAAACATATTGCCTCCCGCCTTTTCCCCTTTTATTTCGGGAGATCGTGAGCTGTTGTGCTCCTTGGGGGACGCCTATGTCCAACAGTGGACTACAATAGGCTGAAATGATGATGATGATAATGACGTACCTATTAGCTCGCTTTCACAACTCTCAATGTCTTTTGTTACCTGCATTTTTTTACAGCAACAGAATTGGTTTGTATTTAACTATCTGTTTTAACCGGTAGGTGTTACATACATAACTGTTGTTTGTTATACATAAATAACAAATAACGTGTGAACATTACCCTTAGCAATTTCTACTTAAGATTGATTTAAATTGCTTACCACGAATTGAATTGATCAAAGCGCCGGATATTGTAATCTCAGTTCGTTACATTTGATTCAAACGCAGGAAATGCTCGACGTAGCAGTCGTGTTATGCACAAGGGCTTTTATGTTTGCATATAAAAGTAATTTTTTGCACTATAATAGAGCCACAGTAGGTACATAGCACATACAAGTTGTTAATAGGTTATGCAGCATTGAAGAAGTAGCTATAATGCGCGATTTAGTTATCGCGACCTAACACAAAAAGTTAAAAGTTACTCAAACGCCATGCATTGTTGATTAAATAGCATGATATCCGATGATTGTACAAAAAATACCTTGTATGAAGTGGCGTAGCTTGGGTAGGGGGTTGGGGAGGTATTTTTTTTGAAGTTTGTATATCAGTAAATGCCTCCTCCCGCACTGGTGGAACAGAAGGGAGTGTCAGACTCTTACTGACTAAAACTTATCCATGTTCCTTCCTTAACCTTTTATGTGCCGGGGTAGCGGTAACCCTTTCCGACAATCCCGCTTACACGGAGCCCCGGGCGGTGCAATTAAGCCGGCGTCAGATTATCAGACTCTTACTGACTAAAAACCACCCTGGAGTTCCATCTCTCACCTATGCCTAGGGTTGCGGGAACGTTCTTTTCTTCTGTAACCAGTTTTAAGTCCGTTTTTTTAAGTTTCTTACTACAATTGATCGTTATCACATCGTCCTATGCATTCTTTTCGAGATTTGTGTACGATCTGGACTGTCAGGACATTAGCATATCACCGCATTGTTACAGAGGCCTGCTATCAGCCCATGTGTTGGCCACAAACCTGAAGAACGACGTACCAGCCTTGCAGTGGTATAATGGAGAACTGCTCACTATGGCGGAAAACCTGGGCAAGAGATTGCTGCCTGCATTTAATACATCTACTGGAATACCTCACGGAAGGGTAAGTTCGTTTGTGATGGGACCAGATGGGACTTATGCCATCTCAAAAATATTACACTTATTATTAACTCCATCCTTAAGAACCTGAAGACATAGCGGTCAACAGCCGTAAAACCAATGTACCTTCTTTAAAGTCACTTATATAGCGATTATTATTATTAACTTCATATATTTGAATGATCCGCCACTTCGATAGTGCGATAGATCCATGACTGAGGCACTGACATCTCTTCTTTGTGAGAGAGATTTTATTTATTCATTTAATAAGCATACAAATGCACATGGGGCATTTATATTTTTGGATAAATATCCAATAATTATGAGATATTATTATTATCGTACAGATAAACCTTCGCCATGGCATGCGGGGCATGTCGGAGTCTCGCGAGACTTGCACGGCCTGCGCCGGCACGATGATCCTCGAGATGGCAGCACTGTCCCGCCTCACTGGCCACCCCGTCTACGAACAAAAGGCGCACAAAGCTATGGACAGGCTCTGGAAGATTAGACATAGGTAAGTGTAATAAGGAGATAAAGGAATTGATTGTGACGTTCAACGGCCCTTAGCGCTTTGGACCCACATTACTTGCAACAAACGATTAGCTCTATACTAAAATGTCAGATTTCAAGTTTTACAATAATAATAATATTGATTATTATCTTCTCAAACTTAAAATCACACCCTGGTATACACCCGTACGATTTTAATAAAATACCGGGACCTAGAATCCTGAGAAAATAAATTAAAAAACAAATAATAATATTGGTTGATTTATAGTCCGGGACAAAAGTGCCGTTTGCCGGTTGTACCATCGTGTAGACTCTGCGTTACCGAGTGCTAGGGGTCCAGGGTACAGGATGTTCAGGGGATTGAGTACCGATTTCTTACGTCGCTCGGAGACGCTCCTTGCAACCCAATAATAATAATTAATAATATATCATTTGTTTTTGGTAACAAAGACCCATAACATCTATACCTTACAGACTATCATACATGTTTATAAAAATCTCAAAAATCAAAACTATTGTACACGAAGTGATGGCGTCGTGTTGCGCTGCCTGGTGTCGTGTAGCCTTCTGCGGAATCGCCGATACACGACACCCTTCGGCCAAAACTCTTCCTTGAGGAACGAATACATATAATGAGTCAGAGCTCGCACCACAAACGACTTGAAATTCGTGTCGTGCCGCGTTTTTTTCGTGTAGTTTTTTCTGTGCTTTCATATTTTATTTTTGACCGTGTCAAATAGTCAATTCACCAATTAATTTTAATTCCACCTCTATCATCATTCTTTTAATTCTCCTGCCCTTATCCCTATGTATTTGGGGTCAGCGCAACATGTCTTTTTCATTCATACTTCTTTCTTTGTCGGCGTTCGGTAATCACACCCTTTCTAGCCATATCATCTCTCACACAATCCATCCATCGTTTCTTAGGTCTACTTGTGTAGTCATCCACATTCATACACACAGCTTGCCTGACAACATTTTTCTCATTCCTTCGCATAACATGCCCAAACCATGACAACGGATTTCCACACACCTTTTCAGTCACCGGTGTCACTTTCAGACTTCCTCTTATATACAAAAAACAAATTGTTTACAGGACGTCGGATCTGATGGGCACAGTTATCAACATACATTCGGGCGACTGGGTGCGCAAGGACGCCGGCGTCGGCGCAGGTATCGACTCCTACTACGAATATTGCCTCAAGGCCTACATCCTGCTCGGTGATGAGAAGTACCTGGCCAGGTTCAACAGACACTACAACGCCGTCATGAAGTACATCAGTAGAGGTCCAGTTATGTTGGCAGTCCATATGCACAGGTGAGTTTCTATACATCTATTATGTATTCTTTCTACTATGTATTTTTAACTACTTATAATTACATTTTTAAATATTAAAAAATATATAAATGTACAAAGTGGAGACTACAATACGATATCAAATTAAACTGCGTATATCTAATGCTGTCCCCAGCCCGCATACGAAAATTCAATCAATCCAATAGTTTAGTCACTATAGCTAGTCGAAGATTGGCAAAATCCATAGTTGGTTATTAAGTTTGTTTGAAAAATAACACACTTTTTAAATTTCAGTTTTAGGATTTATTTGATAGTTAAAATATCCCTATTCATTAGCATTGTTGTATTGTATAGTTATTAGTATTGTGTGTTGTCATTTATGGTCGTTTTGTTTTCTCCACATTATATATTATATAAAATAGTAACCCACCGGTATCGGGAACAGGCCACCGGTGCGGTGGTCAAGGCTCCAGAGAGTGGAACCTCCTTACAATGCGAGCCAAGTCCAGAAGTACTGCTTTCTGGTCCAGCTTCCCACCGAGAGCCTCCAAATCTTGAAATTTTGGCTTAAGCCGGCTATTAGCTGTCTCGACTATGACTCGGCTAAATCCACATCCCACATGTCGACAACCTCGCGTGCCAAGTCGAGATACTTAATTTGTTTATAGTGCTCGGTTTTCACGAGGTTTCCGTCATGCGATACCGTTTGTGTCAAAGATTATTGCACGCCGCTCTAATCAATCCACCACCTCTGAACCCGGCTTATTTATTATTATTAATATCAGCCGTGTGTAGCCGTTAAGCAGTTGGTCCCAGCTGTCATTTGTGCATCTATAACAGTCGTTACGGATCGTCAGAAGCCCGAAAATCTGACAGCCAGTCTTACCTAGGGGTATCGTATTGCCCAGTTACTGGGTTGTGGAGGTCAGATAGGCAGTCGCTCCATGTAAAATACTGGTATTCAGCTGCATCCTAGTTAGACTGCAAGCTGATCCCAACATAGTTGCGAAAAGGCAGATTGATTGATTTGTTTCTCAGTTTCTCTTTCTATACCTATCTAACCGGTACCTAGACAGCATTAAATAAAGCATAAATTAAAAAAGAATGCCTGAAATATTTCTGTTTCTTTTCTTATCAGGGACATGAAAATATTCTATTATGTTCAGCTTGTCAATTAGGTAACTTATGTTTTGTAAGTGCCTCCATACTTTTCTTGTACATTGGATAATTGAATATTATTGTCATGATTTCCCAACTATGTTTGGGTAGATCCAGTCTACCGCGCCGACCCAAACATAGTTGGGAAAAGGCTAGGCAGATGATCAGCCGTGTGTAGCGGGACACACTGATAATAATCATATTTTGCCCCTGATTTAGTGGTGATAGATCGATTAGCGCGCCGTGCAATGATAGTCGATGTAACCATTCCACATAAAGAGAACCTCGTGAAAGCTGAAGAAGAGAAACAAAAAAAAATAAAAAAAAAAAAATATCTCGACTCGCACACGGGGTTGTTGACGTTTGGAATGTGATTTCGGCGGCCATCATTTTACCGATTGTCGTAACAGCCAATAGCCTGATGGCCAAAAGCCTCGACCAACAGCTTTCATAACGAGGCTCTCGTTAGGCGGTTGGATAAAGAGCCAGATTCAGAAGGCATTACTCCTCCATACGGCTTGCATTGTGAGCCGGTTCTGCATCCGGTTAGAGTGGAAGCCAACCCTAACATAGTTGGGAAAAGGCTAGGCAGACTGTGTTAGTTATTTTTATCTATAACTCCTCAAACAAGCTGACCTGATATGCGGCAGATCTGGTCAGCCGGGTTCTATTTAGGCTTAATAGCAGTTTTTCTGAAGCATATATTATATTAAAAAATTAAATTAAAGATCCCTTTTTGTGTCAGTCTGTGTGACGCAATGATGTTTGATGCGGTTTTCACCATCATTTAGATATTTTATTACTTGTATGTTTATTACGTTAATCTTTCTTTCTTTTGTGTGGTTAGTGTCTAACCTGGTGTCAGAGTTTTTAGGCTGCCCATGGGCTTCTGACTTAGCTTCACATGCTGTTGAGAAATATCTTTCAGACATGCTGGTTTCCTCACGATGTTTTCCTTCACCGATTTTTAAGCAACTGATAATTATACAATACTAGCTTCCGCCCGCGGCTTCGCCCGCAAAATATGTCGACAAATTATACATATAAACCTTGCTCTTGAATCACTCTATCTATTAAAAAAAAAACCGCGTCAAAATCCGTTGCGTAGTTTTAAAGATTTAAGCATACATACAAACAAACAGACAAAAATAGCGACTTTGTTTTATACTATGTAGTGACGCACATGGATCCGTAAAATCAGAGGTGCGTGCCTTGGTTTGGTTACGTTAATATTAAACTAAAATATTATAATAATGCAATCTAGATGTTTTGCCAAGCCGTAAAACTGTGCGCGGGGACGGGTCGCTGGCATATTTATAAACAATTGCCTGCAGATGCCATTACAATGTAGGCGCTGTCATGCATAAACAATCAACATTAAAACCGGTTTTCTTCAGAAATTTCCTGTGGAACATTGTAGGATTATTGTAGTGGTTTTAAGGGCGACAGCTTGTCATGATTTCCTAAAGTCAACCTCCCCGGCCAAAGTGTTTTTGGGTTCATTATGAATTCCTCAGAAGCATTCCGCTCAATCATGATATATGCTCGGTTCACGGCAATCGGCTCGGGGTGCTTGAACACTATTGCATGGACCTTGAACATTACTAGCGAAATGTTGGTAGTGCAGTCACTTATGGTAATGATGTATAGTACTGTGAAGGCCAGATGGGCCTTCACTTGGTGAGCTCTCAGACGTAGAGCTCGTGTAATGTGTTGTGGTGTCGGGATTTCTATCCTATAAATACAAACACACGGGGCAGCTGCTATTTAATTATATTACTTTTCAAGAATACATGCGTCCAGCAGCACGGCTATTGACAGGACACCCTTATTAATTTTTTTTTTATTAAACCTATCAAAATTTTCCATAATTTTGAAAGGTCGAATGCTGTCATTTTCTAACCGAACAGACTTAGATTCCACATAAGGTTTCATTCAGGCTCTTCAGTACGTAGTAGTAGGTACTATAAATCATTGTCATAAGTGTATGTGTGTGTAAGTGGGATTGTCCGAAAGGGTTACCGCTACCCCGGAACATAAAGGGCTAAGGAAGGAACATGGATGGGTTTTAGTCAGTAAAACTCTGACACACCCTTCCGCTCCACCCAGATTTTTTTTGTTATTACATTGGCATCTCGCAGTTCAACCATGGGGTTGTCTACTGCTTAACCTGACTTCTCCATCCAGAGCGGGAGGAGTCATTTATATATGATTTCTAACCCTCAAAAAAAATGTGTATGTGCGGTGCACTTAACATAGTGCACCGCACATACAGATTTTTGATTGTATGTGTATGAAACGTATGCTCTTATGTTTTAGGCCACATTTGCAGTCCCGTAACTTCATGGACGCGTTGCTTGCCTTCTGGCCCGGCCTCCAAGTATTGTTGGGCGACGTGCGGCCTGCGGTCGAGACTCATGAGATGCTCTACCAAGTTATGCAGCGACACACATTCATTCCAGAGGCTTTCACTTCAGATTTCCAGGTGAATATTAAATCCTTATAAGGTTTGGCTGTTGCACTTGGCTGAAATAATATCATAAATCAATTGACTATTTGAAACGGTCAAAAATAAAATCACAATAACATAGATAAAAGACGAACCTATAATGGGGATGATGACTATTTTTTTTTAATTAGTCCGTAAGCTAGATTAATAAAAATATTGGACACGTAATTTTTTCTTTTTTTACGTAATCTAAAGATTACGTTTATACCATGAATTAAAATGTGGCTTGACGTCACAAGTATGTAGTATTTATTCTTTAACTTGTGACGTAGCGAGCCCCACTCCCCAACTTTAATGCGTTTTACCTAAGTGATTTTCTATTAATATGATAAAGCAAAGAATATGTGTCATATATTTTTTTATTATCTGATTGACGAACTAAATATACTTAACTTTTTCTATACCTAGTCATCATCCCTATTGTTGATTGTTACACAAATTGTTATAATTATTTAATACAAATCACGTACAAATTCAACGTTTTGACAATTCATAACAAGTAACGTTATTGACTACCCTTTCAAATATCCAATTTTTAGGTTCATTGGGGTCAACATCCATTGCGGCCAGAGTTCTTAGAATCCACGTATTTCCTGCACCGTGCAACGGAGGACGATCATTACCTGCAAGTTGGAAAAGCGGTCCTCAAAGCACTACAGCAGTACACTCGGGTACCTTGCGGGTACGCGGCCGTCAATGATGTGAGGACACGCATTCACGAAGACAGAATGGATTCGTTCGTCCTGGCTGAGACCTTCAAGTACCTTTACATGCTCTTTGGTGAAGATAAGGATGTGCCAATAAAGTTAGAAGACTACGTGTTAACCACCGAAGCCCATTTCTTGCCACTCTCGTTGGCCACGGATGGCAAAAATACTACATATTTCACGCTGAAACTCGATGATGAAGACGAAGACAAGTATAGGAAGTAAGTGCTGTTGAATAACACCATGATTTAATACCCATAAGCTTCACGTTGGTGAAGTTTCGCCAGCTTATTTACTTAGATGTAGTGTTTATGATCGTTTGGTTATGTTAAAATGATGAATGAAAGGCAACTAAAAAATGTATTAAGTGGAAACGCCGGGATAGGACACCCTAATACATAATAGGCATGATGCCTAGGTAAAAAAACAATATTTAGTCCGTCAATCAGATATCTAGTAAAAAAATATTTGACACGTATTTTTTGTTTTACCATATTGATAGATAATTGCATTAAAGTTGGGCAGCGGGGGCTCGCTACGTCACAAGTACGTATAAAAACTACACACGTCACAAGTGTCTTGCCACTCTCTTTTAACTCAATGTATCGAAGTAAACTTTGGATTACGTAAAAAAAAAGAAATACGTGTCTAGTATTTTTTAATAAACTAGCTTACGGACTAAATAAAAATAAAATTGTCATCATCTCCATAAGTATCATTTTGAAAAAATTTCTTTGGAAAACTTGATTGTAATCAAGCCGGCCAATCTTGTAGCCGGCGTGCGTGTATGACCAAATTTATGAACTAAAAGGAGTTTGTGGGGATCGTAGCAGGCTTTCTGTAGTTTCTCTGCCTACCCCCAATGGGTAGGGGCATGATTATATAAATGTATATGTATAACAGGACCTGTCCGAATACTGCGTCGTTGGTCGCGGAGAAGGTGCGGCGTCCGATGCGCGCGCTGCTCGGCGCGACGTCTGCGCGGCCGCCCGCGCGCCTGCGCCCGCTCAACGACCCGCGCCAGATACACACGCTGTCCGACATGGGCATCTCTGTGCTCACGCTGCCCGATGGCAGGGTGCAATTGCTCTACACTACCTCCACGGTAAGTTGCTGCATGATGTCTTTTTTTGGATGCGTAGGGGCAATCTCCAAATTTTTAAGATTGTTCGTTTTCTTAACTGTGTCAATCTATCACACAACACTATCTATCCGTGTGTGACGACACGGTTGGTGCAGTGGTTGAGCGATTGACTGCTGCGCAGTATGTCGTGGGTTCGATTCCCGCCCGGAACAATTATTTCTACGACCCACAAGTATTTGTTACGGGTCTGGGTGTTTTTCTATCTATAATATGTATGTATTTACAAAACAAAATGTATATAAATAAATAAATATAAGTAGTTTATCAGCCATCTCGTTACCATAACACAAGCATTCGATTGCTTAGCTTGGGACTATATGGATAAGGATATTATTATTATCTACATATAAATATAAAATGATAAATTGACTGACTGGGTGATAATCAACGCACAGCCCAAACCGCTGGACCTAGAGACTTGAAATTTTGCACATAGATACCTTATATAATGTAGGCATCCACTTCGGAAGGATTTTTTGGAAATTCCACCCCTAAGGGGATAAAACAAGGGATGAAAATTTGTATGAAAAATCTAATAAATTATAAAATTTGTCATTTTTTTTCTAACCACCACTTAAAGGGAGGGGTGTCAAAGTTGTATGCAAGAATGTTGTCCATAAGTTTTACTGAAATGTATACAATTAGGTACTTGACACATAAAACACTTGCGACGTTTATAACAAATGTTTATACATACGTATTTTCGCATTTCCAGGCAAAATCAGCGAAAGATGCTGCGGAAGGCCTCACCTTCATGCGTGAAATGTCAAAATGGAATTCGCTAAGTGATATGGAAAATGGTGTGGTACCCGCCGGAGTGAAGGTTAATGACAAGATATTCCCCGCCGGCCCCGGACACTTCGGCAAGGAGATATCTGCTAACAACCAGTACACCAACACTGTCGCCTTCGTCATCCCGCTAGACGCCTGCACACCCATCGAAAACAAGAAAGATGTCGAAGGCAAGTTCGGCATAGCGAAACGTGGACAGTGCACCTTTGCTCAGAAAGTACGCCACATGCAAGCCGCTGGCGTTGCTTTGGCAATTATCCTCGATAACATCCCAGACTCCACACACGAGAGTACGGCCTTATTCGCGATGTCCGGTGACGGTAAGGATGATATTGATATACCGGCTGTGTTCCTGTTCTCTCAAGAAGGTCGCATCCTCACAGATACCTACTTGGCAAAGCCAGATGTGTCCGTGACTGTCGGCGAGCTAAAAGCAATGAAATCGCACGTTGAAAACAGCTGCGATGACGGGAATTGTGAAACTGTACTGGAGACTCCGAACGTTTCTAATGATAAGGAGTCTTTCGAACACCTGAAAAAAGTGCTCAGCCAGTTAGCCGCGCAGTTTGAGCTCTCTCTATCTCACGAGGAACATAAAATTAGTGATGAAACGACGAAAGTCATCATATCGAAAAGTAAATATATAAGTGAGGACGGTAACTTAGAAAGTCCGCCCGATGCTTGCTCGACGAATGACGCTAAAACATCCAGTGAAGGTATCGCAGGCACTGTCGAAGATGTCACTGAGGAGACCGACTCGAAGAAGGAACAGGACGGGCTTTGACAATTGCAAACACGTAGAGGGCAGCGGACACAGGACCAGGAACTTATTTTGACTTTGCCTTGTTTGTCATCGATAGTTGGTCGTCCGAACAGGTCATGAAAACCTGGTACTTACGTATGTGTATGAAAAACTGTTTATACAGTGACGGGTTCAGACGGTAACGCTTATACTGCAGTTACAGGATCTTTAGGGCGATTATAATGTGTTTTCTTTTATTTTTTTTGAGTCCAATCGGTACCGCAATCCATAGACATTTAAAAAATGAAAGTATTGACGTGACGATACGCGATTGTGAGACGATGCGTGGTATCTCTGAGTATCATAGATAAGATTCTGAATATAAATCAATGCTACTTATAATTCAATATGTATCATTCTTATTACGTACACAATAAAGAACATGATATAAATGTGTTAATATGTGAACAACTGTGACACTAAGCTAAGTATTTTGTATTACATTAAATATTATATATTTCTTTATTCAGATAGTGGTAGTAAGAAATGTAAAGCCGCTGTTGTTTCAAATTGTCGTTATCATCAGAAATCATTTAGTTAGCTTTATACAGGGTGTTTTTTTTGGTGTTTTCATATGCCAGTTGATTTTTTTTATATGATCTCAATAATACCCTAGAGTTATGAAATGTCGAAAAAAACACGTTGTATAATGAATATGGCATATACATAAGTAATTATGTATCCTCGGGAACAAAATAAGGCTTTCAACACAAACCCCATAGCACAATAACCTTGCGTGCCATTGTGCAAAAAAGCAAAGCAAAGTCTGACACTATACCGCGTAAGTCCACACAGAAAACTATTATTAATGTGTTAATTAATTAATTATTACATAGGATTTTTTTATTAGTACTGTCCTCAATGTCGCTGACTGTACAATTATTATTGTAAATATACACGTGTATGGACCTGTATATTACATTTAATGCAAATCATTGTTGTGTAAATGTAAATAGTCTAATATTGTAATACATAAAACGTATAAAACTTCTGTACATATTGTTATAAGATATAAAATTATAATTATGAAGAATTTTCGCGCCTTTTCAATATCTACCACTTATTTTACAATTTTAATGTTTTGAGCTGGTTTAACTGATGCACACAGTTATACAATAAATATTTCTTTATCTTTAATAAATTAATAATATCTTACGGCAAAAAGAGTATTCACTGTTTTAGTGTAAATAAAAGACTATTATCATTTTTTATTAAAGTTTTTACTTCATTTTTAAAGAGTGTAAATAAAGGCATGTTACTTTTCAGTCTCTTTTTTCTTTCATTACAATTTTACAATTTTGGGTGGGCAAGTTGGGTCGCGGGTTTTAAGATTGTCGCATGATCAGAAGAAGTTCGCAAGAAAAACCTGCATAATAATGTTTGTCTATACTAATATTATAATGTGGAAAGATTTGTATGTATGTTTGTAACGAATAAACTCAAAAACTACTTCACGGATCTGGATGAAACTTGGCACAAAGATAGATTGTAGTCTGGAATAGCATAAAAGCTACTTTTTATCCCGCAAAAATATACGGTTGCGGTGAGATATTTCCTACATACAGGCGGGCAAAGCCGCTGGCAAAGCTAGTTTGTAAATAAAATGAGAACAGAAGAAATACAAAGAATAATTTTAATGAAATAAGTACAACATTTAATGAAAAAACTACCCATATGTAGTTACACAATAAGTCAATAAGTTACTGCCTTTGATTCGTAAGACACGTTACATGTAACCTCCTGGTTTGAGTGCGGACTTGAGTCGTCGGGGCTGCGGACTGTAGTCTGGTGCGGGCACGGGCGGCCCTTGGGGCTGCTGCCACGGGTCGCGGTTAACCCACGGAGCTTCCACTGCAGGCGAGGGTGGCGGCTTAGCCGGCACCGGCGGCCGTCCTCTGATATCCTCCAGGTACGAGAAGGGGCGGTTCGGCTGACCACGATGCCATGAATCCGAAGGGTCATAGGAACGACTGTAGATTCGCAAAAACAAGTGGTGGTGAGTATCTTTATTCGCGAGAGAATTCGTACAGTATTTTATTATTAGTACAGAGTCCATGAAACTGACAAATTGTCCTTAGAATCAGCAGGGCTGAGCTCGATGTTTTTCATGAATACGATTAAACTTTGAATAGCTCGTAGCTACACAATCAGAAATAATGTAATGAGGAAAACAAACCGAAGACATATAGACCGACCGCCTAACTGAGCCCATGTCTCAGCTAGCTGCGCGGTGCGACGACGCAAGACCTTACTGATTCGTCGACTTGTGACAAGTTAACCCTCCCGCACTGCGTAGCTACCTTGGCAACGGTTTCAGTAAAGCGGTCGGACTACAGTAGGTGTCATTATTTTCTCTCCTATCTTTAGCAATCACCTGTTCTCCCTAGGTAAGTGCTAGGGAGAGAGTGATTCTTCACCACTAGGTACTGGTAGAGAATACCTAGGTACGGAATCAAGTCTACCTTACCTAGTTTTACATAAAGAATAATTTAAAATAGTTAGGAAAATAAAACTACGAACTTGGAATAGTTAGTATCAGACCGCATCGGCGGCCGCCTTGGCCCACGGTCGGATTCATCGTCGTTGAAACCGTTGTTCACCTGAGCTCTGTAAATCCAAAAACAAAATCTTAATAACTAGTTTACTAGGCTTTACTCTAAATGAACGTAGTTTAAGACTGCTTGATTTTAATAAATATCTTGTTATTTGGTAGGCAGGAACATAAACAACCATCTTTCCTAAGTTTCGAAATGGCGAAAAATACAGGCGTCTCGCGGTCAATTTTAATAAGTAACTACCTACACAAATGTTATAGAAATAGAAGGGCTTGCAACTTTATGGTCCAGGGTGGTCAACCGCTATGGCTTGAACCAGGGTTTCCGCTACCCCGGAACATAAAATGCTAAGGAAGGAACAAGGATGGGTTTTGCATACAGACTAAAAAAAATCTAGTCAAAAACGCAGGATAAAAATAAAAATAAAGAAATTATGACAACGAGGTAATAAATGGACAAAGTAATCATAGAAAAATCTTACCCTCTCGCAAACGGTGAAAATGCTTCTGGTTCCCGTGAGGTCGTCGCCCAGTTGTTGTCATCGGGCTTCCTCGGCTGGCTGTTAATGTAATATGTTATTATGAAGGTACATTCGATTATATCACATCGATTCATAAACATATAACATCACACTCGTTTACCGCATAGAAGGGGTATAGGTAGGTATATTGAGACGCTCGTGGCTAAGTACTAGCAGCCGTACAAGTCGATCCAACAGGTTAAGCTACGCAGCGGGGTTGGTCGTGGATGGGTGACCATCTTTACACACCGAGACTCCTCCGTGTCTCGGAAAGCACGTTAAGCCGTTGGTCCCGGCTGTCATTTGTGCACCTTAGACAGTCGTTATGGGTCGTCAGAAGCCCGTAAATCTTGCAGCCACTCTTACCAAGGTATCGTATTGCCCAGTTAATACTGGGTTGCGTAGGTCAGATAGGCAGTCGCTCCATGTAAAATATTGGAATTCAGCTGTATCCGGTTAGACTGGAAGCCGACCCCAACAAAGTTGGGAAAATGCTAGGCAGATGATTGCGCATCGGACACAAATTCAGACACCATAATATTGTTGTTACTCAAGATATCTAAAAATGCGTCCTTGCTGCACTGCGCATACGCTTCCGAATGCCGAAACGACCCGAGGTCCCTATGCTCAGCAGTCGCGCTTATGACTATTTCCACAACACGGCAATCGGTGTTTCTAATACATCAATCAATGTTTTAATACTATTTTATATGAACGTAGACAGTGAAATGTACACTTACTCGAAAGCATTCAGAGCCCCCATCTTGTGGATAGAATGCTGCAAAGAAAAGTTAATTAATTAACAATAAATATTGAAATACTCAGGTAGGTATGTACTCAGATTTCTTGTGTGATGACTAAACCCACGTAAATAGACAATGCTCTAAATAAAGTAACGACATTACTTTATTAAAAAAAGAAAAGACAATGGTTAAATGTGGTCCAAATATACACCACTAAAGAGGCTTAATATAGTCTATAAAGACGATACTTATATTATGTACGACAAATAGCAAAAGCAAGACAAGGTACCTAATTTAAGTGGTAGGAGGGAACAGTTGAAGAGATGAATCAATCAAGGCATTTAGGCAAAAATGTTTAAAAAAAAATTACTTATCTATCTATTGTTACCTAACCTTTTAATAATAGTTTTTTTTGGTGTCTGAGTAAGAGTTAATGCTCCTTCATTAATAGACTATTCGGTGACAATCTTATGAGTTGTGAACTTAAGAACCAAATACCATATTTTTTTCCTCCTTGAAAATAAATCAGGTAAAACTTACCTCCGCACTCTTCAACAGTTTACGATGCTCCAATACGTAAACGATGAGTAATATTATCAGTATCCAGTTAATCAGTAGAACGACGTAGCCTTTCAGTGCTATGGACATCAATAGGAACGCTCCCTGACGTAAAATCTCGATAGCATATACTTGTTCAGTGGGAAAATTTCGATCCACCGCCACGTCCTGTGAACAATCGAGTTTTACATATCAATTTAATATGGCGAAAGTGAAAAAAAACATCTTTTATTTTATTTATATGCACCATGCAATTTTAGTCGTCTTACAACGGCAGCCCAATTCATGTATCCATTGACTACTAATCATTCATAAAATATATATAATAAATGAAAAATTAAAAAACATACAATATCATAAACGCACGACGTTCTTTAATACAGCTCGTAGATGACTATTGGACGTGGACTGTTTTAGATTGGCTTATGTAATTTAGTCTCATAGAAAAGGGGGATGAAATGATCTGCCGTTCGATACGTAAACATTATTAACAGGATGTTACTTATTGTAATGTATTATTTATTTTGTTCGTTGTAGGTACCTATTATCTTAATTAATGGTAACAACTTTTTAATCACGCCTATAGGTTATTTATGTCGGATACATCAAGTGGACCAGATTTGTAAGAGGACTAAAATTGCACGGTGTGTTTATTTGATAAAATGTAAGACACTGATTAGTAGGCGTGCATTGAAACTCCATGACATTCTGACATGCACAGGGCACTACAAATAATATATCACATTAATAATATAATATTGACTCTAATTATTACAATAATTCATTACATTTCATGCATAATAAATTATTATTATAGAATATTTTTTTTTGTTACTTATGTATGGAGTAGGCAAACATGTAACAGACACTTAACTACCTGCCAATTGCAAAAAACTTTAATAACGCGGGCTGAACCCACGAAACGAATTTTCTTAACTACGTTCTTTTGCAATTTTCAGGTTAGTGTTGGATTGTATGTTTATCAAAATATGATTCGAGGCCGTAGAAAATATGTATTTATAGAGCTGTTATTATCAATGTATCCCTAAGTACCTTACTTAGAGATAAATTAGCTACATAGCTACTTTTTCACTGTCTTTGAATGTTAGCTGTTGGTGATTTATTTACTCGCTTTTTTATAACTCGCGCCGTCGACGCGGATTATAAAAAACGCGCGTCGACGGCGACAGCGTGTTATCTTCCTTAATAAACTTGAGAAATATGCACAAGTTGCGTTGGTAGAGCGTGAAACGCGCGTTACAGCGCCGGACAAAAACGTGATGTGTGAGAACTCTCAGAGTCATAAATAAATGAGAAGGTGTCTTTTCTTGTTGAAAGTGAGCAGTGTAACTAGATGAGTATCAACGGTGATTCAAGGTGTTTCCTAACTGAAAGACCGAAACAAACTAGAGGTCTTTAAAAGTCCTGGCACAATTTTGGATATATATTTATATCTATATATATAAAAGAAATACGGGTTTGTTCCCTCCATTATAACTCGAGATCTGCTGGACCAATTTTCATGGTTTTTGTTTCGTTGGATTTGTCTCCGCCCTGAATAGCAGAATACATTTTTTTTTTAAATTTATTTTTAGGTAAGGTAGGTAGGTAGGTAGGTAGGGTAGGTAGGTAGGTAGGCAGGGTAGGTAGGTAGGTAGGGTAGGTAGGTAGGTAGGGTAGGTAGGGTGGGTAGGTAGGGTAGGTAGGGTAAGTAGGGTGGGTAGGTAAAGTAGCTAGGGTAGCTAGGGTAGGTAGGGTAGGTAGCTAGGTAGGTAGGGTAGGTAGGCAGGTAGGTAGGTAGGTAGGTAGGTAGGGTAGGTATCACAGTTAAGACAGGACAACGTCTGTCGGGTCTGCTAGTATATAATATATTGATTATTGAACCATAAAAAAATGAATATGTTTAGTCTTGCACGAATTTGTCATTAACGTCTAGTTCATCTAACTACGTAGTTAAGGAGCTCAACAACTCGACAAACAATATCAAAGAAAAGACGTAAGTAAATGCTGTTGTGCTATTGCTATTCAAGTGTAACAATAATAATTCCTTGATTTAACTTACCAGAAGACCAGATAAGGTGCTGTGGTCTATTCCAAAATGTGCGGCTGTAGTTATATCTACTACTAAGGAAGCAACGTTCAGCCCTACGTAAGCCGATACAACCATGTTAAGATAGCGTGTAGCTCCCGCATCTTGTATAGCTGCAAATAAAAAAAAAACAGCTAGAGATACCTAAAATTAAGTTGGATTATACTTAACTAAAACGGAGTTGAGTTTCGTACCAAATAGTCAAATACCAAATTGTAATTGACTATTTGACACGGTCAAAAATAAAATATGAAATCACATACTTAGATAAAAGACCGCTCATCTTAAAAACTTCCTTCACTGACAGAAATTAAATATTATGTAATATAATTGTAAATTGCTTTGAATGCTAATAAGTATTCCATTTGATTCTAAACATCTGTGACGTCACATTGTTATATTTCATACAGATCACGTACAAATTACGCGTTTCGACAATAGGCATGATTTAATTTGACGGTTAGCAAGAATTACTAAAATAATATGTTCATTTACTGAAATATAATTATTATGTTTAGAAAAAAGTATTTATTTTTATTTACACGACGGGATTATTAATTTATTTGATAAAATAAAACTACAAAATACTTAAGTCCACCATGTTCAGTTGAACACCAATCAGATTCAATGACGTCACGTCTATGTTGAACTGTCACTATCAATTTTCAATTCAATTCAATTCAATTTTTATTCAGTAGCAATTTACACTGCGTTCGAAATAATCCAGCATGGAACATGATTACAAATTTATAAATAGACAAACATAATTAAATTTCATTTCATAATAAATAGTACCTACTAATAATAATAATTGTAAAATTACGTAAATTTCGTACGAATTTCGACGATCTTCGCGCTTGAAATTGTTTATTAGGTAAGTATTTCTAATTCTATATTAATTCGTTCTTTTTTCTACAACTTTGTTTAACTACTTATTAAGTAAGGAACAATGGTTTACCAAGGCAAACAGCTCTAATTTGCCCAGAGTTGATTTGTTAATGCTCGCTTTTGTTCAGCAGAATTTAGAAATGTTAAAACTACAATGTAAGTATTGTTTACTATTATTTGTATTAAACTATAGTAAAACAAAAAATCACTTTTAAAAAGCACAGCTTTGTATGTTTAGCTGTAATGATGTTTTTATTTTATAAAACTTGCATGCCCTAACAGGCAAAATATGGATTGTGCATACACCACCAATTTTAACAACTGGTAAAACCTGTATTTTCTGCAAATAAATTATTCTTATTCTTATTCTAAGTGACTGCTCCTCTGCGTTACTGTGTCACGAAGATAGATGGACAAGGAAACTAAACACTCAAATAACAAGCCCGAAGGCATATTTATTCGATAAATTAAAAAAATAAATGTGAGTTTTGGCCAGTAGAGTCAAATTTTCAATGTTATACCATCGTCATCAAAAATCTGATCTAAACTGTTACCGCCTTCACCGCGTGGAGGTACTCCCTGCTTATGTTATTTTATAATATACAGTGAAATTAGTGATAGCTTTGATTTCCACATCAGATGTTTCTGATCTTCGATTTTTATAAGTCAACAGGAAATGCCCATCAGACCGAACGACTTTTGCTAAGACGTCATTCCTATCATACAAATCCGTCAAAAAAAAATAATTCAAATCCGTCCAGTACTTCCGAAGATTAGCGTGCACAAACAAACAGAAAAACCAAACAGACATACATACAGACAGATTTTTTATTTTTGATTCGTGGTCTATTACTGTTTCTGAACCCTCCTCAATATATATTTTTTGATATATTCAATTTACAGACACATTTTTTTACTGTTTTATTATATGTATAGATTTGTTTGTTTGAGAACTGCATTTTTTTTAGTACACTTCACAGTTTCATGTTTCTTCTGTTTCATTTGGTCAAACCCTTTTAATCAGCAAATTTATTGATTACTTTGTCAACATAAGTTCTCTCTTAACGTCGTTGGTTCCGGTTGTATTTATAATATACAATATGCCCCAAAACGGGCCAGCAGTGGCAGCAGCGGGTGGTTTTATATTTGATTGTTTCCTTCAAAGGAACTGCTAAAGGAACTATCTAGTCTCGGTAGTTCCTTTAACTTTTGCGAAGGAACTACTGATACCAAAAATTCTCAGTAGTTCCTACAAAGGAACTGTCTTTTGGTGTTATTTTGCCATGTAATAATTATTTTTTCCAGTGCAAATATTGTCCCTGTTTTAGTTCCTCTCTCACCCCTAGATGGCGTTAGCGAACAAATTAGAAGTCGCTATGGTTTCGTTACGTGGAGCGGTATATAAGACCCCGCGCGGCTGCGGACGTTAGGACCCTCCCGACCCTTGCTCGAGCCAGCTCGCGTTGCCGCTGAGCCAGTAGTTTTAAAAACCCCCGATCCAGCTGTCCCTTGCTGTCCCCCCCCAGCGACGCCCTAAGCCGAGGTCCGAACCCCGCAGGGGGTGCCCTTAGCGTGTAGTCGCTTAGTTTTGTAAGTTAGTTTTAGTTTTTATTAAGCCCTGGCTGGAGGCTACAATTCTTTTGTGGCAGCCACAGGCAAGCCCGGTTAAGCAGTAGACAACCCTTTGGTTGAACTGCGAGATGCCATGATCAAAAAAAAAAAAAAAAGCGGACGTTAGGAACTGGCCTGGCTGGCCAAGCTTCGGCTTTATATTTCTGGTGAGAGCGGTATTCACATCAGTGTGATACCACTTCTATAATAACCTTGGGCTTGTAATTTGTATTGAACAAGCTAAGTCAAACATTGTGGTGTAAAGTAAATGTGTAATGTACAAAGTACTCCCTATAATTATGTAGGTCTTACAATTATTTGTTTTTATTTGCCTAAATTAGCCATTGTCTTAGTAATCTTTTTCCTCGGTCAAGGAGACTTTTTTAAAGAAATTTTTATTTAGTCCTTGATTTAAACGGATATTCAATTCCTACACAATATTATGGTGATCACATGATGTCAATGTAGACGAGAGGTGTTCCAATAACAATAGTTATTTGTCTTATAATTCCGCTACAGGGGTCCATAGTTGGGTTTAACTTGGTAAATTATTTTCAATCAGGACCGTGTAATATTGGTTTCTCAGGTTGCGGAAACAGAGCATTGAAGACCTTGGGATGGCACATAAATTATCTATCAGGAAGTAGAATATCTTGGTTTAGTGTAGAACACACAACAAAACTGTGTAAAACTTTTTCAAGACGAAGCAAATAATTTCCAAAATTTTGAACAATGGAAACAGTTCTCCGCGAGAAGCTCAGAGTGTATTAGGTTTCCTAAAATATGCAAATTATGCAGTCAGGGGCAGGGGATGTAAGCGGGATTGTCCGAAAGGGTTACCGCTACCCCGGAACATAAAGGGCTACGGAAGGAACATGGATGGGTTTTAGTCAGTAAGAGTCTGACACTCGCTTGCGCTCCACCAAGAGCGGGAGCAGTCATTGGATGATTTCCCAGCCTTAAAAAAAAAAAAAAGGGGGCAGGGGATCGACTAAACTGTAGCAAAATGCAAAAGTTTCTAAGTTTTTCAACCAAAACAGACTATGAGAAAGAAGAATTCTTCCTCTTCCTGTTCAGTAAGACTTAAAATGGTGGTTAAGAGTCTTAGTTAAATCAAAAATCTTCCCAGAACACAAGGTCCACGCGATGTTATTTGCAGGACAGTGACGTTAAAAGTAGACGACGTAAAAGAAGTTATATCGGTAGAATGCCATGTTGCATCACAAGGAGGGGAGGCTGCAACATGCCATTGCATTTCTCATGTGGGTCCATTGTAGGAGTGAAGAACCGTCCGTAACATCCATTGAATGCTACTGGATGAAATCACAACTTATCAGGGTTTTTTTGACGTATTATCACACTGGGGAACAGCACACCACCACACTTGCGGAGTCATGTTTAAATAAAAAATAACAAAAATATTATCTCTTATGTTATTTTTATCTCCTATCGTATACGATGAAAAAACATAGAAGTGACGTCATAGCAGACGCCATGACACCAGCGACCGTTTTCGCGCTAATTTAAAAACATTGAATTAAAATCGCATTTTTGTACCAAAAACCTTTTTTTATTGCAGAATAATTATTTTTCCGGAAACAGTATATTCATTAGAATATTTTACAAGAGTTTTTGAAAATCAGTCATCATGCCTATTCATAAAAAGTAACGTTATTGACTACCCTTTCAAATACCTAATTAATTATGGTACTCTTAAGAAGTGACTTCGGCAGTCTGTCTGTCACAGCTACTAATTTCAGCAACTTATAATTAAATAGTAAATGATTAATAAGTAAAATATAATAAAATAATGTTATTTTCGTTGTGGTGTAGGTAACGTCAAAGTCATCATCATTTGAAAGAGGCCCATTAAAGGTGGAGGCCAGTTTATCAAATTACCCCAATCTGTCAAGTTGCTTATTATAAAAGCATAAGGTTCATGTTCAATTGGGAAAATTTGTCAGTTTAGGATAGCTTGATGTGCTGGCAGCTGGATTTAGGTGCCTACGAGACTGTTGAATGAATGATATATTTGATATAATATATTTGTTGAAATGGAGTGTTGATATTTCAAGGATTCGCGTGGAATGACAGCTATCTAATTGACCCGGGTTGCCTTCAATGAATTTGTAAAAGAGCTGTAGGGCTCAGGTGGTGATACAATTATTGTAGGTACAGTCAGCAACAAAATTCGTTTCTTCCTATTCGTTTTCGTAGTGCCAATTTCACCAATGTAATTGAATTCAGCAATCTAACTGCAGTCCTTGTCAATAATCTCAAACAATGTTGTTCCCAAATCATTTTATTTAATTTTTGGACGATGTGTGAAAGTAGCAGTGTTAATCGTCTTTTATTGCTGACCGTAGTAATAGGTACTTCGTCTTCTTTTCGTGTAGTTAGTGACTAACCTGGTGTCAGAGTTTTAATGCTGCCCATGGGCCTCTGACATAGCATCACAAAATACAAATACAAAATACAAAATAGTTTTATTGGGTCAATTAGAACACAATACATTTCAAAGTGTTTGGAGCCCCCCTTTAAGCAAACAATGCCTGTATTAGGAGGCTCCGCTCTTTCAACAACATTGTCGTAGTTCAATCAACACGAGCTGATATTATAGTGTACTGTGTGTGACCATAAGGGTAAATATGCAATGTAAGTACGTTTTCTGGTTTTATATTAATTTAGCTTAAATATACTAATCTTAAGAAAATAAAAATATATAAGTGAAGTTGCAATTTAAATTATTAATAGTAAAATAAAACTTATTCCCAGTCAGTGCAAATGATATAGAGTGTGGTGTGGTAAGTAGTGCGGTGTTATGTGTGGTATGTGAGGCGCGCGATGTGGTGTGACATGTAGTGTGGTACGTGGAATGTTGTGAGGTGTATGATGTGTGGTATGGTTTGTCGTGTGGTGTGGTGTGATGTGGTGTTGTGGTGTGGCGTGGCGTGTGTGAGTGTTGTGTGTGATGAGATGTGTGGTGTGGTATGATGTGTAGTTTTAAGATATGGTAATTATATGTGGTATATTTCAGCTACCCAACATGTTCCAGGAGTGCTTCGGTTTCCTCATAGGTAAGTGGTTTTATCCAATGTATTATACTTTTTTTACAGTCGTGGTAACTTCTATTGTAAACGTAAACGTGTTTGTTAATTTTGTTGTACAGCTGAGTAGAGCGCTTATTAAATTGTTTGCATGCAAACCTAGTTTTAGTTTGGGGAACTTGGAGAACTAAATCTTTTCTTCTTTTAGATTTTTCCTTATCATCATATGGTAGGGTTTTATGTTTTTTTAGTATGGTTTGGGTTATATACAGTTTCCTTACAGAGAGTAAATTACTTATTTGGTATAGGCTTGTTGTGGAGAACCTTTTATTTTTAAAGTACATTATTTTTATTAACGCACGCTGCGCTCGTTCTACATTAATAAATTTTGTTTTTGCTGTACCGCCCCAAATTGGGATACAATATAATAGTACAGACTGGGCCAGCGACACATATATCTCATTTAAGAGATTTCTGGGACGGTTCTTATAGTTCTCTATTTTGGTTGGAACAATATGCCGGAGGGTTTTAAAGATCCAACTGAGTTTCCTTATCCTCCCAGAAATCTGCTCAAGTTGAGGGTACCAAGACAGTGCTTGATCTACCACAACTCCAAGATATTTAGTTTTAGCCACCTTCTCAATGCTTGGGCAATTACAACTGGCAGTAGACATGTCTCCACATATGTGAACCTTTAAATCTAACTCTTCAATTGGCTGTGTTCGGTTACTGATACTAAAACATATGTAGTTAGTTTTATTAGTATTTAGGGAAAGTAAGTTGCTTTTTAGCCATTCAGCTACCCGAGCCATTCCTGCCTCTGCTCTCTGTTTAACTTCGTGCCAAGATGAACCAGCGAACACAATAGATGTATCATCTGCGTACGAAAATACTCTTGCATTTTCTATTTCCATATTACAGAGATCGTTAATGTACAGGAGAAAGAGAGTGGGACCTAAAACACTACCCTGTGGGACGCCGTACGATACATCCACCTCGTTACTGGAGTACTGTCCTATTTTTACTCTTTGTTTCCTGTTGGAGAGGTAGTTTTTGAGTAAGCTGAGTGCCTTCCCTCTTATTCCGGCTTTTTCCAGCTTGTTCACAAGGATTGGGACAGAGACGGTGTCGAATGCTTTTTTCAGGTCTAAGAAAACAGACAGGCATCTGTTTCCTTTGTCAAGGTGCTCCGCTACAAGAGAACTTAAGGCAGTTACTGCATCTTCAGTACATACACCTTGCCTAAATCCGAACTGTGCCTTTGATAAAAGATTGAATTTTTTAAAATAATTTATTAGTCTAACATTTATGATTTTTTCAAGCACTTTTGATATCGATGGTAAAACGGAAATGGGCCTGTAGTTGCTGACATCGTCACTGTCCCCACCCTTGTAAACTGGGGTTATAACGGACTGTTTTAGTGAAGCAGGGAAGACACCCTTTTGAAAACAGAGATTAGTAAGGTGAGTTATAATGGGGACAGCTTCCTTTCGTATGTATTTTAAGAACTTAGTAGATACATTATCCCAGCCAGGGGCACTGTCCGATTTCAGATTCATCAGAATACTATCTACTTCAGAATCGTCCGTATCTAACAGTACGAAGGTATTAAGTTGTGATCCAAATGCATTCGTTTGGTTATTGGGGATATTAGTTAATTCAGAATTAATTTTTTGTGCAAGTTGTTTTCCAATATTAGCAAAATAAGCATTAACATGGTTTATTGACTCTATGGGGGTGGTTTTTATGTTTAATAATTCTACGTTTTGACTTTTTAATCTATTTGAGTATGTGATGCTTTTTATATTTTTCCAGAGTAATTTATTGTTAGATACTGATTGTGCAAGTAAATTTCTTTCATATTTTCTTTTCAATTTTTTTATTAGATTGTTGCAGTAGTTCCTATATCTAGTATAAGTTATTTTTAGAATTTCGTTATGAGGGTCATTGCGATTTTGTTTTTGCAATTTATTTCGGTTTTTGATACAGCGAAGGATGCCTGAGGTAATCCACGGCTTTATGATACGTTGATTGCTTGGGATATTTCTTACATTAGTGTTTTCACTTACAACGTTGGCTAATATATTAATAAAACTATTGATTAATAAATTTGGATCATTACAAAATAACAAGTCTGATAAATTTCTCTCCTGTAAATCTTTTAAAGCTTGTTCATAATTTAGTGTAGTGGAAATTCTATTTACAATTTGAATATGTTTTAACTTCGTTATAGAGATAAATGTTGTAAAGTGATCAGTCACCGTAGTGTGCAGGATAGCGATAGAAGCCGAGAACCTTTTGTGTATTTTAAGCATGAAATGGTCAAGACAACTTTGTTCTCTCGTGGGCAAAGTGTGCCCAGGGAGTATACCGAAAAACGATAACATATTTAGGTAGTTTACTCTACTCTTGTGTTCCTGGGATGACTCAGTTTCTTTATATTTGAGGTTAATATTTATGTCACCAGCTATTATAATATTTTTTTGTGATGTTAATGTGTTTAACTGTGTGCTGAGGGAGTCAATGAAGCTGTCGGTATTTGAGTTAGAGGGAGATCGGTAGACACAATAAACAATATTACCCAATATCTCTAATCGTAAACAGGATGCTTGAGCCAACTGGATTTCCTGAACTTTAGGGTTTAAAGTGCCCTTAACATATACAACTACGCCGTCATTCTGGTTCAACTGACGAGTCGTCATATACGAGTGATAATTGCTTATTTGCGGAATTGCTTTATTAGCATGCAATCTACATTCCGTTAGGATTACAATGTCTGGTTTAAATTTAAGGGTAGATAAAGTGATCAGAAAATTGTCAAAATTACAGTAAATACTCCGTATGTTTTGAGATATTATGGTGAGGTCGCTTTTATTTACACATATATGTTTATGGAGTTCTGTAGAGTCGCATTCCACTGTTCGGGCAATTTCAATGCTATCTATTTCTGCAACAGTATGTAGTGTGTTATCCATTTATAATTAAAGACAATTGAATGACCGTCAAGCTTAGGTAAGTATTTATTTCAATGAGTTTCGACCATAAGTAGCCATGTACTGAGATTTTAGTTTGTGTTGTTTTGGTGCGCTGTGTTTTTATTTTACAGGATTGTGAAACGTGTGAGTAGATGTGTATAGTTATGATATGCATTTGTGTGTTTTGTGTGTTGTAGCTTCGTGTATATATTTCGTGTGTAAGTAAGATAGATATGTAAAGTATGTGTGTATGTATAGTGGAGTTTCGTTTTTTATCAAAATAATTTAGCATGACGGCTGGGAAGCCATAATAACCAATTGAGTAAATCTTTAACCAGTGTTCGGTGGGAAATAATTTCAGATGACATAGTAATATAAACATTTTCAATGCTACATGAAGACAATTTGTAAGGTTAAGGGAAAATAGTCAATTGTCTAGCAATAGTTTATGTACCTGTTCTTCATTTCTTATAATTATGGTTGGCGAGTTTTCATCCTTTTTTATGTAAACCTTGCCGTAGGCAGTCCAGCAAAACTTGTAGATTCCAGCTTTACTTAGATCACGTGCTAGGAAGTGGAGGCGAGAGGCTTTAGCTGTTAAATGTTCCGATATGAAGACTGGGGTGTCTTCTTGACTTTTAAATCCCAGGTGTTTACAACTTAATTTATTTTGATGTTTGATGTTGAAGGCCTTGGCCATTTTCAAAGTCTCAGTCTTGAGGATTGTGGAGCCAATTTCAACGACAATAGGTGTGTTTTGTTTTTCCGCTGTTTTTCCGCGTACTCGATATATGTCCTTAATGTCGTATTTTTTAATGCTACCGTGTATGTTTTCAAAGAGGCACATAGCCATTTCTAAAAGATCTTCTTTGGTCTCCCCATTTTTTCTGGGTACATTTTTAATCATTAGATTACTTTTACGACTTTCAGTTTGCATGTCCTCAATTTTATTTTCTAAAATGGTGATATATTTCTTGTCTTCTTTAGACTGCATTTCGAGTCGGGTAATCTTCTCTTGAAGGTCCGAGTTTTGTGCTGTCAAGAACGCAATCGACTTTTCTATGTGTGTGTTTGATTGTTGAATCTCCTGTAGTTTTATATTAATTTTTTGTGTCTCTTTCCCTTGGTTTTCGTTAAAGGACGAGAGCATCTTTTTCATCTCTTCCTTAAATTCATCTAGCTGCTTAATTAGTGAATCATCCCTGTCATCCCAGTGTCTTTTGACGCGTTGGATCACATAGTTAGGTGGAGTTTTATGTGTGCCCGCTGTGTTAACTTCCGTGTCCGACACAGATTTATTCAGGAAGTTAGGATCTGAAGTGTTCATCATTTCTTCGTAGATAATCAAAGTAAGTTGACTCACCGTGAAAGTTCTATACCGCAGAGTTGCGGTGAAGTTTCTTGATAGGCAGGCGGAGACGGAGTGAAGTCTTGTGACAATCGGGCGAAGGGGCGACACGGAGCAGGACAGGAATTGTGTTATTGTGGTGCAAAGGGTATCAAGTAGTCGGAGATAGTTCCTCGAAATGACCGGGGTGGCGCCACCAGTCGTTTGCCTACGCAATGCGACGCAGGCGCACCGCGTTCTTCGCTGGAACGCTGCGCCCAAAGTTTGCCGGTAGGTTGGTAGCACCGGGACAGTTGCGCACTCGCCGTATTAACGCCTTTACACAGTCCGCACAACTACCAAAATTCCTTGCACTCTTGGGTAAGGCACTATGATACGGCACTTTTATACTCAATTTGCTGTTAATTTATTAACCGATTTACACTTGCTGGTGGTTTGAAAACAATATGTGTGAGATTAGGCCACACTAGGTTTGCGTTTTGTTCAAAAGTAAGTGTGTTGACTGCCGGTAAATAATTTTACGAAAAAGATTAACAAGATCACAAGTTAGAGGTCCACAGGCGCGTTCCGAGGAAATTTTACTAATCACATACTGTTGAGAAATATCTCTCAGGCATGACGGTTTCCTCAAGATGTATTCCTTCATCGATTTAATAGGTACTTACTTGCGATGAGGACACTAGCAGACGCCAAGCAAAGGACGGAGACAGTCAATGTAATCACAGCTAACACGAACACTGTGTGTGCAGGAGTTATATCAAAAACATTCATTTGGCATGTCTCACCTAAAAAAAAAGGCAGGCTTAATAAAATTGAATATAAAATATGAAATCACATAGAACAAAGACCGCTCGTCTTAATAACTCCCATCACCGTACAGAAATTAAATATTATGCGAAGATATAATTGTAAAATTGCATTTAATGCTAATAAGTATTCCATTTGATTCTAAAAATCTGTGACGTCACATTGTTATATTTCATACAAATCACGTACAAATGCCGCGTTTTTAGACAGTTCATAAAACGTTATTGACTACGACTACCCTTTCAAATACCCTATTGTAGGTAGATACACGACGCACACCTGGTTGGCAGGCAAGTTTCCGTTTTCAAAGGCAGGTTTAGCCTGGGAGCATAATCAGCCTATTTAAGCCTATTTAAAGTTCCCCCTGCTGGGTCAAAGGCCTCTCCACGCGAGAGAGCGGTCTATAATACTCCACCCGGTCTAGTGCGGGTGGTAGATAATAATAATAATATCCTTGGACATTTCACACAACGCCATAACAGTCTACTTATATAGGTAATAGTAATAAACTACTTATATAGGTATTTTTTTTTGTAAATACATACATATTATAGATAGACAAACAGCCAGACCCGGAACAAATACTTGTTGGTCGTACAACTATTTGTTTCGTGCGGGAACCGAACCCGCGACATGCTGCGCTGCAGTCAATCGCTCAACCACTGTGCCAACCGTGTCGTCGTAGATGTGACATGTCTTCGATAGCCACAACTACTGTTAAAGCCTCGGGAGTTGGAGCATATTAAAATTCCCTTTGACACAAGGAACTAGGACCAACCAATCCAAAGCCTTCATTCAAATTATTCAAACTAGCCTGAGAATCAAAACTTCAAAGTATGAAGACTGAAACCGAGACACGCCCCACACCTAGTTAATATCTGTATACAGGAGGTTTATTTTGGTTTCAAAACTTCAGTAGGACCAACAGCAATAACATACCCTCGTGGACCTACTGGTGGGACAAAATAGTAGGACCACGAGAAAGCACCGCATTTCGCTAGTCGTCTTTTAAGTCTCATGTGATAGGGTGTGAGCCTATTACCATTAGACCGGACTAAAATCCAAACTCCGGGCTGCTAATACGAAAATCCCGATGGAAAAACCCAAAAACATTAAACCCATTCAATTACGAAAACGATCACGGACAATACGAGAACAACGAATAAATAAATACTTAGTGATCAAGCGTACCGTCCCTTATAAAGAATATTGCGATGAGCGCCCAAAAATAATTGCCGTAGGTGTCTGGTATTTCACATTCCGTAAATTTAAATATTATTGCAGCTATACTCAGCAATATGTAAATTAGGGACAATGTCTGAAACAAAAAAAAAACAATCAACACATCTTTTCAAATATTTGTACTAACTGCCTGTCACACTGCACGTTAATAAAAGCTTATGATGGCTATTGAACAGCGCTTATTAAATTAAAACACAAAAGTATAGGTATTTGAATATCGCATAGCTAATAGAGATAAAAATAGCAAGGCACACAACTAGATTCCTGGACATAAGCATCCTTAATGGGATTATAATAATTATCTTCTTAAATGTATGTAAGTATTTAGACGTGAATGTAAATTGAACACACATAAAACGATATTTTTTACATTATGGCGCGTAAGGGGAATTTTCTATGTAGTAAATGAGTCACACACGTACGCATGCATCGATCGATACTATAGTGAGTAACACAATACATAATAAAGCTCTACTTACTACAGTGATTCCTCCCGACAGCACCGCCGTGAGGACCAGGTGCGAAGAGTATTTTTTATGCTTTGGAGGATCCATTTTGCGTATTTTTTTTCAATCGCTTTATTAAACACGCGTCATGTCGAGTTAGTGTTCGTTTGTGAAGGAACTCAACAAGATATCAGTATTAATCGCGCCGTGATAATTGTTATCGGTAATAATAACGCCCACTATCTACTTATAGAGGAGCTCCCTCCGCACTTCAATGTTTTTCCGATCACTCCAATAATCATGGACATGGTCATTTCATGACTAAGTCACTTACTTGGTCTGAGGACATGTAGGTAGATAGGTACCTATACGGTTGACTTGGTTCATATTTTCTCATGTGCATTTTTCTTTGGAATATGGACGATATCAGGATGGCCATCAGTCGATATGCATGTAAGCGGATATTACACAATGATTTTCTAAATAAATAGAGTAGATTCATCTCAGCTCCTTTTTCCTTTGAAATTGCATACCTATATGTGTGTGTATTATTAAGTGATTATGTAAGTATGTGTATTTATAACCTATGTAAGTACATAATGTACTTGTGTACCTATTTTGTCCATAATTTATTCCTAATTATATATATTTTTCTACCATTGCTCCTCAAAATAAAACACATGCCATAATATAATCTTTTCATCACCCATGGTTGACTGGTAGAGTATGCCTAAAGCATTGAGTCCCTTAGAGTATTAGGTTAAATGCTCTAAGATTGAGTCCCCATAATATTAGACGATTTTATTTTACTCTGGGTGCAGAATAAAATATTGTAAGCACCTCTTTAGTATTTCTTTTACAACGTGACCAGACCCCCCACAAAGGCTTTGAAAATAGAGCTTAATTTGACCATGGCAGCCTTACACCATACAATAATAAGGATCTTTTGACTCAATGACGTTGGGGGGGGGGGGCTAAACACAAGTCTAAATATTTTGTGAAATGTATCTACGTTTTTGTGTAAAAACGTAGATAGAGAATAGCTGAAAACACGAAAAACAAAATGGCGGTGTTAAGCTATTTGCACATTACACATTTTGTCTTGTCATGAAAAATTTTGGTTGTCAGTGAAAGCTCATTGACAGACACGGTAAACAGTGTTACGTGGGTCAATGAGGAAGCTTCTTGACACGTTTTTCCTACGGTGGGGTTTATAAACCGTGCTTTACTTCCGATTATGTCACGCACCAAAAGAACCTTGCAGGAGTGAATGTCCTTAAATTAATAACGACTGTGGATAGGTAAAATGCTTAAAGCGCCATTTTGATCGATATTTGAGTTAATAAATAATGATTTTTTGCGTAAACAAAAACTTTAAAATTTCCTCCTTAGATTTCTTCGGGGCTTTAGCTACACACATCAAAAGTGTCTAGGGATCAACATATATTTTTGCAATAACTTTTCTCTTGATTGATATTAATTTAAATTTTCTTTAAGGATTCATCAAATAAAGTGTTTTCGTTTGTCACAGTAACGATAAACCAAGTCACCTTTGCATTAATAAAGAAATTTGCCATTTTCCTAATAAAGGGATTTTTGACATTTGAACCACTAACATTAAAGTTCGAAAAAAAGACTGAAATAACAGTTTTCTTTAAAATTTTATTGGGTAACTTAAACAATTAATAATCCGTGTTTCTACCGCGAACACTAACAACACAAGAACATCGGTTTGGCATACTCAAAATGAGTTCATCCAAATCACGCTGTGGAATGGCCGCCCATGTTCGTTGCAACAACAAAAAAAGGTCTTCTTGCAACTGGATACCCTCCATATTCGGCAGAGCTCTTCTCTGTAGCATATCCCATGCATGCTCAATCGGGTTCAAGTCTGGCGACTGAGCAGGCCAGGGCAGGACATTGATGTTAGCTGCGGCGAGAGTCTGTCTTACAACTCTTGCGGTGTGCGGTCGTGCATTATCATGCATTAACTGAAATAAGGGACCGATTTGCACTTGTAGAGGAACGATGACGTCAGATACAATCGTCTCAGCATAAATTTGAGCGTTGAGGTTGCCTCTGATCCAAATCAACTCAGTTCTTCCGCCGATCCAAATACCCGCCCATACCATGATGGTTCCACCACTATAAGGATGGACTTCCTGGCAGGATTTTAATCGCTGTTGGCGTCCAGGGGTTCTCCAGTGTCGTATACGTCTTGTATCCGGTCTCATACCAAAACGAGACTCATCAGAAAAGCACACGAAACGCCATTGTTCTTCTGCCCAATTTCTGTGTTCAAGAGCCCATTGATATCGAATCCTACGATTGTGCATTGCTATAGGTGGTACCCGTAGCGGTCTTCGGGAATGAAGGTTCACTTCATGCAAGCGGTTTCTGACTGTTTGGTCGCTAATTAAGTTCCCTGAAGAGTGATGAAGCCTCACGGCTAACATCATGGCGGTTATTGTTGGAGCTCTTCGAGTTAAGATTTGAATGTATCGGTCTTGTCTCCGTGTGGTGCAGCGATACCGTCCTTCATGGCGCTCAGCCACGGTACCAGTGCTTCGGTAACGTGTCCAAAGTCGACTGATAACACCTTTTTTTGTTGTTGCAACGAACATGGGCGGCCATTCCACAGCGTGATTTGGATGAACTCATTTTGAGTATGCCAAACCGATGTTCTTGTGTTGTTAGTGTTCGCGGTAGAAACACGGATTATTAATTGTTTAAGTTACCCAATAAAATTTTAAAGAAAACTGTTATTTCAGTCTTTTTTTCGAACTTTATTGTTAGTGGTTCAAATGTCAAAAATCCCTTTATTAGGAAAATGGCAAATTTCTTTATTAATGCAAAGGTGACTTGGTTTATCGTTACTGTGACAAACGAAAACACTTTATTTGATGAATCCTTAAAGAAAATTTAAATTAATATCAATCAAGAGAAAAGTTATTGCAAAAATATATGTTGATCCCTAGACACTTTTGATGTGTGTATTTAACCTTTCCAGTGTCAATAATTGTAAAAAATAGGATTCATTAGCTATTTAACCTCTCCACTGTCAATAATAAATTGTAAAAAAGAGGATTGAGTGTACAATAGTCATCCCACCACTGTCACTGCGCCTGACGTTGCAATGTTATCAAATCAAAAAAGTCAATATAACACGTAAATCACATTTTTTGAATAATATTTTACAGTCATGTTGTGTGCCTACCATCTTATTATATTACTCTTTGGTGCCTACTCAGTAATATATTCTTCTAAAATGAGTATCGCTGAATTAACGTAAAAAAAAACAGGTAAAGACTAAAATCTTTGGTAACAACTTAAAGTGGATGTTCTGATGGTCCGACACAGGCACATCGATGCTGATCCGTGAAATGCTATGAGAGACTTAAACAGCATAGTGACAGGTCTGTTCTACCTGTACTGGGCATGGCGTTTCGGAAGCTTCTTTTACTCCTGCTACGCAGTGGCTGATACAATGACCCTTCAAGATACGGGCGCTAAAGCCAAAGCTTTTGTCATGCTGCTATTTATGCTGGGCACCACGATCCTCCATTCAATGCCCCTGCAGGAGCACCCTCGCCTCAGCCTCGCAAGTACCGTACTCAGTACACCTTCACAGTTCTATTCAATTTACTTTCTGCATCGATACGTTGGCCGTACCCTGAATAGCATTAGAGTCACTATCCTTATTTATATATTTTCTTTGATATCTGTCATGCAAACCGTATATTTAATTTACCTAGATTTGGAAAGAATGAATTAAAATCTTTTATATTAATTTGTGATGGTTATCTTAAATCATGATTAATAAATTATACATTTATTTTTCTTTAAACAACGCATGATGTAGAGATGTACATATCTCCACAGCCTTATATTCACACAATCGATAAATAATAGGTCGGTAAGGATGCAGGATAAATTAAGAAACAGAACGAAAATAAAAGAATTGTATATGAATTTTATTGTGTTATTATAATTATTATAAAATCTATCAATTACACCGTATGCACTTAACTAAACATACACCACGTAGGTACAGTCAACCGCATAACTAAACAAACACCACGTAGGTACAGTCAACCGCACGTCCATGTCTGTTGGTAACAAACAGACTTTGAAAGCTCAAACTCAAAGCATTTATTTCAAATTAACCAATTACAGGCACTTTTGAATTGTCAAGGGGTCGGTCAGTCAGAAAAATGAAGCTAGTTGCCCAGTCCAAAGCAGTAGGTATGTATCTATGGAGAAGAACGGACAAGAAACTCCACGGACACTCTTTTGAACAAAATATGGTTACAAAATATTGGTCAAGCGCGTAGCAGTGTTGGTTTTTGTAGTTCTATTGTTACCTACATTACATCTGACGTGTGGTTGCCCGTACCTACCTTTACAAAGAATCATCGCTTATTTACTAGAAGAGCTTAATCTAAGCTCAATACGTGTTGAGATTAGAAAACTCTTTCAGTTGTGTGTCATACCTACATCGAATGTTTATACTCGTAATACCCATAATAATCTGATATTGCATTAAGTTCAAGATCATTTATTATTTCATGTTACAGAGTGTCATCGAACTTCATTTTACATTGTTGCCGTCAAAAACATAGTTCGATTCAAATAAACTTATATGAACTAGCAATTTACTTTCTTATTCTATTTACCTATAGTTTAAATAATTTATATCAAATAGTTATTTACAAAAAAGTCATCTTCAATCTAGCAAGTTCAGGCAGTCGATTCTGTAAAAATCTCAACGTGAAAACTTCGGTGATGAGAGCGTGATGTGGGCTCTCGTGCCATCTAATACTAGGGAGTGACAATATTCACGGTGAGGTTTTTACATAATAGCACCACAGCTATGCTAGTGCGCCACAGAGTATGTACTTAAGGGTACAGGGCCAGCACATCAAACTACTCAAGCTGTTTTTCTTTGATAGATTTTAAACTTTATTACAATAGTATAAGGTTTATGTTCCAATTGAGAATATTTGACAGTTTGGGATAGCTTGATGAGCTGGCGTCTGTACTATGCTAATTACAAATTCCCAATAACTAAACTAACATAAGTCAGGCTCCTGCTCCTGCTCCACCATCAATAAAAATACAAAAACCTGAACCACCTCCTCTTAAAGCAATATTATTGTAATATTACTTCAATGTGGGAATGAGATGGAGCTATACTGGGTGTAACCGAAAGGGTATATATGTCGCAGGGATATGATAAAGGGCACGCCACGATAGTGGCGGTAAGGCCCCTCTTTGAGGAGTGGCTAGAGAGGCGTCACGGCGCCCTCACCTTCCGCCTGACGCAGGTCCTCACCGGACATGGATGTTTCGGGAGGTTCCTGCACATCATCAGGCGGGAGGAAACGCCCGGGTGTCACCACTGCGAGGATCGCCCAGAGGACACGGTAGAGCACACGGTGCAAACCTGCCCCGCTTGGGCGGAGCACCGCCGTGTCCTCGTAGAGGCGATCGGCGGCGGCGACCTCTCGCGCCCGGCCCTGGTGCAAGCCATGGTCCGGGGCGAGAGGGAGTGGGAGGCAGTCACCTCCTTCTGCGAAAAAGTTATGCTCGCAAAGGAGGTGGCGGGATGGGAGAGAGAAAGGTCCTCCCGTCCCAGCCGCCGCGGGAGACGCTCCGGGCGTCGGGAGCCACGTGACGACTCCCGGCCACCGTAGGCGCGGGCCTGCGGACGGTGAGTAATGGGTGACTCACCGTCCGATCAGCACCAGACCCGTGCCGTACGGCGCGTATATGTTCCACGCGCGCCTCAAAGAGATGTCAGCATATGAAGGGGCCCCTCAGGGCTAAGCCTGCCGGGTAAGCGGGATTGTCCGAAAGGGTTACCGCTACCCCGGTACATAAAGGGCTACGGAAGGAACATGGATGGGTTTTAGTCAGTAAGAGTCTGACACTCCCTTCCGCTCCACCCAGAGCGGGAGCAGTCATTGGATGATTTCCCAGCCTTAAAAAAAAAAAAAAAAAAAAAAGGGATATGATAAAAACAGGAATTTGGTGAAATCCCTAAGGGACTTGATCAAATCACGGAGGATGTTAAAATAACAACACGATTTTATCATTTCCCTAAACAAATCTAGTGATTTGACCAATCCCACTAAAGAAATCTAGTGATTAGAACAAATCCCAAAATTGGTTCAGTAAAATGACAAACATAACTTTTCTGTGGTACTTTAAAGGTTTATTTTGTAAGATTACCTACATAATTATAATTATCAGGTGTAGTAAAATGCAGTATTGATCTCAAAAATCACCACTAGAACATAATTAATTGTAAAAAATTAACAAAGTTACTTAAAAAAAATTAAAAACAGCTGATTTTTTTTCGAAAAGTAAAAGTTTTTCAGTTTGGTGGGCTGTAGCATATGCTTTTGTATGGATATACCCTTTCGGTTATACCCTGTAGAGGGCGTAAAAATAATGTTCACCATAACATACCAACCACTCAAAGGTGAGGTAAATACAGAATTCTAAATCCACAAATCTGAGATTGTTACAGTTCTATTGAAATACTTCATTTTAAAATCTGCTGCTGACAACTCAACTACTTAGTATAGAACGTCGGATTGGTTTAACGCTGCTGAAAAGGAAAAAGGTACATGTTAACCATCACGTTTACGACAATATTTTTAGTTGGGTTATCGATAAGACCACTTCTTTCCTCTTGGGCGTAGTTAAAGATCTAAAGAACTACAGACGGCAGTGGCGTAACTACTATCTGAGGAACTTGGCAAATTCATTGCATGGGGCCCCAAATTTATATTTTCAGGCCGGGGTCCCGTGACATTTTCCCAGTCCAGCCACCCTATAGTTACGTCATTGACAGACGGCATACGGATAAGCGCTCTCTTTCTTACAAACAATTTACTGCAATCAAAATGTCCCATTTGAACATAGATTTATAACAGTTATTTCGAGAGCCAGGTCCAATAGAGAAAAGTTATGGGTCGATATAAATATTGAGGAGAAGAGCGAGTTTATGTGGACATCACGACGGTGGACTACTTGTGGTCCCAGTTTACGATATACGGGATAGTGGGTTTATTCCGATTGATGATAATTTCTAACAATCTTATTTTTATATTGGCAACATAATGATTCGACGCCATTTTATCCGCCAACGATCCGGCCCCTTTATCAGTTCTTCTTTTCGTGTGGTTAGTAACTAACCTGGTGTCAGAGTTTTAATGCTGCCCATGGGCCTCTGACTTAGCATCACATGCTGTTGCCTTTATCAGTTGAAATATTTATTAATAAGAGTCTCTCACTTCTATACTATACTAACTAAGTAAACATGAAACTGAAAGTCTCTTGCCGTGTCTGTCTGTGTGACCGAGTTGTTCTCCTAAACTACGTAAAGAATTCTGATGCGAAACTAATCAAAAATCAATCTGCCTAGCATTTTCCCAAGTTTTTCCAACAAAAGTTACTTAATTGACAAGTTGAAAATTTTCATGTCCCTGTTATGAAACGAAGCAGAAATATGACAGGCATTCTTTTTTAATGTATGCTTTATTTTATACCGGTTAGATAGGTATAGAAAGAGAACCATACAAAAATCAATCAATCTGCCTAGCGTCGGCTTCCAGTCTAACCGAATGTAGCTGAATACCTATATTTTACATGAAGCAACTGCCTATCTGACCTCCACAACCCAATCAGTAACTGAGTAATACGATACCACTTGGTAAGACTGGCTGTAAGACTTTCGGGCTTCTGACGACCCGTAACGACTGTCAAAATCCACTAATGACAGCCAGGAGTCCAGGACCAACGGCTTGACATACTTTCCGAGGCACGGAGGAATCTCGATGTAAAGACGGTCACCCATCCACGGACCAACCCCGGCAAGCGTAGCTTAACCTGATGGATTGATCCGTGCGGCTGTTACTACTCAGCCACGAGCTCCTCGGAAGGTAAAATAATATGTAACCTTCGTCATAAAGACCATTAAGTAGAGGCTGGTCGCTAATTTTCTATAAGAATGGGAACACGCTATTTCATACGACGGGACGTGCTATTACGTAATGAATTGTTATCTTAACTTGCCCTACACTTGTAACTAACAGACTGATTTCAGAGTTGGTCCCAAAGTAGAAGTAGTTCAAGTAGTTCCACCTCCACACACCCACCGCACCTCCTGGAATAATGCCTATGAGTTTCAACCTGTATGTATATTAAAATATAGCAAAAGGTTTGATGGGGTTTACTTGCCAAAAGATATAATGATGGTTAAGTCTTCTTGTATGTGTAATACTCACAACGCACTGACCGTGATGACGTCACATAATCTTTCTTTTGTGTTAGAGAACTTAAACTGGATGCGGCGCGATGGACGGCTGAAATATGAAAATAACAGGTGTTCACTTATCGCTTAGGTATAGTCAAGCATTCTTCCCCATCAGTCAATTTTTCGAGTGCAGAAAAAGCACAACACTGGGGGACAAAGACAACACTTGAACAGCAATTATAAACCTACGTGTAAGAAAATTTATCTTTAAAATCACTTACATGCTTTTCTAACGGACTGGAGGGCGGTGTAGTCCGGTAGGGGGACAGGCGGGAGGTCCTCGTCCGGAGGGAGTTGGTCCCGCATGCGGTGCGAGGACGCCGGTATATACGCCCAGGGAAGCTGCCCCTGGAGCTCGGCCGTGGTTCCACGCCTTCTGCACAATCACACCATCGCATATTAATTAACTTTCTAAGCGTGCAGCCAGACCGCGGTTCATCGTCGATCAACAAGATCGTGGCATAGTGAAAAGTTATAAACGATTTCTTCAGGCAACGGTCGAAGTTGATTGACCACGGTCAGGTTGCACCCAATATTTTCCAATCCTACGAAATCTCACCCTAACAGCAAAAACCGGTGACCCCGACACCAAATGTATGCAATTTAATTTGAAAAGATGTCAGGAAACAAAACAAACAGATATGCATTGATAGACTCGCAGTGGCAGTTATCAGGAATGAGCATTCAAATGCGATACATATTTTTTGGATAGTTGCTGAAGGGAAGCAATAGACTGCACTGCGTAATGATTAGGTCAATAACATATTGAGAAAGATGATACAGCAGATGTATGTGACCCTTTATTACAATTAAATATTCTTACCAAAGAAGTCTCGAAGCGAGACAGAAGACTCATTGAGACTGAAATGATAACGATTCAGATATTTATGATCGACTCAAAATAACGGATTTTAATATTCTTTTACTCAGGGTTATCTTAAACACGCTATCGACAGCAGCTAATGGATCCCACGGCAACATGATTGTGAATGTTCCTATTCCTTCATCATCAGAATCTCAAATACATAAACAAGTGCGCTATTGCCAATTTTTCTATAGAATTCCCATGCTACACAATATTATGTTGATAACAGAAATCTGGTCAAAACCATCAATTTATTGTAATAGTAGTATCATAGTCCTCTTTTTCTCGAAAGAGTTTCATGTTTTAGTCTCAAGTATTTTTAATTGTCTAAGAAAGTTTAACAGTCGAGACATACCCTCGTCCTTCTGGTTGGCTGGAGGTGGTGGCTAGCTGTGGCATGGACTGCGACGCGCGCGGCGGGCTGGTCCGCCCCGACGTGTCGATGACGGCCCGGTCCAGCCGTCGTTGTTGCTCCGCTATGATGTTCTCTAAGCGTTGAGGCAGAGACATCAGGCTCTCTGGGAAGTTCACTGTTCGTTTCTTGTCTAAGTCCTCGTCGAGGTGGTGGGCACGTGGTGATCTGAGGCATAATTCAATTGTGTGGGTACTTCGTCACGTTTAAATGTCTGTGTGACGTCATTCTGCTCAGTTGTGATGTAATGGTTGTTAGATATAATGTTCGTTTTAAAAACCCTTAAATCTAATCATATCCCCCATTATCGCTCCATGTATTTTTGTATGAAGATAGTTACTGATATTTAGTCCAATAACAACATGAAAAATAGTGAATGATAATAAACCTAAGAAAAAGTAGGATGATGTCTTCATTTCAATAACTTACTGCTATGATATATACGTATATAGAAAGAAAGCCTACCTTTCAGGCGATGCTTGGAAAGAATCAGGATTGGATCTAATTATTCTAGTATGGACCTCCGGCGAAGGAGACTTCCTGAAGAGGAAGGCTTTCATTCGCCGGAAGGAACGGCTGAGTCCTGCGCGGGGTATCCTGGTCGTTATCCTCTCACTGGGTAAACTAGCCAGCTCTTCATCCCTGTCGCTCACTTCATCAGTGGTGATGATGGTGGGAGGACCCCGCTCCTGAGGAGGAGTTGCTTGCACGGCAGTGGACACTTGGACGGGAACTGGTACTTGAGGAACAGCTTGAGCCTGAACTGGTGCCGGCGCTTCTATGTTCTGAAACAAAAAAAATACTAATTGGTGTCGATCTTTCGAGCTTAGTTCATTAGTTCCATAACTTAAAAGATTTCTGCTGTAAATAAGTTGATAGCGTAGACAATCTCTATTGCACAGTGCACATCCCTTATACTGAAGAAACAAAGCAGTGATAGCCTAGTGGTGTTACCGCCGGCTTGCCAAGTCATAGGTCTCGAGTTCGAACCCAAGTCACGCACCTCTGATTTTTCGGCTTCATGTGCGTATTGTATAGTTATCACTTGCTTAAAATAGGTGAAGGAAAACATCGTGAGGAAACCGGCATGTCTGAGAGATACTACTCCACAGCATGTGATGCTATGTCAGAGGCCCGTGGGCAGCATTAAAACTCTGACACCAAGTTAGTCACTAACCACACGAAGAAGAAGAAGAAGAATAAACAAGAATTTTACTAAGTTTACTATCTGCCCGCATTCGCTATCTTACTGAGCAATAGAGATTACCAGGCGACTGCCTGGACTCAAAAGCATGAAAAATTGTCAATACCAAAAATCATATTGAAATGAGATGCAATTTCAAACAATTCTTACGTCACTCTCAGTTTCCGGCTCCTTCTTGATATTGCAGTCCACGATTACGATGACTATAAGAATTAAATTGACGACGAAGAGTATGACGAAGCGAGAGTATAATAGGACCATTATCCAGGAGGTCCACGCGGTGTCCAACTCTACACCTCCGAGGCCATTGACTTGGCCGCCGACGAAGTCCATCATATCGCGGAGAGTCTGGAATTTGGATAAGAATCATTAGTCTACAGCGGTCAAGAGGAACCCATACCCGGTCAGTACCCGGCTGTGAATATGTGCCATGGAGTTTTGGACAAAGTTTGGCTTACTTAAATGCTAAATCTCAGGGCTAAGTAGAGAGGTGACTCACTACTCGTAGGTACTTGTGAGGCAGTCTCTTTCTACCTGCATGTTTTTTTTTATTGGTATTATTTGACAGTGTGTATATTCTCTTCCACGTTACATTTATACCAGACAAGCTCTAGAAGTGAAGAGCTGTAATTGGATGTCAGATTATCATTTACTGTTTATATGACCAATGTATTTAACTGTAAGAAATCATTAAATAAATGAATGAAACTCTCTGTAATATTTACGCCCGGCTGTGTATACTGTTATTTAAAATGATCAATTTAAAAAACATTGGTTACCTTACCCTTGTATGAAATGAGTCGTTGGCATAAGTTACTGATGCTACCAAGTCAAGCCCACATATAGCTGCACTGGTAATTATCCAGGGCCATCGCATGCATTTCGTCTGCTTGTCCCTTGCTCCACCCACTACAAATAAAAGAAAATAATAACCTGAAGGATGAACTTCATGTTTTTGGTATGTATCATTTAAACAACATGCATCGTCATTTACATTTCATGTAGTTAACAGTATTTATAATATTAAAAAGTTAAGGAGTAAATGCATACGTAGACTCCTAATAATATGGTTTGTATAAGGAGGTCTGAAATTCAAAATCAGCCATAATTATTTCCTGCGGACGGTGAGTAATGGGTAGCTCACCGTCCGATCGGGACCAGGCCCGTGCTGGACGGCGCGTACGTGTTCTACGCGCACCTCAAAGAGATGTCAATATGAAAGAAGGGGCCCGTGAGGGCCGAAGCCTGCCGGGTAAGCGGGATTGTCCGAAAGGGTTACCGCTTCCCCGGACATACAGGGTTAAGAAAGGAACATGCATGGGTTTTGGTCAGTAAGTATTTTTTTTTTAAGGCTGGGAAATCATCCAATGACCTCTCCCGCTCCGGGTGCCCATTACTCACTGTCCGCAGGCCCGCGCCTACGGTGGCCGGGAGTCGTCACGTGGCTCCCGACGCCCGGGGCGTCTCCTGCGGCGGCTGGCACGGGAGGACCTTTCTCTCTCCCATCCCGCCACCTCCTTCGCAAAGCATGACTTTTTCGCAGAAGGAGGTGACTGCCTCCCACTCCCTCTCGCCCCGGACCATGGCTTGCACCAGGGCCGGGCGCGAGAGGTCGCCGCCGCCGATCGCCTCTACGAGGACACGGCGGTGCTCCGCCCAAGCGGGAAAGTTTTGCACCGTGTGGTCTACCGTGTCCTCTGGGCGTTCCGCGCAGTGGTGACACCCGCGCGTTTCCTCCCGCCTGATGATGTGTAGGAACCTCCCGAAACATCCATGTTCGGTGAGGACCTGCGTCAGGCGGTAGGTGAGGGCGCCATGACGCCTCTCTAGCCACTCCTCAAAGAGGGGCCTTACCGCCACTATCGTGGCGTGCCCGTCAGTAAGAGTCTAACACTCACTTGTGCTCAACCCAGAGCGGGAGGGAGGAGTCATTTGATGATTACCCAACCTCAAAAAAAACATAATTATTTCAGGATGGTCTGAATGAATGAGAGTAGATAAGTACCTAAAAGTACTTACCAATATTATACGACCAAGTTTAATCTCCATAAACAGCATCAGATAGGCGATAAGAAAGTACTCGTATCTAGTGATAAAAAAGTTCCAACTGACTTTCATTGCATTTTACTTTTTTTTTCAAATTTCAAATCGGATTCCTAATGAGGTTCAGGTACTGATGGAAGCATTCATAAGTAAAGTATCATTGATCGAGAGATGATTTATTTTTGTCTTAAGAAAAGATACCACTATGTATTTGTGATTTCAGAATTGGGAAACGGATATGACTATAAATTCTATACTGATAACAGAAGATTTAAAAAATATAAAATTAGTCATGGACTCATCAAAAGTGATTCATTTGAGAAGATCCTTGAATACCGCTACTACTGCTTGGCCTGATAACAACTTACATACATATGTAAGTTGCTCAAACCTTTTCCCAATATGGTTAAGCGTAGACTATAGAACGTCACCTGCTAGGTCAATGACCCTCCATGCTCCTTTTTGTTTAACAATGTACCAATCACTTGGGAGGGTACACTTACTTATAATAATCACACTGCTTATCAACCAGAATACGCTCAGTCCAAGACTTGTACAGTTGATGACGAATGTCCTAAACACGGTGAATGGTTCATTTCTGAATAACACAAACGCCTGGTTGGAGATGCTGTCGATGATTTCACCGATGTTCACGGTGGAGCCGCAACTGCTGGGGTCTGAAACAGCCAACCTAAAATATTACGTACATGAGGAAAAAACGAAAACATGTAACTAGTATCATTCATTAATTGCCTCTTATAGTCAAAGTGACTAGACTTCAACTCATACGTTTTTTGATAAATGCAAAAGACGTAGATAAAAAGTGTCAGGTAGCCTACACGGTGATTTTTAATTCACTGTTAACCTTTTATGGGGTAAAAGTGAGCATGATTATGAGCAATTTTCACTACGAAACCAACTCTGAAATGTAGAAAATAAAATCGGCTTTTTCATTCATCATCATCGTCTTCCAGTCTAACTGGATGCTTTTTCATACTATAATAAAATATTGAATCGATGAAAACGTATGAAACAGATGCATATTTTTTTCCCATAGTGAAAGTTGTTTATAATCATGAATACTCTCATCTCCTGAAAGGTTTTACAGTGAATTAAAAATCACTGAGTACATATTTTTTTACCTATATTTATCTGAGTATGGTCAATCACATTATTAGAAAACATGAGTTTATGTGTAGTTAAAAAGCGGTGCTATACTTACTGTGGAAATAAAGAACTCTAATGTAAACTAGCACGGGAAGTCCTCTCAAGAAGTCGATCACGCAGAAATATTGCGCTATGCCCAGAGATGTGAAGATCAGCTGCCCTGCCGCTTGAAGCTGCAGGTTCACAAAGAAAATGTAGTTAATATTATAACATCACGCCTTGTATCCCGAAGAATGAGGTAGAGGTGTATCCATAGTAGGTACTGTAGAGCTTAAGTGAAACCTCGTGGAACATAGAGTCTGGTGGGTTAGAGTATAACTGACAGCATTCGACCTATCAAAATAATAGAATAGTCTGATAGGTTTTTATAAAAGAAATGAAGAAGGGTCTGTCAGTAGCCGTGCTGCTGGACGCATGTATTCGTTAAAAGCAATATAATTCAACAGCTACTGACCCGTGTGTTAGTATTTTGTCGGATACAAATCCCTACAACACACTACACAAGCTCTACCTCTGAGCTCCCTAAGTGAAGGTCACTCTAATCTTAACAGTACACACGTGTTTCGAAAAAAAATCTCGTTAAGACATGTGTCAAAACAAAAACAAACTTTCAGTCCGTTGAACACTTATAACAAGCATGGGTATGTATTATTCGCAATAAGAAGAAGCAGAAATACAATAAATTATCATCTGCCTAGCCTTTTCAGCTTCCAGTCTAACCGGATGCAGCTGAATACCAGTATTTTACATGGAGCGACTGCCTATCTGACCTTCACAACCCAGTCAGTAACTGAGACTGGCTGTCAGATTTTCGGGCTTCTGACTACCCGTAACGACTGTCAAAGATCCACGAATGACAGCCGAGACCAAGGGCTTGACATGTTTTCCGAGGCACGGGGGAATCTTGATATGTAAATATGGTCAACCATCCACAGACCCACCCCGACAAGCGTAGCCTAACCTGTGGATCAATCCATGCAGCTGTTATTATTAGCCACGACGTCCTAATAAATAATAAAATACAATAAATTATAACATCTCATAATATAATTTTATCATATTAGTAGGTATAAGGTTAAGCTTAGAATCGGAATTTTGTTAGACGGTATAATTAATAACTTTTAATAGCTAATACTAGCGCAAAGGTGGTAAGTATATCATGCGGGGTTTTCACACTTTTATTGTGCATATCTAAGGGCAAGATTCACAACCCGTTTTTGATTTTACGTAGTTAATATATCAGATTAATGTTCATATTCAACCATCTATATCATTTTATTTCTATGTATTGATACTGACAGAAACGTGCGCTTTTAAAATTATGAACATTATGACAATAACGATATAGTTCATAATTGTATAGAACGTCTAGCGTCAAAGTGAGATGTGATTCTTGCGCTAAGACTTATCAACCATTGATTGGTATGTAGTGAATTTCGTAAAGTGATCTTTGTGCGTATTTGCCATAGATAGATAGATATATTAGAGAATTTCCGTGCCACATTATGACGAGAGCAAGACGATAAGATAACATCTATCAAAATATTCTTTATCAAATGTATTCGTATTAATAAGTCTTGTACCTACCTACTTAGCGCTGCGGAATGAGGATGTGTTATAAACAACGACGAACAAATTATTTTATGACTACGTATTATTGATTAGAAACTGATAAAATCAATGAATTTAAATATTAAAACGAAAATAGGTTGCAATTACCAACAATGTGACTGGCTGATATGTGATGTTCGGAATTTAAAATGAAGAAGAAGAAAGAATAAACAAGAACTAATTTGTAGTTTGTTTATCAATCAAACAATCTGTAAGTAATAAGTATGTGCTCTAGATTCACAAAAAGCAAGTACATAAACATATTGATGAATACAAGGAATAAATAAGTGTGTAAACGTTATAAGAATGTAAATGCGCAAATGCAGGCAACCTATCTTATATTAGTCATCAATGAAGTCATGAAAATTCATTATAGGCGACACAATTAACGGATGAACTCAGGTGATTTATTCATTAGATTAGGTAAAGAATTTTTGAATACTTAAATGGGCAATCGAGGGCTTTGATTTTTAATTAAAGTAAACCTTTCTACTTGAAGTGTGGATAGACGGGCGCTGGTTGCGACCCAGGAAAGTGAATAATGTCAAGCAGAAGATTGAGGATATGCGCAGGAGCAGCACTGCCGAAGCACAAAGAATAAGCTTAACTTGGGAAAGGGGAACTTAGCTCACTTTGCAGAACGGCTGACCGCTTGGATGAAAAGTTTTAGAGCGGCTACTACGTTGCTTCTAGAAAGAGCAGTGGGGATCGGTCCCACCCGTTCCATACAAGGTGCATCAACTAGAATGAGGTAACAAGAATCTGTTGGATGCGAGAAGAACAGGATTAGTGACGAAAAAAGTAGCTGGGGAGAGCTGTTTTGGTAGAAAAAGATGTAAATGAAAAAATCAGACGGCATCTACTTCTACTAGACGTAGGTCACACGATGTTATCTCCTATGCATATTTTATGGCATATCTACAATATTGCCAGACTTAACTAATTGGTTCATTGGCCGACATGAATGATTATAAATTATGATATTGTGATAGCCAATTACGATATGATGATAATCTGAGTACAGAACAAAAGAGTTTTTAATGGAATGTAAATGCAATTTTCAAAAATACTAGAATTCTAGTTCTGAGATCTTAATCAGCCTACCTCATTTGGATATTGATGTTTGAAAGTCATAAACCCGAGGCCCGAAGCCAAGCGGTATTGTGTTACCAGTAAAGGATGCGTTGCGTTGGTCACATAGGCAGTCGCTCCACGCAAAATACTGGTCTTTCAACGGATCCAGTTTGACTGGAAGTCGATCCCAACATCGCTGGGAAAAGGGTAGGCAGATGATGATGGGGATGCAGACCTGTAAGCTGCCTATGTACAAAGTACATACATACTGCAGTTCGTGCCCAAGGAGTAAATTACTTCATTAAAAACGTTGTGATCATGTTTCAAAAACCAGCCAAGTCGGACTTGCGCACCAAGGGCCCATTATAATTTATTAGGGTACCATTATCTATAAAAACCGGCAGAGATATCACGTTTGTTGTAAGGGAGCCCCCTTAAATAATAATTTTATTCTGTTTTTTGTTTCTTGTTATAGCAGCAACCGAAATACATCATCTGTGAAAATTTTAACTGTCTAACTGTCACGGTTCATGAGATACAGCCTGGTGACGGGTCTCCGTCACCAGATTCCGCTGTCCATCCGTCTGGATGGACAGGAATCTTAGTAATACGGTCCCGTTTTACCCTTTGGGTACGGAAACCTAAAAAGAGAGAAGACAATATCCCCCAACATTCACATAGGTGACACACGTGGGTCACATAGGTAATTAGGTAATAGGTAATATATTATAAAGAGGAAAACTTTGTTTGTTTGTTTGGTTGTAATGAATAGGCTCAAAAACTACTGGACCGATTTTAAAAATTCTTTCACCGTTGGAAAGCTTAGTTTTCTAGGAGTAACATAGGCTACTTTTTATCCCGGGAAAAATAACGGGTCCCACGGGAAAGACCACGGGAGCGAAGCCGCGGGCAAAGTGCTAGTAGGTATACTTATGAAACGGCTTTTAGTTAAGCTGACAAACGTACCTATGTGTTTTAAAAATATGTTTTTTTTTACTTAGGTACCCTGAACATTGTTTGCTAATAAGATCGCCATAATTGTTAGACCAGGGTGGTAAGCAACCACAATATTATGAAAGTACAGTATCTTTGGCATCAGAATGTGTCTATCTTTCTCACGGCATCGCATGGCGTCTCGTGTCCCGAACGTTTGACGCTCTATCGCTATCACTGACAGAAACTCTCGACTGATAAGCTGATATTCTTACTATCATCGTATGAAACATTATCTATTACATTATTGCCATGCGTGCCATTTCCTATAACTCATCGGAAAGGTATGGGACTTTTACCTTTCATGAAAGGACAATGACGAAGGTGTGATTCAACGAGGATCGAGCATGTCACACACACATCGAGCATGTCACACACACATCGAGCATGTCACACACACAACACATCACACTTTATTACTTTACTAGCTGCTCTCGCGCGGTTTTACCGCTGTTCGGCTCCTATTGGTCGTGGCGTGATGTTACATAGCCTTCCTCGATAAATGGACTATCCAACACAAAAATATTTTTCCAATTCGGACCAGTAGTTTCAGAGATAAGCGCGGTCAAACAAACAAACTTGTGCAGTTTCAGCTCACCTGGATTAACTAGGGTTCAAGAAAATTGTATCGTTGTATCATTATCTTAAAATGGGTGTTATGGTTCACCTGCTCTAGTTTGATCGGTAGATACATAATACTATTTTCTAATAAGTAATATCAAATTGATTAGTTAATAAATGCCTATTTGGCGCAGCCTTCCTTCTTTCTTTGCATTTTTTTGTTGTTTTCCTTGTTGTATGTGTTTCTTGGTATTATGTAGTGTTGTCTCTTTGCTGAATAAATAATATAAGTAGATTCTTTCTTCTTCTTCTTTCTTTCTTATATTTTGAAGTAAAGCGGAGATTTTATCATGTTAAAACGAAACTTGTTTTCTGACCGGCCAAATGTAGGTAATTAGGCAGACTGAAATTTTTAAAGCAAGTGCCTTTATCAAACATTAAAAACTTTTTTTCGTTTCACAAAAAACATTGAAGCATTGTATTCTTTTAATCTTCATCAGATATGAAACAAGATTCTGAATTCATATCCTAATTTGGTCGACCAGAAAGTTAACTACCTACTTATCAGAAAAGTTTTTAGGGAGCCAAGTGTCATTTCTTTCTATTTGGAGAAGTGGTTGACCCACTGAACACTTTTAACAAACAATACAAAGGAAATATGAAAAAGCCAGGCTTAATGAAAGGCTTCAATTATCAAATATAATAAAACTATGCATCGTTCTCACCAAATATGACTATGGTCTGGTGCTAACAGATACAGCCAGAGGTAGGAATTATCTTGATATTTGATAGAGCTTTATAATATCCATCACGTCCACAACAATAATATGCAGTACAAAAAACAAAATCAATATAACCTACCTAATTATAAATGAAATTAAAGATGCGGTAATGTCGTATCACAAATTGCTGACAATTGTAATTACAAGCATTTTTTGTGAACATTTTAACCACAAAGTTCTGAACGATAACTAGGCAAGAAACTGAACAGTCGTTTTCTTTTCTTGCGAGATGCTAGATAGGTATTTCATCGCACAGCCAAAATCACACTAATTAAATATCTTAACGCCAGCATGCACAGCTGCATCGATAAAACACACACGTATGCACAACGCCATAAGTAAGAGTAAACACTCACCAGTGTAATTATGCCGGAGGTGACCATAATCTTGTTCAGTGCCATGATGTCAAGTATCCTCAGAGAGCCACGAACGATATAAAATCAACAATATCTCATTCAGGTGACAGAGTGTGCCGGTATCCAACCTCAGAAGGAAGGCAGGACGCCTCATGTAGGTCGGCGCGCTCCGCCACGACCCAGCATCACACTGATAGGGCAGATAGCCCAAAGCTGTGTCTTTCTCGACTGATAACACACCAATATCGTAGATACTCTATAAGTTGATGGATGAACGTCATCGTATCTCAGTCGTTTAGTTCGAAATCAGAGATACGTTCGTTATTACCTCATACCAAGAAAAGATTGTTGTGTGTCAGTGGTAATTTTTTCTTCGCTTGTATTATTATTATATATTTTAATAAAATTATAACCAGTCAGCATAGTGGTAGGTAGTTGCGTAGCTGATTGTTCATTGTGCGCTGGAAATATATTTGAATACCGCCACTCGTTGATGGTATTCTTAAAACGGTAAACAAATATATACTATTGTCTGTAATATAACTATTGCTTCATAAGTAGCTTGGTATATATTATCTTCAATGGTCCTCTAGGTACCATTTTCACGTGAAAACATTGTTCGGTGTAGGTAATGGTCGTTATTAATATATAGAGAAAATTGAATCAGATTTAAATTACAATTAACATACTTTGAATGCTAGAGCATGGTAAACAATTTATTTATATATTCAGTCTAACGATACTTATTAAACACAAATCTTAAATACAGCTTAAATTAAAAAATAATTATATCTATTATGTACAAGTAGTAAAAAAGGGGAAGAGCTCATAGGGCGTCAAAAAATTCATCCCCATCGCTGTCAGTGGGAAATGTGCCCAATAACAATGGTAGGTATATACAAAAGACAGGTGCAACTTTGACAGTCGTTACGGGTCGTCAGAAGCCCGAAAATCTGACAGCTAGTCTTAAGGGGTATCGTATTGCCCAGTTACTGGGTTGTGGAGGTCAGATAGGCAGTCACTACATGTAAAATGGTGGTATTCAGCTGCATCCGGTTAGACTGGAAGCCGACCCCAATATAGTTGGGAAAAGGCTAGGCAGATGATGATGATACAAAAAACAGGTAATAAACCATGTTTACTTGCGAATCTACTGCACAACTACTTCTTATAAATAAATAGGTACTGTTTCTATCGAGAACATCATAAGGTTGTTAATGACGCAAATTAGCGCAAAGGGCGTCTGATATCTCATACAGGAGCTAATTACCAGAGGCTATTTAAAGAAGGATCTGTTGTATTTTCCCACTGTGAAGGCGCATCATTGTAACAGGAAAATGGATAAACTGGTTGGTGCAACATGCATGGAATAACACACGAAAAGAAAATCATGTATAATTTCTTTTTGTGTACCGTTTCATGCATGCTTTATATTATGTGCATATGTGTTCATGCAAAGATTTAAAGATACATAAAAATCTAGACATTTTTTTGGTAGACTTGGCGAATAGTAAATTTTTTCCCTTTTACAATAACTAATGTTATCTCCTCTAGATGCTGTTACTGCTTGTGTCGCCATGGCTCTCGTGTGTCATAGCTGAGGACGCTGTCAATGACACGGAGCTGCCGGTAAATTCTACGGATCCCAATAAAGACATGTAAGTACCTAGATAAACCACATTGCTAATTGAAGTTATTAATGAAATGTTGAACACATCTTGTCTTTCCAAAGCGATACTCTTCTTGGACGAGTTGTTTTTCCTTAACGGAACCCTTTTTATAGAGCTTTGTCACTAAACTTCTTTATTTTGTTTACATTTATGCGACTGCGAACATTTACTAACATTTACTCTCGCGCCGATGATAAACTATGATATATTTATTTCTGTAAATTCGATTAAAAACCAATTGTCTTGGTCTGTCTTTCTGCCTGATCGAATAGGAAACTATTCGACCAGGCAGAAAGACAGACCGAATAAAGTCAGATCACAGACACTTTTAATTAAGATCATTCGGCTTGCTGTTACATTACCAAAGTGCCAGTAGATTGTACCTATGTAGATATCATTTTATCTTTCGAATGATATCAAAAGTGTCTACCAACTCTTTGCCAAACATTAGTAGGTATATGTTTTTTTTTGAGGATGGGAAATCATCCAATGACTGCTCCCGCTCTGGGTGGAAAGGAAGGGAGTGACAGACTCTTACTGACTAAAACCCATTCAATGTTCCTTCCGTAGCCCTTTATGTTCCGGGGTAGCGGTAACCCTTCCGGACAATCCCGCTTAAAACATTAGTAGGTATGGCAGTTACATTGTGAGACTGATATTAGTCTGTGTCCATAAGAAAACGAAATTAAAATCGTTTTTTAGGTACGTTATTCACGCCATGGTGTATCAAGTCGGCATCGTCACCAACAAAACAGACAATGAAACGGCCAACATGAACGCTACGTAAGTTGCCATACATGTAGAACACTGGTAGGTCCTGCAATTAGTACATAATGTAGGGTGATGAGACCGACATTACTCGGTCTCTTAATTATCGGGACAAAGATAAAAGTAAAACACAAGAAACCTACAGAAATTCCTGACAGGGATCGTCGATCAATCTGCTATTCTTGGGGGGATAGGATGTTTCCGGTAAAGGCAAAGACAGCTAATCAACGTCTAAATATAAACTTGTATTGATCGCAGTATGTCGTAAGTAAACTTAAGATATACAATACAAGCCGACGAGGCACATCCGTAATCGTTGAAGCCACAAAAGTACAACACAGGTGTCAACTGGGTATTAACGTTATGTTGAAACAATTATCGTTTCACGTAGGAGGACAACCGCTTTAAATAATAGGAAGATTTTATTTTTGACATTGTTTCGAAGCGAAATCCTGAATAAGCCCATCGCCCCGTAACTTGACGGTTTTATTCGATACAATTTCGTAGATTTGAGGTCAAACAGGAAAAACGTGGCTACTTATAATATCTAATGTATGTTTTCGCAAGGACGAGAATTCACCGAAATATTCTAACCATGTTTGTCTGCATAGTGGCAATCAAGAGGCTGTGACATTCTTCCACTCCAATGGGTATCAAGGACTGGATTTGAGTAAGATTCCGGCTCCTCTCCTCACCAACGTGACTGCTCAAAGTATGGTGGGAGTCGCACCGATGCCTGTCAACTCGGAGAACGCTCCTAACCAGCTACCTTGGAGTACTCTGAATCATTTAACCAATATTTCCCCACCTTCTGCATTAACAGGTAAATCTACTTTTTAAATCTTTTGTTATAGCTTAGCTTAAACCACTGGGTCTAAAAGCATGACATCTTTCACTAGCGAAGCTGAGCACTAAGGAATGATTTTTCTTAATTCATCTCCGAAATGGGTTAAATAGGAGAAGTTTTTCAAAAGTATATTTTATTTGATAATTTTTCAGAAAATCAATCGTTCTAATATTTGTAGAAACCTACCTACCTACCTTTTTGTAGTGCAACCTCTTTAAATACTGGTTTCTAATTAGCAATATCTTATAAAGCTGGCATTTATTGCAGAAAATAATTTAGAAAATGCCATTAAAGTTATACTTTTCATTTAAAAAAAATCAATATTTTTTTTTACAAAATCAGCCTGTGTTCTCATTGTGTGGGACAGTAAACCTTTTTTTGCCGGAGGTTATGAAAAATGCATTAGTCGTTTATAAATTAAATCCAACGCCATAGTGTATTACCTAGTCCATCTATTTTTCAATTCATTCAGCTACGATTAGTACGATAAATCAGGTTGTAAATGAAATGCCTAAGACTTTGCTGAAGAAGAAATAATTCCGAAAACTGTTAAACGAATCGTGTACATCTAAAAGCGAAGCTATTCTGTGAGGTTTTCCATTCGAAAGGCTGTAGAAGTGTAGAATATTTCTGCAGATAGATAGAAAAAAAAATCCTGTAACCTTTATAAAGCATTGTTTTGTTTGTGGCAGGGAAAATGTGCTAATAACAACCACCGACCCACTAGGATCAAAAATCCACTATAAACTTAATTTATCAACTTTAACTGGCAAAATATGTCCGTACGTACCGACCTATCATAGGTATCCAACTGTACCTTCAGGGAATACAAGCTTGATGTAGTGTTTCAGCCTCGTGGTTAATGCGACCAATGCTGGCGTCTGTACCTTCTCCAGGGAATCAGACATTTTAACACGGCTTTCACGAACGTAAAAAAACACGTCACCATTTTATTTTAGGAATGCAAACTCAAGTTCACCCGCCAATCTTCGTCTTGTTCTTTGTTATAAAATAATAAGTAAATAATATCCTAAAATAACTCGTGTAATTTTACTAAAGTGTAGTGTTTGTGTGTGTAAGTGTAAGTGTAAAGTGTATGTGTGTAGGTACTAGGTACTAACTTTAGCAATAATAAAGCTGGCAATTGTTGCTGACAAGAATGATGAAGCCATTATTTTTTTTATTTTTCTGTTCTTTTTCTCCTTGAGACATAATGCATACATTTTTTTTTGTAAAACCAACCAGTATTAATTCAATTGCAAGAGACTAATCAAACCTTTTTGTTCGCAATTTTGAATTTTATTGTAATCCGCAATAAATATTCTTCCGTCGTAGTATTTTTTTTAAACAATGCGCTTCAGAAGATCTATCCATTTAACCTATAGTAGGCTGATCAAAGTAATGGGTCAACGTGACAAATACCTCTCCGTAACGAATAATTTCAACTAATTAAAATCCGCAGCAAATAATATTATTTTATTTCAGGTTCAGAGCCACTGAAAACTTCAAAGAGGTCAATCCGAAGTATTGAAAAAATGGATGCCAAAGACACGGATTTTAATGAATTCTATAAGAGTTTATTTAAGAGGGAGGTGTCTGGCGGCCAGACGCCCGTGGTTATACAAAGCGGTGCAGCGGTCATTCCACAGTCAGCCGGAGTTCAGTCCATTGGCATTCCATCTCTACTAACCCTTAACAAAAACATGTCTGACATACCATTGCCCATACCCAACACTTCAGTCGTCCATTACTCTAAGATTAACACCCTTGTGACTAAACCTTAACCTAAGAAGAATTGATGATTGAAAATTCTAGGACTAGGGTAATTAAACATTGTAATTCAATTAAGTATAGCTACCTATTGTTAATTTTATTTTTAATCCAATAAGAACATCATTCATCACGGTGTGACTTTTTAACAGATAACTCTATTTACTAACACTTGACACGGTTGGCGCAGTCGTTGAGCGATTGACTGCTGCGCAGCATGTCGAGAGTTCGATTCCCGCACGGAACAAATATTTGTACGGCCTGCGAGTATTTGTTTTTCTATCTATAATATGTATGTATTTACAAAAAAAAACTGTATATAAGTGGTTTATCAGCCATCTCGTTACCATTTTTTTTTCCATGGATAATTATTATTTTATTACTTACAAACAAAATTGTATGAAAATAATAATGACGATGTGCTTTACAGCCAATGATATGAGAAATGTAAAGAGGTAGATAAGTTATACTAACTCCACAAGTGGCACGTCCAAACCTGCATAGTTAGCCTAGTTACGTAGTCTTGTCTCTTGTTCGCTCCCGATAATAGCGACACGCCGCTGTTCTACTTCCACATGTCATCTAAAAGTATGACATTATACCATTTTAGAAGATCCAATGTTGGGTAGGTAATCCATCTACAACTTTAAACTTCTAATATCATAGTTTATACTTATAAGAGAATGATAGAACGTAACAGCTGGTAACCGTTCTATAGTATCTGCCCACCCCCATGGGTAAAAGGCCTGAATTGTAAGCATGAATGTTATTACTAGGCACTCAAAATTTACTGTAGTGCTTAAAGACAATTTACTTATACCAACTAGTTAACATTGATAAAGTCAGTTCAATAAACCAACTTTTTGGAGCCAACTCTCAAAGTCAAGAGGAGTTGTCCACAAGCTACGCACGCGCTAACCTGACGCATGCGCGGTTGTAGTTTAATGATTTGTCGCTCCTCGGCTAAAGTCCCTGTCACTAGCTAGGTAACGTTAATTTCACAAGGCAACCATGCCGCTCCAGAGATCACCTTTATAGCACCAACAAGTGAGGCTGAGCCGTGATGAGCTCACCCAATCTCAATGAACGATGCCCCAGCACCATGAGCAACGGGAAAAAACTTCTGAATAATGACTCGAAGGAGGACTCCTTAGACAATTCTGTAAGTACTTTTATATTTCTTTGTTTTAAAGTAGGATTTAAGCGATGATATGAAGCAACCATAAATTTATAAACAATGAAACGTGAAAGTATGCATATTGTGACTAGCTACAGCGATGGGGTCAATGAACTTTGTCCGACCGAGTGCAAAATAAGTTAAGTCCTCAATATTTGATACATAAATGGATAGTAGTGCATAATGTATAACAAAATAAACGTTATCAGCTTAGTTATTTCGAGACCTATCATATTGAGGGACAGAAATCGTTGGTGGCATAAGATATGTATACTTAAATAAGCTCTAATAATATTTCGATATTCTTAATATTAAGATCTACCGATAAAAACTAAATAATTTCAAATAATTTTTCAGATTAGAGAATCTATAAAATCTGAGAGACCGGGGAAGAATGAGGAAGACTGGCGAAGGCGCACAATCATCATTGAAAAGAAGAATGGCAGCTACGGGTTCACGCTGCAGAGCTATGGGATACATTATAAAAAAGTACGTATTTCTTATTTCAATACAGTTAACACAGCTACCTGTAAGTTAAGTAACCAAGCACTAACAAGTTTCCACTGCGAATTATTAAGTATAAATTACTTCATAATTATAAGTTTATCTGTCAGATTACATAAAAAAAACTTTTGCACTAGCGTAACTGTTTAAAGGCTGCAATGGAGTATATGTTTATCTACAGGAACAAGAAATCGAAGTAATCACGTACGTGGACCACGTCGAGATGGATGGTCCAGCAGCTGCGGCGGGGATGCGCGAGGGTGATGTCATCCTGTCCATTAATGGCACGGACGTGGAGCGTGCCGACCACGCCGCCATCGTCGACGCCATCAACAGCTGTGACTCCAGAATGCGCATGGTCGTCATTTTCGAAGACTGCGTGAGGAAAGTAGAGCTCCACCTCAAATACATTAACCTCCAACGAACTCTGCAATCTAAAATGAGGGAACTAGAACAGCTCACTGTCCGAGAACGACAAATGTTTGATTGTAACTGGAAGACGCACAGTTTACCCTCTCAAAAGAAGAAGACGTCCCCGGCTGATGTAATTTCAGACAACGAAGAGAATAATATCGGAGAAAATATAAACAACGCGTATTGTAGACCGACGCTCTCCAGTGAGAATGTGACGGCCGCTAAACCTCCGCAACACAACGTGTTCATGTATCAGTACCTCGATCCGCGCTACGGAGCGTGCCTCATACAGCCCAACCTGCGCACTGGGAGCTTTGTCATTACTGTGGGCTCCCCGAGGAACAAGCGTGAATGCCATCATTATGTTGTGAAAACACCGAGCCAAGAATGTCACAGAGCCTCAGAGAACTACAAAACAAGTAGTGGAAAACACAACAAAGTCCACAGAAGCAGTCATAGCCACGGATGCCCTCCATGCATGCCTGCGTACAATAACCAAGATGCGAATAGCCTCGAGGCTTACGATCTCGCCAGTCCCTGCTGCGATCCACATTGCGTGCCCAATAGCAGGAAGAAAATGCGAAGGAAGAGAGAATGCTCCAAAGAACACAAAAGGAAAGAGAAATGCCAACAAGTTGACAAGTCTACACAGAAGCCAGACAGTGGTCCTCACATGCGGACTAAGAAAGCTTGTCAGTCGGGACACTGCTCCAATCGCTACCGATACTTAGCAACGGAGTCCACACAGACGAGCCAGTGCAGCCTTCAGTCTTATGCAACGAGCAATGCCACCGTGCCGTGTGATAATTCAGCTTCCAGTTATAGTACTTCCTTAAGTAGCGATACACTTTTTTGGGATAATGATAGAACAGAAACTAAGTCATCGCCTAAAATCCAATACCAGAACAGTCATCCACAAGTGAAACCGAAGTCATGGGATAATTTAACGACTAAAGCTTTTGGAGGTTATGGGTTTGGCTATGGCTACTTAGATACTGCAACGAAACAATCAAACCGGTCCAAGAGTCACGGGCGTAACCACAGCAGTCGCAGCACGCAGAGCCACCATGAGTACCAACACCACTCTCAAGAGAAACACGCTCACCGACAGAGCGCCCCGCACCACTGCTCCGTGTACACGAGAAGTCACAACCACTGCCCTCCGACCAAGTCCACGGAGAGCCTCATCATGGTGCCCAAGTATCAGTTGGAGACCAGTGGCTCCGAGAGCAGGCTGGCTTGTGAGTGCGTCGAGTCCATCGACTACTACCGCAGAGTGAGCAACAGCAAGAGCCCCGTAGACCAGCCCCCCACTGCGTACTACACGCAGCACTTCATCTACCCGACCCATTCGTACAAAAAGAAGGACCCCAATATAAGCTCAGAAATAACGAGACTTTAAAATGAGTGAGATTTAATTAGCAACGATCTATAGTAATAGTAACCATCACTGCTCAACAACAAGCCTGTAAAGATAATTTAGAGCCAATTTGTCATTTTAATGTAGTTGATAACTGTAATTTTACCAAGTCCGCCATTAACCGCTTTTTACCTACTGATTAATAGTTTTTTATATTAAACAAATATCAACCAATTTATTGATTTTTATTTAGCACAAGCTGACCCGAAACTGCCGGAAAGCCTGTCCAAAAGTTCATTTCAAAATCTCATGTAAGAAGGACGTTCAGTGTTTCCGAAATTTGAAAGCTTTCCGGGTAAGTTTTCAGGTTTTTTGTAAAAACCTAACTCGGACTATTATGAATATACAAATCAGTCCAACCCTTCGCAAGTGATGCGCTTTCTTACTGCTTGCTTGTTAATTTTAGGGTAGATGGTCAGGGTGAAAGCCCGAAAATCTGACGTCCAGTCTTACCTTAAAATACAAGTATTTAGCTGCATTCGGTTAGACTGAAAGCCGACCCCAACATAGTTGGGAAAAGGTTAGGCAGATGATGATGATGGTCAGGGTGAAAGGTTCAAAACTACATCTGCCTATAGCAATCAAAATTTGTTCTGGAGTTTAGCCATGATAACTGAAAAAACAGAAAGACAGTGTCTTATGTTTATTATTAGTAGTGATATATTGTTGCGTCAACCTAACCCGAATATAATACTATTAACTGTACGTATATAAATGATAACCGAATTAGGCTCCGCCTTATAATATCAACTACCTAATTATGTAATAAGGCCGCTTTGATTTTGTTTTATACTATGTAGTTATTAATTTAACGAGGAAAGGTTTTTTGGTGGGCAGTAGTCTGAGGTGGAGACAAATCCTACCAAGGAGGAACACAGTGCTGACCACGTTCTTGTAACCTAACTTATGTTGATTTTTTTAATGATACTATTGAGAATGTGAGAGGAGCATTGTTGTATCAGAGACAAGATTATCCTTGGCTTCGCTGACGACATAGTCTTACTCTCCTCTTCTGTCTTGGATTTCAGTCAAATGCTTGAAGATCAGCAAGTAAAGACCAAACTTAAATGCTTAACAGCACCAAAACACCATCTTAACGTTGAGGGTACCAGGGCCTATCCTGCGTCCATGAATACGTTTCGGGCAGCATAATCAAACTATAATATTCCCACAACTGGGACACAGGTCTTCTCTCTGTGAGAGAGGGTGAGTCGGAACCCACTTCGTGATTTGGTGGATCTTATAATATTTACGTTACGTAGGCATGAATGAGTTAAATAGCCTCATTCCAGTCCAGACAATAGTTCGCTTTAATGATATGGGAAGTCCCCCTTTCACTAGATCTTTTATGTCCTTCTTTGTCTCGCCTGGAATGAGGCTATTCCTCGCGTATGGTGCACAAACATGATTATTGACAAATCATCAAACGTCCACATGCGCATTTTGCCAGGGACGTAAGGAGTGCAGTATTGTGGGAGTCAAGCCGCGTAAGACATACAATGCGTATAATGCGTTTCTTTACGCAAAATGCGGATGTTGGTAAAAAAATCACCAATCTGAAATGGGATTGGGCTAGCCGATCGCTTCGGCAAAAGTAACATCAGAATGGCTGCCAAAGGAGAAAATCCGACGTTGCGCGTCGTGGAACGCCCAAGCAAAGATGACGAGGTGCTTTATGACCACTTTTGATAGACTGGACCACCACAGCTACAAGCGTAAGAAGTATCTTAATGCCATTATCAAAGTTTGCTGTGTAGTAAAGTAACGTAGCAAATAACGCCAAAAAAAAATGTGTAGCAGCAAATAATTAGGTTGTAACATTATCTTTCGTTAAGAGTCATACTTCCTCAATCTTTAAGCGTAACTGTGGCAAATTCGCTTGCTATCGCCGAAATTAGGTGGGTGAACTTATATCTAGTGCGGGTTGTGAGTTAGGCCAAGGGTCAGATGGCGGACAGTGCGCCTGTGCCGGCGGCGGAGCGGCAGAGCGTCGGCGCGCACCATCGCAGGCATGCGTCCAGTCGCGCAGCTCGCCCGGCTGCGGCCCGCGCGCACCATCTTCCTCGTCACCGCTTTTCTTCAGCTATTCTACTCCACTGCCGCCACAGCAACGCCGCAAGTAAGAATTTTTTATTTTATATTTAGGTTCCTTCTTATAGATAAAAGTGACGGTGAGATTAACGTAATCGATTTAAATGCAACAAGCGTGATGTTTAATATCCATTTTTTTCAGCAATATGTTGTGTGCAAAGACTTTAATTCTCACCGGTGCCTTACATTGCAAACCGAATTCAAACATGACGTGGCTGGCGCGAGAGAACTCTACTCAGAGACTTTACCCAACAACTGCTTCATCAGCAAAACGAAACCTCGTCCTGGATTAAAGCAAACCATCCCGGTAATATTAAAAGTTTTTATAAGTTTGTTTCATAATCTGATATTATAATTGCTTTGCGAACAACTACATATTCTTTTTATGCGTTATGATAAGACGATATAAACGCTCAAAGCTTTGCGATACTTAATTATTGTTCTTTGCGCTCCAAATAGAATTCATAATATAAAGATGCCCAATAATACTGCAGGAATTATATCCTGCAGTGTTATTGGGTAATAAATCTAATAGTAATGAAGTCATAAATAGTAACAAATAATATCAGATGCCCTGACTCAGGCGACTAGCTTGTGACCTAGTTAACATGAAATAGGAAGGCACTAATAAATTATCAATTCTGTTTTAAATGTAACGGTTTTGTTCTTCGAGAAGATTACTTTTGCGGAAGCATAGAAAACATATCTGCTGATAGTTAATTTAAATATAGGTTAGCAGATTAATTTAGTAATGACAAAAGACATTAGATATTTATGTGCCCCTGTTATACATCCGGTTGAAGCAATAGTTTCGCCCCCTGAGGGACTCACTAAACGTAACTGCCGAAAACTGAGTACATCCTGCCTTAGCCTTTGGCTTGTTGTGTTGTCCAATTCACGGAAGCGTTCCATAGGTACATAATTCAACAAGCTTTTCGCAAACTTGCTTCTTTCGTATGTTTCTTTTTTAAGTAGGTATTTTAATACTTAATCGAAGTTTTGATGGACAGTCGTATTTTAATTGAAGTTTGGTATTCGTGTGCTCATTGTGAATTTCAATCATCAATTCAATCATAGGAACTAACGGACTCTTTAAGATGATAGCCTTCTTATTTATGTTCATCATGTATAATATTATGCAAACCGTACGTTATTTTTCATCATTTTTCAACTGTAGATACGGTTTATTGCTTTCATGAATTGAGCTATTAGAGGGCACACATGATTAAACTTCAGGGCTTTTACCACCAGCCAACTAATATTAAGAAGTTTGTGTTTGTTACATAATCACGCTTTTAATGGATAACACAGCTTGGATAGGGCTGCTAGGGGCTAACAATTGAATACTTACGTCTATACGTAGGTATACGATATAATTATGAAGTAGTTTGGCTAGGATGTCAGTGCGGGTTACGGTTACTTAGAAGCAAGGTGCCCTGATGGTTATATCTGGATGATGGATATGTCAATTGATATGTATATGGTGGTGGAGAAATTTATAGTATTCAATGATCAACACTTGACAAAAATCTACAATAACCTTCCCCGAACTAGCAATCTATTCTATAAGTTGCAGGCATTAATCAAATAACGTACAAGTCCGCTTAGATTTTTATTGAAATGCATAAGTAGGTACATAATTATGGTTTATAGTCGGTTCCAGAAGGCTTAAATAGGGTAGAATCCATTAGTTAACTATAGGGACCGTATTCACCATCCTAATGATTTTTAAAATAATGATATAATTTTATTGAGAACTGGTTCAATTCACGAAAGACTCAAAGTTTTGGTTACTTTTTGTATACCTACTTACGTATCAAAATCGAACACAAACTTTGATTTTACTGTTAAAACACACTTAAGTACATATTGAAAATCGCGACATTGTTTTGTCCGCGATGTATAAAAAAACAAATCTGATTTTTGTATTTTGTTTGACTGCCTCGTTGGTTTAGTGGTCGCAAACGCTACTGCTAAGCATGGGGTTCGATTCTCGGGTCGGGCAAAGTGTTATTGGGTTCTTCCGGAATTTCTCAGTAGCCCGGAGTTTGAAATCAATTGCCACTAGTATGTCAGAGCATCACTTGAGAACGGCTCGACCGATTTGGCCGATTTTTTTTTGTTGTGTTCGTATTTATCGGGTTCTGTTTGAATGATAGGATTTTTTTGGAAAATCTAAACGTATCACGAAATGACTTGAGCGAAGCCGCGAGAATCAGCTAGTTTATTATAAATATCCGATTTTATCTTATCCTGGTTATTTGCAGTTAAACTAATTATAGTCTAATTCTATACTAGCTCAAATTATTTTATATTTGTATTTCAGAGTAGAATTAAAGTTTAAGAAGTTAATATGGGGTCGATATGCATTTTGCATATTTTTTGGTTCACTTATGATTACTCTTGGGTACATTATTTTAATAGGTGCACTAACATCTATATGCTAAATTGATTATGCTCAATGTTATAAAGTATTACAACCTCATGATATTTATTATGTTCGAGTTTGTGGTCTAAGCGCGGGTATCTTTATTTATCACGCATTTATTAGGAGATAACTTCTTTTGTCAAGGTTGACCGTGTTTCCTTGGCCTATGTTTCACAATTACACTATCGTAAATGGAACAAAGAAAACGTTTTATTATGTCAAGGCGATCTAACACTCAATACATGAGTATTTTGTTTCTGAATCAGGTCACACCTCTCGGTGATGGATCAACACGGCGTTTGTTCTGCAAATCCTTGGTAGTGGGGGTGTTGGATGGAAGAACTTATGAGAAGGTATTGGAAGGATTCCAAAGGGGCCGTCGTGAGGCATCGTATTCCCCTCGAGGTCGATACAGAGGCCAGACTCAGTCGCAATACCTGGCGATAGACCGTGGAGGTGGCAAAGATGAAGGAAAGGCCGAGGCCCATTCAGCTGCTGATTCATCCAGGGCGACCGTTGGTGAGTGCGTGACCCAATAATGCGTTTATGCCCTAGCGATATGTGTTTTATTATGTCCGTAGTTTTGATGACTGTTAAAAATTTTATGTATTTCAGTTGGAAATAGCGGCATGGGACAAGCCCAGAGTCAATCAATGTATGATCCGAGCTGTGAGGACTGTCTGGGTCGAACTGATTTAGGAGCTGAAACTCTGAAACGTCGACCAGGTGATATGTATGTATCTTCTTTCACCAGTTTTACAGCATCGTGTTTGTAAAATGAATTATTTATGTTAAGTTGATTTTAAATTATCTTATGACGAAAGCTATTCATGTAAGAGTAACACGGACGAACTTGTGTTACGGAACTTTAAAACGAGCGTTCGTAAGTGGTTTGGAATACGAAATACCTATACTCTGTTCGTTATAACATTAGACAAATAACGGCTATCACTATTTCTATATAGACGTATATTTAACTCCGTTATTTCACGTTACATACGAAGCAATGTTATCTATTAAACTTTTACATTAAAAAACAACTGTAAAGTGCAGTTATGTCAACAGTATTACACAATAACTGTCGTTATTTAGCCGTTATTTTTCTAATGTTATAAAAAACGGAGTATACTCATTTCGCACATCGTATTTAGTTTTAATAAATTTATTTATTAAAAATCTGTATTAACAGTAACATTCATAAAGACGTTCCGTCATCGGAAGCATTCACGTGTAATGAAACAATCTATGATTCCATTTAGAGTGTAACTTTACTACCATTGTACCATTTATTACCTCGGTCCTCCTCACTGATGTAAAGCTCCAATCAGTCAATCAATGCCTCCGGTGATAGAGCGCCTCTGCCAGCTGTTTGTAGATATTAAGACTTAATTCATATCTATGGATGATACTAATTGTGCGATGCGATTGATATCGCATCGCACACGCGTATATAGAGAGAAAAAAATTGGTTTATTTTATTAAAAAAAGGCCATACGTCCTATTTCATATAACTAACATAATTATTTCAGATCCAATCAGGGCGGCTCGCCAGGAAGCACAGGTTTCGATAACACCAATATGCTTGGTGGCGTAGGCCCTGGTCAAATAGTCGACCCCAGAACTGGCGGGTATGGAATAAATCAAGGCGGGACACCTGGTAGAGAGTATGGTGGATATGGACATCCTGGCGCAAACGGGGGTTTTGGCCCTGGTAAAGATGGTACACAAGGTAGTTCCAATTTATACCCTTCACGAGGTAATCAACCAGGTGGAATCAATAACGGAGGTTTAGGACCCAACGGACAATCAGGTTTCGGGACCAATCCAGACGGTACCCCATTTGGAATGCGACCACCAGTCATGCATGGTTCGACTGGAATACCTAATGGAAATAACAATGGAGGTCAAGAGGGTAACTTGAGAAATCAACCTGGAGGCATACCTGGTACAACATCTTACGGAGCAAGTCCCACTGGCACAGGCGATGGCACTCACGGTGGTTCTAGGCCTGGAATTCCTGGGACATACACTGGTAGTTCTGGTGGACCACAAGGCGGTTCCATACCTGGGACTACAGGTACGTACACCGGTTCTACGGGTGGACCACAAGGAGGTTCGATACCTGGTATTCCTGGGACGTACACTGGCACTTCTGGTGGTCCACAAAGCGGTTCCATACCTGGGATACCTGGGACGTACACCGGCTCTACGGTTGGACCACAAGGTGGTCCAATACCTGGGATTCCTGGAACGTACACGGGCACTTCTGGTGGTCCACAAGGTGGTTCAATACCTGGGCTTCCTGGGACGTACACTGGCTCTACGGGTGGACCACAAGGCGGTTCAATACCTGGGATTCCTGGAACGTACACTGGCACTTCTGGTGGTCCACAAGGCGGTTCAATACCTGGGCTTCCTGGGACGTACACTGGCACTTCTGGTGGTCCACAAGGCGGTTCAATAGCAGGGATTCCAGGGTCGTACACCGCCTCTACGGGTGGGCCACATGGTGGTTCAATACCAGGGATATCCGGTACATACACAGGCACTTCTGGTGGACCACAAGGCGGTTCAATAGCAGGGATTCCTGGGACCTTCACTGGTACTTCCGGTGGACCACAAGGCGGTTCTATACCTGGGATTCCCGGGACATACACTGGTTCTACAGGTGGGCCACAAGTAGGAAATGGTAACATTTTACCAGGTAATCAAGGGTTTGGATACACCCCCGGTGGCCAAAACGGTGGAGGTAATATGCCACCAGGTTCCTTGACTCATCCTCAAAATGGAGTCGGAAGTTATGGTCCAAATCAAATCAGCAGCCCGGGAAATACCGGAATATATCCGACTGGCACCCAGAACGGCTATCAAGGACAGTCAGGAAAACATTCTGGTGGAAATTGGCCATTATTACCAGGGCCAATTCTAGGTGCTGATGGTGCCCATTATTATTGTTGTGGTGTAGTACAAGGAACTGGTGGGCCTGGTTCGACAGGGAGTCAAGGCCCAGGTTCTGAAGGAGGACAAGGGCCTGGTGGACAATACGGTCCTGGAGGTCAGTATATTCCAGGTGGACATGGAAGTCAGTTTGGACCAGGCACTGGAGGTGGAATTGGCGGACAATATGGTCCCGGCAGCGGAGGTGGTGGGCAATATGGCCCTGGTGGTACCGGTACAGGAGGCGGTACCAGTGGCCAATATGGTCCCGGAAGGCCTGGTATAGGTAGTGGTACTGGTGGACAGGGTGGACAGTATGGCCCGAGCACAGGAGGAGGTACTGGTGGACAATATGGTCCTGGGGCTGGAGGTGGAACAGGTGGGCAATATGGTCCTGGAGGTCCCGGCACCGGCGGAGGTACCGGCGGTCAATATGGGCCTGGTGGTCCCGGCACGGGTGGTGGTACCGGTGGGCAATATGGTCCGGGTTCCGGAGGTGGAACCGGAGGGCAATATGGTCCTGGCACAGGAGGCGGTACTGGTGGGCATTATGGCCCTGGCGGCGGTACCGGTGGCCAATATGGCCCTGGAGGCGGAACTGGCGGCCATTATGGCCCTGGTACAGGAAGTGGTACTGGTGGGCAGTATGGACCTGGTGGTCACGGCACTGCAGGGGGAACTGGCGGGCAATATGGTCCCGGAACCGGAGGTGGTGCTGGTGGGCAATATGGTCCAGGGACTGGAGGTGGAACCGGTGGGCAATATGGCCCTGGAGGTCCCGGCACCGGAGGAGGTACCGGCGGTCAATACGGGCCTGGAGGTCCCGGTACGGGTGGTGGTACCAGTGGGCAATACGGTCCGGGTGGTCCCGGTACTGGAGGAGGCACAAGTGGCCAATATGGTCCTGGTACAGGTGGTCAATATGGTCCTAGTGGTCAGGGTTCTGGAAGTGGAACAGGCGGGCAATATGGTCCAGGCGCTGGTGGTGGTACTGGCGGCCAAAATGGTCCTGGTCCTGGAATGGGGATCGGTACTGGAGGTCAATATGGTCCTGGCACTGGTGGCGGTGCCGGTGGGCAATATGGTCCTGGCACTGGAGGTGGAACCGGTGGCCAATATGGTCCTGGAACGGGAAGTGGCACAGGTGGACAGTATGGTCCTGGTAGTCAAGGCACTGGAGGAGGAACAGGCGGACAATATGGGCCCGACAGTGGAGGTGGAACTGGTGGGCATTATGGCCCTGGTGGTACCGGCACAGGTGGTGCTACGGGTGGACAATATGGTCCTGGTGGTCCTGGGACTGGAGGCGGTACTGGTGGGCAATATGGACCAGGCTCTAGTGGTACAGGCGGGCAATATGGCCCTGGCGCTGGAAGGGGTACAGGAGGTCAATATGGGCCTGGCGGTACCGGCACGGGTGGTGGTACCGGCGTGCAATATGGTCCTGGTGGTCCTGGCACTGGGGGTGGTATCAACGGGCAATATGGTCCGGGTGGTCCTGGCACTGGGGGTGGTGGACAATATGGTCCAGGTGCTGGTAGTGGTACCGGCAGTCAAAATGGTCCTGGCACTGGCGGCGGTGCTGGTGGGCAATATGGTCCGGGCACAGGAGGAGGTACTGGTGGGCAATATGGTCCTGGGACTGGAGGTGGAACAGGTGGGCAATACGGTCCTGGAGGTCCCGGCACCGGAGGAGGTACCGGTGGGCAATATGGTCCTGGGACTGGAGGTGGAACAGGTGGGCAATATGGTCCTGGTGGTCCCACCACGGGTGGTGGTACCGGCGGGCAATATGGTCCGGGTGGCCCTGGCACTGGTGGTGGTATCAATGGGCAATATGGTCCGGGTGGTCCTGGCACTGGGGGTGGTGGGCAATATGGTCCTGGAACAGGGAGTGGTGGACAATATGGTCCAGGTGCTGGTGGTAGTACCGGCGGTCAAAATGGTCTTGGCACTGGCGGCGGTGCTGGTGGGCAATATGGTCCTGGCACTGGAGGAGGTACCGGAGGTCAATATGGACCCGGTGGCACTGGATCAGGTGTTCCTGGCACTGGAAGTGGTACCGGTGGGCAATATGGTCCTGGAACAGGGAATGGCAGCGGTGGACAGTATGGTCCAGGTGGACAAGGCACTGGAGGCGGTACTGGTGGACAGTATGGTCCTGGCGTAGGAGGTGGTATAGCCGGACAATATGGTCCAGGTGGCCCTGGCTCTGGAGGTGCTACCGGTGGACAATATGGTCCTGGTGGCACTGGCGCGGGAGGTGGTACCGGTGGACAATCTGGTCCTGATCAAGGGGTATGTTGAAATCATTCGAAATATTTTATGTTTCTACTGCGCATTAATATTTTTACCCCAATCAAATTAATTATTACATTACCATTACACAAGTTTACTTCATATTATCTGTCCATTCAGAAAATAGTAAACTAGTACAATATTCATGACACGCACCGGAAACAAAACGGAATATAAAAAATTATAAACAATTAAAAATAAGAGCAAAAAGATTTAAAAAAAAATACAAGACCTGTGCGAGACCGAAAAGGCTCCTATCTAAGGATAATGCTGCGATATTTATGAATTAAATAAATACCGCAGGGCGCAGAAATAAAAATAACAAAATAATGTAATCGGCGCACATTAAGTTACACATAAGGCGCACACCCGTCCAACACCACTTGACTATAGTCTATTATTTATAGTTTGCTGTGGCAAGCGATGGGACGCGTGCGCACTCAGCCTCAGAGTTAGCGCAAATAATCAGCTGTCAATGTACATAGCATACACAATTATGACAACGAGTGAATAATGTAGATAGATTATTATTGCAAAGAAGTGGTATATAATAAATATGAATACATCACTTTAAATAGAGTAATGACCCAAAATTTCTCATGAAACCTGTCTCTTTGCAAATACTAATATTGTGTTCTTGATTACAGGGTTCGGCCGGTAATCAGATCGGTAAGTTAGTTTTGAATGTTATAATTTAATTTTCAACTGAAATTAATATATTTCGTCTTGGACTTTCTATCTTACTTAATTAAATCTAAATTCGAGACAAGCGTCTAACCCAGGCAGCACAAACTAATTTAAATGGGGTCCGTTGTTTTAAATATTAAGACAATTACTAAAAAAGTTTGAATTTTGGTATTTATTACCATAGAATCTAACTCACCATATAGCAAAGCATGCATATAATTGGTCTACCACAAAGCCCTGAAGAGAAAATGCTAATGCAAGCAAGAACGCTTTAGTTTAGCCGGAAAGCTATCCAAAATTCTTCGCAATGAACTTATTTGTTTTAAAATAGTATTTTCTTGGAATCCAAAAATATTCATTAAAAAAAATTACTATTTCAAAAAATATATTTTTATATTTATTTTAAGTTACAAATACTATAAAGGTGCTTAAGGTCAATATAAAATAGGTTGGTACTGTGCCAATTGATGACTACTGGTCTTACCTATAACCCCTGATGGCCACATACCAAGATACGTCCTACCTTCATAAGGATTTTCTCTTGTTTCTGCTGTAATCTATCCAAAGATCCTTAAGTGGTCCCTCTATGTAAAACTAAATTTTGGTGGAATATGATGATATTATTATACAATGTGTACATAATAACAGTATTCTATGTATGGCGACCAAAACAAAGCTAATGAGAATATAATAATACATTAATAAAATATAATTACTTGAGTATTCAATAATTATTTTAATGTTTAGGTCCACCACAAAACTTCATCGACCCTAATTCGATTGCTGATGGGGATGACTCAGAAGCTCAAGCGAGTGTGAACCAGGCTGCTAATGGCACTGTAGCGTCTGCATCATCTAAAGGTGGCAATGATAAAGGTCGAGCTCAGACCCATGTGCATGGTACATACACCGGCAGTGGATCTTTTTCGGCTCAAGCTGAAATTACTGGTGAAAATAAAGCCGCCAACAGTCAAGTAACTGGAAATAAAAAAAGTGCTTCCAGCACAGCCCAAGGTAGTGGAAAAAATAACAAATCACAAGCTAATGTAGAACTCGGCTTAGAGACCGGTTCGGTTGTAACTGGATCACAGAGTGAGGGCATACTGCACTCGTCTAACTCGCAAGTCCAAGGCAGTGTCAAAGGAGGCATGGCTGACGCGCAAGCACGAGGGCCCGGAAGCACGTCCTCTCAAGCTCAAATAGGATTCACACCTTACAAAGATGGGGATAAATCACATGACTCACAGAAAACTCCATTTGTCGGAGGAGGAGTATCTTCGGCTCAATCAAGTGGTAGAACTGGCATGTCACAATCACAACTTCATGGCACCTTCAAATATGGAATAACATACAACGGAGCAGCGCAGGCAGGATCGAGTTTAGACAAAGACGCAGTTTTCCCAAATAGACTACCTTTTGACAAAATAGACGTTAACGATGAAAACAATAAAAATGTAGATGTTAACATGAATGATGAAAATTATAACATCACGGAAACAATAGAATATACGTCTGCCGCGCCACAGATGGATCAGTCAACCACGGAATTATATGATGCGGAGATCGTAACAGAATCAAACAAAGAGGAACCCCTTAACCAGTCAGGCGACGATCCATACGACGGTACACACAGACATGAAGATCATCATACATCAAATGATCCATCATTGGCGCCCACGCTATCACCGCCAGTGGAGAGCAGGCGCTCATTCCAACCATCGTATAATGCTGAAGGCGACTATAACGAGTATCCTCCCGACAAAGATGATACCCAACCAGAAGACTATGACGATGGTTATGGAACTGAAGGAGCTGATCCTGCTGACAACGAACAGGGCTACATTAATACAGGATATAATGAATTCACTAGAGATCCTGAAAGCACACACCAATCTCTTCACAGCCCAAAGAGGAAAGGTGTAGAAGTGAGACAGACGACAGGTGGTAACACACAACATATTTTGTTAGGTTCCTTAGCGGATCATGATGCAGAAATAACACAGAGGAATTCGGAACGCCCTGATGAAAGTAGAATATACCAACCTGGAGAGCGAGTGCCCGGCACAGGAGGCTACACTATACCTATAGGGTTCACAGGCAGTGTCAAGTCCGTGGCGTCCAAGGAGAAAACATATGTGGTTGGCTCAAAGGAATCTCCTTCACAGGCACAAACAGTCTCACTTAGACCAGGAAGCGGCAGAGTGAAGTACAAATACCCACCTTTCCCAAGAAATGTTAATCCCAAAAATCTAAGATCTTTGTATAATTCCAAACCTGACGACAGTAACAGGTATGTCTCAGTGTCTAAATCAGTTACACGTGACTTTGATGGTGAAAACAATGTTCGCAAACAATATTCTCATACATACTACACTAAATCGTCATCCTGTGGATATTTCACATTTACATGTACAATGGTCAGTAGCGCTGAGGGTAGGAAAAAGGTTTGCAAACCCAAAATGCCAACCAACCCCGATGGAACACCCATGAGGTGTAATTAGCTATGACATAGAAAGTAAAGTTATTTTACTATTTAAATATTAATTAAAATTGTACAGAGAATTTTTTGTGTTAAGTGAAATTGGTGCTAGTGATTTAGATAATACAATTATAACATTAAAATAAAATCTTTATAGTATTGTTGTTAATTAATTAATAGATTAATAATAGAAAATAAATATTAGTTCACTGTCCTAGTCTTTGTTTACATAACATACATAATCAGCTTATAATGTTCAAAATTATAATATTTATTCAGTTATTTAGACCAGCGGGTTGATTGAGTAACACATAAATGACAATTGATCGCAATTGATTTTATTTTGACAGTTCACTCACATTCATTGCGTTATTTACGTTGTTGACCTGAAGAGTTTTTCAAACCTATGAAGCGATGGACAGGCAAATCTTTCCAAACTCTCAGATTGTGATTGTAAAATTGAAGAAGTGTAACATAATTGCTTTCTAATTAACTTTCGATATTACTGAGTGCCAGCTAAATTGTAATCTTGACTATGATAATATTATAAAAGAAGCTATAAAGCCTTCACTTATATTTTGAGGCTGTTATTTTCTACCATTCCGTAATTTTATGAAGTTTGAAAGGCAATAATAAAACCACAATAGTTGATTACTACAATTATGAGATTTTATTTCTTGAATATGTTGATCTTAATTTATAATTTTAAAAGTTGTGACATTTAGACAATTCATGAGAGTAAGTAAATTTTTAAACAGATATCTTGAAAACTACACACATATTCTATTATTAAGTTATTATCCATACCATAAGAAACAAAATACACACATCAAAAGTGTCTAGGGATCAACATATATTTTTGCAATAACTTTTCTCTTGATTGATATTAATTTAAATTTTCTTTAAGGATTCATCAAATAAAGTGTTTTCGTTTGTCACAGTAACGATAAACCAAGTCACCTTTGCATTAATAAAGAAATTTGCCATTTTCCTAATAAAGGGATTTTTGACATTTGAACCACTAACATTAAAGTTCGAAAAAAATACTGAAATAACAGTTTTCTTTAAAATTTTATTGGGTAACTTAAACAATTAATAATCCGTGTTTCTACCGCGAACACTAACAACACAAGAACATCGGTTTGGCATACTCAAAATGAGTTCATCCAAATCACGCTGTGGAATGGCCGCCCATGTTCGTTGCAACAACAAAAAAAGGTGTTATCAGTCGACTTTGGACACGTTACCGAAGCACTGGTACCGTGGCTGAGCGCCATGAAGGACGGTATCGCTGCACCACACGGAGACAAGACCGATACATTCAAATCTTAACTCGAAGAGCTCCAACAATAACCGCCATGATGTTAGCCGTGAGGCTTCATCACTCTTCAGGGAACTTAATTAGCGACCAAACAGTCAGAAACCGCTTGCATGAAGTGAACCTTCATTCCCGAAGACCGCTACGGGTACCACCTATAGCAATGCACAATCGTAGGATTCGATATCAATGGGCTCTTGAACACAGAAATTGGGCAGAAGAACAATGGCGTTTCGTGTGCTTTTCTGATGAGTCTCGTTTTGGTATGAGACCGGATACAAGACGTATACGACACTGGAGAACCCCTGGACGCCAACAGCGATTAAAATCCTGCCAGGAAGTCCATCCTTATAGTGGTGGAACCATCATGGTATGGGCGGGTATTTGGATCGGCGGAAGAACTGAGTTGATTTGGATCAGAGGCAACCTCAACGCTCAAATTTATGCTGAGACGATTGTATCTGACGTCATCGTTCCTCTACAAGTGCAAATCGGTCCCTTATTTCAGTTAATGCATGATAATGCACGACCGCACACCGCAAGAGTTGTAAGACAGACTCTCGCCGCAGCTAACATCAATGTCCTGCCCTGGCCTGCTCAGTCGCCAGACTTGAACCCGATTGAGCATGCATGGGATATGCTACAGAGAAGAGCTCTGCCGAATATGGAGGGTATCCAGTTGCAAGAAGACCTTTTTTTGTTGTTGCAACGAACATGGGCGGCCATTCCACAGCGTGATTTGGATGAACTCATTTTGAGTATGCCAAACCGATGTTCTTGTGTTGTTAGTGTTCGCGGTAGAAACACGGATTATTAATTGTTTAAGTTACCCAATAAAATTTTAAAGAAAACTGTTATTTCAGTCTTTTTTTCGAACTTTAATGTTAGTGGTTCAAATGTCAAAAATCCCTTTATTAGGAAAATGGCAAATTTCTTTATTAATGCAAAGGTGACTTGGTTTATCGTTACTGTGACAAACGAAAACACTTTATTTGATGAATCCTTAAAGAAAATTTAAATTAATATCAATCAAGAGAAAAGTTATTGCAAAAATATATGTTGATCCCTAGACACTTTTGATGTGTGTATGTATGAGGAGACTATAATTAAGTGAGTTACACTGGATATAATAAAAGGAATGTAAAATACAGGTCTGACAGATCAAATATCACAGGGCAAATATATTTTTACTAATTTTCAGTCTAAATATAAAAAATAGAGATTTTGAAGAGGGCAATAACAATATTGATGTAGTTTAGTAGAGTATAATAATTCGTATTTGTAATAAAATGCCAACGAGATTAAAGATTTTGAAATAAAGGTTTAGGATAAAGATTTCAAAATAATAATGAAAAAACTGGAAGACTAGGAGAGAGGTCGTACAATACATTAACATCAAAGGTGGCTGAAATTCTTTCGTAACCTTCTTGAATTGTACTTAAATTTGGCCTGATGGCAAATATAATAATTTATTAATTTGCCTACTGGTGGAAACATATAACATATTTAAAGCAAAAGTCAATACTGATTTGAATGCCTCCATTACACTAGGTTAGGATGAATGAATGAAATGGAATGTAATCATTAGGTAACAAACATACAAAATAGGTTCGTCATAGTTTAGTAAGTACCATATAAATAAATATTTCGAAATGGGCCCTTTATATTGTTTGTGTTACCTATTTTGTAAACCGAGATCCAGTCAAAGTGTATCAGAGTAAAATAATAAAGTCATAACTTACATGTGGTCAAAACAGATTGATGAAATCAATAAAAAAGGGCCATAGTATAAATTAATTAGAAGTTAATTGTAACTCTAACATGGCAACTTATATTTGTACACATAAAACTATTGTAATCGCTTGCGATCTTACAAAGTATGAGTATTAAGTACATAAAAAATTAAGTACAAAAGTTACTTAAAAAAATAATCATGAACACACATGTTTTTAAATAAAAAAAAAGTTAAAAAGAATTCTTGTCTTAAACACTAATGCTATATATATGGGATATGACACATAGATTTTAAAAAGGTACATACTACATACATAACACATAGTTGCATTAATATTGTTTCAAATATTGTAAATGTTATTATCTATACCCCATGCTGACAATATAATTCAGTTTATTTGGGTTCGAGATTAAGTAGACACTTATTTAAATTTAAACGGTGAATTAAACACCTATGCATAGTTAACTTACTGAGTTTGACACATTTTAAATATAAAACATCAGAATGGTGTTTTAATCTAAATAAAAAAAAAACATAAAATAGCTGCTTTCGGTTACGATCCATGAAAAAAAAAGGAACGCTAAAATAATGCACAATAAATGCATAATAATACACCGGAATATACATAATATCCGCAACACATATACACATTCGAAAACAAGTTTTACACTCGAACACAAATTACACAAAAATATAAATTCAATCACAAATGAGATCAATTTTCAGAATGCAAAAGTTAAAATAAATAATAAGTAAGTACTTACTTTACGAGATTCATCATAATGGCGAGATTTAACAGTTAGCTAAATACTGATGCGTAAGGAACTTGGATTTATATGGCCTCAATAAAGAAGATCAAATAAATAATGGGAACCATTTTAAAATCACACTTATTTCATATTTAAAGTCAATGTAGTTAATTCCATGGTTACATTAATATATTATAGTATCCGGTCCGCCGGCTCGTACGTAATATTATGAATTAGGATATTCCATTTATTCGAATTATGATAATCAGATTATACCTTATACATAAGAAGATAAATATTAAGTAGTTCCCAGATTGTTACACGTAGTACGTAATATTATGAATTACGATATTCAATTTATTAGAAATATGATAATCAGATTATACCTTATACATAAGAGGATAAATATTAAGTAGTTCCCAGATTGTTTCTGTGCCAGCAAATTGTATAAAAGTAAAACTTATTGAGCAGATTGTTGATATGACTACCGTTGGTCGGCTACCCCATGAATTGAAAATACGGCCAAAAGGTGGCAAAAGTTTTAGTAATTTTATCATTTGTTTTTTTAAATACCATCCATTTACGGGCTGCTTATTATAACATTAATTAATTTAAGATCCACTTAACAATCGTCTAAAAACGTTTATTTATGTTTGGGTAACATTTAATTTTCCCCGAAACGGTTAGATTATAAAAAATCCCACACTCATGGATTGTTAATGTGTGAGAGCTTATTACTGCTTTTTACTGACCTAACCTTATAACGTGATTCCTCTGAGAAAAGAGGTAATCACTGTATCATGTTGTAATGAGATTAAAATTGGAGGACAGTATAACGCCCACCAAACGTTTCAAGTGTCGGGTTACCGACCGTAAAAACGAAGTATCGTGCTCAATTTAAACTCCGCCCCGTAAGCGCTTCAGGCGCTCCTTCTCCTGATTGTCCGCTGGCGGCTCACAGTCGAAAGAAGTGAGTTCCAGAGCTGAAAAGATTAAATATGCAATGTAACTTTCACGACATGCTCGTGCAAGGAACGGTTTGACTGAACTTACAGCTGAAAGGCTTTCAATTTGATAACCTAAAGTCTACACTATTCATTTACCATTTCCCATGGTAAGCAGAAACTATAATACGCCCGCGCCACCCGCCCTTTTGACTTCGTTTAAGGTCATTCATCTGGTCAACGCACGCCGGTCGCAAGAACACCATTCACGATAACAACTATTCATTTCTTTCTATTTACAATGCCCAATACTATGCAACTGACTATTTGAAACGGTCAAAAATAGGTACCTATGCAATCACATGGATAAAAGACCGCTCGTCTTAAAAACTTCCATCACCGTACAGAAATTAATTATTATGCGAAGATGTAATTATTATTGTAAAATTGTATTTAATGGTAATAAGTAATCCATTTGATTCTAAAAATCTATGACGTCACATTGTTATATTTCATACAAATCACGTACAAATTCCGAGCTTTGACAATTCATAAAAACTATAAAAAGTAACGTTATTGACTACCCTTTCAAATACCCAATTGGTAATAAGGAATGGAACAACTTTTCAAATTGTAAAAACTAATATTTTGCAGACTGATATTTCGACTATCATCTTGTTTCCTCCTGCTGGTACCATAAGCAGCGTGCAGGTCCGACAAGGTGCACCCTCTACCTGGTGCAGGTGCTTAAGGCACAGTCGAATCTCATACACTAAGTTAGGTAGTTATTTAGTTAGTTAGTAGTTACTTCAATTAAACCAATTACATACACTTTTGAATTTTCAAGGAATAAGTCAGACAGAACGATAAAGCTAGCTGCCCAATCCATAGCGTAGTAGGTTCCTATACACAAGACCGAGCAAGAAACTCCAGTAGTTGTATTCTGTAAAACTCTCACCGTGAAAATGTAGATGAAGTGAGTTTTAAATCAGCTGTAAATAGTGTCGATAAACATAGCATTAGGTGGAATGACAGCTCACTTCACGTTCACTTCAACTAAGTTATCACCGTAAGATTTTTACAGAATCGACCGGGACAGACGACCAACGCTGAATTATCATGGTGTTTGAAGTATCCTACACAAAATGATACTGAATCAACTTACCCATCTCAGTGAGGGTGGGTCTATCGTTGAGGAACCGCCACACCGGCATGTGGGGGCTTGGGTGTGACGTCACAGGAGTCCCGTCGCTCATGAGCTTTCGGCTGGCCAGCTGCGTGTTGACATGGCGGGCCAGCAGGGAACACTTCTCGAAATTCACCCGATTCCCCAGAAACCTGTAGTCATACAAAAAACTCAAATAATATTCGTTTTTCAAGGAAATATCCTGGGTAGCCTATCCCTATTCAAGGTGGGCCAAGAAGAAAATAAAGAAAAAATAATATTAACAAATAAAAAGAAGTGAGCAATATGAATTTTATGAAGACTGAAACTGAGATACGCCCCACACCTTGTCAGTATCTTTATACAGGAGGTATATTTTAGTTTCAAAACTTCAGTAGGACCAACAGCAATAACATACCATCATGGACCTACCGATAGGACAAAAAAATAGGACCACAAAAAAACACCCTTATACTTAGTCCGTCAATCTGATAAAAAATATTAGACACACAGTCACACATCTACAAATGACAACTGCTTAACGTGCTTTATGAGGCACAGAGAGGTGAGATATGTTATTTATGGTCACCCATCCTTGGTTGGCAAAGCTTAACCTTCAATTAACTCATGTGGCTGTTATTATTTACCCACGAGCCCCTCCCAAAAAGTAAGAGAGTTAATTTTCGCAATCAACTGGTTCTAACAAATAATTTGTAAAGGCCTCTTTTATGTACAGACGCCAGCACTTCAAGCTATCCCTAACTGTCAAATTTTCTCAATTAAAAATGAACCTTATGTCTTTGCAATAAAGTTGAAATACTATGAAAGACATTTGACAGATTGTGGTAACTTGATGTGCTGGCCTCTGTACATGTAACAGAAGACCTCCCTCTCCCATATCTATTTGTACAAAGGCTGCTAATCACAAGATTTTAACAAAGTAGGTACAAAAACAAAACTAATGACTAGGATATTTTAAAAACAATTATTCTGTTCTAGAATTTGAAATTTTAGATCATTTACATTTGTCTCCGAAATATCCCATCATTGTTTGATAATATTTCAGAATCCATTTTAGCACACTCCCTTATTTGTAGTCTTCTAACACCCTGTAACTAATTGCTCCGGACAAAGACCTGGTACTTTGAGGGTCCAGAAATGAAATATTTTGTCTCAGTCACTGTAGGGGAGAGCAAAATATTAAGTTGTTCAATTTGATGGCATGTACCGCACCCTTAATACTCATCACACCTGGAAAGGTGTAATCATGTATCAGAAGATACATACTGTATTATGCTATATTTTATTAAGTCACAACTATTGTTATTATCCCCACTTACTAAACCGTCTATTTTAGCATTAGGCACTCAAAGTTGTTATTTAAGCGACAAAAAGAGAACTCACTTTGTAGGAGCTCCTTGGTTGGCAAAGTGTAGATCCCTGCATGTCACAGACAGCAACGGCACGGCTGTCTCAGTGGGCGCAGCTGCTAAGGCAGCACGATATCTGTAAACAACATAATTATATTACTATACGATTCATAACAAACCCATAACTGTAACTAAAATGTGTAGCAGAAGTGAGCCAACTACATAATCATATGATGATGCTGAGTTTGGGTCTGGAACTTCATTATTCCGCCCGAAAAAGTCCACTGCTAGACTTAGGTAGGGGGAAGAAGTGGTGTTGGTCGCGGGACTCCGCTAGATGCGCCTAGAGATAGCACCAGTCAAAGTGGTGATACTTTGGGGAGGCCTATGTCGAACTACGTTAGCATAAGCATAATCAGCCTATTACGTTCCCATTGCTGGGGCATAGACCTCCACTTTGCGAGATGGTGGGCCATAATCAACCACGGGGACACAGTGCGGGTTGGTAGATGTCGCATGTATTCGAATTTTTGTTTGTAAGACATACCGGTTACCTCACCGAGTTAGCTAGGGTAATTTGAGTCAATTCAAAGTCAAATATATGAATATAACAACACCCCTTCATATTTTTACATGATATCTATGACGATAGATGACTTAAAGGTATAGCCTTTACCTGGCGTGGTTGCCGCCAGGTTCAACGCAAAGTTCCAGCTGCCGTAACTGTTGACCACACACAGCAGAGGTGCGACTCCACTAAAACATAGTAAATAATTTTAAGCATATGTACTAATTTCATAATTCTTTCTATAAACATAAGTAACACTAATGTAATAAACAGCGCACCGTCTTCTTAAGTCGAATCACTGGCAACATATTCAACGCGCTTATAATGGCCATGAGCGAATTGAAGTTTCCAAGATTGAAGCATTCCCTGGCTGTCATCACCCACTGTTCAATAACTCGAGCGCGGTATTTGCTTTTAGGAGCCTGTAACGGAAAAATACATCAGAAAATATATACAACTAGCACTTTGCCCGCGGCTTCGCTCCCGTGGTCTTTCCCGTGGGACCCGTTATTTTTCCCGGGATAAAAAGTAGCCTATGTTACTCCTAGAAAACTAAGCTTTCCAACGGTGAAAGAATTTTTAAAATCGGTCCAGTAGTTTTTGAGCCTATTCATTACAACCAAACAAACAAACAAAGTTTTCCTCTTTATAATATTAGTATAGATGAACAATCACGAGTACAAATAAAAACAGTATACTACCTTTAGTATGTCAGTAGCCACTAGATAGCTGAGTCTGTTGAACCAATCAGCGTATGCTTCCAAATTCCGTGTGCTTTTGGTCTCTAAATGGACTAAGGTGATAGACGTTACGCCACACGTAGACGAAGACTGAGTTGGCGGTGGTGGCGCGAACGTCAGCACAAACTCCTCAGGGCCGACATGCGAAAGCCTGTGCTGTTCTACAATCGTCAACTGATTCGCCAATTCGACTGGTGTTAGACCAAGTGTAAGTATGTCACCCTAGAAACAAAAACAAAACACAGCTCAACTAAGTTTCTTAAGTGCTCGTAATATAATCTAGTTTGTTCAGGAATTTTACTAAAATAATAAAAGTTCATGATGAGTAGCAATTTTTAAATTTGTTTATTCTTATTTATATGAAATATGCATAAACAAGTTGAAATACCGTTATTTGAATACCGGAACAAACAGAATAGTGGATAGAACATGTTGCATGTATTGCAATTATTGTATACTAGCTTCCGCCCGCGGCTTCGCCCGCAAAATATGTCGACAAATTATACATATAAACCTTCCTCTTGAATCACTCTATCTATTAAAAAAAACCGCATCAAAATCCGTTGCGTAGTTTTAAAGATTTAAGCATACAGACAAACAAACAGACAAAAATACCGACTTTGTTTTATACTATGTAGTGATGCAAAGGATTATTCATAGTGTCTGTTACCTGTGTCAACTGATCCACAGATGTCACCTGGGGTACCTCTACTAAGGTCTCTTCGTAATGTTCAAGCGCTGTTAGTTTATCAAGCAGTTTTTCCAATAAAGCTGACATTTCCGCTCTCACTACACCCATATGATACGCTGCACATCTATGATTATAAAGTATTTTTAATTATTATCATTCACATTTGCAACCAATGTTTTACATAAAACAACTCATTCATTGTGAAAAATGCCTAATATACCTTTGGGTTATATTGCGGACAAGAGCCATGACCCTGTCGTCACGAAAATCGTATGGAAACATATCGACCCATTGGCGGAGAACCCTCACTAGGGCCGTAATCTCAGTGATCTCCCTGTCTCTTTGCTCCTTCACTGATATTTTTCCCTAAAATAAAGATATAAGTATGAAATCAAATAATAAATAAGGCGAGTATTATAATATGTTGAGTCTACACTACACTTAAAAAAGACCAGTGCTAAGTATTCAATTTCTTACTTACAATTTTATCGTAACATTTGTAGTAGCGTTTGCAGAGCTTGTTCAACAGTTTATCTGGTTTAACATACAGCCGTGCACATAATAGGAATGTGAATGTGAATTCCTTGCTGGCTCCAGGTCGGAGCATGTCTACCAGCGCTTTAAAAGTGGCACTCACTATCTGACCATCCCTGTACTCAACATCTGGCTTTTCAGATGGTTTGTCAGATAGTTTGTCAGAAGTCTTGTCAGATGGCTTGCCAGATGGCTTATCAGATGGCTTGTCAGATGGACAGTTCACATAGGGCAGAGGAATTGCCCTTACCCCAGAAGGTAGTATAACTGTTGATAGCTAAAATAAGAAAAATGGTTTAGTGAAGCACTTGATCATTTTTAATAATTACCTCCTTACTAATAAACATATTATTTCAGATGTACTGTGTAACACAACAATTTCTCTCTTTGAGTCGTCAGAAATTTGACAATTGAAAGAAGAAGAAAGCATTATGTTTGTATACAGACCCTATACAACATTTATTAGTAAGAGGGTCAATATACAAAAAGTAAACATTATACCTGTGGTGTATCCATTGGATTGGCTGAAACAAAGTTGATTCCACCGCTGTTCATTACAATGGTTTGTATTGTACTTGCTGACACAAACTTGTTTCCCCTTATCATTGAGTAGTAATCATCATTCTGAAAAACATTTATAGATTAGTAACAGTAAGTTAGAAAGTAGCCAGTAAGTCTCCAAAAACCGGGCGTGGCCAAACACTATTACTCAGTGACTTGCCTTCAAAGGGGTTTATGATAAAATGGTAGGAACTCACAACAATACAACACTTTATCTGATCAATCATGCTTTAAACATAAAGAGGCAATAAGATCTTAGTGTAAAACAATAAAAACAAAATAATATCAACAGACTTGAAAATAAACTTACATCGTAATAAGAAAGGCCTGAGCCGCCATGCAGGAGAGTTGGTTCTGATGGTAGCGGAGTGGTATTGGTGGTTGGAGGCACAGGGGCCGGCTCTGAGGGGGCAGGCTCTGTGGGAGCCGGCTCTAAAGCGGACGCCTCAGAAAGGGCCGGTTCTAAAGGAGCCGGCTCTGAGGGTGCAGGGGGAACATTCGTGTCGCACCCACTACACGATGCTTCATTCAATTTACTTGCGTAATAATACATGGCCATTCAATTCCTCAAAAATAATTAACGCTAAAGGCTTCAAATGAAACTTCGGCAGGCTTTATGTTGAGGAACCCATTGAACAATCTGTGAAGTTGATAAGGAATGTTTAGCTTTGTAATTCAAGGGAGCTAAAATAATTCTTGACACTTGCTAACCAAATAGACTTAGACTAGACTGGAAACCGACCCCAGCATGCTAGGCAGATTGGACTTGGTAACCAAATAATCAGTTTGGTCACAAGTTAGTTTACTGTATTTTTTTATAATTGCCAATTTTATTGATTTAATGAATTGAATTATTAAGGTACATTTTTTAGTGATACACATTGTCTTACATTATAAATTTAAAAAAAAAGATTAATTTATGTAACATAAACAATGCACTGTTGCAGTGACCCGGTAATTGAATTGCTATATCGTAACTGATCAATATTCTAATTTTTTTTCCAGATAAGATATTTCCAGATAATTATAACGATTGATTTTACTTTTGTAAAGAAAGAACAAAAATAACATTGCCAAATCCTGGCCTAAGAATGAATTCAGAACACATTTTAATCAATAATTATTAATATTAATATAAATTCCTTCCAAAATTAGTCGCAACACGTACCTTACCTTCCTTACTCGCAGGCGAGCAATAATCAATGATTTCAGATTCGTAGATTAGATTGACAGTGCAAAAAAATGCATCTACGTTTCGATACACGCATTATGTTATGAAACGTAGATGCATATTTGTAGTACGCCTGAATATACTGACAGAGACTAAAAATATGACTATAAATGCAACGGTTTTATAATTTTTGTTTTTCCAGTTTTGTGACATTTTTTTAGCTACTGGGCGTCATGATGCTACTCACGTTACGCATTATGCATCGACAATATATTTAAACTCGTGTAACCAAACGTCATACAATTATTTTGACGTTTCGCCGTGCGCTAAACTGAACTGTCTTGCGTTGCGTTGACATAATCAAAGACTACAATATGTATAGGGACATAGACAGGCAACTTGGCGTATTTTTCAATGCTTCACGATAAGCGCCATCTAGTTCATAGTTAGTTAGATAAAGCTATTACACCTACACACACAGACATATCTGCATATCTGCGTGTGTAGGTGTATTCGTTCTACCTATAATATGTACCTATGCAGCTATTGCCTGTATAGCTATCGTAAAACAGGGTGAATCGGGACGAAACTTTAAAATGTATTTTGACATTGAAATAATATAATTTATTGACAAAAAGGTCTCTAATGTGTAAACCAGTGCACATGCAAAATAACCAAAACTTTAAAATTGAAAAAATGCGCAGGAGCAAGTACACCCAGCTAACCGACATTTGCATTTAAAGTGTTGCTATAATGCAAAGAGAATCTGCATGTTTATAAAATTCATTTACGTAGTAATATTTTTCTACACTGCGGTTTCATATCTCTAAATGCTGGAAAACATACATTATACCTACTTTGTAATATTTATTAGAATATCAACCATTTACAATTTCATAATCACACTTTGTGGGGACTTTTTTTCCACCATTGTGTTTTATGTATTCAATATAGCAACATCGACCTTTATTTTACTCTAACTATGAACTAGATGGCGCTGTTTTACAGAAAAAACATGAATATTTCTGTAGTTCGCAGTTGCCATAGCATGGACATAATACGTTTTAGGTTATCTTGTTGTTATTGAGTTGGATATTTTTCTCAGTGCGACCCTTGATGAATCAGTAAATTGATTGATATTTTCTTCTCATGCAATGCTTATAAATAGGTTAGCGTGTATTGTGGAACTTATATTTTTTGTCTACTATCTTGCCCTGAATGCTGTTAACAGATTTGTTATTGTTCCCATGATGAAGCAAATTCCTTACGTAAAGTAAAGTAAGGGGCACCCTCACTTGGCATTTAGTCCCGAAACTATTTGCCCGTGTGCATAGTGTGGCTGTATTAGAAACTCGGGCAAACAGTCAGCCGCACGATACGCCAAATCGCCAAATAAGACTGCACCATATTGTTTACTAGTTATTATTATTAACACTAACCACATTTATTATACCGCCCGTAATATTTCTACCATTTAAGTTAAAAGGTGAAGGTTTTTATATAAAAAATGTCAAAAATTGTTACAAGATTGGAAGACAAATCTGCAAGTATGTCATCCCTGTTGGATGTGAGCTAATCGGCACTTAAACTGAATATACACAGACAGGTTGAAGAACTATAATAAAATCAACCTGAATTCCCAGAAACACCTCCACTTCCACTAGTTGCTAATCCTGCTGTCTCACTTGAACCATAATCATGCGGCATTGCATTCCTACCTTTGTTAAGGTAATGTTGCTTAAAGAATGCAATTAATATTCTCCCTTCAGTTGTCGAATATGGGAGATGCATTTATTTGCTATTATATATTTTTTTCATTTATGCAATTTTGTTTTACAGAGAGCCATCTAGCTCCAATCCCTTGGATGCAGTTTTAGTCTGCTGCTGTAGCTGCTTAGTTGGAAATGGGTCAGATGGGTGTTGTTGCCATGACACTGCTTTTTTAGGCGGGGTCAGGCATCAAGCAAATATAAAGGCACCAGCCTCATTCTTTGATAACATTTTGTTGATCTTTGAAGCAGATAGGCTTGAGAGTGGATAAATACATTGAATGTGTCTAGTCTGAGTAATTTTAATGCTGTTTTTCCTAAAATGTCTGTATAACAAGTGGCAGTAGATATATTTTATAAGCAAATGATGTGTACCTATCCTACCTACTTACGAAAATAAAACAAACAACACACAAATAAAATTTTAGTATTTTATTGAATATTCCCTATACATTTGTATATTTCAATTTTTAAAGTCCCTATTAGTGAGTAAGTCCAAGAAGAGCCTGCTGCCTACAGATATTTATGAATATTGTCATAAATATCTGTAGGCAGCAAGCTCTTCTTGTCTATCGCAGCCTGCCTATGACTTGTTAACATATACCTACATCAATATGATTACCAGTAAGTTTTATCTACTATTTTGATTTTTGGCTCTTCACTAGCCAACATGATGTGTAATTTTATGGAAATGTATGGAACACCAACCGATACATTTTCATAGAACCAATTAGATATTCACAAATTCACTGATATTCATTTGAAATGCCCTGTCCGCTAATTAAGAAACGGCTTTAAGTCACTGCTATCCAAAATGTTTAGGCACATGTTTTTTTGGAACCTGTTTATAGTACTTAACTCTCTCTTATCTGATCATAAAACTTATATTCTTTTAAACACATAATATCTGTAAGCTTTAGTTGTAAGTACTGTATGTACATGCATATTTTTTTAGGGTCTATACAAATAAAGCCATGTCCTTTGAAATATTTTAAATCAATGTAACAACAAATAGATAAGTTTTTTGTAATTATGCCTAACTATTGTAAAAAAAACATAAATCAGTATTGAATGAAAGAGATGAAATACCTTTTTTTTATTATTTTGCAAAGGTCTCCATTTCATAAATACAATTATTACAGATTAATAATGCGTATTATTTTCAAAATGCTAGATTTGGTAGCTTTACCTGCTATCTGCGTCTTGTATCCAGGCTTCGGTATTTCAATGCACGACTGTACGAGTACTTAGTTATGAGATTAGGGGAAAAAGAATTCACTATACGTAGTACCTACAACTAAATGAAACTGCATTAGTGTACTATTTAAGTTTTACCTGCTTCCTTAAAATACAGTGTTTGATTCTTTTTGTCCCTAGAAAACATATCGACAAAATTGACAGAAGCGAGAGGAGAAAGTTGCTTTCTATGAGATAAAATTTTTTGGAAACGTATCTGATAAGAAGCATAGAAAATGATAAAAACCCACTTACGGAAATTATGAATAACTAGTATTTCATCATAACACAATAAATACTGTTATATTTAAGTTATTTAAGATAAAAAACGCGAAACAGCGCCAGTCGCACAATCGGCAGCGGCACAATCACAATCTAATCATAGACAATTTTTCTTTTTACAATCTAGTCGTCGCACCATAAACGCGCAGAGGTATATTATTCCTCAGCCTTGTAATGAAATACAGCTATGGGTCGTTTTGGAAATCGGTCTGGATTTTTATTATATTCACTTTATTATGGTTGTAACTATTCCTAATTATATAGGTATATTAACAAATGAAGTACCCCCTAATCTGTGAGTTAAGATAAAAAAAACAACAATACGGTGAGGTACTTTAATGAATATATAAATGTATTTGATTAGAATAAACATCGTTTCGACATACACACACAGACACACACAGAAACTAATATTCGGCGCGAACTTTAAATTGAGTGGCACTTTACAATCGGCACTGCACAGGCTCACCAGCTTTTCGAGTTTTCGTGCCCTATCTGGTTGCTTGTTCCAATCAACTACATAATAATATGATGAAAACTATTGAATAAAAAACTATTACTAATATTAAGTAATAAATATTGTGGACAAGTGAATTCGTGTTGTTCTATCCGTCTTTTTAAGCCTTAGAGCATTTAACCTATTTTAAGCCCAACTTTAATTACTAAGTCCACGGCCTCACTCAGTATGTGACAATTTTTTCTTCGTCTGATTCTGGTTTCCATGGAAATAAACAAAATATTGAGTTGTTGACGACTGTCATCATCGATTAGTTCACAATAGTTGTGTTTTGAGCACAACATTTCCATTTATGTACGAAACGGCATATATTTTCTACAAACATGGAGAGACGTGTAAGTCGCAGAACTGTCTCTACGACATTGCCAGCAATACAGACATTACAGAAAAATATCAAGGCAGTACCTACATATTACGCTAGGTATGTACCTATACCTACTACCTATACATTAGTAGGTATGACTTTATATTAACATAATTTTTCGCAATCCTGGAAATCCCAAGCTACGCCACACCACCAGTTTCTTTACTTCTCACGTCCGCCTAGCTGATAGGCGTCCTTCACTACGCTCGTCGATATGCGGTCTCCTTTCAGAACCCGTCTGATGCACCGACTATCGATCCTTCGAAAAACATGGCCGATAAACTGATACTTTGTCTTTCGAACCCTGCAACATAAGTCGCATGTCGGTAAATCGGGTTCTATTCCGAATAATCTAATTTTGGACCTTATCCTCTAAACTTAGAAGTCTAAAACCCCAAGCATAGCTTGCTGAGCGACCTTGAAACCTTGACCTTAAGACCTTAATTAGTCTTTAACATTGAAGTAACTAGGTATAGGCAACGAGAAGACTGCTGGGAGTACTTCCACGCGGTGAAGGCGGTAACAGTTTAGGACTGATGTTCGATGACGATGGTATATCATTGAAAATTTTACTCTACTGGCCAAAACTCCCATTTATTTTTTTATTTTATCAAATAAATATGCCTTCAAAGCTATTACTAATTATTGTTATTTGAGTGTTTAATTCCCTTTTCCATTTATCTTCGTGACACGGTAACCTACCCGGTAACGCAGGGGAGAAGTCATTTTAATTTAGATTTTAATTGATCAGGTATCTTCACAATAAAACTATGACCATGCCTAGAAAGAGGTCAAATCTTTCCCAATGTTCCAAGAGAGCTAAAAGATTGAGGATCATAAGATCCCAAGAATCTACCGAAGAGCGTCAGGAGAGACTTGATGTTGTTCGAGAACATTAGGCTGCAACTCGCTCCGTTGAAACCTCTTCGGGTCGCGAAGCACGCCTGCGTTCTCAGCGTATTCATTAGGTCTCTAGAGACCAGTGAAGAATATGATGCGCGTCTGACCGCTGATCGTGAACATCATGCATTGTCATTGTCTCGCGAGTCGGATACGTTCACGGAAAGAGAATTGCGCTTGAGTTGTCAGCGTATATACAAATCGACTACGAGGTCTCTAGAGACAAGTGCGGAGCGTGATGCCCGACTGACCGCTGATGGTGCAAGTCATGCACTGTCTCGCGAATCGGAGACGTTCATGGATAGAGAATTACGCTTGAGTTCCAAGCGTATCTTCGCATCGACTTCTAGGTCTCTAGAGACAAGTGGGGAACGTAATGCGTGACTGACCGCTGATCGTGATTCAGATCTTCGATTTTGACGACCCCGTCGTTGCTGGCATAAGCAACAGGATCCGTGTTACAAAGTCGCGGGCAGAAGCTAGTATCTAAATAAGAAAAGATTCCGCAACCATTGTCCTAAGACCGATTCGCCATTGGACTATTCGTCGACAGGTTGATTCATTTATTTCCGTTTCCCCAGCAGAGTCTTTCATCTACGGACATTTCAACAACAGAACCTTTCATATGCGTCACTTTCGACGACAGCCCTTTCCAGCTACAAAATGTTTTACGGTCCTTTCCATCTACGCCGGAGAATTCGCTGTCAATCTTAAGACAAGCGATATTACAAAAAAATACGAATATCTGTCTACAGCTTACTGTGTCTTTACTAAGAGAGGGAGGTACTTATCAAGGCGCGCATTCCGTTGAACCGACCAGTAGCCGGCCCTGTTCGCTTTATTTTCTCTAGTGTCTAAACGTTGGTAAATATTTAAAATAAAAAAAGCATCGCCAACTTCCTAACTCCGGGCTGCCAAACGAGATGCCCTTGGTGTTGTTGCTTCATCTCTCTTCGGTCTTGTTTGATTGCTATATTTTTGACTCTCTGAAGCCAAATTAGTTTAGCTGTTTGTTAATATATTTCAGAAAACCGCGGGAGATACCTTTTCATATACCACACAAAAAATTACTGGAAAAAATTGAATATGTGAAAGAGCAGCCTGAACCTCTGGTACACACATTTTATTATTTATTTAAATGAAAGAAGTTTAATTAAGTACCTACTTACTTAGATATTTATTTGGTAATTACAAATCTACTTTTTAAATAAGAGGTAACCTAAATATGGTCGAAGGTCGGAAGAGCTTGGACTACTAGCTTATTCTTTACAGACGGGGTTTACGGCCGCGCAGAACGAAAGGTTCAAAAAAGAAAGAAAACCAGGGCAATTAGAACCTCTGGAAGAACCGGGTAAGTCGCACCCATTAAACATACATTTCTTTTGAACAACAACGTTTAAATTATTTTTATAGGGTTTTTATAGGCAGATCGAGGGTTTCATAGCCAAACGGCAAAATTGAACCTTTGTCATGTCCGTCAATCCAGAAGTCACACAGCTCTATTTTATATTGAGGCTATTTGCACTATAGCGATGAAAATTGGAAAGAAGTGTAAACTGTACACCGGTAAACAATGGTATCGAAACTTTCACCGTGCGTAGTTCAACTCACATATTTCATATTTCTTTTGACTATGCAAACTTTGCTCATAGCGGTGGTGAAACAATTAATCATCATCTGCATAGCCTTTTCCCAAATATGTTGGGGTCGGCTTCCAGATCAACCGGATGCAGCTGAATACCAGTATTTTACATGACGCGACTGCATATCTGACCTCCACAACCCAGTAATTGGGCAAAACGATACCCCTTGGTAAGACTGGTTGTCAGATTTTCGGGCTTCTGACGACCCGTAACGACTGTCAAAGATGCTCAAATGACAGCTGGGACCAACGGCTGTTAGTACCTATCTACTTAGCCACGACCTCAGCAATTAATATTATTAATTATTTGTTTCGTATAGTTGCTAAAAAGAAAAAGAAGATTTTGCTTGAGAGTCATCAAGACAGCTCACAGTATTATGACACCGCAGACCCTTTGAAGGTGAAGCCACCGGTGGCGTCGCAGACCGACGTGATCAACCACGTGAAAAGTAACCCATCAGTCGGTTTCCTTTACATGATTTACGCCGTCCATCCTCAGAATGTTTATTTTACTCCTTATTACCTCAAGTGAGTATACCGCCTTCTCTATATGAGAAGACTACTATTTGAAAACTTGTGGAGATGTGTTAGTCAATCACGTTGGACGGATTTGGGTGTTTTCCCGGTAATGTGTTACCCACAATCTATACATATAATAAAACAGTAAAAAAACTGTGTCTGTACATTGAATATATTAAAAAAAAAAAATTGAGGGGGGTTTAGAAACAGTAATAGAGCATGAATCCAAAAAAAAAAATTTGTCTGTTTGTCTGTATGTCTGTTTGTCTGTTTGTTTGTACACGCTAATCTTCGGAACTACTGGACGGATTGGAATGATTTTTTTGTTGTTGTATAGGTATTAAGTCTGGGCAACATATAGGCTATAATTTATCTTGGAAACTTGAACACCTGATGCAGAACCGCAACAGACCAGCTAAACTATAAGAGATACAAAAATGATACCTTAGCAAAAATTGTTCCACGTGATTAGCATTTTCTGCTGAGAGAATAAATTTGAAGATCTGGAACACCTGATGTGGAACTCCAAGAGCCCAGCTACACTATATAATAAAACAGTAAAAAAACTGTGTCTGTACATTGAATATATTAAAAAAAAAAAAATTGAGGGGGGTTTAGAAACAGTAATAGAGCATGAATCCAAAAAAAAAATTTGTCTGTTTGTCTGTATGTCTGTTTGTTTGTACACGCTAATCTTCGGAACTACTGGACGGATTGGAATGATTTTTTTGTTGTTGTATAGGTATTAAGTCTGGGCAACATATAGGCTATAATTTATCTTGGAAACTTGAACACCTGATGCAGAACCGCAACAGACCAGCTAAACTATAAGAGATACAAAAATGATACCTTAGCAAAAATTGTTCCACGTGATTAGCATTTTCTGCTGAGAGAATAAATTTGAAGATCTGGAACACCTGATGTGGAACTCCAAGAGCCCAGCTACACTGTAACATATATAGGAATGACGTCTTAGCAAAAGTTGTTCGGTCTGATGGGCATTTCCTGTTGACTTATAAAAATCGAAGATCTGGAACACCTGTTGTGGAACTCCAAGAGCCTAGCTACACCATAACACATATAAGAATATTAAGAATGACGTCTTAGCGAAAGTTGTTCAGCCTGATGAGCACTCTCTGTTGATGTATAAAAATTTAAGATCTGGAACACCTGTTGTGGAACTCCAAGAGCCTAGCTACACCATAACACATATAGGAATAACGTCTTAGCTTAAGTTGTTCAATCTGATGAGCACTCTCTGTTGACTTATAAAAATCGAAGATCTGGAACACCTGTTGTGGAACTCCAAGAGCCTAGCTACAACATAACACATATAGGAATGACGTCTTTGACGTCTTTGTTGTTCAATATGATGGGCATTTCCTGTTGACTTATAAAAATCGAAGATCAGAAACATCTGATGTGGAAATCAAAGCTATCACTAATTTTACTGTGTAATTATAAAATAACATAAACTGGGAGTACCTGCACGCGGTGAAGGCGGTAACAGTTTAGGACTGATTTTCGATGACGATGGTATATCATTGAAAATTTGACTCTACTGGCCAAAACTCCTATTTATTTTTTTATTTTATCGTATGAATATGCCTTCGGGCTTATGTTGTTTGAGTGTTTAATTTCCTTTTCCATTTATCTTCGTGACACTGTAGCCTACCCGGTAACGCAGGGGACCAGTCATTTTAATTTAAATTTTTATTGATCAGGTATCTTCACAATAAAACTATGACCATGCCTAGAAAGAGGTCAAATCTTTCCCAATGTTCCAAGAGAGCTAAAAGATTGAGGATCATAAGATCCCAAGAATCTACCGAAGAGCGTCAGGAGAGACTTGATGTTGTTCGAGAACATTAGGCTGCAACTCGCTCCGTTGAAACCTCTTCGGGTCGCGAAGCACGCCTGCGTTCTCAGCGTATTCATTAGGTCTCTAGAGACCAGTGAAGAATATGATGCGCGTCTGACCGCTGATCGTGAACGTCATGTATTGTCTCGCGAGTCAGAGACGTTCACGGAAAGAGAATTACGCTTGAGTTCCAAGCGTATCTACGCATCGACTTCTAGGTCTCTAGAGGAGGAATATAATAATGCGGTTACCAAAATGAAAACGATGACAAATGGACTGTATGTTTTGGTGGTTGTTGGAATGAAATAAAACTAAAGCTCAGTGTGATAAAAGATTTAAATGGGAAAAATGATAAAAAATAACGTAAATGGCGACCCCGTTGTCGCTGGCATAAGCAACAGGGTCCGCGTACGAAGTCGCGGGCAGAAGCTAGTTCAAAATATTATTTTTGACTTTCAAGTGGGCGGACCCTGGCACACAAAGGGCTAAAGAAGGAACATGGATGGGCTTTAGTCAGTAAGAGTCTGACACTCCCTTCCGCTCCACCCAGAGCGGGAGAAGTCATTGGATGATTTCCCAGCCTTAAAAAAAAAAAGTGGGCGGACCCTAAATTTTACCTTCAAAATGAAGGTAAAATATATAGGTATCAAAATGAAGGAAAAATATATAGGTATTATTGCTTATACCTATATATTTTACCTTCATTTTGACAAATTTGCGGTTCTTCTGAGATCTGGAGAACTTAAGTATTTGTAAAATTCCAAAACATTGACCCATATCGACCACAGTTTTATTTTACCTTTTCGTTACGTATGTTCCAACTAATAAATAACTGATTATGCAATTGATTTTCCAGAGTCGTACCATATGAACACATCGACAAACGTAATTTTTTTACAATAAGTCAATGTGGGGTGACCCACTATTCCAACGAGATGGTCTTCACAAAACTTCCAGCTTGGGAACAGGAATATAACATATTTATTAAACTTACAGACGTAAGAATGTTCAAATTGATTTTTCATACTTATCTTTTTTTAGCATTTTGTTAATGCTCTACGCACTTTAACTGTTATTTAAGAACTGCTACACACTTGCTCGGGGCTTTATGATTTCAGCGCGGCCAGCAAAATCTATAAACTGATATAATAAAACTGGAGAGTTTGTTTATTTGTTTGCATGCGGTAATCCCTGGAACTACCAGTCGGGTTTGATTTTTTTTGTTATAATGTTAACATTACGCTACGGCCATTAAGAGAGAACAAAAATAAAAAAAGGCTGAAAGAATGCAGAGCGATAACGAAGTACCGAACGGGTTACAGCTATTATCACTACATAATATAAAACAAAGTCGCTTTCTCCGTCCCAATATCCCTATGTATGCTTAAATCTTTAAAACTACGCAACGGATTTTGATACGATTTTTTTTAATAGATAGAGTGATTCAAGAGGAAGGTTTATGTGTTTAATTTGTCGACATATTTTGCGGGCGAAGCCGCAGGCGGAAGCTAGTATATCATAAGTTTAAATAAGCAATTTTACCAACCTAGCGATCGAATTTATATAAATTAGGTACAATCATTATGTTCAGGAAATAAAGCCGCTCGGAATAGTCCGAAAGTGCCGAATGGTTCCAAACAAGATTCAGCCTGGGTTGACATCTAACGTAGTTTACCGATCGGCACGAGCCGTAATAGTTTCGGGCCGTATTTGTAATAAATAAAAATTGCCGAACCGAATGTATACCCGAACAAGTGTATAGACTTCGGTGAATAAATAACGTAATATATTTATTTCCAGATCAAGTTCTTCAAGGTATATAGATATTGGAAAGCGTTTTATGTGTGGAAGAAGTCTATAATGTTCAGAAAATATACGAAAATTCGTAACAAGTTGGCAAAGAACCTTTTCATTTTGACACCGATTTTAGGCAAGGCTTTACTAAGTATACAAGCGATGTGCTGCGAAATGTACACTAAATCATTTGCTGATGTAACCAGAGACATGGATACTGCTTTTTTCTACTTCATCGAGGATCAGGTAAAAGAGACCTAAGTAATTTATTATTAAGCCAGCTAGGTACCTTTTCTAAAGAAGATATACAGTAACGAGGTTCTCGGACGTTATAATTTACGAAGTTTTGCAAAATTTTATCTCGTGTCTTCAACACACAAAATGAATGATTTTGAAGGAGGTCAATTCATCGCTTCATATGTTCGAATGATTTGTCTGCCCAGCAACGTAAATAACGCAATGAATGTAGGTATTGTAACTGTCAAAATGAAACCCATTGCTTTTGTGTGACAAAAAGTTAGCGTGGTCTACTAGGAAAACTTAATAATTCCTACCCAAGTAGACCAAGGAGCAAGGACAGCTTCCACAAGTCGGGTTCGTGGACGGCTCAGATCTCCACTGTGTTGCGGTCTCTTCATTCTCGGTGGTTAACCTCCAATCTTGCCCCGATGCCCTGTCATCTACAGTTGTGAGAACCTAATGGCTGCGTCAGCGGACGGTATTCGCGTTGTTGAATTTAGGGCTAAACAAAATTAAAAACTATAATATTTTTTCGCGTTTTTTTATGCCTTTGACACGCTAAGACGAAGAAGAAAATTTTTAAAATCAAAATGTTGATATTTTTTTGAGTTTCCTTTAGAGTATTTGATCCTTATCAGTTACAAAAGTACTTTGTCATTAGATTTTATATTCATTTCATTCCGTGAATAGGTTTTGAAAGTAGATTAATATTATATTACAGATGAAACGTGTAGAATACATGAGAGACAAGTTGGTTGAATATCGCACTGTGGTTATGGATGTGATCACCCAATCATGTCACACGGCTCTGTATCAACAAGGGTTTGTGTATGACGATAGAAATATACCGCCCTTTCAAATGATTAGAGGCAAACCTACTGGGGGTATGTCTTACACGGAGAAAGCGAACAAGAGAAAGTATTGCGAAAGACTAGCATGGTAAAATATTGTTTTTTATTCGCATAAGTGCCAGACATAATAATAATAAATCAACTGAATTGTATATACTTGCAGTTTCATAAAGTTGGCGGATTATATGACCAACTACATGTTACACCGATTAACAAAAAGGTCCAATATGATGATGGCTCGCCTGCTTCGAACTCATCTCGAGTTCACTCCCCCCATAGAAGAATTGATGGGCACCGACGTAGAATTGCTGGTCGAAATAGTGCCTCGAGACTCGGAAACTTGTAAGGTAGTTACTGAAATACGTATACTTCCTTAAGTCAATCAATCAATCTGCCTAGACTTTTCTGTCTAGGCAGATTGATTGATTGACTGTCGGCTTCCAGTCTACCCCTGGATCCGGGTAGACTGCATGGAACGGTTGTAAATAAAATTTTATGTAAATATAGAATTCCTGATTTTATATAAAACAACTCGATTTTTATAACCTATTTATGATAAGACACACGACGATATTTCAGGCCGTAAGTGCAAATCATTTAGTTTTTTAAAACTCAATACTGCACCTCAGGGCTGCGGATTAGTAGCTTTAATTCACCATCGTAGCTACTAAGCATATGTGATCTCAAGAATTCACAATGTATCATATTTATTTTTAATAGAGAATTCATTTCGTTAATTTTTATAATGGTCCATTTATTATACTATGTTACGTACCCGTTTTGCAGTGGGCTTTGTTTCAAGTCGATGCGTCCATCAAAGACAATGGTGAAATGGTACTTAATCCCAGTGAGGCAGTAGTAACATCGCACTTCGAAAAAATATTAGCGTACTGGGAAGAATTCGTACGCACGTTTCACAACTTTCTACACGATGACTCGCTGCAAATATTTGTGCAGCCGACAATAATGGGCAAACCCGTAGAATGGTCCGCCGGACAGTCACCGAATCTATATTTCTTGATGAACCAGGATTTAAAAATGTTGGATGATATAGCGTTCATTCCCTATTCACTTAAATTCGGTTATGAAAGCGTGTGGACTTTCTTGAAGCGATTTCAAGCATTCAGGGATAACTTTCGTGATTCCTGTGCAATGGATATTAATTTAATTAGAAACGAGAGAGATGTATTTAAGTTCAGAACGCTGTGTGACATGTTTGTAAAACAAATGGAAGCTGTGGAAGAAATAGTGAGCTACCAGCCCGTTGGTCTCTTGTTTTTGTGCTTACTGCCCTTCCAAGAACAGTTCAGACCGCAGCCGAGAAAACTATTCGATGTCGTGGCAAATGTAACACCGGAGTAAGTTAATTAAAACTAAAATAGAAAGTAAAAGTAAATATTTTTTTTAGACTGTTTAAATTGGTAAAGCAATTACGAGGTCAGCCTATTTATTAATCTATACATATTAATATCAAGCTGTACATTTTCGGTATAAGCAGAAGTAGAAACGCTTGTAGGCTTTCCGTTCAATGAGAGCTCGGATATGCTTATGCTGGAAATGTACTGTCAGCCACTAAAAAATCACATTGTAGATAATGAAATGAATTTTGACCGATATTATACATCTTTTTATTATTTCCATCGTGTGCAGTATCGGTCACGCTTGCATTGAAGAAATTGTCAAGGGTATTGAAAGCATCACCGAGGATATAACCAAGGAGCCTACAACTGCTGCGGAGCTGGTAGCATTCAACTTTTTGATGGACAGTCTTGAACCGCGAGTAGCATACTTAGAGGAAAGGCTGGAATATCTTCGGGAGCTTTACGATCTGATGGGAGAGTTCAACATACCAATTTCACCTGATGACGTGACTGACTTTTTAGGTACGTACCTAGCATACAATTCTAGTTATGTACATAGACATTCATTCATAGACTTGCTGACCCGCAAACATTGTCCTACCTACCCTACCTACCCTACCTACCCTACCTACCCTACCTACCCTACCTACCCTACCTACCCTACCTACCCTACCTACCCTACCTACCCTACCTACCCTACCTACCCTACCTACCCTACCTACCCTACCTACCCTACCTACCCTACCTACCCTACCTACCCTACCTACCCTACCTACCCTACCTACCCTACCTACCCTACCTACCCTACCTACCCTACCTACCCTACCTACCCTACCTACCCTACCTACCCTACCTACCCTACCTACCCTACCTACCCTACCTACCCTACCTACCCTACCTACCCTACCTACCCTACCTACCCTACCTACCCTACCTACCCTACCTACCCTACCTACCCTACCTACCCTACCTACCCTACCTACCCTACCTACCCTACCTACCCTACCTACCCTACCTACCCTACCTACCCTACCTACCCTACCTACCCTACCTACCCTACCTACCCTACCTACCCTACCTACCCTACCTACCCTACCTACCCTACCTACCCTACCTACCCTACCTACCCTACCTACCCTACCTACCCTACCTACCCTACCTACCCTACCTACCCTACCTACCCTACCTACCCTACCTACCCTACCTACCCTACCTACCCTACCTACCCTACCTACCCTACCTACCCTACCTACCCTACCTACCCTACCTACCCTACCTACCCTACCTACCCTACCTACCCTACCTACCCTACCTACCCTACCTACCCTACCTACCCTACCTACCCTACCTACCCTACCTACCCTACCTACCCTACCTACCCTACCTACCCTACCTACCCTACCTACCCTACCTACCCTACCTACCCTACCTACCCTACCTACCCTACCTACCCTACCTACCCTACCTACCCTACCTACCCTACCTACCCTACCTACCCTACCTACCTTTTTTTTCATAAGAACCTACTGAAAATAACAAACACAACAAAAAATAATTAGTGGAATCGGTCCAACCGTTCACGCGTGATGGCGTGACCAAGGGAAATAGGATTCATTTTGGCACTAACGCCGCAATATTTTTTTTTAATACAATTTTAGTTTTTGCAATATTCAACCTTAAGGTTGAATGTCACTTACACGTCATTAGACGACAATGTCTATTTGCGGTGGACTTAGATAATTTCAACCTTAGTGAAATTTAATTTACTGTTAATTATTGTCAAAACTACTTACATTTTAACGGCACATCAAGTTTCATAGTAAACGTTTGATTGTGCCATAATAATGTTACTGTAGGTACTTAACGAACCCCTTAGTGAGGATATCTTGCCAACGATTGGCAATATCCTTATGTCCTACCTCTAAAAATCCGAGCAAGACTTAGGTAGGTACTTGGCGGCGCTGATACAATACGTAAACAATAAATCACTTGGAATGAAGCTGTGAAACATATTCAATAATAAAGTCTCTATTCTTTTCTATCTGTGACCGCATAGTTTTTAAACAACAAAACAATGGACAATCACAATGGATTCGTTGTGGTTTTCACTGTGTGCGATACGATAACTTTTTTGAAAAAACCCACACTAGGCCCGCGATGTATATTACGGCCCACTCTCTCACAAAGAGGAGTCCTGTGTTCTAGCAGTGGGAACATTTTAAGGCAATTGTGCCTATTACGTATTTCGTATTATTATATTCGTATATTCTACGAAATAAAATACATTATTATCTACAATTATATCCATATTATCCGTAAGTTCTACCATACCGGACGACGACTTACTTACGCATGCATCTTTTATTTACACATGCTTAAGTAACTCTCGTCCGGTAAAACAGGATGCGATACAAATATTAACTCTTAGACAAAGTCACAAGAACCGGATGGTGATATAATTTTGGCACGAGTAAATCCATCCAATAATGTTATTAATGTCCCTAATTGATATTTCTATAACTGTACCGGACGGGCCGGATGACTGGTCTCGGAGGGTGAGGGAGCCTTTGTGCACCTATAGGATCCAGTAGTGCTATTCTGTAAAAATAACACCGTACATATATGAGTGAAGTGAGTTTAAAATGAGGAGTCGGTCGATTCTGTAAAAATCTCACCGTGAAACCTGAGGTGAAGTGATCGTGAAGTGAGAGTCTTTCCACCTTATAATAATAATAATATCCTTGGACATTTCACACAACGCCATATAGTCCCAAGCTAAGCAACCTAATGCTTGTGTTATGGTAACGAGATGGCTGATATACTACCTATATACATATTTTTTTGTAAATACATACATATTTTAGATAGAAAAACACCCAGAACCAGAAAAATACTTGCAGGTCGTACAAATATTTGTTCCGTGCGGGAGTCGAACCCGCGACATGCTGCGCAACTGTCAATCGCTCAACCGCTGCGCCAACCGTGTCGTCAAAACACACGTTATGCTACGGATTGACACTAATGACAGGTCACTTTAAACTCACACCACCAACGTTATCACGGTGAGATTTCTATAGAATAGCACGACTGTTAGTACTGTCAATCCATTAGGTGGAACGAGAGCTCACTCCGCGCTCACTTCATCAAATTTTCCCAGTGAGATTTTTACAGAATCGACTGATAGGTACTGGGGGCTCAGTGGTAGAGCGTGTGTTCTGTGTGTGTAATGGGTTCTGCTACGCTATCAAAGCAAACACAAAACAAGCTAACACACCTTTTCATTTTTTTCGTGTGGTTAGTTACTAACTAGAGTTTTCAAGTTTTCTAGAGTTCTAGTTTTCAATCAATTAACTTTGTTTCCTTTGTATTTTAAATTATGATTCTTATAACTACGTCAGGTTTGAGTGTGGGTTTGGGAACTCTTCGGACTAATGTGGACGCAAGGCTCGAGACTCGCAGCAAACTTGCGGGACTGTTCGCAAGCCAGATCGGCAAGGATATAATGGAACTCATGCTCGACGTCAACAAACTAAGGGAAGAAGTTGCGGTAATTATTTAATATAACTTTATACATTTTTTCGAGCACAAATATACATATACAGGGTGTCTGAGAAAGGTGTAGCGAAAATTAAGCGTGCGGTAGCAACATCGTAATTGAAAACAAAAAATAAGCCGTCCCATACAAAACTTCAATACCTACTTGACAAAATGTATGGCATTTTTTTTTTTTAATTACGATGTCGGTCCCCGTGATAAAGTTGTTCCGTTTGATGTTCTGTACCATACGCTTACTTTTCGCTAGATCTTTCTGAGACACATTGTATAATATATTTGATACAACTTTATACAAAGTCGTCGGCAAGATTCAACCTGAATCCGACCTCTGTATACACTGTTCTTCAAATTTTATTTACCGGTGCATAATTATTTTTGTTGCTTTTACCTGCAAGCTATCTATGATCTTTAACTAGTCTTTTCATGTTTTCATAATTTAGCAACCCTGGCTGTACGATGAAAAATCAGACATGGAGAAAATAATGGAGGCCTGTGCGGAATTGCAGGAGAAACTTAATGCGTGTTCCGCAAGAGACAAGCAAATACGAGAGTGGCAGAAGATATTTAAGGTAAATAAAGACATAGCTGGAAAAATTTAATTGTACAATTTATTGAAAAATAAATAAAACTATAAACTATTCTGATTTACCTTCCAGATACCACCGGCACGGTTAGAACAGTTAGACGAAGCAATAAATGACGTTAGACTAAGACAGTTGCTTTGGAACTCTTCTAAGGAATGGATGGACTTGTTTCAGTCTTGGTAAGCACATCAATAACGAAGATAGAATATCGTGTTTTGTTCAAAAACTATCTACAACTAAGTTTTGTTTCTTCAGGTTCGAAGCTCCATTTAGCACATTAGACACCGACGAAATACAGACAACAACTATTAACTTTGGCAAGATATTCAATCAACTTGACAAAGGTCTTCCTCCGAACAAGATCGTGCCAAAATGCAAGGCAACTATTGATGTCATCAAGGACAAGGTTTGTAATATTTCATTAAAGATAATAATAACCTACCATCGTGGTGAAAGGATTGATCGGCCAGACTCTGCGTGACCAGGCCGACGGGTGCTTTAAATCGCAGTACGACTTAAGTTAACGCCGCTCGGGTAATCGGGTCCGCTCGGGTCCTTTTAATGTGGAAGTGCTGTAGAGCTTAATTGAAACTTTGTGGAACTTAGCCTGGTCGGTTAGAATATAACTGACAGCATTCGACCTTTCAAAATGATAGAATAGTTTGATAGGTTTTTATAAAATAAATGAAAAAGAGTCTGTATATAATTCAATAACTGCCCCCAGATTTTGTAGGATAGAAACCCCTACAACACACTACACGAGCTCTAGCTCTGAGCTCTACCTTTGAGCTCCCGATGTGAAAGTCCCTCTGGCCTTCACATTTGGTGGAGGCTGGTTTTGCTTTTAAAGAATACATGTCAAGCAGCACGGCTACTGACAGACTACTTTTCTTTTCTCTTATTTCGATATTCGAGATTGGCTCCGCATAAGGTCTCACCTAGGGCCTAGAGTACCTACCATTAGAAGACTAAAATCTACCAATTGCGTGACAGACAGCAAAAAAAATATATTCTAAGAATGTGTAACTAAGGCTCACTTGCACGTTCATGGAATATCCAAAATTACTCGTGACAACTACTAACTCAGGGCTAATCAAATAATTCATCTTATCCACCAAGAGTAGAGAAAAACCTAGAGATAAACTTCTTCTTAAGCTTTAAAATATTGAGTTAAGTTGCTAAACTTTGGGTGAACGTTAATAAAATCAAAATAAATTTACGTTATGAAGTGCCGCTGGTAATTTACCTGTATTGTATTCCATATTGTTCGACGTTATCATGAGTGAAAATATGTTCATGAATTCATATTTAAAAAAAAAACAATTATAAAAAAACATAAAACATGTTTTTCCATAAACGAAATCTCCTCGACGATTAAATTGTAATGTCATGTTATAAAATTCAATGAAAAGAAAGTATAATGTATTAAAGTAAAGTTAAATAGGTGCAGGCTGCCTACAAAAGTTCCATTCATAAATTTTTACTACTGACAGAGCACAGACATTACAATTCTTTTTATGATTTCTGTTAAACTGCAATGTCCAACTCAAACACTAATATCGGGTTAACTAAGCCGCTACCCGGTGTTACATTTTAGTGGAGCAAAGCGTAGTAACAGTTAAGGTCACAGCTCATTAGAACCAACCGGCACCCACTCCACACCACCACGCCTCTTGCAGCTGGTATTCTTTATATGGACTTGTGTGGGTATGCGCTCACTTTTTTAACTTCGTGGCGTCATCGGATCGTCTCGGTCGTAAGCCACCACGGACGGCGGGTGGACCACTCGGTGACAACTCGCTGTTCGCACGCGCGGGGTCCACAGTTGACGACGCGAGGTCCACTGGTTGACCGCGCGACGTTTATTGGTGATAACACGTTGTCCACCCGTGGACCACCTGTCGACAACGTGTGGACATCGTGCGGCGAGGCGGTGCGAGGTGGGTGACAGGTGGCTTTAATGAGCCGTGACCTTTAAAATGTTAATTACTTAACTCTGAGTTTACAAACTGTTCATTTATTCATTTGGTCCATTTAAACGTACAAATGTGCCTTAGAGATGTTAGCAGCAATAACGGTTTCTGAAAAAACAGTGTTTTAATTATTTTAGCTACCTGTAATGTCATATCTCCGAAATCCAGCATTGAAACCACGGCACTGGGTTAGAATCGAAGAGATTCTGAAAACACGCTTCACTCCCGGTGTCGAGGTGACGCTCAAAGATTTCGAGGAACTGCATGCCTTCCAACATGCTGAAGAGCTGATGGAGGTGGCGGGACAAGCCAGCTCTGAGGCTGGGCTGGAAGCATTGCTGAAAAAGGTAACACAAAATGTTATTCAGATCACTTTGCAATTTGCGTAACATTTTATCGAGCAAAGACAAGTGCGGGCGATCTAGTGCTGGACCTGTAGATCCCACATGTTAATGAAGAGTAAACGCGAAAAGAAACGAATGTTATAGGTAAACCTTCGGAGCCATTACATAGAAATGCTTTTCGAATAGAGCTTTTAAATTGCTTTTATTGTTTCATTCATAAAAACGTTTCATTTATGGAAATGCTAGATACGATGCTCTAGTGTATACTCATGTCTAGTCTTCACTTCATGATGAATGTTTGTTGTTACTTCACACAAAATGAGCAGTTGTTCGAACAGGAGCATTCTAGTCAGTTTTCTAGCGAAGCAATAAATTTTTCGCTTAGAACTTACATAAAGGAAAACTGAACGTTAAAATTTAAAATTTTTCGTAATTCCAACGGTCAGGGTAAAAAAGACTAAGTACCTTGTATTAAATCACTTTCATAGGTGGAAGAAATGTGGGCATCTCTAGAGTTCCCCGTTATATTGCATAAAGATGCGAAAGATGTGTATGTCCTTGGAGGGCTAGAAGAAATCCAGACGTGTGTCGACGAGGGTAACATTTATATTAGCACAATACTCAGCTCCCGCAACTGTGGACCAATCAAGGGTAGGGTGGAGGAATGGGCAAGAAACTTGGACCTGTTCGCTAAAACTTTGGTAAAGCTATTCTGATATTTTTTAAATATTTTCCTGCTTGCACTACTTGTCTATACGTCTAGGGACGAATGTCACCAATTAAACTAAACGCGAAACTAAACCACGTGGTTTACGTGCTGATCGCGTTTAGTTAAAAGTTAGTAAGGCGTTAGTGCCTTTTAAACGGATAAAAGGCACTAAGTAGTTCAATAAATTATTTACATATTTAAATGTAAGTCGTTTTAACCCTCTTAAAGGGTCATTGTACTCATTATAACGAGAAACTTTTACCATAGTAAAAGTTTCTCGTTATAATGAGTACAATGATACGATGAAATCGCGAAAAAAAAACAGCTGTTCAGTACATTTTGACGAGTTAGGCGAACATAAATGTACTGAACAGCTGATTTTAGTAGTAAGTATTAATTATTTATGGACAACAAAATGTCAGAGAAATGCAACATTTTATACGAAAATGTAATCATCAAGGAGTCTAAAAAGAAAAAATCTCTAAAAGCGCATGCTCTGTCTACCCTGCTACGCGCGAGCCTTCGCAGTCATAGAGTTTATACTACCTAGGGTCAACTCTTGCGCAGATGAAATATTATTACTTTTATAAAACACTTACGATTGTTCAATTTACAGCTGGTTAAAAAATTATTTGTAGGTCTACGTAAAGTGAAATATTTTTATAAATACTCTAGAAATCTTGCGACGTAGCATGTTAAAATAAACAAATAATAATTTAAACAAAAGTAAGAAATACAATGAAATAGTGAAACAATATTCGTTCTTGGAAACTAATGTCTCAAAAAAAAATTGTGCAAACGTAACGAAGCCTTCATTTCAGCCAAGGCCGAAAATTAACTTACAAATAATTTAAAATGTTTTGACAATATCTCATGCCCTCTGTGAAGTGGAGAGGACTGTAGTTAAGAAATAAAAATGAACAAATTCATTATTATTTACAGGAAGAATGGCAAACTTGCCAACAAACTTGGATCTATTTAGAGGTCATATTTAGCGCGCCTGATATTCAGAGACAGTTGCCGAATGAAACAAGACTGTTCACCATTGTCGACAAGTCATGGAAGGATATCATGCGTAAATTAGCCAAGGTAACGTATTTATTTTTCTTTGATATGTTCGTAAGAATTTCATCTTGTTAAATGTTAAACGAGTTACGTAGTCTAAATAGGAATCATTAAGATCTAAACCAACGCGTCCAGTCCGCGTGATAGCGGCCATGCCCACGATTGACCGGCGGCGATTTTCTTTCCTTCTTGATCTCATACAAGCCTATACATTTGTGGGATGAACCTAAAATAAAGAAAAATCACATAAAATATCTCAATATATGTTTCTACAAGAGTGCTACGCGAGTGCTACGTGAGTGCTACGCGAGTGCAATGCGATTGCTATGCGTGTGCTACGCGGATGGTACGCGGATGCTACGCGGGTGCTACGACCCAGAAGACTGCTTTTATTTTTACTGTTGCTTTAATTATTAACAAAGACTGACCGAATGTTGTACTTTATGGAATTATTCCACAAACATTTATTTTGGATTATGCTGGGAAGCAGTTGACTGCATGATGCTGAAAAGTAAATAAAAGTTTTTTTCAAAAACCAAATGAGTTCATAATCACTTCAAAAGTTAAAAATTTTAAAGTTTTAAGCTATCAATTTCTTCACGTATCGATTAGTAGGGCTTTTTATACTTATTAAAAAACGCCTTTGCTCAGGTACCTTTGGCGATGCCAGCGGCGACGCAGCCTAAGCTTTACGAAGAATTTGTGAGAAATAACGAGATGCTCGATCAAATCATGAAATGTTTAGAGGCTTATCTAGAAACAAAACGAGTTGCATTCCCAAGATTCTTCTTTTTGTCCAATGATGAACTTCTGGAGATCTTGGCTCAGGTAACAATTAGTAGTTTTCATATTTTGATGGTAGAGTCTTGAGAGTTTCTAACTTAAGTGCCTTCAAATCTAAGGAAAACCAAAAAAAAGATTTAAATTCGCTAGCTTACTTACTGTTTTTGTATCTACCTTTTAATTTTGTATTCAGACTCGAAACCCTCACGCGGTACAGCCACATTTGCGCAAATGTTTCGATGCCATTGCTAAGTTAGAATTTGGCGTGAGACTGCCTGAATCCGAGATGGAAATAACTGAAGAGGGTACTCTGGTAGAACGGGAGATGTCCTTCCAAACTAGGGACTTGCTACAAGCCAAGCTGGCCAAGACAGCTAAGCCTGAGGATCTGACCACTGATATCGTCGCCATGCTGTCGCCTGAAGGAGAAAGGGTTAATTTAGGAAAGGTAACAATTATTTTTATGTGTTGAGTATTATTTCTCAAATCAGCAGAGTTTGCAAGCTTACCCATATCAGAAATGATATACAATGTGAGGTATGGCTGTTCCAAATAGCTGTAGGCTGGTTATTGCTATTGGTTTGCCACCTTCCATCACTTGCATTCAACAGCGAATCTTTAAGTTACATCCACACCGGAGTTATCTACTTTTTGTGGAGGAACGTTTGCAAATATTAGTGGGCAATAAAAGATTTAAAAAATTCTACCAAATTCCACCAAAGTCATAGAAAGTTACTTAATGTTATTATGTTGTAAAATTTTGCTCACTAAAAAGTAACTTCAGCATGCACCGTTACGCAAAGCCAAGTAAAATTGACGCAATCAAATTAAGAACCTAATTTTTTTTGGGTTTCGGCTAAATGTTTTTGGTTTATTTTTTTGTCCTGTTTTAACTGTAATTACTTGCAAATAAATGTCCTTACATCTTAGGGTTTTTACCTGTTTCTAATATGACAGGGTCTTAAAGCTCGTGGTAACGTAGAGGACTGGCTTGGAAAAGTAGAGGAAGCAATGTTCGCGTCGGTTAAGAGATGCATGAAGATAGCGTTAAGGGAATTCTTAGCCCGCCCACGAGTGGAATGGGTTCAGCAGCACGCTAATCAAGTAAGAGAAACTATTCATTATTTGTATATTAAATTATTTATTATTTAATTATATATTATTATTTATTTGTTTATTTTGTTTATTATTTGTCTTTTACTTATCATGTGGTTAGTGACTAACCTGGTGGCAGAGTCTTTATGCTGCCCATGGGCCTCTGACTTAGCTTAACATGCTGTTGAGAAATATCTCTCAAGCATGCCGGTTTCCTCACGATGTCACGATTTTAAAGTTATCTTAAATTACCACAATCTGATTTAAACAAAAATTGTATGGTTAACAGATAATTCTGACAGTATCCCAAATAATGTGGGCAAAAGGAGTGCACGAAATATTCGATCTGGGAATCCCCCTTCGAATTGACACCGGGCTGATGGAGTATGAGAAGAAGTGTATCTCAGATCTGAATGACTTGGCGGCACTCACTCGAGCCGATATTGGTGCGCTGTTCAGGAAGGTTCTTTGCGCCCTCATCACTATAGATGTGCATGCAAGAGATACTATTACACATATGGTGGAAAAACACGTTCAGCGATCGTGAGTACTCATTAATTTTATATCTATAAATATATTTTATCAATAAATTATGCCTGTAGTTTGAACCCTTTCATTGGATTCAAAAACTTTTATAGACACGACTTCGAATGGTTGAAGATGATTCGTTACTATTGGGAAGAAGACGTTGATAACTGTGTAGCGAGAATGTCGAGTGCTTTATATGTTTATGGCCATGAATATTTGGGTGCTGCAGGTATGTTATAACATACTTTTACAATGAAAACAATACTTTTTGCCAACATTTTTCTTTCAACACAAAAACGTGTTGCTGAAATGTTACACAACTTTTTACCCAATGATGTTGGCTTTAGAGTAGAAAGAAACCAATCTAAAAATAATGTTAAAGGTGTACTCGTAATAACGCCACTGACGGATCGCTGCTACTTGTGCCTAATGGGAGCCTTACAGCTGGATCTGGGAGGAGCACCGGCCGGCCCAGCAGGCACTGGCAAAACTGAGACTACCAAAGACATGGCCAAGTCTTTGGCAATACAGTGCGTCGTGTTCAATTGCTCTGAAGGTATGTATGAAAAAATAAATGACACCCTACTTGATTAAAAATGGATTAATGATAGGTGCGATTATAAAACTATACGATCTTATCTAACCAGTAACGCTTCGATGATTTGATTTAAGTAAAAACTAATTAAGATTCTATGAAATCGAAGCTACTCTTTTGTTTGGAGTAGTTTAAACAAAATATACTGCATTAACCAAAAATAAAATGGATTAATGGTAGAATCTATGATCACTTATTATCAGGCTTGGACTATAAGATGATGGGACGTTTCTTCTCGGGCCTCGCCACATCTGGAGCATGGTGTTGTTTCGACGAGTTCAATCGAATCGACATTGAAGTGTTGTCCGTAATCGCACAACAACTCATTACCATCAGAAATGCAAAGGTGGCCAGGCTGAGCAGGTCGGTATTCTTACAATATTTAACCTTTCGTATGCCCTAATTACTGATACAATTAAAAAGCCATTGTATATCTACTTTCCAGCACTACTAATTGTGGCAGGCAATTGGTTAATAAAAGTTTAGCAGCCCTATTTCATAACTAACGAAGACATGCGGCTATTTTCTCTTTGATACTATTTCCTCTCATATCATCAGGTTCATGTTTGAAGGGCGCGAGATCAAGTTGGTGCGCAGTTGTGCAGCTTTTATTACTATGAATCCAGGTTATGCTGGCAGAACTGAACTGCCTGATAACCTGAAAGCTTTGTTCCGTCCTATAGCTATGATGGTACCGGATTATGGTAAGGGACAAGCAGGCCAATTATTCTTTCTATTTTTCTGGTAGCTAAACGGTTGATATTACACGTTTTTTTTTAAAGCGCTGATTGCTGAAGTGATCCTGTACTCCGAAGGGTTCGAATCTTCAAAAGGTTTGGCTAAAAAGATGGTGCAAATGTACAAGTTGTCTAGCGAACAGCTTTCGAAACAGGATCATTACGATTTCGGCATGAGAGCTGTTAAGAGTGTACTGGTAATTCTCAAAACATTCTAATGTTTTTTGCTTTCTGATAAAATAGAACTAGCTGATGGCTTCCTTTAAGTTTTCGTTCGTAGTGCTAGCTATGTTTAATATAAGTTGTGGCCACTATGTTGTATGTAATTATTGCATTTGCTAGTACTATTTTCATGAGTAAATACATATTCACATTAATTAAACGTACTTAGGTGATGGCTGGTGCCCTAAAGAGGGCGAGTCCTGACCAGCACGAGGAGATAACTCTATTGTGTGCTCTCAATGACAGCAACCTACCAAAGTTCTTGGCTGCTGACGCGGTATTATTCGCAGGCATATTGTCGGATCTGTTCCCCGGCGTTGAACTCCCTGAAAGGGACTACGGGACCATGGATGTCGTCATCAGTACGTACTTAATTGAGATTTACTAAAAAAAGTCGCGTTAATATTTATCATTTTTGTTTCGCATTGAATATACCTCTTACCCCGCCTTTACACCCACCCATAAGTATAAAAGTTGTGAATAAATCTTGTGTAAAAACATTTATCATACTCGTACATGTGAATACTTTTTTCACCTTGTCACAACTTGTCATCATGTCTATGGGTGTAAACGTGGGATGAAAATATAAATAAGTAGTACCTAGTTACATCGTACAAACCATTTTACAGGAACAGTGATTCTTGAGAGGAAACTTCAAATCGAGGAATGCCAGATAAGTAAAGTGATCCAGCTGCATGAGACCATGATTGTGCGATGGGGCGTCATGTTAGTCGGCCCCACTGGCGGCGGCAAAACTGTTGTCTTAAATGTAGGAGACGATTGTTTATTTATTCCCTGTTAACTTAGAAATTAGACGGATTAAAAAGTAAGAGAATCCACTGTTCTCATTTAAAGGTGCTAGGCGATACTTACACAAGGCTTCATGAAATGGAAGTACCAGGTTCACAAAATCAACCAGTGCAGAAGTACATAATGAACCCGAAGAGTCTCAGTATCGGAGAATTGTATGGAGAAGTGGATCTGGCAACGCTTGAATGGCACGATGGAATTTTACCTCTCAGTTTACGTACTGCTGTGCAAGTAAGTGTAACCCCAAGCAAATTGTGCAAATAGGGCCAAGTACGCTACAAAGGCCGTCAGCCTCTTCTTCAAATGACCCAAATGGGTCCCAATTTGGCAAGTTGTCACAGAAAGTTATTTGTGTGTAACTACACACTTTGTTGACATATGACAGTAAAGTTATGCAGCCGTAAGTAAAGTACGTTTAAAAATACATCTTGCATAACGCCTAATACAATGAAAAACATTGAATATTCCTCCAAGCCCGGCCCAGCCGGCCGATTCTGTAAAACATCTCACCGTAAAAACTAAGGTGAAGTGAGCTGTCATTGCCATGGTATTGACAGCTCACTTGGAACTCGCCTCAACTAGGTATTCACGGTGAGATTTTTACAGAATAACTCCTCCTAATAAATACTGGTGTCCGTTTGAAATCAATTTAAAAACAATGTGTAACTCTTTAGTGTGAGAGACCAGACCACCAATGGTTGATCTGCGACGGCCCAGTGGACGCCGTGTGGATAGAGAACATGAACACCGTCCTAGATGACAACAAGATGTTGTGTCTGTCCAACTCTGAGAGAATCAAGCTTACACCTTACGTGCACATGCTGTTTGAGGTACGTTTCATATTATTATAGGTTATAGTCCGTTACGAACATTGATAGAATTATTCCTATCAATTGACTTTTTTAAACGGTCTGAAATGAAATATGAAAAACAAAAAACATAGATAAAAGACCGCTCGTCTTAAAAACTTCCATCTCCGTACAGAAATTAAATATAATGCGAATATCTGCCGAGCCTTTTCCCAACTATATTGGGGTCGGCTTCCAGTCTAACCGGAAGTATTATGCGAAGATAATTGTTAAATTGCATTTAAAGCTAATAAGTATTCCATTTGATTCTAAAAATCTGTGACGTCACATAGTTATATTTCATACAAATCACGTACAAATTCCGCGTTTTGACAATTCTATTATATTATTGACTACCCTTTCAAATACCCAATTCCAGTGATGGATTTATTGTCCAGAACGCATCTTGCACTATTGGGAAGATAAATTCTGACCATATCGACAGGTTTCCACATACATTGCACTACTTTATCTGCTCTGATCGGTTCCCATCCATTCCGATTCTAACTTGTCCCTACTGGGAATTTATATCTTTATACAAGCAACCACAATCAATAACTACAGGGAAAGGGTGTTCTAGGTGGCGGATTTAGCTCAAGCATCACCAGCTACAGTTTCCCGTTGCGGTATGGTGTACGTGGACCCTAACGAGATGGGCTACATGCCGATGGTCCGCTCCTGGATAGACGAGGCGGCGGAGAGAAATCTCTTCTCTTTGGAAAATGCCGAATTCGTTCTCGAGCTGTTCTTACTGCTGGAAATTGGATTCAATCACGTGAACAACAAATGCCGCTTTGGGATCGGTCAGGTAAATATTTTTGAAGACTTTCGTCCATATTTAGTTAGATTGTGGTAGATACTTTAAGAACCCAGAAGGTTCGTCACACTTAAGCACAGGAGTGTTTGATGCCTGCCGGGTAAGCGGGATTGTCCGAAAGGGATACCGCTACCCCGGAACATAAAGGGCTACGGAAGGAACATGGATGGGTTTTAGTCAGTAAGAGTCTGACACTCCCTTCCGCTCCACCCAGAGCGGGAGCAGTCATTGGATGATTTCCCAGCCTTAAAAAATAAAAAAGGAGTGTTTGATATATGTATAAACTACGGGGCGTAACTAGACAACATTATTTTTAGTATATGCGAAACCTGAATATAGTTTGTTCAAAATAAGGAACTGAACCGATTCCAATAATTTTTACAACATATTATATTTTTTCCCAAAAATATTAAAAAAAGGTTACAAGTTGGACACCGAACATTATCAATGAGCGCAACACGATGCTGGAGGGGCGAGCGGCGCGGTTTCGCATATACTAAAACTAATGTTGTCTCTTCTTTTCGTGTGGTTAGTAACTAACCTGGTGTCAGAGTTTTAATGCTGCCCATGGGCCTCTGACTTAGCATCACATGCTATTGAGAAATATCTCTCGGGCATGCCGGTTTCCTCACGATGTTTTCCTTCACCGATTTTAAGCAAGTAATAATTATACAATACGTACATGAATCCGAAAAATCAGAGGTGCGTGCCTTGGGTTCGAACTCGAGACTTATGACTTGGCAGTCCAGGCCACTAGGCTAGGCTATCACTGCTGCTGTTGTATAAAATAACTATAAAACCATCGCGCCTGGCAACCAGGTTAAGAAATAAGCTATCAAACCATAATATTTATTTGAAAGTTCGAATGCAGCCAGTTATAACAAACGAGTTAGATACAACATAAGGTCACCGCAAGTACTATGACTTGGGTTCATTCATACTTATCTTACAATCACGTCTTTTTTGTTTTATAAGCCGACGTTTATGTTAATACAAGTGCTGCATGTCATGCAACATTATTTGCAATAACTTTCCATTTGATCACCATGGATTGTTCAAATGATCCTGTTGTTGTAGGTAGACATAAGCAAAGTGTCTGCGGTCTGCTACCTGCTGGGAGCGCTGCTCTCGGAGCCAGGGGATCGCTTCCCGGACAAGGCATTCATCAAAGTGTACATCGCTCATTGCTTCGTATTCTGCTACGTTTGGTGCGTAGGCGGCAACATCCTGGAAGACGGACGGAGAGAGTTTGAAGAGGTCATCAAGAGGCAGTTTGAGGAATTCCAGGAAGCAGAATTGTTAGTGGTTATGCCTTGACCATATATTTTGAGTTTTCTTAAACTATACACCTTACTCCCTTTCTTTTCTTCCTTCACCGCCGACCACATCACCGCTTACCATCAGGTGAGATTGTGGTCAAGCGCGAGCCTATCGTTAGTTAAAAAAATCAATTGTTCAATGAAACCTTATCAAGCCTCATGTGAAACGTTTATGCTGTTTGATGAGGAACTGACTGCCGAATTTGAAGAACCGGTTAGCTGGATTGTCCGACAGTGCTTCCGCTACCCCGGAACACAAGGAACATGGATGGGTTATAGTCAATAAGAGACTGGCACTCCTTTCTGCTTAACCCAGAGCCGGGTCATTTGATGATTTCCCATTATGGAAAAAAAAGAGTTTGCAGTGCCTAGGGTTTTTGCTCCATTGAAGTCTATTTATCCTTTTTGTCTTTTACTAGCATGCCGATGGGTTTCAATTTCTACGATATGTTTATGGACACGAAAATGCGCAGACTAAAAGTGTGGGCAGACATAATTCCCAACTTCGTGTACGACGCCAAAAAGCCGTTCTTTGAGACCCTCGTACCAACTATAGACACCGTCCGGTACGGATATTTGTTTGAAAAGCTCCTGGGCTGTGGCAAACCCGTCATGTTTACAGGAAACACAGGTATATATTAAACTAGCTGCTTCCGCACGGTTTCACCCACTGCTCGGCTCCTATTGGTCGTAGCGTGTTGTTACATAGCCTATAGCCTTCCTCGATAAATGGACTATCCAACCAATCCAAGTAGTTCCAGAGATTAGCGCGTTCAAACAAACAAATTCTTCAGCTTTATAATATTAGTATAGATTTAGACTTCCACGTTAACAGAATAAGATCTTGCCTTAATTGCTTCTTACCCAAGGTCAAGCAATGTTAGATTATACATAACTTGAATATAAAACGCAACTATTTCCACTCCGAAACCAAGGCTTTTTATCATGGGCTAGATAACATACCTAATGCATTTCTATGATAAAATTTAATTTATAACTTATACTAACATGCGGGGAGGGTTTTTTTGCGACAGTTTGCAAATAATAATGCTCTTATTAAAACCATTCTTTCAGGCGTCGGTAAAACGGTAATTGCGATAGAAATGCTGAATAAAATGGCTCTGGGTGGTTATTACATACCATTCATATTAAACTTCTCAGCCCAAACCAGCAGTGGCCGAACACAGGTACAGTATTGCGTCAGCAACCAAGACTGACAACGCGTTTAATGGCATTTTCTACCTTCATTACATTTAGTGCGACCATTGAGATACCCAGTAGAATTATTACAATTTCCTAGTAGAAACCTTTCCACCGTAAAACCAAATTAATCTGTAACTAGCTTCTGCCCGTGACTTCGATCGCGCGGTAGTCGTAAGACATCACTATACGGGGTGGAATTGTTGACCTCACCTGGAGGGAAAGGACTTTAAATACTGGAGGTAGTAAATTTCACTCTAAGGAGTCTAAGGAAACATTAATTTCATTTTCGAAATTTCGCTGGCAACTTGGGAATCGAACCGGCTAAAATCCGAAAAAAATAACACACTGTACTTTTATGGCATTCATCAATAGGTTCAAATATAAGGATCGAATTCTCTAACAAACATGATACATTAAATGAAACGAAAACCATAAAACATAAACTTACTAACTTTTGCCAGCGGCTTCGCCCGCGTGTATGGAGGAAACCGTACATTTTTTCAGGATAAAAAGTAGCTGATATGTTCCAGACTATAATCTATCTTTGTGCCAAGTTTCATTCAGATCCGTTAAGTAGTTTTTGAGTTTATTCGTTATAAACATACTTACATGCAAATCTTTCCTCTTTATAATATCAGTATAGATAAATTCATTGGGATAAGATAATGCACTTTTATATATAACTTATCATTATCATTTCAGGCGATAGCCTGTATCTGTCCATCTGCCACATTTTCACCTCTTTGCAGTTGAACGGATCCGGGAGTCATGTGCCGGGAGTCCCCGGCTACCGTAGGCGCGGGCCTGCGGGCAGAGAGTAATGGGTAGCTCACCATCCGATCAAGAGAATCCGATCAGACGGCGCGTTTGTTTTTCACGCCGGCACTTAAAGGGTGTGGAAGGAACAAGGATGAGTTTTAGTCAGTAGGAGACTCAGAGCTGGAACCCCTCCAGCTCTGAGTCTCTGAGTCTCATTTAAGAATTTCCCACCCTCAACCAAAAAAAAGCGGCTGAACGGATTGCAATTAGGGCACACCATGATCTGGCATAGGACACAGGATACTTTTTATCCTGGAGTTAGCTCCACGCGGGCGAGAGCGCAGGAAGAAGCTAGTTTTGTATAAAAATATACTTCTGCTACAAAATTAATTAATTGATAGAACACAACAAATTAGACGATAACACCGATATCGACTCGATATCTATCGGCGAAGACACAATGTGGGGTGAGAGGAGCGGGCATTCTTTCACTTGAACGCCCTGGGACGACCACAGTACTCAGTATCTACTTCAGGAAGTTGCCTGAAGTAGATACTGAGTACTGTGGTCGTCCCAGGACGTTTTGAGTAATCATTGTAGTTCACTACACTGTAGGTGCCATAAAATGGAAACCTAACGGATAAAAATCGAACTAAAGAAAAAGTAATTCGGTTGATCAACCACAAATATTTAATTCTGTGGCATAGATTTTTTTGCTAAATGGTACAGTACTTCCGCTTCCTCCAAATGCAGCGCTATTTAGTGCAGCAGGAAGTGGAAGTACTGTTTCAAACACCCGGAAAACCTCGCCTTAAATTCGACAATTCTCTTCCTCATAGGCGGTGTTAGAGTTACGTTTAGACAAGAGACCGCGCAAGGCCATCGGAGCTCCATTAGGAAAGAAAGTGATTATATTCATTGATGACGTGAATATGCCTCGTCTGGACATATATGGCGCACAGCCGACCATAGAACTGCTGAGGTAAAACTTATCCTCTTGTAGAATCAAAAAATATTAGTAAACATCACCTTGATACTTAATAATAATAATAACAACAACATCCTTGGACATTTCACACAACGCCATATAGTCTCAAGATAAGCAACCTAATGCTTGTGTTATGGTAATGAGATGGCTGATAAAGTACTAATATAGTTTTTTTTTATCTTATGATATGTGTTCAGCAGTTAAAGCGTATAACAATTTCTGTTGGATGTAAAGATTCGTATAAAATATTTCCATACATTAACGAACCGGAAGAGAAAAGAAGCGCGATTGACATTTTTTTCCCTTGATGAATCTCAGCATCATATTTATTTAAACTTTACTCACACGTTTCGATTCGACGAACAGGCAATTCCTAGATTTTGGCGGTCTCTACGACCGCGACAAGCTGTACTGGAAGGATGTTCTCGACGTGGTGCTGGCGTGTTCATGCGCCCCGCCCGGTGGTGGTCGTAACCCACTGTCCGGACGATTCGTCAGACATTTTGCGATGTTCTTCATTTCTGCACCTAGCTCTGGGGCTATGAAGACTATATTTAAGGTTAGTCACTAACAAAAGAAGAAAGGAGTACTCCTTCCGTTGCTTCAATTTATTTTTCCACTTTGAAGACGGTCGGAGAGGAACGTATCAAAAAATGTTCTACTGCGCCTCTCTGTATTGCCGACCGCCTAATGGCTCTTTCAATTTAGACGTTTTGTGTCGGACGGCTGCCGCACGTTAACCGTGCCGCTGGTTATAGCTCGCTGCCGTGCCGCTGCAGTACGGTAGCCGTCCGACACCAAACGCCTAAATAGAAAGCGTATCTGACTGCCGTGCGTTTGCATGCTAGTGGTGTTTTAAGTCATGGACTCTGACGAGGAAACATTACTGTTAGTGCTCTTGTTGAAAAATATCAAACAGAAACAAAAATGACGCCCCCGTAAAAGAGCTTCACCAATGTTTTCATTAACATCTAATTTTGGTGATTTCCACAATCTTTACCCTAGGTTAAAACAAGATCCAAGCAATTTTTTAAATTACTTAAGTACTACTCTGTCAAGAAAGTACCGGGAAAAGATCAATAATACACAAAATGTCTGTTATTCATCCAAATTTATTTTATCACCTTCAAAGTATGCTCCTTTAGAAACGATACACTTGCGCCAACGAATAATCCATTCATCAAAACATTTTTTAAACGCTGCTTCCGGAATTGAGTTCAGTTCTTGCCGCGAATTCTCCTTTATGTCTTCTATCGATTGAAAACGGGTGCCACGAAGTGGTAATTTGAGTTAGGAAAAAGAAAAAAGTCAGCAGGAGCCATATCTGGTGAATATGGTGGTTGCTGGATGGTATTTGTTGAGTGTTTGGTCAAAAATTCGTTCATAATGATAGCCTTGTGCGAAGGCGCATTGTCGTGGTGCAAAATCCAAGAATTTTCTTTCCACAAATCTGGCCTTTTTCGTCGAATTTGCTCTCTTAAACGCCGCATAACGCTCAAATAATATTCTTTATTTACCGTTAGACCTTCCGGTAAGAATTCAGAGTGTACAACACCGCGATAGTCAAAGAAAACAGTCAACATGACTTTGACTTTTGATCGACTTTGGCGTGGTTTTTTCGGTTTCGGTTCAGTTGGAAGGCGCCACTCCGAAGCTTGTTGACTAGTTGGCATGTCAAACTCTTAAACCCACGTCTCGTCACCAGTAACAATGCGTTTCATGAATGTTGGGTCCGATCTGACTCGTTCTAGCGTGTCCTCAGCGACTTTCATGCGATTGAGTTTTTGGAGAAAATTCAGATCTTTTGGGACTAGCCGAGCAGCAACATGTTTCATACCCAAATGATTAGTTAAAATGGTACGGATCGACTCGTGAGATACAGAAAGTTCGGCGGCTATCTCTCTCAGAGTTGAATGGGGATTTTCAGTCACTATTTTCTTCACTTTTGCGATGTTAACTTCAGTTGCAGACGTTGACGGCCTACCAGAGCGAGGCAAATCTTCCATCACATCTCGACCGCTTTTGAACGCTTTGAACCACTCATAAGCACGAGTTTTTGATAAAGTCGATTCACCGTAAGCCTTCTGTAACATTTTCAGTGACTCCGAACACGAAATTCCATTGGCGATGCAAAATTTAAGACAAACTCTTTGTTCGATATTTTTGTCCGTTATGAAATTCGCAATACACACTATATATGATATTACTAAAACCAGCACTGTATCTATATATCTATATATATAAAAGAAAGACGGGTTTGTTCCCTTCGTTATAACTCGAGATCTGCTGGACCAATTTTCATGGTTTTTGTTTCGTTGGATTTGTCTCCGCCCTGAATCGCAGAATACATTTTTTTTTTTTTCGATCAGCTGCTGATTTTCCTCCTATAGGGTAGGTAGGTAGGTAGGTAGGGTAGGGTAGGTAGGTAGGTAGGGTAGGTAGGTAGGGTAGGTAGGTAGGTAGGGTAGGTAGGTAGGTAGGGTAGGTAGGTAGGTAGGGTAGGTAGGTAGGAAGGGTAGGTAGGGTGGGTAGGTAGGGTAGGTAGGGTAGCTAGGGTAGGTAGGGTAGGTAGGGTAGGTAGGGTAGGTAGGGTAGGTAGGGTAGGTAGGGTAGGAAGGGTAGGTAGGGTAGGTAGGGTAGGTAGCTTGGTAGGTAGGGTAGGTAGGCAGGTAGGTAGGTAGGTAGGGTAGGTATCACAGTTAAGACAGGACAACGTCTGTCGGGTCAGCTAGTTTAATATAAATAACAGATGCAACTCAAACTCCGCGCCAAAATGGAAAACAGTTGTGCCAATCTAACAACTACAAAAATCAAAAATTTGAATTTGGAACCATAAACAAATCATCCATTCGCGATACTTTTTTGACTGAATGTATGTCTAGAGAATGTTTATACGAATTAGTTGGAAGTCCATGCGATTACTGTGTTTGTCGCTTTTGGAGTTCCCTAGAGCAGGACGTAATTCAATTTCATTTGTAAAACGTTTATATCATCCATTTTAAGCAATTATTAAACAAGAAAATTCGATGAAATTAGCTGTCACGTCTAGTCATCGCACTATTCAACAGCGAAATGCACACGTGGTGCTTGCGACGTTGTCGTCCTGTTGTCGCGCGTTCTCAGTACCGGCACCGCACTGCTGCTGCACCGCGCGCTTTGTATGAAAACAAATGACCGTCCGTGCACCGTACGACAAACGCACCGCTTCGGCACTGCAGCGAGCGGTCCGACACGAAACGTCTAAATTGAAAGAGCCCTTATTCCATATACAAACTTAAATGTTCTTCTTCATTATTTTCTACCATAAATCAGGCAATCCTGAGAGGTCACATGGAGGACTTCGTGACCGAAGTCTCAGCCCTCGGTGATCACATAGTGGATGCAGCCGTAGATGTGTATCTGAAGATTTGCGCCGAGTTGCTTCCGACGCCAGCCAAGTCGCACTATGTGTTTAATCTAAGAGACTTGTCCAAGTGCATGCAAGGAGTCTTGCAAGCGGATGCCGCGTACATGAGGGTTCCTCTAGCAATGCTCAGGTATTTACATAAGTCTTTTGAGTTTCTTAAATTAACTGCCCAATTGCATTTGTTGGTTCTTGCATACCGCGATTATAATTTTGACGTATGATGATAATAGGCAATGATTGCAGTCGCGTAATATTTATTTCTAAATCTTGAGAAGCCCTGTAAAGGGTTTAAAAAATTCTTAACGCATTTCAGATTATTTTATCATGAGTGCCTTCGTGTGTTCCACGATCGGCTGATTAATCTCCAAGATAAGACTTACTTCTACCAGCTTATGAAGGTGGTCTGTGAAAGGCACTTCCAACAACCTATATTGGAGATTCCTGATGAACCTATCATTTTAATTCCCCCTCTTCTGCTGTTTGGTGATTTTATTAACTCCGCCATTCCGAAAGAAAACAGAACCTATGCTGAGATACCAGATCTAGCTAAGCTTATGGTAGTTGTGAAGGCAAGTGTAAGATTATTATTTGCTTGTTGTGATTTGTATTAGTTACTGCACAGGTACAATTTGATGATGGTATGTAATTGATTTGAATTTTGTATGCTAATGATCTTTTATGAAACAGATTTTCATTGAATTTGTTAAAGAGGCACGAAATTTATCTAGCCTTTATCAGAACAGTAGGTAGCTAGTGACTAACGTGTGTGGTTAATCACTAAGCACACAAGGAAAGAAAGAAACAATTGTAGTGTAAGATAAAAAAGAACTGCAGATTATTCCGTCGAATCTCCCAGAAATAAGTCGTTTAGTTTCATCATGTAATATTTACGCCTGTATTTTTTTTGGGTCGAATAAAAAACCGTGATCTTGAAATTTTAAATGTCACAATTAACACAGGAATACTTAGAGGAGTACAATTCGACGGCGCGCGCGGAGATGCACCTGGTGCTGTTCCAAGATGCTATAGAGCACATAGTGCGGACAGCCAGGGTGCTTCGGGCAGAGCGCGGCCACTGCCTCATGGTGGGCCCGGGAGGCTCCGGCCGCAGGAGCGTCGCCACGCTCGCCGGACACATCAACGAGTGCAAGTAAAGTCACATCCCTAATAATTATGTTCACCACCTTAACTATTTTGACTGCTAATTGTTAGATAGAATCTTCTTTAACTACTCAGAATAACTCCAATAAAAAATATTTACCGCAGATTAACTCGTGACTAACAGAGGAGCTCGTGGCTAAGTACTAACAGCCGCACTGGTCGATCCATCAGGTTAAGCTACGCTTACCAGGGTTGGCCATGGGTGACCATCTTAACATACCAAGACTCCTCCGTGGCTCGGAAAGCACGTTAAGCCGTTGGTCCCGGCTGTCATTTGTGCAGCTTTGATAGTCGTTACGGGTCGTCAGAAAGCCCGAAAATCTGACAGCCAGTCTCCCAACGGGTATCGTATTGCCCAGTTACTGGGTTGTGGAGGTCAGATGGGCGTCGCTCCATGTAAAATACTGGTATTCAGCTGCATCCAGTTAGGGCTCTTTCAATTTAGTCGTTTCGTGTCGGACGGCTGCCGCACGTTTACCGTGCCGCTGGTTATAGCCCGCTGCCGTGCCGCTGCAGTACGGTAGCCGTCTGACACCAAACGCCTAAATTGAAAGCGTATCTGACTGCCGTGCGTTTGTATGCTAGTGATGTTTTAAATTTATTTGACAGCAGTAAAGTCATGGACTCCGACGAGGAAACATGGCTGTTAGTGTTCTTGTTGAAAAATATCAAACAGAAACAAAAACGACGCCCCCGTAAAAGAGCATTACCAATGTTTTCATTAACACATTCACTGCGGCTGCGCTAGATTAAAACTTACTTCCAGTGCTGTACAAGTCACATACTTCCCGTATCAAGAATGCCTGATATGCGTTACGACGTCTATTTTCCCGTACCTAGTCCTGACTTCAAACCTCCACAGAGACATGGAAAGACCACAACCGGTTTTTTTAGTGGTACCAATCAATAGGTTACATCCTTGTGTAGGACACAGCTGCAGTCGCACGGGGTTCTAAGTAAAACCTTAAAAGTTACAGGTATTTTTGTAAATGGTTGATTTTACGGGAAAATACTTGTCGTGGCGCATACAACAGTCATATTGCTAGGGATGGGGTGTCATAAGTAAAATATTGTTTTCGTTTCAGATTTATTGTTGTTTAATCAGGTGGTACACAATCAACGAAATCTATTTTCAACAAAACTAATAAGTAATTAACTATGTTAATGTTAAATTTGTAACTAAAACAGTTAATTCTTATTTTATATTACTTATTATTTATTTTAGGTACTTATAAAAGCTAAAGTACAAAAAAAGTCCCTAATTTATTTATCATAATTATTTATTTTACTCGATAATTTGAAAAAAATAACTAATAAAAAGAAACAGTAAAGGTACCATACCATAAAATGATATAAGCTTTAATAATTCTTTACATAACATCCTGCATAATCACGACTAATAGGAACTTTGAGTATAATTATATTGAGATCTAATTCAGTTATGAATATAATTTTTACTAAAGTCATTTTTATTTTTATATAAAATATTACGTTCTGTAAAAACGTATTAAATGGGCACCACAGAACCTCTTTAACTGTTCTGTGATGGGCACAGCACTACGACTAACTGAAGCTCCGCGCGCGCGCACGTTCAGTGCGGTACGGGGTTTAGGATACGGCCAAATAGTTCCCGTATCGCACTATTGTAAAATAATTACCTGTCTGTGCGTTACGAAAAAATAATTCCCGTACATTTTTATTCGTAAATTTTATTACACTTCAAGCAAGGACACCGGCAATATATGCTTCTCTTTTTGACTTGCACGAATACTAGGAAAAATCACCCCCGCACGGAGTGCAAAACAAGGACAAGGAGCTGCCCCGCACAGAGCAGAACTCAATTACAACCAAATACTTCCCGTAACGCAGTGAATGTGTTAACATCTAATTTTGGTGATTTCCACAATCTTTACCCTAGGTTAAAACAAGATCCAAGCATTTTTTTGTTTCCGTGCGATTACTGTGTAAAATGGCAGTTCGTTTCAATTTCTTTCAAAGCGTTGTCGCTTTGAAAGAAATTGAAACGAACTGCCATTTTAAAATAATAGACTGTACGTAGGTATAGCGCCGTCTATCGATTCACCATTCATCTTATCTCGAGCTATATTATCTTCTCGCACACAATCCGTTCGTTTCCATGGTTTTCCTATATAGATATTCATTGGCCATTCCATTCACACTACTTGAATTGTGATAAGTCGGTCATTAAATCAAAACTTTCCGTGTCTCGGAAAGCACATTAAGCCGTTGGTCATTTGTGCATCTTTGACAGTCGTTACGGGTCCTCAGAAGCCCGAAAATCGGACAGCCAGTCTTACCAAGGGGTATCGTATTCTCAGTCACTGGGTTGTGAAGGTCAGATAGGCAGTCGCAAGTAAAATACTGGTATTCAGCTGTATCCGGTTATACTGGAAGCCGACCCCAACATAGTTGGGAAAAGGCTAGGCAGATGATGGTCATTAAAATCAAAATCAAAACTCATTATTTAAACTAGGCTGAGAATTATTACGTCATACTCCCCCATATCACCCGCCCTTCGCAAATTCAAGTAGTGCTTTAACTGGGATAAAAAAGGGGCTTTACAAACTTCCCAGGAGCAGAGCTATCTGTTAACTGTTAAGTTAGAAAAACATGATTCTGTAAATGCAATAGTATACAAAATTTACAACACAACACATAAAACGTCATATTATTTACCATAAGTCAGCTAGCATAAATATTGAAAACTACTCACACAGAAGTAGAAACGTCAACGGAACTTAATACTTAGTAACCTAAATAAGAAGCCTTCAGCCATAAATAACGCTTACACGCTACGCCATGCGATGTAATACTACACATTACGTACTAGGCAAGCGCTATCGCGAATGGTTGCCGTTACAAATTGCTGTTATCTTGCTATCAAGCTGTGACTGCAATAATAACTCGATTTTTCGGTCGAACAAGCTTGGCCAGGTAATTGCCGCGGTCGTATATTATTTGTTTTAAAATAAAGACACCAACAGCACTGTCACTTACAATTCAAATAAAGTAACAAACATTTCAGTATCCATGAAAATAACAAGGAGCAATTTATATGAACTTAACATCATCTGCCTAGCCTTTGCCCAACTATATTGGGGTCGGCTTCCAGTCTAACCGGATGCAGCTGAATACGAGTATTTGACAAGGAGCGATTGCCTATCTGACCTCCACAACCCAGTAACTGGGCAATATACGATACCCCTTGGTAAGACTGGTCAGATTTTCAGGCTTCTGTCGACCCGTAACGACTGTTAAAGATGCACAAATGACAGCCGGGACCAACAGCTGAACGTGCTTGCCGAGGCACGGAGAAGTCTCGGTATGTAAAGATGGTCACCTATCCACGGCCAACCCCGGCAAGCGTAGCTTAACCTGATGGATTGACCTGTGCGGCTGTTAGTACTTAGCCACGAGGTCCTCATTTATATGAACTTATACAATTCATAATTCATAATTATAATGTTAACCTAATCATCTTTACATTTCAAAGCTAATTCATAATAATGTGTACAAAAATAATATGTACCTATACATCTATATATACACACATCAAAAGTGTCTAGGGATCAACATATATTTTTGCAATAACTTTTCTCTTGATTGATATTAATTTAAATTTTCTTTAAGGATTCATCAAATAAAGTGTTTTCGTTTGTCACAGTAACGATAAACCAAGTCACCTTTGCATTAATAAAGAAATTTGCCATTTTCCTAATAAAGGGATTTTTGACATTTGAACCACTAACATTAAAGTTCGAAAAAAAGACTGAAATAACAGTTTTCTTTAAAATTTTATTGGGTAACTTAAACAATTAATAATCCGTGTTTCTACCGCGAACACTAACAACACAAGAACATCGGTTTGGCATACTCAAAATGAGTTCATCCAAATCACGCTGTGGAATGGCCGCCCATGTTCGTTGCAACAACAAAAAAAGGTCTTCTTGCAACTGGATACCCTCCATATTCGGCAGAGCTCTTCTCTGTAGCATATCCCATGCATGCTCAATCGGGTTCAAGTCTGGCGACACGGAGACAAGACCGATACATTCAAATCTTAACTCGAAGAGCTCCAACAATAACCGCCATGATGTTAGCCGTGAGGCTTCATCACTCTTCAGGGAACTTAATTAGCGACCAAACAGTCAGAAACCGCTTGCATGAAGTGAACCTTCATTCCCGAAGACCGCTACGGGTACCACCTATAGCAATGCACAATCGTAGGATTCGATATCAATGGGCTCTTGAACACAGAAATTGGGCAGAAGAACAATGGCGTTTCGTGTGCTTTTCTGATGAGTCTCGTTTTGGTATGAGACCGGATACAAGACGTATACGACACTGGAGAACCCCTGGACGCCAACAGCGATTAAAATCCTGCCAGGAAGTCCATCCTTATAGTGGTGGAACCATCATGGTATGGGCGGGTATTTGGATCGGCGGAAGAACTGAGTTGATTTGGATCAGAGGCAACCTCAACGCTCAAATTTATGCTGAGACGATTGTATCTGACGTCATCGTTCCTCTACAAGTGCAAATCGGTCCCTTATTTCAGTTAATGCATGATAATGCACGACCGCACACCGCAAGAGTTGTAAGACAGACTCTCGCCGCAGCTAACATCAATGTCCTGCCCTGGCCTGCTCAGTCGCCAGACTTGAACCCGATTGAGCATGCATGGGATATGCTACAGAGAAGAGCTCTGCCGAATATGGAGGGTATCCAGTTGCAAGAAGACCTTTTTTTGTTGTTGCAACGAACATGGGCGGCCATTCCACAGCGTGATTTGGATGAACTCATTTTGAGTATGCCAAACCGATGTTCTTGTGTTGTTAGTGTTCGCGGTAGAAACACGGATTATTAATTGTTTAAGTTACCCAATAAAATTTTAAAGAAAACTGTTATTTCAGTCTTTTTTTCGAACTTTAATGTTAGTGGTTCAAATGTCAAAAATCCCTTTATTAGGAAAATGGCAAATTTCTTTATTAATGCAAAGGTGACTTGGTTTATCGTTACTGTGACAAACGAAAACACTTTATTTGATGAATCCTTAAAGAAAATTTAAATTAATATCAATCAAGAGAAAAGTTATTGCAAAAATATATGTTGATCCCTAGACACTTTTGATGTGTGTATAAAAGAAAGTCGGGTTTGTTCCCTCCATTATAACTCGAGATCTGCTGGACCAATTTTCATGTTTTTGTTTCGTTGGATTTGTCTCCGCCCTGAATAGCAGAATACATTTTTTTTTTTATTATTTATTTTTAGGTAGGGTAGGTAGGTAGGTAGGGTAGGGTAGGTAGGTAAGTAGGGAAGGTAGGTAGGGTAGGTAGGTAGGTAGGTAGGTAGGGTAGGTAGGTAGGTAGGGTAGGTAGGTAGGTAGGGTAGGTAGGTAGGTAGGGTAGGTAGGGTGGGTAGGTAGGTAGGGTAGGTAGGTAGGGTAGGTAGGGTGGGTAAGTAGGGTAGGTAGGTAGGTAGGGTAGGTAGGGTGGGTAGGTAGGTAGGGTAGGTAGGTAGGTAGGGTAGCTAGGGTAGGTAGGGTAGGTAGGGTAGGTAGGGTACCTACCTACCTAGGTAGGGTAGGTAGGTAGGTAGGTAGGGTAGGTAGGGTGGGTAGGTAGGGTAGGTAGGTAGGTAGGGTAGGTAGGGTGGGTAGATAGGGTGGGTAGGTAGGGTAGGTAGGTAGGTAGGTAGGTAGGGTAGGTAGGCGGGTAGGTATCACAGTTAAGACAGGACAACGTCTGTCGGGTCAGCTGCCTAAACAGTTATAGTATATCGCAATTTTTTTTTTTGTTTTGTTTTACAATTTTGATGTTGTTTATATTTCACTCCCACACTACTGGAGCAGCTGACCGCTCAGATCTCAGAAATATACAATAACAGTTTGCCCTTATAGGTAAGGGCAAACTGTTATTGTTCGGTTTAAAGATATTTTAGTTCTCAAAGAACAAATAACAGTTCACTTAAAGAGAAACTTAACTAATTAACAATACGTTGTAGTTTACATTACGACGTTCAAACCATCCAAGAAACTGAACATCATAGTTCCATTCATAGGTAAGTACGAGTATGTCTAAGGTCTGACCTTTTCAATGCCAGACAATTTCATCGGAGGAACAATTTTGAATTTTTGACAGCACTTCCATACAAAAAAAAAATGTCGGACGTCAATTCCATTCCACGAACAAAAACCGTCTAGATTGAAAATCCAGCTGTTATGATTCTCAACCTGTATAAAAATAAATAAAATACATGACGTCAATCGTCACTTCTTTGCGTAGGTTATTAACAAAGGAAATAAAACTTAATGAATGGGGTTTTTATGTTATACTAGCTTCCGCCCGCGGCTTCGCCCGCAAAATATGTCGACAAATTATACACATAAACCTTCCTCTTGAATCACTCTACCTATTATAAAAAACTGCATCAAAATCCGTTGCGGAATTTTAAAGATTTAAGCATACAGACAAAAATAGCGACTTTGTTTTATACCATGTAGTGATAAACCTTAAAAGAAATCTTAGTACACAGTAAGCAATGTCGGAATGTTTGTCACTATATTGTTTTGAATATTTGTTTCAATCACGCAAAAACGCGAGGCTGAACGGGTTTGGATGGAACTTAGCACACAAATAGTTTTTACTTGTATTAACACAAACTTTTTATCCCAGTATTATTCCGCGGGATAACTGCCGATCTCTACGCGGGCGAAGCCGTGGGCAAAAGCTAATTGAACATGAATATAGAAGCCCTGTAAACTTTACAAAACTCTATAATTGGTTTCTTTCGAAAGATCCCCTTACTGTTTTATTTGTTTTAGAATTTGAATAGAAAATACTAAAGTTAATTTAATGAAAGGTATTTTTTATGTCTTCTTTCATGTTTTGTTTCATTTATCGCTTATAAACAGTACCGATCTTATATAAGCATACAAAACTAGCTTTTGCCCGCGACTTCGTCCGGGTGGAGCTAAGTTATATCGCAATATCGGAATAAATTGGTATAAATTCAAGTTAGCGAAAACACGCAGTAAAATCCCCTTTAAAATTGACTACTTCTTTTCACCCCCTTAGGGGTAAATCCGTTTCCGCGGCAAATTGCGGCGCAGCGGACGGACCTCCGGCGCGATCACATGGCTGCCTGGAAACAGCGACTTTCGCAACCCAGCGCAGGGCACGCCATGACAGTGGCGGTAAGGCCCCTCTTTGAGGAGTGGCTAGAGAGTAGTCATGGATGTTTCGGGAGGTTCCTGCACATAATCAGGCGGGAGGAAACGACCGGGTGTCACCACTTCGAGTATCGCCCAGAGGACACGGTGGAGCACACCGTGGAAACCTGCTCCGCTTGGGCGGAGCACCGCCGTGTCCTCGTAGAGGTGATTGGCGGCGACCTCTCGCGTCCCGTCCGAAGCGAGAGGGAGTGGAAGGCAGTCACCTCCTGCTGCGAAACAGTCATGCTCACGAAGGAGGTGGCGGGATGGGAGAGAGTAAGGGCCTCCCGTCCCAGCCGCTGCGGGAGACGCCCCGGGCGTCGGGAGCCACGTGACGATTCCCGGCCACCGTAGGCGCGGGCCTGCGGGCGGTGAGTAATAGGTAGCTCACCACCCGATCAGGACCAGGCCTGTGCCGGACGGCGCGTACATGTTCCACGCGCGCCTCAAAGAGATGTCAGCATATGAAGGGGTCCGTTAGGGCCGAGCCTGCCGGGTAAGCGGAATTGTCCGAAAGGGTTACCGCTACCCCGGAGCATAAAGGGCTACGGAAGGAACATGTATGTATGGGTTTTAGTCAGTAAGAGTCTGACACTCCCTTCCGCTCCACCCAGAGCGGGAGAAGTCATTGGATGATTTCCCATCCTCAAAAAAAAGGGGTATGTTTTTAATATACCACTAAACACGTTATTCTGTATTTTTGGGTATCCGTCGTTTACTGACACCGATTGTGTCAGTAAACGACAGCCCAGTGGTGTCATCCAGGTGTTGATGTGACAATTAACATATGAAAAATTGGACAGTGTTAACGAACTTTCTGTCGGATTCACCCGGAACAAGTTTAAACGTTTATTAAACATCTAAAACAACAATTCGTATGTAGAGACGTCAAGCTATTCCAAACCGTTAAATATGCCCAATTGAACAGTAACGTTATCCTTTTGTAATAAAGTTAAAATTCTATCAAAGAAATTTGACAGTTTGGGGTAGATTTGCTGGCCTCTGTACACCAGGTAATTAATAATGCATACTTTGTACCAAACACATGCTGCCAAAGACAAAGACGTTTACCACGTGTGCTATGCATATCGCCTCTAAACTAAACTGTTTTTTGCTGTCGGTTCTTTATCATACCTACTGGCAAGTGTCTTTGAAAGTTATATTCAGCCAAATGTCATGTTTTGTTCGTCATTATATGTCCAAATTTCATACGCAGGTGCATGGGAATGGAAATCAAAAGGAATTACGATACGCCAGAATTCCACGAAGATCTTCGGAAGATGTACATGCGCGCTGGAGTGAATAATGAAGATACGGTGTTCCTCTTCACAGATACTCAGATCACAAAAGAGGAATTCCTCGAAGACATTAATAATATGCTCAACTCTGGTAATTGATTCATAAGTACGTAGACTTTAAAAACAAATGCGGTGACAATTTTTTTAAAGATTATGCTTAAATATTTGAATGAAAATCAAATTTGATTGGAAACGCGGATGACATCATCACTCCCCCGCCCCATATTCCAACTTATTAGGGGTCGGCGCAACTTGTATTTTTACCCAACTACGGCGAAGCCATAAAAGGAGGGTTTTGTGCTTCATTTCACTTTTACCGTCACCTGCCACCTGCCTGCCTAAACTTCTCATGATTTTTCAGTGTCCTTTTTCGTACTGCAGTTCGGTTTTATGTATGAACGTGAACGAAACAAAGTGTAGGTATGTATGGTACGTAACAGGTGGCGTTTTGAAGTTTCTATCCTACTCTTTTCTATCCTTCATAATAATAATATGAATTATGTAATCAATATTTTGTAACCATATTTTGTTTAAAAGAGTGTCCATGGAGTTTCTTGCCCGTTCTCTTCCATAGGTACCTACTGCTTTGGAATGGGCAACTAGCTTCATCTTTCTGACAGACCGACCCCTTGACATTTCAAAAGTGCCTGTAATTGGTTTATTTGAAATAAATACTTTGAGTAATAATTAATAGTTTGAGACTCCCATTGCGAAAAAGCGTGAAACTATTTATGTAGGTGTGTAGGTAGATTACCTAGTAAACTTCAGTGACGGGAAAGCATCCCTTAGTAAATAATTGGCTAATAACTAAGGTTAATCGCCCACTCAGGTGAGGTACCGAACCTGTTCGAAGGCGATACCTACGAAGCTGTTCAGAGCGGGTGTCGCAACGACGCCGCGAAGCAGAAAATCAACCCTGCTGATCGCGACGCAGTCTACTACTTCTTCATTAACAGGGTCCGAGGGAAGCTCCACCTCTGTATATGCATGAGTCCTGTGGGAGAGGCATTCAGGTAAACAAACGCTTTCCTATTGCATACTTATGCATTCTGCAATAAAGACTCTAAGGTCAAAGGTCTTAGGTAGTTGGCTTGCAATATAGCAGACGGTATTGTGAAACCCACGAGGCTGTCACTCTTGAGGACCATAGTGCTCGCAATATGACTTATAAGGGGACTTGTCATATACACTGTGCAATTTTAGTCGCCTTACAAAGGTGGTCCACCTGATGTATCCGACATAAAATACATATAGGCATGATTAAAAAGTTGTTACCATTAATTAAGATAATAGATACCTACTACAAAAAAATAAATAATGCATTACAGAAAGAAACATCCTGTTAATAATTTTTACGTAAGTATCGAAAGGTAGAACATACCTACCCGGCGCACGAGTCGAGTAGATTATTCCATCCCCCTTTTCTATGAGACAAAATTTCTTAAGTCAATCTAAAACAGTCCCCGTGGACTGTCATCCAATGAGATGCTCTTTTCTAGTTCAATTTTTTTTTATGAATGATGTCAATTGATACATGAATTGGGCTGCCGTTGTAAGACGACTAAAATTGCACGGTGTATATAAATATTTTCCCGATTATTAAAGTTGCGTAGTTAAGACAAAGGCGGTTATTTAATAAGTAACTAGAAACTATCTAATCATTTTGCTTTTTTTTTAATAGCTTTGTAGCTAATTTCATCGCGTATCGATTAAGTTACCAGGATATGACACTAACACCTACTTAGTAGTAACCTTCACCCTGCACTTTCACCCAGTTGATGCGTCTTGGAACGAAGCCAACACGTTCGGCGGGCACTAGTCGTCATCAAGCTCACAGAAAACGAACGTATATTTTCAGTAAGATTAATGCGTGTGTCATGCTTGTTTTAACTTTATTTAGCAATACTTATGTATTAAATCTAACATACTATAGTATTTAGTCAAAATAATATTTGAATACCTAGTATAAATATGTGATGGCCGGTAAAAGTGCAGGTTGGTTACTGATCGATCAATAATTGTTGATGGAGGTCAGCGGTAAGGGCGCGCGGGGCTCACGGCTGCGCTGTGCATCGCTACCCTGCCGCCCTTGCACCCTTCAATGCAGCAAACTGCTGCGTCCTTTGAACTCAATGACGCAAATTGAAACCCTAGATAAAAGGCACACGATTTTGCTTTGTCTCTTATGATCTGTACTAAAAGATGTGAAGATTAAGTAGCTGTAGACGTAAATCCATTCAATTAGGTTCTTATACACACATCAAAAAAGTCTAGGCAACACGCGTTACACATTTCTTAACAAAGTACATTGGTATACAATCTTTTTGTTCTCGGCAACATAATACTGGCCGATTTTAAAAATAGTAACTTTTCGATTGGACTCGGTTTGGATTTAGGCCTGATACGAGAAGGGCTGAGATCTCTGCGTCCAGGAAGTGCAAGGGTGGACTTCCTGGACAGTTTCCTCCACAGTGACGGTATGGGCGGGTATTAGGTATAAAGAACAGACGAACCGAGCTAGTTTTTGTAGATGACAATATGAACGATGCAAGTTACGTTGGAGATGTCCTCAGAGGCCTTATGTCCACCCCTTTGCACAAAGTTTTGGCTCAGAGGTCACGCTAGCGCATGACAATGCGCGTTCGCACATTACATAGCTCGGAGGACCAGAGAGAACATGCATGGGACATGCTCCAGAGACGTGTTCTAGAGAACTTGGATGGAGTATCTCAAACCCAACAACTGAAAGACTTGTATAAATTCTATTGGGAGCTACTGCCAAATGAAATTCAATGAGAAATCGTTGCCGACAAGTTTTAAACAACAGTTTCGGTCACACTTTGTATTTAATTTCCAAACAATAAAAAGTCGTTATTTAGTTTTATAAAACATGAAAGTTTAATTACGTTTTTAATTTTATTTTGTACTACGTACCTATTCAAAAATTAAAAACCGTACGTGTTGCTTAGACTTTTTTGATGTGTGTAGTTTCCGAGAATGAAGGTATTCCTTCATTCTCGGAAACTACACACAACAAAAAAGTCTTTTCTTCGGTCTTTCCCTTAAATGAGGATGGGCAAAAGAGTATTGAAAGTGGTTCCCGAAAACCAATTGCAAACAATAGAAATAATAGAAATAATTGGTATACAGCTTTAAAGGTCTTTTTATGTATAACAATAGTTGTTAAGAGGGATATTGTCACTTCGCTTGTCGTTTAGAGATGTACAACCTTTCACATTACATATTTTTTTTCATTATTATAATGCCTATGGTTCATACAAATACGTTGAACTGGTACTAAAACGCGTATCCTCCTTTACATATGAAAACACCGACGATTTTATGTTCAGTCTGTTTGTTGTTGTTTCTCAGACGTCGATGCCGAATGTTCCCGTCTCTGGTAAACTGTTGCACCATTGATTGGTTCACAAAATGGCCGCCAGAGGCTTTGCTTTCAGTAGCGAAGCAATGTCTACAGCCGCTCGTGATGTGTGTAGTTTCCGAGAATGAAGGTATTCCTTCATTCTCGGAAACTACACACAACAAAAAAGTCTTTTCTTCGGTCTTTCCCTTAAATGAGGATGGGCAAAAGAGTATTGAAAGTGGTTCCCGAAAACCAATTGCAAACAATAGAAATAATTGGTATACAGCTTTAAAGGTCTTTTTATGTATAACAATAGTTGTTAAGAGGGATATTGTCACTGCGCTTGTCGTTTAGAGATGTACAACCTTTCTCATTACATATTTTTTTTCATTATTATAATGCCTATGCTTCATACAAATACGTTGAACTGGTACTAAAACGCGTATCCTCCTTTACATATGAAAACACCGACGATTTTATGTTCAGTCTGTTTGTTGTTGTTTCTCAGACGTCGATGCCGAATGTTCCCGTCTCTGGTAAACTGTTGCACCATTGATTGGTTCACAAAATGGCCGCCAGAGGCTTTGCTTTCAGTAGCGAAGCAATGTCTACAGCCGCTCGGGAATCAACAAATAATTGAGCAAATATCTTCAATTTGCGTCATCATGCATCAGGTAACATCTACTAAATAAATAAAATTATTTTTATTCAGACAGACTCCATTTAGTACAACACACATCTGAAAAACTAGTGTTAGTACTTATATCTACATAAAGAAGCTTGAAAATGCTATTCGTGATAAATCATTGGCCATTGCTACTAACAAAACGGTGTATGAGGTTAGGGCAGTATACTATTTAGCAAATGTCCTCTCATTTGAGAGCTTCTCTTTAGTATTCAAATGCCACAAATTCAGTAATACTGTATTAGTAGGTACCGGTTGAGTTCCTAGATTTATTACCAGATGAAAGTCACAAATAATGTTCTTATACAGCCTTTAGGAAATAGTGTCCAACAAAATTATAATACCATTTCATACAAAAATGCAAATTATCTACTTTGCTGCATTCCATTTTAAAAGCTGATTATGCAATGTGGCGCTGCAATGATGACATTAATTTAATACACGGAGTGTTCATTAATCATATAAATTTTGATAGGTTAAAATAAATCACAAATTGAAAACAAAAAGCTAAATAATAAAAATAGCTTACTTTTTGCAGTTGTTTCATCATAATAGTATTGCTTATTGGTTTAAATTTCATTGATGCCCATGCTAACACCCCGGCAAATGACCGCTACGCGGCGGTTCTTTAAGAACAGGTTGCTCTAAGATGCTATTTTCTAACATTTTAGATAAATCCGTAAATAATAACAACTTTTCATGGAAATGTAATGTCTTCATGAAACGAAATGTGTTAAATTAATATCACGATCATTGTAGCGCCACGTGGTATGTTCATGCTTCATCCCCTGGTACGTTGGATAAATGATGGGTTTTGCTCTTACGAAGCACAGGTATATTTTATGAATACCCTTAAATAATATTAAGCCTCATGAAAATAAACTAAATTTCATAATTAGCCTATAATGTTCCCACTGCTGGGACATAGGCCTTCTCTCTGTAAGAAGAAGTGGGCAGTAATCCACCAAGCGGGCCCAGTGCGGGTTGGTTGGTAGATGTCACATGTCTCGGATTTTTGGTTCTTGGACATGCTGGGTTCCTCACGATGTTCTCCTTCACCATCTAGAGAGCAGTGGCGATGAAATTAAATACACAAATACGTTTATGTTTAATCATAGGATGTGCACGTGATGACGGACCGATTATATCAAGAGATGAGGCGTTATTTCTACACAACGCCTAGCAGTTACTTGGATTTGCTGAAACTGTACATGTCGCTGCTAGATAAGAAACAACAGCAAATTATCCGCGGCAGGGACAGAATATCTTGTGGATTGGAGGTAATATCGACTATCGTTATGCTCTGTAAACTAATGTAAGTATGTACTACAAATTACCATGTTCTATTTATTAGAATAGGTACACGGCTACACATCAAGCTATACAAAACCAGTTTACGCTGGTCTCGCATCGTACGGAAATCCTATACAATGCGAGATCAGCTTAAACTGGCAATGTATAGCTTGATGTGTAGCCGTGCGTACCAATATAGGCTAGTCAACAACTCAAAAAATTTCAAATTGCAATTTTTACGTGCTCTTATCTACTACCGATACATTTATCTAGACGTTATTCCGAATCGAATGAGCCATCGCTCATATTTTAGGAGTTTTATCTTTAAATAGCTGCTCCCGCGTGGTTTCAGCCGCTGCTCGGCTCCTACTGGTCGTAGCGTGATGTTACATAACCTAGGTATAGCCTTCCTTGATAAATGGACAATATCAATAAGAATTTTTCAATTCAGACCAGTAGTTCCAGTTAAGCTAAAATAAAAAAAAAGCTAAATAAAATAAAATAAGCTACTACTAGAAACAGCATAATTTATAAGATGTAGATTTTGGGGGAATACTGCTTGATTTCCAATTCGATAATTATGGCTGATTCCCTGAAGTCATCCGATCAAACATCCGAATTGTCGAATGTCCATAGCATCGATGTACCACAATTTCGAATACTTGTAAGATAGATAGAGCGAAAAGCTATTTTAATGATAGGTCCTATCCATGGAACGTCCATTGACTCGCTCGACTTGCCAGTAAGTTGAAAGCTTTTACATAAAATATTCAAAAAGAGTAAAAGAGACAGTACCAATCACAACAGTCCATACATATATTGATTTTTACTTTGCTTTCAATTCAACAAAGCTCTTTACACATAATACTTGCGTACCGGATAATGAATTTATTGAAAGGGGAACACATCGAGAGGGCGCAGATTCCGTGGGGGATGCACTTCAATGTCAGGCTTTGAGGGGAGATCAAAACCTTGAAAAAGGGTCACGGGCGCCTTGGCAACCCCCCTTTGCAAAATAATGTACCTATAGCTAAACCCAAATCATCAGGCGCACACCTAGTTACAAATCTACGAATGTTATAGTTTGTTATAATATGAATGAAGGTGGATTCGTGATTTTTATTAATGCTGTTTTATTTTATTATGTTTTACTAAAACAAAACTTATCTCTGACTCCACTTATTGATAAAATTAACTTCTCTTCTTATCGTGTGGTTAGTAACTAACCTGGTGTCAGAGTTTTTATGCTGGCCATGGGCCTCTGACATAGCTTCAAATGCTGTTGAGAAATAACTCTCAAGCATGCCGGTTTCCTCACGATGTTTCCCTTCACCGATTTTTAAGCAAGTGACAATTATACAATACGCACATGAATCCGTAAAACCCAATGCAAGCACCTCTGCCTTGGGTTCAATTAACTACAAAGTGGAGATTACAATACGATCATAAATTAAACTGCGTATATCTAATGCTATCCAATAGTTTAGTCACTATAGGTAGTCAAAGATTGTCAAAATCCATAGTCGGCCCGTCATTATTATTCAGTTTGATCAAAAAAATCCCCTTTTAAATTTCAGTGTTTTCATTTATGGTCAGATTGTTTTCTCCACATTGTATAATGGTAAACATTTTAGTCATCCAACTATGAAACAGTGGAAAAATAATTTCAGGAAATCGAGTTTTAATTTTAGTGTGGCTAGTAATTCGCTCTTTTTGGTATTGCGCAAATCATTGTGCGCATGAAACTGTACAGGTATAGTGCGGTCATTAAATTTTGTTACTGGTGTTCAAAAAAACAAAAAAATCGGAGTAAAAATCGGAGATACGTCTACAATATAAAAATGAATCGCTGAATGTGTTGGTAAGCGCAAATCTCGAGAGCAGCTGAACCGATTTCTCTAATTCTTTGTTTGTTGTGTTTGTTATTGTTAGGAGAACGTTCTTACAATAAAAAAGTAGGTAAGTAGGGTAGGTAGGTAGGTATCATAGTTAAGACAGGACAACGTCTGTCCCGTCAGCTAGTTTATACATAAAATCATCATTTTCGCGTTATGCGAAGATTTTTACCTGTCGACTGCTACCGCTGCTATAGAACTTCGTTTCAAAAAGTTAGCACTTCGAACTTCAATCTCGCCGAAGCCAGAAGGTTTCCAGGTATGGTATGGTCTTTACATCAAAAAATCTCGTTATTCGCTCCATTATCGGTATTTTTTGAGTTTTGATACGACTTAGAAATCGAAATATCGCTTTTAATGACTAGATTTTTTCATAATATAAGTCTAAGATCAAATTTTAAATTAATATCCTCATCTTTCAACGTACACAGAAACTATACCAAACATACGAAGTCGTAGGAGTCATGGAACAGCAAGTTCGCGAAATGGAGCCAATCCTTGCGCATAAAGCAGAAGAAAGCATTGCTCTGGTTAGCAAGCTGAAAGTGGAACAGAAAGCCGCTGACCAAGTCAAATACGCGGTCATGAAGGACGAAGCCGCAGCCAAGGTACCTACGATTGTTTTACCTTTGAACTTTGTTCTATGCAGGACTTGCGAGAAAGAGATTAAATAAGTTTTTTTTTCAAAATTAACTTTGTTTTGGAAGTCGGTGGCAAAAAGTTAAATTAAAGTTTTGATTTTGAAGGTGTTTTTATTTCGTCAAATAGTTTTTTTGTTATTCACTTTTTTTGCTGTCCGTACCCTACACAAATTCGTATACTAGGTACTACTTGCTATGTAAACAACAGTACTAAGAAGTTTTAAGTTACAAAATTATCAACTAACACGAAACGAACTAAGCTTAATGCCTATTTACGTACCTATTATTAGAGCTCCAAAGCATCCTCTACCAAATGAATAAAGAATTTTCAAAATCTGTCTACGATTGATGAAAGTATCAATAGACATAATATGAATACACAGACAAATATGGAACCTCCTGATTTTTAAAGTCGGCTAGAATGATAACTTGTTTAATTTTATCAGACTTGACGCCAATAGACTTTCTCCTTTATTTATAAAGGCTGCTTAAAGTTGACCTTTAAACGTCAAAAATGTACGGGTAATCAGTCCCTAATCATTTCTTAATTTAATCAACGTTTATAAATAAACTCCTTTATCTTTATCCCTAGATAAAAGCGGCAGAGGTAAAAGAAATAGCTGCCGAAGCTAAAGCAGACTTGGCACTCGCGATGCCTGCTATGGACGCCGCAACTGAAGCCCTGAAGGCGCTCAACAAAGCCGACATCAACGAACTGAAGGCCTTTCAGAAACCTCCCGTGCTCGTGCGATTCGTCATGGAGCCTGTTTGTATACTGCTGGGTACAAAGTAAGTATCCAAAGAAGTAATCAATCAGCTAAAACCTTTCCCAATTAGTTCATCATTGTCACACAGACTTATGTATGTAGGTATACTTTAAAAAAAAGCAGTGATAGCCTAGTGGTGTGACCTGCCAAGTCATAGGTCTGGAGTTCGAACCCAAGGCACGCACCTCTGATTTTTCGGTTTCATGTGCGTATTGTATAATTATCACTTGCTTAAAATCGGTGAAGGAAAACATTGTTAGGAAACTAGCATGCCCGAGAGATATTTCTCATCAGCATGTGATGCTAAGTCAGAGGCCCATGGGCAGCATTAACTCTGACACCAGGTTAGTCACTAACCATACGAAGAAGAAGACACAGACTTATGGGAGTTGATGTCAGACATCAGTCTATCCATATTCAGAGTTCCTTCCCGATTAGATAAATATGCCTATAATGCCAATAAAGTCGATTCATCAGGTTAAGCTACGCTTGCCGGGGTTGGCCGTGGATGGGTGACCATCTTTACAAACCGAGACTACTCCGTGCTTCGGAAAACACGTTAAGCCGTCGGTCCCGGCTGTCATTTGTGCATCTTTGACAGTCGTTACGGGTCGTCAGAAGGCCGAAAATCTGACAGCCACTCTTACCAAGAGGTATCGTATTGCCCAGTTACTGGGTTGTGGAGATCAGATAGGCAGTCGCTCCATGTAAAATACGGGTATTCAGCTGCATCCCGTTAGACTGGAAGCCGACCCGAACATAGTTGGGAAAAGGCTAGGCAGATTTGATTTGAATTTCAATAAAGTTGCGGCCACGTGTTGTATTGAAAGGATTGAATTCCACAGAACGTTATTGTTAGATCGACCGTCTCTGTAAGAGATTGAAAGTTTTCACATTTATGGCCAGCTTTAAAGACTTTAGCGAAGTGAAATTGCAAGAGAATTACAAACACACGATGCTCAGATGTAGTGTTGCCCAAAATCGGTCTTGGTCTTGCAGTCTTGGTCTTGTTCTTGCATTTTCGCAAGACCAAGACCAAGACCAAGACCGCCTTATTGTGGCAAGACCAAGACCAAGACTGAACCCTGCAAGACTTGAGCAAGACAAGACTTAAGCCTGCAAGACTCTTGCGTCTTGCAGTTAAGACAAACTGAGATTTGGGCGTTATTAAGCAGGTATTTGGTTTCAATCCCGATTTTGTTAGACGTTCCCCAGTATCAAAACCGTAGCTATCGTCATAACACTTAACTAAGGGCTGCAGTTGTATCTGCAGTTGGCAACGTGCCTCTCGTCTGAAAGTACCCTAAAAGGTATTGTATTGATTAGGTAGGTACTTATTATATTTCAACTATTTATTAAGTAGGTAGCGTGTTAATACTCACAAATCTTTTCTATCATCCCATGTGATAAAATGTACCTAGAATAACTTTCTAGCAAAGTTCATACCTTGTAGGTATCTACCTAAAATAATATATTATGCTTGTTTATGTCTAATGTGCAGATCTAACGTTAGTAAGTTGGTATATGCTCAAAATTATAGCCAACAAAATTATATAAACATTATGTAGGTACCTACTTATGTTTCAAAGTTTATATTATTCTTCTATTCAGCAAAATTTAAAACTAACAGCGAGTCGAGTAGGTCTAGTTACAGTTTCTACGGCAGCCAATGTTAAGGTACAGACGCCAACACATCAAGCTACTACAATCTGTCAAATTTCTTTAACAGATTTTCAACTTTATCGCTAAAGAATTAAGGTCGCTAAGAGTCAAGGTTGATTGGGGAAATGTGACGTTCCGCGAATAAACTGTTGGTCGGTCGGTGTATTATATACCTACTTATTTGATAATTTGCCGACAAAGACGCCGCGGTTTGCAACAAGTGTATCACAGCATTTGACACTGTTTGAGCGCCGCATTCGCCGACAAAGAGTACGGACAGAGGCACACAAAATTGTTACCTATTTTGGTACGGTTGGCACAGCAGGTTAAAATTAAATGCCCTTGAAGATGTCTCAGCAGTAGGTAGGTATAAATTGAATGCTTTGAGTTTCTTTATGAACTTGGAGGGGATGGAGGATGATTATGATGATTATAATTCTATAACTACATACGTCTTACAGCGCGAATCATAATATAAAATCTAAACTAACGTGTTCAATAAATAGCAATAGGCTAATAGGTATTTGCAAGACTTGCAAGACTTGCGAGACTCTTGCTGCAAGACCAAGACCAAGACCAAGACTGAGAGCGCAATACCAAGACCAAGACCAAGACCAGGTGTATTGACGCAAGACCAAGACCAAGACTGGCCTAAGTCTCGTCTTGGTCTTGCACTTGGGCAACACTACTCAGATGTTAATTGGGCACCCTTACTTTGCCGGCCAGACAAAAATTTTACATCAGCATAAATGGCGAATAAAATACTGCATAGGTACAGGTAGGTTATCGATCAAAGGGTGGCACCATGATAGGTTTTACGCGTATATAATACGTTTGTCCAACGTTTCCAAATTAATAGACTGAGAATGTGTTTGTGAACCACCCTCAACTACCCACCCCTGTTAAACATCAGTACAAAAATATATTCATACAGCCACCCTGTCAAAGGGGATGCAATACACTACATTCATCAATTTGTATAGTGCCGTCTGGCTTTGGACATCAGGGGAGCGAGGGTTGCTAATTTATCTCTACCTACCTGTCCACAAATCATAAAATCAATACCAGACAATATTTATGTAATAGTCTTACTAAAGTTGGTTGTGATTTTGATTTCTTCAGAATATTCGAGGTTAACCAGTTGTTTTAAGGATAGCAATAAGAGCAAGCAAAACGTGACAAATGACAGCATTAATTAATGAATAAGCCCGTTTATTGACTTTACTAGCCTGAGTTCGTATGTTGTTTATGTGGGAACGACTTAACGCGCGCGGGTCGATTTTCACAATCCTAAAAGTTTTACTTGTTTCATTCAGAGTCATCTAATTGTGAGTTTTATAATCGTTTAGAATTTGAAAATAGTGTTGGAACTGCTGAAAAAGTTCAACAAAAAAAACTATCTTTGCATTGTATAAATTTAATCTCTTAGTATTGTATAATTGCATAGCACATAATTATGTGAGTACTATGTATGTTCCTAAAAAGCTACCATTTACTGGGTACGTCTTTCATTGACTTGAATGACGGCTAAAAGCATGTCATGTTCACTTTATTGTTTCGCTGAGCTGAATGGTTGAGCTGAATGGTGCTAAGCCATGCGTCAAGTTAGCCATCGTAGAGACTGGTCATCTCTTAGCTGCTATGGCTTTTTATTTTTACTACGGATGGTCATAACGTTATGCATCTTTCTCACATGCGTTGTAATAACATGAAGTATGTTACCAAATTTCGTTCAAAAGAGTGTCCGTGGAGTTTCTTGCCCGTTTTTCTCCATAGGAATGGGATAAGCGCAGATAATAGGTATCTACGTTTATCTGACCTCGAGCCAATTACTGTAGGTAGAAATATTGGCTGTGAGGGTACCAAAATGTACAGCCAATTGCCGAATGATAAGTTTTAAAATATGCAATACGGTCGCATCCCCTTTTTAAAAAGAAATTCTATACAATGAAAACTTTTAAAATCTTAGTCTCAGATTTTTTTCATAATAACTATTTATATAAAAAATAAAAGGGTGCGTAGGCTGCCTACTTTGTACACTGTTATTGCTTATAATATTATCCACTAATAGGGGAAAAATACATATTATTGAAGCTAACTCAAAAGCTATATTGTACCTAATTAATTAATGTAATCTATCTATCTATAGTATATAGGTTCGAACATTCGTTCCGATGAATGTGCATTTCTATTAGTGACGTAGCGTGGTTTGAAGGAGCCCTGTTTCAATATTAGTTGGGGGGAGCAAATGAAGGGTAAAGGTTTCTCACAAATAAATAAAAACGCTTAACCCGGAAAAAAAAAATTGCTTTTTTTGACAATAGTCAAAAAAAGCTGCTTGCTCCCTTTCATCGGCTTCATAAGGTTCATAACTCATTTGTGGGGCTTGGTATAACCTTTTATAACAAGCTGCCCTCTTCTTTGCTAGAATTGCCTTTTAATACGTTTAAAACTAAAGTAAAATCTATCCTTTGTTCAAAGGCTTACTATACTACCAACGACTACTTAAAAGACAAGAATAGTTGGTCGCTGTGATTAACACAAGACAATGTTTATGTTCTTTCTCCAGAATTAGCTTCATAAAATTATTTTTATTATGTATTCTATTCATTGTGTTTTGGTTGTTTTTTTTTAATTATCCATTTATTGTTGACATAATCTACTCATTACAATGTTTTTTTTAATGAGTTGTATTGCAAAATGTGGTTAGCTAGAGACCTCGATAGTTGATCATATTTATTTATCCTTATCCTAGTTAGTACTCATTAGCAATTAATTGATTGATTTTACTTCGATGGTCCTAGTTTATCATTTGTAACTTCGAGTTACGGCTATACGGACATAGTACACCATTGCACATGTAAGCGGGCACGCACATTTACCAGGAGGCTCTTTTTTTGTTAATTTACGCTGAGTACAGTCAGTTTTAATGTTTTAATTGGTATATTGACGTGTGCTAGCTGACATGTGGCAAATGATTGATTTTAACATGATGTGTTTCGTAATGTTAATTACTTCTCATACGATAAATGTGTACAGTCAAGTTCTTCCAACTAAACAGACAGCTGTCCTGCTGGGAAGTTTGTTGCGCCACTTCTTCTTCCCAGCTAAAGCACTAGGAAGTAGTGACGGGTGGGCGTTTTGGGGGACTGTCTTATGTAACTTTGACCTTCAAAAAGTGCTGATCTTCAGCCTAATTTGAATAAATGACTTTTGATTTTGATTTTGTCATTTCTGAAGCGAAAAAGAACGTGTATGACAGTTTTTTTTATATGTTTTTTTTCCCGGGAAGCACGAGACTAAGTGACATTGTGGATAACATTTAAAAAAATGTTTGCTTACACACGTTAGGGATCTCTGTAGCCCGGGGGCCCCGTATCATTGATACTCAGCTGATACGGTGGTAGGTACCGCCCCTGATTTGTATGCAACCACAAATAAATGTCTTAAACCATAATCATATATTCTATGCCGCATGTACCTAGGGCTCCCAAACTCTCTCATCGCTCCAATGACCGGGCTGGTAGCTTCACTACTCACCTCCTCATCGCAAACTGTAACTGCCCTACAAATCAAGGTTTATCTTATAAACCCAGGTTTAAATCCACGAAACATGTTTGAATTTAGGACTGTATTTCGACTAAGTTAAATTTTTTAATACAAAAACTGACGTCAAACCCGAGTTTAATAATAATAATATCCTTGGACATTTCACACAACGCCATATAGTCCCAAGCTAAGCTAATCTATTGCTTGTGTTATGGTAACGAGATGGCTGATAAACTACTTATGTACATTTTTTTTGTAAATACATACATATAGATAGAAAAACACCCAGACCCAGAACAAATACTTGCAGGTCGTACAAATATTTGTTCTGTGCGGGAATCGAACCCGCGACATGCTGCGCGGCAGTCAATCTGAAACCACAGCGCCAACCGTGTCGTTTAAATGGTGAATTATTATGTATTAACAAATTTACTGGGCTCCGAACAAAATCAAAATTTAGGTTTCGACTTGGACTATAATATTAGTAGGTACTCGTTTTGTAATAAAACGAAAATTCTTTTGTAAACTAATACTTACGTAAGCATACTCACTCCGGTAGGCTGGAACTACAAAGATACAGGCCATACGTCACCTCAGTCAACCACCAATACCATTATCCTCACCTTAATCTTGTTGCTTTGCCTGCGTTCGTTCAATTGCGTATTTCAAAGGGTAGTCAATAACTTTACTTTTTTATGAATTGTCAAAACGCGGAATTTGCCTCTAGTAGCAGTAGTTTGCTGTAAGTAAGTGAGTAACTTTCAGTTGCGATAGTTCGGTTTTAGCAAGGCACCGAACTACTGAAACTTAAATATGCTGTACGTGATTAGTACGTGTTTTTATCTTCGCATAATATTTAATATCTGTACGGCGATGGAAGTCTTAAAAACTTCCATACGAGCGATCTTTTATCTATGTGATTTCATATTTTATTTTTGACCGATTCAAATAGTCAATTAATCTGAACTTCTTTTATTTACGACTTACGTTGCCTTACAGGCCCGACTGGGACTCAACAAAGAAAATGCTGGCAGATGTCAATTTCATCGGCAAGCTTGCAGATTATGACAAGGACCACATACCGGAAACCACACTAAAGAAGCTGAAAGTATACATCACTCATAAGGACTTTAATCCAGATACCGTCGTTAAAGTTTCCAAGGTACCAACGTCACGACTGTATTCTTCGCTCCCTTTATGTTGGTAGGCATAGGTGTCATACATCCACATTTCACTTAAGACCCTTGTGATAAAGGGCGAGCGTTTATTACCATAAACGGGGCACACATCCAGTCACTGTTTTGGCTTATTGGACGACTCGCACGAATTTAACTCGCACGAAACGTGCGAATCGACTACTTTAAAAAATATGTAGTCGATTCGCACGAAGTTCATTTAATGGCGTGCGAATCGACACCTTCACAAATATGTAGTAGGCTATTCGCACACGTAATGTTTTTTATGAAATGCAGTTAAGATAAAGTACACTTGAGTACAGAAGTGGTAAGGTCAAATGTGTTTTACTCGTAATAGATAGATAATGAAAACACAATCTATAATAAAAAATATCTGTATTAAAATTAAAAATTAAAAAAAAAAAACATGTAGATATGCCACGTTTTAAGTAATAATTATTACTTATTTAATACAGATCTTTCTTACTTTCAAGTAAATATCTGTTATTTAAACTTCGATTATTTTTTAGTTTTATTTCAGTGATGGCTGAATACGACTGTACTTTAATTTTTTTATTCCTTAAAATGAAATGTGTGCGAATAGCCTACTACATTTTTGTGAGGGAGTCGATTCGCACGCCAATAAATAAAATGTGTGCGAATCGACTACAGAAAGAATGATATTTTTTAAAGTAGTCGATTCGCACGTTTCGTGCGAGTTAAATTCGTGCGAGTCGTCCAATAAGCCACTGTTTTAGATAAATTCCTAAGTGAAAAACCCTATAACCCTGCGCCCGCAAGTCTTGGGAATCGAACCCAGACCCAGAACCCGACGCGGATGCTCAGTGGATGAATATTTGGAAAACAATTGGATGGCCATTAATTTAATTTAATCATATCTTCTGCACGAATCCACGAGGTTTCGGTTACGTATAACCTATTCATTAAGGGTCAGCTCACACCGAGAGCACACACACTTATAAAGAGCGATTCAAAATGTAACTTTATTTTCTACACGAAAAGATGCACATTTCGTTGTGAGAATTCAGAATATGCAGCAGCGTTGCCCCTCGTGATGCCTCGCAATGAAATGAGTATCTTTTCGTGTAGTAATTAAAGTTATATTTTGAGTGGCTCTATTAAAAAGAGCGCGCAGAGTCGCGTTGCGTCGCGTCTCGGTCTGAGCTGACCCTTACTCGTGATGTAAGAAAACCTGTTTCTATAATGTAGTAAGTAATAGCCTTTAGCTTTAAATTCTTTGGTTTTTCCACTATTAGGTAGGTAGATATCCATATCGATTGTAGTTTTTGAAGTTAACACAAACAAATTTAATAACATCACGTTATTAAATTCGTTGTCTAAACTATAGCTACTGTTTTCTAGAGTGATTATAACCGAAATATTATGTTTTCTTAGGTATGTCGATCCATGGTGCTTTGGGTAAAGGCCATCGATATGTATGCCAAAGTATTCAGGGAAGTGGAGCCTAAGATAATCAAGTAAGTCCGATAAAATTCACTCAGAAACTTTGTTTCAGTTGGTATGGGCAATATTTTACGAACAACTTTCACTTCACAAATAGAAATCATCTGTTCTCTACATTTTGACGAATTATAATGTATGGAACAGCTGATTTGTTTTTCGCGATTTAGTAAAAGTTGTAAAAGTTGTTCATAATGGGTATATAGACCCCTTAAAATATTGTCCATGAATTAAAATTCATCCTATACTTACCAGCGCTGCGAGATTTTTAAATAGGGACGGAGCGACGTCGTGTTATGGGTCATTCAAGGATACTTTAATTTAAAAAAAACACGGATTGGCTTACTACTTATTGTATTAGTTTGAAACACATCACATACATTGAGTTATATCAATAGTCACAAGGATACAAATATCCGAATAATATTACATGTACCACCATCATCACTTATCCTAGCAGATTATATTTGTAAAACACACAATATCCTTATTGTAGGTACCACCTACCTAAGTATGTACTTAACCTAACGGATTTCATCACAACTTTGGAATCCGAGCATAGTTTACCTTGGATCTTCATTAATTTAGTTCTAAATTATTCCTTTGGTTTGATTAATGTATTAGTTTTTGGCTGTGCCCTACAGGGTCCGTAATTGTTACTTAGCTCTAAGCCTATTGTAAGATCTTCACACATTATGGAATGGAAATAAATATATGAATATGAATAGTTTGAAAATCATCACATTTAGTTCTTTATTCACAAGAATACAAACATCTAAATAATATTTATAGTATTATATGCCTACCAGCAGGCCGTCATGACCTAACTGACAAAGGTTTACAATTATAAAAAAGGTAGATATTCAAAGTACTTAGTAAATCTTAGAGTATTCTAGTTGTTATGTGCTTACTTAATGATGATAAATGAATTAAACAGAAAAAAAAACTTATAATAAGAATCGTTTACATTACAATTCGGATTGCACAACATCGACAAAGATCGCTTAAAAGTTAAAACATCAATATTGTACCGGCAGTACCTACTTACTTCATATACGCATTAGAATATTGGAAAGGGGGGAAAACTTTGACGTCGTCAGCTCCAACCCCAACCGTTCCATGTGGGCCTGACCTGAAAATGGTTGCCGAATCTTCCATGGCGCCGGCGGCCGCGTCTGCCTGCATGGGCGTAGCGGTCACGGCCGCTGCGCCCGAGGCGAGGTGCTGCCGGTGGGATTGCTCCTGCTGAGTTGTTCTCACCATCCATCATTGCACAATCTATGGCATAGGGACCAGAAGCGTGTTGTCTTAGTGCCTCCGCATGTTTTAAGATTTCTGTTGCTGCCGGGTGGCAAGTCCCTTGTGGGAGCTTGCGCCAATCTCGCGCCACAAATATTGGCTGAAGACACTTCGGCGTATTGTGGAAGCGGTCAAAAATGTCCACTAGGTTCGTTATTTTGTCGATGCTGTTCACCATCCACACATTCAGTCCGAGCGATTCATATAGGGTTGCCCTAGCGGTTGCTATGTCACCAGCGTTAAAAGAACTTAAGCAATTTATTTGAGTAGAAAATTTTTCGGTTGGGACACGTTCCAGTTCTGTTTGAATGTAAGTTAGTAGTTCGTTTATGATAAAACGTCGTTCACTCATGGTGGCGACACGGGTCCGTTGAGAACAATGTGTATGTGTAGGGTCGAGTTAAGAGTTGTTCCCTTCTGCGAGTTGCCACGTGTTGTACAGGCCGCGTATCGAAGTGCACTGATAAAAGTCACGGCGCGGCAACTTTGAACAAATTATCTTAAGAACAAAATAAACCAATGTTGAGGGACTTTACGTAGAATAAAGTATTCATTATGTATTTATCTGTGGAGGCTTGTAATTATTATTTTAGTTAAATATTATTATAATTTTAATGATATTAGTCTTTCCGAAAATAAAGAAAAGAAAAATATGTAAAACGTTTTGTTACATAGGCATAAAGAAGCAGCGGCTATACTGAAAAATGTGATGGCGGTGCTCAGAGCCAAACAGAAAGAAGTAGAAGACATCGAAGCACAGCTCACTAAGATGTTGGAGGAACTCAGAGTATGTTGTATTAAAATAATACCTACAATGTTTTATTATGCGTCTGAGATAATACTTTCCACAGCATAGCAAGTAGCGTCCATCTAGGTGGGGCTCAAAACTGGCCGGGGATTCTGATCTGATAATGCATCTATCTTCGTCATGCATACTTGATTATTTAAGCACAAGTGAGATGCAATAACACGGTATCCCTACGTTGCACACTTAGACACATTACCACCCCAACTCAACGGAGGGGGAGAACTCTCCGGGCTGCTACTGAAATATTCCACATTGAGACACCTAATAACACTTTGCCTGAAGCGGGAATCGAACCCAGGACCTCATGTTCAGCAGTGGCACTTGCGACCACGACACCAACGAGGCAAATGTTTGGTATATTATGTATACTATACATTTGGTACAGAATCATTACCAAAAATGCCGCGACCTAACTCCGCTTGCAATGTGAGATGGAAAAAAAATCATTTTCTTTTTTTTTAATGACAGTAAAGTCTATCTTTCCACGAAAACATTTATAACCGTGATTACATCATTTAAAATATTCTTCATCCATAAAAGCAGGCGAATGATGGGTGGAACCTGCCCATACGTCCTCGCGTGTAGTGTCGGGTTGGATCTTCTCGACCGTACATACATGTAAATAATATTAATCGTACAAATAATACGTGCAGCGTCATGCTAGCTATAATGGGCCAATTATCGAATAGGGATAAAAAATAACGCTATATTTATGTAATTATTGGTAATTCCCCATAAACTTAAACTTAAAGGGAAGATTTAAAATAGCATGGTTAGACCAGCCGTCCTGTATGCATTAGAGTGTTGGGCCACAAAAGGAATGAATGAAAGACAATTGCATGCAGCTGAGATGAGTATGCTAAGAGGGATGTGTGGTGTTGCGCGAATCGATACAATACGGAATGAGTATGTAAGAGGAAGTCTGAAAGTGACACCGGTGACTGAAAAGTTGTGTGGAAATCGGTTGTCATGGTATGGGCATGTTATGCGGAGGAATGAGGAAAATGTTGTCAGGAAAGTTGTGAGTATAAATGTGGATGGCTATACAAGTAGAGGGAGACCAAATAAAGGATGGATGGATTGTGTGAAAGATGATATGGCTAGAAAGGGAGTGACTACCGAGGTGACGACTAATAGTGAAGTATGGAAGAAAAAGACATGTTGCGCCGACCCCAAATAAATTGCGATAAGGGCAGGAGAATGATGATGGTAGGGGATTATCTAGACTCTAGAGCACCCATGTCCTATACCTGCACACTCCTGGACTTCAACATTTCACCGTGCGTTTCCATGGGGGGTAGGTATTTAATATAAATATGTCAAATTAAAGATGGCAACGAAAAAGTTTTAGCTTGTAAGTAGTTGTACCTAAATATCCTATACCTATTTTAAAAAATGCAGTGTGGTCCGATTGTACTTTTCGAAAGTGTATTTCTTCAGTTTTGTAGGGAGTGTCGTAGTCTCATTGGTAGTTGATCTTTAAAATTAAAAATACTTTTACGAGGTTGTTGAAGATGAGCGGATCAGGTTACAAGCCGACGTAGACTTGGCTGCGGCGCGCCTGTCCCGCGCCGGGCGGCTCACGCAGGCTCTGGCCGATGAGCAGACACGCTGGGAAGAGAGCGTCCAGGTAACCGAATAGCTGACTTCGTTAAAATGTTAGGAATAATAATAATAGTATCCTTGGACATTTCACACAACGCCAAATTGTCCCAAGCTAAGCAACCTAATGCTTGTGTTATGGTAACGAAATGGCTGATAAACTACTTATACACATTATTTTTGTAAATACATACATATTACAGATAGAAAAACACCCAGACTCGGAACAAATACTTGCAGGTCTTACAAATATTTGTTCCGTGCGGGAATCGAACACGCGACATGCTGCGCAGCAGTCAATCGCTCAACCACTGCGCCAACCGTGTCGTCATGTATAATTAATAATTTCGTGCTCGTAATTACCCACCTAAGTAACAAGACTTTTTCTCATTATCATTATCAATTTGCATCCCACAGGCCGCGACCGAGGCGTTGCGTTGTACGACTGGGGACATCATATTAGCTTCCGGCTGCATCGCGTACTTCGGGGCTTTCCCCTTCAGCTACAGGCGCGAGCTGGTCGTTAAGTGGATAGATAAATGCAAGGAGCTGGAGATACCAGCTTCCGAGACGTTTGAGTGAGTATGCCTTCTTCTTATGCGTAAGGTGCAAGGGCAGATGATACTTACGATATTACTCGATTTAGCTGTTTTATAATAAAAATCTTTAATGTCCTAAGAAAAATTGTAAATAGAACTTCCTTCTTTTGGAAATGAACGGTTCAAAATCTGAATAGTAAATTGTAAAGTTGCTTGATGTAAAATAAATCGCAACAAGGTCGGTTTCACAAAAAAAAACATTCATTCATTTCCTTATTTCAAGACATTTTAATATGAAAATTCGCTTCGATAATAATTTAATAGTTAAAAGGTAAAAAACCCTTATAGGATCACTTTGTTGTACGTATGTCCGTCAGTCTAACATGTGGAGGTATCAAGTTGAAATACATATCAAATAGGTACGTAGGCCTACGCTCCCTTGTAGCTCTAAAAAATCAATTAATCATCATCAAATACATAAATGACCATATTTTTTATATGGGGCACCCCATATAAAAACTAAGGTCATTTATGTATGTGTACGTTATATAATCCCGTAGACCTACAATCATGAAGTTTGGCTAAATGCAAGGTTTCAAAATACTAGTAAAGGAAAAGTCCGTAAATTGCTAACTAGTAGTTTAATCGCATTTTTTTGTTATTACAAACTTTCAATAATTTGCAGAACGAGAATTGATCGTGACGTTTGTAGGTATATCGTTGAATGGGAGAACTTGTTTTGTCAACTTGTTCTGATTCTAGTATTGTCTGTATTAACAACTGGATCAAAAGGCGGATATTATCGTAAAACTCAAAACTGCAATATTTTGAAACCCCCTTTCTACTAAAGCTCAACATTAAGTTTGCGGGTAGCGTCAAATCCGTTGCTATAAGCTCCAGTTCCAAGAAACAAATAGAATCTTCAATGAGCTAAGTACTTAGGTCTGGTTTTCTTTGTGCCTGATCAATAACGGCACAACATAGACATAGTAGGCGCCTACATAGCTCGCAGGAGGGTCTAGCCCGGGAACCGCGCCGCCCGCGCCGCCCGTGCCGCCCACGCCGCCGCCGACGGTGCCGCACGCTTTGCCCTCAGGTCACGCACACAGCTAATATTGTTGCTATGCAACACTCTAATTTCAAGTATAGCACTGTACCTGCGCCCCTCGATGCCACCCTGTTGCGTCTGTATTGGTGAGATCCGCCGTGTTTAGGGGGTAGTTGACTATAAGTATTTAGTTAACAACATATATCAATATTTTATTGCGTTACAAACATCTCTGTCTGTGTAAAATAACATGCAGTGGTGTGCGGCACCAAAGCTCGAGGGGCTCTACAGGGCTGACACACTTCTAAAAATTAAATATTTGAATCTCCTCGATAAAAAAAGGCACAATTGAAAGGATTATCCACCTTGTTAATACCAATATCTTTCAGAATAAAAGTTCAGCTGATGCAACAATATCTACATTTACAGTTGTCAAATGTGAAACTTCAAAATTGAAAAACTTATTTCTACTTTCGTATATCTTCGCATAGTTTAGGATGTAGGTAAATGTAATATTTTAATAAGCACATAGGGACTTGGTTTTCATGATTAAGTAATAGGTTAAGTGAACACTAAAGAGATGAGTCATTTAAAGTGTGTACAGTCGACGGCACCTCGTTGGTAAAACCTCGTCCTCGAGCTAGCTTAGCGTGCTATCATATTTTGTTTTTGATACCACTGACGTGCTCCGTACTGCATCTACTTCCTGAATTCACAAAAACAGTTTCTAGAATTCGGAGCTAACCTATTGCCATTACCCGGCCACGAATTTGGTATTAGCACGCACGAATAGCATACTTTTGAACTTTTCGTACAGAGGCGGCTTAACTTATGATGCAGGGTGTGCGAGAGCCATTCACCACGCGCCATGGCCGGCCGCAGCACTTTCAATAACCCACGTAAAAAGAGCTCCCCGGTCCCCCCCAGTCAAAGACACTTATTTTAGTGTGACATACCTTTCGAGATCGACAGAGCCACTGTCGCAACCCAGCGCAGGGCACGCCACGATAGTGGCGATAAGACCCCTCTTCGAGGAGTGGCTAGAGAGGCCCCACGGCGTCCTCACCTTTTTTTTTCGAGGGGGATACCTCGGCGTTTTAGGCGACGAGACGGTTGCTTCCTCGACGCCTTCTTCTTCGAGCGCAATCGGCTCTCTCACGATCCCGCTCGGCGGTCTCTTGAATTTCCCTCCAGTTTTCTGTCTCCGTCAGCATAGCCCTAACTACTGCTGGCAGAGACAGGTCTCGTCCAATCTTGGGGACTAAGACCTGCCGCTCGTAGGCCCAATTCGGGCACTCCTCGAGCGTGTGTTGTGCAGAGTCTAGGTCACCTCCACAGTGGTGGCAATTTGCCGTGGCCTTCCGCTTAATCCTCTTCGGTACTCACGAAAGCAACCGTGTCCGGTGAGCACCTGCGTGAGCCTGTAAGAGATGCGCTCCCTTCTTTTCAGCCAGGCGTCAGTGCGGCAGTACGGCTTCGACAACGCGCTTGCGTGAGAATTGCCGCTGCTGTAGCCGTTCGCGCCAACACTCGAGCGCATATCGGCGTTCCTGCCGCCTCAGCCTTACGAGCTACGACCGCGATTCCTGGCAAGCTTTCATCACTTTGCCGAAAGGCACGAAACGCATTATATACCTTCGTGTCCATATCCGCGAAAATCTGCAGTGGCGGAAAGCGTGCCAGGAGAGTTGCTGCCTCAAAAGAGAACGTTTGGTATCCACGTGCGATGCGAATGGCCGTTATCCGGTGCAGGTTGTTGATTTTAGTCCTGCAGCGCCGGACACCTGATAGTCGTTTTGACCAAACAGGTGCCCCATAAAGGACCATCGATCGCACAACGCCAGTGTAGAGACTGCGAACTTCTTCCTATGGTCCTCCGAAATTGGGCAGCAGCTTTTGTAAAGCACCCACGGCTTTTCCAACGCGGGAGATCAATCGCTGGAAGTACTCTTTGAAGCCCCACCGACCATCCTGCATTAGGCCAAGATACTTTATGTATCGGCCTATCTGGATCTGCGCATCTCTAACAGTCACTTACGAGCAGGGTGGCTCTCTGCTACTCAGCAGCAGCTCACGGTTCGACGCCTCGACATTTGCCACTCTGAGTTCAGGAAGCTGATGATCTCGTCGAAGGTGTTTTCACCGGCCAGCACCAGGGTATGGGTCTGCAACGATACTAACGCCTAAAGGAAGATCGATTCGCAGAATGTCATCGTATGCGAGATCCCACAAGAGAGGGCCTAAAACCGACCCCTGCGGAACCCCACACGTAATTTCCCTCCGATGAACGCTTCCGACCCGACCCACATAGCGTATGTGCCTGTCGCGTAAGTAAGCCCCGATGATGTACTGCACGTAAAGGGGTACCCTGTAATGTACCAGTGCCGCCCTTATCGCATCCCAGGGCAGAGCAAAGAAATGGACGATATCCAAACTTACCAGTTATCGCCAACGCAACCCCACCCCGGGAAACTGCCTGTTCCGACAGCGAACGGACGTGTAAGATCGTATCTACTGTTGAAGGCTGCCGTCGGAAGCCATACTGGCAATCGGAGAGGTCGGGACCAAAACGCTATAGGTGCTCGACGAGCCTTTCGGCAATTATTCTTTCTCGACTAGCTTGGAAACCTCGTCAAGCAGACAAATGGGACGGTGTGCAGAGGGAGTCTCCGAGTCTCTACCTGCCTTCCTCAACAAGACCAATCCAGCCTCCCAAATCAGCGTCACGACACAAGAACCAAGCTGCCTCTTCTTCTGAGTCGGACGAGTTACCCTGGGCATCTTCCGGCCACGCCGTGGCCGGAAGATGCCCAGGGTAACTCGTGCCGCAGCCTCACTAAGCATGTCTCAATTGAGTCGCTTGAGAGCCCAACGTCGCGTCCCTGAACTAGGGAAGCTGGGAATTCGAGGTTTCCATTTCCTCCGCAGGGCCCCAACTAATTAGTGCTAGACGGCGTCCTACACTACCGCCTGACACAGATCCTCAGCGCACACGGATGTTTCGGGAGGTTCTTGTACATTATCGGGCGGGAGGAAACGCCCAGGTGTCACCATTGCGAGGATCACTCAGGGGACACGATGGCGCATACGATTTAAGTCTGCCCCGCTTAGGTGGCGCACCGCCCGTGTCCTCGTATCAGCCAGCGATCTCGCGTCTGGCACTGGTTCAATCCATGGTCTGAACCGAGAGGGAGTGGGAGGTAGTCACCTCCTTCTGCGAAGCAGTCATGCTAGCGAAGGATGTGGTATGATGGTTGAAGGACAGAGCCTCGCGTCCCAGCCGCTGCGGGAGACTCTCCGGGCGTCGGGAACCGCATGACGACTACCGGCCACTGTAGGTGTGGCCTGCGGGCGGTGAGTTATGGGTAGCTCACCGTCTGATCAGGATCAGACGGTGCATTCGTGTTCCATGCGCGCGTCAAAGAGATGTCAGCAATAAGAAATCACCGGGTCAACGGTATTGTCGGAAAGGATTACCACTTCTCCGGAACATAAAGGGTTAAGGATGGAACATGAATGGGTTTTTGGCCAGTAAGAGCCTTGACACTAACTTCTGCTCCACCCGCAGCGGGTCAGGACGTGTGATGATTTCCCATCTTCAAAAAAAATCTTTTCGAGATAGTGATTTATTCATTATTTCAGGAAAAAGATACCTGAGGACCTTAGCCATCCCCTGCGACTAGGTGAAAGGCACCGTATATCGGATAGTTGAGCAAATTCGAATAGTCGACTATTTCGAAATTTCATATAGCGACATCTATTGCGTTATGATTGCACCTCGCACCTCAGATTTCGTAGCTTTTTTTTTTTCTCCAAAAACCCTGATGTTCTGCCACAAACCAAGTAGGTACACATAAAGATATCCCAAGTTTTATTGCAACTAAATCTTTTGTCATCAGTTTGACCAATGTAATGGCTGACTCGTTTACGGTTCGGACATGGAATTCACAAGGGCTGCCACGCGATTCCATATCTACGGAGAACGGCATCCTGGTGACACGGGCCGGTCGCTGGCCTCTCACTATCGACCCGCAGGAACAGGTCATATACGTATAAACCTATTCAATAACTCATTTATCTCCATACGCAAAGGACAGCACATGAAGAGTGTCTATGCACTTCCTGTTCTGACACATGTTCGAAACCTACATAACAATCAATATACGTGGCTGCGCTGAGGCCCGCGCAGATTGAAAAATACGTACATATTTTTATCGTTGCAACATATGCAGGCAAAAGCTTTTTGTTGTTACTTGTGTGTGTTATTTATGTGCGTGTGGTACTAACACATACTAACACATACATAAATACACATTGATGAAATATCCTGTTTGGATTTGCGAAATGTGATTTGTCACCCTTGAATGCAAGACAATTTCATTTCTGAAAAAAACGGAACCCAATCTCAACGCCACATTTTCATGACCCTTAAATAATGGAAGTACTTAGAATGATAAGTATTTTTTATATCCTAAGTATTATAAATGGCAGGCTAACAGATGGATACGAAACATGGAGAAAGAAAACGGTCTCATGATAACAAAACTGATCGATACAAGCTACCTGCGGCTCCTTGAGAACTGCATTCGACTTGGTTGGCCAATGCTAATTGAAGACCTCGGAGAGACACTTGACGCCACATTAGCGCCGGTCCTTTTGAAGCAAACTTTCCTACAGGTAACATAACGACTATACTACTACTTCGACGCCTAAGTGTCCTTATTGTTTTAATATTTATTTGTATATAGTAAGTTAGATAATAATTTAATATAAGTATGCATAAGTAGTATAGTAGTAAGTATTGTTAATATGTAGAAATGTAATAGAATTACCACTATACTTGGAATTCTGAAATCGTAAAAAGTTTGTTTTTATTTGAGCCTATGCTAGCCTATTGTTAATTAAACACATTCGCTTTCTATAGTTACAACTTCGTGTTTTTTTTTATCAAAGCGAATCATCAATAAAAATAGGCTAATAATAGCTAACAAATAGTAACTCAACAGGCCGGCAGACTCCTCATCCACTTGGGAGACAGCGACATAGAATACGACACAAACTTCCGCCTATACCTCACCACTAAGTTAGCGAACCCTCATTATCTTCCGGAAATCTGCATCCAAGTGACCCTGGTCAACTTCACCGTGACCCTGAATGGCCTTGAGGATCAGTTGCTGGCGTTAGTACTATTGTTATTTTATTTATCAATATAAGTACTGAAGTAGGTAGGTACTTATCATTAGTGCTTTTCACATCCGTTGAGCAAGCCTCTTAGTAAATTATTCGTTAGTTATCATAGGGCAGCTACTGTACCTTATCGTAGTAGCTAGATATATTGTATACATAACCGTTCGATACTTGTTATTTTTTTTAAATTATGTATTGGGCCTGCTCTTGACCTCAATCACGCCTGATGGAAAGCAGAGGATGGATGAGGTCTATTATGGAGCGAGCGTGCCCAAAAGATCAGTCATGCTTTGAAATTGTATTTAAATGCATTCATTTGTGATAGCAAGTTTGCCTAGGTCAACATTCTTCCAAGGTACCTACCGTGAATTTTAATAAATGTAGCCCAGCTTTAATTTTGTAGATATCATATAGGGCATCACTTTATGCTTATAGAGAAAAAGAAACAAGGTAACCATTTTAATTTTTTTTTTCTTAGAAAAGTCCTTCGTTTCGAGCATATAGTTCCATCCGAATAAGACGAAGGTACCTAAGTATACCTTAGGTACGTAGGTCGTCAATTAGAAGAGATCCTCGAATTAATTGCTCTCTTGACGGAGATATAGGTACGTTTAATATTGTGCGCAACGAATGTACTGCCTGTGGGCTGTGGCGCAGTGACCGGCTCGTAGTTTGGTACTTGGTCACGCAACGTCGCTGCGTAAATCTTTGACGGGAATCATATTTTCTTTTATGATGAAGGAGTAAGCCTGTAAGCCTAAACTATTATTCAGGGGTTTCCTAGCGGCTTTTCGAATGACAATTTACATTGGTTTCTATTTTACCACTGTTTGTATTTTAACCACTGTTTATAAATTTTATTTTATTTATCCACGTTGAACTATGTACCAATATAATAAATGCAAAAATCTGGAACGATGTTTTTCACTCAATCACGCCAGAACGGTTGAACGGGTCTGGCTCAGTGATAAGTTATAGTCTCAAATAGCAAAATAATATAATAATTCTACTTTTTGACCCGGAAATTTCCAAGATACACGCGAGCGAACCCACGCTGGTAGTCGCTAGTTTCTCACTAAATATAGGTATGGGAACACTGTCTCGTGATTTGTGCTTAATTCACCCCCGTAAAATTAAAATGGTACTTCAAACACACTACAATACTATCATAAATTAAACTGCGTATTTATGTAATGCCGTCCCCCTGCATACAAAAAATCAATCAAATATTTCTAATAATAGTTTAGTCACTATAGCTAGTCAAAGATTGGCAAAACCCATAGTCGGCCCGTCACTATTACTTAATTTGTTTGAAAAAATCACTTTTTAAATTTCAGTGTTAGGATTTATTTGATAGTTCCAAAATACTCCTATTCATCAGTATTGTCAGTGTTTTCATTTATGTTCGTATTGTTTTCTCCACATTGTATTTTACCCAAATCTATAAATGCAGATAGAATCAACTTCATAAGATACCCACTTATTCATAAGAACGTTGTCCTGTAGCTAAATAAGTTTAGAAAGCCGCTATTTAACTGACCCTTTGCTTTGATTGACCCCCCGGAAATGATCACCATTCCAGGATTTTGGCATCAGGAGTGCATTGAAATTAAGTTGGTAAAAGGAAGACAACTAACTCATTTTCTAGTCTGACAAATTAGTAATTACTACTAATAACTAATGAGTAATTACTACTAATAACTAATGAGTAATTACTACTAATTACTAATGAGTAATTACTACTGATTACTAATTTGTGTTTTCTGTTATTAGCGACGTTGTAAGACTGGAACGCCCAGATCTGGAGGTTTTACGAACCGAGCTTATAATTCGTATCAACGCCGACAAAGCCACTCTACTTGAGATTGAAGACAAAATCCTCAGATTGCTATACGCTTCGACTGGGAACATTCTGGATGACGAAGAGTTGATAGAAACACTCAACGAGAGTAAAGTAAGATACACGTAGCAGTTTTTTTATTCATTTTAGTTTCTAGGGTGAGGGAGGAAGCTGGAGCATGAGATAATAAGTTAGATTAGGAGAATTAACAATGGATGAATTTAATAAGTAAAAGATTATATGATATAATCCCACAGTATTCACCCCCTTTTTAGATAGAAAATACAATTTTATACTGAGCTGATGGTTAATGGAGATTTATGGAAGGTGAAGTATGTCTGTCTGTTCCGACCTGCCCCACCTAAACGAATTAGTGGGGCATATTCCACTGCAAAATTTTAGGCATTCCATTTGCCCCACCAGTGGGGCGGCTTGGTGGGGCAAAGTAGATATTAAAATAAATGGCAATATAATATAAAAATGTGCTATACACTTGTCCAGTTTTAATCCCTTATCAAATAACAAGGGAATCTATAATATATATAATAGCTTTGGTAAGTTACCAAATTCGCAACTCATCAGATAATGTACCTACTATCCAACACATCAATAATTATAAAACTTTCTAACAAATTATAAACCACTATTTTAATGATAAACAACCTTAATACACAAACCGATAAAATCGAATACACACTAAAAAAAAGTCTGTCTGAAAAAAATCTTCTGCTATAATTTTGTTTACATGTTAATTTAAGGAAAATCAATGTTGAGCGATCCAAAAATTATGGCTGTTTCCAAATTATAAATATACTGATCGAAAGAGAAAGAAAAATTCCCTCCGAATCAAAATGTCCTACAAGCAAGGGGTTCTATTAGCAAAATGACCCATAATCAAAACGACACTTTAGCAATATGTCCTTTTAGCAATCTTTCCTATGCGCAAATAGGTCCTATAAACAAAAGAAAGGTATATAAGTAGTCATACCACACATAAAAATGAGACTTTTAAATTAATAGTTTTATGTATCATTTGCACGAGACAGTAGCGAGAAAATTTCTTTATTTTTAATCTCAATGCAAGCTTACAAATTTTACCTACCTATAGCGCTCATCATATAATGTATAATTTGTAAGCCGAAACCGATACCTAGTCAATTTTCAGTGTCACTGAATTTTACAAGTAGAACGCGAGACGATCTGCTAATAGGACAAACCGCTGCGTCATTTTGATATTATGGATTAGGACCATTGGCTAGTAAGACGTTATAATACAGAGGAGATGCGTCGCATTTTGGCCAAAATGGCGGTTACGCCCTTGGAGCCTAAATGTATATTTCTATAATTTATAAAATGTCCATATTATTTTGGTTTTGTAATTAATTAATTGAGTGACTAAAGCGTAAAGCATACTTATAAATGTTTCAGTTTTGCCAGTAAATTAAAAATGGCAATTTTTTAGTTTTAATATTCGTTTCAAGACAAAAAGGTGTGGTACTAAGTTTTGAAGGCCAGTGTACATCAGGAATTTTGTGTATTTTTTTTTTGGTGAATTTAGTATCTAATTATTCTGTTAATTTTTGTGACTTTGTGTTTCATTGTACATCTGATGAGTTGCCAATCTGGTTTATTGACAATCTGCTAATAATTTTAATATTATCTGGCTTCAGAAATAGCCAAGGAGCCTTCGGTGAGCTTCGACTTTTTAAGAACCCTCACTAGGATGTAAAAAAAAAAAAAACTAACCCGTTAACTTTAGGAAACATCAGAAATAATAAACGCTCGTTTAGAAGAAACTGAAGCGACGGAGTTGAACATATCAGCAGCCCGTGAGAAGTACCGCACGGTAGCCACCCGAGGAGCTGTCTTGTACTTCGCTGTAGCGCAACTAGCCGACATCGACCCTATGTACCAGTTCTCACTGAAGTATTTCACCCAGGTCAGTAGGCACCTTATAATTTCATATTGCTATCGAAATATGTCACCCGTAACGAGCAGGTCATGGGCTGTTTGACTACCTAAGCTGCGTTTACAGAACCGTGTCTCGGGTACCTATGGAGTTGTGCAGTAAAGACTGCTCCGCACATATTTCCCTGGCTAATAATAGACAATATATGTAATTGAAACATTTTTGATGTTGGGCTTTTTCACAGAACAGATACCTATAATCTTCTTTTATATCTGATCTGTGGGCTTTTTAGGTATTGAGGTGAAACTGACTTCTGCAGGTGTATAAGGGACATAAGGGAATATGGACCTACTTTTTGACTAAAAAAACCCCAAAACAGCGCTTAAGAAAAATATAATATAGGTGCTTAGTTTAACTCGAAAACACTTGACATTTGCACAGGGCTCATAGGGGGTTATTTGGTTACAAATGATCTCTCCTACATCCCTTTAATGGATTGCCGTCATATTACTAATAACCCTGTATTATTATTTGTAATAAAACTGATACCAAACAGTCTCAGTAGCCGAACACAAATAGTAGAATATAAAGCGTTAGATTATTATTTTAGACACTTTATGCCGAGGTCCGTACCCCCCAAGCCCGGTTAAGGAATAGACACCTTCCTAGGTTGAACTATGAGATGCCAAAAAAACATAGTTTCACGAGTAAATGAGATTACGGAAAGTGATTAGACATGGCGTTATTCATAATGTTTTTCTGTCTAACTATACCTTTTTTGGATAAGTTTTAAAGGAAATGCCGTAAGGGGCAAATCGATACACCAAAATAATTATTAAATTGACAAGTTTTCAAGAGTTATCAACTCGACCCTTACGAAGGGGCGAGTGGAAAACTATACAAAAAAAACAATAAAAAACGGGATGAGTGAAATATAATTATCGCAAGGGGCAAGAACTAAGGGGCGAGCGGACCCTACACCGAGTAAACAAGGGCTTGCGAGGCAAGATATCTTGAATGTGTCATACATAACTCTGTGTACCTACAAGTACCTACCTACCTTTACTGGTGCACGGCAGCTACTGGTACCACCAGCATATTTTTGCAGGTCTTTAATCAAGTCATAGAGAAGAGCGAAAAAAGTGACGTACTGGAAACTAGACTGGATATCCTACGGCGTGAACTCACTCTGTCGGTATACCGGAACGTGTCCAGAGGACTGTTTGAACGGCATAAGCTGGTTTTCAGTTTTCTTCTGAACATGGCAATTTACTTAGATGCCGAACTTGTTACACCAGACCAGTGGAATTTTATTCTACGAGGACCAGCGGGTACGACAGTGGTTAGTACAAAATGTGTTTTTTCTTTCTCAAAGTACTGGCGTAGGTAGGTTCTACCCCGGAACATTGAGGGCTACGGAAGGAGCATGGATGGGTTTTACCTTTTTAGTCAGTAAGAGTATGACATTCCGTTCCGCTCCACCCAGAGCGGGAGGGGTCATCTGATGATTTTCCAGCCACTAAAAAAAAGGTAGGTTCTCTTGCCTTCGGTGTACTTTTCTGCTGAGCATCACAGCATAGTTAAATATAGACCTAAAGAATAATTTTATCTTTAGAACTTCAAAATTACCCATCTCTGATTAAGGGTTGCTTGCGACTTGCGTTGTTTAAAAACGCTTAGGGTCGAGTTTCTAAAGTTCGTTTTATATAAAACTAGCTTCCGCCCGCGGCTTCGCCCGCATAATATGTCGACAAATTATACACATAAAACTTCCTCTTGAATCACTCTATCTATTAAAAAAAACCGCATCAAAATCCGTTGCGTAGTTTTAAAGATTTAAGCGTACAGACAAACAAACAGACAAAAATAGCGACTTTGTTTTATACTATGTAGTGACTAGCTGACCCGACAGACGTTGTCCTGTCTTAACTATGATACCTACCTTACCTACCCTACCTACCCTAGCAAAAATGTGCAATAAAAATATTTTTCTCATACAAACTTTGCCACCCCTTGTAACCCTTTTAGGGGTTTAATTTCCAAAAAATAATATGCCTATGTCCTTCTCATGAATGCAAACTATCTACATACCAAATTTCAGCAAAATCGGTTGGGTGGTTTAGGCGTGAAAAGGTAACAGACAGACAGACAAACAGAAAGACAGAGTTACTTTCGCATTTATAATATTAGTGTGGATTATGTAAGGGACAATGCTTCTATACATGATCTGCCTAGCTTCTATACATATACGTGTTTATTAAGGGGTTTAGGTTATGTGTAGATATTTCTGTCATGCATCTGCTTTACATACCTACCTATTAAACCAGATGTGATCGTATTATGTATGTATTTACAAATTAATAAAATTATCTTTTATAATCGTGAAAACTTATATCGTGTATTACAGGATTGATATATGATATGGTAAGTAAACACAAAACATACATCGACGAGAATTCATATAACTGTCTAGCTGTCTAGAATGCTTGCTCCATAATATTGCACCAATATGTAGTCACAAAACGTTACACATGGGTACTTTCCACGTAGCTATAGCTACACAAACGTATACAATCAAATGAATTCTTGGCGATGTCAAAACTTTTTAAAGCTGGCTGTACCACAATCGTTGTAGCTTCAGGAAAACGTTCTTAGGAGACTGTCGTCAAGTATTTGTCTACTTTTTTTTTTGCTTACCGCAGCCACAGGCTCTCGAAAAGAAGCAGTCGGCTAGAAAAACGTGAATACCTACGTTTTTTTATCATACCAATCTTATGCAGTTTCGTATAAAAAGTTTTAAAGCCTAAGGCTTTTCTGCATAATAAGTAGGTATTTGACGCATTTCCCACTGATTGTACCATTTATCTAAAATCAGAAGGTCCACAACCCTCCCTTCACACAGATTTCCTGTAGAGGTGTGACGGGTAAGGTACCTACCTGAATTAAATGCCCTTACTCAAAAAAACACCCTTAATAATATAATAAATCATCCCAGGTGCCACCTAAGAAACCTCAAATCGAAGCGTTGACGGAACAAATGTGGCTAGCCACTAATCATCTGGAAGAAACTGACGAAAATTTCGTGGGATTCACTGAAGATTGTCTTAAGAAAATTCCTATTACAATTGGAACTTACTGTGTGGTAAGTCATTTTTAGGGTTCCGTATGCCCGAATGAAAAAACAAATTCTTAATAAGATTATTTAAACATAGATAAAACTTGAAGTCGATTTTAGGATCTAATTTCGCGAGCATTTTCTAGTAAAACCCTGACGCGGACCCAGCGGATACTCGAGAATCCGCGCTACGTGTGCGTTCGCGCAGCGTAATGTTGTTGAATTTAAAGATTTTAATTATGCAGATATTTAGTGTATGACGTCGTATAATTGTGTATGATAAAAAAAAAATTGTGCATGCCGCCATTGGGGAGAAATTAACCAAAAACTGATTCCGCTGGGCGAACGTTGTCCTGGCGGAACTTTTTTTAATCCATACACTTTAGAAGAAAAGAGATGTGTCCAAAAATTAGTGTGTAATTGTGTATGTATGAATAAAATTAGTGCATGCTTATACTTCGGAGAAATTCAAGTTTCCGCTACGCGAACGTTTGGCCATTAGCTAGTTTTCATATAAAGCGCTTACATAGAGAGCTGTAGATTTTTACACACGTTGTTTTGAATTTGTTTATATTTGTTTAAAAAACAGATTTAGAAAAAATCGTAGGGCTTAAAAGATAAAAATATAAACGTAAAATACGCTTATTAGGTCTTAGTTCTTAAAGTATGCACTTTGGGGTCTAGATTTTCACGTTTATACAAACCTTGTAAGTGTCTGCAACATGTTGCCAAGTATCAATGATGTTCCGTTAGTAATTAAAGAGTTATAGGACAATTTACCATGAATAGATCACTGTTTACAAAGCAGTCAAATATCACGACGTTCTAAAGGAATTGCATGGTAAAATGTATGCCAATAATTAGTGTATTCATTCAACTATTCACATGCAAAATTTCATGTCATTAAATTCAGTAATTAAAGAAAAACAATTATAATACTGACGAAGCATCGAAAACCTACATAACCCGACCAAGTTCGGATAGCTACAAAAAAGCGGCCGTGCAATATATTTAGGTAACATCCCAAAATTTACAGTATAATACCGGTATTGAATTGGTATAAGCGATAACACAATTATTGTTGTTTCGATATAATTTATAGGTCATTTATTTTTGTACACCTACTTTTTTAAATGTATTTGACTATGACAGAAGTACGTAAATAGTACCTTATTTACGTAGGTACTTTATTTAAGTATGCGCTTGAGACTTGAGATATAATCTAGATATATTATTTAAGACAAATAAAAATTCGTACAGCTAATTTCTATTGAAGATTTCACGGATCAGGATTCCAACTATAGACCCCTTAGGGAAATTAAATAATTACCACATGTATGTGGCTATTATTTAGGTTAATATTTATCACATTGTAGCTTATTACACTATTTAACCAATGGACTAGGCATGCACGAGCGTTCCCCTTTGCAACTTTAGTTGATCAAACAATCTAATAACTTAAAAAAACTACTTCTTGAATCGATTTTTTAATTGATAATAAAAATATTGATTGATTAATGATAATAAAATATTTTTCATTCAAGAAATGCAATTGTTTTACTTTTTCCTAACGCTTGTGTACGCAACTGTACCATATTAATAAATACTATATTGGAAGGTTAAGAACGTTTCTTAGATATATGGCACGGCCGCTTTTTTGTAGCCATCCGAACTTGGTCGAGTTATGTAGGTTTTCGATGCTTCGTCAGTATTATAATTGTTTTTCTTTAATTACTGAATTTAATGACATGAAATTTTGCATGTGAATAGTTGAATGAATACACTAATTATTGGCATACATTTTACCATGCAATTCCTTTAGAACGTCGTGATATTTGACTGCTTTGCAAACAGTGATCTATTCATGGTAAATTGTCCTATAACTCTTTAATTACTAACGGAACGTCATTGATACTTGGCAACATGTTGCAGACACTTGCAAGGTTTGTATAAACGTGAAAATCTAGACCCCAAAGTGCGTACTTTAAGAACTAAGACCTAATAAGCGTATTTTACGTTTATCTATATTTTTATCTTTTAAGCCCTACGATTTTTTCTAAATCTGTTTTTTAAACAAATATAAACAAATTCAAAGCAACGTATGTAAAAATCTACAGCTCTCTATGTAAGCGCTTCATATGAAAACTAGCTAATGGCGAAACGTTCGCGTAGCGGAAACTTGAATTTCTCCGAAGTTTATGCATGCACTAATTTTATTCATACATACACAATTACACACAAATACACACTAATTTTTGGACACATCTCTTTTCTTCTAAAGTCTATGGATTAAAAAAAGTTCCGCCAGGACAACGTTCGCCTAGCGGAATCAGTTTTTGACGAATTTCTCCACAATGGCTGCATGCACAATTTTTTTTTTACCATACACAATTATACGACGTCATACACTAAATATCTGCATAATTAAAATCTTTAAATTCAACAACATTCCGCTGCGCGAACGCACACCCGCGCTACTGCTCTCGCGGATGCTCGCTTGAGCTATCGTCGTCTGTATTTTACATCACATCACTCTTGTGAACTCCGTACCTAATATGGACATTTTGCCAATTATATTTGAATTATTCGTCGAAAAAGCAACTCCGATTTATGTAACAATGGTCAAAAGCATATCTAACAAAACTTTCCAAAGTGCAATTTTTATTTTAAATCTTTTGTTCATGCACTTGAACAAAAGATTTAAAAAAAAATTGCACTACACAAGGGGTCGCGACTCCCGGCGGGTGAAGCCACGCTATGCCACTGCGTGTCATGCTAGCTAGTTTAAAATCTGGTGTGGTAGTAAATGTGGAGGAGCAAGAATGTCACGTGACAAGAACACAAAATAAGGTTCTGTTCTTGCCATTTGGCTCCGGAACCCACCGGGAGAGAAAGACTTACGTATTTGGGGAATACCGTACTCCGTGATGAGGTTTCATTACATTAAGTGCCGTATATAAAATGGATTAAGAACTAGTTGAAAACCTTCCATGACAGCTTTGATTCTGCTAGGGGCTTTTACTCAAGAGCTGCGGTTCTGCGGCAACTGTTCGCAAGCGGAGACGCGCGCATGCTCGAGCACGCTCGTATGAGCGCGCTACAGTTTGCGTGGCTACTGCGCGCCGCACAAAATTATAGCTTGGTCACTAATTAATTAAAGAATTTAAGTTACAAACATCTCACTCACTTACGCCTTCTTCCCATGGAGGTAAACTGCAGATCGCCTCATGCTACATCCTTACATGGTTTTACGAGTTTAAGTTAATTATCAATACATCAATGGAACCCGGCCGTGCGTCTTGCTGCTCTAACTACGCTGAACCTGTGTCCGGGTACACCTAAAGAACTTTTCCTATTGAAACAATTCGCGTAATATGTCTTTGCCGCTCTGAAAGCAGGCAATCGGAATGCCCGTGCAGGTATTCAATTCCAAACGAGACGTGTACGCATCTAACAGTAACAGTATATCGAGGCTTGAAAGGCAAATATTGCCAAATGACATGTTGGGCGATATTGAGTCGACACTATTTCATAACATACTGAGAAAGATTATCTTATTTAAAAATGCCAGTTTATCAAGCCTTCTCAGCATTAGAATTCGTTGGAATTAAGTAGTTATGACAAATAGGTGATGTTTTTTTTACGATTTTTTTACAAAAATAAATAGGTACGGTACTTTAAAAGGCTCTACTGTAAAGTTGCCGGTATGTCGTTTGGTAAATATTGCCTTCCAAGCGTCTATAATATGTTGTACTATATTTATGAAATCGAACCAACATTTTTACGAAAAATAATAGTTTAAAAAAACTTAAAAAAAAGCGTAGGGTGCTTTTTAAGATATTTTCGAAAAGATAATCCTTCTACTTAGATCTGTCAATAAAATATTCTTACATATATAACTAATGACCCCTTGACCCCACGCTTTTTTTTAAATTATTAAAATTTACTTTTTAGTTCGGTTTTCTATAAAAATCTAAGTAAGTGAAGCGTATAAAAAGCGGGTAAAATCCATTGTTTTTCGTAAAAATGTGCGTAGTCTTAAATTTTTAGGAATCATTTGTTGGATTTTACCTACATAACATGTATGTTTTCAGGACGTTCATGTCGATAAAAGAAATCTAATGCCCCTGAAAGTAGACTGGGACCAGAAACTGACTACATTTGAAAAATTAATGTTACTGAAGTGTCTTAAAGAGGAGAAACTAGTATTTGCAATAGCGGAATATGTCTCCGTCAGTCTGGGGTCTGTGTTTATTGAAAGTCCCACCGTTCAACTGAACACCCTGTAAGTATACTTTGCCTTTGTTGGTTATAATTATCCCTTTACCTTCACAGATTTAGAAAACTATAAGAGAGTAGGTATACAGAAAAACAGCTCATACATTCACATTTATTTATTGAGAAAAAACACAGATTATTAATTACGAGTACATTAATGATATTAAGTAAGTATCTAAGTGTCTTCTACGTTTTAGAACGATAGATAACTAGGTAAGTACACATAATATGTATATCATAGGATATATAATACCACCGTTTTGCTTTTAACAAATACCGGCGTGTTTATCACATCTTATAGAGGTTCACATCACTATGGACATTTATAAAATTTGGACTTTAATCACATTAAGTATTAGGCAAAACACCATATTTACTTTGTAAAGATGCTATAATATACAATTTAAAAAAATGGAGTGTTGAATAATTGCAAAATAATATAGTTAGGCCAAAACTTTGTACTGACCAGGAAAACTTTCAGTATGTTATACTCACTAGTTAGGTTTGTTCTTCAAATTACTTAATATACTAAGCATCTTACATTAGCAACATCCCAAGCCAGTTTGGCAAAGTATAGACTACGTAAGTTGCCGAGCTGACTTTGAAAATGTTCAGCCTACCTAGTCCTACAGTTTCCCAAAGTCCATCAGTAGGAAGTCGCATACAACGCCAAATGATACTTAAATCGCTAAAGTAAACATTACAATCGCTTGGGCAAATATTTGTGCCGTTAAATTAACTAATAGCTAAATAAATTAAGTTTTAGCAATAAAAAATATTATAATAATAATTATACAGTGTGTTAGGTTAATCGAGGGACATACTTTCAGGGGGTACTATACTCATGAAAATGAACAACTTTGACAATGGAACTATACCTGAAATCATTAAAAAAAATCAGCTGTTCAGTACATTTTTGTTTGCATAATTCGTCAAAATGTATGGAACAGCTGATATTTTTTTTCATAATTATTTCGGAGTTGGTCCCATGGGAAACGTTGTTGATTTCCGTGAGTACTTACGGACCTGAAAGTATGTCGCTCGTTTAACGTAACATACTGTATAGGTAACAAAAAAATGCTAAATTAAAATCTCTAAGTTCATTATCATCTGCAGGTACAAAATAATCCAAACGTACAAAATACTAGTACCTCCCTAATTTTCATAAGCTCATTCATTAGTGGTCCGTCTATAAAACATATATATGAAGTATACATAATTATTAGTACAGTAGAGAGCAAAAGAAAAGTGATATCGAAAATTCGAAAGATCACCTTATAAATAAGCCATTACGTATACACCTACAACACGAATTACAATTTTATCTTAATCTTACCTATCATGTCCCTACTGCATCGAGTAGGAACATTAGTGTTAAGATACGATACATATGGGAAAAATACTCGAAAAATACTAATAATATACGACTTTAGTCGCTCACGACAGAATTGTCATACTAGCCGCTATCGGCATGAGAATATCTTAGTTTATTCATTCTCTGGATAACCCTACTTTGTAATAGTTAATCGCACATTTAGTGCTATAAATGCTATAATGCACACACGCCACATTTCGGCCAAATATTCGAAATTTACGACTTTAGTCGCACAAACAAAATTGTCAAACTCGCCGCTATCGGCGCTAGAAATCTCCGTCTATTCATTATCTGGGATCTGCCCTCCTTGTGATACTACATACAGAGCTAGGATCGGGGGGTACACGTACTCGAAATCTACGTCCTCCTTAGTCGCCCTATAATAATAGAAATATATCTTAAGATCGCCGATCGAAGAAGTCAAGGACGCCGGCAAAGTGCTAGTCATATTATATAATATTATCAGAATAAATACCGTTATGGGTTTCCGCTACCCCAACCCTCACCATTTTTATAATATCACCTTTCTAATCCCAGTACCTACCGCTTACAAGTCTAGTAATCATCACCACATATACCTACGACTATCTTATAGTTATAAAGTCATTGCATTTATCTGCAATGCTCTGTAACATTTAAAGCAACCTCACATAATTATATAGACACAGCACTACACGACAATCCATATTAATAATATAAAGAAGAACAGTTTGTGAGTTTGCGTGAAGGGATTCGATCTTCGGGTATACTCGTCTGATTACTATTGTCGAGTGCCATAGCGTTCGTTCGTTCTTGTTATGTCGTAACAAGAAATTTCACGTGGACTTAGTCGCGGACAGAAGCTTAGTAACTAACATTGATAAGTAAATTGAAATGTTGTAATATGTTTACGCAACACACATAATTATTATTATAATTGTGACGCACCACTGCCATAGTTCATAACGATATGAACTTCACTCGGAATGATTAAAAGTACAGTTGCTTCAATATTTATCCACTTAGTGTCACACGTGTGTGGCATTCAATTAATCTCGTTTTGTTTTAAGTTTTTTTTGTCCCAGAAATAATATTTTACGATGAATTTTAAACTGAACAAAATTTCTAGTAGTTGTTATAATAATCATCTAAATGAGAATCAGTCGTTGCACCCAAGAGTGAATCTAAAGTTACAGCTTTAATTTGAGCGTTACAAGTTTCTTTTTTTTTTAATTTGACAAACGACCTTTACACATTTATTATTTTTACACATTCAGCTGATGGCGATTTTAATTAATTCATGGTTGGGACTAAATGACGACCAGGACTTAAACTATGCCAACTGTTACATTGATATTTTTATGATATTTCAACAATTACAACTATAATTGGAGCACCTGACGCTAAGATCTTTTATGCACTAAGGAAAAAGTATGATGAATAAGTTAAACAAACCAGGGCCACAACCTGCACACAACATACACTCACATACAGCCACTACTCCGCCACATCCCAAAACCGTGATATTTGAAGTAAATAAAATCTACAACTTATCTGTGTTTTTTCTTAGATCTTCTATTATGTTCGGTGCGTCTGGAACGTGATATTTAAACGACAACACTAGGATCCCATGCGTACTTAACTCTGTGTCCTGGGAGATTGAAAAGTGTGCGCATATCGTCTGCAGCCAGATAGAAATTCAGAGCAAGATTATCTTTCATGTGCGCGGCGTTTGTTGATTTAGGTATGACAGCGATATCTTGCTGCAGCGCCCACTTTAACAACACTTGGGCATTGGAGCAATCATATTTTTCTGCAATTTTTGTTACTGCGGGATGCAGCAATAACTCATTATTGTCGACCGATTTTCCTCCAAATGAACAATATGCTTGCATCTGTATTTCATTTGCCTTGCAATAATCCCGTAATTCCGTTTGATAGTAGAAAGGGTGCCATTCCACCTTTGTAAACAAAAGTCAACATTAGAAAATCATCAAATTTTAATGTGTTAGTGAAATTATAATTAGTATGGTCTAGATATTACATTAAGTACATTTACCTGATTTACAGCTGGAACTATACCATGATTCCTTTCCATGAGCTGCTTCAGGTGATAAATGGTGAAATTGGATACACCAATGGCATTGACGCTGCCCTCATCATATAGTTGAACCATACCTTCCCAGGTTTGAAGGCGAAGCTCAGTATTGTTTTTATCATGATTAGGAACTTGCCGTGTCCCAGGGAAATGGATCAAATATAAGTCAGCATACTCCAACCCCAAATTCTGCATTGAAATATGGTAGGCTCGCTTGACACCCTCTGGCCTTCCGTGATCAGAAGGTGCTGTAATTATAAAAATATTTAAGGACATGCTTAAATACAAGAACAAAAAAGCTACACGGATAATCAACAATCGCATCTTATTATGAAAAGCAAAAAGTGAGCCCAGTGGAAAGTGTCGAATTTCATGATTTCGGTACAGTCGATCTTTGACATGTTGTGTGTATGGCATCGTGTACATGTCCTGTGTATGATCATTTTAATTAGTCGTATCTAGCCGATTTTGAGATTTAACGGATTTTTTTTACTCAATAAGGACAGGTGATATTAAAATACTACAGCTAGAGTACACCATGATGCCACGTTTGGCTGTTGTCCTAAACGATTAAGTGCACATTTATTATGATTCTTTTGTACACATTTCGAAGAACAAATTTACAGTAAGAGGGAAAAAACAAGTATACATGACAATTTCATGTATACTTGTTTGTCATGTATATGTATACCTTATTTAATAAGGTTTAAACATTTTTTTCGCATTTATCTCAAAAATTACAGGACACGCCAATAAAAAAAAAAATACACGACACATCTCCAGGACGTTATACACTAAAGATCTACTGAACAGGAATCATGAAATTCGACACTTTTTTGCTGGGTTTAGGCACAATACTAATAAAAAAAAATATCAATCCTTATTATAGCCAAGGTATTGGTATGATTTCTGTAGAACAATAGACCCTATGACCTAAAAGCACTTACAGAGTTTTGTTGTGACAAAAATATCATCACGCGTCAAGTCATGTTGTGGGAGCAATGTTCGGAAGGCTTCCCCCAAGTGTGTTTCATTCCGGTAGACGGCAGCAGTATCTATGTAATTGTACAAAATTGTGCGTTAATTATACAGCAAATTGACATGGTTTCTTTGTCTTTTTTTTAAAGTAAATTATAAATTTTAACATTTTTGGTTTTTCTCAACAACCCCCTAACCGAGGGTTGGAAGGCGTCAGTGTATGGAAAAAATTAAAACGCGGTCCGATTAACTCGAAACTCTGCGAGTATATCTAAAACCGTAACGTGTATCAGGGTTCTTCGAATATCTACGTACTATGGGGGGTCAATTTTAAAAGGGAATTTACTGCGTGGCTTGGTTAACTGGAATTAATACCTAAAACACTTCTTTTTTCCTAAAATCAACATCCACGCGGGCGAAGTGGTGGGCAAAAGCTAGTTAATTTTATAAAAGCTTCGACCAGAATTCGACTTTTTCGAATGCGTTAGCATTGGCCTCGCAAAAGTGGTACATTCACTTATCGAAGACAAAGAAACGAATGTCCACGTTTTGATTTGGCATACAATGAAAGTAAACGAGGTTACGCCACTCTGAGATTTAAGTTAGTGCCAGCAAACACTAGCGGGCGGCACTGCAGAGATTTTTTAGTAAATGCTATGGGATTGTCCGAAAGGGTTACCGCTACCCCGGAACATAAAGGGTTAAGGAAGGAACATGGATGGGTTTTAGTCAGTAAAAGTCTGACACTCGCTTCCGCTCCATCCAGAGCGGGTCAACAAGTTCAAAAACGTGTTAATTAAAGATAAAGCTCCTAAAAATATGAGTATTCGGGATGACGTCTACAAAAATGTATCGGAAGTACTTATTAGCACATAAAGGTAGGGTAGGTAGGTAGGTAGCGTAGGTAGGTAGGTAAGGTAGGTATTATAGTTAAGACAGGACCACGTCGTCACCACATAAAAAATATTTTTAATAGTACTTAACAAAAAGTGATTTTTTTATGTGCTAATAAGTACTTCCGATAATTATTTCTAGACTTCATTCCGAATTGAATGAACTATCGCTCACATTTGTAGGCGCGTTATCTTTAATTGCCATGTTTTTGATCTTGTTGACTAGCTGTACAATTCAACATCAAAGAGACTTTTCTATTACATCCAATTGTGTCTGTTGGATTGTTAATTTTTTGACACCTTAACTGTTAACTTATAACGGCAATGATTGTCACAGAGCTTAAACTTAACACACAGAGTATTGGATACTTTTTATTTGGGAAGTCGTTTCTATAGGATACAAAATGTAACTACAATTAATTATGATAGTTTCACTTAATTGTGATGCATGGACGACTATTGAGCGTAATCTAGATACTAATGCCAGCATCCATCACGGTGATGCTTTGGTAATAACAGGTTTAATTAGGTCCAAAAGCTGCAGTTTCTTTTCATAGGAAACATAATTTTGAAATGAACACTCAAGTTTTCCAATTATTTGTTAATGTTAGCAATGTTGTTTCTCAGTGAATACAGGATATTAACTTATTGTGTAGTAAAACTTACCAAACAGGCGATATCCTGCTGTCAGAGCGCTGTTCACTACTTCCATAATTTCGTCCTGTTCGCGAATGCGGAAGGTTCCCACTGTGTAGAAAAATGTATCCACCATAAATAATAATTATGTCAGATTTGCATAGGTACGTACTTGTTTCAAATAAGTATGTGTCAGTAAAGGCAAAGCACAATTTACTTGATTTCAGGGCAAAACATCTAGTCAGAACTCATATTTTCCATCCCATGTTGTAATTTTTAATAGTAGACAATTTTATGTCATATTTATCATATAAACCCGCAATACCTTTGTATTTCTACATGCCATATTATCTAAAAGAATATTGTTCAAAGACAAGAGATTACCTTACTCATTTATAAGGTATAGTAATACTAATTCCCTTTCCATGGATTTTGAACGTGTGGAAACTATTACAAAATACAGTGCTTGGGTAGTGTGAATGAATAGCTTTTGTTAATTGGTGTGCCTACAGACCAGCCGACCTCGAGTCATAACATAGTGCGGGTTTCATTAGTTCAATATTTTTTCTTTCCATCTGCCCAAGACTTCAATTATGCTCCATATCATTTCTTGCAGTAAATACTCTTAGGTCAACCATTTGCCAACAAACTAGCTGAGAGTCTTCAGATTGCTCTCAATCTGTGCTGCTTGTATGCTTCTTGTTTTACTTTACTTTGTACAATGGTAAATTTCTTAATATTGGACCAAAACTAAATGTATAGCTCGAAATTAAGTCCCTGACCTTTGGAAGGCACCAACAGCCAAGGGCCAAATCCAACTCGCAGAGGCCCCTTAGACCAATCTAAATGTTGAGGTTTGACCCACCAATGATTATCCCTGTATGCACTATCCCGAGTGTGCCCAAGGACAACCCTCGCTTGGAGCAGGACTATTGCAGAACATGGAAAATCAATGATTTGAATATAATGGTGGGGGTGACATGCACACTCAATAATGGGCCTCCTAAAACGGCCGCTACCACATAGTGTTGAAGCGACGACAGGGCATCATGTAATAATAATTATTAAAAATATCAATCATTAATCAGAATCTAAAAGGACAGTGTCAGTGTCAATCTTTAAAGTTTAGATTCATTCACATAATAAAATGAGTTGTCATTTGAATATTGTTGTTTTAAAATGGATGTTTTAATAGGAGGCCATAGTTCTATAAGGAAAAAACACAGGGGCAACAGCAGATACAATTATTGCTTTATAGACAAAACCATTCTGTAGCGCGCCTACTAACAAACTCTTAAATTTTAAATTATTTTATAAACACCTATCAATGTATTTTGAAAGCTCGAATGCTGCCAGTTATTTTCTAACCAACCACCTAGGTTCAACATAATGTTGCATTAGTGTACTAGTCAGTATTTTCATTTGTTTAAAAAGTTTTCCATCATCTTCTGTAGTAGTTGTTGGTATATAATTATTTATTACCAGTCAATTCAGTATAACACAATATTATATTATAACATAATATATTTGGAGAAATGGCACTTTGGTCTACTTAATAATCCTAATCATCCTATCTTAGACAGATAGGATGATTAGGATTATTAAGTAGACCTAATCATCATTCTAAACTAATAAAAAACTTACATTCTGGGGGTAGTTCGAAAAAACATTTCGATGATCAAAATAAATCTAGAATGAATACTAATTGACCCCTCTTACTTACCTCTCGCGCTCTGTTAAGGCTTGGAGGTTGCTAGGCACACTCTAAATGGGGTCAAATTATACCATATGCCTCATATGTATATGGGAAGTGTTTTATAAAAAATTATACTTACTACCCACAATAGGCATCTCACTTCCATTGTTCAACGTAAATTTTTCAGTCACGATACTAGGATTAAATAATGCTTCAGCCATGTTTACCACAATCTACAGACACTCTACAAGTGCTGATAGCTTTTAAATTGAATTCTTGCTAGATATTATATTTTATTAGCAACACGCGCGACGCGACGTCTCAACAACAAGTAAATTAAGTTATCACAGATGACTGATGAGTGAAACTAGACTGCCACACGATAGAGATGCAATAAGCAAGAGAAAAACAAAGCAATCTCCGCTACAAACGAGCGTCGAACAGCTCGAACGAATTACGAATGGAAATTGGGAATGACAACTTACCAAGCAATGACAGAGACAGATGACATTTTCACCGCTCAGTTGCCATACAAAAAAAAACTACTGTGTTGCTAAATAGCGTTACATGTAATTCTGGACCACATTCTTGGACCCGCGGACTCACCTCGTAAAAAAGATCTTTATTTTTTATAAAGGCAATCTAGCCATGATAAAAAAGAAAGAACACTCGATACAAACAAAATAATATAAAAAATAAAAAAATAGTCTCAAAGAAAATTCATAGATGGCAGTATTCTGACATCTATGCGCTTGGCCAAAGATGGCGTTTTACTCACTCGGCCTTTTTTACAGTTCGCCTAATACCTAACCGCTTTGATTTTTTTTTCTAAAACCGTTTTAACCCTCAACGCAAAAAAAGAGCTAATCAGGATCGATATCGAAAATATTATAATTATTTATTTTCCATAAAGTGGATCCGAATTGGAATAAACCGACCTTGGGATAATTCTAGGCGTAAGAAGGCTACCTTGTTGCTTGCTACAGCAAGCTCTTAGGTTCGAACCCAGACATGCAGGCACTTTGCTTTATGTAAATTATTTCATCACCACTCCTCTTAACACGATGAAAGAAAACATTATGAGGAAACCGGCATTTCCTAGGACCGAAATTTAAAGACATGTGTTGATGAACTTGATGTGTCTCTCATAAATCTGCATGTAACAAACCCGCACTGCGCTCGCGTGCGGTGCACTGGTGGGTTGCGGAGCACTCACTCTCACCGTGAGGAGGCCTGCGTGCCAGCAGTGGGAACATTGTAGGCTGGTTATTCTTGTGTGGCGTTACAGTGACATTTCTACTGCTCGAAAGTTTTTAAATCTTAACTAATGAACAGAACATTATACAGCGTGGATCGAGTTTTGGACGGCGATATTAATATTGTTGAAGAGGTCTACCTCTACTAAACTAATAAAGAACACTTTATTCAGTACTATGACATGTCGGATTTTAATTATGTTTGTTACCTGTAGGATTTATATTTCTTGACTTCGTTCCAGATATGCGGATACAACGGAAACAACCCCACTCGTCTTCGTATTAAGCACTGGTTCGGATCCTTTCGGGGCGTTCCAGAGGTTTGCAACAGAGATGGGCATGCGTGAACATGTGCATTCCATCTCGCTAGGTCAGGGACAAGGACCTGTTGCTGAGAAGATGATAAGCAGCGCTAAACCCAAAGGCGATTGGGTTTTTTTACAAGTATGGCGAACTGATTCTCAATTCAAAGGGAGCATTGTTAAAAAATGAGTTACTTCTCTACTAATGCCAACTACGTACTGTTAATTTTCAGAATTGCCACTTAGCTGCTTCATGGATGCTGGCTCTAGAAGTCATAGTAGCTAACTTCAATACTGAATCAGGCATGCCTCAACCGGACTTCCGTCTCTTTTTAAGCTCAATGCCGACTCCCAAATTTCCTGTATCTGTATTGCAGAACTCTGTTAAAGTTACAAATGAACCGCCCAAAGGTTTAAAAGCGAATGTGAAAAGAGCTCTTTTGGAAATGGAAGTAGATTTCTTCGAGAATCATGGTGCGTAGGTATAGTTTAACTAAATAGTCTTAAGTATAAGTATACCTATCAATTATTATTTTAAAGAGATATTTCATATTAATAAAGACACGCACGTCATATTTCGCGAACTAATTATTTTAGGGTTTTCGCTCTCAAAGATTATTTATGACTGTGTAAACTGATAACCTATATTAGGTACTTTGTTGTATTACATTTGAAATAATACTTTATTACAGAAAAGGTGGTTTGCCTGAGATAACCTCCCTCTTAATCAAACATGGTTAACTTCCTGTTTCAGTGTTGGGCCAAGATTGGCGCACAATGTTATTTGGCATTTGTATATTTCACGCCATAATTCAGGAGCGCAAGAAATTTGGTCCGCTAGGATGGAATATTACGTACGAGTTTAATAACAGCGATCGCGAGTGCGCCATGATGAACTTACAGATGTTTTGTGAGGACGGATACATGCCTTGGGACGCTTTAGAATATATTACCAGTAAGAACGTGCACACTAATAATATTTCGCTAAGCACACTTCTATCTCGTAGTTATATCTTACTACTTACTTTTTTGTAGGCCTACCGATATTTCTATAAAACGTTTAATTAATCAAAGAGTACTATAGCCTTCTCAAAAGAAGAAAACAATAGGTAGGTACTGGCACTATAATTTATGTGGATTAAATTATCGTTACAGGTCTTATAACGTATGGTGGCCGGGTAACAGACATGTGGGATCAACGTTGCTTGACCACTATTTTAAAACTCTTCTTTTCACCACCAACTCTTGAGGACGGATACACGTACTCAGAATCCGGCACGTATTATTGTCCCAGATCAGATAAATTAGATGACTATCGTGATTACATAGATTCTTTACCCAGTGTTGAAAACCCGGAAGTGTTCGGTATGCACGAGAACGCTAATATAGCATTTGAGGTACCTACCTATTTTTATATTTGACTGTATCGCTATCGTACAGTACCTAAAGCTGCGGTTGCCTAAGGACCAACCGGCTCGCATCGGGCCGGGCCGGGTGGCATTTTACTATGCGGTAAAGATCATTGGAATGTATCAACAGTAATTACAGTTCATATTTGCATGCAACTATGCCGTACGGCCCGGCCCGATGCGAGCCGGTTGGTCTGAATCGTACGAGTAGGTACCTAAAGTTGCCTCGTGGCCGCCAGCCACGTGTGTGTAGCGAACAGACATGTGGTAGGTAGGTAGGCAGATAACTGATTGAATGTAACTTGTATCATTGTGTCATAAATCGACAAATTCTGTTAAAATATTCTCCACCTTCGGCCCGGCGCACATTGGTGGCACGGCACGGGATCCTTCGGCATCACCACTCGCAAGCGCCGTCTGACGGCAATAATACCACGGTATCTTTAGGCATGCCGCGACGTCCTTTGGCGCGAATATTGAAATTTCAACTTTATATCCATACCATAAGTTAGATATTATATTTTTATTCATCGCCTAAAAATACTTTGCTATTCCGTGCCGCCAATGGGCGCCGGGACTTATTGAAGGGAATAGGAACGGATGTCAAAGTGTATAGTCACTATAGTTGTATACCATACACTACACTATACTATAGTGTATGGTATACAATAATTTAACGTTTAAAAATGTAGGTTGTTCAAAATCCTTCTCTTTCCCACAGAACAAAGAAACGGTTACTTTAATTCAAACAATAGTGGACGTGCAGCCGCGCGCCATAGGTGGAGGAGGCGACGACACGCCTGACCAGATCGTCTGGCGAGTCTGTGACCAGACGCGAGCTAGGATCGCAAAGCACATCGACAAATCTCTCATTAACCCCGACCTTATGATACCCGACGACATGGGGCAGCTCCATTCACTGACCACTGTGCTGATACATGAAACTGACAGGTTCAACACGCTGCTAGGACTACTGCACAATTCACTGAATGAGCTTCAAAAAGCAATCAAAGTTAGTTCAAAATGTTTTTTTTTATCAAATAGCAACTATGATTAGTTCTAACTTGAACCTCACATTGTTTCATAATGGTACCCAAATATTATGAGTTGCTAACCGGCACAGCTCAGATATTGTCCTGCGAGATTTTGTACGTATGCGACCCGTGTGAATAAAGCCGGCAAATTACTACTAAACCGGACTAATATAACCTGTAGTTTTCTAAGTTATTATGGTGGTCATGTCAGGATGAGCACTTGCCTTGGTAAGGGCCACCAAAAGTAAGTACCAATCTTATAACTTCGCATCGGCAGAAACATTTCTGGTAGGTGCATAGGTACCTACCTATATCTACATAGGGTACCTACTTACTTCTCGGGTCGTATGTGAAGCAACCACCCGAGTGCTTTTGTTATGTGACTCAGGATGGCTGGACAAATCTTCAAAATAGCTTGCATTTAACTAGGTCAATAGGTCACTTCATGTGACGGCTATACACCCTTATTTCAGAATTTGTGACGCTACAGAATCTTAGATAATCGATCGAAAACGTGTCCAGCCATCTTGAAAAACCACTTTTCGCTGGTCTCTCAATCTCGGTAACGGAAGTGATTTTGATGACTTTTTGCATATCAACGGGCGTCACATAAATTTGTGACGGGCACCAAGCTAAAAGTTTTGTGATAAGTACAGTGGTTTAGTAGAAAAATGCAAAAATCTGTGTCCAGCCATCTTGAATTTACGTATAAAACTTATGGCTGGCACTTCCGAATCTCAATAACGGGGGCGTTTTCGAATATGGTTCCTTTACTAATACTTGGTGACGCAATGTGTGACAGTAATAACGTTTGATTTATGGCGTAACATGTAAGGGTTTACGAGAAATCAATAAAAACTTAATGTCCAGCCAACCTGAGTTCAAGATGGCTGGACACATGTATCTCCACTGCCTGATGATCAAAATGTGTTCAAAATGTTGTGACGGGGACGATAATGATAACCTGAAATTGTGACGGAGAAACTTTGCGTAGTTTCAAAGATATTGATCATTTAAATTTCCCCATACAAACACTGCAGTAGGGTAACCAATATTGTAGGTTTTATGTAGGACAAGTATATTTTAAGGTGTTTTCTTTAATGGACGAAAATCCGTGTATTGGTGATACTAATACGAACAACTGTAGATATTTAAATCAATAGAAGACAAAAATAGAGAAGTGAGGAAGGGTGTAATTTTTAAATGTTATTGATTTTTCACGTGCAGATATCTATTCTTTTTAGTAGGTATATATTATGTCAGGAGAACTAAACTAATGCTCTGAAGGTATTTAAATGAAAAAATAATGTTTGCTGTAAATAAAATCTGTAGCAACCCATACGCAAGTGCGTCCAGTGCGAGCGTCCCGCGGTCGCGTGCCGTCACGATACCGACAATAATGTACAGTCCTTTCGCACGCGTTATGAGACAGGCGTTGCGCGTTGCGCATCCACGCACGCGCCAGTCCGCTGCCCACACGCTTACTGCGTAGACGCGTTTCTTAAAGTACCGCGCAAGTCGCTACACGCATGCCTCTCTCGTGCCGCCATATTGTTACGCGAACTTATATTATTTTATTTAGGGTTTTCGATCCCAGTGTTATTTTACTGTGTACTTTACTTGTGTTTACTCCAAATATACTTTATTACTAAATAGGTGACTTTCCCTGAGATAACCTTCCTCATATGTGGCGCTCCAACGTATTTTTCGTGTGACAATATAGTGCATAGTTGTGAGTTTTGCAGTGACGAACTAAACTAAAATGCCAGTGACTCGGAGTAGAGCGGCTAGTTTGACTCGGAGGGAAGATGCTAACGACGCATTACCCGTCCCCTCGCGACCAAGCACGCCGACCGCGGCGCCCGTCTACCAAGATGGCGACGACGCCGCGTCCTTTTCCTCGCCGTGCATTGATGCTAACGCTACATTCTCCAATGAAAATGTGGCGACGATTATCGCCTCTCTCCAACGCTCTCAAACAGAAGCATTTAGGGAGTTGCTCAACTCGATGCCGCGGGCGAGTGCATCGACCCCAGAATCACTGACGCTGCTAGGGCACAACACCCTAGCCCGCTGCAAAGCCACGTTCTCCGGCCGACCGAAGGAGTCGGTTGAAGCATTTATCGACGCTATAGAGGCCTATAGCGATTGCGCGCAAGTGGCGGACTCAAACATTCTGCGCGGCTTAGCCTACCTATTCAAGGATGATGCGGCCACGTGGTGGCAAGGAATTAAACACTCTGTGTCGTCATGGCGCGAAGCCAAGGAAAACCTTATAAGTGCCTATGGTGACCGCCGGCCACCGCACCGCCTTTACCTGGACATATTTGCGACGCCACAGGGCAATGAAAACACAGATATGTTCGTAGCGCGCATCCGTGCCCTGATGGCACGCTTACCTAAAGACGATGTCACGGAGTCGGCTCAAATAGACATGACCTACGGCCTCCTCCACAGCAGAATACGTAAAAGGCTACGAAGAGAAGAGTGCCGTAGTTTCTATGAGTTACTCCGCCTCGCACGGATTATTGAAGATTCATTCGCCGAAGTACATAACATAATGCCGACGGCGAGTGAGCGTCGAACTCAAACGCCGACAACATTACCGACGTCCACGCAACCCGCCGCCGCGCGCGACGAACTTCGCGCGCCCGCGCGCCATCTCGCCCCTGCACGGGCGCAGGCCTACGTTGCGACCGCCCGCTCCGCCCGCGCCCTCCGTGCCTGTTCCAGCCGCGCCGTCCGCGCCTACTCCACCGAAACAAGACACGGCAAAGCGGCCACGGCCTTCCTGCACATACTGCAGGCGGTTTGGCCACACCAAAGAACATTGTCGTAAGTTGCAGAATCAAGGTGAGCGTGAACCAAATAAAAGTAGTGATCAAAGTTTTTATTCCGTAAAATCTCATTTAGTTACTAAAAACATCGCGTCAGACTCTATTTATGTTGCTAACGATTTTATTCCGCAAAGAAATGTGTGTTATTTTAATAAACAAAAGCATCATAACAATAATAGTGATAATGTTAGTAACTCACAAACAAAAAACGTGCGTAACAATTTTAATAATAAAAAGGGTTCTGCCCATCCACGTAATAACGATATTTTGTGTAGTAATTTAAAAAATCAAAAGGAGAATGGCCATTTTTGTCAAAATAATGTTTTGTATAGCGATTGTAAAAATCAAAAGGACAATGTCCATACATGTCATAAAAATATTTTATGTGGTGATTTTAATGATAAGAATAATGCCCATGTTTAACCGAATTTTGTTTGTGTAACGACCGTAAGGGACCCTCCGGTGTTCGCGAACTGCGACCTATTTTTAATATAAAAATTTTGGGTTTTTCCGGCACCGCGTTAATTGATACGGCCGCCAAACATTGCATTGCGGGTCATACGCTATATACTCTCCTTCTACGTCAAGGTCATCCCCTCAGCTCTTCGACACGCGAAGTTAAGCTTGCCGACGGTATAATCCGTACGATGGATGTACTTACCACCACGTTAGAGGTGTGCTTAGAAACGACAGTTATTACGATTCCATTCTTAATTTTTCCCGACTCTACAAACAACGAGACGTTATTAGGTATCGACTTTATAACTGCCGCGGGAGTAGAAATTGATTTTTTCAAAGAAGTTTGGTATTTTAGTGAATGTGCTACCTTAAAATATAAATTGTGCTTCGAACCTACCTCGCGTGACGTGTCCTGCGCCTCGACAGATATACTTAGAGATGATGAGGGTACTCATCTTAAACCAGCTGAGCGTCAAGCGCTCGCTGATGTCCTCATTAGTCACGCACGTGTCTTTAGACCAGGGGGAGGTCCAACACCGTATGCGGAACACCGCATTAATACAGATGAGCACCCTCAAATTGCTGTTCCTCCTTACCGCCTAAACCCTTCGAAGAAACAGTTGATGAAAGCTGAAATAGGTAAGATGTTACAAGATGACATTATAGAGGAGTGTGAATCGGCTTGGTGTTCACCGGCACTGATGGTGCCGAAGTCCAACGGTGGTATCCGCTTCTGCGTCGACTACAGGCGTTTGAATGCAGTCACCAAAGCCGATACATATCCGATGCCACGCATCGACGAGCTACTTCAGAGCACAAAACGAGACTGCTATATGAGTACTCTAGACCTTCGATCTTCATACTGGCAGGTGAGGGTTAGAGAAGCTGATAGAGACAAAACGGCGTTTGTCTGTCCTCTAGGGACTTACCGTTTTAAAAGAATGCCTTTTGGTCTCCGCAACGCACCAGCTACCTTTCAGCGTCTCATCGATCGTCTTCGATCCTGCTCTGCTTTACAAGATGTAACCTTATTAGCTTATTTAGACGATCTGTTGGTAATATCTCAGGGATACCAACAGCATCTGCAAGACGTAGAGGCAGTTTTTAAACGTTTGGCCGAGTTTAACCTCCATGTGAATAGGGAGAAGTGCGCTTTTGCTCGTGAAAGCGTTAAATATCTTGGTCACGTTATAACACAAAAAGGTGTTTCCACCGACCCAGGGAAGGTGAGTGCTGTACTCGATATGAAGGTTCCAGGAAGTCTCAAGCACCTGAGAACCTTTTTACAAACTTGTTCATAGTTCAGAAAATTCATACCTAACTTCTCAAAAGTTGCCGAACCATTGACACGCTTGACTAGAAAGAGTCAAGTATGGTCTTGGGGCTCCGAACAGACCCAAGCATTTAATGAGCTGAAGACTCTACTGACCACAGCTCCAATACTGGTACAAGCCGATTTCAGTCGTCCCTTCATTCTGCGTACAGACGCAAGTAACTACGCCTTGGGCGCCGTTTTATTACAGGGCGACGGCAATCAGGAAAGGCCAATTGAATATGCTAGCCGACTTCTCAACGCAGCTGAACGTAACTACTCCACCACGGAGCGTGAAGCACTCGCTGTAGTTTGGGCGGTGGAGCGTTTCCGGCCTTACCTAGATGGGCAACCAGTCGTGATTGGTAGCGATCATCAGCCTCTACGCTGGTTGCTATCACTTAAATCACCAGCAGGCAGATTAGTCCGTTGGGCTCTGAAGCTTCAATCTTTTGATATCCATTTCGAATATACCCCAGGGAAGGCGAATGTCGTAGCAGATACGCTGAGTAGACCGATCTGTTCCAGCGACACAAGCGACAGTTGCGGTATTTGTACTGTCATCTGCGATCTTCCTGCGAAAACACCTAGTCAGCTTCGCTTGGAACAGACATCGGAGCCTGAAGTGGAAAAGATTATTAAGGAGCTAGAAGGACCTGATGATGTTGCATCTAAAAGATGGTTAGAAAGGGGTTACCTCATGGATCAAGGAGTCCTGTATCGACTCAATCCAGACTCTGAGAGTCAATCCCCTCAATTGGTTATACCTGGAGATCAAGTTGCAGAAATTTTGAAGGAGTTACATGACTCTCAAACTGCTGGCCACCCAGGTATCGATAGAACCTACCAGAAGGTAGCGCAGCTGTATTATTTTACAGGGATGCGGAGAATAATCACCGATTATGTCTTAGCCTGCATCCACTGTCAGCGATATAAGGCCAAGAACGCCAAACCGACAGGCTTACTTCAGACACCAGTCATGAGCCAGCGGAACGAGGTGTTGGCCATGGACCTGTTCGGTCCACTTCCGGAAGGAGACCAGGGGGAGCGGTGAATATTTCTTATTGAAGGCACTGCTACCTGATGGACGGAACTGTTTGCTCTCAAAGAAGCAACAGCAGAAGCCTGCGCTCATGTCCTTATCGAGGAATATTGCATGCGGTTCGTTCTGCCTCGCAGGATTATTTCAGACAACGGTGTCCAGTTCATTTCCGCTGTGATGAAACAATGTATGTCAGTCCTCGACATCAAACAAAATTTTGTCCCACTGTATCATCCACAAGCTAATCCTGCAGAGCAAAAAAACCGCGCCCATCTCGTGGCAGATGACCACACCTCATGGCCGAAGAAGTTGCCAGTGATCCGTTTCGCTCTGAATAGCGCAAAATGTCGCACAACGGGCCAATCACCGTCTTATTTTACCTTTGGCAGAGAGATGCGGTCACCCACAGAGGCCGTACACGACCTTCGTGCCATCAGGGCCAAAGAAAACTTTGTCCCACAAGTGACCCCTTACCTCGAAAACTTCCTACATTCACTGTCAGCTGTTCGAGAACGCGTCGAGATCCAGCAGGATAAGACAAAACTGTATGCCGACGCTTCACGCCGACCAACTGACTCGTTCGAGGTAGGTGATTTAGTCATGCTTAAATCTCACTTATTAAGCAAAGGATCAAAAGACCTCACTTCTAAGTTCTACCCTCGCCGAGACCGGATACCCTTACCGGATCACTAAAAAGGTAAGTCCAACAACTTATACCATCGCGAGTACTGAACAACCAAATGTACATATAGGAAAGTATCATTCCGAAGACCTTACACGTTACCGAGGTAGCGACGACTCCTTACCAAAACCCGTTAATCCAAAAAGAAATCGCGGACGTCCAGCTAATGCTGCTGTAGATATACCAGTCCAGGACCGAGGGCGTTCTCCAGGACTGGAGGGGGAGTATGTAGCAACCCATACGCAAGTGCGTCCAGTGCGAGCGTCCCGCGGTCGCGTGCCGTCACGATACCGACAATAATGTATCTGTTCCTTTCGCACGCGTTATGAGACAGGCGTTGCGCGTTGCGCATCCACGCACGCGCCAGTCCGCTGCCCACACGCTTACTGCGTAGACGCGTTTCTTAAAGTACCGCGCAAGTTTGCGTTCGTTCGTTAAAAGAAATCAAAATATGATTCGCGACAATAACAAGTATGTATTTACATAATTATAACCATAAGAATCATCATACATATCTATAAGTTATTTGTTTCCGCGGACGAAAAAAATAACTGCAAAAAAACTCAAGAAAAATTGAATTCCGCGGGCTACCACGAAAACGTCGGAGGACAAACTATACGCCATGATAGCTGATGTTGGTGTCGCCATCTATTGCTTAAAGTTGGTACTACTAGGACAACTGGTCGAATCTTAACTCTTATTTAGGTTGTCTTACCGCAGATTAATTAATAGTTACTAGTACTCTGATTAAGTAGTGATAACACTTCGAAAAGTACATACACTGCCGGCTGTAGAGTTTAGTTCTCATTTTCAGTTACATAGATAATGAACTAAACGCGAAATACAAGTGGGCTCTCTCTTGCAGCGCTGATGGTCAATTATTATTTTGAATTAACACATACTTACTCTTTTCACTGCAGGAAAACCTTTTATTCCCACGGGGAAATCAAATACAAAGCAGGCGTGGATGCTACCGGCCAATTAATCGATTAAAAAGAAATCCTTTATTTATGTAAAATTATGGTCACCTCACAATATTAATGGATGTTAGTATAAGAAAATTTAAATGGTCAATATCTTTGAAACTACGCAAAGTTTCTCCGTCACAATTTCAGGTTATCATTATCGTCCCCGTCACAACATTTTGAACACATTTCGAAGGTTGTAGATCATCAGGCAGTGGAGATACATGTGTCCAGCCATCTTGAACTCAGGTTGGCTGGACATTAAGTTTTTATTGATTTCTCGTAAACCCTTACATGTGACGCCATAAATCAAACGTTATTACTGTCACACATTGCGCCACCAAGTATTAGTAAAGGAACCATATTCGAAAACGCCCCGGTTTTTGAGATTCGGAAGTGCCAGCCATAAGTTTTATACGTAAATTCAAGATGGCTGGACACAGATTTTTGCATTTTTCTACTAAACCACTGTACTTATCACAAAACTTTTAGCTTGGTGCCCGTCACAAATTTATGTGACGCCCGTTGATATGCAAAAAGTCGCCAAAATCACTTACGTTACCGAGATTGAGAGACCAGCGAAAAGTGGTTTTTTAAGATGGCTGGACACGTTTTCGATCGATTATCTAAGGTTCTGTAGCGTCACAAATTCTGAAATAAGGGTGTTTAGCCGTCACATAAAGTGACCTAATGACCTAGTTAAATGCAAGCTATTTTGAAGATTTGTCCAGCCAACCTGAGTCACATCTTTTGTTTTGTATGTTGTGGTAGGGACCTAGGCAGGTAGGAACAGAAGGTATCAGAACATAAGCATAATTATTAATCTGCTTATTTCAGGGTATTGTGGTGATGTCAGAAGCTTTTGAAGAAGTTTTTACAGCTTTTATGAACAACAGAGTTCCCAATATGTGGCATAAAAAAGGCTACAACTCGTTGAAATCACTTGGCAGTTGGATTAACGACCTGACTTTGAGGATTGATTTCGTAGAGGTTACCTTTTCAGTATTTCTTTATTTATTAAAACTTTATGCACTAACTAGTAAAAAAACACCATACAAAGGTAGACTTAACGCCTGAGGCATTTTCTACCAGTCAAGCTGCCTGCTTTTTACCTGTCATGCTCTTCTAGTATTTACTACATACCCTATTACACCCGTACCGAGACCTAGTGGCGTTCAAGGTCTGGTAGACGAAATGTCGGTCGTTCGGCGGAGTGATGGGCGGTCGACACTGTTACCATAGGTAGAACAGTCAGGTAAAACCTAGAAGAGGCAACTCCACATGAGCGTGGGGATTGGCACAAGAAAATAGAGGCCTTTTTTTGGAACGAAGTTCCTTATCGCGCGTTGTGAAAAGGGGCTAGACGGAAAAAATTCGTGTGCGTTCGCACAGCGGAATGTTGTTGAATTTAAAGATTATAATTATGCAGATATTTAGTGTATGACGTCGTATAATTGTGTATGGTAAAAAAAAAATTCTGCACGCAGCCACTGTGGAGAAATTCACCAAAAACTGATTCCGCTGGGCGAACGTTGTCCTGGCGGAACTTTTTTTAATCCATAGACTTTAGAAGAAAAGAGATGTGTCCAAAAATTAGTGTGTATTTGTGTGTAATTGTGTATGTATGAATAAAATTAGTGCATGCATAAACTTCGGAGAAATTCAAGTTTTCGCTACGCGAACGTTTGGCCATTAGCTAGTTTTCATATAAAGCGCTTACATAGAGAGCTGTAGATTTTTACATACATTGTTTTGAATTTGTTTATATTTGTTTAAAAAACAGATTTAGAAAAAATCGTAGGGCTTAAAAGATAAAAATAAAAACGTAAAATGCGCTTATTAGGTCTTAGTTCTTAAAGTATGCACTTTGGGGTCTAGATTTTCACGTTTATACAAACCTTGTAAGTGTCTGCAACATGTTGCCAAGTATCAATGATGTTCCGTAAGTAATTAAAGAGTTATAGGACAATTTACCATGCATAGATCACTGTTTACAAAGCAGTCAAATATCACGACGTTCTAAAGAAATTGCATGGTAAAATGTAAGCCAATAATTAGTGTATTCATTCAACTATTCACATGCAAAATTTCATGTCATTAAATTCAGTAATTAAAGAAAAACAATTATAATACTGACGAAGCATCGAAAACTTACATAACCCGACCAAGTTCGGATAGCTACAAAAAAGCGGCCGTGCCATATATCTAAGAAACGTTCTTAACCTACCAATATAGTATTTATTAATATGGTACAGTTGCGTACACAAGCCTTAGGAAAAAATAAAACAATTGCATTTCTTGAATGAACAATATTTTATTATCATTAATCAATCAATATTTTTATTATCAATTAAAAAATCTATTCAAGAAGTAGTTTTTTTTAAGTTATTAGATTGTTTGATCCACTAAAGTTGCAAAGGGGAACGCTCGTGCATGCCTAGTCCATTGGTTAAATAGTGTAATAAGCTACAATATGATAAATATTTACCTAAACAGTAGTACTTACATGTGGTAATTATTTAATTTCCCTAAGGGGTCTATAGTTAGAATCCTGATCCATGAAATCTTCAATAGAAATTAGCTGTATGAATTTTATTTGTCTTAAATAATATATCTAGATTATATCTCAAGTCTCAAGCGCATACTTAAATAAAGTACCTACGTAAATAGTACCTACTTGCTGTCATAGTCAAATACATTTAAAAAAGTAGGTGTACAAAAATAAATGACCTATAAATTATATCGATATAATATATAATTATATTGAAAGTTTGGGCAAATTGAAGGCCAATTTTTTTAAGCATCTCGCTGAATAGCAAGATATCTTTCAATATCTCCCCTGAGGGGTAATGTGTGTACCTATAACAAGTACCTTATGCTGCTTTATTAATTAATTATTTAGACCCTTACACTGTTACACTTCCAGATAAGTAAGTTATTATTATTTTAAACTATATTATTTTAGACTAGATTAATATCTTAAATTGTACCTACAACTTCTTTATGCATGCGGAGTTTACCTGTAAGTGATTGTTGCACTGTTGCACTTAAATTTTTGCATGTTACTTTTAGCATACAACCTGTGTAAACAATCGTTGGTGAACCAATAAATAAATATCGAAACAACAATTGTGTTATCGCCTATACCAATTCAATACCGGTATTATACTGTAAATTTTGGGATGTTACCTAAATATATTGCACGGCCGCTTTTTTGTAGCTATCCGAACTTGGTCGGGTTATGTAGGTTTTCGATGCTTCGTCAGTATTATAATTGTTTTTCTTTAATTACTGAATTTAATGACATGAAATTTTGCATGTAAATAGTTGAATGAATACACTAATTATTGGCATACATTTTACCATGAGATTCCTTTAGAACGTCGTGATATTTGACTGCTTTGTAAACAGTGATCTATGCATGGTAAATTGTCCTATAACTCTTTAATTACTAACGGAACATCATTGATACTTGGCAACATGTTGCAGACACTTACAAGGTTTGTATAAACGTGAAAATCTAGACCCCAAAGTGCATAGTTTAAGAACTAAGACCTAATAAGCGTATTTTACGTTTATATTTTTATCTTTTAAGCCCTACGATTTTTTCTAAATCTGTTTTTTAAACAAATATAAACAAATTCAAAACAATGTATGTAAAAATCTACAGCTCTCTATGTAAGCGCTTTATATGAAAACTAGCTAATGGCCAAACGTTCGCGTAGCGGAAACTTGAATTTCTCCGAAGTTTATGCATGCACTAATTATATTCATACATACACAATTACACACAAATACACACTAATTTTTGGACACATCTCTTTTCTTCTAAAGTCTATGGATTAAAAAAAGTTCCGCCAGGACAACGTTCGCCCAGCGGAATCAGTTTTTGGTGAATTTCTCCACAGTGGCTGCGTGCACAAATTTTTTTTTACCATACACAATTATACGACGTCATACACTAAATATCTGCATAATTAAAATCTTTAAATTCAACAACATTCCGCTGCGCGAACGCACACAAAAATTCTTACGAAAAGTTGTCACGACACTTTTTGCTATAGTAAGCTATTGTAAGCTGTGCGGCGTCGCATGTTTCTCCGTCTGTCTCTCTCTCTCTTATAGAAAGCAAGCCAGATATTTTCATTTCTATTTCGCATTGAACAGTGTGGTGTCGCGACGATTATTTTTATTGAGTGTATACAGGTTTTTATTATAACTTAAAAAAAATAAAATTTTATTACAATTCCTTCACTAATTAAAGGAACTTCGTTCCATCCGGGTGTCCCTTGACACCTCTCAAGTTTTTTTTTAAGGCTGGGAAATCATCCAATGACTGCTCTCGCTCTGGGTGGAGCGGAAGGGAGTGTCAGACTCTTACTGACTAAAACCCATCCATGTTCCTTCCGTAGCCCTTTATGTTCCGGGGTAGCGGTAACCCTTTCGGACAATCCCGCTTACACGGCAGGCTTGGCCCTGAGGGGCCTCTTCATATGCTGACATCTCTTTGAGGCGCGCGTGGAACATATACGCGCCGTACGGCATGGGTCTGGTGCTGATCGGACGGTGAGTCACCCATTACTCACCGTCCGCAGGCCCGCGCCTACGGTGGCCGGGAGTCGTCACGTGGCTCCCGACGCCCGGGGCGTCTCCTGCGGCGGCTGGGACGGGAGGACCTTTCTCTCTCCCATCCCGCCACCTCCTTCGCGAGCATAACTTTTTATCAGGAGGTGACTGCCTCCCACTCCCTCTCGCCCCGGACCATGGCTTGCACCAGGGCCGGGCGCGAGAGGTCGCCGCCGCCGATCGCCTCTACGAGGACACGGCGGTGCTCCGCCCATGCGGGGCAGGTTTGCACCGTGTGCTCTACCGTGTCCTCTGGGCGATCCTCGCAGTGGTGACACCCGGGCGTTTCCTCCCGCCTGATGATGTGAAAATAGAGGCCTACGGTCAGCATTGTTGTAGTCAGGCTGAAGGTGAAGTAAGGCTGTGGATGATGATGAACCATTTTGAAAGTAACCTATGTAGGTCAAATATATTTAACCTACATAGGTAAGTTTCAAAATGGTTTTTGGGTCCAACACCCAAGGATTTTGCCATGATTTCATATATGAAATCCTGGCAAAATATAATGCATTTATACCTACCAAAATTTTTGCTCATTATTTTATAAGCACACGTAGCAGAGCTGTTTGTTTTTTTTAGAAATGGTTGGTGGATGGTCTCCAGCAAAGCAGCTGGGTGTCAGGGTTGTTCTTCCCACAAGGTCTGCTCACGGGTTCGCTGCAGTCATACGCGCGCCGCTACCGTGTGCCCATCGACGCACTCATGTTTGACTTCATCCCTTTGCCAATGTTCCTGTCGCAGGAAGACGTTTACAAGCAAAATAATAGGAAGAAGGTTCGTGTACTGTGGTGCAGTCCATCTTGATTATCTAGCTACCTACGGTACCTACCTATACTTATATTACCTACACTGTCTTCTGGACATTATTTTTTACATCCTCTGGATGTCCTCCACCCTGCGGGGACTCAGACTCAGACCAAAATATGCACCGACGGGCTTATTTTTGTTAAAAGTTTTTATTTTTCACTTTTTAGTTGTGGTACCTACACCCTCCCCAATTTTAATAATACTACCTGGTATGTAAATTACAGTGACAGGAACTTATAAGAACATCGTCCACATATATTAAGTAGGATTTTTTTTAGATTTTTGGTGATTTTTCAAAAACCGCTTATCCGATTTCGATAAAATTATTTTATTTAGTTTTCGATATACAGTCGAATTGAGAACCTCCTCCTCGTTTTTTAGAAGTCGGTTAATAAAATGAATGGTAGTGCTGGAGTCCACGCGGTCGATTCTGTAAAAATCTCACCATGAAAACTTAGGTGAAGTGAACTGTCATTAGTGTCAATCCCTATACCAATACCTGGAATTTTGCATGTAGGTATTTATTTGAATCGGGACCGCCCTTCAATGTAATTATTATTGATACATTATTACGATCGCCAGCGTATCAAGTTAAACCAAACTGTAAAATGTATCAAAATGATTGAAAACCTTTCGTAACTTTTTAAGTTCAAAATCGATTGAGAAAATTTGACAGTTAGTGGTAACTTGATGTGACTGAATATAATCGAGTTCAATCCGGTATAGTTCTCAACTTGACAATATTATACATACAGCCTAGGTATTTAACTATGTATTGTTAATTAAAACAGTTGAATTACACATTTTTCTATTGTCTTTCAGGGTGAGGAGGGGCCCAATATTTACAATTTCTTAGAACGACCAGAAGACGGTGTCAACATTCATGGTTTATTTATTGACGCCGGGCGCTGGGACATGAGGGCAACTCTGCTCGTAGATGCTCTCCCAGGTCAGAAGCCCTGAAGCAGCAGCTGAAGTAGCCTGCTGGCCAATGCCCCCTTTTACTTATATTTAATAGACAGATATTTGATTTAACCTATAATTAGTACAAACCCAATCCCATTGCCCAGATCAAATATGGGAATAAAAACATAAAACTTGCAGGCAAAATTGAATTAGCTACCAAAGCTCCGCGGACGTGGTTTTTAAATATGTAACTTAACTTCCAGAAGATGTTGAGCACAAAAAGAACATCCAATCGTGTTGTTTTATTGTGCTTAGAGATAACGATACCCATTACGTTTGCGGAGTGTCGCTAGCTAATTTAATTTGAAGAATTCGATAGAAACGAATGTATCATAAACAAGAAAAAGTTTATTTTGCCTTCAAAATATATCTGTGGCATAAAAGTATATTACAATATTTTGCCTAAGTTTGTCAACATCAAATGGTTTTTTGGCTAACAAGCTACTTGAACACGAAAGCGTATAAAATAAAGTACGTCTGTTGGTTTGCATTGCATTGTTTGCCATAATTATATTAACTGATGTACTGTACCTTTAACGTTATGAATCGATACTATATTAAGCGAGTGTTCTGTGCTACAGGTCAAATGAATCCTCCATTGCCGGTGATATGGTTCAAGCCTGTGCTGTCACTGCCCAAGCCTGATCCTCGCTATGAAGCACCGTTATACAAGACGTCAGAACGAGCGGGGGTGCTGTCTACAACTGGACACAGTACCAACTTTGTGTTGCCCGTACTATTGCCAACGCGTCAAACACAAAGCTATTGGATTATACGGGGCACAGCTCTACTCACACAGATCACTGATTGAAACTTACTATTATTTATATTAACTAAGCAAGCAACATCCATAATCAGTTGGGAGATCAGCGTGTATTTTCATAGCATGAGGGGATGTTCTTAACGTCTGTTTGATTTGTAAAAGATGGTTATGATTTTAATAGAGTATGTAGGTATTGCATATTTCTTTTCCGTTACTTAATTCTTATACAATTTTAATTTTATACGTATCGTTGTACCTTTCTCGGTCGATAATTATGAGTAATAGATAGGATAATGTAGTGTGTTATGTTGTATGTATTTTATAGAAGATTATAAACAAACATAGGTACATAGCATCTAATAGTTTCATTTCCAAAGATTCACCGGGCATACAGAACATCCACGATCACGGCTTGCTGTTGCCAGAAACAATTAGAATTTATTTGGCAGCTTCAGCCTATTGGAAGCAAATTAATTAATACACATAATAAAATTGTCAGAAACTGATTTATTTATTCCGGTTCAATATTATCAATTATCATAGTTAAATGTCACAATGATAACAGAGCTTGCATAGACTGGCGGTCAAGCGCCCGGCGTGGTCTGCACCATGAATACGGGTTGCTAAGAAAAACGCGGGACGATTGACTGCGGGCCGCATGTGCAAGCTCTGACAGGATGTGGAAAGATTTTTTTTTGTTTTTCCTAAAATAAAGTCCTGCGTGGAGGCGACGTTCCAAAGTCGCTTAATATATTAACTTCAAATATTACTATCCTAAGTTTACGGCGGGCGATTTGACAGGTCCCTAGTTAACACTAAAATACAGTAAAAAGACGACGGCTGAAGTACGGCGCTTCGGGTTTCTATTAGAATTTGTCAGAGACCTGATTTCAGAAGCCCTAAAAATATAAATTAAGTGATTTATAAACAGAGTGCACTTAATTACAGCTCCACACAGGCCTTTTGTGTACATAAAAATTTCAACTTTTATTTAACGTGTGAAATAATGAATATCACAGTAGTATTTCCTTTGTATGTATGCATTGGTGTTTTAATTTCAGCAGTTCAAACATAATATATTAGCCCTATAATATTAGAAAAATAAAAAGACCTAGACCGGAGTTTTTTTTACCTAAATAATTCACTATGTTACTCAAAGAAGTGAATAAATATTTATCCATTCACTCCAGTGTGTGTTGGACTTTCAAATTCAAAGCTTGCGATATTACTTTTCGTACGAAAATTATTAAAGTTCTAATGATTTCTCCAATCAATTAAATTAACATTACTGCTTGAAAGTCAGTTTGGTAATATAACTAAAAATACTTGGTTCTACAAACGTTTGTTGGTCAGAGCTGAACAGCACTCTGAAACAAGTTCCGTGTGGCGACGTGTCTGGAACGAGCCCGCGTTTGATTCGCTAAGTGCCCACTAACTGCGACACCCTATGTAACGACGATGCGTATGAACTATTGAAATCATTTTCTACCAAATACATATTCAATAATTTAATTTTTACAGTAAACACATTACAAAAGACTGTAGTACCCTTACATTGACAAATTATCATTTATAATCTAAGAATGAATCAACGAATAATACAATTATACTATTAATTATTTGTATTAAGATTTTCGTTACTGGTGGAAAAACTTGAGAATCAAAGTTGTTGAATTATTTTTGAAAAATAAGTGTTGTTTGTTAAATTTATGCAAAGAAAGATATTACTATAATATGATCTCAGCTTAAGGACGCGCGCTGCGTCGTTTGTCCAGTCGTACCTACTTAATCTATCTACATAAACAATAGTTTCATCAAAACATACTTCCTTTGTATTACAATTACATAATTATATTGATTAATCAACATCTCGATACAAATCATATTGAAGCCGAATAATTTGGAACTTCGATTGAAATATCCGAATAACATGCAAATTGAAAAATCCTGCTTATAAGTTTAAACATCAAATCACACAACACAAGAGTAATCATTCGATCTAAATTACATAGAAAGTGAACGGAATGAATAATGTTTAGCATTGACATGTGAAAGTTCCCCCGGGAGGGCGGGAAATGCAGCGCGCGGGCGAGGCAGCGGAGCGAGGGGCGCGGCGGGAGCGGCGGGGGGGGGGGGGGGGCGTCCCCGCCCCGTGCACTAGTCCTCCGACATGAACGAGTTCTGCGACTTGAGCTCCTCCAGGCGTGAGATCTGCTGCCGCAGGTACATTATTCTGTGGGGCACATTACAACACATATCAACGTCTAATAATGCTGCGGTGCGCTCCGAAGTCTCATTTTTCGTATTGAATACTCCTTATAGATTATAATGGTGCACGTTCTTCAGTCTTTCTCGGTCGCACTTTATACCGCATCATATTGACACAATGCACACTGTCTCGGGCAGGTCAAAGTTATTGCTTCAGTTGTTTCAGCTTGTTATTATTTATGAGCTACGGGCAGCGCACGACAGCAGCGCTGCGCCGCGTAGCTCATACAGAATAACAACGGCGCCGTGACTAGACAGAGTGCATACTATCAAAATGTTTAAAAAGAAAAAAATACTGATATCTAGTTTATCTAGTATTGAACGTTATTATGCAATAATTGAAAAAAAAAATGATCATCAAAACAAATGAGCATCGACTTATCTCTGACTAATACATCAATTTGTCTAAGGGAGGTTAAACACGGTGTCTTGTTACATACAACAATGCTTGCTTTGCAGCTAGTGCGTGCAATGGCTCGTTTGTTTCGTTATAAAAACTCACCCAGTTAATCCATGTCATCTCTGAGTATAATTTCAGTGCACTTACTTTTGTTCCTGTAACGTGGCCCGAATTTCTGTATGCCGTACAAGTGACCGAGAACATTTGAGCTCAGCGGATACCCGCGTGCATTGCAGGCATCCCAGCTGATATGCTTCCTCAGTGAACTTATTTGCCTGGCACAACAGAAAGAAAGATCAACATAATCCTCTTTGTCGTCACAGTTCTGTAGGCCATCTCCCGTGGTCTCTGGTTTCTCGCTGGGTAGCTGTTCTATGTGGACATCCATATTCATATGAAACACTTTTCTTATCACATGCTACAGATAAGTAATAGGATTAACCTGCCTCGTAAGGACGTTCTTCTACCACCGTCGTCATCAAGAAAAGAGATTATTTCGAACCGAGTTTGCCACAGTCGTTGTGGTCCATAATAAACATAAGACAAAAACCAACGCCGGCCGGCTATCGCGGAGGTAGTGGACAAGCCCTGGCTTGTTTTATGAACTACTCACTATCTCCACGGTCGAAACTGCGGAGCTTGGACGACTCCACAGACGGCGGCCCTCTGGAAGAACGCGGTCGCAGTGATGAAGTGAGCGTGGAATAGTTTCAAGTTACCTGCTTTTCTAGGATGTCTGCAGGCCAACCAGTAACGTGTGACGTCAGGTCCGAACGCACGTAGTTCACGAGGGACGGCGTCAGCATCGGAGGTGCGTGGTGGAGTGTCCCGCCCACAACTTGCGAATAACTTCCTAGGCATTCCACTGAAATGCAAACACACTCACATTTTGATACTGTTTTAATTTTTTGTCTGATTTCAAAGATATGTCGTGTCCAGAAATTGAATTCGAGATCAATAATGTAAACAAAGGTGTTGCCAATTTTTAATAATAACCTCAATTGTGCAGTATGCCGAAAAGTACTAGAATGTAGTGCACAAAGTTTTCAACTTTAAACTGACGTAAACTACGATCCAAGATAAAATATAACTGTTTGAAATAAAATCGTGCAAGGCAATAAGGCAGTGGTCTTTGGACATCTGGACTTCATTTTGTGTTTTCAACTAGCGAAACGCCTCTACTTCGCATGAGTGCTATTTACTAATGAAATAAATGAGAATTTTCTTTCACACCAACCTTGTCCTATAAATGCAATAATGAACAGAACAGATCAGTTTATTATTAGTGTAACTGATTCGGACTCTTCATCAAGCTCATAAGAATCCGAATCACAAAGTGAATAAATCATACTTAATAATATATAAATTCTTCCAATAAAACAAAATTTAACAAAAAAGAAGGGAAATGTTGACTACCCCTTAACTGTCACTTTGACAATGACATTTCTTTGTTTACAATTTTGGTCTCGAATTCGATTTCTGGGTATAGGAATTATATGATTCTACTTATTTCAATTAGGATTCAGACTAGCTGAAGTAGACTTATTTTTCAGTGGGTATTGATTAAACTGTTACAGCAGAATATCTCCCCACATTGAACTGAATACACCAAAATTTAAGGCATTATATCTCTGATAAAAATTTTTGGCTCCACAATGGCGCATGAGTTATTTTGCAATGTATAAATTTTATCTTTTTATTGCGACCAGGATTTATGAGATGCTGCCATGGTATTATGATGGAGCAGGACCGTAGTCACAGTAACTAGGCCTTATAATTCTTAGTCCAAATGAATTTGGACCTGTTGGATTTGTCTACATAATTAGTGGATAGGACAGACTGTGAAAATGATCTGATGATGCAGCAAGGTGTTTAGTCAGACAAATCGTATACTCTGACTTCAACTTGTTCAAACCAAGCCACTTACGGATGTCACAATCATTGTTATATTCAATAGTTCAATAATATTTGAGTTTCATGGCAAAAATTGCAAAAAAGACGACTTTTTCATCTGATTAATATAATGTCAAAAGAAAGAATGAATCCTGAGGACTTACTTTTTCTAGGTAACGCTGTATCTAAGTGTAGTGGTGGTGCATGTGGATCTGTGTTCTCCGAGTGTGTCGGCGTGGGTGGTCCCGGGTCGCGGTGCGGCGTGCCCGAGCCGCTACGGTTGCCATCGCAGATGGGCGATGCCGTCGCGCCATTATTATTAGCAGACGGTATCGTCACCGGCGGCTGAACTGCCACGATCCGCGGTAACGCCGCTGCTAGTAACGACCCAGTCTGTAACATGCAAGAAATAATAATTACTTATAGGGACTATGTATAAATTCAACAGTAACACTAGAAAGCAAAAACATACCGGTTGATTCGAGTTATCGAGTACAACAACAGGCGGAACTGCATTATTATCTGTGTTATTCCGCATGGCAGCGGTTGCTTCTCTTGCTCCATACGAATTCTCAGAGAGTGGCGTACTCCTATCCGGAGAGATATCCATGTCTTGTAATGACTGTCCATCTATTGGAAAAAAAACTGTTAAAAAAGACTTTTATAAACAAATTTTGCCATAAAAATAAACGAATATTTCACCTTTCCCGTCGTGTGGAGGTGCCGAATGTTTTGGTCTAGTTCGATCATGCACTTCTTCATCTCTACTGCTATTCCAGTACCTCTCAGAGGCATTATTCGTTCTTTTACTAGATTTTTCAACTTCTCTCCTCCCTGACCTGGAACTTGATCTCTTATCCCGACCTAAACATCATAAATACCAGTAATTTTTAAACCCATTAATTTAAAATGTGTCAGTAGGACTAATTTGATCTGGTTATATTATTGTTATTTCTGGCAATTAGATGCTTAGGTAGGTTTTAACTCAACAAACTGTAATCTCAAAAACACCCTGTTATTTGTGAAATTACAGATATTGAGATTTAATGCTGCTTTGTTCCTGTTGTCTAACATCTTAAACAACTTAACTTATATAACCCTGAATACGGAATCTGTAAAGGGGTAATTAATGAGGGATGGTGATCATTCATCGATAAATTATATCGACTTAGTTTCGTGAGATCACTTTTGAAATAAGTATCTAACGAGGAAAAATAATAAAAATACCGGTCAGGTGCATGTCATAGGGCGCTTTCAATTCAGACGGGTGGTGCCGGTCTGCCGCTGGAGCGGAGCCACCGCCTGGATTGACATCGACGTACTGATGTCGTCCGTGCGACGTACGGGCCTCGCACTGCTCTCTCGTCGCGTCAACTGTATGCAAAAAACATTCACCCTGCTCAGTACGACAGCCGCATTGCTCCAGCTCAGCGACAGTTCAATAGCAACAAATTTATGAATTTTAACTTTAGGGGTCTAATGACCTGGTAAATTATGACCTGCTCTGGCATAAGCTCTCTCACGACACTACTGTCCCGGCCGATGTGATATCACTGTTTAGATATTGGTACAGTAGTCAAAAGAATACAGTTAGGTGGGCAGGCTCATATTCTGATATGTATGGGTTGGATTGTGGGGTGAGGCAGGGGGGTCTGAGCTCCCCCAGCCTTTTTTAACCTATACATAAACAAACTGATAGGTAGGCTCAGTAGCACTAAAATCGGCTGTCACGTGGACGGTGTGTGCGTGAACAATATCAGCTATGCTGATGATATGGTGCTGCTGAGTCCATCTATCGGTGCAATGAGAAGGCTGCTTAATATTTGTGAAAGTTATGCAGTGGCTCATGGGCTCAAATACAATACCGATAAGAGTGAGTGGTTGGTTTTTAAATCGGGTACTTTAACCTACAAGCAGCTGCCTGAGCTCTCACTCTCTGGGTCTCCTTTGGGTCGGGTTTCGAGGTTTAAGTATTTGGGTCACTGGGTCACTGACGACTTAAAAGACAATGTAGACATAGACAGGGAGCGCAGATCGCTGGCTGTACGTTGCAACATGCTGGCCCGCAGGTTTGCACGCTGTACTGAATCTGTGAAGATAACGCTTTTTAAGGCCTACTGCCAGTCGTTTTACACGTGCAGCCTGTGGACCAAGTATACCCAGCGGGCATACAGCGACCTGCGCGTACAGTACAATAACGCATTCAGGGTGCTTTTGGGGTTGCAGTGGCGATGTAGCGCGTCAGGGATGTTCGCGGAAGCGTGCGTCGACGGGTTCGCCGCAATCATGCGGAAGCGTTGTGCTTCCATGATGGCGCGCTTGTGTTCCTCCTCCAATGGCATCCTGAGTGTGTTTACAGACCGATGGGACTCTCCCCTTATACGAAGGTGGGTAAGTGTTCAGACACACTTATCCAAATAATCTGGTGTACGTTGTGTGTTTCACTAGTTGTTTATTATTGTACATTTAATTTAATACTAACATTAGGCTAAGATAAACTACTACTAACAATATATGGATGCAATAATTCCGAAATAAAATATTTGAATTTGAATTTGAATGAGAAGATGTTACAATCACAGACACAGATACAGAACCATTAGTGAGTTTCACAGATTCGTTAACAAAAATACCAAATCATTTAATGACAGGGAATGTGGTCCCTGACATTAATTCACCTGAGTTAAGTAGTCTCCTCTCCTGTCTGTTAAACAAAATCAAATCTTTTTTATTATTTATGTAAATAGCTGGTTGCACATGAGGAAAGTCATAATTACTGGTAACATTACAACGAAACTACACTGCATTGATACTGAGGTCTAATAGATTACATTTAGATCCTGTTGACCTGCCTATGGTAAACTAAATGTATTTCCTTTGCTGACCGTAAAGCCTGATCTGAAATTCCAGTGATCATGGAGTAGCCTCAACTGTGCTGCAGACAAACTTAGACGATGTGAATGATAAATGTTAACAAAACTAACAAGGCAAATGTTTTGACAATTAAGTAAATAACACATCATCACATGAATATTTTAAAATAATTATTAATTTTAGCCCGAGCGTGTCCATGCAACATCCCGCTCCTTAGATAAAGAATAGACACTACTGATTGTATAACCATATTTTTATAAAGAGGAATTAATTGTGCCTTACAACTACATTATTCATATGGCATTTAGCTTGTAATTCAACGACTATCGGGTACCACGAGCGAGCCGTTACCTGTTTGCGTAGCGTTTATAGACAAACGACTGCCAATCATCGTGCATCTTTATTGGACAATGGTACCTAAGCATTAATACCCCATATTATGATGATACTTAAATGTAGGTTGGCGTATTCTGGTTAATGTCCATATCATAAGTTATTCTTGTACAGAAAACAATAGTGACACACTGTATCCATCATTGACCATAATAACAAACATTAGTGACCAGACATAAGACAATTAAATGCACCATTCGTTGATAAGAATACATTGGTGATTAAGTGCAAATTATTATTTTTCGGTAAATACGAGTACTATTGTGTGAACACTTTCATATTCATCAAAAGTGCACACAACACTTTGTATTAAAGAATGTTCGGCCATTTTCTATAGCTTATCTTTTCACTGCACTTCTAAATGGAAATCGGTTGACATTGTATGGACAATTAGGCATGTGCTGTGGATGAACACAGAACATGTCTTGAGGAAAGTTTTGAGTATAAAGAAGTCATGTTGCACCAACCTAAATAAACCCTCCTGCCCTTATAAGTATAAGGGAAGGAGGGTGATGACTTTGATAATGAGTGTACTATCCTAGAATGCATGACCTTGAAAAAATTCAAGTACCAATAGTGAGTATCATGATTAAACATCCATTTTACAAGGACCTTCACTTGCCATTTCACTTCATTTCAATAACAAAACGACAAGGGTTGTCAATAAGGCTTGTAAATAAATAATAATGTCTACCTTAGTAGAAACTATGGGAAGTAGATTGTGCATTTGGGTGCAATAGGCAAACAAGGTCACATAGGACCTAAACAAGTCCAAATTATTTTTGCATTTTACCATAAATCCCTATGTTATGAAGAAAAAATTACAACTCTCTTATTTTTCATTTAAACCAAATATAACCGCGATTGATGATATAATAGCAATTTGCAGTGGCACACCGCTATGCAGCCAGTTTATTGGTCAAGAATTCAAGATTAACAAGCTTCAACCTTTATTGAATAATGGTAGTGCATTCTCCATTTCCTTTGAGTATAATGTAGAATAAAGTCACAATGTGCACTCCATGAGATACAGCTGCATTTGGTTGTTGATAAAAAGAAAACATGCATGTACATGATCACAAAAATATATTTTCTAACAACAACATAGCTTCACTCTTTTTAAATGTGCACCATTTTGTAAACAATACGAAAGGAGTTAGAGAAACAATATACAAGGAGAAACTGACTTTTGACATATCAGGACATTTTGGACAAGGGTTCTTTTACAATGGAACACTAAGAAGGGGTTTTGGAAATTCGATCTTATAAGGGGTAAAAAGCAGGGTTTTGTGAGTCTGAAAAATTATATTTCTTGAGTTAAAAAACTTACACACTACTTACTAAATTTTACACCTCAATGGGAGTATAGAAGAATAATTACGAGCGATCCGATAAATATTTCGGATTTTCGAAAATCGAATCCGAATGGGGCGGACGGGATACCAGTCGTATAAAAAAAAAATACATGGATAACACGAAAATTATCAATACATACATATCAAAATGTTAATAAAGACCATACAAAATATTTTCAAAAACTATCTTTTACTAAGGGATGGACGGTGTATTGAATTTAATAGGGGAAAATATGAAATCGACGCGGACAAGTCGCGGCTGAAATTCTAGTAATAATCTTTGACTCCAAGTTAAATAAATTTTTTACAGCCCTCAAAGATGAATATTATTATTAACCCTTTAACCGCCCGACTAAGTATCAGTTGTCGTGCCCCCAGCGCCCAACTCATAAAAAAAAACTTTTATTTCAGACGAATATGGTCTTGCAATTACATAAACAACGAAATCCGAACTTAGATTCTCAGTCGTATAAACACGACTCAGGCGGCACGGGCACGACAACATTTGTCGTATTAATCCGACTGGGGCGGTTAAAGGGTTAATAAGTCTGTAATTGTTGTTTGGATAAAAATGGGCATGGTGATACTGATGAATAAGACCCCTGTTTTTCTAACTAAAATAACCCTGCACCTTGAAGTACAGTTTTATTGTGGGAAGAATGTGTTAAAAATGAATTCTAATTTGTGTGATAATCTGACAATATTCTGATGTTAACATATTTTAGTGCCCATATGGTTAATTATTAGGAGTGTTTGTGATTGTGTTACAGTCTCATTAAACTAGTCCATTGAAGTTTGCATGTGAGTGTGGTATACTTCTTTTAAATTCAAAAAGGTTTAGATTATTTATTCATTGGCAATTAATTTTGAAGAATGTGAGTAGCAAATTTGTAGGTCATGCTTTGATATTAACAATTTAAAAAAAAAAATGTTAGTCCATTATGTGTCACTCTGATAACTAAGGCCAGCCCTTTTGCCTCCCAACCCTCCATGTCTTCTGTGATTTCTGGTCATAAAATACATAACAAATATACCTATCTACTACAAACATATTTGATTTTCTGGAGGAACAATCCTCAGTTATGCATGAAAAGAATTGGTCCTGCACAGATCATTGTACTGTAACCCAAGCCAAATAGTATTGTTGATGGAGTAATCCAAGGCATGGTTGCCTTAGATTACTCAATTTTGGCTAGAGATAGTAACAATGCACAATGCTACCTGAGGTACTTTGGTATTAAAGAAGTTTTGACATAATTTGAAAATGTGACATGTTTAACTTAAACACTTTCTTAGAATGTTATGAAGGCTATCTATGCCTTAATCCTGATTTCAATGTGCAATTTAATTATCTGTGGCATGCCATAAGTTGAAGCAACATTAAAAGTCCATCTAAACTTATAAGTGAAGCCATTTGTTACTAAAACTTTATAATTATACAATATCACTTATAATTATCACTTGCTTAAAATCGGTGAAGGAAAACATCGTGAGGAAACCGGCTTGCCTGAGAGATATTTCTCAACAGCATGTGATGCTAAGTCAGAGGCCCATGGGCACTAGTCACTAACCACACGAAGAAGAAGAAGAAGACTAAAACTTTATTATATTGCCACAGGTATGAAACTTGCATAGTGTAAATGGGGAAAGATTTCTTCTCATCATCATGAAGTGTTTTCTGAGGCTCAATTTGTATACTTAAAAATAACAAGATTATACCAGTATCAATTAAAACATTTTTAACAAAAAAATTATCTGATGAGAAATGGAAAGACTAGACTGGTCTAAAATTCTCAGACGGTCAATAACAGGAGAAGCATTGTCTATTGTAATTAATAGGATCCCAGTATTTGTTCAGCTTGATACAATTTTAAGCAAAGACTAGAGTTTTACATGGACTAGGATTAATAATGTAAGTACATTGGGTTAATCAAGTTTAAAAGGTGAAAGATAACTACAATAGAAATATTTGAAATTTAATCATCATCACTTGCTACTGGCCAACCAGTGATTTAATTTCACACATGATTTAGCAACTGTACAATGTAATATTTATGCTTTACTTCCAGTACAGTTGCAAGGATGTAAAGGGTCTAATAATCTGCTGAATTTGGTAAAAAGACCATTTAAAAGGGCTTGAAACTAGAAAATAATAATAAATAAGAACTTACTGCTTCTGGATGAATATGTTGAATCTTTGGATGACGTTCTCCTGGAGTCCCATTCTCTAGGCTTTTCCCACTGTGACACTTCACTGATACAGTTATAATAATACTTCTTCCCTGATGAACTAATGTGTTCTGACCACTCGCGGCCAGAAGAAACGCTTGCTGAAGGCGCACTTCTCTTGTCATATTTACTACTCCTACTAACACTAATGTTCATGCCACTAGTCCTATTCTTTTTATCGGATTCATTTCGCTCATGATTACTTCTTTCTCTTTCACTGTCTTTGCTACGTTCCTTCGGTGATCTGACACTATCTGAAATGACATAAAACCAGGATAAGTTGCATTGAAAATAGTTTGTTTAATTTTATCATTAAATACTATAGTATTATCTATTTAAACATTAAGTTGTGTATAATCTTCTCATTCGCTTTGTCACACATCATTCTAGTGCTTCAATCGCAGTGCAATATCGCATTCACTTCAAAAATACTAATTATTCTCTTTAGGCATTTAACTTTTACTAAAGTTTTTACTAACGTACGATCAATATGTACTAAGTGTTGTTTTTATTCAATAAGTATTTTTTATAGTAATTTTCTAATGTATTTATTAAATATTACTTGGATGTTTTGTACAAAAAGAGTATTATTACAAATAAATATGTAAATAGCCCAGCTTTGTAGTAAATCTTTATTAAAATAATATTTTATGCAACAAAATAGACTGGATGTATCTTAAGGATAAAATGTTTGTTTATAAGGTTTAATTTCCCAATACTAACTTAAATATTAATTATTCAATGTGCATCTGTAGTCATTGAGTATAGTAAAAGCAATCAGCTGTATTTACTGTATTTTTATTTTATTACAAATCTATTTTGATAACTAGTTTTGCATGTATATTAAAAAAATATATTGTTTGTATGTATATGTATGTGCTGTGGTGAACTTCTAATTAAATAAATAAAATGATTATAAGACTAACAATGTTGAAATAGGCAAATTCTGGTTGAATCTTACATAAAACTAACAATCTAGAATCATTAATATGAGGAAAAATTAAAATAAGTTAAGAACCTCAAACATTATTTACAAATAGTAAAAATAAACAACTTGTGAAAATGGAGCATATATGCTTTACAGAAGTATGATCTGAAAAGTAAAGATATCTTACCTGTATACTTATTCCTAGAGGATTTGTAGTCTCTATCTCTCTCCTTTTCAGAACCCTTCTGCAGGTAGACATTCCTGGATGATGGATATCCTCTGTCATCTGCCACATGACTGTAGTGGTGGTGTCCATGGCCTGATTGACTGGAGTGTGTGGTGTGACCATGTGTTGACACATTACCATTGGGGGATCGAAGAGGAGTGTATCGGTTTTCAGAAGAGACATAATCATTGGCTGTCCTTCTTTCACTTTTTGAATTGTATTTCTGTTCAAAGAAAACACATTTTCAGCATTATAAATAAAATAAGAGTCAATTATTTTAATTTCATCAAGTTTTTGTACATGTCTCATAAGCTAATAGTTGCCCAGGTATTTTTCTAACCTACTTTTTTATTCATGTGAACATAAACAACTAGAAGATAAACAATGATAAAAATAAAGCTCAGTGTACATAGAAATGTTTGTTTATAAGTTAGGCATCTACAAAATACACTGAAAAATCAATTTGATACCAATTCAGCCATTTAGCTGCTGGTATATACAAGTAAACAAGTTAAGTAACATGTTAGAGTATCATCTCATTGTTTTTAACATCATACAAGTAAAATATTGATACCGTAATTTCTTAAAAGAAAGTCCAATAAATGGAATATGGTCCTCTTTACAAGTACCTACTTAACATACCTATAATTCGATTATGACAAGAATGATGAAGAAATAGAATTCAAGAGAAATAATTTCTATGAAACTCTTGTAGTTATATTGTTAGTTTCCATGGCTCAAATGTGGTTGATAAAAACAGGAAAAGAATACTCGGGATCAATTATTACGTAGAGTGGAGTACATAATTCAAGCAAGGTTTAACCATCATCTTTGGAAATGCTCCTGCATCAGTTTACAGCATGAGGAAGTATCTTACCTGATACGGATGGGACTGATGCTTCTCAAAGTACCTGAAAACATACAAAAATATTTATTACATTCACCTAAATTACAGCAAAACTCAAATCGGCGACCGCCATCTACAGTCTGTAAAGCCGAAGCATTCAAAACCATATCATACCCATCACTTATTCGCTGAGGTTTCCTTGCATGCATTACCATCAATGCAAATGTACGATTTATTACGGCCTCAGTAATAAAATGCAAAATGAAACCACTGTCATTAAAAACAGTTTTACAGAAGGCCGTGATATATCTTGATGGACGCCATGTCACATTCAAGACACTCAAGCAAGAAAGAGTCAGTCGTGTAACGAGTGAGATAAAAAATATGTCGATGATCGACGCTTTGATGATGATAGAGGTTTAAAATACTCTATGGTTAGTTAGTAGTTAAAAAAAATACTGAGTTACTAATTTTTGAGTCGCGCTAAACAAACAAAAAAGCGCCAAGTAAATTAATACCAGCTTGATCGATTTTAGTTGATTGTTTGAAATTACTAATTTTGAGACGGCGTATACCTTAGAGCTCATGGTGAACCTAGGTTAGGTTAGGTTTAGGTTAAATGCTCTAGGGCGTATACCTACCGTCTCAAAATTAGTAATTTAGGAGTTTAGTTTGTCCAAAAAGATTTTTTTGAACATAAAGCTTTTCAGTTTTTCAGTTTCTTTTTCATCGTTATTTTTTTTTAAGTTTTTTTTTGCTATTCAGTTTATTTTTTAAATAAAGACTGACAGCCTTCCGTCTCCATCACCAGACCCTTCATTACGAGGAATTTAAAGGTCCAAATCTGATGTAACTGTTGTAAACTGGAGAAAGTCTCTCGACCATCCTTTATAGGCATCATCAGATCAACTCCAGGTTATTAAGCAAGCAGGCAATATTATGAGAACTATTTTGGTACCTAAATTTGAGCCTGGAATGTATTTGAACCTTTTTAAATTTTAGAGTGTGGCCATCTAAAAAGTTTCGACAGTTTTTAATAATAATTACCAAATGTTAGATGGATACAGCTTAGATCAACCGAACTATAAAGTGTCAGACTGTGTATTCAAGCCATTGTGTTTGTTTGCATCATAAACAGTAAAGAAAGATAATATAATAATAAGTAATAGGTACCTAGATAATCAAAACTCCTACCACAGGCTCAAGGCTGAACAAATACGGTGTACTACCTGATAGGCTATAACCGTGACAGCCGATGTCTGTTGGTCTTGGTCAAACGGTCAACATCTCGACTTTATGCTTGCCACTGTGATCAAACTAAAAGTTTGCGAAGGAGATGGTAAAAATATATTTCCGTCTCGTTGATTGCACTAATGGATCTATTTAGTGCATCCTTGTCGCATAATTTTATTAAGTGATATGTTTACAATCGCTAGAAAACAATACTGCAAGATTTCTTAAAGAACTCAACCAAACAAACTTTTTGATTTTCGATGAATGGGCTTTTTTTTTTTTAAGGCTGGGAAATCATCCAATGACTGCTCCCGCTCTGGGTGGAGCGGAAGGGAGTGTCAGACTCTTACTGACTAAAACCCATCCATGTTCCTTCCGTAGCCCTTTATGTTCCGGGGTAGCGGTAACCCTTTCCGACAATCCCGCTTACCCGGCAGGCTTGGCCCTGAGGGGCCCGTTCTTATGCTGACATCTCTTTGAGGCGCGCTTGGAACATATAGTTACGCGCCATCCGGCACGGGCCTGGTGCTGATCGGACGGGGAGTCACCCATTACTCACCGTCCGCAGGCCCGCGCCTACGGTGGCCGGGAGTCGTCACGTGGCTCCCGACGCCCGGGGCGTCTCCCGCGGCGGCTGGGACGGGAGGACCTTTCTCTCTCCCATCCCGCCACCTCCTTCGCGAGCATGACTTTTTCGCAGAAGGAGGTGACTGCCTCCCACTCCCTCTCGCCCCGGACCATGGCTTGCACCAGGGCCAGGTGCGAGAGGTCGCCGCCGCCAATCGCCTCTATGAGGACACGGAGGTGCTCCGCCCAAGCGGGGCAGGTTTGCACCGTATGCTCTACCGTGTCCTCTGAGCGATCCTCGCAGTGGTGACACCCGGGCGTTTCCTCCCGCCTGATGATGTGCAGGAACCTCCCGAAACATCCATGCCCGGTGAGGACCTGCGTCAGGCGGTAGGTGAGGGTGCCGTGACGCCTCTGTAGCCACTCCTCAAAGAGGGGCCTTACCGCCACTATCGTGGCGTGCCCTGTGCTGGGTTGCAACAGTCACTGATTCCAGGCCGCCATGAGATCGCGCTGGAGGTCCGTCCGCTCCGCCGCAATTTGCTGCGGAAACGGAGTGTCCCTCCGGCTTAGTACCTCCGCGTGCCACTCGTACAGGCGCGCGAGGACTATCGCCTCCAGATCCAACGGCGGCAGACCGGCAAGGAGGCTTGCCGCCTCGCCCGAGATCGTGCGGTACCCCCGGATAAGCCAAATGGCTACCACCTTTTGGGGCGCGTTCAGATAGTGGGCGGCTCGCCGCCGCAATATACGCGCCCACACCGGGGCCCCGTAAAGGGCCATGGACCGCACGACTCCCACGTAAAGCTTCCGGCAGGAGGCGTGTGGCCCCCTCAAATTGGGCAAGAGCCGCTTGAACGCGGCCCCAGTCCGTTCCAGCTTGGGGGCCAAACGTCGGAAGTGCTCCACGTAATTCCATCGGCTGTCGAGGACCAGACCTAGGTATTTCAACGTGGTCTCGACGCCGATGTGAACCCCTCCTACCGTAAGTTGGGATCCCGATGGTGGCCTATTCCGAGGCCCATGAAAGGACATGGCCTCGGATTTGTGCAATGCCACCTCGAGACCCAACTGCCGGATCCTCTCAATGACTGTCGCAACCCTGCGTGTCATCGCGTCGGCCGCCGCCTGATGCGACCTCCCCTGCGCCAGGACCAGCGTGTCGTCAGCGTAATTTGCTACGCCGTCAGGGACGTCGGCCCGCAGCACCCAGTCGTAACCGATGTCCCACAGGAGCGGCCCCAGAACCGATCCCTGTGGGACACCGCACGACATCTCTCGCCGGTTCCATTCCCCATCGCGACCGGGGTAGATGACGGCTCTGTCCGTCAAGTACGCCCCGACTATTCGACGGAGGTAGGTCGGCACCCGGTGATACCGGAGTGCTTCCCCAATGCAACTCCGGGGCAGGGTGTTGAAAGCGTTGGCGATGTCGAGTGACACCGCCACGACGACCCTACCCTGGGACACCGCGTCCCCCGTCGTGAGGGCTCTAACGCGCATGATGGCGTCCACCGTCGAGCGCCCCTTGCGGAAGCCAAACTGGCAGTCCGCAAGGTCCGGCCCCATCCTTCCAAGGTGCCCGACGAGGCGGCCCGCAATAATTCTCTCGAAGAGTTTGCTGATCTCGTCGAGCAGCCGGCGAATGGGCTGTGGGTTATTTTTCACTAGTCCTAATTTGTTCACACTAATCAGGCAAGACGACGATCGACATTCGAAGGTTTCTAATATTATTTACAGTTATAATAATTATAATAAAACATACCATAAAACGTAATTATGTTGCGTTATGTATGAGTTATGACTACGAATTGAAAAGTCGATTTAGATCTGTCCTCAGCATAAAGCATTGGTTAAATGCTCTAAGGTCCTCAGTCAAGATACAGACTAAAAAAAAAACAAACTTCCGTTATAATATAGGACGTTTCAGTTCTATTTATTTTATTAATGTGATAATGTAACATATTAAATGTAAATAAAAACACAGAAAATGAGAGGTAAATAAATATTTCCATTTAATTTGCTCAGAGCTTTCAGAACATCCTAAAAAAATCTTTAATATAAGAGTGATTCACTTGTATGTACAACTTGTAAACTGTTATGGCGTTTGTGTCTCGATATACACAACGCATATTCGTATCTCTTCTCTATTGTTTCATTTAAAGTATTATACTGATGAGTAATCGTTACTAAAATATACCAATAACTTAAAAATGAAGTTTTTTTAAACTTATAGAAGCAAACAGTGAAAACGTATCGTTTTAAGGTTATGTTTCCATCTTTCATTGGTATTTTAGGTGGGTTCACTCAGACGGGATATCAATTGCAAAAAATTTTCGAAGACAGTATCCCTAAAAGTGATGTCTGAATGAATTTCTCACGGTTTCTAGATATTCAGTCATGGTGGGAAGTGCCCAGCATCGCGTATTTTTGTTCTTTATTCAGAACTGCATTCAACCTTTTGGATTTTGACATTGAAGTAAGTAGCTACAATTTGGTTTATGGAATTGTTGCTGATGCAATTGAATGAATTACGTATAACATCCTTACTTGTATTTCAGGAACTAGAAGAAGCTTTGTTGACTGATGGCACGGAAGAATCCGCCAGTTCCCTCCTGACTGAGTTAATAGTTCGTCTTTTGAATGGATGTTTGGGCAACAATGACATCTCTGCCTTCAACTATCAGGTAGAACATCACCATTCGGTATGTTTATTTGGGTTCACGTAAATGTTGACTCAATAATTGTTTTTGTTATTTTCAGATGTACTTGAGGCGTTTGTTTAGAAGAAAATGTACAGATACAGGGAGATATAACCCATTCAATACAGACATTGATTTCCAATTTTTGCCCCTACGTACTAAGGTTGAGATATTGTATGCACTATGTGATTTTCGATTAGATGCTGATGATGTTTTTGATTTATTTAAAAACCTTGAAGCTGAAAGTTTAAGAGTTGAGCCTCTCGGGTAAGTTTTTCAAATATTTATTAACAATTTCTTACAGAATATTATTTTTAAACTGTTTCTTTATTAGTAAATTTACCTTTTCAATGAATATTTCATAAAACGCAGGTAGTAAATTGTAATTTTTTACTACAGCTGGGATGATAACTATTCAGCATATTGGTACTTCTATGGTACAAGATTATATCGGGAAGACTTAGTAAAAAAACATAAAGGGAAAAATAAAAAGAAAAAAAATAAAGAGAGCAAGAAACGTGGCTGGTTTTATGGTGATGATTGGCTCGATGATGAGGACACTGAACGTGTGTGGCAAGTGGTTTGTTTTACTGAAGAAGACTGGACCCACCTGACAGAGAAGTTCAGCAAGGCGACTAGCAAGGTTGAAAAAGAGTTGTACCGTTCATTATCACAAAACTTTTTGCCTGAAATACCTAGGCTATTTCAAGAAAAGGAACGGTTACAACGAAAAAGGTGAGTTAATTGACTATTTAACTAATGCAGGATAGCTCGATTGATACAGTAAAATTTGTCAGTACATTTCTAAAGAACATGTTAACATTACCAGCAGTATGAACAGTCAAAGCATGATGTTTGCTTAAATACCTATAGAAGAGATGTTTTGCAGGAATCAAAAGCTATAACATTGAACTGGCCTAGGAATTTAATGAGATATCTGCATGTTGCTGATTAATAATGTGCCTAATAGCGCACAATCACATTTTACTGCGTATCACCAGAAAACTATTGAATATACTATAATTACATTCATCAATAATAGTGAAAATGTGGGATGATTTTTTTAATTCATACGAAACGTCATACCACTGAAATAATTGCCGAAATGTATCATTGACAGTGACCCATATGATGTAAAAGTCAAAGTCAAATCATTTATTACAAATAGGCACAAGAAACATCATAATGAACAAGACATAGAATTGACTCTAATTGCTCCTTCCAAAAGGTAGTTTCATATGGAGAAGAAGGGACAAAAAACTCCAGTGTTACTCTTTTAAAATATGTAACAATGTATTATATACATTCATTATAAAATTATGTGTGAAGATGATAGCACCCAGAATAAAACTACTATACCACAAAAGGTGAAAAGAAACAAATATAACAATGGCAGGTAAAATTAATTATGCCATAAATACATGGTGTTCACAGATTAACAAACATTCAAAAAGTTATTAATAATCAATCAATGTCTGAGTTAGAGTTATTCCAAAATGTTCAAACAGTGTGGTGAAAATTATAAATTGTTACCTAATTTACTTAGCAACCAGTTTGATTTTATCTAGATTATTGCACTCTTAGTAGGTACATAATATGTACAAAAAAATAAAAACATTCATCACTTAAAATACCTACCTACCTACCTACCCTACCCTACCTACCTACCCAACCTACCTACCCTACCCTACCTACCTACCCTACCTACCTACCCTACCCTACCTACCTACCCTACCTACCTACCTACCCTACCTACCTACCTACCTACCCTACCTACCTACCCTACCTACCTACCCTACCTACCTACCCTACCTACCTACCTACCCTACTTACCCTACCTACCTACCCTACCTACCCTACCCTACCTACCTACCTACCTACCTACCTACCTACCTACCCTACCCACCTAACTTTTCAAACCTTTTATAAACCTTCCATGGACTACCACAAACATTTCAAGACCAAAATCAGCTAAATTGGCCCAGCCGTTCTCCGAGTTTTAGCGAGAATAACGAACAGCAATTGATTTTTATATGTATTTTATATATTTTTTTTTAAGAAGCCTCTGGTACGGAATATTTAAAATTTTCTATTCATAAAATGTTTTGCAAATAGTGTTCTATCAATAGAACTTCTAATTCGGAGTAAAGTAGTAGAGAGTATTAGAGATTATCAAAATTCAAATAATTAAATTTATTCTATGTGTAGAAATAATATAAGTATGAGTATAACATTGATTTCTGAAATTTTGGCTGTTGTTGTTGACCTCTTTGGCAAATTTCGAAATGACATACATAATAATTATAGAAAAAGTAGTTTAATCATAATTATTAAATGGCATTTATAAACTTAATTATTTTTTAATCCTACTACTATTATAAAGGCGAAAGTTTGTAAGTATGGATGTATGGATGTTTGTTACTCTTTCACGTAAAAACTACTGTATAGATTTGGATGAAATTTGACACAGAGATGGTTTATATCCTGGATTAACACATAGGATATTTTTTATCCCGGTAGAACATTCCTGTGGGATAATTTCCGACCTCCACGCGAGCGAAGCCGCGGGCAGAAGCTAGTATTAAATATATAAAATTTTTCAATTATTTTTTAATATTAAATATATATAATATTTCAATTATTTTTCCGTAACTTACAAAGTTTTTTGATGAAACTGTTATGTTTCAAAACTGGAGTAATGAAATTAATTACACCAAAATAGATACATAGATGGGATACTCTTGGTTATATACTTATAGCATAAAAACTATGGAATATTAAGACAGGGTTAGCAGTGGTTTAAACGAGATTGTCCGAAAGGGTTATGCTACCCTGGAACTTAAAGGGCTAAGGAAAGAACATAGTCAGTAAGAGTCTCACACCCCCTTCTGCTCCATCCAGACCGGGAGGAGTAATTTGATGACTTCACATATTCAAAAATAAAAAAAAGGGTTCTGGTATACAAGGAAACATAATTGGGTATTTGAAAGGGTAGTCAATAGCGTTACTTTTTATGAACTGTCAAAACGCGGCATTTGTACGTGATTTGTATGAAATGTATTGACGTCACAGATTTTTAGACTCAAATGGAATACTTATTAGCATTAAATGCAATTTAACAATAATTATATCGTCGCATTATATTTAATTTCTGCACGGTGATGGAAGTTTTTATGACGAGCGGGCTTTTTTCATGTGATTTCATATTTTATTTTTGCCGATTCAAATACTCAATTTTTCATACTTTTTATAGAAATAATTTTTAGGTCTTTCACTGACAATCAATCAAGCTATACTGTAGTTGCTACATTACAATATTATGTGTAACATTTTATATTGAACGGAGAAGAGAGTAATGTTTTTAGATTATGTAGATAACATATATTCCGATGTATCCCTTGACGGACTCGGAATAACAGAGCAAATTGACTCGTGCGGGAACGCGGTTTAAAAATTATTTTAGTCAGCTGTTGCCCACGACTTTGCCTGCGGGTATTTTGTATTTCATAATTTTAGAATACAACAATCCGACCTAATGGGGTCAATCCTCAGGTCCAAGACTGTAAATTTTTGATTGGTTAAGTGGTTTAGGCGTGTAAAGGTAACGGACAGTTTCTTTCGCATTAACAATAATACTATGGAACACGCGTGTGTCTCCGTGACCCGCACCCAGTCGTTTGTTGTGGTCACAGTCCTGATAAAAAGCCGGGAGGTTGGTCACCCTAGTCAGTATGTGATTTCTTAAGACTAAAAATAAGTCTTATAATCAACATATTTAATTGAGTATCTGCTCAACAAACACTTTTTTGTCCATCCATTTATTTTTTAATCTAAAAATACATAACTAGCTAGTACAAAACATAGTACACAAGATATTTTGCCACAATAAATTAGCAAGTTTCCATATAAATAATTTAATTCTCCGCAAATTAGTAGTTTTCCATAAAGCATATCAAACTGAAAGATTCATAAATTGTTACTAGTTTTAAGTCTTCTGCAAGCAATCTCTTATAGTTGATATTTTACAGATATTTAAAGATCAATCCATTTATACTTCAAATGAAAGTCTTAAGTAATCGACTAACAATATTAATAAGATCAGACATCTAATCTCATAAAAACATAATTTTTAACCTATGGTAACATTATCATAATACATTTAAATGTAATATTACATAGGATAATTGTTTCGTGTTGCTGTGTTTTTCTTAGAGTCACAACGGTTGCGGTTTTTTATTATTATTACATGCCTATGCGATTATTGGAAGTTAATCCTGCAGTGCGAATTGCTGACAACAAATGTTAGATAATCATATTTTAAAAATACAATAACGTTAATGCTGGGCTGGTCTACGTTCAAAAGCACGATGGAATTAAACGCCCATTTCACACCGACGGGGTGACATGGCTGAGCATTTTAATTTTATCGATCTAAATAATATTCGTTTGATAAAAATTACAATAGAGTATACATATAAATTCATTGCTTGGGTCGAAAACGTGTTGGATCCGTTTTCGTGCTCTTTCCACAAATTTTTATGAGTTACTTAAATTATCGATTGCTTGTGGTTGACTAAAACATCGGCTTTTATGCCTAAGCTGGCTTTGCTTGACAAAATGATCTCCGAATTACTGTGATACCGACTAATGGTCTTATGTGACCTTTAACAGTGTTCTTACTAATTATCAAACTTCGTTACTAAAGTTATCGACTTCATTGCCGAAAGCTTACATACTTACTTTCAGGGGGTACTATACTCCTGAAAATGAACAACTTTGACTATGGAACCATACCTGAAATCAGGAAAAAAATCTGCTGTTTAGTACATTTATGTTCGCATAATTCAACAAAATGTGTGGAACAGCTGATATTTTTTTCACATTTTAGAGTTGCTTCCAATTGACAAAGTTCTTGATTTTCATGAGTACTATACAACCTGAAAGTATGTCTCTCGTTTAACCTAACACACTGTATATTGTGCCACTGCGGGTTAAAAGCCTCTTTTCATAGAGAAGGTACAAGCAGTGATGACCAAGCTGGCTCAAGACGGGTTGGTGACTTCAGACTAACTATAAAGTCTAGGTTTCCTCACGACGTTTTTCTTTCACTGATGTCAAAGCATTAAATAACATTAATGTTACTATTTACATCATGGAATCCCCAGGCCGTTAGATGGTGTAGGTAGGCTTACATTAGCATAATTATGTGTACAACAATGTGATACAAATTTGGAGCTTAAATTCAGTAACACTTTTGCATTGTGAAAATATAGAAAATTTTGCAAACTGAGGAAAATATGTTATTGTTCTTACGACTCCAGAATCGATATCTTTTTTTGAATTCAGATGGTCGGTTTAGAACAATCTGATCATGTATGCCAATAATAAGAACATTTTATTCTATCTGGTTGATTTCTTCTCTTTGGAAGGAGATTTATAAGTGAATCGTAAGAATATCCACGAATACGAACGAGAAACCTAGGATAAAAGATAAGAGGTAGAAATATTTCTAGACTGCACAGAACGAAAGCTGCGGTTATGCAACATTACTTCTAAAAATGTCGGCGCCGCTCGAACTTAATACCATCTGAATAAATTATAAATGCAATGGTGCGCAACGATATTAGACCACGATATACTAATTTTAGAATGTAGTATCGATTTTATGGAAATGCGACGTACATTATTATACCTACGGTGGACAGTGGATCATGGAAATAATAACTTTAATTATTTCTACTGAACCGGTCTTTCAATTTCATTGAAGCATATTGTCAGTGTAGGTAGTATGGCGCCTATTTGGCTTGCTATAGATGTGATCCAGTACCTGTGGTATAGGTACCATAATTTCGATTAATGATTTTTTTTAAATGTACCTATATCATTTTTAGTAATACGATGTACGCTAAATAAGAAGTTTTAAAGGTTGTTTTTGTGTGTCATAAAAAATATACTCATGATAATACAAACTGAGACCAAAAAAGTCAGAGAAAATGACAAATTATTATAATAGGGTAAAAGAAATGCTTTTGCGTATGCATATCGGTGGAAGACATTAAAGTTTTATTTTATATAAATTAGTGAAATTCCTTTACGGTGACATGGTTTGCGAAGTTAATTTAATTTATGGTATTTTGTTTCGCTGATTGTTTGTACAGAAAATATTTAGTTTCGAAAGTAAGGCCCGGTTGAAATATGTTTGTCAGACGAACGTACAAAGTTCTATTGCTGTCAATCGTTTCAGGAAGACAGAGAGAATGATGTTTTGAATTTGTTTCTAAACGTAATTAGTGATTTTTGATGCAAGTGGGCCCTGTATTGAAAAAACAAACATACCGCATGTTCAATTTTCAGTTTTAAAGCGCAACGTCTAACTGGTGTTAATACAGAATAACTTACTTCATTGTAAGTTGACTCAGTAACATTACTCCTTTAAAAATATTGTCATCAAAAAAGGAGAAACACAGCCGCGAAAAAAATAGTCTCGTTTAATAATAATAATAGAGCGATGTTATTAAAAATATGCATTACTGCGTGCATTGCGCATTTTTGAATTATTCGTGAATCTGGAGGATCTACTCCATTGCGAGGAAATCTTAACATACTTAGCGGTTGCGATGGTTAGCGTCAATTCGTAGAAACGAATCTTCTACTCCGAATGTGCTCAAAATAGCGCCATTGTTTTGCTTCTGTATGAAGTTTTTTGTCTGTGGTGTAATCCTCGGATGGCGAACTGTAGCTTTACGCACTAGTAATCTACTATTCATTAACCATACTGTAATATCATCAAAATAGTAACGCGACTACATTACAATTCAAGCGATTTTCTTCATGGATATAAGATAGTTAGCCCCATCCAGATTCTGAGAACATGCTAAGATCGCACATCTAGGTCTACGAGGTTAGGTTAGGTTAATATGATATGAATATGATTGATTTTACTGTCGTTACATTATTACATTTTATTACTGATTTATATAATTTTATTGATCAGGTTAGACTGAAAGCCGACCTCAACGAAAACGCTACTTATAATCATCTAAATTTCGATCATTGACATTTGTCAAATTGTGTTCATTAGTTAGTCATGTACGGTCATGGACTGAAAAGCTTAGGCTACTATAGGCCAATTATTTTTTACAACATTCACGGGACCTTATTATAACGTCGTACTGCTAATTTTTCGAAGGAAGAATATATTTTTATTAAATGAATATTTTCCCTTTCTTTGCGGGAAAGTAATTTATTTAATTAAACTCATACTTATAATTCCATAACTCGAGTGTACAGTCGCGGACTGAAAAATCCACGTCTATGTCAGAGGAGCGATGATATTATATGTGATTTGATTAGGTAGTTATTTTTTATTTACACGTATAGGATGAATATAGAAAAAATAATGTAAAAAAATAATAATTGATAGGTATATGGACATGAACCAAGGTTGATAAAACTTATTCATTCAAAAATAGGAAGAAATAATCAAATAGACTGTCTAGGTCAATATTCCATAGAAAAAAATGACACTGACAGTCCTTAAACGTAGTATATTCGATGATCGCGTTCAGTTTCATTGGTGAAATCGGCCCTAAATCATTAACACTCCTTTATTCTGTAATACTAATCCAAGCTCAATATGTTTTTAAGGTTGTTGGAGCTAGCGCCGAGAAGAACATCAAGTCGTGTTTTGCAAAAAATAAAACAGAAGGAAGAGGAAACTAAACAGTCTACGCATGACGTTAAAGAAGAGGAGGAAAGGAAAGAAACACCTGATCTTGCGCGGGAGAATCGAGCCAGGCGGAGGAATCTGTTGAGGTATGTAGACATTCTTCTTATCATTTCTAATGAGGTTAGCAGGCATGTCTCCTTAGCATTAAAAACACAGTAAAATCCATCATAGTAAAAGTTGAAAAACCCTGTGAGCGTTTACGAGACACTAATACTTATACTGGAGGCTTATTTGGCTGGAGGACTTTTACGTTATATAAGGGCATGAAAAACAAAATATGATAAAAATACACCTGGAAGTGAACTTAATTGAGAGTAACCAAAAACGTTTACCAAGTAGGAAAGCAGCAAAATTGGGAGATCAAAAGACGGTCACGTGGTTGTTGGAGTATTTTTTTCTTAAATTTGTATATTATAGTAGATATCTTGAAAAAAAAATTTGGACTAGTACTATTACAGGGAGAAAACAGGAACTCACTACTATACTAACGTATAGTATGGAATAAACGCCAACGACTACGTGACCGCGTTTCCTCAAAATTCGAAGGTTTTAAAGTCACGTTGGCGCAGATATTTGAGTTAGTAATCTGTCAGATGAAAAAAAGGATTTACGGGCTACTAAATTATCTTCATTTCTGACATCTTTACTTTCTACGCCTATACATTTAAAAATCTTCGTTCTTCAAGGCTAGTTGTGAAACTAGGGCGCAACATTGTGGAGCCTATGTTTAGCAGCGGACCACGACAGGCCGAGCAGATATCGATTTGAGCCAAAATAAAGCTTCGCGCGGGCAGTCTGATGCATATTTTAAGACCTGTATACATGATCTGTAGATATTTGAGATCTTCCTACTCATCTGTCTCAGATTTCATTCATACCATCATGCTCCTCTGTGAAATCATGTATCATGTATGTGAGTGTCATACTCACATACCACCAGTCATGTTAAGTTCTGTGTAAAGGGGGGTTAACCTATTGCCATTACCTGGCATAAATGTGGACTGCTAGAAAAAATTTTAATGGCAAAAGCCAAGAATTGACCTGGGTGGACCTTAGACTCCGCAGGGGCTTGCGACCACTAGGCAGTCAGGATTGTTTATAACAGCAACACAACAAGCCAAAATCCCTAATTTCCCCGCGTGCATAAGCACCAGTTTTTTCGCAGTACGTAAATATGTAAAACATCTGAAATAAAGAAAATCCCGGATTATTCGTCATTCATTACTTCACTTTAATTTCAGGTCTAAATCTGCTTCGTCGGATTCATCGGATAGTTCATCCAGTTCAAAAGAAGATATGCCTCTTAAAGTATCAAAGTCGTCTAAAAGCCATGAGAAACGTTCAAAAAACTCGTCTGCCACTCACAAAGGGGAGCCCCCACCAGAGCCGCTCATAAAAACGGGAAGGAAAACAAACAATTCTTTGGCGTCTGCTACAGGACAGATTGTAATACCTGACAATGACGAACCGGTCAGCAGCACACGAAAAAAACTCAAGACATCTCAAATGTATTTATCTGTTATTTGGCTGCCATTGTATCAATTCACTATTAAAGAGTTACTAACCATCACGGTTGGCGCAGTGGTTGTGCGATGGACTGCTGCGCAGCATATCGCGGGTTCGATTCCCGCACGGAACAAATATTTGTACGACCTGCAAGTATTTGTTCCGGGTCTGGGTGTTTTTATATCTTTTCTATTATATCATATGTATGTATTTACAAAAAATAAATGTATATAAGTTGTTTATCAGCCATCTCGTTAGCTTAACACAAGCATTAGGTTGCTTATCTTGGGAACAAGCATTAGGTTGCTTATCTTGGGACTATATGGCGTTGCGTGAAATGTCCAATGATATTATTTTATATCTTTACTTTTTCAGATTTGGTCAAACCGATGAGGACATCCAGACAGATATGTATAAAGTTTTGAAACAATTGACTGCTCATGACGATGCATGGCCCTTCATGGACCCTGTGGAAGAGGAATATGCGCCCAATTACTACGCCGTCATAAGGCGGCCGATGGACTTGCGGAAAATGGAAGAACGACTTGACAGTGGCTATTACACTGACTTTTCTGTGTTTAAAGCGGATTTTAAGCTCATTGTTAACAACTGTCGTTTGTACAACGGCCAGGATAATGGTGTGTATGAAATATTATACTTTAATAATATGCAGAGGTAAAATTCTGTCACTAATGGTAAGCAACAGTATTGCCGAGTGCCTGATATACATCATATATTTTATGTCAATACAAGAAATTACGCAGACGAAGTCACGGGCTTCTGCCCGTAAACTGTAATTGAATGCACGCATAATTTGTTATTGCACATTATTAAATAAAGTCTTCCTTTTTTTCAGAATACACTGTGATGGTAGACAATTTACAGGCTGCATTTGATCGACTGACTGAAAAATATATACATAGACTTTCATCATCTGATGAAGAAATTGCTGTTGAATATCAGTTACCAACTCCATCAAGAAAACACAAACTGAAAACGAATGAATCTCCAGTTCACCACAAGAGAAAAAAGCGAAAGTCTCATTCTGAAGGAGGTAAGCTGTAGGGCGTTTAACTGTAATGCTGGCTTCACCACTCAATAATCGATGATATACTAGAAACTAAGCTATGTACAGTCGCCAACTTAAAATGGTTATCACAATTTATACAATTCCTTTTCACACCTTGTGCAATAAGGTTTAAGATATACACGCATTTCCATTCGCATTAACCTTAATAACTTGAAGGACTTTATGAAGAGAAAATATGAAAATTTTAAAGCCAGTTATTAATAATACCTATGCTTATATTCTATTTCCATTTGCAGGTGAACCCAAGTCCAGTTCTTCAGATATTATACAAGAGGAAAAGCCAGAAGAGGAAGTACCTGAACCAGAAACAAAAAAGATTAAAGAATCTCATAAAAGTAAACAAAGTAAGGGTAAGAAGAAACGCAAAGGTCATCATCGTCATAGTAAACATTCCAAACATCATAGAAAGAACTCTCATAAATCGGAACACTCCGAAGGTAAATCAAGACATAGCAAAAAACAAAAGCATGGTAAGAACAAAGACAAGAAGTCGAAACAAAAGAAGAAGAAGAGCAAGCACCACGAGCCTCCGGAACCTCCGGAAGTTCTGCAACGTAGCGTCTCTCAAGAATCCTTAGAGAGTTCTAATAGAAGTAGAAGTGCCAGCCCGTTACCTTCTATTCACACACCGTCGCCGTCGCCCACTGAACTGGATCAAACTGATCCTCCTGATCAGCTTGCTGATCCAGATTTTGTCAAAGATAAATACGATAAAATAAAGGAAAGGAGACGACATGCTGCCAAGGATGCATGGGAATCACTTTTTGATTATAAACAAAAAAGTGTTGATAAACAAAAGCAAAATATCAATATACCAGAAAAAGAGAAGAATCAAAAGCTAAGAGAAACTATTGAAAAGCTAAAAGCTAAAAATGAAAAGTATAAAGGTAGTTCATTGTTTAATACATTGTTCTCCTCAAGTCAAAGCAATTTAGATAATTCTGAATCAAGTAATACTAATGATTTTACTGTTAAAGATATTGACTCCGAAGATGAGTCAATAGAAAATTTAAAGACTAAGTCTGCACCTAAAAAAGGTAAGAAAAATTCAGCTAAGAATGAGTCTGCTTCTGAAGCACTAGAACAAGCTGTAAAAGATATAAGCAAATGGCTTGATGATGCTCCAAAAGGATCTAATGTGAGTTCTCCGTGCGATAGTCCAGCTCAAACTATTTCTACCGAAGACCATGAAAACAGCCGACTGGACGATGAGCTTTCTCAAGGAGAAAAACCTGTCCACACTAGAAAAGAAATTTCTAGAAAACGACCATCATCGCGAGAGCCAAAGTTGCTTAAGAGAAGAGAAATTCAAAGGACTATTGAAAGACTCCAACCAGGAAAAAGTAAAGGCAACTTGCTTACTAATTTGAGCAATAAAAATACAGAAAAAGCAGAGGAAGTTCTACCAGTTGGCCCTCAAAACAAGGTGCGTGATGCTCAAAAAGCAGAGGAGTCTAGCCCTAAACTTAGCCTCGGTTCTGTGCTACCAGCTGTTGAGTTCGCTCTAGGTAATGATCACAACTTTGGAAGCAGTGATGAAAATAAAACAGAGGATCAAAATGATAGTAGTCAATCAACAGAACTTTCGCAAGAAGAGAAAATTGAAGAAGCTCCTGTTGAGAAAAAACCAGAGGTTGTCGTGGTTCAGCCAACCAAAAAAGACGCTGAGGTCGAAACTGAACCGCAAATGATGATGAAACCAAATCAAGAAAAAGCTACTCCTAACCTTAGCGCGTGGTTTAAAGCTTTTGGTGCTCCCAAAAGTACTGGGCCAACAGCACCTCCTGCGAAGAAGAAACCTGATGAAGCTGATTCTGAAGAGAAAGTGCCAGAAAATGTACCCACTGATACCAAGGTTAACAGTCCTAAGAATACAGTCAAATATGACTCTCCGACAGGGCCCGATACTCCGAATCCTGAAGGAGGAGATAGTCCAGTGCCTAATGTGGGCAACACGCCGAGGCAAAGAAGAACCAGTACTGGTAGTTCCGTATCAGAGAGATCATCCTTCAGTCAGGATTTAGACTCGCCCAGACATCAAATGTCACATACTTCCCCGCTATTGCGCTCGCCTGCATCTCCTAGAACGGAGGATTTCCAAAAGATTACATATCCTATAATAAACGGAACCGTGAGAGCTGGATTCTATCAAGATACAACATCGATGAAAAGCAGCCCAGAGAAAAGCTGCAGTCCACGTGAGGCTCCACAGTCCCCATTTTCGCCTTATTCCCAACATGTTTACGCATCAAACAATGCCACGGGACCATCGACACCGAATTATTTCGTGGACCATAACAAGAGCCCGCTTCCTGCGTATAATCAGAACCCACCTACCTTCTTTGATAATTCAAAGCCTCCAGCAAGCAATAAACCCGCACGTGCTCATGATGATTTCGCTCCACTGCCTCCAGAATCATATCAACAACAAAATCAATATACCGGTCCGTTCTCGCCTGCGTATACACCATACCCACAGAACTCTACAAATTATTCCCAAGTACAAAATTCGCCACAAACGCCCTTATCGGAAATTCCTATCCCTTCTAACCCCACACAAATAATGGCTGATCTTAAAACTGCGCTGTTTCCTGTTAAAAAGCGAACTTACAATGAACCAGAGCATCTCCCAGCACCGCCCACCTTTAAAGCAGAAAACAAAGAAGTTCCAATGGTGTCTAGTAAGAATGAATACCAGAAAAATTCATCGTCTTTGCATTCAATGACTTCGACCTCAGTTGACGACATAGCGTTGGCATTAAGTGAAAAATCGGAATTGGCCAAAATGAATAGCTTACGAGAGAAAACTACCATGGAATTTGCCTCTGAAAACAGGGAAGTAAAATATGAAATGAGCAGCGACTCATTACAGAATAACAAAAATACGATCAACATTGACTTGGATCAGCCAATTGGCATAATTAAAAAAGATAATGTCGACATGGTTAACATGGGTTATTTAAACCCTGAGATTGATCGCAGAAGCAGTAGTGACACACATTCACACGAAATTGATTATTTGCCACGAGACATATCCAAAACGAATATGAACCCACAGCAAAAGACGTATGACGTTGATGCAATTGCTATTAATTTAGGATTAAATAGCCAACATCTACAAAAAAGTATTGCTAAAGCTAACATGAATTCAGGGAATATACCTCCAGCACATAGCCAGGCCCATAATGAAATGAATATGAATCAAAATATTATTCACGCACATCATAACCCGTATGTAGAAAATATTACTGGACAGAGTGTAAGCAATTTCTCAATAAGTGACATAGACATGGCAAACAAAAAATTGTATTCTTGTAATACTAGTTCTTCATCTGCTGCAATAGATTACGGCAATTGGAAAATGACAAGTCATATGCGCAAACAAGAAATGTTACCTTCTGATTATTCTACGCCTTATAGTGCCAATAATGTGGAAAAATTGAAGAATGAAATGACTGCAATAAGTGCTAATACTATTGCTTATAATAAAAGTCTTCAACAGCAACAGCAGTATAATTCATATAATGTGGCCAGGCCAACATTACAAAGAACTCAGGAGTTGCAACAAAATCTTCCTGGTGAATTAAGAATACCTAATCCAAGAGGTCATCTTAAAAATGATCACATGAATACAGCATCATCGATAAGTGATACTGATGTTATTGCCAAAAATCTAGACACACTTGCCAAATCTCAAAAAACTGAAAAACTTGTACAAAATCATCCATTAGTAAGTTCAAATCCGTATAAAACACCATACAGTAATCCTACTTCACTACCCCTTGATACTCTGCGTAACTTGCCTAATATTCCTCAAATGCTAGAAAGATATACGAATGATGAAAGGTACTTGTCCAGTTTCGCAAGTAGCCAAGCAGCTTCATTATACCATGATAAATCATTTCAAATGGCGCAAATGTTTAAGCAGAGCATTTCTTCAGAAATTCACCCAGTCAGCACATCAGTTAGTATATATTCTCAGCCATCCATGTCAATGAGCAAGGATAATAGTATTTACAAAACATCCAGCATTGCACCAACGCAATCAGACACGAAAACAAAAAATAAAAGGAAGAGAACATCTGATGTTAAACAAACAGCACAGATCAGCCAAGCTTACCATCCTACTTCATGCGGGACAGATGTGCTATCATCAGTAAAGTCGAGCATGATGCCTGGGAATGCATTCAATTTTGGAACATCAACAAACATGGCTTTAAGTAGTGGACTGTACGGAGACAATGGCAGCTTTACAATTGAAGATTTCCGCAACAGTACCGCTAATCAGCTCATGGCAGCCAACTACATGGTTGCAGCAGTGGCCCATCAGCAACGCAATAATGCCGAAGCAAATGCAGAAAAGTTAGTGAAACCTGCTCATCAAAACTCGACTCATACAGCAAGCTCTTTCCCGTTCATTGGCCATTCACAAGTTCGAGGGGGTTATCCCTTCGTTGGGACGGACCCGACGTCGCCGCTGTACCAGCAGTACCTTCAGCGCCATCAGGAAGAGTTACTGAGGCAAACAGGCGCACAGATCATGAGCTTGTATCCCGGCGGCTACCCGCCGACCCTCGGCGTCAGGCAACCGTACGACATCAACCGACCTTCATGGCTCTAGAGAAGTTGACAGTAGCATAGGTTCACAATGTGGAATCCTTAATAAATAATCATAAATGTGACTATTGTTATAGGCAATTGTAATTTATATTGTTTGTAGATTTAATGTAGCACTTTTGTGAAGATATTTTATGATTAATTCTTTTACATTATTATAATGCAATGTTTATTTTATATCATGACAAGTTAATCTTTAATATACTATTATTATACTTATTTTATAATAGTATTCACGTAGCCTGTGATGACTTGAATGAGGGACTGCTTCTTACGAACTGTGTCAAGATAATGTACAGATAGTGGGGAATCCGTTTGTCTTTCCTGTATTATGTTGAACGATAATGTTATTATATACCCGTAGTTGCGTAGGCTATTTCCTCAAGGTTTATATGTTATCCTTATAAGGAATAGAATACGCTTTCAGTACAATTATTGTATTGCTCTTTCCATAATATTCAAATATATTTTATTAAATAGTAAAATGTTAAAATTACATGGTTATTAAATGGTTATTGATTATAAAAGAAGCAGTCTTTGCAATATCACTAGATATTTTATACTCATATACATATTTTAATGTTAACATTATTTAATTATATTCAATAATAACAATGCTTTTTAAGCTTTTTTAGCTTTAATTTACTGAACATTATTACCATTTTATAAGGTCACATGAAGTAATATTTGTTATTAAATAAATTTAAATTTTATGTTATACTACTTAATTTAGATTGTTGTGTAAATATTTCACTATTTTATTTACGATCAACGTTTTTTTAGCTGTTTAAGTATTTTTTTGTTAAGAAATAATTTAGTTTAGATAAAATTCATGAACCTAGTATTAAAAAATTCATATAAGAATTATTGAAAACAATTCTTCTTGTGTAAAAATAAAGATTTTGAAAATAATTGACGTGTTGATCAAGATAACCTTAGTATTCTTTACTGTACCCTTATGTTACAAACATGTTGTTGGTCAACACACATGTTTGTAACATACTCGTACCTAACAATACACTGGTGTATTGTTAGGTACGAGTTAAACAACGGCTAGCTGTGAACGCACTTATTCAAAACAACGATCGCGAGCCGCGGACACTGTAAGAAATACACTATAGCTATATCCATAAACACAACATCTCCCCACCTTATTTCGATGCAATATGAATACAGTACAATACAAGATAACAACATAGCAGCACTGAAGTACTTATAACTACATACATGTACACAACAATCATTCGCCCTGCCTGGAGGCTACAAATCTTTTGTGGCAGCCACAGGCAAGCCCGGTTAAGCAGTAGACAACCCTTTGGTTGAACTGCGAGATGCCATTTAAAAAAAAAAAAAAACAATCATTCACTGGTCACTTTTTGAAGCTGGCGCATGCCACTAGGACGGCCGAGCAGAACAGGCGAGGTCGGCGATGGTGGCGTACTTGCATCCTGCCCCTCCTCTGACACTGTAGTGTCAGCTTGAGATGTGGACTGGGGACTCGGTGATGCCGCTGATGATAAGATGTTAATACTTACTATACTCTTTGCTAAGATGTCATCATCCACTATTTCGGCAGCATCCCTGGTTGGTTCTACATTGCCGGTGCCCTTGTACCTATAACATAATCTGGTTTTTGTGTTTTTTTACAACAGCCCCTGTCGAATGATCGCTAACTAAATATACCACTTTACCACGTTCTTATCTATTATTGTGCCTCTGCACCATGTGAAATTATCTTTATTATAATTTTTTTTGTACAAAACTTCGTCCTCACCCACTTTTAAACACATGTGTATTTTTGCCCCCATAGATTTTACTCTGCAAACAATGTTTTGATTTGACTGTGCTGTCCAGTGACGCGTTTACGGGTGACGACGCCGACAGCGGTTTTGGCGATAACAAATCCAGCCTCGATCTTAATTTGAGTCCAATAACTAATTTAGCCGGAGAGAACCCTGTCACTGAATGAACGGAATTCCGGTTATCAAAGAGATATTTTAACAGTTTGACCCTAGTGTCTTTTTGGCTGTTACTAGATAAAAACACGACTTAATACCTACCCTTTTTTGCTATTTTTACGTAACTTTCAGCTTGGCCATTGCTCGCAGGATTATATGGCGGTGACGTCACATGGTCAATTCCGTTAATTGAACAAAACCGTTTAAAATCTTGTGACGTGAAAGCCGTGCCGTTGTCGCTTACAATTTTATTGTTTTTGGTATCCCGAACCTTGACACAAACTCGTACAGTTTTTCTACTGCAGCTGATGAGGTCGTTGACCCACACATATCGTAAACTTCCACCCATTTCGTGTATGCATCTACTACAGTTTAAATAATGTCTATTATCTATCGGACCCTAGAACGGCTCGGGTGGATATTGCCAAGGAGCAAGGGGGGCGCGCGGAGGGGTAGGTCGTACCTAAATGTATGCAAATACTAGGTACACGAGTTGATCATAGTTTCTATTTCGTTATCAATACCCGGAAACCAAAAACGGGAACGTGCTCTTCGGCCTTTGTTTTTACAATTCCCATGTGTGAAGTATGAAGTTCGTTTAATATTTTCATTTTTAACGTAACTGGTAAAATCACTAAGCCCTCACATAACACGGCCGTCTTCGTAAGATAATTGATTTCTGCATGCGAGGAACGGTTTTAGTGTCCGTTACCTTAGCAAAATCATGTCGAAAATTGCCATTTAAATCTTATAGGTAATTAGTTGCCCCATTTCTGTACCTAATTGTTGCGCACATTTTTAAATTTGTTGCAAGTTTTTTAGTTATTTAACAAAAACATTTTCTGCTGGGGTAACGTTACTAACGTTACCGCAGCCAGACCTTTTTCTTTTTAATGGGAATATTGAAATAAATATTAGCTATATAATTAGTTGTCTAGACGAGGTAAATGTTGCACCTTATTTTGTATTTGTTCTTCCTTCGGCTGCGAAGTTATTCAAGATCCTGCTGGAGTAACGTTTCTGGTTTTGCTGGATCTCTGAAACGGGTAAGCGGATTCTTATCATCTTTTGTACATGACTTCTTAGGAATTAGTTCTAATTAGTTGTGATATAATAAAACCAAAATAATGCACCGTTTAAAAGTTATTTTATTAAATATAAAAACCCTTCAATAGGTCCTACCACTCTGAATAAGAGCTCTACAGACTTACTTTAAGCGATATTCTGGAGCTTGTAACTGCCTTCAAATGTATGTGAAGTTTCATTTGTGTACTGTAAATAATTTACAAATTATGATGATATTCAGTTCTCCACGTTCACGGTCAAGATGCGCGCGGAGTTACTTGGTCACCGATAAGCCTGTAGGTATATGGATATATAAACTGAATGTTATACCAATAATTAGTTGCTTAGTTCAGTTTTATACCTGTAAAATTTCAGCGTCGTTAATACAATAATTAGCGAGATAATAAAATAAAAGTCATTAGGATGTGCAAGACCGCGGTAACCCGACCAAGTTTAGTGGTTACAAAAAAGCAATTGCGTAGTACATTATGCTATCTTCTTAAATATGTAGGATAGTGTTACAAGTTTAGTACTGATGTGTATACAAGTGTTAAAAAAATACATGTTTTTTAAATAATTTAATAATATTGCAATAAATAATCATTGCAATTTAACTATAAAATATTAATTGAACTTAAAAATAATCACAGATAAAAATTACAAATAGCAATTTTGATTTTATGGTATTTTCCATTATTTTTTAAATGAATAATTTCAGTTTGCACTTTTTCTTTAAAAATATAAATTAAAAATAACAACCACAGATAGATAATAACAACAGATATACTAGAATGAAATTTTTCAGTTCACACTACCGACTTATGTCTACTAATAATACCTACTTAGGTATATCGTTTTTATTTAATTTTACTAACTACCGGCATCATAGGTCGTTTAGTTTCAACAAAAACATGCAACATAAAATAATGAATTGTTAAATATATGATGCATTAAAAAATTAAACAAATGCAGCAAATTGTTTCTATGGTCCAATTCCAATAGAATCTATATTTATAAAATAAAAAAGTTTTGAATTACTTGCATCTTCCCTATTATGCACATAATAGATGCCTACCTTTTAGATGTAATAATAAGTAGCCGAAAGATAATAATAATAATGTTTTCATAGTAGGTACAGGATATTATAAATTATTGTGTACGCGTCCGTACCGAACTTATAAGGTATATTATACTAAACATTTTAGAAGATAGCATATTGTACTACGCGGTCGCTTTTTTGCTTTTTGTAACCACATACTTGGTCGGGTTACCACGGTCTTGCACATCCTAATGACTTTTATTTTATTATCTCTTTAATTGTTGTATTTACGACGCTGAAATTTTACGGGTATAAAACTGAAGTAAGCAACTAATTATTGGTATAACATTCAGTTTATATATCCGCATACAGGCTTATCGGTGGCCAAAGCCGTCTTTAACTTATTGGAGGCTCTGGGCATATTAGGATAATGGGGCCCCCTATGACTTTGACAGAACCCTATTTTGTTAGAATAAACAAAGAAAGTAGATAAGCAAGCTTCTAGATTTATTTTTATTGTCAGTCACATTAAATGAATAGATAATGTAATAATAGGGGTTAAAGTATGAAATTGCCGTTTTATTTTATTATGTACTTCGAATTGACATAGAACCTTCATGGTTTGAGATTTCAGCTGCTCACAATATCAATGTTGCGTTTGGAGAGGGGACTTCTAATGAACGCAACGTGCGATTTTGGTTTAAAACGCTTTCGTGATGGAAACTCTGATTTGAAGAACGAACCACGTGGAAGACCGCCCACACCGGTGAATAATAATGAATTGAAAGAGATGGTGGAAGCCGATCCGAGCCAAACTACCCAGGAATTAGTGGCATGGTTTAACGTTACCTTACCAACAATATTGTTTAATTAGCGTCAAATCAATAAAATAAAAAAAATCATCAATCATCAAATTTTGCAGAGGGTGGTTTTGAGGGTGCCTCATGATTTGACTGATCTGCAGAAAAAACGCGTGTTGAAACTCGTGTTGCCTTGTTGAATTGATACAGAAATGAAGGAATACTGGATCGAATTGTGACATACTCGTATGATGAAAAGTGAATTCTTTACGATAACCGTAAAATGCATTGGCTGACCCCAGGTCAATTCAATTCAATTCAATTTATTTATTTTGCGAACATAGGTGATTACAGGTGTTTTTCACTATAAATAAAACGCCTCATCAGTGTCCAAAGCAAAGTTTACCAATAAAAAGGTAATGGTAACTGTTTGGTGGTCTCCATGGTGTTATTCACTATAGCTTTCTCCGATCTGGTCAAGCTATAACGGCAGATGGCTACTGTGCCGAACTACATTTTTGCTCCATGATAACGCGAGACTTCATACAGTACGAGAAACCGTTTCAACTCTACGGGAACTAAAATTAGAATCCATTTTTCGCCAGACCCTGCTCCAACGGACTACCATTTTTTTCGTGATTTGGACAATTTTCTACGTGATAAAAAGTTTACTTCTCAGGAGGCAGTACAAAATGCTTTCACATAGTTAGTTTGTCGAATCTAGATCACGAGAGTTCTACCTATCGCAAGGAATAAATGATCCTATTAGATGTCAGCAATTATATCTATAGATAATACTGGTAATTATGTTGATTAAATAAATATGTTTAATTTAAAAAAAAAAACGATTTACAACTTTTCAGTACAAATCGGTAATTTCATACTTTAACCCCTAATATAATCCACAAAAGTAACTCTTTTATCATTCACAGGTTAGTAGGTACTTTATAAGAATCTATGTTGATTGAAGAGGAACCCTTCTCGATTTGAGATGGGCAAAATCGTTAATCACTCCTTCGAAATCGAGGTTTTTGAGCACATCACATTCTATGGAAATCAGCGACAAACTGGTTAATATTGTAGTCAGTATTTTGGGTTCAATTTATTCATATCCAAAAAGTTTTTCGGCAATCTGGCAGGGAATAGGGGGCCCTGGGCACTTGCCCAGAGTGCCCAGTGGGAAAGAGGGGTCTGTCGGTGGCCAATTAACTCCGCGCGCATCGTGACCGTGAACGTGGAGAACTGAATATCATCATAATTTGTTAATTACTTATAGTATCTATACTAATGAAACTTCACATACATTTGGAGGCAGTCACAAGCTACAAAATAACGCTTCAAGTAAGTCTTTATAGCTCTTATTCAGAGTGTTAGGACCTATTGAAGTGTTTTTATATTTAATTAAATAACTTTTAAACTGTACATTATTTTGGTTTTATTATTGCACAACTAATTAGATCTAATTCCTAAGAAGTCATGTACAAAAGATGATAAGAATCCGCTGACTCGTTTCAGAGATCCAGCGAAACCAGAAACGTTAATCCAGCAGGATCTTGAATAACTTCGCAGCCGAAGGAAGAACAAATACAAAATAAGGTGCAACATTTACCTCGTCTAGACAACTAATTATATAGCTAATATTTATTTCAATATTCCCATTAAAAAGAAAAAGGTCTGGCTGCGGTAACGTTAGTAACGTTACCCCAGCAGAAAATGTTTTTGTTAAATAACTAAAAAACTATAAGTGCAACAAATTTAAAAATGTGCGTAACAATTACAGAAATAGGGCAACTAATAATCTATAAGATTTAAATGGCAATTTTCGACATGATTTTGCTAGGGTAACGGACACACGGTTTTAAATTTGCATCATGCACGCTCCCTAGGCCAACCTTTAAAAATAAAATCAATCACCTTCATTAAATTAACGTCTCGGCTAGTTTCCTTGCGTAATTCGTCCCGCGCAACAGGCATATTGTGTCCGTCTATTACAAAATACAAAGTGGACATACGACGCGCGGTCAATCGGGTGGCTGCGGCGGCAGCGTGCTGAGCGCTGTCCCCGTGTCCGCGGTCCGCGGTCGTTGACCACTTATCGTCGATGTCGGGCGGGAAGACTTGCGCGGGACAAATAATCCGCGCTGTTATTTTCGCTACGAACGAATTCAATTTTATAATTATATGCGCTGAGGAACAACACGTATCTCTGCAATCGGTTTGCCGAAACCTCCGGTTACCGGTACCTTTGTGCGGGCCAAAAATAGAAATTAATGGCTTATGATCGGTGCGAAGGATGAACGGGTCTGACTTACCGTACAAGTACTGATGGTATCTCCGAACTCCAAAAATAATAGCCGTTGCCTCTTTCTGTATCTGTGAATAACGTTTTTCGGCCGTGTTCAGAGTGCGGGACGCAAACGAAATCGGACGCTCGCATCCATCCCTTTGCGGTAATATCGCACCTAACTCATTAGGTGAAGCGTCCACCGTGAGGATTAATTTTGCATGTGGGTCGAAATGCGCTAATAGGTAGGTACTTGATCCGACGTTAAATGTTTTTTTATTTCGATAAACGCTCTTTGATGTTCGTCGGCCCAGTGCCATTTACATCCTTCTTTATGAGGTCGTATAGAGGACTTAAAATTTCGGACGCCTTTGGTACAAAATTACGGTAATAATTAACTAACCCTAAAAATGATTGAAGTTTGCCTACGTCTGTAGGCACTGGAGATTTGTCAATTGCTATTACTTTGTCCGATGATTTTTTTAACCCGTTTTTGTTAATTATGTAAGAACCCTAAATAATTAATTTCGTTCTTAAAAAATTCGCACTTTTCTTTTTGTAAGGTTAGGCCTGCGTCTTGCAATCTCTCTGTAACACTGCCGTCAAACGTTGTAAATGTAACCCTGGCCCATCAGCGGTAATAAGAACATCATGATCTATAAAGATACAGAACGCCGTCCATTCCAGACAGTAAGTTTTCCATTGCGCGCTGGAAAATAGATGGTGCGCTGGTCAAACCAAAAACCATACGTGTTAGATACTGGAACAATCCGCGGTGAGTATTTATGCATGTAATCTTTTGTGAGTCTTCGTCTAAACAAATTGATTATAGGCCATAGACAGGTCTAACTTTGAAAACTGTTGGCCTCCGTGCAATTTTGAGAACAGTTCGTGAACTGTAGGTAACGGGGTTCCGTTAGACGTCTGAAGTCCATTATGAGAGAGTATTTATACTTTGTATACGTTATTTTACATATTCGACATTACTCGAGCCGGCGCCATTTTCATAGTTAAGAAAACGACCTACTTGAAAAATTTCGACAATCTCGCGGACGTTTTATCAATCAGATGTACTTGATGACGATCTCGCTCGACGAAAAAGTGGGAAAAGTGTTAACACAAATGGGCCGCCTGTGCCGGCAAGTGCGACAAGCTCGAAATCATCATCACCGTCATCGAGTTCAAGTTCGAGCTAGGAGGATGAACCGCCGTCAAAAAGACTGCGCAGGATTCGATCTCACGAGTCATTTCGAAAAATGGATCGCAGGTTTGAAGTTCTGTCACAACAATTTAATATATTTTTCACCTCACAGGCTCGGAAAGAGTCTGTTTGTCGTTCGCAAAATTGAATTTTGCTCTCTAGCGTGGAAAGAGTTTTTAAAATTCGAACCTTTCTATTTAATAATTTTCTATACTACCTAATACCGCTCACCTTAAAAACTACCATCACAGTACAGAAATTAAATATTTCGCGAGGATATAATTGTAAAATTGGAATTAATGTTAATAAGTATTCCATTTGATTAAATCAATCTGTGACGTCACATTTGAATATGCCATAAAAATACTACCCTGTCGAATACGCAATTGTGTAGTAATATAAGTTTATTTTTTAAAATAAAATAATTGCTAATATAAGTAATATGTTATTTAACATTGCCAAGTATTTGTTATATTCTTCACATAAGTCAATGTATCTGAAACGTTCGAACAAAAAAAAAACTCAACATATAACAGCTGTTTTCTTGCACCTAGCAGTTTCCTCGCTGTAGTGAGGTGAAAAGTTGTGTGTTGAGCTCGGCAGCAAAGCTTTTCTGCGTCTCGTACCTTTGAAACCTTCGCTACGCTCAGGATTCTATATTCTAAATCAACTTTGCAGCCTTGCATAACAAATAACTATTGTGCAAATTACGCTGCGATGCAACCTAGTACTTCAGGACTTTCAGCAGTACCTCCGTCAGGATCAGTAATTAGACCCTTAGATGATTCGTGCGTACGCCTGTCAGACGAGGTTAATGATATTGCCGATCTCAATGTATCCGTCAAGGAACCGTCCATACCTAAGGCGAATCCCGATCGAGTCACTAAATTGGCTTCAATGCAAAGGTTCGACTCGATAGATTGGAGCTCTGTGCGCTATACTGACGTGCAAAAGAAATATGTGGCTTTCCCGGCGTTTTCTGAACTGAAAGTAAACGAGGAATTAATACGTTTCGAAGATCCTTTTGCCCCGCTTAGATGGTATCAGATGGAACGTAGCTTCGCTGCCTTGTCAAATGCCTTTCTAGCCCAAAATGAGTTTGTTAATTTAGCTTTGCGTGACGTAATTGATTGGTCTGCAAAACCCAACGTTCAGCTTACATCAACTACAATTTACGAAAAATTAAAAGAGTTATTCGGAAATGAATCTGATTACAAAACAATTTCCCATGATATTTTGCAAATTATTTGTGGTAAACGGGCTGAGGTTTTAGAATTACGACGTAAAGCGCTGCTTAAAGGAATTAAAGGAAAATATATATGTGAAGATATTAACAAAACACCCTCCTCTGTGAAATATTTGTTTAACCCCCGAAGTTTATCTGCTTATATACAAAAGATTGGCGGAATGGATAAAATTAACAAGGATACAGTGCCTCATTCAAAATTTTCTGGACGTTCTAAATCACCAATAATTTCAAAATCCACAGTAGCGTGACCTCTCGTGAAAAGCCCTTTCGTTTTCAACGAACTAAAACAAAACAGGGCAAGAACAATAAACATACTTTCAACGGGCAATACAAAAAGAAAAGGTGGGGGTGGAGAAAGGTGAACCCAATAAAAGTAGACTCAATTGACTCGAGGTTTGTGGGGGTTGTCTGATGTTGTACCGCAAGGTGTGGGCCAAATTCAATCCACCCAAGACTATTCTCAAATTAATCTCTGCGGCACACATCCGTTTCAATCAGACACCACCACTTATGTTTCCAACACCAGACATCATGAAACAATTTCAAACACCAAGTTCTGTTGCAATGTCTTTAGAAATTCAAGCGATGATTCAATGTCAAATTCTCGAGCCTGCGCCTTTAACTCCATCCTTCATATCCCCACTATTCATAATAACAAAAAGAAGTGAAAAGATGCGGGTTATTTTCAATTTGAAGGCATTAAACCGATTCATGAAACCAAAACATTTCCATGTATTTCATCATCACCAAATGCCCAATTTCCTACAAGCAAGCGACTGGATGGTCAAACTGGACCTCAGTCAAGCATATTATCATTTGAGGATTTCTCAAAGACACCGCTGTTTTCTACGCATAAGTTACGAGGGTCGACTGCTACAAATGACCTGTCTGCCTTTTGGTCTGGCGGCAGCACCAAAGATGTTTGCCTCAGTCACAAACTGGACTGCCGAAGTGCTTCGCAGCAAAGGTCTTCACCTGGTTCTATTCTTAGACGATTATTTGATAGTCCACCAAAACAGGGAAACGTTGATAATGCATATCCAGCTAGCTATAGAGTTCCTCACCTCCTTAGTTTGGAATATCAACATGGAAAAATCTATCCCAAACTAAACTAACTAAACTAAAATCTAATCCCAACAAGGTGTATAGAATTCCCGGGAATTGTCACACACTCCAACACCAAGAGTTTGCCTCCAGACAAAGTTTTCAAGATCCGTCAGTGCCTATTGACTCGCTTAGTAACCGGCAGTTGGACCATCAAGCAGGCGCAACGCCTCTTAGGGTATCTCAACTTTGCGACCTTCATCACCCTCCGGGGAAGGTTGCATTGCCGTACGTTGCACCGCCACAGCAATTGTGTTCAGAAAAAATCGCGCCAACCATTAGAGTTCACAGAAGAGGTACGAAAAGACCTCATGTGGTTAAAAAATGTGAGCCAAAAATCCCGTATTCACCCCAGAAGGTCACCAGTCAACTACCTTGTCACAGACGCTTCAGACATTCAATGGGGGGCCATACTAAACAACAAACAAATGAGAGGCATGTGGAATCAAAAGCAAATGAAGTGGCACTGCAACCTCAAAGAAATGTATGCATGCAGTGATAGCTGCAATATCTCAAAAAGCAATAATGTTACGAAATTCAACCATCATTTTGCAAACAGACAACAGAACAGTCGTGTCTTATTTAAAAAACGAGGGCGGAACAAGGTCTCAAAATCTCCTAAAATTAACAAAACAACTACTGGCACTAACGGACAGCCTGAACGTGGTACTAGTCCCGCACCACCTACCGGGACTGTACAACACGGAAGCCGATCACCTCTCGAGAAATCGAGTCGGCTCGGAATGGCATCTCCTGAGCGCGGCGACCAACAGAATATTCACACAGTGGGGAACACCAGACGTAGACCTATTCGCCTCGCAAAAAGCACATGTCGTGAGCAACTATATGTTACTCTAAACTTGTCAGACTCGAACGCTTGATTTCACGACGCTTTCAGCTAGTCCATACCCACAAATTTCAAAACATTTCAGGGGTTGACTTACAAACTTGTTTATCACCACAAAGGAGCCTCGTAAACCAGCTAGTGCTGTAATTATAGGTGGATGGATAAAACAAATTCTTTCTGAAGCCGGAATACAGGCTACTTCTGGTAGTTTTAGATCAGCAGTTTCATCTCTAAATTGTTTAGAAAAATACCCAGTTAATGATATTTTGGCTAAGGCAAATTGGCGCCATGAACATACTTTTAGAAAATATTACTACAGAAAAGTAGGAAGTTCAGACCACAACAATATTATAGAGTCTGAGAAGTCACTTTCCAAACTTTTTTGCAGTTTCAAATTAAAATTACAGTTTACAAGCAGTAAACTATATGACTATTTCAGCAACTTAATTACCAATCACATTGTTGCGTTTTACATTACCAAGCAAGCCACCAGGAGATAACAAACAGGTCTCTCATAATGGACTTCAGACGTCTAACGGAACACAGAATATAAAAATTTTACCTGAAATAAAATTTGTATTATGTTTCCTATGACGTCTGAAGTCCAAATAATTTCTTTCTGGTGCATTCAAAGAGTACAATAATAAGACTGATAGGTGCATTACAATAAGAGACTAACAATGACAAGATTTGGCGGCTTGCTCGGCGGTACTGTTAGTTCCAGAATTAGACCACAGGTGGCGCGACGAGAAAGGTCACGTGACGGTAGAGGCTCCATCTCAAAAGACGATTGTACTCTCTCAAAGAGTCAAAGGACGATTGTACTCTCTCATAATGGACTTCAGACGTCATAGGAAACAATACAAATTTTATTTCAGGTAAAATTTTTATATTAACCTCAGTGCGTTCACAGCTAGCCGTTGTTTAACTCGTACCTAACAGTGCCGACGAGGAAGCGACACACGCGAATATACCTAACTATGACTCAGTTTAGTTTCGGCAAATTAAACAATTTCGACCACACAGTGCACGAATGGGAGGCGTATAAAAGTCGCCTGCGGCAGTGGTTTGTGGCAAATGATATCTCGGAGAAAAATGACACAGCGGGTTCAAGACGGCGAGCTATACTGCTGAGCGCACTCGCAGACGGCACCTACCAGCTCACAGCCGACTTGGCTTTGCCAATAAAACTGGAGGAGGTGCCAATAGAGCACATTTACGATCTCCTGGACACTCACTTTTCCCCAAAAAAATGTGGGTTCGGGGAACGCTACTACGCATTTTACGCGGCAACGCAGCAAATGGCGGAGACGCATGCGCAGTGGGCGGCTAGACTGCGTGGCCTTACGAAACACTGCAAGTTCGCAAAGGTTGAGGAGGCATTACGAGACCGTTTCGTGATGGGCATGTTGGCAGGTCCCGAGCGGGACAAACTGTTCACACAGGACACAGATACCTTGACCCTGGCAAAGGCAGTGGAGTTGGCGCAGAGCGTCTGGTGCGCGCGGGCAGGCGCCGCCGCCGGCGCTTCCACGATGGCGTCCATCACGCAGCAAGAACATTCAGTGTTCAAAGTGCAGGGCAAGAGTGCAGGTTCCGCTAAGGAACCAGAAATGGAGAAGTGTTCCGTGTGCGGTCGGAAGAACCATGCATCATCTCAGTGCCGATTCGCGAACTTTACGTGTAGGAAGTGCAATACAAAGGGTCACTTAAGTAGAATGTGCAATGTAAAATGTGTGGTGTCCTGTGACGTGAGTGAGGAGGACGACGATGGTGAAGTTTTATGTTGTAATATCGTTTCAGAGCGGGGAGAACCCATGACAGAAATCGTGTCCATAAACGGCTCACAAATGAAATTTGAGATTGATAGTGGATCTGCAGTAACGGTAATTCCCGAGAGTTTATATAACAAATGTTTTAGCAGGTTGCCCTTGTTACCACCTAAGACAAAGTTACTTACCTACACGGGCAGTAGTATCGGGTGTCTCGGTATAATTCGCCTACCGGTCACATATAGGCTAAATACACACACATTATTTGCTTACGTAGTATGCAGCGAAGGCCCGCCATTGCTCGGAAGAGATTTTTTATCCTTATTTAAGTTAAAATTAGCACCCTGTAATTTTATAAATAATGTAGCAAAAACAATCGATAACTTGCATTTAAGATTCAGAGCTAGACGTAGGTATTTCTTAGAGCATTTAACCTATGGAGATGGGCATAGCTAAGCGTACCCCTCTGCCATGACCGATTGGCCATACGAATTGACAAGTTCTCTATAAAACTAGTTCATTCGCCAACCGCCGCCATTTCCGTCGTTCCATTCTCGCCGTCGAGGCCCGTCGCGACGACCCTGTCCATTCTCATCCCCCCGACCCTTGCTCGAGCCAGCCCGCGTTACCGCTGAGCCAGTAGCTTTAAAAACCCCCGATCCAGCTGTCCCTTGCTGTCACCCCCAGCGACGCCCTAAGCCGAGGTCCGAACCCCGGCCCCGCAGGGGATGCCCTTAGCGTGTAGTCGCTTAGTTTTGTAAGTTAGGTTTAGTTTTTATTAAACCCTGGCTGGAGGCTACAATTCTTTTGTGGCAGCCACAGGCAAGCCCGGTTAAGCAGTAGACAACCCTTTGGTTGAACTGCGAGATGCCATTACCAAAAAAAAAACTTGAGAGGTGTCAAGGGACACCCGGATGGAACGAAGTTCCTTTCGATTAATTAGAAGAGAGGTTATAGTGCGTACTTACCGTCACCGAAACCTACATCACCGAAACCTACGTCACCGAAACCTACGTCACCGAAACCTACGTCACCGAAACCTACGTCACCGAAACCTACGTCACCGAAACCTACGTCACCGAAACCTACGTCACCAAAACCTACGGCACCAAAACCTACGTCACTAAAACCTACGTCACCAAAACCTACGTCACCTAAACCTACGTCACCAAAACCTACGTCACCAAAACCTACGTCACTAAAACTTACGTCACCAAAACCTACGTCACCGAAACCTACGTCACCGAAACCTACGTCACCGAAACCTACGTCACCGAAACCTACGTCACCGAAACCAACGTCACCGAAACCAACGTCAACAAAACCTACGTCACCAAAACCTACGTCACCAAATCTACGTCACCAAAACCTACGTCACCAAAACCTACGTCACCAAAACCTACGTCACCAAAACCTACGTCACCAAAACCTACGTCACCAAAACCTACGTCACCAAAACCTACGTCACCAAAACGTACGTCACCGAAACCTACGTCACCGAAACCTACGTCACCGAAACCTACGTCACCGAAACCTACGTCAACAAAACCTACGTCACCGAAACCTACGTCACCGAAACACACGTCACCGAAACCTACGTCACCGAAACCTACGTCACCGAAACCTTCGTCACCAAAACCTACGTCACCAAAACCTACGTCACCAAAACTCTGAACACAAAATATCTGGCTTGCTTTCTATAAGAGAGAGAGAGACAGACAGAGAAACATGCGACGCCGCACAGCTTACAATAGCTTACTATAGCAAAAAGTGTCGTGACAACTTTTTCGTAAGAATTTTTTCCGTCTAGCCCCCTTTCACAACGCGCGATAAGGAACTTCGTTCCAAAAAAAAAGTCCGCCATTGTGTATCGTATTGTGTCGCAAGGAAGTCCTCCTAAAAATGGTTAATTGCGCAGTATCCTCGTGCAAAAAGCGATAGCTGCCACTCCAAATTTTCGAAACCATTGTGTTTCCACCATGTTTTCAACCATGTTTCCTATCACTTGTAAATATAAATTATACATTTAAATATTTTTATTTACGTACAATGTCGAAGTAATCGTTATTGACGTAACGATAGAAAAAATACAGTGGTACAGTCCGCGAGGTATAAGCTGAGCTTTGCATTAGTGTGAGTGAGAGGAGCGCGGCGAGACAGATTAGTGTGAGTGAGAGGAGCGCGGCGAGACAGAATGGCGCCGCGCCTCAGGCCGGTTACCCAAAATCAGTTTAAACCACCGGGCGAAAATGGCGCCGCGCCTAAGGCCGGTTATCACACCTACACTATCCATGTACACTCACACAAATGCAAAGCTCAGCTTATACCTCGCGGACTGTACGTAGGTAGGGCAAACGCAGTGCAGGCACGGTAATATTATCTATACAGTATTGTAACTCGGCCGCATCTTTGAAATAAATGCCTACAGCCGCGCGGTACGTAAACATGCGTTAGGGCTGCGCGCCTCAAGCATTTGAATTACATTTGCCTACTTTGTGTTTCCAATTAGTTTTGTGATTGTAAATACACTTTTTTTTTAATAAACAAATATACTTTGTGTTCAATAAAAATGTGTGTTGTTTTTTGATTGGTAGATTTAATTTAAAAAAACATGTTTATGTTTGAATAACAAATCGGTCTTATAAATTTGCGACCGAAAAATAATTGCACCTCGACTGAGACGTACGAAATGCTTTATTATTAAACTAGCTGACCCGACAGACGTTGTCCTGTCTTAACTGTGATACCTACCCTACCTACCTACCTACCTAGCTACCTTACCTACCTAGCTACCTACCCTACCTACCCTAGCTACTCTACCTACCTACCCTACCTACCTACCCTACCTACCTACCCTACCTACCTACCCACCCTACCTACCCTACCTACCTACCCTACCTACCTACCCTACCTACCTACCTACCCTACTTACCTACCTACCCTACCTACCTACCCTACCTACCTACCCACCCTACCTACCTACCCACCCTACCTACCCTACCTACCTACCTAACCCTACCTACCCACCCTACCTACCTACCTACCCTATAGGAGGAAAATTAGCAGCTGATCTAAAAAAAAAAAAAATTAAAAACCGTAAAACGGGGTGAATAGGGACGCAGGGGTGAATCGGAACGAAACTTATAACTGGATTTTAACATTGAAATAATATAGTTTGTTGCCAACCAGAACAATTGATCATTAATTATTATACAGTAAAGACATTACGAGTCCTTTTTGGCGACAAGCTATATTATTTAATGCTTAAATCGCCTTTAAAGTTTCGTCCCTATTCACCCCTGCATCCCTATTCACCCCGTTTTACTGAATGTATTCTGCTTTTCAGGGCAGAGACAAATCCAACGAAACAAAAACCATGAAAATTGGTCCAGCAGATCTCGAGTTATAACGAAGGGAACAAACCCGTCTTTCTTTTATATATATAGATTTTAAAGTATTAAAAAGCCGATTTATAATATAAAGCTTAATTTAAAAAAAAATAGAAAACATGCAACCAAAAACAGCATAATGTAAAATAAGTTCATATTTAACATGCCGAGTAGGAACTCGGCATGTTAAATATGTACTTGAACTTATTTTTAGTGAAAAAATCATGCGGTTATTGTTAAAAAAACAACGCACCGTCTGTTCGTCACTGCGGCACAGTCGCGACCATAGATGATACACTATTAACTAGCTAGTCGCGACTGCCTGTGCCTGCATGCCGAGTGCTTGCCGAGATCGAGGCGCGTAGGTATAGCTCGCGTTTCGTCCGTTTGTATGAAGTTGGAATACTGTATAGATAATATTACCGTGGTACAGGGGAGGATTTGCTTAGTGCTGGGACAACGCGAATGAATGATTCAACAAATAAATGATTTTTTCAGTCAATAGGTTCAGTAACCAGTTTTTTGGTTTTTTTTGTATGAATCTGGACAAGTCAGCTTGAAATAAAAAAAAATAACTATAAAAGTTCTTTGCAAGTCGATTTAAATTATTTTCATTGTATCATAATGAAAGTCTGGTAAAAAGAGTGCGCAAGCTAATATATGTCTTTAAAAAAATCCGAACATTTGCTGATTCAAAACTAAAATCACACAAGTTTAACTGGCCTTATGTCAATCTATAATTTTATACTGTCTAACATCATGGGGCGGCGCTTCAAAAACTATCTTGCTTCCTCTTGAAACTTTTATGTTATGTAAGTTTTAATTTTAGTACTTTACAATGTTAATTTATATATTACTAGAAAAAAAAAATACATATATTGAACTGTTAAGTATGAAACACAGGTTCCACCTAGTTCAGGCAAACAACCAAGTGTGCTCTACTCTAATTATTAAGATATTATTATTGTAAATTTGTCCCTTTCAAATACATGATTATTATTATTTATTATTACTGGTTCAAAAGATATAAAGATTTAGAGGTCGGCCAACCTGGAGAGAGCAGATTGGCCAAATTAAATGTCTAAATCTAGGGCACCTAGCGAAGATCTGATTTGTTTCTATAATTGCTAATTAGTCTTGAACGAAAAATGGAGGGACCTAGTCTCTAATGTATGTCATACATTTATCAAAATATAATACCGTTGATCTACTATTTCCTAACTTTGTTATAATTTTAGCTACCTAACTAATCATATTATAGTATTTAAAAAAAATACTTGGACCCTCCGTCATGATATCAAGGAGGGACCCCAAACCGATGGACTGCTCTCTGGAATTTTCTACCTAGTTAGTGTTATAATACATTCTACCTGAATATTATTGATTTTGGCTGCCGGAAACATATTGTTTATATAAGTTGGTCCGGGCTCCAAATTGACAATTCAATTGTTTGCAATGCCTCGCCAAGTTACAGATTCAGTCGAAGTGTAATTAAAAAGATTAAAGAATTCAATTTCCCTATACCGTGGTACAAGCAAGTACAAAATACTTAAAAGTAGTTTCTAGACTAATATCTAGAAACTACTTATAAGTAAGTATTTTTCTGTTCGGCTCAGTAACCACCGATAGATTCTGATATTTGGTGACTGATCCCGACTAAACATGGGAGAAAACAGATTTGCTAGGTTCCCTAGTTTTTGAGACTTAATGTGACCAAGCTGGAGATACTCCAGATAGGTCATCAAGTTACCCCAATCTGTAATTTTTTTTAATAGATTGTCAACTTTATTTTACAAAAGCATAAGGTTTTTTGACAGTTTGGGATCGCTTGTTGTGCTGGTGCCTGTAATAGGTGTAAATAATTATTATGCTACCTAGATTTTTCATTACACTTATGTTGGGCTGCTTATTCATCAAACATTGTTTCCGTGGAGAATGAGGTGGGTGTGGTCAGTGGTGTATTATAAATAATCAGAGGAGTTATAATAATTGGCCATAGCTGAAAAAGCTTATTTTTGAATCACTAATTCTGTCCCAATCATAACAAAACATTTCAATTTTCTCTGCAACTTTTACAGTGTAAGGGTGACTCCTAAGGGCATTAGGTTCAATGGCCCAATGGAATGCACCAATGTTGCATATTATAGACTTAGTATTACCACAAAAATATAAAACACCTAGGTATTATGTTCTTGCCTGTGAGGGTGGGCAGAAACTACAGAATGCCACCCACTATGATCCATAAATAGTCTTATCTTAGATCTCTATTATTTGAGTTCAAATACAACTTTGGGTCAATACCTATATTCTAATAATTATATAGGAATTACTTTTGCCATCAACATGCTAAGATCTCATACCTATTTTTATTTCAAGTTTGCCTAATTTATTTTATATTGTAGACTAGATGGTGCATCACGAAGTTAGAGATTACTACTTCTGATATTATATTTCTGTAAAAAAAGGTCAAAGGCAGTGTGCTAAATGTTTCATGATCTTTATGTAGACAATTTTATTTAGAGGCCATTTTTGCATGGTAAAGAACTCTTTAAAAAGTGTAAGTAGGTGATTTAAATTGTTCATTGCAAAAAATAATTTATATTTTAACCTACTGTCTCCTTGCTGAATAAAACAATAATGAAGTAGAAAAGTGTTTAATTGTATTAAATCCTATTTTTGAAGAAACATTTAATAAGCTTAAGATTAACTCAAAGGGTCAAGCAGGTCACAAAATTTAAACAAATTGTTTTCACAAATACACAAATGGTGTTAATAAATAAACAAGGAAAGAATACTGGTTAGTATTTAGTTAGATTTCGCGTCACTCTGCTCCTTCCTTTGTTGTACCATTTCTCTGATGTTGTCTTCACTCTCCTTCAGATTTTTCTCTAAATACTGTTTGTTGTTTAATAATTCTGTAGTGCGAGCTGTTACTTGAGACTCTCGAGTTTTGAGGTTGTTCTTGACTTGGTCCAGATCTGTGAGAATAAACATTCTGCCGACGGCTTCGTAAGTTCTAGTAGCAGGTGGGAATGTACTGACCTCTCGCTGAGTACAATCTACATGTAGCATGACACGCTTTAACACATCTAATTGAGCGTCTATTATCTGAATTTTTTCACTGGTTTCAACCATTTTTATTTGCAATTCATTAAATGCTTTTTTCAACTCTAAATCCACCGGTTTAGCCATGTTTGATATATGTAATTTCCAATTTCTTAGCTGATGGATCTTACTACTCCTTCAACAGTGCCAATGGCGAATGGTGAGGTTACGGATCTGTCATTCATTGATGTCATTCATTCTATGGACGAAAGGACTATGGTAAGAATTTTTTTTAATAGGATACCTAGTATTTTGTTTCTGCAAACTGGAAATTGCCAATATATAAACGAGTTTAAATAATACTTAAAACTATTACAATATACTAATATACAAATCTGTACTGAAACAAATAAAACGAATTACAAGCAAACCCATCTACGTCATTTTTAACTAAGGGTCAGCACAGACATAGGAGCCTAGAGCCTACCAACCAACCTAACTAAAGCTTAGAGCATTAAAGTTGAGACGGGTGAGCAAGAAGGTTGAGATTGTGAGACGGTAGTCTCTTGACTTTATATGGTAACATGTTTCTTCACCACCACAGCCGAGATCATTTATAAACCTCAAAAGGCATCACGCTCACAAAGTCTCTAGCCTTTTGAACGTCATTGTCACATATACGTGACAAGCAAGCGCACGTCCTGTACGCCAGCAACACAAATATGTGACAACGGCAATAACACATTAAATCATTACTTTTGTGAGTTTTCATATAGATATCTTAAAAATTGAAGTTTATTTAATGACATAAAACAAATTAAAAGACACCATGGCTAAGGGAAATTGAATATTACAAGCAAAAATAAATTTGTAGCTTGGTGTGGAGGGTATGCGCGTGCATTTATACTGTGGCGTTCAAAAGGCTAGAGATGGACATGGACATGTGTCAATGACCATTATCAGCAGGTGAATACATGGCTTTATAGTTGGTTGTCTTCGAATAAATATGTTTTTTGTTTGCTTGCTTCTTGCATTATTCTTCTCTTGCAACCCTGCAGTTAAATTTGTGAAACCTTACTTTTTCAATCACTCAATCGCAAATACAAATTATTTATTTGAAAGTCTGTATCTCAGTTATTAAATCCATCTAATGCAATGGTAAGTAGTAATTATTATGAATCAATTCAAATATATATTTTTACCAAGTTTCGTGAAGAAAACAAACATCTTAATGTTAGAAAGGTCAGAGTCAATGTAAGGGGCGCTAATTTAATTTGTTTAATTTAAAAATTGTTGCCTTTGTATTTACATGCCAATACATATTATTTATTAGTTCCCAATCAAGATTATCGTGCCTTATATCCCCGTAAATCATCGAATAGTAAGTCCCTATACCTAATTAAAAATAGGTATTTGCTATCTTGAAATTATTTATTTGTTGATTAACTATGAACAGTCTTCTGTTTATGTAATGATTCCGATTATTGTAATCGTAAATATGTTAACTACATTATGCGTTAAGTATTGGTGGATATCAGTCTGACTTTATTTGTAATTCTGGTAAACTTGCTAAATACTTTTATTCATCAATACTTTTTTTTCACAGTAGGTGTGCTGTATTAAGGCCATCATGCCGCGGGATATTCTGAGTGATAGTTTAGCTGTCCTGAGGATTGTTGAGGTATATTTTTGCTATATCTACTCCATTGATTTCCATGTTATTAAATTAGAAATTGATTTATTAACAATTTTACTGAAATTTCTGTCCTGAGCGTTCTTATTTCAGTTGTATTGTGTCATTTTACTTTACTGTTTGGTTGTATTCCAAAAAATATGCATATTGCTTCTTTTCTCCTGTCATTGTGATTAAAGTCATCCAAAAAGATTGGATATGTTTCCAACCATGACCCTATGAATACTCACTAGGACCAAGTTTTGCAATTCAATAATAGCAATACCATATTTATTGAGAGTATAGGGAGAGCTGTTGGATAAGTAACATCGGAGTCCATGACTGGATGAATGCTTTGATTGATCTCCTGAATCAGAGGAGTTATAATAATTGGAGTGCTTACCCATATGCTGCCACAAACACGTATATGTGTTGAAGGCACTTGAGCTTAGAAAGCACAAAAAACATTGGCATAATGCATTTTTAAATATTTATGCAATTAGTTGTAATAGTGTTCTGTTTGATATTATACCATCATCATCATTCTCCTGCCCTTATCCCAATTTATTTGGGGTCGGCGCAACATGATAGCACCAAAAGAGACAATTACACCAATACAAAACCAAAAGAGACTAACAAAAAAAGATAATTAATTAATTGGGATATTCATAATTTATGGATGAGGTTGATTTTAACATAATCTTTTACATTCTGGGTTTCAATCATAGCCCAACCATTGTTGGAAAATTCACAATATATTTCATTTTCTCTGTTCATTACCAATTACAATGTTTTGTGTTGGATAAGGTGATAAACATTGATGCTGCCATTCTTAGTGCTCATTAAGCAGCCTTGTATTATTAGGGTGCTGATTATTTATTAACTGATAGTACATAATAAAATGCAGCATGCAAACAGTGTTATCAAGACACTGCAAACTGTCCTTGTCAAAGAATCATGGTCGCTTTTGTATCAACATTAGATGACCAATGTTTGGTTTGTAGACATTTACAAACAAAACATTGGTTCTCATTTTGGATATAATTTAATAATAACCTTTATTCAGACATCATATTACATTAATTATTTAATTTAATATTATTATTTAGATCATTTAATATAATACTAGCAATTTAACATTTAATAATAATTTACATACAATAGTTTTTAATTATAATCGTTATTTTATTTTAATGATTCACTGTCTGTGTGCCTCTCGTTGGCAAAGGCATATGGAATAGCTATAACACAGCAATTTGCTGTGTTATAGCTATAGTATATATATGTCACCGTAAGATTGTAAACATCGTTATATTACAATCTATCTAAATCTATCTAGTAAGATTGTAAACTATCGATAGATTGTGAACCGTATCATTATGATTGCAATTTAACGCATCATTTTTCGCTTGATTGTAATCTATCGATGGGAAGCGGTCAAATTGTGAACCGGCGTAGGACGTCTAAAAAAATGGTTAGGTTAGGTTAAAACTGTGACCACCTACGCACGAGCCGAGCGAGCGAAGCGAGCGGTGCCGCGGCAGTGGCCGGCGAGTGCCAGAAACGACTAGATTATATAGAAAAAAATATGGAAAAAAGAGATTATTTTTATTCAGATTGTAATTTAACGGTTTCACTTCGGTAGATTACAATATAGCGAAGAATAATGAGTCAAATTGCAAGCATAATGATACGGTTCACAATCTATCGATAGTTTACAATCTCGCTAGATAGATTGTAATCTAACGATCTTTACAATCTAACGGTGACATATATAGCACATAGTATTTTACTATGCTCAACAATCTAGTTCCCTGAGTGCAGCAATTGAGATCATCTTTCTATTATAACTATGATGTTTCAGCATGAGGACGAAGAGAACTGGCCACTTGAATCCAAGCCATCATGCAAACAGAGTAATAAAAAAGCCTCCAATATTCCCGTGAACAGCCAGAAGACTATAACTAAGGATGACTGTGCCTGTTATTACAACTATGGGTATGATGCTTCACTCTCCTAGCCTTAGCCCAATTTTTTACTTCTCTTTTAGTCGTCATTTTGTCACCCTCATTCTAGCCATATTATTATATTTTACATATCTTGTTTATGCAATATATACTCGATTTCTTATAAAATAAGACAAAATTGGCGAGCTATTTTTGTTAAGGCAGTCTTTGAACTATTTCTTAATTAAAAACCCAAGAAATCATGCAGGGCAGGCTGTTCACTGTACAGATTCAACTCATCTTGATTTACCAATGACGTAAATTAAAGAGCCATTGTGACAAATATCTACTGGAATAAAATGCTAATTTTTTTTCTACACAGTTCCATTCTTAGCAAGAAAATTACGATATTGTTTTATTCACAACACCCTTAACGAATGTTTATAAATAAGGGTGATATTGTTCTTTAACAAATGACTGTTATTGCATTTGCATACAATACAGAGGTCATTTGAGATAATGTTATCTATTTTGTTACTGTAGTTCTCTCTCAATTAACTTGTTCAAATCTTTTGATGTTTTTAAACAAAATGAACTATAAAGTAATTACCCTCAAGTTTATCCATGTGATGAATTTCATGCATGTGATGAATTACTTTCTAAATAATTTACACAGTGGTTATAATGAGTATTGAATGCCCCACAAAAATAAATGAGTTCACTGAAATGGTTTAAAGTAGTTATAGTATCTCTACTGCCAATGGTCTGGAAGTTCATATCTTTTTTGCTTTACAGTGTAGGTATTCATTATGTACCTTACGGGATACTATGTTATCATGTACTGTCGTACATACTAGCTCTACCTACAACAAAACTCACACATAATTATAAAAATTACTCATCCAAGATAAAACTTGTCTTATAAGTTATAAATCAATCCTCCCATTATGGCCTTTTTATTAGACTATCACGCAGAGCTCTCACAAAATCATTATTTTTCACGCAGCCACGGAGAAAACGGAAATGGAAGGCAGCATGATCCTGTCTACCAGTACAAGACAAGTAGTCTGCCGCCTGCTTCTTCCATCAACCAGTCCTGGGATGAGATAGTGTGCTCAGCTTTGCGCATCACCCCTGAAGATATTGCTAATCAGCTGACCCTGCTAGACTTGCCTTGTTTTAAGTCTATCAAACCAGAGGAATTGACTACTTGCGGATGGAACAAACTGAACAAGTTGACTGTAGCGCCCAACGTGGTTGCTTTTACTAAAAGATTTAACAGGGTAAGTAAATTAATAATGCCTTTTAACATTGAATTTGCTATTTATTCCCTAATATCTGCAGCCTATAATAGGATGCAATAGTACAAGTCAACGTAATTGACTTCAATAAGGTTAAAGAAGTCAATGCATACAACAATGTCGGTAATTGATCATTGTAGATGATAAAGATCACAATCACTGACCTCATCAGGGGTCTTCTGACACCGTTAAGAGGCTACAACTCTATGTAATTTATGATTATGTTTTCCGGCACTGAATAGTTCACATCCTTTCCTCTAAATCTTGTTATTAGAGGAATAAGGATTGAGATTATAATTTGTGTGATCTGAGAATACCTACGCAACTGAGACAGCTCGCGTCCTTATCTAAGATCTGTCCTCTTAAATGTTATAATAATAAGAGCCTGTTCGCAGACTGTGGGCTGGTTGTGCAGCAAGCATTATTTTATTAGGAGTTCAGTACACAAAGCGGTATTTGTTCAGTATCAATGCTGTTGCGCGGAATCAGTTGCGATAAAAGCACGACTTCCTATATTCATGACATTGAAACAATCATTTTCTAGTTTACTGTATATTATAATATTAGTTACTAGCTTCTGCCCGCGGCTCCGTCCGCGTTAATGTTGGAAATGTTTCATACAAACCTTTACCCCCTGTTCATTCACCCCTTTACAAGGGGAGTTTCCTACTCATAATCCACCTTTGTGCCAACTTTTGACTTCGAAGCTCCAGTAGTTTCTGAGAATTCGTGATTAATCAGTGAGTAAATGTATGAATGAGTGACCTTTCGTTTTTATATAAATGTATATAGATTAAAGAAACATTATTTCTGTTCACAGGTCAGTTTTTGGACAGTACAGGAAATACTAAATGGGCAATCGCCGAAAGCACGAGCTGAAATATTGGCGCATTTTATCAAAGTAGGAAAAAAGCTGCACGAACTGAACAATCTGCATTCTCTTTTTGCTGTTATCTCCGCGTTACACAGTGCCAGCATATACAGGTAAAGGAATAACAATATCTCTATAAAATAATTTGTAGTCACTAGACCCCAGTGTGACATTGTGAATTGATAGGGATGATGACTAGGTAAAAATATATATATATAGTCCGTCAATCAAATAATAAAAAAATATTTGACACGTATTTTTTGCTTTATCATATTCATAGAAAAATACTTAGATAAAACGCATTAGAGTTGGGGAGTGGGAGCTCGCAATGTCACAAGTAAGTATAAAAACTACATCCTTACGACGTCATACCACATTTTAACTCAAATGTATCGAAGTAATCTTTGGATTACGTAAAAAAAGAAAAAAATACGTGTCCAATATTTTTTAATAATCTAGCTTACGGACTAAATAAAAAAAAATTGTCATCCACATTGCAATGCTGTTTGAGGCATCACAAACCTTGTTATTTGTTATTAATTCAATAATCAATCATTTACATTGTATTATTTCTAGTGAACTAATATCCATTTAATGATTGATATTTTTCTCATTTCCAGGCTGACAAAAACGTGGGCTTGCTTATCTAAAAAGGATAAACAGCAGTTCGATAAACTCGCAGAACTGTTCGGCGAGAAGGACAACTGGACTGCATTGAGGGAATATTTGAGATGTATTCCTTTGCCGTGTATCCCTTATCTTGGTAAGTAATGTATGGATTGCGTTAATTCAAACTACATCATCATTATTCCCGGAAAACATTATGCCGCCCCGTTTTTATTCAAAAACAGATTTGTTTACGTAGGCTTATCTATATTCTATTTGCAATAAAAAGTTATTTACCAAATAATTCGGGGAATACCAGTGACATTGATGAGTTCATCGGTTGGACTATTTTAGGCACCGTTTTTATTTTGACATTTCATTATGATGTCTCTGAAATACGTCTTTAAACAGTTAATATCGTACTTTCTTTAACCGCGGTTTTAACCATTGAGTCATCGGCACAACCTATTTTGGGCATTGAATTATGCTGAAGCTAGCTAAGCTGAGAGATATCTACATTAAATACTTCCTATTGGTTGATTAAGACATCATCATTATCTGTCCTCTTCGCTACCACTTCTACCTCCACCGCTTCTCTTGATTCCCACCAAGAAATACTACATTTAGCATTGTTGTGTCTCACCTCCAACGTCAAGGTTGTAAGTGTACAATCAATCCGCAGTCGATCGATGACGCCATAGTGGAATAGTTCGATACTTATGATATTATATGGTCAAGTTACTTACATAAACGATTTAACTGATTTTTATTTTATTTCGAAGCTTACGTGACCTTTTCACCATGTGAGCTTAGAAAGCTTTATATAACACTAGCTTTTGTTCGCGGCTGCGCCCGCGTGTATTTCGGAAATTATCCCAGGGGGAACATACTACCGGCATAAAACTATCGTACGTCGTCTTCAGGTTATGGCCCGCCTGTGTGCCAAGTTTCAATCAAATCCGTTCAGTCATTAGGGCATGCAAAGGTAACAGACTGACAGTTACTTTGTCGTTTATAATGTATGTTCAAGTTACATGCATAAACCCCTTTTTTATGGTGGCAAATCATTAAATGACCACACCCGCTCCGGGTAGAGAGGAAAGAGTATCAGTTTTTTACTGACTAAAACCATCTGTGTTCCTTTCTGAGCCCTTAATGTTTCGGGCAGCGATAAGCCTTTCAGACAATCCTGCCGACTAGATGCATAGTGGGCCTGGTCCCTGATAGGACGGTAAGCTATCCATTACCCACCATCCGCAGGCCCGAGTCTACGGTGGCCGGTAGTCGTCACGTGGCTCCCGACTCCCGAAGCGTCTCCCGCGGCGACCCGGACCTGTCAACCATCCCGTCACTTCCTTTGCTAGCATGACTGGTTCGTAGAGGTGGTTGCCTCCCAGTCCCTCTCCCGACCATGGCTTGAACCAGGGCCGGGCGGGCTACCGCTTGATTATATGCAGGAACCTCCCGAAACACCCGTGTCCGGTGACATGCGTCAGGCGACGTGAGGGCGCCGTGACGCCTCTAGACATTCCCCAAAGAGAAGTCTTACCGCCACTATCGTAGCGTGCCCTAGTTGCATAGCCCTTAGCCTTGTAACTTGTTATACTTGATAGCCGTAAGCCTTGAAGTAATGTAGGTAACAATCTTAAATTACTAGGGGTACACTGAAGTAGCGGTTATTAAGTCCGTGTTGAAGTAACATGTGGGATAAATTCTATATCATGTTATAGCTTCGATGGCCTGCATTTGTATTACGAATCAATCAATACGTAACTTACTCATGATGAAGGTCAGCATTTTCCATTCTTCTTCTCTCGTATTAAATTTAACTATATGTCGCAGATGATTGTTCAATTACAAAACAATTTTCTTTATGAAAAACATTTCCATGTATTACTTTTAATATAACTGCGTATTTTCAGTCAAGCATTTAATAGGCGCCTAATGCCGAATCGGTCGCAGTAACTAAGCTAGGGCAGTCTGACTCAGCGGGATTGTCCGAAAGGGTTACCGCTACCCCGGAACATAAAGGGCTATCAGAGGGTAATAATATTGTTCTCGGTTTGAAGATACCATAAGGTTTCGGCGCAGGATGTAATAACACATTTGAGTGGAGTCTTCCGTGTGGAGAGACTACAGACGCCAGCATTAATATATTTACAGGACAGATCGGCAGTAATATCTAATCATGATTAATTCTAATCACACCCATCAATAATATATCTGTTTTTAAGAATACAGCAAACATGTGCATTTGATCATCTGTAAAAGGCACCTATATAAAAGCAGTCGCATTAAAAAGATCTTCGTAGAAACACCAAAACTATCTGATGAGACAGGCGAAGCCGAAATATTATTACAGGATTCCGGATAGGATTCAAAAGATGTGACGCCTCAGAATTCACATGCAGTGCTTAATGCTCTTCTGACATCAACACCTGTGTGTGACTTGTTTGCCGGGAGATGGAAAGACGTGTGTCGTGAAAGTTTAAGATTCTATGAGATGATGGATGATAGATAATTAAAAGTTGTACTTGTCTTTACATTATTTCTGTTGTGTCAATTTCTCATGCTCTATTTTTTATTACCGTTTGTTAGATTTAACTATACAACGCTTAGATTATTTAAATCTGTTATGTTGTATTGTATTTTAAATAAATAAATCACAAATATCGCCCATCATCTGCATACTCAATTCTGTATTATCTGAGCCTGACAGTACTTATAATATCTAAAGTTTTTCTCTATGTCGCAGTCAGTACCGCTCATATTGCAGAAATATGTGACATGACATCCCACTGCATAAACATCTGACAGTTGGCACCTAATGTTTGGCAGTAGAAATGTCAAAAGTAAACAATTTTAAGATTACGTGCTTTGCTTGTTTACCTATATCTGAGTATCCGTTTACTAATCATAACAATGTGTTCTACAGGTATATTCTTGACGGATCTTGTGTACATCGATATCGCACATCCCCCGGATTCGCCCCACCGCGTCGCAAAGATGGCAGTTGTTTTGAAAGCGCTCGAAAAATACCAAACGTCGGCGTATGATATCGCTCCTTTGCCTCACGTCTCTAACTACCTGAACAGCGTACGTTATATTGAAGAACTGCAGAAATTCCTCGAAGATGATCAGTATAAGTAAGTTTTGTGAATTTAAGAGTTATTTATCTTCAGCGGGATTGACTGAAAGGGTTACCGCTACCTTGGAACATAAAGGGCTAAGAAAGAAACATGGTTGAGTTTTAGTCAATAAGAGTCTGACACTCCCTTCCGCTCCACCCAGAGCTGTATTAGCCATTTGATGATTTCCCACCCTCAAAAAAAAAGTGTTATTTTAGTTAGGTACATATTTTTTGAAGTACAGAGTGTTAAGACGTGATAGGTATGTGGTTATAACGCCGAGATAAACGATTAATGGATTATCATTATGTGTACTCAATTATTCAAGTAACCACAGGTATATGAGTGATACTGCATTCATAGTCGTTGATGCAAATAAAAGCATGATAGTAACAACTTTTAAGTGACTGGGTCCCCCTAGCTCCTGCTTGTTAGTAAGGATGGGCTGAATATTCGTTTTATATTCGGTATTTGCCATATTCGGCAGGTTTACCGAATATTCGCATTCGGCCGAATATTCGGCAAAGTGGTAGATACTCAAAGTTTACTGTATTGAGCCGTGTATGATTGATAATGAGTCGAGTGTTAAAAATGTTATTATTGAGTGTAAGTAATTTACAGTACAAGTTTATGTTTTTGTCGACATTGTAGGTTTATTTCCAATAACAGTAGTAAAACAAGATGTTTATAAAAAACAACTGTTTTGGGATTAAGCTACACTGAACTAGGTCTTTATTGTAAGAAATTAATCATTTTTTTTTTGTCTTTATCAATATTTATTGTAAGAAAGAGTTGTATGATTAACTAACGACATTATAACAACCGCACGTGGCGAAGTTTTACTCCTTGCTAGTCTTGGTACTAGATGATGCAATAAAAAGATCGGGTACCGGACGGGAAGGTCCGGCGCGCTTTGCGTAAACAAGTTCAGACTTGTTTTGTTTACGTAAGGAATCAAAAATGCCGAATATTCGGTTCGGTAAAAGGTTTACCGAACTTTAGGCCGAATTTTCATATTCTGTGAAACCCATGTTCGGCCCATCCCTACTCGTTAGTACTATCAGGTCACCTTCGTCAATTACCACAGTTGCGGCGCAATGCATCTGTCTATCTTCATATCCTAGAATATCGCTCTGATTGTATTAGATGCGTCTTCAACTGTAATCATAGTGTTTGCGAGCCCTCCGGCCATTAACTAGTTGATCCAGGAGCAGTCAAGTTCTTTACACGCTGATCTTCGGGTAAGGACGCACAGCAAAATAGTTTGCTTTATTTTTAAAGCTTGTTCTTCTTTCTTCTTTACTGTGTATAGTGACTAACCTGGTGATGAGAACCTGTGTAGAGTTTTTATGCTGCCCATGGGCCTCTGACTTAGCTTCACATGCTGTTGAGAAATATCTCGCAGACATGCTGGTTTTCTCACGATGTTTTCCTTCACCGTTTATTAAGCAAGTGATAATTATACAATACGCACATGAATCCGTAAAATCAGAGGTGCGTGGCTTGGGTTCGAACGCGAGACCTCGCGAGACTTGGCAGTCCGACGGTCACGCCACTAGGCTATCACTGCTGTGTATGTTTCAAGCAATCATCGTCATTCATCATTATCCTGTGTCATTCAGTGTCATTTATCCCAATTTGTTTGCGGTCGGCTTAGAAAGTTTCAATATTTGCTTCATTTTTACCCTTATACTTTTTTGGGTTCCTCCTTTAGGATCATTTCGTTCTCTGTCTGTTTGTCTGTCAAGATCCATTTTCTCAGGTACGCGTGGAGGTATGTAGGTGAAATGAATATTAAATAATTTCACTTTGATAATGCATTTAACGGAGACCCTGACCCCCTAACGTACTCAGCTCCAGGGCTGGTGATGTGCTGGTCAAGTCAAGGGCATATGCGATGGTTGGCGAAGGTTCATGCGATTTTACATGATATTAAAGGCAGTTGCCCTACACTCTTGTATCAGACAAGAGTGTAGGCCAACTGCCTTTTTTTTGAGGTTGGGAAATCATAAAATGACTCCTCCCACTCTGGGTGGGGCGGAAGGGAACGTCAGACTTTTACTGACTAAAAGTACTAAAACCCATCCAAGTTCCTTCCTTAGCCCTTTATGTTCCGGGGTAGCGGTAACCCTTTCGGACAATCCCGCTTACCAGGGCAACTCTCTGATCTTTATATCTGTACTTGGTGGCTTCAAAATAAAACTTATTTGTGAAACCAGTATGTAGCGTTTATTTTATTCAAGTACTTGTCGATTCTAACAGGATATTTTTTTACAGGCTATCGCTTAAATTGGAGCCGCCATCACCCGTTGGCAGTTGCGCTGGTTCGAAGGAGTCCGTGAAGGAAGTGATAACCCCGGGAGCATCGAGCACAGCTAACATATCACCATCCCACAAGCTAGGATCCGGCTCGCTGCGCCTGCAGGGCTCTTGCCACCAGGGCAAGTTCATCCCAACACATCGGAAGTGCCGGTCCCTCGGTTCCAAGTACGTTCAAACTATTTGAATAACGCAATTTTGTGTCTAATATTTCATATCTCTAATTAACACTCATTGCTACCTTGTAGAGTCCTATTTTAACTTGGATATGCTGAAAAATTAATTTCTTGTTCAATATTTTTTTAAACACAAACATTATATTCGGTATTGGGTAAAAATAGTATTTTTGGTTTATAAATTATAATTAATTTTTTAAGCTTTAATAGGAACATCATAAATAACATTTTGCCTGGGCAATTGTCTCAATGTTTTGTTTGTTTGTGTGAATCACATATCATGTTCATTTTTAAATCTAAGCTGAGAGAGGGCCAGTAAAAAAAAACCGGTCAAGAGTGGGTCGAACTCGCGCACCGAGGGTCCCGTACGATTGTTAATGATTTCTGAAAAAGTGTGTCATCTAAAACTATTCCAAGTTTTCATTTTTTTTTGAGGGTGGGAAATCATCAAATGGGTCCTCCCGCTCTGGGTGGTGCGGAAGGAGTGTCAGACTCTTACTGACTAAAACCCATCCATGTTCCTTCCTTAGCCCTTTATGTTCCGGGGTAGCGGAAACCCTTTCGGACAATCCCGCTTACCCGGCAGGCTTCGGCCCTAACGGGCCCCTCACATGCTGTGAACCCCTAAAAACCGCTACTGTAAAACCATCAAACATGTTCTTTTCATTAGGTTAGTAAATTGCTAGCCTATTGCCATCATCATCCTGGTTTTACTTTTAGTTTCGATCTCATAATATTATCAACATACTATGTTAAGCTTAAAAATAATTATAGTATTATGAATATTTTCAAAATTCTCGGCAAAAGTCACTGAAAACTATAACAAAGTGACCTTTTTAGTAGGTACTAAAAATCTCACAGTAACTAATAGTACAGGATCGTTAAATTTAAGGACTTGATAGGTTTAACTTAATTTGGTTATTATTTTAAGTTGAATGTTCGTCTCCAATCTGCCATTTACTGTTTTATCTAAGTGAAGAGAGGCATACGGCAGGCAGATGGCACTTTCATATTGCAATATCCATCGGTATTGAGTTTCTGTAGTGCTATTGAGTACTTGTATATTGTCTATAGTTGTTCCGATTGAAAAGTACCTCTTTATGATTTCAAAAGTTTCTTTAGAACAGTCTATACTTCAGCCATACGCGTTTTACTGCCGTTACAATCTGTTCTAAAACTGATGTTAGTTGACAATTTGATATAAAAACATTACTTTGCGAAATGTAGATGAATGTAGGAGCCCAATAATCATGTTGCTTGGTTCACCAGTTAATGGATAGGTACATACCACCATTACTAATGGCATAATATGGTCTTGCTGCGAGCCAGGTACGGCGTAGCCTACCCGGCCCATTAACTTGGCATACTACGTTACCGCTACTCTAGGATCAATAACATAGACAGGCAGGTTGTGTATTCATTATTGGCTTCAAAGCAATATCCACTCATCGATTAAAATATTATGTAAAATCTTCATTTGCTTTTCTTGTTAAATGTTAGTTTTGTAGCAGTATTTTCGTAGTATTTTTTGATGTTGGAATGCAATATATTGTTTTTTGTGTTACAATTATTCTTCGCAGTAGTTTAATACACATAAGGGCCCGGATTCATATGGTGTTAATAGAAATATTTAACGCCAGTAAATTTAATTTTATTACACCTTCTAGATAATTACATTGAGATATCAGTCCGGGGTCTATCTGTAGATAATGCTATCAAACAGCTCGAATATGGATATAACATATGAACGCTTCGTTTGACCCTTTCGTTGGACGCAAGCGCTACTGCTAACCACGAGGTCCTGCTATCGATTCCTAGATCTGCAAAGTATTATTGGATTTCTCGGTTAGTAATTGCTCAGTAGCTTTAAACCATGGGATTTAAACCTTAGCGCGAAGTTTGGTCGTTCTAAGTTAACAGTGAAACACCATGACAGACTAACACCTTGGCTGTGGGAAAGCACTATGTAGGTGGAAAAGCACTATGTAGGTGGAAAAGCACTATGTAGGTGGAAAAGCACTATGTAGGTGGAAAAAAGTCTGTTGAACTTTTTCTACGTGGGAACATCGTTACGAACAACTTTTACTATGGGATGAACCCTGAAATCGCGAAAAAAATATGAGCTGTTTCATACATTTATGCACACGTAACTCAATAAAATGACACGATGAGTACCAATGCTCCCACGATATTTTTAGAGTTAATTTTGTAACACCTTTTATAGACTCGTTAAGGCATTGTATGCATAAATAATTTAACAAATAAAAACAAAATATAGTAAGAACACTTTTTTGGTACTTTTATTACCTGAGCAGTTATTTAATATTATTTTTTGACAAATTTATGTTATTGCCATTGTCGATTCTGTCACTCACTCGCAGAAGTCCATTTGGTAGTAATTCTTCACTCATATATCACTAGCCTATTTCATCTTGATTTGTCTTTTAGACCATCCAGTGATATCACAAAAAAAAATACTCGCATTGTTTGAGTAAACTACTATACAAGCCTTGGTGGTGCGATGGCTATGATGGCCCCGAGCTTGGCTTAACTATGCTCTCGGCCTTCAAGCTTGGTCGTCATTGCAGCTCTTGCTGACCGCGCTGTGTTTGCCTGGAGTTGCGCGGCCATAATCAGCGCTGCTAGCAACACAATCATTACAGACCACGGCGGTATGTTCTACTAACTCATGCTAACAGCTGCATACATCTTATATGGAGACGTGATTTCCTGTCCTCAATCAGTAGTGGTGATTCTGAACGGTTCCAATTGAATATGATTGCTAAATTACTGCCCTACTTGTTATGAAGGTCTGCAAAGCGTTGGTGCATAAGCTGGGTTTAAACAAACTCGGTGAGGGCTGAGCCAGACCTATTTTAATTGGTATATTGGCGCGTGCTGACAAACTGGCAAATTATTTATTTTAATGTGATGTGTTTCGTAATGTTAATTACTTCTCATACGATAATGTGTAGAATCAAGTTCTGCCAACTGAACAGACAGTTGTGCTGTTGGGGAGTTTGCTCCGCAAGTTCTTCCCAGCTATAAAGCACGGAAGTGGTGAAAGGTGGGCGTTTTTGGGGGACTGTATTATGTAATTTTGACTTTCAAAAAGTGCTGATTTTCAAACTAGTTTGAATATTAGACTTTTTTTATTTTATCAGCTTGTAGCCCATTTGCATATCACACTTTCAATCACAATGGAGGGTTTTGAAGGAAATCTCTAATCCATTGATATTTTATAGGTTTGATAAATTCGTCTGATCTACAATGTTTTAATAAAGAACTGAAATGTTAATTCCGTTTCAATTTTTTCATTGCAAGTGTGGAACGTAATCACTCCATCTGTATTGGTATGTTTTTTACCCGATCAGAAACATCTCTCACCAGAGCGAGAGATCTGGCTCAATCCTTATCGTCTATAATATCTATTAAAGGGGAATGCCCATCAGCCATACAAAAAAATGCCTGAAAGGGAATGTCTATACAATTTGTACTGTTATCCATGCCTGTATTAAACAATGTACTTCATAATTTTGGACTGTTATGAGGTTACGTCTTATCCTTGCAATATTGAGAAAGCAATTAATACAGGGTCGGCGTCTATCCATTTTAAATGCAAACGGGTCAGGAGTCCAAAACAATAACAGCGTCATATTTAAAGATGGTCCGTCATCGAAAAGCCGAGTTGTCCTTTAGGCGGGTCCAATCGAAGTCCGGATTCGAAAATGGGTAACGCGTGCAGAATCGAAATCCTTAAAAAATTACCACTGTCGTCGTTAAATATTCTAGAAAGCAATTAAATATGTAACTCAATTCGCGAACGCAAAACAAAGAATCATAAACAAATACTTACTAACAGTAAAATATGTATAACGATAATTGTATATTTTTTTAATTATCGAAATATTTTTACCCTAGTTATATAAACTTGAGAATTATTTTATTATACATATTTTATTCTAAATAGAATTAAGGACTATAAGTATTTTCTGTCCATTTCAGGCATTTTCTTGGCATTCTCCTTTGATATTCAATCTCTAGGGTTGGGGGTGCTACAAAGCACAAAGCCGAGCCAATCAATTGCAACACATAGAGCTATTCGGCTTTGAATGATGGAGTTTGGTTATGCAAACTCCATTCAGTATCTAATCTCTCGTCTCCTCTTTGAATAATGTACCGGATGACTTGGCACAATTCGAGCTAATCCGAGCGGCTTTTACCGGAAATATATCTCAATATATATATACACACATCAAAAGTGTCTAGGGATCAACATATATTTTTGCAATAACTTTTCTCTTGATTGATATTAATTTAAATTTTCTTTAAGGATTCATCAAATAAAGTGTTTTCGTTTGTCACAGTAACGATAAACCAAGTCACCTTTGCATTAATAAAGAAATTTGCCATTTTCCTAATAAAGGGATTTTTGACATTTGAACCACTAACATTAAAGTTCGAAAAAAAGACTGAAATAACAGTTTTCTTTAAAATTTTATTGGGTAACTTAAACAATTAATAATTCGTGTTTCTACCGCGAACACTAACAACACAAGAACATCGGTTTGGCATACTCAAAATGAGTTCATCCAAATCACGCTGTGGAATGGCCGCCCATGTTCGTTGCAACAACAAAAAAAGGTCTTCTTGCAACTGGATACCCTCCATATTCGGCAGAGCTCTTCTCTGTAGCATATCCCATGCATGCTCAATCGGGTTCAAGTCTGGCGACTGAGCAGGCCAGGGCAGGACATTGATGTTAGCTGCGGCGAGAGTCTGTCTTACAACTCTTGCGGTGTGCGGTCGTGCATTATCATGCATTAACTGAAATAAGGGACCGATTTGCACTTGTAGAGGAACGAATGAAGTGAACCTTCATTCCCGAAGACCGCTACGGGTACCACCTATAGCAATGCACAATCGTAGGATTCGATATCAATGGGCTCTTGAACACAGAAATTGGGCAGAAGAACAATGGCGTTTCGTGTGCTTTTCTGATGAGTCTCGTTTTGGTATGAGACCGGATACAAGACGTATACGACACTGGAGAACCCCTGGACGCCAACAGCGATTAAAATCCTGCCAGGAAGTCCATCCTTATAGTGGTGGAACCATCATGGTATGGGCGGGTATTTGGATCGGCGGAAGAACTGAGTTGATTTGGATCAGAGGCAACCTCAACGCTCAAATTTATGCTGAGACGATTGTATCTGACGTCATCGTTCCTCTACAAGTGCAAATCGGTCCCTTATTTCAGTTAATGCATGATAATGCACGACCGCACACCGCAAGAGTTGTAAGACAGACTCTCGCCGCAGCTAACATCAATGTCCTGCCCTGGCCTGCTCAGTCGCCAGACTTGAACCCGATTGAGCATGCATGGGATATGCTACAGAGAAGAGCTCTGCCGAATATGGAGGGTATCCAGTTGCAAGAAGACCTTTTTTTGTTGTTGCAACGAACATGGGCGGCCATTCCACAGCGTGATTTGGATGAACTCATTTTGAGTATGCCAAACCGATGTTCTTGTGTTGTTAGTGTTCGCGGTAGAAACACGGATTATTAATTGTTTAAGTTACCCAATAAAATTTTAAAGAAAACTGTTTTTTCAGTCTTTTTTTCGAACTTTAATGTTAGTGGTTCAAATGTCAAAAATCCCTTTATTAGGAAAATGGCAAATTTCTTTATTAATGCAAAGGTGACTTGGTTTATCGTTACTGTGACAAACGAAAACACATTATTTGATGAATCCTTAAAGAAAATTTAAATTAATATCAATCAAGAGAAAAGTTATTGCAAAAATATATGTTGATCCCTAGACACTTTTGATGTGTGTATATACAACGTGGTGCTACAATGGTGACATAAATTTAACACGCATATACGTTTTCACATTTTCATGAAGACATTATATTTCTATTAAACGTTATTATTTACGGATTTATTTAAAGTGTTAGAAAATAGCACCTTAGAGCAACCTGTACTTATAGAACTGTCGCGCAACGGTCAATTGACGGGGTCACGGTTCATAACATTGGCATTAATGAAATTAAGACGAAAAAGCTATTTTATTACGATGAAACAACTGCAAAAAGTAGGCGATCTTTTCTATTAAGTATTTAGTTTGTTTGAAAAAAAAATAGAAAGGTATGGAAGAAAAGATATGTTGCGCCGACCCTAAATAAACAGGTATAAAGACGGAGAATGATGATGATGAGTTTGTTTGAAGATTTTATTTTCTATTTGCGATTTATTTTAACCTATCAACATTTATATGATTAACTGGCACTTGGCCTACCGTGTGTTAAATTATTGTCACCATTCTATCGCCACGTTGTAAATGATTTCCTCCCAGCTATGCCTAACCGTGGCTTTTTTTTTTTTTTTTAAGGCTGGGAAATCATCCAATGACTGCTCCCGCTCTGGGTGGAGCGGAAGGGAGTGTCAGACTCTTACTGACTAAAACCCATCCATGTTCCTTCCGTAGCCCTTTATGTTCCGGGGTAGCGGTAACCCTTTCGGACAATCCCGCTTACCCGGCAGGCTTGGCCCTGGGGGGCCCCTTCATATGCTGACATCTCTTTGAGGCGCGCGTGGAACATATACGCGCCGTACAACACGGGTCTGGTGCTGATCGGACGGTGAGTCACCCATTACTCACCGTCCGCAGGCCCGCGCCTACGGTGGCCGGGAGTCGTCACGTGGCTCCCGACGCCCAGGGCGTCTCCTGCGGCGGCTGGGACGGGAGGACCTTTCTCTCTCCCATCCCGCCACCTCCTTCGCGAGCATGACTTTTTCGCAGAAGGAGGTGACTGCCTCCCACTCCCTCTCGCCCCGGACCATGGCTTGCACCAGATGCTGCCTAACCGTGGCTGGCCCAACAAATGTACTTAATAGAGAGAGGTTGGCTACTTATAGGATCATAAAGAGTCCCATGAATGTTATAAAACGCTTACTTATTTGCCGTTTTTCGTTTAACCTTTTGAACGCCAGAGCATAAACGCACGCGCGTGCCCTCCACACCAAGCTACAAATTTATTTCTTCTTGTTATCATGAATTTCCCAATATCCATGGTGTCCATTTATTTGTTTCATGTAATTAAATATGTACGAGAGCTTCAATTTTTAAGATATCTATGTAAACACACACAAAAGTAATGATTTTATTGTTTATTTCGTGTTATAGTGCATATTGCATTGTCCTTACTTGTCACGTATATGTGACAATGGCGTTCAAAAGATGAATCAGATACCTGCACCGATTGCAATAAGACCTCTTCTCTCCAGCTATATCATTTGACCTAAATACACTCTTTGTTCTTTGGGAACTTCGAACTTGCCCCCCTCATCATTGTGTGGCGAGAGCTCGCTTTACTAGTAAGAACCTTTGTTTTGCCTCACGCCTCTGTGAACGGAACACAGTGCAAAGGTAATAAACTGAGAACTATTGTGTCTGTATGTAACAAACAACGAATCCGAGAAACTTGTCTGAATTTCCAAGTAAAATGTAAAAAGGAAATGGAACAATATTTATAAAAAAATAACCAAATAAGGTGGAGAATCAGTCCATAAATCTCACGATGTTTAAGTCCCTCAGTGGATTTTGTAAAGGTAATTTTGACAAGTGCATTATTTCTATAGGTTCTTTTGAATTTTCAAAGGTTCCGTCAGTCAGTAATATGAAGGTAGTTGCCCATTCCATAGCTAGAAACTCCATGGATACTCTTATGAAACTCAATTTGCAATAAAAATCATTCAATAGAAAATATCTAGATTTGCGTTGACCGCTCGTATACGATGTAGGTACGTTGAGTAGCGCGCTCAATTAATGTAATGATAGTACATAAAGTGACCCAATGGACTTATTCAGTTCGAAATCAAATCATGCTACTGTCCGTTCTGTAGTCAATTGAATTACAAATCAATGAAATCACGGAACCAGGCTACATGAAATGACTGACGTATCTGAAATGGGACAGTTTCACTCGTATCATCTATGCAGAACGTATTCATTTCGTGTCGGAGGCACGTTAGGCCTCGAATAATTGCTACACGGCTATCAAAATTGCCAATTCGGTACTAGTGTTGTATTTTGATTCGATGAAAACTCGTCGTCAGACGAGTATGAAAATCACTGCTAGGAATGACTAAGTTCTGTAATGGTTTTAACATTTCCCAATTATTTATAAAGGTACGGTGAAGGTCAGAGGGACCAACATTTAGGGGACTCAGTGGTAGAGCTTGTGTAATGTGTTGTAGGGATTTCTTATCCTATAAAATACAAACACACGGGCAGCAGATAATGAATATTATATTGCCTTTAACGAATACATGCGTCAGTTATAGCCGTGCTGGGCTATAACTGACGTACTCACTTTTGTTTTATAAAAACCTATCAAACTGTTCAATGCTGTTAGTTATTTACCAGACAGGTTCAACAGAAGGTTTCACTTAGGCTCTACAGTATTATGAACAATCCATATTCGAGCGTTGGCAGCAATTATAATACCGAAATATAATGTGTTAACTTATAAAAGTATTAATTTTTCAGCACTCTATTTTCTTTTCTTAATATTTATCTAATTTTACTACCTCCCTCACTATCCACCCATTATTTTTGATTTCGATATTTTGGAAGAAATATCCCGGTTCCGGTACTCATTGGCACAAAATTATGTAACGAAATCAAAATTCAAGGCGTTTTTAAATTATAACCCTGAGACATAATCATGTTTTATTTATGAAGTGAAATTATAATTATGTACCTACAGTGTATTTTTCCTCTTGCGATTGGCACCTAGGTTTCGTAGCGCGAGCTTACCAAGAAATTTTCACAAGGTCAATTTTGGTATTGGGTGAGTTTTTCCTAGTTATGGACACGGAGGCTTGAGTTGTAATGTTATGTAGACAACGATTGTATATGATAATGTATATTTTATTCAAATGGTTGTAGAAATAATAAAGAGTAATTTTAAGCATGTTTTCTTTTTATACTTTCTTGTGTTTGCCTGGCACAAAGTTCGAAACTTGACGCGAAATCATGCGTATCGCATTGCGGTACACGTAGGTAATAATGAACTTAATTTATGTTTAAATGACGAACGTGTGAACTATTTTTAATTTTGTGATTATTAAAGTGTTACTCTCGGGCCACAAATATAATAACCCCAGGGGCCCATGTTCGCTGACTGGCTATCAAAACATCATTAAACGTGACAATCATTACTACCTATAGCGGAGCTATCGGTAGGTACATCACAGAGCCTAATTGCAGATTGAATACAACTTTCGTGGGCGCTCGTTATATTAACGTTAACAAAATGTCCTTAGTATTATTTATATCACTAATATAATATAAAATATACTTAGAACTGTCTTTGTTCAAGTTGTGATATTTCCCTGAAATTCTTCGACATTATTCCACATTCATTTGAGTGTTGCTATCCATTGACTCGTATATTTGATCTTTGTGTCTGGCATTTTTATAAGAAGGCATCTTGGAACACTACTAAGTAGCGTCAAAATAGAATCGACTTTCCTGTATAAAATGTAGTAAAACAAAAATCAATGGACCATCTTTTCGCCCTAATTCCTCTCGACAAACATGGCACCGAACAGTCGTAGAAAGGTTTGACAATAATCTGACTCGGTCTCGTTCGTTTACCGTTTAGATATCTATGTTTAAATAGGAGACATAGTTAATAATAATAAATAATTTGTAACATAACTGAAATTACCGGTAAAAGTTTACAGTCCGCATAACAAGACATAACTTTTGCGTTTGTACGTAAACACGTATATCTATTGTATAACTAGTTTGTACTGGACTGTGAGTTTGCGACTTGTAAGGCCGTACCCTATTCAAAACGATCGTTGCGCGAACACGCGATTCCCGCGGTTCATTTTGTTCCTCTGACCTAACCAAAGCGATCGTTGCACGGATACGCTGATGTTACGTTAATGTTGTACACCGTGTCCTAACCAATCATTCGAACACGGTGTCGACCAAAATGAACACGTGTCACCTTTCAGTTGATTCTGGGTTTACTGACACAAACCCAAATCTCATCTCAATGACTCGTTGTGCGGGCTGTTTGTACCAATTCTTAGTTTAAATACAATTTAAAGATGATTATGTCTATTGGACGCCGGCGAAAACAATTATGTAATTATTTTTAAGCTTGCATGTCATTGCTATTTTGTATTTAACATTTCCATTTCCACTGTGTCTACTTTGTTTTTGTGGTTGTTAAACAGTGTTGTGACGTTTTTGATTGTGCTTACTGAATTTGTGATGCTTCGTGTTCAGACTAATCCTTTTCCCGGCACTACGTAGAACACTTAAGGCCAGTTTCACCATCTCCGTGTTGGTATATAATTCGGTTCCATTTTCGAATTGATCTTCAGGATAGTGCTAATTGGACATTGTGAAACAGGTCCTTAGCTTGCATTTAATAAAATAATTTGTAGCAGTAATCAAGCGATAGGCAGCTACGAGCCCCTAAACTGGTAATAATTATATTATAAATCTATTTTATACGACTGATATTAGATATTTATTCTATCTTATTAGGTTATTGCTGTTTTTTGTTTTGTTTTTTATAAGATATACTATTTATTCGACAAGGATTAGTGCATCAGATAATTTTTCCCGCTTTTTAGCCAGAGTTTTTACAAACTAATAGTTACGGCATAAAAACAGTGATTTGATTTCCTAACACTCTCAAAATCTTTTCAAGAGAGTCTTATGAGATAAATTTCCAAGACTTTAAAGGGTACCGCAGTTGATATGATCGTGTCTGCAGCGCAATGAGTGCAAATATATTTTGAGCCTTGTACTTGACTTGCGGTCGTGTGTGTTACATGATTATTATTAGGTCAAAATGAATTAAAAAGTCGATCGTTTGTATATTGTGTAATGCTTAACGCTCGCAGGTTTATAAAAGAGCTTTCTATTATTGTGAGAGGAAATTGCGGTCGGCGCTAATTAGATACAAACATATTCCCGTATTTTCTCTTTATATTCTGGCAATGGGGTATCTACACCTTCAGCAACTATTTTCAACATTCAATAAATGTCTGGCATGGCAAACACTACATTCTGATTCAAAACATGCTTTTTTCCTTCTTAGTCCTTAATTCTTAATTATACCACAGCGCCGTCAATAAAAGTCAAGTTTCGTAATAACTAAAACAGCAAAACATACCAGCAGATGTATTGATTTCTTCGCAAAGTAACAAGGGGCGGAAAATGCATATTAAAGTCGGTGTCATGTCGCCGCATTTCCTCTTGAAATAACAATGCTTGAAAATAATTTGCATAAAATTATGCTTCTTATATTTGAGCCCTTAGTTTCTTTTGTGCTTGCATTTTATGAGCATGAATTAAGTTCACGCTTACCTTTCAGCATATTTGGAAAAAGTCATACAGACGACAAAATGGAAAATAAGACGCCGGCGGGATCAGTTAACTTGCTCGATGATACGTTGCTGGAGTCACCCAGCTCCGTATCCGGAGGAAAAATGGCTCAGTCGCTGCCTCACAGGTAAGAATATTAATCTATACCAAAAAAAAAACCAAAAGATCACTCATTCATACATTCACTCACTCACTGATTAAACACGAAATCTCAAAAACTACTAGAGCTACGATTATGTGTAGGAGCCAGCAGCTAAGAAAGGATTTTAGGAATGTTGCCCCGTAAAGGGGTGAAATAGGGGGTGGAAGTTGATGGTATGAACAATTTTCAACATTGACGCGGGAATTCATTACATTAATGTGTTTGCCTTTTCCCAAGTATGCTGGCGTCGGCTTCCAGTCTAACCAGATGCAGCTGAATACCAGCGTTTATTACATTAATCTTGAATTATATTCGTAGAACTCCTCCTGGATCATGTTAATGCGGTTTGTTGTGTCTGTTAATTAGCTCAAAAGTACAAAGAATAGAATACTGACTAGAACTGAAACAAGTTCTAACATGGTATAGTGTTGAGCTCTGAGCACATGGTGGCAAATCTCGCACAGGATTCTGCATACGACTGCGTGCGTCGATTGTTTCAAAGATGAAAAAGTCACGCGACTATTCGTCCTGTTTGAGCACGTACCTATTCAGTTAGTTGACACAATCGGCCTCACCGAATATATACCGCGTGGGATTCATTTCAGTTTAACCAGATGTTTAGCACAGTCTGTAAAAAATCCCACGATAGTAAAATCTAGATTTTTCTGCATTTTGAAAATGCAGAAAAATACAGATAGCTATATTCAAGCAAATTAAAGGAGAAGCTTTAGTTTTCCTTTGTTATCTATTTCTAAGAAAAATGTAGTAATAATGTTATAGCGGTTCCATGTATTTGCAAGGACTCTTGGGACTAAGGCTCGGCGCAAACGAGCTACCGGCTACAGCCACGATGACTGTCGCGTCTTGCTGTCGTGTTCAATACTAGCGTAGCGGATGGCCGTCACCAGCTACACGTGTGCGACAAAGCCGTACAAAACGTATGAAAAAGTGTGTCCCTGCCTGGACTACCGGTGGCGTTCAATACTAGCGTAGCGGATGGCCGTCACCAGCTACACGTGTGCGACAAAGCCGTACAAAACGTATGAAAAAGTGTGTCCCTGCCTGGACTACCGGTGGCTGTGGTCGGTGGCTCGTTTGCGCTGAGCCTTAGAAAATAATAAGCGCACGTAGCTTACGGTCCAGCGAAGTTGAGTACAAAACAACAACTTTGTTTTATTAGCCTCAATTTCTTTTTATAAAGCGCTTTGTTACTAATACGGGTTCTGTTCTAAAGTAACTTGTAAATTATATTGCCATAATAAGCAGCTTTTTTCTGTACATACTAGGCCACGCAATGCAAATATATAAAAATAAGGTTGCACTATTTTTTATGTAGGGCAATGGAACAGTTTAAACATTTGTAACGGGTGTAACGGGGTTTTACAATGTAGGTATAATATGGAGAAATCATCTTACTACTTCCTGGAGCTTATTGGTTTCAATATAAGAAGTAATAAGCACTTCAAAGCAGGGTTAATACCCGTTCGTACTCTCGGTCGCTGAGCAAGATAATGCGTTATCATTATGCATGTGGAACTGATAAAAGGAAGGGATTTACCCTCGAGGGATATTATGAAAAGATAATATCATGAACAACAACAGTAGCTGCTATAAATAAAAAGCAGATCTTGCCTTCTCTGTTTAAAAACAGGCCTCCGTCCTGTTGTCGTAGGTATAATAAGTTGCCGATCTTGCTGATTTCGCCCTCAGGCCTTGAAAACGTTTTACACTGCCAGTTATAATGCTTAGAAATTTAGAAGCTGAAATTATTTACAGATTCTTCTAGTAGGTATTTTTTCGTCGCTAGTATGGCATCCAAAACAAAGTATATCTCCCCTGTTTCAATCCTAAGTTTAGCGATACACATCTTGCATTGGAATAACAACTAGGCCAGCGTAGATATGCTGACCTAAATCTTATTCAGTGCTATCTTGAAATGGGAATAGTCCCGACAAATGAATATATGATACAGAATGTACACTTCCCGTGACACAAGGCCTGACTTTTACCTTGGTTTGAGGCTTAGAATTGCAATGCAACGTGGCAATACCGCCAGTCCCTTTGATACTTTACCCGTCGACAGCGATGCCGGAAAAGTTTGACGCCATGTTTTAGTTCGCAATTAGTTTTATATTTTGTACATCATAGTTTTAGTTTTAGTGTTAGATTATTTATTGAATGTATTTGTTATAGTGATATATCGAAGGCAGACGTCATTCAGTGTGATTTCCAAGGCTTCGCTCGCAGGAAGACAATTTTAAAAGATGGCCGGAAAATATCATTGTCGTCGTGGCAGCGGTACTGGCTGCAACTTTCTGGCAACATTCTCGTGTTTTATGCTTCGAAGTCTTTTAAGGGGTAAGTGTTAATATTAAGTGTTATAGTAATGTATTTAATAAATCGAAACACTAAATGCAATCAAAATACAAAGAACACCACACACACCACATCATCATCTGCCTAGCCTTTTCCCAACTATGTTGGGGTCGGCTTCCAGTCTAACCGGATGCAGCTGAATACCAGTATTTTACATGGAGTGACTGCCTATCTGACCTTCACAAACCAGTAACTGGGCAATACGATACCCATTGGTAAGACTGGCTGTCAGATATACATATAGATATTACACACAACACATATTGTATGAATAAACATAAATTTTTAATGTCACTCACACACTGGCAACCTTTGTGAACGAAACTCGCGAACGTAATTTTAATCGTTGACAAATTCAAATCCGTGCATTCACATAATAAGTACTTACAACGTTAGCTCACCTGCCGTAGTACCAATTTTAAAAACTCTCGGAAAACTAGATTGTACAGGAAATGAAAGCCCGAGTTTCGATCGTGATATTTCGATTACGGAATATGAGAGGGCCTAGACAAGTGTCAATCGCTCCGTGACGATTCAATTTCGAAAATTGCTGATCGAACTATTTGTTATCTCTGCGATTTGGATTGTCAAGAACGCCACTTGTCAACGCATTTGTATGGGAATATTGATCGAGTTTCGATACTCAATTTGATATTGTCCAACACTTAGCACTCTAGCGATCGAAATGATTGATCACGTAAAATTTCGAAAGCTTATGCTAATTCCATACATTTTGGATTTACTAATTTCCTTATCGTTAGTGAAAATGTGACTGTCTAGGCCTCCAGGAAGCCGGAATTAGATTCCGTCGGTCGGCCTGTTAACGAAGAAAAGGCTTGATTTGAATCATGGAGCAAATACAAAGAGGAGATGCCATAATGTGAATGTGCACTGTGACAATAAATGTGTCCTGACGTCATCACGGTGGGCGTGGCCTCGGTCAGTTGGCGGCACACGTTGCGTAGGTACTAACTACATGTTTACAGTCCAGTGTTCAGTCTATTTTATTACTTTCTATCTTATTTTAAAGAACAAGATGAAGTGTTGTGTGCTATCATGTAAAAACTATTCAGATAGACGTTCTGATGCCTTGGACGGCATAACATTTCACGTGTAAGTAATTTTATTTCATAAATTATTAGAAGCGTTCTAGAAAAATCTGTGCATTGTCTCTTAATAATAGTGTCACTGCTCGACAAAAGATGGCGCCACTTTGTATCACATCATGTCACCTATACACTAGTGACATCTAGCGAAATCTAGCTAAAACGACATTGTAACAATCGACAAAGCTTAATCTATTAATTGTCCTATTCACCGCTAAATGGAAAATAGAGAGGGGCGTGGTTTGTAACGTCCCTCGCTCCCCGTAAAGTGTCACGCATTATGTTAAAGGGAAATCCAGTTACGGCATCTCCTCTTTGTATTTGCTCCATGATTTGAATACACATTTATACTTAAATAGGCGCATCAAATTAGCTAAACCTGGACATAATTCGATACCTGTAATTTATTTTTCTGGGACATCTAGTATTACTACATCTATTTAAAATGAAATTAATTATTTTTAAGCTCCGCGTCATCATAGGCAAACTGAGAAACTGAATTTTCAAGACATTTAGATTTCATAAGTAGATACAGCATAATAAATAACTTTGGAAAGGTCTGACATCTGTTAAGATATTACGCTAGCATTCCTGATAAATAAATCAAAGTTAAACTATTTGATAATTCGGGAGTACTTATTATTAATAGAGAAGGTTCAGTTAGCAACAGATTTTTTTGGCTTAATTGACCAGAAAATATAGATAACTGTGACTCAACTATTTAGTCTAAATATTATATTTTAGTTTTTGTTTGTTTATAAATTAATACTTTTTCCTAGTTACGATTAACTATAAACGTTATTCCTTGCCTTATAAGGTCGTAATTTCTATGTGTACCAACTCCCGACCTCGCTGGTGCCAAAAGGCAATTCTGTATTAAAGAATAGTTAGACTCGTGATTTTCAAATTAAAAAAAATTGAAAATCACGAGTCTAACTATTCTATCAGGCACACTTGGGTACCACGGTTCGACTAGGGCAAAAATGTAATTGAAATATTGTATTAATTAGAGCGTTTATAACTAAATTGTTGACGAGATATATGATTTTCGTGGAATCACGTTTCAAGGTGATTGATTTTCTAAAAAAAAAAACGGACGTCGCAATCTAACTATCACATAAAATGAGTTCACTTCTATTGCTCTAAAAGCCCGTCATTATAAAGTACTTGAGCGAGGAAAAATAGTATTTTATGCCCTAGGAGAAAAAGTTATTTTTATCTATTGTGTTCAACAAGCCTAGAAAAACGGAAAAGTCTTTATTCACAAGTAGAATAATCATGAATAAAGCTCGACTTATTACCGTTTCATAAAAATGGAAAACATTTTATTTTTGAAAATGAAACTAAAAGCGGCGAGCGCGTCGGTATAATTGGTCGCGACTACAGAAGTAAAAAAAAAGCAAAAAAGGCGCGACATCTTTGTAGTTTCTCTCTTATAAATTGAACTGGTGACCGTATTTCGTAGTTTTCGTGTTCAAAACGCAAGATTCGGACAGACTGGGCATCACTATCAATGGCTAATATCTTACGCACTTTCGCTTTGGCGACGACATAGTTATTATGGCGGAATAGCTGCAGGATCTGTAAAAAATGCTAAACAATCTCATTGCAGCTTCGAAACTTGTGGGTTTCGGGATCAACTTGGACAAAACCAAGGTTGCCGGCATTGCGCTTGAAGCTGTCTAAGAATACGTCTGCTTTGGACTAGCTAGGTAGAGACACCTTCGATCGAGAAATCGCCAGCTTAGCTGTGCAGCATTTGAGAAATGGCGTCATATTCTCACGTCAGTTCCTAAAAAGCCGGGTGTATAATCAGTGCGTCCTTCCAGTTTTAACCTACGGAGCCGCTAACATGACAGTCAAGCTGCCCCACCTATGTATGTCACGCAGCGTCCTATGGAAAGGTCTATGCTTGGTTGGGAACTCATTATAGGGATAAAATCCGGAACGAGGTCATACGGCATAAAACCAAACTGACAGATATTGTCCAAAAGTGTCGCAAGCTGAAGTGGCAGTGGGCTCATAGCGTGGGCTTGGGCGGGGAACATGTCTGTCGCAGAACGGACGAGACGTGGTGTACATAGGTTAAACTTCCAACTTATACCTACTTATGGACAGCGCTGCACTGCTATGTATTAGAAATTCCATATTTGAAAAGTTTTCCAATACTCGATGCGGTCGGAAAACAAAACACGCGCTACTGCATATTTTCGCGTGGTGCCGCGCTCCCTTCCCGCTCGCACCCACCGCATGCATCCCGCCAACTCAATTTAAGTTGCAATTTCCTAATGTGACACGTAAATGCAACGAAACTGCAACTTCTAGTTACTTTTGAGTTCATGCCATTGACTCCGTTGAGAGGCCACACATGACGCGACCATTTTGAAACCGGTTGGAAACGCAATGCAAATCAGTATGTCATGTGTGGTCTCTCAAAGGAGTCATTTTGATTAAAACACAATTGTAGTACACAAAACCTATTATTAAAACGTAAAAAATAAATGTTTAATTTTTGATATCAAAAAAATTGTTCCTAAATATCTAAAAAAAGTCGCAATATAGCTTAAAAGATACAAACATCATAGTTAAAATTTTTATAGATATTGAGATCAGATAAATAATGTAAAAAAAACAGATATATTCTGAATAATATTTCATACTTAAAATCAATATCCGATAAAATAATAAAAACAATGATAAAATATGTCCAGGCTTAACTAATTAGATGCGCCTAAATGTACGATACCGCACCGTCATCGCAAGTGTTTTCTTTACCCTTTTTTTTTTTTTTTTTTTAAGGCTGGGAAATCATCCAATGACTGCTCCCGCTCTGGGTGGAGCGGAAGGGAGTGTCAGACTCTTACTGACTAAAACCCATCCATGTTCCTTCCGTAGCCCTTTATGTTCCGGGGTAGCGGTAACCCTTTCGGACAATCCCGCTTACCCGGCAGGCTTGGCCCTGAGGGGCCCCTTCATATGCTGACATCTCTTTGAGGCGCGCGTGGAACATATACGCGCCGTACGGCACGGGTCTGGTGCTGATCGGACGGTGAGTCACCCATTACTCACCGTCCGCAGGCCCGCGCCTACGGTGGCCGGGAGTCGTCACGTGGCTCCCGACGCCCGGGGCGTCTCCTGCGGCGGCTGGGACGGGAGGACCTTTCTCTCTCCCATCCCGCCACCTCCTTCGCGAGCATGACTTTTTCGCAGAAGGAGGTGACTGCCTCCCACTCCCTCTCGCCCCGGACCATGGCTTGCACCAGGGCCGGGCGCGAGAGGTCGCCGCCGCCGATCGCCTCTACGAGGACACGGCGGTGCTCTGCCCATGCGGGGCAGGTTTGCACCGTGTGCTCTACCGTGTCCTCTGGGCGATCCTCGCAGTGGTGACACCCGGGCGTTTCCTCCCGCCTGATGATGTGCAGGAACCTCCCAAAACATCCATGTCCGGTGAGGACCTGCGTCAGGCGGTAGGTGAGGGCGCCGTGACGCCTCTCTAACCACTCCTCAAAGAGGGGCCTTACCGCCACTATCGTGGCGTGCCCTGCGCTGGGTTGCGACAGTCGCTGATTCCAGGCCGCCATGAGATCGCGCCGGAGGTCCGTCCGCTCCGCCGCAATTTGCTGCGGAAACGGAGTTTCCCCCCGGCTTAGTACCTCCGCGCGCCACTCGAACAGGCGCGCGAGGACTATCGCCTCCAGATCCCACGGCGGCAGTCCGGCAAGGAGGCTTGCCGCCTCGCCCGAGATCGTGCGGTACCCTAGATACAATTTCTAAATGTCTAATGTGATAGTAAAAAGTAGGTACCCGTCAAAACGAAACACAGCAAACTAAGCTGAAATGGGTATGGTGGTAGCCTTCCTCTAAACCAGCGGTTATATTCATTGACTGCGAGCGACAATGTCGCGAATATGCGCGCGCGAAATTTAAGTTTTCATAGGTTTTTTGCAATTTGCAGGACAATGTCAGGTTGTATGTTAATGAAAATATAATTCGCGGCCGTAAAAAGTATGAAGCATCAATACAACTCTCTAAGTTAGATGCTCTTAAGCTCTTAAAGTTAACTGCCTTCAAATGTCATGATTTCACGAAACGAATTTTTAGGGTTATATACTGACCTGCCAATTGAACGTAAGAAAATTTGAATTTCGCGGGCTACTCTGTCGCTTCCCCGTAACCAAATAAGGTACGTTATTTTTCTACAGGACTAACAGGAGCGATTTCCGGGAGGAAAAGTGCAAGGTGCTATGTTTGTTAGGGTGGTTCGCTAAGATGGCCGACGGTGACAGCGCCGACGCATTCCAGCTGATCAACCACCACTCTGGCACGCTCTACAAATTCAAGTAAGGAACTTTTACCACAACTTTATGTACTACCTCTCCACAGTCGGTCAAGCTAGGCGTTTTCCAGTATGCGATAATACTCCGTCTGTCTGTTGCTGGACGCAGGGCAGTTCACTGCAATTAAATAAGGATAAAACGCTGTATTGTTCCTCTTTAGGAACAATACTTGCCTCCCCCTTTTCCATATCTTTCTGTTTCCTGTTGATGCGGCTAAGGTTTTTTGTTTTATTTCTTGTCTGACAAGTGGAACACAGGTCCAGCCCTATCCCACTTAAGCTTAGCGGCGTTCTATTACGTCCATGACTTGTGCAAAAAAGTATACCAACACTAGTTAGCTTTTAGCTATTACTATGACTATTATTATTGTAATGGCAAGCTCGCTCGTCAAATAAAGGATATTAGGCAAAAATGTACGTAGCATACGCATAGTCCGAAATGTCCACCACTAACGAGACCTAACTCTGAATAGTCGAATACTGTAATACATACTATAAAAAGTAACTTTTACGGAGCCAGTTTAACTTTACTAAAAAGCAAATTTTTTTAATAAACTATTTAGTTACATAATAGGTCTCGTTAATGTGCTTTCATCGTAACTTCTCTGAATCTAGGGTTTCATCACTCGCATGGAACGTTCATGCGACATTGTTGAAATCCTGGATTCAAAGTTTGACCTAGTTTACATTGAATACAGTTTACTTTGCATTAAAATATTTGGTCTATGTAAATTGTCTGTGCATTTGAGAGCTTCCTTAAGTGTTGTCTATAAAAACTGTCTTTTCATAATCATTCTCCTGCCCTGCCCAATTTGTTTGGTGTCGAAAAAGACATTCATGTTGCATGAATGTCTTTTTCTACGTATATTATAATGTACTATCTTTTAAGGTTGCTACAATTGAAATGACGTTACTTGTATGTTTCTTTAAGAGTAAGCTCTCAAATGTGGTTTTAATGAAAATTTATTTACAGCAGTTTATTAGATCATTTAAGTAACAGTAGATTTTTTCTTAGGGCCGCTTCAGAGTCCGCTGCGAAGATGTGGGTGAGAGTGATAGAAGATGTCACAACTAAAAAGCCTTTGCCGGCTAATCTCATGTCGTTCGAATAAGCGATGTATCTACTCGCAAGCTAATGGTGATTATACCTCGCCATCACATTATTCAAGTATCGTTTTTATTGTACTACGTAAGTAACTACGCCTTTTATGAACAAGTTATATTTTAGTTGTTAAAGCTTTTGATTATGTGTGCATAATTAAGAGCTATCGATGATATGTTTTGTACTCATCTGAATATGACGCCGTTTAGTGTAATCATAATTCTATTGATGATTGTCAGTCATTCTAAAGTTCCATACTTCCGTTGCAAGTTATGACGTGTCCATATGTCCGTCCTGCGTCAGTTCGCTCTGACTAAATTCCAAAATGATTAAGACAGAGCGGAAAACATTTAAGCGCTTTTGGCGATCAAATGTAACTAAAAAGCAATTCCTTTGTATTGTAGAATAAATCGAATATTGGATGCAGACTGATGCCGTTTAAATTCTACATCGATTTTACTGATCTTAAATGTAATCATAAATTGAACGATTATAAAATTTAAGGAACTTTACAGTGATGACGTTTTCAATTGAAATGTGTTTTTAACGATTTTATACTATTTCTGTCAGAGTATAGGTACTGCAATGCTTTATATATTTACGATGCTAGTGCGTTATATTCACCCCTTACATTGATATGTTACGCGTTTGAAGATTTGTACAGATACATACATTTTTGACGTTAATCGGGCAGCCAAACTATTGATATTTTTTACCAACAGATATTACGGATTCAGTTGAACACAGTGCAGTTTTTGTATTAGCCATTTTAATACTTTTTTGGGACTCGTTTAACAAATAACATATCATATAATATTATGATACATATAAGATTTTTTTATATAACTATTATTCGGTTTATTGATGTATTGAACAAAAAATTACGCTGTTTTAGGTAGCTAGATAGCTTTTCTCACATTATGTGAATTGTTTTTATTAAGATTGTCATCACAACTAAAGATAATATGTTTTACACAAAAAAAAAATACTCTAGAGCTGATAAGTTATTTTTGCGAATCCCATGAACAAATTAGTGTGATATTGCTTAAGGCTTATTTACTTGCCAATTATTAAATGACTATAAAAAAGAATTTCTTGCCACTACCGGCGCTCAATTTTGAATTTTCCAATTCGCGTCGCTCAATTGTTTCGAGGTTTTACACACCGGATAGAAACAATACTGAAAAAAGAACAAAAAGTTAGTTCGTTGTGAAGTATTTTTCATACGCGCTTGTCGTGTATATGATATTTATTTTACAGTTAGTGTTTACAATTGCTGCTGTAATCAATCAGTCGCAACATCAGGCTTTCAATGGCAGAATATATTTTAGCGTCACCTTTAAATTGAACCAAACCATTATTTTCAAGTGCTCACTAATACGTGTTGCTCAAATAATATTTTTCGCGTTTAAGCTGAAGAAGCCTTTACATATAACCGGCCACGTAAGTCACATCGAGTTCAATTTTGTATGGAGATTAGATTAAAGAGTGTTACGATTGAAGTTAGAATTTATTATAATCGACGTACAGTCAGTCAGAAGTTTGTTGGTGATTGTAAAATATCATAGGTACACGTTAATGTTATTTAAAGTGCTAACGTCTTTTTGTCGCGTTCACACAAAGTTATTTTTAGCTTGGTGCTATAAAGTAGAAATTAGTTTGTAAAGATAACTATATACCTGGCTGTAGACATTATAATTGAACCTGTAATTTAGGTACGTTTTGACAATCAATATCAGTAATGTAATATTATTAATGCGCATATTTTATTGAAACGTTACATAAAACGCTCCTAGTGTATTTCACGGAAGCACATAGTTACGTACAAAAATATTGAATGAACCATAGCTATTAACGAATATTATTTTATCATATTTAATAATAAAATAAATATTTTATTATTAAATATGAACGAGTATTGAAAATATAATTAATATAGGTAAATAGATATTGTGCCATGTTTTATCAAATATAAAATGTTTTTGACTTTGTAAACATAAAGTATTAAAATATTCTGTTTGACGTATTTCCAAGTACACTATTCGCAGTAAAGGATTTTTGTATTAACTTTGTACGTATCATTCACATGCAAATTATAACCTCTATTGGACAGAAGATTTTGATACTTTTCCTAATATTATCGTCCGCTTTTTGTATAACGTTATTATGCGTTTTGTCACTACATTAAGTTATTAACTTCTCTATTGATTAGCGGCTTTTGCGGTCGCCTGAAGGGGCTTGAACATCATTTAGATTTTACACATATCTTCACCTCAAAATACCCCGACGATATGACACTGAGGACCATGTCTCTAAATATATTTTTTTGTTTGTTCAAATATCCTCTATATACCAGTAGAAAACTACTCGGAAATGTGAAAAAAATAAACAAAATCTCGTAGTCCGTACAAGTAGGTAGTTCCATCCCCTTTCTCCAATGTAACGTGTTATACGTCCCTACACTACTATGAATACAATACACGCGAGCTCTTGTTGCTTACCCGTCGCTCTTGACATAATGATGTCTTGTATATTTTACATTTGAAATAGAATTCTGTTACTCACCCAAGTACCTCTGCCTAAAAATATTTTACAGTTCCTCTAAGTGTTCCATTAAGTTTCCGATGTACAGAAATTGAGGTACTTTTCTTTGTAATGTTTCTAGTTTACGCATTTCGGTATCTCAGCTCTCGCAAAGTATTGCGTTTGTACTACAAAACTGGACTGCTACCTACCAAAACCTAGTCATCAAACATTAGTAGCTGAAATAATCTCCCTCTACACATTTTTAGTACATAAATATGTAACCAACACTGAAAAGTCCTATATAATTGATATTAATAAGTTTATTTCTAGCTATGTACTGTGTGATATCCCATTTGCCTTACTTACGTATCCAATTTGAGTCGTGTTTTTATAAATATGAATAAATCTTGTGTAATAAATACAAAAGCAAAGATTGTTTAAACTAAACAGGTTAGTAGTCTGCGTCCTCTATTCATATGAAATTCCGCTGTTAATATGTACAGTTTAACGAGAAATGTTATACACGGTGTTTCTAAATTAGCATGAATATTCATCTCAGAGGCGCTTCAATGCCTAAAATAAACCACGTTGTTGAATTTTCAACGCTCGCTAAAGCGGCGAAAGTAGAAAATCCGATATCGTGTTCTTATTTAGTGTTAGTGTAAACGGCATAAATTTGTTCTACCGCGCTTTATATTAGTGCAACTATCATTGGTCTTTTGTATAAAGTTTTTTCTCTGTCGGGTTAATTACTTCGGCCGCAGATCGTAATCTGCCCCACAAACGTTTTTTTTTTTAATTGCATAGAGTTGTTAATATATAATTTTGTAATCGTGGTACTTAATACAAAAATGACGAGCACTTCCTTCGTTGTTACGCTGTGCTCTATAGTAGATCTCATCGTCGCGAGTTCGTATTTCCGAAGTTTCCGAAGATTCCCGAAGCTCAGCTCTACTTCAGATTTCTACATTTTCTGGCGGATAGTCTTTTGTTTGCAATATCGGTGGGTATATTCTTCTTTTCTCTCCTGTAATGTAGAGTCAAGAATGGGTTCATTAATCACTGATGATTTTTAAAGTAATTCTGTAATGATGTGTCTCTTTTATAAGTTGCGCAACAACGAGGATGTAGATCAACACCTTGTTTATTTGTGACAATATCCATATTCGTAAAGAAAATTATAAATACACGAGTCAAATTAATCTATATTACTGAATCTCGTCACAAACTCTTTTATGTTCCTGTTTCAATGAACTCTTTCAATAGTTAGTGAAAATATTTAAATGTTAATGAATTTAGTCTGGTGCCTATAGTGTGAAAATAATAAGCAATAATTCAGCCCTAGCTGTTACAATGGTAAACTTCAATGTATTGGAATGTTGTTATACACTTATATGCTAACGTTGGCTCTGTTCTGTAACTATACACAATATTAATAAGTAGGAGAATCAAACAAAATAAAATACCTTATATAATAGGGAGACAATATATAAAAAAAAATAACGAAATTGGTCCAGTAATTAAGAACACCAATTTTCACCTATAATAACACCGTAGAATTTGACGACTATAGGACAATGATACAATGAACAGTTTTTTAATTTTGCCATATTTTTTTTGGACTAATATTACTTGTGTTTTAAATTTTAACATATAGGTATGTGGACTTCATATTGTATAACCTGAACTTTATCACTATACGCGCTTGTTACGGCGTATATATTTTTTTGTGATGTCTACGTGAGCTTTATAGTTTTCAAGTAGCAGTTCGCTGATTTATTTAGCGCAACGGCGCTGCCTCATATTTAATGGTTCTGTAGAAATAGGTCGCCGGCTCTCTGCGCGGCGCCTGTGAGACAGAATAGATAGCTACAGAAGGCCGGCTCCATACAATCGGCAAAAACAAATGCGTAACGCGCATATGAAAGAAAAGAATAACGAAAACAGTTTTAGATTTATTCTGCACAAACAAAACGCAATAAAAGAAAAAAAAAAACATAGTTACTAAAAATTCACGAGTACAAAGCACCTAAAATATTTGATTTTGAAAGTAAAAAAGAAATAAGTACATATTTTTGCTTATTGCTTCATATCCATTATTACATATAAAGAAATAAGTACATGTTTTTGCTTATTGCTTCATATCCATTATTACATATTAATATGATAACAAACACAAAACTATCAAAATCTACACGGTTCTTTTAAATACCTATTTTACTACTATAGGGTGAGTCTAATTTCACCAGAAACAGTTACGTTAGTGCGTGAGAACATAGCATTTTCAAACAAAAAATAAATTTCAACAATATAATTAATTATTTTGTATAAATATTATAAAATGCATAAACCAACATTAATCATGAAATAAACCTAAATTTTATAAGTAAATAAACAATTAGTAATTAAATGCACCAAGGGAATTGTGATGGCAGCCATTTGTATAGGGTAACTACTTTGTTAAACGAATGTCAGCAGCGAATGCGCTTGCACTCGCTGCGTACGTTGACGTGTGTACATGTGACCCAATTACTAAGCTTCCGTTGGCCGAGCGGCACACAGTGGGCTGAAAACCGATATAGACTTAGGGATCAAACTAGTATTTTCTTCTTTTTTAGGCAGAAATGGGTTTAGGTATCGATAAATTGAATGCTATTTTAGCTTTTCAAAAGTGCTTTTCTTTACTTCCGCTCCTATTAGTCGTAGCATGATGTTATATAGAGTTGATATGACAGAGGGGCATTAAATTACCCTACGTATACTATACGTGTTTAGTATTAACTCGGTACGGTATAAAAATAAAAAGCACCAAAAATGAGGTTTTTATTTTTTCAAACAAACTAAATAGCTTACAAATCAGAGTAAAACGCAACCACCCTTTGTAAATAAAAACTGACCTTGTAACGCAGCGGCACCGACGCGCGCGCGCCGGAGCGCTGTTAGGAAAGATGCATCGTGCTCAAACGGGGCAAAAACTTAAAAAAACATTTGCGACTAAACTACTGCTCCTATTTAATTGACTTTTGGTACAGAGCTTGAAAATGGTCCCTAGTATAAGCTGTTTAAAGGAAAGCCCCTCTGTCGTATCAACTCTGTATAGCCTATAACCTCCCTCGATAAATGGACTGGACTGAATGGACAACACAAAAATATTTTTCAATTCCAAACAGCAGTTCCTGAGATTAGCGTGTGCAAACAAAATCTTTATAATATTAGTGTATGGATAACTTCAGATTATTTGAACTTAGATCATATAGCAATCGATTCAACATAAGAACTATTACCAAAGTACGTGGTAATTATATAAAGTCTTTTTGCAATTAAGTGAGAGTAGTTTTCGCCCATAATCTAACCCGTGCGCGCATTGTGAGAGATGTCAAGAAATGCAGAAAAATAAGGAGTATAATCATGCCAAACGAAATTCACAACAAAACACTTGTACGAAAATCGAAATATATCGTTTATTTACATACTAGCTGACCCGACAGACGTTGTCCTGTCTTAACTGTGATACCTACCCTACCTACCTGCCTACCTACCCTACCTACCTACCAACCTACCTACCTACCCTACCCTACCCTACCCTACCTACCTACCTACCTACCTACCTACCTACCTACCTACCTATCTACCTACCTACCTACCTACCTACCTACCTACCCTATAGGAGGAAAATCAGCATCTGATCGAAAAAAAAAAATATTAAAAATGTATTTTGCTATTCAGGGCGGAGACAAATCCAACGAAACAAAAACCATGAAAATTGGTCCAGCAGATCTCGAGTTATAATGGAGGGAACAAACCCGACTTTCTTTTATATATATAGATTTCTTCATATTTTTTTTTCAACTATGTGCTATAAAGAAAACGTTTATTGAAAAATTGAAATACCATTAAATTTATCGATATATGATACATAAACCCAATTCTGCCGAAAAAAAAAATACTAGGTTGATCCCTAAATCTATGAAGATCGATTTTCAGCCCACTGTGTGGCAGTCTGATGTCAGCAGGCTGTATTTCATGTACCATAATTGGTAAATAGTAGAATATTGCCGCTATAACAAAATAATGTTAAAAGTTAAAGAGCCCAAGAATAGTTTTTTTTAACTGAAGTTTTTTTTTTAGGTATAATGTTCTTTACCACACTTGTCCGGTTTTTTTTCGTTATATAGAACGTACCTTCTGTTACTATCTATTTTGTGTGTTGCGATATTGTAGCGCTAGAGTTACGATTACAATCGCGCACTGACCCATAACACGTTGCGCGTAAGGCCTCTAATGTGACCCGAGTAACGCACTCGACTGATAACAGTCGAGTCATTATTCATTAGTTATACCTACTTTAATTTGAAGATCAAAATATCTACGGCATAGTAAGGATCGAGCACTAACTTTTCTTCGAATTTTAATGTATGCACAATGTTAATCAATATTTTGTATGGAAATGCAAAATGTTTTTCTTTATATTATTACCAAAGCTACGTAAATCTATCTTTTGTATTGTAGTTTAAGTATAGTTATAGTGAGGCTATGATATTTGACTGATACTGAAATGTGTACCATTTTTTTTCTAACAAAATTAATACTACTTACCTATAAATTATGAAGAGCGTCTTTCACTTCCTTTATAGTTTAATGGTGATTATTTTTATGAACTGCTACTGTAATTTGCATATGTGTTGCATATCTTGCACTTTATCATACTGTATTTTAATCTCTTTATTATGTATTTTTTTTTGCTATTTCAACTCGAGGAACGAATATCATAGTAATTAAGCTTTGTACGACATTACTCTTAAGTGTATTTACTAGCACTTGTGTGCTCTTGTGTTCAATAAAATTCCTACGAAATTTACATTTTGACTTTGTATCTCATCATCCAATTGTACCTAAACGAAAAAAAAGATAAATGAAAAAAATAAAATAAAAATGAAATGATTGAGTACCTAAACTTGCGAATGTATGTCCTAGGTAGTGGGTGCGCCAGAACCTCGAAATCGCCCTGGTATAAGCGCCGAGCGCACATATTGCATAGTATTGACTAGGGATGATGATCCTAGGTAAAAAAAGAAGTCATATTTAGTCCGTCAATCAGATAAGAAAAAAATATTTGCCACGTATTTTATTTTTATCATATTAAGAAAAAAATACTGAAATAAAACGCATTAAAGTTGAGGAGTAGGATAAACACTACATATTCGTGACGTCATGCCACATTTCAACTCAATGTATCAGCGTAATCTTTGCATTACGTAAAAAAAGAAAAAATACGTGTCCAATATTTTTTAATAATCTAGCTTACGGACTAAATAAAAAAATATTGTCATCATCCCTCTTGGCAATCTGTGCGCTGGGTTTCCAAACACAATCACTGTGTTGTGACGACCGTCCTGCGCAACGAATCTATTTAATGTCTTTGCGCACTTCAGCCACCAACTGCGCAGCAGCTATGCGCCTCTCCTTCAGAGCAGCAAGAACGATTTGCAAGGACTATGATGTTATTCACATTTTAGGTACTCTTGCTTACCGAATCGTCTGTGAAATGGCAATTATGGAACTTGTTGGATACGACATAGGGTTGCTTTTTGTTTATTCCTAACGAGGATTGTCCCCATACATTTTAACTTCACTGAAAAGCTGATCAAACCCCAGAACACATGAACAAAAAGTATGTGTCTAATGTATGAAATGTTTCAGGTCAACTTTAATTCATATTAAGTAAATGATTATACTGGCTAATGCAAGAGCGTTGGCAACTAGACCGTGAAGCATAAAAAATGATGCCGTCAGTACCAACGTAGTGGGAGAGGGTGTTGTCGCTTCTGCATTGCGACGATATCACCACGCGGTGTCGCCCTGTTCGGAGGGTTGCTTGCGATTTATAAGCAAGTCACTTACAATGTCGGTTGAGTTTTGGAATAGGTGTTAAAAACCGGCCTATTTTGCTCCAATGGTGAAGACATCGCCTAAGGCATTGTTGGAACGCAATTGGGCGTGCGCGCGCACCACGCTCTGCAGTGTCGAGTCTACAGTCGTGTGGTAGTTGCCACGCTTGCCACAAGCGTGTGAAACGGTACCCTAAGGTATTGTGACCGATCTTAGTGGGTAACGAGTTCGCGCGAAATACAACTTCAAGCTTGGAGGCTTGCGGAATACATCGAGCGCGCTATGCAAGATAAGTTCAGTAAGTTTGAAACACTTTTATGATAGTTTAAAAAGTTTGCAAAACTATACTTACTGCTGTCGCAACTTTTGCTCCCCGTGTAATCTTTCACGTCGTGTCACTTATCACAGTGGCCCCATTTTTTTTTAGGATAACTTGTTTTTACTTGTCAGTGCTTACTAACTGATATAATATTGTCTTTTCATTCTATACCGCATACCGATGACAACGTAAATATTAAACAGTCCACGGTATGGTTGGCTTAAGCGTTGGCTTCAATCGATGAAAATTTCGGCTTGGTCACGACAAATAAGTGGGGTGAATATACGCTTGCGTGTTTTATTCCACTCGAGCAGGGGTTCGACTTTCTTGTTTATATCTTGCGTTGGCTACCATTCTATTGATCCAAAAGGTCTGTGGTTGTTTCTTTCCTAACAAAAACCTCAATAAAATAGTCTAATAGGTAGTAAATACCTAATAGTGATTATTATACATATTATTTCTGGACATATTATTATGAATATTTAGCTTTTAAATGTATATATGATTAGATTAACCTTTTTCCTAATAGTGTAGTAAGAGAATCTATTGTGTTGATTTTAATTAGGAAGCCTATTACCTAATATAAAAAAATATAAAAATAATAACGGTACTACACGTAAAGAGAACTTACATTTTTGTTACGTAAATCAGAACATTTTTACTCAAGCGATTTATTTTGTTTATTACGCCTTATAGACCAGGGTCGATTTGAAACAAAATCATTATAGTAGGATGAAACCCATTGGAAAAGGAAGATTATATAACAAAAAATGAAGGAAAAATAATAAAAATAATTTACGGCCGATCTGAGGTCGGGAAGTAGATGGGGGTGCGTTTTAACACTTAGTGCCCAGCACTCGGCTCCCGGGTTGAACGATAATTTGTTTCCGTGCCCACAACGCGGCTCCCGCGTCCTACATACAGAGTTGATATGACAGAGGGGCATTAAATTACACTACGTATACTTTACGTGTTAGTATTCATTTGGTACGGTATAAAAATAAAAAGCACCAAAAATGTGGTTTGTCTTTTTTCAAACAAACTAAATAAATAGCTTACAAATCAGAATAAAACGCAACCATCCTTTGTAAATAAAAACTGAACTTGTAACAAAGCGGCACCGACGCGCGCGCACCGGAGCGCTGTTAGGAAAGATACATCGTGTTCAAAGTGGGCAAAAACTTAAAAATCATTTGCGACTAAACTACTGCTTCTATTTAATTGTATTTTGGTACAGAGCTTGAAAATTGTCCTTAGTATTAGCTGTTTAAAGGAAAGCCCCTCTGTCGTATCAACTCTGTATAAATAGATGTATGTATGTGGCTTGTGACCATGCCCAGCACCCGCCTACCAGGTGCAAATCAAAACGTGCTACTAGGGTTGCCAGACATAAGTTGAGGATAGTTTTAACTGGGCAGTGAAAGTGTTAAAGGGTAAAAAACGGTTTATCTAGATTTTCGGTGTATCTATTAGTCCTATGGAAAAAAGCTAAATGGCAAAGCTGTAGTTACTAAAAAGATCTACACGTTTTGTATTTCCACATTTTCACATAACCTCAAAATGTATGTGAAAAATTCAAATAATCAAGTTTTTGGTTTTTTATTTTTTGGCTAAAAAAAAAACCATTATATTTGGTGAAACTTGCCTTATTCCAAACACATGGTAATTTTTCTGATTTAACATATTAATTTTTCACCTTATTTCGACTTAATATCCAAAAAGCACCCTAATTTTCGATCTAAAATTCTCACCTCAAAATATCAGCTTTTTTAAAAAAAAAATTGGGTGTTATGGTCGTTGGAATCTCTACTTACTGGTGGTGTGTAGGTTTCATCCGAGTACGCAATTTTTTTTCACTTTTTACCATTTTCAAAGGCTTCAGCACTGGTCTATTATCTGGAGCCATATTTGGGAAAGAAAGGGACGGGTATTTATGTCTAAGGAATTATTGAGGAGAGAGAGAGAGAGTAAGATTAGCAGAAAAAATATTTTCACCTCACAGGCTCGGAAAGAGTCTGTTTGTCATTCGAAATCTGAGCCCAAAATCGCTTTTTGCTCTCTAGCGTGGAAAGAGTTTTTAAAATTCGAACCTTTCTATTTAATAATTTTCTATACTGCCAGTCCACTGAAAATGCAAGACACGGTCTAAAATAAAATATTAAATAATACCGCTCACCTTAAAAACTTCCATCACAGTACAGAAATTAAATATTTTGCGAGGATATAATTGTAAAATTGGAATTAATGTTAATAAGTATTCCATTTGATTTAAAAAATCTGTGACGTCACATTTAAATATGCCATAAAAATACTACCCTGTCAAATACCCAATTGTGTAGTAATTTAAGTTTAATTTTTTAAATTAAATAAATACTAATCTAATATGTTATTTAATCCTTTGCTTCGCAAAAATAAATATGTATTAAATTAAATTAGTTAGTTATTTGTATTAAATTAGTTTTTTGTTTCATTCTCCTTAGATACAAGGAGGACAAGTAGGATATTAGAACCAAATACAGGGTATTTAATTTTGGAGATATTCTATGTAACTCATAAGATACATATTGCCAAGTATCTGTTATTTTCTTCACATGAGTCAATGTATCTGAGACGCTCGAACAAAATAAAACACAACATTATAACACCTGTTTTCTTGCACCTAGCAGTTTCCTCGCTGTAGTGAGGTGAAAAATTGTGTGTTGCGCTCGGCAGCAAAGCTTTTCTGCGTCTCGTACCTTTGAAACCTTCGTTACGCTCAGGATTTTATATTTGAACCACTCGCTTCGCTCATGGTTCAACCCTAGAATCCTTCGCTTACTCAGGTTTCAATAGAAGTACTCGCGACAAAAATCAACTTTCCAGCCTTGCATAACAAATAACTATTTTCACCTCACAGGCTCGGAAAGATTCTGTTAGTCATTCGAAATCTGAGTCCAAAATCGCTTTTTGCTCTCTAGCGTGGAAAGAGTTTTTAAAATTCGAACCTATCTATTTAATAATTTTCTATACTGCCAGTCCACTGAAAATGCAAGACACGGTCTAAAATAAAATATTAAATAATACCGCTCACCTTAAAAACTTCCATCACAGAACAGAAATTAAATATTTTGCGAGGATATAATTGTAAAATTGGAATTAATGATAATAAGTTTTCCATTTGATTAAAAAAATCTGTGACGTCACATTTAAATATGCCATAAAAATACTACCCTGTCAAATACCCAATTGTGTAGTAATTTAAGTTTATTTTTTTAAATAAAATAAATACTAATATAATATGTTATTTAATCCTTTGCTTGGCAAAAATAAATATGTATTAAATTAAATTAGTTATTTGTATTAAATTAGTTTTTTTCTTTCATTCTCCATAGAGGACAAGTAGGATATAGAACAAAATACAGGGTATTAAATTTTGGAGATATTCTATGTAACTCATAAGATACATTGCCAAGTATCTGTTATTTTCTTCACATGAGTCAATGTATCTGAGACGCTCGAACAAAATAAAACTCAACATATAACACCTGCTTTCTTGCACCTAGCAGTTTCCTCGCTGTAGTGAGGTGAAAAATTGTGTGTTGCGCTCGGCAGCAAAGCTTTTCTGCGTCTCGTACCTTTGAAACCTTGGTTACGCTCAGGATTCTATATTTGAACCACTCGCTTCGCTCATGGTTCAACCCTAGAATCCTTCGCTTACTCAGGTTTCAATACAAGTACTCGCGCCAAAAATCAACTTTGCAGCCTTGCATAACAAATAACTATTGTCTTTCACTTTTATAACTCTCCAACAGGGCCCCAAATTCTTGTGTGCTCAAGGGCCCCGACATGACCTAAGACGGCGTTGCCTATACTACATATATCTTCGTATACTAATATTAAATAGAAGAAATATTTTTTATTTGTTAGTGAGTTTGTTTGTTTGTACCGAATAGGCTCCGAAGGTACTGAACCGATTTTAACCATTTTGTCAAAGCTAAACTATCACAAACTAACATGACTATAATTTACTTAAAAAAACTTAGAGATCCTTAAGAAAATTGCAATAATGTAACCCAAAATAGCAAATTGTTGACTATGAAATACATTATGTGGCGAGCGCTAAGAAAACTATTCAAACTGAAACTCGGAGCATTTGTTTCAAATAAACCAATTACAGGCACTTTTGAATAATTGTCAAGGGGTCGGTCCAGTCAGAAAGATGAAGCTTGATATTGATAAAAAAATAAAAATTATGTACTCCATAATTAAAGTAGATACTTATTATTACCTATAAATAAGTCCGCGCGAGTATATCCAACTATCATAGTTAAGTCACAATATAAGCTTTTATTTTCTAAAATTTAAAAAACTAAGTTTGTTACTTTCGTATCGAAGTATGAATTTTTATTCAAAAAAATAGTTTCATCATCAAAGGTTTTTATTTATATATTGCATAAATGATGTAGCAGTACAATACTTTTTAATTGATTCATCTTTTAAATGAGTCATTGTACTCATTATAACGAGAAACTTTTACTACGGGAAAGAACCTAAAATTGCAAAAAAAAAAAATCAGTTGTGCTGTACATTTTTACGAATTAGGCGAACATAAATGTACTGAACAGATGTTTTTTTTTGTGACCCCTTAAGGGGATTAAAACGACTAAAATTTAACCGTGTATAGAATGGGCGAATGCTAAAAGTCGATCCGCAGATCAGATTATCTGTTCTGTGAGTCCGTCGACACATTGTGCAAAATCGACGACACGTGTACACAACCTTAAAGAATTTTTAAACTCTTTTAATCCAGCTGGTCTGCCGCGACATGTACTAAAGTTAAAAGGTTGAATCTCCGTTATGATGTTATTAAAATGTTAACCGTCCAAACCTGTGTAATGGTACAAGATTTTTAATCAAAGAACTTCGAAACTATATTATTGTAGCCACCATCATCTTACCGTCATCACCGGGCAGCTCGCATACAATCCTCATATTCCAATGATACCATTTAAGACAGAATTTTGAAGATGATAACAATAGGTAAGTTGTTGGAACTTGACTGCCTGTTAAGGTATATGAAACGAATAGAACACTAAATATAATTTACTGAGAAGCCTTGCAATGGATAATGATAGGTAAACATAATTTCTTTATTTTTTACCCGATTGTGGAAAGATAATATTTTTTTAGGAGTGAAACATTTTATAACTATGTCATTTTATCAAATCCTACTCTAATGAAGTATGAAAGGTTGTTCTTAGAGCACGCTATAATAGAGGCGAAGTCCCCTCTTTGAGGAGTGGCTAGTGAAGCGCGACGTCCTCACCTAACGCCTGACGAAGATCCTCACCTCACAGCCGTGTCCGCTGTTTCGGGAGGTTCCTGCACATAATTGGGCGGGCGGAAACGCCCGAATATCACCATTGCGAGGATCGCTCGGAGGACAAGGTGGACCTTACGGTGAAGGTCTGCCTCGCTTGGGAGGACCACCACTGTGTCCTCGCAGCGGTGGTTGGTGGCAGCGACTTTCTGCACCCGGCACTGGTTCAATCCAAGGTCCGGAGCGAGAAGGAGTGGGAAGCAGCCGCCTCCTTGTGCGAAGCAGTTATACTAGCAAAGATATACGAGAAGGGACGTTTTAGGAGGAGAGCCTCACGTCCCAGTAGCCGCGGGAGATGCCCCGGGCGTCGGTAGCGGTAGCAAAATCATGTCGAAAATTGCCATTTAAATCTTATAGATAATTAGTTGCCCAATTTCTGTAATTGTTGCGCACATTTTTAAATTTGTTGCACTTATAGTTTTTTAGTTATTTAACAAAAACATTTTCTGCTGGGGTAACGTTACTAACGTTACCGCAGAAAGCCAGACCTTTTTCTTTTTAATGGGAATGTTGAAATAAATATTAGCTATATAGGTAATTAGTTGTCTAGAGGAGGTAAATGTTGCACCTTATTTTGTATTTGTTCTTCCTTCGGCTGCGAAGTTATTCAAGATCCTGCTGGAGTAACGTTTCTGGTTTTGCTGGATCTCTGAAACGGGTAAGCGGATTCTTATCATCTTTTGTACATGACTTCTCAGGAATTAGTTCTAATTAGTTGTGTAATAATAAAACCAAAATAATGCACCGTTTAAAAGTTATTTAATTAAATATAAAACCCTTCAATAGGTCCTACCACTCTGAATAAGAGCTCTACAGACTTACTTTAAGCGATATTCTGTAGCTTGTAACTGCCTTCAAATGTATGTGAAGTTTCATTTGTGAACTGTTAATAATTTACAAATTATGATAATATTCAGTTCTTTACGTTCACGGTCAAGATGCGCGCGGAGTTATTTGGTTACCGATAAGCCTGTATATGGATATATAAACTGAATGTTATACCAATAATTAGTTGCTTAGTTCAGTTTTATACCTGTAAAATTTCAGCGTCGTAAATACAATAATTAGCGAGATAATAAAATAAAAGTCATTAGGATGTGCAAGACCGCGGTAACCCGACCAAGTATAATGGTTACAAAAAAGCGACTGCGTAGTAAATTATGCTATCTTCTTAAATATGTAGGATAGTGTTACCAAGTTTAGTACTGATGTGTACACAAGTGTTAAAAAAACACGTTTTTTAAATAATTTTTATTTACAGGTAAAATAATCATTGCAATTGAACTATAAAATATTAATTGAATTTAAAAATAATCACAGATAAAAAATACAAATAGCAATTTTGCTTTTATGGTATTTTCCATTATTTTTTAAATGAATAATTTCAGTTCACACTTTTTCTTTAAAAATATACTATCGCTAAGGACGTGTTATCGACGATTCTTGGTAAGTATGTACAACGGAATATGAATGTAATTTTTTCTTCACTTAAAGCAATAAAATACAGTAGGTACTATAAACTCAAGAAAATTATTTAATAATAAATTCAAGTACTGCATATCGCTCAAAAAAAATATTTACTCCTACAATTTCCTTCCTTCAAACGTTCGTGGCAGTCAAAGCTTTACTTTGAAGTCACTAACCTCGATACGCCTTGTTTACATCTTATTTTTTTACCAACTACCGGCATCATACGTCGTTTAGTTTCAACAAAAACATGCATCATAAAATAATGAATTGTTAAATATATGATGCATTAAAAAAATAAACAAATGCAGCAAATTGTTTCTATGGTCCAATACAATGTATATTTAGTTTTTTTTTTTTTTAATTACTTGCATATTCCCTATTATGCACATAATAGATGCCTATGTAATAATAAGTAGCCGAAAGATAATAATAACAATGTTTTCATAGTACAGGATATTATAAATTATTGTTATGTATTTAACAGTGTACGCGTCTGTACCGAACTTATAAGGTATATTATACTAAATATTTTAGAAGATAGCATATTGTAGGTACTACGCGGTCGCTTTTTTGTAACCACTAAACTTGGTCGGGTTACACATCCTAATGACTTTTATTTTATTATCTCGTTAATTATTGTATGTACGATGCTGAAATTTTACAGGTATAAAACTGAAGTAAGCAACTAATTATTGGTATAAAATTCAGTTTAAATATCGACATGCAGGATTATCGGTGGCCAAATAACTCCGCGCGCATCGTGACCGTGAACGTGGAGAACTGAATATCATCATAATTTGTTAATTACATAAAGTATACTAATGAAACTTCACATACATTTGAAAGCAGTTACAAGCTACAGAATATCGCTTAAAGTAAGTCTGTAGAGCTCTTATTCAGAGTGGTATAGGATCTATTGAAGGGTTTTTATATTTAATTAAATAACTTTTTAACGGTGCATTATTTTGGTTTTATTATTACACAACTAATTAGAACTAATTCCTAAGAAGTCATGTACAAAAGATGATAAGAATCCGCTTACCCGTTTCATAAATATAAAATATATACACGTCTAGTACAGTACCTACGCAGTCAAAATGCATTGAACAGAGCGGATTATTAAAAAAAATGTAAAAAAATAAAGTAACCGACGAAACAAACGCTTATGTACGGGTCTCGTCGTACTGAATTCAACGCGTAGGTAGAGTAAAAGCATGAAATGCGAGATCAAAGTACCAGTTGCGGCTGCAAAGTAGCTTTTAACGAGTGTATTTGATACTCGTGGTTTACTTGCTACATAATTTAAGGTAAATATACCAGGTGGACTTGAATAAGTAACGTGTTTTAATACAAAATTGATTACGTAGCATAAGAGCCAGGAAAGTTTTTTTTAAATAAGTCTATAAGTAGAGACCTTTTTAAAAATAGTGCACGCCCACGCATTGGTTACGCATTCAATTCAAATGTTTGTATAGAAATTCTTCTGGAGTGGACGGGTGGCCATGCGTATTCATAGTAAAAGATTTCGACCTACTTATACGCTTGCGTCGTCTCCGTATTGTAGCAACTGAAAGGCTCGAGTATATGGGGGCGACAGGCATACAAAAAACATCTTCTACCCAGAGCGGGAGCAGTCATTGGATGATTTCCCAGCCTTAAAAAGGCACCAGGCTATAGACAGACGTAAGCATCGCTCTCTCTCACGTAAACTAGAGTACCTACTCTTGCAAGTGCTTTTTTTTTATTAGTGTGAAACGGCTCTTAGAACTTAACGTGTATGTTTTCTCAGTACAGCGCCTGCCAAATAACCCGTTCGGGAGCAAAAACACAAAAGGTTTTTTTTTGTCATTTTCACAGTTGACAGTCAACATTTAATTGCGCCATCTTGAATTTAGATTTTGATCAAATTCACACTTTCTCAAGCTCGACGTCTCTTTCTAACATATACTAAAAACTATACTAATGGCTCTGTATTGAAAAACCAAACGAGACCCTATAAGACTAGTTATAATCATCATCAACAAGCGTGGATGTACCTACTCCGCAGTTCATTTTTACTGCGGTTAAGTTTTTTATCAGCATTTGTGATTGCCTTGGCCGTGGGTCGCAGTGGACTATCCCGCTTTTTCAATAAAAAGCGGAGCGTGGCTAAGTTACGTGCGCAGTTTAGCCGTGCGCTATTGTGGAGCCTTAACCCCGCCAATATCGTATGAACCCCATAGGTTCATAAGAAAAACTCTATCGAAACGAACAATAAAAAGAGCCGTAAAAATCGTTGAAAACGCAAACGGCTTCTAATAGGCGAACATCTAATGGGTTAACTCGTTGCAACAGCGCAGATTGTGGAATAAGGTCAGAATAAAAATCCAAAATGGCGTCCATGAAAATATCATCACATCACAAAACACATCTTGCTTGTATTCCCCGGATTGGCAGGTGGAAGTGGATTAAGTCGTGCTCACCCATTTGATCGAGATAACAGAAACGGTATATAATATATATATATATATATGTATAAATAAAACAGAAAAGCAAGGCTTTAATTACTAGACTATCTCACAGTTATTAGAGGGTCATTTAACCTTATGACCGCCACGTCAAAAATGAAAAAGCGTGCCCTCAGCGCCAAGCTCCGAATTCATCCTTTAATTTTGTCACCCAGTCGCGACCGTGGCGTGCTGGGCACGTTTTGGTTTGTCGTCTATACACGACTGTGGCGGTCAAAAGGTTAAAAAGCCCCCGACTGGAATCCATTTAAATATTATCTACTTAGATTCAGCAATCTGTATTCGTTTCAGTAGATAATTAAAGAGCCTAAAACAAGCTGAAATGGGACAGGTATTCTATTTGACGTCTTATTTTCACAAAACTGATGAAGAAAATCTATGTGTCTGCAGATGCTTCACTACGCAGAATTTCGCTAAAGGTGTTTCCGACTAGCGCATACACTACCACTATTTTTTTTTGTCACGTGCTATTCTAAGCTCAATGCCTACAACATGCATACATGTCACCAAAATCCCTACTGACTGCCTTCAACACGCATTGAGATGTATGGACAGTAAACACATATTTGTGTTGAAGGCACTGGCTTATAATGGATCAAAATGTATTGAACACGTGTGTGCAGGGCACTATGAGATAGAACAGAAAACACACACCTGTGTTCATGGCAGTATGCGCTGGGTACCTATTTATTCATGACAGAATTTTCCCGCAATAAGTAGGTAAGCTCTATAAGTTTATAAATATTTCTTCTGCCATCACTTGTATTGTAAATCAAGAAAAGTTCCAGGCACATCTTGGAGTGTAAAGGGGGTTGAAAAGTTTTATGCGAATGAAGTCGCGGGAACAACTGGTAGACGAAGGTAATAAGTACTTAAGTTTACTTATCACCTGACGGCTACTTTAATAAGTGAGGAAGGTAGGTATTCAACGGTCTTTAGTCCGTCTCGTTACTTTACTGGTAAATTTTACTTTATATCTATTTTTACTTTAGGTTATCTAATAATATAAAGAGGAAAGATATTTTTGTTTGTTTGTACCGTGTAGGTCCCGAAATTACTGGATCGATTTTAACCATTTTTTCACCAATAGAAAGCTAAATTATTAAGAATTCACATTGGCTATAATTTATTTTCAAAAAACTTAAAGATCCTTAAGAAAATTGCAATAATGTAACCCAAAGTAGCAAAATGTAGCCTATAGAATTAATTATTTGGCGTGCGCTGACAAAACTATTGATGATACATAAAAATTATGTATTACATGATTAAAGTACTTATTATCTTCAAAAAGTTCGCTAGGGAGTATACCTAACTGTCTTAAGCGACAATAGCAGCTTTTGTCTTCTGAAATTTAATTAGATCGCCGTTAGAACCAAAATTTGGTTACTTTCGTATCAAAGCATTAATTCTTATCCAAATAAATAGTTTTATGATCAAGGGTATTTATGTAATCGGACACTTAATGTCGAAGTTATCACTAGTATAAAATGCAATACGCGAACCGTTTGACGCCGCCGTGACGTTCTCTACTATATAGAATGGGCGAATCCTATAAGTCCATCCACAGATCAGATTATCGTTCTTTGAGTCCACACACGCCACGATAGAGTCGATAAGTCCCCTCTTTGAGGAGTGGCTATCAAGGAGCTGCAGTGTCCTTACCTACCGCCTGACGAAGCTCCTCACCGGACACTGCTGTTTCGGGAGTTCCTGCACATAATTGCAGAAAACGCCCGTGTATCACCATTGCAAGGATCGTCCGGGCGACAATGTGGAGCATACGGTGGAGATCTGCCCCGCTTGGGCGGAACACCGCCATGTCCTCGTAGAGGCGATTGGCGGCGGCGGCGACGTCTCGCGCCCGGCCCTGGTGCAAGCCATGGTCTGGAGCAAGAGGGAGTGGTAAGCAGTCGCGTCCTTCTGCGAAGTAGTTATGCTAGTAGACGTCTCTTCACCTCCTGTGATGTGACGTTTGAGGGAGCCTCACGTCCCAGATGCCGCGGGGACGCTCCGGGCGTCGATAGCCTCGTGACAACTCCCGACACGCGGGTCTGTGCCGGATGGCGCGTTTGAGTTCCACTCGCGCCTCAAAGAGATGTCAGCATTATAGAATGGGACCGTTAAAAAAGAATGTAGGTAATTACCTACCTACATAATTGGTTTGTTACTTCTTCACGCAAAAACGAATGAACCGATTGCGACGAAACTTGATAAGTAGTATACATATTATGTAGATTTTAATTTTTATCCAGATATTCCCACGGAATTGAAAGTTACGCGGGTGAAACCGCGGGTCGCAGCTAGTTAAGTATAAGAAACACACTAACGGTCGATAATACAGCAGTTCCATTGATGTGTAGCTAGTCTGGTACTAGCAAAGAGCTATATACTTACCCTTAAATAGTTACAATTCCATTCACACAAACTATGAATGACATGTGTGACTTGAAAAAGTTTTTGTACCAAGAAGGGTGTGCGTTCGCGCAGCGGAATGTTGTTGAATTTAAAGATTTTAATTATGCAGATATTTAGTGTATGACGTCGTATAATTGTGTATGGTAAAAAAATATTTGTGCATGCAGCCATTGTGGAGAAATTCACCAAAAACTGATTCCGCTGGGCGAACGTTGTCCTGGCGGAACTTTTTTTAATCCATAGACTTTAGAAGAAAAGAGATGTGTCCAAAAATTAGTGTGTATTTGTGTGTAATTGTGTATGTATGAATAAAATTAGTGCATGCATAAACTTCGGAGAAATTCAAGTTTCCGCTACGCGAACGTTTGGCCATTAGCTAGTTTTCATATAAAGCACTTACATAGAGAGCTGTAGATTTTTACATACGTTGATTTGAATTTGTTTATATTTGTTTAAAAAACAGATTTAGAAAAAATCGTAGGGCTTAAAAGATAAAAATATAAACGTAAAATACGCTTATTAGGTCTTAGTTCTTAAAGTATGCACTTTGGGGTCTAGATTTTCACGTTTATACAAACCTTGTAAGTGTCTGCAACATGTTGCCAAGTATCAATGATGTTCCGTTAGTAATTAAAGAGTTATAGGACAATTTACCATGAATAAATCACTGTTTACAAAGCAGTCCAATATCACGACGTTCTAAAGGAATTGCATGGTAAAATGTATGCCAATAATTAGTGTATTCATTCAACTATGCACATGCAAAATTTCATGTCATTAAATTCAGTAATTAAAGAAAAACAATTATAATACTGACGAAGCATCGAAAACCTACATAACCCGACCAAGTTCGGATAGCTACAAAAAAGCGGCCGTGCAATATATTTAAGTAACATCCCAAAATTTTCAGTATAATACCGGTATTGAATTGGTATAAGCTATAATACAATTATTGTTGTATCGATATAATTTATAGGTAATTTATTTTTGTACACCTACTTTTTTAAATGTATTTGACTATGACAGAAAGTAGGTACCTACTATTTACGTAGGTACTTTATTTAAGTATGCGCTTGAGACTTGAGATATAATCTAGATATAGGTATTACTTAAGACAAATAAAATTCATACAGCTAATTTCTATTATAAGATTTCACGGACCAGGATTCTAACTATAGACCCCTTAGGGAATTTAAATAATTACCACATGTAAGCACCTACTACTGTTTAGGTAAATATTTATCATATTGTAGCTTATTACACTATTTAACCAATGGACTAGGCATGCACGAGCGTTCCCCTTTGCAACTTTAGTGGATCAAACAATCTAATAACTTAAAAAAAACACTTCTTGAATCGATTTTTTAATTGATAATAAAAATATTGATTGATTAATGATAATAAAATATTTTTCATTCAAGAAATGCAATTGTTTTACTTTTTCCTAACGCTTGTGTACGCAACTGTACCATATTAATAAATACTATATTGGAAGGTTAAGAACGTTTCTTAGATATATGGCACGGCCGCTTTTTTGTTGCCATCCGAACTTGGTCGAGTTATGTAGGTTTTCGATGCTTCGTCAGTATTATAATTGTTTTTCTTTAATTACTGAATTTAATGACATGAAATTTTGCATGTGAATAGTTGAATGAATACACTAATTATTGGCATACATTTTACCATGCAATTCCTTTAGAACGTCGTGATATTTGACTGCTTTGTAAACAGTGATCTATTCATGGTAAATTGTCCTATAACTCTTTAATTAGTAACGGAACATCATTGATACTTGGCAACATGTTGCAGACACTTACAAGGTTTGTATAAACATGAAAATCTAGACCCCAAAGTGCATACTTTAAGAACTAAGACCTAATAAGCGTATTTTACGTTTATATTTTTATCTTTTAAGCCCTACGATTTTTTCTAAATCAGTTTTTTAAACAAATATAAACAAATTCAAATCAACGTATGTAAAAATCTACAGCTCTCTATGTAAGCGCTTTATATGAAAACTAGCTAATGGCCAAACGTTCGCGTAGCGGAAACTTGAATTTCTCCGAAGTTTATGCATGCACTAATTTTATTCATACATACACAATTACACACAAATACACACTAATTTTTGGACACATCTCTTTTCTTCTAAAGTCTATGGATTAAAAAAAGTTCCGCCAGGACAACGTTCGCCCAGCGGAATCAGTTTTTGGTGAATTTCTCCACAATGGCTGCATGCACAAATATTTTTTTACCATACACAATTATACGACGTCATACACTAAATATCTGCATAATTAAAATCTTTAAATTCAACAACATTCCGCTGCGCGAACGCACACCCAAGAAGGCTCTGCAACTGCTACTGGAATATCGAGTATGGAACTGGAATAGCACGCTACCTTGAATCTGTTCCGAGCCTGTTTGTAGCGGTTCAACTGAAGCTAGGTGCCTATAAGGTGCGTCTACCTGGGTGATCGGCATTATTTTATCTTGTTAAGTACTGAAGACTTCATGCTCAGAAAATAAATTTAAACAAAGTTATTTACTGCAGAGGCTAAAATTTAACAATAGGTACAAGTACAAGTGACAAACCATTTCTCCGAATCATCTTACTGGTAGATCATCGTGATGCCGCGAGGGCACTCAAGTGCCAATGGCATGCCGTCCACGCGTCATAACCTATAACCTACCTAGTACTTATCTACCTACGTACATCGTATTGTTTCGTGGTACCCATTATAGTACATGGTCATGGTGTATGGAGAAGGTTGGTAAATATTTTAAAAAACATCACCACTATACCTACTATACATACTTAGGTACGTCTAGTAGTTGTGTATTTAGAACGCTCCGGCACCGTTTTCCCCGAAAACAAAAAAATGTACACTCAGAAACGAAACTCAGAGAGCAGTTTTCACATGAATTCTGCCTCAGAGGTAGTTTTATTAGTATCTATCGCACTAAAGATAGGAACAAACTAAAAGTGCCCATAGTAAAATGAGAAATATTGGAAGAATGCTTTGAAAATGAGTTTGTGGCCAAGAATACGCGCGCAACGACGATGACGCGCCAATAGTAAGAGGTACAGCCCACGCCGTGCCGCGACGACACGAAAATGCCGTCTTCTTAAAAAGAAATGCACAAAATATTTTGCCATGCTCATTTTGCCGCTTTCCAACCAACATGACAAAAATTTTAATCTGGCCAGACTGTTTCCAGGAAAAAAACATTATAATAACCAAAAAATATTCTCTTATTTCTTAAATGTGTACTTAGTACTTATTCAATATATTTTACACAATATTAAAAAAATTACCTATTTTAAATATCTTAAAACCCGTCGGTAGTGGTCTGAAATAACGGCTCAAATTTTCGTTGTATTGGCGGAGCATGATTAGACCAAAAAGCGCGTGGAAATGTGGGAATACTTTATAAACGTGCCAGAGTAGTAAAGTTTGTTATCAATGATGATCATTGAACGTGTGTAGAGTGAGTGAATGCGCGGCGAGGTGAGCATATAGGTATTTCGTTATAATTTAGTATCGATTGAGCCCGGGGGTGCGGAGCTAAGGCCTGACCTTGGAGCGCCCAGCTGCCAGAGCAGCTCCCACGACGCGACCTTGACTTCAAATTGCCGCGTGCGCCTCACGCTTCCCTCCCGTACAATAACACCGCCCCTAGTCGTCGCTCCGTGGCGGTGCGTCACTTTTGCGCGATACTTGCTGGTTAAAACGATAGTTTTTGCGCACATTTCGCGAATTTCGGTGTGTTGACGCAATTCAAAGTGTACGTAGAATTTTTCTCAATCTGTGATCTCGCATCTCATCGTGTTTACTCGATTACGTAAGTGCATAACGTTACATCAGTATTATATCCATCGCGTGAGCGTACTTGACCTTGCACCCTAGCGCCCAGACTATTTGGTCATTGCATCGCGGCGCGGAGTGACGTCGTACTCTATAAATGGTGCGTTGTTAGGCTCTCAAAATGTTTTAATTATAACTCTTATCATGTCGTCCATGTCAGTGTCTGTGTTTACTAATAACGCATTGCGTAATACCAAAAAAATCCAGCTTTACGCGAATAAATACTACAGTTCAGTGTATCTCGGCAAGCACAATAGTAACGATTTTGGCTTGAAGCCAATAGAAATTGTGATTCGTGTCTTCAAACGTAAAAACACAGTTAGAATGAAATTACGTCCCACACATCGTGATGCGAAAGTGTTTAGTGCCAACGCGTTTCTTAAATGTCGATAACTATATCGAAGCTGAATAGTGGTGTTGTGTGGTGCAGTTAATTGGCTCGGTTATGCCGTAGCGACGTAATTTAAATTAGTGCTCGTGACCTTGTGTTTGAATACCTGTGTTTTGATACTTACATTTCTAATGTTACCTTCGGCTTTGAGATCCAGGGTCAAATTGAAATAACCTGACAACTGCGAATGGTTGCGGCTACGAATGCATTCAAGTTTGCGCATAGATCTTGCGTAGCGCTCCGTAGCGATCGTGGAGGCGCTTCGTAGCGTGCGGCGTAGCGCTTCCACGAAGCATGCTTACTCTGGCTACGAAAGCTATGCATGATTTAGTTCAACGATTCGTATTAGGTTCATTCGTATCAGTAATGTTGTAGGTATACGAAATTATAACGAAACGTTTATTTTTTGCAATTTTATTTATTGATAGACGCGAGTTGTAATGATAATGTCGGGATCGTTGTCACTACGTCATCGTGCGGTGGACGCGTTCTAAAGGGGTGTGATGTAACCTGGTTGTATTTCTGTGCAAAAGGTTTTATTGTATTTCGTGTGTGATGTTTGTGGTGCGTTTTAATAGAGTAAAATCCCAGGGCCACCAGACGTCACGTATTTTCTGACGAAGGAAATGTGGACGATTGAGTGGTGTTTGTATGTATTAAAAACGCATGCCTAATTGCTAGCTTGCTTAGACGGCCAATTCTCATGTGTCAAGGTACATAAAAACATTACTTATCTCACGTTAATTCTCCAAGCTGATTTTCACGAATATTTTTGGCAATATCCTTAAAAATAAGTTGCCAATAATCCCAGACACTTTCCGTCGGCCGTATTGCTTTGCAGACGCTTTAAAGCTCCCAAAATACATAATTACTTAACTTCAGGTAAATTCTGATTCTCCATTTTTATATATTTTTTGGACCAGACAACTATTTTAAAACCTTTTACAAGACGACAGCCCGGGGAAATATGCCGGGGAATTTCCAAGGGGAAAATCAGCCCCTAAATTCAATTTTAATGCATCTGTGGGTAGGAGCACGAGGGCATTAACCACGCGCATGAGACGGAGTGAGACATGTATTAGGATATATTGACTTCTCTCTCACACACTTTCTTACAGTTTACTCATATCAATTAATTATTAATATAAAAAAAACAGCTGAAAACTAAAAAATCAGTAAATAAAAAACAATTGGTTGCTTTGACGTAAATTCTTCAAGCTGATTTTAGAAATCAACTCAGAGAATTTACGTGAGGTAAGTAATGTTTTTATGAACCTTGATTACCTGATACCTGAAAATTGGCCGTCTAAGCAAGCTAGCAGGTAGGCATGCGTTCATAGTACATACTAACACTACTCAATCGTCCACATTTCCTTCGTCAGAAAATACGTGACGTCTGGTGGCCCTGGGATCTTGGACTATAACTTTTATTGCGCGCTTAGCGCATTTTATAACCCCCAACGCGACGGTGTGGTGGTGTCTGTTAAAGGTGTATCTTAATTTTACTGCACTTACTGCCACACTCCTTTGAGTAAGTTTTGAGTAGCTTGATATATTATTTTAATTATTAGAATCACGTTGAACATTTCAATTTTGTTGACATGTAAGTACCAACTGATATTTGGTGGTATGAATGATCCGTGGTTATTAGTACAAGTGAGGTGTCTGAGAACGGCTCAGGTCAGGTATATGGCTTAAATTTTTTTAGAAGTCTCAATTTAAATCCTTAAACGTCGTCGTGAAAGGTATTGATCGTCGTGAAAGTAATAGGTCTTTGTTTTGTGCAAAATCACTTTCTTCTTTAAGTAAAGTCGAGTTAAACATTTAATAAAACTATATGAAACATTAGGTAATTGTGTAGGAAAAAACTTGCTATCATACGGTTTGACTAAAATAGTTATAAAAAGTCTTTTATAATCTTTATTTTGAGTTAAAGTGCTCTGGTGGCGTTTAAAAAGAGATGATTAAGGTATAGTTCTACTCAATAAGTGTTTTTACCAGACGAAGTACGAAACAAGTGAAACAAAACAAAACTGAGAAACAGTGACACAACATGATTACGTAATGGTATACATGATAAACATAAGTCACGCGGAAAATATTGCATCTACATTTGCTAGTAACTGGTAACTGGGTAATACGATGCCCCTTGATATGACTGTCTGTCAGATTTTCGGGCTTCTGACAACCCGTAACGTCTGTCAAATATTCACAAATGGCAGCCGGGACCAACGGTTTAACGTGCTTTCTGAGGCACGGCGGAGTCTTGGTACGTGAATACATACAGCATTGATATTAATATTAAAAAGGGGTAACATTTCTTTGTAAGTAGAGGATAATGTTCAGTACTGCTGATCCGATTCCAAAATTGGGAAGCTACTGTAGACAGGCTGTATTTTTAAAAAGTCCACGCGAACGATGTTATGGCGGAGTTCTAGTACCTAAGTGATATTAAAGGTCCGATTCCACCAAAATTGTGTTCAGCACATTTGTTCACACACATTCTGTGCAGAACTCCAACAGTGCGCGTACAGAGCTGCAGACGCTTTTCCACCGTCAAAATTGTACGTAATTTTTGTAAGCATACTGTGTAGCACGTTTGTAAAAATGTTTACTTGAGTGGGTCCACCGAAAGAAACATTTGTGCCGTAGTCCGTACACTGTGCAGTACTGTGTCGCACAGTACCGCACACTGGTGGAATCACAGAACAGATAAAGAGGTTAGAAGGGAAGTAGTTCCTGATTTGTATTAGAACGCGTGTCGCCGCATGTCTCCCACTCTGCCTCTCCACTACAAGCAAGAGATAAATACGTACGCGCATTACGCACACAAATAAACCACACGCACTTAGATCGCATGTTTATTATTGGTTCTCACACTAACGCAAATACTGCTCTGGACGTACACTCACACACATGTAAAAGCAATTTATTTCTCATATATGTTACGGCCACCAAAAGGTCGATTAATCATATCGATAAAATTACTGTAACTTTGTTAATTAAAGTTTTGCATTTTTTTAAGTTGCGGGTACGGTACAAATTTTATGGACTTCCTAATTACATATTTAAATTAAATTAAATTAAAGTCGAATTAAGTAAAATTTATTAAATTAAACTAAATTTATTAAACTTTTGTTTCGTTTTATGCTAGTTGCAGCTTTGTTTTACGTCATAATAATAGAAAGAAAGAAAAATAGCATTTTGAATAACATAAAACGTAAAATAAAGCTATAATTAGCAAAAGCAACGAAAAAGAAATTTTAAAATTTCTTTTAATAAGAAATTTCGGCTTTTGGTAAGCCGAATAAACATAATATGATCTAATTAATTTATTGTTAATTACTCTGTGAAAAAGTATTTATTAATTTTATCATGTTAATTTATGAATAATAGCTGTACCCACCGGTTTCACCCGCGTTAATTTAAGGAAAAAGCCTATTAAAATAATATATTACTATAAGAATATTACTTACGATTATCACATAATACATATTACTATAGGAAGCTAATGACCGGCCGCCTTTCGGAGTTATTTTAAAACCGTAAAATCTCCTAAGACATTCATTGAAATCCAATAATGTCAAGGGCTATTTTGTTAAAAATTAAATACTTTTGATGAGTAACGTATTTATTGGGATAAGGAGTAATTAAGAGGGGCAATTCTCTTTATTTTAATAACGTTCACAGTCTGATCACAGCCTCAATCTGTCAAAAACACCTTTAATTTCCCTACATTTCTGATCAGTTTTTTTATCAAACTTGTCGCTGAGATGAAACTGCGACTAGATTTTGAACGTTTTTAAAGTTAGTAAGTCAGCAAATAAATGACACAAGTAAAAATAAAAAAAATATTTTAATATTGAATAATAATTTAGACTGAATTTCCACGCAAATATTTTTATTGTCCCTGAAATAATACGTATTTATTAAATAACATGCGCTTGCTATCTTTTAAATTAGAATTTTTCAAAATAAAATGCAACCTTACATTAATATATTTTCCGATAATAGATTTAGTTAGGTCTGTAACATGGCTCGCAGTAGGATATAATCCAACCTGATGATTGCTAATGTTGCTAAATAATTCGGTTCCGACGAATCTGCGCAAAATCTTCGTTGTCAATATCTGTTTTTATTAATTATTAATGTTCCGTAGATTGTCGGTGTAAATTTTAATAACTGCTTCGGACGTTGTACAGATCAGTATCAGTTCTTTTGAAGGATACAAGAGACCCCCTTTGTCTTTAGCTACGATAAATTTATGGTCCGAATTGATTTCATTTGATAACAGTGCTCCAACACAAATGTCAAAAACAACAAAAAGTGTTTTCATCGTTATTTTGATTTTAGACGAAAATCCAGCTAAGAAACTAAATTAATAATCCACATTATAAAATAATTGGTGTTAATAAAAACAAAGTTATTTTCATTATAATATTACTGAAAATAATCATTCCTATATACATACTTAATATCGACATTGTTTACAATTTGGTACAACACTATCGACGCGCATAGATTTCCCAGAATTGCAGCTTTGGCTCAACGCTCGTGACGTTCGCAGTGAACGCAATACATTGAGCGACCGCTCACGTCGTACAAGATCGTACCCATGTATTGCAAGCAATGTTTTATTTTGCATTTGAATGCGATTTTATCGTTTTTGTCTAAAAACTACATAATACTTTTGTAATAATTACAAATATCACTCGTATTTTAAGGTTTTTGGACTTACCGATGAAAAGAAATCCCTTCTCGGGCCACATTACACTCCTGACTTCTTTTCCGACACGTTATTATTGCGCAAGACGGCATAATTCTTTTTTTCCGCGGAGAATTGAACGCTTTCACAATAAGAGCGTGACTGTTGACCGGTGATTCTAACTTCGGTTGAGTTTGGAGCGCCCGCGCAAATGTGTGGCGCGCCTGTTCCGCCCACAAGGCCCTTCTAACCTCTTTATCTCTTCTGTGGGTGGAATAGTGCCTATAAAGCTACAACAGTATTTACATCATATTTTGTAGCGACAACGCCGCCGTCCAGACACAGACCCCAGAACCAACAAAGGCGGTGAAATTAAATGGACTGGCTTTGACACTAGTGGTACTGTAACATGACCTAGTTGCTTGAAACTAGAGCCTGTCAATTTTGTGTAGGTTCACAAGTTTAGTAGGTCGCTATTCAAACTACAGCCTTAGTTTATTGTCGCACTAGCTTCCGCCCGCGGCTTCGTCCGCATAATATGTCGACAAATTATACACATAAACCTTCCTCTTGAATCACTCTACCTATTAAAAAATACCACATCAAAATCCGTTGCGTAGTTTTAAATATAGGGACAGACAAACCGACTATGTTTTATACTACGTAGTGATAAGTAGGCACAGCTTCCATGTTTAAAAGAAAAAATTACCTTACGTGACGGCTTGGGCACACACAACACTTGCTCGTACCCCCTACACTTTGCTTGGTTTTATTTCCTTTGTTGCATGAATGTATACTGTTAACAATATGACTTCTGCTAATTTCGTGCTGTTGTATTTTTTATTAAAACTATTTTTCACTGTGTTTTTACGAAGAAATGCGATACTTTTTACATTTGACTCCACTGAAAATTGATGAACCATAATTACAATTTGTGTATAAATCTCTGTATCAAATAACTTAAATTCCAGCGGGAATAAAATTGCTGCAGGTACTGATGGAATACTGTAGAGTTTACATGGATTATATCGAATACTCACAGCTACTAACAGTGTATAGGCAGCTTAGATAAATGTAGATTAGCATAATACAGCTTGAAACAGACAGAAAGTCGCTAATTATTTATTAATAGGAATGTAATTTTCACATAACTAGCGCTTACGAACACTAGACATAATAGTCAGTTTGCAGGCTTAGCAGGCTTTGTGATAATTGAGTATTTGAATCGGTCAATAATTAAAATATGAAATCACGTGGAAAAAAGCCCGCTCATCATAAAAACTTCCATCACCGTGCAGAAATTAAATATAATACGACGATATAACTGTTAAATTGCATTTAATGCTAATAAGTATTCCATTTGAGTCTAAAAATCTGTGACGTCAAAATGTTATACTTTATACACATCACGTAGGTACAAATGCCGCGTTTTGACAGTACATAAAAAGTAACGTTATTGACTACCCTTTCAAATACCCCATTGTACTTACTTTAATACACTAACACCGTTAGATAATATTATCTCAAAATGTGTAGTTTCTTAACAATTTATTAAAAAACGAATACTGTGTCATCATCTGCCTAGTCTTTTTTCAACTATGTTGGGGTCGGCTTCAACTCTAACCGGGTGCAGCTGAATACCAGTATCCTGAAGCTGAATATCAGTATAGCAGAATAGTAGTGTTATAAAAAACGAATTCTGTGTGGCGCACTTAAAAGTAATTAAAAGTGAAAGCGCCTCGACAATAATAGCGGCACGACCGGTCAAAGGTTAAGCCAATGACCGGCGCCAAGAAAGTAGGCCAAGTTTTTTTTTAAATGAACGAAGTACGAATTCAATATAGATAGTGTAGCTAAAAAAAGTATTAACAAATTAAGTAGTCATTATTTAAGTGGTTTGGACGCGCGTATAGTCAATGGAATCTACCTACTCAACGACTGTTTTCTATGCTTTTGCTTGTTTTGATTGCATGCTTTCATGCAATCATTGAAAAATAGGTAGTTAGGGTTCATAGATTAGGTCGAAAATAAAATGATCGAATAGTATGTGGATAATACCTACGTGTCATATCTATTTATTTACATATATAAAACGGCAAACTGACTGACTGGCTTACTGACTTGGGTGATATATGTATCAACGCACAGCCCAAACCGCTGGGCAGACTTGATATTTTGCACCATGGCAATTCCATCCTAAAGGGGCAAAATAGGGTACGAAAGTTTATATTAAAAAGCTTACTTCTTGAGTTAATAAACTTGAAACTTTGCATAAATATTTATGTAAATAAATTAATTATAAAGTTTCTAATTTTTTTGCTTTTCTAAACAACCCCTTAAAGGGCGATGGGGGAGTGTGTCAAAGTTAATTGTATGGAAGTCTTTAACGCGCGGTCCGATTAACTTGAACTCGTTATTTATGTCTAAAACCAATAGTAAAGAAATACGCGTTACAGGGTTTTTCAAAAATCTAAGGGGGCGAAATGAGGGGATGAAAGTTTGAATGAAAGATCTTATTCCTAATAAATAATTTTTGTTAATAAACTTGAATCTTAGCACAAATTCTTATCTAATTAAATCATAAAGTTTGCAATTTTTTTGTTTATCCATAAAACTATGGGGGTTTCGGTATACCAAGTTTGTATGGAAGAATTTTAACGCGTTGTCCGATTTACTCGAAACTCGGTATTTATACTTAAAATAAGAAATAACCAATAATGTGTATCTAGGTTAATTAAAAATCTAGTCGCTTTTTTTTTAGGGTGGGAAATCATCCAATGACTAGTAGACGACGAGATGACTAGTCATTACTATGCGCCACCCACCCGCTCCAGCGGGTAGAGTCGGGTAGAGTCCCGCTCCCCGGAACATAAAGGGCTAAGGAAGGAACATGGATGGGTTTTAGTCAGTAAGAGTCTGACACTCCCTTCCGCTCCACTCAGAGCGGGTGGAGTCATTTGATGATTTCCCACCCTCAAAAAAAGTAAAGCTATAGCTTTACGTTTTCAGTAAAACTTAAGAGGGTCTGTTTTAGTCTTGTCATTTCTTTGTGTTTGGAATATCTATTTTCTTAATAATTCGGGCATTATCAAGATATTGCAAAAACAAATAAACCGCTTGCGATATTTTTCGGACATTGCTGAGCGGATCTATTCCCATCCAATACCAAGAGATAATACCATTTGGTATTAGTTTATTTCCAAATTTATTTTCTATTCCCAACGAGTACCACATTTTAAAACCAATACCAAAACAAGTTTGAAGAAATTAGGTACAGTCAGGCTAAAACAATAGACAAAAATCGACCCTTTTTCCCATGTAAAGAGAAATGATTCATTTGAACTACTTATTTGTTAGTTTGGAAAGTTTTAGACTTTTAGCATTCAAATACGATAGTATGTGAATGTTAGTTAATAAAATAAAACTTTGTGTAGCTAAGTGTACAAAAAGTCAAGTTTTGGTACTCGTTAGTTATCGATTATTTATTTAAAAAAATCTCTTGGTATTGGATGGGAATAGATCGCTGAGCGTATGCTGAGCGTAGAACAAATTGACAATCAAATCATGAATTCGATTGCCTCTAAGCGATTTTATCTTTTACACAGTATAGGTAAACTCAACTGCACACCAGTAGTAACAATTTTTATTTGACGGCGTCTTCATTCGTAATATCCAACCACTGATGTGCGGCTGACTATACCTAGGTACTTCTGCTCGATTAATTATTATGGGCGTTACTTTTGCACGTATGCTATTTCTTTGCTGCTTTTTATAATATCACAAGTGTGCTGGCGCTATTCATAATGCGGCAACACAATAAGGTCAGTCAAGGCGTGTCACTTAGTCAGTAAAGTTGTGTACTCAATATTAATATTTTATTAGCTTTCGGTAATCAAATGATGTGTTATGATGGTGTATTTCACTGACAACGTACATATATACATAGTTGCTCATTTTATTAACATTTGGTAGGCTTTGTTAAATAACTTTTCTTGAAGTAAACTGCAGAATAGTCAGGAAGAGTCTGACACTCCCTTCCGCTCCACCCAGAGCGGGAGCAGTCATTGGATGATTTCCCAGGCTTAAAAAAAAGACGCATTTCTCCGCAAAATGGAGCGAGAGCGGCAAACGGTCTTGAAGCGCGTAATTTTTGGTAATATAAAGGGCTCATCAACCACACAAAAAATGCCTGATAAGGATAACAATGAAATCTACGCTAAATTGTATTACAAATCGTAGGAAACCCGTTACAATTTCAATAATTATCAAAAAACTAGGTAGAAGCCGGTTTCTAACATATATATTAAGTCATGGTTAAAGTTAACCTTTTGTATGCCGTAATTACAAACACAATTAAAAATTAATTAAGCATGAAAACTAGGGAATCTCAATGCTTACAGCTTGTGATGTTACCCATGCCAGTATTAAACAACGTACATCATCATCATCATTTTGCGCTGTTAAGTCTCATCCTTGCGATATTGAGATAGCAATGAATACAGTGTAGGTTCCCATACATTTTTAAATGTACACGGGTCACAAGTCCAAAACAATAGCAGCGTCGTATTTAAAGCAGGTCCGTCGTCGAAAAGCCGAGTTGTAGAAATTTGGGTTCAAAAATGGGTAACGTGTGCAAATCAAAATGCTTAAAAAAGTTCCCGTCGTCATTAAATATCCTAGAAAGCAATTAAATATCTAACTCAAGTCGCAAAAACAAAACAATAAATCGAGCTTAAACGAACGCTTAATTAAAGAGTACCGAATCTGCTCAATCGATTGCCTGCTGACCTAAGAACTCAGAAAACAAAACCTAAATTCGCCAAATTACTTGAGCAGTTCTACCTCAAGAGTTTGTAAACCCGATTCTTTGAACAGTGGTTTGCAATTTGTTGAGGTAGAACAAATAGGCCATTTAATTATAGTAGATTTAAGAAATGTACTGTAGTTACCGTCCGGTACAGGTATCATTTTAAATATTATCTATTAGTCTACTGTAGATAAGGTACAGTCCGCGAGGTATAAGCTGAGCTTTGCATTTGTGTGAGTGTACATGGATAGTGTAGGTGTGATAACCGGCCTTAGGCGCGGCGCCATTTCCGCCCGGTGGTTTAAACTGATTTTGGGTAACCGGCCTGAGGCGCGGCGCCATTCTGTCTCGCCGCGCTCCTCTCACTCACACTATTCTGTCTCGCCGCGCTCCTCTCACTCACACTAATGCAAAGCTCAGCTTATACCTCGCGGACTGTAGTATATAGTATAAAATATTGTACTTAGTTAGAAAGCGATATGTTCCGTTCCCACAGACAAACCGTAAAAACGGTTTTGTGGGGCATAGTTCATAAATTAAGATTTTTTGTAAACTTTTCTTTAATAAAAAATAATAATAATGAGCAGACATAAACAATCTAAAAAAACTAAATGAATTAATTTGAAACAATAAGAAAGGCATCATAGGATTCATACAAATGATTCATACAGCCTACGATACGTTTTATATTTTGAAATTCATTTGAATTTAATGAATATTGATATGCATATATATTATTTTAATTAGATTTATGGTACATAAAGGTTAAATTAAATGAAATTAATTATAACTGTGTACTAATTCTAAAAATAGTTCGTTATAGGTTATTCTAACGATTCGTGTTTGACTGAATTTCATTTACTCATGTCAAACAAACACTGAGCTCACATAAAATAATATGAATTAATTTGTCGGATATCAAGTTAAATATTTAATATCGGTATGTTTTTTACCCTAGTTATATAAACTGGATGATAATTTCATTATACATATTTTATTCTAATAGAATTAAAGAATATTAGTAGATTCTGTCCATTTCAGGCATTTTATGGGCATTCTCCTTTACATATAATTTTGATTATGTGAGCTTAGTAAGGCACCTTCAAAACTGTATAAACATCAACATTAAGTCTAATATCGAGTGGCAAAAAGAAATGGGGAAAGTGCGCCATTCGTTGACTGGTCAGTGGCAGTTAACTTTTACCCATTGTACATAATTATGTACTGAGCCATTTTTGACTGCCCTCTAACAAGCATCTTAAATTGGCAATAAAAGACAGTGTACTAAAGTCAATTTAATCTTAAATATTTAATTAAATTATATCAATCAGCAATAAAAAAAATTTTACGTTTTTTCTAAATATCATTTACTTATATACAATCAACCAGCCTGCAGCAAAAAAAATTGACGAATTATACGAGCATAATGTATGGAACAGCAGATTTTTTTTCGCGATTTAAGATTTGTTCTCATAGTAAAAGTTGTTCATAATGATGAGTGCAATTTACCCCTTAAAATATTGCCCATGAATTCAATTTAACCCTTAAAATATTGCCCATGAATTCAATTTACCCCTTAAAATATTGCCCATGAATTCAATTTAACCCTTAAAATATTGCTCATGAATTCAATTTAACCCTGTATAGTTTTTATAACTAGTTTTCGAAGTTTTGACGGTAGGTACTGCAATTTTGGTTTTTGGTGAATTTCAGTTTATGGCACTTGCTCTGGCTGACCTTACCAAAATATTGGTTATTGTATTAAACGCTAGCGCTGCAAGATTAGAAAGTAAAAACCTATCCACTTATTTCTCGTTTCTTTCAACAGATGCTGATCTAAGGACTATGATTGGTCCAGTCTAATATTCAGATCACCTTCAGTCCACGTAACCGGTAAGTTAACTCATAAGTCATTTATTCAAATTAGGCTGAAAATCAGCACTTTTTGAAGGTCAAAGTTACATAAGACAGTCCCCCAAAAACGCCCACTCTGCACCACTTCTTAGTACTTTAGCTTGGAAGAAGAAGTGGCGAAACAAACTCCCAACAGTACCCTGACATAGTACAAAACTTTTCATAATAGATTATACTAGCTTCCGCCCGCATAATATGTCGACAAATTATACATGTAAACCTTCCTCTTCAATCACTCTATCTATTAAAAAAAACCGCATTAAGATCCGTTGCGTAGTTTTAAAGCTTTAAGCATAGTACATAGGGATATAGGGACAGAGAAAGCGACTTTGTTTTATACTATGTAGTGATGTTGTATTATAAAGTTGTAAATATATGAAACCTATAAACGAAAAAAATAAAATATAAAATTACATTTGAATTAATTTTAAATAGGGGAATGATTGTATGTCGTTAGTATCTTTTGGCAATTCGTTATACATTCATAAAGCACAAAGATTTCGCCTAAGAGTCCATCAAAATTACCAAAAGTTAAAGACCAACATCTTATTCAAACTATCTTTAGTATCTAAGTTTTTATAAAAATGTGAATAATCTTAATATTAAGGTCGTCAAAGTTCTAGCTCCAATATACAGTAATACAGACAACCCGTTATGTCGACAACGGCGCCGCGTCTAAGTGGTATTTAATTAATTGATCTCTATTCTAGTCTTGATTTCAGTCAAACCTGACCTCCTGGAAACTGGGTCCCCGCAAATATAGACGGCGTTTTATTTTTGAAAGAGGTCTGTGTGTCGCCTATTAAAGTTATTGGCAACTGGGTGAAGCTATCCGAACTCCACGACCCAAACACGAAGAGCAATCTATCGATATCTTGTAATATTCGTCTGTAGGGCCCGGTTCCACTGAAGCGGACAGGAGATGTGTAGCGGAGAGATGTGAGCTGTGAGAGCTCGAAATCAGTCGAAGTGTTGTCAACGAAAGGAAGAGGCCATGTCGTTACAAAAGTTATATACTAATTAGCTTGAGGAAGAGGAATTAGAGGTTGAAGCACACATTGAATTCTTAAATATATAGCGAATGTGGGCGCCACCCACCGCCCGGCCCGAACTACACACATCTCCGCTCTGCCGAGCTGCTTGCCAGCTCACGGCAGAAAGTTCTATAGAATGATGAGACAGCTGTTCTCCTCTCCGCTTGATCTGTTTCCACTGAAGGAGATGAGACTGAGATGTGGAAATAAATAAACCTGATTGGTTATTCAAAACACATCTCCTCCCGTCTCCGCTCCTCTCCGCTTTGGTGGAAACCGGTCCTAACGGAACGCAAATAGTTGAACTGAGTCTTGACTAGTCGTAAACGCGCAACTAATGAGTTGCTGGTAATTGATCTCGACTCGCTCAACCAGTATTCACGTTATCAATGGAAGTTGTAGGTGTTCTGTCGCTCGATCGAGGCAGATGTTTTTCTGCAAAAACAAAGTACAATTATTAATAATCTTGTGAAAACTGAGCCTCAACGTATATCAAGTGATGTTAAAATTACGGTATGAGGCGATGACGATGTGGTGTTCTGTTCAGCCATGCCTGCCAAGATGATGAGTGCGCGCGGCGGAGTGGCGTCGGCGGGAGACGTCAGCGTGGCGGACAGCCCGCTCGCGTCCATCGAGACCCTGACGCAAGCCGCCATCATCGCCGTCATGGGCGTAGCGATCGTCATCTCCAACATTCTCATCATAGCCTCCTTTCTTAACTTCAAAGGCAAATGTAAGTATGAAACCAAACTGAGCTAACTATTTGCTTAGACCTCCTTCAGAACCTGCTTACTTACATATAAGTTTGGTATATCTACAGGGTAACAAAGGAACAATGACAAGTGGCTTTCTCAATAAGTCTGAATCTATACAGTATTGTTAACTTGTGCATAAAGTTTTAATAAGTAAGTGTGATTCAATTATATGATATATTTATTACGAAACACAAATTCAAGTTTATTTATTTTAAAACATCACAAATAAACGTTGTGCCAAATATTGCTTATTTATACACCAAGCAATCAAAATAAAATCCGGATTATAAGTTGTGTTAACACTCGTTAAACACTAATTAATCAAAACCGCGGTTCCATTTAATTGCGATTACAACATCGACACATTGTATTTTAACAAAGTATACAGATTGTATCGAAGCATATTATGTTAGTTCTTTTACTAAACACTGGGATAGAATGTCGATACGTAATCCCTTTTAGTCTCTATTATCCCTTGGAAAATTTAATCCGTGCCGAAGTGGATAATCTCGTGAATTGGTTAGGTTTCTTTCAAATGGTTTATATTAGCACATTGAACGTTAAACTATCATACACCTGAGCCATCACTCAGGTGTATGATAGTTAGACACAAAGGTGTTTGAGTAATTGGAGTTATTCTTCCTTGACCTGTACCGATCAATTAACTAAGAACTACTAATCAAAATGCTTTAATTGGATTTTAACAGTTTTTTGAACGGTGGTACTTTATAAGTGGTTGCAGTATTGAGATATAATGATACTCTTCATGTTTTGTTGTGAATGCAGGTCTTTCGAACGAAGTGATCAACTACTACCTGCTGTCGCTGGCGGTGGCGGATCTGCTGATCGGCGTGCTGGTGGTGCCGCTGTCGGTGTACCCGGCCATCACGGGCCGCTGGATGTTCGGGGACCTCATGTGCCGCCTGGCCGGCTACGTGGAGGTCACGCTGTGGTCCGTCTCTGTCTACACCTTCATGTGGATCTCCGTTGACCGTTATCTCGCAGTTCGGAAGCCTCTCCGCTATGAGACGGTTAGTGCGACGGTAGTTATCCCTTTCAATATTTTTTTTATTAGCTAGCTAGCTTGCATCTTTTATGCATTCGCATTAGTAATTGGTCATTATGAATCCTTTGATATAACAATAACATAATAAACCCACTTTCTCCTGTCATACGAAATCGTTTCTTCTTTTGAATAATTACAATAATATAGTAGATTACGATTTCATCTTCTCTCTTTTGATAGTTCCTTTATAAATAACATTTACATCTACATAATTAGTGGAACTTAATCATTAGCATGAACAGTTATTTTGTAATATTAATATTACTAGTATTTTCAATGATTTTGTCCCTATTCCAATAAAATCTCAGAAACGTTAGCTTAGTGTAGGCCGCGCCTGTTGTTGGCTAATTATTAATAACCATGCTCGTGGACCAGGTACAAACGCGCACTAGAAGCCAATGTTGGATGGTTTTCACATGGATTTCTGCTGCAATGCTCTGCTGTCCACCATTACTAGGTTATAAAAAGGAAGCCAACTTTGACACGGAAACGTTTATATGTATGCTGGACTGGGGCACGACGTACGCGTACACGGCCACACTCGGCATCCTCGTGCTGGGGCCCAGCGTCATCTCCATCGTCTACAACTACTACTACATCTTCTCCATGAAGCGCCGGCTCAACAGCGGCGTGCCCATCCACGACAAGGAGTACGCGACGGCGCTGGCCGAGAATCTCTCCAACCCGAGCCACTGGATGAGCTTCATCATGGTCTGTACGTTCTGGCTGAGCTGGGCTCCGTATGTGTTCGTTAAACTCTACGAGTATTGTACTGACCAGGAAATAAAGGTGCCCATGTTGCATTTCGGAGTAGTATGGATGGGCATCATGAATTCATTTTGGAAGATTGTAATATTGCTGACGTTTAGCCCGCAGTTCAGGCTCGCACTTAGAGTTCTGTTTCTGACGGCGTGTTGTCGCTCCAAAGGTCGCTTGGCTGCGGAGCTTATGGGCCTGGACAATGATGACTGAGTCCACCTTTTGGCGGGTATGTAAATCCTTTGTAAAGTTGAGCACACAAACACATAATTGTGGTACATCCAACATTAAGGATTTAGATACCTGGCCTGGTCCGCACTTGTCCTCCATGTTCTAAACTGTTCTTGAATTTAAAATGTTCCACGTCTTTTTGACCTAATATTGCTGTAACTTAGAATGCCCTGATTTTTCTTCGAATGAGTAAAATCAATACTGATCATTCCTGTATATAAATCTTGCCACGAATAGTTAATGATTCTGCATTTTCAATCATAATACGAGATGAGTAGGTAGGTAGGGGTAGTCGATACAAGGGAGACTATGATTAACTTTCAGTCTAAAATGTTTCTAGTCAATAATAAATTGACAATAATGTGTTTAAGTTCAAACACTTTGCTCTGTGCAATAAAGTTCATATCATTTTCTCAATAAATATTCGCTAGTTGTACTAAGCATAACGTAGGTAGTGTTTATTATAACAATCATTGTTAGAGCGTGTTACGTAACCAAACAAAACAAAACTCGTTTACCAATGAGTTAATATAAGAACCACTACTAGATACTTATTAGAAGTAAATATAGGATAGGGTGCTACATTTTTATTGTAATGGCACTCTTAATTTTTCAATGATGTGTCGATGTTGTGTCCTTTTGTATGTAGGTACTTAGCGTACCTGTAGAATAAGATGGAAAGAATCACTATTATTCTTGTTTTATGTACCTATTGTATATATATCATGTATGCCAGTCCGGATGGAATAGTGTAGGATTCCGAACAAATCAATAGTTATTTGTTTGCAAGGCTACAAAGTTGTTTTTTGGCGCGAGTGCTTGTATTGAAATTCGAGCTAGCGAAGGATTCTATAGCAGGTATTTCAAATATAGAATCCCGAGCAGCGTAGCGAGAGTTTCAAAGGTACGAGATACAAGATGACTTGCTTTCGAGCGCACAATTTTTCATCTCACTACGGCGAGGAAAATGTTAGGTGCAAGAAAACAGCTTAAGTTTTACGTTGAGTTTTTTTATTTGAGCATTTCACATACATTGTGAAGAAAATAACATACTTGCCAATGTATCTAACATAGAATATCTCCAAAATTGGATAGGTACCCTGCATTTTTTTCTTAATCCTAGATACATGCCTTGAAAAGAGAATGAAATAAAAAAAAAACAATTTTATACATATTTCTTTTAGATAACATATTACATTTGTATTTATTTTATTTTAAAAATTAAAGTTAAATAAATTGGGTATTTTACAGGGTAGTCAATATCGTTACTTATGAATTATCAGAACCGGGAATTTGTACGTGATTTGTATGACAAATTAAAATGTGACGTCAAAGATTCTTGGAAGCAAATGGGATACAAGGAAGGTTCGCATTTTAAAACTCTTTCCACGCTAGCGTGAGCTAAAATGTACGTTTGCACTCAGATTTTTAATGATACAGACTCTTTCCGAGCTTGTGAGGTGAAAATAACATTCTTCAAAAACTTCGTTCATGGAACCTTTCCCTATTAGATTTTGTAGAATATTTTTTCTCGTTGATTTAGATAAAATAATGTTAACATCGTCAGTTCGCCAACAATAAATTCAAAAATGGATAGTTGTAAGATTTTGTGATGAATTTTGATTTGAAACTTGCTGGTATTGGTAATTGGAACCGCATCATCTGCCTAGTCTTCCATCTCCTAGTATTTTATCTGGAATTATGATGAAAGATGTCATATTATTAGCGTTCAATTATGAGAAGATCGACGGCGCAAATAAAACTGGCCGTTGTTAAAAGCTTTTATTTAATTATATGTACTTTGGTTTGTTCGGAACACTACACAACAGGAGTTGTGTTTGATCTACGTGTTTATTGTTAATGTTTAATAATTGTGTTTGTAAAAGTTCTAGTGTGTATGATGATGTGGTATTTAGAATATATAACAACATTGTGGTTTCTTGAAATTGTAACAAATTATTTCTAGGGTATTTATTAAGATGTCAGTTTGAAGTAAAGTCATTGTTATGTATTTGTAAATTTTGTTAAACGCACATTCTGTAACCGCATTCTGTGAGCGTGACTTTTGTCTCTTAAAGATAGTGATTATAACGATTACTAGCTAATTTGTCGATGGGTATCAAATCTAAAAGTTCTGATTTCTAAGTATCTTATGTTACTATGATATTTAATAACTATAACGTTTCTGCTATTGGTGTTCATTATAAATGTATCTAGTTATTATATGGAAGGGCGAGTGTACCGGTTTGTGTTCCCGTTGAAAAAGTGGTTTTGTAAAGCCGGCTGTGTTAGGGAATTTTCAAGAATCCAGTGCCTTTGTAGAATTGCCAATTTATCTATTTGGGCTCATCCCATATCTTTTGCGCCGTAATCGATAATTCGATGTTCTATTATATTCTCGTACCATGCAATATCTACAATTACTATAATATGGTAGTATGTACATTTGGTGCTCGCCCCTCGACTAAAGTTAACGTTTTCTCAAATTAAAGGCTGTGCTTAGACTATCTTTAATTTATTTTGTTTCAGTGTAGTTTTAGGTTGTAAATTAGCTGTTATTTATTGTTTACTGTATGTCTGTTTTCACTGCCTTTTCTAATGTATTTCTAATTATATTATTAAGGATCGTTAAGTTAGTTCTTAAATGTATGTGTGTAAATGTTGAGTTGCGGTGCGGTCATGTTCATCTCTGCGTAGATATATGTTATTTATAAACAAGATATTATTGTAATGTTTCATATGTTCGATTTTTGTGGTCTGTGACTTTTCTTTACACTATAAGTTCGGGATTGCTTCAGGTGTAAATGTAGCAACTAATTATAAGTGACAGTAGGTACCTACATTAGGTACTTTTTCTGTAATCTTTGAGTAATACGATGTGTTAACAATATAGCTGTATATCTGTTTCAGATATGTATAGCCTATTTGAAACAGATGTACTGTATGCTTTCAAGCCTCGGGCAGTAAATTGCTTGCTGGTGAGATATGAGCAATATAGGATAGATTGCTGTCAGAAGGCCTCCTTTGTTGTGCAATTGACCCTACTGGGCGCGCCGACCTATTTCCTTATATTGCCTGAACTCGGCTTAACAGGTAACGTACCTATACCATCAATATACACAGTGATTAATAGACGTGTATTCATGAGACTTAATTAATCTATTGAAGGGCACTGAACGAGATAAAGCAGAATGTTTAATGTTATTCAATCAGAGGGCGTTTTGTGCCCGCTAAGTGTCAAGTTAGTTCCAACCAGCTAAGCAAATCAATTAATTTAATTCAACTTTTACTATGGGACCAAACCTAAAATCGCGAAAAGAAATTCAGCTGTTCCCTACATTTATGTTCGTATAACTCGTCAAAATGTAAGAAACAGGTGATTTCTTTTTCGCGATTTTAGGTTTGGTCCCATAGTAAAAGTTGTTCATAATGATGAGTACAATGAGGTTTCTGGTGTTTTACAAATAACCCTGTATAGTAGCACGAAATATTTGAAAAGGGATTGAAGTTTTGATCACTTCCAAACCACGTGCATGAAATATTCTAAAGTAATAATTTAGACGTGTATTAACCTACCTCGTGAATAATGTTATCTATAGATTAAAACAGCGTTAAAATCCGTTGCGTAGTTAAAAGATTTAAGAGTACAGACGGACAGGCGGCGGGGAGTGACTTCGTTTTATAATATGTGGAGATCCGACACACGTTCACTACCTTTAAAGATGAACATTTATTCAATAATAATTAAAACAGCAATGCTACTAATAAATATTGAAGTTAATGAGTTGTTAATTACTAGTGCACTGCTGTGCTATTAAAAAGAAACAGAGATTTGTAACAAGATAATTATACTCTATATTGTGCAGTTCAACAGAATGGTATAGTTTACACTTGTTTTTTTTCTTCCATTAAATATAAGAGGGGTGGACCGTGGAAGGCCACGGTAGCAACTAAATCATATTCTTCCTTTATATACCGGGAACATAAAATGAACTAAGTATTAAGTACCACTTTGATTCATAATTTAACATAAAAATAAAAACCTGACTGTGGAGCTTATAAAGGTTTGTCTCTTAGTCAAAATTTAATTTTATTAAAGTCTTCCTGATGGCCGTGCTAGGAGCAGGGCCTCAATGTACCTAAAACGATTTAAACGCTACTGCGCGAATGTGTAGATACTTGATTTGGATGGATGGTGTGAGGACAGCAAACCCTTGATCACACCACAATGACACCGATTTCTGAAAATCAACGTTATAAAGAGCAGGGTATTACTTAGGTCACCCAGAGACCAGCGTTAAATATACTTCTGTAAAATTCAATACGAACTTCATTAGTGTCTAAAATAGATTGCAACTGTTTCGATTAAGTTTATTCTTGGTCAAAGTTCTAGCTATCGGAATCATAGGAAACTGCGACTATAGGTTTTAAGCGTACTGGAATAACATCTCGGTTCTACTCGGAACATAGTGTTTAATCTCCAACTGTCATGTTTTCATATATCTTTTCTTTTTTTGTTGACGGGGTAATCTTTAGCGCCTGAGATTTTGGGGTAGAGACCAGGGAGTGTGGGATTCTTACCACCCCCGTTATCACCGTCAGCAAGTTACCCCCTCTGTACAGCCCCTGTTAGAGCACGTCCTTGAGGTGACTGCACAGTAGCGCGTGACCACAGTACCGCCGTGTTCCCTGGTAACTCGGTGGGAAATCAGAGTCCCCGATCAAAGCGTCCGAGATTCCAAAATCCCGCCTGAATTAAATGATAAAGGTGGGGTTTCGGCGTGTTAGGCGTCCGGCTACCTCCTCGACGCCTTCTTTTCCGAGCGAGATCGGCTTTTTAACGAACCTTTGTTATTTTTTTGATGCGCCTTTATTATTGTTGCTGAACACAGCTTTGCCTTTTTTAAGGGTTGAGGTCCCCAGAACATTCATCCTCGTTCACTTCACAGTCATGTCTGCTGAGCAGACTCGTACTAGAAGTGAATCTCCACTTCTTACTTTCCGAAACAACAGAGCGAAAGAGTGAATCGTGCACCAACAACAACAACTACTGAAATCCTTAAGACGGTGCATCCCTGCGGAAGTACGGTTTTATCTCACTTGAGGCCTTCCGGCATGAGTCACTCTACCGGCATAGCCCCCAAGATCATTCAAACACACAAGCCCCACCTGGACGACTAAGTGGAGACACTCGGTGAGGATATTATCATATACCTACTACATAAATTAATATTCCGAAAGTTACTCTGGCTATCTATCTGTTTCCTTTTCATGCCTATATACCGCAATGAATTCGAATTCGCAACGAATAGTACCTGGTTTAGGACGAAGGGTCATTAGGTGGTTAGCGGGATTGTCCGAAAGGGTTACCGTTGCCCCGGTACACAAAAGGCCTAGGGAAGGAAATGGATGGGTTTTTAGTCAGTACGTCTTCCACTCCCTTCCGCTCTACCCAGAGCAGCAGGGGTAATTTTATGATTTTCCAACCAAAAAAAACTAGGGTCATTCGTCTTACTTTTTACCCAGGTAGTACGTAACAGTGTTATAATTTCGACATACCTACCTACACAAGGGAGAGGCCGCAGAATAAGTTAGAAAAAAATAAATGCGATACCAAAAATATGTGATTTTGTGGAACAACATAACAAACAATACATTGGATATGTATGTACATTGGATATGTATTGTTTGTTATGTAGTTCCACAAAATCAATCCTAATAAAATATGAGTCTATATGATTTTGAACAGTTTTGATGATGAACCCACAGTTAATTAATGAGTTGAATTGGCCGCAATATGATTAAGTACTTATTATATGGCGGTCAATTTATTTCATATAATCATTTACCTTTACGTGTAATACGAGGTCACTGTTTTACGTATATACGTTCACACAGAAATCCCCAAAAATGTGTAAGGCACCATTTTATTGTCTATTACCATTATCACATAAAACTATATCCACTGTATGCCCCTTACTAATAAACGTTATAAAGCGTTTGTATAGTACAGACGCCAGCACATCAAGCTATCCCTAACTGTCAAATTTTCTCAATTAAAAATGAATCTTATGTCTTTGCAATAAAGTTGAAATACTATCAAAGAAATTTGATAGATTGTGGTAACTTGATGTGCTGGCCTCTGTACACAAAGCTTTGTCTTCTTTTTCAAAAGTCATCTTTCTGACGACTGGAAGAGAGAAATCGGTGTGTAATTATTCAACTGTTATAATACGTTTATTAGTAAAGGGTTAACGTTTAGGTGTTAATCAATTAAAAAGTTTTTTCATACGGGTGATTCATCACTTTTGCGTGATAGCGCGAATGTAGTAAATGTGTCATTATGGCACTTGTGGTTGTGCCACAAGATATATTAGCCGCGAGACAGCTTCCTTTCACAGGGTGTGGGTGAAAATAATGATTGAATATGTTAATAATCTATGTAAAACTAGTATATTAGAGGAGGGTTAATGGCTGCCCGCATGCGGAACAAAATAGCATTTCTACGCAATTTAAGTACTAGCAACACTAGGCAAGAATTTGTTGAAGAAAATTCTAGTTGCGGTCTTAGTTCGTCGGATAACAAGCAACGTGATGTCGGTAATCGAAAGATTTTCCAATCAAAGATAGCTAAAATATTATATACAAAAATTGTAGAACCTTCCTATTTTATTATTAAAAATAGAATAGATAATACATTGTATGCAATACGTCTTGTAGATTTTTGTAAATACGAATGACGCATTTTATAGGAATGGATATGATTCTCTTCATGTTTGAGAAATTGAAATAGTTTAGGTTTCCTCAGTTTAATAAGTAGTGAAGTACTGATATTTATATAAAAAATATCTAGTCAATAAAACTTCAGATAATATACTGCGATTGTTGATTTTAGGGATGCATCGTAAAGCACATGACATATGACCTATATTTTACAAATATACGGTAAATACGGCAAGGTACTTATGAATATGCCCAAACTTTATCGTACGTGAATATCTCGGTATATTTTGTCTATTCGTTACATTAACTGGAGCTACATCGGGACATTGGACTGCAAATACTTTAATACATAAAATATAATTCTTACTATTACTACACGCTGCTAAATAATTTCGTCCAAAAAAGCTGCCAAATCTAATTAATTTCGTATTATATTTTTAAATAAGGAATTCGTGACAAATAAATTTGTTAATTTCACTTTATAATTTAAATGTCTAAAGTAAGTTTAATGTTAAGATCATTTAATAAACATTGGTGTAAAGAGCATTCGAAGAGGTGGGTTAACTGCCTTAAGAAAGCTATTCTAAATTTGAATCTTATATTCAGCCTTTAGCGTTCCCAGTGCTGGGACACAGGTCCCCTCTCAGGGAGTGAGAGGGAGTGATAAGTGGACAGAATTGTTAAGAGTAAACACACATCTTATTTCTGATAGCCTGATACTAATACCCATTAGTCCTATTTCAAGTCGAATAGGATTAATACTTGGAATGAAAAAAATATCTTTTCCGTGTAATTATTTTTCGCATCCACTTTGTCATAAATAATGCGCTCATTAGCTTGTGTTAGATGATGGGGCCTGCTTGAATGCAGGCAAATCTCTTTCATTAGGGTTTATGAATAGAGTCTAGAGTTCTCTCTTTGAGAGTTTGGATTTGATTCGAACAGTATGCACGTGCTTTGTTTACGGATATCAGGTTTTGAAGAGCAATCTACTTTGTTTGGCACGAGTACGTCCCATTCGATACGGCGGTGTCGAGTGGTAATTGGTGCGTTTTAATTACGCAGCGATTCGTAATTTATAGTCTAGTTATTTTTGGTATGGATCTGGTTTTGCTTATGTCATCATTTTAATAATTCCATTTCATTATTTAACTTGTGAAACATAGTATAAACACAGTTTAAAGCCTTAGCTAAGGCTTTAAACTGTGTTTATGACGATATCAAAAGAACATTAATGCATTTAAATATATTCTAAAAATCATAACAATTTTATATCACATAAAATCGCCGTAAATTGTTCATAGACAAATCTGGGTCATCCCGTGGAGTATCATTGTCATTTAGGAAATAGGTTATGTGCCTATGGCAAAACAAAATAATGCCTTGATTATCTATTATCCAACAACAGCAGCTGTTATCTAGGCCTGTCAGCTTGCGTAACCAATCTAGTATCGATCAGGCATTCATTAATTTAAACTTTGATAGCAGGTTTGTGTTCCACAAGGGAAACTTTGAAATTAAAATAATTTTGAAGTCAATTTACGAACTATGTTCCGCAATGTACCTAACTTGTTACAAGCTGTTATTGAGTTTACTTAGAAGCATGTTAAGATGGAGTTTGTGTTTTACCAGTCTATGTACCCAATAAATAGGTACATTATCTATTCGAATTACCTAACGCTGCATCCAGGATTATTCAACGTTTACTTGTACTTCTAAAGTAAAACACGTTGAGGGCAACTAATCGTAATGATCGACAGTTTTCACTTTTAATTTAAGGTTTTAAACTAGCTTCGTGAGAGCACAAACTGTCAGTAACTATAGAATTAAAAAAAACATAAGTGAGCTAACTTAATTGAGGTAGATGCATATGTTTAGAGTTTATTTAATGTTGGAACGTATTTTTAATCACGTTCGTGAATGTTGTTTCTGTGTCAGCGACCTCTGTGTGTGCTGTCCGAATTAGCTCCGGTCTACATTTGCAATTAATTTCTCACCCCTAGGTGTGAAACAAGTTATAGCATTTATTTTAGTACTGTATTTAAATATGGAGAGTTTTATGACGACTTAAATATAATATATATTAGATGTTTATTTTTTGTACTAGTTCTAAGTTTTGTTAATGGTGATTACACGAGATATAATGATAGATGTATACAATTTTATTCAAATACTGTTGTCGATTAACCACGGTTTACGAATGTTTATAGTATTTCACGTTATAAAAGAAATAATAATATCTCTATGTATTTTTAATACCTGAATATCCCAATTTATAATACTGTTATTGTCTACATTCAGAACAAAGGTACATTAATAAAGTAATTTTTCAATAGTTATGTCTAAAATGAAGATTCTCTATCGTGTTTGTCACTATTAAAATGTTTAGCTCAAGTTTTGTTGTTTTATTTTATACAAACGTTTTCTATATACTTCTATAAAATATTAGACGTGCAGATCAAAGCTACAGAGTAGCCCGCGGAATTAAAATTTACTTCAGTTTTTAGCGGGTGTAACTTGACAGCGGCTTGCAAAATGTAAAAACCTAAGACAAAATTAAATCCGCGGGTTATATTGACGCTTCCGCATTACTTTATAACGTAATAATGAATGTATTATTAATGCCATAGCTCTTAGATTATTAGGGATGATGACTATACTATATTTTTAGTCCGCCAGCTAGATTATTAAAAAATAGTGGACACGTGTTTTTTCTTTTTTTTCCGTAATTCAAACATTACGCTTATACATTGAGTTTAAATGTGGCATGACGTGACGAGTATGTAGTTTTTATACTTACTTGTGACATAGCGAGCCCCCACTTACAAATGCGTTTTAGCTCAGTATTTTTTTGTTAATATGAAAAAGCAAAAATTACGTGTCTAATATTTGTTTATTATCCGACTGAGGGACTAAATATAATTTCTATTTTTTTACCCTGTCATCATCCTTGTTATGGATCATTACATAAATTAGGTGTCACAAAAAGAACAGATTGTACAACATACACCAACGAGCTTACTACATAGGAGCAGGATTGAAAATAAAGCTGTTTGGCATTACCTACAAAATCACAAATCATACGTATCTATCAAGTTTTTTTCGTGTTAGTATAATTAGGTAAGCTCCAGCATCCAATAAAATAATGATTTTATTTTTTTAATGGGTTTTAAACCTATTTACATGTCAATAATATTTTTAAAACTAGATGAGGTCGGCGATTCCTAACTGTCTACTCTGAGAAGAGTAGCAGAAAAAAACTCAGAGGTCACAGTCTCTTTTAATGTCCAGAATCTTGGTCAAATCAAGTGAAGGCCATGTAGGTTGGTGTCTGAAATGACCTTTTGAGGAAAGAACTATAGATTGAGTGGGCCTCTCCAGTCAGTGCATGCATTTGTCATAAATCGTGCAGCTCAACTCAAAATTTAAGCTCAACGAGTCGTCGAACAATACCTAAAAAGACATTTGTGTAGGCCGCTTAAAGTACTCAAAGTGCGAGATAATCATGCAAATTAACTGAGAAACAAGTGAAGAAAAGTAAATAATAAATCCCTCTCATTCACAATAATTAAAAAAGCAATAATATCATAGTTCACAAGTAAATATTTATGTCATTGTGTATGTATTTAATGCAGTCACAGTATATACATATAAAAACGTAAAAGAACATTAAATATGTAAACAATTGGAGCAGCTCAATCACATGCCTTTTTGTTCCTAGTATTTATATCATGTATAGCACTATATTTTTTAAACAAGTTTATATTTTTATGGGCATACAAAGATTTTCAAAAATAAACTGTGAAGGTACAGTCATTACATTTATTTTAACCTTTTGAACGCCAGAGCATAAGGTGCGTTTATGCTCTGGCGTTCAAAAGCGTGCCCTCCACGCCAAACTTTAAATTTATTTCTTCTTGTTATCATGAATTTCCCAATATCCATGGTGTCTTTTAATTTGTTTCATGTCATTATCTATATAAACACACACAAAAGTAATGATTTAACTGTTTATTTCGTGTTATAGTGTATCGGCATTGTCACATATTTGTGTCGTTGGCGTTTAAGAGGTTAAACTTGCTTGACTTATATCCAATTGTCCGTACACTCATACCACAGCTCTCATTCTTCGACAGTTGCGCCTATGAAATGGCACACAATCACAATGATGGTGACAATTTGATTAATTAAAATAAAATAAATACAGGGTGGAATTTTGTAATGCCACCTGAAGGGAAAGTACTCTTAATACTGTAGATAGAAAATTTTACTCAAAGGAAACATTCCTTTATTTTTGAATAGGAAGAAAACTGCATTCAAAGATTAATTAAATGTAAGGAAAACGCATGAAATCTTAAATTATTAACAAAAAATGGTAAACTAACTAAATAGTTAGTTGGTCGAAATGGGCCATTTTCTTGGATACACATGTATTAACGAATTCATTTCTAGTAACCTTTAATAACGTGTTGTGGTGAATTAATATTCACCACAACACGTTAATAAAAAAATAAGTAAATCGTATTCTGAACTTCAACTCTCAACTCGTTTACATCCGCATAAGATTTAATGTAAATTTGATTCTTCACATATCCCCACAAAAAGAAATCTGGTGAGCTCGTAGGCCATCTCATTGTGCCGTTTGTACCAATATTCAATCGTCTTATCTAAATAGTACTTCGTTATTTTAATGGATAAATGACGTCAATGATAATTAGTAATTACTAACATAAGTAAAGAGATGGATCTTTGAGTTAAAAAGCATTAATCAAGTTTGTTAGAGAGATTTCATCCTTATAATTGATCCTAACGATCGATGCAATACAAGTAGGTACAGGTTGTAATTTTTACTGATTTTAGTCGGTTCGATTCCCGGGTATGCCAACCGAATTTTTTTAAATCTTTGAACGCAGGTTTCTTTCTATTCAAAAATAAAGGAATGTTTCCTTTGAGTAAAATATGCTATCTACAGTATTAAGAGTACTTTCCCTTCAGGTGGCATTACAAAATTCCACCCTATATATGGTGTAAAAAGATCTGTCACAAAATCGCTATCTACCATTATGTACATGAAACTAAGTAACATTGAGCAGAAACGAATTTATTTTTTTCGAAAACGATTCTTTACATCTGCACGCAATGAAACTCGCACAAAACATAATGGTTTTACGTGTGTGCGACGGTATACGAGTTGTCTTAAGTATTTAAAATTAAGTTATACTGTTACGGGTCGTCAGAAACCCGAAAATCTTACAGCCAGTCTTACCAAGGGGTATCGTATTGCCCAGTTACTGGGTTGCGGTCGTCAGATAGGCAGATATACTAGTATTCAGCTTCATCCGGTTAGACGGGAAGCCGACCCCAGCATAGTTGGAGAAGGCTAGGCAATTGATGACCTATTATAACATTAAAAACCTGTATTACATCAAGAAGTAAAAAGCACCGTTCATTTTCAATGTAAACAACATTCCGTAAAATAAAAATATATAATTTCGTATAAACCTTTGTGCGTTACTGACGCTTCAGTCGCTTTGCTGTCAACAAACGATTTACAGGAAAACACACCAATTTACTTCCATAAATAACTTTCAGTGACTTTATTCGACGCAAATTGCCGACACTTTACCTCTAGAAAGCAGTAGTTAAAAAAGTCCAATTAAAGTGGACTTTTTTTAATAACAATTTTCCTTCTCTGCTGTTACAGTTTTAAAATAACCGTGGCCCACCGTGGATTTGGGAAAGTCATAACAGCGTAGTTTGGTTCCGTGTTAGATTGACGATTAACATGGGACTTTGACACTAGCTTCTGCCCGCGACTTCGTACGCCGATCCTGTTGCTTATGCCAGCGACAACGGGGTCGCCATTTATGTTATATTTTAACATGTTTCCCATTTAGATCCTTTATCACACTGAGCTTTAGTTTTATTTCATTCCAACAACCACCAAAACATACTGTCCATAATTTGTCATCGTTTTCATTTTGGTAACCGCATTGTTATAGTCCCCACTTGTCTGATGCGTAGATACGCTTGGAACTCAAGCGCAATTCTCTATCCGTGAACATCTCCGATTTGCGAGACAATGTATGTCTTGCACGATCAGCGGTCAGTCGCGCATGTCGTTCCCCACTTGCTATAACATAACTGGCGCTGTGGGGGTAATATTAAACTTCTGCTAGTCCACTCGAGTACGCCTTGACGATTATAGATATTACACTTCCCCGAAGAGGTAGCTCATAGTTTGTATAACGACGGTAAATTACAGTTCACCATACCTGCCACTTATGTTTTCCTGTATAATTGTAACTGTATTGTATTTAACTGTATTTGGAATTTAAACGTTCAACTACCGTTAATTTTTTAAGTTAAGTTTTTTTTTATTTCTATTTTTAAACTCTCTATCCTTATCGATACTGTAAAGGAATCATGCGAAAGGCGACCTTATGTCACAGCAGGCTGGTAGGAAAATACCTCTGGTTGCATTCGATCTTTCCAGGGAATTTGGAATTCATTTCAAATGTATATGTTTGATGCAAAAACAGTGTTATAATAAGCGCATACAATATGAGCACACGTTTCTCTGAGATAAACTGATAGATCTAACATAAATGTAAGTCGGATCTATCGTCTTTTACTTCACGCCCCTATTTTATAATATTTATTATAACTACCTAGCACTCTTTAAACGCTACCAGTGGTAGAGGCGCTTAAGATTTTTTGCTAAAGTAGGATGGGCAGGTGTAGAGCCAATCCACGGCGATTACTACACAATTTGAAAGAATCAAAATGTTGGTGTTGAACATGCATCGGTAAATCGGTGCGTAAAATCATTGAAAAACAAAGACGGTGTGTCGTAACTGAAGTGACAGCTAAGTGGTGCTACGAAAGAATTGCACCATAGTAAAAGTCATACAGTTTTCAAGCAACGTTGCAAATTGCTTTGAAGAGTTCCTTCATATATACACCGTGAAATTTTAGTCGTCTTACAACGGCAGCCCAATGTATGTATCCATTGACTACTAATCATTCATAAAAAAAATACGTAGTTACCTATATATGAACATTTGGATAATTAAAAAACATACAATATCGTAAACGCACGACATTCTTTAAAACAGCCTGTAGAGGACTATTCGACGTGAACTGTTTTAGATTGGCTTAAGAAATTTAGTCTCATAGAAAAGGGGTATGAAATGATCTACCGTTCGATACGTAAACATTATTAACAGGATGTTACTTGTTGTTTTGCATTATAACAACTTTTTAATCACGAGTTTTTTTATGTCGAATACATCAAGTGAACCACATATAAATACGACTAAAATTGCACGGTGAATAAATTAATTGCTTAATGAGGTCGATAGTAAAACGATCGTTGAATTTCCGGTAACACCAAACAAAGTAAGTGAGAGTACATAAAATACTTGAGAAAGTTCCAGATGTAACTACGAATCCTGGATGTTAGGTGTAGGATAGTCCATGATTTTCCATTGAGCTTGGACGTCTACTATTATATTATTATCTATTAATTAAAAAAATTTAAACAGTTAATATCTATTAATTCAGCTACGTAATAAGTTTTAAAGAAAAGCCAATTTGAATGCGAGATACTAGAACGGATAAATCAAGTTGTGTTTGATAAAAACATATGTTTTTTGATGAAGCAGTCTTTAAAATGTTATGAAAATACAAAATCTGAGGTAATTGTAATAGGACAAAGAGATGTTAAACTTTCGAAGTCACGTCCTGGTTTAGGAATGAGCACAATTACAACATCGCGCCATTGTTTAGGGACAAAACCCGAAATGATAATCATATTATAACTACCTACAGTTGAATTAATATTTTTTAGTAACCTCTTGGGTACGAAGTATGTAACATTGTGGACTACAGGTATCTATAATAATAATAATAATGAGAATAATAATAAATCATTTATTTCAGAAATTATCCATATATTGTTAGTACAATGGCGAGCTTAAACTTATCTATAGGTCGGACACATTTATCAAATTCAGAGTTAATTAAATCAAAAGCCAAGTCGCCTGAGGATACCTACAGAGAATACACAAGCACCAGAATACAGAAGCAGATCAGCAGCTTGTGTTTATCAACGTAATGTCTTGAATAGTTGTATTATCGCTGAATATTGTATTGGGACGGTACATTGCCGATTTAGACGTAGAATAATATAATTAAGAACAAACGCACAGACTAAATAATTGACTAAAGTCGCAACCCTTCACCTTTAGCTATACAAATCAATAACTGCGATTCGCAAAGCTCATTTTGCAATGTTTCGCAATTATGAGGTTTCGGTTACGTCTGGATTTAGATTGGGTAATGGACGCTTTTTATTTTTATTTTTTTTATTTATTTATTTAATGGACGCTCGGCTACATATTTAGATAACTCAAGCTGCCATTAAGGTTCGGGTAAAAATTTTCTGGATTTAGGTTTAATCATGACTGAAGGGATACAAACATCGGCGGCCAAGTTTAATTCATATGTCATCATTTTAAACTTTTACTGTATGAATTTTGTAGAACCAGTCGAAAGATAATTTCAAAAAAATTTAGGTGCGGTCTTCTGACGTTCCAAGTAAACAATTTTTATTCGGGTTAGGCTACCATTATTTAAAGTTATATAATTTTTGTCAATCGATACTTCAAAAATTGTAACCCCAACAATCTATTTAATGACAAATTAGAATGGAGTCCATATCTCGCGGAATTATCGTATTTTTTTTTTGTAAAAATATATAGTAAAGCATCCCAATCGTTTTGAGAAGTTCTGATAGAGGAGGAAAATGACAGCAGTGATACGAGAGTAATGACCTCGCGATTAGCAGCCACTACTTAGTAGCACCGCCACCTATCAATGATACAGTTCCAAAAAACCATAAGATGCTGCATTGGTTTATCTCCTATTGATTACGTTCAAGAGTGACAGCAAAGCATACTTTACGTACACTTAACAAAATTAAACAATTGTGACCATCACAATGATTAGACGGGTAAACACTAACTATCTCTATTAAACGTTTCATATAACTTAAACGAGGTCAGTATATGTGTCGCAGAGTGAAAAACCTCGTCTGTTCAGGATGACTAACAACGACTAATGATGATTAACAACTTGATTGCTGGTCTGGCTGGGAAATCATAAATTATTTATTTTGGATGGTCAGAATACGGCATAAAATGATAATCAACAGCAGTGTATAAGTGCAGTCACGAGTAAAACTATGTATACACTTAGCTAATATCATGAGCGGTTTTCTGCTGAATTATTGATTGAAATTGTATAAGTATTGCATTTTCGAATCCATAGGTTTACGATATACCATACATGTCGTATCTCAAAGTTGAAATAGTTATTTTACAAGAAAATCGGTTCTGAAAATTGCTAGGTGAATAAATATTGGTGCTCGTGACTGTACGTATTGCCATTGTCCGCAATATCTTCGAGGTAAGTTGGTATATTGCACAAATCCTGATATTATTACCTCGTATTATTACGAAAATCTTGCTTAGATTCTAATAACCCGGTCCTTTGCAAACATTTTAGGATCTATGCAAAAAGGAGTCCCCCATTATTTTACAAACACTAATAGGCAGTGAGGTGCGCTGATCATACACGCACAACAATTAAACTATTATTTGACCGGCACCACCCTCTTGCACTATCGGCCGCGGGTCAATTTGTTGATTAAGTATTTGTTTAGATCAGATAGATAAATGAAAAGGATAACGTAGGTGTACTCCTTCATTTATAGGAGAACGCAGCATGCACTAGTAACTTGACAAAAAAAGCTAAAATATTGGTAATAATGAGTGAGTTTGTTTATAAACGTTGCAATGTTCGTTTACGTTCGTTTTAATGTAATCATTATTTAACTTTAAGCATAGATTTTTGACCCTTTAACGTCTCTTAATATTATATAAGCAGCGTTTATAAATAAAGGGGGAAAAGTTTAAACATTTAAACAAATTTGTCATTTTTTTTTATAATTAATAAATACAGTCCCGTTCTCCTAATAAGAGCTAAAAACCGTAGGTATTAGTGCGTCGGCATGTCGGCATCAACAACTACTTAAAAGTAATCTCTCGACCAACAAGTGATTCACACAGAGCTGCATTACAGGATTATCCTAAGTCAGCTAACCATGCTCAAAGCTGTGTATATACGAATATACAATACAAAGGGGTGTGGTCAATGGCTTCATTTAGAAATGTATCCACATTCGAGCTGTGAAAACTTTGGCACGACGCGACGCACAGTGGTTCAGGTAGTACGGGCATGCGGAAAATTTTATTTTTTAATGAAATGACGTTGCGTATCTCTATAATACTTTGTTAAAATTATGTAATGAATGTGCCAGTATACAAAGAGAAAGATAAAATAATATTATAAATATTATTATCATATTATCTTGATACGTAAATAATGTTTTCTTTTATTAACATGAAAATATTACTCATATTGAATTCCATTATAAATATTATAAAAAATATAAATTTAAGCATTACTATATAAATAAATATTAAACTAAATAATAAATAGAGAAGCCATAGTTTTAGAAATACACAAACTTTTGACTTTATATCGCTTTGTTCGATTACAACATTCATCAAATGATTTCACTGGTCCTCCACTACGAAAGCGTTTTGACGGCTGGAACCTGGAACATTACTATCCCAATTCACCATATCAGCTTGCACTGAAGATGTCTCAATCGTAAAAATATTTTTCAGCCACTGTTTATTTTTGACCATAAAAGTATTTTTATTTCCCGCTGCAGTGTGCCACTTTCTCTTAAATACTGGTAGAAAATTGCGACTCAACTTTTCATAAACTTGCTTCTAAACACTTTTTGTAAGCTGTGATATTTAAGTTTCAAATTTTAGAGGCATTTATGTAAGTCACGATTATTTGATATTGTGATTTCCACTAAATCGGCATAGGCACTAGTAAATCTATCCCTCACTATAATAACACTATTATCGTAAGAGAAAATTATTGTAAATGAAGATAAAATTATCGTTTCATGCTATTTATACTTACACGACATGATAAAGTGTTAATTATCCTCATTAGAAACACTTATTAAAATAATGTACTTTTTTTAATTACAGAGCGTCATTAGTTAATGACCTGTTATTGCCAAGACCGCATGTTACCGCAGCTAAAACTGATGTATTGTTAATCTATAGGGTCTAATTAATCTCCTGAAGTACATATATATTATTACGCAACGGTCGATAAGATAACGGCGATTAGTTTTGGTCTCATGAATGAAAACAAAAGGTTTCAAACTTCATTACAAATGTAATAGCAAGTAATTGCTCACTATATCATAACATATGTTTACGTATTTAATAATTACACAAACTAGACTTATGATTACACTAAAAATAAAAATTGAATATTATAGTATTCGGGTTATATTCATACTTGAAAATAACGATATTTTTTGCACGAAAATCCTTAATTCTCGATCACCCTACTTTGGCTTCATATAATTAAATACTGTATAATTATTTACTCGTATTATTTTTAGGACTTGTTTCTACTAACATTCTAGTATGTGTTTACCAAATTGTAGACATTTTAAAGAAAGTCGCAACAAAGGACTTTTTTCCGCCCTTGCACCAATGTGCGACGCCCTTCCGATTTCCTTTCTCATAATGCCAATAGTGTGGTGTATGAATTTATTTGAATTATTTGATGCTTAACCTGAGCCTATAGATTGAATACTTTGCTTCTTTGTACATGATAAGTGGTAGTACTGGCTGGAAGTAGACTAAAAACACTGATTCACATACCTAATGAGTAGGCGACTTCTAAAGTTTTTCATTAATAAAAATCGTCGTAGGTTTCATGTACAATTATTTGACTTCGGATTTAATTTACTTCGGAGTCAAATCACGAGTTTCACTCGTAGTGCCGCCTAGAGTGGTAAAACATTAAAAGCTCGGACTTTTGTGACATTGAATTAAATTTAAAATTCAAATCTTATATTTAGCTTGTAATATACATAGAAGAGTCTACCTATAAATAAAAAAAACCCCGGTAAGCGTAGCTTAACCTGATAGATCGATCCGTGCGTCTCTTATTACTTAGCCGTCTGTTATTACTACTGTATATTGCACTGAAATTCAACGTAAAACTCGGATCCAAATGCGGAATTCGACACACACACAAATTTCACAGAAACGACCGTTCATTACCATTATTCCAATTTCTAGGTAAGATTTAAACTACTCCATCAACGTTAAGCTTCAGCCGAATTCATTAACTAGAAGGCAGTGATGCACTATAACGATTGCTTTGTTCAAACAATCTAGATTGCAGTCATTGAAATACTACTGTCATGGCACAACAATGCCGACGTGAAACAGTAGGTTTCTATTGGGCGATCTAGATTTAACGCAACCGTGTTGATATTCAGTGATGAACTGTGATGTGTCCATTGTTGCAAAATGTTTCTCTTTTTTTCCTCGTTTTGTAAAAAGGAGTCAAAGGTTTAAGCTGAAAACCAGCGCTTAGCAATTCGCTAGGGTACCAAAGCATAACGCTGACGCTGAAAAAGATTGCTTCCGGTATTATAGCTGTATCGTTGAGAAAATATAATCGTTCACCGTAGTGTCATATTATAAGCATTTAGTTTTTTTTTTCATATTTTTGCACCATGTTTTTGTATACATAAATTCATGTTATTTGTTGTCATTTATCTATGCTTTTTGTGCCATGCTCTACCTTTGTGTCCAATGAATAGATGTCATTTCTAACTATCTATCATCGCTGCTCGCTATCCGCGCCATAAGTTTTATCATGTTGAAGTTAGAACATTGCATTCATCCCGTAAACTCTCAAAGTACTTACTATCGGTCTAATGGACGTTTTAAGATAACACTTTTAAGACGCAAGTGAAATTTGTACTTTCTATAAGATCCATTCTATAAGATCCTTTCTATCATGGTGGATATTTTTCGAGCAGAATGTATCCCTTTTTTTTCAGAGAAAAAAACGGATACATTCTGTAATAGTATGCCTTAATCACACACACAACTCATTCAGATCAACATGCGGGCGATACCGCGGTCATAAGCTAATAAGTTATAATAATAATCGACCATATCGTTAACAAAAGTAGTTTTCAAACTAACTTTCCCACTCTATTGCTAATAATTGTGGTAGAACATTCTCATAATTTGCTCGAGGAAAGTTTGGTTGTTGCACATTTTTAGCTGAAAACAACTCTGCTGGCAGATTAAGTTACTATAGGGGAAAGGCAGAAAGTCCTCTTTCGATAAACTATAGTTGTTAACTATAATAATAATAAATTTATTTATTTCAAAAAAAAAAAAGTTACAGACGAGAAAATACATATTATAGTTGTTATGGTTAGAAATTGATTACAACTGGTTGGCTTATGAATAAAGACAGGTACAAGGTACATAATTATGCTGTAACCACAAGGTCTGTACATGAATTGGGTGAGCCTCTTAAACTAGGGTGACCTGTATCTTAAGAGACAGTGATCAGCTATAAGGTATCATAAAAAATAAACAAAACTTGTGAAGTGCGTCAGTTTGCCATGTTTGTGTTTATGCTTCTGTAAGTATCTTGCTTAAATATAGAATGTATTTTCATAAACATAAATTTATGGTAAAAACTATTGTTGTTACATACACTTTAAATCTAATATTTTTGACTTATTGTTTACGATATGAATGCATAGATTAAGATAACTCGAATAAAATGAATCATTTGAGTGATTTCGTTGAAATCTGACGCTTGTATGGGTGTTCGGCATCAATTGTTCAGACTGATGGAGATAAATTGGATTTAAAATTAAAGGTCACTAAGTTCTGCCCCTGGCTTCACCCGCGTGGATGTCGGAAATTATCCCACGGGAACGTGTTACCGGGATAAAACTTCTTATGTGTTTTTTACAATCTGTGTTGTATACAAAACATCTCCTACGCGCTGTCTCACGGCAACGGTTGCCAGGGGCTGCGCCAAAGTGACAGGCGGCAGCAAGGTGCCCCAGTCCGCCAGCGCGACTGCGCCGCCTGTCATCCCACGGTGCTGCCAAACAATGTGTCAAGTCATTTTTTTTAATCCTTTTGTTTGATAATTTAGCATATAAAATCAGTGTGTTTTTTGTTAAAAAATATGTGTATAATCGTGTAAGTAGTCTTTTTTATTTATGTTTAACTTTGTTGACACTGGTGACGCCGTACGAAGTGCCAGTCAACCTACCACTTCGCTGGATGTCCTAGTGAGATGCCCTCAATGTTCCCAAGCACGCTTTTTCAAAGGTGAACGTGGTTTGAAGATACATTTGGGTAAGAAGCACAAACCCCATAATGTACCTTCATCTTGCCCGACAATTTCCACCTCCCTCACACCTAGTTTACCCGCTCAACCCTTTTGGAAAACTCTTGCAAAATTGAAAAGTTCAACTCCAGTTTTAAAGAGAGTTCCTCGTGGCGCGAGACCATCCGTGGCTTCAAGCTTATCGCGTTGTATCCATCTCGTCGCCACAGAGAACTCTCAACGTGCCTGGGAGCAATTACTCACCTTCCCTTTTAGAATTCTACATGTGCAAAAAAATTTGGCAAATAAAAAAACTTTAACAGCGCAAATTAAGGATAATTGTAATATTTCGGCCCACAGTTTTGACCCAAAATTCACAGCACATCTCCCTCAAAGAGATGTTTTGCACTATGTGGAGTCTAAACTAGGCGAGGGTGATATCAGAGGTGCAGCTAGGATCATCTTTAGCAGCGATGTGGTTGCGCCGTACTCTCCAGAGACTCTTACGGCTCTGGAAAGCAAACACCCTTCTCCGGCAGATGACCTCTCCTTCCCTGACGCACCCGATCCTGATTGTAACTCACTCCAAATTACAGCTCATCAAGTACGTGCGGCCGTGTGCTCTTTTCGAAGTGGCTCTGCCGGCGGCCTCGACGGCCTGACTCCTCAACACCTGAAGGACTTAATGTGTTCAGCCGCCGGGGCGGCTGGTGAGTCCCTTTTGAAGGAGCTGACGGCCCTCATCAATCTCATGCTCTCTGGTAATGTGAACGAAGCCGTCATCGATATCTTGTATGGTGCAAATTTGTGTGCCTTACGCAAGAAGGATGGCGGCATTCGTCCCATTGCCGTAGGGTCCATCTACCGACGTATCGCAGCCAAAATTTGCTGCGCTTTCTACAGAGAAACTTTGGCCAGCAAATTCCAGCCCCTGCAGCTGGGCTTCGGATCTAAAGGGGGCTGTGAGGCTGCGGTACATGCTTTATCCACCTATCTCAATAGTTATAAAGGTGAGGTCATCCTTAAGGTTGACATTAAAAACGCTTTCAATTCCGTAAACAGGGATACTATGTTGACAGAGGCTCAAAAAGAAATACCCAAAATTTACAGTTTCCTTTATCAATGTTATAGAAACCCCACTAAATTACTTTATAAAGACAATCTTCTGGAATCAGCTGTTGGATGTCAACAGGGTGACCCTCTTGGGCCAGTCATTTTCAGTTTGGCAATAAATCCAATTATTCGACAACTAAATTCTAAATTCAACGTATGGTATTTGGATGATGGAACCCTGGGAGGTGATGTAGACACTGTTTTAGAAGATTTAACTTTTTTAAAAGAAAAATTTAATCTCATTGGCCTAGACCTTAACCTTTCTAAATGTGAAATTTACCTTCCCCAAACTACTGACAGACAGACTACCATTACAAAATTTAATTCCATAGCTCCAAATATTAAAATAACGGAAAAGAACTCTCTTCATCTCCTGGGGTCCCCAATTTTTGACGAATCTTTTCCAACTTTCATTGAAGAGAAAATTCAAAATTTTAATAACGTGTCGGAAAGACTTTTCATAATTAACATCCATTCAGCCTTCACACTCCTTCGATACTGTTGTTTTGGTCCAAAATTTACATATAGCCTTCGTTCCTCCCCTCTTTGGAAGCATCCACAACTTTTAGAAAAAGTAGACCAAATTATTAGAAATACTCTAACTTCGATGCTAAATGTGGCCCTGGACGACCGAGCGTGGCAGCAAGCCACACTCCCCATTCGCCTGGGTGGTCTCGGTGTCCGCAAAATTTCAAGTATAAGTTTACCGGCCTTCCTCTCCTCGGTCCACAGTACCGATAAATTAACCAGGAATATTTTATCATCCTCACTGGTAAATTTTGAAGTACCGTGTTTGTCCGATGCGTTGAACGCTTGGAAAATGGCTTGTCCCAATACGGATTTGCCCGACAACCTGTCCTCCCAGAGACAGTGGGATGTGCCACTCTGCAGTATTATACGGGATAACCTAGTAAACACGTCACCTAATACTGTTGAGCGTGCCCGTCTGCTGGCTGTGGGAGAATGGGAGTCAGGCTTGTGGCTTCAGGCGCTCCCGTCATCCACCATAGGCACTATGATGGATGACTCATCGTTTCGGCTCGCTACGTGTCTCCGCTTGGGCGCACCTTGTGTTGCTCCGCATCGGTGTCACTGCGGTGAAGCTGTTGACAGTCTCGGGCACCATGGCCTGTCCTGCGGCAGGAGTGCAGGTCGCATATCACGTCACGCCAGCATCAACGACATTATTCGTCGAGCCCTTGCCACCGCCGGCGTACCAGCGGTATTAGAACCAAACGGCTTGGTACGTGACGATGGTAAGCGACCAGACGGAATGACTTTGTTGCCTTGGAAGGTGGGTAGGCCTCTGGTGTGGGACGCAACCTGTGTCGACACCCTTGCGCCATCTCATGTTCTTAGCACGGCGGGCTGTGCTGGCGCCGCTGCTGCCGCTGCTGAGACCCTCAAGCGGCGTAAATACAGTAACCTGATGTGTAACTACAGATTTGAGCCGTTTGGGGTCGAAACTCTAGGGTCATGGGGCCCGAGTGCGCAACTCCTTTTTAAGGAAATTTCTCGCCGATTGGTCGACACTTCGCGTGACCAGAGGGCTGGATTGTTTTTTGGCCAAAGAATTAGCATTGCCATTCAACGTGGCAATGCTGCCAGTCTTCTGGGCACGTTTCCTGATGACAGCGATGCGGATGAGTACTTCGACGCCTAAGTGTCCTTTTTGTCTTTTTTTTTGGATTTATTTGTATATATAGTTAGTTAGATAGTCTTTTAATTTAAGTATGTATAAGTTTTTATTGTATTAGATTGTAGTAATAAATAAATACTCGAATTAAAGATCTCGGTGAGTACAGTTTTTATATTACAGTTACTGGGTTCTGTGTTAAGTTAAATGGAGTCATAAGCTATCTACTATTAGCGAGATGAAAGTCCCCTAAAATCAAAATTTGTTTCTTTATTATTAACTAGCACTTTGCCCGCGGCTTCGCTCCCGTGGTCTTTTCCGTGGGACCCGTTATTTTTCCCGGGATCAAAAGTAGCCTATGTTACTCCTAGAAAACTAAGCTTTCCAACGGTGAAAGAATTTTTAAAATCGGTCCACTAGTTTTTGAGCCTATTTATTACAACCAAACAAACAAACAAACAAACAAAGTTTTCCTCTTTATAATATTAGTATAGATTAACTTATGAACTTTTTGGTAAACAACTCCAGTGTATCGCGATGAATTCGGTATTACCATTTTGTTGAGGAACCGATATCAACACTTTAAATCTATAAATCTTTTAAGTCGCTTTTAAAGTGGGACAATTTCAACACAATTGCAAAGTTTTCACAAAAGCCATCAATTCCCCGCCGTCTTTACGAGTTGGATATCTACTTGAGTCACGATCTCGTCTATAAAACTTAACTATTGTAGAACAACCGAGTGTCGTTCACCCACTTCTTTGTGAATACAGTAAGTAATGTCATAATTATGTATGTCATGGTAAAAGTTTTGGTTCTGTAAATTTCGAAGTGTATGTGACTAGATAATAATAAGTTGAAGAAAGTTGCAACTTGTTACATTAAAATCTGCCTAGCCTTTTCCCAACTATGTTGGGGTCGGCTTCAAGTACCGGTAACCGGATGCAGCTAAATACCAGCATTTTACATGTAGCGACTGCTTATCTGACCACCACAAGCCAGTCACTAACTGGGTAAAACGATACCCCTTGGTAAGACTGGCTGTCAGATTTTCAGGCTTCTGACTACCCGTACGTACTTCTGACAAGCCGTGAATGACAGCCGGGACCAACGGCTTAACGTGCTTTCCGAGGCACGGAGGAGTTTCGATATTTGAAGATGGTCACCCACAGACCAACCTCGGCAAGCGTAGCTTAACCTGATGGATCGATTCGTGCGGCTGTTAGTACTTAGCCACGAGCTCCTCTTTACGCAACTTGTTACATTATTTTATAAAATTACGCTAAGGTTTACAACTTATCCGCAATATTATTGTTATCAATAGCCTATATTGATAACAATAATATTGTGGATGCCAACACTCGTCCCTTTTCACGAACCCCTTGCCATCCCTAACCCAAATACACTTGAAACTAAGTTATAAGTTTTCCGCGGCTGCGAGCTGGGGCATGGGAAGCTTTATTTGCAGTAGACAGATGTTCCGTGACGTACCTAAATAGGTTAAGGGTTCAGTTTCTCTTGGTTGTTGTTTCTAGTATATTTCATTGATCCAAACGACAAGGAATATGTCACGCAGACGTGCATTACTGGCTCTAACGAGAATGGAACGGGATCTGATGCTGTGTCTTTCTTAGATATTCTTGTACGAACATTGTTGTAGCCACTACGTTGAGTTTATTTAACATCACATTTAACTAACTTACTTAGATGTAGCATGGTGGTCCGATTCTCAGGCTTGTTTCGCATTGAAACTCGATGTTTACGGACATGTAGTTGACAAGGATGGATGGATGGATGGTTTTTGTTTGATACTAAAAACGCATTAAAATCAAAACATTAGCGAACAATAATTCATACCTTTGGTGGCAAATAGCGCATATCATGCATTTATTTTAGTTAAATTCCTTCAAATAACCAGCGTAAATTTTCTTGACATTAATGTCAATACATTCTACCCAATATTAGCGCTAAAAGCCCTATGTTTGTGCATAAATTTGGTTAGAAAATGAACAATTTATGACACGGTTGTTGGATAGATGCTTCCACGGATACAGAATAAATTAAGACTTGGTTTTACATTAGTTTACGTTGCGCGACATGTATATTTTTACATATTGATTTTTATTTATAAATGTTGCTTAGTTAAGTAATTATAAGAGATAACCATACATTTTTCACGTTTAAATATTTCTTACTGCAGCGTTTATAAACAAAGGGTTATGTATTTAATGGGCTCTCATTTCTCTTTCTCATTATTATCCCTACACAGGGGCTATGTACCTATAGATAACCCCTATGTAGGGATAATAATTAATACTGAACCTACATAAGGTTAATAACACGTGTGAATTTGTGTATACATAATATATCTGTTGCATCTACAAGGGATAATAATTAATACTGAACCTACATAAGGTTAATAACACGTGTGAATTTGTGTATACATAATATATCTGTTGCATCTACATGGCTCTAAGACATGGCTACTTACACTATGGCCATACGACCTATCGTATGGCCATAGTGTTCCATAGTGTGGCTCTCTGTCAGCATAAGCGGGATTGTACGAAAGGTTTACCGCTACCCTGGAACATGAAGGGCTAAGGAAGGAACATGGATGGGTTTTAGTCAGTAAGAGTCTGACACACCCTTCCGCTCCACCCATAGCGGGAGAAGTCATTGGATGATTTCCCAGCCTTAAAAAAAAAGCATCACTGTTTCTTTCCACATATGTATAACCCTTCTATAATATATCTGCCTTCAAAGCAAGATTGAACAAGCATCTTTGGCCGCACTCAGTTCATCATAGACCTCATCCATCGCTATCCATCAGGCGCGATCGAGGTCAAGAGCAAGCCCATTGAACAAAAAAAACGGTTGCTACACCGAACTATTATAGCTTCTTCATTCAACTTCAATACAGTTTAACAACTGACGTTGCCAACTAATTTGATTTATTCCAGTGGAATGGTTGTGGACGAAATTTTTGATGCCCTTTGATTTAGTAACCTCCGAAGAGCCTACTTGTACCTGTATTCCATTTCTTATTTACGTCGCCAGCGCATCAAGTCAGCCCGATCTGTCAAATTTCTTTGATAGTTTTCAAACTTTGTTACAAAAGCATAAGGTTCATTTCCAATTGGGAAACTTTGACAATTTGGTTTAGCTTGATGTGTTAGCGTCTGTACCTAGTACCTATCTATGTAAATATTAGGTAGCGCACGCGGGTGATGAATATAATTTTTTAAACTGTTTGTTATTAGCTCGTGGCTAAGTACTACTCCTTCGTGTCTCGGAAAGCACGTTAAACCGCTGATCCCGGCTGTCATTTGTGCATCTTTGACAGTCGTTACGGTTCGTCAGAAGCCCGAAAATCTGACAGCCAGTCTTACCAAGGGGTATCGTATTGCCCAGTTACTGAGTTGTGGAGGTAAGATAGGAAGGCGTTCCATGTAAAATACTGGTATTCAGATGCATCCAGTTAGAACTGGAAGCCGACCCCAACATAGTTGGGAAAAGGCTAGGCTGATGATGATGAAACTGTTTGTTTATAACGAAATTCAAATACCTAACTTAATTAAGCCTGCTATAAGAACACTAAGATCTTAATCTCATTTGTATTCGGCACACTGCTTCGACTTATATACTAGCTACTGCCATCACCTCCACACACGAAAATTTTGAAAATTATTCATACAAACTTCCTTCCCCAATTTCACCCTTTTGCGGGTAGAGTTTCCTAAAATCCTTTCTTAGCTTATGTCTTTTACTCATAATCTACCAAATTTCATATTCGTAGGTAGTAGTTTATGAGTTTGTTGAGTTGTAATTAGTGAGGGAATAGATGAATGAGTGACCTTTCGCTTTTATGTAATATATTATAGGTATATTAAAGGAGACATTGTCTGTGACTTACAGTAGGTACCTATCTATCTATTGAGGTAGTGTAAGTAACTAAAAATTTTATGAACTGCAAAAGTACTAAAAAAGTTACTTGCAGTTCGTACCTACATTATAGAAAACGGGACTGAAATTGTAGTATGTTTTGTTTTTTTCTTGTTTTACAGGCAGATGGGTTAAATATAATTGTAGTAAAATTTTAAGTTTGTGTGTTTGCTAGAAGTACCTTAAAATTTTGATAAGTGGTAAGAGATTTTAAGAGACACAAGATAAAGAAATTTTGATTTTGCAATACCTTTTAAACCACAGTTTCAAATTGTATATAACATGGATATTTACCTAGTTATATTATGCCTTTTTGGTAACTGAAAATTTAGTCTTCTAGGATTCAAATCAATCTGCCTAACTTTTTCCCAACTATGATGGGGTCGGCTTCCAGTGTGACAGGATGCAGCTAAATACCATTATTTTACATGGAGCGACTGCCTATCTAACCTACACAACTTAGTACCTGGGTAATACAATACCCCTTGGTAAGGCTCTGGAATGGATGATGGCTCTCTTCTAAAATTATCCACAAAAAAGATACGGATTTGTCCTGAACCGCTTTGAAAAAAAAGATGGTAAGCTGTGTCTGTTTGTTTTTGTCCGACTTGACGAGGGCACACCCCTGTCCCTGGATAGTTAGGTTGGTTCCCACTAGTTCTACTAGACAGTTCTACGGTAGAACTAGTGGGATTTTTTTTCCCACTACGTGGTGCACGGCGTGCACGTGGCGGCCGTGAGCGAGGTGAACAGCGCGCAGTACGACGCGCTCGTGCTGGTCACCTCACCCGGCGTGGCGCCGCCGCAGGCGCTCGAAGACTTCGTGGCCGACGCACGCCAGCTCGACGCAGACCTCGACAAGGTGCGTGTAGTGTGACTTGAATGTACTCTGGCAGTTGTGACTCAGTCATACTTACGGAAATGTTGAGCTGGTGGCGCATGTGCTATATGTTAAGAAACTATCATATACCACAAAACGTAGTCAGCAACAGAGAATGGACACAGAGGGAACAATTCGATTAGCTTGGAAAATGACGGGTTGGTGTAGTTCAACGTTTGATGTAAACAAGAAATGTTTGACTTCTGCTTGAAATTTCTACTCGACTGCGCAAAAATGGTCACATTTCTGAAGTTTGTACAAATATCTGGCTTCCGAGACGACTTTGCCAGAATTTTCATATCATGTTTTAGCTCCACATTATTTTGTTAAATCCCACAACCCCCGTTTATCTTAAAGAACGTTTGAAGTGCCACACATAATAAATATCTGAGGCTCCCAGAAAACTTGATACTGGAAATGCCGATGCATTCCACTAGCTTTTATGAAAATCTTTTACTGTTCAAGCAGTACCTACGATTATAGAATGTAGCCTTTGAGTCGGTAATGCGTGCTCAATCTTTATACACTTTTAAAATTAAGGCAAAAAGCACTTCCTCTTTCCTTAACCTTCATTACTATATACTAGCTGCTGAAAGCGGCTTCGCCTGCGTGGATGTCGGATATTATCCCAAAGGAAATGTACTACCAGGATAAAATGAATCCTATGTGTTAATTCAAGTCATATGCTTACTCTGTGCCAAACTTCATCCAGATCCGTTCAGCCGTTTGAGCGTGAAGGACGGACGAACATACAACATCACTCACATACTTTCGCCTTAATAATATTAGTGTGATGTTTTATTTTATATGTAAACGTTCACCAGAGTCGACTTCCAGTAGACTATCTGCAGTTTTGTCTGTCCCTTTAAATCCATTCAACGGTTGTTCTTCAAAGATAAGATAATACCGCATATATCGCTCTATTTCCATTACCTATTGCTATTTTGAGCAGAAGGAGTACCTATTTGATAATACGTATCCGGCGGCGTTCTAGAGTTTCACAGCCTACCCATTAGATAAAACCGCGTGAGTTTATTTATCGAGACAGAAAGTACGTAATCTTTAAACAAACTATAGTTGCCACCAACATTAGCTCCGTGGCAACCGTAGAATGGACTGCAGTGAACAAAATGCTGGTGAAATATACACACGTCTTGTCTAATGACTGTTGATTGATGTAAATACGTCGAGGAAATACTTATTTGTATACTGATTACAACTAGGTAAATCTATACTAATATTATAAAGCTGAAGAGTTTGTTTGTTTGAACGCGCTAATCTCTGGAACTACTGGTCCGAATTGAAAAATTATTTTTGTGTTGGATAGTCCATTTATCGAGGAAGGCTATAGGCTATGTAACAGAACGCTACAACTAATAGGAGCCAAGCAGCGGGTGAAACCGCGCGGGAGCTGCTAGGGTAGCTTGCATGCATTTTTCCAGCGTTTATTTTTTGGTTTGCATTGCAGAACCTTCTTGAATTAGCTAAGACAGAAATGCATCGCTGCAACCCAAACCTATATAAAGTATTTTTTAGGGGTAATCTTTAAGAAATATCTTTGATTCCAAATTGTTTTACCACACAATATTGCACTGACTATGGTGTTATTACCTGGACCAACGCCTAATGTATATAACTTTGTATGCATTATTGCACTAAGTGAATCGTAGCCTCTGGTAGCATCTTGTAGCTTCTCGTAGCATCTCGTAGATTTTCGTAGCTGCTCGCACTAGTCTTCGTAGACGCTCGTAGCAGTGCGCTACGACATAACGTAGCACAGTCGCACCTGCCATTCCCTTTCAGAGAATCTGGTACTTGCATGCTAAATGCCTTTTATTGGATTATCTTTAATGGGAAAATAAAATATTTTGAATTGAATTAGGCATCGTTTTGTAAAAATATTTAATACTTATTGTTCAGAATTAATGCTAATGTAGAATCACTTTTGCTAAATTGTTCTATTCCTTTAATGGAAAATGGCTCAAACGCTTTGCCTGCCCGCGAAGAATAAACATTTGCACACTGAATCATCTATTATTCATCAGGCAGGGGGAACCTATTAATAAAGGCTTACTTTACTCATTCTTTCGAACTCTTATAGCTAAGAGGTTGACGTGCAATTTCAAAAGCTTTTCTGTGTACAATGAAGAAGACTAGGTACTTGTTGATTCGCATGAAGTAGTGACGGCAGGCTGTATCAATTATTCAGGAGTAGATTTTTTTGGACTGTGAACATGTCGAGAGACAAGTATTAATGGAGTTTTTTTATACAGTTTTCTCCCTTTTATTTCTGTAGCATTGAACATGTTTAAGACTGTTAATATGGTAGGTAGTTGGGTTTCTGTTTCTCTGACTATATATTTCATTAAGGTCTGGAACGGTTGTTGTGGCGATGCTTATGGAGGCCTATGTTCAGTAAAAGATGGCTTTTGGTTGATGATAATGGTAATGCTATTCATATTGCACAGGACTCGTCTTATTAGTGACCTTTCTGATGTATTCTAATAGCTTCCAGTATCCCAATAAAAGCGTATTGGCAATAAGATGAGGTGGGTAAGTAAGGATTAATTAATAACAACACCTGCATTGTATACATATAATGTAATGAAATATATCACATTAATCCATTTATAACTAATTATATATTGAGAACTAATTTAAATACATACATAAAATAGATACACTAATATTTTTGGTGATATAATCTGTGATAGTGTTATTTCTATTGTTTAGTAAACAGTGAACACGATGCTACTACAGTTAGTCTGGTTTACGATAATTTGCGCTGAGCTCAAGTTAGATATTATCTTATTTCAAGTTATATTTACTCAAGGATCGATACATTTCAGGGAAACAACATTCAGTACATGACTATATCTACCTAATTCGATACTCAGTACATTGGAACTGTCAAATGTAGAAGAAAACTCGGTTGTTCTGTGTTAATTATATAACAAAGTAGATAAGTAAACGGCGAGCCAATGATTCTAGACATAATTATATTTTAAAACACATTTATTCATGACCTGCCTATTACATTATCCTGGCAACACTAGGTACATGGCACGGTGAGATATTTTGTCAATTACAATTGACAGAACTGTACGTAGGTACGTAAAATATTCGAAAAATAACTCGATACATCCAGGTTACACCTGCTCGATATAATTTTATAATAAATACACAATATCTGACTTGTTACAAGAGTAAAGTGATTAATACGATAACGACAATTAATTTAACATTCATTTATATATCATATGCATAATGTTTAATATATTTCAACTATTCTAACGAATATAGATCCATAGAATGTGAATCAAATGGATATTTCGTCCCTTTCAAATTGGAACAAAATATTACTGAAATATTTGTAGGTAAATGATTAGACCTGAAAATATATTCTGTATTACAATAGAAGAATTTTAAAAGTAGATACAACAATCCGGTTCAATTCAATTTCCTATCTAATGGTTCTTACATCCTCCTATAGAGATTTGAGCTGGAACATGCTGAACATCGGGATTCTAGTTGGTTCATTAGTTTTCAACACACGTAAGCCGTTTACTGATTGAGCTCTATTCAGCGCAGCGGGCGCGTGTTCCGCTCACTCACGCCGTTAACTACTAGCCGGGCCTTTCCACAAATATACATCAACAATACGAAAATACGAATCTGAAGATTTCTACTACCGATTATATATTGATATCGTATTTATATTTAATAATATCTTATGATGTTACTGTTATATTAAGAACAAAGGTGCTACTCTAGTAAAATCTCGACGTGAAATGTAGTAACTGATCGTCAGGTGACGGTCATCAGGTATCAGCATCAGGTGGAATAACTGCTCGCTTCACCTCAGTTTACCCGACGAGATTTTTATAGAATAGAGAGGCAGTATGTGTGCTATGGTAAGGTTACTGTGTTGTAAGTACTAGTATTCATATTATTCATAATTTTATGCGCAACATTTAGAAAATACTTATTTCATACGGTAATATTTAAACATCTAGGAAACAGTACAAAGGTAAATTGTAGAAGATATGTAGGTGTGCAACTTGATCAGGTATTTGTTAAGTAATGCTGTTGGTTACAATTCAGCCCTTCTATTCGTATCCGAAACGTGGATTTACGCGAGACACTATAGCCTTTTAATAGTCTTTGTAATAACGTCACTAAACCGGTTAATTCAATATATATGCTTCATGCTTGTATATATATAAGTAAATAATGTTATAATTATTAATACTATTTAGGTATAACAAGTGGAAACTTATTTATATATTAAGAAGTTAAGAGATATATAAGTATATTATATATAATATATTTTAAACGAAATTGACCTTATTTACAATGCAAAGGGTTTTATAATAATCACTTTATGTAAATACAATGATTCCTGTATCGTCAATAGTTAGGCGCGGCATTGATCATATCTTCATACAAACATGTCACCACAAGAAAGAACTGTACGTAAGTAGGCTTTAAAATATATTTTAAATATTTGTTTTCAGAAAACATGAATAATTAATTAATTACCACATAATTAATTTTAGGCAATCGGTTTTAAAATCTCTCTTAGTTCCTTTACACAATATTATAGGCATTAATTTGAATATTAACCATGCACAAGTTAGCTTTTAAAATTTTCCTTCCTAAAAACGTAGATTCTCTTGAATTATTTTGAAAACCTTGTATAATCAATAAAAGTTGTATAGTTACCTACAGTTAGGCCGAATCAATTAAAAGTGGTTAAAAGGGGGTTTTTTTTAATTTCTTTGGTTCGTTTCCCGTAGTCCTGCCTGCCTTACCTTTCTGGACGAACTATCACAAAGGAAAAAGAGATACGGCGTTTTAATATTTTTAGAAGGGATTATATTTTTTTTTTCAGTACTTGTTAGCAAGTATTCACGCAGATATATATTTCATAATAGTACTGTATAATAGAAAGCAATAAATAAATTCGTTAGGTGTGTAGTATTAGGTACATAATATAATATGTATAGTATTTAGACGTTGCAATTAAAAATAGTTTATTATTTAAGGTATATAATTAAAATGTGCAAGTCTATAGATATATTTTTGTTTTTTGTTTATCATACTGCAACATTGTACTATATGTACCTACAAACATCTAGATACCATCGAAAAGAAAACTGTTAAATCTGAGTTGTGTATTTATAATGTGGCACTTCGCCTTCCATATAGTAACCTGAGCTGATTGACGCTGCTGAAGGTACCAAACTAGTAGCCAAATTCGGCGCAGACTCAAACATGAGATGGCTGATGCTTGGTCAGCCACTTTATAAATGCACTTTATAGAGTAGCGTTATAATACTAAACATAGATACGTATACATTCATCTAGACTCTACTGTGCGAGTTATAATCCTGCTTAATAGGTAACCGTGGCGTAAATTGAACATGTAGAACAAACAGAGACAGATGAAGTTGCAGAGTATGTAAATCGATCGCCAGGCGTTCGTGTGGGTGCGCGGGTGATGCGCGGGGGTGCACGGGGTGTGCGCGAGAGTCACTTAGTCCTTGGGCTGGGGCTTAACTATCTCACACTTGCCGGGGGTGGCTGGGGTCGGGTCCTCGGTGAACAGAGGGTTCTTCACTTCCATCTCTCCCGTCTGTGGATACGTAGCCCGATATTCAGTACAAGGATGAAGCAATTGGTTGACGAATATTTCATTCACAAAAAATGTTCGTGCATGAAAAATAAAGTTTCCTAGAAAGAAAAAAAGAGGATTAAAGTGCATCAATTCACGAACTACTCTTTTATAGCCTACGGCTGTCCTTTGGCGGAGGTCCTCACGTTGTCTGGATCTGGGCAGTCTATATCCTATATCAGTAGTCACCAAATGACGAGGCGCGGTCCGAAACCGGACCGACGACCTACTTTGTGGGGACCTAAAGTAAACAGTAAAGTTTATAACTAAATCTTAATATGATTTAAATATAATATACATAAAAATACTTATTATAATTAAAATCCAGAACTCAATGGCAATAACTTGCAACAACTTTGCTTCAGACTTCAAACAGGTAGTTGGGAAAAAATATTTTTCACATTAATAATAATTACATAATTTGTGTAAAAATGTATTGGGAAAGTTGCTTTAGAACAAAATAATTCCGACGTCAGTGTCTCATTTTCGTCACCGGAAGAGCTCATTTTATCATAATTTGTTCTGTTTGTTTTGAAATATGTAATAATCACAAATCTTAAATACAATATACAACCAAAAATGTGTGATATATAATATGTATAAGTAGTAAAAAAAGGGTGCGCAAAGGGCGTTAACAAATTCGTAATTAGTAAGCATTAGTCTGAATTTGGTTAATAAAAATATTACTTTTAATATTTATTTTAGTCTGTGTCTTTTAATGACACATAAAAATGTCAAATGTAAACCTAAGCAATATTTTTTAAGTATTTTATAGGGATGGTTGTAACTGGAGAACGGAACTGAATATTATATCTATTAATTGTATCGGCAATAACGCGTACTTAAAATGCATCATTGTATATTAAGATAGACTCATGATAGCACAAGTTTAAACCTTAGTGGTTTTTGGTTGCTATTTAATATGTAATCCTGTGATAATTTGTATAAATGATAAATAAAAATAAAATAAAGTTAATTATTGCTTTTATATGCTTGTACATAATATTCCCTTTTAGTTTTAGTGTATGATTATATATACCATTTTATTGTTATGATGTTAATAGATCTTTCCAATGACATAAAACAACCACGTTAACAGATAGAAAGCAAACTAAAATTGGCGGGATTTATTAAAAAAAATAATAGTTGTGTAGCTCTACCGAATAGTACTTCACTTAGCCAGCCAGTAGGTTTTATTTATTATACTTTCAGCACGTTTCGCCCGGATATTATCAGAGGACGATCAGAAAAAAGATCCAAATGTCAGCCGGATATTCATTTGCCAGTAAAGGAGAGATCCGATCCAGATTGTACAATTGAGCTAATTCAAAATGCCAGCTGCAATTCATACCGTCACTGAGGAAGGCCAGCCTTATGTCAACAAGTTTACGGAAACTTGTTGATTAAGGCTGTGCAGTCCAAAGTACGGACTTTGATCTGCACATTTTTCAAGCAGTGAGAAATAATCTCTGACGGTTGTTGTCAGGCCTATCAATTGCCTTTCTTTTGTTATACTTGATAACATACCTATGCTATCTAGACACCAGCAGAGAGCTCCTCTGTTGTGACAGTAGGAAGTACTTTTGTTCTTTAGTTGCAGTTCTTGTTCCGACAGTGTTTTATGTGTTTTCCTGTAGGATTTAAAGTTCCGATGGTCTTTTAAGTGCCTGTAGCCTTTTAAGTTCCTACAGTCTTTTAAGTTCCTGCTGTATTTAAGTTTCAATGCATTTAAGTTCTTGTAGTACTTTTATGTTCCGGTTGCTTTTTAAGTTCCTGTTGTATTTAAGTTCCAATAAGTTTTAAGTTCTTGCAATATTTTAAATTCCAATAGATTTTTAAGTTCCTATAATCGTTTAAGTTCTTATTGTATTTTAAGTTCCGGCTTATAAGTTTAAAAAGTCTTTTCTGTTCCTAAAGTATAGACAAAACAACAAATTCTTAAACTTTGTTCGATATGCAGGTAAAATGTGAGCGATTACGTACCGTAGCGAATCCAGGGCATTCATACACGGTGTAATCGCCTTCCTCATTCTCCTCCTCAGATTCCGGGTCGGATACGGAGCCGTTACGATTCTCACAACCATTCCTGAAATATGAAGAACAAGTTAAAAAAAAGCAGTACAGTGATTACAACACTCATGCACTCGTAAAATATTCGATTCGAGTCTGTAAACATCTCACCGCGAAAAATGTGAAGTGACCGTGAAGTGAGCTGTCGTACCACCTAATGCTAGGGATTGCCAGTTATTGCAAGCTATACTTACCTGAACGATTGCAAAGCCTGGGCGCATGACGTGACCTTCCGGTGAGACTGTTCTACAGATACGACTCAAAGCGAAGACAAGAGAAACGTAACATAAGTGTCATAGAGTTAAGCGGGATTGTCCGAAAAGGTTATCGCTACCTCGGAACATAAAGGGCTAAGGAATGAACATGGATGGGTTTTAGTCAGTAAGAGTCTGACACTCCCCTTCGCTTCACCCAGAGCGGGAGGAGTCATTTGATGACTTCCCACCCTCAAAAAAAAAAGTGTACACAATGGTCTATTTCAATCTGGAAACAATTAGAATGCTAAAATAATAAACTTATGTATTGAAACTCTTTATTATGCACACAAAGTTCAGATATAAATGAATTTAAGCTGCTGTTTTGTACTAGGTACATAGGTGGCGCATAAGTAGTATGTAAGTGCCTTGTAAGTAGGTGCCTCTTTAGAAGATGGAATGGAATGCCTATGTGACGACTTTGACATTTTTGAAGTACACAAATGTTAAGTACATATCGTAAAGATATGGACGGTGCCACCGTACACATATCACGAGCGGCGATTGAAGTTCTGCACCCAGCGTTTCCCGTCCGCTTAATCTCTCTTTTTGGTGATTTTCAGTTAGGGATTGCTATCCCGCAAAACGGGATCACGCATTCTCACGGGATCCCGCTGCTATTATTAATCTGCTAGATCCCGCAGCTTCGGGAGTCAGTAATCACGCATATTAATCCCGCGGGATTGCAGTCCTTATTTTTAGTGGCCTTTAAGATCGCCCGATTTGACAGCTGCAGATTTATTTCTACGGAGTTTTCTAAAATCACGCGGGTTTGGGTATAACAATAACCTCCCCGATATAACAATATTCACAAAAAAGTTACAGCCTACAAAAATAACGTTATGCGCCACCTGGTATAAGCTGTGCATTTGAGTAATCTATTGGTGCATATTTAAGTTTATTCTATGTTTTTAATAATCTATGTGCTGGTTTCAGCAAAAGCCTTTAAGCCCACCTCAATTTTAAAAAAGTTTGTTTTTTGTACGAAAACGCTTTTAGCTTTTAAAAGCGTTTTTAGGAAAAACGTTAGTGAATTAATGATGTATGAATACCAAATACACCAATTTTGAAAGCAGTACTTTAAGCTTTGCACTGTACTAAAAATAAGGTTGTTTATATGGGAAAAGAAATGCAGATAAAAAGTATCTATCTTGTCTTTTCCCTTAGAGAAATAGTATCAATAAGTTCATTGTTTAACAAAAATGGGCCGAATGAAGTCATAAATTCCTAACATCTGAAAACATGTAGTGGGAATGTAAGGTTGCACCGAGTATTGAATTTCATTATCAATTCAAACGTTAAAAACAGCAGAAACAACGTAGCTCTTTGTCTCAAGTTTCATTGGATTGTAGCATTGTTAACGGGGTATTTTTCTAGAGCAGAGCTCATTCTGTTCTGAATACCGGCGCTTATTTGTTTACCCTCCATATTTTTGTTTTGAAATGAAAACGAAGCAATCGACATTCTCTTCAATTTTTCGATTGTTTCTTCAAAGCTGGAAAAAAACAGTTGTTTTTTTTTGTATTACCTTTCCATAGCTATTATTTGTTGTTTTTGATGCTGGTAGTGGTACATGTGGGCCGAATGTGCCAGTTTCCTGTCGCCTGTTGTATCTATGTTAGGTCCGGTTACTCCGTATGCTGGGTAGTCCACGTCTGCGGCAGCTTTAGCTTTTTTACTGAGCCTGTGGGGTGATTGTGACTATTGTGAATGATAAATGTCACTAAAATGTGAGAAGTGCAACTAAATGTGTTGGTTATTAACAACTCACGTGTACCAGCCGAAAGCGAATCCGATGACGGCCATGGCGAGCGCGGTGCCCACGGCAGCAATCAGAGCTATTCCATAGATCGAGTCTGCCGGGTCGGGCGTCGATTCCAGCACATGGAAGTGGCGAGGCTTGTCGGTGCCCGCGGGATTCTCTTGGGTACTAGATATTAGCAGTCAGATTAGAATATTATCTTAGTGCCCTAGCGCATACGCTACGACTTGCACCTTTTACGTAGCCATAAGAGGTGCATAATGCAGTACTACTGGAACTACGCTAACACAAAAAAACTAAATGTTTTATAACTTTATAAATAACTCGTTTCATATAATATGCTTGAGTGTCTGAGAAGCATACATAGGATCACATGCTGGTAGTTCTGGCTTCAGATAGCGAAATGGGATGGTATGGCAATATGTTATGCAATATGCATGCTAGTATGATAAATATGGCCTAATAATTGAAATGTGACGGATAGCGTGGATTTGTGAGCATGTTCTATTTCTTGTTTCCTATACCGTTATTAAAATAGTATACCCCAACAAAATAGTTAATTGCCGACAAGTTTGTTAGCTGCTTTTGTAATTGTTTCTATTGTTATGAAGTTGAATAAACGGCGTATTACTACCGTGTCGGCTCTCGCGGTGTATAATTGGTTACATTAACACATGCCACGAATCTAGTGCTCCTGGCTAAGCATACTCTTAACACGTGTTTCTACATTAAATAATTAATTTAAACTGGGGTTAATTTGAATAAATATTAGGTACTTAATCTATTTATCTTATGTAAGACCTTTATAATTGTCTCTTTAATTGTCATACATTTTTTTAAAATCGAATTGTCATACGTTTGAAAAGGTATGCCTACATTCATAGAATTCGTTTTTTATAGTTAGGTATTTTAATCTGTGATTCGCAAAAACAACAGCGTGACATGTATTCCCCAGTGATGTGAAAATGTTGCTATTAATGTATGATGGATATAATGATAGTTATTATGAACCGAAATTGCCAATTGGGTTACAAGTAAAATAAATATAACTGTCCAAAATTAAATGACGCAAAAGTGACAAGTCCTTTTAACGCCCGTTTTATTTGAGTTCATGCTTCATAGTTTTATGTCGGCTTTGCACCACCACAGCTAGAATTCGATTTCGCAGCAATCAATCAACTTGTTTTGTTACGATCCACAACGTCAGCCGCAGAGCCGTGCAATAACAAACAAAGCTGAGTCCGGATATATTGCAGTTACATACGAAAAATGGTGTCGTATCAAAACAGCTGAGAACCAAACATTAATAGGACTGTTTCTGAGCGTCTACCTAAAAACGCCTAATTAAAATTTTAATACGGTATCACTCGTAAATGATGTCAATTATGCAAACTCTTGGAACTATTCTAGTGTGTCGCACATTGCTTGTATCTGTAGCTTTGTTTGAGTATACGTTCACAAGTGAAGGCTGCTTTCAACAAAAGTGTTTATTGGGACGGACTTCATTTCCATGCGCAGCTAAGGACTTTTAGGAGTGGACGCTAAGGAATCTCTAAGTGTTTAATATACTAGTCTTCACCTCGTCTCCGGCACATCGGTAGGGTTTACTCTCAACCAGCGCAGGTTGGTTGGCAGTAAGGAAACAGGTATACGGTAGTCCTTATTTGCCCTAAAAAAACGCTACATTGTCGATTTTGTAAAAGGCATGGGCAAAAACAATAGGTGCCTGCCTTAAAGCCCAATAGCCATAAGATATTACACCAATGGAAAGAGGTTTTCAAGAAGAGCCTTTACTACTTACAAAACTTTAGATTCTTTTTTAATTCCGTCTTAAAGTGATTGACTTTATCTTAATTCTAGTATTTCGTTAATTAAGTTGCTTTCAATATGTAAAACAATTTACTTCTGTTTGACATCGTCATTGATACACTATTATTAAAGTTAAGTAGTCAACCGTATTGCACCTACCTATTAATGTTGCTAAATGACAAAAAATCGAGTTCTTTCTACTTTATATACACATTTATAAATAAACTCTCAAAAAAAAAAAATTATTAAAGAATGAACTTAAGAATAAAAGAAAAACGACCTCACACACAAACAAAAACAAGAATGTATTGTACTATATATATTCTGCCTACCCTTTAGGTAATTCAGACGTGATAGTTTAATATAAAAATAATTATGTTAACAAGGCACTGTTAATTCGTTACCTTATTTTAAACTCACATTTATAGAAAAAAAATAAAAATGTTTTATTATTTTAAAAAGTAAACCTTAATTCACCCCCCCCCCCCCCCCCACCCCCTAACGCCTTATTTATGACGATTTCATTACACAACAGACTAATTATCCAGATCTGTATCCGTAACCGTAGAACTAACCTGTGTAACGCGATTCTCTCAATGAAATATAAGATATCATCTCGCTTGTACTCTCAAAGGGTTAGCCAAAGGATACCTGTAATACTAAACATATTTCGCCAGTTCTGTTTAATAGAATAGAATAGCATTTATAGCATTTTTTTTTAAATCATAGGTAATAGGGGCGAGCCTATTGCTATAAAATGGGCACGAATCCAGACTCAAAATATTATACGGCAGGTTTATCTTTTTGTCCGACCGACTTTGAGAAACATTGTTCTTGAAGCAGCTTACAGGAGGATATTTTAAAATGAACATTGGTAAGCTTACGAAGTAATGTTTGAAAGGCACAGAGTTAATGAAGGTTAATTTATTGACGGAATACCAGAATTTTAATAACACTTCATTACATTTAGAGCTCAGAGCTCCTCACATTTTAGCAATCAGCAGAAGTCACCATATAAGAACCATTCTCCTTAAAGAGCCCTATCCATTGGTATATCTTAACGCTATTGGGCGTCAGAGCACATTAGCACATTCTCCTTTATCGTTCTAACTTCATGATTAGTTATCAATCGGATTTCTACTTTACCTAATTAACTAAAACACACCACGGCCTTCCTACGATTTGATACCATCACAACGAAAATGCACGTCCAACAAGTATTCAAACTTCGATAATGATATTTAATAATAATATTTAAGTGACATTCTTGGGGTGGTCGGTATAAGTAGGAACTAAGTTTCGAGTTTCCGAACATTTATTTATATATATCCTTTTAGTTACCTATTAATATTATAGATATTATGTAGATAAACAACGACGCTTGGCTATCTATTCGATACTACTCAATCTACACGAACAGTTTACACGACATAAATCAATTGTGCGACATAAAATACAGAGCTTAGTTGAAGAAAAAGAGTTTCTTTGGAATGGCTTCGAAAATTTATAACAAAATACCCGATAGTTTAAAAAATATTCCCCTATCAAAGTTAAAGAAAGCTCTCACCTTGCTATTAATTGATAAATGTAATTATACTGTTCCAGATTTTATAAATGATATTTTTGTAGTTTATTTTTTGTTTATTATTTGGTTTTTAAGTATTCCACTTTTTAATCACAGTTTTTTACTAAATATTTTAACGCCTTCAGGGCAGCAGTAGCAGTGATAGCCTAGTGGTGTGACCGTCGGTCTCCCTAATCATAGGTCTCGAGTTCGAACCCAAGGCCTCTGATTTTTCGGATTCATGTGCGTATTGTATAATTATAACTAGCTTAAAAATCGGTGGAAAACAAAGGAAAACATCGTGAGGAAACCAGCATGTCTGACAGATATTTCTCAAGAGCATGTGAAGCTAAGCCCATCGGCAGCAATAAAACTCAGACACCAGGTTAGTCACTAACCACACGAAGAAGTAGAGAACGGCGCCCCTAAATGTTAACGTAACATGTTTATGTACATACCTATGTTTCACAAACCCTGATCCTGATTCTGTAAACATACCTATGAAGTTGTATAACAATCGCAGAAGAGATTTTAAAAGGGTAACAACGATGGTTTTGGATATTGTTTGGAGCTATATTTCCCGCAGAAACAGTTTCCTCCATAAGATTTCTTAGAGCAGCGAAAATTAAAATAAAAGATAACCTAGCGTCTCTTTGAATATGTTCTATTTATTTTATTTTCGCCAACAACTTCGCCCACGTGAATGTCGCAAACTATCCGATGTCTACGTAGGTACTACGGGGATAAAAAAGTATCCTATATTGTACGTATGTGCCAAATCCGTTCAGCCGTTTTTAGCGTGAAAGCGTAACAAACAAAAAACAAACATAAAAACATACACAAAAACACACACAAAACAACATAAAACTTCAAAAGAATCAAATCTAAAATCTTTTTAATGTTATTTTAGATTTTATTTTTAATGTGATTTTAGATAATTACGGTTCGTCTAGGTATTCTAGATCGGGAGGCAGACTTGTGACCCGAAAGGGCACTAAGTTCTACGTTCTCCGAGGAGACGGGTAATAACCTCTGTTGTATTTCGTACTCATTTTAGGGAGTTCATAACTTTCCCGACTCATATTTTTAACGTTCAATAAGATCACCGCACCTCAGAGATGCAACTAATATTGCAACTTAATTTGCAATATTCCTCTCACGTATTCGTTCTCCGTTTTCCAATAAGCACGTAAGAATTCCATAAGACATTTGAAAAGGTTTGAAACATGCTGGTCTTGCAACTAGGTCTAATCAGGTAATATGTTATATAACATTCGTATCGTAACATAATATGTTTCTTATTACGAGTACGTACCTACTCTGCGAAATTCAAGGTCCCAGAACGAACCATGGTCTAACTAGTCTTGCTTTAAGTGTACCTCCCGCTGTGTTGGTCAAAGTGCTCTTACCAGTTACGCGGATTCTGTCCACCCTGTAATTTTCTTTGGAAATGAACACTCGCAGACTCTATCGCTACATAATAACCGACATTATTAAGCACAATCCATTTTATAGCTGTGATCCTCGGTGAATAATTGCAAGTCACCGTGTGAGCTACCACACTGAAACTTTTACTAGGGATTTCCTAGAAAAAGAATATTGTAAGTACCTACCCTACTATTAAAATAATACACAGCAAAAAGTATAATTGGTTCAATTCTTGAATTGCCTCGATTTTCTAACTTAATACCTCAATTTAGCCACAATTTAGCAATTATGTGCTGAAATTAAAGGTGAATTAAATTATTGTTCTGCGAGGCTATTGAAAAACCTTCAGGCTAGGGCAGTTTTTTTCCGCGAGAACTGAACATGTGCAACGTGTGGCGGCGATAAAAGAGATTCTATCTTTTACTGATAATAATTTTTATGCCCTTCATTCAAATGTTGCCGTAGGTAAATATTAAAAATATATCCAAGTTAAAAAGATGTAGGTATGAATTTCGCAACTGTGCTTTCTCATAGGTAATTTTTATGGTAAATGAGCTTTGTTTTGAATGCCTAAATTAAGTCTATAATAAAAAACAATCAATTCTACTTTGTTTTGGTTTTCGAATACTGAGATTCAAGTCTATTTCTCGGTTCTATTTTTAAACTTGCTTTGACCCGTCACGTCGTACCGCGCCATTCGGCAGAAACGTTGTGAATCGTTGGAAAAATAAAATATCTTTGTCACAAGATAGGCATTGTGCCTATATTGTAGGTAGGTATCTAGTGTTCTCTATTGTGTACAATCACAAGCATTTGTACCTAAATATACATTGATTTAAGTGCCTTCTACTACCTAGGTGTCTATTATAATAATTTCAATTAGAATTTCTAAACAGTTGTCTACGAAAAGTCTCCGATAAATGATGGCCTACCTGCACGAGAAAACTCTGATAAATGTTAATACGGACCTAATGAAAGTAGTAATATGCTTATGTCAACGAATTAACATAATGTCACTTCAAGGTAATTTTGTAATCTAACAGCCGTTAAACTTAGTAAAGTATGCAAAATTCAAAATGAGTTGATTTTCGAATAGAAATTATGTTATACTTACAGTCCAGTTCTGAGGCGATCCAAGTTTTCAGCGACCAGGTTCTTCGTCCTACTCAGGTTAGGATTCTGTCGTATCTGACGTGGTGGTTGGAATGCCATAACGTTTACCGCTTTGTGGTGTGTTTTCGAATCACCGCCTTCATGCGGTCCGTCGGATTCTGTAACAATAGCATCACGGTTACCCACATTGAAGTTCAAATAAACACAAACAAAATCACTCCAGTTTTCAATCATACTTTAATTATGAAAACCTGATGTGGTGTGGTTTTGTTTGAAAACAAACCACATATATTGTATTCGTGATTGCTTTTTGAATTCTGAAAACGCTAACGAAAAATAATAAAAGCGGTAACCAACATGCAAATTGAAAAGGAATAGGTTTTATATGATTGAATAAAAATGTAGTTGGAAGGTTGAATCTGAAATTAAATTTTGTCTAGGCTTGCAAATCGCAGCCTATCTCGTTTATTTCCTGTCGGCGGCGTAACGTAAAAGATGACTTATCCGATTATATTAGATGGAAAAGCTGCAGCTTCCGCCAATGTTGACGTCGTAGGGCGCGACTGCAGAGGCCAGCGAGCGGTAACTCAGGTCTAGGTACTAACTTGAAGCTCATCAACATTTGTTAAAATAAGAAAAAGTATTCGGGAAAATTATTCAACTTACTTTGCGTCACAATTTGGTCTGCGGGTTCGTAATATTCCTTATCAAGAGGCGTCAGTGCAAATGCCTTTTTCTTTTCTTCATTGTTCGTGGCAACCGATGGTGTAGTAATAGTTGGTGTAGATGTCTTACTGAACCGAATCCACATCTCTGGTGCCGTCGGGACGGACTTTGGTGGTATAATTTCCCTTGGGGGTGGCAGGGGCCTTACTTCTGCCGGCATGTGCGTAGCAGTCTCAGGGACATAAGCCGGTTCCCGTTCGCTTTCTGGTCCGTAAGGTTGGGGGAAGTATGGTTGCCGAGAAATCCAACTAGAAAATTCCTCTTCGAATGGTGTTAAGTCCTCATCGTCTTCCATTTGGTTAATGCGATCGATTTCCTGCGTCGAAATAAATGAAACGTGAAATGACGTATCAGGTTTGGAAATTAGATAATGTCAAATGTACGAGATGTGTTTTGAGTGATGTTTTGGTAACTAGCTTTATTGTTTTTCTAGCAGGAATGTCTCTACTATCTAATTCTGTGAGCCTTCATGATAGTACTATAATAAAATAATAAACTGTCTGACTGACACACCAGCGCTAACTAGCTACTGGGACTAGGGACGTAAAGTTTTGCACTTCGCTTCCTTCTAGCACTAACTCGGTAAGAATACCTGCCTAAATAAATAACAAAGTTCCCCAGACGTTAAAATTATCTTGACAATATCTTATCATAACAAATGATGTAGATCGTTAAAATACATTTTCGATAACTACCTACTTATTATAGAGGTGAAGGGTGTGTTAGAAGTTGTAGGTGAAATGGTGTTACGAAGGTTTCCAAACCATTAATTAAAATAACAAGCTAACTTCCCAGTCTATTCTCGCTAATGCACGTTAGTTTTGCATAATACATGTGCAGTGTTTGTTTGACGTTCGAATGCCCCTTTAATTAACGGCACTTAATGTCATGTCGTTCAAATGAAAATGGCGTTGGTTGCCGCCCCCTTCGTAACAGGCGTCGCAGACACATTTGACAATTTATTAATAAGGAAAAGCAGCGTCGTGTTTTCCTTTAAAAAGATTTTGTATTTGAATTCATTTTCTTTGTTTGTTTACGAGTGAAATATAATATAGTGTTGTTTATTTCTATTTTTTTTTACTAACACTATGCAAAAAACAACTGGTATTAGAAACAACATCACCAGACGCAATCGATTGCGACGGAATATGTTCGTCAGACGCTCGATTTCTAATTGGTAAAGTTGCCGCAGAGATTTAGGATCCCATTTATAAAACAATTATGTTTAGAGCAATCTCCGCAGCTGCACGCGTCAACAGGGATGTTATACATTACCATAAGCTAAAAAATAGTTATGGTCCGAGGCAGGACTATAGTTCAGTAATGTTAAGAAAACAATATCTACGCGCAAGGAACTTTTTATTGACATCAGCCTTGAAGATAAAGTTGGTTCAACGCGGTAAATATTTATTTCATATTCGTCTTTCAAAAATTGGTTCTGACAAGACAAACCTTAACGATTAACAACGACAACAGCCGTAAAGTAATCCAGTCTTGTCGACTATTTAATGACGAAGGTAAGATGGTTGTTGAAATATTTAGTATGTACTGTCGCCCCTTTTTCTACTTTCGCGCCAACAAAGCCCTGTCAAAGCTGAGTCTACGAATAATTAATGCCGTCGCGCAAATCTTTTTCTACACTTACATACGATTTTCTCTTCCAATAAATTGGCTAACCCCAATTCATAAGCCAAGTGGTACTTAGCTTGATTTTAACATTCTTTAATAGCAAAGGACTTAATAATATTAAAAACGAGCTTACCAATTTGAGGTTAGATAAATGTCAAAACATAATATCCATTTCGAAGCTTATTTTTGATTCCACTACATTATTGGTCCCATGAATATAAATATTCTACGTAATTCTTTGTCAGTATCGTATTTATCATCATAGCAATGTAAAATATCAGAATGGAATTTTCGTAGCACTCTCGTAGCAGTGACTACGGAGATCAATTCTCGTCTTCGTAGCACTTTTCCGTAGCCATATTTTCGAATCATTTTTATCTCCGTAATTGCAACTTTTAATAGCTTCAATTTTTAATTTAATCAATTATACTGGTTTAGATAACCTGGGTTAGTTAACCTATTTGCATTTGTTTATTTTTGGCGATTATTTAGAAAATCGTAGAGGGTCTACGAGTTTCACAATTTTATATGTTTGTAGTTATTTTGTGTTTTTTGCGTAATATATGAGATGAATTGGATTAAAAGGTACCACAATTTGTAACTGGACCAGATATCTTTATTTTTATTTTTTAAATAAAAAGACAGTGTCTGTTTTTAATGCTACGAACGTTAACGAAGTGATAAAGTACTTAATTAAATATTCTCTACTTCACTCTTACTGTGAAAATTTGCAAAATGCACCCCTATTCAAATTATAACCTAACTCTATTCAAGTTATTATGTAAATAGGTCAAGTGTTACCATCATTTTTACGGGGGATATTCTTGCTTCACTTACTTTCTGTATTTTGGACCCTATGAGTTATGAATTGTTTTCATTTTACAGGTGTTTTCAATTGCTCGCATGTCGGAATTAATTATAAATAATCCTAATATTACAAAGTTCGCGAAAGCGACCCTAGACATTACAAATAATTTCGTCGTCTTCACATATAATTTTATAATGTATGTCTACAGAACATTGTAAAACATTTTAAAAGAGTAACTTCTTCTTCATCCGAAACTACCTTTTGGAAGGGGCGACTAGAATCGATTCTATTTATTGTTCATTTTGACGTTCAAAAGTCCTTTTCTTGTGTCCATTTGAAATAAATGATTTGACTTGGATTAAATTTAAGATTTTATTCATTGAATGACATAGTATAAATTCAATTGTATTTTAATTTCTTAGAGGGGCAAAGTACAAACTTTCAACCGTAGTTCGAAAGCGTGTGCTGTGTCGATTGAAAAAACATAGTTATACTTTGTCGAACGAACGCTCAAATCTAGTACTAGTAGTAAGTACTAAAGCGACGCTAAGATAGTACAGCCCTATTTAACTTATTTATTATGAGGTGGCAACATCATCTCACAAGCAAATAACTTCTACAAGAAAATAAGAAAACTCGTATTTACACTATGGATCTACCATAGTACAATTGCAATATTTTAAATCTGATCTTGATACTCGGATATTGCGCATTAGGAATTAAGATATAATTATAAGACACTAGTTTTTATTTTTTATTCGCTGCATACACGATTGTTAAATACTTTCATAACAAGACCTAATCTAATTTGCAAAACTTTCATAATAACCAACATGTTGCGGTTATTATAATTGTATAGCCATAACTTTAAATTACAGATCCGTGAAGCTACGTTCAAGCTTTTATTGATTCACATCTCAACGAGACTCACCTATATTCTCGACAGACGTACAGAAAGCTCTTGGTCACGTTTCATTCCGAAACCTATGACCGTCCGATTCGATGCGTTCACGGTACTCCTACCCCGAGAGTGCACTTAAGGCCGTGACCGTATGCTATTAATATTATGGCTTGGCAACCCAGATTTTATCCTGAAGAGGTTGGGAAAGTTGTCAACGAACGAAACGCATTGGGGTGGTGTCAGATGACTGTTATGTCAAGACTTTAAGGTTTTGTAAAAGGACCCTTAACTTATTGAAATTCCATGCGACCCAAGCCTCTAATCTTGCAAAAAGGTTCTAATAAAGTGTGCTAACATGACGTACAAACTTGTGAATAAATTAGAGATATCCTTCGGCATGCGCTATCAAGAGCAAACACTTAGATTGTGTTTTCATAACCCTCGTGCTATCAATGTTAAACTTTAACTAGTAAAGATCAGAACTGCGCCCACTACTATTAAGGGTTAAAACTTTCTGTTAAACAAGCCACTAATCAGTGCGATATTCCAGTTAGAAAATGTTTTCCAACAGGTTGTTTGGTAAATATTAATGTCGGTGATAAGACCGTCAATTTAATAACATTGTATTTAAGAAACATTGTTTCTCGGTTTATTTACTATTAACGATTGTTCAATCATACCTAGCATATTCTATCCATTATTATTAATGTTACATTGCAAGAAGTAATAGTCCTGAAATAGACAATCGATATCATATACAAACTGACCCCACACGTCACTCACACAGACACACATTGGCGCCGTAACCTCCAATTGCAGCTACCCTGAGTTGCCAGTCAAGAAATTCCAAGATATCGAGGACAAACCTATTACAGAACCTTGGCATATATGACGAGGTTCTATCTTCAATCGATGTTGAGACTATAAATTTATGCTAACTGGTGGGAATAAAATATGACTTACAGGTGGACTCTAGTCGTAATTGTTATTCTTTTTCATTCCTCACCTATTATAAAAACTAGCAATTTTCTGCCTAAGAGTTCTGAGTTTTTATTAAATTATGAATGAGTAAGTATAATTACATTCTAGACAATCAGAAATCTGGTAATTGCAGGCAGATTGTGCTGGAACCCTTTAGGTTAGGGCGCTTGGAATTGCAATGTTTCATACCTGACTGAGCACTAAGTACTCTAACTTACTACTCGTATTAATTAATAGTTATAAGCTCTATCTCTCTGTATCTATCTATCATATATTACTGGAATAACTGTAACTAAATTTGATTCATCCACACTTTTTACTAATTTATGCTTAGAGCATTAGGTTAAATGCTCTAAGAATTTATTGCATCTAAGGTAATCGATACGTAGTAAAAATCGCCTAAAGTCTCAACCCCATTTCATGCATGACTACCGAATTGCCAGCCAAAAAAAACCATTTAGTTCCATATTATACCACCTACAGCCGCTTTGAGTGGCGTGATTTTACAACCCTAAGGTGAAAGCTATAGGGTAGCCCGCGAAATTCAAATTTTCTTACGATTTTGTAATTAACAGGTAAATATCAAGTTGTTTGTAGCTCAAAGTATTATTTGCGACCGTACCAGTATGCATTTTTAGAATGATAACAATTAAAATTATCAATACGACTCTCTAGGTGCAGATTACTATTTAATGACCATTTTAATAATTTTATTTTAGGTCAATTATTACTTAGAGAGTTTCATCGATGGGTTCAATAATTTTAATTCTATAAATACACATTTGAGTCGTATTTTGACAACCTGACACTTTTTTTTTTGTGGGTGGGAAATCATCCAATGACTTCTCCCGCTCTGGGTGGAGCGGAAAGGAGTGTCAGACTCTTACTGACTAAAACCCATCCATGTTCCTTCCGTAGCCCTTTATGTTCCGGGGTAGCGGTAACCCTTTCGGACAATTCCGGTTACCCAGCAGGCATCGGCTCTAACGGCCCCTTCATATGCTGACATCTCTTTGAGGCGCGCGTGGAACATGTACGCGCCGTCCGGCACGGGCCTGGTCCTGATCGGACGGTGAGCTACCCATTACTCACCGCCCGCAGGCCCGCGCCTACGGTGGCCGGGAGTCGTCACGTGGCTCCCGACGCCCGGGGCGTCTCCCGCGGCGGCTGGGACGAGAGGACCTTTCCCTCTCCCATCCCGCCACCTTCTTCGCGACCATGACTGCTTCGCAGGAGGTGACTGCCTCCCACTCACTCTCGGTTCGGACCATGGCTTGCACCAGGGGCGGGAGGTCGCCACCAATCGACTCTACGTGGACACTGCGGTGCTCCGCCCAAGCGGGTCAGGTTTCCACCGTGGACAACCTGACACTGACCTGACAATTGCAAAAAAAAAGTAAGAAAATTTTAATTTTGCGGGCTACCTTATCGCATCCCCCTTAGGGATATTCAATTTTTATTGCGTTATTTGTTATTTTGTGGGCGGCCTCTACATAATAATAGGCGTTAAAGAATGAAATTTGCCGTTTTATTCTAGTAGATACTTCGAATTGATATAGAACCTTCTTGGTTTGAGATTTTTGAGTGAAACTTTTCTCACATGGTACCTATGAAGTTCTTCTTTTAAAAAATGTGCAAAATTCGATTATAGACTTTAAGTTGTTTTTTTTTATTCAGCTTAGACAAGAAAAATGGATACTTCTAAATTTCGAGTTATTTTTGAATACGAGTTCCGACGCGGAACTAACGCGGTAGAAACAGCTCGCAATATCAATGTTGCGTATCATGATAACGCGAGACCTCATACAGCAAGAGAAACCGTTTTAACTCTACAGGAAATGCAATTAGAAACCATTCGTCACTCTCCGTATTCGCCAGACCTTGCTCCAACGCACTAGTTAAAAAAAACGAATTTCAAGTTTTCAGTACAAATCGGCAATTTCATACTTTAACCCCATATTTACCATAAGTAGCTTATCCTAACTAGCTTCTTTCAAGATTTAAATAAAACTCAAAGCCAATAAATTGTACATATTATTATATTACTGAAATAAACTTGTACATATTATTATTTTACTCAAATATACTTGTACATATTATTATTTTAAGACTTAAGATGGTGGCAAGAAGAGTTTTTGAACTGTATAGGTAGTTTTATAATCACTCAACAATTGTGCAGATATCCTCTAACCATCTGAAAATTAAGGCACCAATATTAGTTTTAGTTTCGATATTGTTAGGATTAAGCACAGAGGACAGATAGAAGATAGGTGTTAAATTATCAATACCCACAACACAATAGATTTGCAGGAACGCATTGTAATTCTTTGTTACGCCCTAGTGGCCAGTAGACGAACTAAAATGACAAATAGCTAGTTCAGTTGCACTGTAGGTAATAATTCCTTCCACCGCTAGATGGATTTACAAGTAATGGGCGGGTTATCCATCGTGGGGTGTATCCATCGTGTCGTAAGTGGTTACCCCATCTCTTTTTATTTTCTATTTCTCAGAGATTTTGCTTTGCGGCATCTCCGATTATTTCTGTCCTCCATGATAATTAAATTCAGAGAATGAATGAATGAAAAAGATGAAAACATTTAAGACCAAAACAAAACAATTGTACGAGCAGTTTGTATTGCGTGGTCATGCGGGATACCTTTAAACAATAATTATAAATTAACCGGGTAAGTATGAGGGTCGCAAGACAATTGTTTGAGATGTTATTTTGCCTTGTCCTTTTTGCGAATACTTCTAAAATAAAATCTTGGTATATGAGTGAATGAAAAATGAATTTGATGAGGAACGTAGCTAAGGAATTAAATGAAAAACTGTGATTGGCATGAGAAGCTATTTAATTACAGCAGTCTATTAATCTGTCCGAAAGCTTTTTTAACCCTTTATAATCTACCCCTCGAGTTTGTATAGAACATTGTGCTCGGGGGTAGCCCTAGCGTGCGCAATGATACGGTTTCATCTCTGAATGATCAATGAACGCGGGCGCCGAGGCGCGGACCTGACAACAATGAGCTGTGAGCTGCTACATGTAGTTTACGATGCAACGTCGCCTATCATCTGTGGCCACGTGACGTCATACAATAAACTGCGGATAAAGATAAGAGCGTTGTGGTATTCTCATGACTAACGCCCAACTTCCGCGTTAACGCTTGCCTGTTCTGATGTGGCCTTCTCTCATTACTTGTGAACCTACCCTACTAATTTGTCCCTCTGTCTGTGTGTTTTTATTCGGTATACTTAACCTTTTGAATACGTACCTTGCTCAACCAATCCTGTTCAGTAGGCACTGCCACGCGGGGGCTGTCTTCATAGCCATACAGAGGGTTGGGCATCAGCATCCGAGGCCGGATGTAATCGCTGCGGAAAGGTCTTGGTTGTCGACCCATTCGGTGCGGCAGCTGCGACAACGATGGCGCAGCTGACGGCCCTAAAATTCTTAAAGATGAGCACTCTGGGCACGCGAGTGCATCGACGGACACGGCTAGTTGTCTTTATATAATGCTGCTAACTATTCACATGACGACAAAAACAATTTCACTCAGTTACAATCTAAGATTTAGCAAGGTCAGTCGCTTTATTGCAAGTTCGCTTTAAGCAGTAGAGAGAATAACCTCGCCTTACCTATTATTTTATAAAACTGTACATTAGTGGTTCTCATTGTGTAGTGAGTACAGACAGTAAATCCCACTGTAATGTAATTTATATTTTTACTTGACTCTGGGCGACTGTCTGTCGTCACAACACAATAAAAACCAGTTCTTACAAGCATGGAATTGACGTAACCAAGAATGAAAAAATTGTGTGCTAGAACTAGGTACTAATTCTGCTTTCTATCTAGAAAACCCGCAAGATCTTAAGAACTTACCTTACCCTTCGTTCTATAAGGCACCAGGTTGCCTTGTCGTATCTTCAATAAACTAGCATAATCCACCTAAGGATTCCTTAATATGACATGAATAATAATATACTATCGAGGTAATGAAGCCTTTCTGTCATTGTTGTCATCAATTAGATTTTATTAGATGGCGGTTAAATCCAGTCGTTATTTACATAAGCTAGACACAAAAGCCGTTTAAGCATGTTGTACAGAAAAACAAGTCGGAATTCCAAAAATGCCCTTATCGTGATATTGTGATGCATGGTGGTTCGTAAACTATGAAGTATTCATACAAGACCAGGATGACACAACAAAAATATTTGAAATTCCACCTACGCTTGGGATGACATACATTATATATTTTCTAGACCACACAAATTCCGTGCAAAATATCAGGCGTAACTCAGGCAAGATACAATTTTCTTTTAGCCTGTTTGCGTCATGTCACTTGCATAACATCTCGCCCTCCGTCGCTAAAGAATGCGTTCAGCCTTTTACGAGTACATTTGAAATACCGAGAATTTTCTATCACTTAAATCCGATAGCACATTTTTCACCTAAAAGAGAACCTCGGTTTTCACGACCACAGCAGCCAGTTTTGCGACAGACGCAGCATGTCTGACATTTTTATTCAACATATGTGGCTTATTTTTGTTTCTTCCTATGTTTCCTGGTTACGTCTATTAGTTTTTAATCTCAAACCTTACTCTTTCCTTCTTTACATATGCATGATGGTGATTTCATCGTCATGTGAATTTGGATTTTACTATATCTATCAATCTTTTCTGTTTATCTTGTTGCCACTAAAGCAGGAAAATATGTCATTTAACATTAAGATAACAAAAGGTAGCTAAAGGTAGCAATTGGTAGCTTCTTATATTTTTGTCTCTTATTATAATTCGTCGTCAGCTTGACTAAACCAGAATACACTGTTACCTCAACATACGTGGGTAATATAAATTACAAAGGTGTCTTCAGGATCCAGTGTTTCGGTGTTCAAAGAGCGGACTGCTAAGTCTTTTCCAAACAGCTAGTCCAAGTATCTAATTACACTTTTACCGACTGATTGTTTCTTGAGGCACCTAAAACCTTTCCTTAATGACGTTACATAACCTTAACCCTAGCCTTTAATGCTCCAACTGCTAGAATTTGGGCCCCACTTAGATCTCCCCCGTTGTTTCTATACATACATACACACACATATTCTACACACACACACACATACACCACAACCCGATATATCTTCCCAAGACAATTGTGTTAGAGCTGCGAGCTTGACTTGAAGCCTATGCTTTGTGAACCAAACAACAAACACGCATTCAATTGCACTCCAATAGTTGGGAGATACATTATGGATGGAATTCTGAAAATTCGAATATAAATTACACAGTTTCATTTCATAACAGAATATGTGATAAATTATGACGTGCTAAAAAGCCGGGCGACCGGCCGAGCACTGAGACTGGAAATCATAAAATTAATTAATTAATTATTTCGGTTTTACGGTGTAATTTCACATCGCTCTGTTTCGGGTAATTAACGTGCCGAATGAAATATAATTATTTGTAATTGACACATTAATGGATCGCCGGCTCTAATGTCAAATGCACTTAATGCCCTAATTAAAATTAATGGGGCTTTCAATTTGCAATGTTTTGTTGAATCTGTTGTGTTTACATTATTAACAGCCAGCTTGTGGGTGTAACATTACATAATATTTGGTTTATGTTGACTTTTGGTACTTCAGTGGGAATTGAAAGACCTTAAAGATTCTTGAAATTTATGTAATCACTAGAGACCGGATCCTATTGATACACAAACAAAAAGTGAAAATCACAAAGATGTTATTTTTGCCACTTTCCCAAAAAATACTGAGATTTGTAATAGATTGTACTGACAATATAATATTTATGTGCACTTATGTAAGACCTTTTATGAAGCTTATTTGTACTAATTAAGATTGTATAAGTGTAACACCACTTATACATTTAATGAAGAATGTATAAGTGTAAAACCACTTTTACATTCTAAATTTGAATATTGATTTTATCTCCACCGTAGCTCTTTAAAAATTTGTTATACCTATCGAGGTTAAGTGAAGCTATTAATGGGCTAGATTGACCTAGATCCCGGATCAATCTATACTTTCTAATCGCCTATATTTTTATTAAAAATATTCTTTTGGCCTTAACCTGATATATTAAGAGTCAGCGCAACCCGGCTTCTTTTCCCACACTTCTCTATTGTTTTAGAATATGCTAAAAAACATCTTATAAAAAACTTATTTATCTATTACTGGCGTCAGCCCGCGGCTTCGCCCGCGTAGATGTCCGAAATTATCCCACGGGAACTGTTCATTTTCCGGGATAAAAACTGTCCTATATGTTAATCCAGGTTGTTAACGGTATGTGTGCTAAATTCCATTCAGATCAGTTCAGCCGTTTCAGCGTGAAGTAGTAACAAACATACAAACACATACACCCTCACAGATTTTCGTCTTTATAATAATTAGTGTAATTTGAAACCTTAGAATCACAGATATATTTCATTTCTGCGCTCATCTCAAAATAATACCTACACTACAATTCATGAATACTTGAACTTGTCTGTGTTATTAAACACAGGAACTAAGGAAGTCTGTTCAGATTCCATTAGTTTAATTATGATTTATTTTATTTTATTTATCAAGCAACACTGATTCAATTTAACTTTAGTTTTTCTAGTCCCGTTTAAATGTGCCTACTATGTACTCTGAGTAATTTATAGGTAATGACTATAAACTAGACAAAATATTTTATGATAAATTATATAACGGCCAAACAACAGATGTATAGGACTTAAAGTAAACTGCGAATAATAGGTACACAGACAAAGAAATAAACGCATAGATACTAAAACTGTATAGCAACCTACAGGTTTTATATTTATAACCTTCAACTACATAAAAGAAAAATCTTGACAATATTTCTTTTAAGAGAGGATTATATATATTTTAAAGAGAAGTCAGAAAATTGCTAAGTGAAATATAGTTAAATAGTTCTATGAATAGTTCTAGGAATATTTGAAATATAAAATATAATATAATTTATAATAAAAACATAATAAATAATAAGAGTCTTTGAACGTCGTTTTTACGTAAGACAGTGGTTTTAAATGGTGTGAAGTTCTTGTCGCTAGGTAGTTAACTTATGTTACGAGACTCAGTGCCCACTTCCCAATGAGGAGGCATAAGATTAACATAGCATTTGAAATGTGTGTGTGTGTGTGAGTCAGTGTGTGTGTGTGTGTGCGTGGGTGTGTTGTGTAAATTAAATGTTTAGGAAAGGTTGATTGGGATCGCAAGTAAGGTGATATTGAGTGCCTTTCGTAGGGTAAAATTGGTGTAACGAAAGAGTTAAGTTAGTTTCGTCGTAATTGAGGGACAGTAACCATTGAGGGGTTTAAGACGGTGCCTGTTCTTATGCCGGGTAAGTTTATACATATATATGTCCTTGTTGATTTTATTGTACATCTCTGTGCTTTCGGCACGATAGTGTCGTTGGGTCGGGTAAGCGCATAACGACACTGAACAGATTCACAAATAGGAAAGCCAATCCGCCGATGAATAGATTTTTATCTAGTGGCATCGTGTCGACAAAGGTAACGAGGACTACAACTCAGCTGCGTGATAGTCCCTTTTACAGTAATACATAACTTTGGGGACAGGCCGCTGAGCGTTCCACTCATTTTGAAAGTCCCTCCCACTTACGCTTACGAACCCAGGAACATAGAGCTTTATTAACGCGCTAAACTAGCCTCCAGTCGATACAAACAGGTAAATATTTAATATTTTATAAACCATAGCAAGGTAATAGAAATTGCATGGTGAGTCTTCATGACAAACATGCGCTTTTGGTTGAGCCCCTCGGTGGTCTAAGTGAATTTGGTGGCACAAACTGAATTACTAGTCTTCGAAACATTGAACTTCAGGTTCCGTGTAATGTGTAGCAGTATACCAAGTTCAGATTTTCAGCTAACTTGCGTTGCTTTGTGTAGCCGGAGTCTTGTCAAGTCTTGGAAGTTGGAAAAAACCTTTGTATGGAATACAAGTCTAACTCCCCAATTGTTTGCAATATTATAGTTCTGCTTACACATAAAAAAAGATTTGATGAAATTCCTTTTGATTAGTTTGCATTTTCCAAAAAGAACCAGAAACTGTGGTAGGTACTGAACATCCTCAAGTAAGGATTCCATCCACACAATATTATTATGCACGTTTCTTTTAGTATCTAACAATAATAATTATTATGTTCTGCACTTCTGTCCAACTAAAACAGTTATATCTTACCAGAGGACTGATTCATTAATATTTTTATGTACCCCTGCAAATATATGAACGTGCTTGATTAGTCGTTTAGGAAAAAGCAGTACATATCTGTATACATACGTACATGTATGCTTCTAATATCCTGACGGCGCGGCACGGTAAATATTTGGACACAATATCAGTATCAAATTACGCCATAATTCAATGAACTCTCACTTGTAAGAAAAGTACGAGTCCATGGCACCAGGACCACCGGTCAGAGACATAATATGAAATATAATTCCATGTAACGAAATAAATTAGTGGTGGCGACGGCCCTCCACTTTCGCACGTAAATGCGTCGCACTGAACTCAAATCGTATTTAGAGGTAATTTACCCCGGAGAGCTTTTCATTTGGGCCAATCATTATAATAAGTTAGCGCAAACTGCTCAGTTCGTGCATATAATTTTAATTTGCACCACACCTGTGAGGATTCCTACTTCTCACGTAGCGTTAATAACGCACACATTATTAATTAGTTAGATATCAATGATTGCATTATTTAGTCTTTGATGATCCGCATGACACAACATGTTTATATTTCGATTATTTAAGGAGTTTCTTTAGTAAATAGTTATTTTGTCTTTTTATGTTTGTTTTTATGTTTTAATTACTATTGCTTGCATATTGATCATGTAAGCCGATTAGTTAATCACCGTCAGACCAAACAATTAGGCGGATTTTTTTTATATTGCAATTTAACCTACGCTGTTTAATACAAAATGTCGGTTTAATAGTTTACGGAAAGAAATAATCAATCCGGATTTCTATTTTTATTTTATTTTTGCGCTTTGTTTCGGCAAGTGTTGTTTATAAATGAATGAATTAGGTATTGCTTATTTTAGTTAACGACGACACTGTTTAGTTATAAGTTTGTGTCATGCTCATCATCAGAAAAAGGTATAGAAGGTCTTGAAGATTGTTCAAAGCAAGACCGATTCTATTACATTTCTTTCTTTAGCGGATGTATAACATTGAACGTACGAGCAAATGTAATAACTAGTTGCTAAGTAACATTAAGGAACTAGACTTTAATTGTGGTTTTTAACTAGTATATTTAATTGACAAGCTTTTTTAAGTCATTTATTGTTAGTTAAATGTTGCTTGTCATACGGTACGGAATGTACTGGATCCAATTGTTTTTACGAACACCGTGATGTTACCTACATTATTTGCAAATAAATATTCTGATTGTTATCCAAACTGTCGCACCTGTCTGTGACGGGCGATTTTTGCCTGCAAGTTTTTTTTTCAAAGTTTTCTAATGAACGGATGAAAGTAAATTAATATCATTATGCAAGGCTCCAAAGTAAAGATCTTATGGAGAAGAATCGGTCAAAAACATTTTTAATCTTCAAACGATCTTTAGAGACAACACATATTTTTATTGATAAAATCTTTTTTTTTTCTATTGTTTTCTTGTTATATTATTGTTGCTGATTCAGATAGGCGAGTTATTATAATTATGAGCCTTTTTCAGCAAACCACTTATGTTTCTATAATTTGACTAAATATTAGCATTAGTAAGTAGTTGAAGTTAGTTCTAAATTGACGCAGCATGTCGCGACAAATCTCTTCTTCTGCTTTGCTGAAGATTTTGTTTATTAATTTATAATCTTCATGCTAAGCGCTGTATTTAATTATGTAAATATGACAAAAACTTTTGAATATATATTTTCATAACCAAAGTAAACGTGCCTACGACTGAAAATCATAAAAATAAATAGTAATTAGACTATCTACCCAATCAAGCAAACGGCAAATAAATCACACCAAAATATCTAACTAATCACAACAAAAGTCTAAGTAATATATACGTTTAAAACAAATGCTACGGCCAGGAAGTCGGGACGGCGTTTTTATCAATGGACAAACAGATATCGCACGTCTCAATTCCCTTATAATGATTCTACTTAGTTTGTGAAAATAAGCGAACATCAAATAAAATTTGACGTTCCTTTACTTTGTTTAATTTAACTACTTTCGTAACGTTTGCGAAACCCTACACGAGGCTTTTGCATACGTTATCCACAACATCAATTTGGGTTTGACACAACAAGCATGCTGATCTCTAAATTCACTATGGAAGCCGAATTTTTTATGCCACAAACAAGCTTACGACTAGCCCTTGACAAATAATCTAAACACTGACAACTTCACACTAACACTTATTATTATTACTTCTACCTAAACGACACGGCGGCATAACTACATGTTGATTTTAAACGAGTACTACCTACACACAAAAATGGATAAAAGTACCAAATAGCGCAATATGTACCTAACAGGAGACTACAAGGGTAATTTTACTGAAAAAGCATATTAATTTAAATACAAAAAACAATTATGATACACATATAATTCGCGACTTTAACACAAAAATATACGGGAAATGCTTATCAGCGGCAGATAAATAATGATAGAATAATAAGATATTAATTAAATTAGTGGCAGTTTAAGTGATGATTTAGTTAAAAACTTACCGAGAGGGCGAGGGACAGCGCACGCGGCGGCGGCGGCTAGCAACAGAACGATGAGCGTGTGCATTCCGTGTCAGCGCTCGACTGATAATACGCGAGGAGTCTCTGCTGACAGCGTGCTTTCTGTTTACTGCCAGGAGCAGTGGTCGCGCACTCGCTCGGCGCCGATCGATACCCCGCCCACATCAAAACTTCTTATCACCATGAACAAAATGCCGTAACTTCAGTACTCCCAACGACCACTTAATCCCTTGTGGAACAACTGTTAGAGAGCGTGCAACCCATCTCGCGTTATCCTTTCAATTACAATTCGTGTGCTGCTTGGAATAGAGTCTGTTTCCAAAAGTTTCACCTGTCAATGCGAATCATTGTAGTAATAGTATAAATTGGCAACTGTCTGCCGCCTTTCGATGACGTTCATCATGGACGGTGCTTATAAATGTATAAGTACTCGCTCGCTTTATCATGATTTTTATCGCTTGTTTATCTCGTCCAGTTATTCCCTATATTTATTTTAAGAGATTTTCTACTCCATTCCGGTGTGTATGATTGAATGAAATTTGAGTGATTGTTTCGCTTTTCATTTAGTCATATTATTATTTTACGGTTCACAAATTATATTTGGACGTAGCTACCCAAGTAATTTGATCAAACAAAATAGACCTTTTGAGAACCCTTTAATCAGAAAAGGTTGCCACGAAATATGAACAAGGTTTGTATTTAGTGAAACCGCTTTTAGTAAAATAATAGCGTGCCGGTCTAATTATTTTAACCTGTTCAAACTGTTGATTGAAAGTAGGTATTTACTTCAGTCATCTGACAACTAGAGTAATTTGACGTTTGTACTACGTTGTGTCTTGAAATTAATAGTAGGTGGTTGTAGCCTATTGCAGCTAGCTCCGCCTTCAACAGGTGGGGGTTAAGAAATAAAAACAACTGTAATCTTTTGCTAAGTCATTTCTTGTATACATATATTAAAGTAGCTTCCGCCCGCGGCTTCGCCTGCAAAATATGTCGAAAAATTATACACATAAACCTTCCTCTTGAATCACTCAATCTATTAAAAAAACAACAAAAAAACGCATCAAAATCCGTTGCGTAGTTTTAAAGATTTAATCATACATAGGGATATAGGGACAGAGCAAGCGACTTTGTTTTATACTATGTAGTGATATTGACTCCTGCTTCCATTTCTAGTTGCCTACTGTATCAATTACCTGCACAGAAAATAAAGTATATAAATAGATCATTTTTCCACATTATCGTCTTAGTTCACGCCCGTGAGCACGTTCGTGGAGGAAACTATATACGGCGCGCCTCACAGGAAGGCGCTATAATTAATTACCTTAAGAATATCAGCTTCCCTACATGCAGGGATTCTAAAGCTGCGCTATTTTTTATTATTTACTACCTAGGCTTTTTATATTCCTTGCTGTTATATGAACTCGTTCCACTTATAACCTTCTAATTGTCGATACGGAGAATTCTAATTGTGTTATGGTTTTATAATAAACTTGATGCTGGAAAACCAAGTCACTTTACAGCCAATAATGTTCCCGCTGATTGGACACAGGCCTCTTCACGGTGAGAGGGAGTGGGTAGTATATGCACCACGCGGGCCCAGTTCGTAAATGTCATGAGTCTTTGAATGTTTGGTTCTAGGACATGCCGGTTTCCACACGATGTTTGCCTTCACCGTGTTGAGAACAGTAGTGAAGAAACAATTTAGTCCAAGCGCCTGTCTGGGTCTGAACCTCTGACGGCCGCGAATTATCACTACATAGTATAAAACAAAGTCGCTTTCCCTGTCCCTATATCCCTATGTATGCTTAAATCTTTAAAACTACGCAACGGATTTTGATGCGGTTTTTTTAATAGATAGAATGATTCAAGAGGACGGTTTATGTGTATAATTTGTCGACATATTTCGCGGGCGAAGCCGCGGGCGGAAGCTAGTAAGTTATAATCCTAAGTCGCTGTCACCACTGGGCCCGCACACACGTAGTCTAGTAGTAATTGCTAGCCAGTGAGTTATTTTGAGACTGAACTTTTATAATGTCAAAAAAAAAAAGATATCTGTATCTTTCATCATGTCAAAGACATTACGAAAGTTCCTAGCAGCAAGATACAACATTTGCTACTATGTACAGCTATTTTTTCCAGTATTAAAACTTGTTTTTCTCTCTAGCACTTACGTACCCTACCATCTATGTCTGAAGGTGTCAGTTAGACCGCCTAGCAACTTGCCTCGACCTATTTTTAGTCCTATTTTGCATAGTTAACGAGCAAGCACTAACAGATTGTGCCTATACTTTATCTACTCTATCAACACATCTGCAGAAATTAAGTACGCGATAGAAAGTTAAAGTGTGTCTGCAGTACTATTCAAATTATCTGGCACTGATTACTAAAATTACAATTAGAAACTGTTGGCAATTACAGCTGGTTTATTAGTTTCCATTTGATGTCTTAAAATTAGTCTCGCCAGACAGTACTAGTAGGTACATACATAAAGTATACAGTCACGTCTCGAAAGGCAAAGTCAGATAACTAAAAATAAGTTGAGTTCTGAGTGTCCGTAATTTTCGGAAAAAATTTTTACTGGCATGATTAGTAGATTTGCATCATTTAATTTTGCTATTTTTTATTGTTTAATGGATCTCTACGCTATTTGAATCAAGCTAGCTAAATGTGAGTGTTCTATAGATGCATCTCTGCCTAACCCGTCGGGGTATAAAAGCGTGATGACGTCAAAACGTATCACGATGATTTCGGAATTATTTCGATACAATTATTAGAGAGAAAGTTATACTTTACTGTTCTTATCATTTGTCTTGAAAATAAATCAATTTTATTTATAATTCTTAATTTAAAATAGCTCACAGACTTTTTAAGTCTTAGTTATGAGTATGACAAGAAAAGATATTTTATTATCATCTAAAGACTTCTAGTTTGGCCGAATTCAGGTGTATACATGGAGCGAAAATTTACATTAATAAATCAAACATTAGTAATCAAAATAAATAAACAATTAGGTAAATAATAAACAAATGTCAAATTAGGTATTGTAATTAACTAGGTACAGACGCCAGCTCATCAAGCTACCCCAAACTGTAAAATTTTCCGAATTGAACATGAACCTTATTCTTTTGTTATAAACTTGAAAATCAAACAAAGAAATTTGACAGATTGTGGTAGACTGATGTGCTGGCCTCTGTATGTCACCACGGCAGTAATAATTAGTCGCTGGCAAAGTGCCAGTTGCATAATTTGTCAAAGAAACCTTATTTTATCATTTAGTATTAAAACAGTCAGGCAAATTAATATTCTACGTCATTTTGCCGTATTACAGCCATTTTATACTGTCCAAGAATGCACGAATAATTTTAAGCTGGTGGTCAATTTGCATAAAAATTAATTTCTCTAAGTTTGAAGTATGCCAGCGAAGTTTCCGTAACAAGCTTGGCCTCGCGTCATTCACAGCATCCACTTTATCTTGTACAGCTGTGCCAATTTAATTATTTTGTGTTGCATATTATTTTATCTGAGGGACTGAGATGGGAATCAAACGCCTCGCCATCCCATAGTATGTCCACTCAATGGAAACTAGTTCCAACTAGTTTACACTAACTAACTATACCTATACGCTGTATCCGATAAGTAATGTAAGCACATAATATGCTTTTACTTCTTTCCGTATCGAATAGTATTAAATTAGTATCATCAGAATCTCTACGCGATTTGAAATCAACGTTTTTAAAGGGATCTGTTTAATACTTTTCGAAATAAAGAGTCATCATTAGATACCCGCCGATCCGCTTTTTAAAATTTTACTTTGTTTCTACTGAGAAGAATAAGAAGACTATTATGTCATAAACCCTCACCTCACCCTCGATTACAATTAAGTACATTCATAATTTTTAATTATAATTAAAAAAAATCTCTTCTCTTTTCATAGGTTAATAATTATTAACCTATGAAAAGAGAAGAGAATTTTTGAGAAAAAGATCCCTTTAAAAACGTTGATTTAAAATCGCGTAGAGATTCTGATGATACTAATTTCTATGAAAAGAGAAGAGAAAAGTTAATCTTACAAAAGGGGTATAGGATATGTAAATATCTTGTTTGTAAATAAAAGTAATGCTCTAAATATTTGGACATAGCTTTAGTGCCCTTACAGTTAGGGAGGGAACATTTAATCATTTTTTAACCCAGTTTATGGAAAAACTGGCGTTACAAAAACTCTTTCTTCTACACCTGCCTGCACACGTTGCACAGCCATCATTTAACGGTTCGTCGGCACACGGGCGCACCGTACTTTATTAAAGCGAAACTTTCCTTTTTTGTTTCCACGTGAATTCCAGAAAAAGCCTTGATTGCCTTTGACAACGAGCTTGTTACGTTATAATTAATGTCACGTTAAATATAATTTAATGTCGTAAATAAATATCAGGGTCCCACTATTGAAAACTTTTTCCCGAATATCTTGATGAAAGTACATAATATTACGTACTTTGAGTATTGATGAAAAATAAACTATTTATTTAGTCGGCGTCGTCGTATGCTCACGCACTCGATGCGTGAACAGAATGATAAGCCATCTTGGAAACTATCGGTTCAATATAGAGTTAATTTCATCATGAACCCAATTTAGAACCAGTCCAAACCACGGATCTTTCATATTCTCATTCTTGATCGTGAACTTCATTACAAAAGGCCGTGACATGTAAGGCCTTCACGGCTTTGACGAGTCGTAGGAAACACATCTCCACTTCTTATCGAATAAAATCGTTGTCGATATAGAAAGTGGATAAAAAGAGACGCGCTTACGGCAATGGTGTATACTTCTTAGTTCTTTATTGCCTACGACAGCTAAGTGGCCCTCTGGCGTTTTTCACATCCATTACCGATTGCTGTAAGTATCCCCTGTTGCTAATGCATGCTCAGGGCCGGATTTAAACGTATTGCCGCCCCTGGGCACCGGAAAAAAATCCGCCCCAATACGGGAATTTTACTTAAACTTATACACTGCTGGAAGAAATTAAGGGATTAAAAAAATATTCAAATTTTTGGTCAATTTTCAACAGGCCGTAACTTCGAGATGGTCGTATAGGAAAAAAAATTTTAGGTTTTTGGATTAGAACTTTAAAATTTTGTAGCGTCAGCGATTTTTGAGCAATCTTAGAAAAACCAGCAACAAAAAAATGCTGGGTGCGAGAGGCCGCCGCCAATCGCCTCTACGAGGACACGGTGGTGCTCCGCCCAAGCGAGGCATGTTTCCACGGTATGCTCCACCGTGTCATCTGGGCGATCCTCGCAGTGGTGACACCCGGGCGTTTCCTCCCGCCTTATTATGTGCAGGAACCTCCCGAAACATCCGTGTCCGGTGAGGACCTGCGTCAGGCGGTAGGTGAGGGCACGCGAGGACTATCGCCTTCAGATCCCACGGCGGCAGTCCGGCAAGGAGGCTTGCCGCCTTGACCGAGATCGTGCGGTACCCCCGGATCAGCCTAATGGGGACTAGCCTTGCTGGATCGAAAATATTAAGAAAACCGACAATGTTAAGTGTGCCTTTAACAGTTCAATATATCCACAAAAACTCTGCAAAGAGCCAGATTAGCCAGCCGTTTTTTTGTTTCACTCGATCGAATTTTTGAAAAATTAAAGGATCACGTTTATTGCTCTGAAAAGCTCATAATTATTTTTTAATGAGAAAAAAAATCAGAGCTTTTTCCACATTTTCGTTGCAGAGACTCAGAGATTGCTTAAATTAAAAAAAGGTCTTGACACCTTTAACTTTCCGTGCGATCATTGGTTGCGGAGATATCCATAAACAAATACGATAAGAGGAGTTTTCAAATAATTCGAGTGTCTACTTTCATTTTCCAGACTCTATTAATTCTAAAAGTGCCAAAATTATAATTCACCAATAATGTATGAATTGAATTTCTTAAATTATCAATTAAACAGATAATTATTAATTTATATAATTATTTAATTTATACTGAGCAATCTTGATAAGACCTGTAAATGTCACCGAAAGTTAATATATTATGTAATATTAACTTTCGGTGACATAACACGGGTCAGTGGCGGATTTACCAGCAGGCTGAGTAGGCTGGAGCCTAGGGCGGCAAATTTTAAGGGGCGGCAAATTTAGTTCATAATTTTTTTAATTCGATTTGTAAATTTAAAAAATATATATTATACTCAAAAAAGTATTATAATGCTTTTATAATTTAACTAAAATTATAATACTAACAAATAATTAAGAAAAGACATATTTATTTAGGGCGCGCCACGATAGTGATCGTAAGACCTCTCTTTGAGGAGTAGCTAGAGAGGATCTAAAACAGTACCATAGTTCTCAATGATACTAACCAAACGGGAAAAGATGATGTAACGATAAGTGTAACGAGGATGACGGAGCACAAATCATAAAGTTGGAATTTTATTGATAGAAAACTGATAATTGATTGACTATGGTATCAAAATTTGACTCGACATATGACAACTGTCACAATAATCAAAATAATGTCAAAAAAGTATTAATTAATAGATTTTTCAAATTTATATTGTACTAGCTGACCCGACAGACGTTGTCCTGTCTTAACTATGATACCTACCCTACCTACCCTACCTACCCTACCTACCCTACCTACCCTAACTACCCTACCTACCCTAACTACCCTACCTACCCTACCTACCCTACCTACCCTACCTACCCTACCTACCCTACCTACCTACCTATGCAAAAATGTGCAATAAAAATATTTTTCTGATACAAACTTTGCCACCCCTTGTAACCCTTTTAGGGGTTGAATTTCCAAAAAATAATATGCCTATGTCCTTCTCATGAATGCAAACTATCTACATACCAAATTTCACCAAAATCGGTTGGGTGGTTTAGGCGTGAAAAGGTAACAGACAGACAGAGTTACTTTCGCATTTATAATATTAGTGTGGATTGTATCTTGATAAGACTAAAACAATTTTTTACATTTTCGAAATTTTGCCGCCCTAAAAAATTTGCCGCCCTGGGCCCTCGCCCCGACTGCCCGCCCCTAGGGTAAATCCAGCGCTGACTGCATGCTGTATGTGAAGTTATAGTAATCGTAACTAGACGGTATTGTGGATCAATATATTCACTACACCAACATTTGATTTATCTACCGGGTAGAGAGCGGCTCATGTTCACCTGCAGTGCAATTTACTGGAGCGGAGCTAAACGGTACAATTTTTTGAGCTATATCCCTGGTACCTATAAATTATATCTGCAGATTGATTGAATCAATCTGTTTCCAATCTAACCGGGTGCAGCTAAATAACAGTTTTACATCAGCTGCGAATAACAATATAGAAACTTAAGACCTTGAAATCCAAGCAAAAGCCAAAAAAAAGTATTAACCGGTATACTTTTTTTCCCGGGAAAGAAAATAAATTCAAATCAACAGATGCTAAGCCGCTAAGATGAAGCTTCACTACGAAGATCTTAGTATTATTAAAATCAGCTCTTCGACTGATATTTCAATATGAAATTTCATATTGAAAGTATTTTAATTGTTTCACACGTACTCATATATATTGTTGAAAATTTTATATTAAACATATTATATTTATTCAACAATATATCTATGAGTATGAATCGGGCCACGTGGTCGCATGTTACAAGGATTAAATGGCATTTTAATTTGGTTCTGTGGTGACAACGGTGGTAACAAGAATTGCGGACCACGCCGTCTGGGCGGGTCTTGCATGTCAGTCTTAAGGGGGATATGCATATTATTTGGTTGTACAGGCATTTTAAAATTGATTTCGGACTGTTGATTAGGGTATTCGAACTAAAGATTTTTTATTTGGAAGTTATCATTTCTACTCTGTAAATACAGTGTAGCCTTCTCTATAGTTTCTGGTCTCATACACCTAACACGTGCACCTCAAGGATCTTTTAAACCGCGGAGATAGGCCTGCAATGTCAGTTCACGATATAAATCACGTTTGGCTGCAATAGTTGACTCTAGAGTATCGTCTAATGAAACGTATGACGGTGGTCAAAAGAATCTGGCAACGCTCATTAAATTCCTGCGGCGTGCTGAAACCTCGTGTAAGTAAAGGCAAATCATTGTAGAGAGCGGTCTCATCTCGTTTGTCGGCAAAGTTAATTATAAGAGCACTACGTGTACAGTCATTAGGTATAGCGTTAGCATTAATCACACGGGCGGCGGGCCCCGTAACTTTGTTTAATATGCCGTTCAAAAGCACTGATCGATTTGTATCCGGTTGCCTCTCTCGCATAAACTGAAACGCCATCTGATCGCACTATTTGATGAACCTGGAAAATAATTTAGGGTTCCCATCAAAATCGGGAACTAGGCGGAGGGCTTCATATTATCTAATGCCGCTATCTCGGGTTAAATTTATATATATTTATTACGTCTAGAATCTACATTTCTATCTTTACTAAGAATTAACCTATGTGTATTTAATTTATGTGGGTAATAAAATGTGGTTAAAATATGCGGAACCTACACACAAAAAGAGAGTAAGCAACAGCCACCAAGAAAATTCAGCGTACTTACATGAACATTCTGGTTTCTGTTGAGCGGTATCAATGACTGGATCTCCGGACTAGTCTCGTAATTTGGGAATTTACGGTGCGATATTAAATAATCTATCGTGGAGAACGCGGTGCGATATAATACCGGTACTCGTAAAACGATCCGGGAATCCTAATGACTGCGCCAATTACGTAGGCTACCGAGGACTCAAAAAACCCGAATTCATTATAAAACTATTTTTTTTTCATTTAATGAAAGGTAAGAATTATATTAACGAAGTGCGCGGGCGCGGTCACGTAGCACGCTGTGTCTCGTGCCTTTGTGTCAGCGCTTTCCTTACTAGAGATGTGCGTAACATGTACTTAAGTTAGATTGATTGAACGCTTGTTACAGGATTTAACAGCACAGCTAGGCATTTTCACGGAGCTCCGCGTCTAATGTCAACGATTGATGAAGTGCGTTAGAATCGATTTGATAGATTTTGTGAACCTACGAGAACATTTTGTTCTTTATTTTTTCAAAGGCGAAAGTGTTTGTAAGAGCCGGACCACGATTTTGCCGCTCTGAGCGGCGGCTTAGCTCGGCGCGACGAACGGTAATAACAAATATAACAAAATATATGAAGCATGCCACGAGGCACCGCTCACAGCGCCAACGCGAGCGATAGCATGGCTAAAGCGCCGCTTGCCGATACCGCGCTGCGCCGCGTGACGCTTATGCCGAAGACGTGGACAGGCCGTAAGACTTCTCCAGTGTTATATTATTTAAGTCTCAAGGGCACCGAGAACATAGGTATTGCCCTAACTTTATAGAAAATCATGTACTGAGATGCCAAGCGCACGGACAGGTGAACATGACATCGAAGAGATTAGATAAAATTTCCATAAAATATTCACATATTCTAGCACCGTGTAGAAATGACGCGTTAGCTGATTTTAATATCCAAGCAGAACAAATTTATTTATATCTCCCTTCCACAAGTGACTACGAGGAACACTGTAAATAGGTACATAGATGGTCTGTAAATAAGTACATAACAGGGGGATGGTGGGACGGTTGGTATTGGCTTCCTCCCGCCACGTGTTCGGTTCGCATATAGTTAATTAATAGATATGCCTGCCGGGCTGTTTGCGTTCGAGGAAAACAGAACCAAAATTATTAATTAATTTCCTTTAGTCGATGGCGGATTTATTCCCACGCTATCGTTACTCGCACGCTTTCTGCGGTTGACGTTTACATGCTGATTTTAATTAATTATTTCGGAGTCTACAAAATATGTTCAACAACTTAAGTAAAGAAAGGCTTTCTTGTAGTCAAGTACAAAGAAAACGTTTTGTTTCATGAAAACAACAGGAAGCCTTTTCGGTGAAAATAAAAACAAAGTGAGTGAAAAAAGTTTCCTGAATAAAAGAATAACCTTTAAATTAAATCGTTATTATTTTCTTAATGAAATTCGCTGCAAACTGTGGACTACTAAACTTAATACAAGACCTTAAGAGAAGAATAGAATACAGTTCAAGTATTTTATTTTTCTATCCGGAATGTTCGTTCTGCAAACAATTGACAATGCTGCCTCGAGCAAGATCGGACTACAATATTATTATCAACCACTTCTACTCGACTGAACAATGCCGACGCTACACCAAGCCCCTTTGTAATAAGCACCCTGTCTGTTAAGGAAATACGTTTTCAATTGAAAGCGTATATAATTGAAAACGATTTTCTCGTTATTGAAGAGTTAAAGACTCAGTTGTTTACGAGGGTTCACTCATTTTAATTATAATTGCAAGTACGCTAAAACTGCTACAATTGTAGCTATAACAACTTCACATTTTTCAGTCCCAGAGTGAAGCTGGATATTTCAGTAGAGTGCAACAAAGAACCATATTTAGTGAATTGAATGATTCTCAAAACTAAATCATTAATGAAATACTAGTAATCATGAGAAAACCATGTAAAATATAAGTATTAAAACTTCTCGGAATGATCAGGAATTATTTTTTTTTTAATTATGAAAACCGAATTTTGTTAAATATATACTATTTAAATCCGAATATATAGTATTTATATATAGTCTTTATTTCGAAAGTACTGCTACGGGTTGCGTAGCAAGATCCGTAGCAAACTGCTACGGACGTCTACGAAGTACCCGTCGTAGATTAAAACTACAAAATGTTGTGCATCACACGAAATCTAAACAAAAAGCATTGCTACGACTTGGCGTAGCAAGGCCCCTATGTAGACATCACAGAATTTATAAAAACTACAAAATAAAAGGCATCTAAAGATAAGTAGGGTAGTAAGGTAAATTATTTTTAGTTCGACTATAAAACCATACCTTACTTTCAAAATCATCAACCTTGCTACGGACGTCTACGAAATGTACACAAATCAAAATGATAAAATAACGTTTTGCTTGACACGATACATTTATTTATATTTCGAATACAAATCCATCTGATCAAAAGCACTGCTACGACATGGCGTAGCAAGGTGCTACGAAAGTCTACGGAATTTTAAGACATCTATGTTTTTCTCGTACCTTATAATATCTAGTGCATTTATAGGCATATCGTCTCTATAATGTGACAGTATGACATTTCCTTTAACAAGTAGGAACGTGATGCTACGCACGTATTCTATGATGTGCGTGTTTTCTATTTCTGATATACCTTAGGGAATCGCATAACAGTTCAGCGGCCATTCTTGGATGTAATTATACACAGACACACACACCGTCAGGCTTCAGTACATAAATTAGTTGTGCTACCAACTGTGTAACTATTTAAACTAGGAGTGACATGGAACTAAGTTATCCCGACATGTTCATAAGTTATATGTACGTATGATAGAACTCTACGCCTGCATAGGTTCTCAATTTGATATACCGTTGATTTACCTATTTACTAATTTAAGCCTGCAGTGTATGCTCTTTTTTTAATATACTTATACGTGTTGTTATGTGATGATTTAAAACTGTAGTGTTTTTCACTACTGCTAAGACTACTTAAAAAGTATTCGACTGTTATGGCAAAGTTGAAACCCCACGCGCTTGTAGATTTGATTTTATATTCATTTTTGTTTCTAATTTAGCATCGTTGCTTTTAAATTTTATGTATCTGGTACTTACATGTTCATAATAAACTGATTGTTCATTATTCACAATTTTATTGTCTATTCATTATTCACTATTTTATTATCTACTTATTAGATTGTCTTTTTTAATGTCATATATTTTTACGAGGCGAAATTTCAAAATTCCGGTCTAAATGTATGGGCTTTGCTCGTCAAGGTGCCAATGACCTTACATAGTGCGTCATGAACAGTATAAGGCATTACTCGAATTTACCAGGGAGCGGCGCTTAGAATCACGTGGTGGTGCGGTGGGAGTTTCTCTAGGATATTTCATGAGTAGGTACTAAAGAGACAAATAATATGAATGTGGAATTTCGAAATGGATCTCATTTTGTTTAAATAATTTCGTGGTATAATAATGTTATATAATGTCACACAGAAGTAAAATATTTTGGGTTTTATGCGGCATGGGAAGTATATTGACACGGAAAAGCACTTCATACCGCACTGTGTGGCGCTCCCTGAATTTATAACGTCGACACGTGAACGCACTTTTTTTTCTCAGACAAAACCAAACTGGTCACTAATTTAATGATGTTTTTTTTTATTTTTATCTCATTCTATAATTACTTTAATAAACATTGAATTTGTTGATGAAGAAATTTTAGGAAAATTGTCTACGTTAAAAAAGTTTGTGAATTTGTGAGCTCCATTCTCCATAATAGGCTATTTCAATGTACTTAGTGCGAAATGGCAAATTGTTTTTCACGGAATTAAGACGCCACGGTTGCCTGTTCGAAAAGTAAAAAATGAACTGAATGCTTCTTTACGTGGCAAAAACTGTACCTACACCAAATTCAGCTGACGTTAAAGAAACAGAACGTTTGTTCGTTACGAAAAGGGTACGACGACGGCTAAACAGCTTGGTTCTACTTATTGTCATTATAGTGACTATCGAACAGCGGATGAAGTTGAAAAAAGTTGTTCCTGTTTCTAGTTGAAAAGACCTATTACTCGATTGAAGACTTTTTAAATGACAAATTATGACTAAATTTAATTTTCTTTGATTTCTTAATAATTACTTTAATTTAAAATTTCTATAATTCAATTACTTTATTTTATGCGGCTCATGACATTTTTCAATTGGTTCATTTCTTTTATCCTAGACTTTATTAATTATGATAGTAAAAATAACCTACTTACTAATATTAATTTGTATGCCGATTATTGGCCGAACATACAGATCAGCTAAATCAGCTAAATAAAGATTGATTTGATTTTGATTTGATTTGATGAATACAGCGATTGGCAGGGAGAAATGAAACTCGCTAGAAGAGGTCTTCATCTTCAATTAAATAGTCATCATTTAATTGAAGATGAAGACCTCTTCTAGCGAGAGCGAGACCGCATAAATTTAAAATATGTTTAACGTTATATAATTTAAGAAATGTTTTTTTGTAAGTAATAAATATAAGGGTTATTTACACATAAAAAGGAGCAGCACGGAATGGAATCAATAAGATAATGTAGGTACGTATTATTTTGAGCAAATTAAACAGCTACCTAAGTTTCAGTCAAAAATGTTTGCACTCGCTGCATTCATTAGAGACAGTGGTTTCATTACTTGTACATCCATTATTTGGTGTTACATTGTTTGTGGGGAACAGTGACTTATGCTTTCATCTTTTTAGTTTGGAAGAGTTTCTGTAAAATTATTGGGTTGTTTTTATTTAATTGTAGATTCTTAAGGTTAGGAACTATGTGGACAACTTTAATTTAGGAACATTTGAAACTATTGTTCGAGATAGGCAGTCGCTCCATGTAAAATACTGGTATTCAGCTGCACCCGGTTAGACTGGAAGAAAATATTTGAGACGAGTCTAGGCAGACGATGGGCACTATATTGTTTAGTACGGTTTGGTATTGTTAGCTGTTAAGTATTGGTATTAAGTTTTGCGAAATAGCTATATTTTATCTCGAAAGTTATTAGTCTCATAGCCTGTGACAAAACTAGAATAAAATTTAAATTTGAAATTAATCTATAAGATTAGAGAGAGTTATGAAAACCATTTCGCAACAGGGTACAACTTCTTTGGGTGACTTTTTACTTTAACGCCTTCACGTGGTTTAGAGGAAGCGAGAAGGGGAGAATGCGCGCGCATAGGTCTCTTTCGCACGTAGTTTGCACAAGTATTGCGAAAGGTAACGAGCACTTAGAACGACACTCAAAACCAGTGGTTGTATAAAAATTGATGTTGTACTCTTATAACTGCGTACACCTTTCAGTATGGCCTGTTAATTGGCACACAGTTATGGCATGTGTGTACGGTGTTGCACCAATCAGGTATTCTCACCCAGAAAATATCATGTCACAGAACTCAAATTCACATAGCGACAGCGATTGTTAAATTCTATGCTTTTTTTGTAGATTAAAAAAATAAATTTAAATATTTAAAGGGCAATAACGTTTTATTTGCAGAATAATTGTGTAAAATTCGGTTGTCATGGTATGGGCATGTTATGCGGAGGAATGAGGAAAATGTTGTCAGGAAAGTTGTGAGCATGAATGTGGATGGCTATACAAGTAGAGGGAGACCAAAGAAACGATGGATGGATTGTGTGAGGGATGATATGGCTAGGAAGGGAGTAACTACCGAGATGACGACTAATAGAGAAGTATGGAAGAAAGAGACATGTTGCGCCGACCCCAAATAAATTGGGATAAAGGCAGGAGAATGATGATGATGAATTGTGTAAAATTGCTAGAAAAATAGAATTTTTAGCCAAAGCTCTAGGTTTTTTGAGGTTATTTTCAGTGTCTGGGTGTGTATTTGTTTTTAAAGATGATGGTGCTTGGACCACATATTTTGTCCAATATAGGTATGTAACTACTGTATTTGGTTCACAATGTTATTCGTGTAGAATAAGGTTTTTTTTTTGAGGTTTGGAAATCATCAATTTACCCTTCCCGCTCTGGGTGGAGCGGAAGGGAGCGTCAGACTCTTACTGACTAAAACCCATCTACGTTACTTCCTTAGCCCTTTATGTTCCGGGGTAGCGGTAACCCTTTCTGACAATCCTGCTTACCCGGCAGGCTTCGGCCCCAACGGGGCCCTACAAATGTTGACAGCTCTTTGAGGCGCGCGTGAAACATGGACGCGCCGTTTCGCACGGGCCTGGTCCTGATCGGATGGTGAACTACCCATTACTCCGCGCCTACGCTACGGTGAGAAAAATTAAAGAGATAGGCGACTATACCGATAGTTAAAATCTGTAATTCATAACACTAAAAGTTAGTTTACCGTTAACTACCAGGATTTTACCTGCCTAAAAAGGTACCTACTTAAAAAAGGTACCTCCAAAAAGCACATCGCTATCTAACATCAATTAATAAACGTGGTCAAAGTTTCTTACCACAGTTTGAAAATAGGTATCCTTGATCCAATTCAATATTGTTTCTTTAGGAACGATGTGTTTATCCTGCTAATCATCTCATACTTCCATCGTTACATCTTATAAAACAGTACCTACATCCTCTTTATACTATCCTTTCAATATTAAAAAAAATAATCGAGAACCACCAAAAACCATCATTTTCGTGTTCTATATTCACGGAATAGTTTTTTGGCTAGATTTAACTTAGGTACCTACGTTATAAAAAACCCAACATTTTTGTAATTAATCCTGATCCTCAATCGACTCTAAACCTACATTAAATAATCAGCTAAGTACATTCGTAATCAGGGCGGTCTCAGGTGAGATCTCTGTGTACATGTGTCCCATTCCCTCCCAATTCCCTCGTGGCAGCTGTTTCCGCTTTCCACAGCGTTAGCCAAAGTTAAGGCGTTTTCATACATCCTGTTCGCAAACATGGCGTCATGACCCCGCGTGAATCTTCACTTGCAGATAAAAATGGTGTAAAAACTACACATTAAGCAAATAACTAGGCGCCTAACGTAATACAAATTTTGAGAAACTCGTTTTCAGTTTCAGTACAATTTATCTTTTTAGCCTATTGAGTTTTAGACTAACTAACTCCATGATTTACTCCAAAATTCACGAGCACGACAATTTACGACTATCTGTCACACATGTTATTTGGAATAAACATTATTGAGATTATTTGAGATCATTTCAAGATTAAAATAATAAATAATTATAGTTACGGCCACACCCTCAATCTCAAATGAATTTTAAAATAATAATTATTGTAGGTTACCAAAGCTTAACATTGCGAAAACATTTTTGCATATTTGTATCTAAAGATTTTTGTGTTTGTATTCGTAAAGGAATAGATAATATTTGCATCGTAGATAATAGGGTCTGAAATAATAATAAATTATTATTTGACAGGAGATAAAGAACGCACTTTTACCTGACGTCTGAAATAACAAGGGAATCCGACTACACCTGCATACGAGATAATTTTCATTCATTTTACCTACTTAAAATCCCAACAAGGGTTGAAAATATTTTTGTTTATTGTCAGACTGAATTTGAAAACCAAACCATTTTTTTCGCAAGAAATTATATATATATAATAGATTGAACATTGCATTTGGTACTCAGTTACGAAAATCTTTCAATAAGGTCGAAAAACAATTTTTGCATGGCTTCCGAAGCCTGAAACTGAAGGCATGCTAAAAGACCATGAATAAAAAACCTCGGCACAATTAAGTACAATACAAATTGTATGAATGTAGTCAAATTGTATGAAACGGTCCAAGGATTTTTGTAAGTGGCTACACATCAAAGTACGATGTAGGTACATTATTTGAATGTTATTCTATTTTCGAAACGAATAGCATTTGCTACCTGTTTTGTTATTTTTTTTAATGTTCTACATGAAGTAGATAAAATAATTGAAGGAACATGCACTTTATACAAATATTAACAAGGGCCGAAAAGACTTGCAAGCATTCAAACAGGTGAATATTTGCATAAACGTGAAGTTCCGGCGCCAATATCACGTTATTCAATATAGAATAGTCTATGACAGAAACCTGCGCAGACAGAATCACAATGATTAAGATAGTTTGCAACGATACCGCTCGTAAAATAGATATTTCATAGAAGTTGTTTTCTGCTATTAATTAACTGAGAGGTAACTATCACGTACAGTGTTTCAGTAAAACATAAAGGATGCCGACCTACTATTCTCGAATCAGGTTGGTTTGTTATTATTGTTTACTTTTAGTAGGCGTTCGGCCAATTTTGAGTTGTTTTGGTTGACATTTGTGATGTGAATTTACGTAAATATATCATCTTAGCCGTGTTTGTTGTGCTATCAATAATGCTTTCAGTAGTTTTTTTGAAAGTTTGACCACTTTTAATGCTAAATGGTTAGGAAAAACATTGGGTCAACGTCACTTTACGAGTGTTGTTGCGTTTCCGGTCCAGTTGGCCGGCGCCGATCGATACGGATGCTGTGATACTTTTTAATAGGTATGCATCTCGATGTGGCCCGTCTCACCGTTATCAGTTGTACCTAGTGTTGCCAACTAATTTATTTGCTATTGATTGATACATACCTACGTCAGTGTAGCAGGACCGTACGTCATTCGGGAGACCCACAGGTAAGATGAGTAAATTGTTTAGATTATAGATCATTGTAGTTCAAACGAATTTTATTACGTTTAATTTGATTTGTGACTAATAGATTTCATGCATTTTCATAAAAATCTAGAAATTTCCCAACAATTTCAGCAGATCTTTGTGAGATGTGTGTGACCTAATTACTTTGTAGATGTATATCATATTTAATAGGCATTGGTTTAATATTTTATTCGATAAAGTCTCGCGTTAAATAAGCATTCGCGCAATCGGGACTATGAAATAACCAAATTATTATAGTATAAACAAGACACGTAAATTCGGCTTAGTTATAATGTCGCTATTGCTAACTACGTTTACGTACAAGTTGCTTTACGTAGTTGCCTAAGTAGTTTTCTACGGCACAGCTTTAGAGCAAGTAGATAAGTACACTTTTCTGTAAAATCGAGGCACAGAACTAGAGTTAATAAAATGTTGAAACGGATTCTCTATGTTTCACTGAAACTCCATTGACAAATTTTTAGATTAGGTAGGTACAACGGACGTTTCGTATACAAAGAGTATACGAAACAACTTAATCCGCAAATGTTTTAGATGAAATATAATCATATAGACATTTTTCATCTGTTTAGATTAGGTATTTAAAAAAAACCACGTTTATACTATACATTCGAATTTTATAAAATACCTTCTTACATGGTTATAATTTCTCTTCGGGTCAAATAATTTACAAGCAAGTAGGTACTGAAGTTCTTTAAGCCTATTAAAGTGATTTTTATCTACATAAATATAATCAGGTCGTCTCTGGCTCACCTAACAATTTTTTTTTAAGTTATTAACATAATCTAACTAAGTTGATCGGTTCCGGGTAGCCTACAAAAATAGTCTATTAGCGCACGTCTCTTGTGGGAGTTCCATTTTTAGAAAATTTCATAATAAGTAAATATGTAAAACGTTTTTTATTACAAACGTTGTTTTGTGAGATAAAATGAAAATAAAAAAATGTTTGCCAAATAATACGTTGTTAACAAAAAGTTTATACCTATGATAATAATTTTTTTAAGTGAATTATTTGACAAACTTGTTGTTGTGTATTTATGACACGAAAAAATATGTATTTGCCAGTCGTTGCTTGCCAAGTTAAAATTTGTAAATTATTTTTGGTGAACTGATTGGTCACCGTAGAACTGTGTATCTAGTTGCTTGTTCTAAACACCTAGGTAATTAACTACCTACGTAGGTACTGACGGACGTCGATTAAGGAAAATAACGAACAAAAAAAAATCCATATTTGGATACCTACCTATTTTAAAATAATTGTTTAATCAATACTTGCGACGTATTTATATACGCGCTCCGATTTCATTCGTGTCACAATCATGCTGTATTTATAACAGTAGCATTCAGTTTGTGAAGGAAACCACCTGTAAACACCATCGATATTTTCTATAGAATGTACCAAACTAACTTAAAATCTATTTAGCACCAGGTGATTAGGTAATATAAAATTATTATTTATCTCTACAGGGGCAAGAACGTTGCAAGACTCAGGGCTAAGTTTGAGAATCTGTCGCCGGAGGATGCAGAGCGCTGCCCAGTGCCTGCATCCTTAAGACCAGCAACTAAAACAAATCTACGCTACAAAATTGTAAGTCAATTTATCTGTGCTAGAAAATATAACAATCGCTCTGCAGTAGATCAGTCATAATATTAATTATTTAAACAAAGACTAAAACGCATCTAGATACCTACCTAGATATTGGTAAACAGATATTTAGAAAAAAAACAATTCCAAGCACTCTTTGCCCGCCCTTAATGAAAAAAATATAAGCGAGTTACTTAAGTAATATGAAAATTTCTAAATTATCATCTCTGTTAAGTACTATGTAACAGTATTCCCATTCAGATATTTAACAAGTTTCTCATTCAAATATTTAACATTAACACAGTAGACATCTACTGCAGATAATGCGACATTACGGGCGCGCCTCGTCAATTTATCCGAGAAAATACGGTCCGGGAAAACTTGTTCGGATAACAGCGACGACGCGGCGCCCGCTTCGGGTGGCACAATACCGCATTAGGACTCTCCGCAATTGTTCACTCCAATTTTAATGTTTTGGACCGAATTTTCTCGAATTTAGTAAAAGCGCACTCACTTAAATAAATAATAAAAAAATGTTGTTTGTTTTATTTCCTGGATTATGAGAGCGGGTTTAGCCTATATGAAAGTATTTTGATTATTTTGTCGGGTTTGAATTTGGCCAGCGGAGGCTTACTCACGTTCGCGTGCTCAAGGGAGCTTCAGTGTACTGTGAGTTCGTGAGCAGTTCGCTTCGTGGTGACGATAATGTCGTGGATCGCATGGCAATCGACACGCATAATAAGTTCCGACAGATTAAGGCGCTCTACGATCCAGTTAAACTACAGTATAACAATGTCTATGGATCCTACCGCACAACTTTTCTCCTAGCTACATCACGACGTTAACGGTCTCGTATATCACACGTTGTTCCTTCTGAGTAGGTACGCCAGAGATCACACAGGTGTGGCGAGGTTATCTACCTAATCTAGTTTTCTTTAATTATGCAGATTTTTATTTCAGCCTAATATGATTAACACGATGGTAATTATTATGTCTCTGTGTAGACAACCTGTTCCTTTTTAGAACACACTTTTTTACTTTATAGAACACACTCCCCAAGGCTCGGCAAATTGGAGAGAGAGAGAGAGAGAAAAGGCTCGGCAGATTGGATTGAACACACTCCCCACACGTTGAAAGGGAGTAGCCATTGATCCATTCTGGAGTTACTACGCAAATCTACAAAAGTATATGCTCCCCTTACCCACCCCAATACGTATTAGTAGAATAATCTTAAAATTCGTTTCCTTGTTGACCGAAAAGGGTATCACAACATAGTATAAAACAAAGTCGCTTTCTGTCCCTATATCCCTATGTATGCTTAAATCTTTAAAACTACGCAACGGATTTTGATGCGTTTTTTTAATAGATAGAGTGATTGAAGAGGAAGGTTTATGTGTATAATTTGTCGACATATTATGCGGGTGAAGCCGCGGGCGGAAGCTAGTCTGTAATAAATTGGGAAAACAAGTTGTAGATGTTCATATTATTAATATCTGATGTGCGCGCTAAAAAAAATTAAGTACCTATTAGAAAATTAAGTAACTACCTAGCTAAAATGCTACATGAAATTACTATAGTAGGTACCTATCTAGGTAGTATAGTTAACCTACACATTAACTTCCTAATGAACATGTAGGACTTACTACCACCCGTCTAGTATGTAGCTGTATTTGACAGTTTGAAGTGGTAGTTTTATAACCTAAGTACCATTTATTTCATATTGATCTGATTGTGAACATTGTATGTCGATTCGGTAGTTGATCACCTAAACCAAAATCATATAGGATTAAAAACAAACCTGTGATAAAAGGTTCACTTTTGCCTCGTACCTAGCGGATTTTTATTGGATTCCCAATACAAATCCGTAAGAATCTAAAGAATAGGTCAGAACATTTAAAATGAAATAAGTACCTACTAACTCATTTAAAAATGGAATTTTTGTATCACATAAAATGGGTTGCATCTAATAAACAAAAAAGGCACCATGGTGCATGCTATTTGCCGATGACATCGTTCTTGTCGGTGAAGATGGACCTGAGATCCAGAGCAGACTGGAGAAATGGCAACGGAAACTGGAGATTGTTGGCCTGAAAATCAGCAGAACCAAAACTGAGTACATGTTCTGCGATTTCGGCGGTCTCTCCAGTTCTGGGGTCATAGCGCTTGATGGCGCGCTTCTCCCAGTTTGCTCCGACTTTCGGTATCTCGGTTCACTTGTGCAAAGCGATGGCGAAATAGATCGGACTGTTAAGCATAGAATTAACACTGGGTGGATGAAATGGCGGCAGGTCACGGGAACAATTTGTAACTCCCGCATTCCCCTTAAACTTAAGGGGAAGATTTATAAAAGCATGATTAGACCTGCCGTCTTGTATGGATCAGAGTGTTGGGCCACAAAAGGAATGAATGAAAGACAATTGCATGCAGCTGAGATGAGAATGTTAAGAGGGATGTGTGGTGTTACGCGAATGGATAGAATACGTAATGAGTATATAAGAGGAAGTCTGAAAGTGACACCGGTGACCGAAAAGTTATGTGGAAATCGGTTGTCATGGTATGGGCATGTTATGCGGAGGAATGAGGAAAATGTTGTCAGGAGAGTTGTGAGTATGAATGTGGATGGCTATACAAGTAGAGGGAGACCAAAGAAACGATGGATGGATTGTGTGAATGATGATATGGCTAGAAAGGGAGTGACTATCGAGATGACGACTAATAGAGAAGTATGGAAGAAGAAGACATGTTGCGCCGACCCCAAATAAATTGGGATAAGGGCAGGAGAATGATGACCTACATATACCTATCTAAATATAAAATTAATTTCGTACATAACAAAAGTAAATATACATATACCTATGTAAATATAAAATTTTACCTAACTAAAGCAAGCCTCACTGGCACGCAAACTTGGTCACAAATGAAACTATCGATAATTCGTATTTAAATATAGTTTTGACACTGTATTAGGGTAGGTTCTTGTGTCTGTTATACTTTTAGAAGTTATTAAAAATAACTACACCATTATGCATGTTCCCAAAAATTAGGCCCTATTGTAGAAAAAAAACATTTAAGAAGCACTATCAATTTTAAAACAAAAAAATAAAAATTATTTTTCTTAATTCCCTCATGTTTTAATATCGAGTGATTCCTCCTTTAGGGCTTGTACATAAAACTGCGATGCGATGCGATGTGAATTCGCAAATCACCAAATTACCTATTTTATCAAGCGTCGAGCTTGCAGAATTTTACGATGCGACATCGCATCGCAGTTTTGTGTACAAGCCCTTAGCCCTAGAGTAGAAAAAGAAACACACTTGCTGTCGACCACCTGGACCAAGGAAAGCAAAGCGATTCGACACGCATCTGTGATCTGCAATCAAGCCCATTGCTCATCCAGCATGTGTGTTCACGTGCGAATAAAGTCGTGCTACTCGATGATATCTGGAATACATGTTGGCCTGTGGGCTGTTAAGTTTATTTCATACATTCGTCTTCTCACTGTAGATACACGCGCTGATATACACATATTATCATATCATTTCTCAATAGTAGAAAGGTAGCAGTTTCTTAAAATTATCAGAAAAATAAAGCCTCCGCTGCTTGATATGTGGGAGTAGTGGCCGGTTTCCTGGTATTGTTTAAGGGCATACTGCACTGATGAATGTGTTTCATAATAGCAGACTGAAAACCACTGACAAAGTACTAACTAGAGCCAGAGGCAAAAGCCAGTATCAATGCATGCAATTATAACTGTTTTTGAGAAGGTGTTTCCATTTAGATAAATGACATTGAGCCTTTGTGGAAATAAAAATCTGTATAAGGTTGCTGACATTTGCAAATGGCTTATTTAAGCACAAATGCTAGAGCATGGTCAGTAAAGTTGTTGGTCCTCCCATTTAAATATTAAGGCATGGAATATGTCTCTTTTTTATCTTAATTAAGTGATGCCTTGATCTAAAGCCATCTCGTTAAATTATATTGACCAATAGTTTTTTGTTCTCACACCATGTGTCAACCTGAAAATAATAAAATGTTTTTCTTTATATTTAAATGAAATTATAACAATGATGGGCTAATTGGCCGTTCAACCAATAGAATTCAAATATATTTCATATGATAGCTTATATTTATTATGGCAACCAATAAGGTAAGATTTACTTAGTATGGCAACCAGTAACAGTTTGCGGGGGTACAAAGATTTTGCATAATTATATTATCATTCGTCTATTACCTGATCAATCAATCAACTCAGACTATCGCAATCCATAGCTGGTCATAGGCCTCTCCCAGATTCAAATTCTTACCAAATAAAATCAGAAACAAATATTAAAGGAGAATGCCAACCAAAGTATGTATTTTAAAGGTTCTAGTTAATTTTTATTCACCATTAAATATCATAAATAAGATGAGAATCAATGTAAATAACCACCTAAATAACTGTGTATAACATAATAGCCAGTTGTCACCGATATATTCACATACAAATTTATGTTTAATATTATCATGGGTAAAAAATACTGTAAGTTTCATGTGTAGTAGTGTTCAAGACAGTGCATAAAGACATCCAAATCACGGCAACACAAGAAAACAGAAAAAAAAATTAAGATAACAAATGATGATGAATTGCCAATAATGTTATAACTAGAACGTACATCCATCAATTTTATAAATGTGGATGTGAGATCTTAGATATTATTTTCACTTTAAAAATTGTAAAATTAAATTTGTAATAAGTAGGTATGTCACACCAAGTAAAGTAGGACAGCCTTATAAAAGCCCCAGATATTTAATAATTACGGACGAACCTTTCTGGGTAATTTCATCCATCATCATCATTTGGGTTCCAGAGGTAATTTCATCGGCCGAAAACAATGATGTAAAAGCACCAACACAACTTTGAACCTCTCATCTCTCTATATCTCTCTTTGATGCCTTTAAAGTATTTCTGGCCAACAAATGATGTTTTTACGTTTTTGCACGCATAAGCTTCGCAAATTACCACTATTAAATGCTGAGAAGCCACTTTTTAAATCCTATATCACTATCAGGAAACAGATGCCTTTTTAACGCCCTTTCGTTTCGTACCTACGACAATGATCGATACAACATTAGTTGTACCTTGCACTACCAACGCAAAATATTAAACCACGAAGAGGATAAGTAGTAGGGAAATTAAACTATGCAGATTTTATTCTATCACCGATTCAGCGGCAAAACTGATACAGTAAAGGCGGAAAAGTCGAATACTTGTATTTTGTAAATAACGCCTAAATCTGACATTGACATTTCTAAATTGTCTATGGTTTTGGCACCGGGCAATCGAGGCAAGTGCATACGAGGCAGATCAGTCTTATTATTTTACTCTTTGATACGAGGGAAAGAGTGGTTGAGGGGACGAAGGGGCGAAGAGACCTGATCATAATGTTACATCTTCAGTTTCATGGTCTACGTTCATGGACGTATTAACTTGTTTCTACAATAGACCACGGTGGTTTTTTGTTATAATTTTACGTGTCGTGGACTGGCGTGGAGGCGCATAACTAAGTTCTGTGAATCCTGTCATTGTAAAATAGGTACTTGATTGGAGATCTAAAAGACCAAGGTTCTCTTGTCCAACCTTCTCAATAACGCACGCTTTGTTAATAATTACCATCCAACCTCCAATCCAGCCTGTTCCTTGCTGTCCTCTCCCAGCTACGCCTTATGCCTGTACCCTTCTTTCTTGTACCCTTAGCATGTAGACGCTTAGTCGGTAAATTTTCTAAACCCTGGCTGGACGTCTTAATTTATTGCGGGCTCCATATGAAGGCCCAGAGTAGTAGACAACTTCCTAGGTTAAACTAAGAGATGCAAAATGAGATGAAAAGACGCGTTACTACTTTGCTCAAACAGCAAGTATCCCGAGCCCGAGTTACCCCGGGGTTCGGAAAAAGTTAGTAGCCTTGTCATCATGCCTGTGAAAATCAATATAATCTTTTTCTTGTGTTATTTTCCGATTATTGGTGATACAATTATATGTTTTTCACTTAACTTTTATAATGCCCGTATCAAGAATTTTTTCATTTTACAAAATATTAGTTTTGACTAGTTTTTATTCACTCGACGTTGTTGTAATTGAGCGATCGTAAAACTAATTAACGCCTATAATGGGTGCTACGTTTTTGTTCGTGATGTTCGTGTAAATAACATGATTATTATAGTACATGAAACTAAGATTTTAAGCTGATATTATGTACAGAAAGATTCTAAATTACTTTATAAGCTGTGTATAGTTTAGTCTTTATAGAAAACGATGAGGTTTCATAGAAGGTGCGGCGACCGGGTCACACTCTTGAATGAAAACTCTACAGCTGTTAGAAATTTTGTAGAGTTTAACCATGGCTTGATATTAAGCTCGGAACCTCTGAAAGATGATGTTATATTTGAAGTGTCCGTTGATAGAAAGGTAAGACAAAGAAAAAAGTAATGACTCTCATATATTTTATTTCCAATTTTATAGCCACATATTCAAATACTTTACTAAAAAGGGTAATGAATTTGTTCTTATTGGTAGCTATAATAATTGTCAGGAATGTATTTAATTGAAAATTTTATTCCTTAATATTGAAGGAAACACTTACACATATATATATATAATTGCTTTAAATTCACTCAGTACCTGGCTCCCACCTCATCCTCGCATTTCTGTGTGAGAATATTGTTTAAATCACTGTCTTATATAAAAACGTATTTTACAAAAGACAGACTTAGCACCTTGGTGACAAACAATAAAGCAATGTGTTTAACGTGGTGACCTACACAATCACACAATGTACCACATTTTGCTTCATGACCACATTAATATGCAGTTACTTCTGCTTCTCTAAAAATCTTTTATTTTAGTAATTGGTTTTATATGGCAAGCTCTTAAAACATTTCCTTTGGTGGTAGGTGGTGGTCATATCCAAACATCTAAAGAGATGATCAGATGAAAATAAAATCTAATTTACTACAATTTTGGAAATTTTAAATATGTTGTTAAGAGTTAATTTCTCCATCTTCTGTTGTGAAACATAGAATTTTTTTACCAGTTTGTCATAGGCAATTACATAATCATCACATAAAACACTAACAAGTGCTAGGGGACTGTGGAGTAGGCTGCACAACTAGGTTAAATGCTGACAGTGAATATATTATGCTGTCAAGCAACATAAATCTTTAACATACTGGTTTTACTTTAACCACTACTACAGCTTGAGTCAAACTTAATGGCCGCCCGGAACATGAGTCGAGTTGTTGTGCAGCATCAAATTCACGTGTCAGTGGGGGAGAGGGGCTGGTACTGCGCAGTGAGTAGCGCACTTCAAAGCGGCCACAAAGTTTGATGCGTACTATACATGTATGTATTTTGTTATAGGTGAATGTTTGGAATGGCAGCCTGGAAATAGGTGTTACAACATTAGATCCTGAGTTTATGGAACTTCCTGCTACTGCTACTAAACTCAGAAATACAGCATGGGTAAGTCATTTTCAGTAAATTGTTGACAACTGTACCAGAAACCCAGTCCTTTATGAATTATTCACAAATCCTTTCAAAAAGTATGCATGGTCATTAGCAAACAAAATTGCACACTTCTGAGATTGTGCATTTGTGCAAGACATATACGGTATAGCAATATTATATTTAGAAACACAGTGGTATATGATATACCACTGTGTTTCTAAATATAATATTGCTTTTGTTGCTTGTTGTGAATAAGTGAGCAACAAAAAATGGTTGTTGTGTTTTTTAGATTATGTCAGGCAGCTCGATTGTGAAAGATGGTGTCACTTTGGTCAATTCTTATGGACCCGAGTTGGACACATTGCGGGAAGGGGACTGCATTGGTGTTATGAAAACTAGTAAGGTAGTTATCAGGATGTGCCTTGATCTTATGACTGGCATTTCTTTTTCTATCTGTTTCTAGATTTTACTGCTAACATTCCTGAAATATCGTTAATTTGATGTTTATTGTTTTCTCTTGCTTGACAAACTTGGTTATTATTAAGTCTTGTTTGATATACTACCCTCTCTCACTCATTGACGACTTTCATATCTGTTGTGTTTGCTTCTCAGGGAGATCTAACATTTTATCTCAACGGTCGTTGTCTTGGGATAGCTGCAAGAGATCTACCTCCAAGATTGTTTGCTGTTATTGATTTGTATGGTCAGTGCGTTCAAGTGTCCATATTGCGCGCCAATGAAATAAGAGCCATGATGGATAGTAGCATGGATCAGGTCAGCTATTTATACTCAGAGATTTAAAATATTCTGGAATGAGTCAGGAATAATGACTTTATGTTTTACTTACTTCCTTACTTCATATTTTAGATTGAAGAGGATCCGAACAATGATGATACAATTACGTCCATTGAGATGGACGAAGCCGGTCTTCCACCCGAGTCAAGCCAATGCCCAAAAGAGACTCGTACTGTTTACATTCCAATGACTTCCGAAGGGGCTTGTGCACTTGGTTAGAACTTAATAATTATATGCTGTATCCAACAAGCTTAATTTTTTTGTAAATGGTACTTGAGTAATGTTTTAATTTTTCATCACAGTTGCACAGGACCGATTGCGGTTTTATCCAAGATGTGGGATCTTAGTGAAACTGACAAATAATAACAAGTAAGTCTAGTTTTGTTGAATCGATTTTTCATCTATTAATAAACAGCTTACGAAGTGACATAATTTCTGATATAAATGCGATCGTCTTCTTGGCGATATTAATATGGAAATTATATACGACCTTACGTCCTGAGCGATTTGCTCCGAAGCTGACGTTCAACGTGTCTGTTTATGATCAGATGTGATGGGTTAACAATATGTTTATGTTAAATTATGGTATTTATAATAGGACTGCAGAGCGAGCTCGTCCACTAGACGACTACAACAATGGCGTGGTGATGACACATCGTCCGCTCTACGACAACGAGTTGTTTGAAATACGCATAGATAGACTCGTGGACAAGTGGAGCGGCAGCATCGAGGTGGGGCTCTTATACACACATTTTTCTTTTAAACTAGCCTCCAGTTACTTAAACAACTGACAGTCGTGTTGTGACGTCATGCAGGTTTGAACGATTCTATGACGGACATGGAACTTGTGCTAAACGAGCTTTTGGGCTACGTTTCATCCAGATGTGTAACTATCCTGGTCGCTACACCATTTAAATTGTATTACCGGTAATCCTTTTCTGGCTGACTGGATTTACATAAGTAATTTAACATAGGTCGGTGTAACAACTCACAATCCAGCCACTATACGGTTCCCATCCACGATGACTAACATGGACTCCGGGACAATCATGATGTCTGGCTGCAAGGTCCTTCTCAACGGGCACGGAACTTGCATGGAGTATGGCAACTTCAACCTTGATGAACTAAGAGTAAGCTGCTTAACCATGATTTAATGAAATAATTCCAAGTTTAAATAGTTGTTGATTCTTTTTGTGTGACTCTAAAAAGGGTGAATTTTTCTGTGAAATTGCTTTGCAGGAAGGCGACACTGTAGGTATGATGAGGAAAAGCAATGGGAAATTGCACTATTACATCAATGGTATCGACCAAGGAGTTGCTACAGACAAAGTAGACCAGCAAGTCTGGGGAGTGGTGGATCTTTACGGCATGACCGTCAAAGTTAGTTTTTATATTCACTTGTACTATTCTTATTATCTAGAGCCGTCTAAATCTCGGTTGTCAACTTAAATCGTTGTAATTTTTCCCCAACAAGAATTTAAAATACCTAAGGTGTAATATTTTATTAACAGGGTATATAAAGTGTAATAGTACAGCGAATTAATTTCGTTTTCTCAGGTGTCAATAATGGATCCTTGCGAAGATATTGACAGTAACATCAACAATCCACCACTCATGCTCGCTTCACCTGAATTCCCTGCTCCTAGTAAGTGTCTATAAACTGCAAAACACACCGCGTAGCCCGGCAACTTCTGCTTGTATTCAAGGTGATTTATTATCTTCTCTCGTGTTTCCAGGCAGGTTTATACCAAGAATAGATGAAGAGAGCCTTTTATTTCATACGCTGCGTGATTCGAATGTTATTATTATTAACGATGGTAAGACTGCTCATAGGCCTAAGTAAGTATCCGTTTGTCTTTTTACTAACTACTAATTAACTTTTCAGTGGACCTTTACTAAGATTTTCTTAATTTTTCAGTGCTTTCAAGTACTTCAACAACGGAATCGTAATGACGAACCGTACTTTGAGGACCAACGAACTGTTCCAAGTACGTCTCGATCTCGTTATCCCGAAGTGGGCTGGAAGCATTGAAATTGGAGTCACGCAGCATTCTTCTAATGATATAAAATTTCCATTCAAAATGAGCAATGCAAAGTAAGTCTTCATCTACTTGTCCCACTCTCATTGTCCCTGTAATAGAAATAGGTGGTTATAATTCATAATTGTTTTTTTTTCTCCCTAGATCCGGCACGTGGGCTGTGACCGGAGAAGACGTAATCCGCGATGGTTCCATCGTAATTCCACAATACGTCAGAAACCTTAACAAACTTGTGGTTGGTTTCCTTTTAACCTTTAATATTGATGTTGTATAACTGTTATGTTTGTTCCTCAACATTTGTGTGACGTCATAGGAAGGGGACACAGTGGGTGTAATGCGCAAAGAACTGGGCATACTACATTTTTTCGTCAATGGCGTGGATCAGGGGCCGGCCGCGTTTAATGTACCTGAACACGTATTTGGCATTATAGGTGAGTTCAATTTCTTTTTACAAGCCTTGACATTAACTTGCTTCTTTTATACGGTAGTCAAATGATGGGGAGCCATAAGAAGTTTTCTAATTTGTTTAATTTTGAGATGATTTTAGAAACAATCGTATATAAATCTCCTACTTTTATATCTAGTCCTCTAATAACATTCTCGTCTATTTAGATTTGTATGGCCGCGCGGCACAGGCGACAATTGTAGAGGAGTATACACCACCGCCGATCTATTCTCCCGAATCGCCATTATCTACTGAATCGAATGCTACTATCTTTCCGTGAGTATTCAGAACTTTATTACGTGTTTTAAGGATACTTAAAGTAAGTCCTTGTTAAGACCTGCTGTACTACACGGGTCATTCCGCCTCTTTGTATTCAGCGGAGATGAGAATGTTGAGGCAAATATGGTGGAGTGCAATAAGTACCTATAACGGGAAGTTTGAAAGAGGTGCCGGCCGGTAGCAGAAACATTGACAGGAAATCGTTTGGCTTCGTACGGGTATGAGATGAGGAGGGATGAAACGCATGTGTCTAAAGAAATTATGAGTATAAATGTTGATGGATGGAAAGAAAGAGGAAGGCCAAAGAAAATAGGGATGGATTGTTTGAGAAGTGATATGAAAGTGTGCGCATTATGATAGCATTATGGTTGGCAGGAATGAATGGAAATGAATTGAAAATACAATGTGTTGCGCCAACCTCAAATAACATGGAACAAGAGCAGATGATGATGATAAACATAGTCAACATATTTGTTTGTCTAAACAGAATCAAATTTAATGATTGCTCCGAAAATATTACTGCTTTAAGAAAAGTATCTTATTTGTCATCATACAATTTCTAAAATTACAACAGAAGCGATAATAGTGTAATGTTTGCCCAGTGAGATGTGTTTCCACCGCGTGCACGGTCGCAACGCGCGTCTCAGTCGCAACCGTCTGACGGCTTGGCGCGCCACCGTCTACTCGGAGTTCAACGACGCCGTGCTGTTCAGTTCGCGACCTCTCCGTGAATGTGACATGTTCGAACTACGCATCGACAAAATGGTAGACTGCTGGATCGGCAGCCTCGAGATTGGTAAGATGATTACATTTCTATGTCTTCTATTACAGACTTTACGCATAGCCTTATTTACGTTCGGAAATTTGGAGTGGTTGAATTTCGGAATAATGTTTAATTTATTACCGATTTATATTATAACTGTTCAAACGTGATCAATCACGCTGTGCCTTCAAATTATCGCAGCGTGGCGTTTAATTCATAGAATTTTATATCACGAGTGTTACGCCGCGATTTCCCTTTCCAAACATCGACACAAATTGTCTCATCCACAATGATCTAGCAAGGAATCTCCTACTCTTGATGATAACTTTACCACATCCCGCAAAGCTGGCTAACCTCAGCTTACTACGACACAGGTGTAACGGCCATACGTCCGGATGACTTGGAGGCTAGCGGGGGAGTGGGTGCCATCGCGGGAACAGCCACCGACCTCAACTGGGACACATACATACTGAGCGGGGCCGCCATGATGAAGGACGGAGAGTGTGTGCGCAGCGGATATCCGCTTGATCTTGACACGCTAACTGTTGGAAGTCGCGTTGGTAAGTGATGTTAGAGTTATAGGATAGCATGGTAGATCCTGTGCTGGTAGAGTCAGGATGTCGCTGCACGGTGTATCGGAAGCTTTACTCTATCATCCTGTTGTGGTTAGGTTAGGTTAGGTTAGTAGGTAGGTATATTAATTAATTTAGGGTATGTCTTTGTGTCTTCTCTCGTCTCGTCTTTCTTTCATACATCTCTTTATACTCATACTAGCTTCCGCCTGCGGCTTCGGCCGCATAATATGTCGACAAATTATACACATAAACCTTCTTCTTGAATAGCTCTATCTATTAAAAGAAGCTGCATCACAATCCGTTGTGTGGTTTTAAAGATCTAAGCATTCATACAGACATTACGACGCGGGAAGGGACTTTGCTTTAGGTATACTATGTAGTGATAATCTTTTCTTCACCATCCTCATTCATGATATTCGCTTCTTTCCTCGTTCCATTGCTCGCCTATGTTTGGGCCTTTTCCTTTAATCTGTTCAGTCGATTGTGTAAAATGTTCCTTTTATCCTGTACGCAAATAGGTATGATGTGGCACGCTGATCGCAGCCTCCATTACTATCTGGACGGAATGGACATGGGCAAGGCTTGGTACGTGCCCCATCTTAACATATACGCTGTCGTCGATTTATATGGGCAGTGCACTCAGGTATGAAAACATATAATCATTATTTAATCGTGGTTAATTATGAATAGTACGGAGTATAAAGTGTTTGTGCGTTTTAACAGGTGACCATACTGCAAAACGAGGAAAGAGCGTTCAATTATAATGGTTGTACTAATTCTGACAACTCTATGCTGAGTAACTCGAGGGCTTTGTCGTCGCCGCCTCCGCCATATTGGTAAGTGCCCTTTTTTGGTAGCTACAAATAGGTCACACGCTGCAAAGGCCCGTAACAAATGTCTGGTAACGTTTATATTATTTTGTAGGAGTTTCTCTGAATATTCCGGCGACAACGTTTGTTTTATGCACGACTACACCATCGCACGCCGTTTGACGACTGACCCGATGGCAGCTTTGGTGTTCAGCTCGGCACATCTTGCCATGGGGGAGTTATTTGAGGTATTTGCGGTTTGAGCCTATGTTTACCTGAACTGTTTAATTTCAAATGTGTTCCTAAACTGAAATACCTAATAACAAACTTTTTGACAGATAAAGATTATGGATTGTAAAACGTCTTACGCTGGCAGCTTCCGCATAGGGATCACTGACATCAACATATTGAACGCGCACGTGAACCGCAGTCTGCCCCCCAGCGTCGCCTTCTTGCCGCATTTCACCGCATACATAGACGGTAACACATTAGTTGTTGTTGAAGTGATGTGACGTGATAGCTCGATTTGGAGTTATGGAGAATACTGGTATTTAGCTGCATTCGGTTAGACTGGAAGCCGACCCCAACGTAGTTGGAAAAAGGCTAGGCAGATTGATTTTTTATTGATTCGGAGTTACTTTACCCGCTGCTTAGCTTCAATTATTTAACAGTACCTTGCAAAACATCAATTTTAATGGGCAACGAAAGCTGTAAGTTGTACTAGGTGGAGGACGCGACGCCAACTTCAGTTATGCAACAATCACTGATCCATTTTCAAAGTTTATTGTTTTTTATAACTGAACTATAAAGTAGCTTGATCATCTCCGATTCTCCCGCCGCGTGTGCTTCACCGTGATAACAGACGCACTTGTGAGTATATCCTGGTCCTCGCACGGGGTACCAGCTGCCACGCGCTGAGTTCCAACTTCAATGAATTATGTTTAAGGTACCTACAATTTTCCGAATATGTTTATATTATTTTTCAGGACGATACATGAAATATTCGCAGCCGGGCACACGGAAACAAGAGTTGGTTTCGTTTGTCCCATCATTCGAGTGGCTGCGTCCCGGGGACAGGATCGGTCTCAAGAAAGTCAGCGACTCGCGCGTTTTTGTCTACTACAACTCAGAACAACTCGACACGGCTTTCGAGAAAGTTCCCGACGTTAGTATTAATAGGACGGGAATTAAAACACGTTTCTCCTGTTATGTAGCCCAGAAGGCCTAGGGTTGGGTGACAGTTTGAGCTTTAGAAATTATATAATACTTGACATTGTATCCGCTTTGTAGAGTATAGTAGTTGTTCTCTTTGAAATTATAAAATCATTCAATCAATTTAATCACTTATGAAATGTATTTAAAATATTTAATCGAAATAAATGTTTAAAGTCAAGTAAAACAACAGAGGGGTGTAAAGGAATTTGTCTGAAAGCCAACCTCACCTGCACGCGGTGCACCCTGCAAATACCAACGAGGCTCCTGGCGACCGACGGGTGGCGGGATAACCAGCCCGGGCACCTAGACCCAGGAGGTGCCGTGCACATACTACGGCACCATCCTGAGTCTAGCAGTGGACGCTTTGCAAACACTCCGCGATTACTGACATTCAACCTGGCCTTTGATTCTAAAATTACTTGTACTTGCAACACTGGACACTTGTTTTCTTTTTGCCGTGGTGGAAGTTGTAATCCTTGTGCGAAACGGAAGAAGACACGGCACAGTCTCTTCAAAATCAATCAGGTACACATGAAAAGGTTTTTAGGTGAACTTGCTCATAGAACAAGCATAATTAACACAAATACTGCCACTATTTTTTGTGCTATTCTAAGCTCAGTGCCTTCAACACACATACGTGTTGGCAGCGTATGGATTGAAACGAATTAAGATGATTTCCAGTAAATAAAGTGTATAATATTTCCCTACTTAGAAACAATATTAATATTATGTATGTTTCTACACGTTGGGTCATGGTAGGTGCCAACTCGTTTGATGTAGGTATGTATTTATGTAAAATGTTAGGTATCTATGTATTATATATAAAACCAGATCACGGCAAAGACAGAACAATGTTGACCAGGCTGAAATTGTGCGACCCTACTAAGAATGTTTTTAAAATAGCTTGAATTATCCATGAAAGCGTTTCATGAAAAGTAAATGAAAACTTGCGTATTTTCCTTCTCATGAAAGTGAAACAATAAAATACTTGGTTTCATTTTTATGGGAAGAAACGCTTTTGTTCTGAAGCTATGACCTTTATGCGGACTTCCCTTTGTCACAATTTTTCCGCTTGGGCCCAGGGGTGGAATATTTCAATATTTGTAGGGATTCTTGCTTTGCCCCGAATTGATTCTTCGCATTGCGTAGATCAGTGTGTGGCCTAATTGGACGTGAGCGAACATTTAATGCAGAGAATTTATTTGAATAAAAGAAGGTAAATTCCGGAAAACGGCAAAATTCGACTATGCATATAAATTCTGCGGTGATAAGTACCTACATAAGTAATTAAAATACAACAGGTTATAACTGTGTCGGATAAATAAAGCTTAGGATCCATTAACTAAAGCGTAAGTGGGAATAATTGAGTTAGGATTGCTTTGCCTTCAGCGACTTAGGGGACGAGGCTTTTTCGGTGGTTTGTAATCGTATTACATGCTTTTATATGATCCATATGCTTGTACGCTATATGCTTGCCACCCTGCTGCTACGGGGTTATACCATGACACAAAAATTCCATCAATTCATATTCCATGCAGGACAGTTTACGCGCTCGAAATGAACGAAGATGCTGATTCAAAAATAATTCAATCAAAACATAGAATTAGCAAAGAAGTTCGTATGCAGCGCTTGAACTAACTGCTTATAACACGTCATGGTTGCCCCCGTTATCCCTTATCCGCTGAACTGCCGAAAAAGCTTATGAACATTAATATTGCCTCTTTCTCTTAGTGTAGGAAAGCCGAAAAAAGTCAATAACGGCCATTATTCTTAACACTGCTGTAACAATAATGTTGAATCGATTTTTACTAATTTAAATTAATTTTTGATCAAGCTTATGCAGTTATTTTATAATTAATCCAAATAATATTTTAATAAATCAATATAATCACGTCATTCATTGCTTACTCGGGCACAAATCTACTAGATTTCACAATAAATAAGTACGTTGCTAGAAGACTCATGTCATCATAGCGAGCGATTTTATTATAGTTTAAATTTTAAATGATATTAATTAAAGCCTATTGCTATTTTTATTAATAATTTAATTTTATATATAGGTGCTTTAGAAGCGCATATCACAATTTGTCACCCCGTCGTAAGGGCAAGTTCACATGAGACGATTGCCCATCAGTCTTTAAAAGGTACAAGAGTGTAGTACTGGAACTTCTATTGATAATGTTTGTCAAATCCGTCAAATACAAATTACCTGCACGCTCATTAAGGTCATTAATGCAACATAGTGGACTATAAAGCCACCTTTAGGTAGTTAGTAAGCGGAATTAATCCGATTGCGGGCTCATTGCTCCGGATTGTGTTCGCTAGATGACATTGTCAGGTATCATGCTGAATTACACAACTAATTATGTTAGATGGAGGGCCCTGGTGTACCTACTTATTAAAAATACCTCAGGCATCTTTCTGGATGAGTCTAAACAACGTCATCCACAAATTAAATAGGTACTTTGTTTTTAAAGATTTTGAGTACACATACCTAGTTTTTTTTAAATATAATTCGTGTAGGTTCTAGACGACTTGGGCAAGACAACGAAATCTAAGGGATATATATTACATATAATGGAATATAAGTCATGCTCCGAAAATATGAAGATGAAATATATGATAGGTATAGGGTAGAGAAAGCTCATGTAGATCCCCTTCATGACCTTCGAAGAAATGAAACTTGGACCACAGAAGTGACAGATTGGGCGGGGCCGAATCTATGCATGTAAGTCGGGGTATAACTCCATTGAGAAATTAGTCACTACTGAAATTGCCGGTTCTCACCTTCCGAGCTTAATCCATTCAATACACCAAAAAAAAGTTGTATTGAATGGAAATAAAAATAGTAAGCAAAACTCATCAAGCTATTTTAAAAATGTTCTAACCTTCATATACCAATACTGTATGAATTTTTCATGCGATTTGGACACATTATGGGAATCTAAGACTCGGGTCGTTTCGCAATTAAAATTGGAGACATGGTAACAAAAATTAATGTTATCGTGTCTTAAATTTAAATTGCGGTATCTTCTAGAGGCTTAGATTTGTTTAATGCTGTATATAACGCATATTGTAACACAAAGTCCAATGAAGAACAGTTACACACGAAAATCTTTAAAGACGTGATATTTTAGTAGAATATATTTAATATTATGTATATTTCACTAAAATATTCCCGTCTTCCCGATCCCTAGTGATGGCTACCTATATCAAAAATTGGAATTCCTTTTTATGTTGTGTTCCCAAATTGCATGTCGTATATCCTCTTGTATTATGTAAAAGTAGCAAGCTGTTCTAATAGTAAATGCTTAAATATAATATGCTTCATAATTTTACCAAAATAAATGCTTTATAATTTATCTAAATATATGCTTTATAATTTATCTAAATATATGATTTATAATTTATCTAAATATATGATTTATAATTTACTTATCTAAATATATTTATTTACAATCTACCCGTATAATAATATTATATGCTTTATAATTTACCTTCATTTTAAGTTCTAGGGTGAACAATTTCTTTAACAAACGTAAAATAAAAATAAATTAATGGGAAATTTACCTTTTTTATTCGTTCGAAGTTCGAACCAACGAAACAACATCGTGGTTAGACTTTAGCTAGCTCGGGCTAAGGGCTAGATATATCTTCATCCATGTTCCTTGTATCTTCCAAGTACTCTCCACAATCACTGCAACCGTATCTATACTTAACCGACTATAAATAGCGAGGTTTTATTACAATTATCACTGAATTCCTAAAAAGGTAAATTTCACGTTGATTGCCATGACTTGTTATTTAAAACACAAATTGATCGTTATATTTCTATTTGTTCAAACAGAAAGTGTACGTGGTCATTGAAATCTACGGTCATATCACGAAGATACAGGCTCTGGCCCAGGGCAACCTTGGACTGAATCAACATACAAGTAAGTAAAAAAAATGTTTTTCTGGTCCCGTCCGAACAGTGATAAACCCGCCTTAGTTCAGGCATTTATTTATCCATGATTTGCGCTAGTCTGTGGTAGATTCTACTGCGCAGTATTCCTTTAGAGCCTCGTGTATACCGTACCATACGTCACTGACAGGATACAGGCTTCATGTTAATATAATGACGTCACGTATTCCTCGAACTGGCGGTAGTTCAGCTTAATCCATGTAAGCAAACACAAAAACTAGCCAAGTGCCAGTCACTGTCGCACATGAAGGGTATTAAGGGTATTAAAAGGGTTTTAATTAATACTACATTAATTAAAACCCTTTTAATTTAATGATATTATTTGCTGTTATAGCGGTATTCAGCGGTAATATAAATACGTAAATCTGTTAAACTTTCAACTTCCTACCTATTGTGGTTCATGATATACAGCCAGCTGGAAAACAACCGGACGGGTACTTAGTAATAAGGTTCCGTTTGGCACCATCCGGGTCAATCCCTAAAAAATTACTTAGGTGCTTCCTAGGTTTCGAAGTATTCTCGTTCTTCAGAAGCGGGGGCCTTTTAATATTACAACTTATTCGCATCTTCAAGAGTTTAAGATTCATTCTAAATAATCTTATTGCTCCTCAGCCATTACTAAAGTGATATAACATAAGAAAATGAGACGTAAATTGATCTACCATTAAAATGTATAATTCAATTATTTCAGTTCCCAACGACAGCGAGGAATATCCGAAGCCTCTGATCACACCGCCGCTCTTCTCGGCAGCTCACATTTGTCAGGACGACGTGTTTGAACCCAATATCTCGAACTTAGGGGGTGCCCAGTGTCCAGTGAGTGACCGGACTGCCCAGCGGACGGTAGACGACCCCGAAGACGACTTCTTCAGTGAAGACTCTCCGGAGCCTGACGAACAACTTCCTATAGAGGAGGACGCTTCCGCTGACGAAGACGCGATGGGTCGCAAAAACAAACAGCCAATCCTAAAGGGCAAGTTTGCTAAGCTCGCAGCAGAGGCTGCCCTAGCCAAAGCGCAGGCTGAAGCCGCCCTTCGCGCTGAAGCTCGCGAAAAAGCTGGGTATCAAGCTAGGAGGAAGGGCAAGGGCAAAGGCAAGCATGGCTCTGCCTCGGCCGCTGCAAACGCCCCGCCCACGGCCTCGACGTCCGCTGAGCCGTCCGTTCCTGCAGCGTCTGACGGTAGTGACAGCCCCACCGAGGGCGCAGGCGCCAGTGCCAGCGGAGGTGCCGGTACCAGCGCCGGAGAGGAAGGCGCGGAGGCCCAGGACGAGCCCCCCGACGAAGCCTCCGGTGAACAAACACACACCATCATAAGGCCTATTCCGCGCCGTACTCCACTGCCCTACACTTTCTACAACGTACATGGAAAGAACATAAAGCTGTGTAGCTCAGGTACATAAAACATCTTACTAATGGCTCTTTAATAGGAATATGAGTACCGATGCGCCCTTCATCCGCCCGTTCAAACAAACACTGACCAGCTGCAGCGTAATGCCCGTAATAAATAAATGCATCTGATATCTCTGGTCAGCCCTATTTTAATACCTGCCAGCGAACCCTGGGTAATCATACAGCCCCATTAATAATCACCTGGCACTTTCCTCTATTTCAGATACCGTGGCGGCACGTTCAAAGGGGTATAAAGACGGCATTGCCGTCATCAGTCAGCCACTTCGTCGCGGACATAACTTCAGGGTGAGTAACTATGCATTATGAAGCAAAATATTTGCAGTTCTTTATGTTTATGTTAAATCGATGCGAATTACTATTATTACCTGCGAATTTGCCCAGTTGTTGCCCAAACGCGATTTGTAGGTGAATTTATATAAATATGAGGAACAATAGGTATAGAATTGTAGGTATCACGATCATGGTTAAAAATCTCGCTGGGCCAATATATCATCAAAATACCCAGTGCATGGTTAAAGTGCTCAATTCGTCGAAACAGATCAAATTTCCTTTTAAAAATCCGTTTAGGCTCCGTGCACGAAAACAACACTATTTCGTCAATTTCTTTTCTAATTGTGAAAAAAACTAAAATAATTGAAACAAAAATAGTGTCTGTGCTACAGTGTTAGAAGTACAATGTTCGTGGCGCAAAACTATTCGTGTCAGTCACAAAGCCAAAGTCAAATCATTTATATCAAATAGGCACAAGAAAGTCTCTTTGGAACATCAAAATGATCAAGAAATAAAACACAGCACCAGTTAATAATTATTGCTCTATTAAAAAATTGTTAATTTGTCTTTATTTACCTAATGAAGATAATTATCTAATTTTCGTAAGATAAAATTTAGATTTTATTTCAAGGTCGTGTGGAAGAAAACAACATGTTACGCCGAACCCAAATATATTGGTTTAAGGGCAGGAGAATGATGATATTTTTTCATGTTCAAAATTACAAGCAGTTTTTTGTCAAACGATGATCAAACGTCGGCCTGCCTCATTTATCGGAAACCTAGTTGCGAATATTACTGATTTTCCATGAATATTTAAATTATGTAAAAAATCCTCTTCAGCTACATGTAAATCTAAGAACTCAAGTGTTCGAATCACAAATAATTTTGTTTAAGTTTAATATTTTCTCACACAAAGTGAACAAAATTTATCAAAATCAGTTGATGTCGTGCACGTTATCCATATTACAATTTTCAATAGTAATCAAGGAGTAAGTTTGCTTAGCAGATATAAACCGCGCTGCCCATTAAAATCATAAAGCGAAATAAAGAGATAATGGCTGCCATAGCGCATCGCAACTTTAAAAATAAACGCAAAAGCATAATTGTAGAATACGTAATGCGTTTGTTTCAATATTGCTTAACCTTCCAAAGGTCTGGGACCCCGGGGTCACGAGATGTGTCAGAGACATAAATTAATAGTAGTCATTATATCGATTTCAGTTCAAAATATACTAAACAACAATACTACTAAATATACTATTTTATTAAGTTTTTTTTTTCAAATCTTTATACGTAAATTCCTAAATTATATTATGCGCATTTATTAAAAATCTTCGTAGGTACAAGTGTTTTTTTTTGGTATATTGGAAAGTAAATGAAAACTTACATTTTTGTAAACAGTCGTGTCTTTTGAAAGTCTAAGAAAAAGATAAAATAAACTACTCAAGAACAAAGAATTCATAAACAGATCTATTAAGCGTTTTAAAAAATCCTTCAACACCACCTGGTGTTAGAGGATTTGTCTATATCAAAACATAATTGTCTGTTTCATGTCACAGTTGTCCGCACTTCGGTAGTAATTTGCCTAGCCTAGCGAAGTACGCTGTTTCAATAGCATAAGAGCTTGTATTGTTTTGTTACCATTTACGTGTGGTCGGCTGTACACATGATATAAAAAGGATCTTCAGGCGCGTGGCCAAATTCGGAACCAACAGAGCCATTTTTCAAACGCGCCTCTCTTTCAAGGCCCGCCTCCCTGTCACTCAAAGATTTCGCTGACGATAACGCATGGCTTGGATCATTCAGTTTCCTGCAAAATGGTTGAGCTGAATGGTGCTGATCCATGCGTCATGTTCGGGCGCCGTTAGTTAGGACTGGTCATCTCTTAGCTGCCACGGTTTATTTTATATACTACTGTTTTTTTGTTTATTTATTTGCATTTTTGTTGATATTCAGCTGCATCCGGTTAGACTGGAAGCTAACCCAAACATAGTTAGAAAGAGGCTAGGGAGACAGACACACTGTTTTTTTTATTTACTTATTACTCCGAACGCTTTTAAAGTGCACGTCTTTCTACATAGCTCCCACAATATGTGCACTATTATTGCATCATGGATGATGTAAGCAATTTTTTGATTTAAAAGAGTGTCCATGGAGTTTCTTGCCCCTTCTTGTCCATAGAAACTTCCTACGCTTTGGAATAGAATAGACTTCATCTTTCTGACTGACCGACTCCTTGACAATTAATTAGTATAAATGATTCAATTAAAATAAAAGCTTTGAGTTTGTCTCTATCGATTACCAGAAAATTCTTGAAGCACCGTAGATCTATCCCCACGTAAAGATCTACACATAAATTGTTTCTTTGTTGCAGTTCCGCGTTGACAAAACGTGCGACGATTGGTTGGGCACTGTGGCCATTGGAGCGGTGGGGGTACTGCCACTCGAGACCCCTTCGAACAGCGTGCAGATCGAGCCACCCTGCTGGTTGATATCCAGCGACCTACTCAATGATAACGGGACATTTGTAAGTATTGTTACGAGCTGGGGTCAGATAGGCAGCCGCTCCATGTAAAATACAGGTATTCTGCTGTATCCGGTTAGACTGGAAACAGACCCCAACATAGTTGGGAAAAGGCTAGACAGATGATGATGTTATGAGCTAGGGTGCGGGTTTAAATACTTTTATGCCAAATTACGGAAAAAAACGATCTTTATTTTAATAATCACAGATACCGTAATTACAAACTCGCATATGTTCACTGTTTCCTATCCAAAACGAAACTGACACGCTGCTTTTTTTTTTGATAATGGCATCTCGCAGTTCAACCATAGGGCTGTCTACTGCTTAACCGGGCTTACTGACTCGCTGCACTGTCGACCATCTATTTATATGGCGAGTGTGAGCTTCTAGAAAGTCCTACGGCTTAGTTCGAGAACATTCGAGTATTTACGAGAATAATCTAGAATGATGTTACATGACACTTACCATCTAGAACATTGTGAAAGAGTCCCGAATGATTTAGAATCACGGAATAGAAAAAACAGTGGAAGTGCCCTTAGACTTTCTTAATACGGGAACCAGTGTCGCCAAACTCACACATTTGCAAATTAAAATGTACATTGCAATACACAGAAAACGATGATATAATTGGCTACAAATTATAAATGCAACTTTGGCGAAAAGTTTATTTATTGTTGTTCAAAAGAAAGTCTTATTACAACTCGGCAACGTTGTTTTTATTTTACACGTCACAATCAATGAAGACCATTTTTCCATCTAACAATCAAATTCTAGCAATCAACAACGAGTTCAGCTACTCAACGCTAGAGGGCGCTGAAACCAAATTTACTCTATTTAGCACGCTAACATTATTGAAATAGATGTCATATTCGTATGCACCTGTTATCGATTTTTCTACTCAGCTAGGGATGCGGACAAGATTTCGATAATTTAATGTCGATGTTTGTACATAGTAATAATTCAAATCTTTTATCTTTGGGCCAAAGTCCGATTAGAATAAAAGCTAAAATGGTTAAATGAAACGATAAGTAGTGTAGCAACACCTTAACGTTTGTGTGTGGATTTGACCTTATGCGCGGCAATGGTAGACAATACCTCGCCTGCGCACTCAGACTCCCGCCAACAGATAGTGGACGAAAGATCGCGCGACGGTACGCCACGCTCGCGAACCGCTCGTAAAGTTTTAGTTTGTTTTACCATTTACCTGTTTGTGCCGTGTATACTGTTTATTTTTACCTTTATTAAATACTTTTTACTGCTAACGTGCATTCGAACTCATTTAATATACCCAACACACAACCCTGAGAAAATAACTTTCCTACAGTAGTAAATTAAAAATATTTATTATTGTCCTCGAAATAAAACATATTTGTTCAATAGTTGTCGTTTTGACGGTTTTATATTTAATTTTAACAAGTGATGCAAGCGTATATTGACATATTTTATCGATACCAAACTATTTGAATGTGTCCCATCCCTAATCGAGTAGCGTCGAAGTTTCTAGAATGTATACGATGATATTCAAGACAGCGAGCAAGTTGATTTAGACTTTGAACAATGGACATAAGGTAGTTTTTAGTTCGCAACAATGTAATAAATATGGTTTTGTCAATAAAAACAATTATATTGAAGTATATCATAGTTTTATACTTACTGGTGATTCGATACACCTCCGCAAGATACATTTTTTATCCTGCTATCATTATTGCATGTAAAGATTGCACAATAAGGCATGTTTGAAATATGTTTTGTTATGTTCGAGACGTCGTATCCCAGCAAGTAGCTAGTCGCGACTGAGCCGGTGTTGCGGAGGTCCGCATAATTGTGACACAGCTGCGGTAGCTGCGTGGCACTTCCACTGTTTTTTCTATTCCGTGTTTAGAATACTCGTCACGATTCGATGGGGAATCAATCGTGTAGTTCCGCTACTCGATAACAGATGGCACTAGCGTTGCGTTTTAAGTCTTACCGTCCGACGTAACAGTATTTTAACCATGAAGCAAATACAAAGAGGAGATGTCATAATGTGAATGTGCACTGTGACAGTAAATGGGTCCTGACGTCATCACGGTGGGCGTGGCCTTGGTCAGTTGGCGGCACACGTTGCGTACTAACTACATGTTTACAGTCCAGTGTTCACAGTCTATTTTATTATTTTCTATCTTATCTGTCACTGCTCGACAAAAGATGGCGCCACTTTGTATCACATCATGCCACCTATACACTAGTGACATCTAGCGAAATCTAGCTAAAACGACATTGTAACAATCACGGAATAGAAAAAACAGTGGAAGTGCCCTTAGACTTTCTTAATACGGGAACCAGTGTCGCCAAACTCACACATTTGCAAATTAAAATGTACATTGCAATACACAGAAAACGATGATATAATTGGCTACAAATTATAAATGCAACTTTGGCGAAAAGTTTATTTATTGTTGTTCAAAAGAAAGTCTTATTACAACTCGGCAACGTTGTTTTTATTTTACACGTCACAATCAATGAAGACCATTTTTCCATCTAACAATCAAATTCTAGCAATCAACAACGAGTTCAGCTACTCAACGCTAGAGGGCGCTGAAACCAATTTACTCTATTTAGCACGCTAACGTTATTGAAATAGATGTCACATTCGTATGCACCTGTTATCGATTTTTCTACTCAGCTAGGGATGAGGACAAGATATCGATAATTTAATGTCGATGTTTGTACATAGTAATAATTTAAATCTTTTATCTTTGGACCAAAGTCTGTTTAGAATAAAAGCTAAAATGGTTAAATGAAACGATAAGTAGTAAATTAAAAATATTTCTTATTGTCCTTGAAATAAAACATATTTGTTCAATAGTTGTCGTTTTGACTGTTTTATATTTAATTTTAACAAGTGATGCAAGCGTATATTGACATATTTTATCGATACCAAACTATTTGAATGTGTCCCATTCCTAATCGAGTAGCGTCGAAGTTTCTAGAATGTAGGTATACGATGATATTCAAGACAGCGAGCAAGTTGATTTAGACTTTGAACAATGGACATAAGGTAGTTTTTAGTTCGCAACAATGTAATAAATATGGTTTTGTCAATAAAAACAATTATATTGAAGTACATAGTTTTATACTTACTGGTGATACGATACACTTTCGCAAGATACATTTTTTATCCTGCTATCATTATTGCATGTAAAGATTGCACAATAAGGCATGTTTGAAATATGTTTTGTTATGTTCGAGACGTCGTATCCCAGTAATTGTCCTATTCACCGCTAGATGGAAAATAGAGAGGGGCGTGGTTTGTAACGTCCCTCGCTCCCCGTAAAGTGTCACGCATTATGATAAAGGGAAATCCAGTTACGGCATCTCCTCTTTGTATTTGCTTCATGATTTTAACTCAAGTGTTGTCGTGATACACTCTGGAATTATAGTTAATATAAGGCGCACAGTAGTAGTGCTGGGCCAATCGTAACGGCCCCGACTTACCGAGTAATATGTACGTCGTGGGTTCTAACCCAGGCAGTCGCAATCGAAAACATCGTGAGGAGGTCTTAGAACCCAACAATTCGTAGACATGTGACATCTACCAACCCACATTGGACCCGCGTGGTGGAGCACTCTCTCGAAGAGAAAGGCTGTGTCCTGGCAGTGGGAACAGAACATTTTCACAAATTTGCGAACACCAGCCTATTATACAAATACAATACAAATCTTAAATCGTCAACCCGTCTTGAGCAAGCAAGGTGATCAATGCTCCTACCTTGATCTCTGTGTGAGAAAAAACCTTAACCCTGCAGAGGCAAAATAATAGGTTGATATTATTGAATAGGACTAGAAAAAAAGACAACCTAACCTAATAACAGTTTTACGAACCGGAAATCGAATCTAGGGTCTCATGCTCAGCAATGGCCTTTGTTGAAGAGTAGTTGCAAAATTAACGTCATATTACCGTTCACAGTTCCACTCCATGATGGGTATGGCTCTCAACGAACTTACTGAGCAGTCGGTCCTGACCATACACTTCCGCTTCACCAGCGAGCTCATACTGCAGGTCAACGGCAAGCTGATCGGCTGCATTGCCACCGTGCCACGTCGGTTCAACCATGTCTTCCCAACCATCGATTTGTACGGCAGGATTTGTCAGGTATGTACAGCCAGCCACGAGGCTCCCAGGTCTCTATACACCTGGTTTTCAGAGGGCCTAAAACACGCCACTGATGCCGCGATTGGCGTAGCCACTGGGCCCAATGCATTAATTTAACATTATAATGTATAGTGTACATTTTATTTACCATTGACTCGAAGATAAGCCTGAAAAAATAGTTATTGGCACCCTACGTCGATGTGTTACAGCCCTATTAATACAACTGTTGAAGAATAACGGGTGTGATTTGATTTTCCGGACACTTTAAGTTGGCAGTAAATATGCTAAGAAATCATTTCCCTGACAAGTTCTAATTATTGTTAAAATCATTTATTTCAAATAGGCACAAGAAAGGCACTTTTGAACGTCAAAATGAACAAGGAAATAGAATTGATTCTAGTGGCCCCTTCCTAAAGATAGTCGTGTGAAGAAGAATGGGCAAGAAACTCCACCGTTACAAGTTCTAGAACTTGTAACACCTATTTACCCTTTTGTAATATTCTTTTAGAGCTAGCAGGGCGACGTGTTAGGTATTGGTTAAATATTAAGATTCTCGTGGACCGAGATGACATCAATTGCTAATTCAAATATTTATAACTTCAAATTGTTATTTATTTAATCAGACAAACAATACTAATTAAACACATATCTTAAATACAATATATATAACCTTAAACTAAAACATATGTCTATTATGTTTCATCTCCATCGCTGTCAGTAGGAAATGTGCCCAAAAGCTTGGCAGTGTGGCCATGTTGGTTGGCAATGCTGATTCTTTGGCCTAAAAGTCCTCTAGTCAGGTGGAGAGTAAACCAACCGCTGGCCGATATGGCCCAAGTGTTTTAATCCTAAACGGCTGGAACATATAACTTCCAATAAGGATGTTATACTGCTTTGTTATTATTATCATGTAAAGTTAATATCAAGTAAAATTTTCATCTCCAATTTTCTTTCCGTCCAATACTGATCGAAAGGACAATTACCTAAATATCTACTTAAACAAGTACCTAGGATGGCACTTACTAATGTACTATATTAGGCAAATGGTCCGGGAAGTATAGGAAACACAAACAACTTTAATATTTTTGAACCCTCAAAACCTAGCACTATCGGTCTATTGGTTGGAATACCAATATGGGTTTATGACAATGAGCCAAATATCTGAAATGTGAAAAGGTTAAAGTAGAAAAAAAACAGTTTTTGACGGTCACTGTGTCAGTCTATTGCGAGGTGAAATGAAACGGGAATGATATTTTAACAAAATAATATCTGGTTCAATTCCTAGTTCTACTAAACCAGCTTTAAAGTTTATTAAACTGAAAGCCTACACTTCAACATAATAGTTTTGGATTTATTGGCAAGTGAGCAATGTACAGTCACAAGCAAAAATATGTATATAGTCAACTCATTGCAAAAGCGGTTTTCTCCTTAATGATTGAATGAAATTGTATGTTGTCACACACATTGCACCTTCGAATCCATAGGTTTACCGAACCTGTCGTATCTCAAAGTTGTAATAGTTATTTTATGAGAGAATCGTTTCTGAATATTACTTGGTGTATACATATTAGTGCTCGTGACTGTATGTTCCATGAGAACGAATAATTTGCCTCTAACCTCAAAATTTCTCCCGAAACTCATGGATTCGTTTGTGACTTTGAAATCTTATCTCAAAAGCCAATTTCTGGACCTAAGTTCTAAACAAAAATACTAAATAAAAACAAAAATAAATTATTTCTAATATTTTACCAATTTAATTCTGAATAAATATATAATATTATTAAATTTGATTGTTTTCAGATATCGGTGTTGCTTCACCCTTACGTCATTGCGAGTGGTGCATCATTAGATTTGCCGGTCATCACTGAGAATCGCGACGAGGCGCTTGATGACGAATCTGATCAAGAAGCTGACGATGAATCTATTGATCCAGAATCTCTGATGAAGAAGAACAAGAAAGCTTTCAGCCAAGATAATCTTATTAACGCCCATTGGGAGCCGCTACCTGTGTCAACCGGCCCCAACCCTGGACTCAGCTTCAAGCCCTACAGTGTGCCGACTTCTCTTCCATGCCGTACTCCGACACCTATTCCACTCCCAGTGATTCAGCCCTTTGAAGGACCTATGTCAAACCCGGTTAAGAAGAAAAATAAAAAAATTAAAGTCAAGGGCATAAGTCACGACATTCCAGCTGAGGCGCCGATGGCACAGAGTCTCAATCTGCCGCAGAGAGACACCAGTCCGCCTGCCGATAACAATGAGGTGGTAAACCGTTGTATTCAGAAGAGCCACTCCACGCACAACTTTAGCCTCGTGAGCGACGAGCAGGAGGGGGCGAGTGGGCTGCGCCACACGTACAGCGTGGGCTCAGGCGTGGGCGATGACGTGCTCGAACACTTCTGTGACACCAACATCCGCCACAACGACCGCTACCCGGAGGCAAATGATGTCGATAATCTCGACAACGAGATTATTGATGCGCTTACCATGGAGACTGGAAACTTGCCCGATCTCACTGAAGAACAGTCTTCCTCCATCGATGAGTCCACTCGTCGCGACGATTTTTGGTCAGAGTCACTGTCGGTAGAGTATTTATATTACTTGAACCGTATTTTGTGCTTGGACCAGGAGGGTAGTGAGGGTCATAGTTTGGAATCGGAGTGGGAGGCGTCCGGGGAGGGGTGTGAACATCTGCACCTTGTACTGAAGTACTGGAACTACTTGGTGCTGCCATACCCGGAGCTACGCCAAGCTGTGTCGTGGGGACAGGTGCGATGCTACTGCGCCAACTGCCAGCCTGACGCCCCGTCAGCATTAGCTGGTAAGTTCATAAAATAATAACGATTTACGTGAATAAAGATGTTATTGGTTGTTTGAGTCAAAGATAATTGAAATAAATATGTTATCCAAGGACATGTTAGACAAGGAGCAGTAATTTCTGAATTTGTCGTTAATATCACCGAAGATTAATAATAATCATTTATTTTATTTTCTCGCCACAATACACATTGAGTACATATTTTAAGGGATCAGGAGAATACAGTTAATATATTGCGGGTGACTGGTGTCCAAACTAGGCTTGGGGCCTGTATTTCAAGACACCAGGTCCTTTAGGTTTAGGTTACATAACATTCCAAATAAGACAGTGGTCGCGAGTATTTAACAATTATTATTAAATGATTCTAAATCTATATACGTAGTGTTACTTTGGTTAGTATTGTGTGGGGGATGAAGGAAAGTGTAGAGTGTGGTTTTGTGTAGTGAGTGAGAATGTAGAAGTTTCTTTTGCTTTTTTTTTTAAGGCTGGGAAATCATGCAATGACTGCTCCCGCTCTGGGTGGAGCGGAAGGGAGTGTCAGATTCTTACTGACTAAAACCCATCCATGTTCCTTCCGTAGCCCTGTATGTTCCGGGGTAGCGGTAACCCTTTCGGACAATCCCGCTTAAAGTTTCTTTTGCTTGGATTTACATTGATGTATATAAGTAGTTTATCAGCCATCTCGTTACCATAACACAAGCATTAGGTTGCTTAGCTTGGGACGATATGGCGTTGTGTGAAATGTCCAAGGATATTATATATTATTGATGTTTAGTCAGTTGTAGTAAATATCAGTTTATGATTGTAGGCTGGGTGCGCATCGAGCGTATCGACGGCGTGGGCGCCGCTGTGCGCGGGTTCTGGCACGTGGTGCGCTCCACGCTGGGCGCGGCGCAGGTGGCGTGCGGGGAGCGCGGCGAGCGCGGCCCGCTGCGTCGCCCACGCGCTCTAGTCGCGGCTCCCTGCGCGACGCCGCCCTTCGCTGACATGTATGTATATACAACTAGCTGACCCGACAGACGTTGTCCTGTCTTAACTATGAAACCTACCTTACCTACCCTACCTACCCTACCTACCCTACCTACCCTACCTACCCTACCTACCCTACATACCCTTACCTACCCTACCTACCCTACATACCCTACCTACCCTACATACCCTACATACCCTACATACCCTACCTTCCCTACCTTAAGATTTAGAATCATTTAATAATAAAAGTAGGTAGGCCTACTTTAATGTAAGAACCTTCTCCTGACATTAACAAACACAACAAAAAAAGAATTAGAGAAATCGGTTCGGCTACTCTCGAATTTTGCGCTAAGCAACACTTTCAGCGATTCATTTTTATATTATAGATGCGCTTTGTTAGTATTCGTGTTTCCGAAGTAGCGCGAAAGGCACAGAGTGACAGCCCACAGAGGCAATGCTGCGTTAGTATCAATTAATATTGCACCTATCATTGCACTTTTGTATCTAGTTTTCTCTCTGTCGGGTCACTCAAAATTTACGAAAAAAAATTGGAGTTGTTAATCCGTAATTTTGCAAACGTGGTTATACACAACTAGCACTTTGCCCGCGGCTTCGCTCCCGTGGTCTTTCCCGTGGGACCCGTTATTTTTCCCGGGATAAAAAGTAGCCTATGTTACTCCTAGAAAACTAAGCTTTCCAACGGTGAAAGAATTTTTAAAATCGGTCCAGTAGTTTTTGAGCCTATTCATTACAACCAAACAAACAAACAAAGTTTTCCTCTTTATAATATTAGTATAGATAGACTAGTACTACTTACAACGTTGTCATATCATAATGTTTATGTATCTTTTAATGGAAGTTTCTACACTGACTTGTATGTGGATATTTCCAGATGGTTCGACGAGGAAGGAAAGCCGCATCACACCGTGCTGGCTATTGAGATCGATGTCGAGTAAGTACACGAATTGCAATATCTATGCCCTGATGTAATAGGGATGATAATAGGGTAATAAAAAGACATTATATTTAGTCAGTCAGTCAGAAAGTAAAAAAATATTAGATAGGTATTTTTTGCTTTATCATAATAATAAAAAAAATACTTTTTGGGAAATGGGGGCGTGTTACGTCATATCTCAATACAAAATCTATAAAGGACTGACGTAATGCCACATTTTAACACAATGTATGTACGTAGCCTTTTGATTACGTAAAAAAGAAAAAATACGTGTCCAATATTTTTTAATAATCTAGCTGACGGACTAAAAAATAAATTTTGGTCATCATCCCCATTTTAAATAGACAAAAGTTAAAAAAAATAACAGTAACTTTAACATTAAGTATCTAATAATTAAACTGGAATAACTTAACTGTTCCAAACAATAATACAAAAGTTAATACAAGATCAACGCAGACGCAAACACAGATGCGGAACGGAATCCTGCCAGTGTTGCCAACAATCAATTTGAGATTCTGTTGATATGATAATGTGATTTCCGTCAAAACATAGTAAAGAATTATTTCACTTTAATAAACGCTGGTGATTGGCGTATTAACAATCTTTACGGTTCGTCAGAACCTTGAAAGTCTGACAGTCTGTCTTATCAAGGGCTATCGTATTACCCAGTGACTGTCTGGTGTGCGGAGGTCAGATAGGCAGTCACTCCATGTAATGTGCTGATATTCAATTAAATCCACCAATATACAATTTTAAATCAATAATAAAACCTACTCAGAAATTCACTGCCTCAATAGTAATAATAATAATAATAAACATAAACAAATTAGCATCAAACAAGTGGCTTAAAATAGGAAACTTGTTCCCTGAAACAGAAGGTTTTATCATAGCTATACAAGATCAAATCATCAACACCAAAAACTACCGAAAATGTATCATTAAAGACTCTACCATCACAAACGATAAATGCCGCAGATGCCACATTCAATCAGAAACTATTCAACACATCACCGGAGCATGCATTACCCTCACACAGACAGACTACACTCACAGACACAATCAGGTAGTAAACATCATACATCAAAAACTAGCACTCAAACACGGTCTCATACAAAACACTAACACTCCTTACTACAGTTACACACCAAAAACTATCCTAGAAAATGAAACACACAAAATGTTCTACGATCGCGCAATTCTGACAGATAGGACTATCCACTACAATAGACCAGACATCAAATAAAAAAAATCACTTACCTGATAGACATTGCAGTTCCCAACACTCATAACCTACAAAAAACAGTCACTGAAAATATAAGTAAATACGCCGAGCTTAAAGAAGAAGTTACAAGAATTTGGAGACAAGATAAAGTTTATGTTCTTCCGGTAGTTCTCTCCACGACAGGTGTTATCCCTAACTATCTCCTCCGAAGCCTGACGTTATTAGATCTAGAAGAATCCCTTTACATCAGAATGCAGAAAGCAGTCATCTTAAATACATGCAGAATCGTTAGGAAATTCATGCAAATAGACGAAGAAAACACACCCTCATCTTAAATACACACCACACGCTGCATTTACTTGGCTTCGGCCCGTAAATGTAGCTAAAACCAGCCAAAGAGCTGAGAAAAAGAACAATCCCGATAATAATAATAATAATATCCTTGGACATTTCACACAACGCCATATCGTCCCAAGCTAAGCAACCTAAAGCTTGTGTTATGGTAACGAGATGGCTGATAAACTACTTATATACATTTTTTTTTTGTAAATACATACATATTATAGATAGAAAAACACCCAGACTCGTAACAAATACTTGCAGGTCGTACAAATATTTGTTCCGTACGGGAATCGAACCCGCGACATAGTGCACAGCAGTCAATCGCTCAACCACTGCGCCAATCGTGTCGTCGTAATGAAAGTAATACTTATAGTAAGATTATTCATTCCAGTCAGTAAAATGACAAGTGCAACTGTCACTGATACAAAAAAGGGTGACCCGCTACAATAGTGATGTTTGGCAATCGATAGACTTAGACATTTAGTCATGCTTTATTTTATTAGGTATCAAAGCGTTTTTTTATTGTAAATATGTAATACATACCGTATTAAATAATACGATTTTAGAAATATGGACCTTACCAGCATATTAAAATTTCTCACTACAACATTATTACAAAAGCTGGGAAAAAAATGTTTAGAGATTCAGAGGAATGAACACTAGAAAGTCGGGAAAATACAAGTAATTTTATACGTTTTTATTCATTACGGTTGCTATTGATTCCGATTCTGAATCGGTATATTCAGAATCGGAATCGGAATGAGTTACATTTATAATGAATGAATCCACGTATTCATCTATGTGGTCGAGTTTTATGGCTTTTATGGCATGGTTGATGCACTGTCTCCAATTTTTAGGCGTTACTTCTTTCAGGCCTTCTTCAAATAATTTTTTTACGTCTTTTAATTTAAAATTTTTATTGTTCCTGGCGACGTACCCCTTTGCTTGAGTCTATATAGAAATTTTCAGAAATTGATATATGATGAATTGATAGAAAAGTTGGTGTATTTTATACAAAGAATAAAAAAGAATTATCAAAAGAAGCAAATCATAATTGTTTTAACAACTCCTAATAGATACCGGACTGTTTGTATTTCGTGCGACAGAGATAACGCTCTACGAAGCCGAAATTAGCCGACTGTCTCTTTCCAAAGGTCGATGTGCAATATTTATCGCCGGGTACTGTACCTTGGCAATAGTTGGAGGGTCCTTCGCATAAAAGAATTGGTGAACTTTACGACGTATCGCCGAAAAGTCAAAATCATCGACTTAAAAAAAAAGGAATCTCGACTAACTTTTAATTGTAAAACCTCGATTTACCACATCACTATTTATTTGGGACTAAAAACCTGCAACACTGGAAATGTCATTTTACTGACTGGAATAAATAATCGTACTTTAGAAGTACTTACCCGTTGATTCTTTGATATCGACGGTAAAAAGGCAAAAGGGGTCAAGCGCCACATTTTGCGATCTTAACTTTTTTATTGACCCCAACTCCACTATTTTTTCTCTTTCGAATGGTCATAGTATCATTTTTCGAGCAAGAAAAAAAGTCACTTGCACCAAAGAATTATTTGTACTGAATTGCCAAATCGATACTTACCAAAAGTGCTCAAGCGACACCGACTTTACCTTGCTTGGTTGAAGGACCATTTTGTATATTAAGTTTTTGTATCGCCTTGTCATTTGGCATAATTTTAAAAACAATATTAGAAATAAATATGTCGTTTGTATCCATATTCCTTTTATTTGTTTAGTAATAATTTTTCACTTAACACTATTGATAAGAAAATGAAATACTATAACGTCGCTTACACCAATAGTAAAGATTGTCAACTAAACATAATTGGCGTTTGGCCCCTTTCTTAAATAATTTTATTTTCATTACGTTGCATTTGATTCACTTAGTACGCGCGCCAGCGCCGTTGCAAGTGGGTGTATGTTTTGTGTGCGTGAAAGCAAGTTCACGCGTGTTTGAAACGCGATCGCAGTTTTTAACACAGATTAACATTTTATATAAAACATGTCTGCAACTCCCGAAAACGTGAAATTGAGACGTATTTTAGACCGAAAAAGACTGTTGTTAGTACGAAGAAGGTTATTACTTGATTATATTGATAGCAATAGAGAGGTCGAAGAAATTCAAGATGACGTGATTCCCGTACTATCATCGGTAAGTTCAACCTCATTTTATTTATTTTATAAAAATAAATTTAACGTTTCTTAGGATAGTTTTTAAAAGAACTGGTAATGTAGGTACGCGTTTCATACATGTTGGATAATTGTATTACGAGAGCAAGAGCAAGCTTGAAAATGTGTTTTTTTGTTTATTGAGATATCTTAACGATATTGGTGTCAAATAAAAGGTCTAGGTATAAAACCATTTTATCCGTTTGAATCATGTAAATCGGTCCACGCGTTTAATTGAATTAGTTTAGTAAAAATGTAAACAATAATAATTTTTGATGTTTTTGTTCTAAGAACTTTTTAACTAATGCAAAATGTGAAAATATTGTTATTGTATGTAAGTTAATGAGGAATGTTAAACAAAAAGGTACCTATCTAGTTAGTCTAAAGATTAAAGTTTTGTTTTCAATTGTTAATTCCAAATGACGGACTTTAATATTCATTGTCTATCTACCTAGGTATTTGTCCGTGTACTTAATCATACGCATCAAACATTGGATAGGTTACGTGGTCAAGTAGGTAGTTAGACGATAAATATTATAGTAGCAACGGGATGGTAATAGCCTAATTAAATACTGTCATTATTAACTTTTCAGACTGACAATCAACTAAAACCAGCGCACATTAACGAAAACCAATTTACGAGTATTCCACAAGATCAAAGTGAAATACAGAGTGACCTAAACAATGTAAAGGTATATTTTACATGCTTTTAATTTGCTTATGAAATGTGGGTGTGTGTTACGCCTCTGCCTACCCTTTCAGGAAAAAAGTCTTGATGCTATGTGTGTATGTTAATTAGCTTGACCTGCACATTCTATTTTGACTTTCACTAACTTGATAGATCTAATTTCGCTGTGCTGAGTTTATGCTTTTTCGGGCTAATCTCAGAAACTACTGTCTTGATTTTCATACGGTTTAACGAATAGAAAGAGGGATTTTTGTTATATGCTGTAATTTATATTCAGATACTATTTCCAAAGTCGGTCATAAAACATTTGCGTTAAAAAAATAGTTGGCACTACAGAAGCTTGCTTTTAAATGGTACTTTTTAAATTATACTGGTTATAGGGACAATGGTCTACAATTTTGTTTGTTACGCTATGATAATGGATTTATTTGGCTTGCAGGGTAAAGAACAAAATTACGAAGCGAGTCAGAATGATTTGCAGGCAAACGTGCAGATCTTGGAATGGAATGAAAGGGTTACCGAAGATGAAATTAGCGTCTGTATACCACAGAATGGCGTACAGCTCATTATGAGGGAAGAAGGAGAGATTCAAAATATTCTCGGACTGGATGAACAAAAGGAAGAAGAAATTACTAGTCAGCAGGGTAATTTGGACACACAACATCTTTGGAATGTTTCATCAACGTCTAACTTAGAAGAACAAGAAACACCAGCAAAAGACGAAGCGACTCAGAATGTCTTACAGGCAAACTTCGTGCAGGATGTGGAATGGAATGAAAGCGTTACCGAAGAAGAAATTGGCGTCTATGTACCAGAAAATAATGTGCAGCTCATCGGGGGGAAAGAAGGAGAGATTCAAAATATACTTGGGCTCGAAAGACAAAAGATCGGAGAAATTACTAGTCAGCAGAGTAATTTGGATATACAAAATCTTTGGAGTGTTCCATCAACGTCTAACTTAGAAGAGCAACAGGAAATAGTAGCAAATAAAAAAAATAGAACTTCGAAAAAGAGAAAACAATTCAATAAATCATACTTGGATTATTTTGTTGATGAAGAAGAAGACGAAGATGATGTCTTACTTAAGGAAGCTTTTGGAGATCTCAGTGATAGTGAATGGTCAGACGTAGAAGTCACAAAATCTAAATCGAAAAGAATTAATAAACGGAAAGAAAGAAAGTTGTTAAAACATAAAGGTGAAAAATATATTACTAAAAATGGAAAAGAAAAAAGGGAAAGACACCTTCAAATTAATCCACGTACTTCTTCTAAATGTGGAGTAATTACTGAAGAAAAAAGACAATCTATATTTAATTATTTCCAAAGTCTTACATTACAAGAGCGACGAAACTGGATTGCCAACAATGCTGTTATTACAAATGTGAAAAGAAGGCGAGTTAACGATAGCGAACCAAAGAGAGAAAAGACTGTGAAATATATACCAAATTATTGTGGTTTATTTACTCAAATAATGTGATAACATGCTGTTGTATGTACTAACAGTTAGGTAACTGCTGTTTTTTGAATCTCAGTTTTGATCCTTGTATTGTTTTAGTTTAATACATAATTCATAGTTCTGTTACCTACCTGCTGTGCCAAATATAAAATAATACTTATTAAGATTATGGTAGCTTAAGCCAAAATCTGAATTAGTTCTATGATCTGTTGTACAAAACAAAATAACAAACAAAAATAACCTACTTAATATATGTGGACGATGTTCTAATAAGTTCCTGTCACTGTAATTTACATACCAGGTAGTGGTATTAAAATTTTGGGGGGGAGGGGGGGGGTTGTCTAGGTAGGTACCACAACTAAAAAGTGAAAAATAAAAACTTTTTACAAAAAATAAAACCGACTTCCAAAACAAACACTACAAAGTGACAAATAATTTTGATTTCGGAAGTCGGTGGCAAAAAATTAAAATACAAAACCGAAGACACCGACTTCCGAAATCAAAATTATTTGTCACTTTGTAGTGTTTGTTTTGGAAGTCGGTTTTATTTTTTGTAAAAAAGTTTTTTTTATTAAAACTTTCTTTTTATTCTCCTGAACAATAATATATGATCTGTGGTGCTTGACCCCTTTTGCCTTTTACCCGTCGATATGGTCTACTTCATATCCTAGAGTTCATTCAATCTGCCTAGCCTTTTCCCAACTAAGTTGGGGTCGGCTTCCAGTCTAACCGGATGCAGCTGAATACCAGTATTTTACATTCATACCCTAGAGTTATGACTAATAAAAACGCGTTCATGAAATCCGTTTAACAGTTTGGGTGTTCAATCAATAAGTAATGTTCCTTCTTTCTTGCAGAGGCTCTGACGCCGAAAACGATCGTCTGCTGGCGTTCTTGATCTATCTGAAGCCGCACGTGGCATTCGCCGAAGACACCCCACCGAGTCTGGACGATTAAGTCCCTTTTTAAGTCATATATTCATGTGTAATCCTTTCTGAATATCTACGTACAGTACTCCCAAATTAATAATGCACATGCAGATCTTCGCTAATTGTCGTATTCCCGGAAACACCCGAATCATTGAATCGTTCGAGTCCCTTGCATTTTGCACCTTGTTCGAAAGAACTAGGAGTCAATATCATGTGTACACAATCGAAAACAATTCGGGCGGTCGGCGGCGGTCGGCGGTCAGTCAAAGGTCCGTCAGTCGTCTTGTCATATTGGTGGTGACTGCACGTGTTCTCTTTGTCTGGAATTATATAGAGCTACTATTACACACCTTTCTTGGTTTTGTTTTAAAGGTGAATTTAATTTCAACTTTAATTATCTTATTCAAATAGTTAATTTTGTAAAATATATAAATATACTAACATTTTTCACGTTTTTTCAATACTAAAAAATTAAAAATACCAACGTAAAATACATATTAAGTACTAGAAAAAGCATATTAAAAATCAGATTTAGGCTTATATGAATTATAGCTCGCTATTTACTTACATGGAAATATTGAATCAAATTTCGTTACTGATAAATCAATATTTATCTCTTTTAGGACAAAACACATAATCACACTAAATTATGCATGAAGAAAATGCACTTAACCACTCTATATACATATCGTCTTCCGACGCTCGGGAAATACGACCGTTGCCGAACAGTGGCGAAGATTTCTATGCGCATTATCACTTTTGGAGACCTGTATATACTCATCGACAGCACCGTGAACTATTTATTATAGAAATATAATAAATTATCGATTGTAGTGTGGGCCGGAATACAGGTATTATACTGTTCACGGTGCGATATTGTCGCCATTTATATTATTATAAATGTTAGATATTAAGGTACGTAAGATGGTTGTCATAAGTATTAATGACAAGTATTCAATCATGTGCCGTTAGTAAGGCATTTTCAGTGCAGTGTTTTTTGATCCTAAAGTTTTTTCTTTGGTACTTCGTGTACTCAAAGATTGTCATGGTTAACCTTTTAAAGACCGCGGACTTCAGGTTATAATTTAAATAATTTCTGTGAAAAATGTCAAAAATTGAAATCATTTCTGGGCAAAATGTCAAAATTCTCTATAAACGAAAAAATTCGAAAAAAAAACAAACTAACTGCATTCTGAGAATTTGCTGTGAGGGTTCATAGTCTGCCATGAAGTGAAAGACTACTGGTATTTATTTGGACTTCAGGCTATCTTCTTCATTGTTGAATTCATATTGATTTTTTTTTTATGACGCGGTTTTTAACGGGTTATTACGATTCAATATCAACCATGATAGTGAAAGGTATGTATGGTGGAATGAGTGACCAGGGATGGTAAGTGAGTGTGTTTCAGCTTTTCAACTCGCAAGTATTAGTGTATAACAGAGGGACTTGTGTGATAGTGGTGCTCGTAGGCGTTAGGACTGCTGCGCGTCGTAGTGGATAGAGTAGTCACCATTTACTTGCTAATGTTGGGCTGGAGTGGCTTTGGCAAAATCGGACCCAGGGCGGTTATACTCGACACGGTAGAAGAATCACCGCATGAGAAATACTAATATGTTTTGGAGGCCATGATGCTTGCAGCGACATACGACGGTCGATAAGCGAACGGAACGGATTGGTACTAAAATCTCCCAAATTTTGGTATTGCCCCTTGTATCGTGTCGTGAATAAATTTTCCCTGAGTGTCGGTTCCGCGCGGAGCTCGTTAGGTAAAGAATGTAGGTACTGGCTTAAAAAAAAGCGGAATTAAAATAAGAACAAAGTTCTAAAAGTATTGTTGGTAGATATGACAATAAAAAAATTTGCTAACACCCATTTTGACGACTGATTCATAATTAAAATTATTGGAAAGGCTTTCACGAGCGAATTTTTGTCACAATTGAAATGTTTAGTGCGGTCTAACTGCAGATTTAACGGTGGGTTCAATATTTGAACTTCACTTGCGTGTGTGGGACAATGAGCAATTGGAAGTGAATTTGTACGTACTTTAGGATCAGAACACACTGCACGGTCTACAACATCTAGTCACTTGATATTTTAACACCTTATGGATTTTTTCCTTCGCTGACTATTTTTAGTATTGCAGTATAAGCACATTACTTTCGTGATCTCAATTATTCTTACTGTTTATTTATTTATTTATTTATACTTGCAGCTATTTTTTCACTGCATTTTAGTTATTATGATTGTGTTGTAAGGATGCATTCACAGTAGAGTTAGGCAGTGATGGGAACATATTATTAGCTTTCGGTGCTGATAAAAGTAGTCGAGTAAAGTACATGGAATTGTGTGATAGCGAGTAGTGAGGCTGACCAACTGTGGCTCCACCCTTATTTTACTGGCATTCAAACAAAGTATGTTCCTTTATTAAATAAAAACTCTTTTCTTGGAAAACTTATCTGAATCTTTTTATCATGTTTAAAAGTCACTTGTGTTAGATTTAGTTGATTTTATTTATTAGCAGCTGATTAAGTAGCTATTTTAAGTTTAAGTATTCCTATTCTACATAACATTTTAGGTAGTAGGCGATAATACGCACAACCATTTTATATAACGTACTCATAATTATAGAATTCATTGTAAGGTTTTCGAACTTTTAGTAGAGGTATCCATGACTATCCGATAATAGATTGTAGAATTTAAATATCCCGACATCTTGTACTCTGTGGGAAGCGTTAAATACGCTATATGTATGTTTCTTTTCATTATTGATCGAAAACAATGCATGTGTAGTAATCATTCAATATTTCTGTCTGTAAGGATTTTCTGGTCAAATAAAGGATCGTCATAATTAGTGTTATTTATTTTAGTAATTAGTAATTTAGTGTTACGTTCATTGTCAACAGCCTTTATAATTATTGTATGAACCTTTTAACTTTTTCCTTTACTGACAAACCTTATCTTCCTTTAAAGCAATAGATAAGTAGACCGAATTAGCGTTTGGTTATTTTTATCTTCTTAGTACATAGACAATCAATCGATTTCTTTACTTAATGCAGTTTTAGTTATTTATTGTCACTTCAGACAATTAGGTAGATACCTAGGTAGGTACCTAAAATGGGAATCAATTTGCGGTGCAACTATGTAAAAATGAAAAACAGTATTTGATAAAAATGATCTTATATTGATGTTTCAATGATTTACAACAATAGGATTGTATCCAAAAACGCTACTAACTAGGTATACTTAACTTTAAATTAAATTATCACTGTTCGTTTCGTAGTCACATCTAAGTGCGATTCGATACAGTATTAGTACATTTAATACACTAACAGCCGCAGTTATAGTCCCTACAGATAATAATACAGTGATTTAGTAATATTATTAATTAAAATCGAACGGTTTCTGCTTGGCGGCCTGGAACTGCGGCTCAGAATAAATATGAGAGACTAAAGTGTAACAATTCAACTGTGTTACAAGTGGGCTTCTAATTAATATAAGGAGAGCTGCTCGTGTACAAGACTGAATGAATATTACTTGTACACTGTGTATGTTACCCGTCAAATATCTAATGTTCTGTGCTCAGTCTAAAGTCTCACCGAAATCTAGTGTCTCGTGACGTAGCATGTGATTGAAGAGTATAAAGCTATCTATAAACACAATTCAGCTAATCTATTTACAAGTTTAACAACATCGAAATATCGGATGACATCTAAACATTGAACTTAACACCACAAACTTGAACTAACTGTAGCGTACAATATAGGCGTGGGTACATCGACCCAGCACTGTCGAGCTACAGATGCGGTAGTATCTTAGTAGTTAGGATTATATTGTTTATATAAATAATGACCGAAAACTACGGTTAATAATTCGCGTGTCCGTTATAGATGTCTCTAGGTTTAAGTACAGAATTTTGTAGATTTTTCTCCAATATTCATTGTGTCGTGTGTGTCTCGAGTAGCTCGTCAGGTAGGCGTAGCGTGCATGCTCGAGTGTTCGAGAGGCGAGCGGTGGTGCGGGCTGGTAGTAACTACCACACTTTGCATTTGTTGAGGGGGTTCATGGGCGAGCCGGCGGGGCACTTGAAGTCGTCCGCGAACTCCTCCATGTTGGACATGGGGCCGACCACGCGGAAGCGGCCGGGCGCGTGGAAGCCGGTCGTGATGCGCAGCTTGATGGCCTCGTTCCGGTACACCGCGCACCAGGTGTTGGCCGCGCTCAGCCAGAACAGCTGCAAAGAACCGACATTTATCTAACCGCTGTTGCGTTCCGATATCCATGACTGGCTTTTAGGTAATATAGTTGTTGACTAATAATTAAGCAAAAACTATTTTGTGAGATTGATTTACATTTGAAGTTGTTACATCAGTGATCTCTAGTGAACTGTCGATTACAGTGTTTTAGCTTTGTAGTTTTTGCTATAGCAAGTAAAATAAGTTACAGTGGGTAAAAGATATTTGTAATAAAAAAGAAATGAGACTGAAAATGTATAGTGAACCTGTTTAGGTGTGTATTTCTCAAGTCCGGGCAGCCGCGCCTCGTCGCCGTGCCGCTGGGTCCACGCCTGGTATGCGTAGTAAGCTTCCTTTATACCTCCGTTGTCTGCTATATTCTCACCCTGGGTATTCACTCCGTTCAGCTAGGAAAATAGTTTATGGTCAGTCACTTAGGGAATATAACTAAGTAAGTACCTACCTTAAGTTAAAATAGTAGTGATATTTCAATAGAAACTAACATCCGGTTTCTGAAAGGCTAATTAGCAAACATTTGTATACGAGACTCAAGCATGTGTCCACTGATTAAATTGGCTGTTCTACTGAAAATTACTTAGCCGTTTTTTAGCCATTACATGAATTCGACAGTTTGTGGTTTATGTCGATTTTTTTTGTGGATTGGCTTCTTAGATCCTGGTCTTAAAAATCGATCTACCTACTCTATTTTTCAGTTATATTTCCTAAATGTTAAGTCTACTGTACCTTGAGTCCAACTTCGTCGACGGTGTAGTTAGAATACTGATCAATAATACATTTAGCTTTCTCAAGATACTTCTGCTTGGTCATCTCCTGCCACCAGTCCACTAGATTTCCATTCCTGTCGAATTGACGACCCTGAAAACAATATTAATGGTTAGTCTACGAGTCAGTCCGCGAAACAAATAGAGCTGTTAATCATGTAAAAAGAAAACGATTGTAAGTAAACCATTAGGTTACAATAGGTTAGGTTACAATAGGTTAGGTTAAAATACATAACTACGTAGGTATTTAACATTTTTGTTTTAAATTTTGTCAGATTTTTTTAGCTTGGTTTGCTTGCAACTTCTTTTCAATAGTACCTACTTGGATTTGACTTGCAAATGTTAATACTTGCCTGATCATCAAATCCGTGGGTAATTTCGTGCCCGATGACGAACCCAATAGCTCCATAGTTCATGTAGGCGGGGCGCTTGGCGGAAAAGAAAGCACCTTGCAGAATACCAGCGGGGAACTCTGTTCAAATACACAAACAACATTAAAACGTATCAATCAAGGGAATGAGTAGCAGCAACCATTAAAAAAAAAGTCCAAACATGGATAGTGCCACATGAAAAAAATAATGTAATAATGAAATATTAAACGTAATCTAATATTTTTCTGTCTTGCTTATCTCAACAAGCTTAACCAGAAAGAACAAACATTAGTTTATATGTATAATAAATAATCAAAAATCAAATGAGCGTTTTTTATTTTATTACGAAATTAGTAAAACATTTAAATGTAGTAGAACTATTTTTAAATCTAATTAATTCGACGGTCGAACAAATGAGAAAAAAAATTCACACTAGTTCGACGGTCGAACATATGAGAAAAAAAAATTTCACTAGTTCGACGATCGAACTAATGAATCGAACTAATGGGAATGAACGGTTCAGTTGAGATGGGATGCAGTTTCAAGAACATCCTTATTAATGACATCGAAAGGACCTTAGCGGCATTCTAGGTTAACTTACGGATGCTGTTTTCGATAGACGAGTAGAAGGCGTTGACGATGGCAGGGCGGCCGTGGGTCACCCAGTCGGTCTTGTTCACGGGCTCACGAAGTTTGCCGAACAGATACTCCGTACCGAACAGCGTCAGGTTCAAGACGGACTCCATCAGTTTCTCAGATGACATTTCCAGCTGAAAATATATTTTTATTCATATCTCTAAAATCTTTTTTCCATTACTGTTAAGGATTCAGGACATAATTAACCACTTCCACTTTTAGCGTATTATTTCAATATTACTTCAGTGTGAGAGAGACGGTTTTTACAGGACGTATAGCTCCATCTCTTTACCACTGTGAAGTCATAGGTACTACAAGAGGTGGTGATCGGTCACCAGGACTTCAACGATGTATAATACTCGTGTACTGTTATTTACGCTTTGAGGTAAGTACTTAGAGTTTAAAATGATGGGGTTAATGTAGATCAACCTGAGGAGGGGCTCGTTAGGCAGCTGGATCAAGGGCTTATTCAGAAAGTGGTACTACTGAACACTGCACGCATAGTTAGGAGGTTCCTGTCTCAGGATCTCTGGTCAGTTCCCGGTAGCTTGGACCATGGGTCCGGATACCGGTCGACTGCTATTTTTTTTATATTTTTAAATGTTTTTCTTTTTATAAATGGTATTTAAAAATTTAAATACTTAATATAGGTAGGTATGTATTGAAATGAAATAAAAGAATAATAATAACTATAGGAATGTTGAATAAATAGGTTCTGATTAAGTATTAACTGCATTGTTTTACTCTGAAAACCAACATTTACGGGTTTTTAGTGTTAAATCCTAAGATTTACCGACTGAATGTCGGTAAAAGTCTAAAAAAGATGGTTATTGCAGAACAATTCAGTCTTTTACCGCAGAGACTCGCTAAATCTTCGGATTTACTGGTAAATCCTAAGAAGAACCACAGTTAGGGCTTTTACATTAACCCTTTACCGCCCGACTAAGTATCAGTTGTCGTGCCCCCAGCGCCCAACTCATAAAAAAAAAACTTTTATTTCAGACGAATATGGTCTTGCAATTACATAAACAACGAAATCCGAACATAGATTCTCAGTCGTATAAACACGACTCAGGCGGCATGGGCACGACAACATTTGTCGTATTAATCCGACTGGGGCGGTTAAAGGGTAAACATAGAACTTACCCCGTCGTAGAATTTGGTAAGTTTGTCATTGTCCAACATTTCAGCGGGGTAGGCGATGTGCGAGGCCATGGAGTCTGCTTTCTCTAGCGCAGCCTTGCGAGTCTTCTCGTCCATCCATTCGACCTGGTTCAAAGTCACGCGGAATTGTTGTCTGGGGGGGGGGGGGTGATTATTCGTTTACAGTTTATTCAGAATCTTAGCTGCTAAGATTAAAGAAAAATACCGGTTGCAAACACGAATAGTTTCGACTTCCGTACCAGCGTACGATATTTAACAATACCTACATTTATATTTTTTAATACTTCAAGTTAAAAAATAAAAAAATGTATGGGGACCCTATTTAATTTATAATGTTTGTTGTTATTTTGGCAATAGAAATACACAATATGTGAAAAATTCATCTGTCTATCTATTACGATTCATGACATACAGCCCGGTAATAGACAGATGGACGGAAGAACCGCGGAGGCATGGTAATAGGGTTCCTTTTGGCACCCTCCGGATACGGAACCCTATAAAACAAAGATTGGTTTAGGAATTTTAGAAATAATTACAGACATAGCATATCTACGGCTCAAAGTCAAATACAAACAACTCCCTTTTTGGAGTAGGTAGTGTTCAAAGGAGATTGTTCTACGCCCATACATAGTTCGCCCTGGAGCCAACAGCATAGAAAAAATCATTTTCTATTTGTAAATTGCCCTTAGTAGCCTTTAAGAACAAAGTTTCTTTACGGACACTTTAGAGAACAGATTTATTTAGAAAAAAGGAACAGATTTTGAGGTTATTTTATAAAAGAAAACTTGAGTAATTTCTTCTAAAATCGCTATTTCTGGTTTCTACAAAGCATTAAACTTCAAATACAGTAAAATATTACTGTAAATACAGTTGTATTATGCATTTTAGGTACAGTAACTATTTATTGGTTGAAGTTTACTTTAGGCTAGGGTGATTAATTATAATTAAACCAAGTCAGCCGTACAAGAAGCATTGTTTAGGTAGGTATAGTTTCTTACATACCTATTTCCCACTCTATGCAAACCATCAGTTGAGAAAAAGTAAACATTTGTATAAATCCCTTTTCATTTTATGTATTGATTGGTACCTAATAGATTTTAGAATATGATTTGAAGCACCTTAATTTTGCAGTTGATATGAATCCTGTCGTCAGTCGTATACTCCGACCAGACCAACATCAGATCAACTTAAACTATCGCCAAATAGGTAGTCACAACAACACAACCACAGCCAGCGCGTGGGACTCGGTGAGACGAACCGACTGACGCGTGACGTAGTGACCTAGAGATGCTCTCTCGAAGATTTTTTTCTTTGTATATCGATTATCAATGACCACCTATTGAATATTTGGTTTTAATTTAGTACACCAAAATGTCAGATCAATATGTCAAATGTAAATTAATTTGTTCCGTTTCAAACATAAACACGTTATTGCTATGATTCTACATCAATTAAATTTATGCTAAAATAAAATTTTGTGTTCCCAACGAACAATGTGAAACGTTTTAGTTTGCGACATTTAAAAATAGAGTTTAAGTACTTAAAAAGTAAAAATATGGGTATTGAAGTCGTGGAATCGTTATGAGAACAATTCACTAGAGTTGCGTTGTAAATGACATTTCCATCGTTCAATGAGAGATTTTCTGACAAGTGAAAAAACATAGTTCATAGATTTTAGATGGTGTGGGTAAAAAATACGTCTTTGTTTTACAGGCAACTGATAACAAAAATAAGATCCGTTAATAAGAAAGCTTATTTGATGTCAAAAACCACAGCCAGAGACGTTTTTTTAACAACGCCTCTTTTGAACTAATATTTTCTCACTTGTCAGAAAATCCCTCATTCGACTAGTAAGTACATTTTGTGAGTTTATTTTGTTCATTATATTTTCATCATAATCGTGCAAGGCCATATTCATCATAAGTTCCATTAAAATATTCATGGAACTAATTCCATGAAAAAAATATGCATGAAAATCTTTTATGTTGCACATTTTCAATGTTTTGGCAGTGATAAATATCGAACATCCATTAATTATCACTAGATATTATGGACATCGTCGTCGATATCGATATTTATGTAATATGAGCGAGAGCGACACTGTCAATTCTTTTGTGACATTCACATTGACAATTCCATGAAAGATGGCGAGTTTAGTTGGTAATAAAATCAATGGGGTCACTTATAAAAACCTATTCAGAATTAAACAGTGGCCGCTTGAATTTATTATTTTAAAAAAGCATATTAATATATAATTAAAATTAACGTACACGCCAAATGTTTGTTGGTTATAGGGCGGTCTAGAACAATCTCCTTTATCCTATTTCGTTTTTAGGTCGATAAAATACTGCAAAACGAGTCATCTCTAATATTATTTCTGCAGTACAAGATGTCGTTACATGCTCTCTGCATCATTTAGTAGGTACCTACCTTGTTAAGTACCTTCATAAAATAAAATACCTGGGTATTGATTAATAAAAACTTAATTGCCAAATAAAGCTAAATCAATTTAATAGTCAGCTATTTAATTAAGTACCAATAGGTAGACAACAAGGTACTATATGATATTAAGTACCTAAGTAAGTATTTACCTACCCCATCAACATTATTACTCAGCTCTGTCAAACTATTTTCGCTTCTATTGCAAACATCAGTGAATTTATTTTGCTACGGACACGTTCAATTGCGTACAATACTTATCTATTTATGATTATGTATGACATTAAGATACATTACCTGATATCATTCACCATTTCCAATGCATTAGCTTTCGAGTTCTCATTGAAATATTTCCTGATGTAGAGGGCGCCCACAGCAATCGACATGCTAAAATAAACACAACACTAGATTATTTTGTTACCAGTAGATACCTACTTTGGAATAGGTTTTAAATGTAGGAATTGCAATGATAGAATTGGTTCTACTATACCAATTTTTTAATTGTAATTCGTCCAGGTGATATTTATAATATTGTATTAGAGATATGAAACGTATTTGTCTCAATGTTTCGTATGTTCCTACTCTTTAAAGCACCGACCATCTAATCTCTTCGCCACCCTTGGTTGACTGGTAGAGAATGCCTAAGGCATTAAGTCCGCCTTTGTACAGTCGAGTTCATTAATATATTGGCCCTTTCAGGGTTCAAAAGTATATGACCGTCAAATAAATCATAATATTGTGACAACTACTTATAAGCATCATTAAATTGTGGTCAAGATTTAGATTCATTATTAAGCGACTGGTTTTTCTCAGTAACATGTATACAGCCAAAAGCACATTATTATATGAACAACATTAAGATCATATTATCTGAACATTGTAGAATTCACAATTATGTATGCAAACATGAATACAATAATATCTAAACAAGTAAATGTAATTCAAATTCAACCCTATTACTTACGTCATAAATATGATTTTAATAGCAATCTTAAAATTGCATGGTCAAGGAGTTTGCAACATTATTTTCACCTCACAGGCTCGGAAAGAGTCTGTTTGTCATTCGAAATCTGAGCCGAAAATCGCTTTTTGCTCTCTAGCGTGGAAAGAGTTTTTAAAATTCGAACCTTTCTATTTAATAATTTTCTATACTGCCAGTCCACCGAAAATGCATGACACGGTCTAAAATAAAATATAAAATAATACCGCTCACCTTAAAAACTTCCATCACAGTACAGAAATTAAATATTTTGCGAGGATATAATTGTAAAATTGGAATTAATGTTAATAAGTATTCCATTTGATTAAAAAATCTGTGACGTCACATTTGAATATGCCAAATACTTCCCTGTCAAATACCCAATTGTGTAGTAATTTAAGTTTAATTTTTTAAATAAAATAAATACTAATATAATATGTTATTTAATCCTTTGCTTGGCAAAAATAAATATGTATTAAATTAAATTAGTTAGTTATTTGTATTAAATATTTTTTTTTCTTTCATTCTCCTTAGAGAACAAGTAGGATATAGAACAAAATACAGGGTATTTAATTTTAGAGATATTCTATGTAACTCATAAGATACATTGCCAAGTATCTGTTATTTTCTTTACATGAGTCAATGTATCTGAGACGCAAACTCAACATATAACACCTGTTTTCTTGCACCTAGCAGTTTCCTCGCTGTAGTGAGGTGAAAAATTGTGTGTTGCGCTCGGCAGCAAAGCTTTTCTGCGTCTCGTACCTTTGAAACCTTCGTTACGCTCAGGATTCTATATTTGAACCACTCGCTTCGCTCATGGTTCAACCCTAGAATCCTTCGCTTACTCAGGTTTCAATAGAAGTACTCGCGCCAAAAATCTACTTTCCAGCCTTGCATAACAAATAACTATTATCACTGGCTAGATTAACTTCAAATGACGTTATGTTTTTCTAATAAAATTTTAACTGACGCAAATGACGTGATTCAACGATTTAATTCTACGATTTACTAGATTTAATATACAATATTAATTCTATTGAAATATACCTACCTGTTCATGATCACATATTATTGAACTGTTCATATTATTGCACAATGCACAGCATATATTATTGAACCGTTCACATGAGAACATATTTTTGATCTATAGGTTCTATAGAATTTATTGAGCTTTCCAACGCTCACAATATTTTGAATCCTTGACAGTGCCAATATATTAATGATCTCGACTGTACCTTTATTGTATGCGAAAAGTTTAAATAAATAAATAAATAATATGACGTGGTTTGAATAAGTAATTGTAGGTACCTAAGTTCATATAGTACCTATAAAAGAAATTTCTTTGACCGACTATAAAAAAAGAACAACTATAACCTAAGAATTAGGTAGGTAGTTGGCACCTTCCCATCCTTATTAGTAAAAGTCTAGTTCTATGTAGGTTCGTTTATGCATAACAAACATTCCAACTAACCACCGCATCTGCTTAAAACAACTTAGTGCTTATCAACTTGTGTCATACCGTTACACGTGCACGTTATATACTTAGTTTGTTGAGTCGTACATGTTGCACTATAATGGAAATACAAATTGAGCTACCTCATGTTATTACTATAGGTACAATTGACAATGCACGTGTCGTGTGAAGTTGCGTGCAAAGTTGTATTGCATACCTACCAATACCTACGCAGTATGTGCGTTAGGTAGGTAACACAGTCGACAGTGTATTGACCAGTCAGAATCTTTGCTGATAAGACGTCACTTCGCAGGCGAAAAGTCATGACTGTTATAATGCCTTCGAGTGGCAGCGAAACGTTCTCACCGTAAGTTGCATTCTTCTGAATAAGTCATTAGCAAACTCTTAAATCATCGTACCTAGGTAATTTATTTCTAAACATAGGTCTTATGTATTGGTCCTACCTACCTACTTGAGCTACCGATTTCTGAAAAGCTATTTACTAAAATTACATGCTGGCAAAACCATGTAACTGCTGTGATTGACTGATCAAAACAACAACCGTTTATGTTAGGCAATCGGGTGTGAGTAACATTTAAAATCGCCTGGCGATCCTCGTCTCTCGGTGACTGTCCCGATATCTACTGTCTTCTTGTAAACGAGGCATAATAAAATATACCTTAACAGTAGGTATGGAAATAAAGTTGAAATTTCAATGTTCGTCTAAAAATACCTTGCCGTGCCGTGCCGCTAATGTGCGCTAGGCGTAAGTTTAGAGTAAAATCAAGTTTGTAAAAAGTTTCTTGTTACTAATTTAACCAGTGACTCTAATTAGGTTTAAATTAACAACGGTTAATATAGAACTCGTCTTACCTAACACTGGTGGTATCAGCGCACTCCTTCCAGCGGCTCTCCCTCTCAGTCTTCCCCGAAAGCGCGGTGACGTATGCTAGCTGGCGCCTGCGCAAGTTGTCAGTTAGGTAGGAAACAGACGCGCCTGCGACACGCCACATCACGTAGTTCGCTTGAACACGCTTTGGAGTGGTTTCCAGAAGGACCTTTGGGAATAACAAAATGTTTTGAATTTCACGGCGTCTCGATATCGAAACACTCATAAGAAAATTACTCTAAAAATTGTTCAAACAATATTATTGTAGTCGGATTAATATGACCAATGTTTTCGTGCCCGTGCCGCCTGAGTCGTGTATATACGGCTGAGAATCTATGTTCGGTTTACATTTTTCATGTAATAATTGCAAGACAATATTCGTCTGAAATAAAGTTTATTTTTTTATGAGTCGGGCGCTGGGTGGAGCAATTTATATAAAATCAAGTGGGTAATAGCAATCTTAAAATAGATAGCGCTAGCATTTCCTAGCTCCCTGAACGTTTTTACTCTTAACGGAACCATCAACGCTTTCTCAGAAGGTACCTACCTACTTAATAACACTTTTATAAAGAAATTCTAATAATATCTTTTCTGCGAAAACGGTCCTCGTCGCTGGCGACACGAATAGCGCATGAAGCCTTTTCCTACAAATAAAAGGAAAGTTGATGATGCTCCTTTAAACAGACACGGGTAGTTTCCCTGAAATCTATAAAACTGAAGCAGCTTACTCCTTTGCAAAATAAATTACTTTTCTGCGTATTTCTATTAATATAGTATAAAGCATAATATTGCGTCTTGCTTGACCTACTTGTACGTACATGGTTAGATATATGCTGTAGTATCCTGCTGCTAAATTTCTTCTGACCCTATTTGTATCGTGTGTAGTTCGTTGTGTTTATTGTTTTATACTCTCGTAGTTACTTAACTACCTATGAAAACCGTCAGTTTTCGTGACTACATGTTTTAAAGCGATCTTCTTAACTACAAATTGGATTTTGAGGCAAACTCATTTAGGACACTAGTTGTTGGCGGTTGCGGTGTAAAATACAATAATATTAGGCTTAGACACGGACGTTTGCAGTTTTGGCATATCACCATTACACACGTACGCTAGATAGAATGGGATAATAATTCGATTTAAGTACCTCTATACAAATCATTTACCGGGCGTTGGACTCACATAAACTCGAAACTGACTCGACCAATTGTAATGAAACCTACATACTTAGCAATTTCATTTGTTTCATGTAGATATTTATTGTAGGTAAATACTTCTGCGTATGGTCCACTTTCTGAGTAGAGGTGGCGTATTGTATTCGTATTCTATCGTATTCTAAACTACTCGGATAACCGGCAGTCGAAGCGTATGAAGCAAGTCAAATAGCCTCCCATCATTTGTGATTGGAACTTAAAGCCGTAAGCAGTGAGTTCCTTCAGAAACAAATTTCCTATGAAAGAAACTTATAATATTAAAGTGTGAAACAAATAGTATATACAAACCTCAAGATCTGAAATGTATTTAGGTACGCTGACGATGGCAACTTCCTCTAGGCCAATGGTCACATGGGGAGCGAGCAGACGGTTAATGTACTCCAACCAGGGTATCCTGTGAAAACATGTTACAATAAAGGTGGGTTCATGCTTTTTAATAAAGAATCGCTATTAATTATGATCTTGAACAATGGAACACGTGGTTTCATTCAGCGCTAACGCAACAGAAGATATGTCGCCGATTCTAAAATACCTATAGGTAGTTATGTTGTAACTTTCTTCTTGATTGGACCTGCTTAGTATGTACCTACTTGTATTATTACAAAGCAAAGCAGCAGCCGTTACACTAGCAGCTAAGCTTTTGCTTTTAGCGATAAAACCGACCATTTTGTAACCCTATGTAAAAAAATCTACGTATGAATCTACGAGAAATAACAGTATTTCTATGGTGCACTAGAGATTCTAGTCTATTAAAAATGGTATCTATTTAGCCATACGTACTTGGGGAACTTCTCCGTGAGTTCGGCAATGGTCATCGGATTGTACAGGCTAGTGGCATTACGACGTTTTTCCAGTGGCAAGGAAATCTGTGGAAGCAATAGGTACTATAGAATAAGGTTCCCCGACATTTCCACCATTGCGCCTTGTAACTGCAACGCCGGCATCGCCTTTCGATTGACATCTGCGGCCAAGCCAATTAGGTCAAAGCGAGACCTTGGGCGATACCTACCATGGTCGACTGGACGATTATTATAAAGTTATTCATAAGTCTTCGTAGAATTTTGTAAGAAAAGTTATAGAAGGTCATTGAGACTCTCTCCTAAATTCTTTTTCAATGTATCTGTGACTTACATTGGCAAGTTTCATTTCAAACTGCAGCGACTCCTTCAGGTCCACCTCGGCGCGGGCGCGGTCTGCTCCCAGTAAAGTGGCGATGTCAACCATGTACTCGTAGTAGGCTTGCACGAGCTTATCGCTAAATCCACGGTTCAGGTACTCCCGGCTCAAACCTAGAGACGCCTGGTCCAGCTGTTAGAAAACATTCACTTATCTTACTTAGTCTTACACAATCATATTATTGAACACATTCGCGTGATAAACAACAATTCGCTGAGCAAAAACCAATTCGCTGTAAAGGTAGCGCTCTGCTATTCTTAGGTAATGTTAACGAGCGAACCCATTACTGTGGTTATGTGGTCACACATAACAAGCATTTAACAAAAAATGGACCTACTCCAGTTGCAAGGTCGGCCGACCGGATCAGAATAATCTCAAAGAACTAACGAAGCTGAGACTTTTGTGTTCTTACATCTATGATGCGCTTGGTGGAGTTCTTCACATCAACGCTGATGGAAAAGTCGAGGAAGTAATCCACGGAGTATCCAGCGCCTCTAAAGTTGTAGACGGACTTTTCCCAGGAGAAGGACTTCTCGTCCCATGAGTCACCATCGAGCACTGGCCAGCCGCCGAGTCTCTTCAGCATGTCCAGGAGTGGCTGCACACCGCGAGATTCGATGGCAGCTAGAGATATAGACCGTAAAAATAGATTAGAGACAGAAAGAAATATCACGGTAGTCCTAATTTTCAAGAGACAGTCAAGATTTTAATGTTATTTGATGGCAAACAAACAGTCGACCTCAATAGTAATAATTGGTTACCAACGCCTATGGACGTCTGATTATTCAAGGCTGCGTGAGACATTCGTTAATTCAGGTTTGTTTTCGAGATTACACTCAGAGACAAATCTCTAATTTCACCAGAACCCGATACCTTTTATCCGAAACACAGTTAGGTAAATTACTTAAATACTGTGACTGAGAGAATAGGTTTAGTTATATTATTTTAATTAAGATTAAAAAATAACCTACATTGAGAATTTAATTGCGTGTCAGGATTCATCTTAAGAATGCTGAAACACTTTTTGTTGTTGCGTCAACATTACTATCAAAGTCAAAATATTTGCGTGTTCCGATTAACAGCGCAACGGCACTTGGCTTGTGGACATTCACTTAGTATGCTATAAGTAGACACGGACTCAAAACTTTTGCTATCCTTGCTAGGAGACAATATTTCGTCGTCGAATTCCAGTCGGCTCCAGCTCAATCATTAATCACTTACGTCACCGATTGTGCAAATAGCGGAAGCGAGATCTTTTAGTTCACTTTCACCCCATTTTATTCCACAACAGGTTAAGCAACAGTTAATTAATAATTGTCGTAATTAAGTTCATTATATCCTGCGCTAGGTTTAAACACGCGATGTATCCATCCACCAAGCGATTGCGTTCATTTGTCTTGGCTAGGCCATTCATTCATCTGTCTGGTGATTTTTGGACTAAAATCCTATATTTACTGATAGATTATTTTTAAGACCCTAGTGCATTCAAAATATAGTAAGATATAGTTATCTATAGGATCTACGCAGGTCGTTATATAAGTTAGGTGCCTATTTACCTATTTCTGTTTTACAAAATAAATAACACAAAGTACCAACAGCAAAAACAAATTCATAATAAAGTTCCGTAATCTTTTATATTGGAAAAATTCTTTATTAAACACTGCTTAGAAGTATTTTATTCAAAATCGAATCGAGCACCCCGCCAAATGTTTACCGACAGTGAATTAAGTTTGTTTACTTTGCCTTCCAATTTGCGGTTATCTTGTTGGGGCCCGAAGTTTGTTGTCTTTATGCGAAAATAGTTTATAAAAGTTAATAGCAATTATTATAAAACAATCTCGCGGAAGATTTAAGTAAAAAAAATAATATACCTAGTAGTTATCTAGTGGCGTAGTGTTGTGAGTGTTAGTGAAAGATAACACGTGCCATACGATATGATGGGCGGTAATATAAATAAAAGTTGAGTACACATGGCACCGTACAATTCTCAGTACCGCTGTTACTCTGTCGTCGAAACTTACCTGTGGCGGTAACTCGCTACTATTGTGACATATCTACGAATGCTACACTACACTACAATATACTTAGTTAAATTAGAAAATACTTTTTTTTCGCTTGCCGCGACAAATGTTGACTTATAAGTGTTGTACACGGTGTACACCTTAGGGAGACCTATGATTCATAACAGCACTGAATACTTAATACCTAAATACTACACCAAAGTATAAAATTGTCATGACTGCACAGTTATTATACCGGCTTGTACCTAATTGTCCAGCTGCAGGGCAAAGGCCTTTTCTTATACGTCATTGATAATAAGTAATAATAAATATTATGCGCAATTTGAAAGAGTTAGTCTGCTAACACGACGACCAAAATATGTAACTACCATTTCTTATTAAAATTATCTATTTTATTGTAATGTAGTGTGTATTACCTTACTTCTATACTAATATTATAAAGAGAAAAGATTTGTATGTAAGTATGTTTGTAACGAAAAAACTCAAAAATTACTTAACGGATCTGGATGAAACTTGGCACAAAGGCAGATTATAGTCTGGAATAGCATATAAGTACTTTTTATCTCGGCAAAATGTACGGTTCCCGTAGGATAATTTCCTCCGGCAATTCATCTGGCAAAAGCTAGTAGACTATATTTAATGAATCTATATATATAAAAGAAAGACGGGTTTGTTCCCTTCGTTATAACTCGAGATCTGCTGGACCAATTTTCATGGTTTTTGTTTCGTTGGATTTGTCTCCGCCCTGAATAGCAGAATACATTTTTAATGTTTTTTTTTTTTTTTTCGATCAGCTGCTGATTTTCCTCGTATAGGGTAGGTAGGTAAGTAGGTAGGGTAGGTAGGTAGGTAGGTAGGTAGGTAGGTAGGTAGGTAGGGTAGGTAGGTAGGGTAGGTAGGGTGGGTAGGTAGGGTAGGTAGGGTGGGTAGGTAGGGTAGGTAGGTAGGGTAGGTAGGAAGGGTAGGTAGGGTGGGTAGGTAGGGTAGGTAGGGTAGCTAGGGTAGGTAGCTAGGTAGGTAGGCAGGTAGGTACGTAGGTAGGGTAGGTAGCTAGGTAGGTAGGGTAGGTAGGCAGGTAGGTAGGTAGGGTAGGTATCACAGTTAAGACAGGACAACGTCTGTCGGGTCAGCTAGTTGTGAATAAATAAATGATGGCACTTACTTCGGTTCATGCAAGCTTGGTACAAGGTTTTGGCCAGGACAAACGGCCTAGGCTCGTTCTCAATGATGGGCTCATCTAATAAGGCTCGTATCTGTTCTTGAAGCTGGTCTGTGATGATGGAGAAGGTGTTGACCGAAGTCTTGTCGTCAGGTATACGGGTGTTCTTCACAAAGGAACCGCAAGCGAAGTCGTAGAAGTCATCGCAAGGGTCCACCTTCTCATCCATGTTCAAAAGCAGTTTCGACGCTAAAAAATAAATTTAGAGAATTAAAGATTTTTAACTGTTCCAATTAAGCATACACGAATTTTTATAGCCAAAAAAGCCACCGCTTTTATTTTATATTGCGTTGGGTCATGACCACTAGGTACTTAAAAATGAAACGGACCTTGAGGCTCAAACTTATTGAAATGAGTACCTATACGTTTCTGAATCACTTTACTAGACATAATAAAATTGAAGGAAACAAAATTGTGCATTAAATGTATTAAAAAAATAACTAACGTTTGGAAACGAATCTAATGCGACAAAATAAATAGTATCCGCATGAATTGAGGAGCCATGTATCATAGTTAAACTTTGTAGCCACGATCCTGGAATTTGTAGTAAAACCCATCAAAAGTTACCTACAAGTCGTTTTATGTGGCTCCTCAATCCATACGGTCTCTAGAAAATAAATGCTATGTAGCTACTAAAGTAGTTAATCAAATTGGTTAAACATAGCGCCCATATTTCGTTGAAATTTCTACTAAATAATGGCGTATCCTGCGTCCTCCAGCATCCTCTACATCAGTACTTCAAAACATATTAATAATTTAAGTTTGTGGCTCCTCAATTCTGACGGTCTGTAAAAACAAATGTAAGTAGCTGATAAAGTAGTTGAACAAATCGAATAAAAATAGCGCAATATTTAGTAGAAATTTCTACTAACTGCAGCATCTTATACATTCAGTACTTCAAAAGATATTAATGAAAACTTTCCTTAACAATTTATTGATAGGGTGATAAAATGAACGAAACGCTTATGAATATGAAAGTTCCGTTCATTTTATTTTCAGAAATAGCTCGATCAAGCCGGTGATCGGAAAAAAATCTATTGAGGACCCAACGCTTTTACGAGACAAGGCTATCAGTCACTAATTACAATAGCCTATAAAATGGCAATTTGAGACATAACAGCGTTGGAGCGCCAGCAGTTAATAGCCGTTCTAGAAAGGGCCTGCCATTATTAAGTGACCTACAAAGTCTTATTTTTTTAAACTCCGGGTAATCCTTAGCTTAAAGTTCACAACAAATGTACATACCTGTGTGGATACATCCAGGGCTGTTACATAACTCAACGGCATCAGGAGCCCCTTTCACGACAACTGCCGGCGGGATGGACGACGAAATTCTCAGTTCACTAGTCTGAGGTATGTCTATAATGCAAATAAAACATGCATGATGAACGGTTGAAAAACACATAGGTATATAAAAACGATGATGAGGTAAATAGAGCAGGGTGAGTAGGATGTGAAAGCATAGTCAGGCAAACTGGTCTCAGGGTGCTCGAAACTAATTCATGCCAAATGTTGGTGTAGAAATACTGAAAATTTTTAAAGGAATACCGAATTGTCACTAATGAATTATTTGTTGCAATAAAAATCAGGCAAGAATAGAGAAAGAAATTTTAAGAAAGCTGCTGTCTTCGATCAAATATTGCCAATGTAGTTTATTATATTCGATACGACAAAATTGTATGGGAAAATGAGTATTTATGCACAAGGCGTAAGTAATTTCCCCATTTCATTAAATCGTCAACCCGACAGCCCATCACCCAATTTATTCCCGATATGATTATTTTATAACACTTCCTTGAAAATAATTGGATCGGTACCTATATATTATGTGAAAGTAGTCTGTAATTTTGCTCCAATTATTTGTGAGGCAGTTCTATACAAATATGCCTATCGTGTCACCAGTAAATGGGTGGCATACTGCAAACGTCCCACATTATTGCCAATTATTTTATTATACGCTCGACAAGTACAGGCGGCTGCGAAAGTTTATTATTAAAAACAAAAAAAAGGCTTTTAAAACACTAAAAAGGAGGAAATTTCGATGATAATACGTAGAACCTCAGTAAAAGTAGGTATGTGATATATCGACTTTCGTTCCCGACCACTCAAAAACTATCTTCCTTTCTTCGATCTAGATAAAGTTTCGTTTAGTAACGTTATTGTTTTCTGTCATTTCAGCCTATGGCTATGTAACAAATATAACTCGCTACGACAGAGTTCCAACTCACTTATCTGGAAGCAAGGTAAGTTAGTAGGTAACGTTCTAGGAACAACTCTCGACTCACAATATCTTTTCTCTCACATCTTATTGGAACCAGTATCTCGTAAATTGAAATTTATTTATTGGTTACGAATCTTCTTCATAGCTGTCTATTTGATAAGTTTTCTTGCTATCTATGACATGTTTTCGATATAGCTAGCTTCGATAATATGAATCTAAATCTACCTATTCACTTTACTTAAGTATGATTTTGAAGACCGAGTTAAACTAAAAAGAAGTAAAAACAAACATTGCTATAAATTAAATACATTGCATAACATGCCTCAAAACGTTAAATCATAATACTAATCTTTGCGTGCCCTCATTGCGTCCTAGTTAATTATACTAACTGAATACTATTATCCATTCTGTCCATTCACAACGATTTGGTTGTGGGATTAATGGATCACGCTTTAAGAGCTTACAATAAACCCATTGATTTTCCGGGAAAACGTAGCCGATATTGCAAATGAGCCAATGTTTTGATGGATTGACACATTTAGTGCTTTCATGTATTTTGCGATTATTATTTTCGGCAAACAAAGCTTTTTGGGAACTACAATGTGGTGGTTTTGGGGCCAGTAGGTAACACAGAAACGAAGATGCGATGCGACGCTGCGCGATATGCTTGAAAAAAAACTTCTGGGTAAAACAGGACCCGCCGGAGGTCAGAGGTGGCATCCTCAAGCCATCGTCTTCTTCTTTTCGCGTGTTTAGTGACTAACCTGGTGTCAGAGTTTTTATGCTGCCCATGGGCCTCTGACTTAGCTTCACATGCTGTTGAGATATATCTCTCAGACATGCTGGTTTCCTCACGATGTTTTCCTCAAGCCGTCTAAAATGTAAAATAATCTCTTGGGGAATTTAACCATACAGATCCGGGCACGCTCCCTCTTTAAACTACCTACTGAAAAGTGGAAGTGAACAGGTAGGCCTGTTAGTGCGAAAAAGAAGTTCAATGTTGTACCGCTATCCTAAAAGTACGCGTAGCTTGGCATCGCGTCGCGTCATAGTGTCTACTGACCCTTAAACGTAATAAGTACACCTTTCGGATATGCTTGTTGTTATTGACCGAATTTCGTGTTTTGAACTTGGCCTCGTCACCATTTTCTTAAGAAAGTACTTTCCTGTTGGAAAGTACCTATTGCGGTTTTCAAAATGGGACGAGGTGCATGGTGCGATGGTGCATGTGTTCTGCATGAACACATGCAGAATCCAAATATATCAAGTAGGTATAAGTCCAAGTCTTCTTGGAATATTCTTGAATGTTGTTTTGTTTGTGAGTTATGTACTTCGAATACACGGATAAAATAATATTTAAAAAACCCCTCTCTCACCTCTCGGTAGCAGTGTGCCCTCTTTAAGTAGCAGTGTGTTTTTATTCTACCATTTTTACTTGTCAAAAAATCTATGTATGTTTTTGGAACTGTCTCCTCAAAGCCGTTTAATATTTTGATACCTCTATTCATGGTACTAAAAAACCTTGTTTGAAGATATTACTTATTGACTTCTCAAATTCGGCATTTGAATTTTGTAATTACAAAATCCAACTTTTATCCTTCGCACAGCCTAGACGATTTACTAGACATGTAGGATGCTTCAGATTTTGCATTATTTAACCCCATACGCAAAGATACATAGATAAAGTTACATACATAGGCAGGATAACTTCGAATAACATAATCCAGTCTTTGCTGTCACTGTCACACAGTCGGATAATAAACGCACACCACCTGAAAATGTCTTTAATTTCCATGTAGGTATCTATTGTTTAATGGTCTAAGCTTGCCTAATGGTTCTGATAAATAACACACTGCTCAGTACTCATAGTTAATTGCACCAATGGTGAATCCGTAAAAAATCTATAATGAGCTCCGTGTAGGTACAAAGGTTGCTGTTCTCATTGTTGTACAGACACCAGCACATCAAGCTATCCCAAACAGTCAAATTTTTCCAAACGAAAATGAACCTTAAGCTTTTGTTATAAAGTTGACAAACTATCAATAAAGTTGACAGATTGGGGTAACTTTGGGGGGCCTCTGTACCTTCCAACATGAAGTTTCCTTCTCAGAAAAAACGTGCTTTGATTATTTTGATGCTTTAATTATCGTGTTTGGTTTTCCGGTACCGATAGTTATTTTACTGAATCACTTGACTTTTTGTATCAATCGGGCATTGGACATTGGATGACTGCATCGTGTGCGTCTTTGTACCTAACAAGCAAACATATTATAATAGCAAGTCATAGCTCCATATCGTTATATGGCAGGCTAGTTCTTCTCATTAAGTAAGTCATTATTTTCACATGTTACATTAGCGAACACTTACCATCGGCATGGGAACGATTCGTTTTTGGATATGGGAACTGGCCACGTATTTATGACGTGTGGTACATAAATTCGAGTAACTTATAAAGTAGCTGTGGGTGATAAAACGGAGCAACAGCAAGGATAACGTTTATTACTCCGGTCACTGTTGCAGACGCTGACAAAAACTTGCCTAGCTCGATATTTCTCATTATAAAGTTCTATTGTTGGTCTTTCTCAATCGAACTTACCCAATTTTGTGTGAAAACTGACCTCTGTATTGTAATATTGTTATTATATAGTGTCATTTCAGCGACACGAGTGCGTGCGCCCGAGCGTGGCAGCGTTGCGTTTCGACACACAACGTGATCTAGCGTTTGGTAACCTCATCGTTTCAGAGCATTTTCCAACGTTCTCTTGCGTTAACGTTACAGTTTTTTCTCTGTTATAGTGACCCGAACGATTTCTAAAAGTTTCCTCAAGATAGATCTTGCGCAGTGATGTGCCAATTATATCACGTCGTATTCGTATTCACTTCCGCACTTCCGCGTCATTGACATCCATGCGGCATACAATTATCATCACTACATAGTATAAAGCAAAGTGGCTTCCCGCGTCTGTCCTAATGTCTGTATGTATGTATGCTTAGATCTTTAAAACTGCATTACGGATTTTGATGCAGTTTTTTTTAATTCATAGAGTGATTCAAGAGGAAGGTTTATATGTATAATAACGAATTGTTTTACTACGAATTTAACGCGTGCGAAGCCGCGGGCAAAAGCTAATGTTAAATAAGACGTAGTTCTTGTCAGTGTCACATTCAACGTAATGAATTGTGTTCAGTCGACGAAATAGCCAGCAATTAAAATTCGGTTTATATCATGACCTGCCCTCTTTTATCTATCTATTGAATAACAATGAAGCGAAGTTTCTCTTAAAATAACTACAATCAGTACAAAATGCGTAGTAACGTAATATTTGACGTCGTTGTTGTTAACTCTGATTTTAACATTTGCACTTGTATGTGGCCCTTCTTCTTTCATTTAACAAGATATTGTTCGTCTATAAATATTTCAAGGTTATTTACCTATTTTATTTTAGTCTTATCGCTGTCTCCAAAATACGAAATGAAAAACAGTTGTTTAGCTTCGGATAATGTTGCTATTATTAAGTATTGCTATTATTGTATTACCAATTTCAATTATTTGTATCATTTTTTAGATTTAAAAGAAAAATAAGACAGGGACCTAGCTCTGTATTGAAGAGATACGAGAACCTAATACGTACACGACTCGCGATCAACGATCGAAATACTTTTAAATGGAAATAGAATATGTGTTCACTCTTGAAATCTCGTAATAAAAATTTAGTCATCATGTTTGTAAGAGGTAATATCTGGAAGTACCTACCTACCTACTGATCTGATAACGCGGACGAAGTCGCGGGCAGAAGGACGCGGATTACAAAACGGCCACAACTAGTCATGACTAACTTCGCAAAAAAATACATCACCACAGGAAATGGCGACGAAAATTCTATAATTATTTGAAAATTTACCTTGATGACAAAGGTCGAATGTACCTATTCGTTGTATGACCTTACGCCACAGTACTTGTAACCATATGCCAAGGAACAAAGGGACTGAATCACTCAACACGAAATTTTCTCTAATTACTCATTCGGTTTACATCCGAACTTGGATTGCAAACGCCAGTCTGTCCCGTACCTAACATACATTGTATGTCCAAGTGTTTATTAAATAAAACAAAAGAGCAAATCATAGAAATAACAACAGTTCTTTACCAGCATTTTTGTTAAATAACAGTTTTTAAAGTTTTGTCTATTAGCCCTCTGGTGTATGTGAAGGGGCCTGTTAGGGCCGATGCCTGCCGGGTAAGTGGGATTGTCCGAAATGGTTACTGCTACCCCGGAACATAAAGGGCTAAGGAAGGAACATGGATGGGTTTTAAGTCAGTAAGAGTCTGACACTCCCTTCCACTCCACCAAGAGCGGGTGGAGTCACTTGATGATTTTTCACCCTCAAAAAAATTAACTTTCTAGTGTGATTTAAATTCAAACAAAAAAAGCGTTCCATAGCTCTACACAATTATTATATTTTTTAAAACACGATAGTTGTATGGGGACAGCGTTTAATTAATAAAATATTTTATTTTTAGTATTTGTTGTTATATCTGCCATAACGTTACATACTGAAAATTTCAAGTGTCTCAAAAGATACAACCCTGGGACAGACGGCCAGCGTAGCCTTGGAAATAGGGTCCCGTTGGTACCCTTAGGGTAGCCCTAAAAACATATTTCCAATTCCAAAGATTCTACCTATTCTATTCTCGTAGTTTATACAAGTGTTTGCGTGATTTATACTGAAGAAGATCGGAAGATCACTATTTTTAACAGGATAAAAAAAAAATGATGAGCGATTTTCGTACAAGCACCTATCATGAAAAATCCTCCCGAGTGCGCAAATAAGGTGACAAACATAGGTATCTATCTAAATAAGGTACTGTGATTGTATCATAGCTATACCAGATTGCTACGTCGACTCCAGCGCCATCTAGCGTGGGTCCCTACGTTTCGCTGTCGCCACCCTGCTTATCTACTTTTGGAGTACTTACCGTTGATGTCAGCGGATGACCGGACGAGAAGCGTGGCGACGAACGCAGCGAAGAAGGCGATTGCGAGAACCGACATCACTCCAGCCGCAAGCATGAGCCGCTTCTCCATCTTTGTCCTCTGACCCCAAAACGATGGCCTGGAACAATTGAGGTTGGTATAGATATTGCGAAATAGTGTTTTGTTGGGTTTATGATAAAGTTGTTTTTCTTCTCTACTTCAAGAAAACCCTGACTTCCATTTCAAAATTCTGAGTCTGCTTTAACCACCAGATTTTTGAGTTTTTATCAAACATATTCAATCGTATCGCACCTTAGCATCGTTGCCACTACAACTGAGTTCCTCACGACTCGTTGTTCTCAATGTACCTACTTGTTCAATTTTCGGCGTGACCAATGCATAGATTGCATATTTATTGCGAATCTAACTTTGATCAGTCACTGAACGGTATAAAGCGTCACTAATTTAGTTTGGACATCGTTGCACTTGAACAAGGTTCGGATTAGGACTGATGTACTGATAGTCTTTGTTTTCTTTTTGAGGCTGGGAAATTATCCAATGACTATTCCCGCTCTGGGTGGAGCGGAAGGGAGTGCCAGACTCTTACTGACTAAAACCCACACATATTCCTTCCTTAGCCCTTTACGTGCCGGGGTAGCGGTAACCCTTTCGGACAATTCCGCTTACAGTAATGATAGTCTAACCCGGTATCTATTAAGATTAATATGAGACTTAGAACTAATTTTCCCATCACTGGATCCATCGAATAATTTGAATTTTTACCAGCTGTTCATACAGATTCCCGAACCTCCATTTTTTCCACCGTTTAACGATATAATATGGCAATGTATTTACTTACTCACGTAATAAGAACGGCAATGTGGCGTGTTTCCAATCTAAACTTAAAAAGTGAGCGTGCGCCTGAGTAAGTGGTAAATTATTTAGATTAAAAGGCGTTATGAATTAACCCTCATTTATATTATGAAGCACCAACGCTTCGAAGGTTGCAGTAATGGTGTTGTATCCGCATCGTAATACCGTGGTAAACGAGAATTATGGTTTTAGCCAAAGTGCGGTGGGTAAATACGCAACGCATCTATGAATATCTTTGACTAATCCTTATTGTTAACTATCCAGGTTCAACCTGCAAAAGATTGTGTTAAAAAAGTGAAAATAAAAAATAATTGAGAATGGTTGTTCTTTGAGGGAGAAAATTGCCTCCAAATTTTCAATTTGTTTTGGTAACCCAATTTTCGTGTAACCGTAATTTTCCTTGGTGATAAACGAAAAGAAGTCGCGGGGGATCCCACTTGAACCTTTCTTGTGATCTTATGGGGATTTAAAGAAAAGTCTTTTAAAGTCTTGGTCGCAAAGAGGCTTAAACATATTTAGAAGGAAAAAGTCTTTCTTAACTAGTTTTGTTTTTCTTGTTAGCCGCTACCGATTTTGTATTGATACTGAGCAGGCTACAAGGAAGGGAAATGGATCCTTTAAAGAAGGAGTACCTGTTTGAATTAATTTCAGTATAATACACGTCCTTCAGCGCATTGTTACCGAAACGTAGAGAATCCTGACAAAGTACGAGTACTTAAAACAAATTAATTACAATTAAGTAATCTTTCACTATTGTATTGCGATCACACGTAACATGAAATAATTGAACACTTCACCTACTTTATAACTGTTTAAACGAGAAATGTAATTAATTCAAGTTTTCAATAAACTTCAAAATGGTATATGTACCTACAGGGTACATTTAATTAAAACTTGGTTGGTCTCCATTACCAATCAGCGCACCGCACTAGGTCTTTTGTTTCATAACTAAGCGGAGCTTAGGTAAATAAGACAGTAAACAAAAGTTAAACCAAATCAAAAACCTACAAGGGTACTTTTTGGCAAAAAATATTATTACTGCAATGACAATGATGATATACGTTCTGAGCATTGTTGCTAGTAAGACTGAAGGCCGCCTTATGGGGCATCTGTGCGCAGTGCATGTACTGTTGCCGGGTGTCTCTGTGAGGTGGCGTAATTAAGTTATTGTGTGTTTTAGTCTGTTATACTAACATAGGTTAAGGAATACTGAAATAAAGATAAATAAATGATTGCTTTAAATATTTTTGCTAAAGCGATTTAACCGTATTATACTATTCTGTGTACAGGATACTGTGAAATACAGTTATCTATCACTAAAAGGTACGTAGGTATACAATAACTATTCATCAGGTAGTCACTTAATTTATTCAGTTTACTTTTATGGCTACCGGTTAAATATGTGAATTTATTTACCCGAAACCCGAATAGGTCATAATTTCATTGAGTATCTCTCCCAGCGAGTTTCGCAAATCAGCAAACGTTTTCATTTCGCTTGAATCTGCCTCTGATATCGTTTGACTTAATTAATTCTGTATTCAGCAAAAGTCGTATAAATTAATAGGACTGATTGCATTTTTAATGTTTGTATGCCTTACCAAGTACATACTGCTAACTATGTAATGTTATAAAAAAAAATCTGAATGGGATTATTTGGGTAATATCCATAGATCATGTAAAAGAGAAAGGTTTTCCATTATTTTTATCGCTTACTGGGTTGCCTTGATACTCAGGATCAATTATCACTGAAGGAGCACCGGCCGGCAGCGGCTTTTTGAGGAAAAATATTACAAATCATTTTGAATCTTATTTCTGTGATTATAAAGTTGCTCGCGGCGCGGCGAGTCTGCACGAGCCTTCAAGTTCCTCGCGGCGCGGCGAGTCTGCACGAGCCTTCAAGTTCCTCGCGGCGCGGCGAGTCTGCACGAGCCTTCAAGTTCCTCGCGGCGCGGCGAGTCTGCACGAGCCTTCAAGTTCCTCGCGGCGCGGCGAGTCTGCACGAGCCTTCAAGTTCCTCGCGGCGCGGCGAGTCTGCACGAGCCTTCAAGTTCCTCGCGGCGCGGCGAGTCTGCACGAGCCTTCAAGCGCCGCACGGCTCTTACAGCCGCTGCTTTTAAAGTGGGAATTGACCCTTAAAGACACAAGGCAGCCACTAACAAATGTGATTCGGACCAACATTCATCAAAGCTCTAGTAAGTATAACCCAACTTCCATTTTTACAACTTTAACGTAGGCGAAGTGTCTCCCGTGGGCGTGGAAGTCGCAAAAAATGCGGAAAAACCAACTTTCCGGCGGACGATAGTTGCACGAAGTACCTTTTGCCTTCTTTTTCTTCATGAGATTTTTCTTTTTCATATATAATATATATATAAATATTTAATGATATCGCTTCAGCCTACAGCCAGTTACTTGTATCACTATGGTTGAACATCACGTTACAACTCATAATCAATTCCCGTGTCTTCACACAGCTTTAGTGGTTTTTAATCAAATAGAGCTGTGTTCAAAGCGGAAAGTCGACCGAGAAGCAACAATAAAATGACAGCAATACCCTTTGTTTTATTGCGATAAAAACCATTTCGTTTCCTGTCGAGGGGATTCCTTAGACAATTATATTGATCAGAGTGACGGTGACAACCACTACATGGCATCTATGTACAAGCAACGTGAGAAAAAACAACGGCATAAACTGCATTATAATATCTTTTAGAAGGGTTCAGGACATCTGCACATGAAGAATACAACGAAAGTATATGCCGTGGTTAAAATATATGTTAATCAGCAATGTGGTGAAAACGCTGCAAGCCCAGTACGGTAGGCCGCATGTCAGTTGGAACAAACCCTTTGAGCAGGATGATCTTTTTTTTAATGTTGGGAAATCATCGAATGAATTCTCCCGCTCTGGGTGGAGACTACTGGAAGGCGACAGACAATCCATGTTTTTTCCTTAGCCCTTTGTGTCCCGGGGCAGCGGTAACCCTTTCTGGCTGGCTTATTATTCTATTGAAATTCCGTACCACGCTAGGCCAGTTCAAGGTCAAAGTGTTACCACTGACCCCCCGCCGATTGCACCTACATAAATTTAAGGAGCAACACTTGGGAAACCTATATTAAACCAAACCAGTGGTGTGTTTATAAACTTTCATACTGGATGAGTCGTTCTCTGTGTCAATAATTTTACTGATCTTTATATCTGTATATTAGTGACCCAATAGTTTGTATATCATAACAGAAGTGATCAATAAGTTTTACATTGTATTTTCTACACCTACATAGGTACTCATTATGAAATCACGAGTTTATAACAAAGTGGTACAGACGCCAGCACATCAAGCTATCCCTAACTGTCAAATTTTCTCAATTCAAAATGAACCTTATGTCTTTGCAATAAAGTTGAAATACTATCAAAGAAATTTTACAGATTGTGGTAACTTGATGTGCTGGCCTCTGTACTTTGTAAAATGTTAAGAAATTGTATTTTTTCTAATAGGATAGCGGAATCACGGTACACGTATTTTTGAAGTGAAACTTCTTTATCGGGGTTGGAAATTAATTTTTCGTTACGCGTCACATTTTTCCGTTACGCGCCATCTTCTTCTTATCCCTACCACGCGTGATTCGAAGTATAGTTTCTCCAGCGGAGTAGGGATTGGTATTACAATAACAACAACAACAACAACTTTATCTAATTTAACTTTATTTAACCAATTTCTGTAAAGTTGCATATAGTAAATTATTTTTTGAAAAATAACGTCATAAAGAAGTTTCACTTCTTACGAGTGTACGCTAGTACACGCACACATTTTTTTTTTGACAAGCTAGATGGAGTCTATGTTTTCTATCTGACTCGGTACTCTGAGAAGAAAGGCTGAACGAAACTCAGAGGTCACAGTCTCTATAAAGTCCAAGACATAAACTAGGTCAGATAAGGGGAGGATCATGTACTTAGATCCCTGATACGTTATGAAACCAAATAACAATAATACATACCTATATATGTATTGATTAAGCAACAATTTTACAAGTAAACAATTATGCGTATCTATTCAGGAAAGCCACCAATTAATCCATTAGTGTTAACCTAATAGTGGTACTTACTTTCAACTACCTCTTTAGTCTAGTGGTCGCAATTGCTATCACTGAGCATGAAGTCCGTTTCTTTTTAAGGATGGACAGTGTAAACCCATCCGTCTTCCTTCCTTATTCCTATGTTTTAACACACTTAGGTATATTGTTAATAAAGCATATTATGATGCTTGGATTAACGGAAGAAAAGTTATGAGGTGCATTTTGACAAAGACAAGTATCGTGTTTTAAGCCTAAGTTGAGCTCGTAATTAATACAGAGTTCTTAATTAATTTACTTTGAATTTTATCAGAAAGTTGAAACTGTTTTGTAAGAGACGCTCACAACTTTTGTAAAATTTTCAATTAGAATTTTCAAAGGGGTATTAAACTATATTGACACAAAAAGTTAGCAAAATGATTCGGACTACTGAACAACGGATTCTTAGACCTCAATCAGTCAATTGTGAGCAATTTCCTTTACACGAACAACAAAGTTCTATAAAACGACGATAGAAATATCAATAAAGTGTTCTCAATAATAAATTAATAAAGTTTTTATATTTTAACCTTGACTTTGGCTAGCAGAAGTGTATCTCTTATTAAAGTGTCAACAAAACGCGTTGTTCAACGGAGCCCCTTTCCCACAAAAGCACGGAAAAATATTTTTGGACGTCATCCAAATGTCAGTGGCAAACAATTTGTATCCAATAAAATAGGATTTTTATAACAGTGCGCATGAGTCTGATTCCGCGACTCCGATTGCGTAGTAAATGTATAGTCACGTTGTTTATTGGCAATTTAAAAACTTTTGGGTTTTAATGCTGAAGACTAACAGCTATAGTTGAGGTCGATTGATTGAACGTAAATTAATTTCACCCATAGTAGCCTGGAGAGTGCCGCGCTTCCGTAGTCGTCGTTTTAATTCAGGCAATAAAGTGAATTAGGCGTAACAATTCGCACCCTCAGCCGTATGTGGCTGTCACACACGTGTGATTAAATCACCTGTGATGTCTTCTGCGGTGTTAAAACGTTTTCAGTGAATGGTCGAGGACCAATTATTGAGAGTGTATTACTTCCTGTTTTAATTCAGACAATAAAGTGAATTAGGCGCAGCAATTCGCACCCTCAGCCGTATGTGGCTGTCACTCACGCGTGATTAAATATCCTGTGATGTCTTCTGCGATTTTAAAACGTTACACTTTATTGCCTGAATTAAAACAGGAACTAACACATTTTCAGTAATTGGTCCTCGACCAATTATTGAAAATTTGTTTGTTCCTGCGTTTTAATTCGGGCAATGATGTGAATTAGGCGTAACAATTCGCACCCTCAGCCGTATGTACCTGCCGCTCACTTGTGATTAAATTTCCTGTGATGTCTTCTGTGATTTTAAAAACGTTTTCAGTAATTGGTCGAGGACCAATTACTGAAAATGTGTTAGTTCCTGTGTTTTAATTCGGGCAGTGAAGTGAATTAGGCGTAACAATTGGCACCCTCTGCGGTATGTGGCTGCCACTCACGTGTGATTAAATTTCCTGTGATGTCTTCTGCGATTTTAAAAACGTTTTCAGTAATTGGTCTAGCATTGAAAAAGTTATTGTTCCTGTGTTTTATTAACTACGTCATTTCATATTAATCATTGTTAGCAACTACTAAATGGCGTTGTAATACTTATCATTTCCAAATAAACAGTATCGAAATGTCGCTAGTGGATATTTTACCTTTAGATAAAATAGAAAAATATTTAATTTTTGTCATGCACACTACGCACAGGAAATACAAACCGAAACAAAAATTAAAAGCTAAAGATATTGCATATAATATTTTGCTCTGAGACATTCGTGTATAGCTGGACCAATGAGGTCCTTTCATACTTGGTGATGGAGAACAATCAGTGGCAGATTTATCACGGGAAAAGTATTGAAAGCGAAAGATATCATTTCTGGGGTGGCTGCGTGATAGTGGCAATCATTACCTGTGTTGTCCACCAAAACATTTACTCCTGGATTTAGGTAGAATCGCATCAATCGCATCTCTAGCGTATTACAAGGTAACCTCTCTATTTTTTCTCCTCTAGTTTTAAATTTTTGATTTGCATATTTTTGTATGAAAATATAGGCACTATTACTTTCTGTAGTGAAGAAACAATGCTGCGATTCCTAGCCAAAAAGAATAATTACATTATTTAAAAAATATGCTTTTGTAAAAGGGAAAAATAGAGCCATAAAACAGTATCTTCAATTGTCTATTCTGCTGCCCCTGCTTTGTGGTCGGCAGTTAGTGCCTAGCCTAGTCAAAGAAACTGTTAGGAGAATGTAAAGACTGTCAATAGAGGCTGAAACATTTGTTAGAAATACAGTTTTGTATTGTTTTATCAATCATCATATTACACAGTTCTCCACCGTTATGGTTTATAGTTTGCAGGACTTTGTTTGCCAAAACAATAGCCGAGTCTTTCCCATTTGCATAAAAACACGAACAGGTGACATCGAACCGAATACCTAGCTGTTTATATAACATTAATAAGTACGTGTATTTTTTATAGTACTGTTTTTGAGTTTTTGTGCAAGTTTTTGTTGTTTTTGAGCTGTCATCGGCTTAGAAATGATAGATGATTTTTTGTAGTGATTAAATATCATACTCACATTAAAAAGAGGAAAATTCGTTTGTGAATTTGTATGTACCTAATAGAAAATTATTTCATTAATGGGAAGCTACATTATTCCCGAGTGTCACAAACTATATTTAGTTAGTCTCAGGCAAAGTGCTAGTTAGGTATTAATAATTAATGATCGAGTTTGCCCGACGATCACTTGAAACATAATCTTAAATGTGAATAAAATTCATAAGATTACTTTTTGATTGCTAGGCGTTTGTTAAACTATAAATGAACTAAAAACTATGAATGCTTATAATATAAATAATAATTTTGTGCTTAAAATCAATGAACATTGTTTTAGAGACTTCTGTATATATCGCTTATTTTAGTGTACCTACTTACTGTGCAAACATTTCTTAACAATTATATATTCGTTATGAAAAAAAAAACTATTCTTGTATCATTGAAACTGCTGCTCCAGTTACTCGCTTATCAAACACTTCTATGTGCGAATTTCACGCGTTTATTGCACAGAATAATGTCACTGACAGCCCTTAAACGTAGTTTATGTGCTAACGCGTTCAGGCGTTTGGTAAAATTCGCTCTAAGTGTTACTGCAAAGTCACGTCTTAACTAAAGGACGAGTAAACTGTAACTTGTCAACTGTAATTTATTATTCTTGTTATTAATGGTTTCACGATGCACACATTTCTATCGACTTTATGTTTTATTTTACTCGACAGTTTTTTAAACTTCAGTAAATGTCGCGACGGACTTACACTTACTTAACCCCTCAAATGTCGTATGAACCCCAAAGGTTCATTAGAAAAATTCTCTCGAAACGACAATAATTATAACCGTATACATTACCAAATGGCTTCTGATAGGCGAACATCTAATCGGTTAAGTATAGCTAAGCAGTAGAACTGTTTATCACGCAGCCTGGCTGCAGCACCGATGTTCAATTGTTTACAATAAAATTGTCGTGATGGCTTTGAAGGCTGCTCGGCTCATTATTGTTATAGGTATATATACTCGAGATAATCGCTGCGTGGGAACATGAACACCGGTGTCAATGTTTTGCCATTTTAATTCAATCAATTGTCTTTACTTACAACATTTAAATGTTTGAAAATTCAAATTACAATAACTTTGTAACATGGCGTTTTTTCACGAACAAAATTGATGCATCGTCGAACACTAACAAACAACTAAAATTAAATGATCGCGACCATGACGATGTCATTGGTTTTTTGGTACAATAAAGCAGAAAACGTTCAACAGGGCAGCGTTCAAGGTAAAGAAATCACTTGAGGAAATTAAACAGTGAGGCAATTAAGTGCTCAGCTACGCGGAGACTCCTCCATTTTATATGGATAAAGTAGGCAGGTTAATTGTCCCGGTTCGTCTTTTGTTATTTACGTTTATTCCCTGCCCTCCAAGGGCAAATAAATAAATTCGTTTCGGGTGATATTAGTTCAAAAGAGATTGATTATGTTGTGCTCTAAAAGAAAACGTTATGTGGACCGTGAGGTAGAATGTAGTTATATGTAGGTGGAGGTGGCGAGGCGGTGCCCAGCGTGTCAAGATTGTCCCAGCGGGAGTAACAACCTGCCTCGCAAGCAGCGCAATACTTGTTATGCAACTAATGGATCCGATGTCATTGGATATTACCGTATTGAGATTTTTTATCTGCCATTCGTAGACCGGTTTGACAAGTTCATTGTCTTCCGAGAGGTCAATAAACCTTTTTGACCGTCTTAATGTCAGCGAAACTAGGCTTCTGTCAAGGTAAATTGAAACAATCACTCTTACTTTTGTTTATATTAAAGGATTTGCCGACTGCCTTTCATCGTATGGAGCGTGACAAAGGTCTTCCATAGTGCAAAAGCATTAACTATTCATATACCGTGTTACGAGTAGTGAAACCGCTTTCTCGATTGCACACAACGCTTGGAACTAATCCAAACGTGAACACAATGACTTTAAGTGAAAGGAAGGAAAGGACCAAATAAAATTCGAAAATAAGTTACTTATATATACATGTGATTGGTTATGTGGGTAACGGTGCGGCCCTGGAGTGGCCGGCCGTGGTGCGTGCTGCCAGGACGATTGTATGGAGATCAACCGTTACTCACGGCTGCATAAGTTCAAGAGTTGAATGAACTATCACACCAGTTTCATGAATAACAAGAGGTCTTCTTACGATAGAGCCATCATACTAATTATTTACTAAAGCTACTTACATAATAGCTGTTTGCAAGGTAAAATGACGTGGTGCGGCTATTGTTGCTACTTGTTAAATAAAAAAAAAACATTTAGGTTTTACTTGTCTTCTTAAAATTTTACGAAAAAATATTTCCCATAAAGACCTTCTTGATCTAGCCGTTAAGAGTCTAGTGTTAATTAAGCTATTAACGATCGTGAAAACCTTTAATTACGCGGGCGTGACCTTGAACGTGGCCTTTGGGTAAGTCCCATAATCATTTAAAAACAATACATCTATATATACCTAATCCCTCTTATTTATTCATCAAAGAATTCTAAGCGACTGGCATGTGGTTTAATATAAAACCTACGCTAGTCCGAAGTCCTCCCAGATAAATAATTCCGGATTCTTATTACTTACGAAGATTGGTAAGAACTAAGTTTCATTAACTATTTATCTGTTACAATTAAAGAAACAGTACGTGAAGCGTTACGACTGTAGCAATTTATTCCGTTTCTAGCATCCGCCTGGAAAATTGGTCACTTTATTAGTCTGACATTTAAAAAAGATCATGACTAATAATTGTAAAATAATACGGATAATTTTAACATAGTGATGAACTTCAAAACCAGTCAAATTCTCGCCTCTGTTGAGTACTTACATAGGTAGGTACTACGTAGTGGTCTCCCACGGTAGACAAAGGCCCACTTATTCAAAAACTCATCAAATTGAAGTAATACCTTGCTTGTTATTTTTGTGTATATTGAGTGAGGGCAAAGTGTTTAATATCATTTTAGATAAAGGACTTTACAAAACGGGAGGGAAAAATAAATATATAAATCAAAGGGCATCAAATCAATCAAATCTACCCCGACGAAGTTACGGGAAAAATGGTAGTAAAAAAAAAGCGAAAAACGTTTAAAAATTACTAAAGTTGAAATAACTAATAAATGTCGTTGATGATGTGAAACTTTAATTCTGCGAATACCAAAATAAACGATTCAAATAATTATTTAACAAACCAACGCCTTTTAGGTTAGCGAAATACTAAAAATAAAGTTGATATAACAAAAAAATAGGCACTTACTATATAAAAAAAACAACATTCTTTACTGAAATATAAGGATAATTAAGCTCCTTATATTTGAGCAATGAATTTATTTATAGATCTTGATATTTTTAGCATCATTACAGACAGTTTGTTACTATAGTTTTGTTAAAAAATCCCAAGTACTTAGGTAAGTAGAGTAATTTACTTTTAGATGTTGATATTTTTATTTTAGCATAATTACAGACAGCTTGTTAGGTAATATTGTTTTGTAAAAAAATCCCAAGTAGGTAGAGTAACAACATAAAACAAAAGATGATAAAAAAATGACAGATTTGAATCTTTGAGCTGAAAGAATAGGTAATTTATTTCAAATATTACAATTAATTCAATAAAATCGTAAATACAATATATAATCTAACACTAAAACTAAGAAGAATATAGGTACTATGTACAAGTATTAAAAACTAATAACTAACTAAGTAGCTAGCTGAAAGAAGATGCGAAATGGTACCTCCATTCAGTAAAAATACATCCTTATTCCAAGAACCCAGTTGGAAACTTAATTAGATACAGATTATATTGAAAATGTTCAGATGCGAAGGAGGAAAACTACCGACTGAAACGTTTGATACGACTTGCGATGCTTATTTGCTTTTCTAATATGCTCTATTTGCGCAGAGGCTGGCATTGCCCCGAGGAGTCGACGGATCATAACGAGTACCTGCATACCGAGTAGGTATAAAAATGTTACAGACGGGGAATAAAAATGTTTATCTTGTACCACATTATTTTTTCGACTACGTAAACGCCAATATCACACTAATATTATTGAGGTGACAGTTTGTGAGTGACTGTGTGTGTATGTTTGTCACTTTTCAAAGGCTCAAACGGTGAAAAATGTATGGTTCCCGTGGGATAATTTCCTACATACACGCGGGCGTAGCCGCTGGTAAAAGCTAGATTTTTTTATAAAACTGTCAGTTTGTAAACGGATTTGGGAAAATAAATCGAATGAAAATTTATTAATATTTTCGCTTCATGGCCGTACATTGAATTCAGTTTGGGCTTATGTTTGACAAACATGGCCGTGACGCCACAAGCGCCGTTTTGAAACGAGTGAACATTTCAATTTTTGAATTAAATAATCTAACTAGGTATTGGCCGCGGAATCTCTCGCGTTGAGATCATATTTTATACTACCTGAACGTACCTTGTACGGGTATGAAAGTCATATGTCCTAACCCAGAAAATCTTCAATAAGCGTTAAGCTGATAAGGTGAGAAAAGATAACAGACAGACATACGGAGTTACTACATTAATAATGGTTCAAGAGCTGGTGGCTAGCACAATAAAATGTTATTAGCGCAGTTAACCAAAGCTCCAATGCATATTCAAAAAGTAAACATAGGATCAGATAAAAATAAACGTCACCCTATTTTATAGGAACCTTTCATCCTTAAATTGAACATACGCCAATAAATATCCGGGCGGTAATGAACCACATAATGTCAGAATAGCTGCCTGAACAACGGAAATGTTTTCGCCCCATAAATTACGTTAATCAGAGCAATGTGAATTATTTACAAAGTTAGTATTAAAATTAGGAGTCGAACCGCCGCGCGCCGGTGCCGAACGTAGATGACAAAAACAATGACGTAAAGACACTCTATTCTGTTCACACTTGGAAGAAAAGGTGCTAATCATTCGGGCATGCTACAATAAAAACCAGAAGTGTTTTATACGATTTGGTACACGACGACGCGTCACACGTTGTCTATAATTCATCGTGCATCATTTAAAGTATGGGGGTTTCAGCTAGATTATATTTTGATTTTCCAACAATTGATTACAAAGTACCTTAGCGTAGGTATACCTACCTGAAGTTAATTAGCACTATTTCAGAATCAACGCGTTGTTATATACTCTTAATGAGTAAATCAAAAATTCTAATCAAAGTTAATGAATTCTTACGTGTTCCACTTACACGTAATCTTGCAGTGTAGTACATTATATAATTAATGAACCCAATTCCTTCCACGACTCTTAAAGTTCTTTGTCTCATTTGAATTTATATTTTTCTCATTAAAATTCCATGTTTGTTTGCTGGTAACTCGCAAGTTAATCTCAGTTTTGTTTTGCGCAATGAGAACGTAAAAGGTGATTGTGTAAATACTTGTTGGAAAACCAAAGTTGGTTTATTTGCTTGTATCACATCACATATCGCCAAATCCGTTTGTAGTGTGAACATAGCTCCGATATGGTCAACATGTTACAATATGCGAGTTGTTAACACTAAGCTTCGAAGTATTTGAATAAAAACTTAAGCGACACACATTTTATGAACCCACATCCTATGCGTAAATGCTGTACGCAGCACGACTTCGTCTTCCAGATGCAAACCTTTATTTCAATTGGCTAGAATCAATATGATACCAACAATTTATGAAACAATATTATTAGGTCGCTATTCTCGTCTCAAAGGGCCATTGATTTTGACAATTTAGATAAGTTGGGACAAGTTTAATATCTACTTAAGTAAACGAAGAAAATATGAAGTTGAGTTGCGAAGGGTTTCTTCGAATTGTGTCGCTTTAAATAATTGTAAGTATTTAGATGTTGTTATGAAAGTCCAAGTAGGTACAAGTGAGTGACGCCGCAGGCACGCTATTAAATGTATAAATTGTGAGAACTTTGAGATAAGTGGTTGAATTATCGTAAGATATATAGCTATATTTAATAGGTAATTTACATAATATTATCATGTTGTGTCGTAGTTTTAAGAGGAGATTGCACCTCTTGGGTCTATAAAGTGTCTCGGTATATCGTGCCTCACTTGTAAAAGAGCTAATAAATGAATATGTTCGTCGAGTAGCTGACGCTCATAACTGATAATAGGTAAACTAAACATATTTAGAACGATAATAAAAATTATGTACGTGCTTATTGAAATATGTTTTTTGTTATATACTTATTTTGTTCTCGAGGTTTATCTAAAGGCCGCCGCCTCGCGAAGCTTGGAGATAGTGAGTGTATGTAAGGCAGCTAGTTTCGATTCCCAGAGGTGATAAGCACGTGTAGTTTAACAACTTCGTTAATAAAACGATTTTAATGAAGATTGCGTTGGACTATCACACGTATATAGGTACGAGATAAACCGTTAATTTATTGACGGTGTCGTTCCAAACCATTACGCAATAATAATTTTGTATCACGTTTTTAAGAATTACAAAACAGATGTGACTTTTAATATCATACTGTTGACTGTTAATAGACTAACAATATTGTTCTTTTACATACAATATTTATAGAGAAAGATGAACAATATTTGAGTACCTATAACACAAAGTAGGTACTCACTTGACGTTGTTCCTCATGTCGTAGCTGGTTGCGATGTATCCTGCGTCCCCACTAGAACAAAAAGACACCACTCATTATGCATTCATCCAATCAACAACAACAACTATCACTGAATGTTACTGTTAAGATTAAATAATTAGAAAGTTCGACAGCTATTCGTAAGTTTCACCGCGCTCTGTTAAATGCTCAAACGTCCGTCAACTCTATTGGAAGTAGGTCCGAACTACGAACCCCGGGACCCTGAGTGAATCATGATTTTCGGTCATTGTGGTTGTGAATCAGGGTGCAATATCCACTAATTATTATATGGCGGAGACAATGGGCGCGCGGGACACGATTGACACGCCGCGCCGACCGCCGTGTCCCAACTGTCGCCGCTTCTATTAATGTTATTATAGAACAGGTGGTCTGAGTTGCTGCCGACAGTTATTTTGTAAACATACAATATAATCTTTGATAGAAATGGTATTCCTAGCAGTGAGAAGAATGAGAAATCGTCCCCGGCGATGTTCTAGCGCGCACTGGTCCGACTGGTCAGGAAGCTGGTCGGCGCACATAAGTTGCCGTGAGCCAGTCAGGTTCGCTAATATCAGCATTAACGCGATACTCAATGAACTGTTTCCTACTTTACTTTGAAACACGCAGGGACGACGTCATCTCGTATGCTACTTATAAATTGCAGCTTCTATTGCAAGGAGCTGCGACTGTATGCACTTATTCACGATTCTAATAATAATAATAATAATAATAATAATATCCTTGGACATTTCACACAGCGCCGTATCGTCCCAAGCTAAGCAACCTAATGCTTGTGTTATGGTAACGAGATGGCTGTAATACTACTTTTATACATTTTTTTTTTGTAAATACATACATATTATAGATAGAAAAACACCCAGACTCGTAACAAATACTTGCAGGTCGTACAAATATTTGTTCCGTGCGGGAATCGAACCCGCGACATAGTGCGCAGCAGTCAATCGCTCAACCACTACGCCAACCGTGTCGTCAATAGTTGCAATTTGTTGTGTTTTTTTTGTATACATCATTTCTGTTCAGCAACCAGTTAGAAAACTTATGGTCTTTTTGGTATAATAAAAATTGAGTTGACTTAATTTGAGAAATTTCTGTTAGCACTTTTATGGATAAGAAAATTAAAATGGGAAACTCTGAAAAGTAGGTAACCTACGCTTTAAAGTCGGTATATCTACCTTTTACATTGATAACGTGACAATGTATAGACGAAGTGGTGTGTGGTCATCTCTTAGCGGCTAAGGCTTGTTTTAATTTAATTATTGAATAGTTTTACATATTTTATATCTGATGCTTTTAACGTTCTGCATCGTTCTCACATGTATAATATTAATATGAACTATGTAACCAATATTTTGTAACGATATTTTGTTTAAAAGAGTGTCCATGGAGTTTCTTGCCAGTTCTTCTCCATAGGTACCTACTGCTTTGGAATGGGCAACTAGCTTCATCTCTCGACTAACCGACACCTTGACAATTCAAAAGTGCCTGTAATTGGTTTGTTTGAAATAAATACTTTGAGTTTGAGTTTGAGTTTGTATATATGTGAAATATACATTAGCATGGCGCTATGAGCCTATAATGTTCCCAGTGCTGGGACACAGGCCTCCTTTTGGTGAGAGGAAGTGGGCCATACTACAATACGGGTTTGTGGTTTGCGAGTTAAATCATAATCAAACTAAACTAAAAAATAAAAATGTCCAAAGGATTAGAAGACTACCAGAGCTTAATATTCGCTTCACATATGGTTCAAATTTAACCTTTTGAACGCCAGAGTATAAAGGCACGCGCGTACCCTCAACGCCAAGCTACAAATTGAATTTCTTCTTGTTATCATGAATTTCCCATTATTCATTTAATTTGTTTCATGTCATTAAATACGTACGAGAGCTTCAATGTTTAAGATATCTATATAAACACTCACAAAAGTAATGTTTTGATTGTTTTTTTCGTGTTATAGTGTTGTTGCCACTGTCACGTATTGAAGACGTTGGCGTACAGGGCACGCGCTTGCTTGTCACGTACCTATATGTGGCAATGGCGTTCAAAAGGTTAATTCCGTACTTAATGAGGTATTATTTTGGTTATATGTATTGTCCAATTAGCTCCTATCCACTTTATTGGTAATCTTACTTTAGGTTACTCATCATCATCTGTCTAGCCTTTTCCCAACTATGTTGGGGTCGGCTTACGTTAGGTTACTATCATAATAAAAACATAAATCGTCTCCGTATTTTTATTTAGTTATAACTCTTCTACTACGTCCGTATAAGAAACTACCCAAATCGATATGTCGCAAGCGTCTGTAGTAGTGCCTACACACGAGCCGCACGCGTCAACGGCAGACTTCAGACGATGGCAGCAGTTCCCGACTCGTGCCGGTCGTGCGTACGAGCACTTAAGGCAGTTAGAAATTATTTACTCACTTTGAAAACGCATTTCCCTAAGTGGATCATAAACAGTATAAAACCGTAGCTACACTGTCAGTTTTCTCGAATATGTATGCAAAGTGGAGTCCACCAGACCAGGGTCGACTTTATTTCCTCCACTGTTTCAAGTATCTTTAGAATAGAATAGAATAGAATATTTTTATTTGCGTTGAAACATGGTACAATAATGGTGTTAATAATAAGGTTATGTTCTACATGTCTCGCCAGTGACTGGCATACAAATATTTTACAGAAAACAACTTAATAATTACGTAGCATTTATTGTAACAGTGTTGTCAGACCACTGTTACACAACTCTTACACAATGGTAATTTAAATGTTTTACAATGTATTTCTATAACTAGTTTATTAGTAACAATATTTGTCACTTACTTTTTTATCAAAAAAATCCTTTAAACTATAAAAAGTATTATCTATAAGCCATTTACATCTATAAGCCTTTCTACCTATAATGCATTAAGATTTTCCCTACGATGCGTGCCACCGGCATCATAATGAGACATGAGCTGTAGTAGCCAAATGAGGTTCGCATTATAACTATTCTTGTCTCTTTTCGTGTGGTTAGTGACTAACCTGGTGTCAGAGTTTTTATGCTCCCCATGGGCGCTTGACTTAGCTTCACATGCTGTTGAGAAATATCTCTCAGACATGCTGGTTTCCTCACGATGCTATCCGATTTTAAGCAAGTGACAACAGAAAACAACAGCAACAGACAACAGTGGCAACTATTTAATTCCTTTAAACAGTAACTAAGATAGAAGCCAGGGTGCTACGATTCAGGACGCCTACGAGTAAATTAGTTTTACCCTACATTAATTAGGATGCGCACCATTTGTGCTGAAGTACCAAGCGCCGTGCGCCACGCGACACGGGACACCTCTTGAATTAGGCAAATCAGCGAGTTTCATCAAATCAAAACTTGGTAACGAACCACATAAGTTATTAACGCCGTATGTATACAGCGGGCTACTTGATAATTAAGTCGATTATACTCATCGCGCGTGTATCTCCTGTGCTAGAATTTGTAAGTATGTTGATAACAAATTGTGCGTAACATTTTACTAGAAAGCAATGCATGCGCATCAGCAATGGGCTGCTCCATGCGAGTAGCGAGGAAAATGATTTCCATGACTTCAGTCGACGATACTATGCAAAATTATTTTCAAAATTATTATCGTATTAGTATAGGATTCGGTAGTATTATTAAAAAGAAGATTCAAATCCGAATTATTTCAAGACTTAATCAATTTCATTAACGTTTCACTGTCCCTTTGCTACATGCAGTATGAACTACGTACTCACTAGGCATTCCGTATCTAGCTCTGATCGTAATTCAGTATTCCAAAACTGCTCAAGTGATACAAACAAATATACGAGTACATTTCCTACGAATTAGCAGCCAAACCCTCTGCCAATTGGTGAAAAAGTCGTGGATGTAGCAAGTCTACGTGTTGTGTTCAATGCAATCGTATTAGCACTAAATGTTAATAAATCTAGAAGCAAATTGCGTATCTAGATTGGCCTTTTTGACGTCTCCATTCGGGAGCGTGTAAATCAATAGATATGTAATATCGCTCAATTGGTCCAGATGGCCGACCGAATTGTGAGTGACGTATTGAAGCGAAACAAGAAACAACAATTACTATTGTAGCCGCGTTTGTAATGTTACATTAATATTAGCTCACTCACTGCTACAGATGAATCATTAAAGTTTATACTTTTATTTTTTTTAGACTTTGTTTAAACATCATCATCTGCCTAACCTTTTCCCAACTATGTTGAGGTCGGCTTCCAGTCTAACCTAATGCAGGTGAATACCAGTATTTTACATGTAACGACTGCCTTTCTGCCCTCCACAACCCAGTAACTGAGACGTAATCGTTTACGTCTCTTGTAAGACGGGCTGTCAGATTTTTCGGCTTGTTTTATATGTAGGTAAATTAAATATTTCTTAAACAATTAAGAGTGTTTCAAATTCATCAACTATTATTAAGTTTTGAAATATAATATAGACCGTGCAACTATTCGATCGAAATGAACTTTTAACCCCTTCGGGCCACTAAGCTTAAATTTCCGTTTTTCCGTCATTCTCCTGATTTTATCCCAATTGGTTTGGGGTCAGCGCAGCATATCTTTTTCTTCCACATTTCTCTATTAATCGTCAAAGTCAGAAAGTCAAAGTCAACTCATTTATTTCAAATAGGCACAAGAATGGCACTTTTGAACGTCAAAAATGAACAAGAAATAGAATTGATTCTAGTCGCCCATTCCAAAAGGTAGTTTCGTGTGGAGAAGAATGGGCAAGAAACTCCACCGTTACTCTTTTAAAATGTTCGTCGTCTCGGTAGTCAGTTCCTTTCTAACCACTGTCCATTTATCGTTTCCTTGGTCTTCCACTACGTATATAGCCATCCACATTCATACTTAAAATTTTCCTGATGACATTGACCTCATTTCTCTTTTTTTCACACACATCACACAAGTTCTCAGTCTCTCGTATTATTTTCAGACTTCCTCTTAAATACGTGTGAAGGATTTATAATGTTTAGTTCCAGAAATGTCGTGTCGATTGATTGATTGAGGTGTACTTAGCTGTGTACCTCGAACACAAGCAGCTGCAATCATAATCGAATCGATAAACGTCGGAGCCATTTCTTTTCTAGTATGTAATCGTTTAGTGCATGAGCTAAATCACGTCAACAAAACGTAACATCCTATTACATCACCGCTGGTTTTCTCTTTTCCTAAAGTTTTGATCATTATGAACTATCACTTTAGTGGTCGATTATCATGCAAAAAAGCTATCACTAATGCACTAGAACAACAAGTGCACCTGCACTGTTATTATAGAAAATGCGAACGCACTTAGGGACTGGTTGGAATTGCGCATCACGGCGAATCAGTATCTCGGCGTGTGGCATAATAAATCGGATTATCATTCAGATATGACTCTGCAACGTATGATAAAAAAAATTATAGCAAGTATCTGGATATGATTACCATAATAACTAAAGTAGGTTTTATTGAATTGCCGGCCGACGATCCTTGTAGGTAAATTAACTTTGATTGCAATATCATTATAAATTGATATAGAAGACAAATTTACAGTGCAATCAGCATGAAAGCCTTGTTGTCAACTACTCCTACAAAGTAAATGTATACTAATGAACTCTATAACAGAGATTGATCAATATCAAATTCGTAACTTAATGACGAATGTTAATTAAGTTAAATTAAACGCATACTTTTAAAGGAATTTGTAAAACTTTTGAAGAATTTTAAGGTCAAGAGGTAGGAGTGATTAATTGCTTAAGAGTATGAAAAAGTCCGTAATTAAATAAATATTCCAGAATTAAAAATGCCTATTCGTTCGACTATGACAGCTAACGGCCATCGAGAGATGAATCCAAATTTAAATTCAGTATATTGAATTGACTATTTCATAGGGTCAAAATTAAAATATGAAATCACATAGAAAGGACTGCTCTTAAAAACTTATATCATCATACAGAAATTAAATACTAAGCGAAGATATAATTGTTAAATTACATTTAATGCTAATAAGTATGGCATTTGATTCTAAAAATCTGTGACCTCACATTGTTATATTTCATACAAATCACATACAAATACCGTTATTGACTACCCGATCAAATACCCGATTTGAAATAAAACTACATGGGTTCATAAGACATAGTGCGGGTAACAGGGAGCGCGTGTTATGTTCATATGAACATCAATAAATTGTACAGTGTCTAATGCATTCCGAAGGTGATGCTATATAGGACGCGGATGCTTTTACTACCGGCGTCAATTTTACGATGATGGGATAGATTACTCGCTGAAAATATAGACATTTTTATGAGAGGTATTAGTGATGACGCAGACGGTCCAAGAGGTGTCTACATACACAAGGACGCGCATTACTCCTCTCAAGTGGCAAAATAAAAATAAAACACGAGTTATACTTTACTAGCTTCCGCCCGCGGCTTCGCCCCCAAAATATGTCGACAAATTATACACATAAACCTTCCTCTTGAATCACTCTATCTATTAAAAAAACCGCATCAAAATCCGTTGCGTAGTTTTAAAGATTTAAGCATACATAGGGATATAGGGACAGAGAAAGCGACTTTGTTTTATGTAGTGATACTTGCCACCAAAATACTACCCTCAGATATTTCTTGATGAATTCCATGAAGAAAAACTTAATATGTCTGTGCCCTTTTAAAAACTTTATCGAAACTAACACAAGTTTCGAGGTATAAAATGTGATAGGTGCATCAAAACTGTAGAATGCTTTTCACAGGAATTCACCATCTGACTAGCCTTTTACCAACTATGTTGGGATCGGCTTCCAGTCTCACTGGAAACCAGCAGAATTCCAATACTTTTCATGGAACGACTATCTTTCTAGCTACGAGTTATATGAAACCCCTTGGTAAGACAATACAACTATCTAAGTACAGATTGCCTTATAGAAAGTCAATTTCATGAAATCAAGACTTTTTAGGTGAATTCTTACTTAAATACGCAATCACAATTAATAAACATTTGATAAAGTCGCGAATCATATTTTGATAAACGTACTTACAACCTGACAAACCTTCAAATTGGCAAATATTGAATTTTGGTGGCTACCTCATCCCCCTTAAGAGAGGTGAATGTAGCTAAAATTGACAAATAATACTGATCTATTTCATTACTGCTATAAAATTAATGCCTTGTCGGTCCAACAATCTTTTTTTTTTGGTACTACGTTTTGTTGGACGTGTGCTTTGATCTCTTATTTGATTGAATTTAGGTCCAACAAAAAATCGGCCACCGATTGTATACTGTCAAGGAACGCCCTCAAAAACCACATGTAACTTTTGCGACATATTGCCCTCTTAATAGCAAAGGTGTGTAAATAATAAGACGACATTGAAATGTATGAAATACAATATTTTTACTATGTTGTTATTATAGATAGGTACCTAATATTATGCTAACATGAGGCTACTATTTAAAATTACTTAGTTCAAACGCTCAGTCATTAATTAAAATGGAAACCACAAAAGATAAGAGAAATTTATTGGAAACTAACTCTTGCTACCCTCCGAAAACCCTTGGAAATTTGAATCCCTAATCAGCGATCTACCAACCAGGTATTAAATATACTATTTTCAGCCCTATTCTTCTATATTACAGTTAAGTGTCAGAGATAACAAGTAAGAAGTGCCCATAATAAAAACAATAATAATTGTTCCAGCCGGTCTAAACATACCCTTTAACTTACAACAAACTCAGTCAAAGAAAAAATAAAAGAAAATCATAAGAATTCTTTTTTTTTGTCGCTCTTATACATCGAAGACAAACGTTGGAAACGTATACAAAGCGATATCGAGAAACACACACGTGTACTTTAATAATTAACACTGTTTTTATATCAAACACAAAAGATACACAAGCTCATGTTATGACATCAAATTATTGTTGCCTATTTAATTATAATTAAATCGAATGGCATCACTCTGTTCATACTCCATAGATCATTACTATTTCTTCGAATAAAACCTTTTTTATTTGATCGGTTTTTTAATTATTAACCAGTAAATAGTTTTGTTTTGTTTGATCATATCGAAGTGGGTCAAACTTGCGCTGTTTTGTTGGCGATAATGGCGATAACATCTTAAATTTAGCGAATTAAGTATTTAAATTTTCCAAGGATATTTAAAAAACAAATGCGATCTTCAAAAATGATAGTCTACTTCAATACCCTAAATAACAAATAAAATGTAATATTTTATTTGTTATATACCCTACATAACAAATAAAATGTAATATTTTATTTGTTATGTAGGGTCAGAATCGAAATATGTACCCTACCTACTTAATAAAGAGTATTTGGCTTTTTTTTTTAAGGCTGGGAAATCATCCAATGACTGCTGCCGCTCTGGGTGGAGCGGAATGTTCCTTCCGTAGCCCTTTATGTTCCGGGGTAGCGGTAACCCTTTCGGACAATCCCGCTTACCCGGCAGGCTTGGCCCTGAGGGGCTCCTTCATATGCTGACATCTCTTTGAGGCGCGTTGGCTATTCTATTGAATCTTTGGCCCTTTATACTAAGTGATAGATCATAAAATGCTTAGGTTTGTATTTGTTTGTAAGTTGGTTACAAATATTACCTAGGTATACCTAAGCATGTCAACTATATTCATTCGACGCCAATAAGCCAAATATTATTTGTAGCCATATTTTCGGGATGTTTATCTATAGGTGAAATTACAAATGTTCATTAGTTCGCACGGATATTGAACTTTAAACAAGCATAACGGTTGCCTACCCACTTTATAAAATAGTTACGGTTTAGTATGTTACGTCGTCGTATTGGCAGATTTTAATACAACAATATTATATGATAAAATAGTCTTTTCATAAACAAGATGAACGTGTTTCTAAAACCCACAAGTTAGAAAGTACTCACTTGGTTGGTTAGAAAGTTATAGTTTTTCAAAATACCGCCGGTGAGTTTGGGAATATAAGAACAGGATTATTTAATAACACATCGACAAGTTACGTGTTTAAGGTAAAAAATAATCTAAAATATCAAGCATCAAGCTTCATGCACAACTGTTTATTTCTTTCTAAATTAAACGTAACATTACACTAAAGCCGATTATTTGCTGCCTTGTTTAATAAATCACAAGTTTTATCAAACATGTTTTTTATGCACTGCACGATACCTTCATTTTATGTGAATGTTTTGACTTTACTTTATTTTTTTAGTTTGGAGTCAAGCCTTTCTCAAGAGTCCAACACTTGTTGCCACACAACCATAAAACTTGATTACTTATTACACTTTGTCATCGGCGCTTATCTAAATTTACGTTCATTTGTTTCCTTTGACGTAATATAACAAGCTACAACACAATGATTTGTTTGTAGATTCCATCTCATTAACTTTAAGTGCACGTTGATAACTCAACATTAAAAAAAATAATTATTAATTAGCGGTTCACTAGACTTGAAAAAAAAAGACGAGGTCGCAGCACATCGCAAAGCACAAACACAACAATAATAATTTTTAGCAAGTGATGTTAGTTTGGGACTCACCTCATTGAACCGGGTACTTGTTGTGTTATGTTAGCGAGTGACTTACGCGGGCTGCATGCGACTTGGCAGAGCGTGCGGGCGCGGGCGTCGCGGGCAACAGGCGAGCGAGGAGTCGCGGCGGTAGGCGGCCCTCCGTGTTATGACTGCGCGGCCAGCCAGGAACACCACTAATTAAGAAGGCGCGAACTGCCTTACTCGTAGGACACGAGTGGTTTATGAGGAGGTTTTAGTCGGTGGCGGGTAACGCTCACCTGAGTTGTCGACGGTGGTGTCCAGTCGGCCACTGCTACGTTCTCGACCGCGGTGCGACTGAGTCGCGCGCCCACCCGCCATTCTCTTTTATACACTGCCCCTACTCGCGAGGACTCCGCAACATTTTTATTTACAGTGAAAGACCTACAGGTCCTGGGTACCGTTGACCCGTGACGACAACGACATACTCACCGAGCCTATCCTTGTAAAAACATTATTGTCTCGAAATTTGCAGGTCAAGTGCATTCGACGTGCTAATGTCTATGGCGGATACAGTATCTACAATAACGCATATTATTGTTCTAACTTTAGTAAACTAGTAGCGTAAACTTTTCAGGGACCTGTCTACGTACCTAATAGCTATACAAGTAGGCTATGAGTATTACTTTGTGTAATGTTAATTTACAGTCCGTACCCTGAGGACTACGTAGAATCCCAAATGAGATTAAAGTAAATCTAAAGTTACAAGTATCATTAATAAATTAAAATAGGTAACCGTTACTTTAAAAATGTTTGATTCTCTTGCAAATCTCTTGTGTACCTACTAAAAAACAAAGCCTCACATAACTACACGTTTCTTGCAAACGTATCCAAATATCGTAAGAATGTGACCGTCAGTTAGGATGGTTATTTACGGCGTATGTGCACATTCGACAAAGATTTTCTTTATGATAAGGTGTAATAAAATTGTAAGGCTTCATTATCATGAAGAGAATCTAAAGCTGCTTCTTCGAATTATCATTGTTATGACCATTACCAATTCATCTGTTTTCTAAAACACATAGGTATCTACATAAGTATATGAATTCACTTTCGTCCCTCCTTACGTTTATGAATCATTCGTTTCTTAATTGGTTATAATTTTATGTAAATCTCATATCGCGTCTCATTTTCTCAGCAAATGACTACTACTTGCTCGTTCCGGAAAATCAGCATTTATTTAAGCTTTATTAATGTCTTCATTTCCATAGACAATTTAGCGAAACAAGGCCACTTAAGGGACCTTTACAACGATACTACCTACCTTTTCTTCTTTATAAGCAATTTTAACACGACACAATTTTGCTCTGTATTAATTTGATAGGTCATTTAAATAATGCTTTCTCATACATATCTTGCTCTCTTACAATGTAGGCACAGAAGCATATTTGAAGCCATTTATTTTTGTTGAAAAACAGTAAGTAAAACCATCCAAGGTTTGCGTAATATAATATTACAAATAAATTTGAACTATACGACTGGGAGTCAAATCAAAATGAAAAAGCGGCTGGTTTCAGATTACCCGATTTTTTTTTTAATAAAACCTGATTAGATCTTTTACAACAATTTGATAACTTTTGAATTTGTTTGAATAAATAATAATGTAAACAGTAAATTACTTGACTTATACTTAAGTACAGTATCAAAAATTAACACAAAGTTTTGAGCTATTTTACCGAAATAATTATTTTCGTCGACACGGTGTTTTACAAATTGAATGAAGCAATCACTAACCTACAAACTAGCAGTATCGAGGTAACAATTATTCGTTAAAGTCACATTGCGTACTTCCTTCCTAAAAATGTAAATATAGGTAAACGACAAACATAGTGTCGGTCATTTCAATGGTAAGTACTTCAGGCGATGGGGCGAGTTTTATTTCTGAATCCTGGATGGACAAGAACACTGAAAATTGATAAATCACCGATCACCGTAAGTATATAAAATCATTAACTCAAACGGGTTTTTAGTCATAACGTGCGTTTACTAGAAACGCAAAAGGTTTGAATGGATATGATATGGCTGGACTTTAATTTTCAATCTGCCTAGTCTTTTCCCAACTATGTTTGGCCCGGACTTTACTTTTATCTGATGTAATTGGAAAAATACCACTGGGATAAAAAGTATTCTGTGTTAAGTTGTTAATCTGTTCTGGCGTGATTGACTTTTCGGCATTTCCATTATTATAGCATAGATTATACCGATATCTATTATCTAGGGTAGCAGGGCACTCGGATGCATAACGTAACATACGTTGAAAAGAACATGCCGTCAATGCAACATGAATTGTAGATTTGTTTAACATGTGGTACATTTTTTATGTTGCTGTGAATATTATCAAGCCAAATGCAATTCAACGTTAAAAATAGTTTTTATGCAGTTTTGACGCCGACATTTTGGTATGGTCATTGTTCCGAATTTGAATTCATGGCCAAATAATACAAACCCGATAAAAGAAGTGCAAGCAGGTGGCTTGGTTTAGGAGTCCGGGAGTGTATTTAGACGGCTGTAGCACGTTCGCTTATGCCAACTTAACCATTATCTTGTGTAAATAGTTCATTTCGAAGTGGCTAGTGCAAAATATTGATAAATCAGTTTGTACTAAATCCGATTTTGCCGACTTACGAAGCGCAGTGCGAAAACTATGTATAATGAGCGGTGAGGCACGTGACATTATATTGGGCATAATCTGAGTGTTGTCTATCGTTGTAATAGTTAACAAATTCCTTTTTTACTGGGTTTCACGTTTTAGTTACTGGGCGACAGGCGTCATAAACATTCGACTAATAAAATAGGTACTGAAGTTCAAGGAGTAAACTTAGAGCTCAATTTACATTGCCGCGGAATGGAATGGAAGCGTTTTTTTTTCTGTGCGAAACTTAATGAACTTTATGTCAATAGTGGAATGTATAGAGCCAAATAACAGGTCGAGCGTTTTCTGAAGAATTCTCGAGCATTCTCGGTAATTTCCGCAGTTTCAAGCTTGTTTCAAATGGCATAAAGTAAATTTTGCTATTCACAAAAAGTCGCTTCCTTTCCATTCCGCGGCGTTGTAAATTAAGCCTAAAGGTATGGTTCCTTTAATTCGGTTTTATCAAAGGGAAAAGGCTATTCTAAGCCTAAATTAATTTTACTGAAATAGTTGTGATCCTCACAAGTAGCCGAGCTGTACCTCATTTCCGACCCTACCCCTTTTTTTTTTTTTAAGGCTGGGAAATCATCCAATGCGTGCTCCCGCTCTGGGTGGAGCGGAAGGGAGTGTCAGACTCTTACTGACTAAAACCCATCCATGTTCCTTCCATAGCCCTTTATGTTCCGGGGTAGCGGTAACCCTTTCGGACAATCCCGCTTACCCGGCAGGCTTGGCCCTGAGGGGCCCCTTCATATGCTGACATCTCTTTGAGGCGCGCGTGGAACATATACGCGCCGTACGGCACGGGTCTGGTGCTGATCGGACGGTGAGTCACCCATTACTCACCGTCCGCAGGCCCGCGCCTGCGGTGGCCGGGAGTCGTCACGTGGCTCCCGACGCCCGGGGCGTCTCCTGCGGCGGCTGGGACGGGAGGACCTTTCTCTCTCCCATCCCGCCACCTCCTTCGCGAGCATGACTTTTTCGTCCGACCCTACCCCTTGACTGTTGGTAGATGATGATAAACATCATAAAAGAGCTCGTTAACTAAGAAGTTTAGTATGTAACAAGCATTTAGCCAGAGAAAATCTTATACGCATCTAGATCGTACCGGGGTAAACATTGACGAAGAACAGAGCTTCTACCTGTGGTTTGCTTTTAGCTTATGTGGAGATTCGCAAGGAGCTAAAGTATTGTATAGCATTTTCGAAACATGTTTGAAAGGGTCACCATATGAGTGTGTTACGCAATTATGCCCTTGTTACACGAAGCTAGTTTTTCAAGAGCTAGGATAGCATACAAGTAATATCCTGATCCTGGCTTACTTTTATGGCATAGTGGACGGACGAGCATCATCATCATCTGCCGAGCCTTTTCCCAACTATGTTGGGGTCGGCTTCCAGTCTAACCCGATGCAGCTGAATACCAGTATTTTACATGGAGCGACTGCCTATCTGATCTCTACAACCCAGTAACTGGGCAATACGATACCCCTTGTTAAGACTGGCTGTCAGATTTGATTTGATTGGCATGGTGATTACCGTCTTTTTAATAACTGCATTCGTTTCGTGCACAACATATCGTATGTACAGACTATACATATAATAAAACTATACATATAATACATACGGCGTAGTGTAAAATGATCTGATTGCATACTACCTTCGGCCGCATGAGGCAAGTGCATAAACCAAGATAGTAAAATCAGTGGCGGGGGCATTTCCACACGCTCTTGTGCTGTCTTCATCCAGGTTCTATCCACTATGGAAACAATGTCTACCAACCGACTCGCCGCCGGATGACCGACATTACTTATTCCAGCCCTTGAACGCCAGTCAGTCACTGGCTTACTCCACCAGGTGTTATGGCCAACTTGGTTTTAGGTCTATAATTCGTTTTCCGAAATGGAAAACCCATGTCTTTGGATCTTGACGTTTGGAACTCGGTTTATTGGCGAATAATGAACGCTGCATATCCCTCAGTGCCTCTTCTAGTTGATAAATAGATCCCCATCCTAATAAACTATCACACTTGCTCTCTATTTTTCGCACTAGCTTACTAGCTTTTAAAATGAGGATAGTTCTGTATGCAGCTTTCTTGAACTTTCTTACTATCCTAGCTTCTAAAACTAGTCTCGTGTAACTTGGGCATTAGGATGCAAATGTATGTATACCTGTTAATGATAGCAATTCTCTTCACAGTCGGTAGCAAACGTTAATTGTCTTTTGCAGTCAATCGGCCGGTGAAATAGACCGGTCCATATGAATGTACTTTGAACAACATGCTGTTTTTAATTGATATACATGTTTATTTAGTAGGTTTACATTGAAAGTTGCTCGTGGTTTCTCTAGCATACTAGAGAAACTGCTTGGCTAAATAATAATAGCCGCACGGGTCGACCAAAGGTCTACTTGCCGCGTTCGGTTCAAGGATGGGCGATCTTTCATTAGATATCTGGAGCCCTTCGTGATTCGGAAAGCACGTTAAGCAGTTGGCTTGGATGTCATTACAAGATCTTTGATAGTCGTTATGCATAGCTGCAAGCCCAGAGTCTTACAATCAGTCTTACCAAACGGTATCATAGTACCCAGTAAATGTAAAATACTTGTACTTGTACAGTCTAACCGGATGCAGCTAATTACAGCTACATCCGGTTAGACTGGAAGCCGACCCCAACATAGTTGGAAATGTGCTAGGGAAGTCTCCTAACTAGTCCTAACTAGTCAGTTAAACTACTTACTGCAAATACAGATCAACATAATGATTTAAACCAACGACGTTCATTTCAGATTCTTATACTTGGGGGCCATTGTAAGTAGACACATGACAAAAGACCCAGGTTTAAAAATCTGTAATTCGTTGTCGTATAGTGTAACCTGTGTGAAAAGTGTCAAATTTCATTATTTTTTGATGAAATTTGGTACTTTTCATTTTCGTTGAGTGCTTTACAAACTTCCAAAGGATATGAAAATAAATTCAAATTAAAACAGTATCACTACATAGTATAAAGCAAACTCGCTTCCCGTGTCCTACTGTATGTATGTCCGTCCGTCTGTATATATGCTTAGATCTTTAAAACTACACAACGCATTTTGATGCAGTTTTTTTAATAGATAGAGTGATTCAAGAGGAAGTTTTATATGTATAATAAATAACATGCAATTTCCGTCTTCCACGCGGGCGAAACCGCGGTCAGAAGCTAGTCAAATATAGAGAGGATCTGGATTGAGGTCGCGGGAACAAGCTTTGTACAGTTGCTCGTATCAAAAGCAGCTCGTCCTGAGGTCGATAAACGTAACCTTTAGTAGCAAAACTGCTAAGAACTGCTAAGAACTTCGCAAGCAATGAGAAACCTCATTGCTTGCGAAGTTCTTCGTTTTTAACCGACTTCGCAAAAGGAGGAGGTTCTTCTCCGTCAATTCACTTTGAGGTGGTTCCGCATTAATTTTATTAACTTCGCTTGAATAGTTTTTGAGTTAGCTTCGATAAAACGTATTTAATCCTCTCTTTTTGTCTTGACGATGTTTTAGTACTTCAGGGAACTGTGGTTTACATATCCAGTGTTGATACGAATTGTTTATGGTGCCTACCTACCGCGTAGTCCCCACGACTATGTAGTAGGCACCATGAAACAAAAGAGAATAATAATAAACTTGACAGGATTCGCTTCAAATAATACGCGTGTTTTCGAAAAATGTGAAACCGATTTCGAAAAACGGCTTCAAATAAATTCGTTAAAGATTTTTTCAAAAAAAAAACCGCTGACTTCCGAAATTAAAATAATTTTTCAGAGTTTAGTGTTTTTTTGGGGCTAAGCACGGAAAGCCCATTATACCATTGTTCCCTGCTGTCATGTGCATCTTTGACAGTCGTTACGGGTCGGCAGAAGCCCGAAAATCTGACAGCCAGTCTTACCAAGAGGTGTCGTATTGCCCAGTTACTGGGTTGTGGAGATCAGATAGGCAGTAGCTCCATGTAAAATACTGGTATTCAGCAGTGTCCGGTTAGACTGGAAGCCGACCCCAACATAGTTGGGAATAGGCTAGGCAGATAATGATGATAAGTGTATTTCTGGTTTTTTTTTGTAAAATTTGTTCACTGATCTCACATTAACAATAAAATTAGTACCTACTAAGGTGTCGTCTCCTCCTGGGAAGGCCTCCTCTCGGTGAGTGGGAGTGGGCCGTAAACCACAACGCGTCCCAAGTGCGAGCTGGTAGATATCACAAGCTTCAAATTGTTTTTGGTTCTGGGACATGCCGGCTTTGAGAACACTAACGATGAAACAATTTACACCAAGTAAAGTGCCTGCCGGTAACCTACGACCTACAACTCATAAGTGGCGGCCGTTAACACTTGGGCACCGCTGCCCACAGTTCAGAGCCTGGGACTAGTTTTCAGTTCGTAACTGGCAATATGCAGGCAGTTTACACGGTCCTTTGTCATCACAATCATGTCATTACTGTTAATGCTATATCAGTAGCATGTTATCCATTTCCATGAAGGTACTTCTTCATTTCCACCGTCGAAGGACACTTGCGACTATAGGTACCTACGTATGGCGGTGGCGGTGACCTTTCGTGTCCGGCCCTGGTGCAAGCTATGGTCTGAAGCGAGACGGACTGGAAGGCAGTCACTTCCTTCTGCGAAGCAATCAGCCAGCCATCGTAGGCGCGGGCCTGCGGACGGAAAGTAATGGGTAGCTCACCATCCGATATCCAGGCCCGTGCCGGACGGCACGTACGTGTTCCACTCGCGCCTCAAAGGGAAGTCAGCATGAAGAAAGGGGATTGGCCGAAATGGTTACCACTACCCCGGAACATAAAGGGCTGAGGAAGGAACAGGGATGGGTTTTAGTTAGTAAGAGTCTGACACTACCTTCCACCCCACCCAGAGCGCCAATGATGATTTCTCACCCTTGTTAAAAATGCTTTTCCAAAAAAAAACCTGTCTTAGCGAAGTCGACTTTTTTGAAAAGACTTGAGCGTAGCAAATCGTACTAACCTTTGCTGATAGAATTTTGGACTATGAAAATATAATGCACTTTAATTATGTTTTTATGGGCAAGTGTTTTGAAACCGCCTAAACAAACACTTCGGGTCGACATCATTTTTATTCTTGTACTAATTAGCATAGCATTATCGTTTGGTGACATTGAACTCTAAAATCGATCTAGGTATTAGGTAGGTTGCGTACTTAAATTGTATTTTACATTACTTGACTTATTAAGGTTACGCTAGTCAGTCATTCTTCCATACTAATGTCATAAAGAGCTTACTCCACTTTTTATGTATCTATTTGTCTGGTTCTACATTATCTAGTCCTGTACGGAAACAGAATTAAAAAAAACGATTCCGTCGAAACTTTCATTTTGAATAAATAGGACGGTACATCTAGTAGTTTTTAATAATATCTTTCCGACCAAAGGTCTGTTCATTAAATTTATGCGCTCGTTTGTGTTATAAATCATTGTCTATTTCACTAAATATCATGCATAGAAGCCACGCGCCCTACCAACGAGTTCGAGCCGTCGACTAGCGCAACCTTTTTAAGGGCTAATTCGACCAAACTTTAATAGTGAAGGTATAGATATTTTAGATTATCCTACGATTTTTTAGACGTCAGTTGCAGCAGATGGGCCGTGGATGGGTGACCGTAATCTGTACACACCGAGACCCTTCCGTGCCTCGGAATGCACGTAAAGGCGTTGGTCCTGCACCGCCACTTCGACCGATTCTGTGTTTCCCGCATCAGTGGTCAGGTTATTTTCAATTAAAAGTCAACAGGAGAAAATAATTGGATCAATTGTATTACCTTTAATAATAACAAGATCGTTTTATTTGTCACTAGCTTCTGCCCGCGACTTTTTTCTCTTAGAAGTTATAAGGCACCACAGTAGACTGAAATAACAGCGATTTTTTTTTAAACATTCCTGTATACTACGTTTGTAATTTTGGTTCCCGCAGCTAAAACATAAGGGGAGTCAGGTCCAGGGACGGGTGAACAAGCAACGTCCGTAAAAAGCTCGTCCTGTCGACGTCAACATCTGCAGCCTTCAGTAGCAATTTTCCAATGAATAAATCACCGGCACTCCGAACTCAACGCGTTGCGCGTTTATCTCAATTAAACCAATTACTGGCACTTCTGAATTGTCAAGTGGTCGGTCAGTTAGTGAGAAAGTTTAAGCTAGTTGTACATTCCAGAACGTAGATTTTATGGAGAATAAATGGCAAGAAACTCCTAGGACACTCCTTTAAATCAAGATCTATAAGTGAGAAATTGCTCCGACTTGATTCTAAAGAGTGTCCTAGGAAGAGTGTCCTACATTGGTAAATAACCATTAAAAATAAGAGATGACCTGTTGCTCATAAACATGACACGGGGTTCAGCACCATCGTTAAAACTCTCAACTGCCATGCTGTTTTAAGTTGATGGAACACCTGTAAACACAATTTGTCAATATGTCTGTCAAACACACGTCATTTTTCTTTTTAAGCCCTTCTTATGTCAACATAAATCGTATCATAATCATCTGCTCCAAGGTACTGTAGAGCTTAAGTGAAATCTCGTGGAACTTAAAGAGCCTGGTTGGTTAGAATATAACTGACAGCATTCGAATTTCAAAATAATAGAATAGTTTGATAGGTTTTTATAAAAGAAAAGGGGACTCTGTCAGTAGCCGTGCTGCTTGACGCATGAATTCATATTTTGTGGGATAAAAATCCCTACAGTACATTACGCAAAAGCTCTACCTCTGAGCTCCCTAAGTGAAGGTCCCTGATAAAATGTTCCAAATTATACAAAACGATTTCTTTTTTTTATTACCAAAAGGAAAGAAAATCATTCAATCGTCTTTTGAAGTGCTCAACAATTAAAACTTGATTAAATAAAAGATAAATGTTATGATCGTTATGTCACGAAAAGGGACGCAGATCTTCCAAATACTAATATTTTAACCGCGTGTATTTACGTGAACCGTACTTTTTCCCAGGATAAAAAGTAGCGTATATGCTATTCCTGACTATAATCTATCTTCGTGCTAAGTTTCATCTTGATCCGTTAAGTAGTTTTTGAGTTATTTCGTTACAAACATACATACAAATCTTTCCTCTTTAGAATATTAGTAATCACATATTCATTTAGTTGAAGTATATCGAGTAGCCTATAAGAAATTCTATTCATTTGAACAGAATTTATCACATAGTAATTTAATGATGCTAGAATATACATTCTGACAAACAGACAACAATTCTAAAAAAAAAACAATATTTTCGGCATTAGAATAGTTTCCAAACCTGGTAGGAATTATCTGATTCAAAAATATTAAATGTAGGTATAGTATACTTTTTACTTCTCTGCGATTTTATTATATTTGTATACATTATTATTAATGTTTAAACGAGCGTGTGCAAATTCCCATACAGTTATTGTTAACATGTTATTACCATCACCATTTAAATAATTTCGTAATCATGAAGATAGCTAATTAATCGTTCTGGTTTTCTTTAAAACAAGAATTTTATCAGAAAGACTTATATTTTTAACTGCAACTATTTGTTACTTATTCTATTTTTAGTTATTTAAGTATGGATCCAGTGACTGCCATTTGCCTAAATATATTTTCAATTCATAAACAATATAACATCGCGCCTTTTTGCGCGAAAGGCTTGGGCAGAGGTATAATTTAGTAGTTACACCTACATTTCGCCAGTTGACGTTAAGTCCCATATAGGTGGCGAAATGGAAAACCCAATATCATTATGCCCGACCGGTGAATCGAACCCAGGATATCTCATAAACGGGATTGTCCGAAAGGTTTACCGCTACCCCGGAACATAAAGGGCTGAGGAAGGAACATGGATGGGCTTTAGTCAGTCTGACACTCCCTTCCGCTCCACCCAGAGCGGAGAAGTCATTGGACAATTTCCCAGCCTTAAAAAAAATGGTGGTGAACCTATGTCCATAATTTGGGCACCAATCCACAGTGCGGGCTACTGCTGCGGGGAATCGAACCCAGGACCTCATGCTCCCTAGTACATAGAAAAATAGCATAGGTGTAATGTTATTAACTTTTATTGATATTATAATCATATAAGATACAAGCTGTCCCCGGAAACATCAAAGATCAGTGCTTCTTGAAACCTCGACAAACCACTTACGAGATAGAATACGGATCCTATATAATCAATTCAAATTGAAATCCAATTAAGAAAAACGCTTTCGCTTTTTTGTTACTTTCTTTTCTATTTAATTGTAAAATTAAATTAAATGTTATTTTGTCTAGGATAGCTTGTTTTTTTTTATCAAAGATAATCTTGCTTGCTAAGTACGTACCTAAGCCCTTAAAACAAAGGTCGAGCGCACTATAGTTGCATCACGTGATGTATCTACCAACACGTGAACATATTATGTATGAATAAACAAATAACAACATTTTTAGGTTATCGAACGGTTCCTTGCTGTGGATAAACTGGTTGTGACTGTGCGACAACAAAGTCTGTTCTTCCGGTTTAGGGCCTATGCACACCACGTTTTTTAAACGCGCCGTCGACGCGCGTTTGTAGCGATACAGACGCGATACGCATGCAAGTCAGACGCAGCCTGTAGACCTTTGCACACCTGACGCGCTTGTGTCGCGATGCAAACGCGCGTGTGTAGCGATACAGACGCGCGTGTGTAGCGATACAGACGCGATACAGACGCGCGTGTGTAGCGATACAGACGAGATGCAAACGCGCGTGTGTAGCGATGCAGACGCGATTCAAACGCTACTAGCGTAGATTCACACTTCCCTTTCCCTCGTTGCTAGCGCTCGTATCGGTGTCGCGCGTTTGAATCGATACAGACGCGCCGGTGCCGCGCGTTTGTATCGATACAAACGACAACAAACTGCTCTGCAGGATAAAAACGCGCCGACGACGCGCGTTCCCAAAACGCGCGTCGTCGGCGCGTTTAAAAAACGTGGTGTGTTCTTAAGGTATCTTTAAACAAGCGGCTAATTGAATATTACCGGGACCGTTAATGCTTTTTATTACTCAAAGAAAAGAGAGGCTTATTTGATTAATAAATTGGTAGGTACATAAGAAGTGTTGAATTATCCGGTTTTTAAAATACATTAGTTTTTAACATATTGTTCGAGGACCGCAAGCTAATCCTAGGTACCGTTAAAATCTAAAATACATAATTATCGGTCTGGGCGCTAAACACGTTGTTTCGTTTAAAGAAAATAATAATCTATGATTTATAGCTTATCGGGATGTGTCAAGTCGTCTAGGACCTATAAACACAGTTCTATACTGGTTTTAGAAAGTGTTTTTTGTAGGTATTTTTAAAACTGACCTTGATATGGTGTATTTTTACTACAGATTCGATTATTTATTCAAACTTCCAGAAATAGCTCGAAAGTTATTAATATGTTATTTTATTTCGATATATTTCTTTTACGTATTCATTCAAACCAAGGTCTGACCCCTCGTCATTGCGAAAAGTAGTGTTTTTCTTGAGGCCGTGCAACCTGCTCGCTATTGTTCAAGTATTACGAATAATTACTACGTATTGTTTTGATGGCGTTCGCCATGCCCACCGGGCAGTACTTAGCCTAGAATTGTAGATTCACAGGTGACATGCTGGTCTCTTTCATGCCGGTTACATAAATTATCGTGTGATGCCCATAGGAAAACTTTGATCACATTGCTCAACAATATGATGACGTAGGTTCTAAAAACGCGTTATAATATGACATGGTTGTTTCAAAGGTTTGCTCGTTTTACAGCAAATAACTACATAACTTTTACAATAGCTGCTGAATTGCTTTGCTTGCTTTGTCTTTGAGAGTCTTTTGTATTTACATAAAGAAATGGACATATCCAGTATGGAAGATTACCCCACGTAAAAAATTTCATGTTCACAAAAAATAATGACCACATGTTAAAGAGATCGACCTCTATAATTATCTAATAGAAACGAATAGTCATTCGCAGTCAGGATATTAAAGTTAAATTACAGATTGAATAATAACGAATAACTTCATTAAACATCTATGCATAGACAATGTTCAGGTGCTATGTTGAACATACCTACCGGAATTGTGCTATTAAAATTATAGAGCTGTAATAAACAGATTTATTGTTGAAACTTTAGTACCATTTCGTTTATTGTAAGCTTTAAATTAAATTTCATTTATTTAGTTGCGTATGATGCTTTGTTTAATAGCATAAGCTAATAATTTAATTCACTCGTTGTGAAAACCATAAAATCTCTGTGTTATTGTCACAGTAGGTATATAATAAATGAATAATGTTACACATATTAAACAATAATTAAATAAGATATAATTATATGAAACATCTCATTACAAAAAAATAAAGTCCCTTCAGATTATCTCCATTCAACATTATCGAGGTTATCGATTTCAATGCTCGTTAATTACTAATTAGCAAATAGTACATACCTTACAATCATAGAAGCACTAGACTGAGACTGCCAACGCACTTGCTAGATAACGTACATCGAAGGCCTTAGGTAGGTTTTTGGAATAAAACCCTATGGCGTTGTTTCATGTACAAAATGCTTTCGCACCTTCTTCGCGCCCACAAACAAATAACATATAACAAAATATACGGGCAATTATATACACAACAATAAACATGACAAATTGACAATGAAAAGGAGCATTACGATTCCTGGCAGCTATATTGAATCTATACTTACATACATACACAGGAGGCTCCAATCTCAAATTTGTTGTATGTTTAAGGTTAACAAATAAACTATTTTTATTATTATAAACGTTTATTTATTTCTTTTCTTATTTAATACATTTTTAAATATTTTTTATAAAAAAAACAAACAAAAACATTTAATAATATAAAAAATAGTGGTCCGCCGGTGTCGGGAGCAGGGTCCAAGCTACCGGTGGTTAGGGCTGAAGAGACAGGAACCTCACAATGCGAGCCGTAAAGAGGAGTACTGCCTTCTGAATCTGGCTCTTGATCCAACCGCCTAACGAGAGCCTCGAAAGATGTTGGTCGAGGCTCTTGGCCATCAGGCCGTTGGCTGTTATGACAATCGGTACAATGATAGCCGAGCTCACATTCCACATGTCAACAACCTCGTGTGCTAAGTCGAGATATTTAATTTGTTTCTCTTTCTCAGCTTTCACGAGGTTCTCGTCATGTGGAATGGTAACATCGACTATCATTGCAAGGCGCGCTAATCGATCTATCACCACAATATCAGGCTTATTGGCGACAATAGTCCTGTCAGTAATGATAGACCGATCCCAGTACAACGTGACATGATCATTCTCAAGAACTGGGTCGGGCACATACTTGTAATACGGTACTTGCTGGTGAATAATCCTGGCCACTTGGTTATGCCTGTGCAAGTACTCGCCGTTAGCTAAACGAGTACAACCAGAGATAATATGTCTGATGGACTCACGTGGACGGTGGCATGCCCGACACACGTCAACCGTCCCGTCGTTCATAATATGTCTCCGATAGTTATTCGTCAAGATAACTTCTTCCATAATTGCACAAACGAAACCTTCAGTTTCCCCAAAAAGGTCACCAAAACGTAACCAGGACACGGACGCTAAGAAATCTACACCGGGCTCATGAAGAACCCGATAGAAGCGCCCGTGAAGCTCCTTGCCTTGCCATATCTCCTTGAGGTCATCGGTAGTCAGTACTGCAGGTTTGCGGCAGTTCTCTTTACCCATGGAAAGCGGGGTGAGGCCTATGTCCACTGCCACCACATCACGGTGCATACCCACTTCGGCTTTTAAAAAATAATCTCTGAGACTGCAAATCTCGCGATTGTGGAGGGTCTTTGCATTTAAAAAGCCTCGACCCCCGCACTTCCGCGGGATATACAGTCTCATCACCGATGATCGTGGGTGATGCATCCGGTTTGCGGTCAGCAGTGTACGGACCCTCCTATCCAAGGCGTCAAGTTCGGTCTGAGTCCATTTGAGTATGCCGAAAGAGTACATCAAAACCGGCATGACCCAACCGTTAAAGGGCGCGCCTTTACCTTGTTTCCGCCTGAAAGAAGACTAATCAAAACTTTCTTCAGGCGACCAAAGAAGCGCTCTTTCAACGATTGCTTCATGTCAGTAACATTGATACCCAACGCTTCCGACATACCCAATAGTCGCAATTTGTTGGGGGCAAAGAGTTTTAAATCATCCATGTAGAAGAGGTGAGATATGACCCGACCACTTCTCTTCAACCGATAACCTAGACCTGAATACTTCAGCAGAGTGCTAAGAGGATTCAGAGCTAAGCAGAACCAAAGTGGACTCAAACTGTCGCCCTGAAATATTCCCCGTTTAATCCATATAGGCTCATCATTCCCCTGGATCTGTAGACACCCTGGATAATGAAGAACCGTCCTCCATTGCCCCATACACGTCTCAAGGAAGATGCGTAGATTTGCATCTATTTTGTACAACTCCAGCACTCTCTTCAGCCATGTATGTGGCACCGAGTCATAGGCTTTCTTATAATCTATCCAGCATGTCGACAGATCCTTATGGGATCGACAAACCTGTTGGTTGATGGCCATGTCAATGAGGAGTAGCTCCTTAGTACCACGGGACCCATTCCTACACCCATTCTGAGAGGCAGACATAATCGAATGACTTTCTATGTGCGTATTAATTTTCACTCTCAAAATGGATAAGTAGTTTATAGACCGTCGATAAACATGTGATCGGTCTATAATTCTTAGGTTCCACGGGACTGCCAGACTTACGGAGGAGGTGGGTAACGCCTGTTGTTAAAAACTGTGGTAGCGACCCAGACTCTAAAGATGATTGGAACTGAGATGCCAGGCAAGTGTGTGAACTAACTAGCCATTTCAACCAGAAGTTGTGCAGTCCGTCCGGCCCCGGTGATTTCCAATTCGGTAACGAACGGACTGCTCTGGCTGCGTCTGACGGTGTTATTACAGTAGCTTCCATTTCTGGTATAGTTTCACACACTCGCTCGACAGCCCGAGTCCAGTCAGCTTCAGCGTGACAGACGGGCACCGACCAGATGCTGCGCCAGAATGCACTCGTGGTAGCATCATCCGGACGGCATACGTCTGTCAAATTTTGTTCAGGTCGCTTCCAAGTTCTATATGGGTGTGTAATGTTTGCTATAATCACAGATAGTCTAATTTCAAATGACATAACTTACATATGATATAATTTTCATATGCTATAAAAACATTTAACCTAATTTTATATGATCTAATGTTATATTTGATATAATTTTCATTTACTCTAATTTCATTTAGTATAACGTACATTTTATACATATAATTTTCATTATGTATAATATTCATATGTTCTTTTGACCTAATTTTCATGTTTAATGGTCACAGTTCTAACCTAACTGAAATGACACCTAAACAAACCTTAAAATATTCTATGCAACGTTGATGGTGGGCTTGGTCGACGGACGTTTGCCTTCTTCTGGGTGGTTTATAAAAAAATAATTCTCAAAAATATTTCTCCCGGTAACATTAGTTGAGGGTGGCAGGTGGAAGGATCTTTAGTAGATTTTCTAAATTATAACAAAAGTTACTTATGGATTTTGAATATTATAGCAACTGAATATTATATTAATTGAATATTATTTCAAATGTGCATTATATAAACTGTTCATTATACCATATGAAATTGGGTAAAATGAAATTATATTAATAATTCACTATATCATTTGATCGTTTTATTTAAAAAATATATATTAAATGAAATTAGGTCTTATGATCATTAGAACTTTTGTTATTATGTCAATCGTTACACACCCGTTCTATATACCCACCTCTCGTCACTCTGGAACATGCGATTTTGCTTGTATCGATCCACCCGCCTCTTATACCGCCGAATACGGCTCGCCCATGCACAAACTTTCTGCTTCAGGAAGTCGATGCGCTCTGTAACTCGGGACATGTATTCTAGAGGACTGATTCCAGTTCCCGAGAATGCCCGCCTTACAAAGCGCATCACTCGTGGTCGTGTATTACCCTCCCTGAAGCAGTATAATTTGCCAATGAGTACCCTGGCTCCATCGATACGACGCTCGTTTCTGTACTGCCAGGCTGGTACGACTGGTTTTGGTCGAGTAGCTTCGCCACTGTTCGGGAACTTAACGTTAGCTAATCTACACGACGCAACAGCCGCGCAATACAGGATCGATATTATTTATTATTACATTACAAATGCAAAAGTAACACTGACCGCTACCTTCGCACTCCTGGGCGCCTGACCAGATGTCGATGAACATAGAACATAGAAATCTTATTACACCATAAAGCGTTCCTGTTGGATAATTTCGGCAATCCACACGGCAGAAGCCGCGTTCTTTAAGCTAGTGATTGTATAAATATAATTTTCTTATAAAACTCATTTATGAATTTGTGTCGTTTCCTTCGAGCAATTCAATTTACCACAATTGAGTTATCGGCACTCCTTTACAAAAATCAATTATAGCACGAATGTCGACAATCAATTTATGAATCATGTTTTAAGTCCTTGTTAGAGAATTAAAACGAAATTACACTAGCCATTATAGGTTTATAATCCAATGCTGAGAATTATGAAATAAGTGAATTTTAACTGAGCATCATGAGAGCGTCTTCTACTCACTATCATCAATTCTGCCTGGAATCACTAAATGCTGGGTATAGCCTCCTTTCCTTTATGGCTTTCTCCATCCGGTTTCATGCATTCCGGCGATGATAACAGGCCTACGCGCAAATAGATAAAACCTGGATTTGTATGGCCCTTGGTCACCTTTTTTCAAACTCCTACTCCACCAACCTTCTCTAGTCTAGCAAGCTATGTGTAGTTTAGTGCGAGATGTTTACTATTCAATATGAATTGGGCTAAGACCCATCTAATCAGGAACCAGTCAAACCCATAGGTAAGTACTGTAGTACGGCGACCTTATGTCGCAGCAGTCGGCTGAGTAAGAAAATAACACTGGCTGCATTCGATTTTTCAATCGAATCTGGAATTAGTGTTAAAAATGATTGATAAGGTTTTTCTTTTGGATGAAAAGACGGTGTTAAATTAGGCGCATAGACGTGCATATTTTCGACGCGCTGTGTGATAGATTGATAAATATCATATATTACTGTTTCAGAGACGATGCCCCCAATCTATATACCTAGCTAGCACTCTTCAAGTGTTATAGTACCTAACCCCTTACGCTAATACCAGCACGCACCTCATTTTACAGCTCTTCTTGTCTTACGAGAAGTACATCTAGTATCGTCTGACTGTGATTGCACCATAGTGCTGCTTTTTGGGCACAGCTCACCCAGTAGTATCTTGCATAATATCTGTTGATCTATAAAGTGAAGAAAGACAAACCTAATAAGTATTATATTACAAGGAAATCTACAAAAAACTATTACAATTTTGACCGCAAAAGAAATATCAGGTAGGTATCCTTGTCATGTTATTTGTACTGATCCGATGCTGAAAATTCTTACACTAATAGGAAGCTACATTTCCAAAGAAAAAGAAAGAAAATCCGTTTATATTATTGGCGGTACCATGACGCATACAAAAAGAACATAGACACAATAAAAAAAATTAGGAACGGTTGGGGGAAACATGCCTCACATCGACGCAAATCGGCTATCCACGTGTGTTATCATGGTCATCAAGGTACTAGGTACAAAAAAAAAACCACGCGGACGAAGTCGCGGGCCAAGTGCTAGATAAATAAAAACAATAACAACCGGGCGGGCGCACGGGCGCGGCCCTGTTGCTCTGAAAATGGTACATAATACTGCAATGTTTAAAATAATTACCTCGCAGAGCTTGTTATATGGTTCTTTCGTCACTGACATGCTCATTATATGACCCTTATCACTTAATTATCTCCTGCTTTAACAATATATCGGAACATTACCTAGGATGGATACCTATGTGGTCAGTAATAGAAACCTTACAATGCTTGTTATTTATTTCTCTTATTATATTGTTAGCTAGCTTCACACGGAAGTAATCTGTCACTATAATGATGACACCAGTCCTGCACCTCCCTTTGATACCTTCACTCATTGTGATGGCACAATGAGTGAAGCATCACGCGGCAGTATAATTGAGCCTAGGTACCTACAGAACCTGGGGTTGCCAGACCCAATAATAGAAAAGCCTCACACAGACTTATATTTGCCGGATATTTTGCCCTGAAAGCCAGACATATTGGTTATTAAAAGAAAGAAAATTAAGACTGAGTCCTGCGAGACCGCGAGTCCTGTGCCTAGCCTTTTCCCAACTATGTTAGGGTCGGCTTCCAGTCTAACCGGATGCAGCTGAATACTAGTATTTTACATGGAGCGACTGCCTATCTGACCTCCACAACCCAATAACTGGGCAATACGATACCCCTTGGTAAGACTGGCTGTCAGATTTTCGGGCTTCTGACGACTAGTAACGACTGTATAAGATGCACAAACCGGGACCAACGGCTTAACGTGCTTTCCAAGGCACGGAGGAGTCTCGTTATGTGAAGATGGTCACCCATCCACGGCGAACCCCTGCAAGCGTAGCTTAACCTGATGGATCGACCTGTGCGGCTGTTAGTACTTAGCTACGAGCTACTCTGAAATATTGTTATCTTAGATATTTAGAAATAATGCGGCTTTTCCGTTCATAACTGTCTATATAGCCGGACTATAGCTCTTCGCTCGTTTGTCTACGATTCAGTTAAGTAAACGAAGTGAATTCTTGATTGACCTATTATTTTCCCATTTCCAATACTGCGGTTGGTTTTTTTTTGTAACCGGATTAAATTGAACTGGGCTCAGGGGGCTAGCCACCACCTCTTATAGCTATTTTCTTTAATATTAGGTACTTCACATTAGAAAAGAGATGGAACTTGACATCCTGTGTAGGTTCATCTCTTTTTCACGGTGAAGTAATATTAAAATAATACTTTTTCTAAGGTAGTGGTTGGCCCTCAGGGGATAGAATACCCCTCAACAGCAACTTCTGAATACAACTATCTGATAAACATACGTTAAAAAATAACAAAGGGCCTGTCACTAGCCAATTAAATTGAATTAAAGCATTTAAATGGCAAATTTTTGATATCCAATATTACACATCTATAATCACGTGATGCACGCACTTAGAGGTTCTTAAAGTAACCAAATATTTAAAGGCAACCCTCAAAACTAATCAGTTCCTGAAATGATTAAAGTAATTTTTTTTAAACCGAACCGGCAAGTTTGATGTTTGGTTTTAATTTCAATATTATTTTCTCACCTTTGAAGTTTCCCCGAAACCGGCTTAATATTTCTAAGAACTGTTATTATTGTTATTTGATGGGGGATTCTACTAATTTTTACAAACAAACCCATAATTTTCGGTAAGCCAAGAGCGATATGCCAAAATCTTACAAATTATTCGAATAAAATGACTGTAGGGAAACTGTTTTAACCAAATGACGGCCAATTGACGTAGACAGCATTCAGTATTTGCGGTTTTTAGTACAATGAATACAATATAAAGCAAGACTGCGCAAACAAATATACGAATTACCTTAATATACGTAAATATACAAGGAATAAATATCATGGGTATATTTTATTCTAAGGAAAGAAGTAATTAATCCCAAACTCAACTCCAACAGGAAATAAATAAAATCAGAATTTCAGATTTCCTCCGCATAGTATTCTTTAGTGATGATGTCAAATTTTTTGCTAGTCCGTCGAATTGATTATTAAAAAATAATATAGAAGTAATTTTTAACGTAATCCAAAAAGTACCTTGTGTTAGAATGTGGCATGGCGTCACTCCTATGAAGATTTTAGGTATGACGTAGCGCGCCCCCACTCCCCAATTTTAATGTATTTTATCTCTAAGTATTTTTTTATAATATGATTAAAAAATGCGTGTCTAATATTTTTTTATTATCTGACTAACGGACTAAATATAATTCTTTATTTTACCCTGTCATCATCCCTATTGCACATATATGTATACTGGGTAGAGGTAGGATCGTATTTTTATTAAAGTTACATGAAAAATTAATGACTATATTATTATACAACCTAAAACTAAAAAATATATACATTATGTACAAGTGGTAAAAAAGGGGGAAAACCTCATAGGGCGTCAAAAAATTCATCCCCATCGCTGACAGTGGGACACGTGCCCAAAAGGCTGGCAGCGTTGCCACGTTGAATGGCAAAGAGGTAAGAGGTAGGATGATTTTTCTTAAATGTTTAATTAATTCCTTTCGGACATAACTAAAGGATTTCTAAGCTGTTTGCAATGGATATTCAAATATTGAAGACACATTTTGTGTATTTATGTCTAAAAATGTGACTTCGGTAATAAAAAAAAGTAAAGTGACTTAAGAGCCAAACATTAGATTTTCAAAAAATATTTTTTTACTAATACTTACTTCAATGTAAGAAGTAGATGACGCATTACGTGAGGTAATGGTAAAGGATAATACTGCTCTTTGCAGAAAGAAAGTTGAACAAATCGGTATGTATACAATCCTATCCAAAAAATTGATAATAATTTTATTTTTGTCACTCCCAACTATGCCAATGAAGTATAGACCAAGCGTCTGGATATACAGGGTGGAATTTTGTAATGCCACCTGAAGGGAAAGTACCCTTAATACTGTTGATAGCAAAATTTACTCAAGGAAAACATTCCTTTATTTTTGAATAGAATAAAAACTGCATTCAAAGATTTTCTAAAATTCGCTTGCTACACCCGGAAATCGAAACGACCCGAGCTCTGAGCTCTGTTTTATTGCAAAATAAAACACACTCGTTGAATCAATTTCCCGATGTCAACAAAAGAAGATAAAGGAACCGTTGTCAGTTGCCAGTAATCAGTTTTCTATTAGTTGTAAGTACATGGCTTCCATCCTTGTTGCTCGTAGCATCGTAAACTATAGGAAAGGTCATTGGTCAGCGCAGCCTATGCATACCAATGAGCGCACCGTTCACGTTTCCGCAAAACACTTCCAGTAACGCTATATACACATACTATACTAAACTTGAACGAACAATGGTTTTTAAATTTACCTCATTTGCAAGATAAAGAAAGATTAAATCGTGTAATAGTAGCGTTAGCAAGGGCTTTTTTTTAGGGTGGGAAATCATGAAATCACTCCTGCGGAGCAGTAGAAGCGGCGACACGGGATTGGCCGAAAGGGTTACCGCTACCCCGGAACATAAAGGGCTACGGAAGGACATGGATGGGTTTTAGTCAGTAAGAGTCTAACACTCCCTTCCACTCCACCCAGAGCGGTAGATGCCTTGAATGATTTCCCACCCGCAAAAAAAATCCCCCCTCCGGAGCGGAAGGGAGTGTCACTCTTACTGACTAAAACCGTTGCATCCTTCGGGGTAGCGGTAACCCTTTCGGACAATCCCGCTGACCAACGTTACCAAGGGCTGAAATATGAAAAAAAAATCTAGTTATTCATTCCGAGCTCATGTAGTTAAACTCCTTGCCACAGTTCATTAGCTGTTCCTAAGTTGCCATCCTACTTTGTAATAGAATATCCCATCTTTAATGTAATAAAAATTATTATTAACTAGCTGACCCAACAGATGTTGTCCTGTCTTAACAGGATACCTACCCTACCTACCCTACCTACCCTACCTACCCTACCTACCCTACCTACCCTACCTACCCTACCTACCCTACCTACCCTACCTACCCTACCTACCCTACCTACCCTACCTACCCTACCTACCCTACCTACCCTACCTACCCTACCTACCCTACCTACCCTACCTACCCTACCTACCCTACCTACCCTACCTACCCTACCTACCCTACCTACCCTACCTACCCTACCTACCCTACCTACCCTACCTACCCTACCTACCCTACCTACCCTACCTACCCTACCTACCCTACCTACCCTACCTACCCTACCTACCCTACCTACCCTACCTACCCTACCTACCCTACCTACCCTACCTACCCTACCTACCCTACCTACCCTACCTACCCTACCTACCCTACCTACCCTACCTACCCTACCTACCCTACCTACCCTACCTACCCTACCTACCCTACCTACCCTACCTACCCTACCTACCCTACCTACCCTACCTACCCTACCTACCCTACCTACCCTACCTACCCTACCTACCCTACCTACCCTACCTACCCTACCTACCCTACCTACCCTACCTACCCTACCTACCCTACCTACCCTACCTACCCTACCTACCCTACCTACCCTACCTACCCTACCTACCCTACCTACCCTACCTACCCTACCTACCCTACCTACCCTACCTACCCTACCTACCCTACCTACCCTACCTACCCTACCTACCCTACCTACCCTACCTACCCTACCTACCCTACCTACCCTACCTACCCTACCTACCCTACCTACCCTACCTACCCTACCTACCCTACCTACCCTACCTACCCTACCTACCCTACCTACCCTACCTACCCTACCTACCCTACCTACCCTACCTACCCTACCTACCCACCTATCTTTTCTCACCTTTTAAACCTTTCCTGGACTACGACAAACATTTCAACACCAAAATCAGCTAAATAGGCCCAGCCGTTCTCGAGTTTTAGCGAGACTAACGAACAGTAATTGATTTTTATATATATAGATAAAAATATTCTTTTACATATCTGGGGACTAGAACCGAAGGCGTACTCGAGCGCCCGAAGCCAACTCGCAGAGGCCCGTTAGACCATTCTAAACGATGAGGAGGCACAACCGACGATTATCCATGTATGAACTATGCGGGTGTACCCAGGGATAATCCCCATTATTATTATGTTTTCACCTCACAAGTTTGGAAAGATTTTGTTTATCATTCGAAATCTGAATGCAAAAGTGCATTTTGTCCGCTAGCGTGGTAAGAGTTTTTAAAATTCGAACCTTTCTAGTAATCCATTTGATTCCAAAAATCTGTGATGTCGCATTAAGATATTTCATAAAAATCACGTACAAATTCCGCGTTCTGACAATTCATAAAAAGTAACGTTATTGACTACTCTGTCAAATACCCAATTGTAGTAATTTAGGATTAATTTTTTAAATAAAATAAATACAATAAATTAAATAATATGTTATTTAACACTTATCTTAGCAAAAATAAATATGTATTATTAATACATATTTAACGCTCCCTAATTCGTTTTTTCCTTCATTCAATTTTGAGAACAAGGATTGATAAAAAAATATAGGGTATCTTATTTTGAAGATATATCAGATATAGATAGATATAGATAAGGACGCGATAGATATATATTATCTTCCTCTCTCCTAACTCACTTATTTTGCTGTGCCCGACAGGGTCCATATGATCTAATTATAAGTTTACCACCTAAGGATACCTACATGTGGAATGCAATAAAAGTATTGAGTATTGAGTATTGAGTATTGAGTATGTATCTCATAAAATACATTGCCAAGTATCTGTTATTTTCTTCAGATGCGTCAATGTATCTGAGACGCTCAAATAAAATAAAACTCAACATATAGCAGCTTATATATTAGAGTAACAGGTTTTTTTTTCACCTAGCATTATCCTCGCTCTAGTCAGGTGAAAAGTTGTGTGTTTCGCTCGCCAGCAAAGTTTCTCTGCGTCTCGTACCTCTGAATTTCAATACAAGTTCCCACCCGCCAAGAAAACAACTTCGCAGCCTTGCATAACCAATAACTATTACATTAAACAGTCTGAGTAATCAATAATAATCATTGGAGTAACAAAAGTCAATAAACCGACTCTGGTAGGCGTGTGCGCTTTTATAATCTACATTTAACGTGTCGATTTTCGTAGACCGTCTCCGTATGTGGTATTTTGCATACAAAATACGACATACAGAGACGTGGAGCCTATTTGTAGGACATATCCTACAAAAAGGCTTTCTATTTACGTTAGAATCTTGAAATGATACACATAAACCGTTTCTATTAGTGTTACAATTCTAATCAAATTTAAAAAAAAAGTCTAAGTAGCTGTCTAAAGTTGGGCAAAGGCATATTATTTCGTATACAAGTAGACACCCTACGCCGCCGATGGAATCCAGCACGAGAGGCGCAGACACGTTGCTATTATTAGAGATAGAGGTGCAATGCCATAAGTGCATGTAATTGCACCAGCGTCCAATCGCTTCAAACCGGAACACAGAAGCGCTCATAATTTCCTTCCGCCTAGCAGTCGAGCGAAGAAATGAGTATACCTAGTATGTACGTAAAACCTATAGGTACCTTTAGATTACGCGTACTCTACGTAAAAACAGTGGGTACGTGTACCAGGTTGGAGTAACCTCAACTAAAAATTCTACTTACGTACCCGTGTCATTAATCTAATAGTGTTGTGTTACAAACAGAAATAAATATGGATCGCTTTAAATTCAATTTTATTAACCGACTTCAAAAAAGGAGGAGGTTCTCAATTCGACTGTATGTTTTTTTTATGTTTCACTGTTGCTTACATAGCAAGTTTAGTAGTAGTAATAAAAATCTTTTTTACAAAAAAACCAACCACCTTCCGAAAACAGCAATACACAGTGAAAAATATTTTATATTTAATGTATTAATTTCCGAAGTCGGCGGCAAAAATTGAAGATACAAAACCGAAGACACAAGTGTTAAATAATTCAATTTCCTTCGAACCCGTGTCAAGTTCAACGTTATTCAGCGTGGGAGATGTTCGGTTCATTTAAAGTGCAAGTTCGGTTTCCTGTGAGCTGTTCACGTGAAAGTGTGACATTAGGAGTGAAAGGGCACATGTAGCCGGGTTGAGACACTTGCGTCCTTATTAGTTGGTGAATACAGCATGCAAAACAGTTCGTTTGTATATGTTGTTGGTGTCGCAGAATACTCGTTCCGTGAGGCTCTTCATTTCCTATTGTCACATTAACTTACACGCGCCGCGCCGCACCGCCTCCACGTTGTTTTGAACTTGACATGTCCGAGATTCATAAGCGTGGGCGCATTGATCACAAAAATAACTATACACATAATAAGCACCGGTAATTAAAAATAATTTCTTTGTCAGAAATGTAACTAAACATTATTTGTTCATAGAGTTGGTATGACAGAGGGGCATTCAAGTACACTACGTATACTATCGTGTTTACTATTAATTTGATACGGTATAAAATTAAAAAACACCAAAATTTTGTTTTTTTTCAGTCAAACTAAATAGCTTGCAAGTCAGAGTAAAATGCAACCACCCTTTGTAAATAAAAACTGACCTTGTAACAACGCATCGTAGGTTATACTAAGATTTATCGTTTTAAGGTGAATGACCTATGCGTATAAACATAATCAGCTGTTAGGAAAGATGCATAGGTACTGAGGTTGAAAATGGTACCTAGTAATAGGCAGTTTAAAGAAAAGCCCCTCTGTCGTATCAACTCTGCATAATATGTTTTTGCTGTTATGAAAACAAACCCTTGTTTTAACTGGCTAAGTACCTAAATAATGTTCTAAGACCTTAGTCGGCTATGGATAATTTGATATCATAAAAGGCAAACACTTTAAGGCACTTACTGTTTTATATGCCAATTTTTGTTTTACATTAGAGCATGCTTGTCTGCGTTTGCATGTTCCGTTAAACGTAGTCCAAGTTCAGGTGCTAACGGAAAAAATACGATGATGAATATCGCTTAGCAATATAATACCTTAACTTGTGCCTAGGAGACACTATTTTCTGGATATTTGATTTTTCAAAATTTAAACGAAAGTCTTATTTTTATAACACATAACATCACGCCTTTTTTTATGAGCAGTTCTTGGCTAAGTACTAATAGCCGCACGACCATCCATCAGGTTAAGCTACGCTTGCCGGGATTGGCCGTGGATAGGTGACCATCTTCACATAACGCACTTCACATGAAGCACGTTAAGTCGTTGGTCCCGGCTGTCATTTGTGCATCTTTGACAGTCGTTACGGGTCGGGAGAAGCCTGAAAATCTGACAGTCAGTCTTACCAAGGGGTATCAGATTGCCAAGATACTGGGTTGTGGAGGTCAGATAGACAGTCGCTCCATGTAAAATACTGGTATTCAGCTGCATCCGGTTCGACTGGAAGCCGACCCCAACATCGTTGGGAAAAGGCTAGGCAGATGATGACATAACATCACGCCTTGTATCCTCGAAGGGTTAAGCAGAAGTGGTTAGTGGTGGTTTATTTTATAATTCCGCAATTTATGGGCTTGTTTCCGTTTTGCAGTGTTTTAGTAGACTATCTGCCAGATATAGGTTTATCGAAACCATTGGTGGAAGCTGTCTTTGTATACTTACTTATTAATAGCAGACAGCTATTAATAAGCATTGATCTTGTGGTCATAAATAAAAGCCTAAAAATACGCGATGCGACATTTGACGTTTTATATTCAGCTTACCGTTGTATTGACTCATTTCGACAATAATAACTAATTGGCATATAGCAACGACATCGATGGTGACAATGCATTCTTCTCTCCTGTCATGGAGCGTTGCCCCCAAGGATGACAGTATGGTCTACAAGATAACACCTACGCTATGTATTGTGATCCCCTGAGCTTGTCCACTGTGGGATAATCCAGTTTTTATGTACGGTTGACGGCCCCTTAAATAAGATATGTATCGCGGAACAGTTATTTTTATCGTTTACTGTTAACCAGTTTAAATAGGTTACGTCTGTAGTTTTTGTCCATGCCAGAGTTAATACTTAATAATTGAGTGTTGTGAGTCTGTTTGCACAGAATTACTTTTACTTAGCGAATATCTATGAAATTCTTGCATACAACATTTTGGTTTCTAACCGCAGCAAATTATCTCTTTTTGGCTAACTAAACAACTGCTTAGCAGTTGAAAAGTGGGATAAAAATGTATTAAAATAATTGTTTTAGTCTCGATGCAATGTCTTGGCCAAGGTTTACTCCAACGGCTATGCCAGCGGCAAAGTCAAGGACTATGTCAGTATCTAAGACTAGGGTTATGCTAGTGAGTGGCTACGCCAAGGCCTACGCCAGTGACGACAACATGGGCAACACCAGCGAATACCTTTGCGACTACGCCAAGGCCTACGCCAGTGACGACAACATGGGCAACACCAGCGAATACCTTTGCGACTACGCCAAGGCTTACGTCAATGGCAGCGAATACCCTTGCGGTTGCGCGACAGCCTATGCTAGTGGCTACGACATTGTTAATGCCAACAAATATCCCTGCGGCTACGCCAATGCCGACACCAACTACTCAAGTCAAGGCCTACGAGGCTACGCTAGCGAATACCCCTGCGGCTACGCCAAGGTCTACGCCGGCTACTACGCCAAGGCCTGCGTGGCTACGACCTACGCCAATAAATACCCCAGCGGTTAGGTACGCCAAGGCCTACACCAGCGGCTAAGCGAAGTCTGACGTCAGTGATGGCTACGACATCGATTACATAGAGACATAGCCAGCGTCCCCCTACGCAGGGTCAAGTCTTTCATAGAGTACTCGGCGTGTGTTGATGCTACGTTAGTAAACGCTACAAAACGAAGGCATTTACCTGTTTTAATAATTTAGTTTTTCTATTTCTTTGACATAGCTTCGGTAAGTACCGTGCGGTGGCTATGTATAATCAGCAACAAAGGTTGACCTGAGATCTAAGAAACCCAAGTAATGATTTTTAGCGTTCACGCTTAATAATCTAGGAAAGTATACATTATTTTCAATAAGTTATTAGAACTGTTTATGCGTACGGTCCGCAGGTTCGCTTGATTAGACCGATTATTTATTCAGTAAAAAGTATCTAATCGTTAAAAACTAGTTCACAATTAACATCAATTTAGTTTACAACTTTCTTCTGAAGACATAGATTTCTATTAGAAAGTAGCAGGTAGCGCCACTTGGTGTCAGTTCAAAGAACTAGAATGATTGACATAGAGCACGGAACGGGCGAACGACGCACTGAAGTATGGAAGTTTGACTCGTAGAACACAGATGGCGCTGCCATCGCTGGTTCATCTGGTTTTGTAAATATATGGAGCGAAAATACTGCTAGTGTAATACAGGGCGTCTCCGCCAGATGTCGCCGACCACGGGAATCTAATGCGCAGCTTGATATCGTACAAAATGCGTGGTACACAAAGTCACGCTTCCGCCTACACGCCGCGAGTGTGTTAGGGACTGGACTGGTATGATACCGGCCGAGGCTCGCTGCGGACGTACGGACTGATCCACGCCGACTAGTATCGACGGAATGTGCACGTTCTGACGGCAGAGCAATACTTCGTGAAAATTTTAGAAGTGAACAATAAATTCTGGACGTTTTCTCTGTTACGAATTATGAATTGTATGTGCAAATAGACTGGGAATGTTTGGTATTCACAAACTTGGAGCGGTATCTGGAAACTGGTAAGTGTTCCATTTCTTGTTGTGATAAGTCGTTGGTTATTAATATTTTTATTTATGTACTTAATTTGCTATTTCGTGGCTAGTCCAATTAGAGGATGTTTTTAAATTAAATGTAACAGGTACCCTCTTAATTTGAGAGCTTACGCACCGAGCATTTAATTTAGGAGTTCTATGTACGCATCCATAATTTGGTATTAGATTATTAATAAACGTATGTAAAATGTAGCGGCAATTTTTTTTATAAATTACACAGTAACTTAGTTTTCAAAGGTCTTCTAAAATAATAATAATATTGTACAGCTAATTACTTTAAAATATACAAGGATTAATTGAAGAAAATCACATATCAATTAGTCACACACTTAGGTAAGTATTATCATAATTAAAGTTAGAGAGGACCTAAAGGTTTTACTTTTGAAAAATTAACCAGTTCAGTAGGTACCTATTCAGAGCCTGCTCATGTTGCACAGGAAGTGTGCAATATATTAGAAATGTCCGTACGTTGGTATCTACTTAGTTATGTCCTGTACTAAGTAGCATGTTCCTAGAACTAACTTATCGTGTCCTCATTAAATAATTTTCTAATAAACATAGGTACAGACAGATATTTAACGCACCTTGTGGCGTGTAGCATTCTCCTAGACTAGCCTTTATTTCGCTATCCAATCACATTTTAACTATTCCGTGGGTGTCTCGTTTATTCAAATGATATTCTTGCAACTCTCTAAGCGTTGGACGTCCGAGGGTGGATACTTGAATTTACTAGTTATAAAACCACTGACAGACGCTAAGAAAGGACTTTAATTTCTTTTTAAAGCGTTTCCGTCAGTCCTATTTCAATAGAGCCGTCTGGAACTGCGTAAAAGCCGGCCGACACGGATCTAATAAACATTTCGTTGCTTATGAATAAAACAGCTGTTATAACTAAGATGGCGCAATGTTCTTACCCAGTTCATGTACCTAGTTAGGCCGCGTGACCAATTGACAAGCACGCCAGATGTACCAAATTATTATAAAAACACTCGAACGTTTATTCAAAAGAACAGTGCTCAAAGTGACGAAATCGAGTAAGAATAATTGGATAACGTTTCCCGGCTGTGTTGCACTCTTCGCATCCCGTCGGAAAACGGTCGGGAATTGCAGCAAATTCAATCATCTGAGCGAACGTCGGTCTGAGCAATGTTGGAAAACGGAAAATATAAAAAAACGCTGCTCTATTTTAAATTTCCGTGGTAAAAGATTTCTGATAGGTACCTATCGAAATTGTATTTTTTTAAATACAATTTGGATATTTGTATTTATCGGAATTGTATTATTTGAAATACAATTTCGATATTTTTGTATCTAAACTAAACACATAGTTCAGAGTCCCATCATCAGTAACTAGTACATAGCTCATCGTCTTGTTCATCAGCATTCATAGAAGGAGAAAAAAGAAAATGTACCCACCAGGATATAAGCATATTAGGATCAGCTATGCACAATTAATTGTTGCCATAATCTCGTCACATCGTCTTATTTTATGAGGCCCATTAGATACCCGAGATGGTTGTTAGGATATCATAGGAGATCCTACCTCTTTATCAACTGGTACTGGTGTCTGCTACAATTAATTTATCGTAGCTTGTTTTGTAGGCTTGTTTTTGACGTCTACACCTAGTTAACATAGTCTATAACTCACTTACTAGAGCAGAAGGAAGAAGTTGAAATAATAAAGCCAAAGCCTAGCTTTAAACATGGTCCAATATCAGCTTTGAAACTTGTATGAACTCACTACATATATCTAAACTTCATAAGTCCACCACATCGCTGCTGATGGTCACACTAGGTCTTCTTCTTCATCAAGCATCATCTTATTCCTGTAAGTCAAAGGTATTAATCATTGATAATAGAGTAGATACACTGAAATAGAGACAAGTAGAAACATCTTCATCAGGTCATCGACATCCTCCGTTGATCCCTTATTAATTTCAATAAATCACTAGTAAGGGTTATCCCAGTACTCGCTGCTCCCGCGCGGTTTCACCCCTCCTGTTGGTCGTGGTGTGATGTTACATAGCCTATGGCCTTCCTCGATAAATGGCCAATCCAACACAAAAAGATTTTTTTAATTCAAACCAGTAGTTCCTGAGATTAACGCGTTCAAACAAACAAACTCTTAGCTTTATAATATTAGTATAGATTATTGGTCCATCTCTACATTTTGAGTATAATAAAATATATACGCAAAATCCGCCTCATGCGATGTCTTTTACTCTCTCCACATCGAAATCCTATACCTAAACTAATATTTACTTAACTATTAAATCTATCCATCGATTTTTTTTCAATTTAGCTTTGTGGCGATAACCAACAGCTACTCGAAACGAAATTAAGTTCAGTTCAAAGTTTTTAAACTCGATTTTGCGCCGGCGTGATTCAATACACCGGGAGACTGGTAGCCCGAGACTACATTGCATATTATTTTAGAAAATAACAGAGAGCTTGTCTATGGCGTTAATATTGTTATCCTGCTCCATTATTGGACGTTCGGAAATGCATTAATGAATCTGATTATTAGCCAGCCGTAGCCAGCTACGGTGGAGCGGTGTATCCAATTAACTGAATATTGATATTATTAATGAGGGCCAGGCGTTTTGGAAAAGCTTCATTAACGGATGAAACCAGACTAACCATCAAAACTATTACCAAATTTTCTGCTTGAATAAGTATCACGAAGCGTATCTATTGTTTTTAGGAAGTAGTAGGTACCTACTATAATGTTACGTCAGTGATAACTATTATAGTACCTATCTACAACTATGAATACCTACAAACGTAAACTTCGTTGTAAGAAACATAACATAGTGAGCTATTACAAAATAACACCCATTGTAACCGCCCAACTGTCATGTTTTCATCAACTACAAAAGAAATAGCAAGCATAGCAACTGGCTAATTAATACAACCTTCTTTAGTTTCCCCCTCTCTCACGCCTGAAGTTAAATGTAAGAAAAAAGTTGTTTTTGTTCAATACCCAGTCGCTATTCTTGTTATGTAAGATGCATCATCGATTATCAACGATTGTCTTGGTCGATCAGTTACGCGTTGTAATTAATACTCGCCGTGATTGCCGATACCTACTGCGATACAGCATTCAATGGATTAACTGTCCGAGATTTTATTATTTACCTACCAGAGAAAAATAAGTTGGGTGCCGCTCTACTCACATTTCGCGACCTCTGCGTTTCTGTTGAGTTCGAAACTAGTGCAATCTCGATGAAATGCATTTCCATTTCAAAATGGTGTTCGAAATAGACCTCTCTTATCCTGTCATCACCGCCCGTACTCAATTAATTACTGGTCCCTTTTGCTCGTCGGGCGGTAATGCGGTTAGGGTAGGTCTAGTATGTTTGCTAGCGAGCTCCACTGAAAGGCTTTTCCCCAGTAACAGCGATCGGCTCTGTACATTGACGTTTTACAGCCATTATATTCTCGTAGTAGTGTGACTTTTGGGTTGCGCTTTTGAGCAATGATTAGATTTTTAATCACCACCATTGCTAAATGCGGGCGGGTGATTTTCAAACCTTTAAGACCAATTTTCCTCACTTTGTTTTCTTTCAACGCCACTCAACGTGATGTACGTAAGTATTATAGATTAACAGACGATGTCGTGTGAAAAGTGTTAACAATCAGTAAAAACACGCAACTGAAGTAACAGGGCTTTTAATAACCCTCATGAAAATACTCCGGATTACTTATCTCAAAAATAAGTAAAATGTTCCTCCTTCTTTTCTTCTCTGTCTGATAAAAATTGGCTTTTTTTTGAGACTGGGAAATCATCCAATGACTTCTCCCGCTCTGGATGGAGCGGAAGGGAGTGTCAGACTAAAACCCATTCATGTTCCTTCCTTAGCCCTTTATGTTCCGGGGTAGCGGGAACCCTTTCGGACAATCCCGCTTACCTGGCAGGCCTGGAATAAAACATGGCTTAAAGAGCATGTTTTTATGACAAATAATACCAATACATTCACTCATACCGGTATTGTAAGACGTCAAAATGCGAATCGACCATCTGTCTTCAAGGCGTTTAAAAAACATAAGATTTTTTTTTTAAACTATAGGTTTTGTACGTAGGTAGTAATGAAAGTGAATACAGTATTCAAAATAAACACCAGATGTGGTTTTGATATATTTTTAATAAAAGTACAACCTACCTAAATTGTAAAAGGGCACAGCTGTCTTTCGATGTTTTGCGGTCGAAGTAATTGTAGAGTAACATCGCTTTATAGTAAACAAAACAGATTGTACATAATATATAAACATAAACACACATTGCGAATCTGCCGACCGCGCTACCTTCGGTCGGCAGATTCGCAATGTGCGTTAATGTAATTGCTGGAGTCAAAAGCGTGGGTTAGTTTGTATATATATATGTACGCTTTTCTCTCCAGCAATTAGTCCTGCTGGAGAGAATTGCGAAGTTTAGTTTTGCATAACTAACGTTTTTCAGGTGTTGCTACTTCACACACGTGAGATTCCTGATTTGCTTAATATCTTACATCAAAGAAAAAGAATGTAAACAGACATACTTCCATACAAACTTTTATTCCCTATTTAAATAAACACTTATGGTGAAATTAACAAAAACTAAAAAAAATCTGGATGTTTACTTCTGCCCAGAAGCCGATAAGTGTCATAACGTGTCGCCAAATTTGAAAATGTCATAGGGATTTCTATAAACACGTTTATCCCTTTAGGGTTGGTATGTGCAAAAAACCTTTTTATAGCGGACTAGCACTTTGCCCGCGGCTTCGCTCCCGTGGTCTTTCCCGTGGGACCCGTTATTTTTCCCGGGATAAAAAGTAGCCTATGTTACTCCTAGAAAACTAAGCTTTCCAACGGTGAAAGAATTTTTAAAATCGGTCTAGTAGTTTTTGAGCCTATTCATTACAACCAAACAAACAAACAAAGTTTTCCTCTTTATAATATTAGTATAGATTTACACCACATAGAGAACTTATTTATCAAACAAGTTTGGAGGTACAATACCTAGTTTTTGGGACTACATGATTAGTCAGTCAGTAAGGGAATGAGTGACTGGTATTTCATTTTAGGTAAATAATTATGAGCATAGCCATCTGAAATGTAAACAGTAAAATTAAAAAAACATACCTATGTTGAATTATACGAACAATAGCCGTTAATACCGGCCTGTAACTGCAGGGCAAAGGCCTCTGTTCACCCAGAGAGGGAATAAGCGTTGACCACCACTGACTTGCTCACTGCGTGTTATGTTTCTTCGGTCCAGGTTTTCTCAGAATATTTCCAGTCAAAGCCGATCAGCATCTGGTATTTCCGACTTTAAAGTAAACTCGAAAGTAGGTAAAAGTTACATAAACTATTATTGAAATGCGAATTTTATTAATATCGTGTAAAACCCATCAATTAATAACACAATACTGTTGCTGTTAAGTTAATTACACTTAACACTCCACATGATTGTTATTTATAATAAGCCACAAATTTGTGGCAAGAGCGTGGATAATTATTGACTAGTGTCAGCAGAGCAGTGACGTGAAGTATTTAATGTAAGTATAATAACGGATGTCCGTGAAAAGCCCGCGTTATTGGAGCCACAACTCGATACCGACGTAGTGCGTCGGAAATGCAAACCGCGGCCGCTGCTAGCATTGTTAGTATTTCTTTTAGTACACTTATACAACCTATTTGGTTGCTAAGTTATGTGTTTTTAATCCATTTCCGGCTCATACTGCCTGACTTCTGTCGTGGTTTTTTAGATAGGTAGAAACAGTACACAGAAGTCATTCGTTTTGCAATCATCTGATACAATCTGTAACCTCCTCGTATACTAGCACCATAAAGTACTTTCTCGCAAAAGGTGACGTTAAGTTAAGCCAAACATGCCTCGGAATAGGCCACCAGCCTTGGAATAGGCGACCATCGGGATCCCAACTTACGGTAGGAGGGGTTCACATCGGCGTCGGGACCACGATGAAATACCTAGGTCTGGTTCTCGACAGCCGATGGAATTTCGTGGAGCACTTCCGACGTTTGGCCCCCAAGCTGGAACGGACTGGGGCCGCCTTCAAGCGGCTCTTGCCCAATTTGAGGGGGCCAAACGCCTCCTGCCGGAGGCTTTACGCGGGAGTCGTGCGGTCCATGACCCTTTACGGGGCCCCGGTGTGGGCGCGTTCATTGCGGCGGCAAGCCGCCCACTATCTGAACGCGCCCCAAAAGGTGCCCATACGGCTTATCCGGGGGTACCGCACGATCTCGGGCGAGGCGGCAAGCCTCCTTGCCGGACTGCCGCCGTGGGATCTGGAGGCGATAGTCCTCGCGCGCCTGTTCGAGTGGCGCGCGGAGGTACTAAGCCGAGGGGAAACTCCGTTTCCGCAGCAAATTGCGGCGGAGCGGACGGACTTCCGGCGCGATCTCATGGCGGCCTGGAATCAGCGACTGTCGCAACCCAGCGCAGGGCACGCCACGATAGTGGCGGTAGGCCCCTCTTTGAGGAGTGGCTAGAGAGGCGTCACGGCGCCCTCACCTACCGCCTGACGCAGGTCCTCACCGGACATGGATGTTTCGGGAGGTTCCTGCACATCATCAGGCGGGAGGAAACGCCCGGGTGTCACCACTACGAGGATCGCCCAGAGGACACGGTAGAGCACACGGTGGAAACCTGCCCCGCTTGGGCGGAGCACCGCCGTGTCCTCGTAGAGGCGATCGGCGGCGGCGACCTCTCGCGCCCGGCCCTGGTGCAAGCCATGGTCCGGGGCGAGAGGGAGTGGGAGGCAGTCACCTCCTTCTGCGAAAAAGTTATGCTCGCGAAGGAGGTGGTGGGATGGGAGAGAGAAAGGTCCTCCCGTCCCAGCCGCCGCGGGAGACGCCCCAGGCGTCGGGCTGACTCCCGGCCACCGTAGGCGCGGGCCTGCGGGCGTTGAGTAATGGGTGACTCACCGTCCGATCAGCACCAGACCCGTGCCGTACGGCGCGTATATGTTCCACGCGCGCCTCAAAGAGATGTCAGCATATGAAGGGGCCCCTCAGGGCCAAGCCTGCCGGGTAAGCGGGATTGTCCGAAAGGGTTACCACTACCCCGGAACTTAAAGGGCTACGGAAGGAACATGGATGGGTTTTAGTCAGTAAGAGTCTGACACTCCCTTCCGCTCCACCCAGAGCGGGAGCAGTCATTGGATGATTTCCAAGCCTTAAAAAAAAAAAAAAAAAAAGTTAAGCCAAACATTGATTACAAGCAATATGGCCGGTATTCTCAAATAATAAACTTACATTTAATAAACGAACAATGGATTATTACATTTCATCATGCATTTATAAATTTCATAATACAAAGAAGTCACATTGAAATTAATTTTAATTATAGAGGGACTGGGTATATAAAATAGGGATTGATTGTCAAAATGTGCTCGTACAGCTGACATTTGGATGAGTCAGTGCCCTGCCCGCTGCGGGCCGCGACAAGGGAGCGCCCCTGGCCCCCACCCGGCTGCCTCGCGCCGCACTAAGCCGAAAACAAATAACACTATGTTACTATAACAACGACACACTTATTTTAGACTTTAAAACAATTATTATGGGCTTTTTTTGCGGATAATATGAACGCTTATTTGTTATCCGCAAACAAAAAACTAAGGTCTCCATGATTACAGTTAAATACATATTTAATTAAAATTTCGCAACTCAGTTTTTAGCAATATTCAGGCGCTGGTAAAAATTTAGCTGTTTTCACCAAACAGGTATTACGAATATTATTCATCCTCTTATTTCAGTCTAATTGTGAGCAACATTGGTAAGGCATACCTAATATACATAATAGAAATCCGCTGTAAGACGTTCATTCACCTCGAGGGAGATGGTCGGGTGCGTCGGGGGGTGCGGGCGCGGGGTGCGCGGGGGGTGGCTCGCTCCCAGTATATGGCACCGAACCACGCGACGAGCTTCCGGCGCCCTGCTATACCTTACGCATTAGATTGGAGTAGATGTATGTCCATGTCCACAGGAAGAACCTGTAATAATTTATAAGGGATGGCACATGTCGCCTAATGAGAGCCATAGAGTTCTTAACGATGATGAAGATGATGACGGCGTAATAAGTTTCAAACTCATATTTTTTTTATCGTCTAGTGATCAAATTAAAGTTGTTGATTCGTAAATCTAAACCTCAAAGCTAAAAACAATCAGCGAACAGTTAAAAATAAACTATACTGTACATTTTTTCCTAGAGTCAGTTTGTTTTGCAACTTTCCATTTTAGTTCCGAGAGTGTAATAGCTTTCAAGCGTAATAGCCTTACATTAGTGATGTGTGTTGACAGCGGCGCCTCGCTTATCGATAGCCGAACAATAAAAGGTCAACCCTTGACCCGACGGTCGACAATCGGAGCAATGCGTCCGCGCACTCTTCGCCGGAAATGTTCCATTAAACGAGACTTAAAACGTCAGTTCGGATGATGGATCACTGACGTTTGCCATCATACCAGGCACTAGCAATTCATGCCCGATGTCATGTTACCATGCAAATAAATAAACTGTGTGTGTATGCTTACTTAAGTGTAGATAAAGGACGGCGCGGGCGGTGCGACTACTCATCTTCTTTAGGTACTTGTGATTTAGTTAAGCTCGCTTATTATTCATATTGAAACTATATAGCATACCGCTTTGATTCCAGTAATATATTGCTGTATGCAGTTAAATCACCACAAACGTTTGCATAATGTCTAACTAAACCACCAAAAACAATTAACTAATATTAAACAAGAAACCCAAGCAATTTCCATTATTTACTAAACATTACATTAGAAGTGTCCTGCGGAGTACTGGAGTAGCACACTAACAACTGCAGTGTCTTTCATATTGACAATTCGACAACATTCATCGAGTTTTTTCTTTGTTTCATTGTCGAGCTGACGAATTTTCAATCATATTTGGAATTTCACATTTTCACATTTCATTTAGATCACCATGTCTTTCACAATCCGAACGATTTTGAAAGACATGATGTTACGCAATTGCGGTGCTGGTATTGCAAAAACTACGATAGCTAAGTTCCTACTTTAAGATTTCACCAAACTGTACACACTCCAAAAGTTCAGAACGTTCCAAGGTTAGAAAGATACTTAACTGTCACGTGGTAGTGGAGGAAGGCGGAATATTGAAAAATGTCCGCAGTTGCGGAACATTTCGCCGGTTTTCAGTTAACCCCGTACATCAGATTGCAGGGGCCTAGGTAGTGTAGTTTATGTCAAACAACGACACAACACGTAGTCTTATCGTCACCGTGGAGCGTGTTCGTTGCCGGAAGGGACTTCCGGCGCGCAAACCTCGCGGTATGACTCACGCGCCGCCACCGATCGCTACGCAGCTCATCAATACATTTGTTATGAAATTAAATTACAAGAATTAACAAAAAACATAGAGATAACAATTCATAAGGTGTAACGTTATAAATTCGAAAAGTAGTTTTTCATTTCCAGCGGACGATATCGATGTATTACATAATATTATAGTTTCATCAGTTAGGACGGATGCACGCAAAAATTCAATAAATTGTAAGCCCCTTGCTTTATGCGGAAGTTCCCAGAAGATGTATTTTTATAGAGAACTATTTATAGCGCGGGCTCGCTCTCGCCACTGGCAGCCGATGCGATGCTCATGCGCCGCCGCGCCGCCGCGCCGCGCCGAGAATGCACCGCGTTCGCTTTGTCACTCACTCTGTTAGTCCTTTTAAGATGGTGCTTCAAACAAATGGCACTTGGCGTCGGCGCTTAATGAAAAACACGCATCCGTATCATTTTTACAGAATTACTTCGACAACGGAGTGTCTTTTAAATTTAAAAAAAAATATCATTAATTAAGTGTTTATCAAATTTTCTTCAATTTCATAAGAATCTTAAATATGTAAAAAAAAATACATAATGTAACTTACCTATGACTATGACACCGTAAGATTACGAGCACCTTTATATCATAATCAACTAGCTGCTGCCAGCGACTTCGCCCGCGATGTCGGAAATCATTCCAAGGGACCGTACTGCCGAGATACAAAGATCCGTTCAGCCGTTTGAGCGTGAAGGGCGGACAAACATACAAACTCACACACCCACAAACGTTCACCTTTATAATACCTATTTGTGTAATATACTTATTTTTTTCCTGTTCGATTATAAAATGTCGAAAAATTGTGAACTGTTACAATACACCTAACGCATTCATCGTGTACAGTTTATTCTATCAATGTCAAATTACGAATGAACCTGAACTTATCGACTGTGTTCATAATCTGTCCGATTGTATCACCCATAAACTTATGAACCGTCCCCAATTGAAAGGTCTGCCGGCTGAATTGATCGCGGAAACTAAGGCAGGGCACCCTGACCGAATAGCTTAGTTAGATTACTACCCTAATGGGGTAGAACTGTGAACAACCGCTTTATCCAAAGTTGATCGCAGATACAGTCACGAGCACCAATATGTATGCACGGAGCAAGTTTAAAAAGTGAGTTTGCTCCTTCTGCATTTGTTGTAATCTTATGTTCTTACGGACATAGTATTTCGGAACCCATACTAATATGAAATAGGTTCTATTATCACAAAGTTATCGTTATTCCACGACAAAATCTCTTTTATTTTAGTGCAAGCGTGTGGTGCGTTCGTCGTATGCAAAGATCCAGTTCACAATTTGTCGTTTTACCACGGTTAGATTATAAATTAACGAAAAATATTTTTAATCTCACGAGATGCTTTATAAACTAACGTAGTTCATTATCTAAAGGAGACGTATTATACAAACAAAGGAAGATAAAATTATAGAAATGGGTAATATCATACAAAAGAAAGTTATTGCATTAACCGACCAATGTAAACATAAATTATGACTACGATTACAGTTATTTATTTATTTATTTATTTCCTTTGGAAAACTTACAGCTAAACAAAACAGAATAAGAAATTGAAAAAAAAACTGACAGCCAATTACAAGTTTGTTATGTTGATTATATGGTTTTATTATTTACTCTGTTTATTTTCACATAATTTGTAGATTTCTAAGCAATCTATATCAATTATAATCATGAATGCATGCGCGCTAGTTCGTGTCCCACGTCGCCCAAGGGCGTCGACCGTCGAACGGGGCTAGCCAGATATTCCTCGTGGAAGATAACACTGTCTATTTGGTGCCTATATTTACTTAAAGTGGCACGACGTTCACAGTACAGATAGTAAAAGTAAACGCCGAATGATAATCACAATTACAATTTTATTATTCGATGACTATAGTTTAGAGAACTATCGTCATCGAATTTTAGTCCTTTGGTAACTTTTGTACAAATTTATTAACCTTTTGAACGCCATTGTCACATATACGTGACAAGCAAGCGCATAACCTGTACTGTACGGCAACGACACAAAAATTTGACAATGCGGTACTACTACCAACAAGAAATAAACAATTAAATCATGACTTTTGTGTGCGTTTACATACCTAGCTATCTTAAAGATTGAAGATCTCGTACATATTTAGTGACATGCAACAATTTAAAAGACACCGTGGGTAGGTATTGGGAAATTCACGATAACAAGAAGAAATAAATTTGTAGCTTGGCGCGGAGGGCGCGCGCGTGCCTTTGTGCTCTGGCGTTCAAAAGGTTAAAAATAAATCTATGTCTTCTTTGAAGTCACTACTTTTCTCGGTACAACTACTTTATCAAACATATTATGAGTATGCCATTCTTTATTATTGCATTGAAAGTCTACTCAATTCAGGAGAACTAGGTCCTGAAAAGAGGCTTTGTCAGGGGGCCTTAATAAAGACGCAAAGTCGGAGGGCCATAATAAAATTGTCTTCGGGATAGCCTCAGGCTAAACTAATGCTAATTTCAAAAGCTCTATCTTAATAGAAATTTAAGCTCAATACTAAATGGCTGTCTGTCCACTTTAACTACTTGGCGGCAGTTGGACGACTTTCAGGAACGAATTAATATTAATCCTCAGTTTTTTCTGATGCCCGAGGATTCAACTGTTCACCACAAGTAGCAAAAATACAAAAACGTTGAATGTAAAGAATTTTCTTTTTATATATTTATACGAAGTCGATTATAACCGATTGGTGATGACTTCATGTAACGCCTTTTTTTTTGAGGTTTGTACATCATCTAATGACATCTCCCGCTCTGGGTGGTGCGGAAGGAATATGTTAGACTTTTACTGACTAAAACCCATCCATGTTCCTTCCGTAGCTCTTTATGTTCCGGGGTAGCGGTAACCCGCTTACCTGTAACGAGAAGCCTGGCTTGTTTTTCGGCCAAAGAATTTCCAGTGCCATTCACCGGGCAATGTTGCCGATTGACATCGATACGGAGGAGTACTTCGACTCCTAAGTGTTCTTTTGTTTTAATTTATATACTTAGTTAGTCATTTAATGTAGTACCTAGAGTTGTATAATAATTATATTATTAACACGGAATTTGGGAGAAAATATATGGTAATTGTTGTCGTAATTAGACTACAAGCTACGAGCAAACCTGCTACAAATAACAGCATTCAAGTTATTTACTCTCAATCAATGTAAGTGGGCACCCTCCAGACTGGCTTAATAGAAACTACCGGATAAAATAGTTTCTCTTTGAAGATACGTAATATTGATGCCAATTGTCGTTTCCCGGGAATCTTGCTGAAGTCTCTTGCCCATTCTTCTCGAAACGAACCTACTTCTTCATTTTGACGTTCAAAAGGGCCTTTTTGAAATAAATGATTTGACTTGGGAATAGTCGAAGTACCTACCCCATTTATTTATGTATAAGTAACCAATTGTCTTTTGGAAATTATCCTCCTTATGTTTTGATATGGTTGGAAAACAAAAACTTTTGAACTCTACGTCACCGCGCGTATATTTTGATAAATATAATATTATTTGATCCAACAAAAGATGATAACAAAAAATGGTGATGCTATTTAAAAGCCTGTAATTATTTTAAGATGTCGTTGTATTCCTAACACTATTTCTTGCTTCGACAGCAGGGGGGTCAATGTAATAATTTTACTTAATTCGAGCGCAAGCCGTGTGCGCGCCAGGATTTCCCATCTGAAAAATGACGAACTTCCTAACAAAGTTTCATCAAATACATATTTAACCTCTTTTGGGGGTGAATTGTCAAAGTTGCTCCACAGTGCTCACTTTCGCTGTAGGCAAATATGAAACTCTTGTGCGACATTGTATGCCTTTAGACCAGTATAACGTTGTGCGGCGTGCGTTATGTGTCGAACGAAATAACTTTACGATTTGTAGAATGTAGATGATAAATAGATAACTGAAAGTCTGACAACAAGTCTTACCAAGGGGTATCATAGTACCCAGTGACTGGGTTGTGGAAGTCAGATAGGCAGTCCATTTATAATACTGGTATTCAGCTGCATCCGGTTGGACTGGAAGCCGTCGTCAAAAATTGTTGGGGAAAGGATGAGCTGGAATGGATTCTGTAGTCAATACATAACTTTCAGGACTTATTGTGTTACCTGTTGGAGGTTGTTATGAAAGAAAACCTTTCTCATATACTTAGCAAGATAAAATATACCAACACATCACTTTATCGCACTTTAAAAATTGCCTAATTTCATTCAAACCACTTCTACACGAACATAGCTAAATCATTCTGAAATCCTCAACGAGATGGAAAATCGATATCTCATTTGCGAATTTCATTCTCACTTGAAACCGGAACTAAAATTTGAAATGAAGCGATAAGTTATTTATCATATCGATTTAATTTTGATTGAGTCGGTAGTAACATTGTGTGTAGCAGGTATAAACTAGTCGTAGAATGGTAATGAAAGGGGTCGCGTATAGATACCTGCTTACGTGCGAAGTGAGCGTTCATTTCGCAACACATTGTAGCATTTGTAGCAAAATCGGAAGTGTTTTATCAGCAATGAGATCTATTAATGAAAGTTAACACAAAAATAATTTGTTAACAAACATCACTGTGAAATAACACTATATTAAATGCTTCGGTAGCTTGTGTGGCAGAAATAAAAAAAATATCGTTTAAATTATTCAAACACTGAAATTTTAGCAGGTACCGCCGCATCGGCATGGAAACTGCTAAATTGTAAACATGATTCGAAAATAATAACTGCGGTTACCACCACAAATACGAGCAAATAGCATTTTCATTTATTTCAAACTTATTTACCTAAAAGTAATACCTAACAGCCCATACCACATGCACATAGGCTGGTTGATTAATCATTTACTGGTTAATGCTTTTGTTACTGTCGGTTTTGCGGAAAAATAACAAAGCAATATCCTCGACTGGACTACCTCGTTGGTCGCAAACACTACCGGTGAGCATGAGATCCTCCTGCATGGTTCGATTTTCAGGTCGTGGAACTGTTATGGAGTTACTCTATCACGAATTTCTCAGTAGCAGCCCGGAGCCTGGCTTTGTGTCCGGTTGAAGGGCAATAGACTCGCCCCCTATTACATCATCATCATCTGCCTCGCTTTTTCCCAACTATGTTGGGGTCGGCTTCCAGTCTACCCGGATGCAGCTGAATACCAGTATATTACATGGGACTTAAACCTAACTGATGAAATGTGGATATACTAAAGGCACACCTCTTGCTAACCTAACCCATTGCGGATTACAGGAGTGATGTAACTTCTCAGCAATGCAAAATTACTGTACAGTTATTACGGTATATATGATCAGTACAGAACGTTCTTACAAAAAAAAACTGTAAAAATGGCTACATGATAGGTACATAAGACGTTTCCTTATTAGCAAAACAAACATACCTAAATAAATAACAATAAATTAGTTAGTTACAGCATTAATTTAGCTTGTTAAGCCAACAATTAACAAATGCATACGTAATTAAGAAATGAAAGTTACATAACTGAAGGAAAGAAACATTCTTTAGCATCCTCGATAAATGGAATTTGAATCGCCTTAGCTACTGAATAAACATATAGCATCATAGCCAATGTTTATTCTTGAACATTTATTTATCAATTAAAAACAACAACAAATCGTTGTTTGCATTGTTTGTTAATAATGTAAACCGATACAAGAAAATACCTATGGCTTGTCTATGGAATAATATTAATTGATGTAGAAATTCATCAATCATTTATTACCTACACAAAATGAGACAGTAATAAAATTATGGCATTTCATGTTGTATCTCCGTTTTGAAATGGCGGTGATGAGGATAAAGGAAATTGCTTACTGTAATGCTATTAAAACAGCGGGATTTTTACACCCAAACTCATAAAATTCCGGTAGTGTGTTTATGTGAAACTATGAAATACGCGCAAACTGAATGCTAGCTATCAAGTTAATAGTTTTGACTCTCGAAATGCACCACAACAACCAGTAGGAAATTTATTAAAATCGATATTTTGTTATAGTAGCAACTCTAGCAACACAAAACTTCTTTGAGTTGTAAATATCTGTGTTTGAGTAAATATTGAACATAGTTTGTTATACACCTACAAAACTTTTTCTCAGAAAACATGATTAGAGCGTTCGTTCATGATATATGAGTGAAGCGGCTGCGCCGGCGCATGTGGGCAGTAGTGCACCGCTCGTGGCGATGGCGTGGGAGGACTCGCTCATCGCAGGAGGGTAACAGCGGCGCCAATGGACTTTGAGTTAACAGAAAGCTAAATGACAACAACAAGCGCCGTTTATCCCGCTAGATCGTCTCGGACGGTCTAAACTTGTACAGAATGTATACTGCTATCCCACGGCCACGACTGTCGCCGGGGCAAATGCGACTCTATCCAGTTTTGAGACACGTAGTCACTCTTTTAGAAAATCTCAGTATCTACAGTACAAACGTCTTGCTATCTAAATAGCTTCATCTTTGTTTATCGTATTCATAGACGTGTTTTTCTAAATCCTTGTACATAATACCCATATTCTTTTATATCAGCTGTTCAGTACATTTTATGTAAGCATAATTCATCAAAATGTATGAAACAGCTTTTTTCATATTTGTTCATTTTAATGAGTACTATTAAACCCTTGAAAGTATGTCCCTCGTTTATCATAACACATTGTATATTGTATAATGTCGTCTTAATGAATTAAATGTAATGTGTGAAAAAAAAATATTACCCAAGGATACATACTACATAGCACTTTTGACTTTATCCCAATGTATTGTGCGCTTGTTTTTTGTCATTTTAAATGAACGAAATCAAAATTGGTTTGTGGACAATAGACAGTAGAAAAAAGGTTAAATTGGAACATTATTAATATTCTTTATGTGGCTTGTTTCTTTTGGTGATGCGAAGTTGAAATCGATAAAAAATAATGGGAAGGTTACAGAATTCGAAAGTTTATACATAATACCCAGTCATTGTGACTTGCTAAGTTAAGTGTACATTGGTCTAGAGATTCAAAAGCCTTCTTAGTAGCCTTCTCTCTACTAAGAAGACATGTCATGTTTTACAGGTATAGAATAAGCACCAGTAACTTCATAATCAGCCTATATTGTTCCCACTGCTGGGCCACAGGCCTCCTCTCTAAGAGAGGGGAGTGGGTCATAATCCAACACGCGCGCCCAGTGCGGGTTGGCGTATCCAACTTTGGTCGCATTAAAAACCTTCATAAATATATTATGTATACGCTCAGCTTCTTCTATCATCTTTCGTATATTTATGAAGTTAATAAGTAGGTAACACGGGCTGGTTTCATCTCCACGTCAATGCGCGTATTTTGCGTACTTTTGAGGTATACAAACATTTACCTATGTTACATAATATGCGTTGTATAATACTAGGATTAATGTTTAGTTCGGTTTCCTACAATTTCCCAAACACTTCTCAGTCCAACTAAGGCGCTTATCAAACATGTTTGAGCAGACATATCGATCATGCATGGCTGGTTTCAATACTACTAAATAGTCTTCTGCATTCGTAGCTACACAACTGCCTACTATTATAATTTAGTCACGTCAGAAGTCATCTGCATATGTGTACGTGGAACTGAGATTGAAGATGGAGGTGCACAGTTTGCAAACATGCTTTATCACGATCTTACATTGTATCATGCCACTTAAGTTAAGCGCACAGTATAACCGCAACGTAGGATAGAGTTAAATTGTGAAATTAATGCGCCTGGAGTGTGCGATGCTTCATACAAACTGTACTAAAGTGATGCAGGAGGATTTTTGTAACCCGTGACGCGGCCCGCAAAAATATGCGCGGGCCTTTAAACGTTGGAAACCATCTCTGGTATCTATCAAACGCTTCGGAGGGTAGGCATACAAAGAAGTTCTAAAAAAACTGTGTCCATTTAGAGTTTTAGCAAGAGTTCCACAGTACAGGTTTACGAATAAAGTAGGCAGTCGAGTACCTACACGAAGTTATACATTTTTATGAGCTCAAAATCGGACTTCCTCTTCCTAATGATAAAATAATCTATGTCAAAAAAGCGTTAAATTCATTTTATGCCAATAAAAAACTAACTACGCTGCTGTAATTGGTAACCTAAACTCTGAATAGAGTAAAACGAACTTATTTGACACAAGTCTTGCTTCCAGTAATGATCGCTCGAAGGCAAAGTAAATCACATTGGTCCTAATTAAAATCAAACAGTTCGAGTCAACGGAGCTGCTGTGAGCACTAATTAAGTGCAGTCTTCTCTTACAACGCAGAGACATAACAAGTAAACGCTTCTTGTTTTCTTTTCGTTAAGGGATTAACTCAACAAAATGTTTTCTGTCGATATAACAAATAAACTTACCGACTGAAAACTCCCTGCAGCGGCAACGTATCGTTTTGACTTTAGATAAAGTAACAGCGATTTCTTAGAACTGCAAAGAATTATAGTTGTGATTTGAATAATTGTAACATTTAAGTTGGCAGTCGTTTACTAACATTCATTTCATTGACTGTACATTAATTATGACTCTGTTTTATAGGCAGCTAGCCATGCTACTGAAAAACTTGAAAAGCACCGACTGAAAGTGAGTTCCAATTACTTTACAATTATTATCGATGGCGATACAATACGGTGCCATACTGTTTGCTGGATATTCGTGCTCATGAAACACTCACGCTTCGCTCGACGAGTGGGTTCGCCGAACTGTCAGGCTGCGTGTGGTCGCATCTAATAAAATAAATTTATCTATGCCACACTACGAGCTGCGCCATGACGACAGAGCGTTGCATTCCGCACATGACACGTCCAAATATTGAAAGAATCTCCTCTTTCGATTCGCACGGCCTCGATTCCCTTACGGGGCCGAGCTTTATGGCGAGTCAGATGGAAACGACGATATTATCATAACAATAACGCTTGGAATACTCTCCGAGAAGGTAAGGCATATTTTGAATATGTTAGTACTTGTGAATGCAACTGTATATCTACATACATCCTAGCTATATGCAATAAACTCTACTGAACAAAATTTCAGTGACTAAATAAACTAGTAAACTAGTGTAAGTTGAAGCAAAACAATAAGTTAAGTGGTATCGTCTAAAAGTGATTAAACGATGCAATAAAAGAATGGAAGCAAGTTATGGTGCTTCAATTCTTTTGTATGCCACAGTCAAGCAAGAAACTAGGCGGGATCGTCCGAAAGGGTTACCGCTACCCCAGAACATAAAGGGCTAAGGAAGGAACATGGATGGGTATTAGTCAGTAAGAGTCTGACACTCCTTTCCGCTCCACCCAGATCGGGAGGGAAGGGAGGGTCATTTGATGATTTCCCACCCTCAAAAAATAAACTTGAACAATCTATATGCCAGTAAAAATCATGCTTAAAATCATATTTAATCACATCCAGCTTTGTTTTTTCAAGCATTGTTTAGGTAAGATTTCCGCCTGCCTAGCCTTTTCCTAACTATGTTGGGGTTGGCTCCCAGTCTAGCCGGATGCAGCTGAATACCAGTATTTAACGTGGAGCGACTGCCTATCTGACCTGCACGACCAGTTACTTCACTTTTATTGCAGTAACTTAGTAAAACGATACCCCTTGGTAAGACTGGCTGTAACTTTAATAATGTAAATGGGGATTAACCAATAAAAAATCATGCCTTTTGTCTAAAAGGCATGATTCGTCTTCCTCCACATACAGCTTTGTGTTTTCAAGATACTGTTTCGTTACATTGCTATGGTCTAATATAATAAGCCAAATTCATAGATTAAAGATGTCTCGTGATTTTGGGCCTGATTTAGCACTATTATGAAAACCGAGCACGAAGGCTATTAGTCTAGACATAGTTACTGAAGCCTAAGTGGATCGTCTGTACCTAAAAATAAGTTAATATTTCCAAGTATGTATAAAAATAAATACAACTGAAACGGGTTTTTTGATCAAACTTTATTTGTCTTGATTTTGAGAAGATTTTGATTGCTAAAAGCATATTCAGCAATATGCTTTTAGCAATCAATATCTACTATATAATCTTACTCAAAATAAAAAAGTTGTTTTGTTTAATCCAGTTAGACTGGAAGCAGACCCCAACATAGTTGGGAAAAGGCTAGGTGGATGATGATGGTGATAATCTTATAGGTAAAGGATCTCGACAATTCTCTTAGTATTGCCTGAAATGGTTACAATACTAATACAACACCACGGTGCGTACGTGTTCCACGCGCGGCTCAAAGAGGTGTCAGCATGTGAAAAGGCCCGTTAGGGCCGAAGCCTGCCGGGTAAGCGGGATTGTCCGAAAGGGGTAAGAGTCGAATAATCGCTTCCACTCCACCCAGAGTGACAGGGGTCATTTGATGATTTCCCACCATCACAAAAAAAATAAAGGCAGTAAACAGAACATGCTGAAATTATGAAACCAGAAAAAAATCTGGTAATGATTAGTCTCTGAAAAAAGCCTTTAATTGAACCACGGTATTTACATATTATTAAACCATAATAATGGCTAAATATTATATGCACCGTTTGTCATGAAGGTAAATAACTTATTTGCATTGTTTCAACCAAATAATACGAAAATTGATGTATAACACAGTACCTACAGGCAATGGACGCAGGATCCGATCGATACCATACATACCTCCAAGCCAACTCAATCTACCTAGCCTTATCCCAACTACATTGGGGTCGGCTCCCAGTCTAACCAGATGCAGCTGAATTCCAGTATTTAACATGGAGCGACTGCTTATCTGACTTTCACAAGCGGGACTTTAACTGGGTAACATGATACCCCTTGGTAACACTGAATGTCAGACTTACGGGTTTCTGACGACCCAAAACTAGTGTCAAAGATCCACGGATGACACCAACGGCTTAACGCGGCTTAAGAAGTACGGAGGAGTCTTGAACTCCAAGCCGACTGTGTTATGTTAGTTTTATTTTGTCTCTATCTCACTTATTGTTTAGTTAATAATGCTTTATCTGAGACTTATATAAATCTACACCAGGAGCGACATATTCGAGGTAAGCTCTATAGGTGTTATCCTTTTTGAGGCTGATGTCACGCAATCCTGTTACTTGACATCGGAAGAATATAAATTCGTTGTTATAAGTTGGTAAGTGCGGGTCGTATCGAACTGTTATTAATAAAGCTGCGCCGTATGCAGCGCACGCGCCGCCTCCTGGGACATCCTTCCGGCGATGATTTCGACGCCCAACAATCACTCAAGACGTGCATGGACTGTACGCTACATCGGACTATAATAACATCGTCACATATGTCATCGAGTGTTTGAACCTGTCGGAAAGACGGAAACAAATACTCACACGTTTGTACAATCCCTAATTAAATAACAACTAGCCATTGCAATTTATAAAAATCACTTCACTGTCGTAGTACTAATAAAACTAACTTACCTGTAAATCAAGAGGTAACTTGTATTTTAAATGATGCGCCGGCGCCTGAGCTCTGTAGCGACATCAGTTTTTACTTTATGGTGATAATCGCAAGCGCTCGTTCTCAATTGATTCACCGAACTAGTATTCGTTACAAGGACGACACACATGAAATAATCGTGTAACAACTTTAATTATGTACTGGGTTCATCTGCACGTCGCCGGGCCGCCGCCGGGCCTCGGTAATTGTCCTCGAGAAACTATAAGAATGGGTTTGAGTAGAGCGCGCATTCAACATACTCATTGCCCAACACAGCTGGCGAACTTGAAACTAAAATAAGCAATGGAAAAATAATGACTCTTAGAAAGTAATCACACTTAAGATTCATGCAACGTGCTGGCTCCAGGCGCATTCACCTGCTAGGTGCAGTCATAATCTTATGTCAGGCGTTTCTTGTTAGGCTGCATCTGCAATCTCTTGTGTCACCCTTTATTTTTTATGTAAGTGAGCAGTAACTTGGCAATTTAAGCGTTGTTTGGGATTTCTTAAGGACATAATGCGTCGAGACGTCACGCATCGCGCTCCGTGCTCTACGCCGCATTTCGACATTCAACGGTCTGCGTCTGCGCCGGCTGCCAGTTGCGGTACATTTGTCGCCTAATGAACACAAGTACCTACGTTCTTGTTTAAATAAAAACGATCACTGGAACCTACAAATAAGCCAAACGAAACTTTCAGAAACAACCTGAATACGGCAATCGACTATCAAGTCATAATTACCAACCTATTAAGTTTCAATTAATCAAAACGGCGTTTTGTGGTCTCTTCTCACAAAGACGTTAAGACTATACGACCTCCATACAACATGGTTCTTTTTTAACGCTTTTGTAATGGACAGAACTGAACTAAAAGAACGAACCGACCCTCACCGCAGGGCAATAAAAATAAACAAGCAATTTCGGTTTACAATTCTCTTTTCAATTCTCTTTTCAACGCTTTGTATGTCCTATTTAAACTGGTTAGGAGCTTGTTGATATTGATTCACACAGACGACACGTTCGGTAATATTATACACGAACAGCCGCACACCAGTTAGGCATGATGACAAATAAATTGGCTACATTCTGCTTGTCACTCCATTTCAAAACATTGAGATGAAACAGGTAAGATCCAAAACACGCGCGTTACTCACAGCAAGTCGTGTGAAAACAATGATCACGTCATTATTATTTGCACTCAATGCTATCATCATAAATAGAGTAAATGCAGTAAGTAATGTTTCTTTGAACAGTCACTATTATTAGAAATAAGCTAGGTTATACAGTTCTTGGTCGGTCGCATGTACCTCAGTCGTGTTCTGTCGAAGGTTGCCGTCGTTGTGTCATTTCTGTCAACGATTATCTTGAGCAAGTCCGATACTAACAGTTCCTTTTTAAAGTTTGTTACGATACTAAAAGTACTTAGATTTAAGTTACGTTGCAAAAATGAAGGTTACACGTGCCAATTTCGTTACCTACTTTATTACTCAATTCAGAAATATACTTACTTTATTCTAATCCTTTCATATTATAATTAGTAAATGCTAAAACAATTACTTAAGTAATATATACAACTTAAATTTAAAACATATATCCATTAAAAAGAGGAAGAGCTCATAGGGCGTCAAAAAATTCATCCCCATCGCTGTCAGTGGCAACTGTCCCCAAAAGGCTGGCAGCGTTGCCACTTTGGTTGGCAACTACTACTAGGTTACACGTGCCAATTTCATTACCTGCTCGAATAAATTTTACAAAATATAAGTTTCAACATTTTACATGTATCACATACCTAATAGATACAAATTTCGAATTTGTTGTAATAATTATAGAGAAAAACCGTAACATTAATATTTTGTTACTAATATAGAGATTTTCTTGTTAACGTGCTATTTTTAGCACCGACCTTCATGATCAAAACCTATAAGAGGTACTTAGGTAATTTCTGGGAACAAACATGAAATCAGTATCTTTATAATAGAGCTCTTGTTTGTGATTTTCGTAGAATAATAATGCCCTTTATGAAGAAACTAAACACTAATCTACGATAAATAAAAGTTGATATTTCATTGTAATAGGTAATTGATTTAACATTATAGCAGTACCTATTCACACATTACACATTTACATTACACCTAGTACTTCAAATAGCCGAATAGCATAAAAACAAGGTAAAAAATAAAAAACATAAGGCAAAAGTACTCCTGCTATAGTTTATTGCGAAGTATACCTAAATATACTTACCGACCGCGACGCAATGAAAACCTCGCTGACGTAAAAATTGGATTATAGAACGCAGGAAAAATGACGTTCACAATTTTCGGGTAGCGATCATTGACAAAATGTAATTATTATGAGTTTAAAATGCATTTTTTTTTATAAAGTGTTCCATCGCGATGCCTGTTAAACACTGAACCCTAACAAACTACTTATCAGTTGCGGTATCTGAGTCGTGCAGACTAGCATAATGCAAATACAGGTGTGATCAGAATTTATATCGCGCGTTATTTTGCCACCTTATTACATTACGCACATAAGTAATAAGTATCATAATAATGTATAAACTCTATTACGTAAGCGTTTATCGCAAATTCTAAGCTTATCGACGATAACATGAAGCAGCCTGTTGCGATTTTTATTGAAACTAGGTCAACCAACGGACTATTTTTTAAATTGTATTTAAATATACATACAATACTCTGCGAGTTAACTTGACAGATGTTTCCTTATGCTTGGCTTATATCTTCGGCTTCAGTCATCTTGACCCAGTTTGCAGGTTTTTTTTTATAAATGTCTTGTTAGTTATTTCGTGAAACTTTTTAAAATGTCAAGGAACGTCCTGCAATCCGTATTCTGTATAAACTCATTCGTTCTTCCCATAGGAGTGGCTGCCACGTGCTACGATCCTTACATACGAACCCCTTTTGCTCTGTATTATAATTAAAGAAATAAAGACTATGCATAAGACTTTCTAATGTAAGCACCAGTTCAACTCTGCGATACTAACCCCTAAGATAATATTGTTATCACTACCACGAACTCATTACTAACAGCAAACAAGTAATCAGAGCGCTATGAATATTAATTCTAAAGCCGTTATTTCAAAAACAGACAGCACTATTTCGTAAAGGGTGGGCGGAAATGTAGATAGCCTACGCTTTCCCCGATTACGAAGTTAATAAAACATAGTGCCTAAACTATGTTTCTTATAACTGTGATGCAAGACTCCTACGTAGACTGATTATAGTGTCGATACCCGATAGCGCGCTGCCTATCACCTATCGAGCACGCTACGTAAGTATGTCCGTAGATAGCTGTCCTGATTCCGTCGAACAAAATTTAACAGGATAATCGATCAACATTTAATTAAAACACGCGCGAACACCTACCGTCCAATATTATCAATTAGTGCATGGAGCGACTTAATTAATCCCCTCAAATTGTAATTAAACATCATATTTATTTTCGAAGCTTAATATTTGAGTGCAAAATAAATGCACCTACAGTTGGTACAGGTAGAATAAGTAAGCCAAAAATACAACGCGTGTTCCGTTCGTGCGCGTAATCTATTCGTCAATATCGGTGATATAGTCAAACAAAACCGGGTCCGAGCAACGTGGCACCGGAGTTCAGTGCAGTCCGTTGCAGAATAATTTACTGGAGCCCGTAATAGTACTCGCGATTGACTGGCTTCAATTTCGATCAACTGAAGTTGCTAGGACATACTCGCTGTCTCGTAGCCGTAGCTCGTATGTACGACATAGACTGTTACCGACATCGTGTATTCCTCGAATCTACATTTTTACGTCGAATCCAAAATTCTCTGTTGTATTTAAATGTGTCAGTCCGGGAATCCAATCGTGGCACCGAATATTTAAAACTATAAATATTTAAGAGCAATTGAAAAAATCATCACGTTTCTGAACTTTTTAGTCTGAACCACGGCCTGAACAATGAAGTAGGTCAAGTGCCATACCATTTATACGTAACTAGTTTGTGTTGTGTCTCGTGGGTTCCGTGGAACTGTCCTCAGCGTCCGTGACACACAGCTCTATTGTCTGATATCTTACTAACGACCCACGCTCACGAATAGCGTTAACGTAACACAATTTGGTAATACAGTGGGCGCACTCACTCACATATTTGGAAACTCTTAACAATTTCTTTTTAATGTTTTCTATAAACTTGGTAACTTATCATGCTGCGCATACATATGAGCTTTAGTTGCATGTCTTTATTCAATAAACATTAAAAGTAAAATCATACTTGAAATTTAAGTTGTCGTTAATTTACAAGTCAGCTTAACAACTTAACTTGTACTGTTTTGACATTTCGATTATCCGTAAGACCGAATCGTGGCTTAACGAGGCACGAATTAGTTTCGTTCTGCAAGTTGCGTTGTTGCCACGTCTGCCCGCGACGGATCCCTAATCAGCCAAAAAATGTTTGCAAAACCTCTAAGTGACACTAATGTCATTGGTTTAACTGTGGATTTAAATGTTTCTCAATTATACTATACACTTTTACGGAAATAAATTGGAGAGGCAATTGTCTGTATGTAGTTAATGATGCAACATTGAAAAGCGTAGATGTATCATCTTCATTGATAGATTTATATTCACATTGTTCATATATTAATTGTCCGTAAACCTTGCGTATACTCTTACCTAACACTATTAGGCAGTAGTAGGTGGTGGATTTATGTACAATATCTACATATTCGCGGGCGCAGGTTGTGTAGGTCTGGCATTTCCGTTTAGTAAAATGACCTCGGGTCTATTGTGAACCGGCTCCGATAAACAAAACCAGATTGTTTAAAAAGGATAAAAATAATATTTTCATGAGGAGCTTGTGGGCTGTGGCTAAGTACTAACAGCCGCATAGGTCGATCAATCAGGTTAAGCTACGCTTGCCAGGGTTAACCGTGGATGGGTAACCATCTTCACATACCGAAACTCCTTCGTGCCTCGGAAAGCACGTTAAGCCGTTGGTCCAGGCTGTCATTTGTGCTTCTTTGACAGTCGTTACGTCAGAAGCCCGAAAATCTGACAGCCAGTCTTACCAAGGGGTATCGTGTTACTGGGTTGTGGAGGTCAGATAGGCAGTCGCTCCATGTAAAATAATGGTATTCAGCTGCAATCCGGTTAGACAACGCGGGAAGCCGACCACAACATATATAGTTGGGAAAAGGCTAGGCAGATGATGATGAAAAGTAATATTTTCATGTGGCTGTTTCTGATCTGTTCTCTTTGTGCCTTCCTCCGTCTCTCATTTTTTATTAAATTTTAAAATAAATGAAAATATCTCCAAGCGGATATCCATATCACATGATAGTTTAGCAAAACGGATTGTGCACTGTTTTTCGACCTTCATACGCAATTAATAAATTAAAATACATTATGTCTGCTATAATTTATTATCATAAGTACCTAACTACTACCAGGATAGTGAGTTGGTACATGAATTTTAAAATTAAACTAGGAAGGAATATTTTAGCAACAACGCTTCACACTACAATAACGTTAATTTTGGCATACTATTTGACCCAAAATATCGTTCATTTTGATATTGCATTAAAAACATTAATTGTCATCATCGCGTCTATCTCATGCCGATTAATCGAGATACGGGAAATGGCAACTCCAAAGGCCGAAGGCGAAACAAAGAGAGCTTGTCAAAAGCCTCGCTCTTGTTACGCGCCTCGTGAGTTCTATAGGGCTTGATATACAGGCCCAGCGCAACCAGTTACACTGAAAATTATTCACAACGTGTTTCAAAAAAGCCCGAAGCGTATTTCAGAGAGACATGAATGAACAATTCCTGCTGTCATGAAAGACCTTCTACCGACTTGTATTATTTTGGTAGTTTGATGTTTCGATGTGTGTCACTCATTCCCTTAGCGATTGATTATTATATAAGTATCTACTCAACTCAGAAGGCATAATTTTAATACAAATACCTAAGTTGTTCTCAGTAGCAATCCGGCGTCTACATTGGTGCCTGCATAGAATTTCAAGGGTTCTCTGCCTTTTCGCCGAAAATGGTTTGCCAGATTTTCACTTGCCAACCAACGTCTCGCAGAATTTTATTTCGCCGAATAATCATTTGCCAACTTATCATATAATTTTGTTTTATTTCCCAACCTCACAGTTACCAACTGTACGTTTGGTCTGCTTTTCATAATGACACTTTTTAAAATGCCAACTTTTATGTAGCAGAATATTTTAGTTAATAAATATTCATTTAGTTGTTTATTGTTTACCAAATCTAGTTGGGTTTCGTTTAATAATTATTTAATATTATGTGGGTAAGCTTACCTTTTTTTTTAGCTAATCGTTAGTTGTCAAAGTAAAACATCGGCGAAACGTCGCGTTGGTTGGCAAGTGATAATCTGACAAACAATTTTCTGCGAAAAGGCAGGACACCAATTTCAAGCTTACGTCTGTAATCCCTGAAGGGTTCGACTTGTATGTGTATATATAGTTCAAAGTCAGTGCAATCTACCATGATGTTTCTTGCAGTAGATCAAAAACTGGTTGATCGCCGTGGACGTTTGTACAAGTTTCCTTTATGGCAATCTTCACTGGTTTTACCATGACGACGGCGTGCAAACCACGTCCAAACCGAGTTTTTATTCGTTTTAGAATTTGCTTTGACCGCGTCTACGCTTTTATTTCCCACGTTAGGTTTTATTTCAAAATCCGTCGGTATTGACACGCTAATCGGAGCTTTGCTGTTCGTTTAATCATTTTGCCGACACACAGAGCAGGCGGAACGCAGATTTCCGGATTGCGGGCGTGTTTTTTTAAATATTATTTTATGTGCAAGGTGAAAACCTTTTTTCAATCCATATTGCACGTTTGATTTTGATTGTGTTTCTAAAGAAATATGTTTTTGTTTCAGATTCCATCACCTTTATTAAAATGCAGCTTCGGTAAATTATCAAATTAAAGCGGGTAAGTTTCAAGTAGTTATTCAATGTCGTTCCTGCATCATCCTTAGTCATATCGGTCAGTGTTCTTGCCCAGCTTCTGTCAACAGTGTCACTAAACAAAACTAAACAAATAAGATCGACTTAGGATTCCTTTAAAAACTTTTCTAAGTATAAACATAGCAAGTACTACGCACTTTTAATTACGGTAACAGTACGGCGCGTAGCTTGACCCAAAAGGCGAATTAAAATGTAATAAATACAGACGATTGCAAATCCAGGATTTCGCCGCCACGTGTTCGCGAATAACGGTAGTATAGGCAATAAGGATTCACAAATAAACACGAGAAAGTCCAGTTAATCACACATTAATGGTATTTGAAAGTCCAATTACGACACGAGTTTGTGTGTGCAATGAGAATCAGAAATGTATACGAACCTATTAGGGTGCAACCATACGTGAAGACTGTGTGCCGGGGGACAGCTGGACTCTGGCTCCTCTCAAAGAGTTGTGTAATGGTTACATTATGCTTAATTTAACTTTAAGTGAGAACAAATTTTACATGTGTTACGGTAAAATAAACGTATCGATGCTACCTACTCGCTATCTTCTTCTTTCAAACTGTGTTTGTGTAACAGCCTGCAGGCTTTACATATTCCACAAACTTTTCTTTTTGCGTTGACAAAAATTGTACGAATGGGGGATTAAAAATGTGAAACAAAACAAGCTAGATCTTCATATTGATCAGTACGATAAGTACACCCAATTCTTTTACGGTTTTCTTACGGTAGCTATGTTTTACTAAAGACTAAGATTTATCATCATAAATTCATACCTAATATTAAAATAGTTCCAAGTTATTAGATATCAGGAACGTAGTTAGGTATGTATTGCAAATAATAATCGTTTGGTATGTAAGATCGTAGCTAATCATGAGATATTATAACCAGCGGCATCTCGTCAACATGGTCAACTTAATAAAGGCAATGATGTCAACAGACTTTATAATAGAGCTATGAATACATAAATTCTCCTTGACGGCCATACGTAGCTACTGGAAATACCGGCATTCCCTATTCGAAGGTTATTTATTTTATACTGACAATAAGCAACAATGAAGATGATATAAGTAACATTGAAGACCCTTAATCCCGGAATAAGTATAATATCTGGCATTATTTCCCATCTGTTCAATAAACGAGATGTCCAACTCGACACCATTTCGACATTGTGACTGTTTGACAACGGCTCTGTTTTTTTAAGTATCGTTTAGGCCGACTCACGCGCATGAGCGGCGAAATTAACATAGTCATTACTGTCGAGACATATTTACTTTCTATAATGCGCTGGCGGGTATTAGTGGTGAGAATCGCGGCGATATGTCATGCGTCGTGTCGTTGTGTGCTTAACTGTGCAAGCGCAACAGCCGTTTGCATCTTACTGCATTAGTCGGCTAACGGTACATTGCCCTTTTTGGGATCGATCGCCCATTTGATTTACTATCTTAGTAAAGTTTACGTCCACGACCATATGTGTTGCATGCATTGTATCATGACAGTCACGGAGCCCGGCCGGTGCTCGAGGGTTCCTGATTTAGTAGCTTCGAAGCCCTATTCACCTCCAATGAATACACGGCTGATGTAACAATCGTGTTTAATTTTGCCTAATAATATGCAAACGAATCAAGCTCGGCGGTGACCCGCACTCGGTGGCCATCATTGTCGTGCAATAAAGGAGTCAGTCCGTCACACAATTGGGTGCGTTATGCAAACAGAGGGGAGAATCTGTTTCAGTGAGAACTCCGCCATCCGGTCTAAATATAACCGGGCGGAGACAGCTGGCGGGCGCGGGGGTGGCGCGCGGGCCGCGGGGCGCAGGACGTCGACCCGCTCAACCCAGACCTTGTGCGCATTGCCGGAAGAAACAATGCCACCAAATTTGCACCATTGTCCTGCCTTACATTGTGTTTGTCGCCACACTCAGCCTCCGCCGAGAGAAAAAGTTGTTGCACCGGAGTACCATCCCGGGTCTCAGCCAACTTGTACTTGCAGTGAAGTAGGCGCACTTGGTCGACCTCTATTCTCTTAGCGATTGTTATATAACAATCAATTGGCAAGATTTGTTTTGTGAACCAGCTGACCAGGATGAAGCAATTTAGAAGAACATGCGCAAACACCCCCGAGAGGCAAGCGGCTAGAATGTACCGAGGTGTGCCGCTCAGTATGGCCAGCGCGTTATTGTGCACAGGCGTGAGTACATGCCGAAAACGAAGGCACTCGTTAACACCCGATTACGTTCACATGACGTTACAAAACCATTTGCAGGTCAATAGCACCGCTAGTTGAAGGTCTGGGCCGCTACCTCCTCGCTCCCACTTCCTTCGACAGCCACCCTCCACCTCGTCGTTGCTACGTGAATAATAAACGTTGTCACATTGCGGGATCCCTCGATTAATTTTAAAAGAAAAGTATGCACATAACGATTTTAATACGTTGTTATAAAGAACGTGAATTGTTATAGTGATATATTTATAAGGCTTCGACTCCGAAAAAATATCAAATACAATAATGTGCCCGGAATAGAAACCTATTCTGGGCACATTATTGTATTTGAGATTTTAGCATTTTTTTGTTCTCGAGTATCAAAGGTGTGGTAACAGGAATCGTTCCTTGATCTTTTATTATTAGGTACCTACTTTTCCTGTTCCGATGTCTATTTTGCAAAAAAAGAGCAAATTAATACGATTTCTCAGAACGTGGTGTCTATAAAACATAGAAAACCCGATTCACTTTCATGACCGTAGCACGTGCGACTCCAGACAGTTAGTGAAGAACTATGTTTGGGTCATCAGGTCAGAGTGTATGAAGAACGGGGTGGAAATATCCTCATACCTCTAAACAAGTTACGAGTACCTATTAGAACTTTTAACCAGAAAACAAAACAAGACAGAATCACACGCGTAGGTACACTAAGACATGGACTAGTCCACACTTGACACAAATTACGTTTTCAGCGATTCATTCTTCATTGTTGTATGTAGGTACTACTTATATGCAAAGGCGAGGAATTTTTCGACGCCATATTTAAGTTAGTTATTAGTTTTATAGTACATAATATAATATTTTTAATTTTAGTTTTCGTTTACCTTGTATCTTGCTAAGAATCTTCTTAATATATTTATATGGACTACACAGGTGTTGAAGTATGAAGGTAACTAACACTTAATTTTACTGCTATACAGATATCTAACGAGATTTCGCTCTACATACGTAATAATAAAGTTAGGGATAGCTTGGGATTTAAATAGGATTGTCCGAAATGGTTACCGCTACCCTGGAACATGAAGAGCTAAAGAAGGAACATGGATGGGTTTTTGTCAGTAAGAGTCTGACACTCCCTTCCGCTCCACCCAGAGTGGGAGAAGCCATTGGATGATTTCCCACCCTCAAAAAAAAAGGGATAGCTTTATGTCGGCGTCTGTACATACATTCATGAGAATAAATTATCTGCCGTTAGCAACGCACAACATGTTATGGATTATGCCAGATTTACTTATTGTTCGCTCTCAAAAGCCCTCTGTGCCTACAGTACATTGTCTAAGGATGGTGCTGTCTGTATATAGCGTGCTGTATTGTGGAAATCCTGCTGTCCATCCTTCGCTTAGGCAAATTGCCCTCTACAGGTCATAATAGCATGCCACGCGAGATGGGCGCTTAATCACATTTCCACTACCCCATCAGGTAGCGACCGCTCGATACACATATGTGTAATTGGAAACTATCTACATAGTATCGTGTCATGTACAGATTTAACGTGATTAATACATCACGTCGATATATATCGACCGGATAGATATGTCATGCTTATTGAATCGTGGCTTATAGTGCATGGCACCGACGTTTATTGCTCCTAGGTATTTTTACTTTTAACAACGTACTTATACTCAAGGAATGTGGAGCGTTTCCTTTCATCAAACAGGAATAAATTATCTCAGTACGAATGTCGCTTTTTACTGTACTAACATAACTTTGAGAGGAGCGAGTGTGATACTATTCGTAAATCAAGAGGCTGCCACGTAAAGTAAAAATGTGTTTGTAAAAGATTGCAATCGTGATGCAGTTCAGTTGAAGTCGACAGAGCGTCGCCTACGCAGTACAGTAACTCGTTTCTTTGGCTCGAACTTGCAACCTGTACGGCTGTTGGACTACGATGGCCAGTATATAGGTACATCAATGTAAATCTGGGATTGTCGTATTTAAAAAAGATTTTTTCTGGTGTGTTATTTTAAGCTAATTATGACATCTATACTAATATTATAAAGCTAAAGAATTCGTTTGTTCAAACGCGCTATAATCTCAGGAACTTCTGGTTAGAATTGGAAAAAATGTTTTGTGTTGGACAGTCCATTTATCAAGGAAGGTTCACGCCACGACCAATAGGAGCGGAGCATAAATGAAAAATGTTGAGAGAGCTGGAAAAAATATTCCTTTTAATAATAAAGATTTAAGAAGAAAAAATAGTGCCTCCGTTGCGTGCGCTGCGTAAACGGTTTCAATTACGTAAATACCGTCTATGATGGAATTGTTCCTCTTCAAAAGTTCTATAAAAAAAGTCCGCGACAGCATATGCCTATCTTTTAAGATTGACTTTTATTTTTCTTCCTTTAACCTTTTTTATGGTAATCAAATTTGTCCGAAATAAATTCATTTTTTGCGAAGGAGTTTTATCAACATAATGTTAATCCTTATCCAAATAAATATGTTATTAATCACAAGTATTTAATTGTAAACCAAATTGTCCTTGACATCACTTGATTTCAATCAACATCTTAGGAGATATCTAAACAACTCTCTCTCTTTGGTGACGCAGACGAAGTGGCGCGGTTCAGCTAGTTTATTTCATATAGCCCTGCGCATACAGTATAACAATGTTTCAGGAATCTTGTTTTATGTAATTAATTTAAATAAAGGACTTTGTAATGTCAATATTCTGATGTTATTTCAAACTTCTTTTCTGTCAACTAAACTTTTAATTCATGTAACTTTTGATGTACAGAGGCCAGCACATCAAGTTACCACAATCTGTCAAATTTCTTTGATAGTATTTCAACTTTATTGCAAAAACATAAGGTTCATTTTTAATTGAGAAAATTTGACAGTTAGGGATAGCTTCATGTGCTGGCGTCTGTACTCAAAATAAACCTAATGGTAATCGAAGTAATTAACTGGGAAATATGGCTGATTTTTATTCATAACTAGGTCTTCCTGGTTTTCTTTACGAGACCTATTCTACCTATAAAGACACTCAGTCATTATTTAAATCGACGATTCAAATATGAAACTAACTTTTGCCAGGGGCTTCCCCCGTATTCATGTCGGAAATAATCACAAGGGAACTACCGGGATCAAAGGTATCCTATGTATTAATCCAGGCTATAAACTAACCCCCTTAGGCCCTTACTAATAAACGTTATATAGCGTCTGAGTTAAACGTCTCTTTGTCTTCTTCTTTCAAATTTCTGACGACTAAAAGAGAGACATCGGTTTGTGTCTGCCAAACTTTAACGTGATTGAGTACCAAATATACAAACTTGCACATTTATAAGAATAAAGATACCCTTATTTACAATTATAATTTGTTTTGAAAAACCGTTCGTATTAAAAAATATATGAACTTTCTTGTTGAACTGAAATCAATGGATCTGAGTTATAAGAAAACGATTCAGAATCCTATCAGCTGCAAGCGAGAGATAATTGAATGGAAAAAAAGGAGATAACGGGCGCAGCGGGCGCCGGTAAGATATGAGTGCAGTGAGGAGCGCGTGAGCGGTGGCGGTATTGTCCGAGCGATTGTATAGGGGAAAGCGATTTTCCAAGTTGCAGTGGCAGGTGGTGCAGTCGACCGGGCGATCAATACTGCGCCCTCTGCCGCCCCGCAGCGGGCCCCTTGCCGGCGGCGACACACTCGCATGCACCGACCACATTATACCAACAGTCTCTTAATTGTTCATGTACACAATAACATTATCAATTTAAGTAATGTCTTCTATTATTTCAATTATTATTGCGATTGTGTGTGGGCCTTTGTTTTACATACATAGAGTTGGGCCTACCCAAATTGGCCATCCTCCCAAATACTATGGAGAGCTCCCAAAGATAGGAATGCGTTACGCGATAGCTGATTTTAATCTGCCTGAGCTGTCAGGACAGGGGCCGACCATCACCTCAATAAGCAGTATTATTTTAATATTTCTTCAGTGCGCGAAAAGATAAAGCTATGCAGGTGGTATAGGTCCTTGTACTTATCTCTCTGTAGGTTCTTAATTTAAAACAATATTACATGAAGAATCCATGAAGAGTTGATGGTTAGCCCCCAGATGCTGTTCAATCATGGACAATACCACCCCCAATGATAGTGTTGATTTCGGTATTTAATTTCTGCTTAGGAAAGGTCGTACTTAGTTATGTACCAGTTATTTTGTAAGGTTGTACTTAGTAGTTACCTAGAAACGTCTCATCAATATCAATTTCCTAAATAAGTGAACCCCTTCATTCATTTATTGCGCAGTTGCAGAAAATGTAAAAAACCTGAAGTATTTCACGCGTGCACGCCACACGTTACGGCAAAAAAAAACACCATTTCCAATTAATAGCTCAGTGATTTTCGCTGTTATTGCAGAATAGCTGTCGCTTTTTTATTTTTGTTTCGAGCTTTAATAAACGCGCAACCACGTTACTTAATCATCGTCATATTTGGACTGTTATTTTTGTTTGAATGAATTGAAATTCACATGAAAACCAAACTGACACTGTGAAAATACGAAATACAATTGGAATTATGGTGCGCGCTTTTTGTTTCGAGAATTTTACAGGTACTATTTAATAGAGTTTTCGATGGAAATCCAATCTCATTTCGGCTTTCAAATATGAGGTACATACGAGATATTAAATTTTCGCATGAATAATCCATATTGCCATGGAAATGATGGTATTGCGTCTCGAGCTCGAAATTTAATATATTTATGATGGAGACTCAATAAACTGCATGAAGCCCGTGATAAAACGAAAAAATCTGATATTATAGAGTCGCTTGCCTTTGACTCTTTGCTTCAATCGCTTGCTCCGCTTCACTTAATTGCATCATCAAAGTAGGTTCTTATTGAGAGTAACTTGCTACTGCTAGCCTTTGACTTTGATCAATATTTTGATTGCGTCCACTAAACTCTTGGGTACATTACCAGTCGACAGCGATGCGGAAGAACGAACTTTTCGACGCCATATTTTAGTTAGTAGTAGTTAAATACTTGTACATAGTACATTCTTTTTATTTTTAGTGTTAGGTGACATTATTGTATATACCATTTTAATGAATTAATTGTAATATTTAAAATAAATGAACTTGAACTAAACAATGGATCTTCATGTTCATTCAGTTACTTTGTGCAGAGACTACCAACATGAAAAGCGCCGGCGGGTTTGCTAATTCTAAAAATCATTTGACAACATTAGAGTCCAATGTCAGTGTTCCATGATTATGTCTGGACTTCGCCTCCGCCGACCTCATCTAGTTTTAAAATATGATTGACTTGTATATAAGTGTTTGAATAAAACTACTTACAGTAATAAAATCATTTATCATTCATTAGTGTGGATCGCCTATTGAAAGTCATTCCTGGTTAATATTTAATGTGACGTTGATTTGTCAGCTGCCTGCAGTCCCATAGAATGGGGATATTTTACGGCGTTATTAATAATTTGCTGCCTACCTTGGTAGGGTTAAGCGATTTTAAACCTACCTACGGTAATGATTAAATACATTCTAGAAAGTTGCATTAGGTAATAAACGTGTTGTAGTAATAACTCAGATATTTTGCAATCAAGAGGGAGGCCGGTTGCGGCTTTCTTTCTATACTTATCAACCTGAAGGCGCCATGACTATATCGCCTACTTAGCAATTAATTTAATTTCTTTTAATAATATTTTATACGTTCGTTTTCCCATGGCTGTAGTCAGCGTATCACTTTTATAACGATTTCATCCGTTTAAGTTTGTTTGATTTAATTTCATACTATTTTTTGCTCGCGGCTTCGCACACGTGTATTTCGGAAATTATTCCACGGAAACTTGATACCAGTATAAAAAGTATCCTATGTACTAACATAAGTCTTGGCTTATCCATGCCCGTCATCTAATCCGTTCTGTGGAATTTCAAGCACCCCAATTCACGTCCAGGTGTCACCATTAATTGAAATCGAGCGGAAACGCAAAGGAAATAGACATTCCCATAATGAGCCCGAGAATGCAAAGGTTCTGAAACGTAGGGAAAGGAAGTATCAGGTACCCGAATATCCTATTATCCGACGTCTGATGAAAGTAGCAGGAGCAGAAAAAACATTATTTTTAGCCCATACTAGGTAATAAAAGTCTTAAATTCTGGATTTGTGTTTTTGTGGTTAAATTTACACGGCTGAAAGTTTATAAAGGCAATTAGGTAGATACAGTGACATCTTTTTAGTAATAATTTTAGTGCAATACTACAGTTAAGCATCGTAAAATGTAAACCTAAGGAAAAACCTACGAAACCATCAAAAACTCAACTTATGCAAATACTAGTGCAAATGGCAATTTGTTTATTCTGTGCCATGGATTTTCCGCGAAATGGTCGGCGGAGCATCGTAAATAAATACGTCGTGATGCATTTAGGGGAGGTGCTGGAAGCGTTCATACGGGCTTGGAAAACCTCGCCTTAAGTACCTTGTGGCAGGGATACAGATAAACCGGAATCAAATATTATGGAAACGCGGCTGTTACTGTTTAAAGAATTAATTTCTTTCTTAAACGTTAATAAATGGCTTCCTGATCTTCAGTAAACTTGCTTGCACTCGCGTGTTCTTCCAATTGTTCTCCGCTAATAGCCTCAAATGGCTCGTTACGGCGCTACTCGCTCCTCACAGGAATTCATTTTAATTAAGACCCACTCTCTCCGCGTTATGAAATTCTTTGTTATTCCGCACTCGGAACAACATGGAACTCACCTCTTTTACATACACAATTCATAGCTCCTTATCCAATAGACAATGTAGACCATGGCGAATTTGCTACATCTGCTACCTTGTCCGTTTGATAAAAAAAAATAGGAAAATAATCACTATCATGTTATTCTAAAACGCCGGAATGGCTAAAGTAAACAAATCATAACAAAAGTTCCAATTTAGTTTGCAGATATAGCTATATTACTATGCTACAAAATACGTAGTCCAGATGTATCTTTAACTATTTCACTTATTATAAAAGGGGAGGAACATCGCTAAAATTATTGCGGGAGATATCACAAATTTTCATTTGCGTGCAAGTTTTGACACATAACTTGGTAGCGTGCCTGCCAAACTTCACGAATTTAGAAGCCCTTCGCTCCAGACATTGGTTGCCGCAAAATCAGTTTTCACGTCCAAGAAGGCGTATGTTACACACTCCTAGCATGCGTTAAGGGCGGAGGCGTTTGTGTAAAATATGCAGTGTCACGCGGCCGGAACGCAAAAGCAGCTAAAAGCTTTCGCACGAACGTATCGCCTATGAGGAGCGAACACAGGCCCATTGTCTCGCAGCATTAATGTGTACTAAACTGCTTGTTACATTCAAATAAAATGTTGCGATAATAAATACTTACAAGTATGCCTTTATTCCGTCAAACATTCAGCGTCTGTGAAGTCAATGCTACTTATCAAGGGGCGACGCAATGACGCGACCATAGACGCAACAAATGTTCAGTTGAACATTTCGCTTTCGATATCGAGTCAGTGATACTACTCCTGGGTAAGGAGCTGAGTGATGCGTGGACGCATAACTCTTTGTGAGAATATAATGGTTGTCTGGATACATACATACATACGGACTAGGAGTATGTGCGGGGCAACGTCCGTGCGGTGTCGGCTCCGCGGCGCCTCGGCGTTTGATGCGGGCTCGAGTCTGCACGGACCAGAAAAGAGGAGGGGCTGATGTTAATAGTCGCCTCAACAGGCTGGAATTTGCTCTATATTTGGGCACGGCGGGCACCGTAAGTGCGCGTCATGGACCGCTTATGTTTACCTGAGTTGGTGCGAAGCTTACCAACGTTATTTGTATTTAATTTTTGGAAGCCGGTTTGTTAAGAGCCTATTCAATTATATCTGATCAGTTTCCTATGCTGTTACTTATCTTATGCAGTGTTCGGAGGGACACCGGTTTAGCTCCTCAGACAATCTTTAAGCCGGAAAGCAAAAAGCTTCACGGGGAATCGGCACTGATGTCAGGTGGTAACCTAGTTGTTTTAATTACAACATTAGCCAACTCCTATTGCATCTAGTTACCTGTATGGTACGGAAACCAGCACACTAAACTATTTTGGAAGCACTAAAATGGAATTGCGCGCGCGCATAACGAGGTATGCAGCCATGCGCGCTATTTAGTGTTTACATTCACACAGTTTACGGGCAAACCGTGGCCAGTTTACGACTTGAACACATTTTTATCGAAAAAAAAACCTATTCAACTGCATACAACCCATATTTAACCCAGATTTACGCTAAGTGCTTACCTATGTTCTAGAATAAGTAAAGTATTACTGATCCATTAATATCCAAGCTCTAAGTATGAACGAAAGTCGAGTTCGTTAAGAAGGTCCCGGCAGGAAACATTTCGCTTGTCGCTGTCTCGCAGACGTCAGATTTACTCAATACGGACCCGGGCAAATTACTTCCTGAATTATTGAAAAGGCTATTTCAGACGACGTCTATTGTTCGTTTTCGGTTGGCATAAAAATATGATAAGTACCATAATAATTATACGAGCTAAACAATGTGATGCTTTTAACTTAAATTGACATTGGCAATAAGACCTCTTGAAGGTATTCTATATACATACCTACATCAACGACACTTCGTGACTATCATACCAACGAATATTAGACGAACATACAATGAATATTATATAAACATAAAATAAATTTAATATTACTTTACAATAACATTACACGCCGATGACTGATTAGGTCATGACTAGAATTTCGCAGTTGCTGAAATAAATCTGTGGTATGCAGAGTATAAACATTATTCGAAACATAATACTTTGTATAATATTATATGTAAGTAGCAGTCAGTAATAATGAACTACATAATACAATATTATGACTGGATTTTTTTTTCAGGGGTAAACAAAAAATTCTGCTTTGAGGTGTTGCATTAAAACGCCTAGTCTACTACATAGATGGTCCATAAACATACATCGTGTCAATTGCATCGTCGATATCACTAGTATGTAAACATGGGAAGACATTATTTATAATACACTCAGCGGCACGGAATCTTGGCCAAGCGCTTATCTCGCAAATACTCACCATAACAAAAACTTGAAGTGTTTCTATTGATTGTTTCTTAAGAGTAAACATTTTTTAGACCTACCCTAGGTCTAAAAAATGTTTACTCTTAGTTCAAGAGGGTAATTCATTATGTTTGAGTGCACTATGGTGCAACTTCAAATTTTTAGTTAAATCGTGTCTCTTGAGCGACTAAGTCGCAAGTTTAAATTTGTATGTTGTAAAAGCTTTCGGTACCTTATTGAACTATTGTGATTTTGGGCTGTTTATTGATAAACTAAAGGTGCTTTAACACTAATAAAAATGCCATTAACACCTGCACAGGTTGCGCAGGCTGTAGCATTAATCGACCAAGGGTTGACACAGCGTGAAGTTGCTGTGGTGCTTAATGTGCCACGTTCCTCAATGCAGTATGCCCTTAAAAGATACCAGGAGACTGGCCACTATTCCCGTAGACCAGGCAGTGGAGGCGTCAGATGCACATCGGCCCGGGACGACCGTTTTATTGTCCTGGAAATTTTAAGAAACCGCTACCTGACCGCTGTTGAGATACGCCAGCGGCTCCAAATTGCAAGAGGCGTGAATGTTAGTGAGCGTACAGTGAGAAGGCGAATGGAGGAAGTGAATTTAAAAGCTCGTAGACCAGCACGCGGTCCAGAACTCCTCAGACATCACCGAGTAGCTAAACTTCAATTCGCACGTGAGCACGCCAGCTGGACCCACGAGCAATGGGCTCGAGTGCTGTTCACAGATGAGTGTCGAATAGCTTTACGTGCTCCAGACGGTCGAGAACGAGTGTGGAGAAGAAGAGGAGAGAGATTTCTACCGATTACCACAACACAAACTGTGAGTTTCCATGGAGGCTCTATAATGGTTTGGGGAGGAATAAGTTCCGATGGTCGCACGGAGTTGGTTATCGTCGATAACCGGCTAACTGCAACCCGATACATCGAGGAAGTCCTCCAAGAACATGTTTTGGTCTATTCGGGATACATTGGATACGACCAATTCCTCCTAATGCACGATAATGCACGCCCACACGTTGCACATTGTGTTGAAGAATATCTACAAGCAGTTGGTATTCAAAAATTGCAGTGGGCAGCGCGTAGTCCAGACCTAAACCCGATTGAGCATATCTGGGACATGCTCAAAAGAAAGATAAAGTCCACCTCCGACCCGCCAGAAACTCTTAACCAACTTCGAAATGCAGCACTTACTGCTTGGGAGAACATACCGCAAGTTGATGTCAGAAACATTATTCAAAGCATGCCAGATCGAATGCAGGCCGTTATTAGGGCTAGAGGAGGAAACACCCGATACTAAAACGTAGAGACAATAGACCAATTTAGGTATATTTTTATTTTATAGAGTTTAAAAATTGATAGTGTAAAATTCCTTATTTCTGCAAAAGTGCTCAATTTAATAAAACTAAGTTATTGGTATAGTGACGTTTTCAATTTCAAGTTCTAAAAGCATAAGAAACACTTACTGAGTGCATCTACCCTTATTTCGGTGTCAAAAATATAAATAAATGCGAAATATCGTGAAATTTACATGTGGCCAAGTTTCCGTGCCGGTGAGTGTATTTACCTTCCAGAATATAGTGACGATCAATTAACAATATTTGTTAACCTTGTCAATGAAGGTATTTACTTTAAACTTTGTACTTAATTGTACTTGTGTTGAAATTTTCCGACGCATATTTAAAATAAAAACAGCTGTTTTGATAGACTGTCGAAAAATTTATTCGCTGGGGGTCTATAATCATGTGCTGAATTCAAGTACCTCACAGCTTGCGCATCTATTTCTTTAACACAGGGATTACATACATCGTTGCTGAAACTATATACGTAAAGAAATTGATGTCAATAAACAAATTATTACAGTCTCGACAGACAATTATTGTACTTGAAGGCCACAGTTCCACAGGGTCAAGGCAAATACTTACGAATGCGTTGCAATACCGATGCACACAATACATAAGTAATGTTTATGATTCAAACCCTGCAACTTTGCTAGATGAATTTATGATAAAAATATCCGTTCGAGACCGAAATAAGCCGAGCAAACCATAAACGACTACGTGACAAAACCATAAACAAATAATAATCATAATATATCCCACGAGAGCAGAAGTAAATTATCTACTTAACAAAAATTTAAATGAACTAATAAAACAAGCAATAGGTCGAGGATTAGGGCTTTTTTTATGGGTGGGAAATCATCAAATGACTTTCACTGACTATAACCCATCCATGTTCCGTCCTTGGCTCTTTATGTTCCGGGGTAGCCCTTTCGGACAATCCCGCTTACCGGGCAGGCTTCGGCCCTAATATGCTGACATCTCTTTAAGGCGCGCGTGAAACATGTGAGGCTTAAGAGTACAAAATTATTGTTTTCTGACAAATCTGCCTGCAATAAGATAATAAAAATATTCATAGACCACTTGTATGACTTAACAATCAAATATGAACAGAGACGTAGAACAGAGCGTCGGCATCTTCCCATTCATTCACAATTCCACGTCCACCTGTCCCATAGACAATAAGTCTGTCTTTTATAACTAAGTTACAGTCTAACCGGATGCAGCTGAATACCTGCATTTTACATGAAACACCCGCTTATCTAACCTCCATAACCCAGTTACTCGGTAATTCGATAGCCTCACACCTTGATAATTTAATTCCATAGGCAACTCCATCTGCAAAATAAATGCCTTTATCGTACCTTTTAATCCTATTATTTACTTTATCTTGCCAATCTTCTTACTAGAAGTGGGGCTAGTATTTTATTCAGGGTTAGAAACTTGAGTACCTTGAATCCATACTAATATTATAAAGTCGAGAGTAACTCTGTCTGTTAGCTTTCCACGCCCTAACCGCTGAACAGATGTCAATAAAATTTGGCAGGGAGGCGGCAACGTGATGAAAGACATACCTACCTATAGGGGACTTTTGTCTCAAAAATAACCTGAAAGGATTGTATTAGGGGTGGCGATGAAAGTTTGTATTGGAAACCCAACAATTCTTAAGTAAGGAAATAAAAGTTTTAATTAATGCTTTTATGTATGTAAGAAATAAAGACGTGTTTCAGCGTTTTTGTAATACCAACCCCAATGGGATACAAATAGACGAAGACTTTTAAATTCACTATTTTGTGTAAAGATTTTTCTTTTATTTTTTAATTCATTTTAAGAGATTCCAGGGATTGAAAAAGTAGTTAGTCCGTATTGACAATTAGTCTTCTATACTATAATATTATAAAGAGGAAAACTTTGTTTGTTTGTTTGGTTGAAATGAATAGGCTCAAAAACTACCGGACCGATTTTAAAAATTCTTTCACCGTTGGAAAGCTTAGTTTTCTAGGAGTAACATAGGCTACTTTTTATCCCGGGAAAAATAACGGGTCCCACGGGAAAGACCACGGGAGCGAAGCCGCGGACAAAGTGCTAGTCATACATATAATTAAAAACGATTTACATGGTTAACTTAGAAGTCATTAGATACAATTTCTAGTTATAAAATAACTTGGTAACTAACATGTAGGTCTCACCTTGATCAATGGTGGCGCTAGAGTATACAGATTAATAGTGATATCTAATATTTATTATGTGATATATTGATTATTATTTTTATGTTGGACATTTTAAATCATTAAAACCTACATACGTCCTTCTGCGTTAGGGCCTCTGTTTGTGTGTTAGTCTCGGATATCTATGGTTAGTCTGTCTATGGTACGTCTGTTACCAATATCCGTTCAATTGTCTTAACAAGTGAACGGATATTAGTAGATGAAAGGAACATGGATGAGCCATGAAGCCCTGACTGGTGTCAGGACATAGGATAACTAATTAACGTGGTATCAAGTTCCCGAGGTATAATTTCAGACACATTCTAAGCTGCCTGTCTACTGGAGCGGAGGAGAGAAGAAAAGAGCGAAGCTGTACCGATATGAACCAATAAAAACCAATATTAATCTCAATTCCGGGAGTTTTCTAAATCATTATTTTGATTAATATTGCCGCATCTCCGCTCCTCTCTTCCCTTCTGCGCTCCAGCATAAAGGTAGCTTAAAATGTATTATCTGGAAACCAGTACGTTTGCCGTTATTTTTTTTCGGCTTTGCAATCCGTTTTCGCTGCGGGGAACGAGATAACCCCAAAAGGATGAGCGAATATACAACGTGGCTCTACAATGGTGACATTAATTTAACACATGGGTAAGGCTAGTACCAAATAATCATATATTGATATTTTAAAATAAATAGCAAATTGAAAAAAAATATATAACATCAATTCGCCAACTTATTGCAGTTGTTTCATTTACTAATAGTATTGATTATTCGTTTTAATTTCATTGATGCGAATGTGATTGATTGAATTGATCCGTGACCCCGGCAAATGACCGCCGCGCGTCAGTTCCTTAAGTATTTTCTAACATTTTAATGTTGCTCAAGGTTACTATTATCTAACATTTGAAAAAAATCCGCAAATAATAATAATGTTTTATGGAAATATAATGTCTGCATGAAACGAAAAGTGAAAAAGTATAGGTGTGTGTTAAATTAATGTCACCATTGTAGCGCCACGTTGTATAAATGTTTACTGAAAAGCGACAGCAGGATATTAACTTATGAACACGTTGGCTTCCTCCCGACACTGTGAACACCAAGTGAACACACACAATTAACACGATAATTTATTACATCAAAGCAACACAGTCACACAGTCTTTACAGAGAGCTTGAATGTTTCATTTATTATTTTTCAGTGTACATAGTTCAATGGATATAGTTTCAGTTTTATCCTGTTTGTAAACTCCATTCAGAAACAACTTCATTATAAAGGTAAATGTTATGATAATTAAATATAGGTTAGTAGTTCTATTCAATGCACTGGATAATAATACCAGCAACAGTCATATTCTTGGCAATCCAATCATAATAAAAGTTTCCTCTAGTCGTGCTGTTAAAGCGAACGGGTACTCATTATTTGACTATAAGGCTTGTTTTGATTTGGGAAACACTATTAAATCTACTGTCACCTTAGTTGTTCTAGAAATAATTTCATGTTCAGTTACTTACACGTAAAAATTTTAATTAAATGGCAAAGACAGTTTTGGAAGCGCGACTCCCAATGCCATAGATAGAAATTTCGTGATATTTTTTGCTAGTTTTGTTTATGCTGCGATAAACAAATCCGGTTGTACAAATAATGATTGCGATGCGATATGATTCATGCTATGAACCAGCTTCAACGGAAGAACAGTCATCGACTCGCTGCTGATGTAAACAAGGTGAGACCGTGGGTAGAGATTTTAGCAACACTATAAATAACATTTATAAAATGTTAGCTTTTACAATTTAACCTCAATATTAGGACTATGCCTAGTGCTTCAGACGATACAGTGAATGCTGAAACTCGCGACTAACGTCTGTTTATCAAGTGCTAGTGTAGATACTGTTGTCATGTGACAGTGTATCACTGTCCTGCAAGTAGGTCCAAGTAAGTGAAGAATGTTACCTACTCATTTATTTCAACATTATTGCAGTAGAACAACGACCATTTTGTATTCACAGCCAGGAATGATAACCGATAAGAGATGTGACCGAGAACTTGTGTCCGCGTACTATTTCTTACTTTTCCTTAGAGCGTGTTTGTGTTTGATATAAATGACGTAACACACGTTTTTAGTATAATGATCATAGCTCGCGTCACTCACACGACCTCATAGAGTATTCATTCATTTAGTGATGGTCAACGAGTACGCATGTTATACCGCAATATCATTTATGTGGCTCGCACTTTGGACTGGTCGCTCGCGAGCGTTTGTGAGCGAAACGAATTGCAGAACGGTTCGCGTTTATTGTTGAACATATTATTGTGCAGCCCGGCGGGGCTAAGTGCAGCATTGAAGAAATTGGATTGTATTGTTTGTTCACTTTAAAACTTTCCCGGTTGGTACGGCCGGCGTATCGAGGACTTTCCTGTGCCGTACCGAACCGTGGATCATCGACAAAGGCGTCAATTGAATGCTTCAAGGTAATTTGTTTCGTCTAGCGCAATCTTTATTTATTGGGAGTAGCTCAACGATTGATACCTTTATTACAAAAGTTCAGTTCTATACATTCATTCTTTGAACAACTTTGCTGTTTGCTGAGAAACGGCAAAGTTGTACGGTACAGCCTTAAGTACGGTAGAGCTGAAGTGGAACCTTGTGGAACTTAAAGAGCCTGGTTGGTTACAATATAACACAGCATTCGAAGTTTCAAAGTAATAGAATAGTTGGAAAAGAAGACTCCTTCAGTAGCCGAGTGCGTGACGCAGGTATTTGTTAAAAGCAATATAATTCTATAGTTGCTACCACGTGTGTTTGTATTTTGTAGGGTAGAAATCCCTACAACACATTAAACAAAGCTCTACCACTGAGCTCTCTAAGTGAAGGTCCCTCTCATCTTCACAGTACCTCCTACGATGACACACATTCCTCATCATCACTTGCTCATCTACGTGGCTGGCTTAAATCTTCTCCTTCTTTGTGCCCCTGCAATCAATGAAGGGTATTAACTAAACAGCAAGTCTTGTATAAGTTGCTTAATATATTAAAAAGCAGTAGCTATGATATAACGCTCTTAACTATTTGAATGACATAGTTACATTAGGTCAAGGTTACAATGATAAGTAATTCTAATATCAAGGGAGTTGCGTGTTTAAATCCTTAGTTATACTAATGGTAACTTACATTTCAATTTAACACTTCATCATTAAATTCCTCAGCCGCACTTTCTGCTGCCTTACTTAGAAAAAATGTAAAGGCATGCCCTTTAGAATTTACATTTCAGCATACAAACCCCCAGGCTGTTATAAAAGCTTTTAAAGATCTTAAAATCAAATCAACAGAAGATCTCTGGGGAATGTCTGTAAAAGTCTGTAGTTCTATTATCGATACCATTGCGCCCTATTTAGCTTTCATATTTAATTCTAGTGTGGACCAAGGAGTCTTTCCGGATCTAATGAAACACAGTAAAGTAGTGCCATTGTTCAAATCCGGTGATAGTAAAGAACCCAACAATTATAGGCCCGTGTCAATTCTGCCAGTTCTCAGTAAAGTGTTTGAAAAGTTGATGCTCAATCAAATGTTACGTCACTTTAATAAAAATTCCATCTTGCATGACCAACAGTTCGGTTTCACCAAAGGGCGTTGTACTACTGACGCTGGTGTCACCCTAATAAAGAACATTTTTAGCGCCTGGGAAGAAGCACAAGATGCCATTGGAATCTTTTGCGATCTCTCTAAGGCGTTCGATTGCGTAGAACATGAGACGCTTCTGCTGAAACTAGAGCACTATGGAATTAGAAATACAGCCCTTGATTTACTTAGATCATACCTGAAAGATAGAAAGGTTAAAGTTCAAGTAAATGGTGTGAACTCGCTGGGGTCGGAAATGACAATGGGCGTTCCTCAAGGTTCGATATTGGGTCCATTTCTCTTTTTAGTTTATATTAACGATTTACCCCAATAACTTCAAAATCAACCGAAGATGGTGTTATTTGCAGATGACACTTCATTAATCTTTAAAATTAATCGACGCTCACAAAATCTTGACGACGTGAATAACTCTATTCTTCAGGTTCAAGATTGGTTTACGGTAAATAATTTGGTACTAAATGAAAAAAAAACCAAATGCATTAGATTTACATTACCTAATGTTAAAAGTAGCGATTGTGACATCATATTGAACGGAGAAAAGCTGGAATTTATTAAGCAGACGGTTTTCCTGGGAATCACGCTAGACGACAAGTTGCAATGGGGTCCCCACATAACAACTCTTGCGGGACGGCTAAGCTCGGCCGCTTATGCTGTTAGAAAGATAAGGCAGTTAACAGACGTAGAAACCGCGCGTTTGGTCTATTTTAGTTACTTCCATAGTATTATGTCGTATGGCATTTTACTGTGGGGTCGGGCTGCTGACATTGAATCCATTTTTATTTTGCAAAAGAGAGCGATCAGGGCTATTTACAATCTTCGTCGTCGCGAATCGCTTAGGGAACTATTTAAAAGGATTAATATTATGACAGTACCTTGCCAATTCATTTATGAAAATATTATGTATGTAAGAAAAAATAGACATCTTTTTAACAAAATAAGTGATAGGCATAATTTTAATACTAGAAATAAAGATAAAATAATTCAACCATTTTTTCGATTGTCAAAAGTACATACATCTTTTATAGGGTTCTGTGTTAAATGTTACAACAAAATACCTTGTGACATACTGCAATTAAATGAAAGAAAATTTAAAACTCATATTAAAAGTACACTTTGTAAACAAGCTTATTACAAATTAGAAGATTATATCAAAGATAAGGATGCTTGGAAACATGCTGGTCCTGCTCCACAGGACAATCTAGTGTCTAGACAAAATCAAACTGGTTGCTAAGTAAATTAGGTAATTTGTACCATATTATTTTATTATATTGGAATAACTTCTCACACATTGATTAATTTATTATTATTAACTTTTAGAATGTTTGTAAATATGTGAGCACCATGCACTTATGACATAATTAAGTTTACTTGCCACTGCTACATGTGTTTTTCTTTTCACCTTTTGTGATGTATTGTTTTTATTCTGGGTGCATCGTCTTCACATATAATGTTATAATACATGTATACAAAACATTGTGAAACATTTTAAAAGAGTAACGGTGGAGTTTCTTCCCCATTCTTCTCCACACGAAACTACTTTTTGGAAGGGGCGACTAGAATCAGTTCTATTTCTTGTTCATTTTGACGTTCAAAAGTGCCATTCTTGTGCCTATTTGAAATAAATGTTTTGACTTTGACTTTGACTTTGACTTTGAACACAACATTACCCATGTTCTCCCCGAAGTGTAAGTCAGAAGTGAACACATTATCCAAATTATCCAATTCTCATTTCCTATCTATCTATTGTCCATTTTCTTTTTTTTACCATTTGCATACTGTAATTTAATAAGTAAAGTTGTTTCTTGAATTTCGATACTGGCATCCCAGTCAACATCTGCGATAGTTACAGAGGCCAGCACATCAAGCTATTCCTATCTGTCAAATTTATTAAATAGATTTTCAACTTTTTTTACAAAAGCATAAGGTTCATGTTCAATTGGGAATATTTGTCAGTTTGGGATAGATTGATGATTCGTTCACTTGATGTGCTGGCGTCTGTACTTAAGTGATACCGTTATGCAATATAGTAATATTCGATCAATAGGCATCATTTGTTTGTGAATCTTAATAATAATAATAAAGTTATTAAACGAAGATTAACAAAAGAATTACACAAACTAAGCAACCCGTGGCTCAAAATAGCGATTAACAAATTTATGGTAACGTATGAAATGGATAATAAAACAATACAAGCTATTCTCAATTCTGTACATCAATTGAAGAAAGTAAAACTAGTTTATATTTTGTTAGGCTTGTGTCCTTACATGAGTAGTGAGTCGGCGTGATGTGTGTGTTCAACACTACTTCAACATTTTTGAACCCAATGAGCCATTTCAGAATGATTCAGAGGTAGGGTGTTGCCAAAAATAATTATAGCCCGGTAAAGGTAGGGCCGAGGCGAGAAAAATATATCATTTACGGTTTGAGGGGTGTCAGAGTAGGGTTACAAGTTTTATTTATAGCTAGATGGGTAGATAAAGGCACGTACCTAAACGTTTGAAGTGCCAAGCGATTTTGCGCCATGTGGTTTGCAATTATTGACGGTCACTTTGATTACCCCTACACGTCAATTTCAGTCTAATTACTGTTGAGTCCTGTGGTCAAGCCCTGCAGTGCTTGGTTAGTTGCAATTAGGGTATGCAATTATCCCCATTTTACTACGCATACATAATATATCCGTATAATAAGGATTTTATAAAAACATCTAATGTACCTACTTATCCAATGAAAACAAGGAATAAGATCTTTACAAGTTAGACACATTCTATTAAATGTTTTCATTAGTTAAGTATGGAACTTTTTGATCACTGAATTCAGTTTTAATTTTATTTAATTAACAGTTACAACACTTACGAGTGTCAATTCTATAACAGCTACGATAAGAATACATATTATATAAATAATTCCGGAAATAAAGTCAAAACTACATAACATAGCTTTTTTTTATTTGGTAATGAAGGCTAAGGAAACTCAGGCAGCCCAATGTAGAGTCATTTAGAGATGTCCTCAATGTATAACATGTAACCAGTAAAAGACAAAACCTTTTCAGCTTCGACTCTGGTTGGAGGCATCGTGATATAGAGGTTGTATACTTGACTAAAATGAGTGTTTCTCTGTTCTTTCTTAACAAAGAGTTTTCGTTATAAATGAAGGTAATTAGAAATTGTAACCATCAGTTGACGAAAGCGATGATGATATTCACTAAAAGTTTACTTCAACAGCACCGCGTCCATTGGAACAGCTGTCAGTTTCAATAGACGTCGAGGTGTATTTGCTATTTTTCTTTCGATTCATGTTGCTTAATTGCTCTGTTAAAGAAAATAATGTTCAGTTTCTTTCTACTGCATGATAACAACTAAGTACATTAAAATCATCATCGCTGTCGTCAACTGATGGTTATAATTTTTAAATTCATTCATACATATTATAATTTATTTAAAAACTTTTCGTTGAAATGATTTTGAACAGATGGCAAACACTAAGAAGCATTCGGTACCTATGTTATTAAAACACGATGTAAAATATAGCTGCAACAGAAGCAACTATCCGTATTATTCCATTTGTCGGAATAGTACAACAAATGCTATCCGGATAACATTTTTGACAGATATTTGGATAGTTTGGATATCTGGATAGCATGCCCGAGTTGAAATAACGAAATTAGCTATTCGGTAATCGAATACGGTTGAGGCTTCGGGCGAGGGGTGTAGTCCGCGTGACCCACCCCATGTTACTGGCGCGACTGAACGTTTACATGTTTATACTTGAGTTTTACTCGTGCTCACAAAATAATCTGAATTACCATTACCTCTAGCTAAGTACACACCCAATCTATCGTATAAAGTTAACGAAATTAACTAATTAATTTTCCGATTCTATATAATGTAATAGACAATACGTCAATTCGCAGTATTTATAGCATTGTATCCATGCTACTGTCAACAATCACAGAATTCAAATTGATAGTCAATTTGCTAACCAATCGTATTCCCGGAATTAACCCACCTAAAGCAAAAAATGTGTCTAAAGTATCCATTAATAAAAAAATTAAGTTTGTCTTTTACGAGAATACAAAAAAACTTGATTGTCAAGCTGCACAGTCCGCGGCCCAACAGGTGGAACTTCGCTTGAAGGATAAAAAAGAAACAATTAAAAAACACAGTCGTAAACTCGTAACTCGCGTCGTAGCAGATGTTATTTAATTCATTAATGAAGCATTATGATTATTTCATTATTCTTTAATATTTATATTATTAAAAAGAAAATCTTTACTTTATTTTTTGTGCCCAATAAGCTCCTTACACGTCTCCGTACATAATATATTTTAGTTTGAGGTACATTATATTATTTGTGTAGGTACCTACTTGTATAAATCTTTACTGAAAATTGTTTTTGCCTTTTACCGCCTGATGGCAACAATGCATAGAAACATATATAGTGAAATATTACATTATGTCTAGCTTATTCCGGGAATTCTGACATAATGTTATGTGCAAATATGTAAATCATTGTTTTTTTTAACAGTCCAATATGGTAGTTTTAGTAAAATACAAGGGAGTTTGACCGACCCGCATCTCTATTTATTGACGACCACTCACGTCAAATTGACGCATTAATTTATCTTAACAACTGCTACACTTTCCCCTAAGTCAATGCAACGATACATTTTAGGAGAAAGCTCGCTCTATTCATTACTCTAATACTATGACGGCACATAAACTTGTATATAGCCAATACCGAACCTGATAACGAATCATTTACAAGGCAGTTTTTTCTATCATCTAAATTTGTCTGTATGTATTGTATAAAATGTACGTTCGTTGCTATTTTCGTCAATTGTGTACCGATTTCAAATTTCATTGAGTGGAGAAAGCTTGGGCAGTGTTTCTTATATACATTTTATTAACTTTACTTGGGTAGTTATTGAGCTTCGATATTACGTATTTAATCCACTTTGTGTGTCTAACTTTTTATAATTCCGGTCTCCGTTTACCAACATAGTCATTCATACGATAGCAAAACATGAAAAATAAAAAACTTTTTTTTAAGTAGGTAAATAAAATTCCACCGACTTCCAAAAAAAACACCACAAAGGGAAATATAACTTATTTCTGAAGTTGGTGTCTTAGGTTTTTTATTTTCGTGTTTTGCGACTGACTTTTTGTTTTTGTAAAAAGCTTTTTCTATAGTACGAGTATATGAAACTGACGTCTGATTCGGAGCTAACTAGGAAAACATCATCTTTATGAGAACTAAGACCGTGCTGACGCTGAACTGCAGTTTTTATGCGTTTCTGTGGGTAGTCGTACGTATCAATCCGTATAATCAAGAACCACGACAACGCCGGCTCGGTACTCTATTGTACTGAAGTTACGAAAATATCTCTTTTATGTGTTATTGTTATAAGTATTATTACGTAAAATCTTACATCAATCCAACTTTCTTTCCCGGTTATGGAAGTTAGGACAGCAAAAACATAATGCGCCCGGGCGAGCCGCGGCCCACGAGCGCTCCATTTACTCTTTATGTTATTCTTGATTCACTTTGTAGATAATAACCGCGTGTTTACGAAAGTTTAATTTCACACCGAGACCACCACAGTACAGACCGCGACTATAACCTATGGAGACAATTATTTTTACGCACAATAAGTAATTATCGTCACTAATAACAAGAAGGGTCAACGTGGCATAATGGATTAGTTCTTTAGCGGCCTTGTTTGTGCCGTTGCGTGGACGTCCTTAATACCTACGGTTCACACAGTTGGATTTTAGTTGAATAACTTTTATAGTTCAACAAGTCGCTTTCGACTTAGCAGTTGATCCCGGTATTGGTCGCTGCGTTGTCACGACGAAGAAGCCGCGTAGACCTAGCTGCGTAGACGTCACGTGGGACGCGCGTAGCACTGTGTAGCAACTACGGTAAAAACCACGTAGCAGCCACGTCGAAGGCACGTATTTCTGCGTAGAGACTGTTTCGATATTACGCGCAAACGCTGTAATTATTCAAGGTCAAATTAAATTAGCTAGCGATACTCCGCAGAAGTATCGATGCTGAAACAAGATCAAACGAAACCATGAATCACTTTCGTACATTTTGTATTAGTCGCAATACGTTGTGTTACGGCCTGATGCAGTCCGCTGTGGCACAATTTGAATGCGTGCTTAGTTATGTAGCTTTATGTACAGTTCAATACTCAGTAATCATTTTGATACTATCACTTATCACTCATTCACTATTAAACGAAATCTTATACTTAGCGTCCAATAAATGACCATTCAAAAGTGTGCGAACTTTGCTCAAAACAAAGCAAGAACAACTGAGTATTAGTTGCCACTTACTACTTAGCAACTAGCGCTGACAGACTAACTTTTCAAGCAAAACTTTAATCCGTCAACTAAAAGCACTTTACACAATAGCGTAAACAGGTACAGTTCCGTGCAAATGGATAATGGATACCTGGAAGGCTGGGACAATACGAGAGGCAGCCGATAGTTTACAATTCACTGATAAATGTTTTTGCTTAATGCCAACGGGATCGAAAGGGTTAATCCGCTCTGAAATAATGAGTCGCTTCATGCACTTATTGCACTAATGACCTCTGATAATATTCGAATTTGCTGTAGACTGAAAGTAAATCCTGTGAATCCATTTTTAATTATGATCATGTTTAAAATAAATACGATATTACATATTTTCTAAAGCAGCAAAGGCAGAAGAAAATTGAATTGTAATATTTTGATCTTCAGACAATGGAATGGTTTCAAGTTTCCGCAACTAGCTCAGCAAAATGTTGAACCTAGGCAAGGAAGATGTAATTTCTCAGAATATTAATATCTTGAAAGGCGGCTGCAACTCGTTTCTCGGAGAGTTTTACAAGTTGTTCGCCGTTGTAAGCAGCTTGCGGACGGAATTAATTATTTTACGTTCAGAAAGATAGGCTTAGACATAACAGTCAATAAAGTTTTGAAATAAGATGTGAAAAATATTGTCTTGAAGTTTTCTTTAAAATTAACTTGTGTATTTGTGCAATTGGTAATAATCTAATATTTCAGTTCAATAATTAATGTTACCCTTTTAAAATGTTCACTTATTCCGGCTTGAAAGATACCGAAGTTGTAATTTCCTTTGTTATAGCTTTAAAGTAAGCTTAACGTTTTATTTAGGAACTTCAACAATGATCTTTAGTTTTAAAAATCATAATTAAATATTACTTATAAGTAGAGATTCTGAACCGGATTCAAGGATCTGCAGATCCCAAGATTCTTAATAAAATGTTATATGAATCCACAGAGCGCAATAATGGACAGCTTGATTAAGGAGTAGGTGATTAGTGTGCCTGGTTTTTTTAATTTTAAAATGTATCGTTTTCAGATGGCGTTGGTAGAGGAACAAGGCGCGGGCGGCGCCGCTGCCGACGACCCCGAAGCCTTGCTCAACGAGTGGCTCGGGGAGCTCACCGTGCTCACTGCGGTAAGCGCATCATATCAACTCTTGTTACATGTCGGGACTTCGAACTACTACTCTTAGTAACTTACTCAAAGTCTTTCCATCGAGTTCTTAGCGTCGTACATACATAGGCTAACTTAGGGTTAGAAGAGACCGTTGCCCGTCAAGTCTATTAAGAATTTACATCTTCACGTCGTAACATCGCATTACCAACAGGTAAAATAATATTTCACCGGTACTCTTTGAAAAACACCACGTTGCTTAACTCAACCCAATCGTGCGCCATAAATAGAGGCATCTGGCCTAAACTCCGAATCGTATTTTAGTCGAAAGATAAGTATACCTTCATTAATTAAATAAATAAAAACGGAGAGGCTGCTTGAGTTTAAAAGGGATGATTGATGCTGGATCACAAGAGCACGTGTTGCTTGCAGCCGGCGCGGGCGCATCGCGGGACAGGTGCGCGCGCATATGCTTCTACCATGATTTTGCATCGCCTCGACGAGCTTCTTGCGGCTTGCGGTAACGTCTCGGCTGCGAACATGCGATAACTTGATTTTCAACAGACCTTTAGCTGTTTCTTTAATAACCTTTTCGTGACATGATTACTGTTTCTTTTTGCATCATATTTGATAAAGCTCCCTTTGAATAGTGTCGCCAATACTTATTAACGATAATTGAAAGTCGTTCCAGCACTGATTAAGTTGTGAGTTCAACTCTTCGCTGCAATCAATAGTTATTAAGGCGACAGATGTGCGCCCATTAGAATGCTTCGTTTGGGGTGTCCATCTGTGAGTTTTGTAAAGCTCTAATATCTTTATCTTTTATTTATCTCATGCATCTAGTCTATACGATGCGTGTTTTGAAAACTAAGCAACATTTTCTGATTTCGATAACTACTTTTTTAGTCTTACACTTACTTACTTTAAAATATAATCATATTTACATTTAAAAGCTAAATATTCATAATAATATGTACAGAAATAATATGTATACCTTTGATATATTTTACGTAGTCGATATTGATTGCCTCTCTTCGCTCTATACTCTATAACAACGAGGCAATATGGAATATAGGCTGTAGTTATTATTCACATATTCCTGTGTAAGTCAGAGATCGATAAAAGTGGATCGTGCGCATCTGTCGTGTATCGGCTGAGCACGAGCAGGTGTTCCAACGCAGCACCTGTCTCCCATTTTTTGTCCAACTTTTTCATACTACTTCTGGTATAGTCCCGTACAATTCACAAAACTCATTACAATTTCGCCGCCTAAAGATATAATTTTGGAATTTGCTTTAAACGTTAACCGAAATTTTAATTTTAATTGCGTGTATAATGTAAACGAATTTGGTAAGCTGAGTAGTGTACAGCCGCAAACCCCTACCAACAAAAAGTATTCATAAATATTAAAATTGAGTACATATTTTTTTTATTTATGAATACTTATGGTTGTGATATCCTTATATCTTTATTTAATGTCTTCGAATAATATGTAGAGCGTATATTTGTAAAAAGTTACACTATATTTGGGCAGTAGGTATAATGTACTGGGTGCGGTCATTTCTTTAACAAAAGTAGGACAAATAAAAGTAGGTCATTCTGCCGATTTATTCTTTCATTTTCGCGTGCTGATATAATATAGTATTTATTATTATTGTAGTACATATTCATGTCGAGAAATTGATACAATTATTTACCAAAACATGCTTTATACAATTTTGTTTTTTAAACTAGGCTACTTTTGGGGTCTCATAAAATATGGCAGAAATCTGAAAAAGAACCTAATTTTTCAATACTTGATATAATTTTTACTTTATAAGAACCCGATAACTAAAGTAAAGCTTGTGTAGCGTGAGTAAGGAGGCAGGCAGAGCGGTAGTGTGGCAGCGCATCGAGCCAGCGGCGTGCGAGGGGCGCACGCACACTAGCGCGCTAGCCACTCATTCTGGAATCAAACAACGTAGCGTAGCGGGCCGCGCACACGTGCGCAAGTCACAAACACGGTTGCCGCTTGTCTACTCGCCTCCCCCCTGCGCTGTGCCTGCTACGACCGCCCGGCCGACTCAGCGAGCGCTCATGCTTCATTTTGTAATACTACTCACTTCACTTTGCTCTACGCTGCCTAGTAGTGGTTTGTGCCCGCGGACGTCGAACGCGTTTTCAGTTCCTCGTTAGTGCTCTTTGTTCTGTGATTTTACCAAACACGTTCCATAGCGGGCGCGAAAAGTTTGTTTTCGGCGAAGTGAACGGGCGAGGTCACTACTCTGTGCGATATAATACCTGACTGTAGTGCGGTAAAGTTAAGGTGCAGTTCCGCGCAGGCTCCGTGTTCAGTGCCCCGTTGAAATAACAAACTCGTTTCCATACATACCAACCATTATAAGTGCAAACTTGCATCTGACTCAACTTATTACTTATACAAAAGTGCAGAATACTATTAATTGAACAGTATTTTATTTAAGTCGATTCCGTCCCCAACCTTATTCATACGGACGCACTATAGTCCGGGAGCATGTCCCGCGCGACATAGCGCCGGCTTTTGGCACGCTTTGCTAATAGTGTGAAGTGTTGGTTTGTGAGTCATTGCACGTTGCGATGTAGACGTAATGATGGATGTGCAACTAAACGAATCCAGTAAGTGGCAGCGCGGAGGGTTCCTGTCCACTCTCAACAGAAGTTTCCGATTAGCAAGCGGCAGAGCAAGAAGTGTTAACAACTCTCCTACAGAAAATAAAAGCTTTGAACAAAGTTTGGATATGACATCGGCGGGGACGGTACGTGGTCACTAATGACTCTACTGATAACCGAGGCTTCAATTGTTGACTACAATGTTTATTTTATGACATAAACTTGGTTCAGAATAGAATTTAAATAGAGTCATCGTTTTGTTTGTTGCTAATGATGTTTACCCTATGAATAGGTACCTATGAATTTGATTGATACCTAGCTAATGGATCAACTTTGAATCGTGAAGACATGCTCTCCCATCTAACTATAATAATTATATTTATAACATTTATTTTCCCCACCAAAAAATGAAAATACAAAATTTTGTTTACAAAAATATATAAATGTTACAGAGAATATAGTTAGGCTGACTCTCAAGAGATGTCATCACTGTTGAAATACCACAATACATATTTAACTGTGTAATCTCATATTATATAAATATCATGGGTATCAGTAATAATTAACTGTTTACACAATAGGACAGACATCGAAACTTACCAAGTTCATTGTTTGAAGACAATGCATTCTTAACTATGTTTTGGGATGTCAACTTGTATGTGCGTTGATAATAATTAATTCCTGGACATATATAGGGCCCATCATTTGTATTCATTGCGTTCTTATGCGGCATTTAAGGTGCGGGATTAGTTACTAAGGCTATAGTAGGTGTTGTAGGAATAATTGCGAATAGTTTGACGAATGACTTAGGTATGGCTTATACTAATTGCGTATCTGTTATTTTAATTGCAGGGCTTGAACTCTTCGAATGATGGAAGTGCGTTGAGGCCGCTGGAGATCGTGGCGCCCCGCATCGATACGTACAGGTTTTCGATGGCGAATCTTGAAGAGACGCAAGATGCTGACTTGGATGCTATTCTGGGGGAGCTCTGTGCCCTTGACTCCGAGTATGATGAAGAGATATCCAGGGTGTCTTCCGGTAACTTACCCTTTATATTTGCATGGAGTATTTTAGTTCATGTTAAAAAAGTTAATTTAAAATAATTGGCAAAAAATCACTGATCGGACGACACATAATATGTCTCGCGCATTAATTTCTTTTAATATTTACTTTGATATCACTATCATAATCATAACAATTATACTGTTCGTCTTACAGCATTGTCATCGGTATCCAAGTCCAGGGCTGATGGCGCTGCGGAAGGTTCCCAGAGGCAAGATAAAGAATGCGCAGACGGCGCTTCCAGCATAGCTCGTACGGACTCGCCCGACAATGATTCAGCCTTTAGCGACACTGTAAGCTTACAATACCTAATACCTGTTAATAGAATTTTTACAAAAAAAATATGTTAACTTGAACTTAGAACGAACCTACCCCAGGTGTTAAAAACAATTCTCTTTATTATGCGCAATTGTAAAGGAATCCTTATAACCAACATCGGGTTTTTGAATATAATCCCTCAACCTACCAGTTATTAGTAAACAAAAGTTAAAAAGAAAGAAAACAAGTACTTGTTTTAATTTATCTTTTAAGAACAGTTACTGATTCTTCGTTATTAGCTGTTAAAAGTTAGCAAGCAGGTCAGATGCACGACTGACTGCTTATGATGGGGTAGCCAAAAGCTCAGCATCGTTTCTGGTGAAGACTCTTGCATCCTCTCAATTTATTAGGTTCATTCAAACTGTTTTATGTTCTATTAGGTTTCCATGCTGTCCAGTGAATCTTCCGCGTCCAGTAGCACTAGCACGAAATGTAAATCGTTAAAACTGAATATCCATCAAACTCAGAAGGTAAATTCTATTCTTTTTTTTTTTAATCCTTTTTTATCCATTTATACGTATCGGCATTCTTAGATGGGACAGGCAGAGCCACCTCAAATTTTGTAGCTAAAGTTACTGCCCTACCTCTATTGACCAGCCTGTATAACTTTTCGTTGTGATATTTTTAGGACGCAAGTTTCCAACTCAAAGCCGATAAAATAAAGTTGGCGTTGGAAAGAATGCGCGAAGCTAACATCAAGAAACTGTTCATCAAAGCGTTCTCAATGGATGGATCTTCCAAGAGTCTGCTGGTCGACGAAAAGATGACTTGTGGATACGTGGCCCGATTACTGGCCGACAAGAACCACGTCACTATGGAACCAAAGTGGGCCATTGTTGAACACCTGCCTGACCTCCATATGGGTACGGAGATCGCAATCTTGAAACTTTTACATACTTTAAAGTTAAACAGTTACCTAATTGATATTTATCCTTTATTTTAGAACGAGTTTACGAAGACCATGAGATGCTAGTCGACAACTTAATGTTATGGACGCGAGAATCAAAAAACAAAATCCTATTCGCCGAGCGGCCTGATAAAATATCTCTGTTCCAAACACCAGAGAAGTTCCTATTGACAGAAGACGACAGAGGTAAATTCACGATGCGACTGCCACCTGATGTAAGCATACTTATTATTATTACTAATGAACTATTGCTAATATTTAATTGCAAATGTTAAGGTTGGTCCAGCGAACATGACGAGCATTCGAGACAAGTAATCATAGAAGAGTTTTTCGGACAGAGTGGAGGTACAACGAGCACGATACCGTCCGTGTCAGGCCACCCAGTGCCCCCGATGGAGGGACCGCTCTATCTCAAAAACGATGCCAAAAAAGGATGGAAGAAAATATACTGCGTTTTGCGACCGTCTGGTTAGTAACAAATACGGAAACCTGCGCTGTGTGGCCACACCCCTTTCGTCTTTCTATAAGCAAAGCGAATAAGCCAAAGCGAATCACATCTTTAGTATTAAATAACATTCTTCTATAATTACATGTAAATTTGTTATTATCTAGGACTGTACTACTCGCCAAAGGATAAGGTGAAAACGCTGAAAGAGCTGGTGTGCCTCGCGACGTTTGACAATAACGAAGTGTACATAGGGTTGAACTGGAAGAAGAAGTACAAGTCGCCAACCGACCACTGCTTCGCTATCAAACACCCGAGGCTGCAGCAACCAAAGAGTGTTAAGTTTATTAAGTTCCTGTGCGCTGATGACCAGCGAACTCTGGAGAGATGGGTGACCGCGATGCGCATAGCAAAGGTACGGGCAACAATAATTAATTATCTGAACCTACTTCACGTAACTTTTACACACATGCTAGTTTCTCAAAATATGGAAATAAATTAAATAAATGAAATCAGAATTTAAAGGAACTTAGACAAAACCATGTTATCCCTGATGCTAATCTAGCACTCGGCATTAGGCTGACACTCCAATAGTCAAACGAGACAAGGCTTTATAGAAAAATATAACATTTAAAATACATTAAAATTGCTTAATAGTCTTGTAGCTATTAATTATTTATGAAAACCCCGTTTAAAAAAAAATACCTAATCTCATCTTTTGTCGAGCTTGTTCCCTCTAAAATACCACGTGTGGGTGATATTCTGACAGACTTTTACGTAGCCGCGCTGCACCTGAACTATGAGACAATAGTATGTGACGCGTTATGTACATACCTAGCACAAACTTAATAATACAACTAGGTATGTACTCGTATACAAAGAATCGTGACAGCTCATATTATAGGGGTAGTTATTGATCGCGTTAAAACCAAACGATAATCGATCAATGTGGATGTTAGTCGGCATCAGTCGACTGCAATATATTTACGCATTGCATAATACTATTATTTATAGGCACTTATATTTTGCAGCATTATTCAACAGCACGTGTATATTTACTTGTATTTTACAGCATGGAAGGCAGTTGTTAGAGAACTATCGTTCTTTAGTGGAAGAGCTCACCCAAGAGGATTTAGACCACCTCGCCCATGCCAGATCATGTTCAGTAAGTATTGCAAGCAAAATATGTATATACGAGATTTATATTTAACTAGTGATCCGCCGCGGCTCCATCTTCGTCGCGGCGAAAAGTTGTGTGGAAATCTGGAAGGCTGTCATGGTATGGGCATGTTATGCGGAGGCATGACGAAAATGTTGTCAGGAAAGTTGTGAGTATGAATGTGGATGGCTAATATACAAGAAGAGGGAGACCAAAGAAACGATTGTGTGAAAGATGATATGGCTAGAAAGGGAGTGACTACTGAAATGACGACTAATAGAGAAGTATGGAAGAAAAAGACATGTTGTGCCAACCCCAAATAAATTGGGATAAGGGCAGGAGAATGATGATGATCCGCCGCGGCTCCGCACGGGTGCAATGAAGAGTGAGTTATAAAGCTAGTTAAACTAGAAGTATAAATCTTCCTCTTGAATCACTCGATCTATGAATGAAAACCGTATTAAAATCCTTCGATTAGTTTAAAGATCTAAGCATACATAGGGACCGACTGCGATGACTTTTTTTTAAATATGTAGAGAAACATTCATGTTCATAAATGGGATTTAATTTCATTAAGTGCCAAAGTTTCATTTATAAACTGTCCACCATTTCATTTACAGATCACTTCTATACCGACAAAGACGAACGGCTTGCCGGCACTGGGCATTAATATCCCAGCACAGTCCACGTCAAGCAATGCCAGCGTGGCCAACTCAGACATCAGTAGCGGCAGGTTGGTTCCCTACCCATGTCGCTAAGTGCACGGAATAGCCGTATATATGTCACATCAAATAAACATGACGTTAAATAGTAAGCACTTATTTAACGTCAACTCCTTACATAAGACACCGAAAAAACTCGCCCTTGACCATTTCCTAGTGCTTTATGCTGGGAGGAAGTGGTACAGTCACGAGCACCTATATGTATACACTGAGCAACTTTAAAAAGTGATTTTCTCCTTCTGCATTTATTGGAATTTTATGTCGTTGCGGATATAGTATTTGGGAAGCCATACTAATATGAAATAGGTTCTACTATCACAAAGTTATTGTTATTCCACGAGGAAATCGCCTATGAATGTTTCCAAGTGTATACATATTGGTGCTCGTGACTGTACACTTCTTCACCAGCAGCACAGGTAGAAGAAGATCTTGATTCTATTTCTAAAATAATATTCTTCGTAAACATTTTCGGCTGCGTTGTCGACGTCACTGTCACTCTGTTACCTACACCAGCGTGGCATCTCTATCTAAAGCTTGATGTGACATATATACGACAGGGTTAAGGGTTATGTACTTAACCTGATTTATAATAGTTTCAATATATTTATACGTGAACAAACTTATATAAAATGTATCGTTTCACGTCAAGGAAAATATGATTCTAAAACCTAATAGTTCAATTGTGACATTTTGTTTTTCCTAGGTATTATATTTACCAGATTTTCTAAGCGATTGTTCTTTGTAACTTTGAAATTTGAGAATAGTTGAAATTAATTCGACTAGTTCGACTATTCTCAAAATGCTTGCGCTTATGTTGTTTTACACAAGAATAAAATGCGAGTGCCATTTTTTGTATTAATTTTATATTGTTGTTACTGTTGCTTTTGCTTCTTTATAAACCAACAAGTTTGTTATTTTTCATTATTCATTAAGTAACGGCAGTTTATTTGTAAACAAAGATGATTATAACTATTAACGTGTGCAGACACTCCCGCGCATCGTCGTCCAGTTCGAGCGGATGTCTGTCCGACGGCGGTACCGCTTCCGAAAGTGCTTTCGACTGCGAATTTCCCATGGGTAATTAAACATTATTACTAATACCTTCACACCTCAGTTCTAGAAAGTTCAATTAATTATTGTTATAGTTGATTCATAAAAATATACTACAATTTTTTTTTATTCAGTCATAACAGTTTTTAAATCGAAAAAAACTTAAGTAAACCTGATTTTTCATTGAACACTCCAGGTACAATAAAACGCAAGCCTTCGATGAAGCCAAACATTCCGTTAACCTGGATGACTCGTCAACTCAAAGAAATGGTGGAGAAGGGTGGCGACTGCGGCGTGGAAGACGAGGGGGGCGGTGACTCGGGCACGCTGACGCGGCGCCCTCGCCCCATGCGAACCGACGACTCCACGCTCAAACGACACCACACCATCGGTAAGTCTTATGCAGAGCCGACGGAACACGAGATAGTTAAAATCTTACAATTTACCAAAGAAATACAATAAGTATATCCTTATTCAACAGATACTGCAGAGACAAGTTTATTTAGCAGCACAACAAACAGTCGTCTGAGCAGCACTGGGAGCCCCGTCCGCCACGATCCACCATCGCCGACCTACGGACACTACGAGAGCATTCCCCGCGACAGCATGTTCCGGAACAGCTCCGACAGCGGCTCCGCCTTATACGGGTACACGGCCATCTACGACAAAGTCCAGAGACCACCATCAGTGAGTACCGTGGAGGACTTGCCTCCTCCGCCACCTCCAACCGAAGATGTACCCGACGGAATGTTCAGCTCCACCCTAAGTCTCGACTCGCTGCCCCCACCGCCGCCTCCGCTTGAACCCATCGAGGATCTGACTGGCTCACAACTCAGCCTGCCTCCACCTCCACCAGAACATACAATGGAAGCGCACACAGCTGCGGGACGCGTCCATGACATAGTGAACCAGCTCACGGCGCAACAGGTGGAGCAGGCAGCCCGAGCCGGCCAGTCACGAGCTACTGCGCGCAGTGCCGAGCAGAGCCGAACGTTCCCGCGCCAGCCCTCACTGGACAGCGTTCACTCAGAAGCATCCCGTACATCTTCGCTACATTCGGATAAAAGTATCTATGGCCAGCAAAACGTTGCGTACGGCGCCTGCCTCGCCGAACTTCAGACAAAGAAAATAAGCAATGGCAGTCCCTCCATTCAGAGAAAAGCAACTGCTGAGCCTTCTAAGGAACGCACAGGCTCCATGAAAAAAGTGAATTTTGCTGATGACTTACCGACTTGCTCCGATAATAAAAAGACTAAGAAAATATCATTCAATTTAAAGGAACAACCACCGTTATCTCCTCGCAAGCCACAGCCACCGAAACGAAACGAAAGCACGAAGCTATCGTCGCCAAAGAAACTAGCGGATTCGAACAGTAACCCTCCGAAAGAGTTCCTTCGAGACTTGCAAAGGGTTATGAGAAAAAAATGGCAGGTAGCTCAAAAATGTAAATTGGAACCTGCAACTACACCACACGAAGTCCTAGGTTTTAGAGAATACCCTTTATCGGAAGACTATAAAGAGACGAGCGTGTCAATGTGGGTTCAGGAGCACTACGGTGGGGGAGTCGAGGATCCTTTCTATGAAAACGTATTCAGTCGGGGGGAGCCCCCGCCGCGGCGGGAGGAGCCTACGCCCATCAAGAAGCGGCCACCGCCCGCACCGCCGCGCCGCAGCGAGTCCACGCACCTGTCCACGCACCCGGCGGCGCCTGCGCAGCCCGCCGTCTGAGCCACGCCACGCGCGCGCAGTCTTACAGGGCATCGATCATGCTGGCGCTTCACATGCTTTTCTAAAAAATAGAAACGTTAAAAACGCCATTTACCTACCGGAGTTAAATATTTATTGGTAGATAATTATTATATTTGTACTCATTATATACATTGAATCACTTTAACGAGATCAGTGTCTCATAAATCGCATAAAAAATAACGTAGCGAATAGAATCTAAATGTTATATAACTTTAAGCCTTTCTAATAATAAAACCAAGCTCTCTGAAGTTAGGTAAATGTGACATATTTAACTTGAAACTTAGTTACAAAATTAAATATTGAAGTCAACTGAAAAAAACACTAGCAAAAGTTTTTTAGAGCGTGTTTTTTGTAAAAATGACCAATCTCGATAAATTGTTATAATTTTGAACGCAGTTTAAAAATATAAAGTAATCAGAATGGGGTGCTATTTTGAAAGGTATACTAAGGTATGTAGGTTGGCATTTTGCAAGTTCACTTGCAATGGAGAAAAAAAGGAATTTAACTTTCGTAAAATTCATAATTTAGGCAATTATTGTTAAAATAAATATTTAATTAGAAGTTAGAAAAAATTAAGTAATACAAACTTTATATATAATGAGCACGTGCTGTGCTTCGATAGGTAATTGTTGCTTGCAGTGAACTTGCAAAATATATTTATTGCGTGAGTTGGAGTTTTGTCAATTTTATATTATGTTCCTAGTTAATTATTGTATGTTTTAATATAAACTCGGGCAGTCTATATTATAATCTAAGAATAAGTATAATTTTGAACTGCAACAAAATATCGTTGGTTTCTAGCGATATTAGGATATTTCAGCGACATATAAAATAATTATATAACTTGCTGTTCCATGCCCGAAGATTTTCAATAAATAAATCGTTTTATAGTTTAATGTGTTTATGGGTATGCGATATACAAGCTTCGAATGGCCATATGCCACTCAACATAATATTATAAGTGAGCTAGTATTGATGCTGTAGTCATAATATTCCTCGTGTGTGCCATAAGTTCTGATTGTATCACTTCGATGATTTGTAAATGGATTTCGAAATATTTTCGAGTAGTCATCGTTCTAAGCTAGCTTCTACACGTGCACCCTCATACAGTCTCCTGAAGTATCGGTTGCAAATATGCAATTATCGTTTTTTCATGGTATTTCAATTGAAGGTCGACTGTTTAACTGAGACCCTTCCTGTAGGCTTAGCCAAGTTACATTCGTTTCGTATCAAAACTATTTCTACAATCGTTAACGCTTCGGCGTTAGCGATTTTAGAAAACGAAAAGTTGGTAGCCAAATTGACGCGACAGAGTCGATCGCTCGTTCTATAATTTTGATAGAAAAAATGTATACTTTAGTCTATGGTGAGCGTTCTTACAAACGTCAAACTACCGAACGTCGAAGTCACAATTGTCAGTTGTGTCAACCTTTGTGCGCGGGCTGAACTTTTCTTTCAAATTGTTATTGGAAGTTATTTGGTTTTAAGTGTTATAAAAGTAAGTGAAATAAGGTAAACTTCTTCTTTTAATGGGTTTATTATAATATCACAGTGCGGCATGTAATTTTAAACATTCGAAATATTACGATATCATATTTGAATAAAAGATACCTTAAAATTAAGTGATCACTTTTATAGGATGGAATCTAGATCTCGAGCAAGCCCAGAACAGTTTGCAGCTTTATTGGAATTCATGGAAAGGTTCGTAAATTATTAATTATTTCGTTAATAGCTTCCTTTGTTATTTGGAAATCTATCATACTCGGGCACTTGAAAGTTTGAAACATAAACAATGACGTGATAAGCGACATGAACTAATATTGGTACTTACGATACAAACAAAACAATTGTGTTTGACCTTTTACTTAGTCAATAGACCCTTTGTTTCTCTGAAATAGTTTTAACTTATATGTTCTAGCCATGGTGATATTATGAGGCCCCAGCAAGGGCCTCAAGGCCGAATAAAAGCTGACCGACTGTGGCAGGAACTGGGAGAGTTACTTAACTCCATTGGTGGAGGAGTAATGAAACCGTTGGAAAAATGGAAAAAGGTAAGATTCTTACAAAGCCACTAAAAATATTATTTCATAGATTCCTATTATTAACGTTTAGTCTTCTACAAGATGAAGTACATACAACAATCAGCTTACTTCATAGACTAGAAAATGATTGATGAAAACATGCATGGCCAAAATTAACGAACAAATATGTTAAGGTGTGGGCAGACTGGAAAACGAAAACGAAAAAGAAAGCCTTGGCAATACGTCAGGAGGCTTCTGGTACTGGTGGTGGTCCAAGCAGCAGACAGACTCTCACTGCTTCAGAAGAGAGGGTGTTGGGCATAATGGGTTTGACTGCTGTCACTGGTCAAGCTGGAATTGAAGAGAGAGGCTTTGATGTTAGTTTTTTTCCTTTGCTTGTTATCTTATGCTTATTACTATATTTTCTTTTAGAAAAAAGTGGCATTTTTCTTATTTAAACTCTTCTTATTTTTCAGACTCCACCATCAGAGAGAAACACTTTACCACCAGCGGCTATTGTGCATGCCACAGATGAAATTATGTTGGATTTTATTCCTCCTGATTCTATACAAGGTACCTTTTAATTTTTGTTTGAAAATATAATGTTTTGGCTAAATAATTCATTTGGGCACAATATGACTGTAATTATTTATTCTCAGCCTCAACATCTTCTGCCCTACCTTCACTGCCACAACCCTCTGGAGACCTTCCACGCTATCCTCCACCACCAGTGCTAACGCCGCCGCCTGGCACTGCGTCCGCGCCTATACCGGTAGCTACGTCGCCTACCACGTCCATGCCACGGGCGGTTCCACAGCGGCGGAGGCATGGGGCAAGCCTGTCGCCAGCGGCGTCGCCCACCGCATCCACGCCGCGGCGCCGCGGGCTGCTTCGAGCGCGTACACGCCGAGTACAAACGCCCTTCGAACGAGCCACGAGTGAGTTCGTGGCTGTCGAGCATCGCCGGCTACAACTAGAGGCAGACCGGGAAAAACAATTTCACGAGAGGGAGATGGAAAGGCTGCGATTGGAATCGAGAAGAATTGAAATGGAAGAAAACCAAAATCTAATTTTAAATCGTTTGGCTGGTGCTATAGACAATTTGATAGAAGTTTTACCACAATTGAGACCATTATCATTACCTTCGACAGATATTATCCCTTAAAATGTCTAACGTAATGAAAGTGGTCTTAGCTGTGGGCTATGAACATTTCCAATTGCCTACAGTATTAGGGGAGGCCTATGTCCAGCAGTGGACGTCATATGGCTGATGGATGGATGGATGGATGGATGGACAGTATCAGAGTAACAATTTTTTATTTCCATTGTTTACTATTCCTGTCCAGTTTACTTTATTATTATGAATGTCAGTGTTTTAATAAAAACAATTGTAAACTTGTTTTAAGTAATAAAGCTGTTTTATTAATAATTTAATATCTAAGTACATTACATTCAAAATTAAATTAACTAGACATTTTCAAAATAATATCATTAACTTTTTAATTATAATAAATAAAATAAAGAGTACATAATATGTACTCTTTATTAGATAGAGAAAATAAAGAGTACATAATATGTACTCTTTATTTTATTATATATATTATATTGTTTAATTTACCTATAGTTAGGAATGGAAAATCATATTTAAATTAAAAATAATCTTACTATAACCTATTCACTAACCTATCTATCTACATACATTAAAAGGCTTATGATAATCTATTCAATAAACAACGCAGCATGGCTCTTCCTTGGATTAATTCACTTTGGCTACCCACAGTCGCAGTGGTCATGGGATCTTGCATAGTCATATCATCCCCATCGTCATGTGCAGCAAGAACTGGTTGTGGTGGTGGTAAGTCAGCTTTCAAGGCTATGTTGTGTAACACACAACATGCCATTGTGATTTTGCTAGCTACACGAGGATGATAGTGAAGAACCCTGTCTCTTAGCAAACATCTCCACCGTGCTTTGAGTAACCCAAAACATCGCTCAATGCAGTTACGGGCTTGCACATGCCTTTGAGTGTATGTTTCTTCAAGAGAACCTTGAACTGCATTGAGGACAGGTATCATAAGCCAAGGGCGTTGTGGATATCCAGAGTCACCTGAAAAATAAGTTTCTTTAGACAAAACAAGAAAACTCCTAAGCTATAGATTAAACCTTTTTATTATATATACTCACCTAATAGCCATACTTGTTCATTATTTTGATGGAGTTCACGCATATATGAATCAACTCTACTCGAAGACCATATATGTGAATCATGTGTAGCTCCACCAAACTTGGCATTAACATTTAAAATTCGTAGATTACTATCACAAATCTAAAAATAAAACTATTAATAAGAAGTGATTTAATTAGCTTTAAAATGCCATTCAGTAAATAAATATTATATCTACCATTTGAACATTTAATGAATGATACCCTTTTCTATTATAAAAAAGATGCTCTTCATCATTGGGCTTTACTAAAGCTACATGGGTACAATCTATGCACCCAATCACACCAGGCAGGCCAAATCTTCGTTGGAACCTGCAACAATAATTGTTTATTTAAATAACAGCATGCACTTAATAATTTAAATACTATTAAATTGTTTGTTATAAACTTACTCTTGTTTTATAGATGCTCTGTGTTGTCGTGTTTTCGGAAACACAATCCATTTTGCCATGATAGCGGGGTGATTCAAAGCATCAACAACTTGTCTGATGCATCGACTAGCTGTGCGTTGGGCAAGGTGCTGAGTGACACCAACAATTCGCTGATAGGATCCTGTGGCTAGGAAGCTAAGAGCGCACAACACCTACAACAACATTGAGGAAATGAAATGATATCCAAATAATAAAAAAAAATTGCTCATACTATACTAGCAGTCAGATTAATAAGCACTTATGTACCTTAACTTTTAGGTGAATCTCGTTGGTTCCTTTCAACGAAGTTTTTTGTCGGAGTTCTTGACAAAGGGCTTGGAAAGTCGTTTTGTCTAGCCGAAATTGCTGCACAAATAAAGTTGCCGGCATTTCAAGTATTGTCTCCATGCACTGACGATTTATGTGTCTTCTTTGCCGCCTAAGCCACACTTCTTCATTGTGAGCGCACCACAACATATTTAAAGTATGCATATTAAATGCTAAATGATAAATATAGTCCAAAATTATGGTAAATAAACACTACACTTCTCGGCCTCAACACAGCTGTATCATGTAGACGCCATTTTTTTATCGATAACTCTTGGGTCTCGGCGTTCGTTTAAGAAGCGTTCAAAATCTTCGACATCGTTTCGTTAGCGTATGTCAAAACTGTAACATGGCTACCATTTCTATGGGATGTAGCGATCAACATTGTAGAAACGCTTAATTTTCATTCTATCATTTTGAACGATACGATAAGTTGTAAACTTGGCTACGAATTTTCTATTCGTTTGGTTTGACCACGTGACTTATCGTTCAGACGATGACATTTCCATACATTTGATTAGTTTTCTATTAACGTTAACGATTGTATATTGTCAACTTGGCTAAGCCTTCTGATGCAGCAGCGCGGTGCGTGAGGGTGACAGATGTCACAACTTGATGAATGCGCGAGCTCGCGCGTCGCCCGTCCCGCATTGCGCAGTTATCTCAATAACGGCCGCAGTTATGCGGTAAGGCTATAGAAGATATGTTTAACTGTTAGGTAATAATATATATAGAATAATTTCGCACGTGAATGTAGTAGACGGCGGCGCGGGCGCAGCGCAGCAGTGAACCACATTTGGTTGAACAGCTTGACGAGGCGCGAGGTTGCAACCAATAGCGATGTGCACTGGTCCATTTGCAAGCATTACTATGAGAACTGTCTTTGGTATTATCTAATTAAAAGGTGTAGGGAGGGACAAAATGAAAAATATACAGAACTCCAATGTGTCTGATCTCAGTGTACCATCAGTAAGCGTTATTATTATGTTTGGGCTGTGATTATGTCGTGTCTGATTTATTTCCTGAATACAGTTTAGTTATACGACGACGGTGGTAAAATAATTAAGATTTGAGCTGCTGACCTTATTACGATTATTAATTCATTTGAGTAACTGAAAATATTGCTCATAAAGAAGGGATGTAATGTTTAAAACATTATATTATATTTCCGCCGTTGTTCTATACACAGCTGATAAATATTGTGTAAATTGTTTTTGTCTTTCAACGGAACATTGCAACACTGGAACTCAGTCCTTGTGTAGCTAATTAGCTAATAAATTATTCTTTGAATACCTGACTAGATTTAATTATTTAACGATAAATTACGTACGATTGTTTTTTTTTATTATTTTAGTTGTTTGAAACTGTTGAGTGGAGTCAGTGTAATATGATTATTTGATTAGCGCTACGAGGCCTTAATAGTGTGTATTTAATATATTGATACACTTAGATATAATATCTCCTGTTGTTAAATCGTTTGCATTAAGGTAAAAAAATAATTAAGAAACTAGTAATAAATGCAAAACATGTGTCGACTTTGTAAACAGCGCCAGTCACTAATCATATACAGATCATCATATAGAATCAGCAAGAAAACCATTAGTATACTAAACATAGATATAACGCATATTAGTCTGACTCCGCTCGCAGTAGAATTAGTTAACATTGATATAAACTGCCTTATTTATAGATGCTTTTTCATTACTAAAATCGTGCATTCCTTTGTTAAGTTCGAAATTTTGTTGTATTGTGACAACAAGGTTTATATACATATATATTTAGTAACACTGAAGAGGAAACGATGTTAGCGTTACTAAAGAAATGTGAGCTTTTCATTTACTTACAAGCGTTGAACTTGTTTTAATAAGCTCAATAACTTTTAAATGGATACGTTACGTTTCGTACGCTGGTCCATTTGGACTAAGTTACGCACCGTTACTTACGTTATATAAAAGAGACCGTGACTGTGTTTTTACTGGATTTTATAAATATGACATCAATGGAAGTCCATCCAATTTCAAATTCGGATAATAAAGACTGAAAATATGAAACAAACATCCGATATTGACAATAAACTTACGTCCAGAAATATCCGAAGTCCTTTAGTTAAAATCGAAGGCAGACACTGCAAGCTGCCTTAAAGAATTGTACTCTAGTGTCCAGTCTATGCCACTACTGCTGATATTGTAAACGAATATTTTAACTTGGCTCTATACAGTTTCTAAGGAGATGGCATTCTCAGTTCTCATAACAATTGAGGCAAAACGCAACTCCCGAAATACTTCATTCTTTATTTATTCAGTGTATCAATAGATGAGCGGCCACTTACTAATTTCAAGCAAATCATGGATATATGACACGTCCAATGTCCTCTGTTATGTCTTGTCGATAATATGAACATAACACTGCTACTTAGTATAAAATGGTTAGTAAACGAATTTTCTTAAAATATCGATCAGATACAACGTTAACAAAGCTAAGTGTCTTCCAAGTTTTGTTAGAAAACATTGTGTTGATCAATGACGAAAATATTAGTGGTCGTTTTTTTTGGATATCGACGTTTTCTCATATGAGGGGTATTTTTCATAAAAACAGTGTGTAGTGAATTCAACTACGTGATACATGTTCGTAAGTAGCTGTCTCTGTTAAATTGTAACGCAATGTATTGTGATTGTATTTGTATAACTGTCCACCAACCACAGGTCCCAACAGTAGGAGAGCACGGTGTACGAGAATGTACAATGTGGTGGATTACTAAAGTAGCTTTTAGCTGAAAGAAGCAAGTAGGTATACCTATACCTAAAGAAATTCTTACTCTGACGTGCCGTAAGTCTCAAACGGGACTTTAAAATATCGAAAATAATCATATATAATCACTTACTGTTCTATAATGGTGTATATATATAATATCTATACGCTAGTTCTAAATTAAACACTGTTTACAGCTAACTAACAGATAGATACGGGTTCTATTCTCATAATTTCGACGCATACCTAATGATGTATTTGAAAATGGTTTATTAATCACTTTTGTATAACGCATTTATTAGTAACTATTCTTAAATAAATATGTTTAAACTGTACAGAACAAATTAAGTAATTATAACATTAATTCTTTGTATATTTTTTCAAATATAATGAAATTCCAAGAACCTAGTATTTTATTACGGTGTTTCCCTTTGTTTATTTATTTAATCGAGTACTATGCATTTTTTATAATATTCAATTATATAGATACACATAATATTTACATACCTAAAATATTGTTAATAACTATGTACAAGTATATATATATATATATATAACAGGAAACGAATATAAATAAAAATAAATCAAAGTGCTCAAAAAATTCGACCATGTCGCTGTCAACAGGTATGGCAATGCTGATTCTTTGACCGAAAAATAGGCCAGCCCTCTGGTCACGTGAAGAGTCGACCAATCGCTTGGCGATGTCTCGCTAAACATAGTGGGCACTCGGACCCCATGGCCCTAGTGTTTCCACCCCTAACGGCTCGAACATATAAGTCCCAATCAGATTGGAGTATTTGCGCCGTTTGAGGTTTTCTGCACCTGCAGCAGCTGCCCCAGCAAAACCCGCCGTGCAAGGAAGATGGGATGGCGCAAGGGTGCTTCCCATCGTCGCGTGCCAAGCCTTTGGGTTCTAAAACAGCTGGCACCCCGGCGGTGACAAGAGCACGACGGATTATATTTATCTACCTATTTATTTAATAGATACTTTAAGCACAGAAATGTACAGAAGCGGACTTACTGCCATAGGCTTTTTCTACCAGTCACAAACACGAAAACGTCTATTCGCTTAGTGGAGCTACTGCTGTTAAGTTTTATATTCAAAACTGAGACAAACGCGTGAGATATAATAACTACTACTCTAAGATCCACTGACGAACAACCTTCACCCATCTGTTTAGTGGATGAAACATATTTATTATCGAATTTAGTATGTTAGAAAACATATCACGGGTGGGTTCCCAGGCTATGATTAATTGTAAGCCGTATTGTCCGATAGGGTTACCGCTACCCCGGAACACAAAGGGCTAAGGTAGGAACATGGATGGGTTTTAGTCAGTAAAAGTCTGACACTCCCATCATCCAATTACTTCTCCCGCTCCACCCAGAGCGGGTGAAGTCATTGCATGATTACGCACCCTCAAAAAAAAAAGTCTATGATTACTAAAAGTTTTACAAATGACTTTTCATTTAATATTACACCCATAACAGAAACGGATAAATTTAATACCAATCGAAAGTATAGAAATTAAGCCTATAGAATATGATACCTATGGAAACGATAGTTTGTCTATTTTTTTCCCTGGCATAGGTACTGGGTTGGGAGGTATAAACAGGTATGTTGAGACTGTATATATATAAGTATCTTCACTAATTTGTTTATCAAATAAAAGTTATATCAATAAGCGCTATTTCATAGCGAACACGACGATATAGACTATAGAGTTGTCTGCAAAAAGTCCGGCCAGAATGAGGGTTGTCGATTTTTTTAAAGTGAAAGGATAATGGCCCCTTACATTGTAATGCACAGCCTAAACCGCTGGTCCTAGCAACATGAAATTTCGCATCCACTAAGGTAGGATTTTTGGAAATTCCAAAAAGGTAAAATAGGGGATGAAAGTTTGATTAAAAAGTAATATTCCTTGAATTAGTAAAATTAAAACTTGGCACAAGTAATTTCTAAAGTTGTCATTTTTTGTTTAACTAAACCACCCCTTAAAAAGGGATTCGGGGTGTCAAAGTTTGTATGGAAGAATTTTAACGCGCGGTCCAATTATAAAACTCAGTATTTATATCTTAAACCAAGAATGAAGAATAATGTGTATCAGAGTTCTTGAGAGAATCTCACCCTAAACGGGTGTGATACTTTCGCTTGGTATTAAATTTAATACCAAGCAAAAGTATCACACCGAATACCGTATATAAATGAATAAATTAATTTATTTATTCGTTTATCTCATGGGTGCAATATTCAATAAAAAAACATTTGTATAACTTTAATTAATCATAGGTTTTTTTGTTTTAAGGCTGGGAAATCATCCAATGAATTCTCCCGCTCTGGGTGGAGCGGAAGGGAGTGTCAGACTCTTACTGACTAAAAACCCATCCATGTTCCTTCCTTAGCCCTTTATGTTGGAAGGAACATGGATGGGTTTTTTATTTCCCAGCCTTAAAAAAAAGCCCTTTATGTTCCGGGGTAGCGGTAATCCTTTCGGACAATCCCGCTTACCCGGCAGGCTTGGCCCTGAGGGGCCCCTTCATATGCTGACATCTCTTTGAGGCGCGCGTGGAAAATATACGCGCTCTGGCACGGGCCTGGTGCTGATCGGACGGTGAGTCATCCATTACTCACCGTCCGCAGGCCCGCGCCTACGGTGGCCGAGGTTAATACTTACTATACTCTTTGGGTGGCCGAGAGTCGTCACGTATGGCTCCCGACGCCCGGGGCGTCTCCCGCGGCGAATTAATCATAGCTTGGCTAGGACTTTTTACTCGCAATACATTTTCTAGCACAGTGATGATCTATGTGACAACTACTAATCAGGCTCTTTCTTTATTATGCAATTATTTTTCACGTCAGTAACTGACCCGAAAAATAAATTATCCCTTCCTCCAAGGCTTTGTCACATTTCAATTTTTGACATACCCTAGTTAATTGAACTGAATGTGAACGTTACATAGCAGCATATTTTTGTGTAGGCAAGTCGCATTTTTGTAAATTATTTTTGGTTACTCTTACAATATGGTCTAGGTACTATCAACATGTATAGGTACTAAAAATAAGTTAAAGTGACTAATATTTAGCTCAAACGGATCGAAAACAACAAAAAAATCGCCGAATTGAACTTAACTCCTTTTTTTTTTAACGGTTACGGTTAAATTATACTAGTTATTATACGACATGGGATCTTCATGTTTTAGACGCTACTAGTGGAATGCAGTGGTCGCATTGAGGCACAGATGGGAAAATCAAAGTGTGTCGCTGTTTTTCGGTACGTAGATAATACTTTTTAGCGCTAGTTGATGACAGGAGCAAATGTGGGATGTTTTTAAATATGCGTATCTAGGACACGGCTATGACTTGACATTGTTTACACAAAGTCAAGTGTTGATTGTTTACTTTGTAAATATTTATTTAATTCATGTTATCTTTAGATATTTCATTGATTTTTTCCCTAAATCATTTGTCCTGATAATGCCCAATACTAATTTAAAACAATAAGCATTCATTCATATCAAGCAATACAGCTGTTGCGGCTTCGCTTAAAACAATATTACAAATGGAAAAGTCAAGTCAAACAAGTATAAAGCACTCGAAAAACCGTAAAAACAAACAAACGTTGTCAAACATTAAAACCGTAAATGAAAAGGATATAACTGAAAATAAGGAAATAACTGAACAAACCTATCCAGATGAGTGTAAGTACAACAGTCTCAGGGTGCCTTTCCACCAGTGATATGGTATGCTACGTTGCTATGGATGCGTTTGATATCCACCAAACATATTCATTGGTCCATATAGCATAGCACTGGTGGAAACGGGTTCTGCTAAGCTATGTTTTTTATTTAGATGGATACATGATGTGGATGCATGCTCTAGATGCGTGCTATGGATGGTCGCGTTTGGTGTATGTGAGGAGCAGAGTACCTACAGTAAGCGCACTTCCTGGCACAGATACCTCGCGGCGGCGCGTCTTCATGGCGCATCTTAATAGCCCGCTACATAGCTTAGCATTAGTGGAAACGGTCACATAGTGTCGTAGCTTAGCTTTCACATCTTCGCAGCATATATAGGCATAGCAGGCTTTTCCACCTGGAGTTTCTCAGCCGCATCCCGGCGTAAAAAGTTCAAATAAAAGTTAAAAGTACATTATAAATGTACCTATCTTGTATAGACCGCATAGAAAAAGAATACAAGTATTTCTCAATAAAACTATACAAACAAAGTTATTATACGAAAATATCCCAGGTTATCGTGAAAGCGTGAAAGATATCATACAGACAGAGTTACTTTCGAATTCCTAATCAGTACTAACTTGGGTACTAAGTTTACCACTCTAAATCTTTTCTCTACAGCGGATTGCAAGTGTGTTAAAATTATTGGTCACTTGGACAGTGTGAAATGGCAGGACCACCGTGAATACCACTCCAATCCGGGGCAACTTGCTCTGGACGATTGGACTCAAAACCCTTTCATTTGGCTACGGTACATTGAAAAATCAGATGGTACACTGATTAGAGATGACGCCCTCTTGTAAGTACCCTCTTACCCTATCAAGTAGTATCAATCTATACTAATATTATAAAGAGGAAAGATTTGTATTTTTGTGTGTATGTTTGTAATGAATAAACTCAAAAACTACTGTGCCGATTTCAAAAATTCTTTCACCATTAGAGAGCTTAGTTTTCAGGAAATAACATAGGTTTCTTTTTATCCCGGGAAAAATAACGGGTCCCGCGGGAAAGACCACAGGAGCGCTGCCGCGCGCAGAGTGCTAGTTAATTATAAAAATGATTGTGTAGTTAGCCATTTCAGCCTAAAATTAATGATACATGGTGGATCATAACTATTAGTATAAAATAAAATTCTATAAAATCTAGAGATCGAAAAGACATCATCGGACTGTCTGTTGAACACACCATTGAATTGCCCTGTGTTGAGCTAGATGAGCATGTCATAGTATGCGTGTACAGACCTCCTAGTTACCAGAATCTATCTGTGTTTGATTCTGTAATGGAAGACGTGTTCAAGAAACTTAGTCCTAGTAGCAAGTCAATAATCATGTGTGGAGATTTTAATATTAATTTACTAGAAACTAAAACACTGTCAAAGTATTAAGTCTTTTTAGGTCATTTAACTTGTCAAATGATTTATTGGAACCAACCCGAGTAGTTGCTATGCTCCTTCTGCCACTAGTTTAGATAATATTTTTTGTAATTATGAATACTTACACTAATAAATTGGAAATAAGTTGCCATCAAACAATGACATTTTATCCCTACATGCCTTTACAAAAAAATCAAATAAGATTTATGCCAATTACATTAAGACTAATTCAATAATTTCTTGGTAATTTATGTGTTCAGATTTCTTATAATATAATATCTGACCCAAGTGAATTCTACGCCGAGTTCGTTTTACTATGAAATAAGCAATTTAATGACACTTTTCCTCTGAGAACTAAAAGTATTTGTTTCTAGTATAGTACAGAGGCCAGCACATCAAGTTACCACAATCTGTCAAATTTCTTTGATAGTATGTCAACTTTATTGCAAAGTTATAAAGTTCATTTTTAATTGAGAAAATTTGACAGTTAGGGATAGCTTGATGTGCTGGCGTCTGTACATTAGGGTTTGACAAATCTCACTCATATTAAAAAGGCGAAAAATTGTGAGTATGTGTTTGTATGTTTGTTACTTCTTTACGCCAAAACTACTGAACCGATCTGGATGAAATTTGGCACAAAGGGTTTTAACCAGTAAGTACGTTACTGTAAGATAATTTCCGACGTACACGCGAGCGAAATAGCTAGTTTTCTATTTATACAAAAGCTGTCAAACCGCAATTTTCATTTCTCAGATAAATGTTATCTGTAGTTTGAAAAATCAGCCGCTAATGGATGAAATACCTGCTGAAATTACTACAGGTCAAAAGAAACTGAGTACTGGGAGATTGATGAGGTGCAGCGTTACTTTTTGGGTGATCGTCATTGCGAAAAAGTGTTGTTTGTGTACTACTACCCGTACCCACGGATGCCCACACCTCTGGGCAACCACTTATGGAGAGCCAACGCCGCTTTAAAGCTTCAATCCAGCCTTTATCAACGCGAATTATACAACTCCATGGAATTAACTATGAAGGTTGCATATTTTTATTTCTTTGGCAAGAGTATAATTTTAAATTTTAGTGTAACCTAGATACTAATATACATGTGATCGGATCGCATCATCTACATGAATTTGTAGATTAATTTCACGTAATTTTTATAAATAAATCAATTGTTTCGAAATTGTGGGTAGCTCATAAAACCAGAAAACTGAAGCTAGTTTCCTGACCAAAAGCAGTGGCTTTCACTCGCAGTATTAATGTCAATCACGTCCTATAGGGTTGGCAAGTCTTAGCAAAAAACTCACCAAGCCTTATGAGTCAGTCACCCAGGCAGGATATCCTTTGGAAAGGCATGTGGATCGAGGGAAAGAGGAGGTCTACGGCTCCGACTTTTACGGACTAAAACCCATCCATGTTTTTTCCTTAGCCTTATGTGTTCCAGGGCAGCGATTACCCTTTCGGCCAGTCCCGCTGAACGGCTCTTATATGAGTATATGACTGTGCTGTAATATGCAAACGTAAAGTGCGCATTGTCTACCTCATACAGTTGATATGGTAAAATAAATAAATTATTTTGAAATTTCGAATTCTAGAATATCACTTCTAAGATTAAATCATTTTGAAAAATATATAATTTATTTATTTTTGAATGGGATTACTCTTGACCTCGATCACCCATGATGGAAATCTTTCATAAAATCTGAGAACTTTTGTATTAAGTACTTACTATAATAAATTTGCGCAACAGAAAATGGAAATGGCTCGGGTTCAGATTGACCGACTGTTAGTTCCCGATTGCATCATCAAGCTTGATCGTCTTGATTATTTCAAAAGGAAAGAATTTTTCCGGCAATTGCACCGCATCCTAAGGTAAGCTGTTTTATAAATATTGATGATTGCTTTTTAATGAAGAGGAGCTCGTGACTAAGTACTAACAGCCGAACAGGTCAATCCACCAGGTTAAGCACGGCCAACCCCGGCAGGTTGGCCGTGGATGGGTGACCATCTTTACATACCGAGACTCCTCCGTGCCTCGGAAAGCACGTTAAGCCGTTGGTCCCGGCTGTTATTTGTGCATCTTTGACAGTCGTTACGGGTCGACAGAAGCCCGAAAATCTGACAGCCAGTCTTACCAAGGGGTATCGTATTGCCCAGTCACTGGGTGGCGGAGGTCAGATAGGCAGTCGCTCCATGTAAAATACTGATATTCAGCTGCATCCGGTTAGATTGGAACCCGACCCCAACATAGTTGGGAAAAGGATGGATGATTGCTTTTTATGAAGAGAAAGGTTTGAGAATCCGTTATTATTGATTTTTCGGTGATTACCCGATTACGGCAAAGCCTAAGTAAGGATTATGATTTTAACAAGCTATGTATATTCATGAGATCGCTCATAACTCCTAAACTAGTAGACGTATTTCGACGAACGAGGTATTGTTGAACGAGGTATCATCGAAGCGTCATGTTGTTTCGCGGGTCATGGTCTACGTCACATAAAATCTAAAATGGGGGCTTTCATCGCATGTACCTAATGTTATCGGTTTTTTTTTATTAAAGATTAATACATTGTGCTTGGTACCTAATGAAAGTTCTTGAAGAAAACTTTTTGAGCAATTGTTTTATTTTAATTTAATTACTACCATTAGTTAGGTACATTATTAGGAACGGTTTATAAAGATATATCTGTTGAATCTCACCAAACACATGATAATATAGTAAGGGGCCGTACCTGCCCTGCCCATCCCTAACCCGAAAATAATTACCTAATATTGATGACTTCACATGCTGTTGATAAAAAATATACAAAGGTTTTTAATTTTTAGACAACCATTATGAAAACGAAAACCTTCCAAAAAATTAACGATAAATACTCGGGACAGAAAATGCATTAGTTTTAAAAAAAAATATTCAATTCTGACCTTGAATGACCTTAGTTTTCAGGATCGTCTCCAGCTAGTATCGTTCGAAAACTTGTGCTGCAAGAGAATTGAGGGAGTTAGTCTCATACAGCATCTAGCTTGTTTCAATGCACAAAGTCTCAAGTACCTGTTCTTGTGGAGATTCGTCCTGCCCAACGAGAATCCTCTTCTTATTAACTACTCAAACATCACGGGTAAGTGCGTTTCCTTGGGAGGTAAATAGTTTTAACAAACCATAAAAGACTTCTCGATCTTCTTCTTTTCGTGTGGTTAGTGACTAACCTGGTGTCAGAGTTTTTTTGCTGCCCATAGACCTCTGACTTAGGTTCACATGCTGTTGATAAATATCTCTCAGACATGCTGGTTTCCTCATGATGTTTTCCTTCACCGATTTTTAAGCAAGTGATAATTAAATAATACGCACATGAATGCGTAAAATCGGAGGTGCGTGTCTTGGGTTCGAACTCGAGACCTATGACTTGGCAGTCCGACAGACACATCACTAGGCTATCACTGCTTTTTTTCTTCTCGATGAAATGTAACAAGGAAAAATCCTGCTTTTTTACAAGTTATTAAACATTTTCTGTACGAGTGTAATGCCGATTGCTGAACAAGAGTTAAGCTTAGTTAGTTTAGCTTAGCTGGCATAGCCGACACATTGTTTCATACTTGTGTACGGACTGCCAACTATGTAGGTACCTCAACAAGTATGAAAAACTGTTTCAACTATGCGAGCAAATCTAAACTAACTTAGCTTAGCTCTTGGTCTGCAACCAGTATAAGGCCGGGACTCCACCAAAGCGGAGACGAGGCGAGCGGAGAGGAGATGTTTTTTAACAACCTATAGAATTGTGTTATTTACACATCTCTTCGCTCAGCTTCAGTGGAGATCGCTGTGCGGAGATGTGTAATAATTGTATGGCGCGATGCAAGCGGAGATGTGAGCTGAGCGCGGACGACGCGCAGTGGAGACGAGAGATGCGAGCGGCGTGCAGTAAGTGCGCGTACTGAGCACTCAACGCCTCACACCCGAGCTGTAAAAGCTGCAGCTCACTGCACACATCTCCGCTTTGGTGGACCCCCGAGCTGAAAAACATCTTTTCTCGCACAGCACATTGCACACCGCACTCAGCTCTGCTTTGGTGGAGTGCCAGCCTAAGGTTGCGTTTCCACTGAAGCGGAGCTGGGCGGAGACGTACAGGCATCGACCAATCACAATGGTTGAAATCCTCATCGCTTCATTCGTCTCAGATATTGGACAGTTCCTGCACATCTCCGCTCCGCTCCGCCCAGCTCTGCTTTAGTGGAAACGCACCCTAATATTGTTTTATGCGAGTTGTTTTCTTGTGTTCTTTAGTTTGAATGTCATGTGCATTCTAGGTTTTATGCCAACTGTCTCATATCGTCATGTAATGTAACCGTGCAGACCTCATGATCAAGTGAAGGCCTGAACCCTCTAGACCTACCTGCACTGACTGATCGTGTTTGTCCCCATAACACTATCTTATAGCGACTTGTGTTGACCTACCCTTAGTGAAAAAATCGTGTAAGTTGAAATAAAACATAACAATGCAGAATGATTTCCATGAAGTTTTACTACAATCGTTCTTCCAGAAATTGACATAATTGAAAACCTTACGACCTAAATCAGTCAAGTCTAAGTTTCCTTAGCTTGTGCAGATTTAGCATGAAATGCATGAGCTTGCGGCATGATGGAGGTGGCCGTGGTGTTGTAAATCTTTTTGTACTGGAAGTGCGGTAGATTCTTCTTGGCTGCGTCCACAGTGTCTCTGAGCCGGTTGGCTCCCACAGCCGGCGCCGCTAGCCCTTCATCTTTACATTCCTTCACGAGGTCCTGCATCTCTTGTTCAACTAGAGGTACAACCATTTGGGAAGACTTTTCCAGGTGTCGCTTGAGATCGCTATCTACCCGAAGCAGCTTCTCTTTGTTGGAATTGGTTCGCCATGGTCTTTTAGGATCTGCACCGGTCAAAACCACAATTTCAGCATTTGCTTTTTTGGCTCTGTAATACATAAAAAGAACAATAATGCTAGGTATAGCAAAATCATTGGGTTCGCTCCTGTTGGCTGTTTAGTTATTCATTTCATTTGTATAATAGTGCTATAGATTCTGCTTCATTTCTGACCCTCATTATGACTGTAACTCCTGGTGGACTTCAGTTCGTGGTTCGTGCATAATCCTTCTGTGGTAACATTATATAACATTTTATTTAGATGAATGCCTCTTATTTGAATATTGTTTTCAATTTGTAGGTATGTACGTTTATTGCCATTTAAAAAAAAAAACTTATCAAATAAATAAATCAATTTAAAAAACGCAATGGTTTTCACACAGTGAGTAGCAGGCACGGATCTCTAGTACCTAACTAGTTCGTCGGGAAATATAAGTAAAACTGTCTTTATACTTTGAAATAAAAATAATATATACGAACCGCTTAGTTTCAGCTAATAATTCTCTCAGTTTGTTTTCGTTTTCTTCGAGTAAGCGTCGATCAACTTTGTATGGATTCTCACCCAAGTCATGTATGTCTTCCTCCTGGCGACTTTCTGCCTCAACTTCTCCACCAAATCTCTGGTGAAAATTCTTCACAAGATCAGAACATCGTTCCGTTAACTTTACTTCAGGCACTTCTAATCCGTGCAAGAGTTTTTCAATTTTTAACTTTTCTTCGTCTGTTGCCATTTTCATGTTAGTTTATCAATAAACGTTTGTTACCATGGCAACGCAGGCACGTTATACTTCCAAAGTATTGTTGTCTTGACGACTACAGTAAGTACATTATCTCTTACGATATTTTGTTTAAAATTTAGTTGTGTTAACTATCGTATTGAGTTTAACGTACGCCACATCAGAAAAATGTGAAAATAGTCCGCCGAGATAAACTCCCATCATCCCCAGTAACGTTGCACATGGTATCAAAAAACAGAACAGTTTACAACTTGGACACAGTAAAAGTAATGGCACAAGTTGGAACATATTCCTTTATTTGTTTTTCTAAACAATGAACTGCGATAGTTTATAGTTTTTTTTTATTTCTATGCATTTGATTAGAACGACTATATTTTTCTATAAAAATTTGTTTGACATTTCATTTTTTTCCTTCATCCTTCAACACGATGTAGTTTCTACTAAACAGTTTTTATTAAAATCCCTTTTGTTTATTTCACGCGGCTAGTTGAAATGCAGATAACGAAAAATGACAATGATAGATATTTGTCGTAAAGGCGACTGGCTAAAATTATTTGGTAAATAGAGCTCAACACTTCTTTATCCGCAGCCCGACTTCCGTCCAGGCCAACGCTCAAATTACCCATAGGCCTCTCTTTGCTGTTGCCATAATAGAGGGGCAGAGAAGACTAGGCGTAGAAATTTTTTCAATGCTCTCTATATAAGTATTATAGGACATATTACAAAACACAATTATCAAAATTCAATCCATTTAAGTGATGCGTTTGAGTAGCCCGCAAAAGTCAAATTTTCGTAAGTACGTTGTTTGCATTTTCAAGGCTGTCAGATTGTACCTATGTTGATCAAATTATGATTCCCGACCGTAGCAAGTCTGTATTAACTGAAAAAATCATCAATAAAACTCTCTTAAGTTAGAATTGTCATCAAAGGCCCGGTTTCCACCGCGAAGGGAGTGGACCCATTAAGGACCTCGTCTAACTCGCAAGAGTAAACTGCATACATGTGTTTCCACCAACAAAAAGTTGAGTGGAAATGACTCAGCGGGCAAAAAGTGTAAAAATGAGCTCGCTCATTTTTTTGTCTCATTTTACTTTTGCGGTGGGAATCGGACGACTAAACTCTAGCTTGGTGGAAACGCAAACTCATGAAAACGAAGGCCGCTCCGCGTGGCTATTTCTGGCTCATTACTCTTTCGCGGTGGAAGTCGGGCCTTAGGGTTTGTCCGAAAGGGTTACCGCTACCCCAGAACATAAAGGGCTACGGAAGGAACATGGATGGGTTTTAGTCAGTAAGAGTCTGACACTCCCTTCCGCTCCACCCAGAGCGGGAGCAGTCATTGGATGATTTCCCAGCCTTAAAAAAAAAGAAGGGTTATTTGAACTTTAGCAAACCGCCCGATCAAACGCCGCGCGCCGTCCGGCACGAGCCTGTTCCACGCGCGCCTCAAACAGATGTCAGCATGTGAAGAGGCTCGTAAGGGCCGAAGCCTGCTGGGTAAGCGGAATTGTCCCAAAGGTTTACCGCTATCCCGGCACATAAAAGGCTAAGGAAGGAACATGGATGGTTTTTAATCAGAAAGAGTCTGATACTTCCTTCCGCTCCACCCAGATCGGGAGGAGTCATTTGATGATTTCCCAACATCAAAAAACAAAATAAAGGGTTACTTGAACCTGAAGGTTGTATCGGTGGTTCAAAGTCAAAGTCAAATCATTTATTTCAAATAGGCACAAGTAAGGCACTTTTGAACGTCAAAATGAACAAGAAATAGAATTGATTCTAGTCGCCCCTTCCAAAAGGTAGTTTCGTGTGGAGAAGAATGGGCAAGAAACTCCACCGTTACTCTTTTAAAATGTTTTACAATGTTTTGTATACATGAATTATAACATTATATGTGAAGCCGGTTCTAATGAAACACATAGGCTATGTAATTATGAAACTACAAGTATGTAATTAGATGTTTTCTTTGCTTCTTTTCTCTTCCCACTTAATGTTTTATGGACCACTTTCACAACTTTACCCTCCTGGCATATAAATCATAAAATGTTGATCTAGTTAATAGACTATCAAACTTTATCTTTTTTCAGGAAGTGGCAAATATATATCAAGGCCTGATACTAGAAACACTTTTCTTCGAAGTCTTGGGGAGTTAAGGAATCTACATATTCTGGCTCTAGAGTATGCGCACATAGCCGATGGAACTGGTGCCGCACTATTATCTTTGTTACCGGTTATCAAGAGGACAAATTTTCGATTGCAGGTATAAATCTAACACGTTGTATAGTTCAACCTCGCCATGGTAACAACTTGAAGATACTGCACTTTTGTTGTTCAGCAACAGTAGGTGAAGTTTGTTGTTCAAGTATAACTACTGACATGTGGTTGACCATACCTCTGGATCACCTGAGGCCAGCTTGCGCGTCAGTTCAATTGATTAATTTATAATTTATTTATTTAATAAAGAACATACAAAGCACAGAAACACAGAAAAGCACAGACATAGGCAAGACTTAATTACTGCCATTGCATAGGCATTTTCTAACAATCAACCTTTGGGTGATGCAGAGATAAACAGTGGTCTTAGTCATTGACAGAAGCCACTGAACAGACTCACAAACTAGTCTCGCGGTGGGAGCCATAGGGGTTTTAAAGTAAAATTGTTTAGAAGCAAAAATAATTTTGAAACGTAGGCAATAGACCGCACGAAGTATTTGGCTGCAAAGAATTATTGCTTCGATTCCAATAGGCCAATTTATATACTTTCTATGCATTCTAGCTGATATGCAGAGAAGACCAGATACCCGGCCGGGCCGACGGAGCTCTCGGTGTTGGAGGGTACGGTATACCAGACACCGCCTGGCGACGCGTCACCATGGCCTGTCCCGACATCTATCTGCTCTTCGCATTCTGTCAGTTTGATGAAGTACCTTTTAAGTACTTTCTTACCTACTTAACGTAAACTAGGCACTCTAGGCAGTCGCTGCCGAAGGTCTGAAAGGGTTTGCTTTCGCCAAAAGGGGCGTCGTTATTAGACTATGTAGTGATTATGAGTAGCGCTCAAACTTTAGTGAAATGATGACAGGTAAATGTAGTACAGTCAACAGCAAAAGTAGATGATCAAAATCAGAAATTCAATACTAAAGAACGGAGTTCGCGTCAGACCTGTGTGGCGTCAGACTGGTTCAAAAGTTTGTTATTGGAAATTATACCAAACATTTACTACTAGTACAGCTGCCATATATTCGTGAACTCAGTTTGATAGTATTGAATTTCTGATTTTGATCATCTACTTTTGCTGTTGACTGTACCATAATGGCTGTACTACATTTACCCGTCATACTAAATACTAAATTATATACTGCACTTAACTTCATAAATGTACGTATATATACATATATAAATAGATTACCTTAGATATTATAATAACAAATACATGTGGAGGCTTCGTATTAGCAATTTTTAAATACTTTTTTTTATGAATTTATGTAATTTGTCTGTAAGCCTTCTTTAAAACAATAAAAAACATATAAAGTATGTACCGACATATAGACTTAGCCGTTTCACACTTCAGCGTATTCTATATAGAACCTACCTATTTATATTAATCTAACTAGTAATAACATATTTTTTACAGCTCGTATTCGTGACTACGACAATATAAGACGCTTTCTGACTCCAAGTTTACCTCTAAGTGAAGTGCATCTACAGTTGGGTATCGACTTGAAAATGCGCCAACGACAGGATTCCGACATAAGCTGTTTCATTCGGCATATAGCATACCGATACGCCAGTACATTAAGTGAGTCCAACGTGTTCATAGGAATCAAATCACACAATGTACCTACGCTAACATAGTACGCAGGTACCTACGGCAGAGCAAATATCATTAGGTAAGGTAGCTGGCTATTTACTTTGCTGGGCAACTTGATTAACTAAGTATGTCAACGTCGCTAAGCATTTCTGTCAACTTCTTGATATGAAGAAAAAGGAACTATGTCCTTTTCTGATTAATATCAATGTACTTAGGTTCTAATTCTAAGGCTTTCACATACTCTTCATTGCATAATTCCTTTAAGTACCTATATTCATCGTCTTGCTAACCTGTACCCAACTATGTTGACGTCGGCTTCCAGTCAAACCGGGTGTAGCTTAATACCAGTATTTCACATGAAGCGACTGCTTATCTGACCTCCACAGCCCAGTTACTGAGTAATACGATACCCCTATGGTAAACCTGATTGTCACGCTTTTGGGCTTCTGAAAACCCGTAACGACTGTCAAAGATCCACGAATTACAGCCGGGATCAATGTCTTAACGTGCTTTCAGTTATAGTACCTACGTTTTGATATATCAGAATAGTCACTCATCCACGGACTAACCTGATCGATCGATCCGTGCGGCTGTTTTCACTGAACCCAAGCCTGTTGTATCTGGTGAAATTGTGGCTTAATGTAGGGTACATTAAGCCACAATTTCACTAGACTCAGTACTTAATGGACTCCTGTATATGCAATGAACTGCAAAGCTGGAAAAAAAAATTTTTTTTCTTTTTTTTAAGAGCTTGAGAACTTTAAATAATAATACAAGACAGTAATGTTGTTGGAATTAATTTGCTATTATTATAATCTGGTAGAGCATTTCATGACATATCGGCGGACATCTTTTTAATATGATGTCCGCCGCGGCTACGTTTTACATCATTCTATTCGATCAGCCCAATTTGTCGCTACTTTTCCAATAAATCTGGCCGTATGGCGTCAATGGTGGCTTGAATATTGGCTTCGAGTCGCTGGTTTACCTATAAACCAACTACCTGGCTTTTGCAAGAGGCTTCGCCCGCGTGTATGTATGAAATTATCCCACGGGAACCGTACATTTTTCCGGGATAAAAAGAAGCGTATATGCTATTCCAGACTTTAATCTATCTTTGTGCCAAGTCTCATCCAGATCCGTTAAGTAGTTTTTGAGTATATTCGTTACAAACATACATACAAATCTTTCTTTTATATAATATTATGTAGTATAGATGACTTAACATAGTCCCATAAAATAATCCAGAGCCGTAAAGTCGCCCGAACGAGGGGGCCAGTTAACAGGGCCACTTCTTGAAATAAAGTTTTCACCGATTTGATCTTACAATAAACTGATTTTTGCTATGAACCAGATTTCGTCGATGTTTGGCTGATTAATTTTTGGAAACAAAAAATCAGGTAACTTGACGCGATAGCGCTGATTATGTTGACCGTAAAATGAACGAAACGTCGCGAACCAATTTATTATTTTCAAAAGTAATTTCCAAAATTTGGAAGCGTTGTTCTAGTCTTAACGATTCATGTTGAATGACCAACCAAACCTTACTGAACACAGTTTGACATTCTCAACTGTCAAACCATAGACAACAACCATCGAAACTTCTCATGCAGCTAAAAAACCTACCTACCACAAAAAGGATTTAAAGACTTTAATTGCTATAATGAGTATTACTTACCTAGCTACGTTTTTATTGCAGTTACATTGAGCATTCATCAATGGAGATTCGCTGTATTCCCATTGCGTCGTATCTTGGAGCTAATGCCTAAGCTGGTGCGTCTCTTCTACATCGGCAAAGTAGAAGATGAAGTGGACTTAAATAAATTATTCCAAATGATTGCGTGTGGGGTTTGTAAAAGTTAGTTTTTTTTTGTATGTATCGGTACTTAGTAACTTTTGTAGATATTTCGTTTTAATAATAACATTTTCATTTGCGAGTGTGGTGACAGGATAAATATTACAAGTACAAAAGAGGCATTTTGCGCAATAATTAATAGAAATAGCGACTCTTGCTGCTAAGCAACAAAGTGAAATTCAGCTGGCATAAGCGCTCAGTGCATAACGCAATATTCACCTAAACGTTGCCGCTCTCTTCTTACGCGCACCTCTGTCGCCGTTTGGCGCACTAGCTGTGGCGCTAGGGTTGTCGGCTTGCCGCCGCTACTACAATATTCATCGTCTATCTACCTGCTTGACCCTGTAATCTATCTTATGTTGGATGCGATAATTACACGGTCAATAGGTAGATAGACACTAAATAATAAAGTCTTAATATATAAATTCATTTGTAATTAACAAATGAAAACAAATCCTTAATCTTTAGGTTACTTATATTAGATAAAAGATAGCTTGATCTCTGCGACGTATGTCAAACTGACATTCCTAGGGTTGTCAGAAATTATCAACGTTTCTTACTATTATCGATGCTAATGTAACATATAATTGGGTTTAATTAAATTTCAAATGTTACTGAATTAAATGAATAGGTATTTTAATATAAAGTACATTTACTCTCTTAAAGGAGTACGCCCCAAATACATATCTGAATCAGTTTCTGTCGTTAAAACAATCTTGTCTTGTTCGCAAATATTATCAAATCGGACATCACGCTCCCAATCTTCTTCCATTAATTTTTTGCATTTGGCGTAACTAAACCACCTTGTTCAACTAGCATCTGCAACTCTGTCACATTATTATCTCCATGGGTAATAGCGGCCCGCCATTTTGGTTCTCTCGCTCAAAATATTCACAAGCGAATCACAAACTCACGACTTTGACTGTTCAAAACAGTTTTGAACAAAAAACTAGCAATAATAACAAAAGATAACAAAACTATACAAATTAACAGCAATAGTAACAAAAACAAAGTAATGAGAACGGAAAATAAGTAGCGAATACAAGGCGTCGGCGATCGTACTGAGGAGAATGCAGGTTCATATCAAATATTATACTAAAATATCGATAGTTTATGTGTGGTCATGACGATTCATCGCCCATCACTAATTAGGAAGGTATGCCCATATAGTATGACATTGACAGATACCTACTGTCTGTACTATCATGAAATTCAGGACTTCATAGGCGTGATTTTATTGACAGCTGTCGCAGAGATCAAGCTATCTTTTATAAAGTATAGATACCATTCCTCATTAATTTACAATAATAATATTTTCTCATTTTGCATTAATTAAAAACTTCCTAGAACAAAAACATTCAAAATTCTGGTTGTTTAAATTTTTACTACACTCATTCTTAGTTATCTCCTAAACGCGAAGACCGATTTATGATTCCTATGGATAAAATGGTTTTAGACCTATAGCATTTGACATCAAAATTCTGTAATATAACTCAACAAACAAAAAATATCAATTTCAAGTTGCTCTCGTAATCTTTTCAAACACGATAATCTAAAATACTTAAGTAGGTAGGTCCAAAATACAATCCCTCGTCCGATCACCATGTACGGAAAGCCAATCCCTTGGGCGAAGCATGCCAAGTACCTAGTACCTAGGTGTTACCCCCGATCAATATCTCAGTTTTGCAGAGGACATGAGGCAGGCCCGTTCGCGGCTCGCTTTCGCTCTCGGTAGGCAACAATTCATCCTGACAAAACGCAGTAAATTGTCACTCAGGTGCAAACTGGGTCTCTATTAGGCTGTCATCTTCCCACACGTCAAGCCTAAGTACCTGCATAAAATGTAGACACTCCAAAACCGTTTCCTTCGAAAGGTCTCAGGTGCTCAGGTGGTCTCAGGTCTGACGTCCGTAACATGGACCTCTATGTCAACTTCAAACTCCCCACCGGTGAGCAGTTCATGAAACGCCTCTCAAAGCATTTCTTTGACACTGCTTTAAAGCACCGCAATCTTCTGATTGCGGCTGCCTCCTGATATACACCGTCTAGCATTGCCCCCGATGATGCCATTACCCTCCTTCAAGAGGCAACCCGGCAACTAGCACTGTTAGGAAACCCCACAGGCACCGATTGCTCTCCTTCCGTCCTCGCCGTCGAGCCCCGTCGAGATTCGTACCTACTCCACAAGGGGTGCCCTAAGCGTGTAGTCGTTTAGTTTGTATTTTTTTATTAAGGCCTGCCAGGAGGCTACAATTTCATTGTGGCATCAAAGTCAAAGTCAAATCATTTATTTCAAATAGGCACAAGAAAGGCACTTTTGAACGTCAAAAATGAACAAGAAATAGAATTGATTCTAGTCGCCCCTTCCAAAAGGTAGAAGAATGGGCAAGAAACTCCACCGTTACTCTTTTAAAATGTTTTATAATTATACATGAAATTATAACATTATATCGCACTATATATTATATTATTAGTCACTTTTTTGAGTTACGTCGTTTTCATTCTAAAGGTGCGATATGTGAAGACGATGCACCCAGAATAAAAACAATACACCACAAAAGGTGAAAAGAAAAACACATACCTGTAGCAATGGCAGGTAAACTTAATTGTGTCATAAGTACATGGTGCTCACATATTTACAAACGTTCTAAAAGTTAGTAATAATAAATTAAATGTATGAGAAGTTATTCCAATATAATAAAAAAAAAATGTGTGCGTGTACTAGCGTACACTCGTAAGAAGTGAAACTTCTTTATGACGTTATTTTTCAAAAAATAATTTACTATATGCAACTTTACAGAAATTGGTTAAATAAAGTTAAATTAGATAAAGTTGTTGTTGTTGTTGTAGTTGTTGTTGTTGTTGTTGTTGCTATAGTAATACCAATCCCTACTCCGCTAAAGAAAGTATACTTCGAATCACGCGTGGTAGGGATAAGAAGATGGCGCGTAACGGAAAAATGTAACGCGTAACGAAAAAGTGTTACACTAAATTTATTTCCAACCCCGATAAAGAAGTTTCACTTCAATAATATGGTACAAATTATAAATGATTACCAAATTTACTTAGCAACCAGTTTGAATTTGTCTAGACACTAGATTGTCCTGTGGAGCAGGACCAGCATGTTTCCAAGCATCCTTATCTTTGCTATAATCCTCTTATTTGTAATAAGCTTGTTTACAAAGTGTACTTTTAACATGAGTTTTAAATTTTCTTTCATTGAATTGCAGTATGTCATAAGGTATTTTGTTTTAACATTTAACACAGAAACCCATAAAAGATGTAACTTTTGACAATCTGAAAAATGGTTGAACTATTTTATCCTTATTTCTAGTAATAAAGTTATGCCTATCACTTATTTTGTTAGAAAAGATGTATATTTTTTCTCCAATCATAATATTAATTCATTTAAATAGTTCCCTAAGCGATTCGTAGATTATAAATAGCTCTGATCGCTCGCTTTTGTAAAATAAAAATGGATTCAATGTAAGCAGCCCGACCCCACAGTAAAATGCCATACGACATAATGTACTGTGGAAGTAACTAAAATAGACCAAACGCGCGGTTTCTACGTCTGTCAGCATTTTTTTTTTGAGCCGGGGTGAAAATCCTCATGGATGTCCCCCGCCCCGGGAGGGCGGAGGGGTCTGTCAGACCACAACAAAGCGTAACGGTGGAGTTTTTTGCCCATTCTTCTCCACACGAAACTACCTTTTGGAAGGGGCGACTAGAATCAATTCTATTTCTTGTTAATTTTTGACGTTCAAAAGTGCCTTTCTTGTGCCTATTTGAAATAAATGATTTGACTTTGACTTTGACTTTGATGCCACAATGAAATTGTAGCCTCCAGCCAGGCCTTAATAAAAATTATAAACTAAACGACTAAAAACGAACCCTGAGTTTTCCTCTCTCACCTGCGCGGGGGTCGCGGGAACCGAAAATACTTCCGCAACCCCCGCTGGTGCCGGCCCGCCACAGCGGGCCTCGTCACGGTCGAGGGGAAGTGAGGTGTACGACACTCCCCCGCGCCATCTCGTAGGGGCGCGCTTGGAACAATACGCGCCGCTGCCTTGGGTTCAGATGTTGTGGGGGCGACGCACTAAACCCCGTGTCCGTCGCCCCTGGACCCATTTAGGGGGGCTGGAAGAGGGCATTGTCTGCCCTCCCCCGACGCCCGGTGCGCCTGCTGCGGGCCGGATTGAGGGAGGTGATCTCCCTCTCCTGCTCCGCAGCCTCCTTCTGCGAGATGACTTCCACGCAGAAGGATACCACCACCGCGTCCCAGGCCTGGTCACTGCCGACCATGGCGTTCACTACGGCCGGTAGCGACATGTCACTGCCTACTTCAGAGATGAGAGCACGGCGCGGCTCCAGCCATGCGGCACACTCTGCTAGGGTAAGCCGTGCCGTGTCCTCCCGACAGTCGACGCAGTGGTGACACCGAGCGTCTGGCTCCCTGGTTAGGCGACACAGGACCTTCCCGAAGCAACCGAGCCCCGAAAGCACCTGTGTCGCCCAAAAAGTCAGGGAGCCGTGCCTTCTTCCGAGCCACTCATTGAGCACTGGTCGGATCGCCTCGATGGTGTTGAGCCCGGGGGCGTGAGAGCCTGTCCCGCCAGTCCACCACCAGGACCTCGCGGAGCTGTGACCGACGCAGCGCCAGTTGTTGCTGTATCGGTTGCTCGCCCCGCGCCCGCATTTCCTCGCGCCACCGGAACAGTGACGCTAGAACCTTCGCTTCTAGGTCCCAGGGCGGGGATCCGGCCAGTTCACAAGCCGCCTCGTAGGAGATCGTGCGATATCCCCTAATGACTCTGATGGCCATGGCTCTCTGTGGCCTACGCAAGACAGAGATACTCCCGGCCGTCAGGTCAGCCGCCCAGATCGGTGCCCCGTATAGGGCCATCGATCGCACGATCCCTATTCCCTACGTAGAGCCGCCTACAGGCGTGCTCGGACACCCCAGATTGGAATGCAGCGTCGAGAGCGCCCCAACCGCGCCCAATAACTTGGGCGCAAACCGCCGGAAGTGGGGGCCAAAGTCCCAACGGCTGTCGAGCACCAATCCTAAGTACTTCATGGTAGGCTCGACAGCGATCCGGACCCTCTCACCCGCGAGATCGCGTGAATGGTGGAGCGCCCGTGCCTGAAGCCGAACTGGCACTCGGTCCGGCCCCTCTCCGCATCACGGCTGCCCTCATCTCTGCCTGTGTCACCTCTGGGACGTCGATGGCGTTCCCCTCTTCCGGAGGCTCTGCGGTTGTGCGCACGCTACACGCAGCCGTGCGATCTCGGCGGACCACCAGTACACCTGGCGCCTTGCAGACAGCATGTGGACCCGGGGCATGGACGCGTCGTAAATGTTAAGTTATATTAGATAAAGTTTAAACAAAAGTTTTTATTATCATAGACATGAATACAAAAAATTACTCTTCGTTCGAATCGACTGTGGTAGGGGCAAGAAAAAGATGGCGCGTAACGGAAAAATGTTACGCGTAACCATAAAATTTTACCGAAATTTTTGTTCCAACGCCGATAAAGAAGTTTCACTCACTTAATAAATACGCACAAAATAGGATACCTACACATTTATTATCATTTCACACTCACATTTACATCCGTGTTTCTAAACTTTTAAATATTCTATTAGATTTATTAATATAAGCGAAAACTGGGATGGATTTTGAATTTTTACTAACTTCAAACGACCGTCATCCTTTTTTTACTCATCTTCTATCTTGTTCAATGACAAGAGGCAAGTGCATGGTGGTGGTGAATATTGTTTTAAAAAGCACCCCACGCTTTTTTAAAGATAATATATTTTTCACCTCACAGGCTCGGAAAGAGTCTGTTTGTCATTCGAAATCTGAGCCGAAAATCGCTTTTTGCTCTCTAGCGTGGAAAGAGTTTTTAAAATTCGAACCTTTCTATTTTATAATTTTCTATACTGCCAGTCCACTGAAAATGCATGACACGGTCTAAAATAAAATATTAAATAATACCGCTCACCTTAAAAACTTCCATCACAGTACAGAAATTAAATATTTTGCGAGGATATAATTGTAAAATTGGAATTAATGTTAATAAGTATTCCATTTGATTAAAAAAATCTGTGACGTCACATTTAAATATGCCATAAAAATACTAACCTGTCAAATACCCAATTGTGTAGTAATTTAAGTTTAATTTTTTAAATAAAATTAATACTAATATAATATGTTATTGCATGGCAAAAATAATTATGTATTAAATTAAATTAGTTCTTTTCTTTCATTCTCCTTAGAGGACAAGTAGGATATAGAACAAAATACAGGGTATTTAATTTTGGAGATATTCTATGTAACTCATAAGATACATTGCCAAGTATCTGTTATTTTCTTCACATGAGAACAAAATAAAACTCAACAACACCTGTTTTCTTGCACCTAGCAGTTTCCTCGCTGTAGTGAGGTGAAAAATTGTGTGTTGCGCTTGGCAGCAAAGCTTTTCTGCGTCTCGTACCTTTAAAACCTTCGTTACGCTCAGGATTCTATATTTGAACCACTCGCTTCGCTCATGGTTCAACCCTAGAATCCTTCGCTTACTCAGGTTTCAATATAAGTACTCGCGCCAAAAATCAACTTTCCAGCCTTGCATAACAAATAACTATTTTGAAGTGAAACTTCTTTATCGGCGTTGGAAAAAAAATTATCGTCACATTTTTCGGTTACGCGTCACTTTCATCTTTTACCCCTACCACGGTCGATTCGAAGGAAGAGTACTTTTTTGTATGATAATAAAAGCCTTTTGTTTAAACACTATCTAATTTAACTTTAGTTAACCAATTTCTGTAAAGTTGCATAGAGTAGATCATTTTTCGAAAATTAAGGTCATAGAGAAGTTTCATTTCTTACGTATTGTACATACGTAAGAAGTACAAACACTAGTACACGCACACTTTTTTTTCTTTAAAAAAATATATTTTCGATTTTTTAGTTCGGTTTTCTGAAACTGTGTGTTTTCAGTATTTTTTTTTAATATTATTTATTTTCTACTTTTTAGTTTGCTTCTTTATAAAAGCGTGTTTTTTTGTTTTTTTTTAAGTATTATTATTTTGCTTTGTTAAATTAAAATTATGTTTGGTACCTATTCGAAAATTTCTTAATATTAGATAAATCAGTTAAAGATAATGATTGCAATTAAAATTAACATCAATTCATGCCTTGTCGATTATAGATGAAAATTATATAAATTAAAAAAATATATTTTGCAAATTGAAAAATGGAATAATTTTACCAAATTAATGTAACGTCATCGGTCCTCGATAAATCTAAAAAGTTGGAACGAAATCTGGCCGTTTTTAAAGTTGGTCAAACTCAAAATCGCGCCCAAAGTAGTCTGTTACAAAACTTACAAGCATACAGGTGAAATTAATATAAAAGCGTTTAAAAACGCCAAATTAATGTTTTAAAATTATTATACTGACATAAATAAATATACCTACTGTTGGAGCTAGCCCGCATTCTATTTAATAAAGACGAAGTCTTTTTCCGTACTAAATATTTTCCATATAAAATAACTACTTAAAATCAAAAGGAAAACTGTTGAAAACTGAGCTTGTCATCGTTTTGCTCACGACGAACGCTTGCACAGATTCAACCACTATCTAGGCAACGAAATGTTTGTCGCTCATCATGTCCAAAGGAAGAAGTACTAATTTGCTAAGTAAGTACGTATACCTATTTGATAAGCAGCAATAATTTGTAATCTTTGACATATCAGACGAACGTAAGTAATTATGGTACCCGTGCGAACTAATGTTGTTAACTCTTCAAATACGCCTCTGTCGTGTTTTTATTTCATTTCGAAAACAGTTTGTGAATACAATTATATAAATGGAAATAAAAATTGTTTTTGATTTGAAAGTTAATCAATTTAAAAAATACTGATGAAACTCTTCATCAGTTTTTTTTATTCTAAAAAAGTATCGGTAGCCACAAAACTTTAAAATTCGTTACACCATCACTAAACCATAGACAATTTCGAGCGGCCATTGTTGTTTACTTTTGAAACTCTGGACAGTAGGCTAGGGATGGGAACCATCACTTCAGTCCCTGAAATCTCACTAGTATACTTAATTTCAAAGGAAGTAAATTAAATACACACAAATATTTGTATAAAAATGTTTTATTAACAATTTTTTATAGTTAATTAGTCAGTTTAAAGAGAAATATTTTGATTTATGTTTATTTTTGTATCGGTATGTCCCGTCCCTAATGTCGAATTTTACCGTAATGGGCGTTGTATGTACATCAATACAATTTTCTATAAAAATATTATTAGTACCTAATTCATCTAACTATAGACATTATTTTTAGGAATTCCAATAAGGGAAACTCTTTCCTAGTCGCTGGATAGATGGCGCTGAACTTGGTAAGATACTGCACGGAACGGAACGTTACATAATTTCACTTGGATGTAATTTTGAGATCGTAGAACGAAACGTACAAAGCACACGAAACAACGAAAGTGTCAGTTACCCGATACATTACTTTCCTCTATGGTGTCAGTCAACGAGCGTATATGACGTGACGCAATGTTTTTATTTTTCCAAGCACCTTTGGCACCTAAACGTAGTCAGTTCAACGCCATCGTCAGAGCTCTTGGAAACTATGTTTTTTTTAATTCTCAAAAAGAAAACCTCTCATTGAGAGACTAAACTGTATTAAATTGTAAATAATAACTCAATTAACTTTTTGACGTGACAACGTCTTATAAATTGGTTTGCCGGGTGTCACTTCAAGAAACTGCGTTACGCTCCGCTCACGTTATGCGCTCACAATGAGAGCGAGTGAGAGGCACGCGTCCCTTCCACTCGGGCATGGTGAGCCCGCCTAAGAGCGAGAGAGACAGACATAAAAAGTCGTTGTCACGTAAAACTTTCGCCCGTATAACGACTTTACAGGCAACCAATTTTTTTTCCAATATAAACATCTTTTTGATAGAACACAGCGTAATTAAATAAAAAACAGATTAAACGAGCTGTGGTATTTTGGTCGTAAATATACGACCCTGGCGAAATGGACTCGGAAATATTTGTCGTATTAATCGGACGTAAACGGATAAAAGGTTAAAACTGTAAAAAATCCTTTGAGTGAAGTACCCTTATAGATAGTATCGATCTAAGTATAATTTAAAGTTTTAATAACAATATCGTGGAGCATCCCCGTCAGAAATGCGATAAAACTCTGAAGTCAAGAGAGAATTTCTCTAAAACTAATAAAAATCGTCTGGTTCTTAACCTATGAATAATCGTTGATCATTTTTAGTGTCCATTACTACCGCCGAACCACCAACGCCAATCGCTAACATATTTGGTAGGTAAATATTTAGAAAAAATCGTCTTTGAAGGTGGTCACGCTACGGCAGGACTACCAAGAGCGCCGAAAAAGAGGGGCAATGCCTCACCCCCGCGGACACATGAATTTGTTACTGCACAGCAGCGCCGATGTAAAGTTTGCATCAGGATGTACTATTCGCATACCAGCAAGACGTTTTTCGTCGCCACTACGCACTGGGTGCTCGTAGCTCACCGACTCGTTTTTAATAATGAGGGATTTTCTTTTTAACTTTTCCCTAGTCGCTGGATAGATGGCGCTAAACTTGGTAAGTTACTGCAAGGAACGGAACGTCACATCATGTTGAGATCGTATAACAAAACGTACATAAAAAGTACACGAAACAACGAAAGTGTCAGCCAACGAGCGTATGTGACGTAACGCAATGTTTTTGTTCCCAAGTGTTTTGGCTTTGTCACCTGGTAACGTAGTCAGTTTAACGCCATCTACAGAGTTCTTGGAAACTATGTTTTTTTTTAATATTCCAAAGGAAAACCTTTCATTGCTACCTCTACTACTCGCTTCTAATTTAACTAATTTATATTTCAGATTTAAAACAAATAAAAATTCAAATACAAGACGATGAAAAGAAAATGGATTATTGGAGGGATGTTGTAGGATCTATAACTGAAGAATTTTCAGATATAATGCAGTTGTATGACATCAAATTCTGTATAAGCATTTACAAAAGTTAATAGGTTACTTCTATAATATTTTTGATTGGGATTCAACTGAAAAATAAGCAACTTCTTCAATCTAAAAGCTACTTTTCATTTTTTTATTTCTGGAGCGTACTCACTATTATACTGTGTGTAGTCGATCTTATAAATACTAAATAAAAATAATGGGAAGACATCAAATATTTATGTTTGTTTCTTTTAAAACATCACTTGCTGTAAGTTTGTCTACCACATCAGACCAATTTAACCGTTCGTTCTTACTAGTTCGATTCATTAGTTCGATCGTCGAACTAGTGAGAATTATTTTTCTCGTTTGTTCGACCGTCGAACTAGTGAGAGTATTTTATTTTGTGTTCTCACTTGTTCGATTTCTTAGTTCAATCCGTTAACTTATTATTCTTAATCGAGATACAAAAACAATAATTATGTGTGATATGTGTAATAAAGATCACAAATACACGCGTTGCATATGTACATATAAAAATTAAAAGCGCTTATAAATGTATAATTAGTGATTTATTGGTCAAAGACCTAATTAAAAATGACAAAATTACAATCATTTATAATTAAATTATTTGTAAACATAATATTTTGGAACCACTATACCATATCCCTGATCAAAAACGTACTCGTATGTAAGAAAAAATATTTTTCTGTCTTGCTTGTTTCAATAAGCTTAACCAGAAACTTTAATTATATGCGATTGTAATTTTGACATTTTTAATTAGGTCTTTGACCAATAAATCACTAATTATATATTTATAAGCGTTTTAAATTTTTATATGTACCTACATATGCAACGCGTGTATTTGTGATCTTTATTACACATATCACACATAATTATTGTTTTTGTATCTCGATTAAGAATAATAAGTTAGCGGATCGAACTAAGAAATCGAAAAAGTGAGAACACAAAATAAAATACTCTCACTAGTTCGACGGTCGAACAAACGAGAAAAATAATTCTCACTAGTTCGACGATCGAACTAATGAATCGAACTAGTGAAAACGAACGAATTTAACTAGGCACCTATAATTGTAAATATAAGGTTTACATAAAATCTGGTTATAAAATACAATATTATTTCTAAAAAATATACAATGTATGATTTAACGTCTTACTCTAAAATAAAATATAGTTTAGGTCAAGGTAGATAATATGGTCGCACGAGAGTCGCAGAATTTGAGGTATGTGCGATTCTGTGTAAAGGCTCGACGAAATCCACCGGACAACTAAGCGCGCACACAAACTGACGACATGCGGCTCAGCATGGCATGACGTCGGCTTGTATGCTGCGAGAAGTTTAGATTATAGACTCGTGTACACGAGGAGAATTTTATTGCGAGGCGATTTGTAGCACTAGAGCTTAGGTCACTCGTCTAAACCGTGACTAAACACTAAACGTAATACTAAATCACTCATGTGCAATGCATTATACATGTCGCCTAGCAATTCTTGTCTAGAATTTCAAGAAACTCTCGTGTAAGCGTACAAAAGGGTGTATTCACAGACACTCCATGCGCAACCTTCTGCGGCCTTTTGACCACTTCAGTCAATGCTAGGAGACACATAGTTTGTAAACTTTAGCACCTCAGGTTGAAATTAAATGAAACATCGTCGTACGGTAAAACGGGGTGAATAGGGATGCAGGGGTGAATCGGAACGAAACTTATAAATGGATTTTAACATTGAAATAATATATATATTGAAATAACACATTACGAGTCCTTTTTGGTCGCAAATTATATTATTTAATGCTTAAATCGCTTTTAAAGTTTCGTTCCGATTAACCTCTGCATCCCTATACAAAAACCGTAAAACGGGGTGATTTTACGGTTTTTTAAAACTAAGATTTACCGATTTTTCTTTTACTCTGTATATTCATTTTAATCGACTTTTATCTAGGTACCATGTTTCAAGCAGGGCTTCCAGACCACAGAACAGTTAAGACTCACAGTACATACCTACCTAGGCTTCATCAAGAGGATATCAACACAACAGCGACGTCAGTTCCTATTTTAGCCACGCGCCATAAGATATTTTATTGCGTATGTGTTATCTTGAATGAATCCGTGGATGTATTACTATCTTTACATATCGAGACTCCTCCGTGCCTCGGAAAGCACGTTAAGCCGTTAATCCCGGCTGTCATTCGTGGATCTATGAGTCGTTACGGGTCGTTAGAAGGTTAGCGTCAGAATGGCTGGTTGCCTATGGTAAACGGCTCTGAAAGTATGTTCAAGAGTTGCTACCAAATTGCTTATATTTGCTACATTTCTTCAATAATTGCTACATAATTATGATATATTTAGAGATATACGACTATTTTTTTGACCAGCCATTCTGACGTCAGTATGGCAGGTCGCCTCCGTGCTAAACATGAAGGACGCAAAATTTCTAAGTTTGTCGTTCCAGTAATTGCTTACTAATTGCTACTTTCACGCATTAAAGTTTGAGCTTCGTACATACATTAGTTAAAAAAATATAGCTTTTATTAAAATTTGTACGAACTAGTGCCTAATAATTTCGAAAGGCAACACTTTTTTTACTACAGCGTCTTGTTCTAATCTTACAGGCGTTCACATCGACTTATAATGATGAAGGCTTGCTTATTAACCTTTTGACCGCCACGTCAAAAATGAAAAAGCGTGGCCTCAGCGCCAAGCTCGGAATTCATCCTTTAATTTTGTCACCCAGTCGCGACCGTGGCGTGCTGGGCACATTTTGGTTTGTCGTCTATACACGACTGTGGCGGTCAAAAGGTTAATACGCTTATTTTCATAAGCAATTATTAAAGAAGTTAATGCAAATATTAGTACCTATACCTAAATGTGATTCATTTCGTAAACAAACAACTGAAACATTGTAAGCGACAGAATGACCGGTTGCCTATGGCATGTGGCTCTGAAAGTATGTTCAAGAATTGCTACCAAATTGCTTATATTTGCTACATTTCTTCAATAATTGCTACATATGATATATTCAGAGAAATATGTATTTTCTTTTGACCAGCCATTCCTTCGTGTTCAGCATAAAGGACGCAAAATTTCTAAAAGTTTGTTGTATCAATAATTGCTTACTAATTGCTACTTTCTCGAATTTAACTTTGAGCTCCATACATACATTAGTTAAAAAAGTATAGCTTTTATTAAAATTTGTACGAACTAGTGCCTAATAATTTCGAAAGGCAACACTTTTATTCACTACAGCGTCTTGTTCAAATCTTACAGGCGTTCACATCGACTTATTATGATGAAGGCTTGCTTATTAATAAGCAATTATTAATATAAGATTCATACAAGACAGTTTTTCCTTTCATACATTTCCCGTGTTACATTCTATGTTTTTGAAGGTAGGTATATGCTGCTTGATTAATAATATGTTGACTTTTTTATTTGTCATATATCTCAGCGTCAACAGATGGGTGGGTGACCCATAATTGTAACGCCTGCACGATTTGAACAATACGCTATAGTAATAAATACAGTCGCCTTTCCAAATTATTAGGCACTTCTTCGTATGAAATTTAACAACAAACTTTTAGAAATTTTGCGTCCTTTATGCTGAACACGAAGGAATGGCTGGTCAAAAGAAAATACATATATCTCTGAATATATCATATGTAGCAATTATTGAAGAAATGTAGCAAATATAAGCAATTTGGTAGCAATTCTTGAACATACTTTCAGAGCCACTTGCCATAAAAAAAAAATGTTTTATTACTTTTACATTGTACATAAACACTTAAATTTTAACAACTATGCTTTAGGCAACCGGCCATTCTGACGCTTCCAATGGTTCAGTTGTTTGTTTACGAAATGAATCACATTTATAGGTAGGTACTAATATTTGCATTAACTTCTTCAATAATTGCTTATTAATATAAGCGTATAAATATCATTTTAAGTCGATGTGAACGCCTGTAAGATTTGAACAAGACGCTGTAGTGAAAAAAAGTATTGCCTTTCGAAATTATTAGGCACTAGTTCGTACAAATTTTAATAAGAGCTATATTTTTTTAACTAAAGTATGTACGAAGCTCAAACTTTAATGCGTGAAAGTAGCAATTAGTAAGCAATTACTGGAACGACAAACTTTTAGAAATTTTGCGTCCTTCATGTTGAACACGGAGGCGACCAGCCATCCTGACGTCAGAATGGCTGGTCAAAAAAATAGTCGTATATCTCTAAATACCATATCATATGTAGCAATTATTGAAGAAATGTACCTAGCAAATATAAGCAATTTGGTAGCAATTCTTGAACTAACTTTCAGAGCCGTATACCTACCATAGGCAACCAGCCATTCTGACGCTAACGTTAGAAGCCCAAAAATCTGACAACCAGTCTTACCAGGTCACCACACACATTGGAGGTCAGATAGGCAGTCACTGTATGTAAAATACTGGTATTCATCTGCATCCGGTTAGACTGGAAGCAGAGTGGCATAGGCTAGGCTGATTTGAAACTGATGCAAAGGGTATAAAAGAAAGATGTTCGTGTCTCTGTCAGTGGTGTGTACAAAATTATACCACCTTAGAACTTTTGTCACAACCTATAGCATAATGTCTACGGTGCTTTGCCCAGAACCCTCAAGACGCTGACTCGTGACGCAACGAACTTTATATGGGCCTTCTACACAATCAGGTCAGCCGTTATACCGGAAAGTTGACGTGTACTTAGTTAAAAACAATGCCGGTACTTTCTAGCAGAAAGATAAAGGGACCGCTTAGCACACGGTTACGGGTCAGTTCACACTGAGATGCGACGCGACGATACTGGGCACTCGAGCACTCGACCGAACTGCATCAATTCTACAGTCTGGACGGACATAGTAGAAACAAGTCGCCACGGCGGCCTCAGAGTGCGCGGCGTCGCGCGGCTACGCGAGGCGCAGCGCCGCCCTTTCACGTCGCGCGTACCGTACGACCGCTGCGTTGCGGTGCATCGCTATACGCCGCGAGGCCCCTTTTGCGAGGCGCACCGCTGCGTGATGCAACGTATACTGAATTCTCACAATGAAATGTGTATCTTTTCGTATAGTAAATAGTTATATTTTGAGTCGCTCTATTAAAATGTGCGGTGTCTCGGTGTGAGCTGATCCTAAGAGTTAATAAATGAATGAGAGAGAGTACATTTTAAACCTAAGCGAGCTTTTTTCCTAACATGTTAATTAGACAGTAGTTTTCTAAATAATAACAGTAAGTGATGACGTCACCATAAAATAGAGCTCAAAAATTACAAATAAATATCTTCGAAGAAGTCCCTATTCGTCGAAGATATTTATGCAATGACGTAAAAACGCAAAACAGGACATGATTTTATTCTGTCGTACACGACTCAGGCGGCACGGGCCCGAAAACATTTGTCGTATTAATCAGACTGGGGCGGTAAAAGGTTAAATATTTACGATTATATACACAGTTGATATGACAGAGGGGCATTAAATGACACTACGTATGTTTTACGTGATAGTATTAATTCGATACGGTTTCAAAATAAAACGCACCAAAAGTGAGTTTTTTTTTCAAAGAAATTAAATAGCTTACGAATTACGAGTAAAACGCATCCACACTTTGTAAATAAAAACCGACCTTGTAACAACGCATAGTAGGTTATACTTTATCGTTTTACATTAACAGCTGTTAGGAAAAACATAAAAAATCATTTGCGGCTAAACTTGGTACTGCTCCAATTTAATTGTTTTTTGGTACAGAGCTTGAAAATGGTACCTAATATAGACAGCTGTTTAAAGAAAAGCCCGTCTGTCGTATCACCTCTGTATAAAACAATACATGGTAGAACTCTGAAATTGGTGTTTGTCGAATAGAGTTCGTCAGAAATCGTTGGTACCTATATACTTTACATAGTTAATTCTAGTCACTACGGGTTACTCCCAAATTATTATTTTTTAACTACAAATTAAAACCACGTTTATTTACAAAAACCTCAAACAGAGATTTATTTTATATTTTTTTTTATAAAATTTAATAATAAATAACGTGTGTTGTTACTAATATATCTTGTTGAATATACAATTCTATGGAATATAAAAGTACTATTTTTTCTATTTTTAATAACTATTTTTCAAGGCTAGGAATTTATCATTTATTGCTTCAGTATTTAATCTTGTGGTGTTCATTAATAGGAATACTCAGTAAAGATTAGCTTTTTTAAAAAGTTTATTTACATAACATACATAGTAACTGACAAGAGTAGCTAATAAGTAATAAAAACTCAGCAGCGGAGATAGGAAAGTAAAGAGAAATGAACATGCAACGGACGGAGTGCGAAGCGTGCCATCACAAGGCGAAGACTGTCTATCCACCCTCGCCCGCACTATTCGCCGCGCATCTCGCGCCCTACCAACTGAATTCACGAAAGATTTGAGACAGATATCACTGCTTACCGAGTCACAGTTAACTATTCAAATTAAAACTAAATAAAAATATCTATTAAATTAAAAGTCACATGGATTAGAAAGAAAATTTGGGAGGGGTTTTAAAATGATAAAAAAGGATAAATTTAAATGATGAAATTAAAACTTACTGAATATTAAAATAATTGAGAGCATTTTAAATTGAAGCTAATCATGTAATTAAACTTTTTTTTTAAATTATTTTCAATAAGTATGTGTAAATAGTTATTAATCATTCTACTATTCTGGTGAATATTTAAGTATCATTATTAACAATTTCTGTATAAATTCTACTGTTTGCAGTGGCGAATTTTATAAGACGAATCTAAACAACCCAATCGCCATAACATGATATTCAGTAAAATAACGTTCTTGATTAACAAGACACCAACAATCTGACGCTTGGGACGTTCAGTACAAAAAATCTGACGTTGGGACGTTCAGTAAAAAAATCCGCCATTACATTCAACACTTTCAACCCCAAAATTAGCTATTTTATTACCTATAGAATTATATGATTTAAGTAAATAATTAGATTCATGTATTAGCTATTAGCTTCATGTTTGATAACAAAAAACCTTTGTAGATATTTCTCTAAACAGTGACTTCACTAGTAGTAAGACTATCATAAGCTTTAACCCAATGAAAGCATCCAAATGTATCTTTCTATTAGACCAGAATATACAGTTAATTTTTAAAATAATTTTCGCAAAGATGTTCAAAGCGCACAAGTTATGCATCAAGAGCTTAAGGTAGGCTAAATCTATCAAGGAAACTACGCAAGTGTTGATTTTACAATAGATAAATTACTTTCTCTGCTGACAAGATTAGCATTTTATACAATACATTTAAAAAAATAATTCTCAGTGTAGGCAAAACCATGAATTGACTTTTTACATCAAAAAGTCAATTTTCAACCATGTATAGTTGTATTTCTAGATACAACGATATAGAATTAATATCATAAACAGTAAAAACATTTAAATAAATATTTATTAAAACCAATATTAAAGATGTTATTGCGAATCTTGAAAACAGAGAATATTGGGTGTATCTCGACAACACTTTGTAATAATTATTGGTTAAAACATGCATATTATTGTGGACTTGTATAATTATAAAAACCAGACTAATTAATTCTGGGATTTCATAATTGATTTAACCACAAAATAATGATTATAATATAATCAATCAATGACCATAATTATTACATATCTCAGAAATTACACCCATTTAAAATCAATGTGGCGCATTTCACCAATTTAGCATAGGTAAGATACTAAGTCACGCATTAAAATTTTGAAGCAATGTCAATTTAAGATCTTGATAAATAACTATCGCGTTAAAAAATATTATACAACTTTTTTCTAGCTTCTGTTAGGTTAAGCATTATCATAATAATAATAATATAATCTATGAGTTCCATTTAGGATGATTCTAATATATAAAAATATATAAGACATTGAATGCAGATGTTGCGTCAGGCGTGGCTGCGATCAACACGGGTGCGATCACCGGCGCGAACAGCGGCGGCAGCGCGACCGCGTGGTGCGGCGCTCGTCAGTCCTCGCTGCACGAGTCCTCGTTGTCGGCCTCCTTGATGTTCGTAAAGAACGAAACCAACGCCTTCATCATTACACCTGCAATCAGAAAGACAACACCAGCTTAAGTTTATCGCCTTTATTTGTTCTATTAATATTTGGAGAAACAAAGAAAACAAATCATACCTTTTCCTTCTGGCTCCTTTTCAGACTCCTCCCATGCAATAAACCCATCTAGTGAAATTATGTATTGTTCATGAAGATATTGGAATATCTCTAGAGTTAAGCCTGCAACGAGAAACAATTTAGTTAGTTTCCACCTTAAATTGTTTTGTTTTCTTACGATCTTTCTCATCGGTGATTTTTATCAGACTGATGTTGATATTGAAAGATTACGGTTTCGATGTAGTGGACGTTTAAACAGTCATTTCCCTATTGCTATAGCGGACCAATAATAGCTTATACCTAGCTGTTGGGTCCGAGGAAGAATAAAAACAATCTTTGAAAAAGTATAAGGAATGATCGCACGTCACGGGTTGGTAGTTGTCATATGTCGTTGCGCCACTTATTATGCACTAATAATCTAATACAATAGTTTTATATTAACCTTGCGGATGTTCCAGCCTGCGTATAAGCTGTTGTATGCCAAACAAACAGCTTGCCTCCCTCGACTGTTTTGTCTCGCCGAAGTCATGTATGAGACTAGCATACTTATTCATGCGGTCTTGGTTGAAGAGTGGTACATCGCGGCCTTCAGGCCCGAAAAGTGCATGTTCGCATATCGCTTGAATTAGTGCTCGCATAAACCAATCCTCATTTGTAGAGTTACCAATTTTATCCTGTGGACAACACATCAACAGTAAATAAGTATAAATTCATATTCACAGCAATTTTATAAGGGAAAATATTTTCTAATCATACAGTAAGACGTCCTCGCGTGCGAAGTTAATATATCTGTGGTTTCCTTATTAAGTTTCTACCAGAAACTTTTCATATCAACAAAAGAAATGGAAGACGTAAAAGTTCATTTCACCAATTGCATGTATCTTACCTGTATCCATCCCTTTATACATTCACAAGTCTCATCAGCATTCATAAGTTGAAATAATTTGCTTTGAGTTTGAGGTGGCGTCAAGACTTTCTTCGTTTCTTCAATAACCTTAGAATCTCCCTCCAAAAATTCGAACTTATTATCTTCCAACCACGTTGTCACCTGAAATGTTTTTTTTTTTGTATGGAGTAGTATGAGTATGGTTTGTTATGGATGCAAAGCATATAAAAAATTAAAGATAGCTACAAAAAACGAGGTGCTTACAAGTTTTTCATCCATCCATTGATTAATTTGAAGGCCAGACTCTTGCCATTTGCTTTTTACAAAGGAAGGCCCCATACTCTCTTTTAGGTCTTTAATCACTGCTTTTAAAAACAGATGCCCATGTTTTGCAGAAATTATGCTTTCAGAAATCCTAAATATCTGTGCAAACGTGATATGCTGAAAACAAATATAATGATTTTTACATAGACCACATAAATTAAGTATTATTTAAAACTTACGTAACAAAATAGTGTATTTACCTTCTTTTCGATTTGCGGTGCAAGTATCTTTCCTAAATTATCATATAACATAGGAATATCAATGTAAAGATCAGGTGCAAATTCTAATATTTCTTTGATCCCAGCTACAAAATTGTCAGGGGAGATAGTATTTGTTGTCACTAAACTGAGCAATGCCTTTGAAATTAAGGCAATCTGCTTTGCTGACCTAAAAAAAAAATTACCATGTATCTATATTTGTATAATAAATAGCTAAATATAAAAGTTAAGTATAATAATGCTGTGCTTACTTTTCTACAGCAACATTGAGTATTTCATTAACTACAGCAGCATGGTACTGGGGTGCAAACAGTTGCTTGACTTCAGCTACCATTTCAACATCATCGGAGTTAATGATGCAGAGGTCTATTATAGATTTGATCGACTTCTTCTTAGGGTCTGGGAGAGGTTCCTGAGGAACTTGAGCTGTTGCGGGGGCGGGCGCCGGTGCCTCGTTGGTGACCGGTGGAGTGATCGGCGCCGCGCTGGTGCTGCGCGTACCGGAGTTGGAGCGAGCTACGCCCACCGATCCGGAGCGGCTGCTACTTCCACTAGCTGCTGTCATTCAAATTACAGTATGTTGTTATTGTAGAACCAAGTCATACATACAGAATAAGTGGTTAACATGTTGATGGACACTACACAGGACTCAATCGAAATTCTAACTAGTCCTGCGTTAAAAAGAGACATACTAAAGAACATGATACTATATGAAAACCAAGTCAATTTTCCTGCAATATAATCCACCATTACCGGGTTAGCTTATGTAGAATAATTTTGAATAACAATGTATTGTAAATGTCAAACACAATATCATATTGTAAACTTACTGAAGTCACCTCTGGAGTTGAATGTGGACCTTTCGATAGATGCTCCCTTTGAATAATTAGGAGTCATATCTCTGTTAGCTGAAAAACAATCAACACAATTCAGAAACTTGTTAGCAATAGAACATTAAATCTATATACTGAGTGTAACCCAAAGGGTATATACATGCAAAAGGATATGCTACATACCACCACCAAACTGAACAACTTTTACTCCGAAATCGTGAAAAAAAAATCAGCTGTTGCATAGATGGAATAGATGTATGACTCTCAAATGTAGCAAACATCCACAAAAGCTATTTGTACTTTTTACAAATAATTTCAATGAAACATTTGGCAGATTAAATGAAAATCATGGATGAAATGGATGTATGATTTTCAAATGTAGCAATCATCTCATAAATAATATTTTTAGTTTTTCTGCTGTTCAATAACTGTTAGTGTCCGTTAGTAAGTACTTGCCTCTAAGTGATGTAGGGTCAGTTTGTACATTCTCTAGAACACTGTACATATTTTTGCTGATGCTGATCATGGAATTGCTACTCGCCTGTGCAGTGTTCTTTGTACCTGAGCCATGGTTCCAGGCTGAATTATGTGGAGCCAATTTGATATTGTTCAGGTTCTAAAACATATTGGGTTATGGTAAGAAAGTGATGTCATACTTTTAATCCTAGCAACATGACTTGATGCATCTTTAATGTCGCAAATTACAATTAAACCAAGGAAGAGGAAACTGTATGCTGTGCAAATTATGTCGTTAGGTCAGCGCGCAAGCAAAATCTAAGTTTATCTGCAAACAATGTAAAGCATTTTTCAGTTTAAGTTATTATCGCCGGGAATTTTGGTTTCATCAGTTAGCCAGAAGATAAAATCTAATCATTTAGATTCAGCGTCATTCAAATCAAACTTCTATAGAACAATTACTCGAAGCTAAATTTGTTCTTCTTCTTCACTTCCGAGCTTGATAGAACGTTCGTCGTTACGATGTTGCATGTCCAAATGCAGACGTAGTTGTTGCCCACCTCACTTTCTCTGTTGTTGTTATTTACCCATTTTCACTCAAAAATCGACTTTTTTATATAAAAATGCATGTCAAATATGAAAGAGATGTATATTTTTTGTTATTTCGTAGATGTTTCACTTCATTCATATCCAAAGCCAATTATTATAATCAATCCACCATCATTTAACTAAGAGATAAGCATACCTTTTGCGTAACAGCTTTAAGTTTTAGTGTGTCCACTGGGTAGTTGACCCGGGATGTTTTCCAAGTATTATCAATAAACGAATTGTTCGAATTCTGTCTACGACTGTCGCCGCGCTTGCCACGGCCACCATCATCGCGGCGGAATCCCCCAGGGCTAGCATTCATTAACTATAAGAGAAGGTAAATTTATATAGTTATATGAGACAAGAGTTTTTTCGAATATTATTTACGAACCTTATTATTTTTAATGTTATACTTGCTCGACTTAAGTATTTAAAGAACCATTTATTTGTACTATACAAGTAAAATTACCTCAATATGACGCTGCTGTTGCTCAGCTTCTTTTTGAATTTGATCCATCATTTTAGGTTGAGAATCAATAACAGTCTTAGCCACCCAATTGCGTTTCCTGAGTTCAATTACATCTTGAAGCATGAACCTGTTCAACGACATTTGTGTTTTATTTATTGAATTCAAGTATCAACACTACTGCATATTTAAAGTTGTTAATTTATCTGTTAGTATCATGAGTACATTTGAATTGTTTTTGTCGAAACTAACCTAACACGGCTGCTTATTTTATTGGACTTGCGGTCGACAATATCTTGCATTTTCTTGAAAATGTTATCAAGTTGGCCATGGACTTCATTTTCAACTTGCTCACCAATCGTAGTAAGTAACTTGCAGAGACACTCAAGCTTTTCTTCTTCATCTTTTTCGATCAGATACTTCATGCAATAATCCATGATTTTAGAAGTCAACATTTTTAATTTATACAGCTCACCTGCAACAATCAGGTATAGAAATTTAATTGCAAGAAAATTATTAAAGGCAGCCCAATTTTGTTGTTTCAAAAACTAATAACAATAATGTAATATAATCATATTCGCGCATTGCCGAACTAATTAAAAAAAAAAGATCGCCTTGTATCACATTAGCAAATACTGTTAGTTATCTTGAAAGGCATCTCAACTGTATTGTAATAATAGAACAATTAGCTAAGCAATATTTTCAATATAATTCAAATCAAATGAAACCAACCACCAAAGGGTACTAAGGTATCTCAACTGTTTTGTAATAATAGAACAATTAGCTAAGCAATATTTTCATTATAATTCAAATCAAATGAAAACCACCACCAAAGGGTACTAAGGTATCTCAACTGTTTTGTAATAATAGAACAATTAGCTAAGCAATATTTTCAATATAATTCAAATCAAATGAAACCAACCACCAAAGGGTACTAAGGTATCTCAACTGTTTTGTAATTATAGAAAAATTAGCTAAGCAATATTTTCAATATAATTCAAAGCAAATGAAACCACTACCACCATAGGTAGTATGGTATCTCACCTGCTTTGTAATAATAGAACAATTAGCTAAGCAATATTTTCAATATAATTCAAATCAAATGAAGCCACCACCAAAGGGTACTTTTTTTTAAGGCTGGGAAATCATCCAATGACTTCTCCCGCTCTGGGTGGAGCGGAAGGGAGTGTCAGACTCTTACTGACTAAACCCCTATCCATGTTCCTCCCTTAGCCCTTTATGTTCCAGGATAGCGGTAACCATTTCGGACAATCCCGCTAAGGTATCCAACTGTTTTGTAATAACAGAACAATTAGCTAAGCAATATTTTCAATATAATTCAAATCAAATGAAACCACCACCAAAGGGTACTCCTTCAGCCTAACCCATGGGAAAAAACAGGCGCTATGTTTATGTTGAAGCATTGTTTTAATGCTTATTGATTCATAAAGATTCGCAACCTAAAACACATGAAATAAGGACTTTCGCTCATGCTGCTGGGCAGCAACTGTGCATTACACAAATAAATAACATAACAAATAAACAAAAAAAAAATACATTTATCTTATAATGATAAAAAAATGCCAATTAAAAAAAATATAATGGCTACACTGTTTGGAAATTGTCTATTCTATCAGAAAATCAAACTGCAGTTAAAAAAGAAACATTAAACTTACCAATAAATCTTACATTTCCCACAGACCTCATTCTAACACGTCTATTTTCTTCAACTATCATAAGATTCAGTTCTTTCTTCCTGGACTGAAATTTTTAATATCATTATTATAGTTGCATTTTTCAACTCTGAGAAAATTAATAGAATTATTGTCATTTAAATAACTCACAGGATCAGTGCAGGCAGCAAGCTCACTTTCATATTTCAGTATTTGCTCATCCACTTTATGAGTCTCAAATTGATTTTGACATTTGTGGATAATAAGCGCTCTGAAATTGACACATTGGTCAGGTGTTGTTGGATTGTCAGCGGGCACCTGTGGAATAAATAGTGACATAAAATTTTAAACAGCACAAGTAATTTTCGTCTAATGAACAGTGTAACCAGTTTTTTTTACAGTACCTTTAGGACAGACAACTTGTTACACATGGCAGCATAGGCTTCAGAAAAGTTAGGCTCCTCAATGGCTTTCTCAAATACTAAATCAATTACACCTTCCAGACGTTTCTGGTTATTGATATCCAGAGTCTTGACTCTGTCCAAAAGAGTATCAAACTTCTGTGGAGTTAACTTGTTCAAAATACCCCTGAACTTCTTGTACAGCTCCTGAAAGAATTAATTGTAAAAATTAAACATCATAATTATGGAATAAAGTTTAGAATGCTAATTTTACGTGATTTAAAGGACCAACTTTAGATTTCAATGTAATAACAGTACAAATTAGTGAAATATAACACTCATGGAAACAAATTTGACTAGTTTTTATGTTACATTTCGTAAGTTTGAACTGCCTATTTGTGTTAGATTACATGTTACCTTTCACCAAACTGTACTCCAGCAATGAATTATACACAAGATGACTGACTAGTAAAGAAACATAACCCTTATTATTATATTTCTCAACTGTCTAGATGACAGCCACTTCAAGTATACACATTAAATTTAAGGTCTCAAGTTCTTTCATTAATCTCGTAAGACTCAGAAAAGTGTTAAGGCAGTCTATGCAAGAGTCACAATAAAGAAAACCACTAAGAATCAGAGGCCGTATCACTAATGGTATCAAGAACAGAGGTTCATTAACCTCTGGTAGCAGTAACCCTTGAAATTAATGTCTAGGGGTAATATAAACACATTTTTCAGAACAATCTTTCATCTTGCAACTATTTACTTACTGACAAGGTTATAAGTTATAATAACTAAACCTGCAAAATACCATACAGTCGTGTATTGGTTACATGACCTTGCATCGCAAAGTTTCGGGAAGATAAAGGGATCAGTAAGAAGTAATCAATCCTTTAACTGTAGATAAGTTGCAGCATAACAGGCGCCACCATCATATACACTTATAATTAAATTAATATTGGTTTACCTGTGTCCTGAATTCTTCTTCATTGATAGTATCTTTACGGAATCTAGTAGGCTTCCATGCAGAATCAACTTCATTAAGTTTAACTTCTTCCCTCAATGACAATGATACATGAATAACTGGTTTATGCGGGCTGTTACCACTTGGACTTGGGGTCAGTTTGACACTTCCTTTGCCTGTGTAAAATGAATAGTTTTTATTCTACATTTCAAAGTCAAATAAAGAAATAATGTTCACTACAGATACAAAACGAAAACTGTTACCAGTTGGGGCAGTATTTCTTGAATCTTTCTTAGTTTCTCGAGGCGTGTTATTCCTGGATCCCATACTCTTAGCGAATGGAGGAAATAGAGAATCATTCATAGGCCTTGAGATGGGTGTGAACATTTGTGGTTCCTGCATCGGAGTAGTCTGGAAAATAAGTAATGAAGGATAAATCACATTCCAATTGTCATATGTAATACACAATTATATAACAGAATAAATTAATGACGATACCCTAATGACATTGCAATGTTCCAACAATGGAACATTAGGCTTGTTCTTTGAAAGTGGATCTTCCTTTATTTGCTTGAGCAAATCAATATCATAGCACTTTTTGCCTGCAGTATTAAGTGGAGACCATTGATCTGAAAATATAAACACATCAAATAAAGAACTCATTATGTAGGGTTATTAAGCTCCAACTAATTTAAACTAGACGAACCTTCATTATATTTATATTTGGGCACAAAAATTTGCGGTGTTGTCTGTTGCTCAATCTTTGTAGTGTCCTCTGGCACAGGTTTAGTAGGTGTAGTCATTTCATCAGCAGGCTGAGTTTTCTCTTGTTCTACATTAGCTACTTTATCAGTCTCATTTTTACCATTTTCATATGACTCAGCTTCTTTAACATTTGACTCATTATTAGCCATTTTATTTGCAGATTTTTTATTAGAATTCTTGGTATTTTTTAAAACTTTTTCATTTTTATTGATATCTTCCTTAACAGTCTCAGTTTTAGTCGTATCAGTAGTGTTTCCATTGGCAGTATCAGGATCTAACATAAGGAAACAAAGAATGGTGAAGATTCTTTTTAAACTTCTTTAGGCTCTTTTAACCTAGTCATGCAAGGTTTTAAAAAACTAAGAAATATCAGACAGGTTTTATCAATTCCATCCATTGTTGGTGATAACCAACTACAACTAGTTATTCAAAAAATTGCTTGTTAGAAGTGCTTAAATTAAATGTTTCTATTAATGCAGTTTAGTCTTATTACTTAATATTAATCAGAGTAAATATGTCAGTCGTGCCATATGAATATTTTCCCTTAGTTTACAAAAATAAAAAATGTTAAGACTTTTGGTTACCTACTACACATATGTAAAGATGCCCAGAGGGAATCTGGGCATCTTTACACGTCTTGGCATCAGGCACTGTTCAAACACAACGACTCTGGGTATATTGATTGTAAAAAAATTGTGCTTGGTTTACCGTCTGCTTGGCTAGCCAACAGGTAGTAACAAAGTAGTTTTATTCACTCACATACATTGCTTAATGGGTTATCAGTTAGAAAATCAGTTCAGTTTAGTTACTGACTCATACATGAAACCAGTAAGTACTGTCTTCAAATGTATTCTAGTACAATGGCAGTGACTGAACAATCAACTAAACTTACTGACAAACTGGCCTTTTATGATCCCATAACTCTCAACTGCTTTGTTAACTTGAGTCACTTTATTATTGTAATTTTTACAAGTTAATAATTAGGATACCTATACAGCAGACACTCTACCCTCGAAGAGTTAATAAGAACAGTATATAAAACTGCCAGTAATATAAATAACCAAACCCTATTAATTGTTGGCAGACGCAATGCAGAAAAATTAGTTGAAATACAAATTGAAGGTGTTGGGAAGAGCTTCCGGAAAACATGAAAAAATTAAATTGTTAAAGAAAAATATAAAGGGAAATCCTCCAATCAAGCTGTACAATATTTTTTATGTCCTGCCCTGTGTATCCTGCCTCCATTAGGCTACCTCCTAAAGGTTATCCCCTCCTACCCAAAATTTAAGAAGCAGCTTTTGGGAAAAACAGGCTTGAAGTGGGAGTGAGCTGGCAATGTCACTGATATCACTTGTACATAAGAGTCAAAGATGGTCACTTACTGGACGCTGGAGAAGGAAGATGTCACCATTGAATTCATTCACTACCTGGATATGTTTACAGGGCAGAAACTGCTAAGAATGAGAAGCTTGAAAAGTGAAAATGGTTGCTGTTCTGCAGTGGGGCTCAACATAGGTAAATTAAAAATCACAACAAAAGATTCATAATGCTGTCAAATGCGATTAATAAACAATTAATATTTGATTTGATTTGAAATTTTGCAATACAATTATTTTAATGTTTTCAAATTATTATTTTTGTATGTGTACCTACTCTGCCTAACCCTTGAAGGAAAATAGGTGTGATGTCTTTTCCTAATATTTTTTTTTGCATATCTTAATATTTTGTATGACACTAGCAGCATCTCTTCCATTAACATTTAGTAGATTTCTCAGAGGTACTTTGTATTAAAACACTGCACAAGTTACGATGGATTACTCTAATGCCCATATTACAGAACCTCACTCAATACTCAAGCATTGCTTGAGTTCGATTAGAGCCATTTGATTGGTTAAAACTAGATTTAAGTGATGCTTGAGTCCTGAGTGAGGTTCTGTAACACGGGCCTAAATCTTACAAAAGTGTAATTTGAGATCTGTGATTACATTGCTCGCAAATAAATAAAATAATTCAATACAGGTGGTATTGTGCTGCTAGTTCAATTACCACTGAACATTAAGTACTAGGCCAAAACTAGAAAATGAATACTAAAGAAGCAAGCTAATTAATTGATTTATAGGACTATTCCCAGAAGCTCAGTGATGAGTATAAATAATACTGGAGTCAACACCATAAAGCATTCATGCCTCACATAAATAAGAAGTAAAAATAACGATGAACATCTAATTTCATATTCAAGTATTATCAGATAAATCTAACAATCATTTATCTCCGCTATCAATAGTGTCAGTGTAGTAGTAGTGTATAGTGTCAATCAGTGCTACTGTTACATAAAAGATCTAAAACAACACACCTGCACAACTACTAAAAGATATAGAATAAAATAATATAAAATCAGACTGTGATACCATGTTTTCCTTTCAATCTACAGAAAACCAGGATTCATACACAAAAAATAAACTAGATTATCATCCAGTTTAAAAGAAAACAAACTGAGAAGTTAATTACATGAAACAAAGAACAAACCTGTAGTCTTATTATTAAGGTTAATATCTTTCATTTTCAAATCAGATTGATTAGTGCGCAGAACACTAGATATACTCTGTGTTAATTTAGCTTGAGCTTCTATTGCACTTGATCCTTCTTTTAGTTCAGGTGCCTTTGAAAGCTGTTCCTTGGCAACTTTCTCAATGCTAGCAGATAACAGTTGTGTGGCAGTGGGAGGAGTTTCAACAACAGGCTCACTCTTGATTACAATTTCAACATTTGATGCTACAACAGCAGGGGTTTCAACCTCTGGGGCTGACGAAATTTGCTTTAATGGTATTTGTTTCTTTGTTGGCTCCACACATAATCCTTGATTACTTTGAGTAGTTGGAAGGATGATAGCTTCTGCCAAGCTATCAAATGAACTAATCACTGTAAAAAATAGAATAAAAAGAATTAATATCAAATCACAACTAAGTGTAGCAAGTTAGGTATTCAATTATTCATTATATGGTAGTCATTCAGTACATGGTTGTAATTTGATGATGGATTACTGAATTTGGATATTTTAAACTTTTTCACTTTGCTTTCGAACATGCATGGTTGTAATTTGATGATGAATTACTGAATTTCGATCATTTTCACCTGTTGCTTTCGAACAAGTTACTAATATCAAGGCCACTACTGAGAAATTGAACACGAGACAACATATTGTCCGATAAAATTGTAAGTTTAGGATGTAACGTACATATCACATAAAATATGGAGAGACAATAGAATTTGTCCGGTTGCTAATAAAATATACGTGTAGTTATAATTTCTGTGCACTTTACAGTACAATTTATAAAGTAATACAGACCAAATTACATAAAATACCTTACTATATTGATTTTTCAATCTATCCTATCACTTTTTATGAACCAAGTTCGTGGTCTATAAATAGAGACGTGAGATATTTCCACGTGGGAGTTCTTGCACAGTACCTGAATATCAGACTTTATGTGGCACTGATACCTATATTATATCACAGTACAATAATCCGTTAAACTTTCTTGTCAATCTTCACACAAATAAAATAAGATACGATAATGTAACAATATGGTAAAAGAAAGTCTATTCAAAAGGTCACTCAAGGATCTAGAATATTGTCAGACTTTTAACACACTTTGCACTAGTAACACATTACTTATTGTTAAAACTTAAATAAATACTAATATTAAATAACATATATTGAATCTAATATATTAAAAAGATTGAATAAAAAAGGTTAAAATATTTAAAACGCAGCCATGCTCAAAGTGACTGTAAGGTAAAAGCCGCCATCTTGGATCGTTCCATGCGGACAGGCGGTTCAGAGCAGCTAGTGTTGTGCGCAAGTGCGCAATGAATCGATTAAACTTTATTCTACACAACTCATTAAATAATGCAGATAACGAAACTAAGAATAGGAAAAACGATTTTACTCAATTAGTTCAAGAGAGTAAAAGTACAAAATTGTGAATCTATTATTAATAAGATTCAGTGATCTTAGTAAAACACTTTGAACGCCACCCATCGAGATACTACGAAGAACAGTAAAGTATTCGTGTTACGGCTAATAAATTTGGTTTAGGAAATAATTATTGTAGAAGTTGATAAAATATTTCTACATGATAAGCCTAATAGGTAAGTATTATTGCCCCAAATAAATGTTACACCGCGCACCATCGACTGATATTTGTCGTGCGACAGTACAGTGTGCCCAGGATATCTTGTTATAAATACATGGTAAATAAGTCATACTTGCGGTTGATTTAAAAGTACTGAATGGCGGCTAAAATAAAATTCACGATGGTAAGTATTGGAAATACTTCTAAAATCCCGATTCCTCGAAGATTTTCTAATACTATTAGGCTTCATTTTTTTAAACAAAGGTAAAACCCAAAATTGTAAATGTAAATTAGATAGCAGCTTGGACCCTGTTGCCGATACCGGTAGGTTACTATTTTGTATACGTAGTTTAAATGTTTGTTTTTTTTATAAAAATATTTAAAAATGTAACTTATACGTATTTAAGTGAAATACTAAATCTTAAGAGACGACAATTCACGGGGCAGAAGATTGGATTGGATTAAGGATTTAGGGGGCTAAAGTAACTAGAACTATGGAAACGCTATGGCCTCCGCATGATCAATGTTTTACAATAAGTACATAAAAAGTTTGAGTTGACTTGCACACTTAATAATGGATCTCTGATCGCTGTTATTGTTATTATTTTAAGATTGGTAACTTTTTAAATGATGTAGGTAAATATTATATTGGAACTTAAAAAAAATACAAAGAGGCAAGTCACGAAAAAGTAACATATTATTTTATGCCACGAGAAATGTAATCGATTACATGATCGATTGTTAGAAACACTACCACCACTACGAACTCATTCCGAGTCCGACTCAATTAGCTACTTTTTGTTATGACCTTTGGCCACGACAAAGAAGTCGTACTAATTCCTATACTGAGTATATTCTAGGAGAATAGGTTTTGGTAGGAGTATTAAAATGAGTAATAATAATGCTTGCGGCACGTAAAAACTTATTAGTCAAAAGACAGGATAACTTTATCGATCGGAAACGGATACTATACTACTGCTAGGTAGGTAGGTACTCGGCTGAATTTACCTATGCAAATTTATGTACGTTGCATATTTATGTCAGATGACGACTACTTTTTTACCATTACAACTAGTCACTTTTTATCAACTTTTACTTAAATGCCCTTCTCACATGGGATATGGATCTTCTTGCACGAAACAAAATTACCTACAAAAATTTCTGATTAGCTTTCAATCAAGGAGCATGGAGCTATCCGTTACTAACGCGTCTTGATTTGTCAAAGTCAACAACACCTAATAGCAATAAATGTGTATCAACTGCAGTATCTAAATGTGTATAAATAGCAGCCATAAACACCAAATTGAGAACAAACTATACCTATTCCCTGGGGTTTTTAATGAGAATAGATTCAAATTGTAAAACATATCCCAAAACTGTTTTTGAAGTTCCGCAGGAATGTTGGTTAGAAATATTTTTTCTTCCATTTTGTTATAAGGTTATTTGCTTAAAGCGCTACGTAGATCGTTCGGGCTTGACAATCGTCAAGCGAACTCAGTGCGAGGAGGATGTGATCGATAAACCACGTAAATCCTAAGGATATTCGACTTCTTTATTACGTAGGTATAATTTTTTTTCGTTGGCAAGAAAAGGCCTGAAAAAATTATCTCAGGCTGTGTACATTACCTCAAAGTCCAAAAAAAAAGCCAATGAAAAAGAAATGATACGTAACGGTTAGAACTAGCCATTTTGAGCAATAGTTAATATGGCACAAAATTTATAAGATTACTCTAAGTCAAGTTACACAAGTTCAGAAAACAATAAATGTTTGAAAATGACCTTCGAACTTGGCTGAGAGCAATCCTACAACTTTTGTGCCATATTAGCTATTGCTACAAATGATTAGTACTAACCACACGTACCACTTTCGTTGGAACTTTCAGAAAAGGCCCAAAAAAAATTACCTCCTTTGCTTATTGGCCAAGTTGACACGTTACACGTTTTATGTGACACCAACCATTGATTAGATAGTTCATACATCATTAATTTTAATATTTTGTAATTGTATGTAATTACAAAACACAAATTAACAGTAGTTAAGTCCACCTATGAGATTTGCAATAACATAATGTGCAGCTTAGGATAATATGAAAATTAATCAAGACTGGGCGAGGTTCGACTAATTGTTGCAAGCCGGTAACGATGGTGTTCGGTTTGTATCGTCTATCGTCAGTATATTACTTAAATGTGTTTACAAGAACACCAATCATTATGTAGTCCGATATATTATGTACAGAGGCCAGCACATCAAGTTACCACAATCTGTCAGATTTCTTTGATAGTATTTAAACTTTATTGCAAAGACATAAGGTTCATTTTTAATTGAGAAAATTTGACAGTTAGGGATAGCTTGATGTGCTGGCGTCTGTACTTAGAGCAATCGTTTCCATTGGTTTTCGAAGTGTCTTTTGAAAGACAAAAAAAAAAGCAAAGATTGATATTTATATATAAGATTGTATGACTTACTCTTTCCGCTATCGTTACTTAGTTGATGTTATGGATTCCGAACCCTTTTTGTTCGAGTCCAACTCAAAATATGACCAGTTTTTAGAGTTCCGTTCCTCAAAGGAAAACCTGGAACGCTTATAAGATTACTTCGTTATCTGTCCGTCTGTCTGTAAGTCTGTCAAGATGCTTTTTCTCAGGAACGCGTGCTATAACTTCAAAATATAATTACGGTTCCTCTAATAAAATATAACGGCCATTTATAGGATAGGACACTACTTCGATACTCGCAAAAGTCATGAAATTTTGCAAGAAAGTCTCACTACTTGTGAAAGGAAATATTATTTTGCGATTAGACTTTTATATTTGGACAATTGACCTTGGCTTAAATCGATGTTTAGGAACACACATTCTTCAACTACAATGTAAACTTTGTTTTGAGATAAATTTTTGCCAGTAAGGGAACCCTTCATGGTCATGTTCGTGGTCAGACACGCACTTACGCGGTTTTTAAAGGTATACCGTTCGTCGTCTTTTATGTAGTATATTTTTGTTTGCTAAAGGCATGGTAACATCGGTTTTTTATAACGTAATCAGTAAAGTACGCGCCAAACTGAATAATAAAGATATCAGAATGGAAATTATCCGCTGACCAACTGTAAAAGTTCAGAAATCAAAACGTTTATTTTTACTATGTTTCTGATGACCAACTTTAGAGGGTCAAATCATTTTAAAAAGATTTAAAGTAAAACATATACAAAGAAAATGATCTGTTCGATTATATCTTTTCTCTGTATATATGTTTTACTTTTATCTTTTTTAAAGTAGTAAATAAAGAAATAATACAATTTATTAAATACCATAATGGCAATGTAAAAAATATACGATTTATTAAACAAGACTGTCCGGCGGCGTTTCAAAATTTACCAAAGATGTAAACAATTATGGCCGGTCGAAGTTGTCTATGGTTTAGTGATGAGTAGAGTAACGAATTTTAAAGTTTTTGGGCTATCGATGTTACGGTTTTTTTAACAGTGTTTCATCAGTATTTTTAACCGACTTAAAAAAAAGGAGGAGGTTATCAATTCGACTATATTTTTTTAAATGTTTGTCACCTCATAACTTTCGACTGGGTGAACGGATTTTGACGATTCTTTTATTTGAAAGTTGGTGCTTCCCGTGTGGTCTTCAATTTGGTTCTGACAATGGCATCCATGAGAAAACCATATAAGATTTAATTTTGATCTTGATGACATATTAGTACTTCAGATCACTGTTGCTTACAAAGCAAGTTTAGTAGTGTGGGGTGGGTAGGTACCAAAACTAAGTGTAAAATAAAAACTTTTACAACAAAAACAACTGACTTCTGAAAGAACGCTACGTGGAAAATTATTTTATATTCCGAAGTTGGTATCTTTGGTTTTGTATTTTCGGATATTGCCACCTACTTCTGAAATTGAAATTATTTTATACTATATAATTATATTGAGTTACTTTCAAATTAAAAACAATTTTTATTCTAAATCCATTTAAATAATTGTAGTCACGATCTGTAATGGAAATGATATGATCAATATTGGACACTTGAAAAGATTAGTATGCTCGGGTAGCATAATTACCTTCGTGTCAAATTAATACCTGACAAATTAGACGAGACGAACCTTACAGTGTAGTTCACGTGTAGCTCATATTCTCTGATCGTATCTATCGATCGCTCACGACGAATACTTGCACAGAAGTATTCGCCGTGAGCAAAACGATGACAAGCGCAGTTTTCAACAGTTCTGTTTTATGACGTCCATATTACCTATGGATTTCAACATATTTGATACGGAAAAAGACCTCGTCTTTATTGAATAGAATGTGGGTGCTCCAACAGAATCTTTATGATTGTTGTCAGTATAATAATTATAAAAAACATTAATTTGGCGTTTTTTTTCAAAAAAGTAAGTACATATAAAAACTCCTCGTTTAAATACTCCTTGTACAAATAGTCTACTTTTATGTCAATCAATTCAATGACAACATAAATTTAGACGAGCAAAAAAAAGGATGACAGTCGTTTGAAGTTTGTAAAAATTCAAAATCTATCCCAACTTTCGCTTATATTGATACATATTAATAGAATATTTAAAAGTTTAGGAAACACGTATCGTGAGTATGATAATAAGTGTATCCTATTTTGTGCTTAATTAATCAGTGACATGCAGATATCGCGTTTAATTCCTAGGCACATTCAATGTTATTATTTTTGGTCAGTGGCTGCCACATCCTCTTTTGGAGCATCATATTTTTGCTTAAAATTGATTTTTGACTTATGACCTTGAATAACTTACGACACAGACACTAGATTTTATAGAACTTTTGAGACAACTTTTATCACACCTAAATGAAGGTATGGACAAAAATTCAGCTTATTATCTCTCATTCAGAGGTGAAACCTAAATGACTGGGCGAAAGGGCCCCGCTGAATGGAAATTAAAATTAAATGCCATTTCTGTCTTTGTTTCGGATATATATTTAAAAATTTCGTTTAGTTTTACAAGTCGGCCTAGGTCTACACCGGTTTCCGATAAAAGGGTTCAGGAGCGACGGACATGGGTGGAATCCGTTGCCCCCACACTTCAGGACACGAGGTGGCGGCGCGTAGTGTTCCAACCTCTAGGATAGTCTTACACCGTAGTCTTACACCTCACTCTCCCCCTTGACCGAAACGAGGCCCGCCGGGGCGGGCGTTACGGAAATATATGTGTGCCCGCGATCCAGCAATGGAAACATTATAAGGCGATTATGAGAAACTTATGGTGTCTTTTATAGGGCATGCAAAATATGGGTAATTTCGAGAAAATGTTAAAAGCTACTCTAGGTGAAAGGTGTTGTGTGATGGTGGTAATACGACATTTATTATTTTGAAGTAAGAGACTGGCCTTCAAATACAGTGAAACCTGGTTAAGTGAGACATCAAGGGACCTGCAATGTCGTTTCACTTATAGAGGTATTCCACTTACCCAGTGTCTCAGATATACAGGTATAAATAAATATCTGTCTCATTTAGAGAGGGTTCCATTAATAGAGGTGAAAATACAGGTTATTTCAGTTATAGAGGTGCGATCATTAAATAACTTACGTACTTCCAATTACGTGTGGAATTTGTGGGTAGAATAAGAATGAGTAAACAAACAATGTTATCTCAGTTACAGAGGTTTTATGCATATAAAATTTACTCGCTGTCTCAGTTATAGAGGTAACTATGATGATAAATCGAAAGAACAAATCCCAGATATAGAGGCTTACCTCGTCCCACTAACAGAGGTAATTCAGTGCCAAAGTGTTGGGACCTCAGCATGAGTTCCAGTTATGGAGGTTTCTCACTTATCCAGGTCCCACTTAACCAAGTTTCACTGTACATAAATAGTGTGTCGTCACGATAGGTGAAAGGTTTAAAGCTAACCTAACTGTCACACGCGACTTACAGCCCGGACCGACAGACGTTATGCTGACGGAATAGGTATTGCAATTCGTTGCCATTTGGTTACCAACCGGTTACTGTTAAAGTACACCCGATGTGTTTTTGGATGAAATAGGATTATTAATTATGCAATTAATTGAGGGACAGACGCTTTGTTGAAATATATGTTTTATATAGTGGCACAATTATTTTTTGTGATTACTTCGAAAACGAAATATTTTGAAACCGCCGCGCCGCGCCGCTAATATAGGTTATATTTGCCAGTGTTATTTTAATTACTTTTCTAAATACTTCTGCCGTTAGATTTGCCTTTTTTAATGTCTGTTTTAGCCAAATCATACATGTTATCTGTAGTGAAAACTAGTGATATCAATTGAATCTCTAAGTTTTTTTGGAAAAAGAGGACATGGCCTTAGCCACTGTGCACTGTGATTCTTGACTAGGCCCTGACGTCATCATGTGGGCGTGGCCTTTGTCAGTGTATTGTTAGCGTTCGTCCTGTGTGCAACTTAGTAAACATGCCCATTTTACTGCATTGTTCCCGCTACACGAAAAAATGAATGAAGTGTTGTTTTGTCTTGTATAAATTACTCGGATAGACGTTCTGATGCTATGGATAGCATCACATTTTATTTGTAAGTAATTTTATGCGTAATTTATTAAAATAGTTCTAGTAAAATCGCCTAACATTGGCGTTTCCAAACATAATTCTACCCGACACTAGATGGCGAAACTTGGCGTCATGGAAAATAAAAATATTTAGGTACGTAGAGCTCGGTACTAACATATTTTAATAATCTTAATACTGAAATTTGTTCAACATTCATTCCCAAAGACCCTTTAATGGCCAAAATGCTATTTTTGTAGTTTTTATATCATTTTGTAACAGGCCATCTATCGTCAACTATGAAGAACAAACATAAACCTAACAAAAAGACAGGGCCGTAATTAGAAATGAATTATTTTACTGAATGTCTCGCGGCTGCGGCTGTCTCATAAATGGAAAGTACTTAAAACATTAATTATGCTGGACATATAAATACAATCTCATATAAATTAAATATGCTATCTACAATTATTTTATTTATTTAAAGCCCACCTAGTTTATTCAGTTAAATTGTAAATGATGTATGTTTTAGATTTCCATCCGAAGATAATCTAAGACAGCAATGGATTACAAAAATTAATAGACAAGACTAGTCTCCGACTAAATATACTAAAATTTAATTTTAAGATGATATGGCTACTATAGTGCGACCGTTCAAAATTTGCCAAAGATGTAAACAACACTGGCCGCTTGAAATTGTCTATCGTTTAGTGATGCGGTGTAACGAATTTTAAAGATTTGGAGCTATCGATGTTACGATTTTTTTTTTTAATAAAACGAAATACCGATGTAGTGTTTAATCAGTATTTTTTATATTGAGTAACTTTTAAATCAAAAACAATATTTATTCTAAATCCATTTTAATATTTGTAGTAACAAACTGTAATCGAAATGAATTAATCAATATTGAAGAGTTAAAAACATTGGTTTCGCACGGGTTTTTTATCAAATATAATGCGGGCTAGCTCCAACAGTGTATTTATGATTGTTGTCGGTATAATAATTATAAAAACATCAATTTGGCGTTTTTTCAATAAAGGAGTATAAAATACTCCTTGTACAAATGGTCGACAATTTTTATGTCAATCACTAGCAATTCAATGACAAGATAAATTTAGACGAGCAAAAAAAGGATGACGGTTGTTTGAAGTTTGTGAAAATTCAAAATCCATCCCAGTTTGCTAATTCTAATCTCTTTTTATTATTTATTATTATTAATAGTGAGTGTGATAATATGTGTATCGTATTTTGTGCGTACTTAATCTTTGACACGCAGATATCGCGTTTAGTTCCCAGGCAAATTCAGTGTTATTGCTTTTGGTACGGGGCTACCACATCTGGTATAGAAAGGGAGTGACTACCGAGATGACGACTAATAGAGAAGTATGGAAGAATATAAATTGGGATAAGGACAGGAGAATGATGAAACGATGGTGTGCAAATTAATTTAAAAAAAAGCAGTACTCTCTTGTACGAAAATTCTGAGTACGACCGTGTTGCATCCTACACTTTTAGAATGATCATATCTCAAAATAAAGAAAATGGATTTAGTGACTTTTAGAACTAAGGCATCCACTTACTTAGTGACATCTTGTGTGAGATAGTTACGTAACTACAAAATAAAATCGACAGAACGAGTGAATAGTTTTACTATTGACCGTTAGATGGAAAATAAAGAAGTGGGCGGGAGGGATCTAACGCCCCTCACCCCGTAAATTGTCACGCGTTGTTTCCTAGGGAAATGTAATTAGAACATCTCCTCTCTGTATTTACTTCGTGGTAAAGCCCGAAAGACGCCTTGAAACACTCCATATGAAATCGGGCGATATGAAACAAAAAGCTGGAGTTGCAATCCACGTATGCCTAGACATGCTCCGTCTTATTCCATAACACTCTAAACTTAGTTCTGGTACATTATTACTAGATTAAAACCATGACTAAATAAACGCTATTATAAAATGAAGTTTATCACTAGTTAATGATCTATAATTATATAGGTAAAGTTGGTCCGTCGAGACATCTAGTTTATCTATGGGACTAACTTCGGTACCAACTTGTTTGAAGTTAGCTTTGATTATTATTGTATATGTTTTACATATAAATCGCTACAAATGGGAATTAATATGATTGACATAGTGGATTTCGACGATCTAGATATGCTCCAGCATATTTGGTTGACGGTTTGGAGCTCTTACAAGTATAGATTCACAAAACGATGTAAATAAATACTCTTCTCTTATTTGTATTCACAAAACGATGTAAATAAATACTCTTCTCTTATTTGTATTGATTGTTCTTAGTTGACTGCCCAAGCAAAATTTACGACGTACCATGAAACATCCGGATTATTTTTTTCGATATTTTATTTGAATATAATTTGTTTACAATTTTTTTTTAATTTTTGATAAAATAAATTTTAATAGCCTTCTCTCTTTTTTAAATATTAATAATTAATTGATATGAGTAAACTGTAAGAGAGTGAGAGAGAGAATAGTCAATATATCCTAATAGATGTATCACTCAGTCTCAAGCGCGTGGATAATGCCCTCGCGCTCCTACCCACAGAGGCAATAAAATTGAATTTAGGGGATGATTGGCCCCTTGGATCGGTTTGTCTTCTTGTAAAAGGTTTTAAAATAGTTGTCTGGTGGACATAATTATAAAAATGGCATCAGAATTTACGTGAAGTTAAGGAATTATTTTGGGAGCTTTAAAGCGTCTGCGAAGCAATACGGCAGACAGAGTGTCTGGGAGTACTGGCGACTATTTTTAAGGATATTGCCTAAAATATGCGTATAACTCAGTTACGTGATTACGTCCGTTACGTTACGGAGAATTTACGTGATCTTCGACTACTACGGCAATGACATTTGAATAGAAACTTTAAGTACTTCATTATCAGGCGACTGTTTGTATCTTTTACGCAAAATATATCTGTACCTCATGCATCCAGATACCGGGTTCGATACAAAACGCAACGACCACTTATTATACGTGTGTATTTGGTACTTATCGCCACCGAACAAGAATTGCCTTAGGATAAAGCAACTTTTAAATATTATTGTAAAGGACAATTATCATCATTCATGAGAAGCAATCCAAGTTTTAGGTAAAACTAAGTAAAATTAAAACAAGTTTCCAAAAATAAAAGAGAGAATAGTAGAATCTACAACATGTGAAAGAAAATCGAGGGACTAAGTTGGATAGAAGGATCGAAATGATTTTTTTACAAGAGTTATAACTTTTTGCCATTGACTGCGAGTAAATTAATAGTAGTAAGTATTGTATTAAAATTTATCACATTTTCTTATAATCAGTTAAATAATAGTCTAGGAGCCCGTGAACCCAAGACCTTCGTAGTTCCAACCCCTTGCCAGACAAACATTGTAAATCTTAAAAAGAGATTCGTGATTAGAATGACTTATGCAAATAAAGCCACACGCGGGGTTGCGATAGTCGTGGAGAGGATCCGGCAGTTGGGTCTCGAAGTGGCTTTGCACAAGTCCGAGGCCATCGGCGGCGGCGGTGACCTTTAGCGTCCGGCCCTGGTGCAAGCCATGGCCCGGAGCGAGAGGGGGTGGGAGACAGTCACCTCCTTCTTCGTAGCAGCTATGCTCGCGAAAGTGGTGGCGGGATGGGAGAGACAAAGAGCCGCGGGACGACTCCCAGCCACCATAGGCGCGGTGAGTAATGGGTAGCTTACCGTCCGATCAGGACCAGACCCGTGCCGGACGGCGCGTACGTGTTCCACGCGCGCCTCAAAGAGATGTCAGCATATGAAGAGGCCGTCAGAGCCGATGCCTGCTGGGTAACCGGAATTGTCCGAAAGCGTTACCGCTACCCCGGAACAAAGGACTAAGGAAGCAACATGTACGGGTTTTAGTCAGTAAGAGTCTGACAGTCCCTTCCGCTCTGACACACCCAGAGCGGGAGGAGTCATTTGCTGATTACCCATCCTCAAAATAAAAATAGAGGTTGGAACTATCCAAAATGTCTGTCTGATAAGGAAACATCATTTACTTATTACCCAAGTATTATTTATAAAAATCAGCTATTACACTGTAACGTAAGTAATAATATAATTAATATTATATACGAATATTAAATTAATAATACTTGAAAATAGCACATATTATTGTTTTAGTTGATGTTAATATGTATTAAATACTAAACAATACAAGCGCATCTCACTCGCACCTATACATACTGCCTCGCGCTCGCTCCTACAGCTACCCTACACACTTGTCTGGCAAGAGGTTGGAACAATCAAAAATGTCTGGCTAATGAGGAAACATCATTTACTTATAACCCAAGTATTATATATAAAAATCTGCTTTTAAACTATAACATAAGTAAAATTATAATTTCATGAACATTAGGGGTGTCTTGTCAAAGGCACAGAACAGATAAAGAAGTTAGAATGGAAGTAGTTCCTGATTTGTATTAGAACGCGTGTCGCCGCATGTCTCCCACTCTTGTCTCTCAACTACAAGCAAGAGATAATACGTACGCGCATTACACACACAAATAAACCACACGCACTTAGATCGCGTGCTTACTATTGGTTGTCACACTAACGCAAATTCTGCTCTGGACGTACACTCACACACGTGTAAAAGCAATTTATTTCTCATATATGTTACGGCTACCAAAAGGTCGATAAATCATATTGATAAAATTACTGTAGTTTAGTTAATTAAAGTTTTGCATTTTTTCAAGTTGCAGATACGGTACGAATAACTTCCTAATTACATATAAATAAACTTAAATCAAAGTCAAATTAGGGGGAACATCCGATACTGCCGCGAAATTTTAATTTTCTTTAGTTTTATGCTAGTTGCAGCTCTGTTTTACGTCATAATAATGAAGAAAGAAAAAGATAATTTTGAATAACATAAAACGTAAAACAACGCTATAATATGCAAAAAAACTATAAAGAAATTTTAAATTTCACGTCCATATCGAATGCTAAGTCGAATTAACATAATATAATCTAATTAATTTATTGTGAACTACTCCGTGAAAAAGTATTTATTAATTGTGGCATGTTAATTTATTAATAATAGCTGTGCCCGGCGGTTTCACCCGCGTTACATAATCATTTTCTGCAAAATGTTGCAAACATAAATTGTGCTACATTTAGTACGTATCCATTAAATTCTACCAGTTGCTTCAAACCACAGTTTTCTTGTAGCTGGATCTTTTGTAAAATTAAAAAAAAGTGTTTGCATCGTAAATTTGATTTTAGACGAAAAACCAACTAAGAAACTAAATTAATAATCCACATTATACAATAATTGGTGTTAATATAAACAAATTTATTTTCATTGTTATATTACTGACAATAATCATTCGTATACACATCTTAATATCGACATTGTTTACAATTTGGAACAACACTATCGACGCGCATAGATTTCCCAGAATTGAAGCTTTGGATCGACGCACGCGACGTTCGCAGTGAACGCAATACATTGCGCGACCGCTCACGTCGTGCAAGATCGTACCAATGTAATGCAAGCAATGTATAATTTTGCATCTGAATGCGATTTTATCGTTTTTGTCTACAAACTACATACTACTTTTGTAATAATTACAAATATCACTCGTATTTTAAGGTTTTTGGAGTTACCGGTGAAATAAAATCCCTCGTCGGGCCACATTACACTCCTCACTTCTTTTCCGACACGTTTTAATTGGGCAAGACGGCATAATTCTTTTTTTACGCGGAGAATTGAACGCTTTCACAATAAGAGCGTGACTGTTGACCGGTGATTCTAATTTCGGTTGGGTTTGGAGCGCCCGCGCAAATGTGTGGCGCGCCTGTCCCGCCCACAAGGCCCTTCTAACCTCTTTAACTGTTCTGTGGTCAAAGGGTTGGGTTGCCTTATGTGTCTGGCAATGAATTACGTGATTTTTAATAATATTCTGAAGGTAAAACCAAAAAATTGCATTTCATTATTTGATGAATTTAGATCGGTATTTTACACACCTTTAGTACCGTTTACCTGACAAAGCCACGGTAACCCAAACTTCATAACGGTCCATCGTTCTTACCTGCGTTTGGGAGCATGCGCTGACAAACTTTCAGCTTTTATATAACGAAGGTTCACGGGCTCTTGCTCTATAATGCTGCTTTAGAACGAAATGGTTTCGAAATTCGTGCCTCATGAGTAACTGAGAGAACTCATTTCAATAAAATAATGTTTATAAATTTTCAAATGACAAAAAGCAACCACGTTAACAAAAGGAAAAGAACCTAAAACAAGTGGGAAATTAAAATAAATACTGGATGCAACCGAAATCGTAACAAAAAAATCAGCCCTTCCCTACTTTTCGACGAGGCACGTGACCAAAAATTTTTTTGGGGATTTCGGAATTGGTCCCATAGTAAAAGTTGTCCAGTTTGGTGGTCTGTAGAAATGCTTTTGTATGTATTAGAGATGCACCGGATCCTACTTTTGCCGGGTACCCGGCAACCGAGTACCCGGTGCAAGCTTATGCGGGGTAGCCGGGTACCCGGCAAAATTACCCGGCATGAAAAGACGAACATTCCACTTCCCTGTTTGGGCGCGACTGACGATAAGTCAAGCGGTTCGCGCCTCGCGCGTTCGTGCCGGCCGACCACAGAACAGATAAAGAGGTTAGAAGGGCCTTGTGGGCGGGACAGGCGCGCCACACGTTTGAGCGCGCGCTCAAAACTCAACCGAAATTAGAATCACCGGTCAACAGTCACGCTCTTATTGTGAAAGCGTGCAATTCTCCGCGGAAAAACGAACGTCAAAGCAATAACTTTTTAAATTTTTTCCTAGACCTAATTACCCGGCAGTGCCGGGTATCCGGCGCTATTACCCAGTACCCGGCCGGATCCTGAAAAAGTACCGGATCCGCCGGGTACCGGATCCACACCGGGTACCCGTCCCATCTCTAGTATGTATATAACCTTTCCCTGTACAGGTATGGTTACTTTTTTCAGGACATTTTATTTATTTTTTGTAGACATACCTACATAGTGTGAGAAATTACATAATTCGGATAAATAATTGCTTGTAGCACAACAAGCAATAATTATACGAATTATGTTATTATTTTGTAAGTACATAATTCGTATAACACTTGCTTGTTCCAAATTCAGAATGTTTTTATTCACTCAGTGACTAAAAGAGAGTTTAATTCACAGTTATCGATGAATCACATGCCCATTTTCGAGTGGCAATGGTAAAAAGGCTATTATTTGTTTATACCACTATTATCTACGACTAATTCCATAATAAATCATGACTCATCAAGGAGATTTTATGTAATTATTTAAAACAAACCTGTGATAATAAGCGTTCCATTAACTTCCAGGTTTCTAGTGGGAAATAGGTAGGTACTTAATGATAACTAGTAGAGTAACTATAAAATAAGAAGTTATTTGATTAGTTTTTTAGTAAGTAATTACGCAAATTATGAAAAATGCATACGGAAACCTTTGCTGCAGGCCAGGTCGAATTTTTCCACGACCAATTTTCTTGATATGGATGTCGGCTGAACATATCTATACTAATATTATAAAGAGGTAAAATTTGTAAGTTTGTAAGTTTGTATGTAGGGGGTAATCTTCGGAACTAATTATCCAATTTCAAAAATTTTTTCACTGATAGAAAGCTACATTATTCCTGAGTGCTTTAGGCTATAAATTATATTTATATCATACATATTAGCCGAGCTATCGCAATTTTCGTCTAGCAAGTCGGAAAGAAATACCTCCGAAAACAGAATTATTTGCATGCGCTGCCTAAACAGTTACAGTATATCGCAATTTTCCGCGGACGAAGTCGCGGGCAGAAGCTAGTTATGGATATTTTTGGTTTAGATTTCCACCAACTTTCATTTTGAGTCAGCCTTATTAAAGCATTTCAACGGTTGGAGGCTACGGGATCGGTTGGAAATCTTTGTAAGTATTTATGAGCAGCATTAAAAAAAGAAGATGCTCTCAAACCTGACATAAATACGAGGCAGGTAGCAAAACAATACTTCCGAACCTTCTAGCATAATCTAATCGTAATCGGTTGGTTCAGCTGTTGAAGGTTGGAAATTGAAGAAACAAACGTAACACTCGTAAAAATAACCATCGTCCGTGTTTATAAAATTCCTTTGTCTAAGGATATCTCGTTTTTTTCGTTAGTTGTTACAAATATGGGCAAATAGATTCTATACCCTTGGCAACACTGTAAAAGTCGTAAAATTGTTAGTTTCATTTCCACATTTAACCAAGAAATACACGGCAACACTGGCTCCGATTTGTATACGGGGCTATCGCTGTTACGATACTTTTAGAATAAAAAAAAAACATCAGTATTTTTGAAATTGAGTAACTTTCAAATCAAACATATTTTTTATTATAAATCCATTTAAATCATCTATTGCAGTTACAAACTGTCATCGAAATGTATTGATCAATATTGATGACTTAAAAACATTAGTTCGCACGGGTACCATAATTTTTATTACCTACGTTCGTCTGGTATGTCAAAGATTACAAAATAATTGCTTATGCTTACGGTACTATCGTTAGAGAGGGATTTATAAACGGATGGCAACGTTAGGCGCAAGTTGAATGATAAAACCAGAAGCAGAGTCATGAAATTCAGGTTAGTGTACTTCTAATGCAAGATTAGCAATTATATATACGAATACTCTGCCACTCGGATAACGGTGCTTAGTAGATGGAAGAGTAAGGTGCTTAGGGCTGGGATAGGGTGGCATCACGTAGACAGGGAGGCCAACATTCTGTGAGAAAACCTACATCACACTCAAGATAGACTGGAGAGGAGTGTTTCAAAATCTGATTGACCTGATATTTTGGAAAAGATCTTTTAGGTAACTCTCCGGGGACTTCATGGTAGATTAACAGTCTTCAGGTATGCACTGATAAACTTTAGACACAAAGTATTCATTGAAGTTATTACTGTGTATGTGATCGAATGCAAATATTTAGAGGCAGACAGTTGGGATAGTGATACTTGGTTTTTAGGTAAAACTAGCATTAAAGGTTTACAGTAAAGCGTTATTTGTATTAAATTATTACGAGATGTAGTGGTGAGTTGGTTCGATAGTGTTTAACATGGTAAAAGTTAATTTTATTTCACGTGAAAATTATAAATTATTTGAAAAAATATGGATTGTTTGCACAATGATCAGCTCTGTGATCATATTGTGCAATATAGGTTCTGCGCAACCTTATTAAACTTACTTTTGCACATACTTAGGGCATATGTATAATATTATTAAGGGTGGTATTGGGGTGTAACAAATACGGATGGAAAAATCTTAACGCGCAGTCCGATTAAACTTAGGTTTTAGATTTTGCAAAAATAAACACTTACCTGAAGGAAAAGGGGTTTTCCGGGGAGCATACTGCCTGCGTCGTCGTCTCGCCACAATATTGGCGATACACCGCAATCAATTGTTAAACTTTATACCTACCTTTCTCAGAGGATTCCACACACGTGTAGGTGTGAGACCCTTACAAAAAAAAAAAACCAAAAGAGCATCGCATTGAATTGCATAACACAATGCCATTGATGGCAAAGATTTTAATATTCGCATGAAATCGACATGTTAGGTGAAAGTGTATTTATTTCACTCAGTCGGGATGAAAATAGGGGAATAAGGTTTATATTCAAAAACCGCGAAAAAAAAATCTGCTGCTCTCCATACGTTATACCTACTCGTATAATTCGTCAAAACGTACAACTGATGTTTTTTCGCGATTTCAGGTGTGTTCCCATATTAAAAATTATTTATAATGATGAGTACAATGACCCCTTAGAATATTGCCCACGAATTCAAATTCCCCCTGTAAATAGGTAAAAAACATGTTTTAGCGGTAAAATAGTTCAATATATATACCTAATATACTTACATATAATATTTTGATTACTATAGGCAATAATAATAATATATTTGCTGTCCGTGGGTTAGTAAGTTAGGCACTAACCACACGAATAAAGAAAGAAAGAACGTAAAATAGTTAAAGGCTTCTTGGGATGAAGAAACAGGGTTTCCAAGAGGTGTCTCACGAGATACCGAAGGCATGGATAATCACTATCTCCGAGAATATGGTATGAACAAAGGAGATTGTTCTAGACCGCCCTATAACCAACAAACATTTGACGTGTACGTTAATTATAATAATATTTTAATATGCTTTTAAAAAATAATAAATTCAAGCGGACACTGTTTAATTCTTAATAGGTTTTTAAAAGTGACCTCATTGATTTTATTACCAACTGAACTCGCCACCTTTCAAGGAATTGTCAATGTGAATGTCAAAAAAGATTTGACAGTGTCACTCTCGCTTATATTACATAAATATCGATATCGACGTCGATGTCCATAATATCTAGTGATAAATAATGGATGTTCGATATTTATCACTTCCAAAACATTCAAAATGTGCAACATAAAACATATTTTTTTCATGGAATTAGTTCCGTGAACATTTCAATGTGACTTATGATGAATATGGCCTAGCACGATTATGATGAAAATATAATTAACAAAACAAACTCACAAAATGTACTTACTAGTCGAATGAGGAATTTTCTCACAAGTGAGAAAATATTAGTTCAAAAGAGGCGTTGGTAAAAAATACGTCACTGTCTCAGGTTTTTGACATCAAATAAGCTGTCTTATTTACGGATCTTATTTTTGCTATCAGTAGCCAGTAAAACAAAGACGTATTTTTTACCCACGCCATCTATTGAACTATGTTTTTTCACTTGTCAGAAAATCTCTCATTTAACGATTGAAATGTCATTTACGACGCAACTCTAGTGAATTGTTCTCATAATCATTTGACGACTTCAATAGCCATATTTTTACTTTTTAAGTACTTGAACTCTATTTTTAAATGTCGCAAACGAAAACGTTACACATTGTTCGTTGAAAACAAAATATTTTATTTTAGCATTAATTTAATTGAAGTAGAATCATAGCAACAACGTGTTTATGTTTGAAACGGAAAAAATTAATTTACATTTGACATATTGATCTGTCATTTTGGTATACTAAATTAAAACCACAGACTAAATATAGTAGACCAAAATGACAGATGGCATGGAGGTATGAAGGGCCCCCCCCTCAGGGCCAAGCCTACCGGGTAAGCGGGATTGTCCGAAAGGGTTACCGCTACCCTAGAACATAAAGGGCTACGGAAGGAACATGGATGGGTTTTAGTCAGTAAGAGTCTGACACTCCCTTCCGCTCCACCCAGAGCGGGAGCAGTCATTGGATGATTTCCCAGCCTTAAAAAAAAAAAAAAGACTAAATAGGTGGTCATTGATAATCGATATACCTACAATGATTGATCTTCAAGAGAGCATCTCTACGTCACTAAGTCAGTCGGTGAGACGAACCTGTGGCTGTGTTGTGTTGTTGTGAATACCTACCTATTTGGCGATTTCTTTTGGCGTTTTTTATTTTGTTTCTGTTTAACGGACTACAATTTGGATTGCTTTTAACGTGACCTGGCTTTGAATAACTGATTCTGTGATCTGCTTAAACGACACCTTAGCATTTTGACAACGGATAACGGACTTCGCTTAAAGTAAACTTCAACCAATAAATAATAACTGTACCTAAAAGGCATAATACAAATGTATTTACGGTAATATTTTACTGTATTTGAAGTTTAATGCTTTGTAGAAACCAGAAATAGCGATTTTAGAAGGAATTACTTGAGTTTTCTTTTATAAAAAATAACCTCAAAATCTGTTCCTTTTCGTTAAATAAATCTTTTCTCTAAAGTGTCCGTCAAGAAACTTTGTTCTTATGGGCTACTGAGGGAAGTTTACAAATAGAAAATTATTTTTTCTATGCTGTTGGCTCCAGGGCGAACAATGTATGGGCGTAGAACAATCTCCTTTGCCAGCTTCAAATTGAGAGAAATAAAGAAAAATTCAAGAGAAATATTGAATGTTGAAAGATTGTTAATATATTTTTACCTACGTGACTTGAAAATGTGATTTTTTGTTTGAAGAGATATTTTAATTATTGTAGTTTTATTAGGTTTATCTATAAAACTAATATTAAGGTTTAAATAATGTACATCAGATAAGGGGTTTATTAGAAGTAAAGCAAAATTTTATAGCTGATACTGAACTGTAATCAGCTATAACATTTGTGTGTTCCTCTGTGGCCGGACCACAGTTTACTACTCAGATACTATAGTTCGAAATAATACCTACCTTAAGTCTACTTTCATCGGAATATATATATATATATTTAGTACCTCAAGAGATATCTTTTTAATTAATAATTAATGTGGTCCGGCTGCCAGGCAGTGCTCTCTGGCCGCGCCACCTCAAATTAAATAGAGTATAATAACTATTAATAAATCAATATCCCAAAAAAAACTACCTAAAGAGTACCTTGCCTACGACAAATATGGTCCAATAAACCCCTTTAGCTAAGGAGTTATTGGTCGTAGAGTGTGGTCCGGCTGGAAGGTATACTCTGCAGCAAATCAATTTTGCAATATTTTATATTAACTACCCATAAATCAATGTATATAATAGTACCTTTTCTCTACTCTTCGTTGATACTTTTTTCTCTCAAGAAACTATTCATTTTGATTAATTAATCTTTAAAGTATGTGGCGCGGCTGGGGAGGATTACTTTCAGCAAATATAACGAAATATGCTTTATTTCTTTATGCCAACGAAAACTGCGTAATAAGTACTTTATAAAAAGACCTGGACTTCATCTATAAACTTTTATTTTTATTACCAACAATGTTTTTGAAAAAGGTGCACTTTTTGGTTTTTGTTTACCTATCTACCTAAGAATAGGTAGTTAATTTGACGAAGTAAGTGAAAATTTTGGTTTAAAATAAACAATAAGTATACGAAAAACAAATATATATTTTCGAAGTAATGACGGTGTAAAATGTACCGGTAAACAAATTATTAACTACACATTGAATAATTTATTAGATAATATTTGAACTTGATTTGAGCGTTGATTTAAATGTCATTCCAGACACTATGACATTACAAGGAAAATTATTTACACTGTTGTCAGTGATTGAGTATTTACCAAATATTCGCCATTACGTCGCTCACTGCAAGCGTCTGGATGATACTTGGGAAACATAATAATATGATGATTTAAGTACTAAAGTTACAAGGACTAAAAACCAGCAAATGAATGTTCATTGTATTTTATACACAAAATTGTAAATTATAACTTATTTTTATCAAAATGTTTATTTTTAATTTAGGTCTTGCATTTTAAAGTTGGAATTTAACTTCAAAATTCCTTTATTTGTTTTATTTGCTGATTGACTATATTTTGAATACGCGATTTTGGTACACTCTTTTTTTCATTGTTATTTCTTGTTTAAAGGGTTAAATGCTTAAATTCAATCTATTGACTTAAGTTTGTTATATAAAACGCTTTTCCGTCATATACAATACCTTGTATTAACAATTGTTAATATTTAATTATGAAAATATATTAGTTATTCGTATACTTATTGTTTATTTTAAACCAAAATTTTCACTTACTTCGTCAAATTACCTACCTATTCTTAGGTAGATAGGTAAACAAAAACCAAAAAGTGCACCTTTTTCAAACACATTGTTGGTAATAAAAATAAAAGTTTATAGATGAAGTCCAGGTCTTTTTATATAGTACTTATTATGCAGTTTGCGTTGGCATAAAGAAATAAAGCATATTTCGTTATATTTGCTGAAAGTAATCCTCCCTAGCGGCGGCACATACTTTAAAGATTAATTAATCAAAATGAATAGTTTCTTGAGAGAAAAAAGTATCAACGAAGAGTAGAGAAAAGGTACTATTATATAAATTGATTTATGGATAGTTAATATAAAATATTGCAAAATTGATTTGCTGCAGAGTATACCTTCCAGCCGGACCACACTAGCCACGTGACGACTCCCGGCCACCGTAGGCGCGGGCCTGCGGACGGTGAGTAATGGGTGACTCTCCGTCCGATCAGCACCAGACCCGTGCCGTACGGCGCGTATATGTTCCACGCGCGCCTCAAAGAGATGTCAGCATATGAAGGGGCCCCTCAGGGCCAAGCCTGCCGGGTAAGCGGGATTGTCCGAAAGGGTTACCGCTACCCCGGAACATAAAGGGCTACGGAAGGAACATGGATGGGTTTTAGTCAGTAAGAGTCTGACACTCCCTTCCGCTCCACCCAGAGCGGGAGCAGTCATTGGATGATTTCCCAGCCTTAAAAAAAAAAAAAAAAAAAGCCGGACCACACTACGACCAATAACTGCTTAGCTAAAGGGGTTTATTGGACCATATTTGTTGTCGGCAAGGTACTCTTTAGGTAGTTTTTTTTGGGATATTGATTTATTAATAGTTCATTATACCTACTCTATTTAATTTGAGGTGGCGCGGCCAGAGAGCACTGCCTGGCAGCCGGACCACATTAATTATTAATTAAAAAGATATATCTTGAGGTACTAAATATATATATATATATATTCCGATGAAAGTAGACTTAAGGTAGGTATTATTTCGAACTATAGCATCTGAGTACTAAACTGTGGTCCGGCCACAGAGGAACACACATAACATTTTGCTTTATAAATATCCGAAATTGGTGTGTCAACTTTCTTGACGACTGCTTTAAGAATTGTCAAACTGGTTTTTCTCCGTTCAGAAACGCAACTGACGACTATTTGCATGAGTTAAGTAAGCTGCATTTTGTCAATTTTGAGTAATTACTCAAATCTTGATTAGAGTTTGACAAAATCATCATTCAGTAACGAAAAAATGTTTAAGTCATACTTAAGTACAGATTAACACGTTCTCAACTTCAAATTCTCATTGAATATTTGACAGGGTAGTCAATAACGTTACTTTTTATAAACTGTCAAAACGCGGAATTTGTACGTGATTTGTATGTCATATTGAAACGTGACGTCACAAAATTTTGGAATCAAATGGAATACTTAAGTTAACATCAAATCCGATTTTACAATTATATCCTCGCATAATATTTAATTTATATACGATGATGGAAGTTTTTAAGACGAGCGATCTTTTTTTACGGTGATTTTTAATTCACTATTAACCTTTTAGGGCGTGAAGGTACCCATGATTATGAGCAACTTTTACTATGAGACTAACTCTGAAATATCGAAAAAAAAACGGCTTTTTCATAAAAAAAAGCAATATTTTTTTGTTATTCCTTAGTTGGTCCCATAGTGAATGTTCTTTATAATCATGAGTACTCTCAGCTCCTGAAAGGTTAATAGTGAATTAAAAATCACGGTGTATATAAAATGGTAAACTGACTGACTGACTGGGTGATATATCAACCACAGCCCAAACCGCTGGAACTAGAGACTTGAAATTTTGCATATAGATATAAACCTTATATATTGTAGGCTGAAATTTTGCACATAGATATAAACCTTATATATTGTAGGCGGCACCCCCCACTAAGGATTTTTGGAAATTCCATCCCTTTTTTTTTAAGGCTGGGAAATCATCCAATGACTGCTTCCGCTCTGGGTGGAGCGGAAGGGAGTGTCAGACTCTTACTGACTAAAACCCATCCATGTTCCTTCCGTAGCCCTTTATGTGCCGGGGTAGCGGTAACCCTTTCGGACAATCCTGCTTACCCGGCAGGCTTGGCCCCTTCATATGCTGACATCTCTTTGAGGCGCGTGAGGAACATATACGCGCTGGTGCTGATCGGACGGTGAGTCACCCATTACTCACCGCCTGCGCCTACGGTGGCCGGGAGTCACCACGTGGCTCCCGACGCCCGGGGCGTCTCCCGCGGCGGCAGGGACGGGAGGACCTTTTTCTCTCCCATCCCGCCACCTCCATCGCGAGCATGACTTTTTCGAAATTCCATCCCTAAGGGCTAAATAGGGGATGAAAGTTTGTATGAAAAATCATATTCCTTGTGTTAATAAACTTGAAACTTAACATAAATATTTATCTAAGTAAATTATACAGTTTGTCATTTTTTGTTTATTTAAACACCCCCAACCCCCCAAGGGGGATTGGGGGTGCAAAAGTCTGAATGGAAGAATTTTAACGCGCGGGCCGATTAACTCAGAGCTCAGTATTTATACCTTAAGTCTATACTATTATTAAAAGCTGAAGAGTTTGTTTGTTTGAACGCGCTAATCTCTGGAACTGGTCCGAATTAAATAAATACATTCAGTCAAAAAAGTATCGGGAATGGATGATTTGTTTATGGTTCCAAATTCAAATTTTTGTTTTTTTGTAGTTGTTAGATTGGCACAACTGTTTTCCATTTTGGCGCGGAGTTTGAGTTGCATCTGTTATTTATATTAAATACAGTGCTGGTTTTAGTAATATCATATACAGGATGACTTTGAATAAATGCGACAAAATGAAATGGGAGCTTCAGTTACAGTAACATAGTAATTATAAACTGTTTTTTCTACAATCTAAATCATTAAAAAAAATTACGTGATTATCGTTTTAAAATGGTCCATTGATGTTATTATCTTTATTTAAATACGAATTATCGGTTTTCCAGAAAAATAATTAATATGCAAAATAAATAAGAAAAATTAAAGTATCAAGAAATCTCGTCCGACGCATCGCAGTGCTCAATAACCGTCGTGAAGTACTCATGTTATTAAACGTTGCCGTTCATAGCGGTCATTTACCTAATTTTGCCTATTTTCTAGTGTAAGTATCGCGCGACGTTGCCAAACCTCGCATATGCGCCAGCGCTGACATCCCTTCCCGGCGACCGCCCCGCCGCCCACCCTTCCTTCATTCATTAGTCGTCCTAAAACGTTTGTAGGTCACGGTCGCGCGCGCATTCCGCAAATCCTACTTTACGTATTGCGAATAATTTGTATTGTTGTTTGTGTTTGTGTCATAACAATGCCTAGGACGAGACGAAATAGTCGTGAACCGTTTACAAACGTACAGTATCTTGATATTGTCGTGTGGTACAACACCGTAAGAAATCTACGTGAAACGCAGCGAAGATTTCGGCTAAAATATCCCAATGTCGTTCCACCTTCACTGGGAAGAATTCTAAGAATCACTCAGAACATGCTGGACTTCGCAAGTGTACACGTGCCGGCACACGCCCGGGGTGGTGGAAGACCGCCGGTACACCCAAGGCGCATGTACCGCATGGTACCGCGATTTTTTCAAGAAAATCCTCAGGCCAGCACCCGACAGGCAGCCAGGCGGTTCAATGTGAGCCAGTACTTCATATGGAAGTTACTAAACACGTCTGGGATGTACCCATATCATTTTCAGCGCGTGCAAGATATCGTGCTCGCCGACTATCGTCCGCGGAGACAATTTTGTGAATGGTTGTTAGAAAATCTCCATCACAACATTTTATGGAGTGACGAAGCCACCTTCACAAGAATCGGACTGTTTAAAGTTCATAATGAACATTGGTGGAGTGCTCGTGGTCGCAACCCACACGTAACACGGAGGGACGCTTTCCAAGTGCGATTTAGTGTGAACGTATGGGCTGGGATAATTAATGACAAAGTTATTGGGCCGATCTTCATTAGTGACAGGTTGACCGGTCCACGTTATTTAGAACTTTTAAGAAATGCTCTGTCAAGATGTGCCCGTGTCTTATCTTGCCGGTATGTACTTCCAACAGGACGGAGCTCCGGCTCATTATTTTAGTGAAGTGCGGGCTTATTTACAAAGTGAATACGGTGATAGGTGGATAGGTCGCGGCGGACCCGTAGCTTGGCCGGCACGATCACCTGACCTAACACCGTTAGACTTTTATTTGTGGGGAGAAATTAAAAGACTCGTTTACGAACGCGAAACCGAAACTTTAGACGATCTTAAAATCAAAATCAGGAGTGCATTCGAAACTGTAAAATCACAAACTTTAGTATTAATAAAACTTAAGGACAATTTGCGCCGCCGTGCTCAATTGTGTTTACAAAACGGAGGTGGACATTTTGAACAATTATTAAAATACACGTAAGTGTACCGATTTGATTTATTGTAAATACTTAATAAATTAATTATTGTAAATACTGTGATTCCAACTTTTTAAATACGCCAAAAATACAATAATTGATTTTTTGTTGTAACAAACATTATTCAGGTTATACCTCATACTATTTTAAAACATTGTTTTACTATTTACTTTTATTGTATTTTTGATCGTCCTAAGCCGACAAAAGTATGAAGGGAAATTTGGTTTCACAAAATTTTCATTAATCGTGCGCGCGGGAAAGATGCGCGGCGGACGCGGGCGGCGCGATTCATTCATAGCGAGAATGTAGGTACCTAGATCGTGACTGCTACACGAAAACGGTAGGTAGTACGCGAAATTCTTTGATACTTTATTTATTTTAACGTTTTTGGTAACACTGATAAAAGATTATTAATTTTACATTTGATATGCTCTAAATTTTCTTGATAACACGTAATATTGTATATTTAAATTTGTCGCATCTATTCAATTTCACCCTGTATAGTGTGTATTGCGAATTTCATAATGGACAAAAATATCGAACAAAGAGTTTGTCTTAAATTTTGCATCGCCAATGGAATTTCGTGTTCGGAGTCACTGAAAATGTTACAGAAGGCTTACGGTGAATCGACTTTATCAAAAACTCGTGCTTATGAGTGGTTCAAAGCGTTCAAAAGCGGTCGAGATGTGATGGAAGGTTTGCCTCGCTCTGGTAGGCCGTCAACGTCTGCAACTGAAGTTAACATCGCAAAAGTGAAGAAAATAGTGACTGAAAATCCCCATTCAACTCTGAGAGAGATAGCCGCCGAACTTTCTGTATCTCACGAGTCGATCCGTACCATTTTAACTAATCATTTGGGTATGAAACATGTTGCTGCTCGGCTAGTCCCAAAAGATCTGAATTTTCTCCAAAAACTCAATCGCATGAAAGTCGCTGAGGACATGCTAGAACGAGTCAGTTCGGACCCAACATTCATGAAACGCATTGTTACTGGTGACGAGACGTGGGTTTACGAGTTTGACATGCAAACTAGTCAACAAGCTTCGGAGTGGCGCCTTCCAACTGAACCGAAACCGAAAAAACCACGCCAAAGTCGATCAAAAGTCAAAGTCATGTTGACTGTTTTCTTTGACTATCGCGGTGTTGTGCACTCTGAATTCTTACCGGAAGGTCTAACGGTAAATAAAGAATATTATTTTAGCGTTATGCGGCGTTTAAGAGAGCAAATTCGACGAAAAAGGCCAGATTTGTGGAAAAAAATTTCTTGGATTTTGCACCACGATAATGCGCCTTCGCACAAGGCTATCATTGTGAACGAATTTTTGACCAAACACTCAACAAATACCATCCAGCAACCACCATATTCACCAGATATGGCTCCTGCTGACTTTTTTCTTTTTCCTAAACTCAAATTACCACTTCGTGGCACCAGTTTGCAATCGATAGAAGACATAAAGGAGAATTCTCGGCGAGAACTGAACTCAATTCCGGAAGCAGCGTTTAAAAAATGTTTTGATGAATGGATTATTCGTTGGCGCAAGTGTATCGTTTCTAAAGGAGCATACTTTGAAGGTGATAAAATAAATTTGGATGATTAGCAGACATTTTGTGTATTATTGATCTTTTCCCGGTACTTTCTTGACAGAGTAGTATGTGTGTTGGATAGACCATTTATCGAGGAAGACTATAGGTTAGGTAGGTTACATCACGCTACGACCAATAGCAGCCGAGCAGCGGGTGAAACCGCACGGGAGTAGCTAGTCAAAAATAAAGACCAACGTGTTTCAAAGTTTATTGAAAACCTACCCCCCCCCCCTACCTAAGGAGTAAATTGATACCTAAAACACTTCTTTTACTCCGATATTGCGATATACCCGAAAGATAAAGTTTAGAAACACGTACAGGATGTAAAAGTGAGTGTGATAATATTTGAAGACTATTTAGTACGTATTTAGTCGTAACACGCAGATATCGCGTTTAATTGCCAGGCAAATTCAATGTTATTGCTTTTGGTCAGTGGCTACCACATCGTCCTCAGATGCACTGTATTTTGCATGAGAGCATGTTTATAACGAATGAAAGAAGGAAGATTTTTTGAAAATTCATCCTCTAAAGAGTTTATAGGGGGTTGAAAGATTATATTGCAGTAGCATCATAATCGCCGTCGGAAAATCCCATCGTGGTTGTGGCTTGTAAAGTAATTTAATGTTGGCCATTGTAAATTATTTCTATTTGTCTTAACAAACGTTTTGATTTAATTACCCATTGTGTCCTATTTATACCAGGTGTAATTTCTTCTATTCTCTAAGCCGTCCCTTTGAAATCACTTTTGTTTTGATACCTCCCGTGAAATAGCGACAACGCGCAACGAAAGCGTCTCCAAACATAGAAAACTTACCAGAAAATCAGCACTATAATAAAATTATTATGACTAAAAAGTCTGTAATGGTTTATACATAGCAAATATTTTCACGACAACAAATCACAGATGTAAGATAAGAAGAGAAGTAAGTAATAGAACCCAATTCGATGGATATAATTTTTTGTATGCCTTGTCTGTGTCTTACCTCATCGAATGAGAACGGCTGGAAGGATTTCAATCAAATTTACCGTCGCGTAGCAATTTATCCCGAAGTTCTTACAAGTCTAAATGTTGGCGTCGCTTGTATCGTCTCAAAGTTTGGTGTTCCTTCGATGTCACATAATTATTTGTGCTACCGATTGTGTTATTATGTATACGCTTTAATATTATTATTACAGACAAACGTTAATGAATGAATCATGAAATCAGATATTATTCCCGAGCCATTCATAGTATCTGATATGCTCGTGACTGACGCCTCAAACCGGTCGGCGTAATACTTTGGATTAGAGATTAATTAAGAAATCTATTTGAAGTACCCATATCTAGGTAAGCGTTGGCAATGGGTGTCTAGTTAAATTAGCGAAGATGAAACCATTCCAATTCAAATGAACGCTAAGGGAATGCCTGTACTTACCCGTCCTACAACAAGTCTCGAATCGAAAAATGTATATGGTTATAGTATGGCAGAAGAAGCAAAATTATCTCGAAAATAACCTACTTAATCTAGATACTTATGTGAACTAAACCAGTAAGCCTATCGTCTACTAATAACTTAATCGCTTTTTAATTTCCATTGCTAATTTATATTTTAATCGGCTTATTGACATTATAAACAACGCAATGGATATTGTTGTATTGTCAAAAGAGATAGTATTTCATAGTGTGTTGCGCAGTGAGGATGCAGTTCAACAGGTTGAGGCATCGTCTGGCAATATAGACCAGGGTCGAAAAATTTTGAAATAAAAAAAAAATAGTAGGATGAAACCGATTGAACAAGGCAGAGAATATAACAAAAATAAATTTGAAAAATTCAAATAAGTAAGTAAGTTTTTGGTATGTTCCAAACACACAGTTTTTTTTTTATTTAAAACATTTATTTTTTTCACCTTATTTTGAGTTAATATCGAAGAAGCACCCTAATTATCAATTGAAAATATTTTCACGTCAAAATATCAACATTTTTTTGAAAAACCAATGGGCTTTTTGTTAATTTTATTTCTACTTTCTGATGGTGTACATATACATTACTATGGTTAAATGTTCTAAGAACATTTACCATAGTAATGTATATTTTTTATACATCGTATTTTCACGTGAGAATTTTCGATTGAAAATTAGGGTGCTTTTTCGATATTAAGCCAAAATAAGGTGAAAAAAATACATGCTTTAAATTAAAAAATACAGTATGTTTGGAACATAAAAAGGTAAGTTTTCAACAACTTTTGTGGAAAAATTTTCTTTTTTGTAAAAGAAAAAACTAAAAACTAGGTTATTTGAGTTTTTCACATACATTTTGTGGTTACGTGAAAAAAAAGTAAATACAAAAGTTGTTGATCTTTTTATTACCCACAACTTTGCCATTTCCCTTTTTTGCATAGGACTTGTAGTTTTGCCAGAAATCGAGATAAACCGTTTTTACCCTTAAAAACGCACCCCCATCCACTTCCCAACCTCAGATCGCCCGTAAATTATTTTTCCATTCATTTTTATTATATTCTCTTCCTTTTCCAATGGGTTTCATGCTAGTATTTTTTTTTCACTTTTTACCGTTTTCAAAGGGTTCAACCCTGGTCTTATAGGTGTAAGAGAGAACCTTCTCTGAATATTCAGAATTCAGGTATCAAGGTTCGTTCAATTGCATCGTGTTCTATTTCTATAAAATGCGTTCAGCGCTTTCGCGAAAACGATCAACAAAAGTTAGTGTGAGAGAGTAAATGTACGAAACAGACCCGCAATTTCTAAATCTACTTACAATAATTACATATCAATCCACGAATAATAATTATAGTATTTATTGGTGCAACGATACAACGACACATCGAAAGCGGTAGGTTTATGTGTGCAACTGAACAAAGCAACAATGTTACAGACTAATAAATACGTGTTCTAACGGTGCGATGGCGATAAGCTATGATAGTATCTAGTATTTATTTTCAATACGATAGCCAGAGGTGTACCCATCTCTGGTGCACATATTGATATTTTAAGAAGATAGTTTTACTTACCTACAGGTGTCGGACCATTAGGTTTATTGGATGCCGATACGGTCTCTTTTTCTTGTGATTCCCTCTCTTTCAGTTTTTCTTTGTCTTCTGATTTGACTCTTTCTCTGGGTTCTCGTATTCTTTGGGGCTGAGGGGCAGGCGTGGGAACAGGGACAGGTGTTGGAGCCGTGGTAGACAAAGTGATTTGTGTTGAAGCAGCCGCTGGAGTGACAGTAGATGTTATCGCTGTCGAGGTCGTAATTGGGGCTGCTGTTGCAATTGCTACTTGTGCAACATTTATATTTTCTGGGGGCTTTTCTAATTCTTCGACTTGAGGCACATTTTTGCTTTGTTTAAATTGCTTATTAGGTGGTACAATCTTATTTGTATCTACGACTAAAGACTGAACTGTCGGTTCACTAGTCTTTTGTAGTTGCTTAATATTCATAGGCATTTTAGGCACTATAACAGGACTGTCTGATATTGCTGATACTATTGGTGTTTCGTTTGATTCCACAGCAACATCAGATCCTAAATGTTTACTTTCGTTTACAGTTAATATTTCAGACTTTACTAAATTATTATTTATAGAGCTTATTGCATTTGGTTGGGTTTGGACAGAAGTAGCCGTAGATGCCACAGGTACATCCACGTTCTTTGATACATAATTCGATTTAATAGAGTTATCACAAGAAGGTTGATTGGCGACTTCGTTGACCATTCTACTGAATTCTTCTGCGATACTGTGTGTTGGCTCCTGGATAAAAATAAATTGAAAGTAGTTTACTATCTAATAATCCGATGATCAACTGTGAGTTGACCCACAAATTCATGTAAAGAAAGGTCATGTCACAGCAGACAAAGTGGAAATTTTTGGCCCCTAAAGCAAAGAATATCTAAAGCAAGGTTACATTAAGTAGAACATCAATTTACATTGTAAATAACGCCAGTTATTAATTTCCTCATATTAGTTTGTAACAACTTGTGAAATGTGCAGGTATAGATTATTTTTTGTTAAAATTTTTGTTAGTCATAAATGTTTCGCTTAGAGACATTGATATTTATACATTGCTAGAGGAGGAGATTAGACATCATTTTAGAGTCGCAGTAGCAATCTATCATGCATTTTGTTTTAAAGTTTTCGAGACTAAGCGTCGTGGCTGCGGCCGGTCCTAGAGGCCCGCCAAATCAGTCTTAAAAATAACCTGAAAAAAGGATCGACCAAACGCTGCAGGAAACCGACGGCACCATGACAGAACAGTCATATTACGCAACTAGTTGCTGCGAGTGGTGGCCTAATAGTCAATTTTCGAGTTTTATATTTGGATTGATTCGAAATGTACAAGCAGACTTCGCTTTCACGACTAATTACTAACCCGTTCAATGCACTTGTCCCACCGACGAAAACACTAACACGCAGGCGGCAGACGACACACCCACGAAGAACTCTTTTATAAATAATTATGTAAGAAGTTTTCAGAATCAGAATCTATACCACTGCCGACGATTAGAAAGCAGCAAGTAGAGCAAGGAATTAGTGACGAATCGGCTCTTAAAGAAGAATATACTTGATTCACTGCCTAAGGACTGACTGAGGGAAGTATTTCTATGATGGCTATAGCCGTTACAGCAAACTTGGTGATAGCTGATTGTTCAAACTGTTGAGAGCTTAATTTACATATGAGTTTATCGAAGTGACTAAACTAGAGCTGTTTAAAAAAACATCTTGTTAAGATATTTTCGCTGATCTACGATTAGTTCCTAGTTTCGATCTAAAGTAACCTCCTTGCTAATCGTTAGCCAGTGCAAGTGCATCGATTTTACTTTTCTTGAGCGAAATGGCAGCAAACAAAAGAAATGGAAATTCTATATCGTTAGACAATAGAGATAAATGGATTGTTTCAGAAATATTCCCGTCGACGAACAATTTTGGACAGGGCAAGCTGTGCTAACCTTTGATAAATATTCTGTTACACAAAAATCACAACTTTAATGACGAATTGCAAGTAATTAATTATTAAATTGAAATGATGAAAATTCAAGAATTAAAATTCTCTTCGGAATGAACGGGGAAGGAAGGCAGTCTTAAGTGGGACATATCTGGTTCATAAAAAAAATCTCTTAGGAATACGGTAACAATAGAAAACAAACTAATTCGATGAAATTTATACGACGCGATTAACACACCCGATTTTTAGCCACAAAATTGATTGTAGCATTATGAACTATATTTAACTTTGTTGTTCTCATCGAGTAGTTTAGTCAGTCAATTCTAAGACAAGAATTTAAGAGAAAAAGAAATGTGAAGAAGTTACGTTGATTAATAAATAGAATAAAATCTGTCTGGGGTTTTTCCCAACTAAGTTGGGATCTGTTTCCAGTCTAACCGGATGCAGGTGTAATGGAGCGACTGCCTATCTGACCTTCATCTACCAGTTACTGGGTAAAACTATAAAAAAATCTACGTATGACAGACCAGTCAACACAGTGACAGTTCGTCCCTGTTTCGCCCATACTAGGTTACCCATTGCTCTCTCTCTCTACTGTACGAAAAATCGCGTCGTTGTCGTTAAACGAAGGCTGCTTATACGTAGACAATAACTCTTCTAAAATTTACATGTCGATGTTAGAAGATATTGTGATAAATTTAATACCAATTGCATAATTTGTTCAATGTTAAAATTTTGTGAAAATATATTTCGCAATCTACGTTTCAACTCAGTATATAACGTGGGTTTTTATTTAAGTCATAATAAATATTGGTACTTACGGGTGGCTGTGGGGTGTGTCGATCGTTAGCTTCGCTGCTTAAAAAATTATTATCGTTGGAATATAAATCTGACAAAATTTCTTGTTCTGAAATAAAATAAAATAAAAAGTTGTAAATAGTAGTTGCTCAAACAACGTATTAATTTTTAATCTCTCGTTTTCGTACTTACGTGTTTTTGGGTCGATGATAGGTACTCTATGACTTCTTTTTGGAGCGGAGGGGCGTATACCTAAGAGCAAAATTAATATAAAACTGTTTTTAGTATCCTAGTGGTTCTAACAGGTGCAATCTTTAAAAAAAAAACAATAATAGTCTGTAAAGAAGTAACTTGTAACTAGCTGCACGCTATACTAAATAAGACGAATAAGAATTATTTTTAATTTAATGTATTAGCTGCCAATTTTGGAACTATACGTGGTTAAATTTATGTCGTTTTAAACCTATTAAGGTGTCGTTGTAGGTACTCATAATAACGAGCAACTTTTACTATGAAATAATAAAAATAAAAAAAATCTGATGTTCAGTACATTTATCTATGTTCGCCTATCTCGTCAATCATCTGATTTTATTTTCGCAATTTCAGGTTTGGTCCCATAGTAAAAGTTTCTCGTTATATTGAGTACAACGACCCCTTAAGAAGTATAAAACGACATAAATTTAACCATGTCTGTTAGGTTAAACGAGGGGGAACATACTTTGAGGGGTTACTATACTCATGAACAAAATGAACAACTTTGACTATGGAACTAAATCTGAATTCACGAAAAAAAAAATCTGCTGTTCAGTACATTTATGTTCGCATAATTCATCAAAATGCATGAAACAGCAGATTTCTTTTTTTCATTTTTCAGTGTGATCCTATGGACAAAGTTGTTGATTTTCATGAGTTCTATACAACTTGAAAGTATGTCCCTCGTTTAACCTAACACACTGTATATTAATTAGTTAACCAGTTTCTTTTAGTAATTTTAATAAGGTGATGCCTTTCGCCTTCACTCAGTATAAATTAATGCTCAAATCTCAAAACATACACATTTTATTTAATTGACAGCTATTAATTTTAATTTGTCCCGTTTGTTAATGGCACAAGGAAATATTTAACTGTTTTTAAAATAACTAATAGGACCTTCTAATGTACTTCTTTAAATGAATGTACTTCCAAAAAGTTTTGGGGCTTCTTATGATGAAAACTTTTTTTAACAGTTGTGCCTCTTTTTAACTTGCTGGCCTTTCTCACAGTTGGTCACTGTAATTTATCTCATACGGGTTAGGTTATGTTAGATGTTTATTCAGCAAGCACATTCAGCATCTAAACTTTACAGCTGAGTAGGTGAGAGTGAAGAGAGAACGCCATAAATGCATTTGAAAAGTTTCACATAGCAGTCCCGTGAGCAGGGGGTCCGCTTCAAGATTTAAAAGAAAGACAAATAGTTATCCATGTTTTGTGCCGTTGATTTTTATCTCACAGCGCGGGGCCTCACTCAAAACGACTGAAATAAGCAAATGTGACAATATTGCGAGGTTTTACGAAATTTGAAGGTTTCGAAAATTTGATTTTTTAATAAGCTGAATAAAACCTGATATTGTTCCTAGTCCTGATAGTGAATACAAAAACTTCTGACAGATAATGGAAGCTTTCGGAAAATCTCACGAGATTTCATAAATTCTTACTCACAATTCGAGTTTATCGTAATAACTAAGCTAGGGCGCTCGCTGATCAAATGGGTGTGGTTAGATTAGAACAGCGACCAACCGTGTGACTACCTCCAAGTTGGTCCCAGTTACTTAGCTGTTTAATTTTAGGACTCCAGAATGCGGAATTATTCGCGGTCCATAAAAAGACGCGCATTTATTATAAATATTAAAGGGTTCAAATATATTTTTAAGAAAGCAAAATGGGAGTTATTTGAGCGTCAATTAGATACATGTCGCGGACAGAGAAGTTCTCTCGCGCACGACCGTACACCACCGGTTGTGGTTAAAACCTTGGTTGAAGAAACTCTGCCCAAGATTGGCAGCTGAAGTTCCGCGGTGGATGTTAGGATATCGAACCTGGTCTCTGCAGCCAAGAACCGTGGTCAAGGCCGCGTCGCGCGCGACCTCTGTAACTGTCGAAATACGCAAAATTTCGTCGGTTGCCCTTAATTACAAATAAGTGGAACCAGCTGCATCAAGCTACAACTACGTCAAACCTATAAGAAACATTATCAATATTGAAACAAAAGCATTGGTTTGAGCGGACACTGCATAGTATATGTAACAAGTAAGGTAACATTCATTTTGTAACCAAAAAAAAAAACACAGAAAATTAAAATACCATGCTATTATAGGTAATAACATCCTAATCATGCACTACATTTATATGACTAAGTGTGTTCGCGACTTCACCTGCGTGGAAGTCTGAAAACTGCGCAAATACCATAATTATAAGGGTTCAACCAGACAACCGAACGTGACCGCTGACGCTTTAAACGTCACAATCGCGTCCATCGACCGTGGTGTGGTTGGACCCTAAAGCTGCATACCTCTACTCCGTCCATTCGGATTAAACAACATTGGTTTTATTGTCATCAACATATCTGCATTATTAAACAGTACACCTTTTCGACGAAACCTTAACTTGTTTATGACCTCTGTTTTTATATGGGAACAAATTCGTTATAGCTAGGTTAAAAGAAACCACACTATCGATCTAAATATAATGTTCCAGTTTTTACGATATACTACCAACTATACAACAGTAAGTTTCATTTAAATCTGTCCAGCTTTCTCGTGATGCTTTAAAAAACAGTAAATTCGCGAAAATATTTCCAATGTAGACTCTTTTTACCGCTGTATGTTTGAACAATTGGTCAAAATGTATGGAACAGCTGATTTATTTTTTTCATATTTCAGAGTTGGTCCCATGGACAAGTTGTTGATTTCCATGAATACTATACAACCTGAAAGTATGTCCCTTGTTTAACCTGACACACTGTATAATGTGGGCACCCACTAAGGAAGGATTTTTGGAAATTCCACCCCTAAAGGGATAAAATAGGGGATGAAACTTTGTATGAAAACTCTTATTCCCTGAGTTAATAAACTTGAAACTTAGCATAAATATTTATCTAAGTAAATTATTAAGATTGCCATTTTTTGTTTTATAAAACAACTTGGGGGGTGTCAAAATTTGTATGGAAGAATCTTAATTCGCGGTCCGATTAACTCGAAACTCAGTACTCATGTTTAAAACCAAAAGTAAAGAATAACGCGTATCAGGGTTTTGCAAATATATACCTCTATGGGGTGAAAAGGGGTAGTCAATTTTAAAAGGGATTTTACTGCGTGTCTTGGTTAACTCGGATTGTTACCTACAACACTTCTTTTTATTGCGATAAAACCGAACTCCACGCGGACGAAGTCGCGGGCGATAGTTAATAGAATCAAAATTAAATCTCAATTTAAAATTGTTAGCATTTCTTTGCTAATGACTAGAGTCGAACCTGTCGAACCTAAGCTTTGGATGAGTAATAAGGGTGGAAGAATTGTTAATAAATAGGTAATTTGCCACGTTGATTTCTTTTCGCATTTGATCCACGTGGTGTTTATGTTTACAGGCTCATGGTGCCATTACACCTGCCCTAAAACGAACAAGTCTTGAGTGTCTTAAAATCCGGACACGCTCATGTGGGACAGGCTGTAAGCTTTTTTGTCATGGAACCTAACGAAATACGGTACTCCGGCAATGAGACTTACTACCGCTTCGCTTCTCCGAGATTAAAATATAATGTTCATGCAAAATTCAAAATATTATACCCTGATGATGCAAATAATTTAAAGTTTAATTTAAATCCATAGGGCAATTTTTGCATGCTACAGTAAAAAAACACTTTTTAACCCGAAAGATGTAATTTAAATTGTTATTTTCTTAAATATGTGAAGGTTAGGATCGGCCTATCCTATGAAGAACGGGCTGTGCTTCAGCCGTTCCGCACAACTCTGTAGAGCTCGCCTCAGACAGTCACTCTCCGACCGATTGAAAATTATTTTCAATAGGTAAACAAATGCCACGTTCTAACAAAGCATTTAAATAGTAACTGTTTGTATATATGCCATACACTAAGAACAAGTAAGTTGGTGAAACGAAAAGCATATCACAATAGGGCTTATCAATGAGCGATGTCTGCTAGACCTCTTAGGATTCATATTTGTGACAAGAAAACTACCTATTTCTTATTAAATATTGTACACAATACTGTAGTATGTATACTTTTAACTCCAATAGCAACATGGGGCTAATCAAAAGTTAGGATTTAGAAACTGTTCAGGATGCTATTCCACATAAGTAAATGATTATTTTATTTTCTGCTTTCTTACAATTGTTGGGTACAAAATGGAGTCAAAAAGATCACCTTTTGACTACAGAACGCCTTACTTATTATGCCTAACTGGTACAACACAACGAGTTATACGGAATAAACACAAGATCTCAGACATCCACACAACGTATGAGGAAACGCGTTTATCGCATCTAATTTCCATAATCATCATCATCATCATCGTCGTCATCATCATGATCATCACCATCATCATAATCATAATCATCGTATTATATCAGTGGACTGCTAACAATATAATCAAATCATCATCTGCCTAGCCTTTTTCCAACTATGTTGGGGTCGGCTTCCAGTTTAACCGGTAAGACTGGCTGTCAGATTTTCGGCCTCCTCCTTCGCAACGACTATCAAAGATGCACAAATGACAGCCGGGACCAACGGCTTAATAATGTGCTTTCCGAGGCACGGAGAAGTCTCGGCATGTAAAGACGGTTACCCACCCACGGCCAACCCCGGCAAGCGTAGCTTAACCTAATGGATCGACCTGTGCGGCTTTTAGTACTTAGCCCTGAGCTCCTCAATATTATCAAATATCAGTAATCATTTACACAACATTCCATTATATTTTTTAACCTTTGTTTTTGAGACGAAACTTGTCCCTTAAACCAACTGATGTCCATGCTCCATGAAGAAAAGTTAAGAGGACTATTACCGTGATTCAGAGGTTGATTATACCAACACTGACGTCACATAATATTCATACACGTATCATTTCACATAATAAAACGTAGTGACGGCATAAGTGAATAGAAATAAGAGTTAATTAGCTTTTTCGTAATTCCATTGACCTATGCAAAGTTTACTGGGTGAGTTTATTAACTGGCGCTAACCGTTAGGCATTCTGGCTCCATTGACTACTAAGAAAATTTCAATTGAAGTTTTTCTAGTAGAGTTGTAATTCCAGACGACAGCTGGGCTGGCTTTCAAGTGGCAAAGAGGAGATAAGCTTCATTATTCCTTAACAGTATTTTTTATGCATGTGCGGAAGATTGACTCAACCGAAAAGGGTTTTAGCAATGCAAGTCGCCATTCGTTCATGTTAATATACTCACGAATGTGTAACTTATTATCAACGCGCACACATTTATAGTGAGGCGAATGGTAAGTAAACCGATCAAGTGTTCGCCTCGCCAATCGCACCGCTGCATTAATACGATACCAAATAACAGTAAAAAAATCCTCCAATAGTTATTTCGTTCTTCAGGTAAAAATAGGTATTTAAATTTGGCATGACATGGCAGTCTTTATTTCGTTGTAACTTAATATGTTCCTGTAAGTTAGTAGTTATTTCTTCATTGTGTACTCAAACACTCGTTGTTTGTTATAATCAGCAATTTCCAGTTTCACAATATATTAAACATCAAAAAATTCGTTATCCAATTAAATGTTGTTTTAAAACGATTCTGTTGCTGAGATGCCAAGGTTTCCTGTTAAAAACTCAAACCCGAAAAAAATTGCTTTTGTGAGATTATTTTTTTAAATCAACGTTAAAATAGAATGTGTATGTACGGATAAAAAAATAAGGAACATTTATTTGTTTGGATGGAGAGAATACAGACGAACACATTAGGAAATAATTCTTGAAATTTGCAGCACAGTGAAGGATTGTATTGGGAGGATTTTGTGAAAAATTATAAATCATTGCATATTTTTCGTTTTTGTGATCTCAGTTCAGCTAGATCGCATCACTTAAGTCAGATGTCACATATGGAATAAGCCGAGTGGTAAATTATTACTTAAGACGAAAAGCTGAGTGGTATAGTTTGTGACATAGATTCACCTTTTCAATTCACCCTAGATTCTTAATAAATTTCTGATTAATAATAGAAGTAAATGGTTACCAGGCATAGTTTGGTGCATGAGTGTAGAAGCTTGTGGGTGAGGAAGCGTGGCAGTGGGCGCAGTGGGGGTTGCGGGTGTACCCTGTGGCCCCACCAATGTAGTGGGATTAGTTCTACCACCTTGGGAGTTGGCTTGTAAGTTTGGCGTTGGCAGCTGGGGACTATTTGAAGTGTAGTAATCTGTGGAGAAAAACAAAATTATATCATAACATGTTTAATGTCCACTAATTGACAACATCTAAAGAAATAAAATTACACTACAATTAAAAAAGTACTGCATTAGTGTCGTCGGTCGTTTGGTATCTTAGAAAGTGTTTTAGTTACAATTTTATTTCATCCTAAACTCCGACTCACCCCTGATTTGTGGGTATGGCTTGACAAACCATCTAGATTTAAGTAAATTTAATATAAACAAGTAATCCATCCAGACTACATTTTCTGAATGGTGGTGGAAACCGTATCAAAATCCATTGCTTGGTTAAGAAGTCATCTTCACATTTAATAGACCCGAAAAACGACATTATGATATGTTTAGAACTTCAGATTTCATTTCCTTTTTCGTGGTGTCGAACTATATAAAAATAACTCACGCCGTGGTTATATATTTGCAAATCAGCAGTAGGCGGCTGCGCTAGAAGTACCGGCTACTTATCGCCACTCATAGCAACTATTTTAACGCACTCATAGATTTTCATCGTTAGTGCTTTTTATGTACATATTCTTTAAATTCTGAATATGGTCGAATGGCTACCACCACCTCAACAAAAAATAATGGAGGCAGTGAAATAGATGCTATATCTAAAACTCTTTCTAGGGTACGTCAGGTTTTTGTAAAGGTATATGTGAAGATTCAGTGCCAATATTAATATAAAAATTAATGTTTGCTTCATTTGCGGCTTAAGCTCATGGAAAATCATTTTAAATACGTGTTTTCTAGCCGGGTAGAGGGAAGGGTCCGGGATATCCGGGTAGGGATACCAAGGGCCCAGAATTTTGTTGAACACAAGATGAAAAAACGAAAAAAACTACAGACGTTATGTCTTGCTATCCCATACACCAAGACTGACAAGGATAGATCGAATTAACGACTTTCCATTTTGATTTTAAAACTCGTAAGATAACATGTGGCATGTCACAACCACAACGAATCACCGGAACTTTCCTACTGAAACCGTAGTTAAAGCTTTATATTCAATCTGTCTCGTTTCGAATGTTACTAAAATATAGCTGTATCTTCTTAAGTATAGTTGGTGCACAGCAGAATAGGCCATTACCTATACCGATACATCATATTATAGTCTGTGGGCCAGTAACAGATTTATATGACCAAGTTCCTCTCAAGCGATTATTAATGGAATGCAGCAGGGTAGTGTCATAACGCCTCGTGGACGTCAACTACGGTTCCGCTCACCCCATCCACGGCACCACAGCTAACTTTCACGATGCTTTGTATACTAGTCCTGATACGTTCCACCAATGATGGTTTGAAAGGAAATGATCAACCAAATCTCACAAGTCATTTAAACTACAAGTCTTGTGTGACAGGGATATTAATTGTTAAGTAAATTGACACCCTCGTCAATTTGACGTAATATAACCGTTTCATACAACTGTTCAAGAATCGCTTTGATTTGAAAATTTAATTTGGCAGTCAAATATCCCAACGATTAATTTCCCTGACTCTAAAAGCATACACTACAAAAGAAAATGTTTTAACTGAACTACATACATGGTGGGGTGTGGCTCGGAGGTGTATTATAACCTATATAATGTCCCATATATGGATAGTACCTGTAAAAGAGACAACATAGCATTAAAAAAAGTAAATATTAAACATAGTCCTATTTCTGAAATAATCTATTTAAACTGGTGAGAAAACGAATTATTATCAAGTCTTGCTAAACAGAGGAATTTCTGATATTGCATCAGCGAATTTTTCCAATATGTACTCAAATATTTAAACTCAAAGCATACTAGGCGTTTCCCCAATAAGAGTGCTAAGAAGAGTAGGCTGTGACGGTGATGCTATATCATCTTTTTTGGAGTATCTGGACGATTACTGATCATTTATTTTATTTTACGGTAAGTTAGAGCTTTGTTATTAAAGCCTAAAACTTTCAATATTAACTGAAGTTCATAAACACAAACACTGCCATAATTTTTTTGTGTTCAGTGCCTTCAACACACATACTTTTTCGTGGCAGCGTATGGGTTAACCTAGTAATAAATAAGTGAACACTCACCCTGGTGTACTGGAACGAGGCTGCTGGTAAGTTTGCATTCCCATGGGCGTAGGCTGGAACACTAACGTCGGGTACATGACAGGTCCGGTAGCAGTGGCGGCAGCACTAGGAATGTACGATTGTTGCTGTCTGCGGAAGTAAATCGTACAAACATTGTATTATACTGAAAGACAGATCAGTAGTTAATTTATTATAGAGCTACCCACGTGCATAAGAAACATTAGCGTGATCCTAAAAATTACAACAAAAGCCTTTTCCATCCACATTTAGTACCATCAACAATTTCTCAGTAACTGGAGCCTTTTTTTTGAGGGTGGGAAATCATCCAATGACTTCTCCCGTTCTGGGTGGAGCGGAAGGGAGAGTCAGACTCTTACTGACTAAAACCCATCCATGTTCCTTCCTTAGACCTTTATGTTCCGGGGTAGCGGTAACCCTTTCGGACAATCCCGCTTACCCGGCAAACAGCACGGAGGCTGAATGTATGTCTGTAACGTGCCCCTAGCCGGCTATGTTTGTAATGTTCCCCCAACCGGTACACAGGCCTCCTCTGTGCGAGGGAGTGAGCCGTGTTCCACCAAAGAGCCAAATATCGAAACTCGACTCATGCTCGTTCGATGGCAACTAGCTCGCCGCCTATTACATGGAACTTAAACATGCCAGCCGAAATGGTGTCCGCTAACCATTTGGAGAACTCAGACATATGTATTATGATCACAATATATATAAGACGGCCTGCGACCTAAATTGGCTTCTTCATGTACGGCTTTTTACCTAGGAAAAAACACCAATAAAATTCACAAAATATTATCAGTAGTTTTGCAGCTGCAGTTCGACATACTACGTGCGTATAATACATACATATACATAAAATAGCATACATGCATAATACGTATGTATGATACAGCTTAACTCATTATTACCTTTCCTTTACTGTGCCGTAGTGGGATACAAACTAATTAGCTGTCACACTCACCTACTATTGAGCAGTAATATTGTTCAATATCATTTCAGTAGTCGGTAACCGGTAATCGAGGGCGTCAAGGCATTTAAGGAGCATAGTCCGCAAAACGCAGCGCCCGAAAAGCGGTTGCATAGGATACACAGAAACCTATCATGTTCTCTCAGCAACAACATTATCTTATCCGAGCCTTACTTCAACCACTGCTCAGGCAAAGCCCTGTCTGTCTCTCTACTTGCACCAAATGTTGGCTTACATGTTTCTATTGCTGGGCCACATGCCACCTGTCTATGACAGAGAGCGGGCCTTAACCTCCCATGTAGGCTTCGTAAAGAGTTTCGTGTTGTATCATCATCATCATCCTATCCTAACCCTACTTTAACCGCTGCTGAGGCGGCCGCTTTGTCTTTCTCTCCATTTGTACCATTAATGACTTACAATGTGTCCACTGCAGGAACACGGGCCACATGTGGCGGCTACCTATAATTCTTCGGCTTCCACTACCTGGATGGGCTTGTGTATTGTCCTGTTCGGCACAACTCGTACAGTTCACAGACTGATCTAGACACTTTCACCGGTTGACATGAATGCTCATAATATTTTTTTACTGGTTTATCTAGTACAAGTACATTATTATTACCTTTCCTTTGCTGCGTCGTAGTGGGATAGAAACTCATTAACTGTCACACTCACATGATATTGAACAGTAAAATTGTTCAATATCAAACTCGCGTGATTTTGAACAGTAATATTGTTCAATATCCGTTCACTAGTCGGTAATCGCGAGCATCATATGCATTTGCGGAGCATAGTCCGAAAACGCAGGCCCCCGAAAAGCGGTTGCATAGGGTACACAGATACCTATCGTGTTCTATCAGCAACAACATTATCTTAGCCAAGCCTTACTTTACCCGCTGCTGGAACAAAGGCCCCTCTGTCCCTCTATTTGTTCCATTATTGGCTTACAATGTTTCCACACAATATACACTAACCACATACCGCGACTCTATAATTCTTGGTCTTCCCCTACCGGGACGAGTGTGTATGTCCTATTTCGCACAACTCTTTAGAGCTCAACTCGGACTGATCGCACTTTCACCGGTTGACATTCACATTTTTTTTTTTTAATGGACAAACTATGTTTCTTTACCTGCACATAATATGGGCCCACTGACTATTTGTCCTAACGTAGATACTCGGATTGAACGAGCCCTTAGGTAAGACTGGTTGTTAAGCTTTCGGGCTTCTTACCCTAGTTTAGTTACTGTCAAAGATCTACGAATTACAGCCGGAACCGCTCCACATGCTTTCCGAGGCACGGAGGGAAGGCTCTCGGGATGAAATGTATTTATCAAGCGTAAGTATTATCGAAGTAATAATCGTACCTGGGATGTGTATTGGGTCTCGTTCCGTGCTGCGCTGCTCTATATTGGTTGTAGTTGGCGAACTGCGTTGAATGAGGTCGAGGCTGCGGCGTCTGGTTCTGCGATACATAACTATGGCCAGCCTGGAAATAATCACACCCCAAAGATGAAAAAACCAATGACTGAATACCCAACAAACAATCTGGTTCATAATAAAAATATTTAAGTACCTACTAAACTTAATAAAATATAAGTAGGTCATAATCAGCTATGTTAATTAAATACAAATTAGAACGAATATTTTGAACACTACAGGAGCAGGCTCGTTATAAGACGAGAGCTGGTCAAAATACGATATTTTCAATGGTCGCTTGTTTAAATTTGTGAAGCTGTTAATGCCGCACAGCTAAGCAAATAGTAACATTGTCATTACCATGGTAGTCTTAGACATGTCCTGCTGAGGTGCCGGCGGTGCCGACGGCTGCGGTGTCGGCTGAACTCTCAGCGAAGATTGCGCCGATGGCTGCGCGCCACCGGCTGTACTCGGCATGTATGCGGCCCCGGCGGCGCCTGAAGGGTGGTAACATTCCACCGGTCCTACGAACACAATGTACACAAATTATAAGCAGTCACAAGATTAAAATTACTATCACTTTTGGCTGCTGCCTGCGTATTATTGACCGCTTTCGTCTTCTAGAACTCACTGTGTGGTGTTGACGCCCGTGGATAACTGTATCGCGCTAAGGAAATATTTTGATACTTTTGTACTTATACTATACCTTAATTGTAAATTTATCATTGATAAATGTCGATTTGGTCGAATAAAAAAAAATTGCAGCATGTGAAAAGCCCATGTCAACATTTCATTCGTTGCCAATTATTTTGAAAACACACTAAGTAGGTACAAAACAAAAGTAATGATTAACAATATAACAATAGCACATAAAATACAATCGATACTGGAGATTAAGTAAACATAACAAAACAACGTCTTTAAAGAGCAACGAAAAACGATTGAGGCAAATATTTTCATAAATGGATGATATTAATTATAGCGTCGTTAGTGCACTTACTCGTTTGAGTTATTAGTCGGTAATGATGCGAAGGTAGCATGCAATTAGAGTTGGAATACCGAGAAGACGATTGTTCATGTTTCAAAGAGTTACCATTCGTATGCTGCGGTATAAACTGCAGTGAAACATTATTCAGGGGTTGCAAATTGATTTGATTCGCATTGATGTGCTGTGCCACTGCCGATTGTGGCATATTCAATGATGTTTGTAAACTTTGCGCCACATCAATCGCACTCTGTTGTGACTGATTTCCATGGTTGACACACGCATGTGACAAAGTATTAAAAGAACTATTTGTTCCTCTTAGCGCTACCATTTTAATTTCATGATATAAATCTTTTAGAAATTGAATAAGCCAAATGTTGAACCATTCCCAAAACAATGGAGGCACGATCATCGGCATAAGGCAGTATTATAATTTAATGTACCATTTCGTAATATCACGACACGACATGTGTCAGTTAAGTTTTCCTGCATGTAAGATACCGCTTTCTGTCGGTGTTATTGTGATTAGTTAAAAGTAACGCCAGCTGTGATCAAAATTATATTTATCACTGCACCAATTTTATTAAGTCCTTGATTTCTATAAAATATAGGCACAACACATATTCAAATATTATTTAATGCAGTCCGAAATCACAATTTAAATAGTAATTTAATGCAGCATAGAGAAAATCGATAAGCAAACGGCGCGCTACATGCTACATCGCTCTACACTCGCACTCAAACATACGTCAACGTGACACTTCACGTTAACTTAAATGATATAAGAATATGTTCCACGAATAGAACTTTAATATAACTTATTAAAACGTTTCTATTAATAACACTCGTAATCAATGTCTCAACATGTCTGAAGAGGTATCGCACCAATGAACATTTTATAAGAGTGTATCACGACATAGCGAAAGTAAGAGGGGAAAGAAAGAGACGAGAGTATCTACAACCACTGCTAAAAAATTTGGGGCGTTCCCAGGCGCCCCTAGTTACCCCCGTAATATGTTCAGAGTAAAGTTAGCGACAAAACGGATAAAACGGATCAAACGGCGTCCATTGCCGTTCATATTACCAAGCGACGCGAGGGTTGTGCAGGAACTAAAGCAGTAATGAATAAGAAACTAAACAGGTTCTACGAAACTCGTTTGTACCCCTCCGAGGTTCGTGGGAATTCGTCAGGGTTGCTATTCCAAAATTTACTCGAGCTAGTGGCGTGATTTTGAGAATCGCCAAACGCTTGAAGGGAATACAGAAGTCGGACCAGTTTCAAAATTTAAAAAGATGTGCACGTTAACGGTATAATTTTGCCTGTACTGGCACGCCTTTAGAGAACGAAATTATTGTTAAAGGCACGTCAGCCAGAAGTTCGAGTGAATTTCGGACGTGTTTTTGACTTTCAAAAAAAGATGAGATTATGAATTCAGAGTTGTTTTTTATGTACGTAATATTTGGGACGTCAGTGACCAAATATGAAAGTAACAAATCGAACTTTTGAAATAAAAGTTGTTTATCACTTAATAGTTATTTTTGTAATCCGTTGTTTTTGCGTAATAAAGTCACTGCTCTTCATTGTTATTTAATTTATACAAGCAAAGAAATGAGTGCTGTTGAATGGAAAAGAAACAAAATCATTTTAGACCAGTACAGAAATACTAGCGTAAAAATAATACCTACTACTACTACCGATTTTTTTCGCCTATCCAACACTAACAGTTTAGCTAGCAGGGGGACACTTGACAAAAATTAACAATTTAAAGCTTAAAATTACGAAACGGATCCCTACGAAACGAACAAAAAAAACATTTTCACTTTACGTGTTGAGGAGGTACCGTACAAATTTTAGTTTTATTTTACCACTGTCGGCGTGATTAATTTATACATGCCTAATTAAAGGTTTCTAGTACCAAGAGCCTCTGAGTTTAAACTGCGGACGGATATACAGACGGATGGACATGGCGACACTATAGGGTTCCTTGTTGACTACGGAACCTTAAAAATGAGTTTTTCCCTTTACAATTATTTAACTCCAATTTCTCCAAATAATTTCTGTGAAAGAAGTAAGTATTTGTATTGCTTGGAAAAGCCGTGCTTTCTGTGCCAGTAAAACTATTTCGATGTCCTTGGCACCCTCTTTTAGTTTCGCCATGTCCATCCGTTTGTATGTTCGTCCCCAGCTTAGCTCAGAGACCTTTAGTACTAGACAGCTTAAATTAGGCATGTATACATTAATTACGCCGATAAAATGGTAAAATAAAAAGCTTGCTAAAGGGATCCTTTAATCGTAGAATTGTTTTCACACATCCGTGAAAACAATTACGATTAAAGGATCCCTTTCTAAAATATTAGGCTGACTTTTAAGATTTTTGTGAGTCAAGTGCCCCTCCCCCCCCTGCCAACTAAAAACGGTTAGTTTTAAATCGATAAAAAAATTCACGATAGTAGTATATACAGTGTTCGGTTAAACGAGGGACATACTTTCAGGTTGTATAGTATAGTACTCATGAAAATCAACCACTTTTTCAATGGGACCAACTCTGAAATATGAAAAAATATCAGCTGTTCCATACATTTTGACGAATTATGTGAACATGATGTACTGAACAGCTGATTTTTTTTCGTGATTTCTGGTATAGTTCCATAGTCAAAGTTGTTCATTTTCATGAGTATAGTAACCCCTGAAAGTACGTCTCTGGTTTCACCTAACACACTGTACAACAAAATCAAAAGGAATACTATCACAGCTAAATAAGCTTTTCAAGTTTACGAGTAAGTCGACCAACTTATATTTGCAGTTGGAATGTGTGGGAGAACATGATTTTCAAATACAATGTTAAGTATGTTATTGGTAAAATTCATCCCGACTACGGAATCCTTCATTGTGCGTGGTCCGGCACGCACTTGTTTCTTTTTTAAAGACAGAAAACGTAGAATGAATCTTTTCGAGCTAAATTTTGCCTTTGAGCTAATTTTTATTCACTTTGAGTGATATGATATTAAGACAGATAGTGTTTTTATCAATCGTATACAATAATTTAAGGATCTATAACATAATAAAATAATGTACAACAAAAAAGACGGCAAAAACTAAAAATGGCTAGACGTCAAGTGAGAATTTTGACAATAAAAATATAAATAATAGTTTAAAAAAGCGTGGGGTGCTTTTTAATATAATATTCGCCACCACCATGCACATGCCTTCTCGATTAAAGATGAAATATATAAATTAAATATAAAAAAAAACTTATTTTGTAAATGGAAAAATTGAATAATTTTATCAAATTAATGTATTGGCATCGGTCCACGATAAATCTAAGTTTGAACGAAATCTGGCCGTTTAAAGTGAGTCAAAATCAAAAAGGAGTCAGTTTACAAACATACAGGTGAAGCAAATTAATATAAGTCGTGTAAAAAAGCCAGCAGTCTTACTGCTAAACTATAAATAACATACTTGGGGGTGTTTCGGGAGCCCTTGAGAGAAAGGCTTCTATAATTTAATCTCGGACCTCGTTTCGTGGGCCATCCCTGTATTCTGTTAGGATTGTTTTGTTTAAAATATTTTTTTTAACTATTATTTTTTTTGCTTTACTTTGTTGAATGAGAGACTAAAAATATACATAAATAATAAATTATTATTAACGAAAATGTGCGAAAAAAATTTCATTATTCAATTAAGTCTTTGTTTTCTGGTATACGGTATAACAGTAAAGTACAAAGATTGAATTAGAACTATAAAATCTTTGCAAAAATGCAATGAAGGTAACACTTCTTTTACACAAAATAATAATTAAAACTGAGAATAAATTATTTATTAACCACAACGAAGTACTATTTGATAACTTCTAGGTTTTCAATCTGCCTAACCTTTTCCCAACTATGTTGGAGTCAGCTTCCAGTCTAACCGGATGCAGCTTGTTTACCAATATTTTACATGAAGCGACTGCCGTGACCTCCAGAACCCAGTCAGTAACTAGTTAATACGGTACCCCTTGGTAGGATTGGCTGTCAGATTCGGGGTTTCGACTACACGTAACGACTGTTCCAGATCCACGTATAACAGCCGGGACCAACGGTTTAACGTGCTTTCCGACGCACAGAGAAGTCACTATATGTAAAGATGGTCACCCATTCACGGACCAACCCCAGTAAGCGTAGCTTAACTTGATGGATCGATACACGCGGGTACTATTACTTAGGCACGTAAAGTTATCAAATAATTTTGTATCTTAATTATTTGCGGTTTTCAACCCAAAATCTATCTATAGTTTGAGTGCCTACCTAAAATATTTTTCGACGAAGAAAAGGTCCTGGTCCCTTTTTACTTATGACCAAAGCATACCTTTTCATAGTAGTCCAATGTTGACGATTCTTTTGTAAAGGGCATGCCTTGAAGTGGCTCCCGTTTCAAATTGAAAAATAAAATCCACCACTCAAGGTAAAAAATAGGGGTGGAATGATTTTTAATGTGTTTTTTCGCTTGTTAACCGATTCTGTTGAAACTTGGCACACATAATAATATGTAATTCTGATGACTAATTGCAATGTAGACCTGGAGTTGACCTGATGATGGAGATGGAGACGGAAGACAGTTAAGGGAGCTCCACAATTGTTTCCAACAGCTACATCGTCATCGCGTTGGGGCTAATTTCAATCATATTGCTGAAAAACTTAAGACCTAGCTGTGGTATATAAAACAAAAAAAAAAACTTTTTAGTGAACTAAGCTCCTCAATTAACGTAGGAAACAAATTTATTATAAACTCGGTACTCAGACTTACGACAGCTAGACATGACATATAAAATGGTAAACTGACTGACTGGGTGATATATCAACGCACAGCCCAAATCGCTGGACCTAGAGACTTGAAATTTTGCACAAAAATAATATACGGTATAATGTAGGCACCCACTAAGGAAGGATATTTGGAAATTTCATCCCTAAGGAGGTAAAATAGAGGATTCAATGTTGTATGAATGATCTTATTCCTTGAGTAAATAAACTTGAAACTTAACGTAAATATTTATCTAAGAAAAATAATAAAGTTTGTAATTTTTTGTTTTCTATACATCCCCTTAAAGAGGAATTGGGGGAAAAGGGAAGCGGGTGTCAGTTTATACAGAATTTTTTTTACGTGCGGTCCAATTAACTCGAAACTCAGTATTTGTACCTAAAATAAAAAATTTATGAAAATTATGATTAGTGATTATTGAATCTACCCCTAAGGGAGTGAAAAGTGGTAGTCAATTTTCAAAGGGGATTTTACTGTGTGTCTTGGTTAACTCAAATTGATACCTAAAACCTTTCTGGAAGGAGAAACTGCCATATCAACACACAGCCGAAACTACTGAGACTAGGAACGTGAAATTTTACACCCGGCTACCCTTTATAATGAATGGAGAGGGGGGAGCACTAAGAAAGGGTTTTTTGGAAATTCGACCTTTAAGGAGTGCCGAAACGTGGACACTAACAATGGGGCTGGGCCACATATTCAAGGTCGCTCAGCGCGCTAAGGAGCGGGCTATGCTTGGAGTGTCTTTAAAGGATAAAATCAGGAATGAAATTATCCGGAAAAGAACCGGAGTTACGGACTTAGTTTGCAGACTAAGCTAACTGAAGTGGCCGTGGGCTGGCCACGATGTCGAAGGACCAATGGCGGGTGAAGCGGACGAGTCCTGGACTGGACACCACGCATCGGCAAGCGTAGTGTGGGCGCCCCTCAGCTAGATGGATCGATGACCTTAAGAAGGTGGCTGGGAATGACTGGATGCGGAAGGCAGAAGACAAGGTGTTGTGGCGCAGCCTGCGAGACGCCTATGTCCAGCAGCGATTGCGATAGACTGAGTTGATTGATTACCTTTAAGGGGGTGGAAAAGGGAGTTTTGTTTGTATGAAAAATCTTATTCCTAGAGATAATGAACTTGAAACATGGCACAACGGTTTTTTGAAAATCTACCTTAAGGCGGTGAAACGGGGTAGTCAATTTTACAAGGGATGATTTTGCTATTGTATAGGTAAGTTCAATATATCCCTGGGCGAAGTCGCGGAAGTGCCTATAAAAAGTAAGAACCCCTTTTTCTTTCTGTCATAAGTATATTTTACTCTAAATCACACTCCTACATGTGAAGTACTTTTACATTATTGGGTCCACACGTGTGTATAGCGAAATGAAATGTAACGCGAATTCTGTGCCTATTTGGACGCACAACGAGCCTTACAAATAACGATCACCCTGATCCATCGGCTGTCGGTTTTTAGCGCGAACACAGACGCTCTCTCAGTAGAATGCAAACCTAAAGGATTCCCGTTGACTTTGTTTGCCGTAAACATTATCCACATTACACGTCTAGATCAGGCTTTAACCTTTTGAACGCCATCGTCACATATAAGTGACAAGCAAGCGCATGCCCTGTACGCCAACGACACAAATATGGGACAGTGGCAACAACACTATAACACGAAATAAACAATTAAATCATTACTTTTGTGAGTGTATATATATGTATAGATATCTTAAACATTGAAACTTAATGACATGAAACAAATTAAAAGACACCATGGATATTGGGAAATTCACGCTAATAAGAAGAAATAAATTTGTAGCTTGGCGTGGAGGGTACGCGCGTGCATTTATACTATGGCGTTCAAAAGGTTAAAGACGTGTACATACGCGTATAATGTGATTTATCGTGTAACGTAATGCGAATAGTGTGCAAGGCGTACACACATCGCGAATCATGTACATATACTCGTAGTGCCGTCCAAACGCAGAACACGATCAATTATATTTCACACGTCTGATTTTCGTCGGGTTTTAAAAAATGTTTGGAAATATCTTAGAGGGTGTTTAAAGATTTCTTCAAACAATTTTTAAAAACTCCTAAAATATCTTCGAAAAAATAGATCCAACATGACACTGACCTTTAAATTGCAAAAAACCTACGTGCGTTCAACATAAACGGGAAAATCTACAAGTCTGTAAAGGACTTTACAGTCCTTTTCGGAGTTGTAGATTCGAAATGCTGGGCCGTAAAATAGACGAATGAATAAAGATCGTTTGCAGCGGCGATGAGGATGTGTGGAGTGACGAGAATGGCTAAAGTAAGAAATTAGTATAAAAGGGGCAATTTGAAAATGGTGCCAGTGACATAAAAGTTGACAAGAAAATCGTTGATTTGGTATGTGATGAGGAGGTCCGACACCCATGTGACTACAAGAGTGATGAATACAAATGTTGATGGTTGGGTGGAGCCAAAGGCCAAGAAAAGATGGATGGATTGTGTGAGGAATGATATGAAAGAGAAGGGTGTGAAAGATACCTAACGGCCGCGACAGCGAACGTTATTTATCGTTGCTGAAATTCGGATAAATCAAATTTTAAAAATATGTGTATTCATTTTGCCCCTTTTTTGACAGGAGAAAACGAGAAAGAAAACTTGTTGCTCCGACCCTAAGTAGCATGGGATAAAGGCAGATCATTATATGTGTCTGTAGGCTGAATTTCAGCCCAATCCATTCAGAAGTTAGAGCAACAAGTTGTTAAGTCAGTCAGTCAGTTTCTTTTAATACAGGTGGAAGGGACATCAACAAGAAGCCAGTATTAAGAAAATTGGAATACTTAACACAGTGAAAATGCATGGAACAGCCATTTTTTTTTTAAAACCTTTAAATAATTTCAACACACGGTGGTTCAGAATATTATGCACTGAATATTATCCAGCTTTACTTCAATGTCCATTCCATCCTGTATACAGAAGATGATGCAAAGATAATGGTTGACTTTAGGCTGAAATAATTTTAGAAAATATGAAATAATTAATATACCTATAGAAAATATTTTTCAATTCATTGGACGCCAATGTTAACGTTGAAATGTTACAAAATAAAAAAATTGCATTGCTGATGTTAAAAACAAGAAGTAATAAACTAGTTAACTTATGTTGCAGTGTGATAGCTACATAAGCATTTTAAAAACCAAAAACACATAACCACCTGCAATGATAAGTATTTAAGGTACATTAAAACTATAAGATCTTGTGTTGAAAACAACTTAAAATTCAAAAAATATTTGCCAAGTTGTGCTGTTAGTCATAGTTTGTTTTAGTTTTATTTTTCAAGTAGTTTTAATCATGGTCTGGCAGTTTGAGAAATACATGTCACCTACCAACTTTTAATTTTTACATAAGTAGTGTGTGCTGCTGTATTTAATTTGTACTGATATGGACAGAGTGTCTGAAATAAAAGTTATATTATATTATATGTCATTTTTGACTGTTAGTTGAATCAGCTCCTTGAATTTTGAGTTGAGCAGTTAAAAAGTATGTTTTAATGTTTGTTACAAATTGATTCTACGCACAGTATGGGAAATACTGGTGTAAATACAGTAATGTAACTTTCCCATTTCAGATCACTGTTTTCTTTGCTTGTATAAATTAAATAACAATGTAGAGCAAAGTGACTACATAAAACAAATGGTCAAAAACACATTAAGACCTCCCATTTCGCACAAAGATGTATATATAGGGCCATTCGCTTTGCTCTACAGATTAACTAAAGATAGCTGATATGGTTTAAGTTGTTTATGATTTATTGGCTGGTTTTTAACATTTTAATGTGCACACTTGTCTTGTAAGTGTTTAAAACATTAAAATTTTGCAGGTAGATACTCAACATGAAAATAATTAATTAATTTAGTGATTACAACATCACATAATAGAATGAAATAATTTATTACTGCAAAGAATCAAAAAATATTCATGCAGAATTGTCACAAACAATGGTTACTACAAGTCATGTTACAGCAAAACAAATAAAACCTGCCAGAATGCAATGTAAACTACTTGTAAGTTGGTTCATATCCAAGTTGGAGCTAACAGCACTCATGGTATTTGGTTCTTAACTTACTTACACAAGTGGCAATAATAACAACATTTGTATTTATTCGCAATTGCGGTTCTACCGACTGCTGAAGTGGCATATATTACGTAAATAAATTGATACAAACTTTATTAAACACATTTATGAAAAAGGATACGGTCCGGGTCCTCGCTGATTCGGCGCCAACGGCACCTGATTCCCGTTGCTACTCATATTCTTGGCAGCATAGGTATCGGGACACGTACACCACTCAAGGTGGCACGTAAAATCGCCCTAACCGATTGTAGGACACATCCGGCACATAGGTAGATATACCGACGTCAGTTGACAGATCACACGATTTAATTTTTACCCTTAGAAAGCAAAGTTTCTAGCAAAAACATTGTACACCACTTGTGAAATCACAATATATATTTCCTGGTTAATGCTATATTGGCATCACTAGGATAGAGCCCCAGTCACTAAACAAACGACAGTACAAAATGGCGGATGTTAACCAATAAACAAACGTGACTGTCACTGATAGAGTCAAAAATTATTGCTAATCACTTAATTTTAGCCTTGGTGCCGAAGTATTATTTCGTTTAAATAAAGATAAAAAATGTAAAAATATTTATTTTCAATATGAATATTATCACGTATTTTTGAAATCTTAAAACTGTCATTCGATCGTTCACGTCTACTCACGTCACGCATGCAATGCTCCGGTAGCATGTCATTTTTTTTCTATCTAGTGATAGTAGGCATCAGCATGACATAGTGCTGGGAAAAATGTACGAAATGAAAAAAAAGTTTTAGTAGAGTAAAAATTTGATTCGCTTCCGCATATAATTCTCCATGTTTATATTATGATTAAGCTACTGAAACTTTACTATGGCAGAGCTCGTGGTTAAGTAATAACAACCTCACAGGTCGATCCATCAGGTTAAGCTACGCTTACCGAGGTTGGCCATGGATGGGTGACCATCTTTACATACCGAGACTCCGTAAGCTGTTGGTCCCGGCTGTCATTCGTGCATCTTTGACAGTCGTCACGGGTAGTCAGAAGCCTTTTAGCCTAATTCTGACAGCCATTCCAACCAAGGGGTATCAGTACCAGAATTGTTTCTATACTTTACAAGAATTTATGCAGCATTAAGAAACATTGGTAGTTTAAGGTAATTTAATAAAAAGTAAGTATAACGAATATAACATTTTTCATTATCTACTAATGAAAAATATTATATTTGTTATGCTTCCTTGTTTTGTAATTTTATAATACTTAGAACATATTTTATACTTTAGTAGTACATACCTACCTACCTAGTTTGATCACAAACACTGCATCTATTTTTGATGTTCTAAGCTCGTTGCCTTCAGCACATATACGTGTTCATGGCAGTGTATGGTATATATATAGTGTGGATAAACAGAGTTGAAATGACAGTGGGGCTTTCCTTTAAACTGCTTATACTACTCACCATTTTCAAGCTCTGTACCAAATATCAATTAAATAGGAGCTGTAGTTTAGTCGCAAATGATTTTTAAGTTTTGGCCCCGTTTGAACACGATGTTCGTTTCCTAAATGCGCTCGGCGAACGCGCGTCGTTGCCGCTTTGTTACAAGGTTAGTTTTTTTACAATGCTCTGATTTATAAACCATTTACTTAGTTTTTTTAAAATAAATATAACGAATTTCATGGTGCTTTTTATTTTTATACCGTATTAAATTAATACTAAATACGCATAGTATACGTAGTGTAATTTAATGCCAACTCTGTTTAATGAACTTAAAAACTAATTTGCATGCCCTAAAACAGGCAAAATATGGATTGTGCATAAACTACCAATTCTAACAACTGGTAAAACCTGTATTTTCTGCAAATACATTGTTCTTATTCTTTTCGTATTACCCAGTTACTGGGTTGTGGAGGTCAGATAGGTAGTACCACGATGTAAAATACTGGTATTCAGCTGCGTCCGTTGATATAGACTGGAAGCCGACTCCAACATAGTTGGGAAAAGGCTCGGCACATTGATTGAAACAACTTTACTATAGACACTACTAGAACATAGAGTATACACAGTGTACTTTTAGTCAGTTTGCAATATTTATCCTGCTTAGAGCAAGGTTAAATGCTCTAAGTTATCCTGACCCTGTAGTAGTTACTGTCAGGTAGGACAAATGTCGACTACGTACAACCAGAAACTGACTGTTTTTTGCAATTTAAATTACAAATACTTATAGGTACCTATCAGAGAAGTAATATTTTTCGCCAATGGATTTTTGAATGGATTTTGGGCGAAAGAATACAATTATCTGTACACATTGATTTTAGTTGTCTCTTAGTTGAACTATGTTTGAACGTTACGTTCAAACTTGTCGATAATTGCGTGTGTGATTGTTTATTGTATATTGTACTAATTTAGCGTATTTATCATATTCTTGAAATTGTTAATATTATGACGACTGGCCCCCGACTGGACTTCCTACTGCCTATTACACTGACTGATTTAGAAAGATATTGCTAATCCATTGCTTCATGTTAAAAAAAAATTGCCCACCCAACAACTTAAATAACGCAATTAATGTTGTTTACCTGTCAAAATGAAAGCCATTACACTGTAACTGTGTACGCCTACCTAGTGTAGGTATGTACGCAGTTATCCCGCTGGACTTTCTGTCAGATTTTTATAAGTGACTAGCTTCTGCCCGCGACTTCGTTCGCGGAAAATTGCGATATACTGTAACTGTTTAGGCAGCGCATGCAAATAATTCTGTTTCTGGAGGTAGGTATTTCTTTCCGACTTGCTAGACAAAAATTGCGATAGCTCGGCTAATATGTATGATATAAATATAATTTATAGCCTATAGCACTCAGGAAAATGTTCTATCAGTGAAACAATTCTTGAAATTGAATCATCATTAGTACCGGAGATTACCCCCTACATACAAACTTACAAACTTACAAATGTTACCTCTTTATAATATTATTATAGTATATATGTCACCGTTAGATTGTAAAGATCGTTAGATTACAATCTATCTAGCGAGATTGTAAACTATCGATAGATTGTGAACCGTATCATTATGATTGCAATTTGACTCATTATTCTTCGCTATATTGTAATCTACCGAAGTGAAACCGTTAAATTACAATCTGAATAAAAATAATCTCTTTTTTCCATATTTTTTTCTATATAATCTAGTCGTTTCTGGGTCGTTTCTCGTCTTTTCTTCGTAGGTGGTCACAGTTTTAACCTAACCTAACCATTTTTTTAAACGTCCTACGCCGGTTCACAATTTGACCGCTTCCCATCGATAGATTACAATCAAGCGAAAAATGGTTCGTTAAATTGCAATCATAATGATACGGTTCACAATCTATCGATAGTTTACAATCTTACTAGATAGATTGTAATATAACGATGTTTACAATCTTACGGTGATATATACATAAAGTATAGATTAATGTAATGCTAGTGTAAAGTAAGGCTAGTTTTAGACTACGATAGAAATAAGTACATTTCTTTACAGTTCACATTATGATTTTGTGACTGGTTATTACTGTTTATAAATGTACCGAGTTTGGGTACGACTTACTCAATTCACACTTAGAAGATTAAAAGATATAGCTAGTGCTTGGTCACCATCGATAGTCTCTGGTAATTCTTTTACGGTTGACATCCTTTCCACCAAAAATCCCGCCAAGTGTGTTTCGGACGCACAATGAAGGATTCCGAAGTTGGGGTTAATAATTTATATGAAAAACAATCATAACATTGTAGTTTGTTGATATTGTTTTAATTTATATTTAAATAAAAACAGTGACAGGACGGTTTTTATTGTACGTCATAATTTAACCTAACACAATAATATGAAGTATACAATACCTTTAAAAAAATATTTTTTTGGTCAATCGGAGGCCCTAATATAATAATATGTATATGTAAATGTCAAAGGATTCAAAATAATAAAAAACATTACAAAACGGCCTTTGATGAAGTTCTTTGAATAATATATCTAAAATAAACTTTAAACATGATTTAAAACATAGGTACCTGTAATCATTGCGTCTTACCTGAATTATTCGAATTCATCACAATCACTTTAAGGGAGATTACGTGGACCACACAATTCACTTAGTTTAATTGTTAACATTGCGCTGAAAACAGACGTGCATTCGTGAGACGATCAAGTTTAAACTACATGCGCAAAAACTGGCATTGTAATTTAACTCTGTTTTTTTTAGATTATGACCATCACTTTTGATATTTGAGTTTAGCCACCTAGCTGCAACAAAGGTGAAATTTCCCCTACACATTCCAATAATGCTTTTGCTTTTAGGCAACCAACATTTATACTTTTTTGTGGCCATTACTTCTTCTTAAGAGTTTTCTTAAAGTTGATAGGTACATATAATTGGTTATCTATAGTTTGTTGAGTAGTGTATTTGTAATATTCACCACGGGTCTTTGTTTAGAACCCGTAGACATGTTCTGAAACGGCCTTGTAGCTGCATACAGCAATATGGAGGCCATCTTATAACTACATTTGTTTCAAGCACTTACACTGTACTTACGATACCAAGTAAGTAGGTACCTAAGTTAATTTTTGACCAAGTTCTGATGTCCATTTAATCAGTTACAGAAAAATCATCCTCACATGAAACAAAATCGAAACGCATTATAAATAAAACCGGTCAAGTACAAGACAGTTTTGAATAACTTGATGTGCTGGCGACCGTGCGTACGTGCATTAGTTTTTAACCCCCGACGCAAAAACAACGGGGTGTTATAAGTTTGACGTGTCTGTATGTGACATTGTAGCTCCCGAACGGATGAACCGATTTTGATTTTGCTCTTTTTTGTTTGAAAGAAGAATTAGTCTGGACTGTTCTTACCTATATTTGATTAAAATCTGTCCAAGATGGCCGCCGCCAAAAAAGGGCGGATTATATAATATTTATTCACAACTCCCTCAATATGGGTATCAAATAAAAAGGCTTGACTAGTAGAATACTATACACTATTTATACACTCTTCAAAAATACTAGGACTTTTAAATGTTTGCTTTTCTTTTTGCTTTAGGAGTTTTTTTTTAGATTAGGATTAATTATTGTTCTTTTTCACTTGTAATGTTTTTATTTTTGTTTAATCCGGTTGAGTACCTACGGGGATATGCTGCAATGAAGCGCTTTCCGATTTTTTTCCGATCTTTTTCTTAGCGTGTCGATGATTGAAAATGACAAAAATATATTAGGTATTAGTATAATTTTTAAAATGGTTTGACCCGAAATTGAGCAACGCGAATACTATTCGCTGACGCAAACGTTAGGTCGGCGTGTATGCAGCTGGGCATGCGGTGCAAGATGGGAAGCGAGTCAACGTCTATCAAGAGATGCCGCATACATAGGAGATCAGAGCCGTCCAAAAACCCACCCTTGGGGAGGTAATCCTTACTGCGGCCTACCTAAGGTACGAAGTCTATTTCAGGTTTTCCACCTTTTTTTTTTTTTTTTAAGGCTGGGAAATCATCCAATGACTTCTCCCGCTCTGGGTGGAGCGGAAGGGAGTGTCAGACTCTTACTGACTAAAACCCATCCATGCTGATCGGACGGTGAGTCACCCATTACTCACCGTCCGCAGGCCCGCGCCTACGGTGGCCGGGAGTCGTCACGTGGCTCCCGACGCCCGGGGCGTCTCCTGCGGCGGCTGGGACGGGAGGACCTTTCTCTCTCCCATCCCGCCACCTCCTTCGCGAGCATAACTTTTTCGCAGAAGGAGGTGACTGCCTCCCACTCCCTCTCACCCCGGACCATGGCATGCACCAGAGCCGGGCGCGAGAGGTCGCCGCCGCCGATCGCCTCTACGAGGACACGGCGGTGCTCTGCCCATGCGGGGCAGGTTTGCACCGTGTGCTCTACCGTGTCCTCTGGGCGATCCTCGCAGTGGTGACACCCGGGCGTTTCCTCCCGCCTGATGATGTGCAGGAACCTCCCGAAACATCCATGTCTGGTGAGGACCTGCGTCAGGCGGTAGGTGAGGGCGCCGTGACGCCTCTCTAGCCACTCCTCAAAGAGGGGCCTTACCGCCACTATCGTGGCGTGCCCTAGGTTTTCCACCTATGCCACAGTAACTCCGATAATCTGGTGACAGACGGGAAACTTTTCATTAACATTCATATACGTACCTATAGAGATCTCACAAGGAGATATAATGTAGTTTACTAACTTCATTTTGAGTAGGTATAAATAAAAGTTGAGAATGTAATGCACATCATAAACATCTGAAGTGCGTTTCCAGGTTATTATTTCATATAATATTGTTTTTCTCCAGTTTTATTTACCCAAAGCTTTAAAAAAAAACAGTAAATAAGTCTTATTTTGGCACAATGTAAACTTTCCTTTTTACTTTTTCCATACAGTTCTCTTCGATTAACTATATATTTAAAAAAAAATATATAAACATCCGAATTGATAACCTCATCCTTTTTGAAGCCAGTAAAAAAACCTTGGTACGATATTAACACGGTTTATGGTCGTCGGTCCATGTTTTGGTTGGTTTTATAAAAGCCCTTTTAAAATAAAATAAAACTCTGTTTTCTTTTTCCTGTGGTAAAATGCAGATTTTAATTTAGGGATTCTGAATTTTTCAAACGTTTCGTTTCAAACGTTACGAAACGAAAATACACCTGGACTTTGTTTGTGTGTGTCTATTAATTTTTTTGTTATTCCGTCAAGTGCCTCCATCAATATTAAGTACAAACTAACAAAGTTATTTCCGCGCGTGGACAATATTGGAACGTTCGCCATCTTGTTTTGTCAATACAATTTCGGTGAAACCATTTCACAAGTGCACCTACTTAGCCCAAAAACGCCCTCTAGTCAATGTCAATAAGGCGCCAAAATATCCTTGTAACACCCTAAGTAGGTAGGTACATTCTTACATAGGTGCAGTACACGCGCAAGTTTATTAAGTACCTACTTAGTAGAAATCCGGGCCCACAAAAAACATAGAACATTATTTTTTTATAATCTTACACATAGGTACACATCGGTAATTACACTGAACCGTGCCTCTTGTACCTTACATATCACACCAACCACACTTCGCCAGCGCTTCACTTCGCCTATGACATTATTTTTAAAATAGATATATTTCATACTTTTTATATAAACAGATACATAAAATGACAATATTTATAATCAATTAATAAGTAGTACCATCTACTTCTATTAAAGGGTTTCTATAGAATATAATACCTACCCAATCAAATCGCGTGCCTACTTTAAACTCAACTTGTTTGTAACTTACCTATTTGACAGAAAACAGGAGCTTGTGAACATCTCTGACAGGTACAGCCTCGTCGATGTTCATCAGTTGCACTGCTTGATGATCCCATCCCCAGTAATACTGTATCCAAGCCGCCAATAATTGGAATTGGACTAGAACTATATCTACAGTGATCTAGGCTTGATACAGAAGATTGTCTACTAAGTGACGATCCATCAAAATCAAATAAATATATGTTTTCAAGAGATGTAAATCTTTCCATGATTAATCTAAAAAATTAATTAAATAATTTTAAAAATAAGTTAATTTTACTTTACAATCTTTGATATAAAACTGCTCCTATGGCTACCACTTTGAACAGAATAACTAAGTAACACGCAAATGAATGAGAAGTAAGGTATCCGCGAAAAATATTGGTTTTTATTTCAAGTAAGTACCTCCCAATGTGCGTTTTTCCATAGATTTACTACATTGCAGTTTTTTTATTTCATGTTAGGCACCGGCTCGACACCGGCACCGGATACACGACTGGCGGTAAAGATTGCGATAAAATGTTAAAATTTTGAATGTTCTATAACAAGTCAATTATGAATGAATTCATGTGTAGGTACCTGTCCTTACTAAAGTGTCAGATTCTCATGGCAAAAAAAAAATAAAAAGATTTTCATTTGGCAATGTCAATTGTCACCTGTCAAATCAAATTACGGTTATAACGGTAAGTTGAACTGACGGTTATAGGTTATCTCTGTTATTTGTCGAATCCTTCTAGGTTTTTGTTGCACCCCTGTTTTTAACACTAAATCCATGTTCGAGACTCCTCCGTTTGTGAGTGCGGGTTGGAGGATCACATATTCTTTGAATGCTCTAACAACATCCCACCTTTAGATCTGTATAAACGTCTTCCAAAATTTAAGATTCTCTTTCCGATTAACTTCCCATCCCTTTTAACATATCCCTCTCAAGATTTACTTGTGGTGCTGATGACTTTCATTCGTCCCAATAACATAAAATTATAACAATCCGTTTCCCCACATATTTTGTCCGTGTGGTTGTGGTAATGTATAGTTTTATTCTAACAATAATAATCCCTACAAGATCTACGTTTAGTTCAATTGTATCAGTGGTTTTTTTTCTATTCTTTTTCTTTTCTTTTTCCCATTAATGCACACTTGCTTTTCCAATTCACTAGACATTGACAGAATGGTCGCCATCGCCATCAGCTTATTGCCATAGATAAAAAATAAAATTGTTTTGATACTTTTAGTTTATTTTATATTTTTCTTACTTAATTGTAGCTTCGCCAAGCGCCAATGTATAACGAATAAGATAATTAAATGAAGAGCTTCATTTGAAGTGCTTGACGGTGGAGAGATTCAGAACCGGATGTACATATAACAACATTCTTCATACACAAACCGAATATACCTCATCATGAGTCATGATAATTAATACTAAAGACATAGGTAAATAAAAATTTACCAGTATCAAGATCGTTTAATTCTTCCCAGTATTGCACACAACAATTTTTTATTTCCCCATTTGCCATGAGATTCAGGTAGATCATGTTAAACATGACAAATAAAATGTTATACGTTTAGCGACATAAATACGTATTCAGTCCCACAAACTTATCTAGCCCTGTGAGGGGGGAGTCGCTGTTATCGAACTTGGTGTCGCCAGTAAATTATAATCAATGAGAATTGGTTAGGTACCTACCTTGTTTTAGACATAATTATGCTCTTATATAATTAGGTTGGAAGCCGACCTTTGTAGTAGGTTTTGGTACAAGCATAGGTACAAATAAATATCTATCTACAAGTACCTCTACCTATACTTCCATAGAAATACCTACTTTGTTTTGATTACATTAGATACCTATTATTACTTATTGTAGTTTTACAAATTATGGAACAATGGTAGGTACCTAAGTATGTAGAAAATAAAATGCAATGGTTCCTTGCCCGTTCACCTACCTATACATATTTTTGAGGGTGACTGCACATACAAATTGAAATAGTGGGAGGGTTAAATTTTTGGGAAAGAATAAATAATACAATAGATAACCTTTTTTATTGTTTATGTAGGTAGTTACCATGGTTATTTATTTAACACATAAAACGTACTTAAAGCTTAGTTTAAATTTATTTCTGCCGAAAAGTTATACTTTATAATGAAATACATAGTTCAACTTAGGTAGGTAAATAAATATATATTATTATTATTGATCACAGATATTTATTGTTTTATACTTTACCCAACAAGAGACACGGTCGTGTCTCTGCGCAAAGGACAGTAGGTACCCATACTTATACCTAGCGAGCAACTTACTTGCCGACATAACGAAAGCACAATAAGTTATGCCGGAACCTAGTCGGCAAGTATCCCACTAACTGTGTCCTGTACCTACTGTGTGTTGTACTTAAGCGTTATCTCGCCATGATAGGCTGCTACGCCAGTAGGTACACCATTGTATTTTCCCTAAATAAATGAATCTATGGCTATTATAGGTACAGAGTGTAACCGAAAGGGTATATACATACAAAAGCATATGCTACAGACCACCAAATTGAACAACTTTTACTATGGGCCTACTACGAAATCGGAGTTGGTTCCGTAGTAAAAGTTGTTCGGTTTGGTGGTCTGTAGCATAAGTATCTTTATGTATGTATATACCCTTTCGGTTACACGCAGTATATGTAGGTACAAGCTCCGACTGATTTGATTGATTTCTACATTGCGTCAATAGTCAGAACGCATAAAAGTACCTACATACATAGGTTATGGGTGTCACAACCATGGGTTCGTTGCTGCGCGGTATTTGAGTGTGGCCGTTCAAAACTGGTAGCTGCAGTTACCTACAGTAATCACAATCGACAAGAAGCACCTAGGTACCTAGTACTTAGACTATAATTTTGAAGTGTCTCCCTCGAATGTAGGATTTGAAGTGCCTCTCAGTTCATGCATTCTTGACACATCTCTTTTGGGTTTCCTCTGCAAGTGAAAAAGCTAATTAGTTTGTTTATTTTCCAAGCAAGTTCTATTTGGTTCATTAAAACCTCCAAGTCAGTAAGTTTTGCTTCAAGTTGACGTTCACATTGCCTTACTTTGGGCCCGCACACGATTTACTTAAAGACTTTTACATTTATAAATCAGGTTTTTAAGTTGTATTTACCTAAATAATGAATAATAATAAATGAAATGTAAATAGGTAGGTACCTACCTAGTTACATTTCATTTTAATACTAAAATCTAGATGTATTATATTATCTGTGCTAAAACTGTTCAATCTGCCTATAGCCTTTACCATCTATTTTGGGGTCGGCTTCCAGACTAACCGGATGCAGCCGAATACTAGTATTTTACATAGAACGAATGCCTATCTGACTTCCACAGCCCGGTAACTGGGTAATATGATACCCCTTGGTAAGGACTGGCTGTCAGATTTTCGGGCTTCTGTCGACCCGTAACGACTGCCAAAAATACAGAAATGACAGCCGGGACCAACGACTTAACGTGCTTTCTAAGCTTGATTGCTAAGCCAGGAGCTCCTCCTATGCTTAAACTATTAAGAATCTAAAATACGGCGTCGAGAAATTCCTCCGCACCGCTGTCAACTGGGAATGTTGGTACCCAAGCTCGTTAAATAAACCATGCGCACTCGGACCCCACGACGGCCCAAGAATTTTTACCCCAAACGGCTCGAAAATATAAATATAAAGATACCCATAACAATCGCAGTTTCGCAGGTTGCGGATTACTGCAGTCGCAGTAGAAAAGCGCCAGAACAGCACCCACCTTCAAAGTAGATTAGGTACAAACCTGAGATTTATAAACTTGATTAGTAAGCTTTGTTTTGCCAGCATAGTGGTTTTCAATATCATTCAATCTTTTGCCTTCAGTCTCGGGTAGAATAAAATAAAATACGACGACACCAACCAAACTGAAATAAAATAATATGTATTTTTATGTGGAATACTACAAATAGTAATAAATCAGCAACATGACTTTCTATGACTTATTTATAAACAAGGATTTGACATTGTTTTATTTATTTTATTTAAGTATAACTGTATTGTCTGTACACCAACAGCATATAATAATATATAGTACGTTAAATGATACGTTATATACAGGTATGGGTTCTTCTTATATATATATACCAATTACAGGTGTACATTGCGATAATTACGTTGTTCAGCAAACATACTTTTGAAGCAATGGATTCGCAATATTGTTCAAACGATTCAGATATGATTGATAGCGTCATAAGCAAATAAGGTGGTGGTCTAACCGCATATACTGAAGCCAGGATAGTAATTCGACATTTATTTTACTTCTGCTTTGACACCAGCCACGAAACGAGCACTTATTTAACTCTAAGTGTCTGATTTGCACAATCTCTTGCTGTTGCAATAAATAATAGGTAAATGAGTCACTAAGTCATAGGTGTGGGCGCCTCACCAAACAACACCGTAGAAGCCGTAGGTGCCCGATATTGACAATGTATCGACCATGCTTATGTACATCTTATTCGACAGGAACCCAAATAAGTAGCCGATTGCGCTGGCGACGCCTGCACCGCCCGAACGGGTCTTCGCACTGAACACCTGAAAACGAACCAGGATAATCAATTAATAAGAGTATTAATAATCATCGACACGCGTCAGAACATGCTGGATTGTAGGGAGTTCGCAGTAGTAGTTGGTAGACCACAGACAGTCAGACACCAACATCTGCCGTCAAAAATGTTTGGGTAACGGCCCTTCCGAGTTTCTTTTCAAACCCGAACAAGCGGTGATGGGAAGGCATGCACTTGGTGTAATTTATTTTATCACTAATACTATCTTAACGTCTGAGAAAAACATTATAAGCAAACCGGCGCGGCGAGTCCTACTACCGAAAATTCAAAGAATCATAATATTGTGTCATTCACCAACGCGCACTGGGAGATTAGAGGTATTACAGCCCACCCAGTCACAAAATAGCCTATACCCCAGCAGAAGAAACATTGTCTATACAACATTATTTTTAGTATAATTATGCGAAACCTGAATAAAGTTTGTTCAAAATGAGGAACTGAATCGATTCCAATAATTTTTACACAATGATAAATTTGTTCCCAAAAATATTTTAAAAAGGTTACAAGTTGGACACCAAACATTATCAATGAGCGCAAGACGATGCTCGCGTAGTAGTGACCATGTTTTTGTACGGACAACCAGGTAACATAACAAGCTTATAACTTTGTGGTTTTTCTTAATATAGTTTTGAAATTTTGTACATATAGTTTCTTTACATAAAAATGACACACAATCACACGTAAAACACGTGTCTAGTATTTTTTTAGGGTTTCGCATATACTAAAACTAATTTTGCAGATTATGCTCTACTAATTAATTCTAACTAATTAAAAATGCGAATGCGTGTTTGGTACGCTTTCAAGCTAAAACGGCTGAACGGTGATCGACACACAGGTTGACCACGACCTGGCGTAGGATATAGGATACTTTTATTCCGGTAGTAAGTTCCCTTGGGATCATTTCACGGGCAAAGCCACGGGCAAAAGGTAATTAAAAATATTTTACCTCTCCGATGAGAATCCATGGCAGCAATCTCAAACACGTGTGTGCTAGAAGAGCTAAAAGCATCAGCAGGGTCATGGGAATCCAGGAGTACGGGTTATTCTGAAAAAATCATTGTGCTAAAGTACTTAATATATAAAACAAGCGCACTTGCAATACCTACATAGATAAGTTCCTATGCTAAACAACAGAAAAGGCGTGTTCCAAAGGGGTTAAAAAACCCTTTTTCTGTTATGTTTTTTTTTAGGTTAATCTTTGCGTTATGCTCGTGAACGGGTGCTGCTTGTGGTGGCTGCTCGTCTTGCAGACCATGGTTTTGAATAGAATTCGATGGTTCTTATGTTTATGATTCGTAACATCGAGTTACAGCTGTATGGCCATAATCCAGTATGAAGCGAGCACGCGTTTATGCCTGGAGGCTTTTATCTAGTTTTGTTTATTATTTTATTTATGTTTGAGTATATTATAGTCTGTTTTTCAATGCCAGGAACATAATGCCAATAGTGCTATTCTGTGAACATCTTATCGTGAAAATGTAGGCGAAGTAAGTCTAAAGTGAGCTATCAATAGTGTTAATCAATCCCTAGCATTAGGTACATAGAACGACAGTTCACGTTCACTTTAGTTTTAAAGTTTTACGGTGAGATTTTTACAGAATCCATCAATGAATTGACACTGTTGACAGTCACTTTAAACTCGCTTAACCATACGGTTTCACGGTAAAATTGTTACAGAATAGCAGCACTGATCAAGTAGTGCTTTTCCCTCCCTAACAAGAACCTACATATAAGTCCGTCTTCGAAGGTAGAACCTTACCGTTTCTTCGTCTATGTTAGCTGATGTAGCGTTCATGGCAGTCAAAGTACCATTCTTTTCTTCCATCGTTTCACCAAAACCGTTCTGGAAATAGTTATAAAGCAAGTTAATTTCTAGCAACAAGTCTTTTTTATGGATAATAAACTTAACAACATTAATTAACTATTAGATTGACATGGCATTGAATTGTGGGAAATAAGTACCAAAAAAAATTAACCTAGAAATCAACCAATATGGTTAGGGGGAAGTCTTATAATTATAAACACCACCTTCACACTTCATCTTTAAACTTGACATGAATACCTCTAATGTATCTTCGTTTAATATTTTTTATACTAGGTACACATCAGAAGCGGTGCCAGACTTCACCTTTTTGATATAAATGTCGTAACTTGCGACGAGTATGCAGCAGACTCCAGTCCCCCCTGTGGAGAATAGAGTCAGGGGTCGCTTGCCAGTGTAATGGACCAGTAGAACGCATGCACCGGCGCCCACTATCTGCAGAACGCCAATGATCAAGGTTGCGTAGTACTTGTCAATAGGCGCCTTCAGCATTTGGAATATAGACACCGCGTAGGTCTGTCAATGAAAATATCCATAGCATTACATAATATACCTACTAGCTTCTTCCCGAGGCGTCGCCCGCGTGGATGACGAAAATTGCATGTAACATATAAACCTTCCTCTTGAATCACTCTATCTATTAAAAAAACCGCATCAAAATCCGTTGCGTATTTTTAAAGATTTAAGCATACTTTGGGATATGGGGACAGAGAAAGCGACTTTGTTTTATACTATGTAGTGATTCTCTTATACGCGAAAGTTAATTAAACAAGGAAAATTCATACATAAAGCATTGAACCTGTTTTTATGCCAGAAAGGTGCCCTGGTACCTGGGCAGGGACATAGGAGACTTTCATGCTGGATATATCTGATATAATTATGTAGAAATTGTAAAACAAAATACATGCAGAAGAGAGCTAGTATTCTATATTATCTACTTATTCATAAACAAGATATTTGTATACGGAATAGGAATATAATTACAAGCTTAATTACCTGCAAGGTTGTCATGCCACTAAAATTGCCCACGAAAAAACTGAAAGTTACCAGGAAGAATGGCAACATAAAACTTTTTCTCATGTAATGCGACATTTTTTCGGACATTGTCTCATCAACGTCTGTTTGATCTGAAACAAAAACCGTCACTTTGGGACATTCCTTTCCTAGGCAAATTGACAATTATTGTGTTGTCGAATATAAGGCAGTAGGTAATACTATTCACCTTTTTTCTCCCTTTTAAATAGAAGTTGTATGTCTCGCAGTTCATGTTCCACAGCGCTAGGGGTGGTCCATCCACGGAGCCATTGCAAGCTCTGAAATTCATAATTAAGAAAGACTATCAATTAAAATTACACCAGGAACAATCAAAAATAACCACTAGGAATAATAAAAAACTTAGCCATGTTAAGGCTAAGTTTGTTTTAGCAATTTGTTTGTACCTTTCTAGCATCATCGTACCGTTTCTTCGACACCAGCCAATGCGGAGACTCCGGCACGAAGAATAAGGCGGCTACTGCTAGTATCTTCAAACAAATAAAGTTTATTGATTATTTTCCATGGAGCTATAACTAAGCAAGTTAGGGCGTCTGTCCTTCAAATACACATCCATTTGTCTACTCATCTTTACTTATACTTATACCTATAGATAATAGGTACCTACTTTTAACACTTACACTGCCGAGCTACACATGTTGAAGATATACCTACTTCCTAGCCGATAGCTATCACATCAGGTACATGCACGGAGTAAATATACAGGGTACATGTGGCTGACCGTGTGCATAGCAGCAAAAGGGTTTAACACTGCTAAAAATATTTATATACTTATATGTAATATGCATAATATATATATATACATATATAAAAATCGAGAGATCGAGATCGAGATTCGATTGGTACATAGAGATATAAGTACCAATGTATGTGTTTTTCGTCACAGTTTTCCAATTATTCGTGCATCCACAGCACCATGGACTATTAACATCGGGGTCATGGTTGTGATTCGACCACTCCACTCTTCGTTCAATGACAATCACGCAACGTTCGGACTTTATTATTACGCATTGAAATGTCTCTGTTGGTAGTCGGTCAATATAGGATTATTAAAACTTTACCCAATTACATTGCTGATCATTATCCCCAGTTGCAGGTGAAAATAACATAAATAAATACACACAAAGCTGATAAGGGTAGGTTAGGGTTTATCAACCCTATTAAAAATAATGTGATCTTAGTTTGTCTAAAGTTACGTTACGAGTAATTAATAATTTCTGTGAACATACCGTAAATGCGATGTTGACTAACGCTACAGTTCTCCAGTACATGAAAATGCCGAAGAGGAACTGCGTGAACACGCCAAGTATGATGCAGAGTGAGCTGGTGGCTGTAAGAGCGCCTCGGAGGTGCGGCTGCGTGATCTCTGCCACGTATGTCAGCACCTAGAACGATCAACCTGAACTTTAGCATTTAAAGATTTTCATCGACATTATTCTCATTGGCAGCCTTTTTCCACTCACTGCTGAGTATAAGCCTCCTCGTTTTGTGACAGGTTTCCCTGGTCTGTGAAAGAGTCATCGAAATCTTCTCAGCGACCTCCATTAGGCTGTATACAGAAAGAAAGCTGGAAACTTATAAGCGCTTACCGGCGCTAACAGCACTGGTACACAGCCTCTGTATACAGCCTAAGTATAACGGTTTATTGTCAATCAAATGCAGCGTTAGTCTATTTTGATATTCGTTAAGTCACATCGGCCGCGTACTCTACTCGAGTACAAAGAGCAGACGCAGCAAGCCCACCGCATCGGCCGGATCGCGCTCACCACATCGTCACGCACAGTTACATTGGAATTGACCTACATTCCAATTATAATCATTAAATGATATTTATTAACTCGCCAATAACATGGCTGAGACTATCAAAATTAAGGTAAAATCCGGAAATGAACTACTGCTGTATTAATACTAGTTTTCAGAAAGCATAAAAAGTAGGTACAGCTGCAACCTGTACGCCAGCTGAGCCAATAAAAAATCCAAAGCAGCGACATTGTGTACGGACGAGGAGATAGCCAGAGTAACTCAGTGGCGCAGCCAGAAGAGCAGGAAAACCGATAATTAAATACTTTGCTCACTCATACATTGAACACCTAGAGAATATTGAAAGCGAGAAATTGAACTACAAAAGATGCCGCCACCTTCGGCTGTAGTAGTACAGACGCCGCACATCAAGCTATCAGAAACTGAGTCAAATTTTCCTAATTTAAAATTAACCTCATGCTTTTGTAGTAAAGTTGAAAAACTATCAAAGTTTGACAGATAACGTGACTTTAACTTGATGTGCTGACCTCTGTACATTGCGTCACTAACTGCCAGACTCTATTTGATTTATTGTCGAAGTCTAAAGCTAGGTCTGGTGATAAATTCACTACTAAAATGTAGAATGGAAAGTGCGTTAAAATAAATTCAGTGAACAAAGACACAAAGTCATAATAGTCTAAGTTATTAACTGAAAAAGAAAAAAAACGATAAAATTAATAACGGCCGATTTCGTAATTTTAAATTGAGATACTACTTAGTATACTACTACTTTACAGTTTAAGTTTTATTTAAATTACTTATTAGCTTATTAAGCTTGATTGTGAATAAAGTAGGTATACATAGATAAACTGTAATACTTTATAAAAGACTAGCACTTTGCCCGCGGCTTCGCTCCCGTGGTGTTTCCCGTGGGACCAGTTATTTTTCCCGGGATAGAAAGTAGCCTATGTTACTCCTAGAAAACTAAGCTTTCCAACGGTGAAAGAATGTTTTAAATCGGTTCAGTAGTTTCGGAGCCTATTCATTTCAAACAAACAAACAAACATACAAAAAAAAACAAATCTTTCCTCTTTATAACATTAGTATAGAAAAACAAAACAAATGCAGTCCTCAGCTGAACATAGGATTCTCCCAATTAGCGCCAAAACACCCGGTTCTTCGTATTAAGTACCTATATATATATATTTTTATAATAATAAAATGTAAAGTGATAAGTGCAATAAAATTTAAAGAATGAGTAATAATAAGTCAGTAATTAAGTTCGCGGACTGTTTACTCTCTTTTATATTGGAAATAAAATAATCGTAAAATAATGGGGCCGAGTTGATCGTAGAACGACTAACTGGTTCGGTAATATATAACGGCAATAATGTTCAACATACAAGAGTTGAAGATAAAAATTGCCTGAGGAATTTTACAAGTTACACATATAAACAAGCAGGTAGTGTGAAAAGCACTCGTTTTTACACCTGCTCAGTAATGTAAAAAATAATAACTATATGTCATGCAAACCTAACCTAAAGCAGTCATTAAAGACTAGCTTAACTAACTCTAGTTGGGCAATAATATTGCACTGAATTTCATTAACACAGCTGGTGCAAAATTAGTCTGATTATGGAACGTCAACGATAATTCTAATGAAAATTGAAAAGTTTTCCCATTGGATAAACTTTTTTATTTATAAAAGTACAGCTCAACCAAATTGTTCCCCGTCTTAAATTTTAGTTGCCGTTGACGAATAACATAATTTCATTACGCAACTAAAAAGAGATAATAGAGTAATAATAGTAAGAAGCAATAATGAGCATTAACTATATACCTAAGTAGATCCAGCAAAAAAAAATTACAACAATGAAAACAATAATTGTTTTTTAACTCCAGAAATATTGCTATGCTTGTACTTGCCCAAACGCTGTTTCTACATGATCATTGGCAGTTGTGGCAGCATGTCATCGCGCGTTGCTGTAACGCGTAGGTACCCTCGCCACATTATACTAAATTGCTGTACCCTGCCGCCGCGTTACAATGTTTATATATACGTGTTTAGCAGTAGCGATATTGTTTGAAACTGGACACTAATAAATCCTCGTTATTACAGCAGTTTCATAAACTACATAAAAAAAACGTCCAACGGATCTCTGCTCGTTGGCTTCGGCCCCTCGTATGCCTTCTAAAGTCCGAGACTAAGGGTCCCGAGCAATATCAAAAGACAAAAAATATATAATAAAAACATCCCTAAACAACCACTCGTCCTGATTGACCATCTAATCATGTGGAGGGCAGACGGACGACTGAAAAATTACTGGCGTGGGTAACATGGCTCTGGAAACCCGCAGGGCAGCATGTGGCAAGCTGTTGGGCAGTAACCTATCTCCCGGGAGAAAGCTTGTTCCTCACCTCTGGCTTGCCTTTTTTGGCACAGAGGAAGAAAGTATTTCAGTAAGTGCGCGTAGGGACATGACCATCTGCCGGGCTCTGGGATTGTTCTGAAAGTCTCTCCTCTTAAGCACCTCAGCACATGTTGCCCTAGTGACCTTTTCCGGGCACCCATTATTGAGACTGTGTCAGGTAACATTGGTCAGACAGGGGACATAGTTTTTCCATAGTTTTAGGTACCCAATCCACTATTGCCACCCAACCCCATAATATGTCTTGCACCGACCGGGGGTTGTCTTTGGGTGCGCTTGCATAGTGCATACAGGGATAATCGTCTGTTGGTGCCTCCTCATTATTTATAATTATAATTGTCTAAGGGGCTCTACGAGTTGGCTTCGGCCCCTCGTACGCTTTCCAAAGGTCCGGGACCCCAGGGTCCCGATATATTTGTAAGACAAATAAATCATAATAATATATTATTAATTAGTTAATCGGACACTTAAATTGGTTTTAATTACCAGTAGGTGCGAAAAGTAGACTACTCTCTTCGGGGATAACGGGTCTTCGTCTTAGGCGCGTTGAATCCCTCGCCGCACTCGGGACTCGGTAAAAACTCGCTCGCTTTGTTCAGGAGTTATGTAGTATCGCCATAGTAAGACGATTAGGTGATTCACGATTGCATATTATAATCTATTAAGCATTTATTTTTTGGACGTAGCCTATGTAGCTTTGTATTGACCGATTATATCTTTCAGTTACCATAATTATGTCAAACGACCATTTCAACATAGGTAACAGTAACTTTCGACGAGCGCTTGTCGACAAGTTCTTCCGAAAGCAAAGTGCTCTCGCATATTGGTTGGAATCTCACTGAGACTTCTTACCCTAAAAAAATAACGTACGAAATGTTGTGTGCTTGACGAAGTAACTCACAGGCGCTTCAAGTAATCCTCCAGCTAAACCCGTTAAGAATAGGGCTCCGTACAAGTGCCCCGTTGTTGTCGAAAAGTGGAAAATTAGCCAGGCTATGAAGAAAGGAACGTTAACCATCTGCATCGCCCTCCGACGGCCTATCGGAGATGTTACTATCCCTGATAGGGCACATCCCACAGGCACTATAATGAGGTTAATAGAGCCTGAAAAGAAAAATACTATTAGAATTTATCTCAAAAACACCAATGTTGCAAAAACCACGAACAAACGTATTGTACCTAATGTTCGCTTCTACCTTCTACGTATATTGATCATGTTTATGACAGTTCCACGTAGGTAAGTGATTGAGAAGTTGCATTGTTACATGACATACAATGCAAAAATTGATATTTTTCATCTTTAGAACTGAGTGGATCGAACTCAGACTATTTCAATACTCTATTTTAGTAGCTGGTTTAGGATTGGCTCAATGTTAACCGTTTAAAAGCAAATATATAGCTATACCTACTTAGTACAACTTAACACTTTCAGCGCCAGTGTATCATTATTTTTAAAGGGGAAGATATTCGGTACCCCGCAAAACGTAAGAAAATTTGAATTTTGCGGGAGACTTGGCGCTTCCCCTTTAAAAAAAGTACAACAGTAGTTGATATACACATGCGTCTGCAAAATGAAATGACACTGGCGCTGAAAGTGTTAAACAAGTAGATAGGTATTTAAAAACCCTTACACTTATGCCACAGAATAAATAGTAGTACTACTTTTGCCAACACTTGTGGCTACTCGTACAAGTTTCCGTGGGGTTACGTGACAAACACACATGCATAGCATAACAAAATCGTTAGTTGTTATGTAAAAACACTGTAAATAGAAGAATGATGTCAATTTCTTGCAAGTGTAATTAGTGTGAACTGTCCAGCATTCATATGTAAATATGACAAATATCAAACTTACTGATCCATGAAATCTCTGACTTGTTTAGATGTAAAATTTCGCCATCTTTTGGGTTTTGTACAGCTGGCATGAGAATAGTGGAGAACCCAAGTGTCATTCCATATCCTGAAACAATCAGTGAGTTTTGGTCACGTTTTTCGTCGGGAGATTGTTACTGTTCTGTCTGGCCATCTTCTCCGCATTGTTGACTCTTAAATATTTGTCTCACAATATAAATTGACAGTTTCCTTGTATATTTTTGACTATATAGCTTTGAAAGTTATACTGCTTAAAATTCTAAGGCGTGACTGTTATTATCCTACTACTATTATAAAGGCGAAAGTTTGTAAGTATGGATGTATGGATGTTTGTTACTCTTTCACGTAAAAACTACTGTATAGATTTGGATGAAATTTGACACAGAGATGGTTTATATCCTGGATTAACACATAGGATATTTTTTATCCCGGTAGAACATTCCTGTGGGATAATTTCCGACCTCCACGCGAGCGAAGCCGCGGGCAGAAGCTAGTGTTGAGATAAAGTTGTAGATCAATTAAACATTTGGAGACATAACATACTTAATTAAAAAATTAAGAAACTTTCAATGGATAATTATTAACAAAAGTATGCCAATGCCACAGATGCAATAAAAAGATCCAAGTACCTAAACTCGGTGTAAGAGCGGCTTTCAAAAAGAAAGTCATAGTTATAGAAGTCGATTATACCTACAGTCCGACTCATTGACATGGACTGCTTGTCCTGTGTCGTCACGTATTGTGCTTGTTAACGCATGTGGCGTCATGTGTGGCGTGGATGTTTATATTATACTAGCTGCTCCGGTTTCACCCGCTACTCGGCACTTATTGGTCGTAGCGTGATGTTACATAGCCTACCTTCCTCGATAAATTTACTATCCAACACAACATTTTTCAATTCGGACCAGTAGTTCCAGAGGTACAAACAAACAAACTCTTCAGCTTTACAATATTAGTATAGATTATTTAAGCACTTATAAAGTCAGGAACGCACCCTTGCTTCCCACTCTTGCTTCTTGACCGTCGGAGGACACTAACTAAAACTTAAGTCATTCCTTTCCTATGTCCCTATTAGTCATATGTACTTAATAGTGTACCTTAGAGATAAATGTGTAGTTTCACTTCCACTTGTAACAACAACACAACTTCACCTCCTATGCGCGTAATAGGCGACAGGTAGGATGCATTCCACCTATGTCCCCAAAGACCAGTGTAACAAAAACTGACACTATAAGACTCAATTAAAAACAGCCCCGGAAAAGCCAAGATTCAGAGCGATGTAAAAGGAACTTACCTAAAAGAAGTAGGTTCTTTGCGCTGACGGCCAGAAACTGTGGTAAGGCGGTCCGAACATCTTTCTTGTATGTGTAATCGTTACCGTCCTTGTGTTCTTCATCAGCAAATACCTTGGCTTTTTCACCCGACATCTGAAGCAAATACAAATAGAACTTAAGATCGCATTTATTTGCATGACTAACTCCAGACAAAAGAAAAGATAAGATGAGAATTAATGTCAATAAAGCGATAATTGAGACTTGTACTTTGTTGCTTAGTACAACAGAGTTTGAATCTTCACCTTATTTGCTTTTATTAAATATGATAACAAAATGCATTTTTGTCCTCACAATAAATAAATTTTCATCTTTTCTAGAAAGCGATTCTTGCGCATTTGCTGTTTTATGAACTACTTACACGTGTACCTACACTTGATTTGAACGTAGAAATCATTTATCAACAGACCTTATTTAGTAAAATTATATTTCCAATCACAAATGTGTATAATCTAGTTTTCGCCTTATTTTATTTATCCTCTCTTAATTTGGCATGAATCTCCAGACATTCGTTAAAATCCGAATAACGCATTTCATCTAAGGTTGGTCGGTAGCTGCGCGACTACGCTTCAGTGGAAATGTCGACGCGGTTATTTTTGTGTATTAAAAATCGCATGGGCATCTAGATTTTGAAACGGCTCAAAATGTCACAGCGATATCTAATAGTCGTTGCAATATGTTTATTTTCGGTTGCTTATGGAGCAATGCACGGCTTGCTGCTCCTGTACCGGCCGATCGACGTCAGCAACGAGTGCGCCTTCTCTGGACATCTGCGCTACGACCTATCATTCGGAATGGGGATGTCAGACACCATCACCATGGTATGACAATCATACCATATTCATGACACTTTTAATTACTTCTTAATTAAGGAATCATGTACGTGAGAACAAGAACTTAAGACAAGGAACTAAACTATTTTCTTGTTATATGATTTTCATTTGAAATTGATTTAGGTGTTCTTTGATCGTGAGATGCTAGAGCTAGAGGTTTGTTCCAAAAGTATCTACCTAAGTACCTTTGGATGCAAGTTTTAAGTGCCACTTACAGATTGAATGCTTTGATTTCAACTCTAATTTTAAGTCATCATAAAGATGTTGATTTGATAATTATGTTAATTTTTTATCTCATATTTCTACGATGATTTTAAATGAAATACATTTTAATTATATAAAGTATCCAAACAAAAATTTTACTTTTTGGAAAAATAGACATTTTCTAAGAACTTACACTCTCATCAGATTATTTTGAAACATATTAATAAGTACGTTTATTCTTTTGCCACTGTATTAATCCTTCTTCATAAGTACTGGTTTTCACTCAAAATATTTGCAATTATCTATTCTGCAGCTACGGGGCAACAACATTGTTAGTGAGTTATTTGTAGGTATGTAGGTACTTGTCAAGCAACAGGTGTATGTTTATGGTACAGGTGAATGACCAAATGTTATGATTGCCACCCGTACTAATGTTGTTGTTGTTGTAGTGTTGTTATTGTAGAGTTACATCCATCACATTCCTAATATGACTACAAAACACGACGAGTGACGCTTCGCTTCCACTTAGCGTTGTCCGTTAAAATAATTATGATTTTAAGTTAATATATAATAACTCATGTCGAGTTAAAGTAAATAAGTAAGAATAAAATATCTACACAAACAACACAATGTCTGACAATGGATAATCGTATGTGTTAACTACCTTTCTAAAATATGACGGCAACAACATAGCAACTTTATGATGTATTTATGTGGAAATAAAGTTATTATTTCGACATAAATACGTCACAAACAGTCGGAACCTTTGTCGTATTGGCTCGTGCTTTACAACGGGCTAAGTATCTATTTTTAAATAAGCAAGAAGCCAGTTTTCCCAGGTCGTTATGCCAGTTTTTTATTGAGTTAACATTTTTATAAATTTTTTACATTCACATTTCTAATGTTGTCTATATTGCTATCAGAAACCACAAAGTCTGATAACCAGTCTTACTGAGGGGTATCCAAATGCCTAGTAACTGGGTTGTGGACTTGTCAGCTACCTACTCAGATAGGCATTGGCTTCATGTAAATTATTGGTATCCGGTTAAACGGGTAGCCGACCCAACATGGTTTTGAAAATGCATTATGATTTTGTCCCTAGTTTATCTCATCAATCAATGTGATTTTTACAGGTATTTCGTACATTAAATGAGATAGACTACGCATGCAACATTGAAATAGTCACTCAGCACGAACATAACATCTTCCTCGTCGTGGTTATAAAGTTTCCCACAAGTATTTCCAAGAACTGCCATGCGAACGGAGATGCCTTCAACGTGATAAAGAAGAACAGGTGCCTCCGTCTCTGCGATTTGATAGGATCCAGAGACATGTTATCATCGTATTTCGTCATAACTGTGAAAGGAAGGATTCGATTTCGATTTTTGAGCAATAGCAGCATCAACTCGGATATTGACGTAAGCAAATTCCTTTAACGACAGCAAAATTGCAATGAAACTACCAAATTAATTATTTACTTGCTTAAAAAATCGGTGAAGGAAAACATCGTGAGGAAATGCCTGTGAGATATTTCTCAACAGCATGTGAACCTAAGTCAGAGGTCCATGGGCAGCATAAAAAAACTCTGACACCAGGTTAGTCACTAACCACACGAACAAGAAATTAATTTATTTACTTAAAGTTTCACATTAAATCTGATCAAGAAGTTGGGTTTATTTTAACCATTATTCAATCTACACTGTAATTTGACATTAAAAATGAGCACATAAGCTGTTATGATGTGAGAGTCAATATCAAACCTCTGTTTTTACTGCGTATAGAACGTGGACATAGTTTTTTAAATAGTAGTAAAACTGGTACTTTTCATATCTGCGTGTTAAATGGTTAGTTTAAAATTAAATTTCACGCATATACGCATGTACACGCATGCCTTATCGGTATTTCTAAGTACATATGTACATTGTACTATTTGGAGCTATTTCACGTGGTATTACGAATCACATATACATACTTTTTTCTTTGCTATTTTTTGCTTTGCTATTTCCTAACATTTTGTCGGAAGATTCTCGCTAAAATGAAATACCGGTTTGTTCTCTAAATAGAAGTAGTGATGTGCCTTTATAAGGTATTTTGCCAGTTAGATTTTATTTGCCTTTTGTGAGGTACACCTCAATGAAACAATTCCCAGTCGTTAGTGGTTGGTTGGTTTGTCTAAGCCACAATCATTTTTACGTTGTTCTTAACCATTGTGTTGAGATAACTCGAAAATATGAAACTGATAAGCTCGGTTGCAGGCAGATTTGTATCAAGTGACTGCTACCGCTGCGAGGCTGCAGCCTCCAAGTAAATGCAATTTGCGAAACGAAACACTTTGTGTGATTGATCAACAAGACTTCTGCTTCACTAGCGGCGTTGTGTGCGATGGCATCAAAAACTGCGGTGTCTCTGATTGGTTAGTTAATCAATTACTTTAGTCTAAAACATAGGCAGGTTATAGGCCAGCAGAGCGTGAACCTCTCGGGCATATAGCTTGGTAGCTCGGCGTTCTGTGGGCTGTAGAGTATATGTCACTCATAGCATAACGTGACGCCAATCTTACTTTCATTGAGAAATAACAAATCAATCGGCATCCTGCTTGATCTACGTAGGTACGTATTTTATTTACATAACGGCCTTTTTTTTTTGGATTTATCATCACATCATCAAATGACTGATTCTGCCCTGGGTGAAGCGGAATGGAGTGTCAGACTCTTAATGACTGAAACCCATCCCCTACCTTTGTGTTCCGGGGCAGCGGTAACCGTTATGGACCATCCCGCTGACCCAGCATGCATCGACCCTAACGCCCTTCAACTATGCTGACTTCTTTAACATAACACCAGACTACTTTTCTTAACTCAATGCAATAGACGCTAGAAGTTTACAATTCAGTGTTGCCTTAGCATAGCTATCTGACTTTGACCGTAATTAACTTATAGGCGTTTCTCATAACCCTGTTTAGATACTTCCCTGCCGAGTTATACTAGTAAAAACTACTCTTAAATGTATAGCTTAACGAATTTACTCAAGATCCGTTTCTATTCTGTTGTCACGTTTGCATAGGTTTAGTATAGAGTACCATTGTATGCAAGACAATTGGGCTATCTATCATTCAATCATGAGCTGTGTCAGAGCTATTACGATTGTAGAGCGTGCCGCGTTTTAGGGTCTGACGCACTTGCGACGGTTCTTTGGAGAAATTATTTGCGCTTGAATATTTAGATTGACTGCTGACACTGAATGCGGTCGTAATTCACGTGACAAAAGAAATAATAATCTCATGTTGCTATTCTCAATGTGATCGACTTCAGTCGAAAGTTTTCACACTTGACGTTTGTCCAGAGTAGCACCAACCGGTACCCCACCGTAGCGGACATTAGCCGTAGCAGCCGCGTAGTGGACAAGTTGCTGTGGGAGGCGTAGCAGCCGCTTAAACGTAGGGACCGCTACGGTTCGGCGTAGCTGCCGCTTTAACGTAGCAGACCGCGTAGAGGACTTTTAGCTGCGTTAACGAAACCTCTACGCTTCATTGTGTGTACGCATAGACGCATACCCCATTACCCGCTTCGTCTACGCTGCGTGCTACGTTAGGCAACCGCCTAGACCGGATAGTCTTGTTGGAAATATGGACATGTAAAAACCAAATGAATATACTTTGATTGTAATTTAGTAGGCACAACAGTTTTCTGGGCCTCATTTAAATAAATACTTTTAAAGACTCTTTCCATTCAGAACAGTATTGTCACCTGCTTGGTTTGTCAGATACACAACGTATAGTTAAGTTTAATCACACATAAAGTACATTTACTTTGCTTCCTGATCCAACCAGTCATTTAGACATATCCGTTGCATAAATTCGGCGTAATGCATGTAGGTACGTGTTTTCCGTAAATACAGCCCACTTACAATAATATTATCTTGCCCTCATTTCACATCCATTACTGTCAGGTGAAGATAAAGTGTTTAATTAATGTTTTCTTTCTTAGGTTTGATGAACGGAAATCCGAGTGTAGTTTACCCATAGAGTACCTGAGCTATGCTCCTGTCGTAGCTGTGGTTGGAGCGCTCGTGTGCGCCCTACTGGCCGGCGGGCACATCCTCATGCGATGCCTCCCGCCTTTAGCCAATTCATTCTTTATATTTAATGCCAACGAGGACAACAGACTGTGCATCGATCCCTTATTCAAATCTCCCGTCCATATACCATTTGAAGTGGATAAGGCTAAGAGGAAATCGCTCATTCCGGTTAGTTCATTTTGATCACATTGAGTACAGACGAACTAAGAGATTGGTAGACCGTGAACTACTTTTAACAATGTTTTGATTGTGCTAAATAATAAAGTCTTTTATCTCATAATTTTCAGTTTTCTTAGGTTAAAAAAGGATGGTGGATTACGGCCCACTCCCTCTCGAGGCCTGTGTCCCAGCAGTGGGGACATTATGGGCTGATTATGCTTATGCTTATGCTCAGGTTAAAAAAGGGATAAAGCACACAATCAAATTAAAAATTTCCAGTGCGCTGGAAAGATTGATATTTAGCACATATACAGTTTGACATATTATACAGCATGTGTCAGACAGAAAGCTGTTGGGTGTAGACCACAAACCGAACGCGCCAAAATGGTCAGTTATCCCAACAAAACTTCAGTATACTCGATCCAAATGTATGTAAGGGTTGATTATTAATTCACGATAACAATGTTGGTCCCATGGAGAAAGTTGTTTAGTTTTATTGACCTCACTATAAAATATGACCACATGTTTTTATACAAGCTCTATTAATGATGACTATACAGGGTGGAATTTTGTAATGCCACCGAAGGGAAAGTACTCTTAATACTGTAGATAGCAAATTTTACTCAAAGAAAACTTTCCTTTATTTTTGAATAGAAAGAAAACTGCATTCAAAGATTTTCAAAATTTCGCTTGCCACACCCAGGAATCGAACCAACTGAAATCTGCGAAAATGACACGCTGTATTTTTATTGCATTGATCGTAAAGGATCAATTATAAGGATGAAATCTTTCATCCAATTACTAACATACAACAGATGGATCTTTGACTTAAAGAGCTTTAACATGACTCATTGAATTTATAAGTCCAGATTTCATGGTTTTCCTGTCATTTAATGTATCAAGTTTGTTCGAGAGATTTCATCCTTATAATTGATACTAACGATCGATGCAATAAAAGTACAGGGTGTACTTATTGCAGATTTTAGTCAGTTCAATTCCTAGGTGTGGCAAACGAATTTTTGGAAATATTTGAATGCAGTTTTCTTTCTATTAAAAAATAAAGGAATGTTTTCTTTGAGTAAAATTTTCTATCTACAGTATTAAGAGTACTTCCCTCCAGGTGACTTACAAAATTCCATCCTGTATACTATTTATGTATTTATCGTTAAGTGTCATTGCAGGTCTCCAGTTCGTCCTCTAGCGAACAATCGGAAGTCATCGAACTCCAAGAGGTTTGTCCTGAACAACTTGATCAAGATGTGCCATCGTCAAGCCTGTCTGCAAACGTTAGTCATTGTTTTTTTTATGTGCTATAATTAGGGTCTTTTCTTTAGGCTAACAGGCCTCACGATATTTTCCTTCATCTTATGTCAGTGTTAGATACCTTAAGATCATAAGACCCTTAGAAAAACTAAGCAAAAACACATGTTCTTGCTCCTTTTTTTTTTAAGGCTGGGAAATCATCCAATGACTTCTCCCGCTCTGGGTGGAGCAGAAGGGAGTGTCAGACTCTTACTGACTAAAACCTATCCATGTTCCTTCCTTAGCCCTTTATGTGCCGGGGTAGCGGTAACCCTTTCGGACAATCCCACTTACCCGACAGGCTTGGCCCTGAGGGGCCCCTTCATATGCTGACATCTCTTTGAAGCGCGCGTGGAACATATACGCGCCGTCCGGCACGGGCCTGGTGCTGACCAGCTGGTGCTGGTGAGTCAACCATTACTCACCGGCCGCAGGCCCGCGCCTACGGTGGCCGGGAGTCATCACGTGGCTCCCGACGCCCGGGGCGTCTCCCGCGGTGGCTGGGACGGGAGGACCTTTCTCTCTCCCATCCCGCCACATGTTCTTGCCCGCCACATGTTGACCTCTCGAAGACAGGATGCTTATTATAAGAAAATACTTTGAATTTGAAAAATGCAGGAATGTTGCGTAATTTAAGCCTAGGGTCTAAATCACACTAGGTAAGTAGGTAGCGAAATAAGCCACGTGCGTTAGTGTTACGCAGCTACCCTTTCCCCAGAATCCCGACCGCCATGTGTTGACATTTAAACAATAAGCACCGATTTTTTACGTTACTTTTTAGGGTACGGACCCAGAAGGTACCAAATGAAACCTTATTAACAACTAGGCAGTTTAAATTGTCTATTTCTATTGGCGCTATAACAATTATTTGTTAAGCAAGGCCATAAAGTTTTGCTACCGAGCGAAACACACAACTTTTCACCTCACTACAGCGAAGAAAATGCTAGGTGCAAGAAAACAGCTGTTTTATGTGGAGTTTTGTTTATTCGAGAGTCTCAGATAAGTACATTTACTCATGTGAAGAAAATAACAGATACTTGGCAATGTATCTTATGAGATAAATAGCATATTTCCAAAATTAGATACCCTTTTTTTTTTTCTCAATCTTTAGTACTTTTGTTCACAAGAGAAAGAAAGAAAAAAACGAATTTAATCCAACCAAGTAATTTAATTTAATACAATATATTTCTTCTTTCCAAGAAAATGGTTAAATAACATTCATCTTCATGAAATTACATTAGTAATTATTATATTTAAAAAATTAAAGTAAATAACTACAATTAGGTATTGGTCAGGGTAGTCAATAACGTTACTTTTTATGAATTGTCAGAACGCGGAATTAGTAAGTTTTTTTTATGAAATATTATAATGTGACGTAATAGATTTTTGGAATCAAATGGACTACTAGAAAGGTTAAGCGGGATTGGCCGAAAGGGTTACCGCTACCCCGGAACATAAAGGGCTAAGGAAGGAACATGGATGGGTTTAAGTTAGTAAGAGTCTGACACTCCCTTCCGGTCCACCCACAGCGGGAGAAGTCATTGGATGATTTCCCACCAGCGAAAAAAAATACTAGAAAGGTTCGAATAATAAAATATTAAAAACTCCACGCTAGCGGAGAATATGCACTTTTGCCTACTTTTGCACTCAGATTTGGAACGATAAACAGAATCTTTCGAGTTTGTGAGGTGAAAATAAAATTAAATTAAATGAGGCCTTTTGTAACTGACTTTTAAATCGAACCCTTCGTGTGCAAGTTCGACTCGCCCTTGGTCGTTGCTATTTTTGTGTTAAGCGAAAAAATGTTCTTATTTACCTCATTTTTCTTTTACCTTAATTTACCCTTTCGTGTTGTATAACTAACAACGTGATGGGGAAAAGGTTTTTCATTGCGCCACGATTGAAGTGGGAGTATAAATAACCTTAGGTAGGTATATTAGTAACAACACAATATGATTTCAGGAAAACCAACAAGGTGTAAAACGGAAGTCTACGATGAAATCTATGACTGCAAAGCTCCAGGAAAAGATTCGTTCAGTAACTGGACGAGGAAAGACAATAAGCGCGTCGTTGAATGTTGGCGATATTTTTACTGCGGATGCCAAGAATCCATAGCATTATTATTATTAAATATTTAATAAAGATACTCATCATTCTCCTGCCTCTATTCTTTCTTCTTTTTTATTAGTCATAAAAATACAACCACATTTAAATAATAATTGTTATTCTTATGTACATCATATGTAGTGGTCATTCAAAGTACATTCAGTCAAAAAAGTATCGGGAATGGATGATTTGTTTATGGTTCCAAATTCAAATTTTTGTTTTTTTGTAGTTGTTAGATTGGCACAACTGTTTTCCATTTTTTGGCGCGGAGTTTGAGTTGCATCTGTTATTTATATTAAATACAGTGCTGGTTTTAGTAATATCAATTATATAGTGTGTATTGCGAATTTCATAATGGACAAAAATATCGAACAAAGAGTTTGTCTTAAATTTTGCATCGCCAATAGAATTTCGTGTTCGGAGTCACTGAAAATGTTACAGAAGGCTTACGGTGAATCGACTTTATCAAAAACTCGTGCTTATGAGTGGTTCAAAGCGTTCAAAAGCGGTCGAGATGTGATGGAAGATTTGCCTCGCTCTGGTAGGCCGTCAACGTCTGCAACTGAAGTTAACATCGCAAAAGTGAAGAAAATAGTGACTGAAAATCCCCATTCAACTCTGAGAGAGATAGCCGCCGAACTTTCTGTATCTCACGAGTCGATCCGTACCATTTTAACTAATCATTTGGGTATGAAACATGTTGCTGCTCGGCTAGTCCCAAAAGATCTGAATTTTCTCCAAAAACTCAATCGCATGAAAGTCGCTGAGGACATGCTAGAACGAGTCAGTTCGGACCCAACATTCATGAAACGCATTGTTACTGGTGACGAGACGTGGGTTTACGAGTTTGACATGCAAACTAGTCAACAAGCTTCGGAGTGGCCCCTTCCAACTGAACCGAAACCGAAAAAACCACGCCAAAGTCGATCAAAAGTCAAAGTCATGTTGACTGTTTTCTTTGACTATCGCGGTGTTGTGCACTCTGAATTCTTACCGGAAGGTCTAACGGTAAATAAAGAATATTATTTGAGCGTTATGCGGCGTTTAAGAGAGCAAATTCGACGAAAAAGGCCAGATTTGTGGAAAGAAAATTCTTGGATTTTGCACCACGACAATGCGCCTTCGCACAAGGCTATCATTGTGAACGAATTTTTGACCAAACACTCAACAAATACCATCCAGCAACCACCATATTCACCAGATATGGCTCCTGCTGACTTTTTTCTTTTTCCTAAACTCAAATTACCACTTCGTGGCACCCGTTTGCAATCGATAGAAGACATTAAGGAGAATTCGCGGCGAGAACTGAACTCAATTCCGGAAGCAGCGTTTAAAAAATGTTTTGATGAATGGATTATTCGTTGGCGCAAGTGTATCGTTTCTAAAGGAGCATACTTTGAAGGTGATAAAATAAATTTGGATGAATAACAGACATTTTGTGTATTATTGATCTTTTCCCGGTACTTTCTTGACAGAGTAGTAATTTGTATGTAACTGTATTTTACGTACAAAAACGTGCTCTGCATCATCGCCTTGGATATGTGTCACTGAATCCGCTAGAATCTATAGTGGTTTGCGTAAGTGGAACACTCTCTTCCGCGTTTTAAATAGTACGTTACAGGTTCATGGGATTTGGCGGTCTCCTGTTTCTCCTGCTTCTGTGTGATGCCATGTCTGTGGGTGCAGGTGTAACTTCCACAAGTAACAGACAATAGAACCTGCAAGTAAGGTTCTGTTGGATGCAGTTCCAATTGGACTTCTGTAGGCATCTTTACTGTGTCCGGAACTAACATCTCCGCACCTCCTTATAGGTAATTAATCTTTTGTCTTTCCAAGGCTAGGCTCCTCAGCGGACAGCAATAGCTTTCGGTAGGTATAACTTCCGGTTGCTTTGTATTGTAGGTATTTATTATACGTGATGTCCGGGTTGTCTCTCATACGTCCCTAATGGCTTTATGATTTGATCCACATGTCTTTGGTGTATCCTGGAGGAGCTCGTGGCTAAGTACTAACAGCCGCACGAACGATTCATCAGGTTACGCAACGCTTGCCGGGGTTGGCCGTGGATGGGTGACCATCTTTACATACCGAGATTCGTCCGTGCCTCGGAAAGCACGTTAAGCCGTTGGTCCCGGCTGTCATTTGTGCATCATTGACAGTCGTTACGGGTCGTCAGAAGCCCGAAAATCTGCCAGCCGAGCAACCGAATCTGAGTACCAAGGGGTATCGTATTGCCCAGTTACTGGGTTGTGGTCGTTGTGGAGGTCAGATAGGCAGTCGCTCCATGTAAAATACTGGTATTCAGCTACATCCGGTTAGACTGGAAGCCGACCCCAACATAGTTGGGAAAAGGCTAGGCAGATGATGATGACGTGTTAGATGACAAATATTTAAATGTATTATATTACTTAATTAACTTAATCCGTACGCACCCTAATGAAGACCCTTTTTTTTTTTTTTTAGGCTGGGAAATCATCCAATGACTGCTCCCGCTCTGGGTGGAGCGGAAGGGAGTGTCAGACTCTTACTGACTAAAACCCATCCATGTTCCTTCCGTAGCCCTTTATGTTCCGGGGTAGCGGTAACCCTTTTGGACAATCCCGCTTACCCGGCAGGCTTGGCCCTGAGGGGCCCCTTCATATGCTGACATCTCTTTGAGGCGCGCGTGGAACATATACGCGCCGTACGGCACGGGGTGCGTTTCCAAAGTTGAGCTCTTACAATTTTTAAAGGTAAAGTTACATTTTCCACCTATTTCTTTTAATGCAGCCTACCTCCCCGGGCGAAGGAAGAATGTGATCACTTAATACTTTTAGCAGTTCTTCAAATGATTTTGTTTGAGAAGTTTTAGGTGTAGTCATTAAAATTTGCTAGTTCAGGGCTGAACGCATGCGAGGATCGCCCAGAGGACACGGTAGAGCACACGGTGCAAACCTGCCCCGCTTGGGCGGAGCACCGCCGTGTCCTCGTAGAGGCGATTGGCGGCGGCGACCTCTCGCGCCCGGCCCTGGTGCAAGCCATGGTCCGGGGCGAGAGGGAGTGGGAGGCAGTCACCTCCTTCTGCGAAAAAGTCATGCTCGCGAAGGAGGTGGCGGGATGGGAGAGAGAAAGGTCCTCCCGTCCCAGCCGCCGCGGGAGACGCTCCGGGCGTCGGGAGCCACGTGACGACTCCCGGCCACCGTAGGCGCGGGCCTCCGGACGGTGAGTAATGGGTGACTCACCGTCCGATCAGCACCAGACCCGTGCCGTACGGCGCGTATATGTTCCACGCGCGCCTCAAAGAGATGTCAGCATATGAAGGGGGCCCTCAGGGCCAAGCCTGCCGGGTAAGCGGGATTGTCCGAAAGGGTTACCGCTACCCCGGAACATAAAGGGCTACGGAAGGAACATGGATGGGTTTTAGTCAGTAAGAGTCTGACACTCCCTTCCGCTCCACCCAGAGCGGGAGCAGTCATTGGATGATTCCCCAGCCTTAAAAAAAAAAAAAAAAAAAAAAAAAAAAAAAAAAAAAAAAAAAAAAAAAAAAAAAAAGGGCTGAACGCAATTTATAAAATCTGTAGTTTTGTATTTTCTATCTAATTAGGTACCTACCATATTATTTAAAGGCAACGCTTGCAACTCAAAAGAAAAAAAAATATATATACACCTTTAAACGAACAGTCACATATACAGGGTGGAATTTTGTAATGCCACCTGGAGGAAAAGTACCTACTCTTAATAGAAAATTTTACTCAAAGAAAACATTCCTTTATTTTTGAATAGAAAGAAAACTGCATTCAAAGATTTTCAAAAATTCGCTTGCTACACCGGGAATCGAACCGACTAAAATCTGTAGAAATGGTACCCTGTACTTTTATTGCATTGATCGTTAGGATCAATTAGAAGGACGAAATCTTTTTAAGAAACTTGATAAATTAAATGAAAACCATGAAATCTGGACTTGTAAATTCAATGAGTCAAGTTACAGCTCTTTAGGTCAAACACCGTATGTTTACTTATGTTAGTTATTAATAATTATCATTGCGGTCATTTATGATATCCATCAAAATGACGAGTTACTATTAAGATAAGACGATTGAAGATTGGTACAAACGGTACAATCAGATGGCCTACGAGATCACCAGATCCCTTTAGATTTTTTGTGGGGATATGTGCAAAATCAAATTTTAATTTAATTTTATGCGAAAGTAAACGAGTTGAGAGTTGAAATTCAGAATACGATTTATAATATTCACCTCAACACGTTATTAAAGGTTACTAGAAATAAAATCCTTACAAGAATACATTTGTGCATCCAAGAAAATGGAGCCTATTTCGAGCAACGAATTAGTATTTAATTACCATTTTTTGTAAATAATCCAAGATTTTATGGTTTTCCTATAATTTTATTTATCAAGTTTGTTAGAGAGATTTCATCCTTATAATTGATCCTAACGATCGATGCAATAAAAGTACAGGGTGTACTTTTTAGAGATTTTAGTCGGTTCCATTCCCAGGTGTGGCAAAGCGAATTTTTGGAAATCTTTGTAATACTATAACCACTCAGCAATAATATCTGATTTCACGAAATATTTAATATAAGCTTTTGTCCGCGACTTCGTCCGCGTGGAGTTCTGTTATATCGCAATATCAGGAGATAATTTTGAGACATAAACTAGCATATATTCTTCCCCGGGATGCAATCTATTTCTCTGTCAAATTTTATAGAAATCCTGTCAGTGGTGGTGGTGCTGGTGTGAAATGGTAACATATAGACACATGACTGAGTTTCTTTCGTATTGATATCATTAGTATGTGACGGCAAATAATGATATATCTGATAATTTGTGGAAGGTATAAAAGGTTTTTATGCTGCCAAAGAGATGGCAGATAATTTCTATCACAGTAAAGAATCATATTCTTCTGAAATAAACTGTGTAGTCAGATATAAATATAGATCGGATAATCAAAAATCAAATCAAATCAAATCATTTTATTTGCCTGAAACATGGTTACACAAGATGTTAAATTAAATTATAGAGCAGGACATATTTCACCCTCATTACGGGCATGCAAAATTATAATTAATTTCCAAGAATTATTTGAATTATTTAATCGAATGCATATTTACCTAAAGTTCATTTTTGGTTAAGAAATTATGGTAGCAGCTTTTGCAATTTTTTTTTTTTATATCTATATACTTAATTTTTAAATATAAATACCGAGATTCCAGAACATTCTGGAATGCGAAACTAGTCTGTAACATGGTAATGAAACGTCGTCTTTAGCATGTGGTATTTATTAAAAAAAAAACAGAAAGATTACATAATTATTAATGTGTAGGTATTTACTTAAAGTTAATTTTAAGCTGCCCATCAATTTATGACTATGTTGAGTGTAAGAGGAACAGTAGGTAGTAGGTGTTAATTAAAAAAAAATGAATATCCGAATATCCGAAATCCCGGGCTTTTTTCTATACAAAAGTGCATTCCATAATAACCAACACCTACACTTTAGGTAAATATGCATCCGATTATCCGATTATCCGATCACTGGATATAAATGACGCAGAATATGTCCGTTAATATGGCATTGACACATTTATGAAGGTTATGCAGCGTCCTATATTTTGGAGTCGCTTGTCTTGCCGGATAGTTTTGGTATTCCTTTTATGTCACAGAATCGTGTAGCCACTTCCACTTATTATCAAATATACCTACTTGCCGTCGTGTCAGATAAATCAGATATTATTGCCAAGGTGTTCATAGTAATATAGGTATTTATGCTCGTGACCGTACTTAGCCATTTATTTACTATCGTTTTAATAGGAGTTATTACGCAACAAATACCTATACAACATCGGAACCCGACCTTTTGCAAGATAATTAACGTGTAGGGCTAGTCATATTGAAAATTCGAACTTTTAATGTTTAGGTAGGTATGTAGGTACTGCGAACTGATTTTTGTATGACTAGCGATACACCATTTTCGTACGTGTGCAATGGCGACACGTCAAAACATTGAGATTTTTGTGCTATATCTATACTAATATTATAAAGAGGAAAGATTTGTATGTATGATACGAATAAACTCAAAAACTACTTAACGGATCTAGATGAAACATGGCACAAAGATAGATTATAGTCTGGAATAGGATATAAGCTTTTTATCCCGGAAAAATGTACGGTTTCCTTGGGATAATTTCCTTCATACACGCGGGCGAAGCCGCTGGCACAAGCTACTCTGAGATAAACATGAATGTGTCAGGTACAGGTACGCAAAAACCTTCTGGAATAAATGCTCTAAATGGTTGTGCAAACCGAATTTAAATCCATTTCTATTCTAGTTTAGAAGATCAGAAGAGAAGCGGTCTCACAGATACGAAAAATGCCTGTGTTTTATAAAATGTATCTATTTAAATACCTATAATACATGTGACCAATAATAATGTCAATGTTATATGTAGGTAACGTACACAACATTAAATAAAATTGCAAAGTAATGAAGCAATAACTTATGTATGACCGCGGTCAGAAGGAACATTTCTTGTTTTTTTATCGTGAAGTATATATAGGTCGCGCTACGATGGTAACCTACATACCTCGCTGTATATAGCTAGCTACATATGGCTAAAGGAAACGGATATTGTAGGTACTAAACTCTTATTTTCGTCTTCATAAATAAGGAACAATAAATTAAAATGGGTCAAAATCGCGCCCAAAGGAGTCGGTTACAAACATACAAGCAAACATACAGGTCAAAACTAATATAAAGCGTGTAAAAACAAGAAACGGGGCATTTATCAATCCCAAAACAAATGAAAGGGGCAACATTTTTAAAAGTTATAGATTTAAAAAGCGTCTTATAGGTTAAAAATTGGCAAACAGACCAAATATAACGCGTAACTAAGAAATAGGCAAACTCTGCTTGCCAGGCGCGTTGGGCAGCTCTGTGGGTTTGAAGTAGCAAACAAGCCGTCATCATAAGTAGGTACCTACACTCTCCAAATGTTCAAACCGGAATGTTGCTAGCTTATTATTACCTAAATGTTGTGAAACGTTATGAAGCTGATCGTTTTGCGGAACCAATAAAAGATCATGTAGCCATTGGATTGATGTACTTTCGCAATTAGACCACCTCTGAAGTATCCAAAAAATACCACTGCTCCATTACTTCAAACTTCATTATACATATCTGTCCCATAAAAACGTTTCTTTTCATGTGAACCTATGAACGTATCTTTAAACGTAATTTTTATCAACTTTAAAACGTCAGTAGAAGTTCAAATTCGCACACTATTATCAAGATCCGATAACAATACGATAGTTTACAACTTTGTCCCAATTTCCTGATCAGGATTTTCAGGAGTAGCGATTTTTAATTTGAAACACTTTTTACAACTATATAATGTTTTAGTTAATCAGTCTATTCTTTTAAAATTAGCCTACACTGTCCCACAGCTGAGCAAAGGCGTCCCCCATAGATTATGTTCTACTTTTTAATTAGATGAAGAAGAGTGAGAGAGAAGCGTGTTTTTTTAAACTATTATTTTCTTATATTCCACGGTAAAAGTTGTAAGTACATTTTCATGAGTAGTTCACGTCACCCCTATTTATTTTACACACCTTTATATAAGTGCTTCATTATACAATTACCTTAACGTGATGATCAACAAATATTTCGAACACATTCTTACTTCACCCGCCACGACCTTGATTAATATTTACCATTCCGAGAACTGTATACCTCTAGGTATTCGTATTATGGCAAACGAATATAAAACGCAGCTAATTACGATCCGCTTGAATAAAAATTACTGCTTTCCGATAGTGCGGAAAATCATAACATAACAAACGTTTTCAGATGTAGGAACCTTTCAATAATATCGACGCTTGAAAGGCAATATTTAACAAAAGACATATCGGCAACTAAAACTAAAAAGATTATAAAGAGAGCATTTTAAAGTATTTATTTTGGGAAATAAATCGTAAAAAATCACCTATTTGTCATAACTACTTAATTCCAACGAATTCTTATGCTGATTAAAGGCTAAATAAACTGGCTTATAAAGATTATGAGCTTGAAATAGTGTCGACTCGATATCGCCCAACATGTCGCTTGGTAATTTTTGCCTTTCAAGCGTCGATATGTATGTAACACATGGCATAATTAAATACTTATAGATCATCATTTAATTTAGGTATAGTTTAAGTTGTTAGCTTTTAAATTTTATTATTATTATGTCACCATGTATATTTAAAAGTGCCTTACTCAATAAAACTTATATACGAGAGAAATACTGGTATAAGCTGCATCCGGTTAGACTGGAAGCCAACCTAGGGATTGCAATCCGGATTCTTCGAACTTTTGAGTGTTCTAAGTAATTTTTTTTTGTCCGTTATAAATTTACATAATCATAAGGAACATAACATAAACTGTTCTTAAACTTTAGATAATTAGGTAACAACATAAACTTAAAATAAAATAAAGCCGACCCCAACATAGTTGGGAAAAGGCTAGGCAGATACAGTACTCCCAAATTAATAATGCACATGCAGATCTTCGCTAATTGTCGTATTCCCGGAAACACCCGAATCATTGAATCGTTCGAGTCCGTAACAATGCACTTGCATTTTGCACCTTACTCGAAAGAAATAGGAGTCATTATCATGTGTACACAATCGAAAACAATTCGGGCGGTCGGCGGCGGTCGGCGGTCAGTCAAAGGTCCGTCAGTCGTCTTGTTACATTGGTGGTGACTGCACGTGTTCTCTTTGTCTGGAATTATATAGAGCTGCTATTACACACCCTTCTTGGTTTTGTTTTCAAAGGTGAATTTAATTTCAACTTTAATTATCTTATTCAAATTTAAATACTTAGTTAGTTTTGTAAAATATTTAAATATACTAACATTTTTCACGTTTCGTGTCCGACAGTCCGACAGTCACACCACTAGGCCTATAGATAGCCTAGTGGTGTGACTGTCGGACTACCAAGTCACAGGTCTCGAGTTCCAACCCAAGGCACTGATTTTACGGATTCATGTGCGTATTGTACAATTATCTTTTGCTTAAAATCGTTGAAAGAAAACATCGTGAGGAAACCAGCATGTCTGAGAGATATTTCTCAACAGTATGCGAAGCTAAGTCAAAGGCCCATGGGAAGCATAAAGACTCTGACACCAGGTTAGTGTATCTAACCACACGAAAATAAGAAGAATTCGATCAAACGTTACATAATTTAATTATTCTCATTTCAGACGAAAGACTAATAAGGTAATTGCAGTATTGCAACAAACTTGCAGTAGCAATGGGTTTAATTTTGACAGTTGAACAACATTCATTGCGTTATTTACGTCGTTGGGCAAACAAATTTTTCGCACACGCGCTATGGTTTATCAAATTCCTAAGCTCCGCCATTTTGTGTGTTTGTGTGTTCTGTTCATAACGGATTTACCCATTAGATGTTCGTCTATTAGAAGCCGTTTACTTATAATAGCTAACGATTTATACGGTTACATTTATTGTCGTTTTGAGAGAATCTTTCTTATGAACCGATGGTGTTCATACGACATTTGAGGGACAACCTTCCCCAGGTCGTTGGTCCACAACCAACTTATCTATCATAACCAATGAGCTCAGGGTCAGATCAAAGCTTTTTCGCTTCATATCACCAGTATTACAATGAACAAGGTACTCCAAAAACACAACACGCTACTATGAATGAACCTACTCGTTCCTACTTTCACCTACAAACACGTTGTGTTAAAACTAGTAGACAGATGTATCAAAACCCGGTCTAGGCATACATTTGAATAGAGCTACCTACAACTAATTCAATCAAAAATCAACGTAGCCATTTCCCAACTGTGTTGGGGTCGGCTCCCAGTCTAATTTTACAGCTGAATACCACCTACAACTAAGTATTCTTCATAATGTTAAACAACGTATTTTTCCTAAGCTTCTGAAAGATATACAGGAAACAGACAAGGTATCTGAAATTAAGTAGGTATTTTAAGCAAGTTCAATTAAAGAACAACTAAATAGAAATCTAATAACATAACATCAGGGCTCTAACTCCCAAAGGGTAAGCACAAAGTACAGTGTAATGTAAATTGTAACCACAGAAATCTTAATAATTGCCTTATTATTAAGATTTCTGTGGTGTAAACCTACTTCCACATTTCGGGGCAATAGGGGGCGAGCGTATTGCACACCAATCGGGAATCAATATAGACTTCAAAAGATAAGAGTTCCATTTTAAAAATTACTGTATTTCTTATATAAACTCTAGTAACAGGATACTGTATCATGAAAAATCGTATTACTACTTAAGGGGGATCCACCAAGGGTAGGCTCGCGAAATTCAAATTTTCATAGGTGTTTTGTAATTTTAGGGTCATCCATCACTCATGAGTGTCTGATTGTGTGTTGATCAAAATATGTTTCGCGGCCGTGGCAAATATGTTTGTACAGTATTATAATCACTACATTTATCAATACTAATCTAGAACTTAACAATTAACATTTCAAGGTTTGAAATCATTTGGAGAAATGCGCTGGCGACCGTGCCTATTTTAGTTTTTTTTTTTTTTTTATCGGCTGAGCTTGGACTGTTTATTGTAGGTAGACAATATTTTTATATAACGTAATATCCAAATCCATAGACAAGTAGGTATCTATACTTCATTAATTAAAATACGTAAGTACATTCTTAATACTAAAAACATGTACCTATTTCACGTTTCCCATTTAACCGTTGGTAAACACAAGACAATCAAACTAACCGTTACAGTACAAGGTAGATGTGAATTCTATTATGTGAGCTAATTCTACAACTGTGCTAATAAATAGGTACAATAACATGAAATTATAAATCTTGAATTTACATCAAGTTATTCAATCATCCAAGCAACGACATTATTAAAACAAAATTAAAACCGTCTCAATTAATTATTGATAAAATTACTAAACACAATTGTTTCTATTTGGGGGTTGATAGTAACAAAATAATCGCAAAAGCCGCAATGGCGCAAAGCAGGAAATAATACAAGTTCTGTAGAATGTGGGGAATTATAAATTCACTAGACTTACTTGGATCGTATTCACAACAGACGTTTAACAAATATGACGGCTTCTACAGACGGCAGCGCCGTGTGCTGCAACACTCGCTAGTTGTTGACACTATACTGAGTCTGCATCCGCAGTCGTAGCGTGAATAGCTCGCCAGTTACCACCACTATTGTGTCAAGGCACCTCACGCTGCAGTTTGGTGAGAGGCACCGCTACGAGCGCTTCGACCCATCAACGATTTTAGTTTTGTTTTCTGACCTCAAAGATTTTTTTTACCCTACTTAGGTACTGGACACGGATATAATTCTATCGCGTGGCAGCGCTATCGAAGGTCGGTTCTTTTATAACACAACCCGATCGTATCAACATTCATAAAACAATTGAAATGGCAAGAAACTTCTGCCACTTTTCTAAAATAAACATTATATTGGGCAAGCGCAAAGGAAAATTGCGTGAGAATTATTTTTTGTGTACCTATAAACTAATAAACGATGAACTTCGGGACAAAGCGCGTCGCCACCGGAGCCCTGATTGAGTGTTCTTGACATTCTGATGTGACTATGAACATGATCTTGTGACGGTCAAAGACTTTATCAACTAGGTACATACATAACCTTAGGTACTTAGTTAATCTATACACATGTTACTAGTTGACCTAGGTTTAAACGTTAATAGGTACCTAGTTAGGTTTAATTTCAGTCGTTTGGTTCGTTTCAAATTTATTAGATTTATGTAGATTATAATAATAGGTGCATCACTATCGAATAAGACCTAAGATTTGTAAAGATAGTCGTAAACATATACCTAAGCAGGTAAGTAAATACATTATTGTTATAATGACAATATCGAGTCTATGCCTAGTTCCTCATCGTTACGCGGTGGTTTATACCTACAATACAATATACCTACGTACCTACACATCTAATAGTAAAAACTGGTTTACTGCGTTGTAAACTTTCTACTATAAATAATATTATATAATATTAAAATACGGTTAAGTACACCAAGGAAATCTTTACACTAAAACAAAAATTAAAATATCGAATAAAAAGAGTGTCCATGGAGTTTCTTGCCCGTTCTTTTCCATAGGTAAGCTTTGGAATGGGCAACTAGCTTCATCTTTGGAATGGGCAACTAGCTTCATCTTTGGAATGGGCAACTAGCTTCATCTTTCTAACTGACCGACCGGACCCCTTGACAATTCAAAAGTGCCTGTAATTGGTTTATTTGAAATAAATACTTTGAGTTTGAGTTTGAGTTTGAATTGGTATTAATTATCTGTAGGTAAATGACTTAAAGGCACATAAAACACTTACTTGATAATACCTAGTTGAGTCTCTAGATCTAATCTAATCTACCTACTGCAGTTCATTATAATCTGTTGATAAACTCTGACTTCTGATCTCTGTGAAGTAGTTTGTATGTACTTAGCTGAATAGGTGCTTTTAATTAGTTAGTGACATAATATATCTAACCTTTACGTACTACTTTCTTATTCGTATGTCGCACATCACAAACAAAAGGGGATCAAGCCGGCAAATGTCCAACTATTTTTGCGCATCGGATACTATTTTTTTTGTTCTATAAACTGGCAAGACAATGGTATTTTATACTCAAATACTTTCCGTGATATCATACGTTTTTTTCTACAGGATCCATTTTCTCTTGAACATACTTTCGACAGAAGCAGGTACTTTTCTTACTCTCGTTAAAGTAAAAGGAGATTAGATAGGCATAATTGTAGATGGTTATCTATGTAGTACCTAAGCCAACCTGTTTGTAGTGTCTACGGATCTTTAACTGTCTGATGACGAAAAGGAAGGTAGGTACATAAGTGTGTCATAAATAAGATTAAACATAGGTAATCAGTGCAGTAATGTGAAGTGAGTTTAAAGTGGGCTGCCGGTCCAAATAATGCTAGGGATTGACACTATTGACAGCTCACTTTAAACTAACTTCACATAAGTTCAATCGATCGACAGGTACAGTTTAACCAGTCATGCACTTCGGTGTTTTTGAATTAGCACGAACACTATGCCGTGAGCAATGGGCGAACTGCCACACCACAGAGTACCTAACCCCAACATAGGCAAAGGTTTTGTGTGCTTCTATGTTGGGTTACCTGCCTACTCTGGTCGCACGTTATCGTAAATCACACAAAATCAGATCAACGCAAAAACAAAATCGCAAAATAGCAAAAAATAGCAGCTGTTTTATACATTTTTGTCACGTGACTCGTAGAAATGTAGGGAACAGCCGATTTCTTTTCACGATTTCGGAGTTGGTCCCACAGTAACAGTTGTTCAGTTTGATGGTCTGTAGCATATCCTTTTGTATGTATATATACGTACCCTTTCGGTTACACCCACAGAACAGATAAAGACTGTTCTGTGGTTACACCCAGTATAATTTCTCTGTGTCAGTCAGGCATACACGAATAACGATAGCTAACAACTCAAACTCAAAGTATTTATTTCAAATAAACCAATTACAGGCACTTTTGAATTGTCAAGGTGTCGGTCAGTCAGAGAGATGAAGCTAGTTGCCCATTCCAAAGCAGTAGGTACCTATGGAGAAGAACGGGCAAGAAACTCCATGGACACTCTTTTACATTACCGTGACCATAGATTTCATTACGTATCTACGGTCATTACGAAGGTACCTACGGTTTCTCCGTATAAGAAACGTCTACTTGTGAAGTTCAGTGGATTGTAGAATTGTAGAATTGCAGTGGTGGCCAAGTGAGCACTGGCGGCCCTGCAGTGGTATCGGTCCCGACTTACGAGTCGTGAGTTCGAACCCACGCGGGCACTTTACTTTGCGTATTTAATTTCATAACCACTGCTCTCAAAGCGGGGAAGGAAAACATCGTAGGAAACCGGCGTGACATAGAACCTAAAATTGGAAGACCCGTGATTTCTACCAACCCGCACTGGGCCCACGTAGTGGATTATGGCGCACTCCCTGTCGAGTGGAAGCCTGTGTCCCAGCAGTCGGATTATTATAGGCATATACACGGTTAATCGTTTTAATCCCCTTAAGGGGTCATTGTACTCGTTATAACGAGCAGCTTTACTACGGGACAGAACCTGAAATCGCGAAAAAAAAAACAGCTCTGCAGTAGGTACATTTTGATGAGTTAGGCGAACATAAATGTACTGCACGACTGTTTTTTTTTTCGCGATTTAACCGTGTATATATAGATTATGTAGAATTAAACAGGATTAAACTTTCTAGGGGTATTTCTTTTTCAGCGAGACTGTGAACTGAAAAGACCGTCGTAATTAATGCGTTGAGTAAACCCACCCGCTGAGTCAGTCAGAAAATGTGGGATCATCTTATTAATAAATGTACCCAGATTATGTAATCTCTCATGAAAAGTTGTCTATAAAATATTTGTACAGCCAAGTTAATACAGTCTCAGACTGGTATGGTGCCAGCTTAAACCAGTAGATACGAGTTTTTAGGAGATATACAGTTTGGTACATTGCACTTTATCAATTTAATCTTCCTTTAAAGATATCGAAACTCAAACAGTATCGTAAAGTAGGTACTCACCTGTCACTCAAACATGTTAAAATAAGATAACTATTACAATAAGTATAACAAGTAGGTACCGGGTTTGAGATATTGAAACCTTGTTCAATGTAGTGTATCTACGTTTTAGGCACGGCGCATACGAGTCGTGCAGCACGGCCACCTGTAGTCTATGCTTTTTCATAAGTTTTGTATGGGTTTGTCGCAAACGTATGACCGGTGGCAGCCACCCGCTACAGCAGTGATCAACATTCAATCCCGCAGCAAGGGATGACAGCCAGCGCTGGCGAGCCTTTTACAGGAATTTGTTGAAAACCCACAGGTAGTATGACCCTCTACACGCGTAGATCTTTTATCTACACATCGGATTTTATCATTTTAATGCATGTTTTCATCAATAGATAGTGATTGAAGAGGAATGTTTATACGTATACTTTAACTAGCTTTAACACGCGGCTTCTTCACCCTCGCGATTTTATTTACGTTGTACCCGTGCGAAGCCGGGGCGGATTGCTAGTAAAGTAAAGTAATGTATAATTAACCAGCGTAAGTATCAGGTATATAACGACAACTCCCATAATCCCAATCCCATAGTCCATTTAATCTATCTAAATAATCTAATCTAATTTAGGTATCTACACTTAAATGAAGTAGGTAATGAGGTAGTGGCCAAAAAGGACCCGTATTGTGTTTACTGTTTTGTAATTAACAATAACGTGTCCTTATTGGCAACAAACTATATTATTTAAATGTTAAAATCCATTTTAAAGTGTCGTCCCGATTCACCCCTGCGTCCCTATTCACCCCGTTTGACCGTATAATCATCTGAAATGTTTATTTAATTTTTTGGCGGAAATAACACTAACACCCATTGGCGTAGCGTGGCGAGGGAAGCCATGGCCCCGGGCGGCGCAGTTGAAGGGGGCGGCTAATTATCGTCAGGTCAAATACCTGTGATATCGGGACCACATCGGTACAATTTAAGAAAATTTTCAAGACAGTGGAAGTTGTTCAATTACAAGATTTGACGTCAATAAATAGGTGCATAAACATCAAGACGCGACACAAGTAAGAATATTGGCATATCGTACGAAGATATTCTTATCGAAAATTGTCTTTTTATGGTAGGTAACTAAGGGTCAACCACCTACGAACACGTGAGGGACACCTGTATTTATTGATTCCAGCCCACTGGGTTGGGTTGGGTTTTGTTTTGTTTTTTCTACCCATTAAAAAAAAGAAATGTGTAATATAATAATATACTATACCTAATATGATAAAAATTCCTTTTTAAAAAATAAATAGGTATGTCAAAATTCGTTTTATTTTTCATTAATTTTATTCTTTTCAGGGCACGTATTGAGGATTGAGAAAAAAAATACAGGGTATCTAATTTTGGAGATATGCTTTGTATCCCATAAGATACATTGCCAAGTATCTGTTATTTTCTTCACATGAGTAAATGTATCTGAGACTCTCGATAAACAAAACTCAACGTAACAGCACCTAGTATTTTCCTCGCCTGTACCTACTGGTGAAAAGTTGTGTGTTTCGCTCGGCAGCAAAGTTATTTTGCGTCTCGTACCTTTAAAACCCCCACTACGCTCGTGGTTCAGTCCTAGAATCCTTCGCTTGCTCAGGTTTCGATACAAGTACTCGCGCCAACTATTTCTTTCTTGTTTATTGCAGTTTTGTTTGTTAATTCAAGCTTCAAGTTGGTCTTCGTCAAGAATGCCTCGTTGGTTTAGTGGTCGTAAGCTACTGCTAAGCATGAGGTTCTGAGTTCAAAAAATAGGCTCGCCCCTTATTACGTGGGACTTACTTAAACATAACTGGCGAGAAATGTGTGTGTACCTAGTATGGGTACACCCACAGAACAGATAAAGAGGACCCCTTTAACTGTTCTGTGGGTACACCTCTGCCTAAGTTTTTATACAAGATCACGCCATGTTTCCTGGCATGATGTTGTTCTATAAAAACTTCAAGTTTGAAGTCTTACCTAACCTAAGATTATAATATTTATGCTTAGTTAACACGAAATTAGGCACAAAATAAGCTTTTGTATCATATAATAATATCCTTGGACATTTCACACAACGCCATATAGTCCCAAGCTAAGCAACCTTATGCTTGTGTTATGGTAACGAGATGGCTGATAAACTACTTATATCCATTTTTTTTTGTAAATACATACATATTATGTACAGAAAAACACCCAGACCCGTAACAAATACTTGCAGGTCGTACAAATATTTGTTCCGTGCGGGAATCGAACCCGCGACATACTGCGCAGCAGTCAATCGCTCAACCACTGCGCCAACCGTGTCGTCATATAAATGTGTAATGACGCTATAAGTTACGAGCTGGGGTTCAGGATAAATAAATGAATGCCAATTGGCGGAAAACACAATCACTTTATTTAATAATCACAAATACCGTAATTACTGACTTTTAATTGCTTGGAAATTTTCTCACTAGTTGTTTGCTGTTTCGTTTTCAAAACTGAACTGACTCCCAGTTGAACCTTAGGGTTGTCTACTGCTTAACCGGGCTTGCCTTTGGATGCCAGAATAAAATTGTATCCTTCAGCCAGGGCTTATTAAAACTTACAAACTAAGCGACTACATGCTAAGGACACACCCTGTGGGGTACGGACCTCGGCTTAGGGTGACGCTGGGGGAGGACAGCAAGAGACAGGTTGGATCGGCCGTATTTAGAACTACGGGCTCAGCGGCAACACGGACTGGCTCGAGCAAGGGGGGCGGAGATGGACAGGGACGACGCGACGGGCCTGGAGCGCGAGGACGGAAGGACGGGAATTGGTGCCTGTAAGGTTGCCTAACAGTGCTAGTTGCCGTGTTACTTGCTTTTGAAGGAGGGTAATGGCATCGTCGGAGACAATGAGGGTATGCGTTGGGCGGCGAACCTTGTTAATTCGGGACGGGGTATAACGGGAGGCAGCCGCAATCAGGGGATTGCGGTGCTTTATAGCAGTGTCAATGACATGGAGATCATGTTACCGACGTAGAAGGGGGACCGAGACCTTACGAAGGAAACGGGTTTGGAGGCTCTGCATTTTATGCAGGTACTTAGGCTTGGCGTGTGCGAAAACGACGTAAGCGTAAGTCATAATGGGACGGATGAGTGACTCGCTGCGATGTCGACCATTTATTTATACACGAGTGTCAGGACACTCGCCATATAAATAAATGTCTAAGTAGTAGTACAGAGGCTCGTTTGGGAAAATTAGGGCCTTGCGGATATGTGCTGGAACTTCAATCACATAGTTACAGGTCGAAGCATCTTACCTTCCAAATTTTTGGCTCAATTATTTTAACGTCAAAAAAAGTTTCCAAAGTCACTGTTGGAAGTTTATCCGGAAGTTTATGTTCTGTTGAAATTAAATACCTAAAAACCTCATTTTCGGTTAGGTTTGTTGGCACTCCAATGACCACGATGCGGGGCTTGCGCTTGTTGTGCTCGTCAGCAGTAAGTCCAGATGTCGAAGCCTGTGCTGCACGTTTAAGCTTCTCAGCGTCATGTTTTGCCCCGTGCTGATTATAACGCCTCCATCTTTTGTTCTACGGAGACCTCGTACTTGTAGCTAAATACCGGCAAAATTAGAGGAACACAAAAAAATTACATTGTTTTTTGAGATTGAATGTCTATTATTTAATAATTTTGCTTCATTTGAGTCTGTTCGTTTATTTTAAGCAAGAAAAAAAACAACTGTATTAGGATTTATTTAATAAAAAAATAAAACAATGCTCTTGTCTGATAAATTTTGATGTTTTCGAATGCGTAAGAACAGAGCTAAATTTAAAAAATAGAATAAGAATTAAGAATTAATAGCGCGTGTTGCCTCCACGCGCCCTTATAAGTGCTGGGAGACGTCAAGACATGCTTCTGATGACACTTTCAATCATTTCCTGAGAAGTGTCCCATTCTTCAACCAGCGCCAATTTCAGGTCTTCAACATTCCCAGGGGCGGGATTTCTTGCACGAACCCTTCGTCCAATGATGTCCTATCGGATTTATGTCCGGCGATCGTGCTGGCCAGTCCATCTGGGTTACACCAGTCTCATTTAAGTAATCACGCACTATGCGCGCAGTGTGGGGCCGTGCGTTATCAAGCATAAACACGAAATGTAAGCCGATGAATGGGAAGAACCGCCATCAATAATGACCAGAGCCGTGCGTGTCGTCAAACTTATACAACTCCACACCATAACAGACCCTCCACCGTAAGCCAGTGTTTCGGAAAAAATTGCGTGATGGTAACGTTTTCCTCGATATCTCCTCATCCTCTCCCTTCCGTCGATGAAATTTACACAAAAACCGCTTTCATCGGAGAACAAAACTCGATTCCACTCATCGGACCAATTTTGATGCTGACGAGCGAACGCTAATCTTGCTACTCGATGGCTTACCTCAAGTTTTAGCGCTTTGGCTGGCACGTATGACTTCAAACCAACTTCATTTAACCTTCTCCTCACTGTTTGTTCACTAACACGTACGTTACGCACTTCTTCTAAGACATTTCGAGTCTGAACAGCCGTTTGACGACGATTTCTTAAAGTTTGCACCCTTATAAAACAGTCGTCTACAGCACTGGTTGCACGATTTCTGCCTTGCCCTCGCCTGCGCACGGGCAGACGGGCAGGTGTTCAGACAGCGCTTTTCTTGGAAAAATGGAATGCTTTCAACATATTTTTCGGCAATTTTTCTTGTTACTTGGCTCCTTACTAGCTCGAGGGTTTAAGTGGCAGTGATATGGTAGCAATCTCAGAATTTCGTGGCCATGTTCTTTTAATAATTCATCAATGAAGTATATTGGATCAGGTTTCGTTCCTTATCACGAAACAAAGCAGTTCTATTTTTGTGAACTCATCTGACAATGTAATATTATCATTAGCCAGCCAGTCTCTAATGTCTTGTTTCTTTGGTATTTAGTGACCTATTTTTTTGTATACTATGATAGCATTGTCGTAAACAATGATACTCATTTTTATTCCGTAACCCATTTTGTGAAGTTTTCAAAACTCATGGTAGGAAACACAAGTAAAGCATTATTTACGAACCCATTTTCTTTTCCAGCATAAACTATAATGAACCATTTGCCTTTTGAGATGTTTTATACCATTTTTGAGGTCTTTCTGGGTTTGTAATTAAAGTGCACATGGGTTTAGTCAAGATTTACAATAGGCTTTCTCGTTTCTGCAGGCAAGTTTCTTAATGTAATTTTTTTTCTTATGTATCAATGCCTCCACGCCGCCTCATCATGTTTTCCCATAAGGACTGTTCTTTCTTCAGATTTAACAAAAATTAAAACCCATGTTCAATAATATTTTGCATAAGGTTTCCCCAATAAATTCAGGCCAGTAAATTCAATTGATTGCCTCTATGCAAGAAGTAATTTATGCAGAATAGGCACTTCTTTTCATGTCAAATAATACAGATTTATTGTATTCTGTATGCTGCATTGGTCAAATTTAACTTTTGTTGCCCGTGTGCCGCACTTTTTGCCGGGAAGATTCCTTGATTATTTTGGTCCTCATTCTTAAAGTATGTTTGCTGATTCCTGTAAAAATAAATAATAATCTATACATATACAATACATATAAAAAAAATTTAATGCATTGTTATCTGTACAGGGAAGATATATGAGAAAAAATATTGTTGGGACCTTTGTCAACACAAAAAGCACCCTAAACAGAGTGTTAGAATTTTTGTCTGTTTGTCTGTTTACCTGTGTGTTTGTGCACACTAATCTCAGAAACGGATTATCATTAATATATTGTGGTAAGCTTCACATAACATTTCCAACATGTCCAAGGATATATTTATCTAGGTAAAATATAGATTTTTTCATTTTTTGTATTTATAAAATCGATTCCTATGTTGGTGAAAGGGGTAGTCAATTCAATGCATTTAAGGATTTTACTTTATGTGTTGGTTAACTCGAATTGATACCTAAAAACTTCTTTTTATTCCGATATCGCGTTATAACCGAACTGCATGCGGTTGAAGTCGCGGTCAAAAGCTAGTTATTCATAAATTTTAATGCAAGATTAGCCTTAGTTAGTTACCTACTTACTTCGTTAAATGAAAAATGTTGAAAATAAATATGTAAAAAAGAATCTTACCAGTTATTGAAGCAATCTTTTTTAAATACTGATTACTGATGGCTGACTATTAATGGTTGCTTCTCCAAGGGACATTTTGAAGGGCAACAGGTGAGGTTTATCATCACTTAATCCACCTGGAAAGTCCAAATATTAATTATGAGTACTTGTTATGAATTTACTTTCTGTAGTAGTTTTCAGTGAGTGATTAATGCATTACCACAATACAAGGTTTAATGTAAACTAGAGCAGACACTGCGAATATAATTTCTGCACAATAGGTATGTTGTTGAATACGCATACACCGTACGCATTTTGTTCGCGGTGTTTGTTTTGCTTCATTACGTTTTAATTTGAAACGATCTTTTTGCCAGCAACATGAACGGGCGTATGAGTATTCGAAAAAATATTCTTAGATACATAATCTAATAGAAATATCAAAAGGCAAAGTATCAAAATCAGTAGATTTACATACTCGTCAACTTTTCAATATCATGAAGTCGTTTCTTGTAAGGACGAGATCATGCTGTTCCGTAGTTAACATCTTGGAATTTACATATCATGTTTTAAAATTACTTGAGCACTCCACTTTTAATAGGTTTAACCATTTGTTTACATTAATAAAATTTGTGTTATGAAACAACAAACAGCGCAATCTGACAGCTCACATACCACGAAACTACATACAAGTACTTACTCTGTGCACGAAACGTAAGTAAAATAAGTATACCATATGAAAAACTTTTTGGGGTTGCCCATTTATTCCATTGCAGAGTTAGCGTGGCTGAAATAAAAGACAAATGCAACATATGCAACCCATCATAATTGCAAGAAAATGCGTTCGTAAATTTGAATTGCGTAGACTGCCTTTTATTACATAATAAAGTAGGTGCTTGGGCAGTTTTTAGCTTTTTATTTATATTATACTTAAATTGAATAAATAAGATAAACTAGCATTTAATAGCTCTATGAAGATAAACGATAATAATGAAGTTTTACTCAACGAATATTCGACTAAACGATTGGTTGAGCTTGTATAGTCGGTACCATATACTGTTACCTTAAGTTACCTTAGATCATTTAACCTAACTGTTATTGGTGCCACATATCTTGCTACCTGTTGCCACACGTACAGGTGGCCGTCAACTTTCAGCGTAATAAATTATTATCGTCTATGGCGAAATAAGTTAAGTCCGCGACCACTTCATGCATAAACTTAGAGCATTTTGCATAAAACAATAAATAATAAATGGGCGTTTAGCTCAAACAGGACATACATTTCTTTGATGAGTATCATTTCCAATCTAGATACTATTTGACGTTTAGGAACCTCGTTCACATTTGTTGTAAAATGCGCGCGAAATCAAAAGTGCATCTCTCTGGGCCGCTCGGTATGATCTATAGCTATGTACTTGATTAAATCAAGTACCTACATAGTCAATTTTACTATCACCATACACACATCAACACTGTCTAGGGATATTTAGATTTACTCAAAATATATTAAAATTATTACAACATGCATATCTATACTAATATTATTATGAGGAAAGTTTTGTATGTAAGTATCTTTGTAACGAATTGGCTCAAAAAGTACTGGACCGATTTTAAAAATTATTTCACCATTTGAATGCTACCTACATTATCACTGATTAATATAGGCTACTTAAATTTCAAGAAAAAAAAATAAGGATTCCTACTAAAACTACAAAAATGTTGACCGAAGCTGTAAAAAAATGCCTATAAAATATCTTCCATCGCATACGCTGTGATAACTATTGATGATAGAACAATAAAATGTTCCACAATTAAAGAACATCAATATCTACAAAAAATGGCGCGATTTCATGTGTCTAAAACTTAACTATTGTATTTAGTTATGTCACTATAACAACTTTGACCAAACTCTACCTACGATCGTAGTTTTATAGTTCCATGGAAAATCTTTATTTTCTATTGTTCGGAATGGAAATTAATTTAATCTTATAACTGTGTGTAATTTCATAGTCGTACAGCTTGTATATTAAAAAAATAAGTTATGAAATTGGTGTTGTTTTCTAAATTGACTGAAGTGTTCAAACCACAAGCAAAGACTACAATATGTATATGACCACAAGTTTGCTATGTAGTGGCATGGTAGAGGAGCCGTGACTACAGCTACAGTTTTATGACCTTGTTTGAATTTATTTTTCAAAACGTCGTTATTTCATGAAAGACCGACAGTGACATCTAGCGATGAATGACAGAATCTAGAGATCGGCCTAGACTGGCAAGGCAATCAAAATTATATTTCCCTTGAACCAAAGCGACTTTTATAGCACCCACAGAATTCGTATAAAATATAGGTACTAGATGGCGCTGCCTGAATGGTAATAAAAATTAATTTTCTTAAAAAAGCCGTCCAAAAGCGATTCAGCCTCTTACGATTGGAGTTCCGCACCTAGCTACTCTGAGTAGTCTATAGAACAGTCAGCAGTGGTCTGCCGTAATTACTGTATTAACCTAAACCATAGGATCGACATGGCAACATCCTCCATCCTTGATATGGACAAACAATTAGCGTTTGAATATTTAAAATTTTTTCGTTTTGCCGCGGAGGCCGCACCAGCAACGTGGAGGAGTACCTACGGTAACTAACATTGTGACATGGAAATTTTATATATTATTTAAGATAAGATAAGATGTATAAAAAATCATCCCTAATTAAAATGAATTGACGTTTGTTAGTCTCACAAAAACTCGAGAACGCCTGAACTCATTTGCCTAATTTTCAGGTAGACAGATAGTGTAGGTAGGGTAGGATAGGTAGGGTTGGTAGGTAGAATAAATAGGTAACGAAGTTAGGGTTGTTAGGGTAGTATATGTAGGTACGGTAGGTAGGCAGGTGCACCGTAGATGAGTAGATGCTTCTTCTACCCATGCGAAACCAGCATCCAGTATACTTAAATAAAAGAAACAAAAAATAACATTCAATATGTTAACAATTGGAGTAGGTAGCTTAATCCCAAGCCTTCTTTTCGTCAAAATAGTCGTTAACTGTATTAAAAGCTTTCTGGCACTACTAAGCGTTTGATTAACAATTTGAATTTATTAAAGCTTAGATCTTGAACGTGACTTGGAAGTTTATAATAAAAGTGTAGGTATACCATTTTTTCAGCCTTGTGTTTGTTCCTAGTATTTATATCATGGATACAAAGACTATTATAGATAAGTATCACTTTATTTCTTAAACAATATTATATTTTTGTGGGTATATAAAACATTTTCAAAAATAAACTGAGAACACACAGTCATTACCTACATTAATCTCCTTAAATTTCTCTCTGAGAGAGCATCTCGGACTTTATTTATAAATTGATCGAACGGCTGTTTTCTGCAAAACAAAGATAGTCTGTATGTCAGCAGTATTTCCCCACAACAGAATACCATACATTACACTATGGAAGTAACTAAAGTACCTATGTACTTATACTAAACGGGCTGACTCTGTGTCAGTTAAATTCCGAATTTTTCTAACAGCTTAATACCTATTGCGGAGCTGTTTTTTTGGCAATTTATCTAAATGTTGGCCCCACTGAAGCTTAGCATCTAAAGTTAAGCCCAAGAATACTGTGCTATCTTCAGGATTAAATTGTTCGCTCTTTATCAACAAGTAAGGTTTTTACCTGTCTGACGTGGGGTAGATTTTGTTTTATTTTCATATGAACATTGAAATTGAATGGAACTACTTTTGAGATCGCGCTATTTACATCGTCAGTGACTAGTTGCTGACGTTTAAGTTTAATCAAAAGTGTCATCTGCAAACAACACTACTTATCTATATCCTATATCCTATATCCTATCTTATAACATGATTATCCTGTCAATGTCATCATTCGACCATAATGGTCCTACCAACGCTACGCCCGCCGGCGCCGACCCGTACGCGATCGCAGCTCCAGAACCTTTCGGTCCATGTTGGACTACATTAGATACTGGACGTTCCTAGTGAAAGTCATAACGCTATTTAGGCTACCCACTGCGTCCTCGACTGTCTTCACACTCCGCCTGAATGGATATAGGTAGGTAGGTACTCCAACCAGGCGATGTCTCGTGTTTATATCAATAAAAATAAAATACATGTACTTATAGTATGTGCGTAGTTCCAATTGTCCTCAACATGCCATCCTTAATATAGAACATAAATTGGTAGCATCCCGACGGAGAGTGGATCAATTTATTCAATTGGATGCACTGGCATTGTGCGCACAAGCGCACTGCGCCGTTCCTCTCGCGTCAATCAGTAACTAAATTAGAACTAGGTCCCTACTACCTACCTTGAAGATTGCACTGGATCATTCTAGATAAAATGCGAAATTGCGAAACTTCGGGTTTTGAATTGCCCCTTACTTGCTATTGAGAACCACTATAGATTAGATAGGCTAATATAGATTTCTGAGTAGTTTCGTTATATACGACGAGGGCTAAATGTGTAGTAAAAGCTCAAAATCAATTGAGTAAATTTTTGACAGTGTGGTAACTTGATGCGCAGGCGATTGTAGGAGACAACCTTTTTGTAATATCCAAGAACATTGAACACAAAACCATTTTAATGTACTTTTTACTTACACCTACATAATATTTTAGGTGGGTACATTTTCTGACCATTTCATTTTATAATAGCATTTTGGTACTCAAGGAACCTGAGCCAGTCTATTCTGTAAATATATCGAGGTGAAAACTTGGTGAAGTGAGCAGTAATCCCACCTGATGGTAGGGATTGACTAGGTATATTAACGAGTTCACTCATAGAAATTGATTAAAAAAATATCCTAAGAATATTGGGGGCATCACCCACAATGCGGGCCGCTACGGGGTGGTGGATGTCACAATGTCTTTCAATCGAAGTGGTCGTTCGTCTGTTTGGTTTTAACACCTACTTTTTTTGGATTTTGTAAGTATCTTATATTAATTGATGTTCGATTTGGTACGGAAGCGTATTGAATGACTGTGAATAGGTAACTACGCTGAACTAACAATCAAAAATCTTAATGTCTACTGACTTCAAAATCAAGAGGAGATGCTCATTAGTCGAAATCTTTTTTTGGCATGTACCTGTCTATCTTACCCAACCTCAGAGTAATCCGTTTCAATGTGAAGCTACACCTGTGAGCTACTTACCTACTCCCTTTCCTTTGATAGCGGCCTTATGCAATTACCCCTCTGCACAAAAGGTGCTTTGAGGTACCTCCTTGCCTAGGTACTTACGATCAAAACCTTTAACCTAGATATTACCTACGTAACATAGGACACTGCAGTGCCCTACCTACTTATATTGCCTACATAGTACACAGGTACCTATCTACCCACGTCATTGCGGCATCGAGAAAATGCACCACCGGCGCAGGTCTCCGCGCAACAGGGGGAGAATATTATTGATGTTTTTATGGTCTGACGTAGATTCGTGCGGCCTGCACCGCATTGCATAAATCTTTCGTACATTTTGTATCAGCCATCGCACAGTCATAAATGCGCTTGTTTGCCTGTGTACCCTTGGCTGTCTCCTTGATGGTACAGTGGAAGATTATTTCAACCGCTGTACCCTTGGCCGAAAAACCCGACTAAATTGGATGAACAAGAGTCAATTACAATTTATTATAAAGATGTAGGTATCGTACGTTTTATGTCAATAGTTTCTTTGGATACTTCTGGTTACAACCGTGAGTGTTTCAGCTAATTCAGACTGATACACTTGCCTCTTATTGGTACTAATTTCATTAGGTAGGCCTAGCAGGAATGTATGCACAAGTCAAAAGGTAGGTACAGCTAAAAGCCAAAAGTATACCTAGTTCATAAGTCTGAACGAACATGAATTTTCAGCCGAAAAGTAAATAGAAAAAATATTAATATTTCCTTGTTTGTTTACGACAGGCGATACAAAGTCCCTACTATACTTAAATGGCTGTACAGAGTGAAATCTTTTACCTACTCGTCCGATTAACTCAACAATAACATGCTACGAGGAGTTTATTGATAAATATAAGCATACTTACTACTAGGGAATGCAAAACCGGCCAAAATGAAAACCCGGTTTTTTTTCGGGTTTCGTATTAAAAAAGCCGGTTTTCGGTGAACCCGGTGTTTTTTTCTCTGTCTAAGTTTTTTTTAAACTACTTGTGAAATTCAGGCCGCCTACATCTTGCATATTTTCAAAAAATAAATAGAAACGTATCTATTAAAAATAAATACATAAGTGTTCAAAATTTCAATGAAAATGCAGAAATTTGTTTATGTAAAAGGTTTATTTGCATTTTGTGCTTCACCCTAGTGGGTACAATATTAATCAACAGTATTAAAAAGATCAACGAAACATAATTAAGTAATTCTAACTATTACGCATGAATAGAAAGTATTACAAAATACAAAACTAACATTTAACCATATTATAAATTCTTTAATTATAAACTCTAACTTTTAAAATGAAACCATAATATTAGTCTCTATAGTGTCTGACGAAACCTTTAATTAACACATAATATAACGTAGAAATAAGTATTTTAAAGAGATCAATAATAATTGCAATCAGGTTACTACTTAGTTCTAATTAATCACTAGAAATAATCATTTTAAAAATAAAAATCTAAAAAGTCATCAAGAGATAATATCTGTTCATCTGTTGATATTCTGTATAAACAATCAAGATAATCGTTTTTGGCAAGAAAGTGAGATCTTAAGAAAAGCAAAGCATCTAGAGTTGAAACGTTAAGACGAGACCGTCAGTTAAATGTTACCAAATGACTAATTCTACAATAAACAACACGTCTTTTTCCACAAATAAAGAATTTTGAATCTTGAATCTTTTCACTAGCAACCGTTGGCAACGTTTGGTAAAACAAAATGACTGGCACCAAATTCGTAGTTTTGACTGACACATGGTGTTAGGTGTCGCCATTTGAAACTAATAAAAAAACTCGAAAAACCGGAATCGTGAAAAAAACCCGTTTTTTTAATAATTACAAATATTCCGAAAAACCGGGTTTTCGGTTTTCGGTGGAACCGGTTTGCATTCCCTACTTACTACGTCTCTTCGCCCCCTTCGGCGTCATGTATGCACGCCCAAACAGCGAAGTCACACCGTATGATGTGGCTTAATCTGTCCTATACCGGAACGTAAATCGCCGTGGCTCGCGAGTACTTACCATTTTTTTTTTTGAGGTTGGGAAATCATCCTGTTACTTCTCCCGCTCTGGGTGGAGCAGAAGGGAGTAAGATTGCTTAAAATTGCCCTTCATATGCTGACATCTCTTTGAGGCCCGCGTGGAACATGTCACGCTGTCCGGCACGGGCCTGGTCCTGATCGGACGGTGAGCTACCCATTACTCACCGCCCACAGGCCCGCGCCTACGGTGGCCGGGAGTCGTCATGTGGCTCCCGAAGCCCGGGGCTTCTCCCGCGGCGGCTGTGACGGGAGGGCCTTTCCCTCGCCCATCCCGCCACCTCCTACGCGAGCATGACTGCTTTGCAGAAGGAGGTGACTGCTTCCAACTCCCTTTCGCTTTGGACCATGGCTTGCACCAGGGCCGGGCGCGTGAGGTCGCCGCCAATCGCCTCTACGAGGACACGGCGGTGATCCGCCCAAGCGGGGCAGGTTTCCACCGTGCCCTCTGGGCGATCCTCGCAGTTCGCGCGTGCCATAGCGGCAAACAGTGCTTTGTTCGCGGTGAGAGTAGTAGGCAGGTCTATCTTCATCAATAAAGATAATCAAGTTTCACTCCATAAGGGTGCCTTTCCACCAGAGATGTGCTTTGCAATTATGCTGCGAGGATGGGAAAGCTAAGCTACGAAACTATGTGACCGTTTCCACTGATGCTAAGCTATGCGGGCTAGTAAGATGCGCTATGAAGATACGCCGCCCCGAGGTAGCTGTACGAGGGAGATGCGCAGCTCCAGCTATGCGATGTATCAACAGTAGCGAAGGCACAGGGAGCACCGCTCTGTACATAGCTACACCACTCGCGACTATCTATAGCACGCATCCAGGGCATGCATCCATCCATATAAAAAACATAGCTTAGCAGAACCAGTCACAACAGAACTCAGTCAGAATATGATTGGTGGAAATCAAACGCATGCATATCGGCGTAGCATAGCATATCTCTGGTGGAAAGGCATCCTAAGGCTCGGACTTCACCAAAGCGGACACGAGACGAGAGATGTGTTTAAACCTTTCGAACGCTAGAGCATACAAATTTATTTCTTCTTGTTATCACAAACCCAATATCCATGGTGTTTTTTAATTTAGTTCATGTCACTAAATAGGTACGAGAGCTTACATTTTTAAGCTATCTATATCAACACTCACAAAATTAATGATTTAATTGTTTATTTCGTGTTTTTGCAACCATTGTCACATATTTGTGTCGTTGGCATACAGGCGCCCACTTGCCACATCAAAGATTGATTGATAGGCTTGGAATAGACTGGAAGCCGATGTTGGGGTCGGCTTAGTCTAACCGGATGCAGCTGAATACCAGTATATTACATGGAGCGACTGCCTATTTGACCTGTATTACCCAGTAACTGGGTATTACGATACCGCTTGGTAGACTGAATGTCAGATTTTCAGGCGTCTGACGACTCGTAACGTACCTACATATATCAAAGATGCACAAATGACAGCCGCGACCAGCTGCTTAACGTGCTTTCCGAGCCACGACCTGCTTGTCACGTAAGTATGTGACAATGGCCTTCAAAAGGTTAAGTTAACCAATAAAATTTCATTATTCATAAATCCCGTGCCCATTGTTTTAAGTCTTCTACTAAATCCTATTTTTATTTGCTAAATACCAGTATGGTCCCCGGCCCCCAGTTCACACGCACATCTCAGTTCCAGGGTGGTACTTAGTAACCACTGACCGGATATTTATTTATTTGTTTAAGTCGTTGACTGGCACGCAGCAGACACAATAGAAAAACTATTGTTCGCGGCTCACCGGTGACCGCGTTGGCGCTCAACGTGTTAATACTTTAAGCACAGAAATGTAGGTACAGAGGCGGACTTAATGCCATAGGCATTTTCTACCAGTCAACCTTCGGGTGATGCAGAGATAAACAGTGGTAGGTGCAATAAGAAATTGAGTTTAAATATTTATTTTATTACGAATACACATATATAAACTATAAATATAATAATAAATATATATCTAATTATATTATATAAATAAATTTAATACTATACCTACTATAATAAATAAAACGAACATTGGGAGAACATTACCGGCGTGATGATACTGCCAACTTCTTGCGAATATGCTCGCGAACTTTTAATTAAAAAGATAGACGGTTGGTAGCCATCCTAATGTCCTGGGGGAGCGCATTCCACAGAGAGTTAGACTGAATGAAGAAGGAAGAGTGCATGAAGTCAGTGCGGTGAGCGGGACAATGAAGAAGGCGATTATTTGAAGAGCGTAGATTTTTTCCATATAAATATATAGCTAGCTATATACTTAGGATATGTACCATATAAATAATTATATTATTTATAGTAAAATAAATTATAAAAAAATATATATTATTATTATAAATAAAAACATAAATGAAATAAAACACATTGATGGCGCGATCGAAGCGGAGATGTGAGCTGTGCTTCAATGAGAGTGAACTAGGCGGCGGCGGCAGTACAAAGCAAGCTGAGTGGGCAACGAGATGTATAAACTATATTCTATCGGTAATATTAAGGCCCGGACTCCACCAAAGCGGAGAAGAGACGACCGACGCGAAGATGTGTCTATCAACCACCGCTGCACCGCGGCGCTTAGAGCATTTAAATGCTCTAAGGCGTCTACCGAACGGCGCGACTTTGAAACGCAACTACTACCCCTTAGGGCCGAGCCACACCGGAATGGCAGCGACGCGGCGAGCACTTTCAGTGTGAAATAATTTTAAACTTTATCTACATACTAAGACCAGTCGCGAGCGCGCTCGCGTCACACCTGTAAGCAAGGGTTTACGGACCACAAGCGATGCAGCATCGCATCTTTTTATCATGATATATGCGTTGGGATAAAATAATAATGTAGGTATGTCCTAATCTCGAAGTATTTACTACACCTCTGGCTCTTGCCCTTCCCTGGTGTTATGTTAGGCATGGATTTTAAGTAATTTGTTTAATTATAGTGAAGAGACTGCAAGTTTTTTAAGGATATGGTGATTGAAAATACTGATGCATCATTTATACCTATATTATATAATTAAAAAAATAACGGTTACACTTATATTATAACTACTAACAATTTACATAAAAATTTAGAGGGTATTTTTAAACAATTTGCTTGGGAAGCCAACCTACTCAAACTTAACAAACTAAGGACCTAAAGGTTACACTTTCACTCCGCACAGTATACAGGGTGGAATTTTGTAATGCCCCCTGGAGGGAAAGTACTCTTAATACTGTAGATAGAAAATTTTACTCAAAGGAAACATTCCTTTATTTTTGAATAGAAAGAAAACTGCATTCAAAGATTTCCAAAAAATCGCTTGATGTTCTTTCTATTCTAAAGCTCAATTACAACTTTTTTTATTTCATGATTAAAATCTCAAAATGTTTCAAATTTTACACCATCACTGAACTTTCAAGGGATGCTAACAAAAGCCCTTTTCCATATAGAAATTCTGGTTTTAAGCTCATGCTGAGTCAGCGTCCATTGCTCGCATGTACAAATAGTTCTGATTGGTCAGCTAGTGCATTTTGTTGATATTAGTATTCTTGAGATGAACTATTAGTGGTTTGTTGACTCTTCATTGCTGCTTCTTTGGTAAGAGCTTTTGTTCAATATGTGGTAGCACACCTCCCTGTGATATGGTCACACCTTGCAACATTTTTGATAATTCTTCGTCATTGCGGATAGCCAGCAAAATGTGCCGTGAGATTCTAGAAACACAGTAAATACTCAATATTAAAACAACAATTATAACACATTATAATTAAAAAACTTTTTTAATAATTTAAGGCAGTCTGAATAAAATGTGGTTGACTTCAACCCTTTTGTTTTATTTTTTTCAATTTATAGGTGAGAGTGACACCTCTAAAGTAGAACAAGAAGAACAGATATTCTACCAATGAAAGCACAAAATGCTTTGGAAACATACCGTGTACTGCTAACGAGTGGAACTTTTTCCCGAGCAAATTCAGAATAATGGATGTGGGTAGCTGCAAATTTCATAATAATTTATGCAAGCTCACCTGGTTCTGTGATTATCTTCAGCTGCTTTTGCAGCCAACTCTAATAATTCAGCAGCTAAGTATTCAAGCACTGCAGCCATGTACACGGCAGCGCCTTCACCGATACGAGAAGAATAGTTGCCATTTTTGAGAATCCTGTGGATTCTGCCCACAGGTAATGTTAAACCTGCGCGAGAACTGCGAGTTTTGGTGTTCGCCCTCATCTTGCCTGGGTTGTTATCTGTAAAAGTTGTTTATTATGTTATTACGTTTTCTTAGTCATAGGAAGGAAAATGCGGGTATTTTTCAAATAATTGACGGCGCACTGAAATCTAGAACGTGGAAACTAGAATAATACTCACCACTTCTATTCACTGGTTTGGATTTCACAGGCATAATATATTTAATTCAAAGAAACTATTGCTAGGATAATTCAACTAACGACTGATGATTTTCAGATTGATTGTGATTGTGACAACCACCCCACCAGTACCACATTACGCGGGAAAATTCGGTAACTTCTTTAATTGTCTTTGCTACAAAGCTGAAGCTGTCAAATTTTTAGTTTTCTTGGCGAAAGGATCTGGGTAGCCCATTCTCTATTAAAAATTAAAATAACTAGTGATTATCAGGTTGAAATTTTTTATTTTTTTATTTTATTGCAAGATGGAATTTACGGTTGTATGTTGATTAAAATTTAAGGAGTTGTATTGCTGATTTTTTATTATCTATACATATAATAAAATTGTAGAAAAGTGGTGTCTATACAATGGAAATATATAAAAAAAAAGTAGCAGGGGTTGTTAGTTCGATGCCGAACCCGAAATTGTAATTAATTTTTTGTCTGTTTGTCTGTGTGTTTGTGCGATTTAGATGCGGCTTTCTCTAATATATTGTAGAAAGCTTCACTTAACATTTAGTGTTTACTTCATGTCAATCGGTTCGTAAATAAAAAAGTTATATCAATTTAAAGAATCACGGCAAACATTTGTTAAGGTATGCTGCCCGAAAAGTCACTATTCCACGCGGACTAAGTCGCAGGCACAGCTAGTCATAAATAAATCTGTATGGCATTTATATACATTTGTTACGGCCGCGAAACATATTTTATTCAACATTATACAAACGCAATGTCATACAAATTGCTATAAAAATGAATTTGGTGAATGGAATAGAATATTTTTATTTACGTTGAAACATGGTACAATAATGATGTTAATACTAGGGTTAATTAAATTAAGTTCTGCATGTCTCGCCAATGGTCGGTGGGCTATCTTATCGCAACCTCTTTGATAAAATGCGAATAGACCGTTAGTTATCTAATAAAATTAAATTAAGAGTGCAACATTTGATGTTGCGGGTTTGTGAGTTATTGTTTCGCTATAATTTGTCGTTCAGACCTACTAATATAATAATCTATGGTTCAAAATGATGCGGCCCTGGCTTAAGAGCATTTAACCTATGGAGATGGCATAGCTAAGCGTACCCCTCTGCCAAGACCGATTGGCTATACCGTTTGACCAGTTCTATAAAACTAGTTCATTCGCCAACCGCCGCCATTCCCCCCGACCCTTGCTCGAGCCAGCTCGCGTTGCCGCTGAGCCAGTAGCTTTAAAAACCCCCGATCCAGCTGTCCCTTGCTGTCCCCCCCGAGCGACGCCCTAAGCTGAGGTCCGAACCCCGCAGGGGGTGCCCTTAGCGTGTAGTCGCTTAGTTTTGTAAGTTAGGTTTAGTTTTTATTAAGCCCTGGCTGGAGGCTACAATTCTTTTGTGGCAGCCACAGACAAGCCCGGTTAAGGAGTAGACAACCATTTGATAGAACTGCGTTTTTCCTAAAAAAAATTAAAAAAAAACAAAAACGCCCCCTTTGTGTATCGTATTGTGTCGCAAGGAAGTCCTCCTAAAAAATGGTTAATTGTGCAGTAGCCTCGTGCAAAAAGCGATCTGCCACTTAAAATTTTCGAAACCATGGTGTTTTCTATCACTTGTAAATATAAATTATACATTAAAATATTTTTATTTACGTACAATGTCGAAGTAATCGTTATTGACGTAACGATAGAAAAGATACAGTGGTACGTAGGTACTAGGTAGGGCAAACGCAGTACAGGGGAGGATTTGCATAGTGCTGGGACAACGCGAATGAATGATTCGCCAAATAAATGATTTTTTCAGTCAATAGGTTCATTAACCAGTTTTTTGTGTATGTATCTGGACAAGTCAGCTTGAAATAAAAAAAAATATAACTGTAGCAACACCTTAACGTTTGTGTGTGGACTTGCCCTTATGCGCGGCAACGGTAGACAAGCCTGCGCACTCAGACTCCCGCCAACAGATAGTGGACGAAAGATCGCGCGACGATACGCCACGCTCGCGAACCGCTCGTAAAGTTTTAGTTTTTTTTTGTAATTTACCTGTTTGTGCCGTGTATACTGTTTATTTTACCTTCATTATATACTTTTCCTGTTAACGAACTCTTTTAATATACCCAACACACAACCCTGAGAAAATAACTTTCCTACATAACTATAAAAGTTTGCAAGTCGATTTTAATTATTTTCATTGTATGTTTAGGATAATAAAAGAATAATAGTTTTTTGGGTGTTTGTGATCACGGCGAAGTACGGTGGATGTTGGTGGAAATGAAACGCTTCTCACTTTGTAGTTAGTTTAATCACACACACTCCAATGTTAATTATATCAGATGGCACAATCGTAAGTACAGGATTCTCGTAAGTGAGAATTGAGAAACATGTAAGTATCGTTCTTTTTGTGTCTGGTTTGCAGAACCTGTATCAACCTGTTAACCGTCACTTCGTTAGTGGCGGGAAACACTAGTGTTGCCACTACGGCAAGATTGTTGGTGCGTTCCAATATCGAACGCCACACCACCCCCCTACGGAGAAAGGGAACCGCAGGTTAAAAAAAAATTACAGATCTAAAATTTGTTTAAAACGAACCCTGCGTCCGGATCTGGTCACCGGAGGCGCGGCTGGCGCAAGGGAGGTAGAAGGCGCATGTTCTGGTGCAGTGGCTGATGGAGGAGTTTGTGAAGCTGTTGCAAATTGAGAAGTTTTCACCGGTTTGGCAGGAGCGCTCGCTGTCCTAGAGGGTATTGTGCAGAAATTCGGTTCTAGGTAAGCAGGTTTCACCCTATCTAGGCTGACCTCAACCGGCTTACCTTTAATGTCTAACTTGATGGTTTTGTCTTTCCTGGAAATCACTTGATAGGGGCCGGAGTAAGGCGCCGAAAGCGCGCGCCGGACGGAGTCATCCCTGAGAAAAACGTGTGTCGCTAGTGGTAGATCCTTATAGATAAAGGTAGGTGTTCCGCTGTTTCCTAGATGTCGCGAGGCAGGGACAGGCCGCAACTCCGACATGTGCTGACGAAGTTGGTCGACTAGGTCGGTCGGGTCGTCGATGTGGCTAGAAGGTTCACGGACAAAGAACTCGCCAGGAAGGCGGATAGGCTCACCGTAGAGTATTTCGGCGCATGATGTTTTTAAGTCTTCCTTGACCGCAGAACGCATACCGAGCAGAACGATGGGTAAAGCCTGTATCCAAGAGGATTCGTGGCACATGATTGCTGCCTTTAGTTGGCGATGTAGTCGCTCTACCATTCCATTGGCGCACGGGTGGTAGCTAGTAGTGCGCGTCTTCTTAATGCTGCAGAGCTTCATTAGACGATTGAAGAGGTCGGACTCGAATTGACGGCCTTGGTCAGTCGTGACGAGCAAAGGAACGCCAAAACGGGAAATCCAACCGGACATGAAGGTAGCTGCGACTTCTTGTGCCGTTATGGTTCTGAGAGGCCATACCTCTGGCCATCGAGTGAATCGGTCGATTGCTGTTAAGCAGTAGCTGTAGCCCTCGGTGGTAGGTGGTAGGGGGCCAATGATGTCCACATGCACGTGGCGAAGTCTGGCGGTTGGGGTGTTAAAATTTCCTAATGGGGTTTTAACATGTCTCGTCACCTTTGACTTTTGGCAAGGAATGCAAGCGCGTGCCCATGCGTGAACGTCTTTTTGCATAGAAGGCCATACGTAGCGGTCAGCCACCATGCGAGCGGTTGTCCGCGCGCCAGGGTGACTGAGCCCATGAAGCTGATCAAAAACGCTTCTGCGAAAGCTGTGAGGCAGAAGCGGTCGTTGTTTGCCAGTCGACGTGTCGCAAATGATTGTTGAATCGGTACCTGGAATGGGTATGCTCTCCAGCTTTAGAGAGGAACCACAGTTCTTTGCTAGTTCTTGCACTTCCTCATCTGCCTGCTGGGCTGCTGCTAACTCTGTGAAATCGCCCGTCAACAGTGATATGGCATCGACGCGAGAAAGGGCGTCGGCGACTATATTGTCCGTGCCTTTAATGTGCACTACGTCTGTCGTGAACTGTGAAATAAAAGAGAGTTGGTTAAGCTGAGAAGGAGGAAGTTTTTCACGCCGCTGAGAGAATGCATAGACGAGGGGTTTATGGTCCGTATATATAGTAGCGTGTTGCACTTCTAATATATGACGGAAATGTTGTACAGCCTCGTATACTCCCAATAGTTCCCTGTAATATGCAGGCCAGGTGCTCTGGCGGGGCGTGAGCTTTTTGCTGAAGAAGGCAAGGGGTTCCCACTGGTTTTTTACTTTTTGTTGGAGTGCTGCTCCGACGTGTGTACTGGAGGCATCTGTAAAAAGACCAAGTTGAGCTGCGCAGTCAGGGTGAGCCAAGGTCGTTGCTAGTGATAAGCTTTTTTTGCATTCCTCAAATTTTTCCAGGAGTTCGGGAGTCCAGAGGAATGGCTTTGCTCCTTTGCCGTTTATTTTTGTCAAAGCGTCGACGAGTGCAGCTTGGTGTGACGCGGCTCCGGGTAAGAAACGTCGGTAATAGTTGATCATACCGAGAAATCTGCGCATGGCTTGGACTGTCTTGGGCGCGGGAAACTCAAGGAGCGCTTTTATGCGGTCTTCGGGTGCTCGCGTGCCTTGAGCACTGATGCAGTACCCAAGAAAAGTGACTTCTGGTGCGCCAAATACGCATTTGGACGGATTAATCACCATACCAAATTCTCGCAGTTTCTGGAACAGGATCCTCAGGTGCTGTTCGTGCTCAGAAGCTGACCGTGAGAAGACCAAAATATCGTCAACGTAGGCATAGCAAAAATCGAGCCCGCGCACTATACCGTCCACAAACCTCTGAAAGGTTTGACCAGCATTGCGCAACCCAAACGACATATAGGGAAATTCGAACAGACCAAATGGTGTAATGATGGCTGTTTTGCAAATGTCGTCTGTATGAACCGGTATCTGTTGGTATGCTTTAACGAGGTCGATCGTAGAGAATATAGATGAGCCAGCCAAACTTTGGTTGAAATCCCCTATATGTCTAACAGGATAGCGGTCCGGTACGGTACGAGCGTTTAAGGCGCGGTAATCACCACATGGGCGCCAGGATGCATCTTTCTTAGGGGCCATGTGCAGTGGTGATGACCACGGACTCTTTGATGGCCTTGCAGTACCCGAGGACATCATGTCGGCAAACTCCTTCTGGGCAGCCTTTAGTTTCTGGGGTGCGAGGCGACGTGGGCGGGCTGCGACAGGCGGGCCATCAGTCGTAATGATGCGATGTACCGTGTCGTGTTTCACCTCGCGAGGCACTCCAGGCGGCCGCATGATATCTGGAAATTCCGTCAAAATTTTTAGGTAAGGTGAGCTGCCGAAGTTTTCTATTACTGCTCTGACACTAGCTTGATCAATCATGGCAACGGTGCCATGGCTTGACAAGCCTGTTCTGGCATCGACTAAACGCCTATTGGTGCAGTCAGGGAGCAGATGATAGTGTGCTAGAAAGTCAGAACCAATTATTGCAGTTCCAACATCAGCAATGACAAACGACCACTTGAAGTCTCGGCGGAGTCCCAGATTTAATGACATATTCAAAAGGCCATATGTTTTTATTGTGCTGCCATTTGCAGCCTTGAGGTCATAATCTGCAACCTCAATTTTTCTTTGTATGGCAGATTTTGGGAAACAGCATATGTCTGAGCCAGTGTCGATCAGAAATCGACGTTTACTGTTGACATCAGTAACAAATAAACGGCGACTTACTATATTATGTGAGGGACAGTCAGCAGCCGCCATCACTGACTGTCTTTCCGGTTTTCCGCTGGATTCCAATTACAAGGCCTAGTACAGCGGTTAGCCCTTGACTTGAATCGAAGATGGTACCAGCACAGGTCTGAAGTTGAACGATCCCTGGATTTTGATCGAGGCCGGGAGGTGCTTCTGTCTCTGCGATCACTGCGGCCACTGCTCATTGCTGCCACCTGTTCTGCTAGTTGGTCTAATCGGCTATTGATTGCCTGTAGTGGATTATCTGGAACAGGTGTGCTAGTAGCGAAAACTGAATGGGCAGTTGGTGATACCTCTACTATCCGGTCTGCTAGCTCTGCAACCTTCTGTAGTGGCAGATCGGCCTGGGCAGCTAGAATGGCTTGAACCTGCTGTGGCAGACGACGTAGCCATAGTTGACGCAGGATGGATTCGTCATGCAGGTTGGATCCAGCGAGCGAGCGGAGGTGGCGCAGGAACTGTGAAGGTTTGCGCTCGCCTAGCTCTTCGTCACTCAGAAGCTGGTTAACACGCTTTTCTTCAGAAGCGGATAGTCTGCGGACCAGTTCAGATTTTAGAAATGTATATTTGTCATCCTTTGGAGGGTTAATAAGAATGTCCTCAATATCGGCTGCAACCCTCTCCGGCAGTACACTCAGAACATGATTATATTTAGTGTTATCCGTTTTGATGCCTGAAATTTCAAAATTTGCCTCAGCTTGCGCAAACCATGCCACCACGCGACCAGGCCAGAAGGGAGGGAGCTTTAAAGCGATGTGCAAGACCTGAGGAACCTGATCCTCCGTAGGGGTTGGTGAATTGTTATTGGGCATATTAAATATCAAATTGTATAAAAGTGGTAAAAATAAGTAAACTTAATAATAAAAATTAGGTAGTTAGAAACATAAACCAAAATGAACCATAAAACATAAACAAAAATCACCAATAATATGACAAAACATAGAAGTTGGAAAACAAATTGTTAATAAGTATTGTTGTTGTTTACAATGCCAGCATGCCCAACGCCTAATGGTAGCATTAAATTAGTATGCAGGACTAATAGTATTTGTGCATTTTGAACAACAGTGCAAGTTATTCATTAAAATAGCTATGCAATCACATCCAGACAGTCACACTTAATAGTAATTTAAGAGTAAGCGGTTGCAAAAAATTAAAATATATAACAAAAATATAAATCAGTTGTGTTGTAAATCTTTAGAGCACACAATAATCACACAAAGGGTATAGGTGCCTATAATAGGCATAAAGTTTTAGTATGAGAAGATAAAAGTCTTTGTTTCATGCACAAGATGCGAACAGTTGTTAAAAAATCTTCTCCGTTGAGCCCCAGAATAATGAAACTTCACTTACATGTGTTTCTGAGTATTAATACTTGCGTGTATATAACTTGCTTACTGCTTCATTGGTGTGATGTCCGGCCAGCTAATCAGTGAGTGAGTAGGAATATATTATCACTGCAGTGTGGTTCTTTTCATAACCTCAGATTCAGAGTTATTGCTTGATTGAACTGTTGCTTGGTACACGATGTGGCTGACGACAGATAGGCATATGCTTCGCAGGTTCTTGCCGGGTGTCGTTTGGAAATGCCAATTTGATAGTTACGTGCATGAGCTTGGTGCACGAAGTCCGGGAGCTAATCCGCTGTTTGCTTTCTCGTGCGTGTTGTAACTCTTAACGAGTATTCTGTATTCTAGTTCGGGGTCACCAGTTTTGGGTGTTTGTGATCACGGCGAAGTACGGTGGATGTTGGTGGAAATGAAACGCTTCTCACTTTGTAGTTAGTTTAATCACACACACTCCAATGTTAATTATATCAGATGGCACAATCGTAAGTACAGGATTCTCGTAAGTGAGAATTGAGAAACATGTAAGTATCGTTCTTTTTGTGTCTGGTTTGCAGAACCTGTATCAACCTGTTAACCGTCACTTCGTTAGTGGCGGGAAACACTAGTGTTGCCACTACGGCAAGATTGTTGGTGCGTTCCAATATCGAACGCCACAGTTTGTTCGTTTCGTAGTGAGTTTTTGTAGCTCGTGCAATTTTAAAAAGAAACAATAATTATAATATATAGCTAAATATGACGTTGAAATCTAATAATCCAACGCAGACCGCGTAGGTACGCTGTTAAAAAAACGTAGTACAATCGTCAGCACTGCCTCAAATATTCGGAATGTAATATTTACGGGACGATCTCAAATTCTCTAGAGTTATTGAGTCTAGTGACGATACTGAACTTCTTCAAAGCGATGTCGAAGTTCAGTCGATGGTGTAACGATAACGAAAAGGTACTACTTAAATATCAACTAATGTTACTACGTGAAGTACACCCGGAAAAAGAAAATAACAGAATTGTATTGCAATTATTATGAAAGGAAACTTAAAACTCATATTATTATTAAAAGTATACTTTGTAAACAAGCTTATAACAAATTAGAGGATTATATAAAGGATAAGGATGCTTGGAAACATACTGGTCCTGCTCCACAGGACAATCTAGTGTCTAGACAAAATCAAACTGGTTGCTTAGTAAATTAGGTAATAAATAATTTATAATGTTGTACCATACTATTTTAACATTTTGGAATAACTTTACCTCTCACATTGATTGATTTATTATTATTAACTTTTAGAATGTTTTTAAATATGTGAGCACGTTAAAAAGTGCCTTTCTTGTGCCTATTTGACATAAATGATGTGACTTTAACTTTGATATAATTTAGCTTTGCAACACCGGACTGTAAAACAATAAAACGGACGTGTTACACTGTCATAATGTCATTCATAATAAAAGTACATCTGATTGATTGTCTTATTATATTATTTACTAGCTTCCGCCCGCGGCTTCGCCCGCAAAATATGCCGACAAATTATACACATAAACCTTCCTCTTGAATCACTCTATCTATTAAAAAAACCGCATCAAAATCCGTTGCGTAGTTTTAAAGATTTAAGCATACATAGGGATATAGGGACAGAGAAAGCGACTTTGTTTTCTAATATGTAGTGATATTGTCCCCTTTCTTACTTTTTGACGTGTTTATAAATGAAAGCCCGTTTTGAAGAATGGGGTATGAAAACCGAATTGCCGACCCTAAAAGCAGAATGATATGCAATCAATATAATATTATTGAGAAATATAAGAAAAAAATTGACTATAAAAATAAATACAATCGTTCTTTTTCTATAGCACTATAAATTGTTTTGTGATTACTGGCGGCTACCTACGTAGTTCAGGCACTAATCATTAAACGTATTTTTTCCCAGAAAAGAAAACAAAACTTTTTATTCGTTCATTCATGCAATGAAATACCACTCATTCCTTGTGCCTCAACACTAGTAGTTTGTGTTTGATGTCGTAGGACAATAAAATTGCAATACGCACAAATTTGTCAGTGTGTGTGTTTTTTTACTGTGTGTCTATAATTTCTTTGTGAGCGTTTGTTGCAATAGGAAGCGTGTATCTGTGTGTGGTTGTCAAATTTAAGAAGTGTGCTGTATGTTTTCCTCGCCCCCCGCAAAAAGTGGCAGAAAGTTCGATGATTCGCCGCTTGCCATCTCCATAGGTTGCTCGAAGCTCGGTTAGGGTTAAGTTATAGTTATAGTAAAATTAACCGGCGGTCAAATCTAAAAAGCGTTGTTGAAACAGCGGTTAGGTACTCTAACGTGCAGTCAAATTACAGATTTGACGTCGGTCAAAATAACCGACGGGGTGAGGCTGGTTTAAATTTTGACGTTAGTAGAATTGAAGTTAACCTTTATCGTTTTTAGAAAATATTTCCCTGCGAATACAATTTAAAATGGGATCAGAGCGTTTTGTTTTGGATTTAATTAATGAAGACAGTTCTTCCGATGACGATTTCAAATTTCAACAAGTAGTCTGGCAAAGACAGAGAAGTTTTCGTCAACGAACTGATTTTTTTTTATGGGAGGGAATAGATTTCAGAGCACGCATGTAAATTTATTAGATTCTCGTCTCAGACGTTTGAACAAGAGGTAAATCAATCTTTATCCATAGTTTCCAAGAAAATTTACCCCAATATAACAACTACTGTTGGTGATGAACCAGGAACATCAGGTTCCGCGCAAGAACACTTGCGATGATGACGCCTTCATCAAGGTGGAGAGGAAGAAGAGGAAGCCTACTTATCGCAACCAGTGCGGGCCGGCGCCGGCTGGATGTAACATACTGCTACGTCCTGCAGTGCCGACGACGCAGCTGTACGTGTACCGTTTGCACCACGCTACGCAAGCTGAGGACGTAGTCCAGTACATGCGGGTTAAGACCAACTGGACCTTGCGTCGCGCCATAATACTAATTTCAAGTCGTTCGTGGTGCGCGTTCCCACTCACCATTTGGTGACCTTCTTCAAGGAAGAGTTTTGGCCGAAAGGTGTGCTGTATCGGCGCGGCGTTTCCGCGGCCGGCTACGCGACACCTCGCAGCGTAACTCGACGCCGTCACAACGAGTGCAGTAATTTTTAAGTTCATTTTAAAATTATGTATTAGTTTATAGTTATTATTTTGTATACATGTACTATGTTATATGGGCCTCCGTTGCCTGAAATAAAGAATAAATAATGCAAAGTATTATCGCAATAGAAACGACTCATTTTCTTTAAATGTCCAAGTTATTGCTGATGCTAATTTCTACATCACAAATATATTTATGTCGTCTATTTCCTACACAACCAAAGAGTATAGTAAGTATAATGGCGGCCATACACGCTAGGGTTTGCATGATGGTTTTGACTTTGCATGCGTAACCGATAGGCAAGCCCTAGCCTGTATGTGATAAAACTGCACAGTTATCGATGCATGTACATGCAACCGAGCAAATATCTAAATTGATATTTTATGCCGTTCGGTTATGTTTGCGCTCGAGCATAACCGATAGTGTGTGGCGTCCGGCGAGCTTGCCTGCCACAGTTCTCAGTTTTTAATTGTCTGCGAAAACGGTAGGTAGGTCGCGCGCGCGCACCATCGCAAAAATGGCGAGTCGCAAGCGTAATGCCGTATTAGAAGAATTGTGTGCGTTTCGACCGCGCGACCATGGCGTCATATTAAAAAAAAAACCATGCCAAGATTTTGTCAAAGTTGATTCCCAAAACCATAAATTTGTCAAAGTTATGGTTAAAAAGTTATAAGGGTTTGAACGTGGCCGCGCCATCGAAACGCGGAGAACCGCGCGGCCACGGAGATCTGTAAAACTAAACGTTGCAGAGACCTGAAATTCAAGTAAATAACCGATTGAATTTGTAAAAAATTTGTAAAAATATAGAAAAAAATCCTAGGTCAATATTTTAGGAGCTATAAGACTAAAACTCCATGGCCGCGCCATTGAAACGGTGAAGAACACGTTATCGCCAATATCTCGCTGAAAAAGCTTCGCAGAGGTCTGAAGTTTTTTGTAAAACCTAGATCTGAATTTGTCAAATAGTGTAAAAATGCACAAAAAAGTCCTAGGTTAATATTTTAGGAGCTATAAGACTAAAACTCCATGGCCGCGCCATTGAAACGGTGAAAAACACGTTATCGCCGATATCTCGCTGAAAAAGCATCGCAGAGGTCTGAGGTTTTTTGTAAAACCTAGATTTGAATTTGTCAAATAGTTTAAAAATGCACAAAAAAATCCTAGGTTAATATTTCAGGAGCTGTAGTACGGTATCGCGTAGAAATATGTCGTGATTATCTACCGAAGAAAGTAAGAGTAAAGCGAGTTTTTTTATTGTAAACAACACCTATTAATATGTAAAACTATATAAAACCAGGCAAAATGATTTTTTTTTCGGTTTTTATAACTTTTGATACGTCTTGAATATTTCAATAGGGTGACCATGGCTTTTTGTTTACAGAAAACTTTCCACCTATCGTTTTAGAAATCACTAACTGTTCCTCGCAGTTTCACCCGCTTAATGCAAAATTCGAATGAATACTATGCAGTAGTTTTTGTGTTTATCCCGGACAAATAAACAGACAGACCAAATTCTAAAAACTATATTTTTGACGATTTTATTATATACTAGCTGTCCCCAGCGGTTTTACCCGCGTAGTTCCCGTTCCTGTGGGATTTTTGGGATAAAAACTTTCCTTCTCGTCCTTTCTCAGGCTATGGACTATTTCTGTACGAAATTTCATTTAAATCGGTTCAGTAGTTCTGCCGTGAACGCGAGACAGACAGACAGAGTTACTTTCGCATTTATCTATACATATAATAAAACAGTAAAAAAACTGTGTCTGTACATTGAATATATTAAAAAAATAATAATTGAGGGGGGTTTAGAAACAGTAATAGAGCATGAATCCAAAAAAAAAAAATTGTCTGTTTGTCTGTATGTCTGTTTGTCTGTATGTCTGTATGTCTGTTTGTCTGTTTGTCTGTTTGTTTGTACACGCTAATCTTCGGAACTACTGGACGGATTGTCATGTTTTTTTTTTTGTTGTATAGGTATTAAGTCTAGGCAACATATAGGCTATAATTTATCTTGGAAACTTGAACACCTGATGCAGAACCGCAACAGACCAGCTAAACTATAAGAGATACAAATATGATACCTTGGCAAAAATTGTTCCACGTGATTAGCATTTTCTGCTGAGAGAATAAATTTGAAGATCTGGAACACCTGATGTGGAACTCCAAGAGCCCAGCTACACTGTAACATATATAGGAATGACGTCTTCGCAAAAGTTGTTCGGTCTGATGGGCATTTCCTGTTGACTTATAAAAATCGAAGATCTGGAACACCTGTTGTGGAACTCCAAGAGCCTAGCTACACTATAACATTATATAGGAATGACGTCTTAGCAAAAGTTGTTCGGTCTGATGGGCATTTCCTGTTGACTTATAAAAATCGAAGATCTGGAACACCTGTTGTGGAACTCCAAGAGCCTAGCTACACCATAACACATATAAGAATGACGTCTTAGCGAAAGTTGTTCAGCCTGATGAGCACTCTCTGTTGATGTATAAAAATTGAAGATCTGGAACACCTGTTGTGGAACTCCAAGAGCCTAGCTACACCATAACACATATAGGAATAACGTCTTAGCACAAGTTGTTCAATCTGATGAGCACTCTCTGTTGACTTATAAAAATCTTAGATCTGGAACACCTGTTGTGGAACTCCAAGAGCCTAGCTACAACATAACACATATAGGAATGACGTCTTTGACGTCTTTGTTGTTCAATATGATGGGCATTTCCTGTTGACTTATAAAAATCGAAGATCAGAAACATCTGATGTGGAAATCAAAGCTATCACTAATTTTACTGTGTAATTATAAAATAACATAAACTGGGAGTACCTGCACGCGGTGAAGGCGGTAACAGTTTAGGACTGAATTTCGATGACGATGGTATATCATTGATAATTTGACTCTACTGGCCAAAACTCCTATTTATTTTTTTATTTTATCGTATGAATATGCCTTCGGGCTTATGTTGTTTGAGTGTTTAATTTCCTTTTCCATTTATCTTCGTGACACTGTAGCCTACCCGGTAACGCAGGGGAGCAGTCATTTTAATTTAGATTTTTATTGATCAGGTATCTTCACAATAAAACTATGACCATGCCTAGAAAGAGGTCAAATCTTTCCCAATGTTCAAAGAGAGCTAAAAGATTGAGGATCATAAGATCCCAAGAATCTACCGAAGAGCGTCAGGAGAGACTTGATGTTGTTCGAGAACATTAGGCTGCAACTCGCTCCGTGGAAACCTCTTCGGGTCGCGAAACACGCCTGCGTTCTCAGCGTATTCATTAGGTCTCTAGAGACCAGTGAAGAATATGATGCGCGACTGACCGCTGATCGTGAACGTCATGTATTGTCTCGTGAGTCAGAGACGTTCACGGAAAGAGAATTACGCTTGAGTTCCAAGCGTATCTACGCATCGACTTCTAGGTCTCTAGAGGAGGAATATAATAATGCGGTTACCAAAATGAAAACGATGACAAATGGACTGTATGTTTTGGTGGTTGTTGGAATGAAATAAAACTAAAGCTCAGTGTGATAAAAGATTTAAATGGGAAAAATGATAAAAAATAACATAAATGGCGGCCCGTTGTCGCTGGCATAAGCAACAGGGTCCGCGTACGAAGTCGCGGGCAGAAGCTAGTAGATAATATTAGTATGGATTTAGATATTATAGATTTCTTTTAAAATCACTTAAATCATTGCTTGATGCTGACAATACTGTGGTTTTGAGTAAAGGAACGAGAACCATAACAAATAACTTTACACAACATTCGTAATTTCTGTAAGATTATTTGATGAATTATTGTGTACTCAAACACATAAGTTTTGTCTAAGACTAAAATCTGCCAGAAATAACACCCTATAAATACCCCATTAGTACTCAAACACATAAGTTTTGTCTAAGACTAAAATCTGCCAGAAATAACACCCTATAAATACCCCCTTAGCAGTATTATATCAGAAATCTAGGTTTTACAAAAAACTTCAGACCTCTGCGAAGCTTTTTCAGCGAGATATCGGCGATAACGTGTTCTTCACCGTTTCAATGGCGCGGCCATGGAGTTTTAGTCTTATAGCTCCTAAAATATTACCTAGGAATAACCTAACCTAGGAATTTTTTCTAAATTTTACAATTTTTTTACAAATTCAATCTGTTATTTACCTGAATTTCAGGTCTCTGCAACGTTTAGTTTTAGAGATCTCCGTGGCCGCGTGGTTCTCCGCATTTCGATGGCGCGGCCACGTTCAAACCCTTATAACTTTTTAACCATAACTTTGACCAATTTATGGTTTTGGGAATCAACTTTGACAAATTTTGACAAAATCTTGGCATGGTTTTCTTTTAATATGACGCCATGGTCGCGCGGTCGAAACGCACACAGAAGAATTCATAGAAATTTATAAGTCCGAACCTTAGAGAGGTACCAACTGAGAGGTAATGTCAAAACTGTGCTTGCAAACCCTAACGTGTATGTGCATTAAGAAACTCAGTGATAAATCTGTCGGTTATATGCATGCAAGGTTAACCATCATGCAAACCCTAGCGTGTATGGCCGCCATTACACAACAATGACAACTTGACAGCAATAACAATGTTAGCAGTCGAAAAAATTATTACCCATCGAAAAATAGGGGAAGGTATACATACGAAATTCTACTGGAAACACTTTTAACCCTTGTCTGATTTAACCGCCGCATAAAATATTTTTGGGCAACTGAATGTTAAGATAACCGATGTCATTTTTTTTTTCCCCGAGGTCAACATTTTGACAACGGTTTTAACGTACGAGCAACCGGGCCTTAGCTATGCCATCTCCTTATGTTAAATGCTCTAAGCCACGGCGCGGCTCAGCTTAGTTCCGCTCTAGCCAGCACACATCCCCGCTCCAGTATAGCCAGTACGCATTTCCGCAGGTTTAGGTGGACACACCCTAGCATGAAAACATGCTAGTATCCGCTTTGGCTAGAGCCCGGGTCTTTTATCCCTAACGTGCCTACCGAAAGCAATCAATTCGGTCAGCAAAATTCAGTCAATTTTGTGACTGCGGGTCAGGTTTAGGCCTCTTTTCCATTACACGGTTGTTCAAACGTACGGTGTGTAAGCCGTACGGTTGAAAAAACGTGCTAGCTTGTACATGATACGGCAAAATCACCGCGCGAGACATTGGTAAGTACTGGCTAGTAGCGCTTTTTACTCGGGCTGTGTAGGACGTGCTGCGTCATGAATTTTCTTACGAAAAAAAAGATTATAGTTGCTTATTACATATATAGGAAAAAGAAAATAGAAAAAAAAAGGGAAGTAAGGTTTTGGATACATCCGATTTTAGAAAAAAGGGAGGAATATGGCGCGTTTCATACACTTGTCAAGAATCAATTGAGAGAAGATGAAGACAAGTTTTACAATTATTTTAGAATGCAGAAAACTACATTCGACAACTTGCTCCAAAAATTATCCCAGGAACTAAAACATCAAGATACTTTTATGCGAGAGAGTATATCGCCCGCAGAAAGATTGGCTGTAACTCTGAGGTAAGTAGGTACAAAATTAAATGACATATTTTAGTTTAAAATTGTTTATTGCACACAAACAAAATTATTACATGTAATTGAATTTTAATAATTATTAATTTAAGAACAAGTAAATCAAAAAATACACTACGCTGAAAATGCTACTCAAGTGCGGTACTAAAATCGATTTCGTCTTCAATAGAAACTTGAGAATCTGCCGAGATACTTTCCGCATTTACACTATGTACAGAAAATTGTGATTCGGGTCGGTAGTGGATTGGCTCTAAACCAGAACCGTGTCCAAAATCATGAGAAGACGTCTGTGGACGACTTATTCCATAGCCCGATCTAGCAGCTGTAGAATATCCATATGTTGACGATTGCGCATTTGAGGATGCTGTACCACTTAAATATCCTTGATGGCCTTGATCCCATTGGTTTCTTGATGTAGGTATATACTGAGTACACTGTCTTTGTTGAATATTTTTAATTATTGAAATTACTTGAAACTGAAAGTCTATCATATTTTCATCACTGAACTTGTCAACTGTATCAGCGATTCCCATAAAAAAGTTCATACTACGGCTTTTCTTTTTCTCATCTCGTTCTGCTGAATCCATAAACTTCATAAACCTAATGTCAACTTCACTTAGTTCATTTTTTCTTTTTTTTTTAGCCCTTTGCGTCTCACTCCGTTCAGTGTATCCCGAGCTTGATTGATTCGGGACTGCACTATCAAAATTTTCATTACTGAGGCTAGAATCATGAACATGTTCAGTCATGTTAGAATCGGTCTTGCGATGCTCAACATTTTTTTTTAGGAACATCATTTCATCATAGAACATATATTTTCTTATTTTTTTTGCTGAAGAACCAGACTTACATTCATTAATTTTTTTGTCATATTTTATCCAGCTATCTTTCATATTGGTCCACTTGTTCATCACCATTTGCCCTGAAAATAAATAAATAATAATTATTAAATTCAAAATTTATAAAAACCCCCGACCTAAACTGAATCGACCCCGACCTAAAATGGGGTTTTAGTATTTGAACCTGAACCGTTTTGTTTTATATTTCAGGTATCTAGCAACAGGAGATACCTTTACTGACCTATACTACAGCTATAGAATTGGAATAAAAACCATAAGTTGCATCGTACGTGAAGTATGCCACTACATTTGGTTAGAACTGTATAAAGAATATATGAAAATGCCATCTAAAGAAGACTGGCTACACATTGCAAGCAAATTTCAAGAATCTTCCAACTTCCCGCTGTGCTTAGGAGCGGTCGATGGAAAACACATCAGACTTATTAAGCCAATTGATAGTGGCTCGATGTTTTTAAATTACAAACATTTTTTTTCTATAGTTTTGATGGCAGTAGTAGATAGCGATTACAACTTTATATTTGTTGACGTTGGCGCCTACGGAAAGGAGTGTGATTCCAGTGTGTTTAAAGAGACCCCATTTTGGAAAAATTTAACAAACAACGGATTAAATCTACCCGATGCAACACGTTTGCCTGGAATTGACTACGATTTGCCATATGTGTTCGTTGCGGACGAAGCCTTTGCTTTGCATTATCACTTGCTTCGTCCATTTGGTGGTCATCAGCTTGATCAATTAAAACGTACATTTAACTACAGACTCACCAGAGCGCGAAGATTTGTTGAATGTGCGTTTGGCATTTTATCCAATAAATGGCGAATTTTTCACCGGCCAATGAATGTGTCCATCGATTTGGCAGTTGATATTGTGAAAACATGTTGTGTTTTGCAAAATTTTATACATAAGCAGGAAAACTTTCAGTTTCACAATGCGAGTGAAAATGAGTCCACCCTTGATTCAGAATCGGAACTAATCCAGTTACCTATCACGAATGCAGTTCGCGGAAGTTTGGCGGCTAATGAAGTTCGCAACAGATTTGCACAATATTTTGTATCTAACGAAGGTCGCCTCTCCTATCAAAACAACTATGCATAAGTAAAAAGTTAAAATATCTGTAACTTACCAAACTTGTTTTTCTCATCACCACTTAAATCTTCAAATGTGGGCTGGAAATGAATAAATATTTCTTTCCAGGAATCATATTTAAGCCGCTTATTTTTATAATCGTCGATGGTCTTATCCCATATTACAGGCCTTTCTTGAATCAACGTAATTAATAATTCTTGATTTATGTTCATTTTATAATAAAATCGCGAAACAGCGTATATAAGCGGTCACGAATCCGTGCGTACGTCCGGCACCGTCGACACACCCCGATAGACTGCCATACAACACTGGTGAAAATCACGCCGTGCGTAGACGCGGCGCGCCGAGGGGCAGTCACGGCGCACGCGGCCGCGGCGCCGTGCCTTGGCGCCACCGTGCATGTCGACAAGCTCATATAGTGATCCATACCACACTGACGACCGTGCCTACACGCGGCGAATTAACCGTAGATTTTCACGGCGAGAAACCGTGTAATGGAAAAGAGGCCACGGTGAAAGTAGGGAAGGATACAAACATTAAAATAAAATTATTTTCACACAGGTAAAAAGAAGTTTTTATTTCTGAGAGTGTTGTTTACAGAACTAATGATTTTATTACAAATAAGACTTGTTAAAACATACATCCATATAAATTTATAATAAAAGAATCATCATTCTTTTTAAAATACACAATTGGGGCGTAGGAACCTGCATATCATTTCCATTTTCTAAAACGTTAAATTGCACAGTTGTATTAAATCTTGGATATTCAAATTGTATAAGAATTAGTTTAAAAAATACAATACACAATCATGTTGTATGAACAACCAAAAAACTCGTAAAACAATACATTATTTAGAATAATTAAAATATCACATTTTTGATCTATGATACTATGCAGTTCCAATAAAACCTTCCCCTGAACATTACATTCCAATGAAGATGATAAAAGTGCAGACTTTCTTAGATGTAATAGCTTCTGCAACAACAATTAAAACAAAACACTCTTCAGTTGTACAGACAAGACAAAGTTGTGATGGATATGTGGCACAGCTAGAATTAACATGCACTACTACGTAAGGGTGTGCCACACCGTGCAGCTGCCGGGTGTTTAAGCCTGGCTCTCATTGGTAGTGGTCTCGATGGTGGTACCAGCAGGCTTGGTAGCGGGTTTTGGCTTGGCCTGTTGAGTTGGTGAAGCAGCGGTGGCTGGGGCCTCTGCCTCCTGACCATTACGACGCGGTAGGTTGACGATAGGCTGCGGCAGGACGATAGGCTGCCCGCCAGTCAGGGGTGGACCCTGAACGGGTGCTTGGCCCTGACCCGGAGCTTGGCCCTGCTGGAAATTACGTGGGCGCACGCGACGATAACCCCCGCGGTTCATGGGTCCGGGACCGCCACCACGGCGTCCACCACGGAAATTGCGGCGGAAGTAGCTGAAAATGAAATATATCAGCATCTTCGTATATTGGAATGACTATACAAACTAATCTCACATCAGTGACCCCTACCTGCGCTGTTGAGGTGCTCCGCCTCCCTCCTGACCTTCATCCCCCTGTGCACCCCCCTGGGTGGACGGGGGCCCACGACGTCCCATTCCACCTCTACGTGGAGCGCCCTCCCCGCCACGTCCGCCACCTTGACGGGGATAGTACCTGAAAATTTGTTTGGTTAAAAGAAGAAAGGAAACAAAACCAGCTTGATAGAGTCCACTGGACATTCACTTACTGGCGATGGAAGCCGCGGCGTTTATCAGCTGCGTAGGGCGAGCCCTTTACCGGCTCACCGCCGGGACCAGTCACTCCGGCTGCTTCATAGCCTTTCTCCCCGGCAACCACGGCAAACTCCACCGCCTCCCCGTCGCCGACCGAGCGCACAGCCTTGCGAGGGTTGTTCCGGGCGATTGCAGTTTGATGCACAAACACATCCTCCTTGGTGTCATTCCTTTGCGGGAAAGAGAGAGGATAATTAAGTCTACAAATAGATATGATGAAAGTGCACTTTTTGGTAAACTTACCTATTGATGAAACCATATCCACTCTTCACATTAAACCATTTGACGGTTCCCGAAACTTTCTCAGCTGAAACGAAACAAGATGTTTTAAAGACATTCAATCATTTTAAGATTACCATGTTAAACGCCTCACCTGTCAGAGGTGACCGCAAAAAATAGTTTTTCTATTGTGTCTGCTGTTTGCTAGTCAATGACGAAGAAACTGAATAGTTCCTCGTCAATCGGTTTCATTCGTGCATTTAAATTGTTAAATTGTAATTAAAGAATCAATTGACAATGACACCTACAATATGACTGATATTTCAGACTGTTGTATTATTGTTGTTGTCTAGTTTTATTCTTATTTATATTAAATAAATGTTTACTTTGGTTTTTCTTCTGGTATTATGTCATCTCATTGTATGCACAGAAACTAAATAAATATTTAATAATATTTCATTATTTGTTTGCTTTTGTCAAGTCTGAAATACTACTACTGTACTTAGTAGAGTAGAATGACGGAATATGTGTGCTAATGTCCATAGTATTCCTACTAAAATAATTTTGAAACATTTTAATATTCTTACAGTACACAGCAGGCCTCTGCAACGGCCTGTTGGAAACCATTTCTCAACCTTGTAAAAGGCATTGACAGTGAAGCTGTATATGAGTTGCTCATCCCACCAGAACCCAGTGCCAACACAGAAAAAAAAGGTGTTGACAGGACATGCATAGCTATTGCTTCTTCATGGCAAGATCAAACTCAACCAAAAGAGATGCCGGCACGGACCAGCTGTAACTTTGTGTGGTTATAAAGGGTGCTGGTCCAAGACATGTCTCAAGGCCGTGTAGAATATTATAAAAACTTAAGAAACGGTGGCTATGCACTTCACACAAAATTTCCAAAAATATAGTGTTGAAAAACAGTGTTATAAAATTGTGACTGTGATCAATGCCAATGTACCTCTAGTGAGTATGCCACTCGGCACTCTCTATTGGGGGGCGGAATATTTCTCACACTTTTTATCTAGCTTTTACATTTATTTGGTTAGTTTATTCAACAAATTTGTTTTATGCTTGGTGGTTATTTGGTTATTATGATAGAAATTGTGATTTTGACATTTTTGGATTTTGACATTGTGTTTAATTTTTATTTTTTTGTAATCTTTTAACTCTGACATTGTTTATTTTAATTTTAATTAATTTTTTAATCTTGACACTGTGATCTAATTCCTAATTTTTTGTTTTTTTAATTTTGACATGCCTATTTTAATTATATTTTTTGCGTAATGTCTGTAATTTTGTACGCCTCAAATGGCAAAACATGTAGCTCCTTAATTTATACAAGACCTATAATCTGTACTCATGTTTTACAAAATAAATATCATTATCATCAATTATCTAACTTATGAATCTGCCAAAATGGCTAGCCATTTCCCAATTATGTTGGGGTAGGGCTCCAGTGTAAACAGATACAGCTGAATACCAGTATTTTACATGGAGCAACTGCTTATCTGACCTCCACAACCCTATAAGTAAATGGGTAATATGGTACCCCTTGGTAGCACTTTGATGACAGTTTTGGGCTTCTCACTACTCGTAACAACTTTCAAATATATGAAGGATTTATTATAAAGTGCGAATCTGCCTGTAAAATGGCTGTGTAATATCAGGATGGATGGACAAATGGACACTATAAAATTAATTCTATGCCATTTGACTACGAAATTATATTTGACCTGTCTAGTACAATTGTTGTGTCAATGACATTTCTTTGTTTGTTTGCATTATCATATAAGATTTTGTTTGGTGGATAACCCTACCACCCTTCAGCTCATGCATTTAACACACTAGTAGGTACTGATCATCTTACTCTTATCTTAGAACATAAACAGTAAAGTACTGTAGGGTGAAACAAAAGCTAGTACCGTAAAACAGGGTGAATTGGGATGAAACTTTAGAAGCGATTTAGGCATTTTGGCCAAAAAGGACTCGAATGTGTTTACTGTATAATAATTAATGATCAATCGTTCGGTTGGCAACAAAGTATATTATTTCAAATCCATTTAAGTTTCGTTCCGATTTACCCCTGCATCCCTATTCACCCCGTTTTACCATTACTGTATAAATATAATTAGGTGCAAGTATACCTTTATCAAATATACTCATCATACATATTATCTATTATTAGGATATGTAAGTACCGAATAATATTTAATACAAAATTATGAAATGTTATTAAACAATTTATGAACGTACCCCAGTTATCCTGTATGCCAATATGCTCAATAGTCTAATCCACAATAGAACTACGAGTTAAAATGTGCGTTTATGTTTAGGATGCGGGTCTTTCGACGCGGCCATCGATTAATGTAAAGAAATTGGTAAATGACGCCTACACGCCCATAAATAAAATGGGCAGAGATGATGATCAATATTATATTTAAAGGTAAGTAGAGCAGGAGGAACATCATAATCATAACGCACATTCGCAACTAAGAGAATCCACATCCAATGGCCAAAGCAACAAATTAAACAAATAAAACATTCTAATTGGAAAAATAAGCGTGGGCAATTGTGATTGATTTCATACAAAATGGTTGGAACACGGTCCAGGACGCCACGCCGTCCACCATTACGCCGGTGACAATATTGATTCGATTGTAGTTACTTGTAGTTAAGTAGTTATAGTTCTACAGTGGGGTCAACACACGATCAATAACGCCGCCGACTAGAACGCCCACTTTTAAAAATCAATTATTTCTAACGGATTATTTGTAATTAAACGTTGCGATCTATTATTTATATCACATCGCATTGATAATATGTCAATAAATTTTAAGATTCCGTAATCTATTGAACATGTGCTTTTGTTAAATTTGATGCCGGGACAGGCAAAACTAAGATGGCGTAGCGGCACTTACCAATGACCTGCTTTTGTTTAGCCGCTTTAGCTTGTTGCGGTTGCTGTTGAGGTGGTTGCTCTTGTTGCTGCTGCTGTTGGGGCTGCGGCTGCGGCGCCTTTTCGGTATCAGCCATGGTGTAATTGGCGAACGGCGATGGTGGCTAGATGGTAAATTCCTCCACGACCTCTCCTCGATGTTCACCGGTCTTAGTCGTCGTTACAATTGACTATGACTAACTGAAGTTAGGCTAGAGGTTGCACTCGACCGTAGATGGTATGTTATCGATAAAAACGATTTAGTAAATCGCCTTCGAACTCGTATATTTAAATCACCAAAAATAATAAAGCAATTTAGTTTATCAAGTCGAGTTAGAATAACTATTTTCTTTTTGTTATTATTCTGTATGAAATTTTGTTCTTAGGCGATTAAGTGATCAATGATCATATTTTTAACTTTTATTAAATTTTGTCAGAATTGATTTTGCAATCATCAGGTAACTTTCATCTGATTTTTAAACATTTAAAAATTAAAGTATAATAATCTCATGGAAAAGTTGTCAATCCGCCAAAATTTTGGGTTACTTGATTATTGAAAAACCGGCCCTTAATGTTTTAAATAAGTAATTATATTGCCTATCAAGAAATATTATTTTTCCAAAATATATAATGGTAAACAAGTACCTCTAATTGTTTCTTTAAAGTTCTATTTATTTCTTAGGATTATGCTGGGTACACATGGGGCGACTCGTTGGTGACATCAAGTTCTGTGTGTGGACGCGAGATTTTGAAATCGTCATCGAGTCTGACCAGTGCCGCAAGTGTCAAAATTCATCCTTTAATACCTACAAAATAGTAGTGAAGTCGAAATTATTATTATTATTATTTATTTACGTTTAAAATTCTGTCACCCAGTCGCGACCGTAGCGTGCTGGGCACATTTTGGTTTGTCGTGTATACACGACTGAGGCGGTCAAAAGGATAAACGCGCTATTCTCAGGAACTAATGGTTGGAATTTGAAAATTCTTTTTGTGTTGGATAATCCATTTATCGAGGAAGGTTCTAGGCTATATAACATCACGCTACGATCAATAGAAGCGAAGCTTCTAAACCACTCTCTTTTAGGTGACACAGATGAAGTTGCGTGGGTCAGCTAGTAACTTATAACATACATGTGAATTTAATATAAGTGCAATGAAATGATTAAAACATTATTATACTTACTATATGGCAAATAGTTTGAAGCTGGAGAATGTCGAGAACAAACTCTCAATGCCGGTGAAATCGGCTTGCCTATTCTTAAAGCAGTCTCCCATTATTTCTTCATAATTTTGTCTTTTGGACACAAATGAAAAATTATTCCCTAATCTTCGTAAGTGCTACATTGAGGAACGTAACAATATTTCGTATTTCTGCTTTTATAGCAACTTTTTTCTGTATGTAATCGTGATCCATCTGATTATGTCTAAATTCAACCTCAACTTTAAAGCAAAGTATCGTTTCTTAGACAACTTTTAAATTTTGCCGCTAGAGGCCGGCGGATAATCTTTGCATCGCCAATTGATAAATCAGTTCTTAATTGAAATATGATAAAATCGTAAAATAATTTTAGTCGATATTATTACTAGTACTGCATTCAGTACTCTAGATTCTAATTGTAGTTATTGCCAGTCCAAAAAAGTCGTAAACACCACAGATACTTAATAAAGGCTGGTTTAGTTAAAAAATAAATCGTATTAGTCTATTTCTATACCGTAGAAACTAGAAACCCATCGTTCCTTGTGGTACTATAAAGAGGCGTTTCTTTGAATTAAATTTGCATATTTAATGCCACAAGCACATATTTCTCTTCAACCAGCTTCAACCCGAGGGAAACGGATATCGTGAATGTGTCACAACTTCACAAGGTATGACCAAAAAAAATAGGTAGTCTGCACTATGAAAAAGTACCTCAGATATGGTCGCGCGGCGCAGGAAATTCAAAATTTCATAAGTTTTTTGCGATTTGCAGATCAGTAGGTAGTTGATCAAACAGTGACTAAAGTTGGTAGTAAGTATCTATTTATATATTTATTTACACATTACATACTTAAATTAAAAGACTATCTAACTAACTATATATACAAATAAATCCAAAAAAAAAGACAAAAAGGACACTTAGGCGTCGAAGTACTCATCCGCATCGCTGTCATCAGGTAACGTGCCCAGAAGACTGGCAGCATTGCCACGTTGAATGGCAATGCTAATTCTTTGGCCAAAGAACAATCCAGCCCTCTGGTCACGCGAAGTGTCGACCAATCGGCGAGAAATTTCCTTAAAAAGGAGTTGCGCACTCGGGCCCCATGACCCTAGAGTTTCGACCCCAAACGGCTCAAATCTGTAGTTACACATCAGGTTACTGTATTTACGCCGCTTGAGGGTCTCAGCAGCGGCAGCAGCGGCGCCAGCACAGCCCGCCGTGCTAAGAACATGAGATGGCGCAAGGGTGTCGACACAGGTTGCGTCCCACACCAGAGGCCTACCCACCTTCCAAGGCAACAAAGTCATTCCGTCTGGTCGCTTACCATCGTCACGTACCAAGCCGTTTGGTTCTAATACCGCTGGTACGCCGGCGGTGGCAAGGGCTCGACGAATAATGTCGTTGATGCTGGCGTGACGTGATATGCGACCTGCACTCAGTATCTATTTATAGAATTTTAAACATATGAATCATCAAGGCAACTCTTTAGGATAGAATTTGTCCTCAAATGTCATTCTTTCATAGACTTTTTTTTTAAATAAATTAAGCTGTTGAGAAGTAGGTATCTCTAAAAAAAAAAAAAAGGCATAAAAAAAGGCATGCCATTTCTGCCGGGTAAGCGGGATTGTCTGAAAGGGTTACCGCTACCCCGGAACATAAAAACCTAAGGAAGGAACATGGATGGGTGGAGGGTTTTTAGTCAGTAAGAATTCCGCTCCACCCAGAGCGGGAGAAGTCATTGGATGAGAAAGCCTCAAAAAAAAGGCATGCCATTTCCTCACGATGAATTCCCCTTAAGCTTAAGGGCAAAATTTATAAAAGTACCTATAGTTAGACCTATCAGTGTTGGGCCACAAAAGGCAATTGCATGCAGCTGAGATGAGAATGCATAGAAGGATGTGCGGTGTTACGCTTATGGATAGAATAAGGAATGGGAATTAATTCAATGTTTAGTTATGATAATTTAAAAATAACATCTCAACAAAATAAGTAGGCATGTTCGGGTTCACGTGCGCATGACGCGCAAGACGCTGGTTATGAATAAAGCTGAAGAGTTGTAGTCTCTGGAACTGCTGGTCGGATTTGATTTTTTTTTCATTTGATAGCCTATAACCTTCCTTTAAGAATTTTAAGGAAGGTTATAGGCTATTTCCTATCACGCTGAGACCCTCAACAGCCGAGAAAACAAAAAAAAAAAAACGGAAGGACTGTATTGAACTGTATAAATGTATTTTTTGCCTGCTTGCTTGCTTGTATTCAGTAGTCATAACATATTTTATAATAAACTGGCTGGCTAATGCTTAGCCCATTCGTATGATAGAGTGACCATGTGATAGAAATAAAAAAGATGAAACATCTGACATAAGAAATTCTTTAATAATTAATATATTTATATCCTGTTCAACCTGACACATAACATGCATGCACCACTTTGGATCCATAACACTCTGTGCCCACTGTTATTTCCCATGTTGCATGTATAAAATTATTGCAGGCCCCACATTTGTGCGCTTCGGTGGTTTCGTTATGGTAAACTGCACGGGTGAAGTATATTATACACTTGAGAGCAATAAAATCGCACACCTTGACTTTTTTTTGTTAGGCATTTTATTTTCATAAAAGTGAATAATTTATTTAAAAAAAACATACACTAATTTCAAATTTTACCACAGTACCTTGCTAATGATATCAAATATGGTGTAAAAAAATACCAATAAGAGGTTTTAAGGCACAAAACCATTGAATTTGCAAACTTCTCCAAGCTGTTGCTCTTAAAGATCTTGTCACAAGAAAGCGATCATCACACTCTGTTGTTCTGCGTCGCCGGCCAGATCCTGGTCGGCGAATGTAGCCACCGGTCTCCTGGAACCTCTGGTACACACGACGAACAGAGTACTGCTGCTTCTAGCAAAGCAGTGTAGTGTGGCTTCTGCGGGTGTGGTATCCATATTCTTCTAGTAAATCCCTAGTTTCCAGTAGAGATGTTATCATGTTGACCTTCGGTATGCAACTGTTTTTTTTTTCTGTTAATTGCATTTCATCATTTCAAAGCTAAGGCGGCTAACCTCGGCTTAGGGCGTCCCTGGGGGAGGACAGCAAGGGACAAGCTGGATCCGGCATATTTAATACTAAAGGCTCAGCTCTCTCGCTCTGTTAAATTTTTCAATTGCACCTCTGTTTCTATAGTTAAAAGTATAGATGATGGAATATCAGATCCATTTAAAACTACTTTAGGTTCACTTCCAAATTAAGTTTTATTTGGAGATCTGCCAATTATTCTATGGAATGAAGCATTTTTGAAATATTGCATAAAAACAGACGAAGGAGATAGCTAAATTGAAGTATAGACAACTGCCCCAGCAATGTATAAACATGGTTCTTAGCAATATATAATGCAGAATAGCTGAATATTAGTATTTCATATAAAAAAGATTCAGGAACTATACATTGAAAATCCATAAGGTCAAGTTCTAGTGCATTGTAACGCTAGAATATCACGCACTGGAATGCATAGCGGTATGCTACAGCAACATGGTGACACTCACAGGGCTCTGCTAGCTAAATGCCATACAATTCCACACAATAGATATACTGGACAGTCTTCTGTACAAGGCCTGCATGGAGGCTAAGAAAACCGTTGGGACTGGTGTGGCTGTGAGTCTGTTAATAAAAACTTGATGACCACCTAAGCTTTTTTATGTCATTATTTATGCCCGCATGGAGGCCGAGGAAACTGTAGCGCATGTGCTCTTTAAATGCACAGGCTTCACCTTGATCAGAACAGAGACTCTCCGAACACCCAGATCTTTCACAAATGTTCTACATAGGTCAGGAAATTAGATCAATGAAATCTTTTAGTTTCACACTAACAACCCATAACCATAACATATCAAAATCCTGTTCTCTAGGTAAAATGCGTGCTGTGGGACCAGTGGCTGTGAGTCTTAAAATTCATTAAAATTTGCAATTTCATAATATCGTGTATGCCAATCCAGTAATAATCCATAGCCGTCCTTTGCTGTCGGGAACTCATGACCAGAGCCTTTTTAAGATCGTTTAAAACTCTTTCCTATGTCAAAGCTTTTCTATGAGATCCTGAAAAGATAAAATTATAATAGCACATTAATTATATGCCCTTAGTAAGGATTTATAACAAAGAATAATTACGAAAAAATAAAGCAACTAACCTTGAAGCTGTTCGTCATTTTCACCAAGCTTTCGATCGAACTTTGCTTTAAAAATTAAATTGATCGAGTCAGTCACAGCTAAATTCATTATATTATTGTCACTAGATTCTTCTATTGTACTATTTTTCATTAAACTCTGTTATACACTCTTCGATCAATAATACACTATACACTAATTATATTTGCCGATGTCATATTGACATTTGACAGTTTTGTGAGAGTTGAAACGTCATCGATCCAAGCACAGAGTACATTTTTTTATGGGAGAACGAGAACGTATTTGGCTGCGACGATGCTCTAAGGCGACGATACGTACGATACGTTGGCTGCAATAGTACGATAGTAAAGTATTGATTGATTGAATTATCATCACCGTTCCATCGAGATACAGGCTGTGCCTCGCAATTTTTGATCTACTTTACTCACTATTGCCATCTACCGACACAATGTTTTATTGCATTTGATAAACTCAGATAAACTTTACCCATTACAGCTGCCATCTACACTAGATGTAGACACTCATGTTTCTATCACCAGATGTCACTCACTAAACATACATCGCAAATCATCACGACATGTCTCTATAGGTAGGCAGAGGCGTACCAAATAACGTTAGTTATGTTGTCTCATGTAGTAGGGGGTAAATCTACATCTTATAGGTAGCTATTTACCGTGCTTAAATCCAGACTAAGTCCTATTCCCAAAAGGAAAACTCCAATAACATTTTGCTGACCTGGGAGTCTAACCCAGGACCAGCAGTCGCACTAAGAGTAAGACTGGTGATCAACATTGCATCATTTACGCCGTCGAGAAGATGAACTTTTCGTAACTTAAGAAGCATTGGAATAGGTATTTCTTTTAAAACCTTTGTATCAAAAAGGGTGTTACGCAAGTGGGGTGCAGCGTGCGACTGTGGAACAATGGAACTGTTATTATTGATGTCATGGGCCGTCGCTCTTATTTCCTTTTCCACCTCGCAATCCTATCGTATCTGAGTTCTTGAAACCTATACTTTTTTTTTTATAAAATCGGAACCTACGCGAACAATGTCGCGAGACTAAAAATACCCACACAATGAAAGGCTTTGAATATATTATTTGGTTTATTTTATGAATGCATTATCATTAGATGTTATCCTACTACTATTATAAAGGCGAAAGTTTGTAAGTATGGATGTATGGATGTTTGTTACTCTTTCACGTAAAAACTACTGTATAGATTTGGATGAAATTTGACACAGAGATGGTTTATATCCTGGATTAACACATAGGATATTTTTTATCCCGGTAGAACATTCCTGTGGGATAATTTCCGACCTCCACGCGAGCGAAGCCGCGGGCAGAAGCTAGTACTAAATAAATAGGGTAGGTAATACGGGCCGGTGTCCGTAACTCCACGTTAATGTGCGTAGGTATAGATCGGAATGCTGGGCTGTGGAGAAGACGCAGGAGAACAGATCCGTGGAGCCGTGAATAGAATGTTGAGATGAATGTATGGACAGATTGGATTGGATAAAGTTTAGTACGTACGTTAGAGGTAGTTTGAAAGTGGTGCCTGTTACAGAAAAGTTGGATAGTTTGTCTATGTATAACAACGTGACGAGGAGAGATTAAACAAATGTGTCTAAACAAAAGATGGATGGTTGACAAAACGGAAGAAAAAAACATGTTTCACCGACTCCAAATAACACGGGACAAAGGCAGGAAGATAATGAAACTAAATATATGCTTCTGAGTAACTTGAATATATTTTTCATATTTAATGCTAAATATGCCTTTGTACGTTTAGTTCAGGTTACACAAAAACTATGTGCAGTTATTATTGTGTATGTTAGCATCTGCTTGCTTCGGTGATGAATAATAATAATTAAAATTTACAAGGGAAGCGTGCAGATACAAATAATAATTTGGTAGCAAATCGCAGCAGTTAGGAGAGATTTTAACAATTTTTAATTAGTAAAATGATTAGGTACAATTCTTATGTATAATACATTTACATAACGATTTCATAAAGTTTGACGTTATATTTTCTAGAATCTGATCGCACATTGAGAAACCATCGATTGCTACGTGTAATTCCCCATTCGACTGTTGAATAAAACGGGCTGGTATTTGTTTTTCCCCAAACGAAAAATAAAGGTTCCCATGAATATCTACATTATCAGAATGGACTATTTGAGATTTTAGCAAATCAAGATCAGAGTTTGATTCGTTACTTGATGGTGTTGAAATTACGCTTTTATTTATGAAGTCAGAATTTGGTATTTTTTCGTAACCATCCACTAAACTCACGACAGTGCCATTTGAAAGTTCCTTCGTTATGATACGTGGTATTGTCATATCTTTTTCACTAATTACTGTGCGGTCGGCTTTGCTGGTTGACTCTAGCTCCCCATAATCTGTTGGATGAGTAGAAGCCGACAGATTTATTTTGTCGTACACTGTCGAGTCCTCATAAAAGGATGAAGTCGAGGTAATGTCAGTGTTCTTCACTAGCAAATCGTTGTAAAACCAATCATGTTTATCGTTTGTATTATTTTGTTCTCGTATGTCTTTGTGGGAATCAGTCGTATAACTTGTCTCTAGCACATCTTGACTCAACTCAGTAGTTGTATCCTCCCGTGACCAAGACTGTTTTATTTGATATATGCTTTTTTTTATGATACTAGCAAGCTGGTTACACTTACTTTGAATCTCTGTTAGCTGTTGGAAACTTGATAAGTTATCATGTTGAACTTCTCGACCCCAATTCGTATTTGTTTTGTTAATGGTATCAATATAATTTGAAAATATATAAATGTTAAGATCTATGCATTCAGAAAAGTTTTTTTCAGCAGCTTGGAAGTTCTCAAACATATTTATTAGCTCTTCAAGTTGTGGCTTATTATCTTCCTCTGAAGTAATGTCTATATCCAAGTACAGTTGAAGGGGAAGTTCGTCTGTTTCGTCCGCCAGCTGGGGAAAATTGCCAGTGTCTCTTTTTATATTTTTATTGGAATACTTGTTATCAGTCTGATCATAGTTGTCTTGTTCTACAAATGAACCACCTTTATTGGAAGTCAATAGATCGTTTTTTGCACTATTAAATGCATTGTGTTTAGACTTCAAATTTGAATTAATATTTATCATGCGCAATGTTTGTTCATCAAACGATATAGTCTGGGAAAAATTCGGCTTCACTGGATCATAATCTATCATCTCTGGAAGTGTCACGCTGTATTTTGACGTCGTTGAAGGAGTTTTCTTTAGATTATGAATAGAACAGTCGCATGCAGGCGGGATGAAAGTATTTTCAGGTGAACTGTAATGAGATATTTTTCGAAATTATCTTATACGCAGTACGCACCTTTAGAATTAAAACGACACAATTCAATAAAATCTAAAATTGAGTTATCGTCATAAAATGACTCAAAACGAAAATAGTGAAAAGACTTTTTTATAATTTGCAGCACAAACATAGTCACTGACGTAAATAATCACGAAATAATAGACCAAATAGTACGGAAGTGTTAAGAACTTTAAAACTTCTTTTGCTATTTCCCTAAAATATTTTTCGAAATTATCTTATAGTAAGACTTTAGTTCTAAACTTACTGGCTGTGCGCTATACACTAGGTACTATGTACACAAGAGCAATAAAGAAAACCAAACGAGCATTTTAAGTGTATAGGGCGATAGTGTAAATTAAAGGATTATTCTATTTCCAAATCACTGAGTCTCTGAGATGGTTTTTAATCAATATAGAAGGTCTTAGTTAATATTCTGCTGTCTTTGATAAGTGACTTAGTCGGTACTTAGATACTATGAACTCAACTTACAAATTGCAGTAATGAACACAATTTTGTGATAATCCTAAAGTAGTCTTCATCAGCGTCACTGCGATGATCATGAACATTTCAACTGCACGCATCATTATAGGAGCGGACTACTTGTATGTCGTTCCACAAACTCATTAACTAAGTGTGTTCACCACGGCCGTTGCCGAAGCGTGCCCGTGGCTACGCGATCAGTCACATTAACCACCCATTAGGACGATAATATTAATTTACTGCATAAAGCATAACTCAGCCTTTTGTCGTCAGTTTTGTGTCGCAAGCCGTAACGCTTTTCAATTAAGTTCGAAGAACTCTTTGTTGCACGTTTGCAATCAAAGACGCATTGTGTCGTGTTTTAATTTGAATGCATCGTACTTATGTTTTATATTCAAAAGAAAGATAATAATTATCCATGTTAGTACTTACATATATCTAACAAGACAGCTACATTCTTGTTAAAATTGTGCCTAAGAGCATGATGCGTAAGTATAATCTCATCTGATATCTGACTAAAGAAGATGAAATTAAAGTACACAAGCTAGGAACAGAAAGTAAATATGCAATAAGCCTAAAATGTGCCCTAACAGTAGTGGTATTCTGTGAAAATCTCACCGTGATAACGTAGGTGAAGTGAGTTTAAAGTGAGCTGGCAATAGTGTCAATTTCCCTAGCATTAGGCGGAACGACAGCTCACATCGCATCACTCCACTAAAGGTTTCACCGTTTTCACCGTTATCAATCGACAGATATTTTAAGGCCCTTTGTCCCATCTTTCGGACGGCGCAAAATGTTTCATCAATGGATGACAGGTAGTGTCATCCGTTCGATATAATTCTGAACTCTCTTTTCACTAGTTTTCACTCACTTCTCTTCATCCCTTAACTGTCTAACACGCCACGTTAAAACGTCAACTATCTAATTAGGTACATATATGCTATTTCTTTTTTTTAATCCACTCTTGATAATGTTCACAAGATATCCATCTGTTTTCATTCAACATTCCGCTGTCATCGGTCTTCTTCACCGTTCTATCATTCCAATTTAATTCACAGTTCTCGATTTTTTGTTTTTTTTTTGTTTTGCCAGGAGTGGGAAATCCTCATGGACGCCCAGGCTGGCCCACTTGTGAACCAGTCTGGGCAGTGCCGGACTCTTACCGGCTAAAAACCCACTCCTGCCCTTGTTAGTGTCCCTCTGACATGATCAGAGACCTGGTTATTCTATTTTTATTTTTATATTGTTGTTCCTTATGTGGATTTATTTTGTCCTTCGGTCCTGTGTCAGGAGATGGAGAGCTCCTTAAGGTAGTAGCATCGCTTTTTTGCAATTATCTAATTACTTTCCTTATGTTTTATCTGTTAACTATTCTATTTTATGTACTTAGCATTTAAAATATTCTAATAATACCCTAAATTTTATCTCTAGTATTTTTGTATTTTTATTTATTTTTGCTTATCTATTGTACTTATTATCTATATTTGTTTTAATATATTTATATTATGGCTATGCTAATATATCTACAATATATCGTATAGACACACTTTCTTATTCTTGTTTTATTAGTTTAATTCCTATACTACATATTTTTAAAACTATTTTGTGACTCTTTTGTTTTAACTTATTTCTTACGACTACTAATAGAGTGAAAACTGGTATAGCTACTTTACATTTTGAAACTAAATTTTTCTGCTTGATGTTTTTAATTTTTCCTTTTTGTTTCAGGAGGTGCTCGGCTGTCTGCGTGCTCCGGACTGGTGCAGCGATCTGAATGTATCGTATCCCGAAATTTTTCATTCTTTGCAGTTTTGCGAGCCCATTTGACCACGTTGGCAACATAGGTTTATTACAAATTTTCATTTTCTTGTCTATGTTGCCGCTTCCGGTTTTATGGTTCGCCGACTTTGTTTGCTGGATGGTCTTGATGAGAACAGAAGAATCTACCCGACTGCCTACTTTAATTTGAGTCACTTTCTTATGAAATTGGCTCCAATTTCTTTCTTTTGTTGTGCAGATTCTTCTGTTCTCGTGGTTCAAATAGTTAAAGGAGTCGATTCAGAGCTCACTGCACTGGTTTTTGTTTCCAGTTACGGCTGGCTGCACTTTACCAATACGCCACCGACAGGCGTGCCAACGCGTCCCATTTCTTTCGTATCGGGCACTCGCTGTCGAAGGCGTTGTGGTCCGATCTTTCCATTTTGGCCGATAGGCAATTATGGCACCGCGGCGCTTCGGCAGCCAGCCGTGACGGGCGGTCCGCTCGCAGGTGGGGATCGCCGCAGTGAGTGCAGAGATCGGCGGGTCGCGTGCACAGTTTACGGCTGTGGCCGTAGCACAAGCAGCGAGTGCACTGAACCAAAGGGGACTGGTCCTCCACTCTGACTCGCTGCAGGTCGATGTGCACGCGTCCCGTCGATGTCAGCCTCTGCCAAACAGTTGGGGACACCTGTAGAATAACGTGGCACATGTGGGGGTTTCTCGTCCTCCTTCGGTACTTAACCCCCAGCCTCAATTCACCTGCAGGTATGTCCCCAACTAGGTGACTATTCTGCTTTTTTAGGGCTTGGGCAACTTCCTCATCTGTGTGGCAGGAGAGGACGTCCTTAACAATGATAAGAGGATCTTTGTTCTTGACCTCTTCTACCACCAGATTACCCGCTTTCCTAATTTTATCTGCCACCTTCAACTGCTCCTCCCTGGTCTTGAAACCAACCACGACCTTTTGGTCCCTCGCTTTGCGCAGGCGCTCCAGCCGTCCTCAGCTTCGCGATGACCTCTTCACCCGTGTCCTGATCGTTGACAGACGAAACAATCACCGAGTGAAGAGGTTCCTGGATAATTCGCTTCGGGCCGGCGGTGACCTCCGCGAAAGTGGGACCTTGGCCTGCAGCAAAGCGAGGGGTCCGCTGCAGATGCTCCGACAGGGCCTGGGTGTGATGTTGGTTCTCTTCCAACGCCTGTTTGTGAATTTTGAGACCTTCAACAAGGCTCCTCATCAGCTCTGTTGGATCACCTGCAGCCGACTGTGGCTCTGCCTGTGTCTCCACCCTTACTTCGACAACACCTGCTCTTCCTTTCTCAGCTGCAGCCTCCTTCACAAGCTGGTAAAGGCGCTCGACGGCTTTGGTAATTTCATCCTTTATCTCTTTCTTAAGATTTCGGGAACTTAGAAGCTGGCACAGTTCTCGATTACAGGTATGTTCGAAATCTTGCACTGGACAGGGCTGGTCATTTAGCTGTTTTTTTTAGCTTCAGGAAGCTGTTTAGTTTTAGGCCAAGGATATTACGCCGGTCTCTTCACCATTCCCAGACTCTTCGGCTTACACACACTGCGATTAAGCCCTTTGTATGGGTTTTTATTAAGTGAAAGCACTAGCGATTTTATTCGGTGACTGATAAATTAAAAACGTAATTTGCTACATTTGGCTAGCGATGCGTAATAGTATATGGTGGTTCTCGTAGCTTTTAACCGTACACGGTTTCTGGTGCTATTGGCGTTATTGCCCTACGAAATGTAGTGTCTTCATATTGTAATTAGTGCCCCATAGCTAGTAGTAATTTATCAAAAGTACCGATCGACATTCTGTAGTAGTTAAACACGTATCCAACATTTTGCTAAATATCTTTGATCTGGCAGTGCATGTACCCTGTTTCTATGGGTGTTCTGTACTTACGTTTTCTATTTTTTTTTAAACCGAAGCCACAACACATGCTGCTCGGCAGAAACTCATGATGATGCTGATATAAAATCGAGTAAACGCAGTGCGTGAATGTACAGTACTCCCAAATTAATAATGCACATGCAGATCTTCGCTAATTGTCGTATTCCCGGAAACACCCGAATCATTGAATCGTTCGAGTCCCTTGCATTTTGCACCTTGTTCGAAAGAACTAGGAGTCAATATCATGTGTACACAATCGAAAACAATTCGGGCGGTCGGCGGCGGTCGGCGGTCAGTCAAAGGTCCGTCAGTCGTCTTGTCATATTGGTGGTGACTGCACGTGTTCTCTTTGTCTGGAATTATATAGAGCTACTATTACACACCTTTCTTGGTTTTGTTTTAAAGGTGAATTTAATTTCAACTTTAATTATCTTACTCAAATTCAAATAGTTAATTTTGTAAAATATATAAATATACTAACATTTTTCACGTTTTTTCAATACTAAAAAATTAAAAATACCAACGTAAAATACATATTAAGTACTAGAAAAAGCATATTAAAAATCAGATTTAGGCTTATATGAATTATAGCTCGCTATTTACTTACATGGAAATATTGAATCAAATTTCGTTACTGATAAATCAATATTGATCTCTTTTAGGACAAAACACATAATTACACTAAATTATGCATGAAGAAAATGCACTTAACCACTCTATATACATATCGTCTTCCGACGCTCGGGAAATACGACCGTTGCCGAACAGTGGCGAAGATTTCTATGCGCATTATCACTTTTGGAGACCTGTACACGGTTTAGTGTGTAACAAAGTCAACGGGGCCTTTAAAGGATGTCCTGTTCATGAGTCGATGACCAGTAGCCTGCTTCTTAGTTTAGAATAGAATAAGCGACGTCGGGAAGAGGGTAAGCGGAATGAACACAATGCCTTGGGATTGGAAGTTGGTTAGGCCTTTGGTGTAGTTTGGTACCTGGTCGACTCCCTTGTACCATTGTTTCTTCCTAGCACACTGAGCTGTGCTAGGGCGGCACCTGCTGGTACAATCGCGAAGCTAATGTTTGGTCCGTTTAGGGTTAAAACACTATAGGGCCATAGTCCAAGTGGTCGTCGCGTATTTCGGGACGTCGTCAAGCGGTTGGACGACTCTTCACGTGGCCGTCATTGACATCCAATGCGGCAATGCTGCCAACCTTTAGTACACTAATTTTCCCTTCGACTGCTATGCGAATGATTGTTTTATGCCCAATAAACTTTTTATATCATTTACATATTTCAGTGTTAGCTTTTTTATTAATCACAATAAAATAAAGCTTTATTTAAAAGTAAGTAGGACACACCAAAGGATTTGTGCTGTGTGCGGTCTAACGCTAATAGCGATTCTTTACAGACAACCTTAATAGGATGCATTGGAGATGACAATTGAGTATACGTTGGTATGTTACTACATAGATACCAACTATTACTTACTTATAGCCAGTAAGTAGGCACGTTTACCTACTCTGCCATTGATGCGGTTATGGCGTAAGTATCAACGTGTGCTGCCTACTGAAACAGGATCTTTGCCGAGGCTTTCGGCGACCTAGGATGACGATACGGCTGCGACGTTAGAACTTCCGAGTGAACTCGATACTCGTTTAATGAACTTTTTTTGACGGGCAAGGCAAAAACATATCGGGAGTAGGGACAATTGTCAAACCGTGGTGTCATTCATTCTTAGGTCGGGCCCCAAACCAGTCTTATGTCCGTAGGTGATAATTATGCAGTGAGAATTTCATAAATTCGGTCTAAACTACGGGTTCCGTGCTTAGGGAATAAATCTCCTGGGTTCAGGTACTGGATAGAAATGTTACCATATCCAATCATTGCATAGTACGGGGCTTTAAATACCGGAAAGATATAATTATTGATTGTGTTAATGTAATTGGTAAGAAGCATTGCTTTGTATTTATCGTGAAATAACGAAGATTATATAGATAGATAAACGCTTATACCGAAATAAAGAAAGGGTGATAACCGTTATTTTTCTAACATTATATTAAATGAAGTACCTATAGTTAAGAAGTTTTGTACCTATTTGTTTGATTTTACGTACAAATTAGAATAATATAAGTACCTACGTAAGTGGGAAGTATGCTGACGTCGCAAAGTAAGTCAATATGAAGATCAAGGAAGTCACGCTCGAAACGATGTTCTTTACTTTAAAATCCCAAAAATATAAATATGTATTTTTTATGTTTTATTAGGTACTGTAGAACCTAGGTTGAATTCTTATATTGAACCTAGCTGGTCAGTTAGAAAATAACTGACAGCATTCGACCTTTCAAAACGTTGGAATATTTTGATAGGTTTAAAAAAAATGAATAAGAGTCTGTCACACTTACTATACATACTCTTTGGTCTGTCAGTAGCCGTGCTGCTGGACGCATCATGTATTCTATGATAAGTAATATAATTCAATAGTTGCTGCTCCATGTGTTTCTATTTGTAGGAAAGAAATCCCTACATAACACGCTACACGGGCTCTACCTCTGAGGGCTCCCTAAGTGAAGGCCCATCTGGTCTTCACAGTACGATACAGTCAGAAACAAAAGTCGATTAATACCACTAAATCATATCATACCACTAAAATAGGCACTTTGATGAATATGATTTTTTTAGCTAATTTTTTAATTACGCTAGTTACTGGTACTAGGTAGGTACCTAATACAGTGATGCGCGTTGTGTATAAAGTAAGTATTCAAGGATGTACGGGCGGAAAAGGCCCATATTATTATTACATTAACATTTGATTATTGTAAAAATATTTCCTAGTGTTCGTTTTAATTAATTTATTAGTGTTAGTTATTATAATATTTAAACTAAACTACGTAACTCTTATAAGTGTTGTTTAAAAATAATAAAATAATCAGCTACTCGGGTACTTTTACAACTTTTAATTTAATATGAAAATTCTGAGATTTTAATATTCTTCCAAGTTTTCTTACAGCTCACCTACTTTTTCTTAATTTAGGATACCTATGGAATTAATTGATTCTATACGAATGCGAATTAGTTCGGTGATTGTAGAAAGGGATACCTATTGTTTGTTTTGTAGGTTTTTCCAAGGGCTGTTTCTGAGTAATTCCAGATGGAGAAACTCAATAACACTATGCCCGACCCGGGAATCAAAACCAGGACTTCATGTGAACATGTGTAGTAGCACCACTGGACCAACGAGCAACATGTATGAAGTAACATATATTATTATAATGTAGCTTTAGATAAATTAACAACATTCGAGAGAAATAAAAAGGATAATAAGAAAGAAATGGTAATAAAATTGTTTTAATCAGTATTATAATATTAATTAAATATAAAAAAACACATTAATATAGGTACTATAAAATTAAATAGGAAATGTATCGTGACGATGGTGGTCAAGACACATTTTACACGTGTCCGTTTCGATTGCTCGGCCACAGTGTCGTAGAAAAAAAACGACCACGTCAACATTACGAAGGAATTTGTAAAAAACTAGTAATGAATGTCGCAAATTCGTAGATCCAATATTCAGAAAGTTATAAAGGTTTAACCATGGCCGCGCGGTCGGCACAGGGAGAACCGCGCGGCCATGGTTCTAGCCCTCATTACCTAAGTGTATAATGAGCGATAAGAGACTCCGTTTCAAATGCTGGAAACGACCTTACTTACGTACGTAGAAAATAAAAAGAACCGAAACACGTAAGCGAGACTTAGGTAGGTTCTTTATCAGTAAACCATCTACAATCACCTAAATAATGATCCCAATGCTGGGACACAGCATTAGTTCTAAATAAAAAAAATACAGGCACTTTTGAATTGTCAAGGGGTCGGTCAGTTAGAATAATAGATGAAGCTAGTTGCCCATTCCAAAGCAGTAGGTACCGATGGAGAAGAACGGGCAACAAACTCCATGGACACTCTTGCAATTCAAAATATGGTTACAAAACCTGGGTTACAACTTCATGTTGAAATTGTAAGAACAATGCAGAATGTAAAAAACCGTCCATATTTAAAAGATTAACAAAAATTAACCATTCAAAAATTAAATTAAATTTTAAAAGAGCCGTGGCAGCAGAGAGATGATCTATCTCCACAGGCGGCGCACGTTCACGAACATGACGCATGGATTAGCACCATTCAGCTCAACCATTTTGAAGGGAGCTTTATGTTATGATCCAACACACGCGCCAGCATCAGCAAAAGCCGGTTTGCACGGGTGCATTTTGTGACTTATTTAGTTTATTTTTATGATTGTGCGTTTTGTTTGTGCTGACTAAACAATTTTTATTTCTTTTTTTTTTTCCTTTTTCCCTAGCCTCAGGCACTGCTATGCTACGATGCTATGGATGCGTTTGCGGTTTGATATCCACCAATCATATTCATTGGTTCATATAGGAATTGTTGTCCATTTATTTTATTGGCTCTGGTGAAAACGGGTTCTGCCAAGCTATGTTTTTCACATGGATGGAGGCATGGTGTGGCATGGTTGGTTGTGTGCTATGGATGGTCGCAAATGGTGTAGCTATGTGCATAGTAATATTTACAGTAAGCGCGCGTTTGTTCTCCGCAGCGGCGTATCTTCATAGCGCATCTTACTAGCCCGCTACATAGCTTAGCATCACTGGAAACGGGCACATAGTTTCGTAGCTTAGCTTTCCCATCCTCGTAGCATAGCACATCCCTGGTGGAAAGGCAGCCATACAGTATTCTCAAACGTGCTATCCAAAATTTACAATACTAAGAGGTTGAAGTTATAGAATGCATAAAGTTTTTGTGAATCTTCAACAGCTTCAGGTTATTCTCAAATGATAATCAATTAGTTTAAGGTTGAATATAAAAAAAAATATTCAATAGGAGCAGCTTAGCTCTTCCGTCCTAGGGCACGCCACGATAGTGGCGGTAAAGAGGGGCCCTCTTGGAGGAGTGGCTAGAGAGGCGTCACGGCGCCCTCACCTACCGCCTGACGCAAGACCTCACCGGTCATGGATGTTTCGGGAGGTTCCTGCATATAATCAGGCGGCCCGGGAGGAAACGCCCGGGTGTCACCACTGCGAGGATCGTCCAGAGGACACGGTAGAGCACACGGTGCAAATCTGCCCCGCTTGGGCGGAGCACCGCCGTGTGCTCGTAGAGGCGATCGGCGGCGGCGACCTCTCGCGCCCGGCCCTGGTGCAAGCCATGGTCCGGGGCGAGTGGGAGTGGGAGGCAGTCACCTCCTTCTGTGAGAAAGTCATGCTCGCGATGGAGGTGGCGGGATGGGAGAGAGAAAGGTCCTCCCGTCCCAGCCACCGCGGGAGACGCCCCGGGCGTCGGGAGCCACGTGACGACTCCCGGCTACGGTAGGTGCGGGCCTGCGGACGGTGAGTAATGGGTGACTCACCGTCCGATCAGCACTAGGCCCGTGCCGGACGGCGCGTATATGTTCCACGGGCGCCTTAAAGAGATGTCAGCATATGAAGGGGCCCCTCAGGGCCAAGCCTGCTGGGTAAGCGGGATGGTCAGAAAGGGTTACCGCTACCCCGGAACACAAAGGGCTAAGGAAGGAACATGCATGAGAAGTCACTGGATGATTTCCCAGCCTTAAAAAAAAAAAACTCTTTCGTCCTCAATACAGTCTTTAACTGTATAAAAGGCTTTCTGGCACAAGTTGCGTTTAATGAACGATTTGTATTAATTCAGCCCTAGGTCTTGAACGTGGCATGGAAGTTTATTATAAAAGCGTCATACTACATTGACATCTGAACGAGCCTCCTACTTTTTTGAGCCTTGAAGTGGGTACAATATTATATTTGTGTCTGTTCCTAGTATTTTTATCATGGATATCACTATATTTTAAAGAATTTTTCATTTTTATGGGCATTCAAAAGATTTTCTAAAATAAACTGTGAGGGTACAGTCATTACATAAATTTATTTGTTTAAAGTTCTCTCTGAGAGAGTGTCTTGGACTTTAATTATAAATTGATCGAACAGCTCTTTTCTGCAAAACAAAGAAAATCTGAATGTCGGCGGCATTTCCCCTTCCCATGAAAAAAGCTAAAGTATACTAAACGTCAGTTAAATTATGAATTTTTCTAACAAGCCTCCTCTCTTACAGATAAAGTGGGCACTAATCCACCGCACGGGCCCACTGCGAGGATTGTGGATGTCACATGTCTTCAAATTTGTTTTATTTTTCTTGGACATTCCCTCACGATGTTTTCCTTCACTGTAAAAACGTGACGAAATAATTAACACAAAAGTGAAGTGCCCGTCTCTGTTCGCACCATCGACAGTTGTAAGCGATTTTGGGCCAATACTTAACTGCACCCGCAGATACCTTCTATTTTTTTTCATTCTGCCTAGCCTTTCCCAACTATGTTGTGGTCGGCTTCCAGTCTAACCGGATGCAGCTGAATACCAGTATTTTACATGGAGCTACTGCCTATCTGACCTCCACAACCCAGTAGTAACTGGGTAATACGATACCCCTTGGTACTTAGACTGGCTGTCAGACTTTCGGGCTTCTGACACTGCCAAAGATCCACGAATGACAACCGGGACCAACGGCTTAACGTGCTTTCCGAAGCACGGAGAAGTCTCGATATGTAAAGATGGTCACCCATCCACGGACCAACCCCGGCAAGCTTAGCTTAACCTGATGGATCGATCCGTGCACGAGCAGTCTATTAGTGTTCTAGGTCAAGAAAAAAACAGAAGAATTTAACAATCAAATCATGCACTTTGCCTCGGCCTCCACAGTCGTGAATGTTATCAAGACAAGTCGGGTTCCAACTCAGGTTTAGAACTTCTACCAGTACCTAGAACTACTTTCATCATCATCACCATTATTTACCAGTCTTATCTCAGCAAACTGAATACCAGTATTTTACATGGAGCGACTGATGCTTGTCTGTACCTATCTACTTTATTAACTATAAAAAAAAAATGCTGCACTGCGTCAGGGTCATCAATAGCACACTATCTAGCTTAAGTGGAACTGTGGAAGCATTCTTGACACAGCTACGAAGTGCAGCTGCCGACTATTTCCATTGTTTTTTTTTAAATTGGCGTCTTGCAGTTCAGCCTAGGAGGCTGTCGACATTTTAACCGGATTTGCCTGTGGATGCATCAATAAATTAAGGACAGCCAGGGTTTAAAAGGGCACCCTCTGTGAGGTACGGATATCTCCGGGGGAGGACAGTAAGGGATAGGCTGGATCGGATAACTTTCTATTCTGGGACCAACCACCACCTCTTATTATTGCTTTACATTGGGCAAGGAATGGAGCTATATCTCCTGCATAGCTTCGTCTCTTTCTCAGACTGAAGTAAGAAATACTGCACTTCGAAGTGGACATCCGTGTTCATGATTATAGATCTATTTTGTCTTTATGTTTCTTTTTCTCTTTTAATTTGAGTTAATTAGCTTTTGGCATCTATGTATGTATGAGTTTCTGTGAAAAATAAACCGATTTTAGTTAATTTAACAATGCTGGGCGTTGGCATTTGTAAACGAATTATTTAATTTGAAGCGGAACTGTTTTAAATACTGTACGTAATGTGGGTATGGAGTCCAGTGTGAATTCAAAGAGAATAGGTACCTACATTAACGAAATACACTTTCTCGACACAATTGGTAGGTAGGTTATCAAGCGCCGACTACGAGTAGGCAAAAACATTAAAATGTATGCGGAGTCAACCTTGTTGAAGGTCACCGCTAATTTACTCACGAGTAGGTACTCACGACGTACATACCTACCTGGTTAAGTGAGGTAACATCAGTGCGATAGTATTGAATTGACCGATATTGATTAAAATAAATACCTACTACCTAAATAGCTTTCAGTATCAGTCTGCCTGCTTTTTCTTAACTATGTTGGGGTCAGCTTCCAGTCTAACCGCAGCTGAAAACCATTACACAGAACTTGCTTTCCGAGACACGAAGGGGTCTCGATAAACTTACATAATGCGGCAAACCGCCTGTGGCGAGCGCAGCTTAACCTTTGATCCATCTGCAAACATTATCATTTATCAACGAGCCCCCCACTATAGCTACCTGATTCTGTTATCAATTATTCAATTATCTGATTATTTAATTCGGCTTATCCTATTTGGTATTCGACTCCTCAAGCCAAATTTATGTCCAGATTAGGTACAGCATGATCCATATGAGGTATTTTTTTTAAAATAGTCCGTGCTTGCTTTAGTGCACGACTCCACGTCCTCCCATATAGGCACGGGTAGGGTTACCATTTCGAAATTTGAAAAGTTCCGACAAAAAATCTAACATTTATGTGCAAACATCTGACTTATTTGCACATAGTTTAACTTTTTAATCTTTTTTTTTTAGTAACGATTAAACATTTTTTTTTTAAAGTCCGTTTAATTTGAAAAGTCCGGTCATAATCCGGAAGGGGGCCGAAAAGCTGGATATGTCCGGACAAATCCAAACGGATGGTGTGATGTAAGTGTCTGAAAAAAGTGGTGCAATTTTTAACACGTACAAAATTGATGTGTTCATTATAGCCAATTATAGATAATCAGCCCATTAAAGATCGCAGTTCAATGGTTAAACTAATAAAAATTAACATATTTTGTTTCGATAACAATGTCAATGTTAGGTTAACCATAATGGTCCTACATAATAATAAAGATTTTGTATAGGTACTTATATATAAAAAAAAGTTAAACATAGTAATTAAGAGCTATCATTGTGATATTAGAGCATTATCTATAAATGTTAATTATTGTCATCACCCGAGGCTCAAGTAAACTCGCGTAGATTTTATTACAGCACACTTACTCGTAATCTAGCTCTTATTGCGCCGACTTTAGGCCCACAATGCAAAATTGACCAGAGGTGCTTTTTACTTGGACTTTTATGATATTTCCATATATCCACACTAATATTATAAATGCGAAAGTAACTCTGTCTGTCTGTTACCTTTTCACGCCTAAACCACCCAACCGATTTTGCTGAAATTTGGTATGTAGATAGTTTGCATTCATGAGAAGGACATAGGCATATTATTTTTTGGAAATTCAACCCTTAAAAGGGTTACAAGGGGTGGCAAAGTTTGTATGAGAAAAATATTTTTATTGCACATTTTTGCATAGGTAGGTAGGTAGGTAGGGTAGGAAGGGTAGGTAGGGTAGGTAGGGTAGGTAGGGTAGGTAGGGTAGGTAGGGTAGGTAGGGTAGGTAGGGTAGGTAGGGTAGGTAGGGTAGGTAGGGTAGGTAGGGTAGGTAGGGTAGGTAGGGTAGGTAGGGTAGGTATCATAGTTAAGACAGGACAACGTCTGTCCGGTCAGCTAGTGTATAATATATTCCCTAAACTGGTCTGAGGTTAAGTATGCAATTTATAGGCTTCCGTACCTCAAAAGGAAAAAACTGAACCCTTATAGGATCAAATCGTTGTCCGTCTGTCTGTGAGTCTGTCCCTTTTTCTCTAATAGGCGGAGGTATCGAAATGAAATTAATATCAAATACAAGCTTCTAAGGAAAAGTAACTAAAAACTACTTCCCATTGACATAGAATGATGAAATTTGGTAAGAAGCAATGTCTCACAGCAAAAGTCAAGGTAAACATCCGAAAATTGTTATATGTAGTTTAATCCCACAAAACAATACTTTTCTTTATAAATCTCAGTAAATTGCGTAGGAATATACTTTTTATTTTTTGGTAAGTATAGCCTTAAAAAAAACATTATTTCTGTAAATAAATAAAATATGATCAATAAACGTTGTATTTCATACAATTAATTTCTTTTGTAGACAAATGAGTATCAATGTGTTTCTAACATGGTGCGTGTGTATAAACCAAATAATTTAAGTAAGCACTAAGTAATACATTTCTTATTTTCGATTTTCTAGAATGAAAGCTACAGTCTCGATCATGTCACTTTTCACACAAAAAGAAATCGAAATCGGTGCCACAGACTAATTAAGGTGGATCGGGGCAACATCGAACGAGATTTTGATGAGATGAGGTATATTTTTTTTAAGCGTCTATATGGATCCGAAACACATATTGTAGCAGCAAATTATAAAACTTTCAATAAAACCAACAGATTGTACTTTACTTTACACCAGGCTGAGAATCATTATTCTTATATATTAATATAAATATTAATAAAAATATACACACAAACGAAAATAATGAAAACGGGTAAAGATCGTAATGTAGGGGGGAAGACCGACAATTGGTGGTATTTTTTTAAATTTTCGTTTTAGATCCCTGATTCTCTGACAAATTGTGTAAAGCATGTAAAAGTATACGTGTTTCTTCATCAAAGTATTTTAAAGTAAAAAAAAGTATGAAATATTGCAAAATAATGAATTTTATATTCCGGTCTTTCCCCACTCCTACCAAATTCAGACAGAGGTTCTCAACTGTTTTAATATCATAATAGTTGTGTAAGTACATTACTATCCATTGTCCCTTGTTGATGATCTACGTTTAAATGTTGACGTAGTAGTTATCATAACTAGGAAATGTATGGAAACAAAATTTGGCAATACAAATTATATTTTTAATAATCAAACAATAATTGCACAATTCACTTACAGAAAGATACAACATTACAAAAATATTATAAACGGCTCTTGTTAATAACGTAACAATCAAAAGGAACAAGCAAACGTTTTTGTTTGGTATTAAAAATAAAAACAATGTTAAAGAGAACTAAAAATGTTATACTTAAATCAGTCTTATTCACATGACATGTTCTATAGGCTGTGGTTTTTTTACAGAAAGGCCATGGCGTTTGCGAAAATTATACAGCCAGTCCGATCCCGGCCTCCCATTCCAAAACGGTGTAGCGATTGCATTAAGTTTGATAAATTCTTCGACGAGGTTTATTATTTCGACCCTGGAGAGACCAAAACCCCATTTTTCCAGTATTATTAGAGCATTGGCTAATCTGACTTCTACTTCGTTAGGAATGGCGGTTGGTTACCCAGGGTTTGGCTTTTTATTCTAGTTTTACCCTTAATCCTGTCATTGAGTGTCGATACTGGTATTCTGTAATGTTTTGCAGCAGCATATTGGCTTCTTTCCCCTTTTGCTATACTTTCTAAGGCAGCATTTAAATCTTCCTGAGTGTAATTGGTGGCACGAAGCGATTTTCTATAATATTTTCGTGGCATGATTAATCTGTAACCAAATTTAAATTTAAACCCAAAGTCAACTAAATGTATATCAATTAAACCATTAAGTTTGAAAGAATTTGATTAACAATAATAGTCCACAGTTTGTTAGAACATCACTTGAGAATCAGAAAGATTAATTTAATTAATAGCACAGTGCCACCGCATAAAAAAGGATCACTATGGGAATTTTCCGTTGACCAACTTTAAAACTTCTGATAGTTTTTTAATTTGTTTGACGTGGATTGTAATATTTCCCTTTGAAAACTCATTCAACCTCACGTCACTTTTGACCTTGAGTCGTGAGCGTCACTATTTGGTAAGCAGGATGGACGGTTTTCGTAATTACACTGTGATGTGTTTCGAAATATTAATTACTTTCCATAAAATTATCTATCTAAGAATCACATGATCAAGTACTTAATAACCTCCCAGACATCTTATCTTGGTCCTGTCTCAATCTTGGTCTCAACGCTCCCTTGCTCCGAATGTGCAGAAAATACAGCAGTTTCTGTCAAACATCTGAAACCGATTTACACGGAGTATCACTTAACAAGTTCAGAAGATCAATCTCTGAGGTACGAGAGTGCACAAAATAACCAACTAGGTTACCAATTAATTTAATCATAAATTCATGTTCATGTATAATAAATTAGCTTTTACCAGCGGCTTCGCCCGCGGGTATGTAGGAAGCTATCCCACGGGAACCGTACATTTTTCCAAGATAAAAATTAGCTTATATGCTATTCCAGACCTTAATCTTTGTGCTAAGTTTCATCCAGATCCGTTTAGTAGTTTTTGAGTTTATTCGATACAAACATACATACAAATCTTTCCTCTTTACTTATAATATTAGTATAGATCACTCACTTTTATACTCTTTCCTATATACTGTTCCTTTCGTACATTCCACCTTATGTGGTAAGATTTATATAATACTAGCGTCCGCCCGCGGCTTCGCCCGCAAAATATGTCGACAAATTATACACATAAACCTACCTCTTGAATCACTGTATCTATTAAAAAAACTGCATCAAAATCCGTTGCGTAGTTTTAAAGATTTAAGCATACATAGGGATATAGGGACAGAGAAAGCGACTTTGTTTTATATATGTAGTGATTATTCCTTATTCGAATTTCGTTTTGAAATTGTATTTTATGTTTCCATTTTTTTTTCTTTTTACTTTATTATACGATGTGGTTTGGGAATACTGTGCTACGTGCAATGTGTGTTCATGACAACTGCTTGAGTGTCCGTGCCAACACCCACAGCTAAGCAGGAGCTCATTTTGGGATTGGTGGACAGAAGAGTGCAGCATATTAAGTGGCGAAGTTCGATAACATTCTTCGCTGTTAGAAAATTAATAATTGTGACGTAACTCATCTGTGAGTGTACAGATACGGCAAAAACTCGTTTCAAAACCGGTTTAGCGTAACTGCAGGTTTTAATAATGAAGCCAACTAGTATTTTTTTTTAGCAAAATAGAACCAATTTGTTACGTTTGCAAGTGCGAGGTATGTTTTGCACGGGGTCGGTCAAAGATTGAAGTAATAGATGTAACATCTAGTATGTTGAGGTAGAGAAGGATGCCTTTGTTCACGTTGTTGAAAATCCAATGAATCCAAAATTGGTACGCCCGTGCGAAATGGCACCATAATTGCGAAACTAACTTTTAATGCTAATCAGAAAAATTTTGATCTTGATGATTGTACTAATCCACTGTTCCATATGTTCGAAAAAAATAGTGTGAAATGTCAAAATGAAAGCCAGTGCTACGCAATTACCCCACTGGGCTTAGAACCGTGAGACTTGTATGAAACTGGAACATTGCACAACATTATATTATTGTACACACACAACACACATACACGTGTCTAGTCATGAACCATTGCCGTACCTACTGATATTAAGGTCAGTGACTTTATTGGAAAACTTAAGCTGGTTTGTCCACCTAGCCAACCAAGCTTATATTAGTATTTATAACAAGATTTAAGATGTCATATTTTATTGCCATGTACACACCTCTTTCGTACCTAATTTAATATAACATCACGCCTGGAATGCCCGAAGGGTTGAGCCCTCTGCTCCTATTGTACCTATATAGTACATGTTGTACGCTCACGTTTCGCTAGTTTGTTTGAATACTATATAATAAAGGGCGAGTCCATTGCCTTCAACCGGGCACGAATTCAGATTCCAGTTTCGTGCAATGGAAAAACCCAATAACACTTTGCACGACTCAGGACTCGAACCCAGGACTTCATGCTCAACAGAAGCGCTTGCGGCCATTAGGCCTGCAATGAGGCAGACAAAGGATAAAAGACTAATACGATCTAATGAAAGATCAACATTAAAAAAAAAACAGTTATAAAATGATTAAACTGGAAATACCTGTATGTTTTTGCGTTTTAATAAATCGAATACAGAGGTTGAGTACTACACAAACCCTATGGGCTCTTTTCCTAATACATATAGTATACTTAACGTAGGTTATAGGTACTTCTTTTCTCATACAGTTAACGCTACTTATTTGTTTCTTAATTAGGTTTAAGCATTATCAGAGATCTTATCAACAAACCCTGTCTGTATTTTTAAATACGACTGCAATCCAATTAAAGGGTATTACGATACAATACGACCGCACTTTGCATATTGATTGTCAGAATTTAAAACAATCTACACCAGAACTGGGGGCACGTAGAGGTCTCCTCGTATAATGAGTAGTACGAGCAATCGATACTCGAGCACATAGGTACCACTTGGCACATTACTTAACCTTGCAAATCGATCAGACTGCAGGGTGGGTGAACCCCACGACAAATGATACTTCATTGACAAGAAATTCAAAGAGGTCATTGTCGGGATGGGTTCAACAAGGAGAAATTGACAACTTAGTCTATCAATCATGGAAAGAGAAATGATTACTACAAGGACAAAGTGCATCTTGGGGCTCGTCGATATTGTGTTCAATTATCTATTAGCTGTAGTTACTTATGTGGTTATACATGCCTATGTAAACTGAGGAAAACCAATTCCTAAGTTGTAGGGCTTTCGCCTAATTTCAGGCGCTCTGGTTTTGTGTTGGTCTTTGACATATCAGCAAAGATCTAGGACCTCTGCTAAAGTGTCAAGGCTTGCCAGCGAGCGCAATTTGCGCAGTAATTTGAATTTCGAACCGAATAAGGAAAACAACACTACTCGAGTGAACCAAGATCATGGAGGTTACCCAGAAAGCTGTGGGGGCTGGGAGATTTGACAAATGGGCTATGGGCCATGTAAACGCACGATGACATCGCGACAGACAGGAACGAAGGTGGCGAGATTAGTTTGACTCCTACCGCAAGGATCAGCACTAGGCAGAAATGTGTGGAAAAGGGCGAGGCAGGCGTGTGCCATGCAGTAGGACAATACAGGCTAATTAGATTAGCCATAAATGGCATGTACTACAGATACTTAATGGGCCGAGGCCGAAACTGCGTCTGTTGCCACGAATCAATGAGTGTCGATGGTATATTATCACCCCACTATTGTATTAGGGTAACCTATAAGGATAGTGGGTGAAATTTTAAATAAATAAACAAATATTTGCTAGATTATTGTCTTTTAGCGGCTTCCTAATGGATACCATAAACAACAGTACAATAATATAATGTTGGAGTAGCAAACAAATAGAAAGAAAGATGTGGATAAAGTCTTGTAGTGTGGATTTTTCCTATTTACCAAAGCCGCCTTTCTAAGATCTTCGATTTTATTGTTCCCTTTTCATTAAATGAGCTGTGAATGAACTTATGCAGTTTAAGCTTACTATTCACCTACTTACGAAAAAAAAACATTAAGTATATAAATCCAAGAGCAGATAAAAAGTGAGCTATGAAAAATAATGCTGACGCGTCTTAAAGACATTTTAAACTTGCAAAAAATAAATAGGGGGTCTGTCAGTAGCCGTGCTGCTAGACGCATGTATTCGTCAAAAGCAATATAATTCAATAGCTGCTGCATCGTGTGTTTGTTTTGTAGGATAGAAACCCCTACAACACACTACGTGAGCTCTGAGCTCCCTAAGTGAAGGTCTCTCTGGCTTTCACATTTGGTGGAGGCGCCCGGTGGAGGTAGTGCAGTGTGTTGTAGGGATTTCTATCCTACAAAATACAAAACCTACAAACCGATGTACAGAAATAGAACATTTCACTAGTTCAAAGTTACCATATACGTGACGTACTCTCCTGAACTAGTAAAGGTTTGCAAAAGCACGCATGTTACGCACGCAAGCATTGTAAACCTAAAAGCGATACAATAAAAGCCAATTTTCTAAGAAGTTTGTTAAAAAGGTCATCATCGTGCATGTTTAGTTGTGTTTGGGTTACTTATTCAAATTCAAATTCATTTATTTCAGACTACAGTGGTCCATAATGGGTTAGTATTACAAAAAAGCTTATAATCCATTAAGAAACATATCTCACCAATCTCTTACCTAATACTTACCTTGGATTTTCAACGCTCTGCTTGGCACCGAGAGTTGAAAATCCAACGGTATGTTTTATCGACGCACTGGGATGCATTCTGTTGTTGTTAGGTTAGGTTCTCGAAGCAGTACACCGAGGGTTGAAAATCCAGTGCGCGATTAAATCCCGCCGCGTTATTTTTACGTCCGTGCGTACGTCGGCTTAGTGATAGTGATGCATCTGTAAGATGCGCTAATTATTATGAATCAATAAGTTATTAAAATTAAAACTGAAATACCTACTTATTGGTTTTGAATGTTAACTTGCCTAGCCTTGTTATCGATGAGATAACGGGCGCCCGGTGGTACCTACTCCCCGCGATTATTACGACATTATCGATTGTTTGCATAAATTATTAATATTCCCTACATGTGTCAGTTTGATGCTGTATATTGCTTTGCTGCAAACTTATAGAAGTACCTTTTATTGAGAGTGAGACAAAGACATGGACATAAGTAGATACTACGTTATTTAGGTACTATAGAGCCTAAGGTCCAACAGACGGTTTCACGTCTGTTGGACCTGTCTGGTAAATAACTGACAGCATTCGACCTTTCAAATTAATAGTTTGTAAGGTTGAGATAAAATAAAATGATTTATCATGTATTCGTTAAGGGCTATATAGATAGCTGCTGTCCGTTTTTGTATTTCCCTACGATACACTACACAAGCTCTACCATCTGAGTCCCCTAAGTGAAGGTCCCTCTTGACCTTCATAGTACCCACTCTTTAGGTACATATTTACTGTTTGGGAGATTGGTGAGATATGTTTCTTAATGGACATACTTGGACTGGATATTCTATTCTATAATAATTGATACCTGGCAAGTCGAAGATTATGTTTAGGTACCTACACAACATATTTATGTCTCTGGCGTATGACGGGGCCCTGGGGTCCCTGACCTTTGGAAAACGTAGGAGGGTTTGGAGGCGATAAAAAAACAACAAAATGCTCATGCAGTTTTTAATATAGGTACCTAAATTAACCTAAATTAATAATAACCAGTCAATGAGTTGTTGGGTTTTTCCATTCTAAATAGTTTCGAGTCGTGAGTTCGATTCGAACCCAAGCAGGTGCTTTACTTTGTGTATTTAATTTCACCACCACTGCTCCCAAAACGGTGAAGGAAAACATCGTGAGGAAACTGGCATATTATCCTAGAACCACAAGTTCGAAGACATATATGTGACATCCGCCAAGAGCTCGTGGCTAAATGGGTAGTCAGAAGCCCGAAAGTCTGACAGCCAGTCTTACCTAGGGGTAACGTATTGCACAGTTACTGGGTTGTGGAGGTCAGATAGGCAGTCGCTCCATGTAAAATACTGGTATTCAGCTGCATCCGGTTAGACTGGAAGCCGACCCCAACATAGTTGGGAAAAGGCTAGCCTTTTCCGCCTGCCTAGGCAGATGATGATATGTGACACCCGCCAACCCGCACTGGGCCCGCATGGTGGATTATGGCCCACTCCCTCTCTTAGAGAGGAGGCCAGTTGTCAGGTTCAATTCCATCATCATCCAGCCCAGCCGACTTCTCTTTCCTTGTGCCAATTACCAAGCTCCTTTTTTTAATCAAGCAAAGAAAATGCCTAACGCATACCACGCCCGTCCGGGGAGACAATGTGGTTATGTGGGGCTTGTCTTGCACCCACTGAAAACTCCGCCTGTGCACCTACTTCTCCTACTTGTGCTAGCCTCATCCAGGTACTTTCCGATTCAACTTCGCTTGGCAATTCTTTTTCAATTATGAGTAAGTGGTTTAGGGAGGAAAGCTTCGGAAAACACACGACCGTGCGTGACAGCAAAGGGAGAAATTAGGTAGGTACGCATCTAGTTAGTTTCAGTATAGTTACAGTATTCAAGGCCATATTTGGGCTTCTTATTTTGATCGTTTATTAGAATGACTCGGCATATTATTCGTCTGATCAAATATGTAGGTTGAATTCCGTTTTAGACTATTTACAAACATAATAAAATTATGAGTTGTTGCTCTGCCAGCCATATAATCCTGGTTGGTTTATTATCCCTCTGGAAATGTCCGGACCTTTCAAGCTTTGCCTGTTTACGTGTTTGTCTGTTTACCCCGCTGAAATAGTGGGTAAACGTAAGGTTCTTACGTAAGACTCACCACCAATCACCTAATAAATCCTAGTAGGTACCGACTGAAGTGGTACTTACGTAAAAAAGGATTTTAAACTATCAGTCTTTAAAGCTTCATAGAAATATTGTGTTACATAGCATGCCCTTGCGGAAGGCTTGTTCAGCTGTTAAATACCTTTTATATTTACACCAGTACTAAATATCAATCGGCAACAAAGAAATTAGAATATTTTAGATAGGGGAAGGTGGGGCAGCTTCATACAGTTTTTCTATTTTGTCTCATAGATTATTCTCTGGTATCAATATCTGAATAGATTTAATAAGAACTAGTACTATAACTATCTGACTTTCTATCAAAAACATATAATTTGTTTAAATATACATCTGTGACTTTTTATAAAAGTTTAAAAAAAAATCAGGAATGTATGAATGTGCCCCGCATGCGGGGTACTTTCATACAGGCTATGAGGCAGATTCATACATGTGAAAAAATACACAAATTAAGGAATAAATGTTTAATTATTTATCAAAATAAAAGTATCAAAACACAACGTATTCGAAACCAAAAGCAATTAGACTCTGTGAGTAACTAATACCTAGAAAATAATCAAGTAATAAAGAAAAAAGTAAAAAAAGATAACTAAGTAAACAGAAAATAATTTAAAATGTAGGTAGTTTTTCCTTTTATGGCACTGAAAGAAACTTAGTTAATCTAACAGTCTTTCTGATCAGTCAAATAAGTATATCTATGTCCTAGAATTAAGTAACATATCTTTGTTATGTATCTATTAGTACACACACAGTATGAATGTGCCCCTCTTATTACTGTATGAACCTGCCCCATTCAATGATTTTGAAAAACAAATATTCTTATAAAAAAACCAAACATATATATTATTATTTACGTATCAATTCACAAAATACATCCTATTATCTTTGAAATAAAATAGTATTGAATAATCTAGATAAAAACTTTCATCAAAATAAAGATGTTTAAAGTGAGGTTATAAAATTACTTATGCGTTGCCGAATCACGTTCCGCGTCACCTCGTCGCGAGTTTCACACTAACTGCTGTCAAAATTCGTGAGCCAACGCACACGTAGGTAAGTCACGTGTACATGCTTAAATCGTTCAGTTAACGCGCGCCTAATAAAAGATGTCGCTAGTGTATGACGGTGCCCCGTGTATGAATCTGCCCCACTTCCCCCTACGCACATGAGTTAGAAGGCATTATCATATTATATCGACAGATAACGAGTAGAAGTAATTATGTAACTATAGTGACTTATATATTTATACATGAAAGTCCAATTATATGCTGTGATGTGACCAGATAATAACTATTTATTTCGTTCACTTGAATTTCGTTCAATTTCATAATATTTTTTTCCATTACAGTCCAGCAGATTATTCAAGTCGCAACGTGTTAAAGTCACAATAAACCTTTAATTTACATATTACATAAAAGTACCGAATTGATATAGACGACATGAAACGGTAGCGTCCATTTAGCGTTATTATCACCTCCATGAGTACCTAGACGGTTGAGTAGGTCCATACTCTTGAAAATATTAGGTAGCGAGATGTGTGTGTGCTTGCAAAATAATCACTTATGTCACGCTATAAGGAAGGAACAGACATACAAACATTCAATCATCCGATACAGTCTGTCCCTTGCTGTCCCCCCCCCCACAGCGACGCTCAAGCCGAGATCCGAACCCGACAGGGCTTGCCCTTAGCGTAGTCGCTTCGTTTTTAAGTTTTTAAGCCCTGGCTGGAGGCCTTAATTTTCTTGAGGAATCCACAGGCAAGCCCGGTGAAGCTGCCAGGTTAAACTGCGCGACGCCCTACCCAATTTTTATTTACAAAATACATAAATACCTACGCATTTGACACTTATATGTTTTTAACGATTGACAGCTTCGGATTAGGTATAGGACGACAGCTATCATTGACGTCAGTAATAAAAGAGACGAAAATTAAAGCAAAATAATGATAACCCAGATAATAAACACGAAGCACCCATACGATATCACGCTCATAGTAAATTGGACAAAAATAAACTTGTTTACTTTTCTAATTGCCACCATGATGACATTACATTAAGTACATGGATTTAACGGTGTGGGTACCTATATTATCTCGTGGGATTAATATGACCTATACAGCATATGTATCAGAAAGTTGTAGTTTTTTGCGTTTTGCCTTGCGTGTCTCCGCATCGCTGCCAATGCGGTGAAGATGTCGACTGCTTTGGAAACCATGGCCTATCTGCAAGAAGAGCGCAGGCCGCTAACATGACACGCCATCATCAATGACATCACCCGTCCCACTCTTGTCACCGCCCGTGATGCCACCTGGTTTAGAACCCAAGGGCTTCGCAGGCGGACGATTGGAAGAGACCTGACGAAATGAGGCTGATAATGCCTTAGAAGGTTGTTGCCTTGTCTTTGGTGTGGGATGCAACGTGTGTAGAAACCCTTGCTCCATCTCATCTTCCTAGTACGGTGGTCTGTTCTGAGGTAGCTGCTGCAGGTGCAGAAAACCATAATCAGCCCAACGTGTTGCCATTCGTGTTGGAAAAATGCTACATTGTACGTCACATTGGATGGATTAGGCATTTTCTTTACTTACCATAAAACAGCGAATTTGAAGTCAAGATTCCAATTGTGCATTTAAAATGCTATGGTTCCGAAGGGTTACTCAATAAAAAAATATAATTTAGGGCTGTCGAAGCACTCAAAATCTGCCTAATATTAATAATAATGATATAACAGTCATAATAACTTTTACCTATATCTATTATCTAAGCTGTATAACTAGATAGTAGGCCAAATATCTTAAACCATGGGACCTAGACCTCCTGTCCTAGTGCACCTCTGCTCTGGTCTCCCTTCAAGGGATAAAAGCATGTATGTTAGGTATAACTTAAACCTTTGATTTTTTTTCTTGTAATTATTCAATCCCATTATAATAATAATAAAGGTTTTCTATTGCATGAGTAGGTACATGCGGCAAAATCGCGTGTTCTCGGTAAGTGGGCGTGGTTAGTACTTAGTTACTGTAAATAAATAGCTGATGACGATTCCATGACTATGATGAAATTTAACTAAACGTTGTGGCGTGGCGTGTAGTTATCGTGCGCACGGGCACCTGGATCGTGTGCAATGTATGCACTAAGTATAATAATTACACTAATATTGCTTATTGAAATGAATGAAGTCGGAGTCCTTGGAACGTATGAACGTTTATGTTAAGTCATGAGTTTTTCTGGTTATCTGAAACGTAAGAACAAAACACAATTTATATCTGTAGCTTATCTGCATGGGTAAATTCCTTACTTAACTAAGTATACCTAGATTAAAAATATGAGGTACTGGGCATGGGTGTGGAGGGGGTAGAGATAGTCACAATCTGATTGTGATAGTGCCTAGCATACTCATTCATAATTCACAACCTCACTCATAAACAGAGGTCAGGGAAGATTTTTATGAAAAGGCTTAATTCACAAAATACACAAGTTATGAATAAGGTACCAATAACTCTTACTCTAAAGACAACTTGGGCCATTTAAAAATGATACAACCAAGCCTTTGAAGTCCTTTACCGTCTGTCCAGCTCAGCTCTACAGAACTAAAAGGTCTTGTAGTCATAGGTAATCTTGTGATTAAAAGTATGACATGAAAGTCATAAGTCATGTTGTGCAGACCCCAATTACATTGCAATAAGGGCAAGAGGATGATGATAGTATGTTACTTTGTGCCTGTGCTTGGCTGCTCCGTTCCTTCATGCCGAATCTACCCTTCACGCCGGTTTGGATGCTTGCTTGAGGCTTACTTGGCGTACCACCAATAAGGTATCGACACTAACACACAACACACATACATGAACTCAGGCCTTCTACCCAGGAGGGTAGGCAGAAGCTATAGTACCCCACCTGCTCTTTACATACTCCTATTGCTTTTACATTATAGGCTGATTATTCAATGATGCACTTTACTAAAAATCATAAAAGTAAGTCAAGTCATGCATCATCATTCCCTTAAGTTAGATGTTTTTTTCCGTACTTCTCAATTAGGCGTCATCTCGGCAGTCACCCGCTTTCTAACCATATCATCTTTGACACAGTCCATTCATCGTTTCTCTGGTCTTCCTCTAATCATAAAGCTTTGTAATTATTTATTATTCCTTGCCACCTGTCTTACAAGAAACCGAGATTAAAGTAATTTTAGTAAGTGGTAGGTAGGTACTGAGGCAGTTTTGGGTAAATAGGTTGAACAATTAAACAAACTCGATTTATTGAAAAGGCTTTCTTTTAAAATACCGTAAGTTACCCACCAATCTTTTGAAGTCCTTTACCATCAGAAGAGCTCAGAGGGTTAAAAAGCCCGAGTCTTTTAGAACACTAAGAAAAATACTGACTGATAATCAATGGGTGCTCTATCTATCATTGCGCTAGCTAAGTTTTAAGAGTATAAGTAGTAAGAGGCGATATTTTATCTGTTTTAATACATTGGTAAAAGTGGGTCAGGCGGTGAATTTTATGCATAAGGCCCTAATTGTGTCCCACACTGATTTCAATCACCATCCGAGAGTTTTGAACAATATTCCTAATCCATTGCTCTAAAATTCGTCTGCTCAACAACGGAAATAACTCAATGAACGGGGGTGAACTCTCAAAATATAACCCGTTGCGACTAATTGTCATAATTAGTGAGTTATTTTTATTGTTACTCCGCCAAGTTGGCCAATGTCTCTGTTAGTGAGGTAAGGAGAAGATTCCAAAATCAGAACAAAATAATTTTATGCAATAAAGCATAATAGCATCAAACAAAATCATCTTTAAAGTCACCGTCAACGGCGTCAACGGTTATTGTGGTTAAAAGCCATCTAAAAATAATACACAAAAGTTTGATTTTGGAATTTTACGATCATCTGTGCAAATATACATGAATTCATTAAAAAAATACTTGTCATGCACGTCATCTTCTGTCTGCCTCGACCTGTCATGTCATCATAATAAAAATCTGTCATTCTAGAAGTTCCAAAGTATTTTTTCTATTTTTAATGTAGTTTTATTCATATTTTTTTATTAAGTAAATTCGTTTATAATAAGGCTTAATAATGGTTTACAACCGATAGACATAGGCAAGAATGTTGAAACAGTTTTAGTTTGCAAAAGGGAATTTGAAAAAAAAAACTTGCGCTGGATCATTATCATAGTAGGTACCTATAGGTACAGCGTAAACGTATACATATCTATATACATACATATTGGTCAGTCACCAGTCGCACTTGTTTGGCATGATAGTTGTTTATCGCTTGTGACGCTATATAAGAGGAACGTACGCAGCCCGAGCGGTATTTGTGTTCACGGTACGCGTCCAGTGAGCCGCTCCGTCCGTCGACAACGAACGCTTACAACCAATCAAACCAAAATGGCTTCAAGGGAACCTGCCACCGACCAGCTTGTCAACTTCAAGAAAAATCTTAAAGTAAGTTCAAGTTTTACTGTTACAGTGATAGTGTAGGCAGTGAACAACTTTGTAATCAAGTGCTTCGTATATCGGACTGTGTTTACTCTGATAGCTTGTGAGCTAATTCGACGCAATGTACTTTAAACTTGGGAATATTAAATTTGACATTAGCTATTTGCATTAACTTTTTACTGTGTAATGCTGAGCATTGTGTGTATATTAGTGATACTCATGTCCCACGTCATTATTACATTGATCTTTGTACCTTGACTTTAATTATCAAGAATTTGGTGTAAACAATATTAGACACTGATAATAACACTGCAGGATTTCTTTTTCACATTGTAAAATCATACATTTCTATGATTTTGGTAATGAAATGCTGTAGCACACCTGCTGTAATCAGTGAATGAATTCATGCCAACGATTGCATCTAGAACATGTTTGTTTTAATATCAATTATATACCTCCTGGTGTTCACCTTGTAATGCATTGCGAATTAACATATTACTTAATACTGTAAACATGTGTGACAACTTATCTTTCTGAGTTTTTTATTTGACAATATTGTCTCGATAGGTGTTGATTATATTTACTGCTCAAATTTTACAATATTTTTTTATTATTATGTTCCAGGATTCTCCTGGCTACATCACTACAAAAACTGGAGCACCTGTTGGAGTCAAGACCGCTATTCAAACTGTTGGAAAGAATGGACCAGCTCTACTGCAAGATGTCAACTTCCTTGATGAGATATCTTCATTTGACCGGGAACGTATTCCAGAGCGTGTTGTGCATGCCAAGGGTGCTGGAGCATTTGGGTACTTTGAAGTGACTCATGACATCACTAAATATTGTGCGGCTAAGATCTTTGAAACAGTTGGCAAGGTAACCCCGATGGCTGTAAGATTCTCCACTGTTGGTGGTGAGAGTGGCTCTGCCGACACAGTCCGTGACCCGAGAGGGTTTGCTGTAAAGTTCTACACTGACGATGGTAACTGGGACCTTGTTGGTAACAACACACCTATTTTCTTCATCAGAGACCCCACTCTGTTCCCTAGTTTTATTCATACTCAGAAGAGGAACCCTGCCACTCATCTTAAGGATCCTGATATGTTTTGGGACTTCATCACATTGAGGCCAGAGACAACTCATCAGGTGCTATACTTGTTCGGAGACCGTGGTATTCCTGATGGATACAGGAAAATGAATGGATATGGGTCTCACACTTTCAAACTTGTCAATGCTCAAGGAGTGGCACACTGGGTGAAATTCCACTACAAGACCAACCAGGGAATTAAGAACTTGTCGGTTGACAAGGCTGGTGAACTTGCATCTACGGACCCTGACTACTCTATTAGAGACCTCTACAATGCTATTGAAAAGGGTGATTTCCCGTCATGGACAATGTACATCCAAGTCATGACAATGGCTCAAGCAGAAAGCTCCAAATTCAATCCATTTGATTTGACCAAGGTTTGGCCTCACTCTGACTACCCCCTGATTCAAGTTGGCAAAATGGTCTTAAACAAGAACCCCAAAAACTACTTTGCTGAAGTTGAGCAGATTGCATTCAGTCCTGCTAATTTGGTGCCAGGTATTGAGCCATCCCCCGACAAGATGTTGCAGGGTCGTTTATTCTCATACAGCGACACTCACCGTCACCGCCTGGGAGCCAACTATTTGCAAATCCCAGTAAACTGCCCCTACCGCGTCACTGTGGCTAACTACCAGCGCGATGGACCACAAACCATAAGCAACCAGGATGGAGTCCCCAACTACTTCCCTAACTCATTCTCGGGCCCTCAAGAGTGCCCGCGAGCGCAGCGCCTGCAGCCCAGGTACAACATCAGCGGTGATGTTGACAGGTACGACAGTGGCCAGACCGAGGACAACTTCTCTCAAGCTACAGAACTTTACCAGAAGGTGTTTGATGATGCTGCCAAAAAGCGCATTGTTGAGAACATTGTTGGGCACTTGAAAGATGCCGCAGCCTTTATCCAAGAGAGAGCTATTAAGATCTTCACTCAAGTTCATCCTGATCTAGGTAGCAAGGTTGCAGCTGGCTTGGCTCCATTCAAGAAATATCATGCCAATTTGTAAGTAATTACGGAACTTATGGGTGCTATTTCATGTTAGATACTAAGCAACAAGATTTTTTAATCATCTTGTGGGTAAATTTGGGTCTTTATGAAATATGAACATTATGGTACATATTATACACAATTCCATTTTAAAATACTTTTATGGTGATTTACACTTGATATACTACTGCATAATAAAACTGACTGTTGTACTGATTTTATTTGTTATTTAAAATATACCATTTTGTAAATACAACACCATGTCGTTTTTATTGAATTCCAAAATGCGCAACACACAGTCGTAACATCACGCTTGTATGCCCCTAAGGGCTAGGCAGACTTGTACTTAGTTTGTAAATGTTTTAAAGCAAATATAAATATTCTATTCTATACATAAAGTAGGTAGTCTTTTATAAAGTCATGTTGTCCAAAATTCATATACCTATCTGCCATGTTACTCTGCGTGTGACTCTCGATAGTTAATAATAACAATCTTATCACTGGATTATCTTTAGAATGTATGATTAAAAGAAACTAAACGAAGGCCCACTTGTTGAGTAATTATTATTCTTTAAAATCTAACTACAGAAAAGACTATCCCAATCAGAAATACTGTGTGATGGGCGTGTAGAAAAAACTAGTCAATGCTTTCTTTCTATCTTTTGAGTCGATAAACAAAGTCCTATCGTAAAGTAAATATGGACAATAATAATAAGTAGCTGATAGAAACCTTGTAATATCATGCTCAGACTGCGATCAAAATTGCAATGCAGACTGCAGTGTGTTATCAGAATAATATGACAATAAAATATTGCACTACACACAGTTACGTGTAGGGTACATAATATTGATTTGTGGGAAACATAAGAATATACTCGTATACCTACATTCTTACATCTCTCCTACCTACACAGGGAACTCACGTAGGTGGGTAGCCAGCAGCACAAGGCACAGCATTTGAAAAAAGTGGTCCTGGCGCATCAAAAGAGCACATTAAGGCTTAGAACATGTATTGATTTAACACAAATAATTGACAAAAGGTAAACTACTATTTGGCTAATGAGGTATATTATAGATGAGGTTAAAGAACATTGAACGAAAAAGTTGATGTTGGGGCGAGTTGATTATGTTACTGGTGTGCAAAATGATCCGCACCGGTCATCTCGTACACTGTGTATGTTATTAGATTATGTTTTAATCTATGTATGTTTTCTAGTGTCAGATTGTTACTGACAAAACCCATCCAGACCTCCACCGTATGATACACCGTGTCGTCCGGGCGATCCTCGCAATGGTGACACCCGGGTGTTGCCACTCGCTTTATCCGGAACAGGAACATCCCGAAGCAGCCGTGTCCGGTGAGGACCTGCGTCAGGCGAAAGGTCAGGACACCCTGGGGCCTGTCTAGTCACTGCTCAAGGAGGAAGCTTAGGAGAACGCAATTGTGGCGTGCTAAGCACTGGGTAACGACAATCGCACTCTCCATGTCGCCATCAGATCCCGCTGGATCTCTGTCCGCTGTGCCGTGATTTCTCGTGGCAGCGGAGTAACGAGTCACTCGCGCCACTCCCACGTGTGTGCCAAGGAGGCTCGCCGCCTCACCGGAGACTGTGCAGGTTCCCCTGACTAGACGGATGGCCGTGACCCTCTGACTAGACCTGTTTCGTTCGTTCATTCTATCGGTTTAAGTTGATAAGAAAAAAACATTACTATGATAAGTTAGGTATGATTTATTATATTCTATTAAAACCTACCTAGGGCATTCTCAAAATAGTTGCAATAATAATAATAATAATAATAATAATAAGCCCCCCAAAACAACCACACGTCCTGATAGACCACCTTATCACGTGGGGGGCGGACACACGACTAAGAAATTACTGGCGTGGCTAACGTGGCTCTGATTACCCACTCAACATGGAGACTCGTTCAAAAAGAAAACGTATAGGACCGCTGCCCGGGGGCGATCGCCGGGGCGCACCTGGAGCTGACGCTGGGTGTCTCAGCATGCGAACCGTCAGCGGTGAGGAGTTGAACAGGCGGGCTCCCACCGGCAAAGATGCTACAGCCGAAATCATTGACGATGGTGACAGACTGACGGACAGGACACACACCCCTGTAGAACCGTACAGCCCAAGTACAGTATCTTACACACCTTCTAGACAATCATCACCATCTATACCATCGTCACCCATACCATCACCACCTTCCATTATTAGTTTAAATACGGTCCAACCCACTCCGACCTTGAATGTTGCGCGGGAGGTATCTACCTTTTTGCCCACGTCCACCAAGGCTGGAAAAGCAAGAGTTCGCATGAGATGGAGCAAAGAAGTTAACCTATTCATCATGCGGACTTACCTTTTCATAACTAAATTAGAGACCGATTTGACCACGTACAGAAAACAACTGCATGAACATTTTACTCGTCAATACCCAGACATTACAGTTACGGAACAGAGAATTTCAGATCAAAGAAGAATAATAGTAAGAAATAAGCTCTTATCTCAAGAAATAATAGATCAGTTAAAAGAAGAAGTACGTACACAACTGCTAGAATCAGAAAATAATGAAGATGACATCACTATCGCACTAACACAAAGCGCAGCTGAGTATAATCAACAAGAACAACCAACACTGTACACTCAATCACAACCAATCACACAATCTCAACCATACTTTCAATCACAAACATATTCACAAACTACGCATATATCCACGCAAACCCAAAGTATTACAATATTGTTAGAAAATGAAGTACATACTCTTGCCGATACTAATCAAAATCCGTGCACAGATACGAATATCCAAGAAATACACGATAAATTGAAAACAGCTCTCACTCAATATTCCGGCATGGACCCAGCAGCTCGACCAAAATTACCCAAACTTAGGTACACACCAACACTTTTTCATCTCGTTAATTTATTTAATCAAAATATTCTACACCAATACATTAGCGAAGAAACTCAGCTTATAGACGTACACACCTTAATATATTGCACAGCATTAGTTATCTCCGAAGAACTTAATTTTAAAATCACAGCATACACAGGCAACTCACGACAAGGAAATATTAACAAACCAGCATGGCAGCAGAGACTTGAAAGAGATATAGAAAAACTAAGAGCAGACTGCAGTAGGCTAACTCATTACATTAACAACAATAGATCAAACAAAGTAGTTAAAAGAGTAGAAGCAATTTTTAAAAACATGGCTACCCACACTAGGCACGAAGCCGACAATAGAAAACCGGAACAGTTCTTGGATACACTAAAACAGAAATTAGCTTTAAAAGTACACAGGTTGAGAAGATACAAGAAAGCACAAGAACGTAAAAATGATAACTCCTTGTTTGCTACGAACGAAAAGAACTTTTACAGAAAATTACAAAAACCACAGACTGACACCGAAACACAGACAGCCGAAAACAACGTTGAACTGCCAACAGCGGAACAACTAGAAACATTTTGGTCTGGCATATGGGAAGAGCAAGTGCAGCATAATGAACAAGCTGATTGGATAACAGACGAAAAGAATAAATGGAGCTCACTAGAAGAAATGGAATTTGTTAAACTAACTGAGTCTGACATAGCTAGTATTACAGCGAGACTACACAATTGGAAATCCCCTGGTATAGATAAAATTCATAATTACTGGTATAAAAAACTAGAGTCATTACATAAAGTGTTAGCTAAAAATTTAACAGAAATAATCTTAGGGAAACAAAATATTCCAGAATTTATTGCTACAGGTATAACTTATATGTTGCCAAAAACTACATTCTCACTACAACCTTCTCAATACAGGCCAATAACTTGTCTACCTACAATATACAAGATCCTAACGGCAGTAATCACTACAAAAATAAATAAACACATAGAAAATCATAAAATAATAGCAGAGGAACAAAAGGGATGCAGAAGGGGTCACATGGGATGTAAAGAGCAACTTGTTATTGATTCAATAATTCACAAACATGCCGCCACAAAAAATAGAAACCTCCATTGTACATACATAGATTATCAAAAAGCATTCGATAGTATTCCTCACTCCTGGCTAATTCAAATATTACAGATTTACAAAATAAATTCCAAAATAATAGACTTCTTACAGACCATCATGTCCCGTTGGAAAACCACACTTCAGCTAAATTATAGACACAACGCTATCACTACTAGACAAATATCCATAAAGAAGGGTATATATCAGGGAGATTCTTTAAGCCCTTTATGGTTTTGTCTCGCCCTGAACCCTCTGTCCCACTTACTTCAACGCTGCCAAGCTGGATATTCCCTTAAACACACCACAGAAGATACCGTAATCTCTCATCTTATTTATATGGATGACATAAAACTATACGCAAAGTCTGAAAAAGATATCAAAAAACTAATAGACACCACGACAGAATTCAGTAAAGACATAAACATGAAATTCGGGTTAGATAAATGCAAAATAGTTCATATAATAAGAGGCAAAATAAAACCGGGTGACTATCCTGTTAATAATACAGACACAATAACAGCGATGGAACCAACGGATTTATATAAATATTTAGGGTACCAGCAACTCAAAGGAATAGATCACACAGCAATAAAACACACCTTGAACACAGAATACAAAAGACGAGTGATCGCAGTATGTAAAACTCAACTCTCCGGAAAACACTTAATAAAAGCATTGAACACCTATGCAATCCCAATATTAACATACTCGTTTGGGGTGATTAAATGGTCAAAAACTGACATCCAGCAAATAGAGAGAACAACACGCACCACACTCACTAAACACAATAATCTACACCCTAAATCTGCAATAGAAAGACTGACTATCAAACGACAACACGGAGGGAGAGGCCTAATAGACGTCCATCATCTTTGGCAGAAACAGATAGCCAGACTAAGAACATTCTTTCATACTAAATCACACACAAGCAAAATTCATAAAGCTATGGTTATGAACGATGTCAGCTACACCCCACTCAACCTACACGAACATACAGATACACAACATACTAGCAATGACGACCCACATAAGCAAAAATTAGAAGACTGGAAAAAAAAAGTGTTGCATGGGCGGCACCCCCATGATCTAGAACAATCTCATATTGAAACTATAGCGTCAAATAAATGGCTTAAAATCGGTAACTTATTTCCGGAAACCGAGGGTTTTATAATCGCAATACAGGATCAGATCATAAATACAAAAAATTACAGGAAATTCATTATAAAAGACCCCACAATAACAAACGATAAATGTCGAAAATGTCACACACAACCAGAGACCATACAGCACATAACAGGGGCATGCACAACTCTGACCCAAACAGACTATACATACAGACACAATCAGGTAGCAAACGTCATCCATCAACAACTGGCACTTAAATACAAACTCATACACGATACAAACACACCTTATTACAAGTACGCACCACAAACTGTTCTGGAAAATACTACACACAAACTCTACTACGACCGCGCCATACTGACTGACAGAACCGTTCACTATAATAGACCAGATATAACCCTTCAAGATAAAGTAAAAAAAATCACATACCTCATAGATATTGCAGTCCCTAATACTCATAATTTACAAAAAACAATAGGTGAGAAAATCAGCAAATATGCTGAACTAAAAGAAGAAGTGGCCAGAATCTGGAAGCAGGACAAAGTGTACGTAGTACCTATTGTTGTCTCTACGACGGGTGTAATACCCAACCACCTCCACCACAGCCTCAAACTTATAGACCTGAAAGACTCTATTTACATAACACTCCAAAAAGCCGCAATTTTAAACACCTGCAGAATAGTAAGAAAGTTCATGCAAATTGAGGAAAATGAAATCAGTCACACTAACACACAGACAACTAATCATTAAAAACAAATCACAACACATACTCTACATTGACTTGGCTTGGGCCCGTTAATGTAGTTGAAACTAGCCAAAGAGCTAAGAAACAAAATTTGTTTACCGAAAATAATAATAATAATATCCTTGGACATTTCACACAACGCCATATCGTCCCAAGCTAAGCAACCTAATGCTTGTGTTATGGTAACGAGATGGCTGATAGACTACTTATATACATTTTTTTTTTGTAAATACATACATATTATAGATAGAAAATCACCCAGACTCGTAACATATACTTGCAGGTCGTACAAATATTTGTTCCGTGCGGGAATCGAACCCACGACATAGTGCGCATCAGTCAATCGCTCAACCACTGCGCCAACCATGTTGTCAAAGATAATAAGATGTTGAAAGATGATCCTAGGGACATCTTGCCCCCACCGTCAGGGTCACCTTGGACACCGTGTTGTACAAGATAATTCTTTGATAGTGTTTTAAAAAATGTGAGTTATAATATTATTCAAAAGATTTAAATTTTGAGTTTAGCAGCAGTTTGTCAGATCAATTTAATACGAATAAACGTTTATATATTTGCATCGTTTAAACTACAAGCATTCTCCCTTAAGTTTCTCCTAATACCTTGTATGTTACGTGTTTGTAGGGTTTTTTATCTACACGACATTTGACAGGACATTTAGGTACCTACACGGTACCTACATGTAAAACACGAGGTTACCTTCATCAGATAGAAACAATTTGTTTCTAAGTAGGTAGCAACATAAACACATGCCATTTCTACTATTTAATTTATGAATCGAAAGTTCTGGCAAAAAAATGAAAATTACTTAAATTAACCTAACTAAGTGAGTAGGTTTGAAGAACCTAATAGGTACATATTACTAGGTAGGTACTCACCATTAACATAATATGGATAATTAGCATAGTCACACCACAGTAAACTGCCTATTGTGTACTTACTGGTAGGTTTTAGATACCTTGGTACTTTAGACTAAAAATATCTATCTCTTGTTGAAACACAAAATTATAGTTAACAGATAACTTACAAAGATAAGTTATAAATTAGGTTGGATATAATTGACCTTCGCTGTTATTCATTAGGTAAGTCAGTACATATCTACTTATTTTTATTGTGTTTCATTATCATTATTATGTAGCGATAAAACTAATAAGTGGGTGTCAAATTTATTTACCTTCAGTCATCGCGTCAAGATTCATTAATTATTACACAGAGCCCGTGTTTGTAGGTATTTACCTACTGGGGACTGACTTTAATCACTGATATCCATCTCATAGGCACTCCATCCCACCATAGGCGTCTCTGCTTTTTTTTTAAGGCTGGGAAATCATCAATCATCGCCATCAATGTCTTCTCCCGCTCTGGGTGGAGCGGAAGGGAGTGTCAGACTCGTACTGACTAAAACCCATCCATGTTCCTTCCTTAGCCCTTCTTGTTCTGCGGTAGCGGTAACCCTTTCGGACAATCCCGCTCTTCATGCTAACATCTCTTTGAGGCGCGCGTGGAACATATTGGCACAGGCGACTCTGCTTGTGCCAATCTCCACGCTTGGGCCGGTCTGGTCCATGCTGAACTCCACGCTCAGGGCGCTCTGATCCATGCTGATCTCGCCCTTGACTACTTACAAGTAAGTATGATGATTAATGATCTAGGATTCGTTTGGTTTAGGCTATGGGAGCTGGCGCTGGTGACCGCAAAGCTGTGTAGAAATCAATTGACAAGGTCATATTGGGCATGTGTTGCTGAGAAAAGAGGAATAATGTTTTGGATAAGTTTTGATTATGAGGATGAATAACTAATAGATTACCACGCGGAAGATGATAGAAACGAAGGATACCTAGATTGATTGCAAGGTGTTATCAACTTGCATCAGCAATGCAAAGCTTAAGCAGGTAGGTAGGTATACATGACGAAAAGGTGATGGAGTGGCTTCAAATGAATTGCGATAAAGGTATAAGAATATTGGGATTTATAGTATCTACTTGGACCACACACGCATACTGTACCTACCTAATTAAATTATAGGTATCTAGTACGTACTCTACCTATACTACTCGCTATAATCATGAATCAAAATATATGGCTAGGAAGATACCTACTACATTTCGTGAACACTGGTTGTAGTTATGTCGATAACCGTTCCTACCACCTGCAGGTAATATTATCTCCGGAAAAATGCGACGAATACATATCAGTACTACATAAATGATTACATACTCGAAGTGCTAGCATATTTTACACCGATTAAAATTGATACGTATCAAATCAATCAATCAACTCAGCCTATCACTGGCAAAAAGCTGGACATACGCATCTTCCAGGCTGCGCCACGACATCCTGACCTCCGTCTTCTGCATCCAGTCTATCCCAGCCACCTATCGCTCCATCTAGCTGGAGGGCGTCTCCCACGCTTGCCGATTCGCGGTCAGCACTCAAGGACTTGTCTGCTCCACTGGCCAATGGCCATCAATTCGTCGAGAATCATGACCAACTCACCGGCACTTCAGTTTGCTAAGTTTTTAAGCTATACTAAAATTTTTCGCTTAAATAAATAAAAATAGGTGCCTGTTTCAATGGTTACATAAATCATGATAGGATAAAGCCACAAGTTAAGCAGATGCTAACGAGGCTACAATAATACCTAGATAATTTCCATCACATAATAATATCAGTGTTTGCACAGGTACCTAGGTCCTGTCTACTAAATTATGTCGAGCTACCTATTACTAACATAAGCTAGAATTTTCTATCTAATGGTTATGAATATAAATGACCTTAATATCTACCTTTGATTAGTTATATAAGGGGGATGCGCTAAGATTGCAATTTGAAGGTCAGTGTGACGTTGTTAGTTGTGTGTTAGTAAAATATGATTTGCGACCGTAAAATTCATGCATTAACAGAGTTAAAATCATGACTACTCTCTAAGTAAGGATTGGAATAGGACTTGTTACGATTTCATGATAATAATTATATTAATATAGTCAGTGTCCTAATGAATGAAAAATCATAAATATATTTTGGACTTAAAGAGTTGTATTGGTGAGGTAAATGGTCTACATACTCCTTAAACTGTTGTGGTTTGTCATCTCTTGCCAGGTGCCAGAGCTTATGCTTAATCTTTTTAATTTTTCTTTTTTACATTGTTCTCACAATATGGAGAAACAACAATATTAATGTATTAACCAAGGATTTTGTAATATCTTGATTTAAAAATGTCCTTATATTTAAATAAATAGAAATAAAGTAAAGAGATAAACGTTATGATAATAAATTAAATCATCATCAATATTCAGCTGAAAGATGTCCACAAGGCTGTCCCAGTCACAACACTACAAGGGCCATCGTAGCGAAAGGATGCCCGCAAGGGGGCGTTCTCTCACCGCTACTATGGAACCTGGTCGTAGACAGCCTCATAAAAATACTCAATGAAAAAGGCTACTATACAGTTGGCTACGCCGACGACATAACCATTATAATAAACGGCACACATGAAAACACACTATGCATCCTCATGCGCCAAGCCTTGAAAATAGTAGAGGACTGGTGCCACAGACACCAATTATCAGTGAATCCAACGAAGACTGAACTGATCGTTTTCACAAAAAAAAAGGAAAATGGCTACACTACAACTACCCCGATTCTTTGGAACAACCCTAAGCCTATCAACTGAGACCAAATATCTGGGAATCTTTCTGGATAGTCAGCTGAACTGGGCAAAGCATACTAAACATATGATCACAAAAGCCACCATATCACTGTGGCAATGCAAACAACTGCTGGGCAGGAACTGGGGTGTTAAACCCAGAATCACACACTGGCTATACGCCACGGTCATCCGACCAACCATCACATATGGCTCACTAGTATGGTGGCCCAGAACAAACTTAAGCACAACCCAAAAAGAACTTGAGAAACTGCAGCGACTCGCTTGTGTAGCTATTACTAGCTGCATGAGAACGACGCCTACAGCTGCCCTACAGGCGATGCTAGGACTGCCACCTCTACACCTCATCGTGCGAGAGGAGGCAACCATGGCCGCCTTTCGGCTAAATATAACAGGAACCCTAAGTAAAGATTCCAGAGTAAAGCACACACGGGTAAGGGATGACGCAATCAGACATCAACCAATGCTGGCGTCACCCTGCGATAAAGCCCCAAAACAACACCAATTTCAAAAACACTATGACATATCACTTATCGAAGAACAGTGTGACTACTCTGGTCCGGAAGAACTAAGAGTATACACCGACGGGTCAAAGACCGACTCCGGAAGCGGAGTCGGGGTGTTCTCACGAGACCTTAATATACACATATCCAGCCCACTGGGCAAGCACAACACCGTCTTCCAGGCGGAGTGTGTGGGCATCATACAGGCAGCACACGCAATAGAAGCCAGGAAAGTCACCGATGCGCAAATACGCATAGTTTCCGACAGCGCCTCGGTCCTGCAATCCCTAAAGAAAGAACACCACACCTCAAAACTAACACTAGAATGTCACAACGCACTAGAACGCATATCAGTACTCTACCGCAACAAAGTGACACTACAATGGATAAAAGGACATAGCGGATCATTAGGTAACGACGCAGCTGACGAGCTAGCGAGGAGAGCCTCCAGCGCGCCAGCCTGCGGACCGGAACCAATCATACCCATTCCCTTTAACCAGCTACGCAGATGGCTACAAGAAATCACCCACATACGAGCGGAGAGCTGGTGGACCTCGTCACCGGGCTGCAGGCAATCCAGGGAGGCCATGCCATCCCTGGATAAAAGGTTAACCAGACGGTTACTCCGCCTGAACAGAACCGGCCTGCGCCTGATGACGGGGACCATCACGGGACACTGCTCACTAAACAAACACTTCCACACAATAGACATAACGGACAGTCCTCCGTGCAGGGCCTGCATGGAGGCTGAAGAAACCGTCGCGCACGTACTCTTTGAGTGCACAGGCGTCACACAGATCAGGACACAAACTATTGGAACACCTAAATTTTTTACAGATATATTACACAGACCAGGAGACGTTCTGGAAGGAGGTGGGCTGGCTGGAATAACCGCCACAGGCCGCCATGGCCCACGCACAATGGTCCGCCAAGGACTGAGTGCGGAAACCAAAACCCCAAGAAGAAGAAGAAGAAGGCTGTCCCCTTTTTAGAATCCATAGACATGCAGTCTATAGGACTAATTGTTGGTTCTGGCATGATTCTAGTAGAACGAATGGCTGATCGTTTTGGGAAGGCACGAACTAATCGACCTTCCTCGCCGACCATACATAAAATACACACATCAAAAGTGTCTAGGGATCAACATATATTTTTGCAATAACTTTTCTCTTGATTGATATTAATTTAAATTTTCTTTAAGGATTCATCAAATAAAGTGTTTTCGTTTGTCACAGTAACGATAAACCAAGTCACCTTTGCATTAATAAAGAAATTTGCCATTTTCCTAATAAAGGGATTTTTGACATTTGAACCACTAACATTAAAGTTCGAAAAAAAGACTGAAATAACAGTTTTCTTTAAAATTTTATTGGGTAACTTAAACAATTAATAATCCGTGTTTCTACCGCGAACACTAACAACACAAGAACATCGGTTTGGCATACTCAAAATGAGTTCATCCAAATCACGCTGTGGAATGGCCGCCCATGTTCGTTGCAACAACAAAAAAAGGTCTTCTTGCAACTGGATACCCTCCATATTCGGCAGAGCTCTTCTCTGTAGCATATCCCATGCATGCTCAATCGGGTTCAAGTCTGGCGACACGGAGACAAGACCGATACATTCAAATCTTAACTCGAAGAGCTCCAACAATAACCGCCATGATGTTAGCCGTGAGGCTTCATCACTCTTCAGGGAACTTAATTAGCGACCAAACAGTCAGAAACCGCTTGCATGAAGTGAACCTTCATTCCCGAAGACCGCTACGGGTACCACCTATAGCAATGCACAATCGTAGGATTCGATATCAATGGGCTCTTGAACACAGAAATTGGGCAGAAGAACAATGGCGTTTCGTGTGCTTTTCTGATGAGTCTCGTTTTGGTATGAGACCGGATACAAGACGTATACGACACTGGAGAACCCCTGGACGCCAACAGCGATTAAAATCCTGCCAGGAAGTCCATCCTAATAGTGGTGAAACCATCATGGTATGGGCGGGTATTTGGATCGGCGGAAGAACTGAGTTGATTTGGATCAGAGGCAACCTCAACGCTCAAATTTATGCTGAGACGATTGTATCTGACGTCATCGTTCCTCTACAAGTGCAAATCGGTCCCTTATTTCAGTTAATGCATGATAATGCACGACCGCACACCGCAAGAGTTGTAAGACAGACTCTCGCCGCAGCTAACATCAATGTCCTGCCCTGGCCTGCTCAGTCGCCAGACTTGAACCCGATTGAGCATGCATGGGATATGCTACAGAGAAGAGCTCTGCCGAATATGGAGGGTATCCAGTTGCAAGAAGACCTTTTTTTGTTGTTGCAACGAACATGGGCGGCCATTCCACAGCGTGATTTGGATGAACTCATTTTGAGTATGCCAAACCGATGTTCTTGTGTTGTTAGTGTTCGCGGTAGAAACACGGATTATTAATTGTTTAAGTTACCCAATAAAATTTTAAAGAAAACTGTTATTTCAGTCTTTTTTTCGAACTTTAATGTTAGTGGTTCAAATGTCAAAAATCCCTTTATTAGGAAAATGGCAAATTTCTTTATTAATGCAAAGGTGACTTGGTTTATCGTTACTGTGACAAACGAAAACACTTTATTTGATGAATCCTTAAAGAAAATTTAAATTAATATCAATCAAGAGAAAAGTTATTGCAAAAATATATGTTGATCCCTAGACACTTTTGATGTGTGTACTTACCTACTTACATCTTATCTAGAAAGCCATATCATCTGGCAGATAAAGGTATAAACATTTGTTGACTTGATTAGTTAAATGTACTAAAGGCTATTATAAATATTTTGCGACTCGCTAGCGCTAAATCAAATCAAATCAAATCCGCGATGGGAGGCCCCGTTAATGAATGCGATGCATACTGTCATCTAACAGAAGCGTTCATAACGATCTAGGTTAAATGCTCTAAGTAATGATCACGACCGCTCTGTCAAAAGCGAAGCGAACAAGAAGAAACGCTAAATGGTTTGACTTGGTAACAATTTTTTTATCTTTAATTTTGACGGGTTTTGAAGTATTTATTATCATTCCAGCCGTAAGTAAGACGTCCGCTGCTGAAGCTTATCACAAACGTGCACCGCCACTAACTGGCTCTCTGTGCTTCCCACAACCAGCGATTTCCGGCGGCTTTTACAAGGTCGGACCACCTTATGAAGGACTTCTAACGCTAGGTACATCTTCCCGTACGCAGTCGCCACTCCAGAAGCTTTGGACCCCATCTGCCTGTTTTTCTGCGAGCAATTTGCCCCGCCCACTTAGTTAATTAAGTTTAGCAATTCTTTGTCTATGTCTGTTACTTTGGATCTCCTATGGATCTCTTCATTTCTGATTCGATGACGTAGAGAGACTCTATTAAAGGAAGGATTAACAATGTTGAATCTTATTCATATTAATTTGTTAAGCGTGTGCGGTGTAGGTACTCTTTTTTCAATTATTAAAAAAATTACAAAACCAACTCACAATGAATGCCTACTATGATGGAATTTGGCCACTTGCTACTAATATGCCAGCTGGCTGCTTCTTCTTCTTAGCGTGTCGATGGCAGTCTAAATGGATGCGCCCAGAATTCGGCTGCGCGTTTAGCTCCATCACTAGCGTCCGCACGCAGGACACGATACTAATTATCCCATCGTTTGTGTAACAGCACGACATTTACACGCCAAGGCGGAGTTGTCTATGGATCCCCCACCTGAGCAGGTTTTCCTTGCTTTCGGCCGACCTGGGTCCGGAGTCTGTTTAAAGACCTCCACTTTGGCTATGGTAAGTCACGCAAAGGAGGGCACTGTGTCGCCTTAGCTTCAGTATTTTTTTCATGGTTTGACAGTGAGTGGAACGACACCCTTTAAAAAACAGTTCAGTCTATGTGGCACAAGGATATGTGGTCGTGCATAGGGTGTCGACTGTCAGAGGGCATTTTGGCTCTTTCGGAGCTTGCTACTGGTCTACGGAATTGTTTAGATGCTGTTAAGCTGTTAATAAATAACTTATTAAGTTATTCAAAGAGATAGAAGTACCTACACAAGGCGTGTGCCCACTGAAGCTGAACATATTATCTGTTGGACTCTCTAATCGCACACCATTCATATCGATTTTCGGCTACGAAACTAGAAGACCGAACTAAACTCATTAAATAGGTGCATTTTAGTTTTGTTGTGCGTGTACTCGTATCATTCGTTTTATTTATATAAACGCCTTTTAAATTGTTTGTAGCAATGATTGACTAAGCCACGGAATACAGTTATTCTGAACAGGATTGATGGTCACCTCCATTACAAACTAGCTGACCCGACAGAGGTTGTGCTGTCCAAATTTCAATAATTTATAAATTCATGTAGAAAATGCTTTCCCTAAGAACATTAGGACTGTTTGGAATCCACGCCATCTGTAGTTACAATATACGGCACGAATTTTAACCCCGTTTTTTTACCTTTGTGTAGATATAAGATTCTTCCTTCCTGTCTACGTTTCCTTCGTTCGTGCCTACGTTTCCTACGTAATATACGGTATTAATGGGTTAAAATATGTTGACCTTATCTATGAGAAAATAAACCTCATTCTTCTCTATTTTATCTCTGGACAAAATAAAAATTTATGACATTTGTCATATGTGTACGTTGTCGTTACCTATTTACAATGTTTTGAGGTATTTTTTTATAGATTCCTATTTACTTATTTTTAATTTATTTTATAATGCTATACAATTTGTGCTTCTTTAGAAATTGATTTTATGAATGCTTTGGCAGAAGTTATACAGAAAAAATATAAACCAAATGTGATTTGTTAAAAAATCAATTGTACTTATTTCTTATTCGGTTATTTGAAAGTTATCACCACGAAGTTCTTCAACATTGGCTCCGTGGTCTCAAATGTGCCCACGGAAATTGAACAAAGGTACGTCATCATTATTATCGCGTTGAACGTTCCGCCTGTTGTCGGTTTTTTGACGAACACAAAGGGATTTGCTTCGTCCATATTCTGATACAGGACCATATTCTGAGGACAATGATCGTTGTAGGTTCGTTGTACGTCCACACTTGACGCCACGAACGACGAAGCCGAGCACGTTGTGCTTCGCTCGTGCTCGGTTCGTCTAGCGTAGACCCGCCTTAATGTCACCTAATTTTACATTCAAGTTATCAGAGAATACCGTGGATGTTATACCAATTCAAATGTCTTTGATAGATACATAAATTGGCAGCAAGTTGGAATGATTAAGCAGTATAATATATTTTACAATCGACATAGAGGTAAAACCATTACTTAAGTTAGGGTTTCCTAAAAATGCGGTGATTGCGACATAGCGTTTGTTAAACGGTAAGTAATGGGTAGCTCATCGTCTGATCAGGCCCAGGCCCGTGACTTACAGTGCGTACGTGTTCCACGCGCGCCTCAAAGAAATGTCAGCATATGAAGGGGGCCGTCAGGACCAGAGCCTGCCGGGGAACCGGAATTGTCCGAAAGGGTTACCGCTACCCCGGAACATAAAGGGCTATATATATATAGCCTTATATATATAGCCCTATAGTCTGACACTCCCTTCCGCTGCACCCAGAGTGGGAGGAGTAATTTAATGACTTCCCACCGTATTACCCATTAACTGGGTTGTAAAGTACTATCGACCCGCAGTCGCTCTATGTAAAATACTGATATTTGGCGAGATCCATAGAAATATAAAAATCCGACTAGATCCTAGACCCCTAAATAGTTGTGAAATAGCTAGGAGTATAATGAAAACCTACCAATACATAAGCACAACACTATTGCCGTATAGCGTTTACAACTTTAGGGGTAAAGCACAGGCTTTGAGGTGCCCGGCCGGCATATCAATGTATATTTATGTCTTACGGACATAATATAGTGTCTTATGTGTGGAAATTGGTTATCACGGCTTGGTCATGTGATGCGGTCGAAGCCTGAGGATGTCGTGAGGAAAGATTTGAGCATGTGGAAGGCTGTACGATAGACGACCTGTGTGAAACATTACATGGATAGCAAAGGGGTGACTCCTGAGATGATGACTAATAGAGAAGTATAAAAAAAACATGTTTGCGCCGACCCCAAATAAATTGGGATATGGTCAGGCGAATGATGATAATGTCACATGGACCTACTGAAAAATATGAAATGCTCCTAGAGATTATTCGCGGCCTCATCGATAACACGTTTTCGCAACTGATTAGTGATCTAATTAAGTTAAATTATTGTTAATACATTGCCTGACAAGAAGCCACTGATACCCATCATCCTGTATGATGTATTCATGACATAGCAGGGGCAACAGGACACGTACAACATTATTATGCCGCTCAGATAAATTAAAATATTCAATTTCTCTTTTCAGGATGATATGTAAACGTTGTCAGCGGTCACTTAAAAGTGGCGAAGGTCTCAAATGTGGAATATGTGACTCCTGTTTCCACATGAGATGTATTAATGAATCTGTGAAGGACCACTGCGATGGCGGGGACAGAGGATATCAATGGAAATGTTCTCTATGCCAGAATTATGTCACTACACACGCTAGTGGTTCAGACTTGAGTAAAGAAAGAGACAAGGAAAAAAATAACCTAATGCTGGCGGTTAGCGCTATAAGCGAAAAGTTTGAACTGGTAAATAAAATTCAATTGCCGAAATTGAACAGCGATTTGGCGCAGATAAAAACTGTGGCAGATCGCATTGTCCAACAAAATAATGATATATTGCGGAAAATAGATGAAATTGAAGAGAAAAGAAAAAATGATAAGCAATGCGTTATTTCAACCAGTAGGTACCGAAGGAGGAACCTAACCCTTACCCCTAAATCAACGAGTTCGCCAGATAAAGAGGAAGAGCCAACTATTTCGCTGAATGAAAAAAGCCTAAGATATAGGACACGAAGACGATCATATATTTTGCACAGAATATTTAATATTTTAAACAGAAAAATGAACAGAACTCATTCTCCAAGAAAATAACAGTTGAAGTGAGCGTCTAATAAAAAATATTTTCCTATTAACTTTCTTTTCTGTTCTTCATTGCCATCGTCACTATGGTCACCATCGGTATCATCGTGTTCAGCGGATGTTGTCATTCATACATGCCTAACATCACACCTCGTTTCCCCAAAGGGTTGGATGGAGGTGTACCTATAGTAAGCCCAGTGCCTCTTTTCCTAGCCTGCCTGCACTCAGCTTGATCCAACCATTGTTTGTGATGTTGGTCCCTGCTGCGTTCCCTTACCGGAGTGCGTAAGTATCCAAAGGGGAGTGGCGCAATGTGTTCAGACCCCACTGGTGCTCAATCCCCTTCAAGCCAGTTTATCCGCTGAATCGTTGCCTAGCAAACCGCTGTTAATGCCCTAGATTGACGGTGATGAATGACTGCTTACTTCCAGTCTGTCTGCAACTTGAGCATAACTGGCAAATTGTAAGAATACTAAAGACCTCTGCCCACCCTTTGAAGGAATACACGCGTGTTACGAAGAAATCTCATTTCCGCAACCCACGTAATTGTCCATTCATGCGCAAGTGTCGTTCGCGCAAAAATCTATCGCGCAGAAATTTTTTTGGTACGTGTGGTTAGTAGGTGGACTGATCTCAGCTAACGTGTAATACATCAAAGAGGAAAATACACAATCGTTTTACAAACAAAATGTTATTTTCATTACACAATATTGTCCGTTTTTCTTAGACAATCACCCCTAAAGATACGCGTTAGCAAATTTGTATAAATAAGCAGACGTGCTATTTTAGTTTTAAAGGCGCTTAAGGTAAATTCTTATTTGAAATAATTTTTTGTTTATCTAAGCGTTTCTCTTAGCGTTTTTTTTCATTGAAAAAAATACAAAAGGCCCTTTGTGTTGTTGTAGGATTTAAACTCAGTAGCAGAACCAAAAATGTATCAAATGGCGGTAGGTATAAGCGGGATTGTCCGAAAGGGTTACCGCTTCCCCGGAACATAAAGGGCTAAGGAAGGAACATGGGTGGGTTTTAGTCAGTAAGAGTCTGACACTCGCTTCCGCTCCACCCAGAGCGGGAGAAGTCATTGCATGTAGGTACCTATATTATAGCATCGGTAAGTTATAATTTATTTTATTCAATAAAAATGTGAACACCGTTTTTTAGTTAAACAAGACTATTAAAGTTGACTTTCCACTTAAACCACCTGGCACGCGAAATCTGGCGTTGTTGGTGCGAAGATAAAAATATACTTACCTATTTGAAACTGGCTTTTATATTAAAAGTAAGAATAATAAAGAAACTAATGTACTAAAGGTTTACTTTCTTTTTATTCTCAAAACATATTATTCGCGATCTTTGATTATATAGATACTTGTTATATAATCAAAGTTCGCGATCCAGGCAAATGTCACAGTCAGCTACTCAATTAGAGATTGTACTTACCATTTTCGCTAATGCGTTATCGATGTTTTTAACTTGCAATGTTCTTAATTCCTAAATATCGGATTAAAATTACCGTGTACGCGGTTTTTATTATTGGTGATTCTTGTGGAACACATAATAATATCGATGAGTTGTTCAAACCTTTTTTTGCTAAATCTATCTTTTTCTATAATAATATCTAAGTTTGAAATAAGTAATAAATGGATCTATCCGTATTATTCTAATCGTGAAAAGGTTAATCAAACAAGTGTAATTCACAAAGCAAAAACCTATGAAAAAGTGGGTTTTGTATTATTTTGTGAAATCAGATTTCTTGAGGATTCAGACGGAAAAAATGGATGAAGCGACTGGAAGGAAAAAGGTAGTTTCCTGTGAAAACTAGTACCATGTGCTCAAAACACTTTGTAGAATACGATTTTTTAATTAAAAGCGGAAGAAAATACCTTGCGGGCACAGCAGTGCAAAAACAAAAGAATACCATTTTAACTTCCCATGTCAGTAAGAAATAGTGTACCCATTATCTTTCTATAAAAAGAATGTCAAAAGGTTGGACCTCCCATAATAGACGGTTTATCCTGTATGAAATAATGTAATACTACTTTTTTCGTACCTAATTTACAGCGACTGCAAATTTGCGTGCCCTGCATGGTAAAGCTACATTGTTACATTTAAAATTGTTAAAAAACTGCAGATTTTCCAGTTTGTAAGAAGGTTAAATGAACAGACAGACATTACACAGTCACAGAACAGATAAATTAGGTATTCTCTGTTCTGCGGAAATAACAAAATTGGAAGGGTTCCTTGTTTGTCTACGAGACCCTAAAAGTACAATGCGCAGTAAATTGAACGCTCTGTTTAAATATTCAACCCGCGATTTTATGAACGACGACTAAGTACCTGTCGTCATACCTTTGGGCGATCTGCGACCACTTCTTAAAATGTTTTCGAAGCAGTATCGTGTTTTTCTATCTATAATATGTATAGATACACAAAAAAAAAATTATAGTTATAAGTTTTTTATCAGCCATCTCGTTACCATAACACAAGCATTAGGTTGCTTAGCTTGGGACTATGGCATTGTGTGAAATGTCCAAGGATATTATATAATATTATATTATACCGTGCTGCAAAAAAAAAATGGATTCTTTACGTTTCATACCAGCACCACGGACAAAACCCATACTAACCCGCGTAGTTAAGCCGTGAGTGAACAATTAAAAACTAACCCATACGTGCTAATATAGGCATAAACTGAAACCGTATTGTATAGTGCTTGTGAGAACCGATACAGCTCCGATAATAATGCTTACTTAATTTTATAGCATTGTTTTACGTAGGTATTGTGCATGTTAACACATGCATAGGTAATACCCAGATACAACAATGCTAGCGCTTAGTTTAGTATCAGATTACAATTGGTTTAAATTGAAAAGCAGAATAGGTAATAAATCGCCTAGAATTAAATTCAAGAAAAAGAGGCAAGGACTCACCGTAATTTAGGCTTTACGGTGACATCTTGCCTCAAGTAAGTGACCTCACAAAACGGAACCAAAAATGTTGCAAATCAGCTCCCAATTTAAGAATGCACCAGAATATCCAATCATCGTGTATTTAGGTACTATTTATAGCTGTTCATCAGGAATAATCTGTAAGAATGCAACATTCTATCGTATACGTATATCAGTGTTGTGCCATTAGGCCGATCGCAGGCGGCCATAAATTTACTAAAAACTTCGCAAGCAATAGGAATTTGCTACTGAATACTGCGTTGTCGACTTCAGGACGAGCCGCTTCTCACACGGACCACTATGTCGCTTGCATCCACAATCCTACCTCTTTTTATATACACTAATCTTACCTCTTTTTATATTTTGGCTGCTGAGACCAAAACTACAAACCAATACAGAGAAGTTTAAAAAAATGTGCCATGCGAATGAATGCACAAACTGGTACAGAATAAATAATTTAATAACACACCGTCACGGCAGACGGTTGTATCCCCCGTAGGGTAAGGCAGAGGTGCACCTATATTTCTCCCACATTTCGCCAGTTACGTTAAGTCCCATGTAATATCGTGCGAGCCTATTTCCATCGACTTGGCACAATTCCAGACTCCGGGCTGCTACTGTGAAGTTTCAGATCAAAAAATTCTAACACATTGCCCGACCCAGGAATCGAAACCAGGACCTGATGCTCAGCAGTAACGCTTTTTTTTTTTTTAAGGCTGTGAAATCATCCAATGAGTGCTCCCGCTCTGGGTGGAGCGGAAGGGAGTGTCGGAACTCTTACTGACTAAAACCCATCCATGTTCCTTCCGTAGCCCTTTATGTTCCGGGGTAGCGGTAACCCTTTCGGACAATCCCGTTTCAGCAGTAACGCTTAAACTTATGATATTGAAACTTGATAAATTGCGACTATTTAGGCTCTGTTTTAGATATAAGAAAGACCTGTGGCGAGTTTATATAAGGAATTGAGGAGTTCTAAACCTAGGCAAATGCATCCCATTCCCAATTGTTGATTTTTGCTTAATAAGTGGGTCACATTGTTCTTAAATCCAACTCATGTCAGTGTAATCTTTTGAATGATCTTGGTATATTTATTACAATCATTAATCCCTCTGACTCAGTTACACGTGATGACACGCGCCTATGTGGAACCAACAGTTCGATACGCGTTTTCTTTTAAAAGTAAATTTTAAGATGTGACGCCTAATGACTTAGAATAGTACCTACCAGAGGTATCGCGGCTACAGAGTCACCCTAGACACAATGCTGACCAATGAAACCACAAGTGTTCGACAAGTGTCTGCACTACTTACAAGTACAAAAACAGAGCAACTCTACTTGGCGACAAAAATAGGTAGTATACACTACTAAAAACACGTAGTAGAAGAATAATTATGTTATTTAAATAACAACCAACACCATCCACGTGTCTTGTTAATCCCATCGTTAGCTATCTTAATTTATCGCTGTTCCGACTAGCGTACCTTTACCTGGTTATTATGGAAATATCCCACGTGACCACTCTATTAGTCTGCACGAGGTGTTAAACTCATAAAGTGGTCTTGCATATTGAAACATAATATTTTAAGATGGGTTTCCAAAAGTGTTTATGATCTATGTTTAATAGAAACGGGAGGAAAATATCCATAAGGTGCATTTGCGTTTTCCTTCGCATCAGAATGTGTAGGAAAAGCCGCAGGCCACAACGTAACGTGATACACCAGCGTGTGGAAGTTCATGAGCTACGGATCGCTATATAATAAAAACCTTAGACTCACCGCCGTTTGTTATCATTTCGTGTCTGCTTTCGAAGCGGCACGACCATCTGGATGCGATCATACCAAACAAGTTTCATTTATTTGAATTAAGAAAAATGCGGAAGTCGGCAGTGATGTTCGTAACTTTAAGTTTAGTTATAACCTTGTACACTAGTGATGTGAACAGCGAGACACAGCCTGTGGTGCGCACCCCGCTTGGTGAAGTGGCTGGCTACTATATGCAAACCAGGGGAGGACGCCAAATATCCGCCTTCACCGCCATTCCGTTTGCGGCCCCGCCGCTTGGAGATCTAAGATTTAAGGTAGGTGAGTGATATAATTCTATTGACGCACAGCGAAATGAGATAACCTGGTTACCTAATAACCTGCTTTATTTATTTTTTGTTCCCAATCATATTATCAGATAAATTGCTGTTGGTTGATACCTGTACGGGTGATGAACACAGATTAATTTTATTTTTATTATAGATTGCTACTACTTATCCAAGCTATAGTATTATAAAGAGGAAACATTCGATGTTTAACAACCCTCGCGATCCTACTAGTGGAACAAAATAAAACACCCCTTTTCGTATGTTTGTTTGTAATGAATAATTTTAAAAAACACTTGACCGATTTTCTGATTTTCTCTAAACTTGTACTTTTCTTGTCTTTGTGTTCTTTTTTGCGTCATGTTTACCGCAAATAAACGTATTTACTTTTTTTTCTTATTATTAAATTACAGTAAGTAACATGGGTTAGATATTTTATTTTTCAATAAAATTATTACCTATATTCATTATCTGGCGTGCGATGCGAAAATGTTTTGATGATACATAAAACAATGAACTATGTGCTTATGGTACCTACTCATCATAATCCACAAAAAACTCTGCGAGGCTATTTGTGTAACTATTAAAGTTAAGTCACAATAACCGTTTTTTTGTTCAAATTAGTCAATAAAAACATGGGTAGAATACAAAGATGTAATTCATTGTATGATATTTACCCAATCCAACTAAATAGTTTCATAATCAAGATTGATTATGTACAGAGTCCAGCACATCAAGTTACCTCATTCTGTCAAATTTATTTGATACATTTTCAACTTTATTACACAAAAATAAGGTTCATGTTCAATTGGGAATATTTGACAGTTTGGGATAGCTTGATGGGCTGGCCTCTGTACATGAAAATATTCATTTTCAAATTAATCGAGTCAAACCTTTTGTCTATAAGTTCTTCAGCATCTTTATATTTATACCCGTCGTGTATAAAGATGCTTATTTTGATGCTAATAGTATGAAAAATGCCGCGGTTTAAGCGACCAGCTATCAGTAATGGCTCTAATAGAGGTATTTTGTAGTGTGTTGTTATGTCTTCTACGCGAACGAAGTCCACCGACGGCAGAAACTAGATTATAGGTAGTAATATTTAAGTAATACTTAGGTAGGATGGAAAATGGCAACCTGTTATTATAAAAAAAAACAGATGAGAACACGTCATCTACATATTCGGATATACCTACGATATATTTATGTAGAGAACTGTTTTTAATTTTTTACGCACAAACCACTTTTAGCAGTTGTTATCATTAAGATTCTTATCTACTTTATCACTTTTTTTTCAATAACTAATTAAGACGTAATAAATGCGAAAGTCTGTCTGATTGTTATGTTTCATGGCTATACATACTACAGTTGAACGGATGTCAGTGAAATTTGGTTCATCGATACCAAGTAAAACCGGTAAGACAGACATTCTAAAAAAAACATGGAAAAATTCGGAAAAGTTGTTCAATCCACTCGGAAATATTCGCGGGCATATCGCTATAGTAGGTATAGCGATATGCCTTCATAGAGCTTTAAATAAGTTGGTGTCACTTTGTGGCATAGTAATTTTATATTAGGTGTGTGATGTTGAAAAAATATTTTGATAGTATAGTTACCTACTATGTCAAATACAACCTCGCTGCCATGATGAATAATTTATAACTATGCTCTGCGTTTCAAGTTCATGGTGTTATTTAAATAATAATCAATGCTGCTGCGCTTAGGACGAATTATAAGTACCTATATGTAGTAATTAATATAATAAAATCTTTGACAGGCTCCTGTACCGATAGGACCATGGCAAGAAACATTAGATGCGACCACTGTGAGCCCTGTATGTGTGCAGAAAAACCCATACGTTCGGCAAAAGGACATCGTGGGACAAGAAGACTGTTTGTATCTCAACGTGTATACACCGGTAACTAGTAATGTGCGTATTTAAATGGATTACCATAGTTCTTAAACTTTAACTTACTTTATTTACAACATAAGGTTTTAGTTTTGACACTGTTTAAGCGCAGTTATTGGAATGGAGTTCCTTTTCGCGTCATACTCTGAACACTTTGTAAATGAGAGCTAGACAGTGTTGCTGCAGCCTGCAGTGTGTTTTACAAGCGTATCTCTATTTTTATGTAGACATACTTTTGCAGTATAGACGTGCGGGATGCGCGCGAGTTGCTCTCAAATTCTGTTAATTTGTTTAATTGTTTAAAATACAGCGTAAAGATATTTCCTCCAAGACCTGGGTGGCCGACGACCCGTCTCGACTTTAGACTTGAACATGTGGCGGGATGGGAGAGAGAAAGGTCCTCCCGTCCCAGCCGCCGCAGGAGACGCCCCGGGCGTCGGGAGCCACGTGACGACTCCCGGCCACCGTAGGCGCGGGCCTGCGGACGGTGAGTAATGGGTGACTCACCGTCCGATCAGCACCAGACCCGTGCCGTACGGCGCGTATATGTTCCACGCGCGCCTCAAAGAGATGTCAGCATATGAAGGGGCCCCTCAGGGCCAAGCCTGCCGGGTAAGCGGGATTGTCCGAAAGGGTTACCGCTACCCCGGAACATAAAGGGCTACGGAAGGAACATGGATGGGTTTTAGTCAGTAAGAGTCTGACACTCCCTTCCGCTCCACCCAGAGCGGGAGCAGTCATTGGATGATTTCCCAGCCTTAAAAAAAAAAAAAAGACTTGAACATGTGATTTGATATTTCTGTATTGTGTATCAGTTTTGTTAAAATTTATGAAATTTACTGGAGTCGGTACAAAATTCGTAATTTTATAATGGCATGTTTTAAAACTGAGTCTGAAGATGAAACCTTGATTTGTAATTTATGTATTTGTAATAAGACGGTTAGAGGCTCCACCAAACTACGGAAGGACAAAGTCAACGAAGTAAAACGGACCGTAATTAAAAGGCCAGTTAGGTTTTTTTAACACTGGCCGCTCAGATTCTAGTTATGCGAGTTCAAAGTTGTACACAAAAATGAATTGAAATAATCAAATATAGCTGCCTTGGTTAGTAGAAGAGCCTCCCATTCATATACATTTTTAGTCCAGTCAATAAGGAAATTCTTTGTATGGAGAAATTACATTAATTCCTCTGTCGCTGAAACTTTGCAGTGTGATAACGTAATGTTTATAGATAACGGTTGACCAGTTATCCAACATTTTTTTTATTTAGAAGTTAGGTATTTACACCTAAACATGAAAATCATTTCTAGATCTGGGGGAAAAATTGCTCCGTCCAAAATTCCTTCGGTATATGCCAGTATATACTGATATGTATAGGTATGTATCGGTATCCAACATTTTTTTTATTTGGGAGGGCCAGGAAGTTAAAAATACCTATTTAGGTCCATAACTAGTTCGAAAAAATTCCTCCGTCAAATTTTCTTTTTTTGTATGTTTTAATATCGTCAAATGTATCGCACTGCACAAAGATCCAATAGATTTTGCATTTGTAACATAGCATTACGGTTTTCTGCCAATAACTCAGTGAAAAAAATTCCTCCGTCTTTTTTTATTAATTTATCTGTCATAGTATACGTAAATGAAACAGTTTTTTTAAAGATCCAATAAAATTTCGGCAATACACACGACTTTTAGAGTATCAACTATTATTTTAAGATGAATGGACTACGAGCGGGCGGCGGGGGCAGTGCGGGGCGCGGGCGGAAGGGCGCCGGCCGCCGCGTTGCATACATACTCACTTTTCTGTTTTTTATAGAATCTAATGATATTTCGACTTCGGACATGCACCTTGTAATACATTAATTAACTTATCATATGGGTAATTAAGTACCTAGCACTTTTGAACGTCAAAATTAAGTAACAAACAGGCACTTAACTTATCATTGGTTTTGTTTCATTATATAGGAACTATAACAATTATTGTAAATAAATACTTGCTACGGTCACAAATCATGTTTTAAAACGTGTTACTGACCGGGACCGGCAAATTTCAAAAAACGTAAGAAAAATTTAATTTCGCGGGCTACCCTGAATAATTATTCAAATCACTCATTGATGAGAGTATAGGTATATTGGGTGCAGAGGTCAAGCTACCCCAATCTGTCAAATTGGGAAAATTTGACAGATTGGGATAGCTTGATGTCAAATTTTCTCAATTAAAAATGAACCTTATGTCTTTGCAATAAAGTTGAAATACTATCAAAGAAATTTGACAGATTGTGGTAACTTGATGTGCTGGCCTCTGTACAATATGTTTAGCATAGCATATTATGTATAACAAGAGATATTTGAATTAAAAACACTGATACAATTTTTTTTCTCAACGTTTATTAATTATTTGGTATCAATCAACTCTCATTCGTGAGTAACAAACAATAAACTAACCATTCGTTCTTATTAAACTTACTTTTATTGAACTATCTTCATAAAGTTTTATTAACCAAGAAACAAAAATATATACTTCTAATCTCCACCAAGTCGAGCTTGACAAACAAAGGCACAGCACAACAAAATGTTAAAAAATAGTAGAGTTGATGTAACTTTGTAATCCTTTTGAAATAGATTCTACAGTTTTTCGTCAGATAAAATACCTAACTTGATAAATTGATAGATAGGTGCCATATAGTGGATTTAGTTACTTACACTAAATTGTGCAGTTATAAAAAAAATATTTATTTAAACGAGAGTAATCACTAAATATGCGAAGTCATGTGACATCCACCAAAATGAAAAAAGAAACATATTGTACAGACGCCAGTACATACATGTATCAACTACCCCAATTTGACAGATTGGAGTAGCTTGACCTCTGCACCCAATATACCTATACTCTCATCAATGAGTGATTTGTATAATTATTCAGGGTAGCCCGCGAAATTAAATTTTTCTTACGTTTTTTTGCAATTTGCCGGTCCCGGTCAGTGACACGTTTTAAAATATGATTTGCGACCGTAGCAAGTATTTATTTACAAAATTGTAACAATATAAATCATTAATACAACCCTAAGTAAGTTCATAATATCATCCTATGGCATCAATATTACAGAAATATTCGTTCCATGGTTATTTTATGAACTTCGTGAGATATGTATGTATATTGCTAAATCAAAGGATACTAATTAGGATAATAATACAAAATATTTGTTATTGTCACGAATCATATTTTGATCAACATAAAACCTGGCATTGACCTGCAATTTGCAAAAAAAGTAAGAAAATTTGAATTTCGCGGGCTACATGGCGTTTCCTTCTTTCCTTCCTTATTATAAATGTTATTTATGGAAAAATGGTTAATGTAACATAAGTAGCTTATTTTTAATAATAATACATAATATCCATGGAAATTTCACAAAACGATAATACATAATATCCATGGAATTTTTCTTTCCAAATATGTGTGAAAAATAATATTCATAGAATTTCTTCAGCACTAATGTGCTAAGCATTGGGGTAGATTATCTATAGCTGAAAAAGGGGAACAATACCAATATGGGGGGCGGATAGGAAGTAAGTACCTATCGAAGAAAACTTGGCGAAAAAAATGGTACAGTAGGCTGATAATGTTTACAATACAGCAAAGAAGTAACATTATTTATAACCGACTTAAAAAACGGAGGAGGTTCTCAATTCGCTGTATGTTTTTTTTTATGTTTAGTTCGTGGCAAAAACTGAAATAAAAATTATTTTTGCTTTGAAAGGTTTTTTAGGTAGTCGATTTTTTATATTTCTATACACTTGTAGTACGAGTATCGAGAAATAATAATAATATCCTTGGACATTTCGTATTTTTTCGTATATTTCATTTTTTCGTAAATACATACATATTATAGATAGAAAAACACCCAGACCTGTAACAAATACTTGCAGGGCGTACAAATATTTGTTCCGTGCGGGAATCGAACCCGCGATATACTGCGCAGCAGTCAATCGCTCAACCACTGCTAATAATTGTTATAGTTCCTAATAATGAAACAAAACCAATGATTAGTTAAGTGCCTGTTTGTTACTTAATTTTGACGTTCAAGTGCCTTTGAATAAATAAAACTAAATATTAATTGACAAAGACTGTTTGACGTTAAACAGTTTTTAAAGAATCCCGAATAAGAAATAAGTTAGTTATTACTCATATATTCGGATTAGGCCATCTATGCCTAAGCGGGATTGTCCGAAAGGGTTACCGCTACCCCGGTGCATAAAGGGCTACGGAAGGAACATGGATGGGTTTTAGTCAGTAAGAGTCTGACACTCCCTTCCGCTCCACCCGGAGCGGGAGAAGTCATTGGATGATTTCCCAGCCTTAAAAAAGGGCACGCCACGATAGTGGCGGTAAGGCCCCTCTTTGAGGAGTGGCTAGAGAGGCGTCACGGCGCCCTCACCTACCGCCTGACGCAGGTCCTCACCGGAAATGGATGTTTCGGGAGGTTCCTGCACATCATCAGGCGGGAGGAAACGCCCGGGTGTCACCACTGCGAGGATCGCCCAGAGGACACGGTAGAGCACACGGTGCAAACCTGCCCCGCTTGGGCGGAGCACCGCCGTGTCCTCGTAGAGGCGATCGGCGGCGGCGACCTCTCGCGCCCGGCCCTGGTGCAAGCCATGGTCCGGGGCGAGAGGGAGTGGGAGGCAGTCACCTCCTTCTGCGAAAAAGTCATGCTCGCGAAGGAGGTGGCGGGATGGGAGAGAGAAAGGTCCTCCCGTCCCAGCCGCCGCGGGAGACGCTCCGGGCGTCGGGAGCCACGTGACGACTCCCGGCCACCGTAGGCGCGGGCCTGCGGACGGTGAGTAATGGGTGACTCACCGTCCGATCAGCACCAGACCCGTGCCGTACGGCGCGTATATGTTCCACGCGCGCCTCAAAGAGATGTCAGCATATGAAGGGGCCCCTCAGGGCCAAGCCTGCCGGGTAAGCGGGATTGTCCGAAAGGGTTACCGCTACCCCGGAACATAAAGGGCTACGGAAGGAACATGGATGGGTTTTAGTCAGTAAGAGTCTGACACTCCCTTCCGCTCCACCCAGAGCGGGAGCAGTCATTGGATGATTTCCCAGCCTTAAAAAAAAAAAAAAAAAAAAAAAAAAGGCCATCTATGCCCACTTGAAAAATTCACCATGTATACAAATAATGAAGTTCAAAGGAAAACTATCACAACTAAGCAAGCTTTACAAGTTGTCTAGTAATAGTCAAATAACATTGTACCTTCATGGACAATTGGTAATTTCTTACAAATTGTAATGAAGAGCATGTTTTTCAACTATTATGTTAAGCTTGTTGGTTGTGCGTGGTCCGACACTATCAATGGTATGGTTACTTCACAATTCATGAAAAATATACGATACGATCAATCGCATATCTGAATCGCCCCAAGAGATATTCAAACTCATTGCTTCCGGTACGGACGTGCTAGGTACTTAATTACCCATATGATAAGTTAATTAATGTATTACAAGGTGCATGTCCGAAGTCGAAATATCATTAGATTCTATAAAAAACAGAAAAGTGAGTATGTATGCAACGCGGCGGCCGGCGCCCTTCCGCCCGCGCCCCGCACTGCCCCCGCCGCCCGCTCGTAGTCCATTCATCTTAAAATAATAGTTGATACTCTAAAAGTCGTGTGTATTGCCGAAATTTTATTGGATCTTTAAAAAAACTGTTTCATTTACGTATACTATGACAGATAAATTAATAAAAAAAGACGGAGGAATTTTTTTCACTGAGTTATTGGCAGAAAACCGTAATGCTATGTTACAAATGCAAAATCTATTGGATCTTTGTGCAGTGCGATACATTTGACGATATTAAAACATACAAAAAAAGAAAATTTGACGGAGGAATTTTTTCGAACTAGTTATGGACCTAAATAGGTATTTTTAACTTCCTGGCCCTCCCAAATAAAAAAAATGTTGGATACCGATACATACCTATACATATCAGTATATACTGGCATATACCGAAGGAATTTTGGACGGAGCAATTTTTCCCCCAGATCTAGAAATGATTTTCATGTTTAGGTGTAAATACCTAACTTCTAAATAAAAAAAATGTTGGATAACTGGTCAACCGTTATCTATAAACATTACTTTATCACACTGCAAAGTTTCAGCGACAGAGGAATTATCACCTTATCCAACCCCCTTGTTGATTGGACTATTTTAAGTTAGACCTAATTTATAATTTGATAATTCGCAGGATGTTGAAAAGAAACCTTTGCCGGTCATGGTGTTTTTGCATGGTGGTGGATGGATGTGTGGAGACGCCACCACCCAGATGTATGGGCCACAGTTCCTTCTGGATAGAGATGTTGTATTAGTAACTACGAACTACAGATTAGGTTAGTAACTAATGATATAACCAGAGGTCGGAATTAGGTAGAGTTATTTATGTACTTGCATCGAAATGTTGATATTATATATGGATCTTCCCGGGATTTCCTGGGATTTATAATACAATGTGTCCCATCCCGTATGGCAAACAATATTACAAATAAATAATAATAAAAACCTCAGAGGTAGATAAGACAAATAAAACAAAGACACAATTTTTATTAGTATTTCCATTAATTCTCAATACAATTTTTTTTTATTTACGTTGCCCCGCACTTAATTTTTTTCCTGTAACGTGTATCCGTTTGCAAAGATTTAAACTCACACATACACAAATACCAAGACCCGGAACAACTACTTATAGATCACACAAATATTTGTTCCGTGCGGGAATCGAACCCGCAACACGCAGCGCAGCAGTTAATCGCTCAGCCACTGTCGGATGGTTTAAATTGTGTAAAAGTATTTTTTTTTATTTAATAAATCACGGGCTTTTTCTGGTCTTTATAATTAAGCCCGGGATTTGAGGCATATCCACTTTATTCTTTTTCTGTATGAAATCAGCGTAAGTACATAAATAACTCTACCTAATTCCGAGCTCTGGATATAACACTACTAAGTATACAAGATCAATAAGTTTCCAAATGGATCCCAAAATAGTTCTCTCTATACTTTTAAAAAGATTCAAACCTTTAAAGATGTTAACCTCAATTTACCGACACTGACATTTTCTTCTTGCAGGCCCATTAGGTTTTCTATCTACTCAAGACGAACACTGTCCTGGTAACAACGGTCTGAAGGACCAACAAGAGGCTCTACGATTCATACAGAAGAATATAGAGAGTTTTGGCGGAGACAAGAACTCCGTCACAATTTTCGGTGAAAGCGCTGGTGGAGCCAGTGTGCACTATCACATGATATCAGAAACTAGTGCCGGTAAACCTACGTATTTTGTATCATTAGCGCAGTTAACGAATACCCCTGATGAGGGCTCTAATACCTGAAAAGGCCAAACTTAAACAGATACTTAACACTTTGAGGGACACTGAACGCCTATGGACGTAATAACAATAAAACTTCTATTGTGTCTCGTTCAGTGTCCATCAATAGATTATTGATATTTTTAATAAACTCACAGATCGTAAGCATAACCTCCCCTCCCCTACATACGCAATCCTTACTTGCAAAGAACAATCTGAAGAGATGAAACTGCGCATAGATCGGTCACGTCTGATGCGTGGCCCATAAAAGTACTTAGCTATCAGTTTAAACTCAACTATTCGCTTATGGTAATGATAGAGTCCGGACATAGTGGGCGTGTGATCGCGAGGTCATCATACAATGACACACAACAAGGACTTTGGCGATGTCTGAAAAATTTGGATTGGCGCCTTGAGTATTATAATACTAGCTTCTGCCCGCGGCTTCACCCGCGTGGATGACGGAAATTGCATGTTATTATACATAATTTATAAACATTCCTCTTGAATCAATCATCCTATTAAAAAACACTGCATCAAAATCCGTTGTGTAGTTTTAAAAATCTAAGTGACTTTGCTTTATACATACTATGTAGTGGTTATGATGATGTCCTAAGAGAGGGTCGCCTCTGAGAAAAATAAAAAATCGGCCAAGTGCGAGTCTGACCGACAGACAGACAGCGGAGTCTTAGTAATAGAGTCCCGTTTTACCCTTTGGGTACGGAATCCTAAAAGAGGTCGACTCTTAGTAGTCAGAAGTGTTAGGGAAATATAGTTAGCCCTAACAGGTACAACGACCCATCTACAAACAATTTTATGTTTCAACTTGATTTACTTATTTAGAAGGTGTTGCGCATATTTGCGTCCGGATTGACGCTATTGTGAGAGTTCAAAGAACTTCCAACTATTGTGGTTGAGTGGAAAGTGTGAAAGTGTTAGCTACAGCGGGGACAAAGCTTACTATTGGGGCGCTATCTTATGTACGCTTAGTATTAAGAACCAAATGAAATTCTTTTGGTACATATTAAATATTATTAATTAATCTACCTTTAGTAAATGGATCTGCGTGATTTACTCCCAGTGTTGGTGCACTTGAAATAGAGCATATTTATAGAGCAAACTCTTTTGATGTTCTAGCTAGAAATACAAAAAATATATATTCCAGATTGGGACAAAGCATAAATAATAAAACTTAAGTAACGAATTTATAAATGATTTAAAATGATTTCAGGACTATTTCACAAAGGAATATCGGAGTCGGGTACTGCTCTAGTGCCATGGGCTGAGGCCCCTCCAGGTGAAGCCCTCCGGAACGCGTTTCGCCTGGCTAAGTATTTGGACTGCCCTCAGTCGCCTTCAGAAAAAATGATCAACTGCCTTCGCACCAAGGACAGCTATGATATCATCAACACTGAGTTTCGTTTTTATGTAAGTCCACTTTGAATTAAAACAGAATTATGCTTGCGATACCTACGTCATTAATTCTTATTTTTTATCTATCTTTGTTTAATCTTGAATATCATTTTTGTTTAAAGATCACATTCGTCGAGTCATGTACTTATATGAGAAAATTAACATTTTGTGACCGTTGCTTTTTTCATCTCAGTATATTTATAGGTTTATGCTAAGATGTTACTGTTTTAGGAATGGGACTATGAGCCAATGACCCCATTCAAAGCTGTTGCGGAGCCAAATCTCCCTGGAGCATTCTTGACGAGGAGTCCTCGTAAAATTCCCAACGTACCAGCAGTGCCTTGGATGACAGGCCTCACCAAAGATGAAGGGTGCTTGAAATCAGTTTGTAAGATTTCTTATTCTTAATGTTGACAAAACAAGTATGTACGGTTGTGCAGCGTGCTATACTCGATTCTTTTCACTGCTGTATTTTTAGGGAGTTTAGTTATTGCAGTTTTCCAGTATAAAGAAACTAATCCAAACCTCAGAACAACATTAAATTTAATTCAACTATTTATGTGGTCCATGTTCTGTGACACAACATAAAAACTATGCAATGCAGTTCGGTCGTTACACAATATTATTTTGTGAGGTGAAAAATAACATGTTTCAACAATCAATATAATTGAACCTTTGTTACGTAACAGTTAATTATAATACCTACCTATCGGTTTACCAAATAATATATATTTTGTTTTGTAGGGATCACAGCGAATGCGTCTAGATATGAAGAATTTATGTCAGCTTTCGATACGATCGCGCCAGTGACATTCTACTATGAGAATTCACCGTATATTGACCAAATAACTGAGAGCATACGTCAGACTTACCTGAAAGAAAACGACCCAGAGGCAACACAGCGAGGAATCCTCGATGTAAGTTATTTAGACATTGAAGGACACACAACCTAACCTGATTGAAGTATGATGATGACCACAGCCGTACAGTGTATCTATGAATGTATATAAGTAGTTTGTCAGCCATCTCGTTACCATAACACAAGCATTTAAGGTAAGGTTGCTTAGCTTGGGACTATATGGCGTTGTGTGAAATGTCCAAGGATATTATTATTATTATAGTATCCGTACATATAATATAGTATCTGTACAGTGTTAGAAGACACTACTTATTAGACAAGGTCAAGATAAAGTAGCTTTCGAAACTTCACGTACGTGATGGGAATCGATATCAATCTTATGACTATAATAAAACAGAAAAACAGGCCAAGTGCGTGTTGGACCATGGGGTTCCGTAGTCGGAAAGCCTTGATCCTAAAAGAAACAACTACGATATGGAAAAACATGTCTTCTCGTATCAACGTAATATATCATAAACATAATTATTTGCTACAAAGTAACGATTTTCGGACTTTTTCCTTTATTTGTGCTGTGAGATCTTGTTTCTTGACAGATACCATAATTCGAGGGTAACGGGTTCCGGAGTAGTTTCTGTGTATTTGCGAGTATCAAGATATGTCAAATAAATGACCATAGTTTTTTATTACGTTGACTTAGAAGCTTAAATTCTTTAGAATTCCAAAATTCCCGAAGCTCCGTAGACCTCTATGCATTTGATAATACTTGATACTTCTACGCGTTTCTGAGAAAAAGGGTTTTGACAGACTGCTGACGGACAACCAGATGGACGGCCAGAAAGACAGACGGACGGACGAACATCGATGTGATCCTATAAGGTTCCGTTGTTTGCTTTAGAGTAGTAATATTATTATCAGCGCCAATAGTTATCTATTATGTAGAGTTACGTTGTATGTGGCTTGAATTTCTATGTTTATTGTCCTTAATCCAACATAAAGTAATAAAGACTCCTTTTTAACAGACTTCATTTTACTCGGGGTTCTACGTTATGAGTATGCAACTATTATTCAGGCGGTTTGGGTTATCCAGATCACGACTGGTGACGCAGAACTGAGTTTTATCTACATTTGTGCTCTCCGATAGTCACACACACTTGTGCACAGAGGGATTCCTCCTTCCCTCCTTGACGACACGGTTGGCGCAGTGGTTGAGCTATTGACTGATGCGCACTATGTCGCGGGTTCGATTCCCGCACGGAACAAATATTTGTACGACCTGCAAGTATTTGTTACGAGTCTGGGGGTTTTTCTATCTATAATATGTATATATTTACAAAAAAAAATGTATATAAGTGGTCTATCAGCCATCTCGTTACCATAACACAGGCATTAGGTTGCTTAGCTTGGGACGATAATATATGGCGTTGTGTGAAATGTCCAAGGATATTATTATTATTATTATTCCTTAGGACTTAGGAAAAATATAACACACAGTAAGATTTATAAGCAAAATTGATAATGTCTTGAGATAGTCATCTTTTGAGATTGCCTAGAAACACTGTTTATTATGGATTCGTAAGTTATATTCTTTTTAATTTGCAGATTTACACAGACTCCTATTTCGCATACCCTGCCTTAGAGGCTATTGAGCAGGTGTTTAATTACACGAAAAATCCAGTTTACTTGTATGAATTGTCATATAGAGCCTCAAACAGCTTCTCACAGATATTCGGTGATCCAGAAGGAAATTATGGTGAGTTATATCTATGTAGTTATTTTACTGTTCAGGAATAAAATTATTGTTCTAGATATAGAATCACACTGATTGAATACAGAAATGGCGTGTCGCTTTTCTTAGGAAAAAATAAACCTGAATAAGCACTAACAGTAGCCAGTAAAAGCTGACGTTACATCGAAAACGAAGTTTGTTGGGCGAAGGGAATTGCTTGCCGATTCTCGACCACCGTATGCGCGAGCTTGCAGACGGTAAACAATATGTAGCTGGCTGTCCGGTAAGGTACAAGCCCGGGTCGACAGCGTGTGTTCCATGCGCGTCTCCTGACCTGATGACCTATCAGCACGAACTGACGGGGTCCACCAGAGCCGATGCCTGGCAGGGTCACGGCCCGGGTTTGTTGGAAAGAGTTACCGTGGCCCCTGGCACAAGCAAATAAAGGAGCTCGAGTGGGTTCAGTCAGTAAAAGTCTGTCACTGCCCTCCCGCCCCGCCCAGAGAGCAGGAAAAGTTATTTGATGATTTCCCACCCAAAAAAAAGTTACGTTTCTCTACTGATAACCTAACACGCTTAGGTATACCTCCCTATTGCGTATTTGAAAGGGTAGTCAATAACGTTTCTTTTTATGAACTGTCCAAACGCGGAATTTGTACGTGATTTGTATGAAATATAACAATGTGAAGTTACAGTTTTATAGAATCAAATGGAATACTTATTAGCATTCAATGCAATTTTACAATTATATCTTCGCATAATATTTAATTTCTGTACGGTGATTGAAGTTTTTAAGACGAGCGGTCTTTTTTCGATGTGATTTCATATTTTATTTTTGACAGATTCAAATAGTCAATTGTGCTGTGTCAAAAAGAATAATTAAAGCTTCACCTGACTATCCGTTGGCTTACTGTGAGAATTGAATGTGAAAATAATGTTGTTTGTCTGTTTCAGGTGTATGTCACGCCGATGACCTAATGCATCTATTTCCGATTGAGTTTCTTGCAAAACCAATTTCCGCTGAAGATCTCAGGATGAGTGAAACTATTGTAACACTATTTACTAACTTTGCTAGCACAGGGTAAGTTTTTATAAAATCTCTAAATTCTAACATCATAGTTTATCTTATCAGGTTTAGTTTATACGCGGAGGCCTAAGAGTCTAGTAGTAAATGTGGTCAAGACTTTATCCATCTATGCTCACTTTAGTACCCATTTATCCACAACTCAAGTGACTGTTTTCCATCCTACTTTATCAAATGCATTTTCCTTAGGTACTGTTCTTTCTTCAGTTGTTTTATGTTGTACCTACTTTTATTCGGTCTCTTATTTTTTGTCTCTTTCTCGATCGAAGTATGTGGTTGAAAACGCATCGTGTCTGACCATGATTTTTCTCTATTTCTCTATGTGCTCCAAACTACGGTTAATTATGTTTATAATCTATACATAGTGTAAAACAAAGTCGTTCTCAACCGTCTGTCCCTCTGTACGCTTAGATCTTAGCAAACGCAACAGATTTTAATGCGGTTTTCATCAATAGATTAAGTGATACAAGAGCATGGTTTTTAAGTATAGTTTTACTACATTGCCCGCGCGATTGTATCTACATTGCACCCGTGCGAAGCCGGGGCGCTATCTAGTTTATCATAATCCTAATCGAATGGTCCCGAAAGTCTTGAGAAGAGCTTTGTTAGTTACCACGACCCAACGATTATTTAATTCATTTTATATATACATAATGAATTATTTGTTATGCTTTCAGAAACCCCAATAAACCCGTACCCGTGCCACTGAAATGGGAGCCAGCAACATCGGGACGCAATATGGAGTACCTAGAGATAGCAAGTCAATCGAAGATGAAGAAAAACCTCGCGTCGCGATCACGATACTGGGGTACCCTGCCGTTGTGGCACAATGTGCGCAATCGGAGGTTTACAGACGAGCTATAAATAATTTGACTTGTTAATAAATATACGATTAAGGAAGTAATAGGTATCGTTTTATTTCTTAAGATAGAGTAGCTTTCACACGGATTCACATTCAAGAAATTAATGATTTCTTACATGGTTTCCTAAAACACCAAAATTACTCATCACCAAAATCTAACAATTACTTACCTACAACTAAAAGAGAACTTCCTCTCTTCTAACCTTTTGCTATGCCCTGAAGGGTCCATAATTATCTAATTAATTTAAACAGTTACCAATTAAGTACACATTATGGTAAACCAATAAATATATTAGTATTTAATTAATAAAGATATTAGTTTATATAGTATTTAACTATGTTTAATAAGCAATACGCAGGGCCGATTGATTACGAGGGTTCATGATTTCAAAATCAGTATGTGATTGAATGAATATTTGTTTAATAATTCAATTATGAATAATCGTAGCAGGACTTCGTTTGTTAATAATGTAGGTATTATTTAGTTATTGTCACAAATTCCGGCAGGTGTCCACCAATCACTGAAGTTCTGATAAATAGTTTTTTTTGTCATCAGAACTTCATCATTCGCCATGGCACAGAACTGGCAGTACTCATCAGTTTCCGGGCTCGTATGCCTCCGGCGAAGAGTGTAGTACTTTCGCCATCTAAAGAATCGATAATATAGTTCACGGTTTTCCATGATGTCGTATATCTCCTTGGCTAAATTTTTTGCTCCTAATTTGTTGGCATTTAGGTACGAACCAGGTGGCAAATACCTGAAATAATAATATTAAATTAATTATATACTAAGCTATACAAAGGTAATAACTATTATTCCTTTTTATTGTATACTGTACTTGCCTTGAATAGTCAGCTCCACCGTAGACTACGGGTACCGTATAATGATCCAGGGCGTACAAAATCTTTTCTGTAACATAATCCTCGCTTATAGCATTTTCAAAAGCTAAATAAAAAAAGTAGTTTTTTTCCAACTCGTCTAGGCATCGATTCATTATAGATTTTGGACATTGAAAAGTACCGCACGAGCCATACACATCAATTTTTAAACTGTAATCACTTATGTATGATTGAAGTTCATTAACGAATTCCTCTCTTTTACTTAATGTGTGACAGTTAGAAACGAACCAAGCTCCCGCTTTGTTTTTGAACGCCAGTTTTTGTTTTAAATTTTCATCAATAGGGGTCATATCGTCCACGCTCATCCAGTCAATTGCCGCGCTGGGTCCAATAACGTGATTACTTGAGTTCAATATAACGATATATCCCCAGATGGCATCAGAATTCAGTTTATATGTCCATGTCCAGTTAAAGAAATTATCCCAGGTATCTTTGCAAATGGGATAGTTAGCTGCTGCTTCAACATTGGCGTACACATACTTTTGACGAAAACTCCGCACTCTAGGAAGGTCGTCACTACTGACTATCTCTACAAGTTGAGGCCCGTTAAATGCAATAATGTCGTATTCAGTGTAGTCTCTTAAAAGTTGCCTGTTACTAGTAACGTAACAATTGATGTATTCACATTTCTTCTTTTTGAAAACACTATTTCCCTCCCCGAAGTAAACAAATGGATATGAATTAGGGTTAGTCCAAAGCAAGATATATTTGGTTTTTGATCTTGGTCTGATGTCTTCTATTTCTTCAGTAGTTGTTTTATGGAAAGGCCTGTTTGTAGCACACGGAATTTCAACTTCAGTTTTCTTTATATAACTAGTGTTATTTAAATAAAATATCACGAAAATTAATGTCACAGTTACAAAACAGTAGACTGACTTAATTTTAATACTCTTGAAATTGACGTGCATCATTCAAGTGTGGGCAAACAATATGTGAGCCTTTCACATCAATCGTTTACAACTCAGTTTTGTTTACAGCAAGACTACTTGGTGGTATCTGTTTTTCACAACAATTGTTGAAGACACAATATGCCACATTCCATCACATGAAATCATATCTTCGTCATTCGACTCAGGAGTTAATTTTATTGCCATATAGAAAGTAAGAACTGATGCCTTTTTGGCAAGCTTTCTTATTAGATTTCAGACACCAAGCGATATATCTTTTTATGAATATCAGTAAAACTTTTCAGTTCTAAGTTTTTTTGAAATATTACATGGGACTTGAGGATATTTGCGTTGTTTACAAGAGGAAGCCTCACTTTGCGATAGAGTATTGAAGTGGCACGAAGACATGAATATAACTACACCACACCTTTGAAGGCGGTATAATATTGAATGATGCTGTCTGTCTACAGTTAAATTGCAATAAAATGCTGAAAGTGTTGAAAAGAGATATGACACGTTTTTTTTTTCTTTTTGACGACTAAACAAATATTATGCCTTCTTTGAGAGCAAATCACCCGTGAATGAGCTAAAGTGGCGATAGCAACAGTGGTAAGTAAGCATTATAAATTCATTGGATTCGAATGTTGTTGCGCAATAATCCATTGTTCAAGTTGTGCTGACGCCAATGTGTCCCTGGATAAAAAATATTTAGGCACCATCAAAGTATGCTTTCAAGTTTACTCACGTAATGGCTCAATGTCAGATAATATTGAGATATCTTTGGTTTATCCTCTTTAAGTAGTAATTTTAATATGTATTTAGGTGAGAGGTAACAGCTTGTTTCAAAGTTGAAGAATATTATGGGGTTCTATCTCAAAAACACGGTTTTCTTTGACATTAAATGCTTTAGAGCTTGTCATTAAGTCAGTGAATGATTCTTATTGTATCTATCATCGTCTTGTTCTGTTTCCTCAACAAGAACGGATTTTTAAGTTTGGTCTTATAATGCTGCACTGGTATATTAGAACTTTGTTTCAGGCGTGATTACAATCTAAACTCTATTGTTCTAACAATCAACTATGGATTAAAATTATGTATTTCAAATAAATCCTCATATAGTTATCTGCTAACAATGTTTTCTCAATTCTATGTAAACAGGCGCAAGAGGCAATTAAGTGATTATAGTTCTGACTGATCTGATTATAGTCTTTATAATTATGACATACACATGTCGGTGGCTTCTAGTATTTTTAGATGGTATCTCCACAAACCCGACGTTCTTGCAAACTTTATGTTATGCCAATGCCACTAACGTCTGCGAAAATCAACCAGTCTAGAGAAACCTTAGATTTTTTAAGTAGACTCGCTTTATTTTGACAGACGTCAAGGCCTTGGTATTACGTCAACAAGTTACCGGTAATACATTATCATGACTCTGCATAGAGAACTTGTTCCATTGATTCTAGTTTGGATCGTGATGCTACTGACAAATATACATTAATTATTTGTTATTTTGGTGGGCATTGTGGGCAACGAAAATATTCGTAGGTACCTACCTACGTACGCCATTCCGGTTTTCTGAGACTGCCTTTGAATGGTCAAGGCCAATTAATTCAAAATCATATTCACTGGTCGAAGCCACAAATGTGTGTGCAATGTATATATTTTTACTTATTTGTATCTAAACATTCTGTCTCCACTGCTTGCATGTTTTTACAGTTTGATGATTAAACTTATCAAGCCAATGTCTTTCAGGGAGGAATCAGCGATAACTCGATTTGGTACCAAATCTGTTATTATTATTCTTCATATTTTGTTTTTGTTAAATGATCTACTTGCAGTACCTAAGACATGAGTACTTTATCATCAAAGAACCATGCTACATGTGTGATGGTAACAAATAAGATATCAAATAAATTATTTTAGGCCAAAGCGTTGCCACGTTGGATAGCAATGCAATCATGCATTGCCATCCAACGTGGCAAGGCTGCCAGCCTTTTGGGCACATTTCCCACTAACGGGGATATTTTTTTTTTGTTTTAGGTTGTTTAAATTGTATTGAATTAGTTGTATTTATTATTTTGTCATATTATTTTATAATTTCAATCAAACAAATTGATAATAATAAAGCTTTAATCAACAGGATATGGCAGCAAAGTCATTGGATATAAATACTAAAATTCGAATACGTGGTAAAAGGTCAGTTTTTGGAGATGGTAGGAATGTTTGCTTGTCGGGATCTAGCCCCAAACCCTGACGCTGTTGTCCCAAGAGCAACTTGCCAATGCAACACCATTGGGAGACATGGAGATAGACGTCACACGGTTCTCGTGGCCATGAAGGGTACCTGTAATAAACACAGTTTTTTAAATAAGTATTACGATAGCTCAGTGTAACTAAGTTTCAACTGTTTTGTGTAGAAGGACAACTTCAAGATTACATTATTTTCCTGTTCCTATACTATGAGTAGGTATCATTTAACTGGCATGATCTTATTTCTTTCTATCTTAGGCATGACAATATAGTGCTGGATCAGATTATCCAGCCTTTTCACTATGTGCTTCAGGCGGTCTGCTCAACCCGGTAAACAAGATGACCAGTCCTGAACTGCACGCATCCCAGTCGATGCGCCTGCATCAGTATCCTGCAGAACAAACAAATCATAAGCTCGATTTTTCTGTAGAAACAAGAAGCTCGAAAAAAATCAATAACTGAAACTGTTTCGTGGTGGTTTCGCGTAGGTCATTGATCTCTTGATTTGTTTGTTTTTATTATCTATTTCATTAGTCATAACGCAATTCTTTTTGCAATTTTATTCTATATATCTGATCATTTCGCAGTGAAATGAAACTTAGAGTTTTTTTTTAAACTGATATTGTGCAATAAATCCCTTTCACTAAAGATTTAAATCTTTGCCCTTGTCGTAATTTTAGGGAGACCTTCGGCAGATCGGAAATTACCTCCATCAGTACTCACATGGTGGTTATGATGAAATGATCGCTTGTTGTAAAGTACGGCCTTGTCATAATGTATGAAAGTATAATAATAATAATAATACAATCGTACGATTCGGTACCACACACGTGGTTACTTGAAATTTTGAATATATATAGGATAAATCCTCTAATTGTTGCCTTTTTAAATAACACCATGACCCAGTGGACGACACGCTTACATCTTAGATCACCTTCAGGAATAGTTGAAACTGAACCTATTCAAATTCAAAGAGGAATATTCCAAGGTGACTCGCTTAGCCCATTATGGTTCTGTCTTGCCTTAAATCCCTTATCCAACAAATTAAACACACTAAAGCCAGGATATAACCTAACGTTTCATGACACTACAGATAACTTACAGACTGACAGACAAAACTGTAAAATTAACCACCTTCTATATATGGACGACATTAAATTATACGCTTCTACACCAGATGAATTGCATGAACTCGCAGAAACCACGGATCAATTTTCAAGTGACATTAGAATGGAATTTGGTATTGATAAGTGCAAGCTCAACTCAGTCAGGGCGAGCCAAATTTACGAACATTCATATACCACACAGACAGGTGAAACTATAGACTCTTTAAATGAAAACGAAACATACAAATATTTAGGATACCTACAAGCTCAGCAAATCAAACACAAAGAAATTAAAAATAAACTTACTCAACAATTTAAACATAGGCTTAAATCAATTTTTAATACCCAATTGCATGCCAGAAATACAGTTAAAGCTATTAATACCTTTGCAATTCCCGTCCTTACGTACTCTTTTGGTATATTAAGCTGGACGAAAACTGAACTGATAAACCTACAACGCGTAATTAACACCACTTTGACCAAAAATAGAAAACACCATCCGCGATCTTGCGTTCAGCGACTAACGCTACCCAGAAAAGAGGGAGGACGAGGCATAATAGATATCACGAACCTACACAATAAACAAATAAGTTCCCTAAGAAAATATTTTAACACAAAAATTACAAACTCTAGTCTACACAAAGCAATAGTTAATAATGACAGAAAACTGACACCATTAAATATGTTTGACAAAACTACACAAAGTAACGAGAAACAGACTGACAGACAAACTCAAATATTAGAGTGGACCCAAAAGTCACTCCATGGAAGACATCGCCACGACCTGTGCCAACCTAACGTCGACAAATTAGCGTCGAACGAATGGCTTAGGCGTGGAGATTCTTTTCCCTGAGACTGAAGGGTTCATGACAGCAATCCAAGACCAAGTAATCGAGACCCGTAACTACCAAAAACATATTATGCGAATCCCCACTTCGACAGATATATGCAGGAGGTGCCATAGTTCGTCCGAAACTATCCAACATATTACTGGAGCTTGTAGAGCAATAGTTCAGACTGACTATAAACACAGGCACGATCAAATAGCCAATATAATCCATCAAAAACTTGCTATAAAATATAAACTAATAACTACACCCCCAGTTCCTTACTACAAATATAATCCTGAAATAGTTCTTGAAAACGCAACACATAAACTATATTTTGATAGGGCCATCCTCACAGATAGAACAACACATTACAACAGACCAGACATTACTTTATTAGATAAAGTTAATAAAATCGCACAAATTATTGACATAGCAGTACCAAATACACACAACCTACAAAACACAATAGCAGAAAAGCTGTCAAAATATACAGACTTAAAAATAGAAATAAGCCGAATGTGGCGATTAAGCAGCGTTGCCATAATCCCATTAGTACTCTCAACCACGGGTGTCATTCCCAAACAACTGCACCAATCTTTAAACACGCTAGGCTTGTCTCCTTCCACCTACCAAACTCTACAGAAAGCTGCTATTCTGAACACTTGCAGAATTGTCCGAAAATTCCTTCAAAACGACAACGATGCACATATATCACACTCACAAACATCATCCACAATACAAACGCTAAACATATCATCACAACATAATACGTTATCATCTATCACTTAGTTTAGTATTTTGGGTAACACTTGGCTTTGGCCCGTGTTATCCTATAAAACCGGCACATCGGTGCCGAGATACAAAAATGTATACCAACAAAATAATAATAATAATAATAAACATATTATTATTATTATACCAATACTGTGTTAAACATAACTATAGCATTTCCAGATGTCTGATATGTCTGTATGATTGTCTAAGGCAATTCTGCCCAAAAAACAATAATTAGTTTCTACTGCTGTGAGAAGAAGGGGGCCATTACTCTTTACGCAAGCCCAATGCGAGATGGTGGTTGTCACGTCTTCGAATTTTTATTTCCTACCGGCTTCATCATGAGATTTCCTTTCGTCATTTTTTGGGCAGTTGTAATCAGATTAAAACCTAAAAATATTAATTAAATAATTGTTTTACCAGTGTGGCTGACTTTGAGAGTGTCCCAGGAATGAACGTAGTTGTCGTCTGATCCCGCAAGCAAATATCTTCCGCTCAGTGATAGTCCTTAACAAAATAAATTTAGCATACATTATTTAGGTCGGGCAAAGTGTTATTGGGTTTTTATATCAGGGTTTTGTCAGTAGCAGCCTGGAGCCTGGATTCGTGATTGATAGCAATAGGCGTGCCTCCTTATAACACGGGACATAAACGTAACTGGCGAAACGTGGGTCAGCCTTTCCCAAAGTGATCGATAACCCAGAGGGGGGCGTTGTGTAGTGGCTTAGGGGGCGATTTGTAATTTCATCTAGATATTGGTTTTTAAGTAGGTAAAAAAATGGGGACACTAAAAAATAATTTGGGCAGTAGACAAAATAAGTTTGGGAACCCCTGGTTTACTATGTATAATAAGGTCCATTATAATAAGATGTCAAGTGAGCAGACCACTATGTACCAAGTCAAAATTACTATATACCTTAGGTAAATAAAGGAATAGTATTGGTATCCCTATAACCGAGTTTTATTTAAATTCCAAGAGAGTTCGAGATTCCCTAAAAGTACATACACCTCTGTCTAACCCTACGGGGAAAACAACCGTGTTATGTTATATACCCAGAACTTGAATCATAATGACCAGTGTAACGTTTAGTTAAAATATCCATATTTTCGACGATTATCCATATTCTCCATAACTCAATATTAATTTTATTATTAACGAGCTTCCCTTTAAAAGTTGTTAAACAAATTAAGTACATATTCCACAAAAGATACTTAATTCAAAAATACATGCTCCTAGTTTATGTCGTAAGAACTTAAGTGGTCTTTTAACAGTGTCAAATTCGGTTATGCTAGCTACGCCTGTCAAAAGTAAATGGCAACGTACCGCAACTGGTAAATCCGCTGGCTCCCGGCGGGGTGTAGTGCCCGAGCTGCTGGTCACTGCGAATGTCGAACAGTCGCGCCGTCTTATCTTCAGAAGCCGTAGCGAATGCTTGACCACTGTTGTGGTACTGTGAACAGTTGGCGGTTGGTTTATGGCAATCAGTAAGTAAGCTACACCATCCATTTCCGTTAGTGATAGTGCAATAGAGCCACTTAAAAACCAGATAAAAACTTTTTGTGTAATTGCACAAAAAGAGTTCACGAAGAGCTTAAGAAGCGACTATTAAGTCGCTTCGTATTAAGTATTTCTATAGGGAGCATCATGTTTATCAACTTATTTTTTTAATCTTCAAATGTCTCCTCGCGCTCTGGGTGAAGCGGAAGGGAGTATTAGACTCTTCATTTTTGCGTCATCGTTTTGTCGTCGATTTGTGATCTCTCTGATATTTTACGAGCGTGGTTATAAAGTCTACCCTTCGTTATTATCCTGCCGTTGTTATAAATGTTATGAGAGTTAGTATTGATATCGTGTTACTCACACAAACGCTGTTGACGTCGGCGTCGTGGCCGAAGAAAGTTTGCTTCGCTTTCTCATCCCGTATGTCCCATAACTTGCAGGTCTTGTCCACCGAGCCGGTCACGTACGTCTTCATGTCTGATAAACATGAATATTGTTACGACTTTGGCATAATAAGCTTATAATAGTCCCACTGCTGACAAAGCCTCCTCTCTATACGAAGCTGTGAGCCGTCAGTGCTACTGGCCGTCTAGACTTTGTCCTTTTTTTTTGAGGGTGCAAAATCATCAAATGGCTCCTCTCGCTCTAGGTGGAGTGCAAGGGAGTGTCAGACTCTTACTAACTAAAAGCCATCCATGTTCCTTCCTTAGCCTGTTATGTTTCGGGGTAGCGGTAACCCTTTCGGACAATACCGCTTACCCGGCAGGAGCCGGATTTTGTCTTGCTGGGGAGTTTTTTGCGGCACTTACTGCAAGCTAAAGTACTAGGATGATTCTCTGCCTAAAGTTGGCATAAATGCCTTTTGTTTTTTTTGTTATTCTATAACTTTTTACTACATATTTACGAATATGTAATGCGTTGAGAATACAAAATCACACTTAGGATAAGATAGATAATCTCATAAGTGTAGGTGCCACCACATCACAGTCTGTTCTGTGGGTGCCACGAACCACATCACACATGATAGTAATGTTACATGCAATCATGCAATGCGTTATTAAAGTGTAATTCGTCATTTTGTTGGAAAGATGAAATTCCAAGTTACTACTGAAATGTTACGTGCAACCTTAAATCCTTAAAACGTTGTTATTGCATACGTCACAATTATTTTCACACCAAGAGACTTTACTACGATTTTAAGAGGCCATAATTATGAATGAGGTGCTGTTACCTGGTCCCAACGAAATAGAGACGACATCACCAGCGTGAGCATCAAACTCCATCTCCCGTTTGCCTGCTTCCAAGTCCCAAACGCATCTGCAACGAAAAATATGTTATAGCCCTATAAATATGTATACAGGTGAATTTTTCAAGCGTGCGTGTATGTCCAAATCTGAAACTATGAAGAATAGTGTACTCAAAGGAGTCGTAGGCTTGATTTTGATGAAAACTAAAACTGCATAAGTAATTGGATTTTTGAAATGTCAATATTTTAAAACAAGAATCAGCCGTTGATTTTGAAAAAAAAAACACACTTATTTAACCATTCGATAGTGTTGTTAACAAGGGCCGAAAGTAATGATATACGGCCAACTTAAGGAAATAGCTAATTTCGCTTTAATTTTAGATATAACTACAGTTACAGGTGATCCGTTGAGATGGGTATGTCTTGTATATTTGAAACTAATAATTTTGTTTTAAGTAACCATGTAGTAAATGTTAAAGCGTAAGAACTGCATTCAAAAACCATCCGCCTTTGGTATAGTTTGTTGGGAGGTTAATGATAACACAGGTTCATATCCTAATTTATCCTGGTAATCACTCACATCTTCATGTCGCCGGAGCCTGTGAGAATGTGGGTATCGTCGAGGAAGCGGCAGCTGCTCAGGAAGCCCTCGTAGCCAGCCAGCTCGCGAACCATCTTGGCAGCACCGGTAGAATCGCGGTTGTTCACGTCATACACAGTACACATGTTGTCCATCCCGCCACAAGCTTCAAACATACAAACAAGGCATAATAATAAATGCCACAGATTACAAACGTACTGGAAATTCCAATCAAAAATAAATAACAACATCACGTGTCGTTGCAGGCGTCAATGACTTGTCGAAGAGGAAATACTTGTCGAAGAGGAAATACTTGTAAAGTAATTGTGTAGGTCAAAGAGATTCAGTATTTTAATATCTTCGGTGGTAGGAAAGTTACATTCACTGGATGGCCACAGTCTTATGTAAATAATGACAAAAGTACAAAATACATACTTTTCACTTTCATCCTAAAACATGGATGGAGTGGATTTTGAAACTGAAAAAGGTATAATTTTGTATATATATTTTGTTTCTTGCGTTGCTACGATGTACTTTGCTCGAAAAAGGGCGAAACATCAAGTCGCTACTTGTTAGTAGGTTCGGTCAGCTCTTGATTCCTGACTTTTGAAAATATTTTCCAGCAAAGAGACGAATATCTAAAGCCGGATATTTGATTTTATATAATATAAAATTAAGTACTTAAACAGGGTGGCCCGTGAAATGAGGCCGCTCTCTCCGGGGTTACCCGAAATACCCCAATGTAGGTTCAGGGCCAGGGATTATTTATAGTCCACGAGCAAGGTTTTTTGTATTTTTTAGGGATTACGAACTTGACTTCGGACTTTTTTATTTTGCTATTTCCGTGATCTTGCAAAGACGTCAATATTTTGTTTTATATTATAAATCAATTGAAGTCTACGATTGGTAAAATACTACCGGCCAAAACATCCCTCTAAGTGACAAAAATGTTGCTCAAAGGAATCGTTTTAGCAAGACAAGATTCGTTAAAAGTCTTGAAAAAAGATGGGCAAAAAAACATAATTTTAAATGTTCACGTTCCCTCATCCATATAACTACTCTGCTAGAGATTATTTGAAGAAATGGGAGTTCAAACCTATCATAGGTTTTACATTTTTTTTCACACTTTATCAACATAAATAATAATAAGTTTGTGTTTTACCAACAAAATTCCCGGATGGGGCAAATGCGACGCTCATAACCCAAGCCGAGCGCAGCGGTATCACCTGCACCTTGTTGCCGCTCCAGGTGTCCCAGATGATCAGTTTCCCGTCCAGCGATCCCGTGACGCAGTGCCTGTACATGACAACTTTATTCAATACCCACGCAAACTAAATCCTATGCAGTCGTTTTTTATGTACCTACGTATATTTTTTTTACACATTATTGAACTGTTTAGTTTACACTAAAACATTTACTTTAGAGGTACATGATAGAGAGATGCATGAAAAGCTGTCTTTACAACATGTGTAACTGTACGATTTTTCAGTAAGAACAAATTATAATCGTAAAAAAGGACTTTCGGTTCTTAGTAAGTAGGTAATACATATTTTGTGTAAGTAATGTTCAACCTGAATCAAAGTCATGTTCTGGATGTGCTGATGTGATATATTTTATAATGGCATCAGCGACATGGAAAATAGCAAGATGAACCGATCATAACTTTATTTAAAAACTAACATGTTGCGCAGACACACGACATGTTGCGCAGATACCAAACAACAGGTTGAGCAAGAAAATGATGATGATAATTTTGACACTTAAATAGAACACTCATTTTATACAGTCATGCACTTTTACCTAAATCTAATTGGATATTTCGAATAGTACCTAAACTCAGATTTTTAATGTACAACCGTTAGGTGTTTGATAGGCTTTGAATATATTGCCTAATGTGTACAATACATAAGTACTAAATAATAATTTTTCCTTCCCTTCCGGGTATTAAGGTGTGTAATAGTTAGCTATATGCTATTCTGTTATAATTATACTCTCAACATGAATACTTAAGTGAAGTGAGCTATCATTGCACCTGATACTGGGTATTGACATGGCAGTTCACTCCACGATGAGATTTTTACAGAATGGACCGTCTGATAGTTTAGATACGGTTTGCATTTTGCATGAATACGGAAAATGTACGAAACGTAACCTTACTATTTAACGTTTAGTCACTAACACATGTGTTCCGAGAATCACTATTATAAGCAATATGTGTCATACCTAAAGCTTAATAGCAAGCCAAATGGTACCATCGCAGTTAGGAATACATACTTATTTATATTTTCGCACAACTCAAGAGTGAGACAAAACTTCATGGACAACGTGAAAGCAACAAGATTTAAAATGGGTCTAGGTCCCAATTTAAATCTCGTCGTATAGTGATATAGTGGATTACATAGAGACAGTAAAAGTCTGCATTAAATTCGAAGTCGTTTTTGAGTGGTGACTTGAAGGGCTATAATTTTTCAAAGCACGTAATTATAATTATGCTGGTAAATAGTTTCTCACCTGGAGTCTCCGCTGTAATGGACCGAGTTGACCTTATTGATATGTCCTTTCAAGGTTTTCTTCGTCACCAATCTTATCTTGGTCACGTCTCCTAAATCCCCACATTTTTCAGCTAGCTTCGCGTCAGCTAACTTTTCTTGATCAGCCTGTTGAAGGGGGCGTATACTTACTTTAGAGATATATTCAACCAATACCCAATCATAAAGTGCGTATTGAAAAATATGAGCTTTGTCTTTGGTAGAATATCAAATAGATACCTTCACTTTGGCGATCAAGTCAGTTAGCTCTTTTTTGAGGGCCGTGGTCTCCGGGTCTTCCTTTGGCATGTTTGCCGCTGGCCACTACGAAGGAATAGTTGTTCGGCTGACTCCCACGACTGGCAGGAGCCACTAACAGCACCGAGCTCCAGTCTTTAATCTCATTTGCGTAAATTGGATTTCAATTTACTGCTCAACGGAAGCCCTATAATATGTATGTGCCAACTAATGTGCTGGTTACCACAATTTATTATGTTTGTGGCTGGGTTGAACAAATAGAGTGATACAGTATGACGTATTTAAATTATACAGGAATTTGATCATTATAAATTCAACCGGAAGAGAAGCCGACATGACAAAAATTATGGTTTTCGAAAAGTGGTTTCACACAATGAAATAAATTGATACGTTATATATAACGTTTCAATTTATTTGCGAAAGAAAAGGGCCTAACAGCTGTTTCCAACAGCTTTTTCCACCCCTCTGTTGTCCCCTCTGTCTGTTATGCCTCTTTCTTTAGCACACAATTTTTTTTGTAACTCCTTAAAACCCCATAATAATATGTCCACCTCGATATTAATATTCTAGGGCAAAATTAGATGAAATAGGATGAATACGGGTTGTAATTGGAAATGTCAGTTTAGGCTTTAGGATTTTTATGAGAGTTAGCTCGTTTTGGTTTTACTCAATAGAAATTTTAGTGCACTAAGAAGCCATATTTCGTCATTTAATTTAGTACTTTGTTACATAAATATCTTAAATTATCTTCTTATATCTTCCCTGTACTTATATATATGTATGTATGTATATGTGATATATATTTTAGTTATCCATTATAGTAAATCTTATCTTATCTTGTCTATTATAGTATAAACTGTTATTATAAGGTTTTAACATATTTATGTTCCTACTATTTAAAGCACCTGCCATCTAATCTCTTCACCACCCTTGGTTGACTGGTAGAGAATGCCTAAGGCATTAAGTCCGACTTAGTACCTTTATTGTGTGCGAAAAGTTTAAATTAATAAATAAATAAATTATATTACAGTTACTTGCAACGTTGCCCTTAGATACACCATATTTAAAACAAGTGGATTCCTTCTCATTTTGAATTTTCCTTGAACGTTCAGAGTGCACTAATTGCTTTAACAATAAAAATAATTTTAAGTTCTTTGCATCATTAAGGAGGTAGATTACTTAATGCAGGTATAGTTGGAATTACAAAATTAAATAGACCATCCTCTCACCGGAGAAGGAGACACTATCACAGAAATACTGACATTTCCACAGGTGTGATGTATGGAAGCAAGCAACGCTTTGCTTGATCGCTCGCTGACTATAGTATGCTATACCAGAAAATAAGGCGCAATGAATCTGCCTAGATTCTACCAAACTATGTTGGGGTCGGCCACTCTAACCGGATCCAGCTAAAAGAATATTTTACGTGAAGCGTCCGCCTATCTGATACCCCTAGTTAGTAAGACTAGTTGTCATACTACGGTCCTCTGTAACTAAAGTATAACTAACTACCCGTAAATACTGTCAAACAGTGACAGTAACAAAACAATGACAAACAAGACAATGACAGTCGAGATCAACAGTTTAACGTGCTTTCCGAGGCATATCCATGCCTAGAAAAACATTGGAAAGGTCTCAATATTTTAGGAATGGTAACCCAAATACGGACTGCCCTCAGTAAGCGTTGCTCAACCTTTGATTGACCCGTGCGATTGTTATTATTTAACCAGACACATGAAGCAAAACAATTTTTTTTTATTTGAACTTGTTCTTCACGAAAATAAGAGGAGGAGCACACGTGAGTACTTCCTACGGGCGCAAGTTCTACATATATTATCTACTATTAACTTTAGCTACTAGGTTCATCTTTCATTGACTTGAATATCGTTAACGACGGCTGAGAGGACTGCGCAGCTCGCTTCTCATCAGCATGGTCTTGAGGTAGAGATTCCATGTCGTAGGTCTCAAGTAACACAGTAACAATACCAAATACTTGCAAAAAGGTTTATTTGAATAATAGGCTATTATTCAAATAAACCCAGATCCGGAACAACTAGATCATACAAATATTTGTTCCGTAATCGAACACGCAACGCAGCAGTTAATGACGATGTCCGATGTCGGATGGTTTAAATTGAGTAAAAGTAAATAACTTTTTCACCTCACAGGCTCGGAAAGAGTCCGTTTGTCATTCGAAATCTGAGCCCAAAATTGCATTTTGCACGCTAGCGTGGAAAGAGTTTTTAAAATTCTTACCTTTCTATTTAATAATTTTCTATACTGCCAGTCCACTAAAAATGCATGACACGGTCTAAAATAAAATATTAAATAATACCGCTCACCTTAAAAACTTCCATCATAGTACAGAAATTAACTATTTTACGAGGATATAATTGTAAAATTGGAATTAAGGTTAATAAGTATTCCATTTGATTAAAAAAATCTGTGACGTCACATTTTAATATGCTATAAAAATACTACCCCGTCAAATACCTAATTGTGTAGTTATTTAACTTTGCCTTGCATAACAGATAACTATTTTATTTAATAAATCACGGGATTTTTCTGGTCTTTATGATTAATCCTGGGATTTGAGGCATATCCACTTTATTCTTTCGCTGTATGAAATCAGTGTAAGTACATAAATAACTCTACCTAATTCCGACCTCTGATAATAGCACAGCACGGTTTAAATAATAACGGTTATAATAGGAGACAATAGTAATAAGGTACCTGTGAACCAACGATAGCCCTTAGTGCTACGCTATGGTGGCGTGTGCGTTAGATCATTCCGTTTCCTCTTAAATGGTTGAGTTACTCTGGCGGTCCCAAGGCGGACCGCAGAAACGAGTTCGCGGCGGTTGTGGAGGCTGCTATAAGAGATGTGACCTTGAAGCGGGTGCGGGCTTCTAGGAGCAAGGCCATAGTCTCGGCTACGGCCTCCATCATGGCGGCGGCCAAGGAGGCCGGGTGCGCCGGCCAGTGAGGTGGCCGATTTGCGGGCGGAGGTGGCACGCCTGTCGGCCGCCTTGAAAGATCTCCAGGAGGAGAATGGAAGGCTCCGCGCGGACCTGGCTGGCCTGAAGACCAACACCAGCCACAAGGCCCCCCGGGAGGTGAGCCGCCCGTCACCGCCGCCGCAGCAACAACAACAGCGGCAGCAGGGGCCAGGCCGGCCCGAGCCGGGGGAGAACCGGGTCCTGGACCTGGTACGCCAGGAACTCGCCGCCTTCCAGGCGCGGTTCCAGGAGCGGTTCTCCATAGTGGAGGGAATCGTCCTGCGTCCCTCCCTGGCGTCGGGAAAGGCGGCCCCGGGCCCGAGGGTGGCCTCGTACGCGGCCGCTGCGGCAACTCCCGCCCCGAAACCCGGGCCGTCGGGTACAGCCCTGGCGCCGGCAAAACCGGCACCGTCAGGCAAAGCTTCGGCGCCGGCCCGCAAAGCCACTAAGGGCAAGAAGTCCCCACCGGCGCAGGTGGACAGGGTCCCAGAGCCCTCGCCACGGCGCGGCGCCCGGAGCCTCCCGCGACCGATGCCGAGTGGCAGGTGGTCGGGGAGAAAAGGAAGGCGGCCAAGGCGGCCAGAAAAAGAGCGAAAAGGCGGCGCCGCAAGGAGCGAGCCGTCGCGGCTAGGTTGCGCGCCCCAAAGACGTCGGCTGTGGTAATCACGCTGCAGCCGGACGCGGTCAAGAAGGGCGTCACGTACCGCGACGTGCTCACCAAGGCACGAGAAGCGGTGGACCTCCAGGAGCTGGGGATCACCGGGGGCCTCCGGCATAGGGTGACGGCAACCGGCGCTCGCATGCTGGAGATTCCCGCTGCGTCGAGTGGCCCCACCGCTGACGCCCTAGCTGACAAGCTAAGGGCGTCCCTTAACGCGGAGGAGGCTCGGGTCTCCAGGCCCGTGAAATGCGCAGACATGCGCATCATGGGCCTGGATGACTCCGTAACGGAGGGAGAGGTGGTGGCCGCCGTCGTCACGACGGGCGGGTGTCTGGCCGAACAAGTAAAGGCAGGCACCATACGCCCTGACTTCACGGGCATGCGAACCCTGACGGTAAGCTGCCCCGTGACGGCGGCCAGTAAAATAATGGAGGGCCGAAGACTCTTGGTGGGCTGGGTTTCAGCGCAGGTAAAACTCCTGGAACCCCGACCTCTGAGGTGCTTCCGTTGCCACGTGGGACACCACGTTGGCGTCCAGTGCACCTCGGAGGTGGACCGCAGCACTCTGTGCTTCCGCTGCGGTCAGCCCGGTCACACGGCCGGCTCCTGCAACGCCGCGCCGCACTGCGCCGCATGTGCGGCTGCTGGCAAGCCGGCCGATCACCGGGCGGGGAGCAAGTCCTGCGCCCCGCCTGCCGGGACCAGAAGAAGAGGCAGGCCCTCCGCCGCCACCCCCACCGTCGCCGCCGTCGCCGCCGTCGCCGCCGCTGCCACTACTGTTGCCGCCGCCGCCGCCGTTGCCGCCACTGCCGAGGGCCCCTCGCAGGGGACCCAGGGGGGGGTTAATATGGAGGAGTGATGGCCCCACTCCGCCTCCTCCAGGCGAACATCAACCACTGCGCCTGTGCTCAGGACCTCTTGCTCCAGAGCATGGCGCAGTGGTCGATTAATATCGCCGTGGTCGCTGAGCCGTACTTTGTCCCGCCCAGGGATAACTGGGTGGAGGACCTGAGCGGCTCGGTGGCTATAACTTCGTCGGCCGCCGCCGGCACCCCGTCCCTCGAGGGTGTCTCGAAGGGACAGGGGTGCGTCGCAGCACGGTTCGGAGAGATTGTGGTAGTGGGAGTGTACTACACTCCCACTACCACAATCTCTCCGATCTCCGAACCGAACTCTCGCCGAGTTCCACAACTCTCTCACAGAGTTGAGTGTCGTCGTCTCCAGAAGCCATCCCTTCCCCGTGCTTGTGCTCGGGGACTTCAACGCCAAAAGCCTGGCCTGGGGTTCCCGCTACACGGATGTGCGGGGTAGGATGGTGGAGGACTGGGCTCTGGAAGCAGGCCTAGCCGTCCTCAATCGGGGTTCTGTTCCCACGTGCGTGCGGATGCGGTGTGAGTCCGTTGTGGACATCTCCTTCGCCAGCCCCGCTCTGTCACAGTGCGTCTTTGACTGGCGCGTAGTAGAGGAGGTGGAGACCTACTCCGATCACCGGTATATCCGGTTCGACGTCGCCACCCAGACCTCAAGCGCGCCGGTCCGACAGGCCCCGAGTGGTCCGCGGTGGGCGCTGAAGCAGCTGGACCGGGAGCTCCTCCTGGAAGCCTCGATCGTGCAGGCCTGGGTTTCATCACCGGTCAGGCCTGCCGACATCAACGACGAGGCAGAGTGGTTCCGGGAGGCCATGTCCGAGATTTGCGACGTGGCAATGCCCCGAGTCCGGCCAGGATGCGCCCGACGTCAGGTGTACTGGTGGTCGCAAGAGGTGGAAACACTGCGCAAGGCGTGCGTCGAGGTGCGCCACCTGTACACCAGGCACCGCAGGCTCCGCATCCGCCCTCCGGATGCGGCAGCCACGGAGGCGGAGCTGTACGAGGGGTACAGAGCGGCGAAGACCTCCCTCCAAGAAGCTGTCCAGCGGGCCAAGGACTCGGCCCGCGAGGAGATGGTGGGGACTCTGGATAGAGATCCATGGGGGCGCCCATATAAAATGGTGCGGAACAAGCTCCGCACCTGGGCCCCCCCTCTGACGCAGAGTCTCCGCCCCCAGCTGGTGGAGGAGGTGGTGAGCGCTCTGTTCCCTTCACGGGGGGAGCATACTCCCCCGCCTATGGCTCCGCCCGAAGTGGACCACGAGGACGACGACGACATCCCCGAAGTGACCGAGGTAGATCTGAGAGCGGCGGTTGGAAGGCTCAAGGCCAAGAATACCGCCCCAGGACCCGACGGCTTGCCTGGTAAAGCCTGGGTCCTGGCCTCAGGGGCTCTCGGGCCCCGACTGGAGGCGCTCTTTAGCGCATGCATGGAAAGAGCCCAGTTTCCGCTCCGTTGGAAGACGGGGAAGCTGGTCCTTATACAGAAGCCAGGGCGCCCTGCGGACTCTCCGTCCGCATTCCGGCCCATAGTGCTGCTCGACGAGGTCGGCAAACTCTTCGAGAGAATTATTGCGGGCCGCCTCGTCGGGCACCTTGGAAGGACGGGGCCGGACCTTGCGGACTGCCAGTTTGGCTTCCGCAAGGGGCGCTCGACCGTGGACGCCATCATGCGCGTTAGAGCCCTCACGACGGGGGACGCGGTGTCCCAGGGTAGGGTCGTCGTGGTGGTGTCACTCGACATCGCCAACGCTTTCAACACCCTGCCCTGGAGTTGCATTGGGGTAGCACTCCGGTATCACCGGGTGCCGACCTACCTCCGTCGAATAGTCGGGGCGTACCTGACGGACAGAGCCGTCATCTACCCCGGTCGCGATGGGGAATGGAACCGGCGAGAGATGTCGTGCGGTGTCCCACAGGGATCGGTTCTGGGGCCGCACTTGTGGGACATCGGCTACGACTGGGTGCTGCGGGCCGACCTCCCTGACGGCGTCAGCGTAATTTGTTACGCTGACGACACGCTGGTTCTGGCGCAGGGAAGGTCGCATCAGGCGGCGGCCGACGCGATGACACGCGGGGTTGCGATAGTCGTTGTGAGGATCCGGCAGTTGGGTCTCGAGGTGGCATTGCACAAATCCGAGGCCATGTCCTTTCATGGGCCTCGGAATAGGCCACCGTCGGGATCCCAACTTACGGTAGGAGGGGTTCACATCGGCGTCGAGACCACGATGAAATACCTAGGTCTGGTCCTCGACAGCCGATGGAATTTCGTGGAGCATTTCCGACGTTTGGCCCCCAAGCTGGAACGGACTGGGGCCGCCTTCAAGCGGCTCTTGCCCAATTTGAGGGGGCCAAACGCCTCCTGCCGGAGGCTTTACGCGGGAGTCGTGCGGTCCATGGCCCTTTACGGGGCCCCGGTGTGGGCGCGTTCATTGCGGCGGCGAGCCGCCCACTACCTGAACGCGCCCCAAAAGGTGGTAGCCATTCGGCTAATCCGGGGGTACCGCACGATCTCGGGCGAGGCGGCGCGCCTCCTTGCCGGACTGCCGCCGTGGGATCTGGAGGCGATAGTCCTCGCGCGCCTGTACGAGTGGCGCGCGGAGGTACTAAGCCGGGTGGAAACTCCGTTTCCGCAGCAAATTGCGACGGAGCGGACGGACCTCCGGCGCGATCTCATGGCGGCCTGGAATCAGCGACTGTCGCAACCCAGCGCAGGGCACGCCACGATAGTGGAGGTAAGACCCCTCTTTGAGAAGTGGCTAGAGAGGCGTCACGGCGCCCTCACCTACCGCCTGACGCAGGTCCTCACCGGTCATGGATGTTTCGGGAGAGAGAAAGGTCCTCCCGTCCCAGCCGCCGCCGGAGACGCTCCGGGCGTCGGGAGCCACGTGACGACTCCCGGCCACCGTAGGCGCGGGCTTGCGGGCGGTGAGTAATGGGTGACTCACCGTCCGATCAGCACCAGGCCCGTGCCGGACGGCGCGTACGTGTTCCACGCGCGCCTCAAAGAGATGTCAGCATATGAAGGGGCTCCTCAGGGCCAAGCCTGCCGGGTAAGCGGGATTGTCCGAAACGGTTACCGCTACCCCGGAATATAAAGAGCTAGGAAGGAACATGGATGGGTTTTAGTCAGTAAGAGTCTGACACTCCCTTCCGCTCCACCCAGAGCGGGAGCAGTCATTGGATGATTTCCCAACCTTAAAAAAAAAAAAAAAGGGTGTCGTAAAAGGCGACTAAGTTGAGCAGAAAAGATCACCTCGGTAATCTTTGGATATTCTAATCCGATTCCAAAAATTCTCTCATTAATCGGAACCTACAGTATTGCCGAGTATCATAGGATATATTTAATGTTAAAACTAGAAATTTTCCGCGGACGAAGTCGCGGGCAGAAGCTAGTTCGTCATAATCAGATTGTGTAGTAGATAGGTATGTGTACCTAATTTTGGCATAGTCGGTCTTTTATCAAGTAACCAAGAAGTTCGTTAGTTTTATAAATCTACCTACTGTAAATTATAGAGTATAGTCAAAATAAGTGCCTATTTTTTTTTAAGGCTGGGAAATGATCCAATGACTGCTCCCGCTCTGGGTGGAGCGGAAGGGAGTGTCAGACTCTTACTGACTAAAACCCATCCATGTTCCTTCCGTAGCCCTTTATGTTCCGGGGTAGCGGTAACCCTTTCGGACAATCCCGCTTACCCGGCAGGCTTGGCCCTGAGGGGCCCCTTCATATGCTGACATCTCTTTGAGGCGCGCGTGGAAGATATACGCGCCGTACGGCACGGGTCTGGTGCTGATCGGACGGTGAGTCACCCATTACTCACCGTCCGCAGGCCCGCGCCTACGGTGGCCGGGAGTCGTCACGTGGCTAAAATAATAAAAAATAAGTGCCTGAGTATCCTTTTGAGGTTCATAATATGCATTTGATATAATAGTGGTTGGAAGGTGGTTATGGATCCAGTGTAGGTTATGGTATCAGGCATAAGAGCCATATTCACACCTTTGTCTCTGGGAAGAGTTAACGATGCTGCAAAGCCCCGAGGCTTTACCCGATACCCGAGTATTGCAGAGGTCCATAGACAGCGGTGAGCACAAAAGCATCAGGTGGGTCGCCAGTGGTCTTGTTTGCCAAAATAAAACAAACATTTAATGTACTCCAGAAAATACCATAAAACGGGGTGAATAGGAACGCTGGGGTGAATCGTAACGAAACTTTAACATTGAAATAATATAGGTTGTGGCCAAAAAGGGCCCTTAATGTGTTTACTGTATTATAATTAACAATTACGTGTTACGTGTACGTGGGCAACAAACTACTTATATTATTTCAATGTTAAAATCTATTTTAAAGTTTCGTTACGATTCACCCCAGCGTTCCTATTCACCCCGTTTTACTGTATAAGATTTTTATAAAAGATGTATTTTATTGTATCGGCTCAAGTGAAGCGCGACATCGGTGTCCCAGAAACGTTCACTTTCACCCGTTTCTTTTTGATCAATTTTATCTGTTTGCTACAGTGACCGATGTAAAACCGAGACTTCGGCACGAATCGAACATTTATTTAGGTATAGTAACTGTATTTTCTGGCAAATTGGACTGCTTAAAAAGCAGCAAGCAAACAAAGCTAAACGCACGAATCTGTTAAGATGGGTAGCCCGACAAACGTTGTCAGTTGTTGGAAACACATTGAGAGCAAAGAAACGCCTAGATCATAATATCTTCCCATTCACCTACGTACGTGCACACGTTGCTATGTTATATTAACTATTACAGCATACATACCATACTGGATTAGTTAATGACGCGCTGTTCTCTTATCCTTACAACTTTAAAACAAAAGTCTAGCTGCTGATCAGTACCTACCTACTGTACTAATAATTATATTATATAATATAATATCCTTGGACATTTCACACAACGCCATAGTTCCAAGCTAAGCAACCTAATGCTTGTCTTATGGTAACGAGATGGCTGTTACACTACTTATATGCATGTTTTTTTTTTGTAAATACATACATATTATAGAAGAGAGAAAAACACCCAGACCCGGAACAACTACTTGCAGGTCGTACAAATAATTATTCCGTGCGGGAATCGAACCCGCGACATGCTGCGCAGCCGTCAATGGCTCAACCACTGCGCCAACCGTGTCGTCAAATTCTCTTAATTATTATTATATAATTATTTATTTAAGAGGTAAAATTGTAAGTTTGTATTTTTTTTTCACTGTTGGGGAGCCTCATTATCTATAAGTACCTAGGTAGTCGCGGGCGAATTGCTACTTTATAATAAACTAGCTTCTGCCCGCGACTTTGTCCGCGGAAAATTGCGATATACTGTAACTGTTTGGCAGCGCATGCAAATAAATCTGTTTTCGGAGGTATTTCTTTCCGACTTGCTAGACGAAAATTGCGATAGCTCGGCTAATATGTATGATATAAATATAATTTATAGCCTATAGCACTCAGGAATAATGTAGCTTTCTATCAGTGAAAATTTTTTTGAAATTGGATCATTTGTTCCGGAGATTACCCCCTACATACAAACTTACAAACTTACAAATTTTACCTCTTTATAATATTAGTATAGATAGTATAGATTCAATGAAAAATAATTAGGTAGTTACCTACCTTCTTACATACCCAGTATCTCGTGCCTACCTTCATAGCTTTGTTGATCGAGAATTCGAGACTATTCAAATCGGTGCCCACGTAAACAATCTATATTACCTACTGTTACAGTTACTCAACTTTTCTTTTTAACTGTCGTCCGCCGCTTTCATTTCACGGTATAATAAGTTTTTCTGAAAGCAATAAAAATAGAGAATAACTCTCACCTTCCCGTTGTAATCAATTTGATAGGTTCTGTTGGCGGTTTGATTGCAGTCGCTCGGCGGGAGCTTTGAGGAAAACATGGTTCTTAAGCGGCGGAGTTTTCCGTTTAAATGTTGCTGGCTGTTGGCGATATTTATTGCACTCAGACAGGGCACATTATCCCAAGAATTTTGCGAGAAAAATGCCGAAGAGGACAACAACTGCAAACAGCACTTCCTGTATTCCAAAGGTAAAGTTCCTAGTCTTTATTCTTATTGCGATTCTGCAAAGCTATGCGAAGTTGTGCCAAGTTATTTGTTCATAGATTAAACGTACAGTTAGTCATATTATTATTTAACCTTCATGAACCATATCTCTATAACGGCTGTGATAAAATTAAGTAGATACTTATTATTTGTTAATATATTTATGTACCTAGTTAGATATTATGTACAGACGCCAGCACATCAAGCTATCCCTAAGTGTGAAATTTTCTCAATTAAAAATGAATGTTATGTCTTTGCAATATAGTTGAAATACTATCAAAGACATTCGACAGATTGCTGTAACTTGATGTGCTGGCCTCTGTACATATCTAGATTTTTAAGTGACTCACAACAAACATGAAGTTTAATTCCTCCCTCGTTGTTTAATAACTCAATATTGCATTTAAATCTGAATTGATGTAGATGATTCTTTCAATTGGGAAAAGATAGCCCGCGAAATGGTTCCATTTAACTACTTTTCTGTTGTAATCTGATACAGACTTTTTGAAATAGAGAACGGAAGATGGAATTTTTCAATAAATGGCAACAAATCACTCGCGAATAGAGCATAATTTTAATAATTAATAGTGTTGTCCCACTACAGGACTGCAGCATGAAAGGACTCGTCCCTACCAAAAAAAAAACAAAAATAGGTTAGGTAGGCTACATAAAGATAATTTGATCAAAGTTTAAACAATAATTTACACCTTCAATTTCTGTTTGGTTTAATTTATGTAAATCATTTTATTTGCTTAAATCATGGTAAACAATGGTAATAAATATCATTAAAAAAGCACAAACATGCCTATTAATACCTATTTGTTGTGTACCTTCGTAAGGTAAAGTATTCATAATAATATACATATGAAAGTGTAAAGTATAAAAAAGGAAGGGAAATAATTATTAGCCATCAATAAGTTCGTCCACACACTGTCAACAGGAAAAAAAACCAAATTCTGGCAGCATTCATGGACTTATAGCTAATAATAAGTTACCCTGTAACCTATAACTAGGATAAGAATAACATGTGAACGGACTACGAAGTATTAATTATACGGAAAGTCCATTTTTTTAATTTATCTTCACATAGCCAGTAACTACACAAACAAAACCTTTAACGTTTTAAAGAACTAAACTAAATTAAGTATCTAAGTAGGTAATTTTAAATTATATGGTGTACTCTTATTTATGTATTTATTTATTGATTTATTATTTACACATAACACTTAATTAAAATTTCAAAGGAAAATAGTTTGGTTAGGTTATTATAAAATATAATATATTAAAAGGTATTTTTTACTGTTCCTATGAATAATCGGATATCTAAAAGGTACCTGTAAGTTACACTCAGTAGTAAGATATTGGTCAGTAGTATGACTAAGCGAGCGGTTAATCCCCTCATACTGACTTTAAAAATCACTGGTAAAGCAATAATACGTAATAACGATGAAACTGGAGATAGGTACTTTCCCCTGCAGTGAATGACCCCTGGCTAACCTTGATGTTTTCGTCAAAGTTATACCTACCTAGTATAGATGATAGATACAAGTAGTGTAGCTACAACATTCATTAATGGCAAGACGAACTAAAATGATTTTCAGCTCTCATAATTTGACTACATCGTTTTCTACCTCATTTGAAGCATGGCCAGAGTCTAAACATACAAACCCTCGAAATGACCGTGTTCAGAAAATATTAATATACATGCACATGAAAATATATACCTACATGGTGAACATAAAAGCACGCTTGAAATAGTTTAAGAAAAAAATCCTCTTAAATGAATGTGCAGTTTTTTTGTATAATAATTATAACAAAAACAATCCCTACTCCTAGCACACAGCTCATTCGTTACACTTCATAAAACTATTGATTGCAAATGATTTTCCGTCAGGCGTTTTTAAACACAATTGCATCATCATCGAATTTCGATTTAATTTACGATTAGCGGAACCTAGTAAGGCTTAAAGTATATTTAGTAAATTAAATAACAAAATTTGGTGCCACAACTCGCCGCTAGGCCTGGAAGCGGCGAGAACCAAATTAAAATGCACCATCCATCTGTGGTGAGAACTAGCTAGGTATGTACTTATAATTTAAAACCTGAGCATTAGACTGTCTTTACATCTGTAAAGTGCGAGTTCGCTAAACGGAGAAGCTATGGAACTACGAGTATGTATACCTACTTTGTATCATTAAACTTTTTCCGAGCATTATCTCAATACTAGCCTAAAATCAAATTGGATACACAACTATCGCTACGCAGCTTAGCACATGACTGGTAGAAAGGCGGCTTTGATATAGGTTATTACTATCATGAGTGAGCCTACCAGATCCTTACATATAATTTATAAAAGAGCCAATGGGAACCAATAAGGCGATCAGTGCGAACTGTGTAAAAGAAAATTAAATAAACAAGTGAGAGTATGAAAAAGCTTGTGAGCTTGTGAACTGCTTGTTGTGTTGGGCTACCGGTAGCTGTGGTCGGTTACTCGTTTGCGTTGACCCTTAATCATGTCGAAGGGAACTGAATGATCCAACATGTCATATTGTTCACCATCTAGATACCTTGCAGTTGCACGAATAATTCACGAACTAAACATCTGTAATACTCTGCACGCGCTAAACACATTTGATGCACCGAAACATTGATGCATCATCATTATCTGAATCATCTTTAATTAACGTCCAGAAGGAAAACCAAAATCAAGTGCAAAAGAATGCAAATAAAAGTGCAAAAAGGCACCGCTAATGGTTTAGATTTTAAACAATAACAAATGCGGTATATTTATCCCTAGTCTTGTTTTCCTTTTCGGATATTTAAGTGTTTTTTGCAGTCGCGATTCATGTATTTTTGCATCGGGAAAAGCACAGAACAGATAAATCTGTTCTGAAAAGGGCAAGAAAAGGATACATTATGGTGGCACAAATGAAAATATATATTAAACTAGCTGACCCGACAGACGTTGTCCTGTCTTAACGATGATACCTACCCTACCTACCCTACCTACCCTACCCACCCTACCTACCCAACCTACCCTACCCACCCTACCTACCCTACCTACCCTACCTACCCTACCTCCCTACCTACCCTACCTACCCTACCTACCCTACCTACCCTACCTACCCTACCTACCCTACCTACCCTACCTACCCTACCTACCCTACCTACCCTACCTACCCTACCTACCCTACCTACCCTACCTACCCTACCTACCCTACCTACCCTACCTACCCTACCTACCCTACCTACCCTACCTACCCTACCTACCCTACCTACCCTACCTACCCTACCTACCCTACCTACCCTACCTACCCTACCTACCCTACCTACCCTACCTACCCTACCTACCCTACCTACCCTACCTACCCTACCTACCCTACCTACCCTACCTACCCTACCTACCCTACCTACCCTACCTACCCTACCTACCCTACCTACCCAACCTACCGTACCTACCCTACCTACCCTACCTACCCTACCTACCCTACCTACCCTACCTACCCTACCTACCCTACCTACCCTACCTACCCTACCTACCCTACCTACCCTACCTACCCTACCTACCCTACCTACCCTACCTACCCTACCTACTCTAATTCAAAGTTTCATGCAAACAAGTGCAATAAAAATATTTTTCTCATACAAACTTTGCCACCCCTTGTAACCCTTTTAGGGGTTGAATTTTCAAAAAATAATATGCCTATGTCCTTCTCATGAATGCAAACTATCTACATACCAAATTTCAGCAAAATCGGTTGGGTGTTTTAGGCGTGAAAAGGTAACAGACAGACAGACAGAGTTACTTTCGCATTTATAATATTAGTGTGGATTACTTTCGCATTTATAATATTAGTGTGGATATAGATTTAAAATATTTTTCACTTTGAAGTTTTTGAAGTCAGTGGTTTTTTTTAGTACCTACCTACCTTCTCCACACAATTGTTATGACCACTACATGCTTTATAATATATCTGTGCCAGGAAGTTATTATAACTTTATCAAAATACACCAAGTGAAAGAGATACGTATCTCTTCTCGTATAATTTTTTTATTAAAGCTACCTAATTCAATAACTCCCCGAGGCAAGTCTATTTATCTGTCTTGGCTTTCCCTAACAACGTTGGGGTCGGCTTTCAGTCTCACTGGATGCAGTTGAATGGAATTTTACATGGAACGTCAGTAACTGGGTTGTTACGATACCCCTTAGTGAGACTGGTTGTCAGACTTTCGCTATTGACAAGGCGTAACGACTGTCAAAGATGAACGACTGCCGGGACCAACGGATTAACGTGCTTTCCGAGGCACGGAGGAGTCTAGGTATGTAAAGATTGTTACCCATTGACAGATCAACCCCGGCAAGCGTAGCTTCCTGGTGGATCGACCCGTATGGCTAATATTACTTAGCCTCGAGCTCCTAACTACCCATGCCAAGTCTAACGTATATACTCCCTTGGTCTGAGGTACTCAGAACAAAAGAGGCCCGAGAACGAGCCTCCTTTATGTGCTCAGCAAAACTTAGATATTTGGCTTCGCCCAAGGGATATATTAACTTAAATCAACTTATACTTCTACACGCGTCTTCATTCGCACGGAAGTCGTAAGACACAGTAATAAACATACTAATATTTAATAATACCTTAATTTATAAGTTTTTTAAGACCTGGGTGGAGGCCTTAATTTATTGAGGCATCCACAGGCAAGTTTGGTTAAGCAGTAGACCACTCCCGTGGCTGAACTCTGATATAAAACAAAAAATAAACAATATTGGAACGCACTGTAATCCTTGCCTTGCGTTGCGCAGTGGCAACACTAAGTTTTCCCGCCAATCACTGGGTGGCAAAATTGTCAAAAAGAAAGAATCAAAGAAGATGGACCAGAACGTTTACGTTACCGGCATAACCTGGAATTCAGCTGCTGTCAGTGAGACCTGCCTGCTACCTAATTATAATAGTGGAGTGTATAATGCGAGTAAACTAGGTATCTACAGTGTGATAAACAGTAAGTTTCATTTATCTCTCCATGGAGGTTGTGAACTTGTGGCCATCACCGACGTCCACATACCCTATGATCACAACACCCAAATCCGTTGATCCCGGCGTGATCTGAACACGCAACTTTCTTTGCCCTACAATAATAACAGGCTAGTAAGTATTATCATTGTTATTAATATAATTATATTTGTGTTCATCATACTTAAGTACTTACTTTACATAAGTACCTACGCAATGTGTGTTATTGTCAATAGTATTATTAAAATTTCTAGGTACTCTACACTAACTCATAAGGGTTTTTATTTGTGTTTTTTAGTCCTCGCACTATGTTTGTGTTATCAAGAGCAGGATTTTATTTGCCTCGACGTTCATTTAAATGTCGGCGTAGGCGTTGTTCATCATTGTTCTGCATGGGCCGCAAGCAAATTTCATAATGTAAATTTATTAAAAATTGTGAATTTTTCACACGGGGCGGTAACCGGTGTCTACAGGAAAAAGGGCATAAAAGACAGTCTTTTCAAAAATACACAGTTGTGCACAATTTTCATGTATCAAAAAATAAACAAAGTGAGACACCTACAGTGTTGCCAGCCCAAGGATTTAATCGTGTCGATCATTATTAGAAAATCATACACACGATCTTTTTAAATCATACAGTCGTCATAAATAACATATTATTATTAATTTTAGCAATACTCAAAACGTCAATGTGTATTATTATTATTTTTTATATTCCGGGCTCATCCCTTTCATCATCTGTCTAGCCTTTGCCCAACTAGGTATTTTAGGGTTTCCAGTCTCACCGGATGCAGCTGCTAATCACTATTTTACTGCGTATTTAACCGTTACTGGGTACTGCGATAACCCTTGGCTACTCTCGTTGTCAGACTTTCGGGCTAAGATCTACATATAGATAATACTAAAATAGATCGATAAATGTCAGCCAGAACCAATGATTTGACAAGGCACTTAACCCTAATGTGAAGTTTTACAGATAAATGGAACGCGCGATATTCCGTTCTTAACAGTCTAGACAAAGTCACATTTTCACTAACGATAACGAAATTGGATAAATCCGAAATGTATGGAATTGGCATAAGCTTTCGTAAATGTCACGTGGTCATCGTTTTCGATCAAGTGCTAGACAATGTCAAATTGTATAACGAAACTCTATTAATATTCCCATACAAATGCGTTGACAGGTGGCGTTCTTGACAATCCGAATCGCTGAGATAACGATTTGTTCGATCGACAATTTTCGAAATCGAATCGACACGGAACGATTAACACTTATCTGGGCCCACAGGTCAATTTCACTATAGAAATTAGAAACATAAACCTTCTCTTTTTCTCGAAGTAAACGTAAAAAGGTTGAAGTTCACAAGGATTGTGTTCTGATCATTTTGTTGTTAAAAACTATACTTTGGTATTATTAAACCTACATTTAAAATAATATGTTAAACCGATGAATAATATAATAAAAAGCCAGAAAACGTTTTCCACGCACCTTTGACAGTTAGTTCTGCTTACGTAGTGTTTAGCTCGCGCCATATGCTATTAATTTATTCTTTGCGTAACATTCCCAGGTGAACGGTTGGGAAATCCCATTGTTGCCTAATGTTATACCTGTCTCTGACATGATAATTTCACTTATTCATCTCATTACAGTATACCGTATCTAAGCCCTGTTATAGTTGTGTTTTTAGTTGAAGTTTTTTGTGTTTGTCATTCTGTAAACAAGAAAAGGTAGGCACTCACCGTTGGCACCCTCTTATATTTGATTATACTTAGTAATCAATTATTTTATTTATTTTGTTGCGAAATAGGATTTTTGTATTTTTTTCGTAAATCAGCTGGCAACACAGGTCAAGTCAGTCGGCTCTATTCGTAGATTGAGAATGCTCTAGTAATTCGCGAGTAATCGCGAGTGCGCATGTGTGTGTGGTGTCTACGTACGGACGGTTTCGAACTCGTAAAACTTTTAGTGTGAATACCTACTTAGATATTATTATGATAGCATCACTGAAATATAAAACTATTTGCTGGGCTCAAATGATCTCATACGAAAACGTGGCGTCGTGAGCTTGAGTCGGCCGATGCGCTGCATAGTATTATTATCTCGGTTTTAAATGTGGAATGTTATTTGAATACTTACCTACTGAAGCTTATCGCTTCGGAAGCGGGAACTCGTATCTGGAACAAGAGGAACGTTGAACAAGTGTTTATTTAGCCGAGTTCAGTTTAACGACTTTTATTTTATGTGTACGTCGACGGAAGTCCAGTGAACCCAGTCATCATGCACCGAACTGGGAAGCCAGCGATGTTCTTGCAAGCTTTAAGTTGCCTTTTACTGCTAGGCGGTCTGGTTGAGGCAAAACGTGAGTAGTTAAGAATTTATTAAATTAAAGCTAGCGAATATGAAGCTGAGCTGTTCTCTAAACTCTTACATATTTTGTTCCCTTTCGGTAGGTACCGTTGCTTTTCGTTTAGTTCTGTTCTAGCTTTGTATGTTTTAGTAATTAAGCTCTGCGTTTGTTTCTAATTATTACTGTATTAGTGTCTGTTAAACTAATACAGACCATTAAGGAGGATGCCCAGTGACTACACCAAATGTGTTATATGTCTATACTAAATTGATGATGTGTGACTTGTGTAATATTGGATCAGAAACATTAGGATTTTGAGTTAATGAAAGCCCTATTGTATTTATTACTTTGTTCTTTCTGTGATGTTTTTAATTGTGTATATAAAATTGTCACTTTAGCATGTACCTTAGTGTTTTATGGATAGCTAAGATGACCTTCTGACCTTGTAATAAATTTAAAAATAATAATCTGTTTGTTGCAGATGACATCAAAGTACTTACGGTTGCAACAGATGAAAATCATGGCTTGGAGAGGTTTTTAAGATCAGCCAAAATTTATGGAATCGACGTTGAGGTGCTGGGTAAAGGAACACAATGGACTGGAGGTGACATGAACCTTCCTGGTGGGGGGCAAAAAATTAACTTGCTCAAACAGAAATTAAATGAAATGATGAAGTCCGGACAAAAAGAAAGAATTATATTATTCACTGACAGGTTTGTATTCCACAAAAATGTATAAAATAATTCTCATCATAATAAAATGTATCCATGTAAAGAAATAATCCACTCCCATGTCTTTGTTTTAGCTATGATGTTATGTTCTTGTCAAGTCTGGAAGAAGTATTGAAGAAGTTCCAGTCCTTCCCTGACACTCGAGTGTTATTTGCTGCAGAACAATTTTGTTGGCCAGATACCAAACTGGCATCACAGTATCCAAAGACAGAGGTTACTAATCCATACCTGAACTCTGGTGGTTTTATAGGTAACTTTAACCAACTATATTATTATTTAAAGAATCTGGATGGACGTTAACAAATAGATCATAAAGTTTGTTCAATATAGGTCAACCAGAACTGTTTATTTTTAAGACTGTTTGCCTGCTTTTTGATCTTGTGCTTGCAAGCTCGGCTGCTGAGCGTGGGGTCCTGGGTTTGATTCCCTGGTTGGGCAGAGTATTATTGGGTTTTTTAATTAAGCATTTCTTAGTAACAGCCTGGAACAGCATTGCCAACTTATGAAAAAGTTGGCAATGCGATACCTAGAGCTTCAGAAAGCATGTTAAGATGTTAGCCCTGTGCCTGTTTTCTATCCAAGCATGTCAAATTGCCATCCCATCGGATTATAAGAGTGTGAGAAGAAATGCTCTTCCAAATTGAGCTTTTGATTGTGTTGTATGATTGTATTGTAAGAATGAGACTTTACAAGTAAAAGCTCTAGTGTGGACACACCTTTCGGCAATGAACCAGGCCACAAAGTTGTGGGTTTGGTGGAGTTCTCAATAACAAACAATGATTTAAACTTTTAAGGACTATACATGTTGATGAGCAACAATCATTGTTTTATAATTTCTTATGTGAATACTTTTAACACAATGCTCTTCTCATAATAATAGGATTGTGTACAAATGATAACCAAAATATTTACACACAATCTCAATTCTCTGCAGGTTACTTGCCGGAGATATATGAAATTGTTAATTTTAAGCCAGTCAGCGATAAGGATGATGACCAGCTGTTTTACACCAAAATCTATTTAGACAAAAAATTAAGGGAATCTCTTAAAATAAGTTTGGACCACAATTCTGCTATATTCCAAAATCTTAATGGAGCTTTATGTGAGTATGGTGTTACTGGAATGTTAATACCTTCACTCCACACAAGATACAATTACTAACTTTAACAAATGCCTTTCACAGCTGATGTTCAATTAAGGTCCAACACAACCACAGAGATTTGGCCGTACATAGAGAATGTAGTAACTAAAGAACGACCTCTTATTGTTCATGGAAATGGGCCATCAAAGATTACATTAAACCACTTTGGCAACTATTTAGCTCAGGCATGGTCAGCCTCCAAGGGCTGTGCTCTGTGTGCAGAAAAGAGAATTGAGCTGAAGGTAAATATAAATGTCCCATAAATATATTATAACATCGAATTGAAAGTATTATTTATGAATGAATATATAATTCAGTAATGCTGGTATGATATAATTTATGTGTTTTAGGATGATCAGCTGCCTTCTGTTATGATGGCAGTATTTATAGAACAAGCTACACCATTCCTTGAAGACTTTTTGGATCAAGTTCTAACAACTGACTACCCAAAAGAGAAGATTCATTTGTTGTTGAGGAATAACGTGGAGTACCATGAAACAGAAGTGGATGACTTTTTCCAAGAACATTCCAAGAAGTATGCTACTGCAAAGCGTATCAAACCCAGTGATTTTATCTCAGAATCTGAAGCTAGGAATATTGCTAAGTGAGTAACATTTTATTGGTTCTTCTCTAATTATTTTATTAGTAAGTAATAGCGCTCTAAGATACGATTCAGACCAACCGGCTCGCATCGCAAATTTCACTTTACGTCTACGCGGCGCAATGTGAGCAGTACTTCTGGGCGCTTGGAGTGCGTACGGATTCCAGCGGACGCGGAAGCGGTACGGCTCCGACGGACGCGTTCGGCTGCCGCGGCACGCGTACGGCTCCGTTCCGATGCGGCGCGACGCGAGCCGGTTCGTATCGGAATCGTACGTAAGGGTCCGGCAAAAAAAACCGCTCGAGTAAATTCGCAGAGTTAACTCCGCGGACCCTGCGTATATTCGAGTAACCGCACATGCGCTCACGTAGTCGTTCTAAAGCAAAGGAAGCGAAGCAAGTCGAGCACATAAGTGATATTAAAAAAAGACCATAGAACATTGAATGAAGAGTAGGTAGGTAGAAAACATTTTTATTTAAGTGCTTACTGCTGCGGCGGCGACTGGTCGCTTGCTCGCTGCGGTTCGCGTGGCTGGGAGGTACTAACGCGAACGCATGCAGCACGAAATTATTCTTGCATTTTGTAGCGCGCGTAGTCGCTCTTGAGGTTTATTTATTTTCGATTGTCTTTCGACTTGCCACTGTATCGCTGACTGTCCCAGCGTGTAAAGCTTACGCGAATTACGCGACGCGCGACATCAACTTTCGATTTCTTTTGGATACTCGTAAATACGGTTAGGGCCCACCGCGTTCAAGTTTTCTTATGTTTATTTATCAGTTTATCAGTATGGTATCACTGGTCCCTTGCTGAATTGGCTGAAATCATATTTAACAAAGCGTGAATTTTATGTTGTTGTTAACGGTTTTCGCTCTGCCAGCAACTATTGCATGACCTCTGGCGCCCCGCAGGGAACACATGTGGCTCCTATATTATTTAATATTTTTATCAATGATCTTCCACACTGTTTTTACTTTTCCGAGTGCTTTCTGTACGCTGATGATCTAAAGTTTGCTCGAAGAATAGAATCAACAAGCGATATCGCACTTCTCCAGTAGTGTTGCCCAAATGCAAGACCAAGACGAGACTTAGGCCAGTCTTGGTCTTGGTCTTGCGTCAATACACCTGGTCTTGGTCTTGGTCTTGGTATTGCGCTCTCAGTCTTGGTCTTGGTCTTGGTCTTGCAGCAAGAGTCTCGCAAGTCTTGCAAGTCTTGCAAATACCTATTAGCCTATTGCTATTTATTGAACACGTTAGTTTAGAATGAGTTTGACTTTGAAAAAGTCTTTTTTTTTTAATTTTTCCTCGACCTTTATGAACTTGGAGAGTTGTATTGATGATTTTGATGATTATAATTCTGTAACTACATACGTCTTACAGCGCGAATAATATTGTAATCAACAAACAATCTAGCACTGGCTTGCAAATTGCAAAAAAAATAAGAAAATTTGAATTTCGCGGGCTATCCTGGAGCATTCACTAATGTACAATATTAATCAACCAATAATAGAAGACTACAGGCAAAGCCTACCTATGCGGCCAAAATAAGGAAGTGCGTGTCGTGTTGAGATTTGCAGATTTCATTACAGTGTGCGTAGGTACATTTTTTAGGCAATTTGTCGTACTCGTGTCTGGCGCGCTTTGCTATACCTACGTAGTCTGTCATCGTTGAACATGGGCAGTGGCGGCGACCTTTGATATGAAAGCGGCGGCGGCGACACAAAGTCTAGGAACGGACTAAATATTTACCTATTTTGGTAGGGTTGTCAATGTTGGCATTAGTACAGAAAAATAAAATTAAGTAAACACAACGTTTATCAACTTTTTAATAACTAGGTATCCACGATAGAAAATTTATTCTACTTCTTCTTAGCGTGTCGATGGCAATCTATATCTCCTCGGCCCAGAATTCAGCTACGTGTTTAGCGCCATCACTAGCGTCCATCAGTTCCTGTAACGTATTCTGTATTCTACTAATTTCCTAAGTAATCAGTCTAAATATATTTTTCATAATTTTTATTTTTCAATAATTTGTTGTGTGTAATTGAATGGTAAACTCTAAATCTTACTTGAGAGCTTTTTTTAAAATAAAATTATGGAAAGCCCTGACATGACATAATTATACAATTTTTAATCTTGCTGCTCACATTTTAGTACCACTCACTATCTATCATTTACCGATATTAACAATGATTATTTCGAAATCAAAATATTTGCAATTCAATAGATGCGATACCTACTTAGTTATTAATTATCATCTCGCCCGACAGCTTTAAACGCTGTAGTGTTCAAATTCGTGCCAGTGTGAGAATGTATTTATACAAGAAACTCAAAGCATTCAATTTATACCTACCTACTGCTGAGACATCTTCAAGGTCATTTAATTTTATCCTCCTGTACCATCCCTACCAAAATAGGTAACAATTTTGTGTGCCTCTGTCCGTACTCTTTGTCGGCGAATGCGGCGCTCAAACAGTGTCAAATGCTGTGATACACTTGTTGCAAACCGCGGCGTCTTTGTCGGTAAATTATCAAATAAGTAGGTATATAATACATCGACCGACCAACAGTTTATTCGCGGAACGTCACATTATCCCAATCAACCTTGACCTTAATTCTTTAGCGATAAAGTTCAAAATCTGTTAAAGAAATTTGACAGATTGTAGTAGCTTGATGTGCTGGCGTCTGTACCATAACATTGGCTGCCGTAGAAACTGTTACTAGACCTACTCGACTCGCTGTTAGTTTTAAATTTTGCTGAATAAGAATAATATAATAATATAAACTTTGAAACATAAGTAGGTACCTACATAATGTTTATATAATTTTGTTGGCTATAATTTTAAGCACATACCAACCTACTAACGTTACATCTGCACATTAGACATAAACAAGCATAATATATATTATTATAGGTAGATACCTACAAGGTATGAACTTTGCTAGCAAGTTATTCTAGGTACATTTAATCACATGGGATGATGGGAACAGATTTGTGAGTATTAACACGCTACCTACTTAATAAATAGTTGAAATATAATAAGTACCTACCTAATCAATACAATACCTTTTAGGGTTCTTTCAGACGAGCGGCACGTTGCCAACTGCAGATACAACTGCAGCCCTTAGTTTAGTGTTATGACGATACGGTTTTGATACTGGGGAACGTCTATCAAAATCGGGATTAAAACCAAAGAGGTACCTACTTAATAACGCCCAAATTTCAAATTGTCTTAACTGCAAGACGCAAGAGTCTTGCAGGCTTAAGTCTTGTCTTGCTCAAGTCTTGCAGGGTTTAGTCTTGGTCTTGGTCTTGCTACAATAAGGCGGTCTTGGTCTTGGTCTTGGTCTTGCGGAAATGCAAGAACAAGACCAAGACTGCAAGACCAAGACCGATTTTGGGCAACACTATTCTCCAGGATGATCTAAACAGAGTCGTATCATGGTGTGTGAATAACAAAATGGAACTTAATCTTAACAAATGTTACCATCTGTCATTTTCACGAAAGGCTCACCCTATACACTCAGAGTACTTCATAGACAATAAAAAAATACAAGAAGTGGATGTAGTTAGGGACCTGGGAGTACTATTTGATAAAAAAATAACTTTTGTTCCCCACACCGAGAATATTTTTAAGAAAGCATCTAAAATATTAGGGTTTGGCCTAAGAAACACTAAGGGCTTTAAACATGCTAGTACAAAGAAAATGCTATTCTATAGTCTTGTACGAAGCGTCCTGGAGTATTGCAGTGTTGTGTGGAGACCACACTACGCCACACATAAGTTACTCTTGGAAAGAGTTCAAAAACGGTTTCTGAGGCACCTCGCATTTTCTAAAGGAAAAAGCAAACAGCTGCCCTCCTATAACACTCGTCTCAAATATTTCAAAATGCGGTCGTTATCAACTCGTAGAGAAGTTATTGATGCTTTGTTTCTCTATAAACTGCTGAGAAATAAAATAGACTGCCCTAACTTATTAAATCTCATAAAGTTTCGTGCCCCAGCCCGATATCCGCGAAATCCCATCACACCATTGCACCCACCCTTGCGTAGAACTGTTCTGGGTGCCAATTCACCGATAGCTCGCCTGTGTAAAAATTTTAATAGTTGCAGTGATCTTATTGATATACATCACGACAGCATTGGAAAATTTTACAAAATAATTTTAAAGCACTGTTCTGACCTCCAATGATCTCGCCACTAAATGTTTTTAAATATTTTTAGTAATTTTAATTCTATTATTATAAATGTAATTTTCATTATCTAAATGTATAAATCCTAATCTAATTGTTATCAACTTGTTTCTCTAATTTATAAGAATGAAATTTTTGTTATTATTATTTTTACTTTAGAATTGTTTTATTTATATTAATCTAACTAAACATATTATTATCTAATACTTTTCTGTACAGTATGTAAAACCATAAATGTTGCATGTTGTGTTAGCCTATAAGTAATTGTTGCACTTATAAATGCACTATTATGAAATTATTTTTAATGTAATGTGTAAACAATTGTTGGCTAACCTAAATAAATAAATAAATAAATCAGTCATCATAACATACACGTTTATACATAAATAATGCCATAACACCTACAAGCTGAATCAAAGAAACGTAAAATGAATTTGGCTGGCTTCCTTAGACCTCACTCACATGCTCTTCACTCTCAACCCCAAAGAACGGGTAGTGTGTGGAGAGTATTAGAGTAGAGTTGAGTTGCTTAACATGTTATTTGGGCAATTTAGATTTAATTCAATACATGAAGTGCAAAGTTTAGTTTGTTAATGTTTGTTTATTGTTACAGGGATCGCTGCATAAACAGTGCTTGCGACTATTTATTTTCTATAGACAGTTTGTCCCGTCTTGAAGCAAACACGCTGCGTCATTTATTATCTTCGGGTTATGACGTCATCGCTCCCATGCTGGTGCGGCCAGGACACGCTTGGTCCAACTTCTGGGGTGCCATCAACACAGCTGGCTTTTACGCTAGATCTTCAGACTACATGGATATAGTCTATCAAAACGTCAAGTAAGTGTACTTATAGCTAAACAATAGCTTTGACTATAAACGACGGACTAATCGAAGGACATGATTATTACTCCCCTGAAACGGATAAAAATTAATAAAAAATAATTTATGAATATAACCCATTCACTGCCGGAACAGACGCGAGACACAATGGCTTTTTAATTACGGCATAAGAAAGGTTAATCAATCCCGATCCTGAGTGCCAGAGTTGTGATCGCAGTGTGTGTAACTAGGTTAGCCAGATGCCCGGGAAATCCGGGGATGTCACGGAATTTTGCGTCTTGTCCCCGTTTCCACTAATAGCACAACTCGGGCGCAGAAGGAATGCACATGATTTAAAAGAATGCCTGTGATGAGGCTGGGTTTTTTGAACCATACTATGATCGGGGTTTAGAAAAGGCAAAAATGCGAAAGACCAGCATGCATCAATTATTCTATGTTAGTGGAATGTTAAAATCAAATATTTGTTATTTTTGGAATGATAATTCAATTTTAAATAATTATGGTTTCTTCAATATGTCGAACAACATAATATATATCAGCTTAATTCATTACAAGATAGAACAATAAAATAACATAAGTAGTAAAATTATTTAATAATAAAATCATAAATAGTATTATATATATACTGTAATAATTGCTTTTTCTTAAATCTATTGTCGGGTGTAGGACAATTCAAAATTATTAAAATTCTATCGGACAAAAGCTTCGGTCTGTGCTGCATGAATACGTTTTCGCGAACAAAGCAAAACATGATGTCACCATTAATAACAATCTAGACAATCAGAGATGTAAAATTTCTGCAATGAGGCAACGCATTCACTCAGTAATCGCCTAAACAATGACACATCTATTATTAACACGTGGTTTAGTTCGCTACATCTAACTGTCAATTGATAAAATTGGTTGATGCCCATCAAGTAGTTATTATTAGTTCAGTCGAAGGCAATGGAAAAGTCGGTCTTGAAGGAGCGTCGATCTATGGAGTACATGTTGTCTGCCGTGCACTCGTACACTCCGGCGTCCATCTGAGTCGCTGGGTCGATCTCTATCTTCGACTTCACGCGGTCGTCGCCGATCGGCCACTCGTGGATCTAAACAATATACACCATCACAATAAAAAGGAATTTATTCAAAATATGCTGAGAATCAGCATTTGTCGAACGTAAAATTACATAAGACAGTCCTCTAAAAGCATCTTTTAACACTTCCTATTGCTTTTGTTGGGAAGATGTGGCGCAACATAAGCATTAAAAAACCATAAACTGTCTGTTGCATAAACCATTAATAAAAAAATAAAAAAACTCTTTGCTGCTACGTCGAACCAAAAGGAGTGCTTTGATTTATGTAAATATGTAAGTTCTTCATCTTTCCCCTCGTAACCTCCGGTTATAACAATCCATGCAAGCCTTGGTTTAGCATCAATTTATAAAGGTCTCTTCTGGTTCTAACTGGTTCTAAAAACAATCAATTTATAGTAGCTTCTGTATCTGATGGCGTACGTATTTATAGTCATGACATCTTTTTTAAAAATAAAAAAACCAGTTCCTACAAACATTAATAATAGGTACCTATCAGAATTATCTGCTCATGATGAAACTGAACTTTTGGAGGACCTATTTAACGAATTCTAATCATTGATCAATTGTTCTTCAATTGAAAGTTTAGCCCCGTGGCTCAAATAAATTTTAATGATGTAAATAGAACAGCGGCGAGTTGAAGATATTTATCACTACATAGTATAAAACAAAGTCGCTTTCTCTGTCCCTATATCCCTTTGTATGCTTAAATCTTTAAAACTAGGCAACGGATTTTGATGCGGTTTTTTAAATAGATAGAGTGATTCAAGAGGAAGGTTTATGTGTATAATTTGTCAACATATATTATATTGCGGGCGAAGCCGCGGGCGGAAGCTAGTTGAATATAAAGTACGGACCAATGGGAGTGCATTTATTGTAGGAATTATAAATTATTGTCATGAAAGGCCTCAATAAACTATCTATAATAAATAACTATCTGCGGAAAAAAACAAGCAAGCCGTCACTGATAAAGTTTTATCTAAATAGGTACATTGCGTCTTTGTTTTTTTTTTGTGTTGTCGAGCAAACAATAATGTATAATGACTATGAAATAGTTTTTTGTAAACCACGTTTAGAAACCTCGTGTTTATACCGTGATATGATTATGAACACGCTGATGAGATGGCATCAGAGGGTTCAGTACTAATAGAATAATGTTTGTTTAGTATTTTTGCAATGGATTGATTATATCACGATTTTTGAACAAACTTTTGGGAAATATATTCCATTAGAAGCAAACGGAAAGATTCATCGTCATTACAATTCACCGTTAGATTGCTATGCAGCTTAGCCTAAAAATGTGGGATACTCACATGCAGGTAATGATGAGCAAATATTTCAACTCCATCTTTAAACCATGTGATATGCGGTCTTGGAGATCCTTTGGCGATGCACAGAAAAGCAATCTTATGTCCCAAAACGTACTCAAGGTCAAAGTGCGAAGCAAGTAATATTTTTGCTCCCTGAAAATAAAATGGACATATTATTGTATGTACCTACTTACAGAATTTACGGACGTGTGAAACTATAAAAGATTTCGCTTTGTTATGCGTTGAAACTCACGTCATTGTTGTTGTAATACTGGTCAGATTCAGGATCTCGGTATTTCCCGGTGATGGGTAATCCAATTTGTACCTGGAATTAAATATAACGGAATGATTTTCATAAATAATTTTCCACTAGGTAGATAGTTAGATACCCATTACGTTCTTCGAATGCAATGTATGTAGTAGTCGTCGAAAAACGAAAGTCCAACGACTTAAACTGATACATTTTATTATAATTGGAGCACTTGATAATCATTTGGACATGGCAAGCGACGCGACGCCGCATTGGAGCACTTATTTTCAGTATCTTAAATTTGGGCACACAAACAATATTAGGTAACAATAATACGATTACGTACCTTGGATTTAGTCCTACTCCTAGTGCGTCCGCGCCTTGCGTCGGCCAAACCAATCAAAAACGAGTACAGTAGAAGCAATAACAAAAAGACGTTGGGTTTCATGAGCAACATTTGCGTGGTGTAGTGTGACGGTGTAGATGGCACAGTGATACTAATCCCATACAAAAGGTCGACACGTGCGTGTTGCGACTATGCTGGTATGTTCTTGCGCGGTGCTCTGATTGCAACTGGTGGTGTCGACGATTCCTGTTGCGCCAATCTCTCAATTGGCTAATGACGAGGTGCTAGCAGGAGGGCCCTTGTCTCCCCTATGTGATATACGGCACTCGTCATTTCCTTTCGCATTTCATACAGCGGTACTTTAAATGTGATATTAATAAATTTAGACATGGGTCAATGGATAACGATAAAGTGTGACATCAATATTTCATTTACAATTAATGTTTTCGTATCAATTCACCAATACTGATTGTGGAAAATAAAAAAAGCTGTAGGTAATGCTTTTAAATATTTATGAGAACGGGTTATCAAAGCGAGTTAACCTCAACAAATTTTAAAAACAAGTTGTACTTTGTTATATAAAAAAAAGCTTTTAAAATGTTAACTTTATGTAACAAATGTATGTATTTTCAGAGGAGTGTGGAACGTGCCGTTCATCACGAACTGCTACCTAGCTAAGATGTCCGTGTTCAGGGTACCGGCTGCTAAGACGGTGACTTACACTAGAGAAGGCATCGACCCGGACATGGCCTTCTGTGCCAGTCTAAGAGATGTTGTAAGTCATCGTAAAACCAAGACAAAGATCTTTACACAATCCTAAGATTTTATTCAAGTGACTTAATTGATATGTTCAATTTTTCAGGGTGTATACATGTATGTAAGCAACGAATTAGACTTTGGACATTTGGTGAACCCAGAGACATACGATATCAGTCGCACGAATCCCGATATGTATCAACTTTTTGATAACAGAATGGAATGGACTACGCGCTATTTGCATGAAGAATATCATCTTGCTTTCGACGAGGATAAAAAACCTTTGATGGTTCGTACATTTGTATATTCATTATTGTCGTTCGATCAATAATGAGAGTAGTGTTCATATTTCCTAATGTTTGTTTGTTACTAAGAGCATTCACGCGAAAATTACTCCCATCTGATATAAACAAGTCAGTCAACGTAGCACACGGCGAGTTAGCTTGCTGGTTTTACCCAAAACTAGAAGCTTTAGCTAACTTTGGTAAAAAATTGCTTACTTTTGAAGGAGCACAACTTTATAATAAATAGAATACCCTCTGGTATAACATACACTCATTCAATGCATTCTAAACCCAACTCAGTCAGTAAATAATTGCGGATCAATCACTCTTGGAGAAATAAATGCATTGAATATTATGTAGTTTGTAACTGAAGACGACGATCTTTGTGTAATGTTTTGTATGTTTAAGTATTGTTCTCAAGTGACATGTTTTTATTGAGAATAAAGTTTCTTTAAACCTATATGTATTTATCGTTACAGCCCTGTCCCGACGTCTACTGGTTCCCGTTGATGTCCCAAAGATTTTGTTCTGAATGGATTCAAATTATGGAGGCGTTTGGACAATGGAGCGACGGATCTAATAATGTAAAAATGAGTTATTTATTTATGTAATGAAATATGTATTCACGATATAAGCCAGCACAACTCGTACATGCTGCTAAAAGTACAATATTAGGTACTAGCTTTTGCCAGCGGCTTCGCCTGCGTGTATGTGGAAATTATCCTACCGGAACCGTAAATTTTTCCGGGATAAAAAGCTTATAATAATATGCTATTCCAGACTATGATATATCTTTGTGCCAAGTTTCATCCAGATCCGTTAAGTAGTTTTTGAGTTTATTCGTTACAAACATACATACAAGTCTTTCCTCTTTATAATAGAAGGTATTAATGTAGGTTACCCTGTGCATTATTTAGCAAATTGATGAATTGAGCGGTCTTACTGTAATGTAAAAACATCGGTGAAAAATGGATTTACAAGGTGTCGTTTTTCGGCCGTTATATTAAGGCTCCGCTCTCATAAATGTAAAGAAAACAGTAACATCGCATCGCGTCGTATATTTATTTCGTCTCATGCTGGTTTTTAATCTATGCAGGATAAACGTTTGGAGAGTGGGTATGAAGCAGTCCCCACACGTGATATTCACATGACTCAAGTTGGCTTGGATCGGCACTGGCTGCATATACTGAAGGACTTTGTGCGCCCATTACAAGAGATGGTCTTCACTGGTTACTATCACAACGTAAGATTTCTGTTATTTACTACGTGCATGTCTAAGAACCGATACATTATACTTCATGTTAGCGCAAAGCACCAAAGGCAGACTTATCATCATTCTCCTGCCCTTATCCCAATGTATTTGGGGTCGGCGCAACATGTCTTCTTCTTCTTCCATACTTCTTTATTAGTCGTCATCTCGATAGTCACTCCCTTTTTAGCCATATCATCTTGTCACACAATCCATCCATCGTTTCTTTGGTCTCCCTCTACTAGTATAGCCATCCACATTCATACTCACAACTTTCCTGACAACATTTTCCTCATTCCTCCGCATAATATGCCCATACATCTAATACTTCTATCTATATATGTATGTATATACAAAAAAAAATGTATATAAGTAGTTTATCAGCCATCTCGTTACCATAACACAAGCATTAGGTTGCTTAGCTTGGGACGATATGGCGTTGTGTGAAATGTCCAAGGATATTATATTATTATATATATATTATTATACCATGACAACCGATTTCCACACAACTTTTCAGTCACTGCGCACCGGTGTCACTTTCAGACTTCCTCTTATATACTCACTAGCTTCCGCCCGCGACTTCGCCCGCAAAATATGTCGGCAAATTATACACATAAACCTTCCTCTTGAATCACTCTACCTATTACAAAAAACCGCATCAAAATCCGTTGCGTAATTTTAAAGATTTAAGCATACAGACAAACAGACAAAAATAGCGACTTTGTTTTATACTATGTAGTGATTACGTATTCTATCCATTCGCGTAATACCACACATCCCTCTTAGCATTCTTATCTCAGCTGCATGCAATTGTCTTTCATTAATTCCTTTTGTGGCCCAACACTCTGATCCATACAAGACGGCAGGTGGTCTAATCATGCTTTTCTATATGCCGTAAAAGAGGCATTCATTGCTGGTATATCTTCAGGTGAGTAGTGGTGGCCATGTGGTGTAGGCCCCGACTTACGAGTTACCGGTAGGTCTTAGTACTCAAAATTCGAAAACATGAGATATCCAAGTCATTGGGGCCGCGTGGTGAATTATGGCCCACTCCCACACCTGTGTTCCAGCAGTGGGAAGATTATAGGCTGATTATGCTATATTTTCAAGTGAAAAAGACTTGGTTTTTTGTGTAAGACTGTTGTTTCATTTTTTTTGAGGATTTTTCTATTAAAGTATGTGCTATAATATAAATCTCACATTCCACAGAGGTGGAGCGGAAGAAAATTAACAAGCAGGAAACTTTTGGCTACGTTTCCCCCTATCATAGTGGATTGTCGGCCACTAAACATTACTTAGCTAAAATTTACATTTGAGAAGCCCGGTTTCTGTAAGGTTTTACAGAAACACATCATTAGTGGCATGGAATTTGTATAAAATAATGTTTTTTTCTACAGCCGCCGGTGTCGATCATGAACTTCGTGGTACGATACAGACCCGATGAACAGCCATCGCTTCGTCCGCATCACGACTCCTCTACATATACCATCAATTTGGCACTAAATACACCTAGTAAGTTCTGCAATATTAATTATAATAATACCTTATGCCAGCACATTCCACAGGTACCGTACTTTTTGCGGGATAATAAGTAGCCTGTGTGCTATACCAGACTGTAATCTATCTTCATATATACATAATATAAAATGTTATATTTTAGAAATATAACATTTTACCTATTGTATATTTTAGATAAGTATAAATACAGATAGTATATGTAGATTAAGAAGACACAACCAAAATTATGGGGATAGTAATCTTTTTTTCATACCAGAAGGTGCCACTCAACATTATCCTGCATTTTGAATACAAATCAAGTTTCTTAATGATGTGTTAAACTTTTAGATGTTGACTTCGAAGGCGGCGGGTGTCGCTTCATTCGGTACAACTGCTCCGTGCGCGACACTAAACCTGGGTGGCTGCTGATGCATCCTGGCCGACTGACGCACTACCACGAGGGCCTGGTCGTCACCAAGGGCACGAGATATATCATGATCTCTTTTGTGGATCCGTGAACTATTCTCTGACACACTCGTCGAAAACATTCAAAATAAGCAATCAAATATAAGTTTTAAAGATGAACAAGTATCAGGATAAGTTTTAAGCAACATACTGATGTTCTTTTTTAGTTTTTAAGCAACATAATTTTGATTAAAAAAAATCTTTTTGTACAAATACATTGAGTAATTATAAACTACTATAAAATAAATATAGAATCTCATATTACTTAGGCGGCAGGTAGATAAGCTTTTCCCTTGTAATTTACGCATTTATTTTCAGTATAAACGAAAACCAGGTGGTTATTGCTTTAATTTTCTTTAACTGCTTATCACTGTGTCATTGACGTAATTTATGTTGTATTTCTTTGTGTCAATTTCCATCTGGTCCTAATATCATTATTATTACTATAATAACTAACAATTAAACCAAAGATTCATTGTGTTAGTGCAAATAACAATGTAATACTACGAATGTTAAAAATGCAAGTAAAGTTAATAAATATCTCAATTTAGTCGATTTTATTATACGCGCATGTCTATGAACCTTTGCATGATTATGATCCTGTGCAACGCGCTGTACAATGCGTTGTTCTCGTCGTCGTCGCTGAATCCGGGTCCAAGTGTGTGTGGAACAGCACTTCCTTGGCTAAACAATTTCTGAACATCTGTGCGCCGCAGTATCCGCGAACGAATCAAAGAGAACGTTTGAACGTTCTTATAGTGAAATAAAATATGGCAGCTGGCAGTGAAGGACTTTAATTGATACTTGGACTTTGATTGACTTTGATTGAGTATTTGATGAAATTGCATGAGTTTAGATCAATGCATCTACATTTCGCTACTGTTCACCTGAATTGTAGGTGAGCATGCAAAATTCACTACAGGTGCACTATAAGAATTTACACCTATTTCTAAACCTGCGGGAGTTCGCAGTTCCCGAAAATAAAAGAATAAGACTGTGATCCAAATAGTTTAAATCTGCTTAACTTCAGATAGTGAAAATAATTAATATATCTAATTATATTTTACGGGCGGAAAAATACCATTCGTCTTTCCCTGTGAAGAACCAAGTGTCATTCCGTAGACGAGGTGTTTATCGCCACAGCACCCCCCACAAATTAAATACAGAAGAGTCAATCAAAAATACCATTCGTCTTTCCCTGTGAAGAACCAAGTGTCATTCCGTAGACGAGGTGTTTATCGCCACAGCACCCCCCACAAATTAAATACAAAAGAGTCAATCAAAATTCTTAAATCTAACGCGCCTACTCGAGCGTGTGGTATAGGATTGCTTTACTGGCAAAGGAACCTGTAAAGGATGTCGCGGTATTGAGGGATCAGTCAAGACGGGTAATTGCAGTGTTGGCCATTTGCAAATCGGGTTTTTTTCAATTTGGTTTGAGTTGTTTCATAAAAAAGTTCGAAAGAGGTGTCTTTGTCTGTAGGTTTTTCTTTCTTTTTTTTTGTCAAAGCAATCACAGTGAAATCGATGTACCCGCCCCAGTTTACTTTTTGAAGTCTTAAAAAAAGGAATTTATCGGATAATAATAGGATCGGATAAAATCGGATCACAAAATAGGCATTCACAGATCTTTTTTTGCAGTCTTTTAAAATGTGGCGTTGTTGTTGTAGTACAGTTTACAATACCGAATAAAATACAAATATTTTTATTCACATTGAATCACTATTTGATTGGCTATAGATTTAGCTAATGTCAGAATGACGGACGTTAGACGGCTAAGCCTATGAATAAACCTGTGTAAAAAAATAAAAACATTTTAAATTACAATCTAATGTCGCTGTTGAAATCTTGGTAGATTTAGTCTTCTTATTTGTTTTAAAGCCTACTGCTGAGGTTTCGTATATTTACATTGTTTTGTGGTACAACCGTAATCTCAGATTAGTGAGTCTTTTGTTCCGAAGCTCAGACCAGAAAAGTAGTGCGGCCATAGCCTATCATGTCGGTATCGCCTATGTTTTATTATTTCCACTTCCACACTTGTTGATTAAAACCTTTGCGTAGTCTTACTTAGGTTAAAAAATGTCCTAAAAACGCAAGTAATATTAGGTCGTTGGGTTGTTTTTTTTGTCACCTTGGAACATTGAAACGCGAAATATAAGCTTGCAATCCATATACAACTTATATGGATTACAAGCTAATATTATGCGCTTCCATTTTGTTATCAGCGAATTACTTCCAGCTGTTCTGTTCGGCTCGTACAGTGAGATCCATATCGCACCGGGTGCGCCAGATATTTTACCGGTTTTGTCGTTCGGAGTTTAGTAGTGTGTCTGTCTCGCATCGTAGCTCCCAAACTGGTAAAAGGTGAATGTTTTTTTTTTTTATGAAGCCTGGTTCAGTCGAAGTGATTCTTAGCTGTTGCATGAAACTCTGTTCATCAGTTTTGAAGATGAGTTTTGATACCTATAGGTACCAAAAATATATGGTAACCTTGACCTCATGCTGCAACAAGGAAAGTCAGGCATCAACAAACTTGAAATCACTGGACCTCATTGAATTGGTCTCAATACGTACTTGATTTATATCATAACATCAGGCCTAGTACACACACATTTCGCCAGTTATTTAAAAATTGACAAAATAAGAGTTTTCACAACTACCAATCAGGCGGGGTTGATGCAGGAAGGTCCAAGAAAGTCTGCCTTATATATGGTAGACAAAACAAGTTTGGAACTTTGGACCCGTTGGATTGGTCTAGACGATTATTTGGTAGATTTACAGTTTTAAGTGATTTTGATGACGGTAGGGTAGACAAGTAGTTTGGTTAAACGTTGTCAAGTATTTGTGTCCGCTACTCCAGCAGGAAACTGTCGTGTAGTCACCTAATTGAGTGTAACGAATAATCAAAGCGTAATCTGATGTAAATGTGCACCAAATAAAAAAATTGCAGTAGTTTTGGAAAAAGCCTGAAAACAAACCAATTTTAAAAAAATTTGAGGGTGTGAAATCATCCAATGACTTCTCACGCTCTGGGTGTGGAGCGGAAGGGAGTGTCAGATTTTTACTGACTAAAACCCATCCATGTTTTTTCCTTAGCCCTTTATGTGCCCGGGTAAAGGGCACGATGCGATGCGATGCCCGTCGCGATTCCCTCGCTCGTGGAGATGGCCCCTAAGGGGCCATCTCGCGCGCGGCGGGCGCGCCACCAGTCGCGACGATACCGCGGCGATACGACGACGTTACGCGCGCACATTGCCACTCGTCGCATCGCCGCGATAATATCGCCGTGTGGAGACGCGTTCATAGAAAGTGTATAGAAATAGGTGGCAAGACGATATTATCGCCGCGATTCTCTCGCTCGTGGAGATAGCCCCTAAGTATACACATGTTGCAACTCAAACTGACGATGTCGGTAGTACGTAATTAGCTCAAATTGACTTAGACTCAGTATGCCCCCCTTTCTTATTACAACTGTTTGTACCTATGTACAACCCGGTCACATTATCTCGAGACCTGGCGTCGATGACGTCACGTCGCGTTGGCGCACAGTGTGGGAATCTCGCAATCTAGGGGGATTTAATTCAAATTGAATTAAATAAAAGATACAAGTCAAAAAATAATATTGATTGGTATTCAAATAAATAAAAATCATAAATAGTGATAGAAAATAAAGCTGTATTAAACCCTTTCTTATTACAACTGTTTGTACCTATGTACAACCCGGTCACATTATCTCGAGACCTGGCGTCGATGACGTCACGTCGCGTTGGCGCACAGTGTGGGAATCTCGCAATCTAGGGGGATTTAATTCAAATTGAATTAAATAAAAGATACAAGTCAAAAAATAATATTGATTGGTATTCAAATAAATAAAAATCATAAATAGTGATAGAAAATAAAGCTGTATTAAAAAAAATGTGATATGAATAAATTTTGTAATAAAATTTTTGTCACTAATTCCACTTTCGGCCTCATTTACGGTGGGTACAGAAAGCAATTTTAGGACATCAGGATTTAGAGGATTCCGTTTTCTCTTAATTATAAGCCTTAAGCTGGATATGAAGGGGTCTGATGATATAAGAATGATATAAGAAGCCTATTAAGTAGGTCGGTATTGGTGTCTATTCGTGACGTTTTTCTAGTGAAAAATTCCCTAAATCTTCGGTTATCTTTGTTTCTAGCCTCTTGTGCCTCTTCTGATAACTGGCTAATCGGCAAAATACACGAAGCTATGACATCGCGGCCATGAAATAAAACTTTGTGCACACTAACTGGCATGTTATACCATGCGTATTCCTTAAGATACAGGTTTCTGGTTTCTTCTGTGTAACTATTGATGGAATCTAAATCGATTGTAAAACCAGACCGAAGAGTTTCTAAAATGATATGAAACCTCGTTATTAATTCTAAATTTACCCCGGTAATATCAGCAGTTAATGTAGCACCTCTAAAAAATCGGCGTGCTGTGTTTCCATCATTGGTATTACCAGCTTGCTGAGTCGATAACATTTCTTCTTAGCCTCTTTTATTCGGTCATAAGATGGCAATAAGTATTTAACCAATTTATTTACCCTTTGCCGTATTATCTCATATTGATGTGTTGATAAATCAGCATCTACCCCATCATGCTTAATGCTTCATCGGCCGACACAGTCACTTGGAGGCTTTCGCTAATTCTTCTTTTACGTACGCTTTTCATAACGGAACTTAGGTGAACTCATAGAAAGTTCTTTTACAATAGCTGCAAAGAGTCCCTTTTACCTGCTTTTTAAAGGTAACATTCATATGCAATCGTTATTTCTTCAGGGCTTGTAGACGATAATAGATTCTGAACTTTGCGTTTTTTGGTTTATCGCAACATTCTACAAAACTTTTGTGTGGTCTTCCTGGTGAATGGCCAGATGATGTAGATGGTATTTCATTTAAAACATTACCTGGTAATTTAATGCATTCATTCAACCAAGTTATATTCTTGTTTAAAAAGCGTTCACGATGTCTACCGCTTGCTGTCCATTTTTCGTTAAATTTGTTACATAACCTCTTTAAAAAGAACTTAATTCATTTATAGCACCTTCCGAAAATTGTATTTGAGGGGGGTTATTACCTATTATAAAAGCAAAAATAGCATCAATTCGCTCTTGTTTCGCATTTGAGGTCCAAATATCAAAAATTTGTCTTTTTGTAATTTCGGCGGTCATTCTGAAAACCGAAAAAAAATGTATGACGGTCGCACAAAATCGCAAGTTTTATCAATTGTTCTCAAAAGTTAAGACTCCAAACTATAAATAAAAACAACAAAAACACCGGGATAATAAGGTCATTTTTTTATACACCTTTTGTTTTGCAAATCATCTCTATAAAATGCTAAATTTAGCTGTGCTTTCGAATGATGTTATTAGATCAAAGTTTAACAATACTTAAATAAGAAAGATATACAGAATACAATAATAAACCAATAAACAAGACTATACAGGTCTCCAAAAGTGATAATGCGCATAGAAATCTTCGCCACTGTTCGGCAACAGTCGTATTACCCGAGCGTCGGAAGACGATATGTATATAGAGTAGTTAAGTGCATTTTCTTCATGCAGAATGGTGTGTTTTGTGCTAAAAGAGATAAAGTAACGAAATTTGATTAAATAATTCCATGTAAGTAAATAGCGAGGATAACCACACGATTACGAATACGCTACAATCTTTGTTGTATTACTTCAAAAATTTTATCGTACTTTTCATCATTAGAAGAAGAATAATATTACAATTTCCAAAAAATTAATCAGAATCAGTGAGTATCTCTATTCCTGACATCGTAGATTCATCAAAACTTTCATTATGCTCTTGTTCATTTTCACTTTCCCCACTGCTATCACCTGTGTAAATAATCATTTTATCGGCAAAACTATCGATTCTTGGCTCAAATTTTCTATATTCATCTTCGCATTTAACAGCATGATCACAAACTTTTTTCCAATCTTCTGGTCCTATATTATTGATTTTTTCTGATATACCATCTTTAACTGACGTGATAGTCATTGCAATATTTTTATTGGCTACGTGTTGCTTTATTTGGGACCAAATATTTTCAATTGGGTTAAAATCGGGATGATACTCGTATGGTGGCAATCGTATAATTGTATGCCCATGATCCTCCATTATACGGTCAATGGCAAATTCTGTGTATTTTTCTTTATGTCTTTTTATAATTTCATATAAATCGGGTTTCAGCTTCTTTGGGTCATACGGAATGTTGTGTTGTTGTAACCAAGCTATCATTTGTGGTTTAGGTGTGTTTGAGTTTGGTGGTTTCACAGACAGCTTATTATGATATGGGGCTTTGTCAATTACCAACACACTATTAGGAGGCAAGTTGGGAATCAATTGATTGCGTAGCCAAGTTTGATAACGTTCCGCGTTTATTTCTTTATGATAGTCACCTTCTGAGTCGACACATTTGTGTAACATTAGAGCCCCTGCGATGAAGCCTTTTTCATTGCCCGCGTGTACAATAATTATTCGCTCTCCTTTAGAAATGGGTTGTTTGATACCTTTTTTGCTGCTATCTTGCCAAGTTTTACCTTTAGTATGAGATGTATGCACGTAGGACTCGTCCATAAACACGATGTTTCTACCAGAATTCCTCAGCTGTTGTATTTCACGGAGATATTTGATCCTATACGTATATCATGCTTTTCCATAAGCAACCGTCTGTTATTATCAGTTTTCAGAAACCTAAACCCCATGTCTTTCAAGATCAGCCTTAAAGTCTCTGCACAGCCTTTGAAATTAATAGCTTCGATCAACTTTTTTCTCAAATTATTTACAGTTTGTGTTTTGAGCGTCAACTGAAAATTGTATATCATATTACGAATAACACAGTAGGCGAAATCATCAAGTCCCAGTCGAAATCTACTTTTAGGTTTTCCTTTTTTCGGCGAGGAACATTTCATTGATTGATTCTGTTTTTTTTCATTTAAGATATTACTCAAAGTTCGTCGTGAAATTCCTGTAGCTTTTGTAACACGGTCCTGAATTTTATTAAAATAACCATCATGGTCTGTTTTGAAAACATTGGCTTCATTTAAGAAATAAAGGTACACATTAAATACCATTTGCCGTGCTTGTGACTTAAGCGGCTTTCCACGTTTAAATTTATCCATTCTGAAAGAATTCGTCTGAAAGACAATGGTATGGGCAGAGTTAGGCATATTTTTATTTATTTGTTGTATTATTGCATTATGTACTAATATACTTCATAATATTATTTATTCCTATATCTATTTGTTTATTTATTATGCATGTGTACCTTTCTATTAAATTTATATAAGCCTAAATATGATTTTTAAAATGTTTTTTCTAGTACATAATTATATGTATTTAACGTAGGTATGTTTTTTTAATATTAAAAAAAACGTGAAAAATGTTATTATATTTACCTATTTTACAAAATAAACTATTTAAATTCGACTAAAATAATTAAAGTTGAAATTAAATTCACATTTGAAAACAAAACCAAGAAAAGGTGTGTAATAGCAGCTCTATATAATTCCACACAGAGAGAACACGTGCAGTCACCACCAATATATAAAGACGACTGATCTTTGACTGACCGCCGACCGCCGCCGACCGCTCGTTTGTTTTTCGATTGTGTACACATGATATTGACTCCTATTTCTTTCGAACAAAGTGCAAAATGCAAGTTCATTGTTTAGGACTCGAACGATTCAATGATTCGGGTGCTTCCGGAAATACGACTATTAGCGAAGATTTGCATGTGCATTATTAATTTGGGAGTACTACGTTAATTTGATCAGTAATCTCAAGTGAAGATGACACTTTAATGTTGTTGTTCGTATTGTAAGGATACAACGATTATTATTATTATTTGTTTCGCATCAAAGCCGAGATACTTCACAGCTTCCCTTATATATATTTTTTTTTTATGCGAAAATTCACGGTTTATGAGATATAATTATTCAAAGTTTCATAAAAATTCAATTTTTAGGTTAGATAAATTACGATGGTAGACGTCAATTTGTCATTTCACGTTCCGTTTACAGTAAAGGTGTATTTTATTTGACCAAATGTAATTTTTTTAGCTTAATATTATGCAATTACGTAGACTTTTTTACACAAAAAATAACGAATTTTTGTTTACACTTGGAACGGAACGCAAAGTTGCCTCTTGTTTACCGCGTGTTTTTGTGTTGCTGTCAGGGTCAGTCATCGTTTGTTGCACTTGCAGTTGAGATCGTTTTACGTACTCCTGTAAGCCTTACGTTTGACTACCATAGCATCTCCGAAGCCCTATGCTTCTGTGTCTGAAGAGTGTAGTGAAGTGCAAGTGTTGTGAATATCCGAAAAATACCCAAAACCGCCTTGCCCTACCCCGACTCGGACAGGTTAGGTTAGAAGGGTTATACAGGTTCGTGGTTATTTTTTTTTAAACCAGACTCAGACTACGCTTTTTGAGCAACTTTTGAGTGTTTTGAGGTTAGGTTAGGAAAAGTCATTTTTCTCGGAAATGGTGAGTTACCTTATCATGGGAGTGGTGCCAGAGTGGAGGGGGGCACCCCCCGCAGGTACAAGGGGGGCCCCGGACATCCCCGCACCATAAATCGATGGAAAGGAGAAACCCATTTCTGGGCCTAGCCGTTACACGAATCAAATATGTGCCAAAAACATCTACTATTCTGCCTAATTAACCCATTTAAATCTTAGCCTCAATTACAATGGCCAAGTGTAAAAATAAGTACATTTCTATTTTTTTGTTTTAAACAACCTTTGTAAACCGTTATAGCATTTCTTTCATTATACGTCACTTTGCAAACACTGGCATTAAACAATAGAGCGTACCCTAAGAATGTAATCGATTTAGCGGATATCGATACTTACAATTGAATAATACTCCATTATTTTAGTACAATTGCTTTTTAGATATTGAAATCAATGTAAAATAAAAAATTCAGGAATATAATTATTTTTTAACGTAAGCACGATTAAAACATCAATAAAGGAAATAAATAATCGAAAAAATTGATTGCAACGCGGATTGCACATGGATTGCACTAGTAAACGGCAAATGTCAATATCAACGTCTGTCAATTGTCATCGTTTTAATTAGTGTCATTCGCTTTTCGTATCTTTGCGCAAGTGAATGTGTTTTTCGAATTCTCGAGATTCATTACAATATTAAACCTCTGCTGACTGCTCGAATACTGGACTCCGAAATTGATTGCCTTCTGACTGACCCTCGCTTGAATATTGGACACCGTAGCCTGCCATTCCTGTTGACCTTTGCTGGAAAACCGGGTCTGGATATTGCTCTTCTGACGACTGGTGAATACGGTATCATGAGCTTATGCATTAATTGTGGAATAGCAACGGACCGCTGCAACACAATAGGAAGGCGAAGATTGGAAGATGAAGTGATTCTTTCAATTGTACAGGAATCGGTCGCGCCTCAATCGGTTAGTATGCGATAATTATATAACGTAACATTTTTACATTACCAATATGCGCAGAACCTGCACAGTTAATTACAGCCAATTCCTTCTCTCAGAGAAAAGTCCTGTGTCCATGCAGTGGGAATGTAATAAAGCCGCTTATGTGTACCTAAATGTGCCACTCAGATGCTTATTGCTAAATGCTAGTGCTAGAACTAATAGTCAAATGATAAATGTTTGCTTCAGGTAAATGAAAATGACTTTATCGTCAAGTTTGCTGGAATCATGCCAATGTTGTATCTCTTGATGGAAATAGACCAGCAGAGAGTAAACAGACACCTATAGGAAACCAGCGAGTGTGTATTCACTGTGGACATTCTCTTCGTTCATTCGGCACCAGGGTAGTCAGTTACCGCCTGCACAATTCCTAGATACTGTATTATTATATTATGATAATCCTAACGAAGAAGGTGATTAATAAAACCCTATCTCAATAATACGTTTTTTCTATTTAAATAAACCTATTGTTGCAATCTCAGTTTACTGTAATTTGAGATAGCATCAAATCCCCAGGTAGTAAATACAATGTTTAAAAATGCAACCCATTACATCACGTAAGTGGGCCATAAGTAGCAAACATATTTTTTTGCTGAGGTTTTTAGTAATTTTAATCTGAATTCACCGCTTTTTATGTAAGTAGGTACCTAAACCTCATCATGATAGGTTGCAAACGCTACAGCTCGGCGCATGTGCGTTCCATATTTACGTAGAAAACAGCCTCAAAAAAGATTTATTTTTAATTTAAATATCGCGGTGGCTGAGCGATTGCTGTGCAGCATGTAGCGGGTTCGATTCCCGCACGGAACAAATATTTGTATTGACTACATGTAGTTGTTGCGGGTCTGGGTGTTTATGTATGTGAGTTTAAATGTTTGTAAACACACCCACGACACAGGAGAAATTCCTCGCGTAGGGTAGTTAAAAAATAAAAAAGATAACCTAACATGTAAACATTGTCTGATTTTACCAATTTGGCCATTGCTGAGAGACGTGAAAATTGGGCTCGTGAAATCTTCCTAGGTGCTCTAATTTATGGCAAAATTCCAGCTCTGTAACGCCAGGCCCAAGTTTCTATGGAGTTTGGGTTTCTCCTTTATGGATTTTGTTTTTCTAACCTCAAAAACTTTAACCATGGATATCTCCATAACCATGGGGTTTCGCGGGGTGGGGATGGTACAGGGGGGTAGCCCCCCTCCCCCTGCCCCTCCCCCTCCCACCCCATAAATGCCAGTCCAGTAAAGGAAAGTTTAACCGTAACAGAAATAACAAAATCACAAAAGTCCAAACGTAACAATGAAATTTGTAAAAATATACCACGAAAACAAGTCGACGCAAATCGGCAACGAAATAGCTAACCGTACTGACGCGCTGTGGCGAGCGCGGGGAGGTGAAAGGAGAATGGGGCGGGAGGTTCGCATTCCAGCGAGGTCTCGAGATAATGTGACCGGGTTGTAGTCGCATTTCTGCTCTCATCGTTTCAAAAGTGCTGTTAATTAGTTCTATTAGATCTTCACCTCTACTACATGCGTAAACTAATTCTTTTGCACGTCTCGAGATGTAGACATCTCATCTCTCGTGTCAGGGGTGGGGCCAGTGCAGGCCAAGGAGTAATATGGCTGCATCTTCCGATACACGAGTTGGGAAACCCGTTATTTAAATGTTCACCGAAATTTAGTTTGAAAATGTGTACACATTTAGTTTGAAAATGGTGGACAGCTGTCATAGTGGAACACAATCGGCACTTCTTTGGCAAACTAGTACAGGTAGACTAGGTCAGGTAACTGAACTGATAGGAATAAAAAGTAATATCGTTGCTAATGATTGGTAAATCTAAAAAGATTTTATTATAAAAATCTAAACTTATATCTTACTTCCAGTGTCCAGTTCGAGACTTATCTTTCTGTCGTTCACTTGCGCCACAACCACGTACGGTTTATCGTTCATGCCGCACACGCTGAAATTATAAAAATAATATTCCCATTTGTTATCACTACTGCCGAGATAATTACGTCGCGTTGAAGTGTCCGGCTTGACTCGATACCGCGCCGTTTGTTCGATTTAATGTGACCTTTTGGGCCACAAGTATCGGATGAATATTTTTTAAACCGACTTTATCTGGATGCTGGTTTCTGCCACACGTGCATTACTTAAATACACTGTGTATACTTACTTGAGATATGAGTATAAATGTGAGTACAAAGTACTTAAGAATTCATGGCAAAAAAAAACTAATGAATAGCCTATTTTATCATTCCGTTTATTATGATCTTTAACGGAAATAATTGTGGCCATTAGCAATCACTACATTTTAAAGATAAGCGTTAGATGCACAATCGGTAATGTGGTTCACAACAATTTCACGTTTAGCACCGTTTGTAGGTACTCCCTAAGTGAAGGTCTCTCTACCCTTCACATTTTGGTGGAGGTGCCGGGTAGAGCGAGTGTCGTGTGTTGTAGGGATTTCTATCCTATAAAACACAAACACACGAGGCAGCAGCTATTGAATTATATTGCTTTTAAAGAATACATGCGGTCAAGCAGCCCGGCTACTCACAGACTCTTTATTTCTTCTCTGGAAACCCATCAAATTATTTTAACATTCCGGGAGTCCGGGGCAGTGATCCAACTGCTCTGTCCAATTAGTTGGACTCTGGGTCTTTGAAAGGGGCAGTTGTCCAACTTTAAAAATAGTTGGACCACAGCACCTTTTGAGAGTTCCGTGGTCCAATTCATTTAAAAAAATAACTTGCCAACTCTTAAAACCGCAAGGTAGGTACCTAGGTACTGTAGAGCCTTAGAGTAAAACCTTATGTTGTACAAGGCTGGAAATTATCTGACGGCATTCGAACCTTTCAAATAATTTAGAATAGATTAGGCTTTGGTATATTCTAGACTTGACGTCTGGCAGCGGTGCTAGACAGATGTATTCGTTATAACAAAGTGAAAATATAATACATGTGTGTCCATCCGTGTTTCTTTTCTTAGTGTAGAAAAGACCCAATACACACATTACACGCTCCATAACAAATCGCATTTTTGAAATTTAATACCAGCGAGTACTTTGTCCATTGTTCTTTGGAATACAGCTTGACTAGTCTTAAGCCCAAATGGTAGAACGTTAAATTCATACAAGCCTGATGGTGTGACAAATGCAGTTTTATGTTTATCTTCCTCACATAAACGATATTGCCAGTATCCAGAATTTAGATCTAAATCAGCAAAGTATTTTGCTCCTGATAAATAAATCATAATATCTTCAATTATTGGCAATGGGTAACTGTCAGTGACTACTTTTTTATTTAGTTTTCTATAGTCAACGCAGAACCGCCAAGAATGGTCTGGTTTCTGTACCAAGACAACAGGAGAAGCATACGCGCTATTAGATTCACGTATAACATTATTATTTAACATCTCCTCAACTTGTGAATTAATTATTTCAAGTTGTTTAGGAGATACTCTATATGGCGGGCGATGAACGGGGGGTATCATCGGTCGTTTTAATTTTTACCTCCACTAAGCTACAGCTACCCAACTGTGAAGCCGTAAATGCAAAATTCTTCCTATAAGTAGAAAGTAGTTTTTTAATGATATTTTTTCGTTACTTCCCAATTCTGGGTTGATATTTATTTCGTCCAATGGGTCGGTTTTTTTATCAGAGTTGAACAGCAAGCTTCGTCATTTTCTTGACATAATTTTGAAAAATAAAGATAATCTATTTTTGAAATTAACGGACCTCTTTCTTCTTTATGTTTGTTGACGTCATTGACAACATCTTTTTTATTTAAACTGTCATCAACATTTTGACCCGTCAAAGTATTTGACAATGACATGAAATTTTCACTAGAAGATTCGCAAAAATTTGTACGGAATTTTCTTTTTAAAATCAAACAATTTCGTTCAAAATCGATGACCGCATTATTTTTGTGTAAGAAATCTTGGCCGAGGATTAATCTCTGGTTAATGTCTCTAATGACTATAAAATTATTAACAAAAACACACGAGTCCACTATAAAAAGAATCTTCGTTTCACCTACCACATTTAATAACGAACCCGATATCGATTTAACGAAGTGCTTCGCCTCGACAACACATACGTGCTTCAAATCTTGAACCAAACGCTCCGAAACGCATGAAATCGAAGCTCCGGTGTCTATAAGGGTAGAATACACTTGATTACCAATAAAAACATTTATAAGAGGGTTTTTATTACATTGTTTAATGTCTTCCGTCTGGAGCTTTGGGTTCTTGGACACAGCGTGCAGCTCCTTGCCGTAGCTCAGCGTCTGTGCCCCCGCACGTTTGGGTGATTAGTTGGGGCCGACCGGCTGGGACTGTGGGCTGATGTTCCAGGGCTCGGTGTATGGTAAGCTTCCGCATCACCATGTTCCTGCGAATGAGGCGGCGTCCGCGAGGAAGGTGATGGCATCGGACTAGACGGCCTCACCGAAACCGGAGTGCTCTGTCCCCTGACGGATGTTGGGAGCTCGAATGCCACTCTCGCTTGGATACCTTTTGGGGGTTGAATTGGCAAATTCAAAGGTACAAGACGAGCGTCCCCGAATAATTCCTTTATCTGCTCCACCGTGGAACGCAGTTCTTCCTTGGAATTATAAACTTTAGTGCCCAACTTCAGTTTGTACTCTGTGGTAATAATAGCTTTTAAAAATATTTTAATGAAATTTTTATCATCAGTTATCTTCGCTTTATTGCTTATAGCTGATGTAGAGCCTTAGAGTAAAACCTTATGTTGTTCAAGGCTGGAAATTATCTGACGGCATTCGAACCTTTCAAATAATTTAGAATAGATTAGGCTTTGGTATATTCTAGACTTGACGTCTGGCAGCGGTGCTAGACAGATGTATTCGTTATAACAAAGTGAAAATATAATACATGTGTGTCCATCCGTGTTTCTTTTCTTAGTGTAGAAAAGACCCAATACACACATTACACGCTCTACCACTGAGCCCCCTTAGTAGAGGATCTTCCATCCTCTACATTTCAGGTGGAGGGGGTTTATTTTGAGATTTATTTGGTCTCAATTTCTTCAATGACAAACTTTCCATAGCTCGTGATAAGGACCCCATGACTGCGTAGGATTCGTTTACTCAACAAGGCTGGAAATTATCTGACGGCATTCGAACCTTTCAAATAATTTAGAATAGATTAGGCTTTGGTATATTCTAGACTTGACGTCTGGCAGCGGTGCTAGACAGATGTATTCGTTATAACAAAGTGAAAATATAATACATGTGTGTCCATCCGTGTTTCTTTTCTTAGTGTAGAAAAGACCCAATACACACATTACACGCTCTACCACTGAGCCCCCTTAGTAGAGGATCTTCCATCCTCTACATTTCAGGTGGAGGGGGTTTATTTTGAGATTTATTTGGTCTCAATTTCTTCAATGACAAATTTTCCATAGCTCGTGATAAGGACCCCATGACTGCGTAGGATTCGTTTACTCACAAGTATTAGTTTGATTGGTTTTTTTTATAATATGAACTAAAAACTGAGAATAAAAATTAAGGTTATAATTACATGGATAAGGAAGTAAGTTGTCTTAATATTATCTTAATTAAGATTGTCCCTGAAGGCAACATGGGGACCCAGTATACAGGTTTTTGCCCACTGGTTGTTTAGGTCAGGGACACTTTTATTAATTTCTGTCAAAATTCTATTTTTCCCTTCTGCTGATTCTTTCCCATAATTAAGGATCATATCTGGATTTGCAATGAGAAAGGTAGTTAATGACCTCAGGTCTTTGTTGAGTACCAGTTCTAAAGGTTTCGGTTTTCTCATCATTTCCACAACTTTTCCGATCATTACCCGACACTCGTCCTGAGTTGAGGCCTACTTTGCTAACGGGGCGTAGCCTTGCAAGGTGTGTCAGGTTGACACAATTGGTTTAACTGAGGATGGGGTACCCATATCTTGGTACCCATATTGTGGTTTCATATCTGGAGTATGGGCATGAAACGTTTTTTCGTAAGTCTTTACGTCTTGATCGTTCTCTCCCTCTGACTCAATAGCGTTCGATGGGGTACAGGATACTGATGTTCAGTCTTCTTTGCAGTCAAACCCATCAGGGTCGATATGAACTTTCATATCACTGTTTATTTTAGGAGGCTGGCTGCACCCTTTACCTCAGGTTTTGGTGCAGTGGGGTTCAAACTGGCCTAGCGTTAGTTTGTGTGCACATTGGCACACATTAATGCATTCATGGACTCTTGTGATGTCGTAAGATTCGCTTTGCCAGAGTTGAGCCTGCCTTTGCAAAGGCCAGACCTCGCCTGCCTTTGCAAAGGCCAGACCTCACATGTAGATTCTGCTGAGGTTAGGTAATTTTTATGTTAGGCTAGGTAGGGGTAGGATTGGATAGGTTTGGGTGCCGAGAGTAAAAGGGCTTAGTTATTTTAAAACTAAGTGTTCCCTTTTACTCAAGGGGGGCGTAGCTGATGTAGAGCCTTAGAGTAAAACCTTATGTTGTACAAGGCTGGAAATTATCTGACGGCATTCGAACCTTTCAAATAATTTAGAATAGATTAGGCTTTTGTACATTCCAGACTTGTCCGCAGGCAGCGAAGCTAAACAGATGTATTCGTTATAACAAAGTGAAAATACACACATCAAAAGTGTCTAGGGATCAACATATATTTTTGCAATAACTTTTCTCTTGATTGATATTAATTTAAATTTTCTTTAAGGATTCATCAAATAAAGTGTTTTCGTTTGTCACAGTAACGATAAACCAAGTCACCTTTGCATTAATAAAGAAATTTGCCATTTTCCTAATAAAGGGATTTTTGACATTTGAACCACTAACATTAAAGTTCGAAAAAAAGACTGAAATAACAGTTTTCTTTAAAATTTTATTGGGTAACTTAAACAATTAATAATCCGTGTTTCTACCGCGAACACTAACAACACAAGAACATCGGTTTGGCATACTCAAAATGAGTTCATCCAAATCACGCTGTGGAATGGCCGCCCATGTTCGTTGCAACAACAAAAAAAGGTCTTCTTGCAACTGGATACCCTCCATATTCGGCAGAGCTCTTCTCTGTAGCATATCCCATGCACGCTCTACCACTGAGCCCCCTTAGTAGAGGATCTTCCATCCTCTACAGTACCTACTGCGTTACTGTTATATTGAACCTCTTTTCAGTAAACAAAATTAAATTCGGTAACTACTAAGTTTTAAACAAGCTTAATTTTTTTACAATAGCTTACACTTAAACACTGGAATGTGGGCTTGGACCCTCGTCTGCCTCTTCATCGCCCCCTGTGCCTTCGGGTGGGTGGCTCTTCCTCATCTTCATCTTCAGAGTAGGCGGGACGAGTTGTCCTCTTCCCTGTGGATGGAACCGGGTATCCGAGCTTCATTAGTTTGGCTTTGGCTTCTTCTGAAAGCTCCCCTAGTTCTGCGGAGGCCATCTTCTTTATGTATTTGTCTATCAAAATGGTGTGGGATGACTGGTGTGAAGAGGACATTTGGAAATTTTCACCCACTAATTTGTTGGCTGTAGCATATATGATTGCAGCGTAATACAAATCAGGGAGTTGTGCCTGGTTGAGGCTGGGATGGCTGTTGGGATCACGCACACGGCTGTACGCCAGCGGCCGGTCTTTCTCCTTGGCGGCTGGTTTTTAACATTCAACGTAATTTGTCTAAAGCATGACCTACAGTAATATCACCTGAAATCAGTTGTAGCTGAATTTCTCGTATATAATCATCATTCTCAATTTGGACCTTACGTCTTTTGTGTGCGATTTGGCTTGTCCACATAATTACAGTCTGTGGACTGCTATGGAAGTCTTGTCTACAGACCGTATGTGGTCTGTGGACAGCGAACCTGCAATGAGTCACCCGTTTTTTTTTATATTGTTTCAAAGAGAAAGTCTGCAAAATAGCTGCCAACAAAACTCGAAATAATAAACATTTTCGTATATTGTCTCTTTGCTAAGGTCAGCATGTAATAACTTTTCATTTTGTACCAGAGTACAGAACCACGAGTCTAAGCGCACAAAACAAGCAGGAATCACGTATGTTTGTTGTTCAGGGACCGTAAAGCAGTGGTTAACATATTCTCTAGCTATAGCGAATGTTCTAAATGCTTTCACACATGCTCGTAATAAAGCACTTGAGTCGTCTGTTATAATTTTCTTTGGTATGATATTTTCGGCCCACATTTTTAACTACATATAAATATTACCCACTTTTCAGGTTGCAGATATTATCTGAGTCAATGGTCAGTGGAAATTGGAGTGCATGGTGGTGGTGAATATTATTTTGAAAAGCAAACCAACCACACTTTTGGACAAATCTATTGTATCCTTTTTTTAAATGCTTTTTAGTTATTTTTCTTTATCTTGTTGTTTTTTTGTCTTCTTTTTGGTTCACTTGCTTTTTGACCTATAATCATTTCTATTGTATCCGTTGTCGTTTTTTGTTCTTTTAATATTTCCTCAACAAGTTTTATACACATTCAATTTTTTGAGAACCAAAAGTGCATTCCATCTATGGTGCCAAATTTCGACACAGTTTTGTGAAGTACGAGTAGGTACCCCCATTTCGATGCTGGAAGCTAGCTACATACAGACCATAAGTGTGGTGGGAATTTTGGTGGTTTTTTTCAGTTTCAGACAACCAGGTACAACGGGTTTTTTTGTGTAAGTTCCTTCCACATAATATTTCCGAAACCACACATATACTTCTTCAGCGTCTTTTGGCAGTACCTACTCTTCAATAAGGCGGAAAGCTGCTGGAATTTCTTCTGGGCATAAATAAGCCAATGCAGCTAAGTTCCTTATTTTGTTTGAAAAATCGTTGTCCCGTTCATATTTTTGTGCAAGTCCAGCAGCTTGCACAAGTTTCCAGATGTTCTGGGTTAAATGAAAAAAAAACAGCCTTTTTGTACAGTTTTTGGGAAACTGTCTGAACTTGTTTAGGCTGAAGCACGATACTCATCTCGTTTAAAACGTATAGAATAATTTCTAATAAGATAACATAACAATGTTGAGTTTTGTGTGATACGGCGCTGTTTTGTCAGAGGTTTCAGTATGTCCTATCACTGCGTGGATGGTATGTAACTGAGCAAACATCGCTGGACATCACTACATAGTATAAAACAAAGTCGCTTTCTCTGTCCCTATATCCCTATGTATGCTTAAATCTTTAAAACTACGCAACGGATTTTGATGCAGTTTTTTTTAATAGATAGATTGATTCAAGAGGAAGGTTTATGTGTATAATTTGTCGACATATTATTCGGGCGAAGCCGCGGGCGGAAGCTAGTGTCATATAAGTTCCATCCATTAACCAATATGGAGAATAGTTAACCAATTTTAAATTATTCGTAGTACTGAATACTAAAACACACTCTACTTCATCATGTATACAACATGTCCCAAAATTCAACGATAAGCCGGCACCAGAGGATGGACCTACTAATGACTACTCGAGAAAAAAAAAGAAAAAAAAAATACCTCTACTTTTTTTTAAATTACTTAAAAAAAATGGAAATTCTTCGAAAATGTATACCCCTTATGACACTTTTAACTACCATGACCACAATTTTTCAAATTTTTCAGTTTTTTTGTTTGTATCGGCAACCTAAGTAGTACTACTATTCACCATAATCTTTGAAAATTACAGAATTTTCGTAGTTTTATACAAAAAACAACCAAAAAAAATTATTTCCCTAAAATTTTGAAAGATTTTAACGTTCAGTACACTTTAAGTCATCGTAGTGTAAAAAAAAAATATGGGCACTACTATGGCAAGTTTTTTTAAAAATTAGCGCAACTAACCTAGATTTTAAAATGGTATAATACTTTAGGAAAACTAGCCACAAAAAAAAAATAATGACACTTTTTCTAATCAAGAACCAAATTTCATAAGTTGTTGTTAATAGTAATCACTTCTACTATGTGCCCAAAATAGATTTTTGTTGTTGGAAAATGTTGAATGAATGAAACAAATGGTGTCAATAAATGTAAATTTATTGCATTATTAATAATATTATAATAAATGTTCGAACTGTTTACCACCGGCATTAATACAAGCATGACATCGCCTTAAAAAAGATCGTTTTATTCGTCGTGCATATCTTCTACTATTGATATGATCCGCAGCCTGAGTGATTTTTTGGCGAAGGTCGTTCAGTGTTGCAATGGGTTTCGAGTAGACTCTGTCTTTGAGACAACCCCAATAGAAGAAGTCCAGGGGGTTTAGATCGGGTGAACGGGGTGGCCATAAAATAGGACCAAGTCGCCCTATCCAACGCCCTGGATACTCTTGGTTTAAGTATTCTCGCACAGGACGGGCATAGTGAGCTGGGCAGCCATCATTTTGGAACCATATGTTTTGTGGATCACTAATGGGCATGTCTTCTAATAATACTGGCAAGTCATTTTGTAAAAAGTTCAAGTAACTATTGCCATCCAAGTTTCCTTGTAATTCAAAAGGCCCAATCACTTTTCCGTTTAATATGCCCGTCCATAGGTTAACCTTGAATTGATATTGGGATTTGTCTTGTCTCATCAGGTGCGGATTTTCATTGCTCCAGCTATGTAGGTTGTGAAGATTTAAATAGCCATCTCTCTTGCAGGTTGATTCATCCGACCATAGAATATTATCCAAGAATTGGGGATCTTCTCTGTGCTTTTGCAGCATCACACGGCAAAATGCGACTCGTAGTGGATAGTCCCGCGGTAATAACGTCTGCACACGCCTGTAGTGATATGGGTGAAGTCTGTGACGTTTTAGGATTCGATGTGCAGTACTTTTTGGGATTCCCGTAGCTATTTCTATGGCACGTACCGAGGTAGTTGAATCATTTTCAATTTCATTGAGAACGTCTTCGTCGCGTTCCGATCTAGGTCTTCCAGCATTTCTCCTGTCAGATGGTAAACGGCCCTCCGAAAACGCTTGATGCACGTTAATAAATACTCGATAATTCGGGTATCTTTGAGCATTTGGGTACCTTTCTCGATATAATCTGCTAGCAGCACTACCATTGCATCGGCACTCTCCATAAATGAGGTGCATATTAGCGTATTCCAACGGTGTGTATGGTAGCGGCATGATAAACGCTAAACAGTCCAAAATACGCCAAAAGTCCAATTCACAAAACACAGTCCAGTTCAAAATAATGCCAGGTTAGTACAGTTTGCAGATCACTTAATCCAGTCCAAAAAGCCAAGCCAAAAGTCGTTAGTACGAGAGTCACATCAATTGAATACGAAACGGTGCACAGTAAACAAAGAAGCAGAGCGTACTGACTTTGTACTTTGTAGAGAACAGCAACATTCCTACCTGCCCTATTGTTATTTAACAACAAACATCTATCTATCTCTCTCTAACGTATAATCGCTCTCTATCTATCTCTCTCTAACGTATACTATCTATCTCTTTCTGACTTCTGAACTTCACTGACTACGCACATGTCCCTTCCAAATTCTAAGAATTTGCGAAAGAAATCTATTTTGGGCACATAGTAGAAGTAATTACTATTAACAACAACTTATAAAATTTGGTTCTTGATTAGAAAAAGTATCATTATTTATTTTTTGTGGCTAGTTTTAATAAAGTATTATACCATTTTAAAATCTAGGTTAGTTGCGCTAATTTTTTAAAAAACTTGCCATAGTGGTGTCCATATTTTTTTTTACACTACGATGACTTAAAGTGTACTGAACGTTAAAATCTTTCAAAATTATAGGGAAATAATTTTTTTTGGTTGTTTTTTTTGTATAAAACTACGAAAATTCTGTAATTTTCAAAGATTATGGTGAATAGTAGTACTACTTAGGTTGCCGATACAAACAAAAAAACTGAAATATTTGAAAAATTGTGGTCATGGTAGTTAAAAGTGTCATAAGGGGTATACATTTTCGAAGAATTTCCATTTTTTTTAAGTAATTTAAAAAAAAGTAGAGGTATTTTTTTTTTCTTTTTTTTTCTCGAGTAGTCATTAGTAGGTCCATCCTCTGGTGCCGGCTTATCGTTGAATTTTGGGACATGTTGTATAATGTCCGATTAAAAATTGCTCATCGTTAAACTTTGTATACTGTGAAGGCACTTTTACATGTGCAAGTCGTTTCGGCAAATGTGGGAAATTCTTCATCCTTGCTCGATGAATAACCATTAGCTTCGCGTTATCGTTTGGAAGACTGTGAGCACTAGTGTGAGGTATAATTTGGTTACAAGCCTGCATAATTTGTCCGTGAGAATCCATGCTTTTAGTAGCTTTTCGTTTTAATGTAGTTATCAACTTTAATTCTTACTTTTTATCTGGATCAGTTTCATAGGTATGTTGACCAATATATTTGCTCACAAGTTCGTGTTTACCTTGATTTTTTATTGTTCTTATATACACATTACACTGCAACCGATTTCACCAGTAGTATAAATCACTACCTTGTTTGTTTTTACAATAAATATAGCCATCAATTTCCAAAATGTCCTTTCCTGTTCTTGATTGTAAGTTATTTATGATTGCCCATCATATATTCATTTTCGTAAAGGTACGATGGATAAACTTATCTTTAGTTACCTACCGTCGATTTGGAAGATCCGTTGACAGTAATGGTGTATTTTATTTAATTTTATGTCATGTTTTTTTCTTAAATTTATATTTATAGCACAATAAATTGGAGCATTATACTGATTACGTCGCTGCGCATAATCAATCACTCATGCCATCACGACCACTATTGTTAACAATCATATCGGTTCGAAATAAAACAAACATCTACATGCAAGGAGAAATATTAGTGCTTGATTGTTTACTGGAATTATAAGCGTAAAACACGCATGGAATATAGTTATAGATTTTTGACAAATTGATTAAAAATGATCTGCATGTCTCTGCTGAACAGCAGAACTGGTGTAGTTACACCAGTTCCGCTATTTTGACATGTACAAGTATTTGACAATGATATAGTCCGGTCACAATGATAGGGTCCGCCTTGAGGCCGCCTCACACCTCTTTTTGGCGCCCCTCCGCCAGCTCAACCGCCTCCCGGCAGTCCTCTGACCTTGGCCGCTTGGCGAAGAACTGCCGGTTCTTCGCAGCAGCGGCCGACTCCCTGGCGCGACAGGAGCTCACTGAGCCTCCCGTGCTCGTGCCACCAGATGCGGCATCGGACTCCGATCCCGCATCACTCCTCCGCTCGTCTAGGTTTTTTGGGTTTAAAAAAATATATTTTCAATATTAAGTTCCACGAGTATAAACTTTGTTTATTAGTTCAAATTACGTGGTCCGCACTAGTGACTGAACCAACACCTACCCATCAGTCAAGCTTACAACCCCTCTCACGGTGCGCCGCCGCTAAGAGGTTTGGGAAATCGCTGCCCGCGCCCCAGGATGCACCGGCCCGAAGACTGGCCTTTCCCCCAGACGTGTCCAGAAAGGAACTCCAGTCCCCGGGCGCACGTGGGGGTTTTCTGCCGGGCACCCCACCTTTTGGGGGCTGGTATGGGCAAAGGACAATGCCCACTTTTCTATGGACCGCCGTTGCGTATCAAAATTTGTTGTATGAGGATATAGATTGGCTATAAAAGAGGGATGATGTCGTACTTTCAAAGGAAATACAATTATCAATTTATTTTGTTGGGTTTTTGTTGTTTTTTTATTTTCTTTTCAGTTTTGAGGTTAGTTTTGTAACAAACCCTCCATTATACACCCTTCATAAAAAAGCAGTATTTTACAACAATATGATTTGAAATCCCATAAAACTACCTCGTTAGTCTTGTTGTCTGCAAGCACTTCTCACCCTTCATAAAAAAGCAGTATTTTATAACAATATGATTTGAAATCACATAAAACTACCTCGTTAGTCTTGTTGTCTGCAAGCACTTCTTTTGAGCATGAGTTCCTGGGTTTGTGTTCCGATCGACCAAAGTGTTTTCGGGTTTTTTCTATCTGGAATTCCCCAGTAACAGCCCAGATACCAGATCTGTGCCCGTTTGATGGTAATAGGCTCGTCCCCTATTTCATGGGACAAACATAATTGGCGGCGAAGTTATGGAGTGTGGTTGTGTGGTGTACTATTGGTACATCTCTTCCTAATCCTTTGGGTAAACAAGGCGTGATGTTTTATGTACAAAAGAATGTCTTAAGTAGATTTGTACCAATAAGAAGTAGTAAATCAAAATGCTTGAATATAAGAATATTTTATTGGTCCATATCATAATATTCATAAAATATGTCATCTAAAAACGGAGCCGGCGGCTCAACAGACCTTAATCGAACCCATCTAAGATACCACAAAATGGTCATAATGTGAGCACAGCACTCTCCGATTACCCACCAAACAATTTCAATAATAGCCAGTAATATCAGCAACTGTCTTACTGCTAACATGTCGCGACTTAATTCTCCCCCTTACTAAATACTTGTCGGTTCCCAGTACCAGTGGCAAGTCATCCTCAATGTCGTTTGTAGAATTTCGTATTTGCCGTTCCTACGGACATGCTCCCCATAGTACGACCGAGCCTGTTTAATCTGATAGGAACCTAGAGATACTGTCATCAGGTCATGTAATGACAATCTTGGAAATGTATCCAAATGTGGATGTTCAGCATCTATGGATAAGAAAATAGCTCGCCTTCTGTTAATATTTTCATTTTGTATGTACTCTCCCAAGAAATTTCTTGTATTTTATCTGGCTTTCGCTATTTCCAAGAACTGTTGAGCATCAGGTCGGTCCACAATTGGTGCATGGAACTTATTTAAAACTGCACATTAGTGTTGCCCAAAATCGGTCTTGGTCTTGCAGTCTTGGTCTTGTTCTTGCATTTTCGCAAGACCAAGACCAAGACTGCCTTATTGTAGCAAGAACAAGACCAAGACTGAACCCTGCAAGACTTGAGCAAGACAAGACTTAAGCCTGCAAGACTCTTGCGTCTTGCAGTTAAGACAAACTGAAATTTGGGCGTTATTAAGAAGTTACCTATTTGGTTTCAATCCCGATTTTGATAGACGTTCCCCAGTATCAAAACCGTAGGTATCGTCATAACACTAAACTAAGGGCTGCAGTTGTATCTGCAGTTGGCAACGTGCCGCTCGTCTGAAAGAACCCTTAAAGGTATTGTATTGATTAGGTAGGTACTTATTATATTTCAACTATTTATTAAGTAGGTAGCGTGTTAATACTCACAAATCAGTTCCCATCATCCCATGTGATTAAATGTACCTGGAATAACTTTCTAGCAAAGTTCATACCTTGTAGGTATCTACCTATAATAATATATATTATGCTTGTTTATGTCTAATGTGCAGATCTAACGTTAGTCGGTTGGTATGTGCTTAAAATTATAGCCAACAAAATTATATAAACATTATGTAGGTACCTACTTATGTTTCAAAGTTTATATTATTCTTCTTATTCAGCAAAATTTAAAACTAACAGCGAGTCGAGTAGGTCTAGTAACAGAACTTTATCGTTAAAGAATTAAGGTCAAGGTTGATTGGGATAATGTGACGTTCCGCGAATAAACTGTTGGTCGGTCGGTGTATTATATACCTACTTATTTGATAATTTACCGACAAAGACGCCGCGGTTTGCAACAAGTGTATCACAGCATTTGACACTGTTTGAGCGCCGCATTCGCCGACAAAGAGTACAAAATTGTTACCTATTTTGGTAGGGTTGGTACAGGAGGATAAAATTAAATGACCTTGAAGATGTCTCAGCAGTAGGTAGGTATAAATTGAATGCTTTGAGTTTCTTGTATAAATACATTCTCACACTGGCTCGAATTCGAACACTACAGCGTTTAAAGCTGTCGGGCGAGATGATAATTAATAACTAAGTAGGTATCGCATCTATTGAATTGCAAATATTTTGATTTCGACATAATCATTGTCAATATCGGTAAATGATAGATAGTGAGTGGTACTAAAATGTGAGCAGCAAGATTGAAAATTGTATATGCCATGTCAGGGCTTTCCATAAGTTTATTTTAAAAAAAGCTCTCAAGTAAGATTTATAGTTTACCATTCAAATACACACAACAAATTATTGAAAAATAAAAATTATGAAAAATATATTTAGACTGATTACTTAGGAAATTAGTAGAAAAAATTACCTAGTAATTAAAAAGTGTTTACTTAATTTTATTTTTAACCGACTTCTAAAAAAGGAGGAGGTTCTCAATTCGACTGTATATACATATATATATTTTTTTTTATGTTTGTTCGCGCATAACTCCGTTGCTTGCCAACCGATTTGAAAAATTCTTTTTTTGTTGGAAAGGGTGGGTATGCTTCCCAAATGGTCCCATAAAAATTTTATCGAAATCGGATAAGCGGTTTTTGAAAATCAACAAATATCTAAAAAAAATCCTAGTTGATATATTATGTGGACGATGTTCTAATACTGTAATTTACATACCAGGTAGTTGTATTAAAATTATGGGGGGGGGGGGGTTGTGTAGGTACCACAACTAAAAAGTAAATAATGGCGGCGACACAAAGTCTAGGAGCGGACTAAATTTTTACCTATTTTGGTAGGGTTGTCAATGTTGGCATTAGCACAGAAAAAACTTTTTTACAAAAAATAAAACAGACTTCCAAAAAAAACACTACAAAGTGAAAAATAATTTTGATTTCGGAAGTCGGTGGCAAAAAATGAAAATACAAAACCAAAGACACCGACTCAAACAAGGTCAAACTCATTCTAAACTAACGTGTTCAATAAATAGCAATAGAGTAATAGGTATTTGCAAGACTTGCAAGACTTGCGAGACTCTTGCTGCAAGACCAAGACCAAGACTGAGAGCGCAATACCGAGACCAAGACCAAGACCAGGTGTATTGACGCAAGACCAAGACCAAGACTGGCCTAAGTCTCGTCTTGGTCTTGCATTTGGGCAACACTACTGCACATGCAATATTAAAATCCAACATCAGGTGCGTTGATGCACGATTGAAGAATTCTTGTCGAAATAATTTAAAATCGCGTTTTATCCGTCCATTTACAACTTCAACCACCCTTCGACACATTAAAACACATCTTGATCGATTTGCACAATTGGTGCATGGAACTTATTTAAAACTGCACATGCAATATTAAAATCCAACATCAGGTGCGTTGATGCACGATTGAAGAATTCTTGTCGAAATAATTTAAAATCGCGTTTTATCCGTCCATTTACAACTTCAACCACCCTTCGACACATTAAAACACATCTTGATCGATTTCCCTGGTCTGTGTTAACTGATTTTCTCCTTCCAAAAGAGACTCAGGCAGTATATGCCTTGTTTATAGCCATGTCTGTGCAATTCGCCAATTGCATCTCTGAAGCGGGCCTATCTAAAATAAAAATATCCCCAATTTAATTGGATAATATATACGTAATGTCCGAGTCGCTTTTGGTTGCTGGGAATGGCCCAAGTGATTGCAAAATGAAACCATCACAGCAGACAAACAAAAATGGTTTTACCAAATTAGTAAGTTTTTTTATTTGTACTCTAATCTTAAATACAATATACAACCTTAAACATTTATATACCTAAAAATAACTTAAATATTAATAATAACAATGTACTAGTATATAACAGGAGGGAAAAAATAAATAAAAATAATCAAAGGGCATCCAAAAATTCGTCCACATCGCTGTCAACAGGAAAAGTTCCCAAAAGGCTGGCAGCATTGCCACGTTGTATGGCAGCGCTGATTCTTTGACCGAAAAATAGGCCAGCCCTCTGGTCACGTGAAGAGTCGACCAATCGCATGGCGATGTATCGATAAACATAGTGGGCACTCGGACCCCATGCATGGCCCTAGTGTTTCTACCCAAACGGCTCGAACATACGAGGGAGGGTCAAAAAGTTCGCGGAACGGAGGGGAAGGGGGGTGAAATAAAATACTGTACTATTTTTCTTTTTTAAAATATACCCCCTTTACTCGAATACATTTTTCAGATCTCTCTATTAACTTATTTACGCCGTCGAAAAAAAATGTATTGTCTTTGTCCTCAAAATAGGCCGAAATCGCAGACTTGACTTCTTCATTATTGGAAAATTTCTTCCCACGAAGCTTTTTTTTTTAATTTGGGAAATAAATAATAATCACAGGGGGTTAAGTCTCGACTATAGGGAGGATGGTTTAACATTTCGAAGCCACAGTGATGAAGGGCAGCCATCGCAACGCGGCTCTTGTGCACCGGTGCGTTGTCATGCAAAAGCAGCACACCTTTTGTAAACTTTCCCCGCCTTTTCTCCTTGATTGCTTCTTTTAATTGTCTCAGTAGATCAGCGTAGTATTCTCCCGTTATAGAAACACCCTTATCTTTGTAATCTACACACATCAAAAGTGTCTAGGGATCAACATATATTTTTGCAATAACTTTTCTCTTGATTGATATTAATTTAAATTTTCTTTAAGGATTCATCAAATAAAGTGTTTTCGTTTGTCACAGTAACGATAAACCAAGTCACCTTTGCATTAATAAAGAAATTTGCCATTTTCCTAATAAAGGGATTTTTGACATTTGAACCACTAACATTAAAGTTCGAAAAAAAGACTGAAATAACAGTTTTCTTTAAAATTTTATTGGGTAACTTAAACAATTAATAATCCGTGTTTCTACCGCGAACACTAACAACACAAGAACATCGGTTTGGCATACTCAAAATGAGTTCATCCAAATCACGCTGTGGAATGGCCGCCCATGTTCGTTGCAACAACAAAAAAAGGTGTTATCAGTCGACTTTGGACACGTTACCGAAGCACTGGTACCGTGGCTGAGCGCCATGAAGGACGGTATCGCTGCACCACACGGAGACAAGACCGATACATTCAAATCTTAACTCGAAGAGCTCCAACAATAACCGCCATGATGTTAGCCGTGAGGCTTCATCACTCTTCAGGGAACTTAATTAGCGACCAAACAGTCAGAAACCGCTTGCATGAAGTGAACCTTCATTCCCGAAGACCGCTACGGGTACCACCTATAGCAATGCACAATCGTAGGATTCGATATCAATGGGCTCTTGAACACAGAAATTGGGCAGAAGAACAATGGCGTTTCGTGTGCTTTTCTGATGAGTCTCGTTTTGGTATGAGACCGGACACAAGACGTATACGACACTGGAGAACCCCTGGACGCCAACAGCGATTAAAATCCTGCCAGGAAGTCCATCCTTATAGTGGTGGAACCATCATGGTATGGGCGGGTATTTGGATCGGCGGAAGAACTGAGTTGATTTGGATCAGAGGCAACCTCAACGCTCAAATTTATGCTGAGACGATTGTATCTGACGTCATCGTTCCTCTACAAGTGCAAATCGGTCCCTTATTTCAGTTAATGCATGATAATGCACGACCGCACACCGCAAGAGTTGTAAGACAGACTCTCGCCGCAGCTAACATCAATGTCCTGCCCTGGCCTGCTCAGTCGCCAGACTTGAACCCGATTGAGCATGCATGGGATATGCTACAGAGAAGAGCTCTGCCGAATATGGAGGGTATCCAGTTGCAAGAAGACCTTTTTTTGTTGTTGCAACGAACATGGGCGGCCATTCCACAGCGTGATTTGGATGAACTCATTTTGAGTATGCCAAACCGATGTTCTTGTGTTGTTAGTGTTCGCGGTAGAAACACGGATTATTAATTGTTTAAGTTACCCAATAAAATTTTAAAGAAAACTGTTATTTCAGTCTTTTTTTCGAACTTTAATGTTAGTGGTTCAAATGTCAAAAATCCCTTTATTAGGAAAATGGCAAATTTCTTTATTAATGCAAAGGTGACTTGGTTTATCGTTACTGTGACAAACGAAAACACTTTATTTGATGAATCCTTAAAGAAAATTTAAATTAATATCAATCAAGAGAAAAGTTATTGCAAAAATATATGTTGATCCCTAGACACTTTTGATGTGTGTATTAATAAAATACCCTCTGTATCCCAAAAAACAGTTGCCATGATTTTTCCAGTCGATTGTGCCACCCTGTATTTCTTAGGGGGTGGCTGACCCTTTTTCTGCCACTGCATAGACTCTTGCTTCGACGCAGGCTCATAATGATGAACCCAAGTTTCATCTGCTGTAACAAATCATGCAAAAATTTCTTCCTTGTCGGCCGCTGCAGAGGTCTAAAAACTCTGAGTACTCGACGCGCAGCTGTTTCTGTGGTGGTGTGAGCATTTTTGGCACCCATCTTGTGCAGACTTTTGACATCCCAAGATGGTCGTGTAGAATTTTTTAAATGATTGTAGTTGATACTCCAACCATTTCTGCAAGTTGTTTCTTCTTCAAACGAGTATCCTCTAGTATAAGTTTCTCCACTTATTCAACGGTATTTGAAGTGGTGGCCTCAATTGGCCGCCCTGAGCGGGGGTCGTCTTAAAGAGACTCTCTGCCTTGCTTGAAAAGGCTATGCCACTTGTACACCATGGTTTTCCTAGGGCAAGAGTCCCCGTAAACCGATAACATTTCTTCCAAAATTTTCTGAGGTGGTTTTCCTTGTTTAGTGAGGAACTTTATGACGGCACGAAACTCGATGTTTTCCGTGTTCAAGCTTTTTTTTCGGATTCACTTGCTTGATCGATGACAGCTCAAAGGTTATTGACACCATTAGGTTCATAGGTTCAAACTTAGCATATATACTTTTTTTTTTATTGCTTTGACGGAAAAATCTTTATAAAATTGACAGGTGGGGTGATGACTGTTAGGCAATCGTACTACTGAATATTGTAACAGAATTTCTTCTCCCTGGTGTTTGGATAACCAAGGACTATGGTTGTAGGTCGGCAAAAATCCTGAAGGGTGAAGAGTGAAGTTAGCTCTCTGGATCCATCTGGACCTTAACAGCTTGTAAGAATCCCAAGGCTGTTGCTGACAAATGTTGGTTTCATTAAAATTATCAATGTTTTGCTGTGTGAAAACCTCCGAACTAATAAATATTGAGTCAGGCAAGTTTGGATTTAAGGAAGGGGCAATGGGAATCACATGTTGCTCGCTGTTGGTTGTATCTGGATCCTTGCAATCAATGACTCTTTAGTAATCCCAAAATATATAACCTTGAATTGGGCCTTGACTTACATGTTCCAGATACCAGATTTTAAGATGGTCTCCTTCTCTCACATCTTCAAGAGATGAGATAGGGGACTCGGCAGAGGTTAATTCGGAGGTTTTCATTAAACTGGGATTCACATTTATACTCACTAAAACTACGATTAAACAACTTATTGAGAGTACCCCAAGAAGAGCACTGACAGTGATACATCTTGAGAGGTTATGAGTCAGGGGGGAGTCATGAGGATGGTAAAGGGTAGGTAGGTTCTGATTAAAAGTAATCGAATGAGAGTGTATTTAAATCTAGTCACTGTATAATTTTTCTCATAAAGAGTTCCTCATCAGTAAATACCTGCGGCAGTTCCCCCACCCCCCGCTATCCACTCCATTCCGCGAACTTTTTGACCCACCTATGTATAAGTCCCAATCAGATTGGAGTATTTGCGCCGTTTGAGGTTTTCTGCACCTGCAGCAGCTGCCCCAGCACAACCCGCCGTGCAAGGAAGATGGGATGGCGCAAGGGTGTCGACACACGTTGCATCACACACCAACGGCCTGCCGACCTTCCAAGGCATTAGTGTCATTCCATCTGGTCTCTTCCCATAGTCGCGTCCCAACCCTTTGGCTTCTAAAACAGCTGGCACCTCGGCGGTGACAAGAGCACGACGGATTATGTCATTGATGCTGGCGTGCCGTGCTAACCAGCCTGCGCTTTTACTGCAGAATAGACCATGGTGTCTGAGGCAGTCGACAACTTCACCGCATTGGCAGTGATGCGGAGCCACGCAAGGAGCACCCAGACGCAGTCATGTAGCGAGCCGAAATGTGGTGTTTGTTTAACACCACATTTCGGCGGGGGTGGTGTGGCGGGGATGTTGGGTGACGGAAGTGCCTGAAGCCAGAGGCCCGACTTCCACTTACCTACAGCCAGCAGGCGGGCACGCTCAGCAGTGTTGGTGGACGTATTAATAAGATTATACCGTACCAACCTGCAGAGCGGCTCATCCCACTGTCTGGAAGACGGGTTCACGGGCCGATCAATATCCGGGCATGCCACTTTCCAGGGGTTCACTGCGTCGGTCAAGCACGGCACTGCAGAATCAACCAGGTAGGGGGCTAAAATTTTCCCGGTCAACTTTTCAGTGCTGTGGACGGAGGACAGGAACGCCGGTATGCTAACACTAGTAATTTTGCGGACGCCGAGGCCGCCAAAACGAATGGGCAGTGTGGCTTGCAGCCACGTTCGGTCGTCCAAGGCCACACTTAAAATGGATGATAAAGGGCTACAAATAATTTGGTCAATTTTGTCCAAGAGATGTGGTTGCTTCCATAAAAGGGAAGAACGTAGAAAATACATAAAATTTGGGCCAAAACAACAGTATCTAATTAAGGTGAATATGCCGAATGAAAATTGATTTTAGAAAGTCTGTCCGAAATGTCGTTAAACTTTTTAGTTTTTTCGTCGATAAAAGGTGAAAAGCTAGCTGTCTTCCAAAATTGGGGAACCCATTGCATTAAATTTGTCTAGGGTCAATGTCTGTCGGTAATGTCAGAAAGGTAAAGGAGATGTTTCACTTTTGTATGGGACGCCGGCCATAACATGTACCTTTAAGCGAAGCTGGGAAACTTACCCCTGAATAGAATAAAGTAACATTTTTTTCATAATATCAAAGGATTTTAATGTACAGACGCCAGCACATCAAGCTATCCCTAACTATCAAATTTTCTCAATTAAAAATGACCTTATGTCTTTGCAATAAAGTTGAAATACTATCAAAGAAATTTGACAGATTGTGGTAACTTGATGTGCTGGCCTCTGTACATGAATAAAATAAAAAATGTTTGACGTTTGTCGTGACAGTTATGACAGCCATGATGAGAGGTTGTAGAGATGACGTTTACATAGAAATAGTTGTTTGTTAAATAAAACATTGGACAAAACGGCTCAATAAGGCATGATCAACTATTTTAAATCGTTTCTTTAAGTAGTGTTTCAGCTCATCTTGATTATTATATTATGGTTATAAAAGTTAATACTGTGTTGAATCCTTGCTGGAGGCAAACACGTTGTTTATTTCAATACACATCCTTCTGTAAATGGGTCTCACTTGTCTTATGATACTAAATGGAGGAAATGCTATGTTGACTCCGTAATTATTTATTTATTTATTAACAAAGTACTGCCACATCACATACATTCAACATTCAATTATTAAAACATATACAATTTTTCGGTCTGATGCACGTGACAATAACGGCGTACATAACATTGATTATTCATCGGCTCGGAGATAGAAAAATTAAATGAACAAACATACAATTGTCAAAAATTTAAATTTTGACACTGAGTGCAATAATAAATGTCAGATGTAATACAATAAATAACTCATATAATTAAATTAAGTAATAAAAACGGCACGCCAGCATTAATGACATAATCCGTCGTGCTCTTGTCACCGCCGGGGTGCCAGCTGTTTTAGAACCCAAAGGCTTGGCACGCGACGATGGGAAGAGACCAGATGGAATGACACTAATGCCTTGGAAGGTAGGTAGGCCTTTGGTGTGGGATGCAACGTGTGTCGACACCCTTGCGCCATCCCATCTTCCTTGCACGGCGGGTTGTGCTGGGGCAGCCGCTGCAGGTGCAGAAAACCTCAAACGGCGCAAGTATAACAACCTTATTGGAAGTTATATATTCGAGCCGTTTGGGGTTGAAACACTAGGGCCATGGGGTCCGAGTACCCACTATGTTTATCGAGACATCGCCAAGCGATTGGTCGACTCTTCACGTGACCAGAGGGCTGGCCTATTTTTCGGTCAAAGAATCAGCATTGCCATACAACGTGGCAATGCTGCCAGCCTTTTGGGAACTTTTCCTGTTGACAGCGATGTGGACGAATTTTTTGATGCCCTTTGATTTATTTTATTTTGTTTCCCTCCTGTTATATACTTGTAAATAGTTATTAGTAATGTTTTAGGTTTATAGTATTGGTTAAAAATGTAAGAGAAAAAAAGTAATAAAAATGTCAATTAATTTTAGTCACAGAAATTTTGGAGAAATGTCAATTATAAAAGTGTCAAACTATTAGTAGGAACATAATAATTATACAATATACCACTAATAGACAGTAATCAATTAAATAATAGTAAAATAGTAATCAAATAATAACAATATAGTAATCAATTAAGTAATAACAAGATCGTAATCAATTAAATAATAACAAGATAATAATTTAAAATGAAGTCAATTTTAGCAATACATACAAATTAATTATTTTGAACTAAGGTAAACTTTTTATTTTGTTTAAGCAACTTATCGTGGAACACGTCAAGATTGAAGATCGGGTATTAGTGTAATAAGGGAGTGGTACTCATCAACAATTCTACGGAGCGGTGCTTGTCTTCCCAAATTAGTCCTTACAGGTGGAATGTGAAAAATTTGCTTAACTTTACCTCTAGGATAGGTGCGCGGAACCCTCAAAGGCATATTTTCAAGAAAATAGCAACACTGATGCTGACCGTTCACAATTCTGTGAAAGAAGCACATGTCCATCACGCGTCTCCGTTCCCGAAGAGAACTCATACGGAATTTTTTTAAGCGTTCATTATAGGGATTCCTGTGGGAAAAACCGCTAGATTGATAAGCCCTATAGAGATAGATATACCTAGTGAACGCCCTTTGTATGCTCTCAACTCTTTGTGAGTGAACTGTATAAAATGGATTCCATACAACGCTGGCGAATTCAAGATGACTGCGCACCAAAGTTTGGTAAAGCAAGACTTTGGTGCGTTGATGATTAAATCCACTTTCATTCCGTTTCAAAAATCCGAGCATTTGAGCCGCTTTTTTGACAATTATTGGATGGATTGGTATGATACTATAGATTAGAAATTTAAAACGTAAAGGTGGAACAAGTATCCTACATAAATGAAACAACAAATCAGCTTTCAAAACTTTATTCTTCTTCTCTCACTAAAACATCATCCAGGAGAGATGCTGGTGCCACAACATTATTTTGGTATCGAGCCCAACCAAGGTACCAGACTATTGTCATCACAGTCATGTGCACAACATCCCACAGTTCGCATTCCACAAATGCAACTACAACAGTATCCATCTATACCATTTTGCCAATTATTTTGTGTGAGTAAAACAGATGATTTCCAATAGGCAGACAAATCCAAATCGCAGATTCTGAATTAGAGTACCGTTAAACAAAGCCAAAGTCAATCCAAGAATGAGCAGATATCACAAAACCGTTATACAAAGCCAAAGTCGTAGGAAATAAAAAATAAATGAGAAAACGTAAAATAACGGTGAAAGCCACGAAAGTCGAGACAAACGAGACTGGCCCACAGTGTTTATGTCAAAACAAACGGTCATTTTGAATTTTTCGTTCGGAATTGGTTCAGAAGTACACTTCAGAAAAATAGTTTAAATATTTTTATAACTATGAAATCGTCACACTTGCTTCTGATTAGTTAAAAAAGACATTAAGTGTTAAAAGTACAAGAAAACATACCTTTTATATTTTATCGCCTACGTGATATTATGTTTTGACGTGATATGATTTCAGAACGAAAGCAGACTGCAAACTATAAGACGCCATGTTGAATAGAATATATGGCAATAATTGAAAAACGATTACTTTTTGTGCACGACAAATCCTGCTTAAATTCACAAAAAATATTTTTTCACCTCACAGGCTCAGAAAGAGTCTGTTTGTCATTCGAAATCTGAGCCGAAAATCGATTTTTGCTCTCTAGCGTGGAAAGAGTTTTTTAAAATTCGAACCTTTCTATTTAATAATTTTCTATACTGCCAGTCCACTGAAAATGCATGACACGGTCTAAAATAAAATATTAAATAATACCGCTCACCTTAAAAACTTCCATCACAAGACAAATTAAATATTTTGCGAGGATATAATTGTACAATTGGAATTAATGTTAATAAGTATTCCATTTGATTAAAAAAATCTGTGACGTCACATTTGAATATGCCATAAAAATACTACCCTGTCAAATACCCAATTGTGTAGTAATTTAAGTTTAATTTTTTAAATAAAATAAATACTTATATAATATGTTATTTAATCCTTTGCTTGGCAAAAATAAATATGTATTAAATTAAATTAGTACGTTATTTGTATTAAATTAGTTTTTTTCGATATTCGTAGGATAATTATAGAACAAAATACAGGGTATTTAATTTTGGAGATATTCTATGTAACTCATAAGATACATTGCCAAGTATCTGTTATTTTCTTCACATGAGTCAATGTATCTGAGACGCTCGAACAAAATAAAACTCAACAACACCTGTTTTCTTGCACCTAGCAGTTTCCTCGCTGTAGTGAGGTGAAAAATTGTGTGTTGCGCTCGGCAGCAAAGCTTTTCTGCGTCTCGTACCTTTGAAACCTTCGTTACGCTCAGGATTCTATATTTGAACCACTCGCTTCGCTCATGGTTCAACCCTAGAATCCTTCGCTTACTCAGGTTTCAATAGAAGTACTCGCGCCAAAAATCAACTTTCCAGCCTTGCATAACAAATAACTATTCCTCAATTCGTGGTATTTTTCCCTCTTTTTCGATAAATGTACATGTGATGGCCGAAAATGAAACATCTCCTTTCACATTTTCATGGGTTGAGCTCCAGGCCAATAGATATAAATTCCTTTTTCAAAAGTTTAAATCTTTCAAAACGGTGTCTACATCACCTCCTAGAGTCCCATCATCCAAATAAATTACGTTAAATTTTGAATTTAATTTCTGGATAACTGGATGAATAGCTAAACTGAAAATGACTGGCCCGAGAGGGGGGTCACCTTGTTGGCAACCACTTGAACGTCGAAGCGCGACAGCTGTATACCCCTTGAACATAAGCGCGCGCGATCGGTTTTGAACCGCGTCGAGCGCCCCATGCCATTACTGATTCAAAGTGTATTTTCTAGCAATCTATTGCAGCTACAGCAAAGTAAAAAATACCAGTGTAAAGCTGAATTATTAAGGAATCAAATTATGTATAATAATTACTTATTAAAGTACAACCACTAATCTGATATTCATAAAAAAATGTAAACCTAACAAAACGGGTTAAATTTGAGTAAAATATTTCTTCTTTTCAAGTTTTAACGAAACATTGTTCAACTTTTCTCAATGCTCTTTACTAATTATTAAATTAGATTAAATAAGCTTTTTTTTGATACCAATATATTATTACTTAATATGAACAGTGAACCCCAATAAACCAAAACAAACAACCCATTCCTGCCGCAATCTGATATCGCCTCCGATCACGAAATTACGGCAAGATGGCCGCCCGTCTAAGGATTTACACACACGGTTTTAGGATTTGTTTTGAAACAAATAATTTTTATTTTAAATTTAAATGAAAGTCAATTTTTGTAGGTATAAAATATATTTCAAGTAATAAAATAAAAAAATAACAAAAAAAATAAAAAAAATTAAATTAAATTAAGGATGCTTGGAAACATGCTGGTTCTCACACATTGATTGATTGATTATTATTATTATTATATAACGTTATAATTCATGTATACAAAACATTGTAAAACATTTTGACCTTACTTGTGCCTGTTTGAAATAAATGATTTGACTTTGACTTTGAATAATTTTATCAATCCTCTATAAATCTACAAAGTTTGAATGAAATCTGGCCGTTTAAAGTGGGTCAAAATCGCGCCCAAAGGAGTCTGTTACAAACATACAAACAAATATACAGGTGAAATACATACAAAAAAACATACAGGTGAAATATAACATACAAAAAAACATACAGGTGTCATGTCATTGTCAGGGGGTATAACATAAATATAAAACACAAAAGAACATACAGGTGAAATATAACATACGAAAAAACATACAGGTGAAATATGACATACCAACAAACATACAGGTGAAATATAACATACGAAAAAACATACAGGTGAAATACACAAGAACCCATCAAGGCTTGTGATAGGCCTTGAAGCAATCCTCGATGCAGAGGTTGACATTGTCAAGGGGTGTAACATAAATATAACACAAAAGAACATACAGGTAAAATATAACATACAAAAAAACACACAGGTGAAATATAACATACGAAAAGACATACAGGGGAAATAAAAAAAAAGGAAAAAACAACACAACATCCCATCAAGGCTTGTGGTAGGCCTTGAAGCAATTCTCGATGCAGAGGTTGACGTCGCACTCCTCACACTTCCAAATAGTCCGGGTCCTTTTCGGGCAAATACAGCATATGGTGTATTTAGACCCGGTCCTAATTGGGAAGTGGTTTGCCTCAACGATCGGTCTGGGTTGGGTATGTGGGCGAGTGATGCGTCGTCTTGTCGTCGTCTCTTGTCCAGGACGTCGGGTCTCAGTCGTCTCTTGTCCAGGACGTCGGGTCTCAGTAGTCAAGTCAGTTGTGGCAGTCCTAGTCAAACGTCGGGTCTCAGTAGTCAAGTCAATCTGTCTGTGTCGCCTAAGTAAGTCTTCCGCCAACACAGTACGGAACTGCCGATGTAATACTTTCCGGTTAAAACTGGAAAATAGCACATGACTGTTAAATACTGATGCATTAAGCAGTCGGCGGAAGAGTTTCTTATACCATATCCTGTTCCTAACACGTTCCAAAGGCTGAGCTGACAGACATTGGTCCTTCCTATCAACTCCACCCATGCTCCGGTTATAGTCCAGGACTAGGCTTTGCTTGTACGTCTGTCTATTGTACTTGTCCTGTGTTCCGATTTGGAGATTGTGGTATGTGGAGATCATACTAACTAGGTTAGCATCTTTCCACTCCAGAACCGCCAAATCGGAACAGTACGTAGCCACTACTTCACCTTGTCGAAGATCTGTCTTTGTCAAAGTCTTAAGCGAGTCAGGCAAAAATTCACTGTTAAGTCGTAGTGTCCCGTAACAGTCAGTCTGTTGTCTTTTCAGGCTACGTAATAATAATGGCGAATTATAAAAATTGTCCATTATTACCGTATGCCCGCGGTGAAGTAGTGGCTTGATCAAGTCATACACTATTTTGGCAGTAGCATTAGTGGGACGGTCTTCGCTACCACCCTGTCCGTCTGTCGGTCCGACACTATCGGGTCTGTCATTTGTGTCGTCGTCAGTAAGTCTCGTCGCCAAATTTTGGGAGTCAGTCGCCAAATTTTGGGGGTCAGTATTGTTAGTCACTGCTCCATCTCTTCCAGCATATACAAAAAACTTCCAGAGATAGCCACTGGAAGATTCGCACAACTCGTAGGTTTTCACCCCGACTTGTGCGGCCTTCGACGAAATCTTTTGAGCGAACGACAAACGCCCGTGCCACTTCAAAAGGGATTCGTCTATGGCTATCTCTTGAGAAGGCATGTATAGGCTGGAAAATTTAGCGTTAAAATAGTCAACTACAGGCCGTATTTTACAGAGTCTAGTCATGTCCTGGCATGTCTGATTGTCGACGAAGTGAAGAAAGCTTTTCAGCAACAGAAACCTAGTATGTCATGATTTTGGAAAAATATTGCAACGTTCCAAAACCATTGAACATAAAATAGGCTTCTTCCTCTGGTAAAGGGTAGAGGCTCTGTAAAATCAGGATCGCTAAAAAGGTCATCGTTTCGTCCCTATAAGTAGAAGACCAACGATGAAAGCGGGAATGTGGAGCAAGTTTGTTTTGCTCACGCAGCAAAGCATCTTCTGCTCCGCATTCCGGTAGGTCGACACACAGTAGGTCAACGAAGTCAGTGTCGAACATTTTGTCGAAAACGTCAATTTGACGAGTCTCGGCAGTCAAGTCGAAAGTCGGTCCCGATGTCCCCGTGAATGTTTCACGCCGTCCCAAAAAAGTCGCCCTGTCGTTACTCCAAGCGAAAGTGTAACAGTCGTCAGTCGTCATGTCACGTAGTGCCCTGTCATTTATGTCCTCCTCCCTCCGTAACACTTCCGTTTGAAAATCTGTCAAGTCACTCTCAGTTGCGGGATTAGCCGCAGCTAACCTGTTCCATCGGCATGAGACATTCGTCAACGTCCGTGTCCAAGTCATCGTCTGAATGGTCAGTCAGTTGCAACCACTCGCCCAACACACTTTCAAATCGGTCATGTTGTGCACCTGGAATAAAAAATACGTCACATATGCAGAAGCGGAATTGATGAGTGTTTTGTCGTTCGAAGTTCTCTGTATATCAGTCATTCATATTTACTAATTCTCGACGTTGACGGTGTGACGTGAGGCGAAGAGGAGGCCACGACTACTTCTGCACCGATGTCTAGAAAAAAAAAATAGGGTAAGTTATTTGCAGTCGACAATCGACTTGGGGAACTATACGGAGAGTTGGAGATAGTGTCTGCCTCTGGCGTACCGTTCAAGTCCAGCCCTTTGCCGTCATGGTCAGGCGCAGCGTCAGCTTGGTCACCTGCAGGCGGCGCAGCTTGCTCAGCTGCAGGCGCAGCTTGGTCACCACCTGCAGGTGCCGCTTGATCAACTGTAAGAACAAACAAGATAATATATTATGATGCGTCTACCTCAAATAACAAACGAAAGAAGTCGAGAGAGAGATTGCGCCAAACTCACCGCAACAGAACGTCTCGCGCCCCGGGGAGCTCTCTTTAAAACTGGGGTAGAATTTTTCAATTTTGAAAGCTTTATCCACAAGTGTTGATCTAGAGGTGTTAATGTTTGGGATGTGGCTGGGGGCACAATGGTACACTATGACATTTATGGATCTTGCTACAGTGTATCCTTAGCCCCCGTTCTCCTTTAAAAAATCGTGCCTGGGAGCAATGTGGACATCTCACCAGCTGGACATCAAGCGATGTAGAATAGGCGATGTCGCTACTTGCATTTGACATGTAAATATATAAATATAATATAAAAGCTTATAGCTACACTTACCTATTTAAAAACTGAGTAAACTATACTCAATCACACAAAAATACACTAATAAAAGAATTTTTTTAAAAATTGACCTTAAAAATGTTGTCACTTTGACGACTGCGGCGCAGTCGCGCTCGTGGTCTGGTGCGCTGCGCAAGCAGGGCACAGCCATCGCAACCGTTGCCCTGGCTTCAAGCGTCGCGTCGTCATCTCACATATTGATTCATATGTACATAATATTCAAATCGTATTTCCATGTTTTGGTTATTGCTGATAATATTGAGAACTGTTTTGAAAGCGAATTTTTAAATTCTTTCGGAAAAAATACTACTTCTAGAATTAAATATGATCACAAGTTGACAGGTTTTCCACTGTTTATCACTCCAATGTTTTCAATTATTTACTTGAATCATTATCTTTATTTATTACGAAATTAGATAAATCCGAATGACATGACTTCATGACATATTCCTTAACACATGACTTAAAAATCAATTTACCAAATTTAATTTAATTTTATCCCTTGCATCCCTATTGACTCCATTTGATGGTACTTCCCCTAAAGTACCAGTTCTAGTGCTCATAGTTGAGGATCCCTCCACATTAGATTTACCAAATTAACATAATATGTATGTAGGTTGTACGTTTTTTTTGGTACAAATAATTACTGCTGTTTTGCACATAGATATAAGTGCCCTCACAAATGACAATTGCTGATTTAGTAGAATCTGAATGAATATCTGAATTTCCAAATAAGCCCTCTGGAATGGTTTTATTTCTGGCTCCCATAGCTTGTATGGACATATGACCAAGTCCTTAATATAAGGGTACAAATGAATTACCCAAACAATTTCTTGCTTTAGACCTGTACCTTTCTAAAGTGCTTCTAGGAATTTGAAACAAAGTGGATAGTCGCTCATTACTGTCACCAGTTCCACCAACACCAACCTAAGTTTTAACCAACATAATACTTAAAGCCACACTTGGACAAGGAGTTTTCTGTGCCAGTTGTGGTATGTGCAATAATAATTGATAAAATTGTTCAGGATTGACAGACACCTAACCAATAATGACAGAGGTGTGGATCCATTTCTCTAACATTAGAAAAGTTATACTGTCTGCGGGTTCCTCTCTCCATAATTGACATCATGTCATCCATTTGGAACCCAGTAAAGTCATTATAGTGAAACTGTAATTCATGGTAAGTACCGATGTTGAGATGATGACTGTATATTCGGGCACTAGCTGGTACATACAATTTATGTTCTATTAGTAACATTTGCTCAATAACAGATGGTACCAACAAACGTTCTGCATTACTACTAGTCCGGTCAAATTAGACATTTGGTGCTACATAAATTCGCAACAAGCTGAATATTTTTAATGAATTTATTACTTTCCGAATACATCACTTCAGTATACGCCTGTTGACCGAGAGTCCATAATACATCCCTTTTATAAAAACCTATTTAAATTATTCATCTTTTCATCATTTTGAAAGGCCTCATGCTGCCAGTTTTTTTGTTACCAACCAGCTAGGTTCCACATAAGGTTTCACCTAGGCTCTCCAGTAGCTTTAATAAATAAGTTTCACCCGGTTCTAACAGATAGTGAAGATGCCAGAGAAATTATTTCTATAATTCAAGAAAGAATGTTTATGTCTAATGTTTTAGCAGATTTTGTGGAAGAAAATAATTTAAATAGGAGACGAGCTCATTTGAAACTATTTCTGTAGATAGCGAAAATCTACAAGAATTTCCACAAATTAATTTAAATGATTTAATTCTTATCCCTTTAGGTATATACCAAATTAAACAGGCCCGATCATATTATGGTGAACATTTTTGACAGAACGGTTCCTATATTATTGAAGTACCAAGGTCGACCAAGACTTCGTCGTCACTTCACGTCACGTCACGTCACACGTCAGTCACTTCCAGTAGCAATATATTGTTTGTACGTGGCAGAATACAAAGCCGACATATAAGCAGTAAGACATATTTTGTTTATATTTTGCTAGACAGAAGTCAAGTTGGAACACAATCCATAATACAATATTGTTGCAACTGCATTGTTGGGCGCAGGACCATAGCACGGTAATACTATCTATACAGTATTCCAACTTCATACAAACGGACGAAACGCGAGTTATACCTACGCGCTCGATCTCGGCATGCGCCAGGCACGCGGACAGTCGCGACTGTGCCGCAGCGACGAACGGACGGTGTATTGTTTTTTTAACCATAACCGCGCGATTTTTTCTTTAAAAATAAGTTCAAGTACATATTTAATATGACGAGTAGGATACATTATGCTGTTTTTGGTTGCATGTTTTCTAAAACAATTTTTAATTAAGCTTTATATTGGAATGCGGCTTTTTTATACTTTAAAATTTAATAATAAAGCATTTCGTACGTCTCAGTCGAGGCGCAAATATTTTTCGGTCGCAAATTTATAAGACCGATTTGTTATTCAAACATAAACATGGTTTTTTAATTAAATCTACCAATCAAAAACTATACGCATTTTTATTGAACACAAAGTATTTTATTTGTTTATAAAAAAAAAGTGTATTTACAATCACAAAACTAAATAGAAACACAAAGTAGGCAAATGTAATTCAAATGCTTGAGGCGTGCAGCCCTGTCGCATGTTTACGTACCGCGTGGCTGTAGGCATTTGTTTCAAAAATGCGGCCGAGTTACAATACTGTATAGATAATATTACCGTGACCATAGGATGCTGCGCTCATATCATGACCATTATATGGTATTTAAGTTATGCCCGATATGAAGGCAACATCGCCCCACCTGCACAATTCTTAGACAATATTTTAATAGAAAATGTAGACGATAATGAAAATGATTAAAACTGAAATAATAAAAAATAAGTGTTTTATTTCTGTTCTTAACTATGAGATTGTCATAATATGGCTACTTACAAAACCTGATGTTGGTCTGGCCGGAGTATGCGACTGACGACAGGATTCATATCAACTGCATAATTAAAGTGCTTCAAATCATATTCTAAAATCTGAGTACCAATCAATACATAAAATGAAAAGGGATTTATACAGATATTCAAATGTTTACTTTTTCTCAACTGATGGTTTGCATAGAGTGGGAAATAGGTATGTAAGAACCTATACCTACCTAACCAATGCTTCTTGTACGGCTGACTTGGTTTAACATTTTAACCGCCCCAGTCGGATTAATACGACAAATGTTTTCGTGCCCGTGCCGCCTGAGTCGTGTTTATACGCGCTGGGGACACGACAACTGATATTTAGTCGGGCGGTGAAAAGGTAAATGAAGTACTTAACTATAATTAATCACCCTAGCTTTAAAGTAAACTCCAACCAATAAATAATAACTCTGTAGGTACCTAAAAGGCATAAAACAACTGTATTTACAGTAATATTTTACTGTATTTAAAGTTGAATGCTTTGTAGAAACCAGAAATAGCGATTTTAGAAGGAATTACTTAAGTTTTCTTTTATTTAAAATAACCTCAAAATCTGTTCCTTTTTTTTTAATGAATCAGTTCTCTAAATTGTCCGTCAAGAAACTTTGTTCTTATGGGCTACTAAGGACAATTTACAAATAAAAAATGATTTTTTAAATGCTGTTGGCACCAGGGCGAACAATGTATGGGCGTAGAACAATCTCCTTTAAGTACCAAAATTTTAACATCCTAATTGCACGCAAATTGTATACGTAAGTACAAGTACATACCCAATAGACATGCTGTCTCCTGTTGTAAACTCTCCAGGTGAGGTTTGATCTCATGGTGCGACCAAATAAAAGAGTCGTGGGTCGCTCCACCAAAGGACGCATCCACATTTAAAATTGTGCATTCTGCATCACATATCTGTAGACATACATACTAAAATTAAATATGAGGACTTTAGACTTAACAAGTACTCAAATCTTCCTTTTCACTCCGCCCCTAAGACGACCCACTGACCCTTAATTCAAGTATTTCTCTGTAATCTGTAGTGTGTAAATATTTTTGTCCCTTATTAATAAAATGTTGCTATCCCTCAATTCACACAGCGATCCATATTTACAACAATATCGGATCCTCAAGCCGAAAATAACAATTCCAAGTCAAACGTGTGACCAATCTTCGGTGTCCAGAGAGAAAACAAGGGTCATACAAGGTAGGCCAGGTCAAAATAAAATCGATTATCTCACGATAACAATGTTTCTCATATTTCTATACTTCCAGATTGAGAATTGAGGTGGTGTTTTCATATTCTACGAATAATTTTTTAGATCATATCTCATCCTATTACATTTGGTCCCACCGTTTTCCATCTCCTTTGGCACCTGGGGTACTTACAATTTGAACATTTAAGGAGTGAAAATGTTTCCTATTAAAGAAACGCTCCTCATGATCAGTCGGCTTTACCAACGCCACATGCGTACAGTCAATGCAGCCAACTACGCCGGGCAAGCCATATTTGTCATAAAATCTGCAATTATATAGCTTATTAAAATTTTAAATGTTAGTGTATATTTTAGTGCACACTTTTTAAGTATAGGTATAAACACTATTCAAAGCATAAGTCGTAGTCATTTCTAAATGGCATGTTGCCGTCTTAAGCAGCTGAGGCTATATTTTATAAAATACTTGAATATATTTGTTTAAAAAAAGGTTTCAAACTTGCTGCCTTTTTATAAGGTTCCTCTCAGCAACATTCTGCGGAAACCTTATATATTTTTGTATAATTGAGGGGCTGTTGAGTGCGTTTGTAACATGCCGCAGACAGCGTGACACTGTCTGTTGTGCCATTGCCACATCACTGTCAAGGCCCACTGCACCTTGGTAGCTCCCTCGGGCATAAAAATTAAGAGCAGCCATGATCTAAAAGTAAACAAAAATAACAGCAGGTAAATGGGAGGGACGGATTGTTAATACTAAGTTGCATATCTAATCTTTAATATATTATGTATTGATATACAGAAAACACGCCAGTTTATACTTTATAAGACTTTATTTAAACGTAGATATACAACTACAAAACCTCCACACAATAAAGAATAGATCGCCATTTTTCTATTGTCCTAGTCTTCTGTCACGTGACATATAGACCACAGACTAATATAAAGGCCGATACACAACATTCGTCCCCTTTATAAAGAATGTAGACTAGTAAGTGTAATTTTAAATCTTAAAGCAAAATATGTCTACAAATCTAACCGTTGAGGACACTTTCTTACCCTACTGGACTTTCTGATTTCAACCGGTTCACTTGCACTATTTTTTACGTTCATACCCGGCATTATAATCGGATCTTCTATACCCCCTCTTTCAACCCGCACAACCTCCTCACTACAGGCGCTCTCAGCATTCTCATTATTAAAATCGTTCCGACCCTCATTTATAACAAATTCTTCATTTTCAAAATGCTCATTCATCTCCACAACTCTATCACCATACTCCCTGTCTCTATCATTCTCCTTTCCTTCTATTTCTAAATTAGTTTTGTTACTATTAAAGTCAGCAGGAGGTAACAATATTTCTGTGTTAGGGCTTGAAACAGTATTTGAAGCTGTATTTAATCTCAAGGCTGAAGCATGATAATGTTTTTCTATACCTTCCACATTTACCATATATCTGACATGGCTAAGACATTTAGATATAACCCCCTTCATCCAAAGTTTCTCTCCATGCAAATTTTTACACCATACATTATCTCCTATTTTAAACACATTTTTTTACAAAAAGCCTGTGGGATGTTTCATTTGACTTTTTAGTGACAACATTATTTGGCTTAAGCATATCAAATCGTGACCTAGGCTTATATTTAAACAATATTTCGTTAGGTTGAATAACCAGTTGAATTTGGTGTATTGCGATAGTTAAATAGAGAGTTTTGCAAAATTACTTCTTTAGACATCCTTGAATTAGAGTAGTTTTCCCATAGCCTTTTTAGAGATTTTTTTATTGTCTGCACAGATCTTTCTGCTAAACCATTAGCTTGTGGATGATAGGGAGGACTTTTCAGGGGTTGACAACCATTAGCCTTTAGAAAATTTAAAAACTCTTGTGAAGTGAATGGTGGCCCATTATCACTCACTAACTCAGCAGGTACTCCCATTATCGCAAACGTTTTACACAGTTTTTCTATCACTAGAGCTGCAGTAGTATTTTTCATTAAGTGAACATCTAACCATTTGGACTTCGAATCAACTATTAACAGATAAGTATCAGCCTCTCTCATAAAAAAATCAACATGGACTCTTTCAAAATTACTTTTGCTTGGTTTCCAGGATACCAATGGAAAATCATTAACAACATTTCGGCGGGCCTGACACAAATCACACTGGGCTATGAATGTTTCCACATCATCATGCATCTTAGGCCACCAACAGTACTCTCTCAGAATCATTTTAGTCTGTACAATTCCATTATGACCCTCATGAAACAAACTTAATGCATGAGATCTTAATTTTTCAGGGATGATCACCCTATTTCCCCATAAAACACACATTTGTTCTGTTACTAATTCACCTCTTTTTGAAAAATATGGTTTAATTTTTTCTTCCTTCATGTGATTTGGCCAACCAGTCATTATATGCTCAAAAACTCTACATAATATACTATCATTCTATGTACATTTAGCTATATCTTGAAAATCTAAAGGTATGTTTGTTGTAAAATTAAAAGAATTGATACAGTCCATTACTTTAGTCTCTTTCGGAAGGGGCAATCTGGGGAGAGCATCTGCATTTTCTAACAAAGTGCCCTTCCTGTACTTAATGCCATTCTGGTACCCTGACAATAATAAGGCCCACCGCTGTAGTCGCGCATTTGCAGTTACTGGTATTTTCCTTAATGGGTCAAAAATAAATTGTAGCGGCTTGTGGTCAGTTACTAAGGTGAACTCCCTACCATATACAAACTTATGAAATTTTTGAACTGCGAATATAATGGCCAGAGCTTCTTTTTCTACTTGGGAATAATTTTTCTGAGCACTATTTAAAGTAGCTGAAGCAAAATATATTGGTTCCTCATCAATTTTATGACTCAACACTGCACCCACACCATATTCACTAGCATCCGTGGTCACAAATAAAGGTCTTTTTCCATCATAATGTACTAATAGATTATTGTTTACAATACTTTTTTTACTATCCTCGAAAGCAGCATTACAATCTTCCGACCACACAAATGGTACGTCCTTTCTTAACAGTCTATGTAGGAGAACCAACTTTTCAGATAATCGAGGAATAAACTTGCCATAGTAATTTAACAACCCTAAATATGCTTGCAACTGTGCAACCGATGTTGGCGCCGGTGCATGTGTTATATATAGCCTCCACTTTATCGGGCAAGGGTTACGGTCATCAACCGATCACCATCATCTCTGGCTATTTCCCACCGGCCAACGGTAGCGAGGATCATATATCCATCGCCGCCGACCTCTCACTCCTCTTCGGCTTGAGCGACTCCGTCATCCTGGCGGGCGACCTCAATGCCAAACATCCCGCCTGGAACAGTAACCTCACCTCTACCAGAGGCAGATTACTGTTCAACTTAGGGGCCTCCCTTAACTTTGACGTCATCGCTCCGATGACTCCCACCCACTATCCCGGCGACCCTAACCAAACTCCCGACGTCCTCGACATAGCGCTCCTCAAGAATGTGAACCTCCGTTTGCAATCTTTAGAGGCGCTACAAGAGCTTAACTCAGACCACCGTCCCGTGGTCATGCACCTCACCCCCTACACGGGGGGTCCGCTTGACCCTGACCACCCGCCCCGCACCCAGCTGGTGACCGACTGGAGGAAAGTAAGCGAAAAGCTTAAATCCGACACTCTGTCACCTCAGCTGGAATCCATTCCTGACCTCATTGTCTCTGTCGATGACACTACCGGCGCGATCGCCTCGTTTACAGAACACGTGCAATCCGTTTTGACGGATTGCTCACGGGAAGTCCCGGTGGTGGAAGACCACCGCTGGAAACTACCCGCTGACGTACGTGAGCTGATAACCGAGAAGAACGCAGCCATCCGTGCCTACGACTCCTTCCCCTGCGATGCGAACAAAGCCCACATGCGCAATTTACAGCGTGCTGTAAAGAAACGCATTGCGGAAGCTCGTTCGGACAACTGGGACAAGTTACTCGGTGAACTTGAGCCCAATCACCAAGCCTTCTGGAACCTTCAGAGGAAGCTTCGCGCTCCCGAAGAATCTTCCACCCCTCCACTCATCCGTCCCGACAAGAGCATCGCTTTCGATAGCTCTGAAAAAGCCGAGCTCCTAGCCGACAGTCTTGAGTCCCAATGCTCCCCCAGTTCCCTTCCGGTCGACCCAAAGCACCTCGCCAAAGTCGACGCCGAGGTCGAACGTAGAGCCTCTCTCCCGCCCGTCGAAGACCCTGATGATCCTCTGCCCCCCGTCACCCCTGACGAGGTGCAAGACATCATCAAGGGGCTTCAGGCTCGTAAAGCCCCCGGCTCAGATGGAATTACCAATAGGGTATTCAAACTCTTCCCCGCCCAACTGATCATGCTCATGACCGCCATCTTCAATGGCGCCATGAGTAATAACATGTTCCCACAAGCCTGGAAAGAGGCCTCTGTTATAGGTATCCCCAAACCCGGCAAACCCAAATCCGACCCTACCAGCTATCGCCCCATCAGTCTGCTCAACGTGCTCGGCAAAATCTACGAGAGGCTTATTTATAAGCGTCTTAAGGACTATGCTGAGGCGAAGAGCCTGATCCCGGACGAGCAGTTCGGGTTTCGTACCCAACACTCGTGCGTCCAGCAAGCGCACCGCATAGTCGAGCACATCAGTGCCGGCTTCCAGCGTGGCGCTATGACTGGCGCCCTGTTCTTCGACATAGCGAAGGCTTTCGACAAAGTCTGGCACAATGGCTTAATATATAAGCTATACCAGCTCGGCGTGCCCGACCGTCTCGTGCTCATCTTACGGGACTTTTTGTCGAACCGCACCTTCCGCTACCGCATCGAGGGCGCTCTCTCCTCCCCCCACCCGATTCGTGCCGGAGTCCCCCAGGGCTCCGTTCTCTCCCCCCTAATCTTTACCCTGTTCACTAGCGACATCCCTAAGAGTAAAAAGGCCCAATTGGCGTTATTCGCCGATGACACGGCCATTTACTACACGGGGACCAGTCCGCCAGCTATAGCTCAGACTCTCCAGACCTCGGCCAACGTCCTCGGCGCTTGGTTCCGGAAATGGAGAATCGAGGTCAACCCCGATAAAAGCCAGGCTGTTCTCTTTAGGAGAATTCGTAGGGCCCTCCCCAACCCTCCAAATCCGATCACCATGTACGGCAAGCCGATCCCTTGGGCGAAGCATGCCAAGTACACCTGGGTGTCACTCTTGACCAACACCTCAGTTTCGCAGAGCACATAAAGCAGGTCCGTTCGCGGGCCGCTTTCGCTCTCGGTAGGCTCCAATTCATGCTTACAGAACGCAGCAAATTGTCACTCCGGTGCAAACTGCGTCTCTATAAGGCTGTAATCCGTCCCATTATGACATACGCTTGCGTCGTCTTCGCGCACGCCAAACCCAAGTATCTGCATCGAATGCAGACACTTCAAAACCGGTTCCTCCGTAAGGTCTCAGGAGCTCCCTTTTACGTCCGTAACATGGACCTTCATGTAGATTTTAAACTCCCCACAGTTCAGCAGTTCATGAAACGCCTCTCGAAGCGTTTCTTTGACACTGCCATAAAGCACCGCAATCCCCTGATTGCGGCCGCCTCCCGATACACCCCGTCCCGCATCAGTAAGGTTCGCCGTCCACGGCATACCCTCGTTGCCCCCGACGATGCCACCACTCTCCTCCAGGAGAGCAGCCCGGCTACTAGCACTGTTAGATCAGCATACAGACACAAATTTCCGTCGTTCCGTCCTCGCCGTCGAGGCCCGTCGCGACGACCCTGTCCGCTCTCATCCCCCCGACCCTTGCTCGAGCCAGCCCGCGTTGCCGCTGAGCCAGTAATTTTAAAAACCCCCGATCCAGCTGTCCCTTGCTGTCCCCCCCCCCAGCGACGCCCTAAGCCGAGGTCCGAACCCCGCAGGGGGTGCCCTTAGCGTGTAGTCGCTTAGTTTTGTAAGTTAGCTTTAGTTTTTATTAAGCCCTGGCTGGAGGCTACAATTCTTTGTGGCAGCCACAGGCAAGCCCGGTTAAGCAGTAGACAACCCTTTGGTTGAACTGCGAGATGCAATTTCAAAAAAAAAAAAAAAAACGGGCAAGGGTTGAATTCCCTCCTTATTAATTGAATGGCCCAAAAACTTTATCTCCTCACAAAAGAATTGACATTTGTCTACATTAACTTTAACATTGTATGACTTTAGTCTTTCTAATACTTTTGTTAAATTTTCATAACAATCCTGTACACTGGATCCCTTTATAACCACATCATCAATGAAACATTTGACATTATTCAGCCCCGTCAGTATTTGATCCATAACACACTGAAAAACTGATGGTCCGCTAGATACACCAAATTGTAATCGAGTGGGCTGAAATAGTCCAAAGTGGGTATTGATAGTCATGTACTCTTTTGCCTTGTCATCTAACAACAACTGCTGGTAGGCTCCAGTCAAATCAAGCACACAAAATATACTAGCACCCGTTAATTCTGTGAAAATGTCCTCTGGAATTGGCAAAGGATAGTGTTCCGTATCTAATACTTTATTTAAAGTTACTTTATAATCCACACAAAGTCGGAGTTTTTTGTCATTTCTTTGAGCCAAAACTATTGGACTAGCCCATTCACTATATTGCACTTTTTGTAAAATGCCTGCTTTTTCCATACTTAATAACTCCTTTTCTACCTCCTCTTTTTTTGCAAAAGGTATGGTGTAGGTTCTGTGAAAAATAGGTAAAGCTCCCTCTTTTAAATTTAGCTGCGCTTTCATGTTAGCAATGTGAGAAGATCTATCCTTTAAAAATACCACCTCAAACTGTTTCTTGACTGACTCCACCAACTTATCAACAATACTCAAATCACACATACCAGTATTTTTAACTTCTTGAATAACAGACTCTTCTCCTTTTTGAAAACCTTTTTGCCAATTCGGAAACAACACTTTCAACCAATTTCTTCCCATTAAGGGTGCAAAATACTTACATTTATCCAATACTATTAAATCTAGAATTTTGTCCAATTTATTTACTTTAATTTTAAGAATACCCGCTATGTTTAACTTTTCACCAGACCTTTTCACCACTGAACTTAATTTATAGAAAAAGTTTTTCAATTTCTTGTCTTTCAACTTGACAGATGTTAATTCAGACAATCAATTTTTGATATATACATATACTAGCTGTCCCTGCGAACTTCGTTCCGCCTTGTAATTTTTTTTTTATTTTTTTTTTTAAATCTAAACCATCCTCAAAGCCACTGTAACACACACAACAAATTTCATTAAAATCGGTCCAGCCGTTTAGGAGGAGTTCAGTGACATACACACGCACAGAAGAGTTATATACACACATCAAAAGTGTCTAGGGATCAACATATATTTTTGCAATAACTTTTCTCTTGATTGATATTAATTTAAATTTTCTTTAAGGATTCATCAAATAAAGTGTTTTCGTTTGTCACAGTAACGATAAACCAAGTCACCTTTGCATTAATAAAGAAATTTGCCATTTTCCTAATAAAGGGATTTTTGACATTTGAACCACTAACATTAAAGTTCGAAAAAAAGACTGAAATAACAGTTTTCTTTAAAATTTTATTGGGTAACTTAAACAATTAATAATCCGTGTTTCTACCGCGAACACTAACAACACAAGAACATCGGTTTGGCATACTCAAAATGAGTTCATCCAAATCACGCTGTGGAATGGCCGCCCATGTTCGTTGCAACAACAAAAAAAGGTGTTATCAGTCGACTTTGGACACGTTACCGAAGCACTGGTACCGTGGCTGAGCGCCATGAAGGACGGTATCGCTGCACCACACGGAGACAAGACCGATACATTCAAATCTTAACTCGAAGAGCTCCAACAATAACCGCCATGATGTTAGCCGTGAGGCTTCATCACTCTTCAGGGAACTTAATTAGCGACCAAACAGTCAGAAACCGCTTGCATGAAGTGAACCTTCATTCCCGAAGACCGCTACGGGTACCACCTATAGCAATGCACAATCGTAGGATTCGATATCAATGGGCTCTTGAACACAGAAATTGGGCAGAAGAACAATGGCGTTTCGTGTGCTTTTCTGATGAGTCTCGTTTTGGTATGAGACCGGATACAAGACGTATACGACACTGGAGAACCCCTGGACGCCAACAGCGATTAAAATCCTGCCAGGAAGTCCATCCTTATAGTGGTGGAACCATCATGGTATGGGCGGGTATTTGGATCGGCGGAAGAACTGAGTTGATTTGGATCAGAGGCAACCTCAACGCTCAAATTTATGCTGAGACGATTGTATCTGACGTCATCGTTCCTCTACAAGTGCAAATCGGTCCCTTATTTCAGTTAATGCATGATAATGCACGACCGCACACCGCAAGAGTTGTAAGACAGACTCTCGCCGCAGCTAACATCAATGTCCTGCCCTGGCCTGCTCAGTCGCCAGACTTGAACCCGATTGAGCATGCATGGGATATGCTACAGAGAAGAGCTCTGCCGAATATGGAGGGTATCCAGTTGCAAGAAGACCTTTTTTTGTTGTTGCAACGAACATGGGCGGCCATTCCACAGCGTGATTTGGATGAACTCATTTTGAGTATGCCAAACCAATGTTCTTGTGTTGTTAGTGTTCGCGGTAGAAACACGGATTATTAATTGTTTAAGTTACCCAATAAAATTTTAAAGAAAACTGTTATTTCAGTCTTTTTTTCGAACTTTAATGTTAGTGGTTCAAATGTCAAAAATCCCTTTATTAGGAAAATGGCAAATTTCTTTATTAATGCAAAGGTGACTTGGTTTATCGTTACTGTGACAAACGAAAACACTTTATTTGATGAATCCTTAAAGAAAATTTAAATTAATATCAGTCAGTTCAGCTGATTCACTTGCTGTGAGCAGACGTGCTGTTGATCTGCATGGTCGTGTCGGGACTATTTTAAAGTATTTTTTGTTGTACTCTCGTTTGATATAATCGGTGCCTCTCTTACTATCTTGCGTGGTGTGCCATATTGTGTCTGCGCCATCTTGGAACTTGTAGCGCGGTGTCCCTTTCGTCCAGTGACTGCACAAACTAAATTCTAACATTTGGAAAAAGTGACGCGTGCGGTGGGGTTCGAACGTGAGGTCGGCCGTGTCGAGGCGACGAGTGTAGCGGCTTATACCACTAAGCCATCGCTGCGTGATCCACCGACGGCGAAATTTTGTAATTATATCTACGCCCATAACGTTGTTTGCAACGCGTCATACCTGTGTTCTCATCATCAAGTTGGTATAGTCTCGTCTGGTTACGTAAATAATATTATAAATATAGGTATATATTATACGTTATAATGCTTTGCTCACCGAATAAAAGCCAGTCGAGTCCGGATCTGCATACGGAACAGGATTCTGGCGTCGTTGTTAATGTCACGCAAAGAAAAAGGAAACAACCTACTTGCGAGCTGACGCTGGCTATTGCTGATCTGTCTGCCGAGTTTAAAAAAACTATAGGCGACCTGCGCGCGGACATCAATACCCAGTTTTTGAACATTAATGTGAATATTGGTAATCTACGAGAAGAGTTTAATATCCTATCAACAACGTCTTCGCAAATACAAGCGGAACTGAAGGAATTGCGAACAGAATATTCTACGGCTAAATCAGAAATATCGAGTCTGAGTGCAAAGCATGATGATCTGTCTCAGGTTGTGACAGAGCTAAAGACAACAGTGAATTTTAATTCTGCAAACTGCGTTGACAGTGCGAAGCGTATTGCTGATCTAGAGATGAGTGTCAGGAACTCTGCGGCGACGTCGGTGGCTCTGCTGGAAAGTAAAATAGATGTACTGGAGCAGCAGGCGCGGCAATGTAACATTGAACTGGGGAACATTCCTGAGAAACGAGGTGAAAATCTGATTTCTGTGCTGGAGTCAATTGCGTTAGCCATTAATATACCGTTGGCAAAGAATGATGTAGTTGCGATTCACCGTGTTCCTCATGCACACTCGCAGAATAATCGTCCGAAGAACGTAATAGTGAAGTTTGCGTCCCGCTTGCTTCGCGATAATCTACTAAGTGCGTTCCGTTTATCCAAGGGGCTGACATCTGATCGCATTGGCTTCTCCGGAACACCCTGTCGTGTCTACATAAATGAGCACTTAACACTTCGAAATAAGGATTTATTTCGCAAATGTCGTGAAGCAGCCAAAGCTAATAAATTTAGATACGTATGGATCAGAAATGCAACTGTCTTGGTCAAAGAAGCGGATGACTCGGCCACTTTTGCAATTCGTACGGAAGCCGACATATCCAGCAAAATCACACCGAAAAAACAATCCGAGAATATCGCTGATAATTAAACCTCCCTTATACAGTACATTATTTGTTATTATTAGGGAAGCATTTTCTGTTATAATCACTAATCTAAATGTGCTGTCTTCTGCAGGTTCACCTTTTCTTTATTTTATTTGTCTAGTACGTAATTATGTAAAAATGTCCCTTATATACAACAGTGTGCGCTATGCTAAAAAAATGTCCGCTAATTGTTATATGGTGCTACTGCCGATCCATAAATTGTTGCTGTATTATTATAATAATACCTTTGCCTTTCTTGCCTTTACAGACGCCGTGTTGAATGTGTCGCTTGTGATTGCTCTGTTTATAATGTGCCGTTGTTTTATAATCCTACCAATATTGCTTTTATTTAATACTATTGAATTGACTTATTTAATTAATGGCTAATAATCATATATCTATATATTATCAAAACTGCCGAGGGATCAGGACAAAGCTGAACACATTGTATTTAAATATTTTGGCGAATGCTTACGACGTTATTGTTTTCACCGAGACCTGGCTGACACCTGATATCTCGGATAACGAATTTATTGACCAACGTTACCTTGTATTTAGATGCGATCGTGATCGTATTGTTACCCAGAAAAAAGACGGTGGTGGTGTCCTTATAGCTGTCTCTCGAGAATTAAAACCGTCCTGCCTCGCATTATCGCCCCCTTTAACCTTGCCTGAACATAAAATAATTAAAATCCCTTCCTGCCGGGATAACTATAATTTAATATGTGCTACTTACATACCGCCGAATACGACGGAAGATATTTACATAAATTTTCTTAATTCTCTCTCGGCTCTGTTTGAAGATCCTCGTGTGGACAATGTTATCTTAGCAGGCGATTTCAACATGCCACACCTTAACTGGGTTAAAACAACTTCATTCATGGAATGTGCTACAAGTTCTCCCTCTAATGTAACTCGTCAACTCTTAAACATTTGCTCGCAACTAAATATTAAACAATATAATCATTTAACTAATTGTAACGGTCGTATTTTGGATTTGTTTTTTAGTAATGCACATTCTGTAACGTTTATTTCTGATATTCCTCTCTTGCCCATCGATACTCATCATCCAGCTTTTTACGTCCACGTACCGTTTGTACGTACACCTAGTATCTCGAAATGCAAAATTCCGAATCCGTTCAATTATTACAAAGCTGACTACTGCGAGATAAATAAGGATATTAGCAATATTGACTGGAGTGGTCTACTTGAAGCGCTGACAGCTGAGGAAGCTGTGTCTGCTTTCTACGAAAAAAATTTCAAAATAATTAGATCACATACACCCACGGGCAAGCAGAGGAATTTTAACTTTCCCATCTGGTTCACACGTCCTCTCATACGTACTTTTAAAAATAAAACTTGTGCTTGGGTAAAGTGGAAGAAATGCGGCAATATAAGTGACTATGAAAAGTTTTCTGTTATTAGAGCAAGGTTTAAAAGGGAAGCTGATAGATGCTATAAAAAACACATGAAATCAGTTGAAGATAATATTGCCACCAATATCAAGGCTTTCTGGTCATACATCTCCAACCGTAAAACCGCAAACAGAATTCCTAACACGATTCACTACAAACAAAATTTAGCCAGTGATCCTACTACCGCGTGTAATTTATTCTCCTCCTTTTTTCATTCTGTGTACGAACCCTCCACATTCAACTCTGATTCATGGGTACCTCCACCTATAACTGCTGATCATGATGTTAATTTATCTAAATTGTCCTTCTCCTTAGAAAATATTCGTAGAGAACTAAAAATGTTGGATCCAAATAAAGGACCTGGTCCAGACGGTATACCTGCGGTATTTTTCAAAAACACCTACACTACAGTATGCTATCCCTTATTTATAATATTTAATAAATGTATTTCGTGTGGAGTGTTTCCCGATGTATGGAAACGCGCAAATATCGTACCAGTACACAAAAGTGGTTCTAAAAATAATGTAGAGATGTATCGTCCAATTTCCATATTATCAGCATTGTCCAAACTCTTTGAAAGGCTTGTCCATGCCGAGATATATCCAATTATTCGTCATGTTCTAATAAAGGAGCAACATGGCTTCGTCACAGATAGATCTTGCATAAGTAATCTCTTAATATTCACAACACAACTATTTGAAAATATTGATAACAGACAACAAACAGACGCGGTATACACTGATTTTCAAAAGGCATTTGATAAAGTGGATCATAGATTGCTGCTCAATAAAATCGCGTACAATGGTATCAGAGGGGATCTCCTACGTTGGTTTGTCTCCTATATAACCAACAGAACCCAGAAGGTTGTGATCAATGGCGTCGAGTCCAGCTCTATTCAAGTAACATCTGGCGTCCCTCAAGGCTCGATTTTAGGACCTTTATTATTCATACTGTTCATTAATGACGTAAAACATTGCTTTCAAAATTCAAAATTTCTCTTATACGCTGATGATTTAAAAGTTTTTAAACAAATTTCAAAAGAACAAGATTGTGTTGAATTCCAACGTGATCTTGATCGTTTCTCGGACTATTGCACTTATAATAAATTGTACCTTAGCTTGCCTAAGTGTCATAGTATAACTTTCACTAAAAAGAAAAATATCATAAATTTCAATTATCGACTTGCTAATAGTGTTATTAAGAAAGTTAGCAATCTTCGTGATCTTGGTTTGCAGCTGGACTCGAAACTCCATCTCGACATTCATGTGGAAAACATTGTCAATAAGGCATATCAGATGTTTGGCTTTGTGATGAGAGCATCTAGAGATTTCCATCGTCCCTCCACCTTCTTGCACCTGTATAAGTCCATAATTAGGCCGCAATTAGAATACGCAGTACCGATCTGGAATCCTTACTATGCGAGATATAACGAAATGATAGAATTAATCCAACGTAAGTATCTTCGTGCTATGCAATTTAGATGCTTTCGGAAGAAAACCTCATACCAATCGCTTCTTAAAGAATACGACCTGCTTACGCTACAGTCAAGGCGCGTCCTTCTTGAAACAATGACGTTATTCAGTGTATGCCGAAACAAGTTTGATTGCCCTGACTTGGTGGGTGGTTTGTGTTACCTGGTTCCTCGTACGGTACATGGACGGAAGGTACGCACTAGGCGACTGTTCGCTACCAGCTTTTGTAGATCCAATGCTGGGGTGCGCTCACCGCTATACCGCTTAGTCGACACATACAATACGCGTTTTGGTACAATAGATATATTATTCCTAAGCAGACATAAATTTAAAAATGATATAATTAAAATTCTTAAGGATCGGCAGTAGGCTCCGTAGGTTTTACACAATGTAAGTATCATTATTAATAGGCTGGGGACCTGTTTGATACATCACGCATTATTATTATTATTTTTTTTTTGTTTGTTACATCTTTTATAGAATATTGTCTATGTATAACCTTTTTTTTAATTTTAATTTCTTTTTCGTCAAGCTAGCCCCGCTACATAACAGTTAACGTTTGCTAACAGTTTGTTTTTATTATTTATCATAGTAATCTGTGGAAAATGTTGTGGGTAGTATATTTGTTAAGTTTAATTTTAAGACAACACTGTTTATGCATAATATACTACTGTTTGTTTTCCCAAATTGAATAAATAAATAAATAAATAATATCAATCAAGAGAAAAGTTATTGCAAAAATATATGTTGATCCCTAGACACTTTTGATGTGTGTATATAAGATAACTATTTTGCGGTTCAGTTTGGTGTTTCTTTTCAAGAAATATTTTTATAGAGGGTTTTGATGATTTGGCTTTGATAATGAGCCATTATTATTATTATTATTATATCTCGTTTGGTCCAGTCATGTCATTCTGACGCTGACTAGGTCGCGATATAACACAATTACCATTGCTTCCTCCAAATTACTTCCGAAGCGTACCTACCTCGCTATAAGTGAAATGGTGACGGCAGTGATAGTTTAGTGGTGTGACCGTCGGACTGCCAAGTCTCGAGTTCGAATCCAAACCACGCATCTCTGATTTTACTGATTCATGTGGCATAATAAATTATCACTTGGTTAAAAATCGGTGAAGGAAAACATCGTGAGGGGAAACCAGCATGTCTGAGAGATATTTCTCAAAACTTTGTGAAGCTAAGTCAGAGGTCCATCCGATCCAGGGCAGCATATAAACACACACTAACACTAGGTTAATCACTAACTGAAATGGTACCTTGAGATTTCTTTAATAATTTCTTTTTTTTATCTTGATTACTACATCGTGAAAACACGTTAAATCAATCATTAACACACAAACTATATAATGTTTTTAATGTTAGAACTTATTCTTATTATAAAAAATCCATGCGCACCTTGCACACACTTTCGATTGAATGATTGTTTAATTGTTTCCTCTCGTTCCCTTTTTTTTAACATCAGTAGCCAATGCGCACAAAATATAACTAATAAAGTATACAACACTGTTACGGTCAAACATAAAACAGAACTACTAATGCTGTAGAATATTGACACCGAAGAATTAACGCCATCATCCCTCCCAATCCCTTACATATTTTTAAGAAAATTAAATGTGTGAAGCCCTGCAATTGTTTCTCATAATGTAAGTACATACGTTCATTCATGAACGCTTCCGAATCAAGCGAGACCGGAAAAGCCTTTCTTCCGTAATAGTAATAAGCCCTTAGATTCTTTATACACCAGTTTTTGATGTAATCGAACCAATAAAATTTCTCCTAAAAACTTGACCAACCTTTTTCACATTGTCAGCAGTTGATTAAAAATAATGGGAATCTGTATTATATCAAATTATTGCCCCTGAATGTGCTTGCTGAGCATAGGCAGAGCTACTACGCCCTGTCCTCTCCGCCTGCCGCATCCAGTCTGTCGCAGCCACATTTTAAGGTCACCGGCCCACCTGGAGCGTTCCGCACTACGTTTATCGATACGCGATCTACACTCCAGGACTATTCTGTTTCACTTGCCATCGGTCCTTCGACAGACATGGGCAGTCCACTGACACCAGATTGCCAACTCTCCAAGTTGCATAAAATAGGTACATGTTGATAATTCCGGTTCTTTTCCGGAAAATTTAACTCTGAGATCGCTTACCAATAGGTAGTTTATCGCTACGGAACCCCAAAATACTGAATGTTGTGAATTTGTATTATCACGATACACCAAAACTTGCTTGTTTGCAAGCAACTTCCATTAGTCGGTAGGAATTTATTGTCATCACAACAAAATTTAGTTACACATTTTCATAGCGCAAATAGAGTCAGAACCGTGAGGTACCTCGTCTAGCAAAGATGTATTGTTCTTGTTTTAAGATTAACAAAATGATAATGATGTTTATTTACGGTGTGGTTTTCTTATATTTTATTCCAATGGTAAAGGTAAGTGAACTTTGAATAATACGGAGATTCACGTCACATTTATGCATAGGGCGATATTATGCTCGTGAGTACCTACATGCGTAACAGGTACGTGTGCATAGGCAGTCAGGGTCAGCGCAGTGTGAACAGCAAAATGCTCCAGTAATTATTAAGTGATAGATAGCTCCAGTAATTTTTTAAGTGCTAGGAAAATTTCGAGTACCTTTTCAAAATGTGAAATCTGTATGTTTATTGTAATCAGCTATACAATTTTGCTTAAAACTTCTAAACCCCTTATCAGATTTACAATATTTAAACGTTAATATTTACGTTTACGTTTGTGCACACTAGTTCCTTTGAAGGAACTACTGAGATTTTTTTGTATCGGCACTTCCTTTGCAAAAGCTAAAGGAACTAGTAAGACTAGATAGTCCCTTTAGCATTTCCTTTGAAGGAAACAATCAAATATAATGCCGCCCGCTGCAGCCGCTGTTGGCCCGTGCTGGTTACGAAAAAGTTAATGACAGAAATAAAAAAAAATGCAGTTCTCAAAGAAACAAATATAATAATAAAATTAAAGTCTTCTCTTAGAAATAAAAGATATTATGTTACGTCCGGCGCACCCTGGGCAATGGACTTCTGTCGATGGCTAATCCTTTCACCACGATGTGTCAAATATAATAAAATATATTTATTTGTTAATTAATATCTTTTATTATATTTGCCATCGTGGTTTCGTTGTTTTAGATTTAAATTAACATATCAAAGCGACGTGCTATGGACGGACATTTCTTGGAAAAAAATGCCTATTATGTATGTATTCATAAAACAGATTAATTATGTTTTATGAATACATAATTTTTTCCAAGAAATGTGGAATAGATATTTCACCAGCAACTAATTGTAACTGCACGGATTCAATAAATTGGTCTTTTTCAACGTCCATAGCACGTCGCTTCGTTGTATTAATTTTAAATCTAAATAATTGCTCGTATCTAAAATGTGTTAGACAGGAGAGTCATCTTTTAAAATATGCAAAACTTGAAGCAGATTATATTAGAGATTGAGGTTTTTATTCAAAAAACTATTTGTGATTCCAACCCTCCACTATATTGTTAGTGCCGTATTGATCTCCAAATATTGACCAAATTTTTATGAGTTCTGGCTTGATCCAATATGCAGAAAAGTATGTTTCAAATTTTGACAGTAATTGATCTTCTTCACCTATTTCTGTTTTTTATGTAGCACCAACCTCTTTGTATGTCATTTTCCGGAAGGAATGGTAGAGAACAGCAGAGTTGGATAATTCTTTTCTGTACCTTTGTTGTCGCACAACCAATACTTTTCGCTTTACGCTTCAAGCATTCGGCGAAATGTTAATGGCAACCCTTTACTTTTACTCCCATTTGAGTCAACACTTTTAAAGTGGCCGCTTCGAAATCAATTGTTATCATCCTGGTACTTGTGCAACAATCAAATCTATTAAAATGTTTATGATCGGTGCGACATTAATGCATAAAGTAGAGGTATAATGTTCATGTGACTATTCGAACCAATTTCTAAATCACCGTGAATAACATAATTATAGCTGTGAAAATGGTGACGGACACGATTGGAAGGTATCCATAAAATAGATAGGTACATTTTGCATATCGACGATGAAGTGACAAGATCTCCTATTTGACATTGTTAATCTTTTTAGTTAGACGTTCTTGTCATTTCGACGTCGATATGTGATTTCGCTTCTTCCGAACAGAATATTAAATTTTTTATATCCCCATCAGAATAGTCGGCAAGCCATTTTTTGGAATTGTACAGGAACCTCAAAATCTGCAAAGCTTTTCCTTTTTCGATAAATTGTCTAAACCATCCTTTCTCAGTTTAACATTGTGTTTATTAAAAACTTTTGGAGCCGGCTCTTTCCCTTAGGCAGCCTCAAGAACGGCATCGTTAATAAGGGCATCTATTATATTTTGGGATGCGTCCTTCTTGCAATTCTCACTATGGGCTAATTCTTTTATCACCTGTCAGTCCTGAAATGTAAAATTGAGAAATAGTTATTTTGTTTTTGGCTACGCTACAACCAACTCCTATAGTTTATGTGAGCCTAATACTTTTGATTGGGATCCTGGAGAAAGAGAGATACGAATTGCCAAAGAAAAGAATTACAAATTTTTAAATCCCCACTCATAACTTCAAAATCTTATTGCATCAAAAACTAAACCAAGCAGCGGGTACGTCCAGAAATCTGCTACTAAATGAGCACGTTTTGAAGTTGACCTTTTCCTTAATATTTTAAAGTACGATTCATTTAAAAATAATTAAAAAAGACTACCACTGAAATTGTTAATGAACCATAAAATCTGCAATTCATTTGCAGTTTTATGCCCGCACAACGCCAATGCGAGTTTTAATTTTTATATGTTTGGTGTTTATAAAATTGACGCCCGTCATAAATTAGTACAAAGCTTCGACCTCTTTTAATAATTCTAACGTCACTTTCGCTAGTTATACATGTCTTAAGTTTAAATCTATACACATTGGTTATTTTCATATAACGGAAACAATATAAAATACTTTAGGTAAATAAACAAGCAAGATTAAGCGATTTTAATTGCAATGACATCTTACGTCACAGAATAATAGAAAAGTTAATAAGTATTTACTGAAATACATATTTAGAGAAAAAAAAAATTCTGTCTCGATCGGCCGATCTCAGGTTGCGTATTCTTAGGGGTGCAGGACTTAGCCGAATCTTCCCAGTTTTTTTTTTACAGATTTCGTCCATTTTTCTTGCATAACCTTATTGACCTTGACCATAAAAACAATTTTGGTTCTGAAAAGATTTTCATCAGAGCTCTATATTTTGGAGATATAGAGCTTTTATTTAAAACTAGCACTTTGCCCGCGGCTTCGCTCCCGTGGTCTTTCCCGTGGGACACGTTATTTTTCCCGGGATAAAAAGTAGCCTATGTTACTCCTAGAAAACTAAGCTTTCCAACGGTGAAAGATTTTTATCGGTCCAGTAGTTTCGGAGCCTATTCATTACAAACAAACAAAAAGTCAAATCTTTCCTCTTTATAATATTAGTATAGATAACATAAAATTTGGGGGCCCGTAATTTGGAAGCGGTGCGTCGTAGGGCCATACTTCTCAGAACCAAATTAGTTTTAATGGTCAAGGTTAACCCGAAACTGCAAAAAAAAAACAGATTTCAGATATATATATTTTTTGGAAATTTGCTGCTCATGGTTCAGCAAATGAACCATGGAGTATACCCCTAAGCGTATACTCCAACTCCTAAAACTCCGCCCCTAAGATGACCCACTGACCGAGATAGTGATTACGCATGCCTGTGGTATTTCATGACAACATATTGAAACCCTTCATCCTAAGAAGCCTTTAACAGCCCAGGTAGCATCACGAAACACAATTAAAAGGCATTACACTTGTTTTTTTGCACTCTATTACGCATCTGCAGCAATAATAATCACAAACATCTAAGTAACTAATCTGATGAAGGTAAAACTATATTATGGTAAACATTATAGGTTATCATGTAAAAGGTACTTTGTTATTATTGAAAAAAGATTTTCTTTCTCTTCTAGAGTATAGTGAGGCGATCTTTTTTCTTTTCTTTATCCATTTTAATTGTAACAAATAGGTAGTTTAAGTAAAAATACTAACAGAATTCCAATAAAACTTGTGTTTATTTACTGACAGTTTGACAGTCACGATTCTTTTCATCCAAACACGTCAAATATTAAATTGGTAAAAAAATATGCATTAGCATCTACAATAACATAAAGTTGAAATCAAAGCCGGTATTTAAAAATAACTTACTTATTCAGTCTGTTTTAAATTTATAAGAATAAATTGATCAAGAATACTTTTTTTTACTGGGAAATCATCCAATGACTGCTCCCGCTCTGGCGTCTCCCGCGGCGGTTGGGATGGGAGGACCTTTCTCTCTCCCATCCCGCCACTTCATTCGCGAGCTTGACTTTTTCGCAGAAGGGGGTGACTGCCTCCCACTCCCTCTCGCCCCGGACCATGGCTTGCACCAGGGCCGGGCGCGAGAGGTCGCCGCCGCCGATCGCCTCTACGAGGACACGGCGGTGCTCCGCCCAAGCGGGGCAGGTTTGCACCGTGTGCTCTACCGTGTCCTCTGGGCGATCCTCGCAGTGGTGACACCCGGGCGTTTCCTCCCGCCTGATTATTTGCAGGAACCTCCCGAAACATCCATGTCCGGTGAGGTCGCCGTGACGCCTCTCTAGCCACTCCTCAAAGAGGGGCCTTACCGCCACTATAGTGGCGTGCCCGTGGTTAGTGACTAACCTGGTGTCAGAGATTTTATGCTGCCCATGGGCTTTTGACTTAGCTTCACATGCTGTTGAGAAATATCTTTCAAACATGCTGGTTTCCTCACGATGTAGGATGAGCACGATGAGATGCTGGGGTCCTGTGCCCACGCGACCTGCCTCTGTAGTTCTAGTGACGAAGTGGGCGCCTCCAGTTTCCCTGACGATTATTACTAGAGCGTGTCGATCTGTGAGAGGGGTAGAGCCTCTATAATCCAGACTTTTCAGCCATCTTAGATGCCTTGATTTGTCTCCCAAATTTTCCGAAGAGAAAAATATCTCTCTTAACTCGTTGAAATTATGGAAGGTCTACAGTGAACAGAAAACAATGAACATTTTTTTCTGTTCTTTGTCTAGACCTTCCATAATTATCTTTCCCCAACGTTTGGATATCTCTGATTTTTGGCCCGAACACCTCATCTTTTTCCCTAGATTCTTAAAGACCCTCTAATATATCAGGTGGTAAGGCCTCCACAATTACTGGTGCGGTCCTGGTGCCAGCGCCACCCGTAACGGTATCAGAGATAGAGCGTTGAGGAACTCTAACTACAGTCGAAGGATCGACTGGGTTCCATGTGAATGACAATGCTCAGAGGATTCGTAGTCCGGATGGTAAGGAGGCAGGCCTTGAGCGGTCAGACTAAACATCTGGAACAATATTTCAATCTACTATTAGCATTGGACTTATCCAACTTTGGCTTCAACCCATGGAAACAAAAGGATTTGATCGCCTCAATCCACTTGACAATAATAGTCACTTAATAATGTATTATAGAAGGTCGTAATCAAGTCGCGATACTTAGCTATGTAAACAACTTGACCGGGATCTCATCACGGTACTTGCAGCAATATGCTTATGAAGGTAGGTACATAGTACATACATATTCATTAGACGAAAAAAATACATAACTGGAATGACTGCAATCTCGTCGCAGAATACATAATCAATGAATTTAAATAATTGATTGAAAAAACAAAACATCATCATGACTATTAAACTCGATAACTGATAAAGAACCGGTTGGAAAATGTTAGAAATAACACCGTTAGTATTACGATAATATCTACTAACCTTCTTCACCGGATTTGCGTTTGCGTTGTCTTTGTAAACGCTTTTTCAGTCGCCTGTAACCGCTTTGCCAATTGCCTGTTACCATGTTCGAAGATACAGTAAGTAATATAATGTTTCAAGTAATATAAAATTATAAAAATCTTTCTCTTCTCTTATTTTTCGTCTGATGGCTCCTTAATCACCTTAATGTCCGCCTTCGTCTCATGGTCACAAAAAAAACACGCGAATTGGATGAAATATTTTTTATTTGTCTGGGTGCAGCGCAAGCACTGCTGTTACTACGATAGTCGTTTAATGTCTAGTTTTATTTTTTAGTTTTTTATCTAAAAATTGTGCGATGCAAATTAAATAACTTTGAGGAGTGTACTACCTAGTGAATCTTGTAAATCTCGAGGATGCAGCGACAAAGTGTAATATACACAAATAAGGCCCTTAAAGACACCTATTACTTACACAAACTTTTAAAGCGAGGTAAATTAAGTCAGGTATGCTACATGACTTAATTTACCGTACTTTAAGAGTTTCAACCCCTACCAATTCTTCATCTTCAATATAGGTGGACCAACACGTAGTGGCAATTTTATTACACCAACTACCCATAAAAAGGACTGTTATTACTCAAGTAAATTTTTAACTACCCAAGTGTGAAATTATTCACTGAAACGTAATAATTTGCAGGAGCTACTTCACATCTCCATTAAAAATCACAAAGAATACCTTTAGTTTCTTCACACATTTGCATTCTGAGCTTGAGCCACATTTCTGCCTATGATTGTATGAGTTAAAAGGCATATAATTTCGCTTAAGTTACTACTGCACTACACGCAGTAGGTTAACGCCGTCTACGCGTGTAAATGTCTTATGAACGCCAGTTGGTTGAGGCCGCGGCCCGCGTCCTCGCCGATTAGACGTGTTGGTTTGGCAGAATCATTGCTATCAATTGAAACGTATTTTTATAACGCACGTTCTTAATTTCAGGGTTCAATACCAGGCACATATTTTTGGAAACCCCGCTTGGGCCTCGATTTAGCAATTCCTACAACCGGTAAGAATTTTGCGTAGATGTAATGAGAAAGCATTGTTTTTATCTAACAGTCTCTTTTGAAATACACTTCTCATCAAAAAAATCGAAACACCTTGCAAGTTTATGTTTTGTAAGGATTATCAGTTTTTTATTATTATTTATGAATAAATATCAAATGTAGCTTAATAGTGAGTTTTATGACGTTTTCAAATTCTAATGTTATTGTTCTGAATTCAAATTAAATTTTCATAGGTTTCGTGTTTTCTTTAATGAGTCATTTTTATTTTGTATGGAGAACGAAGGCAATGAATGAAACAACACACGTAGGTGAAAAAAAAACTGAAAAACTTTTATTAAATAACGTTTAATAACTAGTGTTCCCCCTCCTCGAGCTCTTATCACCGCTTCCATCCGGTTTTTCATCGATCGGATGAGAGTTACGATGACATGCTGTGGGATGTTGTCCCATTCTTCCTGAATGGCACTTTTCAGCTGATCAAGTGAGTCTGGGGCAGGATCTCTCGCTCGGATTTGCCTCTTTAGTTGATCCCAGAGATGTTCCATTATGGAGATACTGACTTCGGTAAGGTAATCACGTACGACGCTCGCGGTGTGGACTCTGGCGTTGTCGTGCATAAATGTGAACCCGTTGCCGATAAAGTGTGCATAGGGCATCACGTGAGGCTCTAGGCACTGTTCAACGTACCGATAACAGTTCAAAGCAGGTAGACATGGCCGAGACACGAAGGCAAGCTTTGTCTTACCAACGGCGTTGATTCCTCCCCAAACCGTCCAAGAACCACCACCATAACTGACCCTTTCGTCAATGCAGCATTGTGCAAAGCGTTCTCCATCTCTTCTGTAGACCTTGTTCCTTCCGTAGTTACCATAGAGCATGATTTTACATTCATCAGAGAAGAGAACTTTGCTCCATTGGAGGTATGACCAATTTAGGTGCTCGCGTGCAAAGTCAAGGCGCGCTCTTCGATGGTCTGCAGTTAATTTCGGTCCATTTGCTGGCTTGTGTGGTACCAGTCCACGTGCCTTCAAGCTTCTTCTAATTGTAGTCACTTACAGCGACCCTTCGTACAACTTGAAGCTGCTGCTGCATTAAGGCGCCGGTTTCGCAAAGATGTTGTTACAATAAATCGACCATCTCTCTCAGAAGTGACCCGATTCCTGCCAGATCCAGAACGGCGCGTGAACATACCAGTCTCTCGATAGCGGTTGTAGACTCTATGAACAGATGACAGGCTTAGATGCAATTTTCGAGCCACAAAACGCTGACTAAGTCCAGAATCCAGCAATGCTACCACTTGGGCGGCTTTTGTGGGCGAAGTATCCATATGTTTTAGAAAATAAAACTTTTTTCAGACGTCTTAAAGTCACAGTAAACAAATTAAAAACAAAAACGTTAAAGATAAACGCAAATTTTTAGTTTTTGAACGTTAAATGTTCTCCCAACTGTAGACAGACGCACATTGTCTCAAAATAGTGATTCATTTCATTTAGAGGATAAACAAATGAAATTCTAATTTCGAATTTTAAATTTTCGCTCACCAATGTAATTGCCAGATTGCCAACTATACAATAACGTTTTTTTTTTTCATGGAATACTCTTTTGTATTAAATTAGGTGTTTCAATTTTTTAACAAATTAAAACGAAGGTGTTTCGGTTTTTTTGATGAGAATTGTATGTTTGCTTATTGTTTAGTAATGATAAAACAAAAAGGTGAGGGTAATATTTACGCGGCAAACAATTTTATTTTCAGAATTCAATATGAGAGTCTCATTGCGGAATAGAGAAAATATTAGATTAGGTACATGTGTACTGGTCGATGGATATAAAGTCGGTATGGCTGTCATAGGCATTGCTGCTGGTTTGTCAAGTTCAGTTACTTATCCACATTTGGACCCGATGTCAGCTTTTTTCTACACTAATGTGTACAGATGGGCGCTAAGATATATCAGCCTGTAAGTTTTTTGTAATATTCGTATTTAACCTAGTAAGAGACGCTTTATACTCGAGTGCAAGTTCTCTCTGGTGAATGTTATTTTTTACTTCACTTCACGTTCACGCGATTTCGTCAAAAAGACAGAAATGAACGTTCATCTACTCCATATATTAAAGGACCATGCAAAAAGTCGTCCCATACCACCAACAGATTTCAAACTTATTTCAAATAATTCATCTTGGCATCATGATCATTTTTTATTATGACGACATCGCAGTAAGTCATGGGGTTATCGCGCAAAAAAATAATTTTTGTACACACTTTTTGGTACAGTTAATTGTAAAAAATACAATACAAATACAATATCTTCTTCGGAGTTTACTCATGTTAACAAAACAACAAAAATTACCAACGAAAAACAGTGATATATATATTATGAAATAAAACTCAACAAAATAAATAACAGTAACAAGTAAAAAAAAAATTAAATGACAATTTCGGGTTCGGCATCGATATAATAACAACCCCTGCTACTCTTTTTTTATATATTTCCATTGTACAGACACCACTTTTCTACAATTTTATTATATGTATAGATAGATACATGTTATTCAAACCTAAAGTGTTTGGTTAAACAATTGTCTATGGTAAAATGTCTAAAACAAGGTTATTTAAAAAAAAATACACCCTTTTTTTAAAGTAAAAACTTTTTTTTTTTTTAATTACCCCATATATTTACGGACTAAAAATTGTTATTTGTGTTTTTATGAGACTTCATAATAATATTGAAACAAGTGCCATGTCTGTTGGTGGGTTGGGACAGCGCCCATACAATCTTTTGCATGGTCCTTTTTCTATCATTCAAATCCTAGGTGTAAGATGTAAATGCCGAAATCCAACATCGATGGCTAGGTTCACTGATGAATTCATTTTTAGAGTCACCAAAATGGTAAAAAAGGATACCTCTCTTATGGCGCAACTACGTTTATCATGTTTGTCACATCTGCTTATTTCAGGAACTACCGACTTGAAATACTCGTTCGTGTTATATCTTGTTGTCATGGTTGATAAGCAACACGACTACTTATAATAACCAAGAAGAGTACATGAGTTCGCGTATGTCCGCAATTAGAATATTTGGCATGATCTGAATGAATCAAGCTTTTTGTCAATAGTTTCCAATCTCTTGAAGTTCCATTCTTTAAAAACCAGAGATTCTTTTGATATGCATGATATTGAATTCTCTGCCAGAAAAGTATTTTAGTTTTAAATCGAGTTGGCTGTTTTTTTTATTTCATTACATTCAAATATAGTACAATCGAGAATTTGACCACCAAGTTGTGCGCTCTTCTTTGCTAGTGTTGAAAAACACACATACACCCTAACTACCTACCCTAATTGATGAAAGGAAAATAAACTTTTTTATGTTTGACAATTACGAAACCCATTGAACACTTTGTATAGAAAAATGTTTTTTTTTTAATTTATTTTTTTTGTCAATTTGCGAATGTTTTTAATTGTTATTCTGCTATTCCGGACGGAGACAAAAACAAATCATAAACCATGAAAATCGGTTTCAAAAGCCGTTTTCCGAGTTGATTGATAAGTGTTCGAACAAACCGACTTTGTTTTTTGTCAAAAGATGAAGGCAGAAAGTTGAAGCTAGTTGCCCATTCCAAAGCAAACGGACACTCTCTTAAATAAAATATGGTTACCAAATATTGGTTATATCTATCAACAACATGAACTGATTGTGTCGCCTTACTGTTCACACAGTACTTTAAATGAAACGAATGAATATCTGAATGATTAAATCACGGTGAAAACTATAGGTACTATTTCATAAATTTCACCCGGTATGAAATAAAAAACGTGCAGCGCTACCTTTCGGGCTATCTGTGTATGCTGTAGGTCATTGTAGGTAGATGAGCCCTATATACTGAGGTATTTTTTTATTAGCCATTGTTATAACATATTATTTTGTTCCGCAGTCTTCCATTTTGGATCGGAGGTAGTGGCGGCAACTACTGTGACACCCACAAAGTTTGGAAACGGCGATACTATTATATGGATGAGTTTATGCCAGCTTGGTTACAATCTGCTCTTTTTTATGTGAAAAAAGAAGAGTGGGCTAAAGAATTGTTGGAATACCAAAGATTCAAAAAATACGCTGAACCGGCGTTCGGTAAACATTACCGGTATCCGACGAAAATTTTCAATAACTTTAAATCGCAAGAGACCATGGAAACCATCGAGAACCCACATGAAGTTTCTGAACTTTCAATAATTTAATATTTGCGAGCTTATAAAAAAATATTCAGAAAAAAGCGACTGCTTCAAACTTGCATTGGTCATAATATAAATAAAGCAAGTACATTAGGTATCTATGGAATAAGATATTTGTCAAATGTATCTTCTAGCTTCTAGTTTCCTTTAAAATCTTAAATAATTGTCTATCGGGTGTTTCGGGAAGCCGTTAGAGAGAACTTGTCATAAATTTCCTGAAATTATATTCTGACGTTGTTGGAATCCGTTTCATTTATTGCAAGAAGGATTATGATATACCAGCACAACGGATCACACAACTTAATATCCAAAAAGAATGCGGCATCAAGAATTAATTTCACTTCAAAGATTACCTAGACGGAAGTAAGAAGGAGAGTAAGGGCGTGTGTAGATGTTGTTTAGAACAGTGGGATACACTTGCGCAGTTGATTGGCAGCTGTAACGGATGTCAGAAGCGCTTTTAATTTAACCACAAATTAGCAATTCTTCTGTTTATCAATCCGTGAGATCGATACTTATCTCTTTCGTACCATTCTTCCTTGTGATATGTTTACTAATAACTCAAAATTATATTTACAATCATAGTTTGAGTTTTAATAATACTTTTGATGATAATTTTATATTATTTCAAAGCTGGTATAAGTCATAACGTTACTTTAAATTAAATTGTGAAACAAAATTTAGTCTGAAAATCGATTTTGCATCTTTCAGTTTTTTCCTAGACTAGTCCATAGCCAGAGGCGCGTTCATTATTCATGCGTGACGTGCTTAACGCATGAATAATGAATAAAATAAAACAAATATTAACTCATTAAATAACGCAATCCATGGCCCAATCGCGATGTTTTGAAGAAGTGACTGCGGAGCTCTGGATGGAGTCGAAGACTACATGACGTTCAGCGTTGTTATCAACCCAAATCTATTCAGCAAAAAGGGATAACCCAGCTGACGGACGATAGATACTAACTTTGTGGAACCTACTTAAGCGATGTTAGTGTTTTTAATTACACACTTCCTATTCTCGCGTAGGTAGACATCTACTTAACTAGTCTTTGCCATAAACGCGGCTGCGCGCCGCGCCGCGCCTTGCCGTGTGTTGCTGAATCGCGTGGAGTGCTCACTAGAAAGGTCTAGAACAAGACCTGGAAGTGGCACGTGGCCACATAAAATGGCACGTCGAAAAAAACATGGAAAGGGTGGTTCCTAGTCTTAATAGATTAGGGGCTACCGAAACAAACGGTGGACTTAAGTAATTCATTTATAGCTAAACATGCTCTCGCCAAGGCACCAAGGCACAATTAGCGGCTTTAGTGCACTATTTAGAATAAGCCCCAGAAGTGGCACGTGTGGCCACAAAATCACGACATGTAGGCCTGTCCCACGCTTAATACATAAGGGGGGGGGGGGGAGGTGCCAAAAAAATTACAGCAGAATATGCCGCTGTCCGGCGAAGGACAGGTGGGGGCATAGAATTTAGTCGATAACTTACTAAGACAGAGGAGCGTGTCCTTTAACATGCGATGAAAGCTACGCTGTTGTTGATCGGCACCTACGGTCAACTACGGTGCGACATAATCCAGGGTCAAGTTACACCGAGACGCCACGCCACGATACTGGAAGTAAGTAAATTTTGTACATGCTGCACATGATACATTGCATGCAGGATAGTAATGGGATGCAGAAAAGTAGTAACATGTTCAGCCGCATATAGTGGTGTACAAATTGTTAGGAAGAGATGGTGCATAAATTGTGTTATTTTTCTTAATAATTACATCGGTTCTCTGCCTGTTCGCCGAAAATTGTTTGCCAAATTTTCACTTGCCAACCAACGTTTCGCAGAATTTTATTCCGCCGAATAATCATTTGCCAACTTATCATATAATTTTGTTTTATTTCCCAACCTCACAGTTACCAACTGTACGTTTGGTCTGCTTTTCATAATGACACTTTTTAAAATGCCAACTTTCATTTAGCAGAATTTTTTGCAATTAGTTATTGTAATTATTATTTTTTTTACTTTATCTTTAATATGCCCTTACCTAACTGTTTCCTTTTACAAAAGCGATTCGCTTCTGGCACATCGCCGGCCGCTGCCGCGGCACGCTCGCTTCGCTCGCTCGGCTCGTGCGTTGTTTGTCATACTCTAACGTAACCTAACTTAACTGTTTCCTTTTACAAAAGCGATTCGCTTCTGGCACATCGCCGGCCGCTGCCGCGGCACGCTCGCTTCGCTCGCTCGGCTCGTGCGTTGTTTGTCATACTCTAACGTAACCTAACTTAACTGTTTCCTTTTACAAAAGCGATTCGCTTCTGGCACATCAACGGCCGCTGCCGCGGCACGCTCGCTTCGCTCGCTCGGCTCGTGCGTTGTTTGTCATACTCTAACGTAACCTAACTTAACTGTTTCCTTTTACAAAAGCGATTCGCTTCTGGCACATCGCCGGCCGCTGCCGCGGCACGCTCGCTTCGCTCGCTCGGCTCGTGCGTTGTTTGTCATACTCTAACGTAACCTAACTTAACTGTTTCTTTTTACAAAAGCGATTCGCTTCTGGCACATCGCCGGCCGCTGCCGCGGCACGCTCGCTTCGCTCGCTCGGCTCGTGCGTTGTTTGTCATACTCTAACCTAACCTAACTTAACTGTTTCTTTTTACAAAAGCGATTCGCTTCTGGCACATCGCCGGCCGCTGCCGCGGCACGCTCGCTTCGCTCGCTCGGCTCGTGCGTTGTTTGTCATACTCTAACCTAACCTAACTTAACTGTTTCTTTTTACAAAAGCGATTCGCTTCTGGCACATCGCCGGCCGCTGCCGCGGCACGCTCGCTTCGCTCGCTCGGCTCGTGCGTTGTTTGTCATACTCTAACCTAACCTAACTTAACTGTTTCTTTTTACAAAAGCGATTCGCTTCTGGCACATCGCCGGCCGCTGCCGCGGCACGCTCGCTTCGCTCGCTCGGCTCGTGCGTTGTTTGTCATACTCTAACCTAACCTAACTTAACTGTTTCTTTTTACAAAAGCGATTCGCTTCTGGCACATAGCCGGCCGCTGCCGCGGCACGCTCGCTTCGCTCGCTCGGCTCGTGCGTTGTTTGTCATACTCTAACCTAACAACCTTAGACTTCTATTGTAATAGTTGTGTGGCCTAGTGAAATGGTTGACAAATGATAAATGTCCCAAACGTTTTGTGTCATTATAATAATCGGCTTAACAATAATTCTACCAAATGAAACGTTGTCATACAAAAATTTGCTAATCGTTAGTTGTCAAAGTGAAACATCGGCGAAGCGTTGGTTGGCAAGTGAAAATTTGGCAAACAATTTTCTGCGAAAAGGCAGGACACCAATTACATCGTATAATTTAATTATGAGTCAATACATTCATTTTTTTTATACAATTCCATGTCAAAGTAGTCGTTAAATAAATCTATCTATACATATATATAAAACAATTGCTGTTCGATTTTCTCTTTAAAACTTGAGAATGGCTGGGCCAGTTTAGCTGATCTTGGTTTTGAAATGGTTGGGTAGGTAGTAGGATAAGTATGTAGTGTAGGTAGGTATCATAGTTAAGACAGGACAGTGTCTGTCGGTTCAGCTAGTTAGTAAGTACTGTTATTACAAATTTCAATTCCAAATATACAATTATTCCACAAAAATACTATAGATTACAATAACAATATGCAATCAAAAATGCAATATTGTCATCTCAAAAATGAAGACAACTGTCCTCTTTCATAAACTCTGCAATACCGTAAATATACTCTTTCAGTAAGACGTAAACTCGAGTAATGTTTTCCATGATTCGAGCAACTTATTAAAAATGGTCGCGGTCGTGCAAAAGATGCTCTTACGCATAAGAGTTGTTATAGCGCCGTGGACACATTACGCGTACTGGCGATGCACTGTTACGCCGCGAGGCGCAGCGATGCAACATAATTATTCTTAATTGTCACAATGAAATGAGTATATTTCGTGTAGTAAATAAATTTATGACGCTTATTTTGAGTGGGGCTCTACGCGTCTTCGTGTGAGTTAACCCAAAGTATACATCAGCTACCATCATTGTCTTAATTTTTTTAAGTAAAAGATATTTGGATGATGCTTTTATTTTTACAGCACTCCTGAGCTCCCAGGCACAGTCGCATCTCCAGCCAGTCCTTCGATCCTGACTCATGTTATGAATGTATTTTCATTAGGAGGCATACTTCAATGCCCTTTTGTTTTCACTTCACAAAAACTTTAATTAAAACAGTCGTCAAGAAACCGCGACACACAATGACGACATGCCATGCAAGCCTGCATATTACGGTTTTGTTTGTACATTTATTCGTAACTTAACAAAGTCGCTTTTCTATTTTAAAGATACTAACGATACTTTCATTATTTTATTTCATACTAGCTTCTGCCCGCGGCTTCGCTCGCGTGGAGGTCGGAAATTATCCCACAGGAATGTTCTACCGGGATAAAAAATATCCTATGTGTTAATCCAGGATATAAACCATCTCTGTGTCAAATTTCATCCAAATCTATACAGTAGTTTTTACGTGAAAGAGTAACAAACATCCATACATCCATACTTACAAACTTTCGCCTTTATAATAGTAGTAGGATTGAATTAGAGAAAAGTTCATTTAACTATTAAATTTTAAGGAACCTATTAGTCCAGGCCATTCTCCTCTCCCAGTCACTGAAGACGATGAAGAACCTAGAAGGAACACAATAATACCTACTAGTTCACCAAGCTACGGTTTTTATTGACGAACGCGGACCGGAATTGGCTCTGTATTCCGTACGGCAAACTCATCTCCATGTATCTGCCAGTAAGTATCTACATTATTTCCTCTAATTATTATCATTATAACAATGAGGTCTTAATTAAAATTGAGGTCAGTGTAGTATATTTTGATATCATCATTAGCCTCTCCTCTAGGCCTCTTCAGATGCACTCCATTCAGTTCGATTCTCGGCAACTCTCCTTGTTTTTATTTTGATATACCTATTTTTTTATTTTACAGATTTAATACGCGAAGGCCCGAGTCGTCAGCCGCCACCATCTCAAAGGAGGTCTCAAATGACTTCCCTCTCGGGGAGTTTTTTGCGGATCGAGGAGGGGCGATTGGCGCTAGTAGAAAAGAAAACCGAATCTAACCTCATCGCTGCACAAGGACATGGTGGCCGCTTATTAACTGTTTGGGGGACGGCAACCGCGCAATTGCGGACTCCGTTTGGGACGGAATAAAAAAAAATATTTTTTTAATTTATCTTTATTTACTTGCATTTTTTTTTCTATTTTTCCCATATTTACATTTTGTTAACTTATTAAATTATGAACCTTAAACCTATCGATTTTTACATTAACTCCCTAAAAATCCGAAAGTCACTCCGATGCAATCTGTTAAGAATAGACCACCAGACTAAACATTTTTTTTAAATTTTGGTCAGTGAACAGATATGACACGGATACCATAGTGGCTAGAATACCGTATACGCTACTATCCTAACAGACCAGAAGGTAAAGGATTAGGTTAGATTTTTAACAAATGAGCGCCGGTGGCGCGGTAGTTCGTGCTCCGCCTAAGGACGCGGGTTCGAGTGCCTCCACGACCGTGTACCAATGGGCTTTTTCTGAAGTCTATGTGCACTTGTAACGATATATTACTTTTACTTATACGTGGGCACACACAAAACGAAGGCGACACTGCGCGCATTCAGTGATCGAAAAAGCCATCACTAGAGCCAAAAAATCTGGGCCCATCTATATTCCTGAACAATACATATCCATAATACGAGGAGCAAAGAAGACAGGGAAACCATTTTTGGTGAGAGAAATGAATTACAATGATTTCGTCGATCTTTAGGCTTTGACAGATAACATAAACTTTAACACGAGCAAAAATATTAACGGGGATGCAATTAAAATTGGCGAGATGGCTTTGACAGATAACATAAACTTTAACACGAGCAAAAATATTAACGGGAATGCAATTAAAATTGGCGAGATTATGAGTATTAAGTTTATTAAAAATTACGCCAATTGTCAATATCGAACAACCTAGAAGACTAAAAGCTGGGAGGAGGCCAAAGCGACGTAGAAATAACTTACGTCGAGGTCGAGGCAATGTTACGAGCATTAACGAGGTCGTTTTGAAACCAGCGTGTATCTCGAAGATTCCTATTACAGAACGCAAGAAGCGCGACCTTTTGAGTTTGGTAGAGACAAACATAGTACAAAGATACTATGAAAAGTTCTTTAGAGATCTCATTTAATTTTATTAAACTATTAAATATTATACGTGTTGAAAACGAATTCAATATTTTGTTATGTTACAAATTTATGTATAATTGATGATAATTGCTTTAAAGAATTTAGTAAGTGATTTCTTATACTACACTGATAAGAATTATTAAAGATATAAGCTAAGAATTCAGATAGTAACTAGATCTAGGAGCATTGGTTCTGAACCCAGAGTTATTTTTAATTTTAATAAAATTGTAAGTAAATATTACGAGTAAATTAAGCTGTAACCGACTCTAAGATAAAAAGGGTGGGTATACGTACTTAAGTAAAATTCTCATTTAGTCCTAATATGATTATTGATTGCTGATTGAAAGACTTTCTTACACTATTTACTTTTCATTTTTTGCATAAGTGACAGTGTCGCACGTGCGATATAAAACTCCTTGAAGTAGTCGTCAATCAGGTCAATTATGTCCATCAAATCCTTTTTTTTCTTTGTGCTGATTGGCAAAGCCTTCTTGGAGATCAACCTTAAATATATCAATGGTGGTTTTTCCTCTTATCCTAAAATGACCATGCCAAAATTAGGCCCAGAGACGCACAAGTTTCATTCAAAAACTAAGTTATTATTTTTACCATGTCTTCCACGTATTCATTATTCTGTGCAAGTTGGCACAATTTATTCAAAATATTGAAACGACTAAAGTGATTGAACTTGAATAAAAAATCGTTACAAAATGTTGCCGTTACAAAAAAATGTTGACAATCGGAATTATCAGTCATCATTGCTTTAATATTTATTATTGAACTCCGTTCATTTTGTTCCGAGCAAACGATACATAATATTATAAATCACAAAAAACTCTTTAATAATTATAGTTATTTCTATCTTTGATAATTCTAGTGTTAACAAAAAAATCAAATATCGATCAACCTCTTTTTTGCATTTTTTATGGCAGCACTAACTTGTCTGCTAGCGGATAACGTAAATGTCAAATGTCTAAACCATTGCGAAAAAAGGCGGGAAAACGTGATAGGGTTAAGGCGCGCTTTTTTGATTTCCAAATATTTTATTTGTACATTTTGCATAATATCTCTGTAAATATTTATTAATAGTTTGTGTTAGTTAATTAATTAGAATGGTGAAGAAGAGAAAAAGGAAGGAGTGGGAACCGCCTCCGGATCCCCAGCAGGTAGCATCCACCGATTCCGACTCAGCGGAATCGGCGGTAACTTGCTTTTCTTTTAAGGAAACTATTGCTGACAAGGACCCGAAGGAAAAATATAAAATTTTTAAAGTCAAGGGATACACTCGCTACTACCCAGAAGATACCAATCAAAAAGAGTTGGTTGTATTCTTAAACCACTTAGAAGAAAATAAACCATTTAGTGATAGAGATCGTATGGCTTTATCAAAAGGAATACGTGAGCATGGAGTCTCAGGTGTCATGCATTTGCGCTCCATCAATAAATACAAGGTCGGCATCACATTTGATTTGCCGAATAATGCAAATATGTTTATTAAAAATAAAAAATTATTGGAACAGTTAACATTAAGAGCATCTATCCCTGCCGCAGACACAGAGGTAACTGGGGTCCTCACTTCAGTCCCTGTCGACATGGCCAACAAGGAAATTTTTTCATTGATCGGTAGCTCGAAAAATGTTATACAGGTCAGGCGCTTCATGCGCAGGGTAAAGGGTTTCGGCGGCGTTGAATTTATTCCAACGCAGGCAGTTGCTGTTACCTTCGCTTCCACCATTCTTCCTCCTTATATTTATCTAGACTCATGGCGCCACGAGGTAAGCAAATATGTGCCACCAGTAAAGCAATGTTTAAAGTGCCTACGGTATGGACATATTGCCAAATTTTGTCGCAATAGCGAGGTTTGTTCAATTTGTACATTAAATCATAGTTTTAAGAATTGTCTAGTCAATCCAAAAGATGCTAAGTGTGCAAACTGCAAGGGCGATCACATAGCTATCTCCTCATCTTGTCCTATTAAATTAAAAATAAAATTAAGTCAAAAAGTGCCACATACTCCGATCTTTTTAATATTAATCCTTGTCCGGCTTTAACAGCAAAAAATATAGATGTACAAATTAATAACTTAATGAAATCCGATAAAGGACCATGCCGAAATTAGGCCCAGAGACGCACAAGAAATTGGTTTCATTAAAAAACTATGTTATTTTTTTTCCCATGTCTTCCACGTATTCATTATTCTGTGCAAGTCGGCACAATTTATTCAAAATATTAAATATTGAAACGACTAAAGTGATTGAACTTGAATAAAAAATCGTTACAAAAAGTTGCCCTTACAAAAAATGTTGACAATCGGAATTATCAGTCATCATTGCTTTAATATTTATTATTGAACACCGTTCATTTTGTTCCGAGCAAACGATACATAATATTATAAATCACAAAAAACTCTTTAATAATTATTGTTATTTCTATCTTTGATGATTTTCGTGTAAACTAAAAAAATCAAATATTGATCAACCTCTTTTTTGCATTTATATTTTATTTTATGGCAGCACTAACTTGTCCGCTAGCGGATAACGTAAATGTCAAATGTCTAAACCATTGCTTGTCTTGTAACTTGTGACAGCTTGTGTATATTTATTTCGGGTCTGAGTTTCGGGTTAAATTGACTATTTTTACCTATGAATACTGAATCTGACGATTCTCCTATACCAGACGACCATGACACTGGCAATAACTTGGATTTTATATTAGAGGCTTCCATCGACGAACCCGGCATTCACTCTGGACTTAGTCTTTCACAACAGTCATCATCTACTGCTGGAAGTGGTGATCTGCGTTGTGTAAACTGAGGTTTAAATGTATCCAGAATGAAGACATCCGTTGGAAATCGCTGAACTTCAATGTCTTAAACAACGATGGGTTGGCCAGGTGAACAAACTCACCTTCAGGACCAGGACTTTGATTTTCCTACAGTTTATTTTGTATTATTTGACTATGCTAATTATGCTGATAAATAAATTAATATAATGTATTAAGTGATCTTTCGCTTATTTAAAATATACCTATCCTTACATGGATGAAATATAAGAATCTTAGATAACTTCGAAATGCAAAGTTTTTGGTACATCATTTATTTTACTAATTAATTATTGGAATTGCCTCTCATCATAATTGTTTTTAATATGTGTGCACAGTGGGCCTAAATTACTATGGCCGCCTGGCATCCCCCTTTATAAATATATTAGTAAGTAGAGACAATTACCAAAATAGTTAGTAATAAAGATGTCCCTATAAAAACATCATCAATTAAAGAGGTTTTAAAAAAAACTCTAAGTAATAAAAATCCTTCACCTCCCTAATGGGTATATCAAACTTAAACATAATGCAATGGAATGCACAAAGTCTTAATAACAACAAACATTTATTTATCAATTTCCTCTACACACACAATATTCACATTGCAATAATTTGTGAAACATGGTTTAAAACTGATCAAAATTTTAAATAAAAAATTACAATATTGAAAGGAATGATTGTGGTAACAAACACAACGGAGTTGCCCTAGTAATTCATAAAAGTATTATTTATAATAAAATTAACACTTATTACGACAATGCTTTACAAAATATTTGTGTAAAAATTACAGTTAATAATAAGGATGAGTATAGTCAGTTTCTATAGTCCCTTAAATTCTAATCCAGCTTTCAGTAAGGACAAATTTGATTCATTGGTGAAGTCTATTCCTGGTCCTTTTATATTTGCTGGGGACTTTAATGCTCATCACACATCTTGGGGTTGTGGTTCTGACTCTCCACGTGGTCGAAATGTCTTAGAAGTCATTGACGAAAATAATTTAATTTTGCTCAATAATGGTCAGGCAACAACTGTTGGCTCTCTAACATGGCGTCCTAATGCACTGGATTTGTCTTTGGTTTCTTCATCATTGGCACTTAATTGTGAATGGCAAGTACATGATAGTCCTCTTGGTAGTAGTTATCACATCCCTGCAATTATAAAAGTAGTGATTAGTAATAGTCAAAATAATGATTCCTGTGGAAATTGTTCAAGTACTGAACATTTGCCGACCTATCCAAATTACAAAATGGTAGATTGGCAAATGTATAGTAATAATGTGGATGAATTATGAATTATGATTTTAAAACAGTTAATATATGTCCTCTCGATTCATATCATAATTTTTGTAAAATTTTACATACAGCTGCTGCTAATTCCATTCCAAATTGTCAAGGCCAATAAAAATACCAACAATCACTCATGTCCTACAAAAAGGACTAGTAGAACTGCCCTTCCTTGGAATCCTTGTGGAATCAAAAGTGTACAGAGGCCGTGTCAAATTTCAAAACAGCTTACATAAATTTTAAAAATAATCCATTAGAAGAAACTTATATTCAATTTAAAAGACTGCGAGCACTTAAAAAACTAATTATAAAAACAGAACGTCAAAAAAGTTGGATGTCTCTATGTGAAACTTTCAACAGATGCACGCCAATATCTATCATATGGAAATTCATGCGCAAATTTAACAAAACATATAATTTTAATAATCATGAAAATGACACATGGATTTTCGATTTTTTGAAGAAATACACTCCAGATTTTGTGTCACATACCCCAAGTTCTTCGTTTGATGACAGTACTAACTCCAGCCATAGTTTTTTACTTAATCGTTTTACTATCAGTGAATTAATATCTGCCATCTCCTCCCGAAGAGACACTAGTTATGGTCTTGATGGAATACCATATATATTATTTAAAAAACTTAGCATTGCTGGTGTAAAAATATTCTTAGAAGTCCTGAATATGTTATGGGAACAAAATATTATACCTCAAGAGTGGAAAGTGGATTGTCTTGTACCAATTTTAAAACCAGAAAAGCCCAAATTATGTCCTGATTCTTACCGCCCAATAGCACTTACTTCGTGTGTTGGTAAATTATTTGAGCAATTGTTGAAGCAGCGTTTAGAGTTTTATGTTGAAAAAAATCATATTCTACCTTCTAATCAATTTGGTTTTCGTAGAAATCGGTCTGCTAGGGAAAGTGTCTGTCAATTGCAGCTGGATATACATAACTCTTTAGTGGCCAATAATAATTTGGTTGGAGTATTCTTCGATGTGGCTGGGGCTTTTAATAGTGTAAATATAGACATTTTATGCCATGAACTATTACAAATAGGGATTCCTGGAAAAATTATAATATGGGTCCGAAATTTTCTGAGCAACAGAAAAGTATTCGTATTGAATGTGAAAAACACATTCACTTGCGCAAAGATACGAAAAGCGAATGACACTAATTATAACGATGACAATTGACAGACGTTGATATTGACATTTGCCGTTTACTAGTGCAATCCATGTGCAATCCGCGTTGCAATCAATTTTTTCGAATATTTATTTCCTTTATTGATTTTTTAATCGTGCTTACGTTAAAAAATAATGCTATTCCTAAATTTTTTATTTTACATTGATTTCAATATCTAAAAAGCAATTGTACTAAAATAATGGAGTATTATTCAATTGTAAGTATCGATATCCGCTAAATCGATTACATTCTTAGGGTACGCTCTATTGTTTAATGCCAGTGTTTGCAAAGTAAGTGACGTATAATGAAAGAAATGCTATAACGGTTTACAAAGGTTGTTTAAAACAAAAAAATAGAAATGTACTTTTTTTTTACACTTGGCCATTGTAATTGAGGCTAAGATTTAAATGGGTTAATTAGGCAGAATAGTAGATGTTTTTGGCACATATTTGATTCGTGTAACGGCTAGGCCCAGAAATGGGTTTCTCCTTTAATAGACATCTATATGGTCCTAGAATTGCTTCAAAGGGAGTTTGTCAAGGAGTTATATTATCCCCTTTATTATTTATATTGTATATACGTAGATTAAATTTAATTTTAGGGTCTCAAGTTAAAAATTTACAATTTGCAGATGATTTAGTTGTTTATGCTTCTGGAATCAATTTATCTCAGGTTGTTCATATAGTCAATGATGCCTTGTCAAATCTGTGTCAATATTTCTCTTACCTTGATCTGAATGTCAATCCATCAAAGTCCAAAGTGGTTGTATTTGGTAAACAGTGTCATAATATGCCTCCCGTACAATATAACAATTGCGCATTGCCCAGTTCACATGAAGTCAAATTTTTAGGGGTCCTTTTTTCATATAATTTAACCTGGAATAATTATACCAAACATATAATTAATAAAGCAAATAAAGGTTTTAATATATTGAAATCATTATCTGGTACATACTGGGGTGCAGACCCAAAAATTTTGCTATTGCTGTACAAATCTTTAGTTCGTAGTCACTTTGAATATGGTTTTTACTGTTTTGCTGTAGATACCAAAATTGTATATAGTCTAGATGTCCTGCAAAATAAATGCTTGCGTGTTATCACTGGGGCATTCAGAAGTACTCCTATAAATGCAATGCAGATTGAATGTAACATTCCACCATTAAGAATCCGATTTGATTATTTAAAAGAAAGATTTATACTAAAACTTTTTAGTGTAACTAATAATAGTCTCTTGGACAATTTGTTGCATTGTAGGGATAGGTGTGATTGAGTAGACGACTCGATGTGTAATACTCACGTTTATTAACAAATCATTCAATATATAGACTTAAGCTACTTACACATACAGTCATGGGTATGGGACCCACACTACACCTCCCCTTTTTATTAAAAAAAAAATCTTACATAGGTTAACATAGGTTTGTTTTTTTTTTTTTTTCTAACATTTTAATTGATTTAATCTAGGTATATAAGATTAAGAAATATCTACTAGGTACAATATAACTTAGTTCTATTCTTATGCACTACATCAATTTTTCCTTTTCTTATTATTTCTACGTTTGGTGCTAAATCCCTTACCACTACATAGGGTCCAGAATAAATGGGACTCAACTTGTTTCCAGTTTCTATTTTTAAAAGGATTTGATCGTTTGGTGTGTAAATGATTTGTCTCATAGTGGTATCATACTGTTGCTTGCGCAAGGTTTTTTGTTGTATCAAGTTACTTCGTGCTTCAGACTGTGACACCTGTAATCTGTATTTCAACTCAAGCGGGTAACTTTCATGATTATAAAGTGGTTCTATTGACTTTGATAAATTATTAGGCAAATTACATTTTTTCCCATAAACCAATTCAAATGGAGTATGATTCGTTGCACTATGCACGGAAGTGTTATATGAGAAGCACCAATAGGGTAACCATGTACTCCATGCTTCTGGATGATTATCCGTCTGGATTCTCAAGAATGCTCCTAGGTGTTTATGAGCGTTCTCCAACGCACCAATACTTTCGTGATGGTACGCCGTGGAGTTAAGCTTTTTTATACCTAGTAATTTACAAACCTCGGACATTGTTGCGCTGATAAACTCTGCTCCTCGATCAGTCGCTATAGTATTTGGAATACCATACTTTAGAATAACATTTTCCACAAAGGCTTTTGCAACCTCGTCTGATTTTTTAGAAACAAGTGGGCAAGCTATAATATATTTGGATAACTCACATTGTGTGGTTAAAATATAGGAAAAATTATACCGATCCTTATCTAAGGGCCCTACTATATCTAAATATACCTTCTGAAATGCTGTATGAGCAGTAGTCGTCACTACCATTGGCTCTTTATTGTATACGCTATGTTTTTGGGTCTGGCATTTATGACATTTCTTTACAAAATCATGGACATCTCGTTCCATGCTAGGCCAGTAATAATATTTTCGAATATTATTTAACATTCGTCTCATACCCGCGTGTCCACTCGTGGGTAAGAGACGGGTATGAGAGGGTCCCATACCCATGACTGTATGTGTAAGTAGCTTAAGTCTATATATTGAATGATTTGTTAATAAACGTGAGTATTACACATCGAGTCGTCTACTCAATCACACCTATCCCTACATGGCGACCCTGCCTTCGGGCTTGCCGCGCATAATGGTCGTGTCGCGTTACAATTGGCTTCAATTTTAATTGGTGCGAAATTATTCAAGATGTGTCAATCCTACCAAACAAAAGAAGAGGTTTTTCTGGCTCAAAATGCAGCTGGTGCTGGAAATAGTGCAGATTTGCAGCAAATTGGAACACATATGAGCATCCAGACAATTATGACAACAATAATTATCTGCATCATGGGTGCAGTGCTTCTCTACTTGGGATTTAAGGCATATAAAAAGTGCCATACTCAATGGATGCGTCAGGAGATCAACCATCAGGCGTTCAGGGGCATGCGATTGTCCGGACGAGGTCGCTGCCAAAACACTCCGAAAGTAGCAGCGAAGCAGCGAGCAGAAAGTGAATGCCAGTGTAAATCAGTGAACTAATGAGTGCTTTAAAGTGCGTAATAAGTGTTTGTTATGTACGTACAATCGGACAAGTTGGCGCTCGACCACTTTTAAAACAGTTTCCTATGAAGCAGTCTGGCGGGCGATGCATACGCAAACTCCACCCCTTTTTTACTTCCGCCAATCAGGACGTTTTAAGCCGCATAGATCGGAAGCGATAATCTTTGTTTACTTTAGTTGTGATTTGCACTTTGCTAATCGACGACGCGCGTTCTTACTTCTGTGTTTTGCTTACAACCATTTTTGTTTACCGACTCCGATAATATCTTGCCCCACTGTTGACCCTTGCTTGTTTTACCGGACAGTTTTGTTGCTCTCTTGTTGACCTGTGCTGTGTATTAATTGGATTGTTGGACGCTCTTCTGTGGATCTGTGCGCGTGTTTTATGGACTTGAACAATGAACCGAAATTTAACGAGAGATGAACGGAACCAAATCTTGGTTCTATACAATCAAGGATATAATATTTCCCAAATATCGCGGGAATTAAATGTTACGGTTAGTCAATATCATATTTATTAAAACATAATATAATTGGTATACTTACCGTCATGTATCTTGAGCGCTCGGTGTCAGAGGGGGCATTGGGTCTATTTCACTTAAAATATAGGTAAGCGCTCAAGATCCGTGCTGCTCAGTTTTTTTTTTTCATATAATGTGTTCGGTTTTATTATTTACATAATACTTACTACTTGGTCAAGCTAAGTTTTCACCTCTCTGGAATGCGGTCGCCTATTCCGCTTCCCCGCTCATCTCCCTGTGATCGTCCTGTTAGACTAGATTATTTTCGAAAGACGTGTTAATTAAAAATAAAACTTCTAAAAATATGAGCGATAGCTCATTCGATGCGAAATGGTGTCTAGAAAAAATTATTTGACGGATTTCTTAATCACTCCGAAACTTTTAAAATTTAAGAAATTTGCAAAAAAGATCCTTAAAGAGAAGGAAATTCCCAATAAAAACGTCACACTCCCGGAGTTCTATCTCTATTATTTATGACTTTAATTTAAAACTGAAAATACGGTGCCACAGGGTCGTTACGGCATAATAATATACGAAACACACTTAAAGTGACTACGCCACAGAAAATGTTATTTTATGTATTAAATATTGATTATTTTTTTTTTTAAATGTGGTGTATTCTATACACTTTAATGAGTAAATTCGTGTTTTTTTTTTAGTTCATCTTTCAGCAAGTAGGGCTAGGTATATTGTTAATTAACAACATTTATCCGAACCTTTGTTAAGAAAATAAAAATATTTAAATAATTGCTCTTAAAATGTGTCGCTTCTTAGAGCCCGTCTTATATATTAATTAATAGGATCACATAATTAAAGTTCTAAAAAGTCGTCTGTTTTGTTTATAATATCTTTTTTTATGTAACGAAAAATCTAATCTTAGAATCATAAGTCATATTATTATGGTTGTTTTTATGTATCAAAATCACAACATAAATAATGTTTTGAATAAACTTTTTACATCGTTTATTTATAAATATTTTTTAAATTAGCAGATGGTCTAGTAGAGTTATTTTTTAACTATCATCATAGTCTTGTCTTGAGAAAATATTGTTTCTTAAAAAAAAACTGTTGTCTTAATTAAATGTTTTTATTGTTCATTCGTTTTTAGACATAATTCCGCATCGAATGAGTTATAGTTCATATTTCTAGGAGCTTTATTTGTAATAAATACATTTTTCGAAGTGATTTCTGGTCTACCATTCCACAGTCCTTGCCTATATTCAGTTTGACGTAATTGACAGGAGTTGCAAACTTAACTCAACAGTTTTTTGCATAAATATTAATTTATGCAAAATATTGTTAATTCGTAAATAGTACAAACAACTGATTGGTTGTAGATTTAATATCCACAAAAAAATTGTTATTCCTAAAAGAAAACGAAAAACGATGGGCCATTTTTTTTCAACATTTTTTGTTAATAACTTTTGCAATTTTAGCGTGCTAGAAAATTCTTCAAAACATTTTTCTTGACATCATTCCGCATCGAATCAGCTATCGTTCATATTTTTAGGACCTTTATCTCTAATTAACACGTTATTTAAGATGTGAACCAGACTATGTAGATTAAATCTCACTAGAGGTTGCCCAGTAGTCGAATTTCGACTCGTAATTATTATTTAATATTTATTTTAGCTTTTTGCACTCCTTTATAAATGCTTAATCTCATACTTCCCCGTGCACGCAATATACTTAAAAAGGGGTACAAAGTTTTCTCTTCACGTATTATTGTACAGATTAATAATTATTTCTTATATACAATTTAATTTTATCAATTAATGTTTTCCTTTTAATATTTTTTTTAGAGAGCTACTGCCCGTCGGTGGATTCAACGGGACGCCGATGAGGGCTCCATTGCCGACCGACCTCGTGCTCACCCTCCGCGCATCCTAATAGATGCTCGTGTGGCACACATGGTTAATACCTACCAGGAGGAACCCTTTACAAAAACATCAAGCTTTGCACAGCAATACGACTGCAGCATGCAAGCCATTAGAACAGCGCTCCATCGTGCTGGAGTGCACCATAGGAGGCCGGCAGTTAAAATAATATTAGGCCAGGAACAAAAAGAAGCTAGAGTGCGTTTCGCCCGTGATTACAGAGATTTCGATTATTCACGCGCCATATTTTCTGACGAAAAATCATTTAAGTCTAGTCAACATGGTCGTCGGAATTTATGGCGTGTAAATAATACAAGATACGAGCCGAGAAACGTAAAGTCTAATAACGAATCTGGGAGAATAATAGTTAATATGTGGGGTTGGATGAGCGCTGATGGGCCAGGAGAATTACATTACATTAACGAAAGGGCGACTGGACAAGTATATGCGGAATTGCTAGAAGAAGTGATGCTGCCAACAGTGCGCGCGGTGTATCCTGGGGAAGAAGTTCCCCAATTTTACTTTTTTCAAGACAATTGTCCAATACACCGTGCGCGCGTAGTTCAGAATTGGCTACTCCAGTATCCCGAAATTAGGACAGTCCCATGGCCCTCTCGATCTCCGGACTTAAATCCTATAGAAAATTTATGGGCAATAATGGTCCAAAGATGGGACAGTCGAAATGAGAGGACCAAAGCAGCGCTCGTCACCCATTGCGATGAAGTGTGGGACTCTATTCGAGGCTCGGATCTTTGCGAAGTACTCGTAAGATCGATGAGAAACCGATGCGATGCCATTATAGATGCGGGCGGAGCCTTAACAAAATATTAAATAAATAAAATATAGGTATAGGTGTATGTTGTTGGTGTTGTGTTGTTGTGTTTTTAGTTTTGTTTATTTCTCAATAACTTAGTTAAAACAAACCTACCGCTACCTCTTCAAATAAATCCCGACAATGACACAATGTTGATTTTATGACCAGGAGTCGATGTTTACCTTTTTACTGTGGATAAGTATTTTGCGGTGCGATACAAACAATGAACCCTAATAAAAAGCACTTTCTTTGAATTTATAAACAATACTTCTTTAAAAATAATTTTAGTAGGCTTCATTGCTTGTATCTCAATGCAAAATACTTATCTACAGTAAAAAGGTAAACCGCCTATTGTTATTTGCCGACTCCTGGTCATAAAACCAAAACAGTGTTATGGTCGGAATGTCTATGAAGTTAATCTTTGCAGTGACAGTGATTGTTTTGTTTAAATTATGTTATTGAGAAATAAACGAAACTAAAATGTAGATTCAGTTAACGTAAATTGAGAGTTGAAAGTTGATTGAGTAAATTGAGTTGAGTGAGCACATACCCTGGAGAAATTGAGGGTTTAGCTAATAAAAAAAATATGTAAATAAAAGTGTAAACATCTTTTTAGGCCTCCCTTATATTACGTGTTATTGTTGTCTCTCACTGTTATGATCACAAAAATTAGAAAGGTGTTCATTCTGCATTGCTGTTAATTGATATCTCTGCATTTACTGACTGTGTTTACATTAATTAAGGATTGCGCCATCATTAGGATTTGTAAATGAAAATTGTTTGTCTAAGCTGGTAGAGACCATAAAATAAAAATCGTCATATTCTATTCAGTAGATATGATTAAATTTCCTATTACGATGGTTATGATTTTGTTTATGTGGAATATTTACTGAAGTCATATTGTTATTCAGATACCACCTATTGAATTTTTGTGATGTTTTTGTAAATCACTTGTCTCTATCCAAACCACTATATCTACAACATTTAGGTAGGTATTGTATTATTAATATTTCATAAAAGAGTACTCAGTGGTGTGCAGTTTCTTTTAATAAATAATGTTATATTCTATTTATTAGTCATTTATTTATTATAAACAATTTCAAAACATTGAAATATTGCTGTATTATTTGTTATTCACAAAACAGTGCTGTTTATTTTTGGTAAATTTATTAAATTACTTTTTGAAAAACCTTCTTTTATTATAAAACTACCTGACCTAACAAACATTCGTCTGAAATATATTTTTTTCGGCATGGTCTATTCTCATTCCGGTCTACCAAATACATACAAAAATACCATAAAAATTGGTCAAACCGTTTTGGGGGTGTTCGACCTCAAGCACTGGGACGCGAAATTATATTAGAAGAAGATTAATCAGTTATCATAATTAGTACTAATAAAAATTTTCACTTTTTTAATTAAATTTTAACAGTATTTGAAATGACACTAAAGGAACTAGTCTATTTTTCTCAATTTTTTTTAAGTAGGACAAACACTTTAAGAATTCAATCTCTCCGAGGTTCTGATATTAACTAGGTATCTAAGGGACATAATACTCATTCCGAAAAACAAATTATTTCTTTAATGAGTTACCAAAACACAAACATAGAGTATATCGACAATATTACTCGTATCGAGCAAACAAACAAGAAAAATACTAAAATTTCGAATAACGTACTGAAAATATTATTCTGGTCAAAACATATTTTAAGCAATGACAAAACACATTTCAATACATTGAGGCAATTATTGAATTCATCCAAATCAGTCACAGTTATTCAGCTTTGATTATTAAAGAACACAATTAAGAGGAGCTCGTGGCTAAGTAATAACGGCCGCACGGGTCGATCTACAAGGTGACCGTCCGTCATACCGAGTTGGTCCCGGCTTTCATTTGAATATCTTAGACAGTCGTTATGGATGAAGAAGAAGAAAATCTGACACCAGTCTTACCAAGGGGTATCATGTTACCCAGTTACTGGGTTGTGGAGGTTAGATAGGTAGTCGCTCCATGTGAAACCCAGCTGCATCTGGTTAGATTGGAAGCCGACAGTCCTAACATAGTTGAGAAAAGGCTAGGATGATGATGTTAGATAACACAATAGAAATGTGTTTTTTAAATTGCCCATTAAATCATATTATTTACTAGGTCGCTGAACAATTTTTGTCAAAAAAGGCACATTTAACATTCTTAAAAATGTGGTTTAGTGTCAGCGAGGGAGATGCCAAATATGATAGCGTGGCTGTAAGTGATAATATTATACGTATTTATGTAATAATCACTAAAATCAATGTCCTATAATAATTAAGTAAACTAAGTAATAATTAATCATAAACATGGAAAACAAAAGAAGAAAAAAATATGTGAGCAAAACATTTTTTCAAATAACATCCTACTGAACGCAAAATATTCTTAAAAACTTCTTTTTCAAGTGAGAGCCAGTGCAATGCAACCTAACAATGCCATGCGCGTGCGCCGTGTGTGCGTGACTATCGATGTTATGCAAAAAAAGTTTTAGGGGGCGTGGCTACGCTCGCTGAGACTGTACGCTAGGTGCAAGCGAATATGGCCTTATGGGTGGTCGACCGGCGAGTTTGCCGATTGTACGTACGTAAAATAATCAAGAAGAAAATAAGGAGAAATATACTGTTAAAAGACTGTGTAAGACAAAAACAACAACTGTGCAGTGACGTCAAAACGAATAAAATAGTGTCTTATGGGTAAGGAAATTGAAAACATATATAATGAGTTATGTAAAATACGTACATATTTAATAAAAATAGGACCTAAGCGGAGATTAGAATCAAAGGTTAGTAGTAGAAAATTAGAAGAATCGACAAATTTATTATTTTCATTTAAAAAAATATATAAAGAAATAGAAACTAACATAAAAGAATTCAAAAATGAGGAGTTAATATTAATAAAGGAGTATCGTCATAAGATAGAGGAAGTTTTCGTAGAAATTAAGGAGTTATGTAAAAAAGAAAGTAGTTATAGTAACTCAGATTTTGAAAGTTTAAGTGAAGACGAAGGGCAAACAGTTAAAATGGCGCAATTTGATCTTAAAATAGCACTGAACTTGTTGCCTGTCATGACCAATGACGAGTTAAGTATTAAGCAGTTAATCGATGGGATCGATTACTACAGTTCTATTTTAGACAGTCAAGCGCAAGAACAATTAATTACGTTTGTAATGAAAAGTCGACTATCTCAGGCAGCAAAATTGAAGTTAGCTTTAAATTATGACTCAGTTAAGAATCTGTTACACGATATGAGAGTTCAACTATTGCCAACAAAGTCAGCAACGGCAATACAAAGCAAATTACATTCTTTCTGCCAAAAACAAATGACAATTGACGAGTACGGAAAGGCTATAACTGAAATGTTCGTGGATTTGACGATAGCGCAATCCGAAGGGAAACCCAATAATTATCAGGTATTGAAACCGCTAAATGAAAAACAGGCTATCAAACGGTTTGCCGACGGATTGCGAAACCGTCGATTAAGCACTATCATAGCAGCCAGGAATTATGAATCCCTCAAAGACGCAGTTCAAGCAGCAGTGGATGAGGAAACTTCGGCGCCTTCGACTTCATCAGGTGAGATTATGGCATTTAATCAAAGAAATCGGTATAATTACAGGCGCGTTTCAAATAATAATTATAGAGGTCAGCATGGACGAGCGTTCAGAGGACGCGCAAACCAGGGTCACATGCGAGGAGGTAACCAGGATGTAAGCCGTGGTCGTCCACCACGGGGATCATGGCGAGATTCAAGAAGATCGAATCGAGGTAGGTCTTCTTTTCATAATAACCGAAACAAGTGGACAAGTAATTCGGAAACAATGCAAGTTATGACCGAGGAAACTCCAGAAAAAGAAGAATCCAAAAATCAGTTTTTTCGTGCCTAAAAATTGTATTATGTCATGTGATAATAACACGATCGTCGAGCTTTCTGTAAACGGAAGACCAATCCAATGGTTACTTGACTCGGGCGCAACAGTTTCAGCCATCAAATATAAACATCTCGTCGAACAAAATATTCCATTCCAAGATGAGATTATTGAGATTAATGGACTTGGGGGCAAAGTACAAACTTTAGGTTACGTTTATTTAGACTTAGTAACAGATGATGCAACGTTTAAGCATAAGTTTATTGTTTTTAATTCCTTGCCATGTAAGGCGCATGGAATCATCGGCGACGACTTCTTACGAAAACATAAAGCGATATTAGATTACGAGAATAATAGTTTATCTTTGCAAACTTTATATGGTAATCCTATTAAGTTGCCAATTAAGATATCAGACAGAAAAAATGATATGTTTATAATACCACCCAGATCGGAGACGATCCACTTTATACAAACAAATATGGAAAAAGAATGTGTTGTTTGTGCTACTCAATGTAGCGAAAGTGTGTTTATAGCTAGCACGTTAGTAAAACCCACTAGTGGTAAAATACCAGTACGAATACTTAACACAACTGAAAATGAGTTAACTTCCGATTATACACAGCGCTTCGGATTACAATATTTGCAGTTTTGATAAATGCGACAAAAATGCCGCGCGCGTTAAACAAATGTTTTCACTGCTAAATACAAAACATTTAAATAAAGAAGAGCAGATATCAATTGAAGAAGTATGCGCCAAATATGCTGATATATTCTTTTTGCCGGGGGATAAACTAACAACTACACATATTTATCAACATTCTATCCGCGTAAAGCCAAATGTAGAACCCGTGTTTACTAAACCATATAGATTACCCCATTCTCAGAAAGACGAGGTACATAAACAACTTCAAAATATGATAGCTGACGGCATTATAGAGCCATGCGTAAGTGATTGGTCTAGCCCAATATTGCTGGTACCCAAGAAATTAGACGCAAATGGACAAAAGAGGTGGAGATTAGTTATCGACTACCGCAAACTGAATAATAATATTGAAAATGATAATTTCCCACTTCCAAACATTACAGAAATTATAGACTCGTTATCGGGATGCATCTACTTCCCACACTACAGCATTCCAATTCTAGATTAGGTGTAAAGTCATTTTATATGTTACAGGATATTCATAGTTTCATAACTTTCATTAAAAAATAAACATTTATCAATCATCTTATATTCTGCCTTGTTATCAAGGAACTTATAGTGCAAAATTTCCAGACATAAATATAATTATAAAAAATAAAAAGGACCTGTCCTCAAAAGAGGAAGTTAATGCACTGTTGTCAGAGTGGTCAGATCATAAATTTGTGTATAGTGATGGTTCTAAAAACGATAGTGCAGTGTCTTTCGCTATTTTTGAGCCAATCTCAAATATAGGTCTTGGTCGAAAAATTGATAAAAATGCTAGTATTTTTACAGCTGAAGCTGTTGCTATTTTGAGTGCTTTGAAACATATAAAAAATTGCAATTCGGGTCAAAGCAAGTGGGTTGTAGTAAGTGACAGCATGAGTGTTCTGAAAAATCTAGCGAATAATGAATTACATGCTAACACTATCTACTTAATCTATCTAATAAAAGAACTATGGATCGAACTGTCTCAATTCAATATTAAAGTTAGTTTTGTTTGGGTGCCTTCACACATTGGCGTTGCAGGAAATGAAAAGGCTGATTATCTGGCCAAAAAGATTATTGATCTAGGTGAACTAATTCCAAATGCTGATGCTGATATGAATGTTTCCATACCGCATACAGACTCTGTTAGTCTTTTATGACAGCGTACACAATCGTGGTGGAGACATTCATACCAGTCCACACAGTTTGAAAATAAAGGCACTTGGTATGCGTTTCTAGATAAACAAATAAACTCCTCACCTTGGTTTTGCAGAAATAGCAGTTTTATAAATAGAAAGTTTTATTCATTTATTTGTCGTATGCGTTTTGGTAATTGTCGTTTAAATTATCATCTTCATCGGCTTAAAATGGTAAACTCTCCATATTGTGAGTATTGTCAATCACAAAAAGTTCAATCTTTGCATCGTATCTTCTTTGAGTGTTCGTCTTTCAACATTCAGCGCCTTGTGTTGTCGGATGAGCTTCTAAAAATTTATAAAAAACCTGATAGGGTCCCGCAATGCATTCAGGAGCTACTTATGAATGCCTCAACTTATATATATATTTGTACAAATTTTTAACAGAGACTGTAAATGACATCTAAGTTAGGTACATTTCGTTTTTTTTTAATGGATACTAATTGTATAATACATTTGATTTAAATTTAACCTTTATTAAAATTGTTGTTCATTTCTTAGCATAGTATTTTGTAGGTTTAGTTTTTGAGGAGAAGCTATAATTTCAATTTGACATGTATGATTGTATGATGTATGTCCAAGTCGTTTGACATGACAAGTTGACATTGACATAAAAATCTGTAATGACGTTTAATTACCTTGGATTTGACAAAAATGGACGAATTTTTCATGGACTTATTAAAAACATTATGAAAACTAAATAAATAAATATGGAAAAAATACGAAAGACATTATTGTTAAAACTTATCACGAAAGAAAATACTTGGACGTAAGACTAGGCAATATGGTTGAAAGACTATAGCCTTCCCTTCGGGGTAAATTAAAAAAAAAAAAAAAAAACTAAACCATTGCTTGTCTTGTAACTTGTGACAGGTTGTGTATATTTATTGCGGGTTAAATTGACAATTTTTTCCCATGAATACTGAATCTGACGATTCTCCTATACCTGACGACCATGACACTGGCAATAACTTGGATTTGATATTAGACGCTTCCACCGACGAACCCGGCATTCACTCTGGACTTAGTCTTTCACATCATCTACTGCTGGAAGTAGTGATCTGCGTTGTGTAAACTGAGGTTTAAATGTATCCAGAATGCGAAGACATCCGTTGGAAATCGCTGAACTTCAATGTCTTAAACAACGATGGGTTGGCCAGGTGAACAAACTCACCTTCAGGACCAGGACTTTGATTTTCCTACAGTTTATTTTGTATTATTTGACTATGCTAATTATGCTGATAAATAAATTAATATAATGTATTAAGTGATCTTTCGCTTATTTAAAATATACCTATCCTTACATGGATGAAATATAAGAATCTTAGATAACTTCGAAATGCAAAGTTTTTGGTACATCATTTATTTTACTAATTAATTATTGGAATTGCCTCTCATCATAATTGTTTTTAATATGTGTGCACAGTGGGCCTAAATTACTATGGCCGCCTGAAGGAGGTTTTGCAATGCAGGTTTTTCTTGTTATTTATTTTTCCTACGCTGTTTTTATTGTATTGCAGTCATTTAGTAGGTTGCCACAGAAATTTGTCTCCCTAATCATCCAGTTTTTTGACAGTGAAAAGTACTTTCTTGGATTTTAGTTCGTTAAATCCAAGAAATCATTTACCGCCATCACTACGACCTTGAATGGGTTCCGTACTTGATTTCGAAACCTTATAATACGATTTTTATTAAACCGAACAGTAGTGTCGATAACAACACAACTTTCGAAATCAAGAAGTCCGCACCAATTGCACCCAATCATATATATTCCAGATTTTCAAAAATAGCCAAAGTTGTAAACAACAATGGCCGCTCGAAATTGTCTCTGGTTTAGTGATGCGGTGTAACGAATTTTTTAAAAGTTTAAGGGCTATCGACGTTACGACTTTTTTGGTAGTGTTTAAATTAGTATTCTAAATCGATTTTGATATTATGTTCATATCATATTTTGCGGTTGGAAAACGCGTAGTGACAAACTGTAATCAAAATAAATTGATGAATATTCAATAACTAAAAACATTAGCACGCCCGGGTAAGGGTATGCCCGTCGGGCATGTATATGACGGAGATGTTATGACCTCTAGTCCCAAGCAGGTGACCCGCGGTGTACCGCAGGGATCTATCCTTGGCCTTCTCTTCAATAAGTACAGTGCTGACATCATCAACTGTCTGATTAATACCAAGTTCCATCTGTATGCTGACAATCTGCAGACGTATATCTCTCATTCCGCACTCAGCACTCTGGTGAAGCTGTTGAAAAATTGAACACAGATTTAGATAGAATCAAAAGCGCAAAGCTTCATCCCTACTCTCAAGCACCATTCTCACAAAAAAACAGAATATCTCTATAAGAAATTTACATGTTCAAGAGATGTAAATACAATTGAAACAAAAGCTTTTTTTTACCTTTTTCGCAGAACTCTGCTGCATTCCGTGGTAGCTTTAAATTCGCTGCCTCTCGCTGCTGGAACGAATTGCCACATCCTTTTCGTGATATAAAATCAGTTGGAACTTTCTGTATTAAATGCAAGCAATACTTGTTAAGAGTACAAAGGGATACCAGTTCTTATACTCACCCGGGGACTGCACGCAGTAGGTATTTGTGTCCTTAGCAGTCTTGTTTCTGGCAGCTTGATTTTGCTTCGACAGTTTAATTGTTTTTGTTTGTGTTTTAATAATTTTCCTCACAATAACTCCTCAAAATAATGTAATCTTTTTGCCTTAATTTTTAATTGTTTCTGTGTATTACCGGTGCGTGTCCTGAATAAAACATTGTTCTTTCTTTCTCTCTATATTACATATTTGAAAAATCGTTGTCACTGTCAAGCAACACTATCGTTAGAGCTGCCGCTACTATCTTCAACAACGTGAATTACAAATGGAATAATTGTATCAGTGGTTTTGTCGGGGATTCCATCAATATTTTTCATTTCCTCCTCAACTTTTATTATACGCTTTACACATTCTGGCCATTGTTCGGCTACGCCATACTTTCCACAAGTAATTTCTTGTCTTCAGGATTATAAATGATTAGTTATGCCTCCCAACGTAACCCTTCATTTGTGCCCATATCAACTCAATTGGGTTTAAGTCACAATGATAAGGAGGACGGCCAAGGACAGTGTCCTTTTGATTCGGCCAATTAGTCCATAAATTTTGCATTTTGTCAAACATAACTTAACTTTGTCAAACATTGCCAAGAGCTGCGCTTTAATTTCATGTTCCTCGTAGGGGATTTGCTTTTCGCGCAGCCACGCATAGATGTCGGCCTTCCTCCAACACATATTGGGCACTCGTTCTTTAAGGTGCGAATTATACGGAGCGTTATCCATGACAATAACCGACTCAGGTTCCAGCTTATCGAGATTATTTTCAAACCACTTCTCAAAATTGTGAGCGTCCATTTCCCCGTGGTAATCCTCGTCACTCTTTTTCCCGTCGAAAACTAACTCCCCTCCGTCTACAAAGCCGTTTTCGTTGCCAATATGGGTAATTCAAGTCCCGTTGAAAGGCCTCTTAAAAATGCAACTTTAGAGCTTTTTATCTCCATCTCTCCAGACGTAGTTACATGTGTAGACTTCGTTGATCCAAGTCTCGTCTAAATAATAAATGTTTTTATTTTTCTTCGGTAGTCTGCCATCCTTATCAGGTATTTCTTTCGCCAAATTTGCAAATCTGGTCGATCCAGCAATACACTTCTGCGGGACCTCTTTTGGTATTTAAAATTGAGCTTTTTCATTATTTCATGAATCTGCCGAAATTTGGCAGACTATCGTCTTCGTTCATAGCTTCCATTATCTACCAAACAGAAGGCAGTTCCCCATTAAAAAAGAATGGTGAATTTTACGTCTTATGGCACTAAGTATTAAATCGTCAATGTTTCTAATACTCTCTGTTTTCGCAGGCTTCACTTTTGGTGTCGGTTTCTTGGTAATGCTTCGCAATATTTATATTTTTTTTTCCGCCATAATTTCAGCAGTTCTCTGGGCTATTTGTGTATTGCGTGAATATCCATCATAAGTCTTTTCCACGTACTTGTACACGTTGATGGCAATCTCCATTTCCCTAGTCTTAAATGCCGCGGTGATATCCTTCGTAGTGGTTTTAGAGTATTTTCATAATGGCGATTGACGAGAAGTTCCTGGTCCATATTTTTTCTGGTATTAAGCTTGTTTCTATGGTAAAAACAAAAATAACTAGCTGTGCCCCGCGGTTTCAGCCGCGGAAATAATAACCCCAAATACCTTTCCTCTGAACTGTGAGAAGTTATATACTCGTATATAGTACTACCTACCACGTGCATAACTCCTGCTTCCTCGTTATGTGAATGAATAATTCTACCTATGCCAATATTTAAGTCATAATAGCTGCAATCAAAGTTCGCAGTCCTAATTAGCTACCACAAAAACTGCGTAAAAATGAGTCATTTAGTTAGCTGGAGTGATGTCACCCCAGATGCCTCATACAGTACTGGCGAACCATTAAAGTTCGGGTTTTGGACTATAGGTAGAAAAAAATAAGGCATATAGCAATAGCTGCACAAGGAAGGAAAGAACTCAACTATAATACTTAAAAAGTGTTGAAACTACGATCCAAAACGTGTGTAAGCAGGAGTGACGGCACCTCAGCTGCTCATATCATAACTTCCAAACGAAAGAAGATATGATTATTAATTATAGCTCAACATATAAGGCATAATAGCTGCCATTGGCAGCAAAAGTATCAAATCTCTAGACCTTTTCTTTCTACGTATTAAATAAAATACAGTTTCCGCGCCTAAGAAATGGAATTATTGCTTCGGGGGAGGTAAGGAGCGGCGTTGCCGTTCTGTGCGCTACATTATCAGTTTGAAGTACACACATCAAAAGTGTCTAGGGATCAACATATATTTTTGCAATAACTTTTCTCTTGATTGATATTAATTTAAATTTTCTTTAAGGATTCATCAAATAAAGTGTTTTCGTTTGTCACAGTAACGATAAACCAAGTCACCTTTGCATTAATAAAGAAATTTGCCATTTTCCTAATAAAGGGATTTTTGACATTTGAACCACTAACATTAAAGTTCGAAAAAAAGACTGAAATAACAGTTTTCTTTAAAATTTTATTGGGTAACTTAAACAATTAATAATCCGTGTTTCTACCGCGAACACTAACAACACAAGAACATCGGTTTGGCATACTCAAAATGAGTTCATCCAAATCACGCTGTGGAATGGCCGCCCATGTTCGTTGCAACAACAAAAAAAGGTCTTCTTGCAACTGGATACCCTCCATATTCGGCAGAGCTCTTCTCTGTAGCATATCACATGCATGCTCAATCGGGTTCAAGTCTGGCGACTGAGCAGGCCAGGTGTGGGAATGTAGGGTGAGAAGCCACGTGTATCGACTAAATCCAAACAACGCTTGAACTATCGTACACTTTTAATTATTCAAATATCTGCGTTCATTGGTATACGGACACATTACAAACATGAAACAAGTATGTTTAAGACTATAATGGGTTTTATGGATCCCCTTGTTTCTATGGCTCGTGCCGTGCAGAACGTACAAGGTGTATGTGGCAACTGACTGGGCGCGAACGCAATGCGCAATGCTACGCGTGGGGGCGCGCTAGTGATGTGCGACTGAATGTCGACTAAATTTTAGTGTTGGGATTCCGACATGCTCCGGCCTTACCAGAGGAAACTAGAGGATCAACTATCTAGCTACCTTAAGCTAGTAAAATAAAATATTAATTGAAACAAATATCAATTAAATAAAGTATCAATTGAAGTAAAGTATCAGTTAAAATAAAGGTATTAGTTAAAATAAAATATCAATTAACATTATCATCTATAGGTAAGATGCAAATTTTTGTGACAGATCGCACATGGGTATTCCCCTTTGAATTTGTGACCTCTACTGCTCTTACATGACCATCATGGCCAGGAAATGTTTTAGTAACTCTGGCCATAGGCCATGACATTATGGGTACATTATCTTCTTTTAAAATAACAATTGTGCCTATTTTTATGTTAGGCAAGACATCTAACCACTTAGGTCTATTTTGTAATGTATTAAGATACTGTTTATACCACATCTTCCAGAAGGTTTGTTTGATTTGATTACATAATTGCCAAAACTTGAGCCTATTTTGAGGAACAGTAGTTACATCATTTTCAGGGTACATTGTTAATGAGTTTCCTATTATAAAATGACCTGGTGTTAAGTAATTAAAATCGTTTACATCAGATGACATAGGAATCAGAGGTCTTGAGTTCAATATGCATTCTATTTCTACTAATACAGTGTTTATTTGTTCATATGTTAACAATTGCTTTTGTAAAACTCTTTTTAGAAAGTATTTAGTCATTTTCACAGCAGACTCCCACAGGCCGCCAAAGGTGGGGGAATATGCTGGTATAAAATGAAAGTTAATGCCTCTCTGGGCTGCAAATTCACATACATTTCTTTGGTGATTCTGGGAGGAGTGCAACTTATATAACTCAGCTAATTGGTTCCTTGCACCTTTGAAAGTACTAGCATTATCAGAGTATATTTCTTTGGGCAATCCTCTTCTCGAAATAAACCTCCTAAGGCATGCGAGGTAGGCATCTGTAGTTAGATCTGATGTGATTTCGAGGTGAACTGCCTTTGTAGCGAAACACACAAATACACAAATGTATCCTTTTCCTACTAAGGATCGTCTCACGCGCGAGAGTTTAATATCAATAGGCCCAGCGAAATCTACACCGACTTTTTCAAAAGGGCGACTCATAGCAGTCACTCTATCCGCTGGCAAGGAACCCATCAGCTGTTTAGAGGCTGTCGCCTTCTGTCTGAAACATATGACACATTTATGAATTAATTTTTTGACGTACATTAATCCATTAGTAATCCAGTATTTCTGATTCAAACTACACAGTAATAATTTGGGACCAGCATGTAAAAGTTTTTCATGTTCAGATCTTATAATACAATTAGTAACATGTGATTCTTTGGGTAAAATAACCTGATGTTTATGAGCATATGGAATATTAGAATGATGTAGCCTGTCACCCACACGCAGGATACCTAAACTATCTATAAAAGGACATAAGCTTTGTAAAGAACCTTTTACACTTTTCTTATTTTTTAAACATACAATTTCGTCTTTATAATACATTTCTTGTTCATTCTTAATAAGCAACATTAAAGCATTATTCAATTCAGAACTTAATAGATATTTGTGAGCTGTTTTGCCACCTTTTATGTTGTTAATAAACCGCATTACATAAGCCAATGTACGTACCATTCTGTGAATGCTAGAATATTTGCGTATTTTATCGAAAACATTGCTAGTAACTGAAGACACTTGGCTCGCGGAAAATGCTGACCCGGTTTTTTCTTCAGGTAAGTTCGCAGGTAAATCTATTTTTAAATTAAACTTATATTCACTATCATGCAAAAAAGCAGGGCCATCCCACCACAGGCTGCAGGCATGAAGCTCACTTGGCGTAACACCCCTACTGATATAGTCTGCAGGGTTATTCTCAGTGTTTACATATAGCCATTGACAGTTGGGCATATTTTTAGCGATTGCCTTTACCCTATTTGCAACATAAGCGTTAAGTTTTATGGGTTCTGTGTGCAACCATGCGAGAACAATTTGTGAATCAGTAAATAAATAGACATTGCTCATATTATATTTTAATTTCAGCGTGCAATAAACCTTTGCCATAACAATGGAGAGAAGCAGTGCAGCATTAAGTTCTAAGCGCGGAACAGTTTTGTTTTTATTTTGAAGCGGGTTTATGCGTGATTTCGAACACAACAAATACATTTTAACTTTACCATCGTGATTTGTAACTCGCAGGTACACGCAGCATCCATATGCCGTAGTACTGGACGCATCTGAGAAACCTATTAATTCAAGTTTACTTAGTTCAGTTACATTTATGTTTCTATTAATAAAAATTGGCTTCATTTTAGCTAGACTGGTCGCAAATTCCTGCCATGCCTTTTTTATGTCATCATCAGGCATAGAATCCCATTCAGTCTTTGAAGACCATAGCCTTTGCATTATAGCTTTAGCTTGTACAATAATAGGACTAACAAAGCCCATGGGATCAAACATTTTCCCAATATAGGAGAGGATATCTCTCTTTGTATAATTATCATTATTGAATGTGTCTGGACAACACATTTTAAATTTATCATCTTTTACTATCAAATGTAAGCCCAAAGTCTTTAAACTATAATCATCGCTTTGTAGCTCTAAATCATCAAAGTGCTGTTCAGCTGAAGGAATGTCAGCCAGTATTCTATTATCATTGGCTGACCACTTATGTGTATGAAAGTTACCTAACCTCAAGAGCTGGCGAATCTGTGACTTAGCCTCCAATATAGTATTCAAATCATTACCTGCATATAAAATGTCATCTACATATGTACAATTTTCTATAATGAATGAAGCTAGCGGGAAAGTTTCTTTATTTTTTGTTGCTAGTTCTTTAAGACAACGAGTGGCCAGATAGCTTGAACTTTTTAATCCATATGTGACTGTCTCAAGCCGAATGCATTGGATTGATTCATCAGGGCTATCTCTCCACAATATGTTTTGTAGGGAGGTATGCTCCGGTTTTACGCGTATATTTCTAAACATTTGTTTTATATCAGATGTAAATGTAAAATTACCACAACGAAATAATAACAATATCTCAAACAAGTCTCTTTGTACAATGGGTCCATTTAAAAGCAGATCATTAAGTGACACCTTTTTGTTAGTTTTCATAGAACCATCAAATACCGTACGCAGCTTAGTGGTTTTACTATCAGGCTTTAAGACTGCATGATGTGGCAAAAAGTATATAGCATTTTTATTTAATTCATATTGCCCAATGTCTATATAACGACCGTGATGTAAACTTAAATATTCATGAATGAACTTTTGGTACTCGGAGAAAAGTTTGGGATCTTTATATAGTTTCTTCTCTAAATTAAAAAATCTTTTTAATGCAAGATTAAAGGAATCACCTAATGCATCATTGACTTCACTAAGAGGTAATTTCAATGGTAAGGCTACTTCAAAACAATTTTCCTTCAACTGAACAGTGTTATTAAAAATATATTCACAGAGCTCTTGCTCAGATGATCTTTCATCATAAATTTTTGGAACGTCTTCTGTTTTCCAGAACTGAGTTAGGGTTTCATTAATATCTGACTCACACATATTACATTTTAAGTTTACCTTATTGCAGACCTTTGATAAATTAATGTATGGTAGGGTACCTCCAACAATATATCCAAACTGAGTGTTGACAAGATGCGGTTGTGGACTGCTGGCCTCTGTTGCAGACTGCTGGCGTTCACGCAGCGCCGGCAGCTCTGAAGGCAGCAGCACCTGGAAAAATATGTCCGCCCCCAGTAATAAATCAATCTCAGCTGGCACATTAAACTGATCATCTGCTAGTTTAATGCCCTTAGGCATCAAAATGTCTGAGGTATTAAATTTATGCTGAGGCAAGTTGCATGTTATTTGCTCAACAACATGACATGTGGCCGAGACCTTAAATGGGTTGGTTATGGAATGAATATCTAGAGGTAAGCAATGCTTCAACCTCGTTTTTGTATTTGTTATACCGACTACATTGACATTACTATGAGCAGGTTCCAAGTTAAGCAGCTGTAATGCCTTTTGTGTAATAAAGGTCAGCTGGGACCCACTGTCAAGTAGGGCTTTAAGCTGGACTTCAGCACCATCCCGAGCAACAAGTTTCACCTTAGCTGTGGGTAAAAGGACATCATTGTTATATACATTATTTGCAGCTAATGATGCAGTGGACGCTGATCCATTAGTTGTGACGTTGTTCTCTGTGCCACAATGCAGCAGGGTATTATGCGCTTCCTTGCAATTCGCACACCGGAAGTGATATCTGCACTTTCCAGTGTGAGCGCATAAGCAGAGATTACATAGACCTTTTTCATTGGCAAACTTAACTCGCTGGTCTACATTCAATAATTTAAATTTGTTGCAAGAATAGAGTTTGTGTTTCAACTTACAGTATGAGCATGAAGGTTCCTGAGTAGCTGTGTTGGCCACTAGTCTACCAGCAGGTTGCCCTGGCTCCTTCGGTGACTGGCGCAGCTGCCCGTGGAAACTCCCCGGATCAGCATTCTCAAGCGCTAGAGCACGCCTGTCCATATAATCTAAGAAGGCTGCTATAGTTGGCTCTTCATCGGCGTTCCTCTCGAGTTGAAATGAACGTGAGGTGTACGCATCTAATTTTCGATACAAAATACACAAAATTATAGCATCCCAAAACTGTACGTTAGGCTCCAAGTTACTGAGAGCGGCAAGCATTTGTTTTACATTTGACACAAATTCTCTTAAGTTAGATGCCGTAGATTTTGATAGCGGCTTAATATCTAACAACAAATTTATGTGCTCATTTATTAATCTATGTCTATTATTATACCTCTTATTTATTATTTGCAAGGCCTTTTTTTTTTTTTTTTAAGGCTGGGAAATCATCCAATGACTGCTCCCGCTCTGGGTGGAGCGGAAGGGAGTGTCAGACTCTTACTGACTAAAACCCATCCATGTTCCTTCCGTAGCCCTTTATGTTCCGGGGTAGCGGTAACCCTTTCGGACAATCCCGCTTACCCGGCAGGCTTGGCCCTGAGGGGCCCCTTCATATGCTGACATCTCTTTGAGGCGCGCGTGGAACATATACGCGCCGTACGGCACGGGTCTGTTGCTGATCGGACGGTGAGTCACCCATTACTCACCGTCCGCAGGCCCGCGCCTACGGTGGCCGGGAGTCGTCACGTGGCTCCCGACGCCCGGGGCGTCTCCTGCGGCGGCTGGGACGGGAGGACCTTTCTCTCTCCCATCCCGCCACCTTCTTCGCGAGCATGACTTTTTCGCAGAAGGAGGTGACTGCCTCCCACTCCCTCTCGCCCCGGACCATGGCTTGCACCAGGGCCGGGCGCGAGAGGTCGCCGCCGCCGATCGCCTCTACGAGGACACGGCGGTGCTCTGCCCATGCGGGGCAGGTTTGCACCGTGTGCTCTACCGTGTCCTCTGGGCGATCCTCGCAGTGGTGACACCCGGGCGTTTCCTCCCGCCTGATGATGTGCAGGAACCTCCCGAAACATCCATGTCCGGTGAGGACCTGCGTCAGGCGGAAGGTGAGGGCGCCGTGACGCCTCTCTAGCCACTCCTCAAAGAGGGGCCTTACCGCCACTATCGTGGCGTGCCCTGCGCTGGGTTGCGACAGTCGCTGCTTCCAGGCCGCCATGAGATCACGCCGGAGGTCCGTCCGCTCCGCCGCAATTTGCTGCGGAAACGGAGTTTCCCCCCGGCTTAGTGCCTCCGCGCGCCACTCGAACAGGCGCGCGAGGACTATCGCCTCCAGATCCCACGGCGGCAGTCCGGCAAGGAGGCTTGCCGCCTCGCCCGAGATCGTGCGGTACCCCCGGATTAGCCGAATGGCTACCACCTTTTGGGGCGCGTTCAGATAGTGAGCGGCTCGTCGCCGCAATGAACGCGCCCACACCGGGGCCCCGTATAGGGCCATGGACCGCACGACTCCCGCGTAAAGCCTCCGGCAGGAGGCGTTTGGCCCCCTCAAATTGGGCAAGAGCCGCTTTAAGGCGGCCCCAGTCCGTTCCAGCTTGGGGGCCAAACGTCGGAAGTGCTCCACGAAATTCCATCGGCTGTCGAGGACCAGACCCAGGTATTTCATCGTGGTCTCGACGCCGATGTGAACCCCTCCTACCGTAAGTTGGGATCCCGATGGTGGCCTATTCCGAGGCCCATGAAAGGACATGGCCTCGGATTTGTGCAATGCCACCTCGAGACCCAACTGCCGGATCCTCTCAACGACTATCGCAACCCCGCGTGTCATCGCGTCGGCCGCCGCCTGATGCGACCTCCCCTGCGCCAGGACCAGCGTGTCGTCAGCGTAGCAAACTACGCTGACGCCGTCAGGGAGGTCTGCCCGCAGCACCCAGTCGTAACCGATGTCCCACAGGAACGGCCCCAGAACCGATCCCTGCGGGACACCGCACGACATCTCTCGCCGGTTCCATTCCCCATCGCGACCGGGGTAGATAACGGCTCTGTCCGTCAAGTACGCCCCGACTATTCGACGGAGGTAGGTCGGCACCCGGTGATACCGGAGTGCTTCCCCAATGCAACTCCAGGGCAGGGTGTTGAAGGCGTTGGCGATGTCGAGTGACACCGCCACGACGACCCTACCCTGGGACACCGCGTCCCCCGTCGTGAGGGCTCTAACGCACATGATGGCGTCCACCGTCGAGCGCCCCTTGCGGAAGCCAAACTGGCAGTCCGCAAGGTCCGGCCCCGTCCTTCCAAGGTGCCCGACGAGGCGGCCCGCAATAATTCTTTCAAAGAGTTTTCCGACCTCGTCGAGCAGCACTATGGGCCGGAATGCGGACGGAGAGTCCGCAGGGCGCCCTGGCTTCTGTATGAGGACCAGCTTCCCCGTCTTCCAACGGAGCGGAAACTGGCCTCTCTCCATGCATGCGCTTAAGAGCGCCTCCAGTCGGGGCCCGAGAGCCCCTGAGGCCAGGACCCAGGCTTTACCAGGCAAGCCGTCGGGTCCTGGGGCGGTATTCTTGGCCTTGAGCCTTCCAACCGCCGCTCTCAGATCTACCTCGGTCACTGCGGGGATGTCGTCGTCGTCCTCGTGGTCCGCTTCGGGCGGAGCCATAGGCGGGGGAGTATGCTCCCCCCGTGAGGGGAACAGAGCGCTCACCACCTCCTCCACCAGCTGGGGGCGGAGACTCTGCGTCAGAGGGGGGGCCCAGGTGCGGAGCTTGTTCCGCACCATTTTATATGGGCGCCCCCATGGATCTAGGTCCAGAGTCCCCACCATCTCCTCGCGGGCCACATCCTTGGCCCGCTGGACAGCCTCCTGGAGGGCGGTCTTCGCCGCTCTGTACCCCTCGTACAGCTCCGCCTCCGTGGCTGCCGCATCCGGAGGGCGGATGCGGAGCCTGCGGTGTCTGGTGTACAGGTGGCGCACCTCGACGCACGCCTTGCGAAGTGCTTCCACCTCTTGCGACCACCAGTACACCTGACGTCGGGCGCATCCTGGCCGGACTCGGGGCATTGCCACGTCACAGATCTCGGACATGGCCTCCCGGAACCACTCTGCCTCGTCGTTGATGTCGGCAGGCCTGACCGGTGATGACACCCAGGCCTGCACGATCGAGGCTTCCAGGAGGAGCTCCCGGTCCAGCTGCTTCAGCGCCCACCGCGGACCACTCGGGGCCTGTCGGACCGGCGCGCTTGAGGTCTGGGTGGAGACGTCGAACCGGATATACCGGTGATCGGAGTAGGTCTCCACCTCCTCTACTACGCGCCAGTCAAGGACGCACTGTGACAGAGCAGGGCTCGCGAACGAGATGTCCACAACGGACTCACCCCGCATCCGCACGCACGTGGGAACAGAACCCCGATTGAGGACGGCTAGGCCTGCTTCCAGAGCCCAGACCTCCACCATCCTACCCCGCACATCCGTGTAGCGGGAACCCCAGGCCAGGCTTTTGGCGTTGAAGTCCCCGAGCACTAGCACGGGGAAGGGATGGCTTCTGGAGACGACGACACTCAACTCTGTGAGAGAGTTGTGGAACTCGGCGAGAGTTCGGTTCGGAGAGTAGTACACTCCTACTACCACAATCTCTCCGAACCGTGCTGCGACGCACCCCTGTCCCTTCAAGACACCCTCGAGGGACGGGGTGCCGGCGGCGGCCGACGAAGTTATGGCCACTGAGCCGCTCAGGTCCTCCACCCAGTTATCCCTGGGCGGGACAAAGTACGGCTCAGCGACCACGGCGATATTGATCGACCACTGCGCCATGCTCTGGAGCAAGAGGTCCTGTGCACAGGCGCAGTGGTTGATGTTCGCCTGGAGGAAGCAGAGTGGGGCCATCACTCCTCCATGTTGACTCCCCCCTGGGTCCCCTGCGAGGGGCCCTCGGCAATGGCGTCGGTGGCGGCGGCGGCGGCGACAGTGGCGGCAGCGGCGGCGGCGACGGTGGGGGTGGCGGCGGAGGGCCTGCCTCTCCTCCTGGTCCCGGCGGGCGGGGCGCAGGACTTGCTCCCCGCCCGGTGATCGGCCGGCTTGCCAGCGGCCGCACATGCGACGCAGTGCGGCGCGGCGTTACAAGAGCCGGCCGTGTGTCCGGGCTGACCGCAGCGGAAGCACAGTGTGCTGCGGTCCACCTCTGAGGTGCACTGGACACCGACATGGTGCCCCACGTGACAACGGAAGCACCTCAGAGGTCTGGGCTCCAGCAGCTTAACCTGCGCTGAAACCCAGCCCACCAGGAGTCTTCGGCCCTCCATAATCTTGCTGGCCGCCGTCACGGGGCAGCTTACCGTAACGGTTCGCATGCCCGTGAAGTCAGGGCGTATGGTGCCTGCCTTCACTTGTTCGGCGAGACACCCGCCCGTCCTGACGACGGCGGCCACCACCTCGTCCTCCGTGACGGAGTCATCCAGGCCCATGATACGCATGTCTGCGCATTTCACGGGCCTGGAGACCCGAGCCTCCTCCGCGTTGAGGGACGCCCTTAGCTTCTCAGCTAGGGCGTCAGCGGTGGGGCCACTTGTCGCACCGGGGATCTCCAGCATGCGAGCGCCGGTTGCCGTCACTCTATGCCGGAGGCCCCCGGTGATCCCCAACTCTTGGAGGTCCACCACCCCACGTGCTTTGGTGAGCACGTCGCGGTACGTGACGCCCCTCTTGACCGCGTCCGGCTGTAGTGTGATGACTACAGCCGCGGTCTTTGGGGCGCGGAGTCTCGCCGCGACGGCTCGCTCCTTGCGGCGCCGCCTCTTCTCCTTCCTCCTCGCTGCCTTTGCCGCCTTCTTTTTCTCCCCGACCACTTGCCACTCGGCATCGGTCGCGGGAGGCCCCGGGCGCCGGGGAGAGGGCTCTGGGACCCTAACCACCTGCGCCGGTGGGGACTTTTTGCCCTTCTTGGCCTTGGTCTGCCGGGCCGACGTCGGGGCCTTGCCGGACGGCGCCGCTTTTGCCGGCGCCGAGGCTGTGCCTGACGGCCCGGGTTTCGGGGCGGCAGCCGCCGCAGCGGCTGCGTACGAGGCCGGCTTCGGGCCTGTGGCCGTCCTTCCAGGCGCCAGAGACGGGCGCAGGACGATTCCCTCTATAACTGAGAATCGCTCCTGGAACCGCGCCTGGAAGGAGGTTAGCTCCTGGCGAACCAGGTCCAGGACCCGGTTCCCCTCCGGTTCGGGCCGGCTTGGCCCCTGCTGCCGCTGTTGTTGTTGCTGCTGCTGCGGCTGCGGCTGCGGTGGGCGGCCCTCTTCCCGGGGGGCTTTGCGGCTGCTGGCGGCCCTAAGGCCAGCCAAATCCGCTCGGAGCCTCCCATTCTCCTCTTGGAGGAGCTTCATGGCGGCCGCCAACCGGGCGACCTCCGCCCGCAAATCGGCCACCTCCCTGGTTGGAGGCCCGGCGCACCCGGCCTCCTTGGCCGCCGCCATGATGGAGGCCGTAGCCGAGACGATGGCCTTACTCCTAGAGGCCCGTACCCTCTTTAGGGACACATCTCGGATAGCGGCCTCCACGACCGCCGCAAACTCGTCCTTGCGGTCCGCGTTGGGACCGCCAGCCGCGCCCGCTTCATCGCTGGACGGCCCCGCATCGACCGCTCCAGCAGTCTCCACCTCCTTTTGTGGCCGCTCTGCTAGCTCGGTAGCCTCCCGGGCAGTGAGCCCCCTCCCCACGCCTCGCTCTCTGACCCCCCCCCGTTTGCTGGTGGGGATCTTACGAGCTGAGGCCAGCTCTCCCTCGGAAGACGACCCCTGGCCGTCCTCTGACCTTGGCCGCTTGGCGAAGAACCTGCGATTCTTCGCTGCAGCGGCCAACTCCCTGGTGCGACGGGAGCTCCCTGAGCCTCCCGTGCTCGCGCCACCAGATGCAGGATCGGACTCCGATCCCGCACCACTCCTCTCCTCTTCGTCGATGGGTTTTTTTTTAAAAATTGTTTTTTCCATATTTGTTCCCACGAGTAATAAACTTTGGGTACCTGCTCAAATAATGTGGTCCGCACTAGCGACTGAATCAAGCTACCCATCAGTCAAGCTTGCAACCCCTCTCACGGTGCGCCGCCGCTTAGGGGTTTGGGGAATTTTTATAGAGGTTAATCTTCCTCGCGGTCCGGGCGGTTAAGCCAAGACCCTCGACCCCCTTCAACAGTCAGAGACATGACCGTAACTGTCTCCGGGGCTACGAGATTATAGCGGTGACAGAAGGGTTACCCCTCCTGCCTGCCCGGCGGCAGGGTAAGTGCACACCGGGCCCGCTCTGACTCCACCACAGCTGCCGCTCTGCTACTCAGAGCGGCAGGTGTGGAGCGATCCTCCTGACAGAACATTAGCATGCGGACAGCGAGAACCCACTGGGAGATAGCCCCAATGGGAAGTCGCTGCCCGCACCCCAGGATGCACCGGCCCAAAGACTGGCCTTCCCCCCGGACGTGTCCAGAAAGGAACTCCAGTCCCCGGGCACACGTGGAGGTTTTCTGCCGGGCATCCCATTTGCAAGGCCTTAACATAGCTTTCACTAGTCAAAGGTAAATTTTTGATCAAGTCATATGGCTCGTTTTTTAAGTATGAACGTAAATAATAAAGTTTCTGAACATTGTCAAGGCACTTATTATTATCAATTAAAGATTTAAACAGGTTAATAAACGGTACAAACTCTGTGAACTTACCACTAAATACTTGTATGTCAATCGGAGGTAAGTTAACTCTAGGCACTGACTTAGGAGCTGAATGACTGTCGGTAGCACTAGCACTGTTACGGCGATTGAGTTCCTCATCGATTGCAGTGATGATGAAATAATAACTGTTTTCTACTTGTTCGATGTCCTCCTTGTCTTCTGGATGGAGTAATGAGATTTTTATATTGTGAGATTCATATTGCGTAAACGTATCTATTAATTTTTGTCGTTTAGCTAATAAATTTTCCTTGGAATTACTAGTTAACGATTGCGAACAAGCGGATTGTAACCTCGTAATCGTACCTTTCAAGTAGCCACGTGCGGCGACTACATCCTTCAGCTCCATATTAAATTTGTACTATAATAACACTGTCTTAAACTTAATATAAGCTATGTATCTAAATATACTTAAAGTTTTGTTAAAAACACTGCTTTGCCGATCACCACAGCACTTAGCTATTATTTTAACGCTACGACTCAGCGAGACACTGCACTTGCACTTTAAAATGGCGGCTATCCGAGGTGTCGTAGACTGCCACAAAACGCCGGCGCCCCGCCCACTTCGTCTGGTATATGCGTCGCTCGCGTCGTATCCCCGTTCTGCGCTCACGCGCTGTAGCCTGTGGGTACTCGCCTCGTCCGTCTCGAACTTTTCCCGCGCACTGCTGGAACACTGGCTTGATCGCAAATTATTTGCGTACGTAGGGATGCTGCACTCTTTTATAATATGTGCAACTGTAGGTAATTACGTCTGCAATGCCGACGTGATGATGCAATATGCTGGTTGCTTGAATAATTATGCTGCCTTACTGATATTGACGTCTGCAATGCCGACGTGATGATGCAATATTCTGGCTGCTCGAATATTCTTGATTGCTCGAAGGACCATGTGGGAATGTAGGGTGAGAAGCCACGTGTATCGACTAAATCCAAACAACGCTTGAACTATCGTACACTTTTAATTATTCAAATATCTGCGTTCATTGGTATACGGACACATTACAAACATGAAACAAGTATGTTTAAGACTATAATGGGTTTTATGGATCCCCTTGTTTCTATGGCTCGTGCCGTGCAGAACGTACAAGGTGTATGTGGCAACTGACTGGGCGCGAACGCAATGCGCAATGCTACGCGTGGGGACGCGCTAGTGATGTGCGACTGAATGTCGACTAAATTTTAGTGTTGGGATTCCAACACCAGGGCAGGACATTGATGTTAGCTGCGGCGAGAGTCTGTCTTACAACTCTTGCGGTGTGCGGTCGTGCATTATCATGCATTAACTGAAATAAGGGACCGATTTGCACTTGTAGAGGAACGATGACGTCAGATACAATCGTCTCTGCATAAATTTGAGCGTTGAGGTTGCCTCTGATCCAAATCAACTCAGTTCTTCCGCCGATCCAAATACCCGCCCATACCATGATGGTTCCACCACTATAAGGATGGACTTCCTGGCAGGATTTTAATCGCTGTTGGCGTCCAGGGGTTCTTCAGTGTCGTATACGTCTTGTATCCGGTCTCATACCAAAACGAGACTCATCAGAAAAGCACACGAAACGCCATTGTTCTTCTGCCCAATTTCTGTGTTCAAGAGCCCATTGATATCGAATCCTACGATTGTGCATTGCTATAGGTGGTACCCGTAGCGGTCTTCTGGAATGAAGGTTCACTTCATGCAAGCGGTTTCTGACTGTTTGGTCGCTAATTAAGTTCCCTGAAGAGTGATGAAGCCTCACGGCTAACATCATGGCGGTTATTGTTGGAGCTCTTCGAGTTAAGATTTGAATGTATCGGTCTTGTCTCCGTGTGGTGCAGCGATACCGTCCTTCATGGCGCTCAGCCACGGTACCAGTGCTTCGGTAACGTGTCCAAAGTCGACTGATAACACCTTTTTTTGTTGTTGCAACGAACATGGGCGGCCATTCCACAGCGTGATTTGGATGAACTCATTTTGAGTATGCCAAACCGATGTTCTTGTGTTGTTAGTGTTCGCGGTAGAAACACGGATTATTAATTGTTTAAGTTACCCAATAAAATTTTAAAGAAAACTGTTATTTCAGTCTTTTTTTCGAACTTTAATGTTAGTGGTTCAAATGTCAAAAATCCCTTTATTAGGAAAATGGCAAATTTCTTTATTAATGCAAAGGTGACTTGGTTTATCGTTACTGTGACAAACGAAAACACTTTATTTGATGAATCCTTAAAGAAAATTTAAATTAATATCAATCAAGAGAAAAGTTATTGCAAAAATATATGTTGATCCCTAGACACTTTTGATGTGTGTAGATTATAGATTGCCAACTGCACACTTTAATCGTAATATGTAAGTATTGAGCTTCTTTATCCTTATTGCTTATATATTTATATTAATTTTATAAATGCGAAAGTAACTCTTTCTGTCTGTCTGTCACCTTTTCACGCCTAAACCACTGAATGGATTTCGATAAAATTTGTTATACGGATAGATTGCATACCGGGGAAAAACACGAGTCAATTTTTGTCTTAAATTGACGGTCAAAGTTTATCGCAATTAAAATATGTGGTTAAAACATTGGACCACATAGGCAGCTTTCAGTAAACGTATAAGCAATTGAAAGATCAGTGGGAAAAATATGGATTGACAGCTGACAGCTGCTCTTTCTTTGTTTCTTCTGCAAATCAATCATCTTTTAATGACGTTGCCGGAATGTCGTCACCTGTGCTATATTTGCTCTTGTCCGGTATATTTGAATAGCTGTGTTTCAGAGTCTGTCGGTCACTGGTTCAAAAGATATACGGCTTTATAGATTGCCGATCTAGAGTCTCCCCAACTTGAAAATAATTTAGAATGTAAATAGAAAAACTTACTTTTACTGTAATAGTAGGGACTATTACATTCGTGTTTTTCTGTACAAGGAACACCTCAGTATGCTCATACCATTATTGTAGGTCCTTTATTTGTGATGGTGGCGATTTTTGTATAGTGTAGCCTTTTCACCATTATTGTCAAACATAACTTTTCGTTTAAGTTCTTGGAAAAAAGAGATCTCATCAATAATTATAGATGGCCAGACACATTCAAGTAGAGCAATTTGTAGTTGGCAGTGGGAATATAACCTGCCCAACTCAGTTGAGAAATGGGGAAAAAGGGAGAGTAAATTAATTATTATTGACAGACCTATTCTCATTTAGTCATGACTAGATTACTAAGAAATATTGGACACGTATTTTTAATTTTTTTACGTAATCCAATTGTGTTAAAATGTGGCACGACACACGGTTAGGTCGATTTTAAACCTAATTGTAACGTAGCGAGCCCCCACTTCCCAACTTTAATACGTTTTATTTAAGCATTTTATTAATTTTATTGATAAAACAAAAAATACGTGTTAAATTTTTTATTAGCTGACTGACGGATTAACTATAAATTTTATGGAGTGAAAATGGTTCCTATTAAAAGAGCGCTCTTTATGTTCACTAACGCCACATGCGTGCAGTCAATCCAGCCAACTACGCCTGGCAAGCCATATTTGTCTTATGTCAATTTAAGTAAAGGTATAAACACTCTTCAAAGCATACATAGGTCGTACTCATTATCCAAATAGCATGCTTCCGTCTTAAGCAGCTGTGGCTATCTTTATATATATAATTCTTCTGTGCGTGTGTATGTCACTGAACTCCTCCTAAACGGCTGGACCGATTTTAATGAAATTTGTTGTGTGTGTTAAAGTGGCTTTGAGGATGGCTTAGATTAAAAAAAAAAAAAAAATTACAAGGCGGAACGAAGTTCGCAGGGACAGCTAGTATTTTATAAAATACTATTTGTTTTAAAAAACAGCACAAGCTTTTAAACTTATTGCTTGTTTATAAGGTTCCTCTCAGCAACGTTCTGTGGAAACCTTATATATTTTTGTATAATTGAGGGGCTGTTTGAGTGTTGTTGAATTAAGTGTCTTGTGACATACCGCAGACAGCGTGACACTGTCAGTTATGCCATTGGCACATCACTGCTAAGACCCGCCACTACACCTTGGTAGCTCCCGCGGGCATAAAAGTTATGAGCAGCGAGGATCTAAAAGTATGACTACCCGTTACGACTGTCAAAGATGCACAAATGACAGCCGGGTCCAACGGCTTAACGTGCTTTCCGAAGGCACGGAGGAGTCTCGGTATGTAAAGATGGTCACCCATCCACGGTCAACCCTGGCAAGCGTAAAAAAGCTTAACCTGATGGATCGACCTATGCGGCTGTTAGTACTTAGTCTCGGCAGTTGCATCATTTTCCTTTATTTACTATCTACGTATTACACAGATTATTATTTCTCTTCTTTTCGCGTGTTTAATGACTAACCTGGTATCAGAGTTTTATGCTACCCATGGGCCTGTGACTTAGCTTTACATGCTGTTGAGAAATACATTTAGTCAAAAAAGTATCGGGAATGGATGATTTGTTTATGGTTCCAAATTCAAATTTTTGTTTTTTTGTAGTTGTTAGATTGGCACAACTGTTTTTCATTTTGGCGCGGAGTTTGAGTTGCATCTGTTATTTATATTAAATACAGTGCTGGTTTTAGTAATATCATATATAGTGTGTATTGCGAATTTCATAATGGACAAAAATATCGAACAAAGAGTTTGTCTTAAATTTTGCATCGCCAATGGAATTTCGTGTTCGGAGTCACTGAAAATGTTACAGAAGGCTTACGGTGAATCGACTTTATCAAAAACTCGTGCTTATGAGTGGTTCAAAGCGTTCAAAAGCGGTCGAGATGTGATGGAAGATTTGCCTCGCTCTGGTAGGCCGTCAACGTCTGCAACTGAAGTTAACATCGCAAAAGTGAAGAAAATAGTGACTGAAAATCCCCATTCAACTCTGAGAGAGATAGCCGCCGAACTTTCTGTATCTCACGAGTCGATCCGTACCATTTTAACTAATCATTTGGGTATGAAACATGTTGCTGCTCGGCTAGTCCCAAAAGATCTGAATTTTCTCCAAAACTCAATCGCATGAAAGTCGCTGAGGACATGCTAGAACGAGTCAGTTCGGACCCAACATTCATGAAACGCATTGTTACTGGTGACGAGACGTGGGTTTACGAGTTTGACATGCAAACTAGTCAACAAGCTTCGGAGTGGCGCCTTCCAACTGAACCGAAACCGAAAAAACCACGCCAAAGTCGATCAAAAGTCAAAGTCATGTTGACTGTTTTCTTTGACTATCGCGGTGTTGTGCACTCTGAATTCTTACCGGAAGGTCTAACGGTAAATAAAGAATATTATTTGAGCGTTATGCGGCGTTTAAGAGAGCAAATTCGACGAAAAAGGCCAGATTTGTGCAAAGAAAATTCTTGGATTTTGCACCACGACAATGCGCCTTCGCACAAGGCTATCATTGAGAAAGAATTTTTGACCAAACACTCAACAAATACCATCCAACAACCACCATATTCACCAGATATGGCTCCTGCTGACTTTTTTCTTTTTCCTAAACTCAAATTACCACTTCGTGGCACCCGTTTTCAATCGATAGAAGACATAAAGGAGAATTCGCGGCGAGAACTGAACTCAATTCCGGAAGCAGCGTTTAAAAAATGTTTTGATGAATGGATTATTCGTTGGCGCAAGTGTATCGTTTCTAAAGGAGCATACTTTGAAGGTGATAAAATAAATTTGGATGAATAACAGACATTTTGTGTATTATTGATCTTTTCCCGGTACTTTCTTGACAGAGTAGTATCTCTTAGACATGCTGGTTTCCTCACGATGTTTTCCATTACCGATTTTTAACCAAGTGAAAATTATACAATACGCACATGAATCCAGTATGACGATTACAACTGTTACAACTTTTTGCACCGCTTGTATCTCCGAAACGATGGCTCGTAGGAAAAAAGGATTAATTATTTTTTTATACGATAATTTTATAATCTGCAATTTTAGTCTGAGGTATTTTTATGATAAAACTTACCGTTTTACTGAAAATCGCGAAAAACTTTTTTTTTTTTGACATTTGACCTTGAATAACTTTTTTTCCATACACGGGAATGATGGTGAACTTTCAGATTTTGTTTATAATTGTCTTTTGAACAATTGTACTAATATTCAGCTTGTTGCGAATTTATGTAGCACCGAATGTCTAATTTGACCGGACTAGAGGCAAGTAAAAGTCTACGTAGTACTGTAGAGCCTTAGAGTAAAACCTTATGTTGTACAAGGCTGGAAATTATCTGACGGCATTCGAACCTTTCAAATGTATTAAGAATAGATTAGGATTTTATATATTCTAGACTTGTCGTCCGGCGCCGAAGCTAAACAGATGTATTCGTTATAACAAAGTGAAAATATAATAACATACGTTTAAACTGGAAAAGTGTTCATCTTCATAGTATAGAAGCCCTATACCCACATTACACGCTCTACCACTGAGCCCCCTTAGTAGAGGATCTTCCATCCTCTACATTTTGGTGGAGGCGCCGGGTAGGAGTCCGGACACAACTGTGTCTGGGGGTATTTTGAGCCAGAAGCCTTGGATATCGTCAAGGAGTCTGCTCTAGTGATGAATAGAGTATCTGGTTTAACAATGTTTAGTGTGTAGCTGGATCCCGAGTCTCTGTTTATAGCCTTCAGGACTGATGTAATCATTTTTCGAGTTTGGTTGAACTCCACCTGTGATTTACAAATGCCTGGTGACGTCCATATTATATGAGAGGCCCCTTCCCAGGATCCCCCATCTATTGCACTCCCAGCTATTCTCTCCAGGTCTTCCACAACGGACCTGGCCTCATCATCTAAAGGATCACTGGTTGAGAATTTAGACGATTTTGGGTCCTCTTCGTCTGACTCGGTCAAGTGATCTGGTGAATAAGATGGCTTGATCTTCTCAATCGATAAGTAATCCGTCGAGCTGGAACCTGGTTCATTTATATCGCCAAGGTGTATATCGACATCCTCTCTAAATTCTTCCGATAATAGATTTTTCCTTCCTCCATCATCTAGGAATTTTATAAATGCATCAGATTTGCTGTTCATGTTGTATAAGATTTTTGGAAGAACAAAGATAAGAATTGCTGTTTGACTCTTATAAAAAAAACCGACCCATTGGACGGAATAAATATTAACCCAGAATTGGGAAGTAGCGAGAAAATATCATTAAAAAAACTACTTTCTACTTATAGGAAGAATTTTGCATTTGCGGCTTCAGAGTTGGGTAGCTGTAGCTTAGTGGAGGTAAAAATTAAAACGACCGATGATACCCCTGTTCATCGCCCTCCATATAGAGTATCTCCGAAACAACTTGAAATAACTCGACCAAGTCGGACAGATGCCATCTCGCCGGAGGGATGGTGGACAGAAGAGTCTGCAGGACATCATCGACCTGCTGAAGAAGACCGATCCGGATGACGTGCCAGATTTTGTGGCGAAAGAGCTGCACAAGCTGCCTCCTGTCACTTTCGACCACGTCGACGTCACCAGGCTGCTTAAGGACATCACGACTCTGAAGGTGAGCCTGGCTGAGATGAAGTCCAAGTTGGAGTCATCGGATGTCACTATTGGTGAATTGCGAGCCGAAGTAGCGTTGTTGAGCAACGCTATTCCGACAAGTGGGTCACCGGAAGGCTCCAATGCAAACACACGTCGCGGGGCACAAAATGCTTCTGTCTGCAGTTTTCAGTCGGCGAGTGAATCAACGTCATCGGCTGTCAAGAATGCAAACGTTGCATCGTGTTCCGCTGATCGCGTCGTACCTGCCGGGGAAGCGACGCGCGTTATAGGTACATCGACCCCCAAACGTACCTATTCGGATACCGTCGCTAATCAGAAATCTGCTGGGTCAGACACTAAACGACCAGCAGTCAATCTGAAAGGGGGAAAGCAGAGTCGCTCAGTATCGAGCGCGAAGAAAGGCGCTGTGATGGACCACGAACATCAGGTTCCACGCAAGAACACTTGCGATGATGACGGCTTCATCAAGGTGGAGAGAAAGAAGAGGAAGCCTACTTATCGCAACCAGTGCGGGACAGCGCCGGCTGGATGTAACATGCTGCTACGTCCTGCAGTGCCGACGACGCAGCTGTACGTGTCCCGTTTGCACCACTCTACGCAAGCTGCAGACGTCGTAGAGTACGTACGGGTGAAGACCAACTGGACCTTGAGGGTGGAGAAGTTGGAGGCGCGCCATAGCACTAATTTCAAGTCGTTCGTGGTGCGCGTTCCAACTCACCATTTGGTAACCTTCCTCAAGGAAGAGTTTTGGCCGAAAGGTGTGCTGTATCGGCGTTTCCGCGGCCGGCTACGCGACACCTCGCAGCGCAACTCGACGCCGTCACAACGAGTGCAGTAGTTTTTAAGTTTATTTTTAAAATTATGTATTAGTTTATAGTTATGATTTTTATACATGTATTCTATTTTATGGGCCTACGATGCCTGAAATAAAGGATAAATAATAATAATAATAATAATTAATTCACAAGTTGAGGAGATGTTAAATAATAATGTTATACGTGAATCTAATAGCGCGTATGCTTCTCCTGTTGTCTTGGTACAGAAACCAGACCATTCTTGGCGGTTCTGCGTTGACTATAGAAAACTAAATAAAAAAGTAGTCACTGACAGTTACCCATTGCCAATAATTGAAGATATTATGATTTATTTATCAGGAGCAAAATACTTTGCTGATTTAGATCTAAATTCTGGTTACTGGCAATATCGTTTATGTGAGGAAGATAAGCATAAAACTGCATTTGTCACACGCTTGTATGAATTTAACGTTCTACCATTTGGGCTTAAGACTAGTCAAGCTGTGTTCCAAAGAACAATGGACAAAGTACTCGCTGGTATTAAATATAAAAATGCGATTTGTTATGTGGACAACATATTAATATGGGGAAAAAATTTCTTGGAGTTCCGAAAAGCTCTTGAGGAGGTACTTTTGCGACTTAAGAAAGCAAACCTCACTTTGAAACCAAGTAAATGTAGTTTCGGGTATTTTAAAATGTCTGTTTTAGGGCATGAGATTTCGGGAGACGGAGTTAAACCCGAGTTTAAGAAGCTACAATCGCTAAAATTATTGAAAGCCCCAACAAATACGAAACAAGTAAAATCTGTTTTGGGTTTGTTTTCTTACTATCGTAAATTCGTTAGCAATTTTGCTGAGGTAACGTTGCCATTAACGAAATTGTTGAAGAAAGGTGTCCCTTTCAGTTGGTCGCAGAGGCATCAAGAGGCATTTGATCAGATCTTAAAGATTATGGATAATCCACCGGTGTTGCACTTTTATTCGATTCGATAAAATTTGTTATACGGATAGATTGCATACCGGGGAAAAACACGAGTCAATTTTTGTCTTAAATTGACGGTCAAAGTTTATCGCAATTAAAATATGTGGTTAAAACATTGGACCACATAGGCAGCTTTCAGTAAACGTATAAGCAATTGAAAGATCAGTGGGAAAAATATGGATTAACAGCTGACAGCTGCTCTTTCTTTGTTTCTTCTGCAAATCAATCATCTTTTAATGACGTTGCCGGAATGTCGTCACCTGTGCTATATTTGCTCTTGTCCGGTATATTTGAATAGCTGTGTTTCAGAGTCTGTCGGTCACTGGTTCAAAAGATATACGGCTTTATAGATTGCCGATCTAGAGTCTCCCCAACTTGAAAATAATTTAGAATGTAAATAGAAAAACTTACTTTTACTGTAATAGTAGGGACTATTACATTCGTGTTTTTCTGTACAAGGAACACCTCAGTATGCTCATACCATTATTGTAGGTCCTTTATTTGTGATGGTGGCGATTTTTGTATAGTGTAGCCTTTTCACCATTATTGTCAAACATAACTTTTCGTTTAAGTTCTTGGAAAAAAGAGATCTCATCAATAATTATAGATGGCCAGACACATTCAAGTAGAGCAATTTGTAGTTGGCAGTGGGAATATAACCTGCCCAACTCAGTTGAGAAATGGGGAAAAAGGGAGAGTAAATTAATTATTATTGACAGACCTATTCTCATTTAGTCATGACTAGATTACTAAGAAATATTGGACACGTATTTTTAATTTTTTTACGTAATCCAATTGTGTTAAAATGTGGCACGACACACGGTTAGGTCGATTTTAAACCTAATTGTAACGTAGCGAGCCCCCACTTCCCAACTTTAATACGTTTTATTTAAGCATTTTATTAATTTTATTCATAAAACAAAAAATACGTGTTAAATTTTTTATTAGCTGACTGACGGATTAACTATAAATTTTATGGAGTGAAAATGGTTCCTATTAAAAGAGCGCTCTTTATGTTCACTAACGCCACATGCGTGCAGTCAATCCAGCCAACTACGCCTGGCAAGCCATATTTGTCTTATGTCAATTTAAGTAAAGGTATAAACACTCTTCAAATCATACATAGGTCGTACTCATTATCCAAATAGCATGCTTCCGTCTTAAGCAGCTGTGGCTATCTTTATATATATAATTCTTCTGTGCGTGTGTATGTCACTGAACTCCTCCTAAACGGCTGGACCGATTTTAATGAAATTTGTTGTGTGTGTTAAAGTGGCTTTGAGGATGGCTTATATTAAAAAAAAAAAAAAAAATACAAGGCGGAACGAAGTTCGCAGGGACAGCTAGTATTTTATAAAATACTATTTGTTTTAAAAAACAGCACAAGCTTTTAAACTTATTGCTTGTTTATAAGGTTCCTCTCAGCAACGTTCTGTGGAAACCTTATATATTTTTGTATAATTGAGGGGCTGTTTGAGTGTTGTTGAATTAAGTGTCTTGTGACATACCGCAGACAGCGTGACACTGTCAGTTATGCCATTGGCACATCACTGCTAAGACCCGCCACTACACCTTGGTAGCTCCCGCGGGCATAAAAGTTATGAGCAGCGAGGATCTAAAAGTATGACTACCCGTTACGACTGTCAAAGATGCACAAATGACAGCCGGGTCCAACGGCTTAACGTGCTTTCCGAAGGCACGGAGGAGTCTCGGTATGTAAAGATGGTCACCCATCCACGGTCAACCCTGGCTAGCGTAAAAAAGGTTAACCTGATGGATCGACCTATGCGGCTGTTAGTACTTAGTCTCGGCAGTTGCATCATTTTCCTTTATTTACTATCTACGTATTACACAGATTATTATTTCTCTTCTTTTCGCGTGTTTAATGACTAACCTGGTATCAGAGTTTTATGCTACCCATGGGCCTGTGACTTAGCTTTACATGCTGTTGAGAAATACATTTAGTCAAAAAAGTATCGGGAATGGATGATTTGTTTATGGTTCCAAATTCAAATTTTTGTTTTTTTGTAGTTGTTAGATTGGCACAACTGTTTTTCATTTTGGCGCGGAGTTTGAGTTGCATCTGTTATTTATATTAAATACAGTGCTGGTTTTAGTAATATCATATATAGTGTGTATTGCGAATTTCATAATGGACAAAAATATCGAACAAAGAGTTTGTCTTAAATTTTGCATCGCCAATGGAATTTCGTGTTCGGAGTCACTGAAAATGTTACAGAAGGCTTACGGTGAATCGACTTTATCAAAAACTCGTGCTTATGAGTGGTTCAAAGCGTTCAAAAGCGGTCGAGATGTGATGGAAGATTTGCCTCGCTCTGGTAGGCCGTCAACGTCTGCAACTGAAGTTAACATCGCAAAAGTGAAGAAAATAGTGACTGAAAATCCCCATTCAACTCTGAGAGAGATAGCCGCCGAACTTTCTGTATCTCACGAGTCGATCCGTACCATTTTAACTAATCATTTGGGTATGAAACATGTTGCTGCTCGGCTAGTCCCAAAAGATCTGAATTTTCTCCAAAACTCAATCGCATGAAAGTCGCTGAGGACATGCTAGAACGAGTCAGTTCGGACCCAACATTCATGAAACGCATTGTTACTGGTGACGAGACGTGGGTTTACGAGTTTGACATGCAAACTAGTCAACAAGCTTCGGAGTGGCGCCTTCCAACTGAACCGAAACCGAAAAAACCACGCCAAAGTCGATCAAAAGTCAAAGTCATGTTGACTGTTTTCTTTGACTATCGCGGTGTTGTGCACTCTGAATTCTTACCGGAAGGTCTAACGGTAAATAAAGAATATTATTTGAGCGTTATGCGGCGTTTAAGAGAGCAAATTCGACGAAAAAGGCCAGATTTGTGGAAAGAAAATTCTTGGATTTTGCACCACCACAATGCGCCTTCGCACAAGGCTATCATTGAGAAAGAATTTTTGACCAAACACTCAACAAATACCATCCAACAACCACCATATTCACCAGATATGGCTTGAAGGTGATAAAATAAATTTGGATGAATAACAGACATTTTGTGTATTATTGATCTTTTCCCGGTACTTTCTTGACAGAGTAGTATCTCTTAGACATGCTGGTTTCCTCACGATGTTTTCCATTACCGATTTTTAAGCAAGTGAAAATTATACAATACGCACATGAATCCAGTATGACGATTACAACTGTTACAACTTTTTGCACCGCTTGTATCTCCGAAACGATGGCTCGTAGGAAAAAAGGATTAATTATTTTTTTATACGATAATTTTATAATCTGCAATTTTAGTCTGAGGTATTTTTATGATAAAACTTACCGTTTTACTGAAAATCGCGAAAAACTTTTTTTTTTTGACATTTGACCTTGAATAACTTTTTTTCCATACACGGGAATGATGGTGAACTTTCAGATTTTGTTTATAATTGTCTTTTGAACAATTGTACTAATATTCAGCTTGTTGCGAATTTATGTAGCACCGAATGTCTAATTTGACCGGACTAGAGGCAAGTAAAAGTCTACGTAGTACTGTAGAGCCTTAGAGTAAAACCTTATGTTGTACAAGGCTGGAAATTATCTGACGGCATTCGAACCTTTCAAATGTATTAAGAATAGATTAGGATTTTATATATTCTAGACTTGTCGTCCGGCGCCGAAGCTAAACAGATGTATTCGTTATAACAAAGTGAAAATATAATAACATACGTTTAAACTGGAAAAGTGTTCATCTTCATAGTATAGAAGCCCTATACCCACATTACACGCTCTACCACTGAGCCCCCTTAGTAGAGGATCTTCCATCCTCTACATTTTGGTGGAGGCGCCGGGTAGGAGTCCGGACACAACTGTGTCTGGGGGTATTTTGAGCCAGAAGCCTTGGATATCGTCAAGGAGTCTGCTCTAGTGATGAATAGAGTATCTGGTTTAACGATGTTTAGTGTGTAGCTGGATCCCGAGTCTCTGTTTATAGCCTTCAGGACTGATGTAATCATTTTTCGAGTTTGGTTGAACTCCACCTGTGATTTACAAATGCCTGGTGACGTCCATATTATATGAGAGGCCCCTTCCCAGGATCCCCCATCTATTGCACTCCCAGCTATTCTCTCCAGGTCTTCCACAACGGACCTGGCCTCATCATCTAAAGGATCACTGGTTGAGAATTTAGACGATTTTGGGTCCTCTTCGTCTGACTCGGTCAAGTGATCTGGTGAATAAGATGGCTTGATCTTCTCAATCGATAAGTAATCCGTCGAGCTGGAACCTGGTTCATTTATATCGCCAAGGTGTATATCGACATCCTCTCTAAATTCTTCCGATAATAGATTTTTCCTTCCTCCATCATCTAGGAATTTTATAAATGCATCAGATTTGCTGTTCATGTTGTATAAGATTTTTGGAAGAACAAAGATAAGAATTGCTGTTTGACTCTTATAAAAAAAACCGACCCATTGGACGGAATAAATATTAACCCAGAATTGGGAAGTAGCGAGAAAATATCATTAAAAAAAACTACTTTCTACTTATAGGAAGAATTTTGCATTTGCGGCTTCAGAGTTGGGTAGCTGTAGCTTAGTGGAGGTAAAAATTAAAACGACCGATGATACCCCTGTTCATCGCCCTCCATATAGAGTATCTCCGAAACAACTTGAAATAATTAATTCACAAGTTGAGGAGATGTTAAATAATAATGTTATACGTGAATCTAATAGCGCGTATGCTTCTCCTGTTGTCTTGGTACAGAAACCAGACCATTCTTGGCGGTTCTGCGTTGACTATAGAAAACTAAATAAAAAAGTAGTCACTGACAGTTACCCATTGCCAATAATTGAAGATATTATGATTTATTTATCAGGAGCAAAATACTTTGCTGATTTAGATCTAAATTCTGGTTACTGGCAATATCGTTTATGTGAGGAAGATAAGCATAAAACTGCATTTGTCACACCATCAGGCTTGTATGAATTTAACGTTCTACCATTTGGGCTTAAGACTAGTCAAGCTGTGTTCCAAAGAACAATGGACAAAGTACTCGCTGGTATTAAATATAAAAATGCGATTTGTTATGTGGACAACATATTAATATGGGGAAAAAATTTCTTGGAGTTCCGAAAAGCTCTTGAGGAGGTACTTTTGCGACTTAAGAAAGCAAACCTCACTTTGAAACCAAGTAAATGTAGTTTCGGGTATTTTAAAATGTCTGTTTTAGGGCATGAGATTTCGGGAGACGGAGTTAAACCCGAGTTTAAGAAGCTACAATCGCTAAAATTATTGAAAGCCCCAACAAATACGAAACAAGTAAAATCTGTTTTGGGTTTGTTTTCTTACTATCGTAAATTCGTTAGCAATTTTGCTGAGGTAACGTTGCCATTAACGAAATTGTTGAAGAAAGGTGTCCCTTTCAGTTGGTCGCAGAGGCATCAAGAGGCATTTGATCAGATCTTAAAGATTATGGATAATCCACCGGTGTTGCACTTTTATTCTAACGACAAACAGATGGTAACTCGTCTTTTTATAGATGCTAGTGGTGAAGCGTTAGGCGCTTGTCTTATGCAGGGGACAGACACTATGTATCCGATCTCATATGCTTCAAGGAAGCTGAATGATAATGAGAAGAAATATTCAACGACGGAGAAGGAATGTCTGGCGTTGGTTTGGTCCTTGAATTACTTCAAACATTTCTTGTGGGGGTTGAAGTTTCAGGTGGTGACGGATCACAAGGCGTTATGTTGGCTAAGAGATAGAAAAGATATGAATGGAAGATTGGCAAGGTGGTCGTTATGTATCCAGTCGTACGAGTTCGATATTGTCCATTGTGCAGGGAGAGATAACGTCATAGCAGATTTCTTGAGTAGGAATCCCTTGGGTGAAGAGGTAGAGAACCAGAAGCGAACAGAGTGTCAAGAAGATGGGATGCAGGTATACAAGATAGAGGTCGTGAAGATGAAAGATGAGCAGCTACAAGATGGGTTCTGTAAACAGTTGTTGGATAGGATAGCGGCGAATGGAAATGGTGTGATTAGGGGATTTTGTGTTGTTGACGGAATGCTGTGCCGCAAAGCTAAGAGGTTCGATAAGGTTCGAAATTTAGTCGTGGTCCCGAAATTGTTATTACAGGATGTTCTACAGGAACTGCACGATGATCCGTGGTCAGGAGGTCATTTAGGTCTCGCTAAGACTTTGGCTAAGTTTAGATTGGGGTATTTTATCAAGGATGCAGAGAAGGAGGTGGAACGGTATGTGAGGAGTTGCGTATTGTGTCAGGAGCGCAAGGTGTCCAAGCAAGTAGCGCAGTTGCAGCCAATAGCAGTGAACCATCTGTTGGAGAAAGTTGGAATAGATCTTTTGGGTCCTTTTAGAAAGTCTCTGAATGGTAATAGATATGTGATCGTGTGTGTAGAATATGCTACGAGGTATGCAATTTGTAAGGCAATTCCTAGGGCTACAGCAGAGAGAATCAGCGAATTTTTGATAGAGGATGTGTTTTGCCGTCTAGGTGGGGTTAAGGAAGTAGTATCGGATAGAGGTTCGGTGTTTACTTCGCGTTTAGTTAAAGAGACAATTGGGTATTTCGGCGCCAAATCGCGTTTCACCACAGCATTTCATCCAGCGGCAAATGGATTGGTTGAAAGGTTTAATCGTACCTTAACACAAATGCTGTCTATGTATGTCTCTGCTGATCAGCGGAATTGGTGTAGCTATATTCCATTGGTGTGTTATGCCTATAATTCCAGTAAACAATCAAGCACTAGAATCTCGCCCTTCATGTTGATGTTTGCTAGGGAGCCTTTATTTCGAACCGACATGATTGTTAACAATAATGACCGGGGGGGGACTAATGATTATGCGCAGCGACGTAGTCAGCATAATGCTCTAATCAATTGTGCTATAAATAACATAAAAAAGGCGCAAGTTAAGCAGAAAGCGGCTTACGATAAGAGAGCAAAGATAAAAAACTTTGTGCCAAATCAGTTGGTTATGGTTTATACGCCGAGGCGAGTAACTGATAAGAGCCTAAAATTATGTAGGTTATATAAGGGCCCTTATCAAATAGTTCGGAGATTATCGAATGTAAATTATGTTATCAGATTGAATAGAAGGAGCAAAGACATTATACATGTAAATAGATTAAAACCCTTTTATGTTAGGATTTAATTGGCAATACTTAGATGTCATCTGTCGACATGTCAGTCATGACGATGTCACGTAGTTGTAAACATGCTGGATTCATTATTGTAGCTTGGATTTAAGATATAGTTTATTGATGCATATCTCTTTGTGTTTATTGCATATTATGGTGATCAAAAATGTATGAGACGCTACCGGATGAGCGTGTGGGAGACACACCTCGCCGCGTCAAAGCGTCAGAGGGAGCGACACTTCGTCTTCATATTTCTCTAGTGCCTTATGAGATTAGCATGATCGTGCTCCAGAGCATTTTAACGTGTTCATCTTGAGAGAAGGGGTGACACTCGTCCTGAGTTGAGGCCTACTTTGCTAACGGGGCGTAGCCTTGCAAAGTGTGTCAGGTTGACACAATTGGTCTAACTGAGGATGGGGTACCCATATCTTGGTACCCATATTGTGGTTTCATATCTGGAGTAGGGGCATGAAACGTTTTTTCGAATTTCTTTACGTCTGGATCGTTCTCTCCCCCTGACTCAATAGCGTACGACGGGGTACAGGATGCTGATGTTCAGTCTTCTTTACAGTCAACCCCATCCGGGTCGATATGAACTTTCATATCATTGTTTGTTTTCGGAGGCTGGCTGCATCCTTTGCCTCGGGTTTTGATGCAGTGGGGTTCAAACTGGCCTAGCGTTAGTTTGTGCACAGTGGCACACTTTAATGCATTCATGGACTCTTGTGATGTCGTAAGATCCGCTTTGCCAGAGTTGAGCCTGCCTTTGCAAAGGCCAGACCTCACATGTAGATTCTCCTGAGGATAGGTAAAATCTTAATGTTAGGCTAGGTAGGAGTAGGAATAGATAGATTCGAATGCCAAGAGTAAAAGGGCTTAGTTATTTTAAAACTAAGTGTTCCCTTTTACTCAAGGGGGGCGTAGCTGATGTAGAGCCTTAGAGTAAAACCTTATGTTGTACAAGGCTGGAAATTATCTGACGGCATTCGAACCTTTCAAATGTATTAAGAATAGATTAGGATTTTATATATTCTAGACTTGTCGTCCGGCGCCGAAGCTAAACAGATGTATTCGTTATAACAAAGTGAAAATATAATAACATACGTTTAAACTGGAAAAGTGTTCATCTTCATAGTATAGAAGCCCTATACCCACATTACACGCTCTACCACTGAGCCCCCTTAGTAGAGGATCTTCCATCCTCTACAGTACCTATTGTTGTCTCCACGACGGGTGTACGTGTACCCAACCTCCACCGCAGCCTCAAACTTATAGACCTGAAAGACTCAATTTACATAACACTCCAAAAAACCGCAATTTCACCACCTGCAGAATAGTTAGAAAGTTCATGCAAATTGAGTAAAATGAAATCAGTCCCACAAACATAACTAATCATTAAAATCACAACATAGGTTCACGCTACATTGACTTGGCTTGGGCCCGTTAATGTAGCTTTAACTAGCCCAAGAACCAAAATTTGTTTAACAGATATAGTAATATTCCGTGTGATTTTGTTCCTTTTACGAATTCTTTAGTAGTTCAAAATATATTCCATCTCCCCTGATTCATTAATGAATTCCAGCGGTTGTGCCAAGATTCAAGGGCATTTTGCGTTAACGGCACATGTTTTATAAGACTGTCATTTACTGACCACATGCGAGGTGGGAGCAAGGTTGTCGTTGTTTCACTGTGCTAACAGTTTTTGGGATTATTGTTTAATATTTTCGAACCATTTAATTACGTCTGTTTTAATTATATTCAAGGCATCACTGATGTCTGTTGGCTCTAAAAACGTCAGTGCACCAATGGGTCGCATGTTATGTTATGAGCAAATACTGGATCATTTTGATAGCGGGATGCGAGACCAGCTGATTGAATCTTCTTTTCGTGTGGTTAGTGACTAATCTGGTGTCAGAGTTTTTAAGCTGCCCATGGGCCTCTGACTTAGCTTCACAAGCTGTTGAGAAATATCTCTGATATCTCTCTCTCTCTTCTGATTGCTTGTGTCGATATATACTTTGTTGTAAATGAAAAAAACAAAGGGCCTCTGACTTAGCTTCACAAGCTGTTGAGAAATATCTCTGATATCTCTCTCTCTCTCTTCTGATTGAATGTGTCGATATATACTTTGTTGTAAATGAAAAAAACAAAGTTTACTTAAAAACCGCGGGAAATCATTTTTGATGGCATTCAGTGCCGCAAGTTCAAAATCAGTTAGGATAATTTCAGGGTTCAGTTGCACTTTTAACTTATTAGAAGCTTGACATTTTAGAATTTCTAAGAAAATTTTGTAACATTTTTCTGATTTATGCGAGAGCAAAACATATGCTAGACACACAAAATAGGTGTGTCCCTTCTGGTGCTCCTACTATGGCATGTATCGTATAATTTTAACAAAAGGGGAGGGGGCAGCTGTTAAATGTCCCATCCATTAGCTAAAATCTTGCCACACTGAAAAATGTTAATTTTTTTCTCGTGCAAAAAACGATAATACACACATCATTTTCAATATGACCCATGAGAAATGGTTCACCATTAATCATTCCATACTCTTCAGGAATATCAACGTGCCGGATATCTTTTGGTATATTTGGTAAATTTTTATTCCGTTCTCGCTGTATCATCCTCATAGCATCCTTATGAGGCATATGAAGAGAAGAAGTACTGAGTACAACTTGGATGCACCGCTGAATAATTTTTGAAGGTGTATCCATTTAGCTGTTGGCTTTTTCTTTAAATCGGCCTTCAGACTTAATTCTAGCCGTTTTTCGTTTATGTTTTTGCGACAAAACAATATGAGTGCTATCTGTCGTGAGCAGAGTTGTTACAAACACACACCGAGCCGAATATTTTCTTGAACATCGCCTGTAAAACTTCGTAGCTCGCCTATTATTTAAATGATAGCAGTAACCACCTTCATGTAATAAATTGTCTTTACCACTTTTTGGTTCACTCGACGTTTAGATTCTAAACCTGAACGTCGAGTGGGTGCTCCTGAATTTAAGATGCATAAGTTATGAACATCTATTATGTTGAGTAATTCATCCCCTTAACAATTCGAAGTTGAGCATTGGTGACGGCAATTAAAGTCCCTCAGTATTAAGAAAGCTTAACGATTATTCATCTCTTGAAGTATAGAAGAAGAAGGGTGAGGAATGTATATAGATACTAGACAAGTATTATATAGGGTGGCTGGTAATTAGTGGCGGTTATGTAAACACTGTACTGTACTCATGATTACAATCAACTTTCCGAAAGAAACTTTTTTTGTAATAGTTTTAGTTTTATCACAATAACAGTGTCACAATATCAGCGTGAAGTTCAATGAACGCGCCGATCAGCTGTTAGCAGCGAGGCGCCCGCGCCGCGTTGCGATATTCATAATAGGTATTTCTAAACAAACTAACTTCAGGAATTGCGTTTGTTTTGTTACTTTTATACGATGGATGTTGAGAAACGGCTTAAAAGAAACCACTACATTATTAACTGACTCGATATTTTATTAGGTAAAGAGATTGATGGAGTATCAGGCAAGTTTTTGGATGGTGGAGATAAGAGTGTGTCTGCATAGGATTTTGAAACTGGGGGATGGATTTTTGCTTCCTCAGCATTTGATACAGCGCTTCGCGCCATATATGTTTTAATTCATTTTTGCCTAGTAAATGCCGGGCAAGACTTACACACATCAAAAGTGTCTAGGGATCAACATATATTTTTGCAATAACTTTTCTCTTGATTGATATTAATTTAAATTTTCTTTAAGGATTCATCAAATAAAGTGTTTTCGTTTGTCACAGTAACGATAAACCAAGTCACCTTTGCATTAATAAAGAAATTTGCCATTTTCCTAATAAAGGGATTTTTGACATTTGAACCACTAACATTAAAGTTCGAAAAAAAGACTGAAATAACAGTTTTCTTTAAAATTTTATTGGGTAACTTAAACAATTAATAATCCGTGTTTCTACCGCGAACACTAACAACACAAGAACATCGGTTTGGCATACTCAAAATGAGTTCATCCAAATCACGCTGTGGAATGGCCGCCCATGTTCGTTGCAACAACAAAAAAAGGTCTTCTTGCAACTGGATACCCTCCATATTCGGCAGAGCTCTTCTCTGTAGCATATCCCATGCATGCTCAATCGGGTTCAAGTCTGGCGACTGAGCAGGCCAGGGCAGGACATTGATGTTAGCTGCGGCGAGAGTCTGTCTTACAACTCTTGCGGTGTGCGGTCGTGCATTATCATGCATTAACTGAAATAAGGGACCGATTTGCACTTGTAGAGGAACGAATGAAGTGAACCTTCATTCCCGAAGACCGCTACGGGTACCACCTATAGCAATGCACAATCGTAGGATTCGATATCAATGGGCTCTTGAACACAGAAATTGGGCAGAAGAACAATGGCGTTTCGTGTGCTTTTCTGATGAGTCTCGTTTTGGTATGAGACCGGATACAAGACGTATACGACACTGGAGAACCCCTGGACGCCAACAGCGATTAAAATCCTGCCAGGAAGTCCATCCTTATAGTGGTGGAACCATCATGGTATGGGCGGGTATTTGGATCGGCGGAAGAACTGAGTTGATTTGGATCAGAGGCAACCTCAACGCTCAAATTTATGCTGAGACGATTGTATCTGACGTCATCGTTCCTCTACAAGTGCAAATCGGTCCCTTATTTCAGTTAATGCATGATAATGCACGACCGCACACCGCAAGAGTTGTAAGACAGACTCTCGCCGCAGCTAACATCAATGTCCTGCCCTGGCCTGCTCAGTCGCCAGACTTGAACCCGATTGAGCATGCATGTGATATGCTACAGAGAAGAGCTCTGCCGAATATGGAGGGTATCCAGTTGCAAGAAGACCTTTTTTTGTTGTTGCAACGAACATGGGCGGCCATTCCACAGCGTGATTTGGATGAACTCATTTTGAGTATGCCAAACCGATGTTCTTGTGTTGTTAGTGTTCGCGGTAGAAACACGGATTATTAATTGTTTAAGTTACCCAATAAAATTTTAAAGAAAACTGTTATTTCAGTCTTTTTTTCGAACTTTAATGTTAGTGGTTCAAATGTCAAAAATCCCTTTATTAGGAAAATGGCAAATTTCTTTATTAATGCAAAGGTGACTTGGTTTATCGTTACTGTGACAAACGAAAACACTTTATTTGATGAATCCTTAAAGAAAATTTAAATTAATATCAATCAAGAGAAAAGTTATTGCAAAAATATATGTTGATCCCTAGACACTTTTGATGTGTGTATTTGTTACAAAGTGGTACCCAGAACAAAGGCAGCAGCATGATGCATTTTCTGGATCAGTTTCACAGCTATCCCCAGTGTGTCCTTGGCCACATTTATAACATTTAGGCTTCGACCTACATTAGGGTCGTGTGTGTCCAAAACGGCAGCAGTTGAAACACTGTACTGTGGGGAAAATATATAACTCGGCAGGTAATGCTCTGTAGCACATAAAAATTCTTTTTGGTAAAATCCGCCCATCGAAAGTAACCACAATGAATTGGGAAGGTTTTCATGGGGTACTGCCATCCACAACAGTTTTAATGTTAAGGCGCCTCATCATTGAAATAGGCCCGCAGCCAATTGGTACTGGAACATTATCAATAATTTCCTCCGGAGACCATTCCGCAGCAATTCCACGCACTAAGCCCATTCTGGTTACGTTAAAGGAATTTGATTTTTTAACACTGTCGTTAGTAATATTTTGAAAGGCATTTCGTTTTAAAAACTTCCAAGTCTGATGGAATGCAGTGTGGTTCCATCATTTTCAGAGATAACATTTTTTTGTACATGTATTACAAATGGCGTGACGTCTGTCTTTTCCTATATTTTTCGCCTAATTTGAGTAGGAGCTGGAGCAATTTGATCAACAACTGGAGGAGCTGGAGCAATCGCTATAATGTTGGCAGTGGTGGGTTTATTTTGTTCCGCTCTTAAAGTTGAGTCAATACATCCACAACCCGAAGATTCGGACCCGTGGCCTTTGCAGGTACGACGACGTTTGTTGCAGTGCTTACACACATGCACACGACTTCTTTTTGCTGATTTGGTTGTAGAAGACCCATCGGTATCCATACCGATGCGTTTGAAATGGTAACATAACTGCCTGGGGGGCCAAAGCCCCCGAATCAGGCGGATCATTTATTGTGACTCGACTATAGAAAAAAGAAACACTTACCCCTACCGAAGAATATCAACAAATTAATTAAAATAGTAAATAAAGAAACTACGACACTAAAACTACGACTACTGATACTATAATATACTTGAGAAATATGAAAAATTCAAAAAGGACGCGTCCGCCAAGTCGGGAGTTTCCAGCGCTTTTTTCTTCTTCATGGTTTTTTCAACAAAGACTTGACATATGTCAATTCAGTCAATCAATATTTGATATAATAATATAATTAATTTCACTATAAAAATTTATGGTCTATTTTGGTGTTTTTTTTTTCAAGATATATATTTTTAAAGAGGGTTTTGATGATTTCGCTTTGATAAAAAAACTGCGTCTAAAATTTATTATTATTCGTTTATTCGTTTAACTTCACCGGTGGTTAAGGCTGAAGAGACAAGAACCTCCTCACAATGCGAGCCGTATCGAGGAGTACTGCCTTCTGAATCTGGCTCTTGATTCAACCGCCTAACGAGATCCTCGAAAGATGTTGGTCGGCTTTTGGCCATCAGGCCATTGGCTGTTACGACAATCGGTACAATGATAGCCGAGCTAACATTCCACACGTCAACAACCTCGTGAAAGTTGAGAAAGAGAAACAAATAAAATATCTCAACTTTCACGAGGTTCTCGTCATGTGGAATGGTAACATCGACTATCGTTACACGGCGCGCTAATCGATCTATCACAACTATATCAGGCTTATTTGGCGACAATAGTCCCGTCAGTAATCGTAGTCCGAGCCCAGTACAACGTGATATGGCCATTCTCAGGAACTGGGTCGAGCACATACTTGTTATAATACGGTACCTCAGAGTCTACAAGTTTATATTTCAAAGCAAGTCGCTGGTGAATAATCCTGGCCACTTGGTTATGCCTGTGCAAGTACTCGCCGTTAGCTAAACGAGAACAACCAGAGATAATATGTCTGATGGACTCACCTGGACCATGGCATGCCCGACATACGTCAACCGTCCCGTCCTTCATAATATGTCTCCGATAGTTATTCGTCAAGATAACTTCGTCCATAATTGCGCAGACGAAACCTTCAGTTTCGCCAAAAAGGTCACCAAAATGTAGCCAGGTCACGGACGCTAAGAAATCTACACCGGGCTCATGAAGAACCCGATAGAAGCGCCCGTGAAGCTCCTTGCCTTGCCATATCTCCTTGCGGTAATCGGTAGTCAGTACTGCAGGTTTGCGCCAGTTCTCTTTACCAATGGAAAGCGGGGTGTGGCTTTTGTCCACTGCCACCACATCACGGTGCATACCCACTGCGGCTTTTAAAAAATAATCCCTGAGACTGCAAATCTCACGTTTGTGGAGGGTCTTTGCATTTTAAAAGCCTCGACCGCACTTCCGCGGGATGTACAGTCTCATCACCGATGATCGTGGGTGATGCATCCGGTTTCCGGTCAGCGGTGTACGGACCCTCCTATCTATCTCTGAATATCCAAATGGTAAAAGCACGCACCTTGTTTCCGCCTGAAAGAAGACTTATCAAAATAATCTTTCTTCAGGCGACCGAAGAAGCGCTCTCACAACGATTGCTTCATGTCAGCAACATTGATACGCAACGCTTCCGACATACCCAAATACTTCTAGCTTTCGGATGACGAGAGGGATCTAAGGTGTATGGAATCCGAGAGTTGGATTCCCTCGGATTCCACAATCTCCCTTCGCTTTACATGCATGACTGCACATTTATCCGCACCAAATTCTATCCTGATGGCGCTACTAAAAGCTACTTATTATTATTATTATTGAGAAAATCAAATCTTCGGAGCCAATGTCTGAACATAAACGCCAATACGCCAAACTGTCAATAAAAATGGAATGGAAATGAAAACCTATCTAAGTGGCTGGGCACATATTTGTCATTTAATCAAATAAGAGACAGAGAAAATGTTCAAGAGAAGAAGAACGAGCACATACTAATAATAATATGACGTATAAATAAATTAACGATATGAATATTGATTTAGTAAAATAAAAAATATGCTGTTTTAGTTTTATTGTTTTTATTATGTTTTGTTTTTTTACATGAAGGCGTCAAAACTGACTCCAAATGGTTCGTGTAATAAACATATATACACGGCTGCTGCGTCCTTTTTTCCCCTGAACTCTGGCTTGTCTAGATTCTCTAGGTCAAGTAGCCTTCCCTGATGTCTCAGTAAAGACGCAGTGAGCTGTAGATCGGTATGCGTATTTTTTGTAATATCGCTTGTCTTAACATTGACGGCGAATTCTCCGTCGTAGATGGAAAGGTAAAAATAATTATAGATTTATCTTTGTGTCGGTGAAACATTTTGCAACTGAAAAGGGCTATCGTCGAAAGTGACGCATATGAATCCGTTGGTGACATGTCCGTAGATAAAAGACTGCAGGGGAAACGGAAATAAATGAATCATCTTGTCGACGTTCAATGGCGATTCAGTCTTAGGAGAACGGTTGCGGAATCAAGGTCTAGTGTGTGGTGTGTGTGTGAGTGAGAGTGTATGTGTGAGAATGAGTGAATGTGTGTGTGTGTGAGTGAGTGAGAGTATGTGTGTGTGAGTGAGTGAGAGTATGTGTGTGTGAGTGAGTGAGTGTGTGTGTGTGTGTATGTGTGTGAGTGAGTGCGTGTGTGTGAGAGAGAGTGAGTGAGAGTGTGTGTGTATGTGAGGAAGAGAAGGTTTTTTTATTTTAGTTTATTACTATGTTCTCCAATTATTTTTAAGACTGGACAACCATTGGTCAGTGAGACGTTTACACTCTAAATACACTATAAGTGTATGAACACTTCTTAATTATTAGTCAAATTTTTTATTAAGCCCTGACTATTGCGTGGTTACAATTTGTTTATCTATTTTTCTTTAGGATAATAAAAGTGCGGCTAACTAAATAGCCTTGTGAAACGTAGAAAAAATTGAAATTGACTTGCCGGAACAAGAATGCATAAATAAAGTAACATGCAAAGAATTTAGACCAATCCCGACTATTTACAATGAATGTTTCGATCCTATTTTAATATCAAAAGGGTATAACTGGGTTGCGAATATGCCATCTTTCAAGGCGATAAAAGCGATCTATATCTAAAAATTTCTAATAAGAGTGCCGATGTACTGAAGTATACTTCTAGTAGAGAAGACCAGATAAAACGTTTATGTGACTAAGTAAGCGAAGAAAAAAACGGTTACAGCGCATTTTGGTTTTTTGTTTCAAAGAAAATAGAGACCCAAAATACTATAAAAAATAAAACGTGCTGGTTGATGGTACGTTCCAATCATATCCGTCACAATTCGCTCAATTATATGTTTTTCATGCGGACTTTGTATACACACAAATAAACTAATAATATGGTTCCTTTTTATACGTATTCATGACGGAAAAGAAAGAAAAATGATTTTTCCCACGCTAAAGACTTGCTATTATCACTTTATAAAAACCGTTTACAAAATGGGAACAAAACTCTGTTTAATAAAACAAAGAGTAACAAGAAGAAAGATCAGCAACAAAGAACTGGATTCAAGAGCCACAACTGAAATTGCTGAATGGGCAAATATCAGTCGGTCATTTTCTAGAAATGATAAAGTAAATAATAATTCAGTGATAAACAAGAATACTTAGAGAATCCCCAGCATTGGGGATCGCAGTGTAACATTGAGTGTTATGTATTCTCCTGGGGGACTAATCTATAGGATTTTAGTAACTATAAGTGAAAATGAAATAAAATAACATTAACTTAGTTTGACCAAACGGTTTTTTTATTTCGCTCTTCAGTATCTGTTTACGTCGGTTTTTTTTTATTGCGAGTCGTATTCAAATTCGGCTTTTCTTTTACCGCCATCTGCCGTAAAGTATTAGAACTACTGTTTCAAGTCACGTGATGTTAAGCCACACGGTAAATAGTTTCTTTCTGTTGTTTAAAGGTGGCGCAGCAATATGTGGACTAGGAACTCTTTCTTCATAAGTATGTAGTTTGAAAGGATCCATTAATAAATTTTGCACTTTTAAGTGTAATGCGTAAAGTATCATGCGCAACAGTGTTTGCCTAAGACCGCGTCCTTACCGAAAGCGATCGCGTATTGATCAGTCAAGTCACGTTTGTATGTCGTAATTAAACCCCGCGTCTCAATCAAAGCAATCGGTCGCGCGTATACGAGACTAGTCAACTGCCGCTCTCAGAGACGACACTTAAAATATCGCGCGTGAATGATTGATTGAATGATGCTTCTGAGATGAAATTGAAAGCATGTGTTCCGTAAAGTGAAGATTCTCGAATATTTTTGAGATGTTATTGTCGGCGTCTATCTGTTTCTCTTAATTCTGAATATTTTTATCTGAAAATGCTACAGAAGCTTTAATAAGATGATATTTAAACATAGACAGAGCGTAAAATAAATAGTCATTAAGCTGAAATTTTGTCATATTATTTAGTATGAACTAGTAACCTTGAAACCATTTTACAACAGTACCAATATTTTCTTAACGACGTTGGGTTCGGTTTCCAGTTTAACAGGATGCAAATGAATTCCAGTATTTTTGAATCTCCCAACCCAGATAATAGGTAACTTGATACCTCTTGGTAAGACTGATAGTCAGATTTTACGGCTTCTGATGATTACCCGTAACAACTGTTAAAGATCTACGAAAATAACATTTGAGATCAACGGCTTAACGTACTTTCAGCGTCCGCGTCTCGATATGTGATAGATTGTAACCCATCCACATACCAATGACAGTCGGGATCAACGGCTTCACGTGCTTTTCGAGGTACGGAAGAGTACTTTCGGTCAACCCATCTGGCTGTTAGTACCTAAATGCAGGACAGAAAAGTTCTTAGTTATTTTGTTTTATCTTAATAAACCTGGCGTCCTAATGTCTTGTTTGCCCTTGACCCGATTATTTGTAACTTAATATTGTAATGTATGAATTTTCGGTATCAAAATAAACCTATTTCAACTCATGAAACAAAGTAATAAGTAAGTCAATAATTATGTTAATAATTCGTATCGATTGGAATGCAGAGTCACCATTGGCATTTATTATTCATATCAACATTACTCAAATCGGTTTTGTATTAGTTTACCTGAAGAAGTTTGATTTGCCATCTTGAAAACATTGTATGTGAGATTTATGTGGAAATAGACCAGTGCTGAAACTTTTGAAAATAGTAAAAAGGGAAAAAAATATAATAGGATGAAACCCATCGGAAGAGAATATAATAAAAATTAAAGACAAAAAAATGTACCGACCTCACGTGCGTTTTACGGGTAAAAAACGGTTTATCTCAATTTCCGGCTAAACTAACATAAGACCTATGGAAAAAAATTAAACGGCAAACATGTAGGTAATAAAAAGATCTACAACTTTTGTATTTACACTTTCTACACATAACCTCAAAATGTATGTGAAAAATTCAAATAACTAAGTTTTTGGTTTTTTAGTTTTAAAAATTTCCAAAAAAAATAATTTTATGTTCCAAACCACAGAACAGATAAAGAGGTTAGAAGGGAAGTAGTTCGATTTGTATTAGAACGCGTGTCGCCGCATGTCTCCCACTCTGCCTCTCCACTACAAGCAAGAGATAAATACGTACGCGCATTACGCACACAAATAAACCACACGCACTTAGATCGCATGTTTATTATTGGTTCTCACACTAACGGAAATACTGCTCTGGACGTACACTCACACACATGTAAAAGCAATTTATTTCACATATATGTTACGGCCACCAAAAGGTCGATTAATCATATCGATAAAATTACTGTAACTTTGTTAATTAAAGTTTTGCATTTTTTTAAGTTGCGGGTACGGTACAAATATTGTGGACTTCCTAATTACATATTTAAATTAAATTAAATCAAAGTCGAATTAAGTAAAATTTATTAAATTAAATTAAATTTATTAAACTTTTCTTTCGTTTTATGCTAGTTGCAGCTTTGTTTTACGTCATAATAATAGAGAGAAAGAAAAATAGCATTTTGAATAACATAAAACGTAAAATAAAGCTATAATTAGCAAAAGCAACTAAAAAGAAATTTTAAAATTTCTTTTAATAAGAAATTTTGGCTTTTGCTAAGCCGAATAAACATAATATGATCTAATTATTTTATTGTTAATTACTCTGTGAAAAAGTATTTTATTAATTTTATCATGTTAATTTATGAATAATAGCTGTACCCACCGGTTTCACCCGCGTTAATTTAAGGAAAAAGCCTATTACAATAATATATTACTATAAGAATATTACTTACGATTATCACATAATACATATTACTATAGGAAGCTAATGACCAGCCGCCTTGCGGAGTTATTTTAAAACCGTAAAATCTCCTAAGACATTCATTGAAATCCAATAATGTCAAGGGCTATTTTGTTCAAAATTAAATACTTTTGATGAGTAACGTATTTATTGGGATAAGGAGTAATTAAGAGGGGCAATTCTCTTTATTTTAATAATGTTCACAGTCTGATCACAGCCTCAATCTGTCAAAAACACCTTTAATTTCCCTACATTTCTGATCAGTTTTTTGATCAACTGAGATGAAACTGCGACTAGATTTTGAACGTTTTTAAAGTTAGTAAGTCAGCAAATAAATGACACAAGTAAAAATAAAAAAATATTTTTATATTGAATAATAATTTAGACTGAATTTCCACGCAAATATTTTTATTGTCCCTGAAATAATACGTATTTATTAAATAACATGCGCTTGCTATCTTTTAAATTCGAATTTTTCAAAATAAAATGCTATGCAAACTAAAATAAAATAATATCGACATTGTTTACAATTTGGTACAACACTATCGACGCGCATAGATTTCCCAGAATTGCAGCTTTGGCTCAACGCTCGTGACGTTCGCAGTGAACGCAATACATTGAGCGACCGCTCACGTCGTACAAGATCGTACCCATGTATTGCAAGCAATGTATTATTTTGCATCTGAATGCGATTTTATCGTTTTTGTCTACAAACTACATAATACTTTTGTAATAATTACAAATATCACTCGTATTTTAAGGTTTTTGGACTTACCGATGAAAAGAAATCCCTCCTCGGGCCACATTACACTCCTGACTTCTTTTCCGACACGTTATTATTGCGCAAGACGGCATAATTCTTTTTTTCCGCGGAGAATTGAACGCTTTCACAATAAGAGCGTGACTGTTGACCGGTGATTCTAACTTCGGTTGAGTTTGGAGCGCCCGCGCAAATGTGTGGCGCGCCTGTTCCGCCCACAAGGCCCTTCTAACCTCTTTATCTCTTCTGTGTTCCAAACACACATTTTAAATATTTATTTTTCACCTTATTTTCACTTAACATCGAAAAAGCAACCTAATTTTTGGATCGAAAATTCTCACGTCAAAATATGAGCTTTTTTAAAAAAGTCGGTGGGCTTTATGTTTGTTGAAATCTCTCCTTTCTGATGGTGGATAAAATAAATACATTACTATGGTAAATTTTCTTAGGAAATGAAAAGTTATTAGGCAATAATAAATATTGGGAACTTTGCTTACGTCAATCATTTCCAAAAAATCTTTCTGATGCGCTATTACGGATAGTAGGACGGTACGTAATTAATTAATACTAGCTTCTGCCCGCGACTTCGTACGCGGATCCTGTTACTTATACCAGCGACAACGGTGTCGTCAAAATCGAAAATCTGAAACGTCTGATGTCGAATTCTAAGAGCCCAGAGACGGGAAAACAACCGGATGCGCGAGACGATTCAGATCTTTCATTTTTGTAAGTCAACGGGAAACGCCTATCAGACTAAACAATTTTTGCTAAGACGACATTCCTATATATGACAATGCGTGACGTTCCAGATATTTCATTTTTGTAAGTCAACCGGAAATGCCCATCAGACTAAACAACTTTTGCTAAGACGTCACGATCAGCGGTCAGTCGCGCATCATATTCTTCAGTGGTCTCTAGAGACCTGGATGTAGATGCGTAAATACGCTGAGAACGCAAGCGTGCTTTGCGATCCGAAGAGGTTTTCACTGAGCGCGTTGCAGCCTGATGTTCTCGAACAGCATCAAGTCTCTCCTGACGCTCTTCGGTAGATTCTTGGGATCTTATGATAGAAAAGATTGAGGCTTTTAGCTCCTTTGGAACATTGGGAAAAATTTGACCTCTTTCTCGGTTTAGTCTACTGTTTGTAGGTTTCATGGTTATAGTTTTATTATGAAGATACCTGATCAATTAAAATCTAAGTGACTGCGCTCAGTGCGCTCCCCTGCATTACCGGATAGCCTACCGTGTCACGAAAATAAATGGAAAAGAAAATTAAACGCTCAAATAACATAAGCCCGAAGGCATATTTATTCGATAAAATAAAAAAATAATGGATGTTTTGGCCAGTAGAGTCAAATTTTCAATGATATACCATCGACATCAAAAATCTGTCCTAAACTATTACCGCCTTCACCGCGTGGAGGTATTTGTATTTAGGAGGTATCAGTCAACAGAGAGATCAGATTGATAACTTTTGCTAAAACGTCATTCCTATATATTATGTTATAGTGTAGCTGGGCGCTTGGAATTCCACAACAGGTGTTCCAGATATTCATTTTTTTTACGTCAATAGAGAGTGCTCATCAGGCTGAACAACTCTTGCTAAGACGTCATTCCTATAATGTTATAGTGTAGCTGGGCTCTTGAAGTTCCACATCAGGGGTTCCAGATACTCAATTTAATCTGTCAGCAGAAAATGCTCATCACGTGGAACAATTTTTGCAATGGTACCATTTTTGTATCTCTTACAGTTTAGCTGGTCTGTTGCGGTTCTGCATCAGGTATTTAAGTTTCCAAGAAAAGTTATAGCCTTTAAATGTTGCCCAGACTTAATGCCTATACAACAAAAATCATTCAAATCCATCTAGTAGTTCCGAAGATTAGCCGTGTGTGTACAAACAAACAGACAGTTTTTTTTTAATATATTCAATGTACAGACACAGTTTTTTTACTGTTTTATTATATATTTAGATAATTATAATTATCAATTAATTAAATGCTTCTTTTCTTCCATCACTTCATTCTTCATGTGAGTTTATAGATTTCGTATAAAATTAGATCTGCCGTTTTTGGGACACGGTATTATGAACTGGACTTTATTAAATACTAGCTTCTGCCCGCGATTTCGTCCGCGGAAAATTTCTTGTTTTAACATTAAATATATCCTATGATACTCGGCAATACTGTAGGTTCCCATTAGTGAGAGAATATTTAGAATCGGATCAGTAGTTCCAAAGATTACCGAGGTGATCTTGTCTGCTCAACTTAGTCGCCTTTTACGACACCCTGCCTCGCGTTGTAATGGTGCAATGGCATTATGTATTTTTAACCCGTCTCAACACGGATAATAATAAAATTATCTTACTACTTTTATAAAATAATTTAATTTGATACAAAACGAAATATAAAAGTTAAAATACAAAAGATAGGAATATGGTGTCGCGGACTTTTTTGTAGAAATAATTAAGGCGAACCGGGTTGCCATACATTGCTTTCAATTTTAAACAACTGTTTAGGCAGCGCATGCAAATAATTCTGTTTTTGGAGGTATTTCTTTCCGACTTGCTAGACGAAAATTGCGATAGCTCGGCTAATATGTATGATATAAATATAATTCATAGCCTATAGCACTCAGGAATAATGTAGCTTTCTATCAGTGAAAAAATTTTTGAAATTGGATCATTAGTTCCGGAGATTACCCCCTACATACAAACTTACAAATTTTACCTCTTTATAATATTAATTAATATATTATAAATAATAAGTATAAGTATAGATTCTTCTAGCAAAACATTTTTACACGCTTATTGAGCGCGATTTTGACCCACTTTAAACGGCCAGATTTCATTCAAAGTTTGTAGATTTATCGAGGACCGATGACAATATATTAATTTGAACTAAAAAGTAGGAAATAACAATAATTAAAAAAAAACGAAAAAACACGCTTTTTATTGAAAACCGTACTAAAAAATAGAAAATAAAATTTATTTATTTAAAAGCGGGGGGTGCATGGTGTTGGTGAATATTATTTTAAAACGAACCCCACGCTTTTAAATAAATAAATTTTATTTTCTATTTTTTAGTACGGTTTTCTACAAAAGCGTGTTTTTTAGTTTTTTTTAATTTCTCTGGTGTTAGTTTTGGCATTACATTCTAGGTTTAAAGAAAAAAAATGAAATATTATAAGTATTCGATTATCTGTTCCTGATAGCAGTTAGCAGTCGGAAACAAAGATTGACGACTTGTTGATTCGATCTGATTTGATACGTGTTTAGGAGAATTCAGATTTAATTGAATTTGATTTAAGTTTCATTTTCGTAATTTGTGAATTGCCATGCAGCGTATTAAGACTGGCAGCAGATAGATTATGACTCTGGCTGGCTCTTTTTCTCGCTTCATTTGTCTTTTGCCGTCTATTTTTGGTAGCATCGAGATAATATGTAAATAATTAAAAAAAAAGAAACATTACATTTACATTTATAAAGCGGAAGCACGGTGTTTGATATTGAAAATGAAACTATACTTGCGGCAATTAGTACAGTTAAACATTTTGATTTGAGATACTATTATTAATATTAAATTTTACTGTACTAGAGAAACACTATCGTACTATTTAATGAAATAAGTGTCGACTGAAATATTTAGCAGAAAATTGCGTTGTCGAGTGACAGCTGATTTCGGACAATAATAATGCAACGGGTGTTATTATTATAACGGGCAGGGACACAATAGCGCTGCGGCGGCGGTAGGTCGTACTACAAGAGGGCGGCTTGGTGGCGGCATCGATCCGCCCCGCCCGGCTGCTTCCAGGGCGCACTTCACTCCAATACTTCCAAACCTTGCTCACTTCACGACAACCACCTTGTGTATGAAACGTACTATCTATACGCTATTTTGTTTAGCCACCCCCATTAACAAAACCTGGTATCTAGCGCTTGGCGGCATAAAGGTCACTAGTCGAAGAGCGTAGTGGCCGTTGGTTCAGGCCCTGGTATAGTTTCGAATTATTAAGTTAGTGATATATATACGGTTCAAATCTCAAGAAACGCGGTACGACACATTATGAGATAAGTGGGAGCTGTGGACGTTTGTTGTGATCGACTGGGGTTGGTTGCGGTAAATTTAAAATTGTACCTGTATTAATATTATTATTATTAATGATTTACGACGTTCTTACTTCATTCTTCGTACAAATTAACTGAGCGCGGATTCAGAGTTGGGTGTAAAAAGTGGAATGAAATATATTAGTGAAAGACATATCAGAATTATATAAAATATCTTAGTGACTTAGAGCTAAATAAAACAAGTGTGTGTTGTTGATATTTATTTAATAGACGGAATAAAGCTTCACCACGTTTCGTCACAGCAAATTACGTTATTCAAACCATTTTCCTTCGCGTGGTTCGCCATTAAATATACGAGGACAATCAGTAAAAGCGGCGTCATTGAGTCGAATCGAAGCTTCGCCGAGGCTGTCTGCAGGACCGGAGTGTGTCCGCAACGTGGGCGGCGCAGCCGGCGGCGCCGCCGCTGGCGTCCGCCCTGGCTACGGGTATGAAGCGCTCTCGGCGGCGAGCGACGGCAGTGAAGGAGAGCCCGAAGAAGCACCCGATTACGCCGCTTTTGAAATGGAACTCTCAGGAGGTGGCGAATCCCTAGAAGGGCCTTCTTCACGCGGCTCTACTAAAGTAAATTTTCCACCCGAAGTTGAGTTGGAGCGGCGACCTACAGTCTCCGCAGTGGCCACTGCAGCCTACCATAGGGGCCGTGGAAGATCCATGAGTGCCTGGAGCGACATTAGCCGATCCAGTATACGCTTCGAAGAAAGGTCAGTGTTAACGATGTTCTTGAAAGTAAGATTGTATAAATTTGATTACATGCCTGTGAGATGTGTTCAAGGGAGGTTTTGTAATCGTCCTGCTGTTTCACGGTCATTTCCGTTATTTGGGTCAGTTCCGTTGACAAGACAGAAATGTCTGTGATTGCGGTCTTTGCATTTTTTGATTCCGTGATTCCAAATAGGATGTTATTGGGATTTTAATCATACAGAGCACTCTTAAAGGTCCATCTATAACCGCAAGTCGGAGCTCATCTATTACCTGCGGTATGTCGTCTCAATTGATCCTTACCAGATGCTTATATTTATTGATCAAATCTTTTCTCGTGTTCTGTGTAATGGTACTTATTTTTTCGATGGTAGACAAACTTTTATTATCTAATTGATTTTCAATTTACCTCCCATATTTTTTAATTTATTTATTTATTTATTTATTAGGTTCACCAACAATTGTATACACTGGTACAATCAAATTAGACAGAAGCGAACAATGCTATTAATTCGCCTCATAAGGCAGGCAGATTGGATGATGATCCTTCTTTTCATTCATCATTATCACGGGAGCATTTAGAGGGGTCAATTGCACCCTGACAGGTGAAGGTATCACTCAGTTTCCCATGTTCATATATTCCTAGGCAAGCAATAGTTAGTTTATTAAATATTGAATCACACATATTGAATCATATTCTTGACGAAAGTGACCTGTCTGAATTTAGAAGAGGGTGTAGATGTGAATCTGTGGGCTCTTACGCAAATTCCTTTATTCTTATAAATGTAATACTATGTTGCTAAATCTGATAATATTATGTTGATCAGACCATTATCTATCAATAGTATATCATGCGACAGAGGAAAGTGCGTAAATTCTGAAGTGCTATACAGGGACAACGTATTCATGCTATTAACAAAATTCAGTCATCTAGGAAGAAGGATTTTATCATAAAACCATCGGGACAGGGAACTACATCCACTCACCAATTTTTACATTTAAAACAAAATCAACGAGCGCCCTTAGCATCATGCTTGTCGCATTCTGGTGGCGGGCTCATTTTGACATGCGCGTAGCAGGCCGAACGGGGCTAACTTCGATTTCATGTCGAAAAGGGCTTTTGTCGAACGTGATGGTTTTTTGAATTTTATATCTATGGGAAGAACAAATAATTACACACATTATTATTGTACACGTTATTTAAATGAATTACATATTTTTTGTAAGAGAACTGGAAATTTGATCGAGTTTAAATAGCTTTGGTTTTATTTATTTAAATGACAGCGCGTCAAGGTTCAAAACGCATTTTTTTGGTAATGCCACTCCAGTTATTTAATTTGTTTATCACAAATGTGGTCAAACCGCATTTTGGACCTTGGAACATTTTGGTTTATATTTTTAGTAGAGTTCGTTAAAATAAATAATTAAATACAGATCCTCGACCTCCTTTATAAGGAGGACGCACTACGCACGGATCCTTATCGCTCTGGCCTTGGAGGGGACAGGTAAATATTATAAATGGTTGATGCCTTACAGTATGTTTCTGAAGGTGTAATTTATGATGTAATACAAACAAACATTAAAATATTTAAATCATAAATGCTTGCCTCGGTGATGACAGGAATGTAATTGTTTGTGTAGCTAGTGATACAAGTGTAATTGCACGAAAGACTTCGGCATTTGGCACCTAAATTTAATAGATTAATTAATATAGCAAGAACAGCTTTATTTTTACTACGAAAGTCGATCAAGTATGTATAAAATTGAAGTTGTTTTTCTTATCATATCTGAATAAATGTTTCATTCAGTAAAGTCAGTCTACTGTGTTGTTCACAAGTTGGGCCAAAAATAGGCTTTCTCGAAATTACGCGCCATTCCTTTCTTTGTCTTGCCATTGATCCCAAACTTGATCTCAATATTCAAATTTTTGTCTTATTTACCGTGCGAAGGATTGTCCAGCATTCAGACATTTGATGAATTGTGCGGTGAGACTGAGACATTGGGCTCTATTAATATACCAAGCGGGCGGCTGCTAAGGAACCTATAAGTTCTCCTGCAGATTTTTCGAGCTGTTTCGGTGTTTTTGTTTTGAATTAATGAAATTCTAATCGATCTTTAACGCCGAGACTATGGAGATTAGGTGCAGGAACGAACAGAATAGGGCCAAGGTTAGCGGCAGCAATTCACATCGACAATTTTGGGAGGATGCGCAATAAAATCTGTTACGTGTGTTATGTAAAGATACGCAATAGTACAGACGTAATATTAGTAGTTAGGGGATATAGGTCATTCTTGCACAAATATCTCTGCATATTCGTGGCAATTTTCGTTGAGCTATTTTGCAGACTGCCCAATATTTACAAACCAACTTGTAGTTAGTGTTTTTTTTTTGTAAAAATGTTTATATTTATTTTATTTTTAACTATCCTTTGTTTATCCAACTATGCTATGACCCCGGCAAATAAGATCAAGAATAAAATCCTAGTACCACTCTTAAAAAAAGTTTACGAAAAATGTACGTGCGACTATAATATTTATATTGATGGAAGAGGCGCACAATGTCATATTCGCAAAATGAAATATTGGAATTTCGCAAAATGGGTCAGGTTCTCAAATTGCCACATTCTGAAAACGCCATATCGCAAAACGTTCTCTAGAGCAAAATGGTATTTTCGCAAAATGGCTTTTCGCAAAATACCATTATCGCATAATGTCAAATTCTCGAAATGTCACTTTGGACAGTAATTTTTTTTATTTGAACTTTAATGTTTTATATGAATAACGCCACCTAGCTAAAATTCGAAGAACTACTTCATTACTTGCAAATCGTAGAATCAAACGCTGCAATTCAATTAGGTACACTGACTATGCAATAGATGGCGCACGTGGGAAAAATAAAAGAAAGTGACTGAGTCATAATTCAATTTTTTCTTCTGAAATGTATTATATTATGATATAACGTTGTACAACATTTCCATCTAAGTATTATTAATATTTGAATTAGTTAGTTTACTCACAAGGAAAATAAAATCAGTGAAATGACAGTGAGATTATTTGTTGTCCTCTCTGTGTTGACTGACATGCTGTTTAATAATTACATACAATTTAAAATGTAATGTAAGTTTATAATCTAACTCTAACTTTGGATGAAACTAACTTTATCACCCTCAAATATACTTCTCAACCTGACAGTTAAAGCTAAAGTGTAAGTGTTCAGTTAAAGCTCAGAATACAAATTGTAATGCTTCCCCAAACCAATGCTCGAGCCTTCACTTGACACGTGAAGGCTCAAAATGGAGTGAAATATCTTGGTGTGTGGTTGGAGTGAATGCTCAGATTGGGGCTTTGTCTGGCAGCGTTAGAAAACTAATGACCGTCTATAATAGTCTGCGGTATAATGCTGACGAAGAACCCTTACGTATAGTTTATTTGTCCTTCGAAGACAAGTATGATACAACTGGAAAGGGCGCAGAGACCTGTCCTTTAAGCACCTTTAAGCACTATCGGTATTATCGCTCAACTGTACAAAGAATGTCAGGTCTTGACAGTGAGGCAGCTCTTTGTGCTGAACTGACAGGACGTTACGCAGAGATGCGTCCTTACAGTTGGATCTAAATCTTTTGATTAAACGTAGGACCACAAGTTGTGTCCCACAAAAGGCACAGAACGATGCAAGCAAAACGTAATTTCAAAATGCGTGGTCGTATCTACAACTCTGAGAACAATTTAATAATGAGCGATGTTGGTAATCCCGCCCCACGAGGTTGCAGGTATCAGATCGGTTATGCTAAGTATGATACAACTGGAAAGGGCGCAGAGACCTGTCCTTTAAGCACCTTTAAGCACTATCGGTATTATCGCTCAACTGTACAAAGAATGTCAGGTCTTGACAGTGAGGCAGCTCTTTGTGCTGAACTGACAGGACGTTACGCAGAGATGCGTCCTTACAGTTGGATCTAAATCTTTTGATTAAACGTAGGACCACAAGTTGTGTCCCACAAAAGGCACAGAACGATGCAAGCAAAACGTAATTTCAAAATGCGTGGTCGTATCTACAACTCTGAGAACAATTTAATAATGAGCGATGTTGGTAATCCCGCCCCACGAGGTTGCAGGTATCAGATCGGTTATGCTCTGCGAGGCGAGAGCCGCCTTCCAGCGTTTGGAGAACGCGGGTGTGTTCTGCGAGGTAACTGGTTTGGCTAACGTCATGAATGAGGCCAGGGTCAGGGCCAGGATCTCCTGGTTGACCTGTTCTTCTGTTTTGTCAGGAACGCTTGTCCCCGGAGTGGCTTTCCTTGAGGTCTCCATACTTGTTGTCTCAAACGGGGCTAGAAAGGTCAACGCCAGTGAGAGTGTCAACTCACTCGGACTTGTGGCAAGCCTTCCAATTCGTTATGTATGTGTAAGTTCGGGTATTTTCGAGAGTTAACTTCTCTTTAGGAACTGGAATTATGAAGGGCATCTTGAGTTTCAGAAAGGGTTAGATCTCGCTGGGGAACTGAGAAACGACTCGTGAGTGCCAGAAATATTTAACATTCAGGTCGAATAAAGACAGTTATTGTTTAATATGGTTGCAATTATTACTCGTTAAAGGGGGATGCCAGGCGGCTATAGTAATTTTAGCCCACTGTGCACACATATAAAAAACAATTACAATGATGGGAGGCAACTCCAATAATTAATTTTAATGTGGACGAATATTTTGATGCTCTTTGATTATATACTTATTATTTCTGTATATATTACTATGAATATTTAGCTTTTAAATGTAAATATGATTATATTAGTGTTACATTATAAACTATTGTCACAATATAAAATAAATAAGATTAGTAAACGAAATGATGTATCAAAAACTTTGCATTTCGAAGTTATTTAAGATTCTTATATTTCATCCATATAAGGTTAATTATATTTTAAATAAGTGAAAGATCACTTAATACATTAGCATAGTCAAATAATACAAAATACACTGTAGGCAAATCAAAGACAATTTAACCCGCAATCATTAATATTCACAAGCTGTCACAAGTTACAAGACAAGCAATGGTTTAGACTTTAGACATTTGACATTTACCTTATCCGCTAGCGGACAAGTTAGTGCTGCCATAAAAAATGTAAAAAAAAGGTTGATCGATATTTGTTTTTTTTTTTGTATACACGTGAATCATCAAAGATAGAAATAAAAATAAATTATAATATTATGTATCGTTTGCTCGGAACAAAATGAACGGTGTTCAATGATAAATATTAAAGCAATAATGACTGATTATTCCGATTATCATTTTTTTTTTGTAACGGCAACATTTTGTTATGAATTTTTATTCAAGTACAATAACTTTAGTCGTTTCAATATTTAATATTTTCTATAAATTGTGCCGACTTGCACAGAATAATGAATACGTGGAAGAAATGGGAAAAGAAATAACATAGTTTTTGAATGAAACCAATTTCTTGTGCGTCTCTGGGCCTAATTTTGGCATGGTCATTTAACTAAAAGACTGCCTACTTTTGTATGAAAGTTGGACCAAGTGCTGGAGTCCAAAAAAAAAAAAAATTTTTTTTGGATATTTTAATGAGAAAAAATAACTAAACACTGTTTATAGAAGTTGGACCAAGTGCTGCCTAGAATGCTCACATAGGGCATTTTAATCCTCAGATCATCACTATTCTGTAATCAAAAGTGCATATAAATCTATCCCTGGAGTCCAAAGAAAAACAGTATTTTGTTTTGGATAGGCTTATAGGAAAAAAATACTTAACAGCCAAAAATGTACTAAACAATTATAATTATTAACGCACAATAACTGTGCGTTCAATTATAATTGTAATGATTGTATTTTTTATTGTTTTAGTACCTAATTATTAGATATCCATCATTTATTATTATAAAGGCTTATAGGAAAAAAATACTTTACAGCCACAAATGTACTATACAATTATAATTATTAACGCACAATAACTGTGCGTTCAATTATATTAATAATTGTAATGATTGTATTTTTTATTGTTTTAGTACATAATTATTAGATATCAATCATTTATTATTATAAATGCTGATAAGATGCAATGCTAATCACTAAAATACAACTAATTGGTACAACAATTACAGTTAGCGAGCTTGTGGCTCAGTAATAACAGCCGCACGGATCGATCCATCCGGTTAAGCTGCGGTTGACCGTGGATGGGTGACCATTTTTACATCTCCTCTGTAGTCGGAAGCCAGAAAGTCTGACAGCCGGTCTTATTCATAGTCGGGTTTCGTATTATTCAGTTACTGACTGGGTTGCAGAGGTCAGATTGGCGTGGCTCCATGTAAAATACTGGTAATCACCTGCATTCGGTTAGACGCAACATAGTGCGGAAAAGGCTAGTTAGATTGATAAGTAATACAATAATAATGAATTTATTTATTAATTGTCTTCATCGTTATCGATTATTATTGTGTCTAGAAATAAAACAGGACACCTAATCACGTCTTGGTGCCTAGCAAACCCAATAAATCAGACCAAGCACATAGTATGCGTGCAACAACCAACTGTCCTCCGACCCGTGAAACATGTTCAACAATAGTTTTTTTAGGGCCTCCACTAATGTTTGTATCTACTAATATATAGCAATGGTAGATTTTTGAAGATAAATGTCTACTCTTTATGTCATCTTGAAAAGAGTTGATGCTATGAGCTTCGTAACAGCAAACAAAACGATATGAAAGGTCACATCAACCCTGAAGGGGTTTAATGCAAAAAAACTTAACATCGCAATCTTATCGTATCGGACGAAATTGAGCCAGAGGAAAGAAAAATCGAGCTCTCCCTCTGAGTTTTGAAAGTGAAGACCAGACAGAATAGTACAATAGTACAGAATAGTAATAGTACAGTAGTAGTCTTGCTCCGACACAGTAAAGTTCAATTCCAAGCGCAGGTATACGATCGCGAAGGATCGAGACAGATAAAGAACAGATTTTTGTGTTGATTCGGCGTGATACGGTACGATGCTATGGCTCCTATAGCGACGTTTAGGCACTAAAGCTGAGGGATTGTCGATTTTGTTAGTGAGTAAATGGTAAAAGTGTATTATTGCGTGTAAGTTCCTTCTCAATTCTAGAGTGTCGAATCCGCGCATGCCAGCGAGGGATATAGAAATGGGTAGCACACATAGTTCTTCCTATATACAACATGTCCCAAAATTCAACGATAAGCCGGCACCAGAGGATGGACCTACTAATGACTACTCGAGAAAAAAAAAGAAAAAAAAAATACCTCTACTTTTTTTTAAATTACTTAAAAAAAATGGAAATTCTTCGAAAATGTATACCCCTTATGACACTTTTAACTACCATGACCACAATTTTTCAAATTTTTCAGTTTTTTTGTTTGTATCGGCAACCTAAGTAGTACTACTATTCACCATAATCTTTGAAAATTACAGAATTTTCGTAGTTTTATACAAAAAAACAACCAAAAAAAATTATTTCCCTAAAATTTTGAAAGATTTTAACGTTCAGTACACTTTAAGTCATCGTAGTGTAAAAAAAAAATATGGGCACTACTATGGCAAGTTTTTTTAAAAATTAGCGCAACTAACCTAGATTTTAAAATGGTATAATACTTTAGGAAAACTAGCCACAAAAAAAAAATAATGACACTTTTTCTAATCAAGAACCAAATTTCATAAGTTGTTGTTAATAGTAATCACTTCTACTATGTGCCCAAAATAGATTTTTGTTGTTGGAAAATGTTGAATGAATGAAACAAATGGTGTCAATAAATGTAAATTTATTGCATTATTAATAATATTATAATAAATGTTCGAACTGTTTACCACCGGCATTAATACAAGCATGACATCGCCTTAAAAAAGATCGTTTTATTCGTCGTGCATATCTTCTACTATTGATATGATCCGCAGCCTGAGTGATTTTTTGGCGAAGGTCGTTCAGTGTTGCAATGGGTTTCGAGTAGACTCTGTCTTTGAGACAACCCCAATAGAAGAAGTCCAGGGGGTTTAGATCGGGTGAACGGGGTGGCCATAAAATAGGACCAAGTCGCCCTATCCAACGCCCTGGATACTCTTGGTTTAAGTATTCTCGCACAGGACGGGCATAGTGAGCTGGGCAGCCATCATTTTGGAACCATATGTTTTGTGGATCACTAATGGGCATGTCTTCTAATAATACTGGCAAGTCATTTTGTAAAAAGTTCAAGTAACTATTGCCATCCAAGTTTCCTTGTAATTCAAAAGGCCCAATCACTTTTCCGTTTAATATGCCCGTCCATAGGTTAACCTTGAATTGATATTGGGATTTGTCTTGTCTCATCAGGTGCGGATTTTCATTGCTCCAGCTATGTAGGTTGTGAAGATTTAAATAGCCATCTCTCTTGCAGGTTGATTCATCCGACCATAGAATATTATCCAAGAATTGGGGATCTTCTCTGTGCTTTTGCAGCATCACACGGCAAAATGCGACTCGTAGTGGATAGTCCCGCGGTAATAACGTCTGCACACGCCTGTAGTGATATGGGTGAAGTCTGTGACGTTTTAGGATTCGATGTGCAGTACTTTTTGGGATTCCCGTAGCTATTTCTATGGCACGTACCGAGGTAGTTGAATCATTTTCAATTTCATTGAGAACGTCTTCGTCGCGTTCCGATCTAGGTCTTCCAGCATTTCTCCTGTCAGATGGTAAACGGCCCTCCGAAAACGCTTGATGCACGTTAATAAATACTCGATAATTCGGGTATCTTTGAGCATTTGGGTACCTTTCTCGATATAATCTGCTAGCAGCACTACCATTGCATCGGCACTCTCCATAAATGAGGTGCATATTAGCGTATTCCAACGGTGTGTATGGTAGCGGCATGATAAACGCTAAACAGTCCAAAATACGCCAAAAGTCCAATTCACAAAACACAGTCCAGTTCAAAATAATGCCAGGTTAGTACAGTTTGCAGATCACTTAATCCAGTCCAAAAAGCCAAGCCAAAAGTCGTTAGTACGAGAGTCACATCAATTGAATACGAAACGGTGCACAGTAAACAAAGAAGCAGAGCGTACTGACTTTGTACTTTGTAGAGAACAGCAACATTCCTACCTGCCCTATTGTTATTTAACAACAAACATCTATCTATCTCTCTCTAACGTATAATCGCTCTCTATCTATCTCTCTCTAACGTATACTATCTATCTCTTTCTGACTTCTGAACTTCACTGACTACGCACATGTCCCTTCCAAATTCTAAGAATTTGCGAAAGAAATCTATTTTGGGCACATAGTAGAAGTAATTACTATTAACAACAACTTATAAAATTTGGTTCTTGATTAGAAAAAGTATCATTATTTATTTTTTGTGGCTAGTTTTAATAAAGTATTATACCATTTTAAAATCTAGGTTAGTTGCGCTAATTTTTTTAAAAACTTGCCATAGTGGTGTCCATATTTTTTTTTACACTACGATGACTTAAAGTGTACTGAACGTTAAAATCTTTCAAAATTATAGGGAAATAATTTTTTTTGGTTGTTTTTTTTGTATAAAACTACGAAAATTCTGTAATTTTCAAAGATTATGGTGAATAGTAGTACTACTTAGGTTGCCGATACAAACAAAAAAACTGAAATATTTGAAAAATTGTGGTCATGGTAGTTAAAAGTGTCATAAGGGGTATACATTTTCGAAGAATTTCCATTTTTTTTAAGTAATTTAAAAAAAAGTAGAGGTATTTTTTTTTTCTTTTTTTTTCTCGAGTAGTCATTAGTAGGTCCATCCTCTGGTGCCGGCTTATCGTTGAATTTTGGGACATGTTGTATGTATCGGCAGTTTTTTTTTTGCATTTTTATCATAACTTTGTATTTAGCCTAGTACTATGGGTCCCAAATGAGTGATTACATTCTCAGCGCGATATGCTCCCTTATCTCAGGATCCTGGGGTCCCGGTCCTCACTGAGGAGTGGAGAGGTATTCCAAGGCTTTCAAAACAATCCCAGAACCCGGAACACTACAGCACTACTTGGTCAAAATCCCTAACGAACAGTTACTGGAACACTTCCTTCCTCCGAGCACGTTTGCTTTGCTCCGCAGATATTGGTCGAGGATCTTGGCTATTATGCTATTGGCCATCACGACTATCGGCACAAAAATTGCTGTATCCACATTTCACATGTCAACAACTTCGCGAGCCAGATCAAGATACTTAGTATGTTTATCTATTTCAGCTTTCACAAGGTACCACATGCTGTGGAACCATCACTGTGAGACGGTCTAATCAATATATCACCACGATATGTGGCTTATTTGCAACAATAGTCCTGTCAGTGATGACAGATCGATCCCTATACAATGTGATATACTACTACTTCAGATTCCACAAGACTGTATTTCCGGGCAAGGTTGTGTCTGTGCATGTCATCTCCATTAGCCAAATAATGTGATGTCAGCCTGAAATAATGTGTCGGATAGACTCCTCTGGCGGTGGCACGCCCGACAGATTTCGACCGTGCTGTCCTTCACAATATATCTCCGATAGTTGTTCGTCATCATAACTTCGTCCATAATTACAAAGACAGAATCTTCGATATCCCCAAAGAGATCGTGAAGCTCTGCGCCCTGCCATACCTCCTTGCGGTCATTAGTATCTAATACTACACGTTTGCGACAGTTTTCGTTAGCCAAGGAGAGCGAAGTGAGGCCCTTGTCCACATCTCTGTGCATCCCCAAGTCGGCTTCCAGGAAGTATTCCCTGAGAATACATACCCCACGGTTGTGCAAGATCGTATCATTTAAGAAGCCTCGACCTCTGCACTTCCGAGGTATATTCAGTCCCATCATATATGGCTGCGGGTGATGCTACCGACTTTCAGTCAGAAGTGTGCGGAACCTCCTATCTAGGGCCTACATTTCCGTCTGAGTGCCTTTTAGAGTGCCGAAAGAGTACATTAATACTGGCATGACCCAACCGTTGAAATTGCGCACCTTGTTTCCGCCTGATAAAAGACCATTAATTTAATACTTCATTTAGGCGGTGAAAGAAACGCTCCTTCACGATTGTTTCATGTCAACATCTTTGATGCCTAACGCTTCCGACATATATTTGTAGATGGCAAAAAGCTTCAAATCACCCATGTGAGACTTGAGATACCACCCCCCACCAGTCCTCAATCGACATCCTAGGCCTGTATTTTCCAGCTGACTGCTTAGAGGATTCAAGGCTAGGCAGAACCAAAGTGGACTCCCAACTATCGTCCTGAAATATAGCTCGCTCTATCCGTTCGCTATTCATACATCATGGATAGCAAAGAACCGATCACCGCCTCATACATGACAAGAGCCATATACGTGGCACGCCTTCTTATAGTCTATTCAACATGTCGATAGATTATTTCGGGAACGATGAACCTGTTGGTTAATGGCTATATCGATTAGGAACAGTTGCTTAGTACCGCCGGATCCATTCCTACATCCATTTTGAGAGGCAGACATGATGGAATTGGTTTAATTTAATTGTTTGATTTTAGCTCTCAAAATTGATGTAAGAAATAGACCGTTGGTAGACAAGTGCGGTCTATAATTTTCGGGTTCCACAGTACTACCTGATTTATGGAGCAAGCGGGTTATTCCTGTCGTAAAGAACTGGGGCAGCAATTTATTCTTCATACGAAACTACCTTTTGGAAGGGGGGCGACTAGAATTAATGAGTGTGCCGCCTATTTCAAATAAATGATTTGACGGCTTTGACTTTGACCAATTAGGTAATGGATGGACTGCACTAACTAACTACATCTTGGGGGCTGATGGTAAGTGGTTGTTAGTACAGCGGGTTTTGGTCATGGAGCTCTTGTCACTACTGTTGGGAACGTTAACATGAGCTACACCCGCTACAGCTGAACAGTAAGGACCGAGTCACACCGGAATGGCAGCGGCCGGCAGCGACGCGGCGAGCACTTTCAGTGTATTTATTTTAAACTTTATCTACATACTTAAAAGACCGGTATCGCTTGAAACGCTTGAAAAGGTCGCGAGGCCGCCCACGGTGACACGAGCGGCCGCGCGCCAAGCGCGTCTTGTCGGTGTTTCTGCCCGCAGCAGCCAGCGGCGACGCGGGGCTACTCGCGGCTCCGCGGGCGGCGGTCGCAACTAAACTAGTCAAGAGGAGTGCGTGGGGTCGCACGAGACCACCAGCGGCGTCGCCGCCAGCCGCTGCCATCCCGGTGTGACTCGGCCCTGAAAGATCTAGTGGGTATCGGCGAGGATTTTGCCGCTCTCAAAACAATTTGACAGCTAAAAATGTAGGGTACAGACGCCAGCGCGTTGTTGTTATTCTGCAAACGAGATAAACGTAGTCTAAGACCAGGCGAACTGGAGCAGTACTCCCGGAACGCATCCTCCAAAGCGCTCCTCAATCGTACATTGCATTGAACTGACAGTTATAGCCTCGTCATTATCCACTTCACAAACGCAGTCAGGTCGCAGTGAATTACTGGGTAAATTTTGCAGTTTCACCGCGACTGTTGGCGAAGCAGGCACACGGCTATCCTGTGTTATTATTTTTACTTAACTTGATCAAAAAGAGTGCCGTCTGGCGCAAAACATATGTAAATCTTGTTCATAATTTAATTAAATGGTAACCGCACGTGGCACTCCCTTTAGTAATGGTGACTCAAATTGTTTTTTTTGCCATGCGTTATTTACTGCGCTCTCGCAACATCCGCACCCAATGAAATTCACTCATATAAATCTAGTTCATGATTCGTTTATCTGGATGGTAGCAGCCAGTGGTACTCCCTTTAGTAACAGCGATGCAAATTATCTTTGTTTCCAGGTATGGATGTTTCTTGCGCTCACGCAACATGAAAATGAAATTCGCAACCCGTTTAGATTTTTTCATACTATTAACATTAATATTCTATGTGGAACTGGACCTGTCAACACAGATATCTTAAGAAGTCAAACATCTTTATTACCTAAAGAAAAGATGGTTAGGTACATTAAATTGGGACTTATAACAATAAGTTACCTGAAATTGGCAGATTCCCAATTTGACGTGCAACTGATAATGGCCCTTCTGTCTGCGTGACCGCGTTGCGATGTGATGCGACGCGGGTTTCACCAAATTTTAGGGAGTTTATAGAAGAGAGTTATTAGAAGGATTTACGTTTACATTTATCAAACATTTAGCGTAAACGTAGTTGTTTTACGTTATTGCAAATCTTGAAACAATAATAGAAAAGATCGCACGCGTAACGCATCTATTTTCTCAGGTAGACCCACAGTAGTCATTTTTAATTTTTATATAAATACTAGATGACCCGGCAGACATCGTCCTGCCTTAACTATGATACCTACCTACCCTTCCTACCTACCCTACATACCCTACCTACCCTTCATACCCTACCTACCCCACCTACCTACCCCACCTACCCTACCTTACCTAACCCACCTACCCTACCTTACCTACCCTACCTACACGACCTACCCTACCTACCCTACCTACCTAGGGGTATGAAAAATAGTAAGTAGCCGATTCTCAGACCTGCTGAATATGCATATAAAATTTCATAAAAATCGGTCAAGCCGTTTCGAAGGAGTATGGTAACTAACATTGAGACACGTGAATTTTATATATAAGAAGTATTTGCTATTTCTTAAGCTATATTGACCGCTATATTAATTCTTATCCAAAAAATATGTTACTTGAATTGGGCATTTAACTAACTTTATGGCATTAAAATGAACAGTTTAAAACACATTTAACATTATGTGTAACAGACTAATTTCATAATTATGGTTACGGGGCGGTTTCCACAGCTATTAGATTAAAGGAGACAGCATAAGTCTGTATATCTGTGTTGTCAACATACTGACAACACACACATATACAGACTTTTCCATTCGTTATATTGATAAAAGATTAAAATATTATCATGGAAACATTAGGTAAAGCACTGAAACACAGTAAGTAACAACGTATCGCTATTATCTTGCCTAAAAACTGTACAATGTTACGGAACGCGCCTTGCGCCTTTTAATCACAGGCGTCAAACTCGTTGAAATAATAATGACTAACGCAGACGGTGAACGTGCAGCGAGCGCGGCGAACCTCGTCTGTGTCTAACAATTGTTATTATCTTGTATTTTTTAGAATTTTAAGCGGGAATACCGCATTAATCGGATATGGATAATTTGTTTATGTATCGGGAATGGATGATTTGTTTATATTAAATTTTCTGTTTTTTTTTTATTGTTGAATGGCACAACTGTTTTTGCATCTGTTAAATACAGTGCTGTTTCTATGTAGATCACATCTAGTGAGTATTGCGAATTTCGTAATAGATAAAAATTCCGAACAAAAAGGTAAAGTCACAGCTCATTAAAGCCACTCAGCACCCACCTCTATAATATACTGTACAAGCAAATGTTCACCCGCGGGAAGATGCCGCGTTATTTCCAACTAGCTTCTGCCCGCGACTTCGTCCGCGGAAAATTGCGATATACTGTAACTGTTTGCAAATAATTCTGTTTTCGGAGGTATTTCTTTCCGACTTGCTAGACGAAAATTGCGATAGCTCGGCTAATATGTATGATATAAATATAATTTATAGCCTATAGCACTCAGGAATAATGTAGCTTTCTATCAGTGAAATTTTTGAAATTGGATCATTAGTTCCGGAGATTACCCCCTACATACAAACTTACAAATTTTACCTCTTTATAATATAATATATAATATATATTAGTATAGATAAACGTCGCGCGGTCAACCAATGGACCTCGCAACTCGCAGTGGAATGAACGCAAGGCAAGCATGAGAGCAGCGAGTTGTCTTATCTTTAGGTTTTGGTTTCCGCACTCAGTCCTTAGGCAAACCATTGTGCGTGGGTCATGGCGGCCTTCGGTGGTTATTCCAGCCAGTCCAGACCTCCCTCCAGAAGTTGATTACGTCTCCTGGCCTGTGTAGGACATGTGTGAAAGATCTGTGTGACGCCTGTGCACTCGTGCGTACGTGCTCTTACGTGCGCGACGGTTTCCTCAGCCTGCATGCAGGCCCTGCACAGAGGACTGGCCGTTATGTCTATTGTGTGGAAGTGATTGTTTAGTGAGCAGTGCCCTGTGATGGTCGTCATCAGAGGCAGGCCGGTTCTGTCCAGGCGGAGTAAGCGCCTGGTCAACCCTTTTCTCAGGGATGGCTTAGCCTCTCTGGACTGCCTGCAGCCTGGTGACAAGGTCCACCAGCTCTCCGCTTGTGTGTGGGTGTTTTCTTGCAGCCATCTGCGTAGCTGGAGCGCAGCTGCAGCGAGCGGTCACTGAGAGGTACACCGCGGCGCATCCCCATACAAGTCCATATAAAGAATACTAGCCGAAGAAGGCGAGGTGATGCCGGGTGGCTCTAATGAGCCTTACACATTACCTTTCGTCTTACAATTTGCATCGCTGATAGAATTTCGTGTTCGGAGTGAAAAATGTTATAAAAGGGTTACGCCGAATCGACTTAATCAAAAACGTGCTTGTGAGTGGTACAATGCGTTAAAAAGCGGTCGAGATCTGATGGAAGATTTGCCTTACTCTGGTTTCTACCCAACATTCATGAAACGTATTGTAACTGGTGACGAGACATGGGTTTACGAGTTTGACATGCAAACTATTCAACAAGCTTCGGCACCTCGAAGGTTTTTTCAGTTGGAAAGTGCCTGAACCGAAACCGAAAATACCACACCAAAGTCGATCAAGACTCAGTCATGTTGACCGTTTTCTTTCGAGTATCGCGGTGTTGTGCACTCGGAATTCTTGCCGGAAGATCAAACATCATGCGGCGCTTAAGGAAGCAAAATGGAGGAAAATGGGCAGATTTTTGGAAAGAAAATCATTAGGTTTTTGCACGATAATGCGACTTCGCAAAAGGCCATCATAGTGAACGAATTTTTGACCAAAAGCTCAACAAGTATCATCGAGCAAACCCCCTTCCTTATTCACCAGCTATGGCTCCAGCAGACTTCTTTTTTTTTATTAAACTCAGTTTACCACTTTATGGTACTCGTTTTCATTCAGGAGTATACTTCGAAGGCGATAAAATAACATTGGATGAACAACTAACATTTTGTGTATAATGTTCAGTAAAGTACCATAATATATGTATATTGATCATTTCCTGGAACTTTCTTGACAGACTAGTAGCAAAGTCGAACATAAAATAGAAATTGGCGCTATCCGTGCATATGTTCTATAATAACTAGCTGCTGAACCCAAATTCTAAAATAAAATTAGCCTAAGTTATTCCTTATAACGCAGCTATCTGCCTGTAATTATCGTCAAAATTGACCCAGACTGTTTTTAGCCCACACAGTCAATAATAATTATTTAATTGCATTTGGTAACGTATTTAGGACCTTTAATCTTTTTGTAGTTTCGTAGATGAATAATTTATAATATATCTAAATTACGCCCGTGCGAAGCCGGGGCGGAATAATTAAACTTTAGTTATTCAATAATAAAAGAAGTGTACTTGCACGCTATATGAAATTCTTTGGAAATGCCAGCGCAATGCTCTATGACGCATTCCGACATATCCGATTCGCTCTATAGGTGCAAAACTAATTGTTTTTGACGTGAATACGTCTTTTCAGTGGGTGCTATGCTCAATATTTCCGTCCAACAAAAACATTGCTAATAACTACGTGACTACTACTAACGCTAGCGTAATTGTTGATAATTCAGAACATTTCATTAATATTTGTACCAATTTTGAGGCAGGATATAATTTGCCTATGACGTCACAATGCGAAAGTAGCGCATGCGCGCAACTCTCTATTTTCACCATGTGTGGAAATTAAAATTCGTGTGTCATTGTCTAGAGTTCATAAAACACTAACAGGATTTAAAGAAAAAGAACAAATATTTGCCAAAATAGGTAAAAATGTATTAGTACCAAACCAATGCCAAAATGTATTAGACCAAAGTAAAATATTTCAGATGTCATCTCATGGCTGTAAAACTCATCAGGAAAGAAAAATTAGGTCAGGATGTGTCGTGTGACACCGGTAGTAAACAAGTTCCATTCATTGTTTACCTATATAATACAGCACCATCTAGCATGATTTCAAGTTTTAAGTGCCAAAAGTGTCTTTTTGTATTAAAAAATTAGGGTTAACAGGGCATAACGCTTTCTTCGTTACGCTACATTTTCTGCCAGTTAACTCCTACCACAAGCCGCGTTAAAGAACTTTGTTCCTACCTCCCATCGAAGAAAACTTGCATTTATGGTATGCAATTAATTGAGCCTAAAAGTTCAGCGCTGAGCAAATAATAGCTCCTAATCTCATTTACAATTGGTCTACTCGTGTGGCTTTTTTTCAAATCCGTTCAGCCGTGATTGATTAACAAACATTATAAACATTAACGTTCATTATTCGTTTATAAAATTAACTTCTACCTTTTTTGGTAAATAATGAATCTTTTTGCACTCCGTTTGTATCCAAGAAAAGATATTAACTAAAAAGGAAAACTGGCTGCAGAGAAGGCTCTCATCGGTTAAATAATCATATTAATCATTGAATTAATTGAATTATAGGTTGACATGTAGCATACAGATTTCAGATGATCAACATGAAATAAAATAAATAAATAAGTGCATCTAATTTTAATCATCATTAACTGATCCAGTCTTAAAAAAAACCTTTCTTTTTCGTTAAGTTGTAGCTTTCATACTAAAAAAATAATGAAAAGAAAGACCACAACTTTAATCCAAAATATTGTAAACAAAGTAGCGCGCTTATATTTATGCTTCATCTGGATCGTCTATTTCCATTGAAACTTATATTGGATCCGGTCGATGTAAAAGGCTGCGAAGCTGAAATTAGCGATTTAAACATACAGTTGGACTTCTACTTCCATGCAGTAACTTGACAGTTCGAAGCAAAATAATTATACCATACGAAAACTATAGTGTCGTAGTGAATAAATTAGCGAAAAGAATGAATATTAAAAATAGTAGAAATGTTATTATGTATTACATTCAGTATTTTCTCAAATAAATCCCAACAAGTCGTATACTGAACTATATAATACGACAAAATAACGCTTTGATTTTTAACTTTACATGGTCAAGCGTAAAATTTGTATTTCAGTTCATTGACTTTATAAATACGTAAAATCGGTCATTACTCCTACTTTAAGTTATGTTATAGACAATTGTAACGTATTTCCAAGTTTAATTTATGAAATTCAATGAAAACTGAACGAATGAACACAACAAAGCTCATCCGACTTCGTTCATTCTTTGATTCACCTGACTACCTTTTGGTGTCACCTGACACCTTTCAGAAACCGGAATCCCGACAACTGACAAGTGACTGCATGGAATGGAATTAAAAGTTCAATTATACAACTGTCGAAACATGACTACACCTCTTTTTACGCCTTCGGAAATAAGCTGTTGTTTCTTTTATGTTCATTTTGGTACGTGTTGTACAACACAAGCATTGAAAGTTACTTTACCGAAACTCAAAGGATCAATTACTTTTTCTATTCCAGTATCCAATTTCCTCCTACTATAAAGATCACTATCGACTGCTCGGGATTGACGTAAAAGCCATTTGGTCTGTCTGTGGTGTTACAAATCGGTCACCCGAAATTGCCGTGTCAACTTCGTGTAGATACTTTAATTACAAGCTGTGCTTTGTTCGATAATTAAACGAATACAGTACTGAAACAAAAGTATAACCACTACTGTTGTCCTATCTAGGATTATGATATAATCCTATTGGTAGGTATTCATAAAAACTCTTATATTTCAATCAATAATGTCAATATCCTGCCTGAACAAATCACAAAGGCAAGCCACAAAAGAGGCATTCATATACTGAACCTCTAGTGTATGAAGGATTAAAGAGGAGTAGAGTACCTATAGGATGGGTTGCGTTAGACGCGGGGGTGCGCGTAGAGCGCCGCGGGAGGCAGTCGTACAGAGGGCGGCCGGCTGGCGGCAGTATCTCGCCAGCAACGCCGAATCAAATCACATAGCCTTTCCACCGGAGTGATACGCACGGCGCACACGTCAAGTCCGCGTGCTCGCGCCGTGCCGCGGTCGCATGTAAACACTACGCGCGTTTCGCGTTGCCTTGAACCAAATGCGAATAGGCCGAGTGATAAAAATGTTTTTGATTTATTTAGCAAATGCTACAATAAAAATATCCTAATTGTGTCTACAAAACCCTGTCTCATATACTATTTGATTTGTTATAGCCTCTTTATCTTTTATTTACTTTTAAAAAAATATCTTAAAAACTTGACACATACATTCTCGCGTTAATTTGTTTGATGGAGAGTAGCGGTTATGGAATTAGGAGATGATCTATTATTCATATATGGACGCAGCGGGTTTGTATTAATTATTTCGTCACGTAAATAAGTACCTACACAAAATAAGAAAAAACTTGAAAAGGTGTAGTGACACGAAGAACAAGGGTATATATTTCTAAAAGTAAACCCCAAATATTGGACAGCAAAATTATTTAATGAATAAATTACGAGAAAAACGGAAAACTCAAACTCATGTTTCTTATAACGAAGCAAATCTGGATGTCTTACGGCTTGGCTGTAAAGTATCTCATATTGAGGTCAACTTGAACGAAAAACAGCTCGCAGACGGCGGAAATAGACAATTGTGTAGCGAAACAACACTGAGACGCTAGCACTCATCTTCCTTTCGCCTCCACTTCTTGTCGCTCCGCAATACGAAATGTTCCTATCTGTACGCTCACTATACTTTACCGCAAATATCCAGTAGTGTGTGCAATGTACATAGTTAGAGCACATAAATGTTCGATACGTACCGAATGCTTTCGTTTGTTTAGACTGTTTAAATTTAAGTAGATACGTAAGCGCTTCATGGTACTTTTTATTTTGTTATTGTCATCAGCTAAAACTAAAAGAACAAACAAATTTTCCAAAAACGTTTTTTCGACAATCAACCAATAAACGAATAATATGTTAAATGTGATTTCGATATATCTCACATATAATAAAATAAAATATATAATAAAATTAATTGCCGTACGTTAGTCTAGTGTCTAGACTAACTAGTCTAGTTAGTCACAAAAATTCGAAACTGGCGTACTTAATTCGATATTTTATTTTTTCGCCTCACTCTTAGACTTTTTAGAACTGGAAAATGGAAAAACAATCGAAATTACGTCTCACATGGTAAATTACGTCTCACAACTTCACCGGGTAATCTAGTAGGTTATAAAAGTAATGGATTTTCCCATGTTGCATACCACTTCGCGTACACACACTCGTGGGGTGGGGGTAAACGGGTTGAAAATTAGTTTTCGTAAACATAACCACACTACAGAAATATTTGAAGAATAAATTGATTAATTTGTAGTCAAAATGTTTTAGGATATAGTCAGAATTAATAATTCTTTACTATACATCTTCTTCTATACATACTGGTAATTCAAAATTGAGCTTTTTTAAGAGGAACATTTCACCGAAAACAACCAAACTTTTATTTGAAGAAAAGAAGTAAGAATACAGTTTACTTATACTAAGTGGGCCATTAATGTTAATAATTAATTTGGTAATTATTGAAATTTGCCGGACCTTAGTAAGAATTTTTTTCTAAGAAGTACCGGGTAAGAATTTTTTTTTGGACGTTCATTATTTTTATTTTATTTCCTTTTATTTTGACATGCTCTTCAAGATCAGTTATGCTAATATTTTATCTGTAGAATGAAATAGCACCACCATAGGTGAAGACAAAACTTTAAACGAATCTCCAATTGGCTTGGGTCCATTAAGAATAAATATAATGGATAGGGGTTTATAATGGTTAATTATATTATGGAGAAAATAACAAACAATTTTAATTATTAAAAGCGTTAAAGATTAATAATATTTAAAAAAAAAAATTCGTAAAATGAAACCTTTAGTCACGTGACAGTGAACACCAATCAGAAAGCGTTACGTCACGCCGTGTGAAACTCCAATCTTGTCTTTGACGTTTCGAGTATCACTACCGGTTCTTGATACAATTTTGGGTTTTTAACAACTAATATCAAGTTGATACAGTTTTTGCTTATTATAATTTGAAAAAATTAACTTATTTATCTGTTGACTTTTGACATAACATTTCTGGCACATTTCCTCCAACGGTTTCAATATCTGAAAAAAAAATACAACAAAATAGCTTTATAATGGTAATTACTTGCCAAAACAAAATAGCTTTATAGGTATTTGCCATTTCAAACTTTAAAACATTTAGGTAGTTATGTTGTTTGATATTATACGTACTTAAACCTGTATCAGAAGTATCTATAAGAGAACAACTTGGAGTACAACTTTCTTTTGATTCATTCAGACACTCTTCTATTATCATCTTTCTTTGTTTTTTTAGAATATATAGCCGTTCTGTACTGCTGCATGTTCGTTTTCTTATATCTTCTTGACATCCAAATTTACTTGGCATACAACCTGATTTCATGCGCACTTGTGGTATTGTTCCCTTCATATGATACTCCATATAATTAGTCATATCATTTGGCAACCAGAATAATAAAAAGAGTATGTTTGTAACATTAATTAGAAAACTAAAATAATACATTCGCTCCTAAAAGTGAAACAACTTAACCTGAACTCATGTATTTATTATTTAGAAAATAGGAATTCTACAAAACACATCTAGTTTGCTCGAATTAAGTAATAGATTGTATTGTGTGAAATACTTACATCAAAATTATCTTCAAAAAAATACATTCTTGAACCTGTTGATAAAGTTCATACTTTATCAACAGGTTCAAGAATGTATTTGTATGCTCATGCATCATCTCTTCTTGCAAGTTTTAGCCACTTTTTCCGTATTTCTCCATTGTTTGGAACATTATACATAACTTGTTTGGCGTTTTTATAGTCGTGCTATCACACGTGGGCACTATACAGTACTTATAATATGAGAAATTCATTTTTAAACGATAAAAACTAGCTATAACGTACGAAGTCACGATCGCTCTTTGGTTTGTTTCGCACGGCGTGACGTCATTCAAGACGCCATGACAGTCTTGTGCGTTTTGGAACCAAATTGAAATTGGTTTTTTAAAACGCGAAATTTATAATGTAAACGCTCGATTAAAAATAAATAAACCTTTTTTTCGATAAAATGCCTAATAAGCTAAAATATTAAGCAGTTATTGAAATTTTGTCAACTAGCCTATTATTTACGCAACACAACTAGTAGTCAGAGGCCTCACCTGCTGCTTTCATTATCAGACGAAAGTGAATTATGTATTTTAAAATGAATTTTTAACGCCATTTGGACCATATGCGATAAACTATAGTTAGGCCATTTTTACATTGAAATATATCCTACGAAAATTTGTGGGTTAGGCCGTCTCAGTGCCGTCTCGTTGGTGGTGTCACTGATTTGGAATTTTGTAATAATAGTTTATTAGAATGCCCGACACGGTCAGGCCTAGCCACGTGCTAATAACCTGAAATATTTTAGAATAGAACAGAAACCTTCAAATTATTGATTAATGACCAGCAGCGCCACGACTTAACTTCTATCTTACTAAATAAAGAAAAATAAGGATTGATGAAAGATGTTTCGAAGTTTCTTACACTTAGGTACATTCGTTCTTCGAGAAATAGAGCCGTTTTTACGCATTCTATCAGCTTGTATTCACGACAATATAATACGACATAGGTGCGGCAGTTTCCGCACTCAGGGATTCTACTTCAACATAATCGATCATTGTCATACATTACAATAGTGCATAACACATACTATCACAATTCAAATGACAGCTACCAATTTACACTCATAATTTCGAATGAATTACTGATTTTTGCGTGAAGTCGTCGTAAGTAGGGATAGTAGGCCTATTATAATTATTGTCATAATTATCTCATACCTGGTCTGCATTATGTTACTTACTACGTTTATGGTGTCGGTATGGCTTTTTTTAAAAAAAGCTGGGAAATCATCCTATGACTTCTCCCGCTCTGGGTGGAGCGGAAGGGAGTGTCAGACTCTTACTGACTAAAACCCATCCATGTTCCTTCTTTAGCCCTTTATGTTCCGGGGTTGCGGAACAATCCCGCTTACCCGGCAGGCTTGGCCCTGAGGGGCCCCTTCATATGCTGACATCTTTTTGAGACGCGCGTGTAACATATACGCGCCGTCCGGCACGGGCCTGGTGCTGATCGGACGGTGAGTCACCCATTACTCTCCGTCCGCAGGCCCGCGCCTGCTGTGGCCGGGAGTCGTCACGTGGCTCCCGACGCCCGGGGCGTCTCCCGCGGCGGCTGGGACGGGAGGACCTTTCTCTCTCCCATCCCGCCACCTCCTTTGCGGGCATGACTTTTTCGCAGAAGGAGGTGACTGCCTCCCATTCCCTCTCGCCCCGGACCATGGCTTGCACCAGGGCCGGGCGCGAGAGGTCGCCGCCTCTTTTTACTTTTTACTTTAAATAACATTAAAAAAGGATAAGTACTTACCTGATTGTTTATTTATTTATTCAGACATTATTTAAATTTTACACTTTCTGTGGTGCAAGCGTTAATTTAACACTTCTGTCTGACTGTACATCGACGTTTTTACCTTCGGGTCGAGTCTAAGCGGGCTGAGCGGGCCCGGACCCATAATAATTAGCACATCTCATACCTAGTATGCATTTATATTACATACTACGTCTATGGTATCGGTATGGCTAAAACAATCAAAACTATTCTTAATATTTCGTTTATTTTAATTGAAATCATGTATTACTTCATTTCATTCTAAGAATGTTCAATATCCATGTACCCAAAACAGATTATGTGATACAGATATAAAAATAAGGTTTTTATTCATGTTACGACCTCCAAGTTTAATAGATGGATCATCTGCCTGAAGCTTTTAGCTCCTTTTTAAAGCTGATAAAGCTCTCGGAAAGCAGCTAAGAATTGCCCCTAATATACAAGCAAGTTAAATTGGGAACGGGTGGAATGAATAAAAGTTGGATTCTGATCCTTCCTTTTTGCTGTGAAGTCGGAATACGTGCACAAAATGGAAAAACAAATATCTAGAATTTATTTTTTTCCTTTTTGTTCACGTATCTCGTTACTATTTCTCCCACGATGTTAACCGAGCGAATAGAAACTAAAAAAGGTTTTAACAACGTGCCGAATTGGAAGTTTCCTTTTACATAATTAAATAAAAACGTACGTACAACCTAGTTACACCCGCCGCAAAACATGAACTTTGCGTGTTTATGTGTGTGTGCGTCACGTGCTGCATACTAGTACTGAATGGCGACATACCGCATGCACGGTCAAAAAACTTACATTTTACGACGTAAAAATATTGTACCAATCAACAGCAATATTAAATAAATTATATTTATAAACTTGTAACATTAAAACTAGTCTTATATAAATAAGGTATTATTAGAAATGATAACTCGAGAAACAGAATCATTTGTGGCGACCAGCGTGATCCATGTCTGAGAAATAATAGCCTGAACCATATTTCAGGCCATCATTTCATATAAGAAAGCCACATTTTCAAAATATGTTTATAATTATGATCGCCTTCTAGCTGTTCCGATCAAGATCTCCTTAACTTTACTTCAATGGGAGGTAATTAAAGTACTGACACATAAACACTAACCGTCTTTTTTCCACTCTGTATCTAAGTTATTCATTACCTTTCTCTCTCCCATTGTTTTACTGTTGAAATTATTCAATGCTATCAGAAGAGACTTAAACTACGGGTTTATTCGTTCCATTGTTCCAACGGCTAATATAAAATCATGCATTATTAATGATTTTGCTAATAGAGTATGGTTTGTGGGATGTGAAAATAAAGGTAATGTAATATGTTCGTACGTTCAACCAACATCTGATGTCCATTTATAAAGCACACTGAAAGCAACGTGTTTTACAGGTAGCGCTAAAACTCCAATCTTAAATAATATCATATTATTTGTGCTTAGTTCGATCACACACAGTTAATTAATCATGTTAAACTGGTGTTAAAAGATTTAATTATTACCCAACCACACACACTAGTTACTAATTTGTCTGTATTTTGAAGGTTTTAGTTTTGTATCTCACCAGTTTTAAAAAAACAACAACAACAAAAAAAAACAACATAAAAAGTCAAATCAACATATAAAAGTCTCAATTCTCAAATGAAAAACATCTTTAATGTAGTTTCAAATTAGGGTATAACATATTATTTGTGCTTAGTTCGATCACACACAGTTAATTAATCATGTTAAACTGGTGTTAAAAGATTTAATTATTACCCAACCACACACACTAGTTACTAATTTGTCTGTATTTTGAAGGTTTTAGTTTTGTATCTCACCAGTTTTAAAAAAACAACAACAACAAAAAAAAACAACATAAAAAGTCAAATCAACATATAAAAGTCTCAATTCTCAAATGAAAAACATCTTTAATGTAGTTTCAAATTAGGGTTTAGGGTTAAAGTGTTCAAATCACTTAAATTATAACTAGCTCTACAATTAATTCTTTATATTATTCATTCATTATTTATATTTATACTTATCAGTTATTTCGTCGAAAAAATATCAAATGATAGCTTATTTTATTCTTGATTTAACTGTATTAGGGGTTGCCTTATTAAAAAGTTGGTCTAATTCATGGTTTCCTAGATTTTGTATGTAAATTTTAAATGCGAATAGTAAGAGTGATAAAGATGCGTTGCGCGCGCAACTCCATATGACAGACAATGATAGAGCGAGTTTTTATTGATGAAGGTTTTTCTCATTACATTACAATAGTATAACCGCGTAATACAGATGAAATACTGAATTCAATGTAAATTAAATATTAGCAATTCTATCAAATTATTTTCAGACACATTTATTTATTAAAAATTACAAAATTACATGTACATAAAAACATGTACATTAAAATTAAATTTTATCAGTATAATAGCTGAGTTAAAAAATTCTTGTGATTCTGACTCGTCAGAAGCGGCTACATCAAAATCTACTTCTACTTCTTCATCAGGTTCTTTTCACTCCTACACAGTCAGTACATCCTAAACTTGTGAAGATTTGGGATCTCCTTCGAACCATCTGGGCTTTAAATAATAGCCATCTAAAAACCAGCCACAATCTTCAGGTTTTAATTTGCCACAGCTTGCATCTGTTGCATGAAGCCACATCGAATTTACATATATCGAATTTACATTTACCTCTTTATAATATTAGTATAGATTATACGTGTTGAAAACGAATTCAATATTTTGTTGTTACAAAGAGGGATGCCAGGCGGCCATAGTAATTTAGGCCCACTGTGCACACATATAAAAAACAATTATAATGATGGAAGACAATTCCAATAATTAATAAGTAAAAGAAATGATGTACCAATAACCTTGCATTTCGAAGTTATTTAAGATTCTTATATTTCATCCATGTAAGGTAAGTATATTTTAAATAAGTGAAAGGTCACTTAATACATTATATTAATATATTTATCAGCATAATTAGCATAGTCAAAAAATACACTGTAGCAAAATTAAAGTCCTGGTCCTGAAGATGAGCTTGTTTACCTTGCCAACCCATTTACCTGGCCAACCCATCGTTGTATAAGACATTGAATTTCAGCGATTTCCAACAGATGTCTCCGCATTCTGGATACATTTAAACCTCAGTTTACACAACGCAGATCACCACCTCCAGCAATAGATGATGACTGTTGTGAATGACTAGGTCCAGAGTGATTGCCGGGTTCGTCGGTGGAAGCGTCTAATATCAAATCCAAGTTATGGACAGTGTCATGGTCGTCAGGTATAGGAGAATCGTCAGATTCAGTATTCATGGGTAAAAGTAGTCAATTTAAACCGCAATAAATATGTATACACAAGCTGTCACAAGTTACAAGACAAGCAATGGTTTTGACATTTACGTTATCCGATAGCGGACAAGTTAGTGCTGTCATAAAAAATGCAAAAAAAGAGGTTGATCGATATTTGTTTTTTTTTGTTTACACTAGAATCATCAAAGATAGAAATAACAATAATTATTAAAGAGTTTTTTGTGATTTATAATTGGTGAATAAGTCATAAGCGGCTTCGAAGGACCTTGGAGCGTGGAATTAATTTTATGTTGGGATGTAGATTTTAGCGTGGTGAACTGTTGGACGACACACAGAATTGAGCACACGGGATATGAGGTTTTAAGAAATAGGAATGGATGGACTTACTTGCGAACCTTCTGGTCAAAACACGTGGATTCAAAGACAGCTAGCTCAGCAGAAGTCCCACGCGCTATCTGGTTTTCTTCCTTTTTCTCTGTGATCACTTTCACTTGTTTAAATGTCACACTTGTGTCGGCCAACACTTATTTATAATAGTTATACAGTTTTGATGCGATTGCGGTTTGAGTAAGCGGTTTGCGGGTCAATTTATAAAGCGGTGCGGGTGAATGCAGAAAATACACTGACGCTCCTTCCAAATCACAGTTGACGTGTGCTCGCAGTGGAGGGAACGCCTCCGTTTGGTCGTGTGCAATGAACTTCCAATCTCGTTCCGTTCGATAAGGAATGAATGGGTAGGAATGATTCGCTCAATTCTGTGTTGTAAGCGGAAAAAACTTATAAATAAAAAACTTGCGCGAGCAATAATATTATGTATCGTTTGCTCGGAACAAAATGAACGATGTTCAATAATAAATATTAAAGCAATGATGACTAATAATTCCGATTGTCAACATTTTTTTGTAACGGCAACATTTTGTAACGAATTTTTATTCAAGTTCAATCACTTTAGTCGTTTCAATATTTAATATTTTGAATAAATTGTGCCGACTTGCACAGAATAATGAATACGTGGAAGACATGGGAAAAAAAATAACATAGTTTTTGAATGAAACCAATTTCTTGTGCGTCTCTGGGCCTAATTTTGGCATGGTCATTTGTTAGTGAGACTTCCAGCATCGTGGAATGAGATTGGAGTCTAATTCTGCAACGTATTTTTTGTCACTCTCGCTACTAGCATTTAAAATTTACTTACAAAATCTAGGAAACCATGTACTGGATCAACTTTTTAATAAGGCAACCTAATACAGTTAACATTTTTTCGACTGAATAACTGACGAGGGTACATAAATAACATTTACCTGGCAACCTCATAGTTGCGCCAACTTTAGTGGTGAAAGTAGGCAACCTTAACGTTTTCAATTCTGTTGGGTATAATATTTTGACTAGTTTACATTTTTTGAATAATAGAATTTGCAATGTGAATATTATCTATCATTTATTTCTTATCACTAATAAATAACAGATGAGGGTATATATTTCTTATACCGGATCCTCAGTAGTCACTAGCTAGGTCTATCCACGATTGGCATAACAGACACGTCAAAGCTTCGTCCCTAATTGCAGAGGAGGAGGCTCCCGTATCACTGCTATCGTTGACGCTTGAACTACTGTTACTGTCTTCACCAACGAGAATTACAAATGGGGTTTATCAGTGGCGTTGCTAAGAATTCCATACGTTGTTTTCTGTATTCTCGACTTTAAATATACGCTTTACGAATTCCGACCACTACTCTACTCCAATTTGCGCTATACTCTCTAGTAGTTAATAAAGAGGTAGGTACCTATGTTGAGAGACGTAAAACATTTAAAATGTCAAAGAATATATTTTGCAGTTTGACAGGTTTAGTATGTAAAATATGTCAAACTTATGATATAACTACTGAAAAATCGGAGCCCTTAGATAATTTTAAATGTTTTACTATGCCTCTCAACTTAATAGGTTTTAAGTCGCAGTTGTAAGGAGGCAAGCGGATTACGGCATTCATTTTCATTTTGCCTAATGGTCCACATATTTAACGTTAAATTGGCCTTTATCAAACTTTGCCACGAGCTGCCATTTCATTTAATATTCCTTGTAGGGCTTTGCTTTGCTTAGCCAGGCTCGGATTTCGGCCTTCATCCAATCCATTTTGGGCACTCGTTCTACAGGCGCGAATAATTATGTAGCCTTGTCCATGACAGCAGCGAACCCGAGTTGCAGCTTCTCTAAATTATTTTTAAACTAGCTATTCAAAATCGTGAGCGTCCATTTCGCAGTGCTTATGCCCGTCACTCTTCCCTCCAAAACGTAACTCCTATCCTACACAGCCATTTTAGTTTTCAATATGGGTTATAATATGGCACCTTTGTTATTTGGATTTTCAAGCCCCTGACAAATATCTTGAAAAGACATCTTTGGAGCTTTTAATGTCTCCATCTCTCCTGTAGCAATTCGTTTGACCTTCATTGACCCAAGCTGTAAATAATATTTTTTATTATGGCTGCAATCCTCAGATCTTTTTTACGTCATGTATTTACAAATATTTAAGAGTTGATTGCTTTTGTTTGTGGCCACCAAACTCAATATAGATTCCTGGGAACATTAAAACAATTTTGACATGATTTTGACTAAACCGATGTGAAATTAAACTTTTGTTTTATGTTAATTTATTCTGTGATAGCAGAGCCGATACAATAGTATTATGACATTCCACTTATACAAAAAATATGCAACGAAAGTTAATTTAATAACATTATAGCTATCAATACTCAATACGATTTACGAAATACTTGATTTAAAAGTCGTTTTATAATGTGGTTTTATAATCACATAGTATTTTTCAAAACACTTCATTTAAAAAATATAAAGAATACGTTATGTTCGTTCAAAACTCCTGGCCACATTTACTGCGCTTTAGTACCTATATGTAGACATCAGATTTAAATAATTAAGCAAAACCTTGTGTTAAATCGTCAGCAGTACATAAGTAGTTTTAAGTAGGTCTGAAAATATAAATTATACAAATAAAATGATTGTACCTTACACCCTGTACAAAAGAAAAATACATAAACATGCAGAACGCGGCGTGACTTGACGCTAATGAGAGATAAGGTTGAGTGCTGTCCTCCACTGCCTTGCTGAAGAATGTAGACGCGTGTAGGTAAAAGACAACTATCTTATAATAGACTACATTCATAATAAATGTCAATGATAAAATATGAGATACAAGCGTAGTTCCTCGACGAATTCACCTAATGAGTAAGTCAATCTTTATTATTAAATATTGTTTTCATTATTCAACTATGGTTTTTACATCTAAGATGTTATTAAATTACAGTTTCTTCGGGAAAAATACTTGGATGTTTGTCATACATAAGTGAATTTCTTGTGGCTGTGTGTGACTGTTAATAATCTGTCTTCTTGTTAATATATCCTGTTAGAAGGAATAAAAATAGAGGAACTGAATATTTATCGAATCATAGTTTTAGAAGTGTTAGGAAGCGATTGAAAAGTTAAGTTATTGACTGCCACGCAGCAGACACTAGAAAAATCTTGTTGGCGGTCACACGGTGACCGTGTTGGCGTCTGACGTGTAATGTAAGAAGAGTTATATACCTTGGGCTTAGGTGAGAGAAACTAGCACCAATAAAGGCATAGATTTGAGAATGCAATTGAAGCATATATGTTTATCTATGTTGGTGGATAGATGTTATCTCCAGTATCTCGTTTAAGGGATCTGGAAGATGCTACCACAAGTTCTTCAGCTCACTTAGAACAAATGACAAGCCGAAATTCTCATATTGAAGGAGAGGCCAAGGTATTAGGCCGCCTAACAGCCTATAATAATATCTACTAATAACTGAATGTTTTGTTTTAGAAACATAAGTTTTCAACAGTACAAATTTGATGAAAAATTCTATTGATCACATTTCATTAAGATTCGCTGTTAATATTTAAAAAAATTGTAGGCATAAAAAGGCATGTAGATTATTTGTAGAGATTTAAAAAATCGCACATTTTCTATTATTTACATTTAGGCGTACTCTTCCGTAATAGAACGGCTATTCAATGAAAATTCAATGTAGAAATAAACACTCAGCATTGTGGTGGGAGGGAGTGGCATGTATCACATCACACGCGGGTCCAGTGCGGGTTGGTGGATGTCACATGTCTTCGAAATTTTAGATGTTGGACATGCCGTTCTTTCACAATCAGAGAACAGTGGTGATAAAATAATTTACTCAAAGTAAAGTGGCTGTTTGGGTTCGAACTCACGACTTATACCCGTATATCGCGGCGGTTACCAGCACGGTTTTTCTTGTCGGAGCAAGATATATCGAAAAACATTATTTCATACGCCTGCCTAGCCTATTATTTATTTCGCACCGCGTTTGAATTTGTATAGAAGTGCAGCCAAAATAAATAGATTGTGTGATAATAGTTAACTGTGGTGTTTTGCTACATGGTAAAATCCATTAATTCAATAGATTTTTTCTTTATCTAAACAAAGGACAGGTTGGCGTCTCAGAATAGATCAGAATCATAAATTATGTACTTACAAGCTGCCGGTCCCGAATGAAAAGTAGGTCATGAACTCAGGAAAAGGTTCCACATCAAACACTCGCCATATTAACCAAAAGTTAAACGCATTTCTTTAATACTATAGTTTTATTTTTCAGACACAATTGTAGTCCATAGAGCTTCACATTACACAATTGTTCAATTAAACATATTTATTCTTTAGTTACCAATTCTATTTTTATGTATATATATTTTAATTTTCTGTATACTGTTGTACATAGTAGATGCTTTATATTCAATTATTATCTTATAACATTGAGAGATCATAATTTAACGACTGTAACTGCGAATACGAATGTTTCATGGAGTAAGCTTGAACTTTGAAGCGTAAAAAGTGTATAAGTGAACTTATATAAGTAAAGACAGCAGTGATTTACACACGGTACAGAGACTAGAAGTAGACAGACATGCACAAGTGCACCTAACTAAAATATAATGTCGATTTTCTTCTTCCGATTCCACAATCTTCAACGCGCCGAGGAAAAACTAAAAACGCACAACAGAAACTCGAATACTAGACGAAACATGAACTCAGACGTGCTTACAGCCCCATCTCGACTGCTCGAGCGCCCGCTCAGCGAACCGATCGACAGCCTGGATGAAATCGCCCTACAGATACCCAGGTTTATTAGAATTGTTATGATTCCGCTTTAGCTTTGTGTGACAACTGGGCCCCGCGTGCTTGTCCCTCTTTGTGCTAACTGCCCCAATTTCCAACGCTTGATTCCAAATGAACTAGTAACAATGTGTTTCAACTGGTGCCGATGTTAGTACATAATAGAACTAAATTTTTAAGAAAAGATAGGTTCTATCATTATTTAAATTGTTTCAGGGATCCAATTCCTTTCGTAAGTAAGTGAGTTTTCAATAATCAGATACGAATAAACGATCAATATTTGTGCCGAGCCTTTGTCCGTAGTTACCGTATTGCAAAAGATTTTCAATTGAATATTGCTTTTTCATGGGAATTGGATTCTGACACTCTTCTCTACTGATTCATGGTTAGAATATGTTTATCGTGATTGTTTTCTTTTGTGATAGATGTATACTGTCCATATTTTACTGTAAATAATGAATGAAGAATTAGATACTAACAACTTTTTATTGTGCACTGCATAATTTCTTGTTTCCTTTCTTGAATTCCTATATGTCCATATAAATGTGTGCATTGGATGCACACATTTATATGGACATATTGTGTAGCCTGATTTGAACTCCCAATTACTAATTTGATTATTAATGAAGCTTCACCCTATATTTAAATCATTATTTCGATAAGGAGCACGTAGTCAAGTCGTGCATGTTGCACCTGGCAAGACAATTACTACAAAAGTATATATATTATACACAGTAACACTTACTTACACGAAAACTAAAACCAAGGAAGAAGAGACGGTGTCTATTTGACTGGAAAACAAATAAACTTAGTAATAAGATTTTAAGGCAGCAGATTCCAGCAATCATGACGTTACTTTCCCAGCCTCACCCCCCGCGATGTAAATGAAACAAAAAACAGGTAAATAAAAAACCGGTCAAGTGCGAGTCGGACTCGCACACCGAGGGTTCCGTACAAACCTGTAGGTATATAAGTAAAAGTTCACCCATCACGAGAATCGAGTCATAGTTATGGTATTTTTATATTTTGAAAAAAAAAAACATTTTTTTTTTTATTATATGATGTAACTAAAAATTTACGGTTTTCACAATTGTTCCTTTATCTGCACTGTAAGACGTTACTTTGTACCAAATTTCAAGATTCTAAGTTCACGGGAAGTACCCTGTAGGTTTTGATTCCTGTGCGAGTTTCGAAAATTTGCAGCATAAACAGCTGTATCTTTTGATTGCTTTGGCTTAGAAGTTTGATTTTTTCACAGCTCCAAGGGACAGTAGACCTGAGTATTAGATATAAATTTCAGTTTGATACCTCCACGCGTGCCTGAGAAAAACGGTCTTGACAGACGAACGGACGGACAACAAAGTGATCCTATTAGGGTTCCGTTTTTTCCTTTTGAGGTACGGAACCCTAAAAATATAATGAGCCAGCCTAGCATAGGCTAGGCAGATTGATTCCGACCACAACACTGATTAGACTGGAATCCGACCACAACATAGTAGAGAAATGTTGCTCTACTATGTTGTGTTCGGATTCCAGTCTATACTCAATACTTAATTGCATTCCATAATGTGTACATATTAGTTTGTATACTCAGTTATGATAACATTGAATCAACTATGGACCTTGTTGGGCATAGCAAAGTTAATTTTTAATAGAAGTGAGGATGACGGCGACTTTGTTTTTTAAAATAAATGTATGTAAGACTGTAATCACACTTTAAAAAAAAATTAAATATCTAAAAAGAGAACAAAGTCCAATATAGGACTGAAAAAATGCTACTACCTGTATTTTTCAATTCTGTTGGCTTTTCTTATTATTGTCAAGATAAAAACATACATATAATTAGATGAATCATTGGGGAGTCTGCTTTCGACTTGTCACGCAACGGACGCTACTAGCATTGACCTTTAGTGGTTTCTGAGATAAAAATTACCTAATGATTATTACAAACTAACTTAGAGCTCAGTGATTTTAAATTTAACCCGAAATCATTCGTTTATCTTTCAATTTAAAAGATTGACCTTTAGTGGTTTCTGAGATAAAAATTACCTAATGATTATTACAAACTAACTTAGAGCTCAGTGATTTTAAATTTAACCCGAAATCATTCGTTTATCTTTCAATTTAAAAGGTGAGTGAAAATTGTTATATTTGCTATTCTTTTCACTAATGTGGTTGTGGACTGGAAATAAATAAACTAATAGAATGTATCAAACCAGTATATGCTTATGTATTCTTCTTTTACAAAGATAAATGATAAGTAGATTTAATTGATCTTTTTAGGGACACGAGATATCATAGTCAAAATAAATATTTCTTTGGCTCAGGTGAAAATTTGAATAGCAGCTTGAAGCTGTATAGTTAATTTTGACAGATCAGCTAGCTTTTGACTATTTGCTGTATTAGCTAAAAAACTTAGATCGATGATGAGCACTTTGCCAAAATTAGTATAGCCATAAAAGTATACTCATAAATTCTAAAATATGTATTTATTTAACTTTTCCTAGTTAATTTGGTCGAATTCGTATGTGGGGTTAATATTTTGTATTTAATTAGTTATTTCTTCCATTCTATTACATCCTTTTATAAATTGCGTATTTTAATGAAAGCAGTGTTGCCAATTTGATGAACCTTCCCACAATTGTTCTTAACGGGTAGTTATGGTGGGAAGATTTAAAAAAATATTTTCTACAGTGAACAGATCATGACCATTTATGCCTTAATCATGAGAACGGAAATAATGAGTATTCATTCGGTCAATACGTTCAGATGTGTGGTTGGAATATGCCCCGTCTTTCAGTTTAATAACCACAGAAGCCACCATTTTGTGAATAAAATATATCAAACGATGCAATTGGATAAACAACAATGACGCAGCTTAGCCTATCTCTAGTGGAAAGGCTATAAACATTTGGTATGGGAGAGCCAATTAAAATGAATTAAATATAATATATAGAAAAAGGTAGGTACTCGAATGCCTTTTGTAAATTAAATATTTTTACCAAGTCAATTTTTTTTTTAAAATAACCAAATAATTAAACCAAGCTGAAAACTCTGATTGTAGTTGTCACTACATCTGTTATTGTTTGTTTATTTACTTTATTTAATGTTTATTATTGACTTCACTTTTTTAACTCAATATACTTGGTATATCTTGCCTTTTGTAAATTAAATATTTTTACCAAGTCAATTTTTTTTTTTAAATAACCAAATAATTAAACCAAGCTGAAAACTCTGATTGTAGTTGTCACTACATCTGTTATTGTTTGTTTATTTACTTTATTTAATGTTTATAGACTTCACTTTTTTAACTCAATATACTTGGTATATCCTTGATAGCGATATCTCACAGGTGATTTTGTTTTTGCTACTAGACTTACGATACATATCAATTTATCGATATTGCCGGTGCTGATGATTGAAATGTTTCATCAATGTTTTGTTGCATCAAATGTGTTCAGGATACGTGTCAGTCACTGAATTATCCGCGCAGGTGCAAAGTATCTTCATGGAGAACAAAACAACATGACGTGTTGGATCATTCTGTACCCAAAGAAATGGTTAAGCTAAATAGTGCTGATCCTTGCATATTGTTGGCTGACCAGTTTAAATAAAAAGTTTGAATAAACACGGAATACGTTGTTCGTAAGAGATTTTCCTTACATTGCTCTGATCACCCTATTAGTATTCTGCCATGCCATAGTTATATGTAAGCATCATCTGGTAGACCATATCCAGAATAATTAGGGATCTAGGCAGCCTTTCCACCAAAGTTGTGCAAAGCATCTGATAGGATCGTTTGATTTTCATACTATAAACGTTCTACACAATCCACACGATTGTATAGAATGGTTTTACGACTGCAGTCGATTTTGTTAAAACTGTTATGCTGTGTGAACTGTTCCCTGTCTTTGGTGTATTCTGTACCTATAAAATCGAACCCAGGACTTCATGTTGAGCAGTAGCACTTGCGACAACTAGACCAACGAGGAAGTCATAAGTGAAATCATGTCGTTGTAAAAGACTGCTTTTTCGGGGGAAGTTTTGTCACAAAACTAACCTCAAACCTGAATAGAAAATCGAAAAATAAAAAACCCCACTATTCATATCAATATCTCAAAATTAATATGGCAATGGTGTGAAACACAAAACATGGATTTATGCTTCTTACATTATTACTAAGAATAACGTTATTGCAGATTTTCAGTCTCGAAAGAAATTAGGTCATACAGAATGGGAACTTAGTAATAGAATTTTAAAATAATAGTAAGCAGTTTTGGAAACCCTGATATATGTAGATTTGTTTGCATCACGCACAAACACGAAAAGCGAAAATATGTGTCATGGCACCCTGATTCTGAAGCATTCAAAGTTCACGCACTCAACTTTTCTTGGTCAAACATGTATTTCTATGTTTTCCCCCCTTCAATGATTACAATCTCTAACAATACCCTGAAACAATAAAATCACACCTTAAAGATTGGGTAACGTACAAACCAGCGTAGTACATTAAAACCTAGTATACCTGAAATAATAACTTACTAGTAAATTTAAAGAAGGTTTATCATAATTATGGCAACTTGAACTCTACTCATTCAGCCCTGTCACTACTATTAGGCTCTCATGTTGGCGCAGATTGCAATATTAAAAGACTATTTAGAGGTTCCTTTAAGTTAAGGCCAAGTCAGCCTAAATATTTATTATTATACATGTACTGTGTCTCAGGTATTAAATCACCTAGAAAACAAATTATCTCAAGTTTTCAACTTGTGTTAATTTAGAAGTATGTTCAAATAAGGCTGTTACTCTTTTAGTTTTAGCTACAGGCCATAGGGCCCATACAATATGTGCCATTGATACAGATCATATTAAATTAGAATCTGATTTTGTATTAATTCAAATATTTTATATATTTGAATTATCTTGCCTAAAACATCTGCACCTAATAGAAGGGCACCTATCATTAAGTTGCCTTTTTTCATGGATCGACCACATGTCTGTCCAGCTAAGGCTGTTATTGATTATTTAAATATCACTAAAATATGAGAGGTAATTTTATAGGCCTATTTTTATCATATAAAAAACCTTGTAAACCTGTACCTGTCAGTTCAATCAGCTGTTGGATAAAAATCGTTTTGCAAGAAAGTGATATAAATATTAGCACGTTCTGTGCACACAGCACTCGACATCCGTCAACAGCAACAGCGCTTTAGAGAGCTGTCTCGATTGACGAGACCCGAGTTAAGCTTAAGTAGTTTCGCAAGGTTCTGTAACAGACCTGTACGTAGCGAAAGTTGCACAGAAGCAATTCTTCGCTCTTAAATAATAATAATTAATACGTTAAAATGTGATATTACTGTTTATTAAGTTAATAAGAACCTATAACTTAACAGAAGTCATATATAAAGACTCGTCGCTTCCTTTTAGTATATTTCCTGGTTACCTAAGGGCGTAACATAAACTTAAAATCTTCGAATTAGAAAATAATTCTCATATTCGAACGCTCCCGTTCCCAGCACACCGTTCTATTGTCTGTGGACTTCATTTAGTTATCGGCCAAAAAATATCTGATTGCTACAACCAACAGGGTTATAAGAGTGGGCGGGAATCATCATCTTCCGACGAGACAACAACAGGTATAATCTCAATTGAACGGCGCGGCGCTTACAGGTAGCGCTAGTTCGATTGTTCAATTATACCTGTTGTTGTCCCGTCCTCGATGATTGAAGAATATTACTACGTAGATGTTCAAAGACGTTATAATTACTCAAGTAGTTATCAGCCATCTCGTTACCATAACACAAACATTAGGTTGCTTAGCTTGGTACTATATGGCGTTGCGTGAAATATCCAAAGATATTAAAAATGTTAATCTTGTATCTACAGAGGGAAATTTGTGTGATCTTATAGAGTTATAAGTTCCCGTGTATGTAGATAGTCTGACTCACTACTGGGAGAGAGCCTCCTCCGTCTGTGAGAGGTAGTAGGCCATAATCCACCAGGCCCAGTGCGGTTTCGTGTGTGTAACATGTCTTGGATTTTTTGGTTCTACTAGGACATGTCGGTTTACTCACGATAATTTCTCAGTTTTAAGAGTGTGGTGTTGCGGTAGTGTACATTACACAAAGTAAAATGCATTAGGCACGAAATTACACATTACATTATTAGAGTTTTAGTAAGGATCCCTAATTTTTTTTTGAAAATATAAAATATAGCCTATGTCATATTGTCACCCGGGGATACTGTAGCTTTCCAACAGAAAAATAATTTTTTATCGGTTGAGTAGTTTCGGAGCCAGTGCAAACAAACAATCAAATCTTTCCGCTTTTAATTATGAGTATAGATTATGCGTGTATCCAGATAGAACGTGAATTATATATAAGCCGTATCTCTAAAAACAAGTATCAAATATTCTTTACTACTGTTTCGATTGATAAAATTTAGTTCAGAATGTCGTCATGTGGCAACTGTACATTATTCAAGGCAAGGTTTCACAGCATTGAAGCGTTGAAAGCCTATCGGTGTTACATCCCTATTCATAAACGGGCGAGCAGTCGGACGCCGATGCGCCGTAATTATGTTGGATACTCCAGCTATACTTAGTATCTCGCAAAGCATTTCGTTAACATAATCATAATGTAGGCCGGTTAGAGTTTCTTTACGTTTCAAACTTCAATTTACATCGAAAATATAATGAAGTTAAGAAGCATGTTAGATTAGTAAATATTCTTATGCCAATCCATTTTTAATACGTAAGACTTAGGGCGTGGACGTCACTGAGAACGAGATGTCGGTGCCGGAGTAGCGATACATAATACATACAGTACAATGGCCGCGTGTCTCTTAGGGCGTGGACGTCACTGAGAACGAGATGTCGGTGCCGGAGTAGCGATACATAATACATACAGTACAATGGCCGCGTGTCTGCTGTGTCCATCACCCGAGCGCGATCATCCCGGCGGACGAAGTTTTGAGTAATACGGCGCAACCGCTAGAACGCGGCCTGAGATTGTGGCGGGCCGATGTGGCAATGGAAAAGACATCGGCAATAGCACCACACACTGCCATTGCACGGTGCCGTTCGCCCGGTTTTTGTTTAGTACATTATTATAACATATTGCAACGTCGAGTTCGGTCACGTATTGGACACAAGTTCGCCGTCAAATACACTTCTCATCAAAAAAATCGAAACACCTAATTTAATACAAAAGATTTTCATTCCATGAAAAAAAAAACGTTATTGTATAGCGAAAATTTAAAATTCGCAATTAGAATTTCATTCGTTTATCCTCTAAATGAAATGAATCACTATTTTGAGACAAATGTGCGTCTACAGTTGGAGAACATTTCACGTTCAAAAACTAAAAATTTGCGTTTATCTTTAACGTTTTTGTTTTTAATTTGTTTACTGTGACTTTAAGACGTCTGAAAAAAGTTTTATTTTCTAAAACATATGGATACTTCGCCCACAGAAGCCGCCCAAGTGGTGGCATTGCTGGATTCTGGACTTAGTCAGCGTGTTGTGGCTCGAACATTGCATCTAAGCCTGTCATCTGTTCATAGAGTCTACAACCGCTATCGAGAGACTGGTATGTTCACGCGCCGTTCTGGATCTGGCAGGAATCGGGTCACTTCTGAGAGAGATAATCGATTTATTGTAACAACTTCTTTGCGAAACCGGCGCCTTAATGCATTTCAACTGCAGCAGCAGCTTCAAGTGGTACGAAGGGTCGCTGTAAGTGACTCTACGATTAGAAGAAGGTTGAAGAAACGTGAACTGGTACCACACAAGCCAGCAAATGGACCGAAATTAACTGCAGACCATCGAAGAGCGCGCCTTGACTTTGCACACGAGCACCTAAATTGGTCATACCGCCAATGGAGCAAAGTTCCCTTCTCTGATTAATGTAAAATCATGCTCTATGGTAACGACGGAAGGAACAAGGTCTACAGAAGAGATGGAGAACGCTTTGCACAATGCTGCATTGAAGAAAGGGTCAGTTATGGTGGTGGTTCGTGGACGGTTTGGGGAGGAATCAGCGCCGACGGTAAGACAGAGCTTGCCTTCGTGTCTGGGCCACGTCTACCTGCATTACTCCATAATGGAATGGCCAGCAAGGAGCCCGGACATGAATCCAATTGAACATCTCTGGGATCAGAGGCAAATCCGAGCGAGAGATCCTGCCCCAGACTCACTTGATCAGCTGAAAAGTGCCATTTAGGAAGAATGGGACAACATCCCACAGCATGTCATCGTAACTCTCATCCGATCGATGAAAAACCGGATGGAAGCGGTGATAAGAGCTCGAGGAGGGAACACTAGTTATTAAACGTTATTTAATAAAAGTTTGTTTTCACCTACGTGTGTTGTTTCATTCATTGCCTTCGTTCTCCATACAAAATAAAAATGACTCATTAAAGAAAACACGAAACCTATGAAAAGGAGATTGTTCTAGACCGCCCTATAACCAACAAACATTTGACGTGTACGTTAATTTTAATTATATTTTAATATGCTTTTTAAAAATAATAAATTCAAGCGGACACTGTTTAATTTTTAATAGGTTTTTAAAAGTGACCTCATTGATTTTATTACCAACTGAACTCGCCATCTTTCAAGGAGTTGTCAATGTGAATGTCACAAAAGATTTGACAGTGTCGCTCTCACTCATATTACATAAATATCGATATCGACGACGATGTCCATAATATCTAGTGATAAATAATGGATGTTCGATATTTATCACTTCCAAAACATTGAAAATGTGCAACATAAAAGTTTTTCATGCATATTTTTTTCATGGAATTAGTTCCGTGAACATTTTAATGGAACTTATGATGAATATGGCCTAGCACGATTATGATGAAAATATAATGAACAAAACAAACTCACAAAATGTACTTACTAGTCGAATGAGGGATTTTCTCACAAGTGAGAAAATATTAGTTCACAAGAGGCGTTGGTAAAAAATACGTCACTTTCTCAGGTTTTTGACATCAAATAAGCTTTCTTATTTACCGATCTTATTTTTGTTATCAGTAGCCAGTAAAACATAGACGTATTTTTCACCCACGCCATCTATTGAACTATGTTTTTTCACTTGTCAGAAAATCTCTCATTTAACGATTGAAATGTCATTTACGACGCAACTCTAGTGAATTGTTCTCATAACAATTTCACGACTTCAATAGCCATATTTTTACTTTTTAAGTACTTAAACTCTATTTTTAAATGTCGCAAACTAAAACGTTACACATTGTTCGTTGGGAACAAAATATTTTATATTAGCAATTATTTAATTGGAGTAGAATCATAGCAACAACGTGTTTATGTTTGAAACGGAACAAATTAATTTACATTTGACATATTGATCTTTCATTTTGGTCTACTAAATTAAAACCACAGATTAAATAGGTGGTCATTGATAATCGACATTATGTACAATGATTGATCTTCAAGAGAGCATCTCTACGTCACTACGTCAGTCGGTGCCTGTGGCTGTGTTGTGTTGTTGTGAATACCTACCTATTTGGCGATTTCTTATGGCGTTTTTGATTTTGTTTCTGTTTAACGGACTACAATTTGGATTGCTTTCAACGTGACCTGGCTTCGAATAACTGATTCTGTGATCTGCTTAAACGACACCTTAGCATTTTGACAACGGATAACGGACTTCGCTTAAAGTAAACTTCAGCCAATAAATAATAACTGTACCTAAAAGGCATAATACAACTGTATTTACGGTAATATTTTACTGTATTTGAAGTTTAATGCTTTGTCGAAAACAGAAATAGCGATTTTAGAAGGAATTACTTAAGTTTTCTTTTATTAAAAATAACCTCAAAATCTGTTCCTTTTCTTTGAATAAATCTTTTCTCTAAAGTGTCCGTTAATAAACTTTGTTCTTATGGGCTACTAAGGGCAGTTTACAAATAGAAAATGATTTTTTCTATGCTGTTGGCTCCAGGCCGAACAATGTATGGGCGTAGAACAATCTCCTTTAATTTGAATTTAGAACAATAACATTAGAATTTGAAAACCTCATGAAACTCTATAAAACATAAACTTGCAAGGTGTTTCGATTTTTTTGATGAGAAGTGTTATACAGGGTGGAATTTTGTAATGCCACCTGGAGGGAAAGTACTCTTAATACTGTAAATAGCAAATTTTACTCAAAGAAAACATTCCTTTATTTTTGAATAGAAAGAAAACTGCATTCAAAGAATTCCAAAAATTCGCTTGCCACACCCGGGAATCGAACCAACTAAAATCTGTAAAAAGTACACCCTGTACTTTTATTGCATCGCTCGTCAGGTTCAATTATAAGGATGAAACTTTCTAAGAAACTTGATAAATTAAATGATAGGAAAACCATGAAATCTGGACTTATAAATTTAATGAGTCAAGTTAAAGCTCTTTAAGTTAAAGATCCATCTGTTTACTTATGTTAGTAATAAATAATTTTATCGTTACCGTCATTTATCCATGAAAATGACGAGTTACTATATAGATAAGACGATTGAAGATTGGGACAAACGGTACAATGAGATGGCCTTTTTTTTTAAGGCTGGGAAATCATCCAATGACTGCTCCCGCTCTGGGTGGAGCGGAAGGGAGTGTCAGACTCTTACTGACTAAAACCCATCCATGTTCCTTCCGTAGCCCTTTATGTTCCGGGGTAGCGGTAACCCTTTCGGACAATCCCGCTTGACAATGAGATGGCCTACGAGATACCTACGCCCTTAGGAGCAAGCTTTTTTTTTTGCTTTGAATAAAATGTATGACAAATAAGTTAAATTATTAAGGAAAAATATTTTAAAAAATCCTATCGCATTTATTGGTATTATTACTAATTAAAAAAACTTTTCATTTTTGATAATCTACGTATATGCATTAAGCACTGCATTTTAGTATGAAATAAGAGTTTTCTAGTGAAATATCAATTCAATTAGTAAATATAAAATAAAAATAGCATAGAAACGGTTTACATGTGAAAAAGTTGGATGCAGTTATTCTTTCTGTTATCGCAAACAGAAATATTGCATTTTACACATGACTAAAGTGTTACTTAACTAGCTGACCCGACAGACGTTGTCCTGTCTTAACTGTGATACCTACCCTACCTACCTACCTACCTGCCTACCTACCCTGCCTACCTAGATACCTACCCTACCTACACTACCTACTTTACCTACCCTACCTACCCTAGCTACCCTACCTACCTACCCTACCTACCCTAGCTACACTACCTACCCACCCTACCTACCCTACCTACCTACCTACCTACCTACCTACCTACCTACCCTACCTACCAAAAAAAATAAAAATGTATTCTGCTATTCAGGGCGGAGACAAATCCAACGAAACAAAAACCATGAAAATTGGTCCAGCAGATCTTATACATAGATATAACAAATATAAACAAATAAAATACAATTATTGTTTAAAGCTAGTGACTTCTTTTATCCAATGTTAATATGTTGCCGTGCCCTAACCGGGTTTCATGTTGGAACTTATTTACTTCTGTAACACCTACATATGTACACATGAATGCAATAAAGAATTAGAGTTTGAGTTTTTTACATGTTGAGTATTTGCATTGATTCCTTTTTTCGTGGTACGTTTTGTCATGAACAACACCATTCTTACGTAGATCCTGATGGGGCACCGACTCTCTGCTTCTTCAGGGTAGCACTTGATGGTCTGTTGAGACTTGTTCGGCCTCTTTTATTTTCAGACACGGCACCATACCGCTACATTGTGTTCGCCAATTCGGTTCTAAAATCGACAAACTTCATAATATTTTTCGGATCGGTAGGTTTCTTCGTCATATTTTTTTTGAAAAGAACCCAACTGTTTATGACAGCCATATCCACCATGTGATAGAACAGTCTATTTGTCTAAAAAGTAAAATGGTAACCATTCTGCAACCATTTAGGATGGCTTTACGATACGTATATGGACGTTTAATAAACAATTCCGACAAATAATGCAATTCCACATTGATTATTAAACGTCCGTATAGTCTCAGACTGAGACTTTCACGTGCAAGATGAACTACATATCGTTATAAATAAAGTGTTCCTGATAGAAAATCTAACACAGGAACGTGCCAGGTCGTAACCAATTTACTACGGAGAAGTCATTTCCCCCAAGCGACCCAAATCCACTCTTGACCGGAAGGTGTCAAGGGAAGCTTCTGAGATGGGCGTCCTATACCAATCGTTGAAGTCTAAAGCGATCCAGACCACTACCAGAACAAGTAGCTCCTACAGATTTATCAGAACGTAGTGAACTGTCTGCTGCAGTTTAAATAGGTCGTAGACTTGAATCCCTCGACAAATACTTCTGATGCTAGCATAGTAAAAGGTTCAGATAACTTTTGCCATACTGCTTTGAGATCGTCACCATATATCCCCCAGCGATTATACCTAAACAAGACATCAAGTTCAAAAGATAAGCACGCCCGAAAAAGTTAAGCTTCATGTCAGTGGCCTGAGAAGAATGAAAAGTGGAAGCGTCTTGATTACCACCTCTAATAAAGGTGATATTGACAAACTTAAGAGTTCGGTAAAACAAGTATCATCGAGCCTTAAAATAGAAGACCCAAACGCCGCCGCCCTAGGGTCGCTGTCGTTGATGTCTCCGTTGCCCTCACCGAGAAGAGGTATTTGACTGTATTTACGAGCAAAACCTTTCAGACAAGTTGCCGAATATAACTTGTGAGTCCTTCCTTGAGTGCATCAGAGTAAGAAAGACCTTTCTACCTATAATTACATCTTGGAACGACCCGCTAGCTTAAGATCAATTATCACAAATCAAAGCCAATCTTTTATTAATTGGACAATATGCGCTGTGAGAGATTTCACTATTGCTAATGTAGCAGCAAATCTTCTCTTTTTCAATGTGACCTCCCAACTGGGGAAGTAAGTTGCCCGGCGCGCAATACGCACGAATGTTTCATGACGTGGGCGATTAAAGTATCAACAGACTAAAAATTCCTAATGTGTGTGTTGAGTTCATATACTAGTGCGTTAATCAAGTTACAGTGAGTTTTTCCTTTAAACATGTGGGAAGTAAGCGTTACACTACATACCTTTGGTTTATGATAAGTCTAAAAGGGCACCGAAACTGCGTCATAACGATGCGTACATTAACATGGAAGAGTATATTCGACTTACTTCGGGTCATGAGAAGTCATTTATTTAATTTCTCTTAAAACATCTTGACCTAAGATGTTACTAGTCCTAACGGAATGTTGCTTGCTCGTCAAAATGTACAGTAAATTGAAATTTTCATGAAGTTATAAAAAAATCATACAAAACAGACTAAAACATAAAAAACGATGGATTATTAGTTGATTTCAAAAACTAATTTATGAACAAATGAATTTTCCAAATTGCTTAGTAATATATAATTTTAGGCAAGCCCGGTTAGCAGTAGAGACAACCCTATGGCTAAACTGCGAGATGCCAATACCAAAAAAAAAACGCGCCGCTGCCATTAGGATTCAGTTATTCGTAGCGAACGCACGTATCCTGAAGAGTATAGGCAAATAGTTGCGTTGTTTGCCGCGTACCTACAATGCTTCTTAGAAATTTAAGCACCCCAAAACTTTGCAATGGCACCAGCTTAAAAGTGATAAATTTACTACGAAATCTGATAGAAGCAGAGATATTAACAGGGTGTGGAAAAGGTGAAAGTGTTTTCATTCCTCGGATTCCTCTTATTCCAAACAATTTTCCATTTAGTTTTAAACGTGTCCAGTTTCCAGTCAGCCTATGTTTTGCGATGACCAATTAATAAAGCCCAAGGTCAGACGCTGAAAGTTATGGGTGGTAGATCTAAGTATCAGCTATTTCTCGCACGGTCTGTTGTATGTGGCTCTGTCACGGGTTAGCAATCCTAGTAGCCTGTATGCTTTCATCCCCGATGGCCATAGGTCAAATATCGTATACAGAGAAGAATTACTGTAAAGTAAATGTTTAGCTACCCAAACGACGGTATTTGTTATTCAAAATATGCTGCCCGAAAAGTCACTATTCCACGCGGACGTAGTCGCAGGCACAGCTAGTATTATAAATAAGTTTACATAGAAAAACTGCTTTTGTAGTTACATACGCAATATTAATTTTGACCCTGTTTATAATTCAAACGATACAAATATTTCTTTAAAGTTTTAGTCTCTTCACCATGCAATAATAAAAAAACACGTTCACTAAGTCAATGCCTAGAGGCATAATTATCTTAAACCTTGGATAACACCCGGTCTCGTACGTTCTATATGACACGGAGACAAACTTTACCTAAAATGTGTGGTTAATGAGTAACCTGGTATCAAAGTTTTCATACTGCCCATGGGCCTCTTAAGCCCACATGCTGTTGAGAAATATATGTCAGGCATGCCGATTTCCTCACGATGTTTTCCTGAAACGGTGAACTCGGATAACGAAGTACTTTCTGTTACATAAAAAAGGTATCGAATCTTCTGTAATAACCTTTTAAAAAAAACTAAAAAACCAGAATGATAAAGAAAAATGGATAAACTTGGCTGGAAATTAACAAAAACCATTACATTTTGAAATTAGTTATTCAAACAATTACTTCCAAATAAATTCCACAACTTTGGACTTATAGTTTTTTCAAACTTTTGTCATAAACACTTTGTTTACATCGACTTTTTTTTTTTTTAAGGCTGGGAAATCATCCAATGACTGGTAAAATTTTCGGAATTTATTTGGAAGTAATTGTTTGAATAACTAATTTCAAAATGTCTTTGCAATCACATGTTAAAGTCCAGGATGATATTCACATTCGGTTGTTAAGAGCTAAAAGTAATTATAAAAAGTCGCCTAAGGATAGGATTACCAAGCAATATATAAACCAGGTTAGAAAGTGATGCAGCAAGTAGTGTACGATGAAGGAATCAAGTTTCCAAAGGCAGCTGAAAGAGTGCTTAAGGATTATTACATGGATGATATTATGACTGGTTGTGACTCGATAGAAGAAGGCATGCAGATCTATAGCCAAATGAATAAGTTACTAGCAAAAGGAGGGTTCACCTTACAGAAATGGTCAAGCAGCAGCAGTGAACTACTAGAGAAAATGATCGGTGAAAAGTACTCGTACAAGGGACAGGATGGTGTAGAGAGGCAGATCAACATAAAACAGGATGAGATATTTAAAACGTTGGGATTTTGTCCCAGCCTCAGCTCATCCATCCTCAGCTTGAACGCTGCGAACATGTGTAGATAAGGCCCCATTGTCCCGTACCAGTTTTTTTCGCTATCCATAGAGAAGTTCTTGTACTCCAATCCCTCTTTCTTTGTTTCGGCCAACCATATTGTGTTTATGTCTGCCCTTGGGATGGAATAGTCCTGACCCATAAAATGAATATTGTAGTCAGTGGAACCGACTTTTATTTGCATATTAGTGCTAGTTCCCTTGATCTTTTGTCTGTTTATATTGTGGGCAGTGAATATTATGCTTGTTACTTGGGATGCTAGGATTACTTGTTTTCAGTTCAGCAACTTTTGTTTTCCTACCTGTTGCATCATCGGGTTTCGAAGATGGGAACATGATATTTGCCAGTGTTTCAATTATCTTTGGCTGGGGGGGGCTGAATAGGCTGCGACCAATGTATTTAGACATTTCACCTTCTTGTCGTTATCTAATACCATGCGCGGACGTTTTGGATCTTGTATTTCTTGTTTCGTATCCGGGTCTACAATAGTATCGTTCCTCTTTCTCTTCAGTGATGAAGGACCTGCCCCAGTATCCACCTCCATTGACATTTTACAGTTTTTCTGAAATGGCAAACAAACAAGCAATCGAAATAAGGATCTGGTTGGGATGTATGTATGTATATATAGTACAGTGATGACACAGATGACCGTGGGTGATACATACGATATGCCATCAGTAATGTACGTACTTCATTCATTCAAAGCGTCATGTTCCGTCTTGAGTCCATTTGAGTATGCCGAAAGAATACATCAAAACTGATATGACCCAAACGTTGAAGGCACGCACCTTGTTTTCACCTGATAAAAGACTATTTAAAACTTATTCATACTTCTGATGGCCCATGAAGCGGGAATTATTATTTAAATTATTATTATTACACTACGTTTCTTACGATTTAATAGAACTTCAAAAGTTAAAATCCTTTTTCCAAATCACTGCCTACAGATAAGTACGAAAGGCGGCAGGCGTTGAGCTGCGGGAGCTTTGCGCCTGAAAACGAGATAAGCCTCTGACAATAATAAGCCTCTCATCTGTATAATATCATACATCATAATCTCTGCAGAAAGTGGTTTTATCTGGTCTTTTTAGAGGCGGCGAACTTTAAATTGAAATAAAACACACAAACAAGTTTCTAATATCCTTTAAATTTTCTTTATTTGGCATAATTTTATGGCTTTAATGTTTGAATATGGTTTCGGGCATACTGAAAGCTTAATTTTTTATTGCCTTAATTTACTGACTTTCAGTAAATCAGCCACTGCGGCTATTATTATGCTCGAGTAAATTTATAACAGAGGATTTTGTTTCCGTTGCAAGTTACTTAGCCAAGTAGATTGGGGATTAGTCTAGCTATTATGTTTCACAGTTTTCCTTTTTTATTTCATAGTGGCCTGTTGTCTGAGTTGCCTTTTATAACAGTAAAAGTATACATACAAGCTTTTGTACCAACAGCGTATGTCTTGCAACCTCTGAATAGTTTGGTTTTGGGACATTCCATTTCCTTTAGTCCACAGAGGTAAAGTTCTTTGGTATGCGTTGTGTGTACATAATACGAGTATACACTCGCGGAAAATAATATGGGTCAGTATAAAAACTATAATTACTCTTAGAAAATAATAGAGCTAGCGGCATAAATGAAACGTTTTGTTGTAATTAATTTACCTCCTGAGTTCGTTCCAGGCGTGTTCGAGCGAGTCCATGCGATTGATGACAATGCTTACGTCCTAAAAATACTAATTTACAACTGGCGTTGCCATGCATAAATATTGAATTTTCACCTACATATATTAACTAAATATCCGTCACGCTCATTAAGAATTTCATCCATATATCTTGCACTAGTTAGTGTACCATTTTCGATCAGTACTAACTCCGTGCGACTGAAGAAATTTCAAACCATAACAGATACACCGCTACACGAAACATTACCTCAAAAAAAATTAAAGGTTGCTCTGGCAGTCGGTAGACTCTACACCGCCCATCATGTGCATACAGCATTAATCTGGATTCGTCAGGAATCATTACTCTTGCCAATTCTTCGTCTCCCCATTGTGTGTGTTCGCGGGCGTAACGTAATCTTCTACCCGATGTTCCCTTTCAAGTTTTGAACCATTCGCGTGTATATGTGGGGTCAAATTAGCTTCAAGGAGCCACCGCCTCACAGTCCGCGCTGGCTTACATCGTCTCTACGGGTCTCCCGAAGTAGATTCGTTACTACAACTGCCGTGAGCGTAGAGTGTAACAATAAATCGATCCTCTCGAACCGTAGTACATCCCGGTCTGACGGTTCCTCGGACGGAAGTCATCTTATGTTCTGACCAGGTTCTCGGCAATTTTGAACGACTCGCTTTACAGTAGAAAGTGACACGCCTATAATTATTTCTGTGCTTTGTTGACTGCTGCCGTCTTCTATCACAGTGACGACACGTGTACATTCTTCTGTTATATAAAGTTAGTCTCATACATGTACACAGCACCTAATCTGTTACATTTCTAGGTTCATTTTCAATTGAGAAAATTTGACAGTTTGGGATAGCTTGATGTGCTTGGCGCGTGTACTAAAGGCGCCAAGCATCAAATTGACAAAAATCCCTGTAACTTTACAGGTATTTTTGTCGACTCATATTCTTTGACCGTGTAATGTATCTCATCGCGATATTATACAGACTATAGGTCGAACTTCGTGTCTGTACTTTTTATTCTAATAATACCGACCCGCTCTGGGTTCTCAGGGGTGCAATGTTGATAGTATCCCGCGGGCGAAAGTTAATTAAACTGTCGTTTACACCTTCCTCTTGAATAACTATCTAGGAAAACCACATTAAAATCCGTTGCGTAGTTTAAAAAGTCCTAAGCGTATAGAGGGGCAGAGGGCGGGGAGCAGCTTTGTTTTATACTATGTAGAAGAGATACATACTAATATACATTAAGTAAGTATCTTAGATGTTGTTAATTAAATCAGATCTTCATCATAATCCTATGTAATCATTTGGTACATAAATTTATTCATGTGTATTATTCAATTAAGGTCCAACTGATTGTAAATGTCAAGCATATCAAAAGTCTGGGTTGACTGAACAAGAACAATTAATGCGGAAGATAACATGTGTACCGGAAAACGCTTTCAGATATAGAACTCAACTAAAGGTTGTTTCATTAATATCTGCAATTTAAAAATATATATTATGTGAATGATTTATTTACATATGTTTCTTAATAACTACAGAAGTAGTAATGACACAATAATTTGTCTTCACTAATACACTCATTTACCAATTATTCTACATGCGATCCCAAAACAGTGTCGCTGGATTATCGACTCGCATAGCATTAACAAAAATTATGCATGCAGAATGCCTTCCCGACTTTTCAACTCACGCATAGGTACAATACAACTATGTTGGTTTCAGTAGAAACAGGTATTTGCGCGTTTGTGTGTACGGGGCGGGACGGTGGAGCTATTCGTCCAGATGCCAGGTGCAGGTGATAATATTTGTACGAATAGAATTCCCAGAAAAGTCTGTGATTGTACGACGCGAATAAGCTGCTTAGTGTAACAAAAGTCAAGTTCTTTGTGGCATCATAAAAACTACCTTCCTATCTACAACACTATTTTGCAAAGTTGAAAATTCGCTACTTTAAATCATTGTTTGATATTTTTATATTTTACATTTTACCGTGTTTCTTGCCAACAGTACTTTTTGTTAAAATAAAAGTAGGTATAAAAAAAATTCTGCGTGGTCGTGGGTGGCACTGGACGGACGATGTTGTCTACATTTAAATACTAAGCAAAACTAAGTATGTGCGCAGCTTGACTATAGGTTCCTGGGGAGCAGCGTGTTTATGCACATATTTACAAGCATTTACTATACCATCACATTTACTATACCATCACATTTACTATACCATCACATTTACTATACCATCACATTTACTATACCATCACATTTACTATACCATCACATTTACTATACCATCACATTTACTATACCATCACATAAAAATAATGGACAAAAGGTTAAAAACTCCAATACCCCAAACGATGCAAACAACTGGTCACAGTCAACACTGGTTTTCATTATAACATGTATGTTATTTGTACTACAGTTTGGGTCCCGGGACGTCTCATATCTCGAAGTTCCGGGACATTTCGTAATTTTAGTTGTCTCGAGACCCGCGATTTCACTCGAGACGAGGCAAGATTGTCGAAATTGTTACAAAACACAGACTTTTCTACCTCGAATATTAGTAAAACTGCACTAATTGGCTAGAGGAAGTTAGAAAATATCCCTAGTAACCGAACACCAGGTATGGAAATAACGGGCGCTGAACCAAGTACCAGTAGCTCTGAAGTACACAACTAGCCTGACGAGTTCTTTGTAAAACAAATGGAACTTGCAATAAAAAATATCCAAAAAATGTACCCGAGATTCTGGAAAAAAAAACAAGAGCAACAATATAAACGGAGTTTCAGTTGTTTGAAGTGACCGGAAAACGTACAGAAAGTTTGAAACTACTGTATAACGCCTTAAACACAAATAAACCGACATATGTTGAAAACGAGAGAGTCCGGTGGTATTATTACAAAGATGGATGGATCAAAGGGACAATGGAGTGCTTCAACAAACAAAACCTACGCCATGTCAAAGTGTCACCTAGGCAAGAGAAGATCACAGTTTTTGACAAAAGCACAAAACAGAGAGTGAGGACTAATAGGAAAAAGCTAGTTGCAAAACTACACACTACCTCCTGTGTTGAGGAGACCAGAGTCAGGATGCAAGAACTTACCTGTAGATTTGCCTCATACATAAAACACAAGGAGTGAGGAAAGAAAGATAGATGTGCTATAGCATCCGGAACTATGTTCTTGAGAGCTTTCCTCCACATAATGGAGTTGAATTCTCTAAAACTGTCTGAACACCTACCGGGTTCAACTATATCCATAGGAGGTGAAGAGAAGAAGGCTAAGATCACCAACAATCTAGAGGAGTGTATGCTGCACAACGGTATTGCCACTCATATCTGTCAAGGCACTGAAGACGCTACAAAGTGGAACGAGTTTTTGTCACCTGGGATCTTTGCTCTCTTGCACAATTATCTTTACGATCAGGAGATACGGGTTAAATTGGGTCTCCCGAAGCCCACAGAGTATGGAAAACTGTTTAGTAAAATATGTTTAGTTGGGCATTTGTTTCAAGCATGGAAGGAGATCCAACTTGGCCCAGCGGTGATGGTAGAAGATGATCAGAACTACTCCCGTATTGAATGGAAGATGGAGTATTTTAATGCAATGAATGAGGAGACAAAGGAATGGTTTCAGAAGCTTGCACCACGAATGTCCTCTTGCGGCAGATTTGTAAGAGCAAGCTCAGGGATGCTTATGGGTATGTTGAATGCAGTGCCAACAATTGTTGGTCTGCTCCCTTTTTTTTTTTTTTTAAGGCTGGGAAATCATCCAATGACTGCTCCCGCTCTGGGTGGAGGTGGTGAAGGGAGTGTCAGACTCTTACTGACTAAAACCCATCCATGTTCCTTCCGTAGCCCTTTATGTTCCGGGGTAGCGGTAACCCTTTCGGACAATCCCGCTTACCCGGCAGGCTTGGCCCTGGGGGGCCCCTTCATATGCTGACATCTCTTTGAGGCGCGCGTGGAACATATACGCGCCGTACGGCACTTGGTCTGCTCCCTGGCAACATGAATTGTGAGACAAATAGAATGAAAGTTATATGTATGAGGTCAAGTGATGATTCAACTATCAAATATTTAGCTGACAACCCAGAGGACAACAAGAGATGTGTGATAATGAATAAGCAGAATCTGTCATTATCTGGCATAAATTTGAGCCCTGACAAAACTTTCTTTTTCCCTGAGAACATAGGGGAATATACTTCCTGGTACTTCTATTCAAAGTTTGTTTCGCAGTATGGGACAGAAGTTCCAAGCATAAGACCTCAGGGGAAGAATCCATCTGACGATTTATATTTTATTGCCAAGAGCACTGCAACGTCCATCCAAACTCTAACCATCAACCACCTTGGAGCAGCAGCAAGATTACGCCTGGGTATATCAGCCTGCAAGAGACTATGGAGGATGAAAGAAACGGGTAAGAACCAGAGACACGGGATATCTCTAGATGTACAGTTAATAGAGGATGGAGGGAGAAACCTTTGGAATTGTGTAAACTGCCATTTAAGCCAAATTGCACTAAAAAAGAGACTTATTGTTACCGACGAGGAGAAAAAGTATCTGGAGAGAATAATGAACCCTGACTCTCCCTTTATTGATGACCCTGAGGAAGAAATGACTTTTTCCAAGGAACACGGAAAGCTCATACTAGATGTAGTGGAGGCCCCACGGAATGTATTTACCTACACTAAAAGGTCAAATAGGACCTTCAGGGAAGAGAAAAAGAAGGGACAGGCTGACAAGGAGAAAAGTAATGCAGCAGTTCTGAAAATTATACAATTACTAGATCCAACTGTCTACTTAGAATATCCAAAGTCTTCCTGCTTCATAAGGGACCATTCATCCGCAATTATGGACATAAAGAAAAGTGGTGTCACGCTTTCCGAAAGTGAGGAGGAACATAACAAAGCTGCCTTGAGAGTGTTGCGTACTGGTGTTCCAATTGACCGCGATGATGGTAGTAAGTTCGAGGAGTTTGATGAGGATTGAGAAGGATATTTTTGTATTGATTTTGTTAATCCAAACAGAGTGTCGGACAAAGCTGTTGAGGCTCTGATTTTTTCAAAAGCCTATTTTAGTAATCTAATTGATTATTTTTAAAAGACAGATTTATAAGTATGTTTTATTTTTTATATTTAAGTAGATAATTAAAAAAGTAAAACAAATCTGTTTTTATGAGAATTAACAGCAGTGATAGCCTAGTGGTGTGACTGCCAAGTCATAGGTCCCAAGACACGCACCTCTGCATTTACGTATTGTATAATTATCACTTGCTTAGAAATCGGTGAAAACATCGTGAGGAAACCAGCATGTCTGAGAGATATTTCTCATATAAAAAAAATTCTGCGTGGTCGTGGGTGGCACTGGACGGACGATGTTGTCTACATTTAAATACTAAGCAAAACTAAGTATGTGCGCAGCTTGACTATAGGTTCCTGGGGAGCAGCGTGTTTATGCACATATTTACAAGCATTTACTATACCATCACATTTACTATACCATCACATTTACTATACCATCACATTTACTATACCATCACATTTACTATACCATCACATTTACTATACCATCACATTTACTATACCATCACATTTACTATACCATCACATTTACTATACCATCACATTTACTATACCATCACATAAAAATAATGGACAAAAGGTTAAAAACTCCAATACCCCAAACGATGCAAACAACTGGTCACAGTCAACACTGGTTTTCATTATAACATGTATGTTATTTGTACTACAGTTTGGGTCCCGGGACGTCTCATATCTCGAAGTTCCGGGACATTTCGTAATTTTAGTTGTCTCGAGACCCGCGATTTCACTCGAGACGAGGCAAGATTGTCGAAATTGTTACAAAACACAGACTTTTCTACCTCGAATATTAGTAAAACTGCACTAATTGGCTAGAGGAAGTTAGAAAATATCCCTAGTAACCGAACACCAGGTATGGAAATAACGGGCGCTGAACCAAGTACCAGTAGCTCTGAAGTACACAACTAGCCTGACGAGTTCTTTGTAAAACAAATGGAACTTGCAATAAAAAATATCCAAAAAATGTACCCGAGATTCTGGAAAAAAAAACAAGAGCAACAATATAAACGGAGTTTCAGTTGTTTGAAGTGACCGGAAAACGTACAGAAAGTTTGAAACTACTGTATAACGCCTTAAACACAAATAAACCGACATATGTTGAAAACGAGAGAGTCCGGTGGTATTATTACAAAGATGGATGGATCAAAGGGACAATGGAGTGCTTCAACAAACAAAACCTACGCCATGTCAAAGTGTCACCTAGGCAAGAGAAGATCACAGTTTTTGACAAAAGCACAAAACAGAGAGTGAGGACTAATAGGAAAAAGCTAGTTGCAAAACTACACACTACCTCCTGTGTTGAGGAGACCAGAGTCAGGATGCAAGAACTTACCTGTAGATTTGCCTCATACATAAAACACAAGGAGTGAGGAAAGAAAGATAGATGTGCTATAGCATCCGGAACTATGTTCTTGAGAGCTTTCCTCCACATAATGGAGTTGAATTCTCTAAAACTGTCTGAACACCTACCGGGTTCAACTATATCCATAGGAGGTGAAGAGAAGAAGGCTAAGATCACCAACAATCTAGAGGAGTGTATGCTGCACAACGGTATTGCCACTCATATCTGTCAAGGCACTGAAGACGCTACAAAGTGGAACGAGTTTTTGTCACCTGGGATCTTTGCTCTCTTGCACAATTATCTTTACGATCAGGAGATACGGGTTAAATTGGGTCTCCCGAAGCCCACAGAGTATGGAAAACTGTTTAGTAAAATATGTTTAGTTGGGCATTTGTTTCAAGCATGGAAGGAGATCCAACTTGGCCCAGCGGTGATGGTAGAAGATGATCAGAACTACTCCCGTATTGAATGGAAGATGGAGTATTTTAATGCAATGAATGAGGAGACAAAGGAATGGTTTCAGAAGCTTGCACCACGAATGTCCTCTTGCGGCAGATTTGTAAGAGCAAGCTCAGGGATGCTTATGGGTATGTTGAATGCAGTGCCAACAATTGTTGGTCTGCTCCCTTTTTTTTTTTTTTTAAGGCTGGGAAATCATCCAATGACTGCTCCCGCTCTGGGTGGAGGTGGTGAAGGGAGTGTCAGACTCTTACTGACTAAAACCCATCCATGTTCCTTCCGTAGCCCTTTATGTTCCGGGGTAGCGGTAACCCTTTCGGACAATCCCGCTTACCCGGCAGGCTTGGCCCTGGGGGGCCCCTTCATATGCTGACATCTCTTTGAGGCGCGCGTGGAACATATACGCGCCGTACGGCACTTGGTCTGCTCCCTGGCAACATGAATTGTGAGACAAATAGAATGAAAGTTATATGTATGAGGTCAAGTGATGATTCAACTATCAAATATTTAGCTGACAACCCAGAGGACAACAAGAGATGTGTGATAATGAATAAGCAGAATCTGTCATTATCTGGCATAAATTTGAGCCCTGACAAAACTTTCTTTTTCCCTGAGAACATAGGGGAATATACTTCCTGGTACTTCTATTCAAAGTTTGTTTCGCAGTATGGGACAGAAGTTCCAAGCATAAGACCTCAGGGGAAGAATCCATCTGACGATTTATATTTTATTGCCAAGAGCACTGCAACGTCCATCCAAACTCTAACCATCAACCACCTTGGAGCAGCAGCAAGATTACGCCTGGGTATATCAGCCTGCAAGAGACTATGGAGGATGAAAGAAACGGGTAAGAACCAGAGACACGGGATATCTCTAGATGTACAGTTAATAGAGGATGGAGGGAGAAACCTTTGGAATTGTGTAAACTGCCATTTAAGCCAAATTGCACTAAAAAAGAGACTTATTGTTACCGACGAGGAGAAAAAGTATCTGGAGAGAATAATGAACCCTGACTCTCCCTTTATTGATGACCCTGAGGAAGAAATGACTTTTTCCAAGGAACACGGAAAGCTCATACTAGATGTAGTGGAGGCCCCACGGAATGTATTTACCTACACTAAAAGGTCAAATAGGACCTTCAGGGAAGAGAAAAAGAAGGGACAGGCTGACAAGGAGAAAAGTAATGCAGCAGTTCTGAAAATTATACAATTACTAGATCCAACTGTCTACTTAGAATATCCAAAGTCTTCCTGCTTCATAAGGGACCATTCATCCGCAATTATGGACATAAAGAAAAGTGGTGTCACGCTTTCCGAAAGTGAGGAGGAACATAACAAAGCTGCCTTGAGAGTGTTGCGTACTGGTGTTCCAATTGACCGCGATGATGGTAGTAAGTTCGAGGAGTTTGATGAGGATTGAGAAGGATATTTTTGTATTGATTTTGTTAATCCAAACAGAGTGTCGGACAAAGCTGTTGAGGCTCTGATTTTTTCAAAAGCCTATTTTAGTAATCTAATTGATTATTTTTAAAAGACAGATTTATAAGTATGTTTTATTTTTTATATTTAAGTAGATAATTAAAAAAGTAAAACAAATCTGTTTTTATGAGAATTAACAGCAGTGATAGCCTAGTGGTGTGACTGCCAAGTCATAGGTCCCAAGACACGCACCTCTGCATTTACGTATTGTATAATTATCACTTGCTTAGAAATCGGTGAAAACATCGTGAGGAAACCAGCATGTCTGAGAGATATTTCTCATATAAAAAAAATTCTGCGTGGTCGTGGGTGGCACTGGACGGACGATGTTGTCTACATTTAAATACTAAGCAAAACTAAGTATGTGCGCAGCTTGACTATAGGTTCCTGGGGAGCAGCGTGTTTATGCACATATTTACAAGCATTTACTATACCATCACATTTACTATACCATCACATTTACTATACCATCACATTTACTATACCATCACATTTACTATACCATCACATTTACTATACCATCACATTTACTATACCATCACATTTACTATACCATCACATAAAAATAATGGACAAAAGGTTAAAAACTCCAATACCCCAAACGATGCAAACAACTGGTCACAGTCAACACTGGTTTTCATTATAACATGTATGTTATTTGTACTACAGTTTGGGTCCCGGGACGTCTCATATCTCGAAGTTCCGGGACATTTCGTAATTTTAGTTGTCTCGAGACCCGCGATTTCACTCGAGACGAGGCAAGATTGTCGAAATTGTTACAAAACACAGACTTTTCTACCTCGAATATTAGTAAAACTGCACTAATTGGCTAGAGGAAGTTAGAAAATATCCCTAGTAACCGAACACCAGGTATGGAAATAACGGGCGCTGAACCAAGTACCAGTAGCTCTGAAGTACACAACTAGCCTGACGAGTTCTTTGTAAAACAAATGGAACTTGCAATAAAAAATATCCAAAAAATGTACCCGAGATTCTGGAAAAAAAAACAAGAGCAACAATATAAACGGAGTTTCAGTTGTTTGAAGTGACCGGAAAACGTACAGAAAGTTTGAAACTACTGTATAACGCCTTAAACACAAATAAACCGACATATGTTGAAAACGAGAGAGTCCGGTGGTATTATTACAAAGATGGATGGATCAAAGGGACAATGGAGTGCTTCAACAAACAAAACCTACGCCATGTCAAAGTGTCACCTAGGCAAGAGAAGATCACAGTTTTTGACAAAAGCACAAAACAGAGAGTGAGGACTAATAGGAAAAAGCTAGTTGCAAAACTACACACTACCTCCTGTGTTGAGGAGACCAGAGTCAGGATGCAAGAACTTACCTGTAGATTTGCCTCATACATAAAACACAAGGAGTGAGGAAAGAAAGATAGATGTGCTATAGCATCCGGAACTATGTTCTTGAGAGCTTTCCTCCACATAATGGAGTTGAATTCTCTAAAACTGTCTGAACACCTACCGGGTTCAACTATATCCATAGGAGGTGAAGAGAAGAAGGCTAAGATCACCAACAATCTAGAGGAGTGTATGCTGCACAACGGTATTGCCACTCATATCTGTCAAGGCACTGAAGACGCTACAAAGTGGAACGAGTTTTTGTCACCTGGGATCTTTGCTCTCTTGCACAATTATCTTTACGATCAGGAGATACGGGTTAAATTGGGTCTCCCGAAGCCCACAGAGTATGGAAAACTGTTTAGTAAAATATGTTTAGTTGGGCATTTGTTTCAAGCATGGAAGGAGATCCAACTTGGCCCAGCGGTGATGGTAGAAGATGATCAGAACTACTCCCGTATTGAATGGAAGATGGAGTATTTTAATGCAATGAATGAGGAGACAAAGGAATGGTTTCAGAAGCTTGCACCACGAATGTCCTCTTGCGGCAGATTTGTAAGAGCAAGCTCAGGGATGCTTATGGGTATGTTGAATGCAGTGCCAACAATTGTTGGTCTGCTCCCTTTTTTTTTTTTTTTAAGGCTGGGAAATCATCCAATGACTGCTCCCGCTCTGGGTGGAGGTGGTGAAGGGAGTGTCAGACTCTTACTGACTAAAACCCATCCATGTTCCTTCCGTAGCCCTTTATGTTCCGGGGTAGCGGTAACCCTTTCGGACAATCCCGCTTACCCGGCAGGCTTGGCCCTGGGGGGCCCCTTCATATGCTGACATCTCTTTGAGGCGCGCGTGGAACATATACGCGCCGTACGGCACTTGGTCTGCTCCCTGGCAACATGAATTGTGAGACAAATAGAATGAAAGTTATATGTATGAGGTCAAGTGATGATTCAACTATCAAATATTTAGCTGACAACCCAGAGGACAACAAGAGATGTGTGATAATGAATAAGCAGAATCTGTCATTATCTGGCATAAATTTGAGCCCTGACAAAACTTTCTTTTTCCCTGAGAACATAGGGGAATATACTTCCTGGTACTTCTATTCAAAGTTTGTTTCGCAGTATGGGACAGAAGTTCCAAGCATAAGACCTCAGGGGAAGAATCCATCTGACGATTTATATTTTATTGCCAAGAGCACTGCAACGTCCATCCAAACTCTAACCATCAACCACCTTGGAGCAGCAGCAAGATTACGCCTGGGTATATCAGCCTGCAAGAGACTATGGAGGATGAAAGAAACGGGTAAGAACCAGAGACACGGGATATCTCTAGATGTACAGTTAATAGAGGATGGAGGGAGAAACCTTTGGAATTGTGTAAACTGCCATTTAAGCCAAATTGCACTAAAAAAGAGACTTATTGTTACCGACGAGGAGAAAAAGTATCTGGAGAGAATAATGAACCCTGACTCTCCCTTTATTGATGACCCTGAGGAAGAAATGACTTTTTCCAAGGAACACGGAAAGCTCATACTAGATGTAGTGGAGGCCCCACGGAATGTATTTACCTACACTAAAAGGTCAAATAGGACCTTCAGGGAAGAGAAAAAGAAGGGACAGGCTGACAAGGAGAAAAGTAATGCAGCAGTTCTGAAAATTATACAATTACTAGATCCAACTGTCTACTTAGAATATCCAAAGTCTTCCTGCTTCATAAGGGACCATTTATCCGCAATTATGGACATAAAGAAAAGTGGTGTCACGCTTTCCGAAAGTGAGGAGGAACATAACAAAGCTGCCTTGAGAGTGTTGCGTACTGGTGTTCCAATTGACCGCGATGATGGTAGTAAGTTCGAGGAGTTTGATGAGGATTGAGAAGGATATTTTTGTATTGATTTTGTTAATCCAAACAGAGTGTCGGACAAAGCTGTTGAGGCTCTGATTTTTTCAAAAGCCTATTTTAGTAATCTAATTGATTATTTTTAAAAGACAGATTTATAAGTATGTTTTATTTTTTATATTTAAGTAGATAATTAAAAAAGTAAAACAAATCTGTTTTTATGAGAATTAACAGCAGTGATAGCCTAGTGGTGTGACTGCCAAGTCATAGGTCCCAAGACACGCACCTCTGCATTTACGTATTGTATAATTATCACTTGCTTAGAAATCGGTGAAAACATCGTGAGGAAACCAGCATGTCTGAGAGATATTTCTCATATAAAAAAAATTCTGCGTGGTCGTGGGTGGCACTGGACGGACGATGTTGTCTACATTTAAATACTAAGCAAAACTAAGTATGTGCGCAGCTTGACTATAGGTTCCTGGGGAGCAGCGTGTTTATGCACATATTTACAAGCATTTACTATACCATCACATTTACTATACCATCACATTTACTATACCATCACATTTACTATACCATCACATTTACTATACCATCACATTTACTATACCATCACATTTACTATACCATCACATTTACTATACCATCACATAAAAATAATGGACAAAAGGTTAAAAACTCCAATACCCCAAACGATGCAAACAACTGGTCACAGTCAACACTGGTTTTCATTATAACATGTATGTTATTTGTACTACAGTTTGGGTCCCGGGACGTCTCATATCTCGAAGTTCCGGGACATTTCGTAATTTTAGTTGTCTCGAGACCCGCGATTTCACTCGAGACGAGGCAAGATTGTCGAAATTGTTACAAAACACAGACTTTTCTACCTCGAATATTAGTAAAACTGCACTAATTGGCTAGAGGAAGTTAGAAAATATCCCTAGTAACCGAACACCAGGTATGGAAATAACGGGCGCTGAACCAAGTACCAGTAGCTCTGAAGTACACAACTAGCCTGACGAGTTCTTTGTAAAACAAATGGAACTTGCAATAAAAAATATCCAAAAAATGTACCCGAGATTCTGGAAAAAAAAACAAGAGCAACAATATAAACGGAGTTTCAGTTGTTTGAAGTGACCGGAAAACGTACAGAAAGTTTGAAACTACTGTATAACGCCTTAAACACAAATAAACCGACATATGTTGAAAACGAGAGAGTCCGGTGGTATTATTACAAAGATGGATGGATCAAAGGGACAATGGAGTGCTTCAACAAACAAAACCTACGCCATGTCAAAGTGTCACCTAGGCAAGAGAAGATCACAGTTTTTGACAAAAGCACAAAACAGAGAGTGAGGACTAATAGGAAAAAGCTAGTTGCAAAACTACACACTACCTCCTGTGTTGAGGAGACCAGAGTCAGGATGCAAGAACTTACCTGTAGATTTGCCTCATACATAAAACACAAGGAGTGAGGAAAGAAAGATAGATGTGCTATAGCATCCGGAACTATGTTCTTGAGAGCTTTCCTCCACATAATGGAGTTGAATTCTCTAAAACTGTCTGAACACCTACCGGGTTCAACTATATCCATAGGAGGTGAAGAGAAGAAGGCTAAGATCACCAACAATCTAGAGGAGTGTATGCTGCACAACGGTATTGCCACTCATATCTGTCAAGGCACTGAAGACGCTACAAAGTGGAACGAGTTTTTGTCACCTGGGATCTTTGCTCTCTTGCACAATTATCTTTACGATCAGGAGATACGGGTTAAATTGGGTCTCCCGAAGCCCACAGAGTATGGAAAACTGTTTAGTAAAATATGTTTAGTTGGGCATTTGTTTCAAGCATGGAAGGAGATCCAACTTGGCCCAGCGGTGATGGTAGAAGATGATCAGAACTACTCCCGTATTGAATGGAAGATGGAGTATTTTAATGCAATGAATGAGGAGACAAAGGAATGGTTTCAGAAGCTTGCACCACGAATGTCCTCTTGCGGCAGATTTGTAAGAGCAAGCTCAGGGATGCTTATGGGTATGTTGAATGCAGTGCCAACAATTGTTGGTCTGCTCCCTTTTTTTTTTTTTTTAAGGCTGGGAAATCATCCAATGACTGCTCCCGCTCTGGGTGGAGGTGGTGAAGGGAGTGTCAGACTCTTACTGACTAAAACCCATCCATGTTCCTTCCGTAGCCCTTTATGTTCCGGGGTAGCGGTAACCCTTTCGGACAATCCCGCTTACCCGGCAGGCTTGGCCCTGGGGGGCCCCTTCATATGCTGACATCTCTTTGAGGCGCGCGTGGAACATATACGCGCCGTACGGCACTTGGTCTGCTCCCTGGCAACATGAATTGTGAGACAAATAGAATGAAAGTTATATGTATGAGGTCAAGTGATGATTCAACTATCAAATATTTAGCTGACAACCCAGAGGACAACAAGAGATGTGTGATAATGAATAAGCAGAATCTGTCATTATCTGGCATAAATTTGAGCCCTGACAAAACTTTCTTTTTCCCTGAGAACATAGGGGAATATACTTCCTGGTACTTCTATTCAAAGTTTGTTTCGCAGTATGGGACAGAAGTTCCAAGCATAAGACCTCAGGGGAAGAATCCATCTGACGATTTATATTTTATTGCCAAGAGCACTGCAACGTCCATCCAAACTCTAACCATCAACCACCTTGGAGCAGCAGCAAGATTACGCCTGGGTATATCAGCCTGCAAGAGACTATGGAGGATGAAAGAAACGGGTAAGAACCAGAGACACGGGATATCTCTAGATGTACAGTTAATAGAGGATGGAGGGAGAAACCTTTGGAATTGTGTAAACTGCCATTTAAGCCAAATTGCACTAAAAAAGAGACTTATTGTTACCGACGAGGAGAAAAAGTATCTGGAGAGAATAATGAACCCTGACTCTCCCTTTATTGATGACCCTGAGGAAGAAATGACTTTTTCCAAGGAACACGGAAAGCTCATACTAGATGTAGTGGAGGCCCCACGGAATGTATTTACCTACACTAAAAGGTCAAATAGGACCTTCAGGGAAGAGAAAAAGAAGGGACAGGCTGACAAGGAGAAAAGTAATGCAGCAGTTCTGAAAATTATACAATTACTAGATCCAACTGTCTACTTAGAATATCCAAAGTCTTCCTGCTTCATAAGGGACCATTCATCCGCAATTATGGACATAAAGAAAAGTGGTGTCACGCTTTCCGAAAGTGAGGAGGAACATAACAAAGCTGCCTTGAGAGTGTTGCGTACTGGTGTTCCAATTGACCGCGATGATGGTAGTAAGTTCGAGGAGTTTGATGAGGATTGAGAAGGATATTTTTGTATTGATTTTGTTAATCCAAACAGAGTGTCGGACAAAGCTGTTGAGGCTCTGATTTTTTCAAAAGCCTATTTTAGTAATCTAATTGATTATTTTTAAAAGACAGATTTATAAGTATGTTTTATTTTTTATATTTAAGTAGATAATTAAAAAAGTAAAACAAAACAAATCCTAGTGGTGTGACTGCCAAGTCATAGGTCCCAAGACACGCACCTCTGCATTTACGTATTGTATAATTATCACTTGCTTAGAAATCGGTGAAAACATCGTGAGGAAACCAGCATGTCTGAGAGATATTTCTCAACAGCATGTAAAGCTAAGTCAGATGCCCATGGGCAGCATAAAAACTCTGATACTAGGTTACTCACTAACCACACGAAAAGAAGAAGATGAGAATTATTAACAATGTTGTGATTATGACCAATGATAAGACATTACTATACAGAATTAGTACTATAAAAATTCAGCTGTTCCCTACATTTATGTTCGTACTAGCTTCCGCCCGCGGCTTCGCCCGCAAAATATGTCGACAAATTATACACATAAACCTTCCTCTTGAATCACTCTACCTATTACAAAAAACCGCATCAAAATCCGTTGCGTAATTTTAAAGATTTAAGCATACAGACAAACAAACAGACAAAAATAGCGACTTTGTTTTATACTATGTAGTGATAACTCGTCAAAATGTAAGGAACAGCAGATTTTTTTTTCGCGATTTTAGTTTTGTCCCATAGTAAAAGTTGTTCATAATGATGAGTACAATGACCTCTTAAGAGGTTTCTGGTGTTTTACAAATAACCCTGTATAGTAGTAGTAGTATAGTTATTAAGAATTAGTATGCTTTTTAACTAAGTTCGTTTTATAACTATAAGATTTAACTTTTTAAAAGAAATTCTGTGTGTGATTTAATGAAATAAACAAAGCAATCATTCAGACTAAAAGTTATTAGGAACTAGCTGACTCGACAGACGTTGTCCTGTCTAAACCATGATACCTACCCTACCTACCTACTCTACCTACGTGCCTACCTATCTACCCTACCTACCTACCCTACCTACCCTACCTCACTTTTTTCACCTTTTAAACTTTTCCTGGACTACGACAAACATTTCAACACCAAAATCAGCTAAATCGGCCCAGCCGTTCTCGAGTTTTAGCGAGACTAACGAACAGCAATTGATTTTTATATATATAGATTAATTTTCTGTTTAATAAATGTTGATTTTTACAAAAAAATGCCTTGCTTTGTTTCACCAGAAATTAACTCAATTAAAATTCATCAAAAAATGCTAAACCCTCTTAAGATTTTTTATTATTTTTATTTAAAAGTCTCGATGTCGCTGTACTTCTCGGGACTTGATTGTAGGCTGTCTCGTGTTCCGGGATTTTGAAATTGTCGGGAATTCCCAAACCCTAATGTGTGCTAAGAGTTATCACCGTAACTTAAATAAATTATTCTTCATACAAAATTTACCACCCCCTTACGATGGGAATTTCAAAAGTACATTCTTAGTTCACCCCCAGGATACCCCAAGAATTCTTTAAATCTCTACGTTGACCGGTTTTTAACTGTGCGATTCTTCTTCTTAGCATGTCGATGGTAATATAAATGGACTCAGCCCAGTTTTAGGCTACGTGTTCAGCGCCGTCACTAGCGTCCATCATTTCCCGTAATTTGCAGACGACAGGACACGCAGGACATGATAGAAAGTGTCCCATTGTTTGTGGAACAGCACCCGATTTACACTCCAAGGCGGAGTTGTCTATGAATCCCCACCTGAGCAGGTTTTCCTTGCTTCGGCCAAATTGGGTCCGAAGTCTGTTTAAAGACTTCTAGGTTGGCTAAGGCAAATCTCACCCAGGAGGGAGACCCACAGCAGGTGGAACGAATGGTGTGGGTATGGAAGCACTGTCTCGCCAGAGCTTTAGTCTTTCTTTCTTTTGATAGTTCATCAGTGAGTGGACACACTTTAAAAAACTGTTGATATGCCTAACATTAATAGGTCCTAACTCCCCTTAATTCACTCAATTATTACTGTCGTATAGTATAGTCGATACCAACGTTTTTGTGTATACGTGAACGGAGGCAAATCTCACCCAGGAGGGAGACCCACAGCAGGTGGAACGAATGGTGTGGGTATGGAAGCACTGTCTCGCCAGAGCTTTAGTCTTTCTTTCTTTTGATAATTCATCAGTGAGTGGACACACTTTAAAAAACTGTTGATATGCCTAACATTAATAGGTCCTAACTCCCCTTAATTCACTCAATTATTACTGTCGTATAGTATAGTCGATACCAACGTTTTTGTGTATACGTGAACGTGTGCCGATTTTTCACAATTTTTACATCCGATTCGTATTTGGAATACGCATAGTTAGAAAATGGTGTTTTCAAATAGGCCCGGAAAAAAATGGCGTCTGTTTTCCGCAATAAATAAGGTCAAAGAATTCGTATTACAAGAACATATAAACATCACTAACATTGTCATTAAGAAAATATAGAGTTTAAGGGCCGCAATTCGTAGGCGTATTCGCTCGCAGGTAAAATACAATTTGTCTCGACCCGACAGCCCCGACCTACTGCATACCAAAGCAACTTTGATTTCGCGTAAACTCGTGTGTATGCCTGAGACCGTGGTTTCCTATATAGTTGAAATACTGTATGTTAATACAAATTAATGTTTACTCAGGTACAATAAGAGCTTATTCGTAAAACACTATAGGCTACGTCGCAGCACACAGTGATCTACGTCGTAGTACGCAGCGGTCTACGTCGTAGCACATAGCGGTCTACGTCGTAGCACAATGCGATCTTTGGCGTAGCACACAACTAAATTTTATACATGGTGGTACAGACTGCTTTGCATTACTAGCTATTGCTCGCGGTTTCACTCGGACGAAAGACGGTAGTACGAGCTTTTACTACTTTACTTTTTTAAGTTATCGTGAGCATTATTTACAAAAGTTGCATCGCAATCGAATTAACCCATTGAAGGACAGTGAACGAGACACAATAGAAGTTTTATTGTTATTACGTCTATAGGTACCTTATAATACTTTTAATATAAGGTACAACCAAATATACATTAGTTAACTATCTAAACGATTGAATCTGCCCAGCTTTTTCCCAATTAAGTCCGATATCCCTTGTTAAGGCTAGTTGACAGACTTTTGTGCCTCCTTCTTCCCGTAACTAATGTTAAAGATCTACGTATGACAATCGCCTTACGTACTTTCCGAGGCATGGAAGTGACTCAATATACAATGGATTGTCACCCACTAACCGACCGCGGCAAACGTAGCTTAACCTTCGATCGAACGCTGCGGCTGTTACTATTTAGGCGAGGAGCCCCTCCCTCTAAATGATTAAATATGAATTTGAAATTAATAATTATGCTTCGTTGACCTCGTTCTGGGAATTCTCAAAATGATATCTAGACGGATTTCGCCCATTTCTATTTAATTATGCTTTAAGGAGTCTGCCCACTACACCGTATTATATTCTTTGTATTGAAAAATATGAGACGATGGCCCACTATACCGTTTCGTTATCTACCAACATGATATATCGTATAGGTACAGTCAACAGCAAAAGTAGATGCTCAAAATCAGAAACTCAATACTAGTGAACGGAGTTCGCGTCAGAACTGTGTGACGTCGGAGTGATTCAAAAGTATATGATTGTAAATTATACCAAACATTTAGTACTAGTACAGCTGTCATATATTCGTGATCAGTTATAACTCCAAAAGTTATAAACACAATTCGCATCAGTACTAAGAAGTAAAAAAAAAATTCAATACTAGTGAACAGTCCACGATTGTTACTTGGAAAGCAATAAAGATATTGAGTACAGTTGAAATCAAAAATTAAATGATGAAACTGAGGCCACCTAATCGTGAAGCAAATAATTCTTATTTTTAATTATCCCAGTAATTTTGTTTGTTATGTTTTACGGAAAAGCTGAATTTGATAAAGATTTGCATTTTTAATAATATATGCCAAATTTCATCCAATTGAACCCCGAAAAAAGCATATGTTTATTAAAAATCATATAATTTAAAAACTTTACTATAAGTATTAATTGTTTTTTTTTTGTAACTTCTGTCAAATGTTCAAAAGTAGCTGATGTGATACAAAACGATAATTCAATAAATATTATTATCTTTGTATGTTCGCGAATTTATGTCAATGTTCAAAAGTAGCTATACAGTAGCGGCTACAGTATATTAAAAACGGAAGGTAGATTGATATTTTTATCTCTAGTCTAGTCTATTGACACTGCTTGCAATGTTCTAAAGTAGCTGATGCGATACAAAATCATAACTCAATAATTGCTTTTGCCCAGTCGGCTTCAGTTATGATTTTGTATCGCATCAGCTACTTTAGAACATTTGCTGTTGACTGTACAGGAAATATTTTTCTTAACTAAAATATTCACTCGCTGCTTTACGTGAAAACACGGGTTAACTATAACAATCGAGATAATGGGAACCGTCCAGATATGACATGCTGTTGATGCGTTCTAGTGAGCATAGTGCTGTTGTGTCAAGTTTTGTCCCGTGCTCGATACGTTCATGAACCGATCATGGTTTGGTGAGGTGCAGTGGGCAGAGAGCATTAGGCATGTCGGCGCACATTGCAAGTACCAAGTTAACGTTACTCATTTAACATTAATTTTAAAAAGATCTGGCTTCTGGTTTCCTTGTAAATATCGGCCAAAGGAGCTAGAAGATATTACAATATCGCAAGCAATTAAAAGAAAACTCATGGGTGTAATTCGTTCTATAGTAGTACACATCGGTACTGTAGAGGATGGAAGATCCTCTACTAAGGGGGCTCAGTGGTAGATCGTGTAATGTGTGTATTGGGTCTTTTCTACACTAAGAAAAGAAACACGGATGGACAAACATGTATTATATTTTCACTTTGTTATAACGAATACATCCGTTTAGCTTCGCTGCCCGCGGTCAAGTCTGGAATATACAAAAGCCTAATCTATTCTAAATTATTTGAAAGGTTCGAATGCCGTCAGATAATTTCCAGCCTTGTACAACATAAGGTTTTACTCTAAGGCTCTACATCAGCTACGCCCCCCTTGAGTAAAAGGGAACACTTAGTTTTAAAATAACTAAGCCCTTTTGCTCTCGGCACCCAAACCTATCCAATCCTACCCCTACCTAGCCTAACATAAAAATTACCTAACCTCAGGAGAATCTACATGTGAGGTCTGGCCTTTGCAAAGGCAGGCTCAACTCTGGCAAAGCGAATCTTACGACATCACAAGAGTCCATGAATGCACTAATGTGTGCCAACGTGCACACAAACTAACGCTAGGCCAGTTTGAACCCCACTGCACCAAAACCTGAGGTAAAGGGTGCAGCCAGCCTCCTAAAACAAACAGTGATATGAAAGTTCATATCGACCCTGATGGGGTTGACTGCAAAGAAGACTGAACATCAGTATCCTGTTCCCCATCGAACGCTATTGCGTCAGAGGGAGAGAACGATGCAGACGTAAAGACTTACGAAAAAACGTTTCATGCCCATACTCCAGATATGAAACCACAATATGGGTACCAAGATATGGGTACCCCATCCTCAGTTAGACCAATTGTGTCAACCTGACACAAGGCTACGCCCCGTTAGCAAAGTAGGCCTCAACTCAGGACGAGTGTCGGGTAATGATCGGAAAAGTTGTGGAAATGATGAGAAAACCGAAACCTTTAGAACTGGTACTCAACAAAGACCTGAGGTCATTAACTACCTTTCTCATTGCAAATCCAGATATGATCCTTAATTATGGGAAAGAATCAGCAGAAGGGAAAAATAGAATTTTGACAGAAATTAATAAAAGTGTCCCTGACCTAAACAACCAGTGGGCAGTGTCAATCTAGAAGTTGTTGAAGAGGACACCGACACGAGACAAATAAGTGGGCTAGATTCAGCAATTAATTAATTTAGACGAAACATGCCTTCTAATTGAGTCCCGTTGACTTCCGCAATAGTATCCGACTATTCCGAGTACTATCTTTTAAGATTAATTTTAATAACGTTGTACTGTTGAACGGTTTCTACACTACCCACATTTGAAACATTTTGTTGAATAGATCCACTCCAGCTATACCTTGATCGTAACTACCTACGTAAATATCCCTGCGTCCTAATAAAAACTAACTACGCTAAGTTCGCGCGAATGTTGTTCGTACGAACTAGCGATCAAACGTAAGGGCATTTCCATTCCAGACGATTGTTTTCCTACATCTATTAATTGTTAATACGAAAAAAAATATGTCTAACGCATTTTTTTAGGGATGTGAAATCATCTAATGATCCTTCTCGCTGGTGGAGCGGAAGGAAATGTCAGACTCTTACTGACTAAAACCCACGTTTGGTTTTACAATTTGAATCACAGTCATCTGGAAAAAGACGTGCCAAGCTTATATTCGCATTAATAATTATTTATTATTACAAAAATATGAATTCATCTAAAATAATTTACAATATTAAGTTGGTTTTAGATATTTTATATGACTGAGAAAAATTAATTTTGTACTGTAGCGTGATTGTGTTCTATAATACAAAATTCATTTTTATTATAGTGCACTATACTTATTTAAAACCAATATATTATATATTTTAGTTAAAACTATAGGATAGTTTTATAAGAAACTAACCGTCTGTCCGATTCTTCGTGGGCAAAATGTTATGCTTCTAGACTAATTTCGGCTATACTTGTGTCAGCATTTAAGATTTTTGTTCCTTAGTATAAAACCATAATAGTGGTTAAACAGTGTTAGTAGCATGATAGTGGTTAGTAAAAATACTAATGATTAAGAAATCCTTTTTTTATTTCGATCTATCTACATTATAAGTCTGATGAATTTTAAGCTATATTATTGTAATGGCTCGAATACATCCCATCGACACTCGCAGGTTTATTCAGGCTGAAACGTAATTTATCTTTACTTCTGTTCTAGGACTAAAGAAGTACAAGTATGAATGCAAAAAAGTAAATAATTAACCCAACGTCAGCCAAACCAGCGTCAGGCACTAGTTTTCAGGCATCTATGCTGAACTGGGTCTTTTTGGCGCAGCTGTGAGGCCCACGATTCTGTTATACGTTTTTTTTATTATTTGTACTTATTTTGACCTTGACCATTTTTTAAATTTTTTTTTGTTTTTTCTTCTTCTTTTCGTGTGGTTAGTAACTAACCTGGTGTCAGAGTTTTAATGCTGCCCATGGGCCTCTGACTTAGCATCACATACTGTTGAGAAATATCTCTCAGGCATGCATGGTTTCCTCACGATGTTTTCCTTCACCGATTTTAAGCAAGTGATAATTATACAATACGCACATGAATCCGAAAATTCAGAGGTGCGTGCCTTGGGTTCGAACTCGAGACCTATGACTTAAATTGGCAGTCCGCCGGTCACACAACTAGGCTATCGCTGTTTTGTTTTTTGATTTCAACCTAACCGATATTAGAAATCATTCTCAACCGCAGCAGGCTGAGCTGTCGGAATAGTAATATGCTTAACTCCGAAAGCCACGTGCCAATCAAATCTAAGTTAACACGCAAATAGAGGATGAATTTCGGGTAGCATTTTCGCTATCCATTGCAAATCGGAAATCCGCCTCGAGGTCGACGTCGGATCTATTTCCGAACGTTTCACGTCAGTATGTTTCATTAAGTGCTGGACTATTTCATTGAAATGAGTAATGCAGCTTTGGTTAAATTAGTCGATCGTTAGGTTAGGTTAGTTCCGGTTTTCAAGTTGGGAAAAATTGAGCAGTGTGTTTATTAAAATATTCAGCGTGTACGTAGACACATCTGGATCGTGACTGGGGCAAATAATATAACTTAGCAATAAATAGTAGGTACGTACGTTTTTGACGATTTTACACTTCCCTTTGTGTTGAATACAAATAAATCTGGAATCAACGCGGCCACCAGCCTGGTTGAGCGAATACAACACGACAAGTTTGAAACCAAATACCACGAGCTTTGTTCTCGTAAATATACCCCAAACGTTGAACAAATAAAAAGGTACGTAACGGTAAAATATAAAATCACCGCGGTGTTTGTTTACTTTACACATGGTAAAGGCACATACATATATAGATTTACTGGTTTATTTATAAACGCTGCTTATACTTCATTAATGGTTAACGTTTGCTTAACCATAAAGGGCCATGACCAAAGTCCTATACAAGCATACCCTAAAGAAAACGCGTCCAAAGGTACACATGGTTGCATTTCAAAGAATATCTGACCAAAATAATGAAAGAATTCCCGTTTTTTATTTTTATTTAAAGACAAGGTTTCTGTATTATTAATAACTAAACAAATAATTTTCCTAGCACACAGCTCATTCGTTATACTTCAGTAAACGATCGTTGTATGTAAATCATTTTCTGTCAGGCGTTTTATACACAATTAAATCACCATCGAATTTTCATCATCGATTAAAAACAATTTTAGTGTAACCATAATAATAATAACAACAATTAACAATTAGTGTAATTAGTGTGTGTAGTGTGTGTAGGCATAACTAGATTTAGCAACATAAAGAACTAAATGTTGTGGCACAGGTCGCACTACTCCTGGCACTGGCTAGAACCAGCATAAAATCTACCAAGTCTGTAGAACTACGTATAATTTTTAATTGCTAAAAATTGCCTGCCTTTCCCTCAAAAATGTTAAAGGTCGCCAAGTGAAGAAGATAAGCTACGAATCTATGTAAACAAGTTTCATTTTACCGAATAAAACCAAACAATGGTATGAAAATCAAACTTTTTTTTACAAATTTAAATTATTCATTTCGAAACGTAAATTAAACCCATGGCATTGAAGAGATGTGCAGTCCTAACAAGATTCAGCACCATTTAGCATAACTCTTTTTATAGCGTATTGCGAATCCTTTTTCCGAACTGCTCGACAGTTCGTGCCTAAATTACACTCATCGGGTTATTAGCAACCATTGCTTTGCGTGTCCATTATAACAAAATTTTCAGTATGCTGATGCGGCTGCCCCGCTATGTAAGTGCGTCTGGTATGTTTACGGAGGCGATTGATATCGATTATATGATTGTGCAAAAACGGGTAGCTTCCTTGTCACAGAGCGTGTACGAGGCAGTAGCAACGGCATCCTGCAGATGATTGTTTCTCGCGCGGATGGATTGCCCTATCCAAAACAAACGGATGAGCATTGTTTTGAGCGCTAACTTACTCATTGTATTTTGATTTTATTGTTAGAATATGTACCAATCGATTTTAATTTTATTTATTGTATGGATATAATTATCTGAAATAAATGGATTAATAATAACCGTTTGTAAGGAACTAGATAATCCAACACGTCATATTGTTTTGGTTCTTTATCAAGATACTTTGTAGTTGCACGGATAATTCACTAACTGCACGTTTTTCATATAACATTTTAGTTTGAATACAAACACACGTAACATCCTTATTGGTTTTGCTACAAAAACCGCGACTATCCAAAACAAAAACGACTTTGCGATTATGGGATCGGAGCCGTTGGAGAAATGTTATTATTTAAAGCTCTAAGTTTTGTGAGACTAAACAGGAAAACTATCACAGCGAAGTAAGCTTTCAATATACAACGTGGCGCTACAATGGTGACATTCATTTAACACATATATATATTTTCACATTTTCGTTTCATGAAGACATTATATTCCATTAAAAGTTATTATTCACAATGTCTATTAATTATTTGTTTATTTAAAATGTTAGAAAACAGCACCTTACCGCACATGTACTTAAAAAATTGTCGCGCAGCGGTCGTTTGCCGGGGTCACGGATCATAACATTCGCATCAATGGATTTAAAACGAGTAAGCAATACTATTAGGATAAAACAACTGCAAAAAGTAGGCGAATTGCTTTTATTATTTAGTTTGTTTGAACAAATATAATTTATCAATTTGCGATTTATTTTAACCTTAACTAACATTTATTTGATTAATGGCCACTAGCCTTACCCGTGTGTTAAATTAATGTCAACATTGTAGCATTCTAAATTAAAGAGTATTCTGTTATTTTCACAAGGTAATGAGTAATAGTCGATTAAATTACATTTACACTTTGATGTTTAGTTGAATTGATTGGAGAACGTGCTTTTCAACTACATACAATGATACATTTGTTCTTCGGATAAATTCATCCCAAGTGCCCAAACGCAACCGCCCATTAAGATCTTTATACTTACTGAAAGAGTTTTTGTAGGTATCAACTAAATTACCTACTCCTTATTTATATTACATGGGTCTCGTTAGTGGCGGATTAGTCCACCGATTGCCTTTTAAAATGATTAGTCACGCACCGTGGCACCACACACCGTGTTTGACTGACTTAAACGGTTCAGAACAAAACAAAATTGTCGGCTCTCTATACAGAAAATTGCATTGTTGACTTGGCTAAATTAAAGTAAGCTTATCACGGCTTTAGATTGCAGTTTAGTCCAGCTGAGGGATTTGGGGCAGAGCTTTTCTTCATCGATGAACAAACAGGCCAAGCAAACAGTTTCTGTTGCAATCAAACAGTTTTTTACAAGTAGGGGAACGGTTATAGACTACAAAATTATTGAAAACTAGCTGTCCCGACAGACGTTGTCCTGTCCTAACCTTCTCTACCTACCCTACCTACTTTTTTTAATGTAAGAACCTTCTGCTGACAATAACAAACACAATAAAAAAAGAATTGGCCAAATTGGTCCAGGCGTTGTTGAGTTATGCGCTTACCAACACATTTTGCGATTCATTTTTATATTATAGATATCAGATATTTTTCGAGTTTTTACACGATAGTAGAATTAAATAAATTATTGTTACAAAATATTATATTTTGGACGCTGCACATTAAATAGCGTTATTCGGTTTCAACAGGCCAAAAACACCCTTTCCCCCTTGCCACATATAATAATCCCGTCTGTGCACTGCCTAAATAAAACGAGAAAGACCCAAGAGCAATAACTGTCAAATCTGGTTGAACTTTCATGCCGGACAACACGCCGGGACATGTGGCCTACGTTATGTTAAGAATAGGATAGGAGGAGGGTCGTGGAAGTTTTGCAGTAAAGCGTCTACTCGAGTTTTGCACGAACATGCTTAAAGTTAGATTTACTAAAACCGCACATAATAATATTACGTTTTGACATGGCGCCACATCGGCAAATTTTACACATGCAAGTATATATATTTATATAACATTTAATACATACATTCATTATAATAATTTTCCCTGTAAATTTATTTTTTCAAATGTATTAATTAGTATTAACATAAACATAAAGTGATGATATACAGAAGAGATTTATTTCAAATATTACAATGAATTCATTAAAATGGTATATACAATTTAAGATCTAACACTAAAACCACCTATCTAAAATATGGCGCCAAAAATTCACGTTGTATGGCAATGCTAACCCACCCTCTGGCCAAGATAAAAGCCAGCCTTTATGCCACGGAAAGTGTCAACTAGACGTTTAGAGATTTCTTTAAACAAACTATGAGCACTTGGACCCCAAAAGGTTCGAAAATATTATTGCCTATAAGGTTATTATATTTTCGCCGCTAACAACAGAAGAGCCAATAACAATTAAGGATTTCAGATTTCGTACAACTTCCATAGGATACGTGTTGCGTTGAGGGGTCACAGGCAAAATAATGTTCGCCATTATTTTTGTCTGGTCACGGTCGAATCGGTTTACCGACTCAGCATTATATATTGCGTCGCACACTATCAATTAATTAAAAACTTTATCAAATCGACATTGGTCGAAGGTGTATGCTATTAAGTCAAATTTTAACAGTATTTGGACATTTTGACACAGGGGAAAAGAACATTGGAATTCTAATCTAAACAAAAAGTTTGTTGTTTTCTGCGGTAGACTTATAAAAAGCTTGTAAATAATTGAATTCAATAACACAAATATGAAATTAAATAACGTTTGGTGTATGTTGTGTAGGTTAGGGTTCAATATACTTTGGCGAGTAGATGACTCAGAGAAATAACCATTTGTCTTTGATGGTGTTTATTGGCAACTAATAGCGAGACATCATATTTAACGGCTAGCTATTTACTTACCACACTAAAGACACGTTTGTTTGTCAAACTAACTATTGAAATGAGCTTCAAAAGTATCATTTCGCTAAGAATTGTCAGGCAGGCTTTACTTACAGTTAGTATTAAAAAGTATGTAGGTATTACATGTTTAGTCATTACTAAATTAAGAGTCCCGCCAATTCCTTTACACAATTATACTACCCCGATATTAGGCCGGCAAGCTTTCGACGAGGAAAATCAATATGTCACATTTCATCTGTGGAAAATTCATGAACTTTACTCATCATTTTGTTAGCATTTTTTATACCGTAGGTAAGTACGTTTCGTAGCGTAGAATGTTTGAAGCAAACTATTATAGTTGGTACCTCTACGTTCCGCTTCGTATTGTTATAGTATAGTATTGTAAAACAACACTAAGATGGGAAAATGTTTTGTTTATTAGTATATTCGGTAGGAGGGTTATGTCGTAGTGGAGAGCTATTGGGTGCAGTGGTCGGGCGCGAGCGTGGGAGCGGGCGCGGGAACCGGCGCGGCGAGGGTAACCGTCGACGGCCGGCCGCGCCGCCGCGCCAGCAGTCGGTCGAGCACGGTCGAGCGTCGCGGTGCTCCCTGCCTCTTGACATAATACCAACACATACTCTACTCAAAACAGAAAGTAAACTTGCACGCATTTACGCTCACGTTCTTACATTAATCATCACCGATAGATACATTACATAAAAACACACGTAGGTAAAAATATATGTATAGGCATACTGTAAAATTATCAACATTCCAACAAATATTACTTTATAATTGTGTGATATTGTAGTGAGTGTTTTTTTTGCAACGTTTAATCAATTAAATTATTCCAGAACTTATATGATACCTACCGATAGGTTACTTAAAATAATATTGTTTTGTTTAAATAACATGATTGTTTAAGGGTACCTTTATTTTTGTTAAATAGAATGCAATTGTAACCACTATATTCAGCATTTAATAGCATTAAGTACTTCTTATTTATTTTACCTCGAGGTGTCGCATACATTTACTTTGAAGCTTTTAAGCAAATTAGCATCTAATTGAATATAACAAAATTACCGTGTCGCGAAACATGCGATCAAATATGGGTTAATTTCATAATTATTTTGTATACATGTGTATACAAAATTAGTCAATTGGTTAAGAATTTGAAATGAATATTACTGAACTTGGTAAATATTCATTAACATGGAAAATAGCTTAATGTTTTGCCCGGGCATGTATTTCCATTAAAATTAAAACTTAGTATGTAGGACATCTTGAAGTTATAAAAGTAATTATGTAGAGCTATTAACACTGGATGAATAATTATTTGTTGAAAATATCGCAAAATGTTCATATTTTTACGAGATACAAAGGAATTTTTGGGACTGTGTTATATTATTCCAGTGGACTATATTTTTTTAAATAAATCCAACTATCTTATAGTGCAATAAAACCTACCAAATATTATTTAGGCTTTTCAATATTTGATTTTAAGATATTTCGTGACTAAGCTGTTCTAAAAATAGTTTTGAAGGAAAAGAGTCCTGTACAGTGTAAAGGTGGCGGTTCGCGCGACGACAGAGACAGGAGACAGACACCTTTACTGGTCATCGCGAGGTGGTATCCACTCTGAATGAGTGTCGCACGTCTTACTCAAATAGCCGAAAATACCAAACAAGGAATGGTTCTTCAGCAATAGGGAAAATAATCCTTGTTTATAATATTATTTAATAGCAAATCATCGTCTTGTCTCCCTCCTACAGTAACTTAATAATTTGGCTTTCCATTAAAATGTAAATTTATACTGCTGACTCCAACAATTGTTACTAGTTAAACAGTCTTTAATTTTTGGTTTCTGCCTCGGACTCAGTCCTCACCAACCAGCGCAGACCAAGACTCTCGTCTTGTGTCTCCGCCGCGCGAACCGCTACCTTTCAGATTCTTTACTAAAAGTATATTGTCAGTGCTAGAAAAATTAACTAATAACGGGCAAAGGAAAAAAGATCAGGAGACCGTGCCATTAATCATTGATCATTTGGCAAAGATGTTCAACAGCTTAAAATTATTGAAAACATTTTTATTAATAAAGAATCTCCTGTTCTGGTATTAGCTGAAGGAATTATGCGTACAAGTTATTCATATGAAATTAAATATATATACTATAAAATAACAGAAAAACCCCTAACTAGAGAACTGTTAATGAACTGAAAATACCACCTCGGCCGGCACATTTCAGTGTCTTCTGATTAGTGGATTCAGCTACAATCACAGCGTTGGTGGGGGAACTAACTGGAAATATTTTTCAGGCTACTTTTCATTCTAGAAATGGGACAAGTCTGCATTTTGGGGTGTTTGAAGAACAATAAAATTGAGATTTTACATTTTTATCAGGATAGTCGGGCAGTAGAAATAAAATTTATTTGTTATATTCAACCAAAGTTTTATACTGCACACAATACATAAGTACACATATTTACACCTATCTAATTTAAAAAATATTTACAAAGTAATAATAATTTATTATTTTGGATGTAAACTATAAATAAGCGTCACTTCTTCCAAGCTTAAAGCACTAGGAAGAAGAAGACCGCAATATATAACTTTGACTAGTTTGAACGAGTGACCTTTGATTGATTTGATTGATATGACTTTAATTCGCCGAGCTATGTAGTGCTGTATAAGCATAAAAAAACTGTTCTTCTTACATGTTCGCTTGTATTGGTATTTTTATTGTTATTGGAAGGTTGCGTGTAGAAATTACTAAATTGGTTATCCCAAGTCACCAATTTGACAGAAAAATAGTACGATGATTCTAACAAATAATCACAAAAGGTCCAAACTAATAAGTTATTATTATATACTGTTACGCATATTTATGCGTAACAGTATATTGTGATTAGTGTGGTTAGTGGATGATACACTTAATTACGTATATTACCTACGTATATTAGCGTTTGCACGCAAAAGGGTTAAATTAATGCAATTAGGTGTTAAACCAATCCAACGTCCATTAGAGCGCCACATTTCAACTCCCGTGCGTCCTTGACATCAGATTAAGTTCAACAGGATTTGTCTGTATCACTCTCGCAATCAACATCAGCTGCACTCCGGACCGACAAGCCGAGTTTCTATGGCCACCGTGAAGCATTCAATTGCTATATTTTAGACCACTGTGAACCAGTTTAATATATTTTTGATTTAATTGTGAGGAGATAAGATGGCAGCCGTCAGCAGATATAGCTCGTACAATTGCTTGACAGGCTGGGATAGCTATGACAAGATACCAAGGTAAATATTAAACGTTGATGTATACACCCTACTCATAGATCTAATTATCGCTTTGTGTAAATATTAAACGTTGATGTATACACCCTACTCATAGATCTAATTATCGCTTTGTATAGGTACTTGACTAATCTTCTACTGAACAGGTGTACTATGGAAATTTAAATGGACTCGGCTACGTGTTTGATGCCATCACTAGCGTTCATCGGTTCCTTTATCGTGCAGACGACAGGACTCGTAGACCACGATATTATGTTTCCCATCGTTTGTGGAACAGCACAACATTTACACTCCAAGCGGAGTCGTTCTTCTTTCGTCGTTCGCTTCTAGCAATAGGTATGGCCACGGGCGACAGAAAAGTCAATTAAACATACGAATCAGAATAAACTCGTAACAATGATGAAAACTGAAACTGGTCAGGTGTAGATAAATATTTAAGGCGGTCTTCACTGCAGCTTGTTTTTTTTCTTATAATCAAGAAATATACATGAATGATGGCTAATAAAGATTTTTCCTAATAAAAGTAAACAGGTTTTTTGTCTCGTTGTCTCGGAAAATAAGCTTTCGATCAAAACAAAAAAAATCATCGAAAACTTTTTCAATCACTCTTTTTTAACTTTTTCTTTCCAATGAATGGCGAGGAAACCTAGGCCCAGGAGTACAAATTCATACTCCCATGACCGTTGTATTGCCGCGAGAGACCCTCCGGGCGTCGGAAGCCGCGTGACGACTTCCGGCCACCGTAGACGCTCGCCTGCGAACGATGAGTAATGGGTAGCTCCGTCCGATCATCGGACCAGGCCTGTGCCGGACCGCGCGTTCGTGTTCCACGGGTGCCTCAAAGCGTTGCCAGCATTAGGGAAGAAGCCCGTTAGGGCCGAAGCCTGCCGGGTCAGCGGGATTGTCCGAAAGGGTTACCGCAACCCCGGAACATAAAGGGCTAAGGAAGGAACATGGATGGGATTTCGTCAGTAACAGACACTCTCTTCGGCTCCACCCAGAGCATGAGAGGAGTCATTTGATGATTTTCCAGCCTCAAAAAAACGCATAATCACTTTGGACAGGATTATTCTCTAGAAACTTATGCGAAAAGAACCAGTACAGTTATCGGTCTATCCTTACTAACAACACTATTGTCGCCAGTAAGCTTGATATAGATCAAATATAGATGTTACCGTTCCGCATGACGAGAGCCTTGTGAAAACTGAGAAAGAGAAACAAACAAAATATTTAGACTTAGCACTCTAGGTTTTCGACATGTGAAATGTGAGCAAGCAAGGCTGTTATCGTGCCGATTCTCGTAATGACCAATGATTTAAAGGTCGAAAGGCACGATCAATATCTCTCGTTAGTAGGCGTTTGGATCAAGGTTCTTATTCAGAAGGCAGAAGCTGGAATTTCAATTTGCAAAACAACTATCAGTTGACGCCTGCATAACCAAACGCGGTCACGTCGCCAGAAATAAAACATTTGTGACCATCGATCCATAAGAGCAGATTTGATTTTGCTTAAAAATATTTGTTATTGTGAGAGTTACAGTAGCTGCGGGGTTATACGATTTGCAGATTATAAATTTCAACTTACTTTTGGCAGCTTTAGTTCAAGTATTTAACAAGTGAAAACGGTAGTAAAAAATATCAGGTACCTAATCCTTAACATTCGTAGTTGAATTAGTTCATAAAAAAGTTCTAGTACAATTCTACATTTGAAACTAAAATTTGAAATCATTATGTGAACATATTACGGCTGAAGTTGAATTTCAACTAACTTTAGGAGGGCATTGTAGGTATTGTAGCGCATGAAAAGTGCTAGCAATATGATATGGAGGTATGAAATAAATACGATACATATTTATTGTATTTATTTTGATTTAATTTCTCGCTTGAAAGTTCGAATGCAGTTAACTTCCTGCCAAAAAAAAGCCCGCTGCGACATAACCATTTTACAGTATTTTGAAACTCGTGAAGAGGGTGAACCTAAGGGGCTATCTCCACGAGCGAGAGAATCGCGACGGATCCGCGCTTCTATCGTCGGGTCGTCTCTACGAACAAGCGATTATTACGCCAGCGTATCGTCGCGACTGGTAACGGAATCGCCGCGAGCCCGTGACGACTCGTAACGGAATCGCCGTGTTTCCGCGACGAAGCGTTGTGCAATTGTTTTGTTGAAAGAGTTCAGTAGAGTAGTTTTTTAGGTGCCAGACGAGAGCGAAATATGAATAATAAATAAATGACGGTGAGTTTGACAGCGCGCACGCCGCGCGCTCGCTGCGAGAGCGCCACGTTTAGCGGCGAGCGCGCGACGGGCGTGCCACCAGTCGCGACGATATCGCATACGACGACGTTACGCGCGCACATTGCCACTCGTCGCATCGCCACGATAATATCGCCGTGTGGAGACGCGTTCATAGACAGTGTATAGAAATACGTGGCACGACGATATTATCGCCGCGATTCTCTCGCTCGTGGAGATACCTAGCCCCTAAGTGAAACGGTCACCCAATCGCCATTATGATCTTTCTTCAAAGTTAAAGATCGCTCATGAATTCTTTACATCCAAATACCTTAGCAATGTGCCTCTTAGCACCATATTACTTGGCAATTTTAGTTAAGATAAGAAACAATTCGAAAAACGTTAGTCTTTCTTTCTGTCGTTTATCATGTGCTGCGGCGGCGACTTGTTAGTAGGTTCGCTAGTACGGTTACTCATTCAGAACACCTGAATAATAAGCTTATCGTCCATTTATATGCCTAGGTAATGATAATTGACAAAGTAATGACAATTTTATGTAAATGCGTTGTTCGTATTATCAGGTAATCTCGTCCGTAGGATTAACTTATATTGTTAAATATTACACGGTAAATTTTATTATTCGTACAAAAAATTCTTCACAAGTTGGCAAAAAACGAATGCAAAACTGAGTTCGTAGAATTCACACATTTTAAGCTTAATTGGCATGTCAGCCGAGTTCGAATTACAGTCAGTTATTGCAGGCGTATTCGTTATACGCAAAAATGGTTGCCCAGGTTTCATACGAAGTAGACGTCACAGTTGTCGAAATTTTTAGTCAATGCAAAAATGTCCATGTGAACTAATATTTTACATAAAAAGGCAACTAATCATCATTTTTGGACGCGGCGAATGTAGACAGGTTCCGCTGCGCCGCGGGGCGTCTCGCTGCGCAGCGAGGCGTCGTCGTGACGCCAACGATTTATGATGCGCCTCGCGACGTTGCGATGCGTCTCGCAGCAGCGCGCGGCTAAATCACTAACCTCTTCCAGTATCGTGGCGTCGCGTCTCGTCTCGGTGCGAACTGACCCTTATATGCACTTAACTGTTACAGAAGACGAAGAGCATTTTATGTTTTCATAAATATGATATCCCTATCTCAATTGGAGTGTTTGTTTTTAGAATCCATACTAATATTATAAATGCGAAAGTAACTCTCGTCTGTCTATATGTTACCTTTTCATGCCTAAACCACTGAGCGGATTTCTATAAAATATGGCAGAGAGATAGGTTTTGTATGAGAGACCTGTTATTCTTTCTTTCGCCCGATATTGTGATATAACCGAACTTCAACGCGGACGAAATATTATATATTATTATAGGATAATCTCTGCTACAACGTTGCCGAAAAATGCAACTTCTTTTACCACGGCAGCGGTGAACGAACGGGCTTCATTGTACGCCATCTATGTGAACAAGGACACTCCATACCGCTTCCCGGGAAGCGTGACGACGTTTTTATACAAAAATGGGAAATCATACCGGGGCAGTGGTTACCCTTTCGGAAAGTGCTGCTGACCCGCCAGGCAACGGTCTTTACAGGCCCTTTCAATTATCGCTTCCCCGACTCCACCCAGGCAGCAGCCAGGGTAGAGACAGAGAAGCGGTTCCGTCGTGACGACTAAGGTGTGAATAAAACAGTCGGACATGCGCTCTTGGAGTTGTCAAGCGATGGATTACTTGCTTCATTAAATCAAGCGAACTTTTCAAGTTCGTTGTCAAATTCACGTACTTAGTTAATTTAAAAGCCAATCAAAGTAAAACTACATAATTATTGTAATCCAAAACCATCTTTATCTGTATCTGTAGCTTCTATCGAAAAAACGCCCACGGTATGTAGAAATGCAATGGTCGTATAAATATATGTTATTTAAAGTGCACTAAATTACTTTTCAATAAATTAAATGAAAAGTACATGATGATAAGCTATCATAATGACATAGATCTCATTACTGTGGAGCGGTTATTAAGGTGTTTCAAAAGATCCATGGTCCATTAGCTTGATTAACAACTGAAAGTTTACTGTCTGTTTGATAACAAAGTGACCTTATTGGTAAACCAAGCAGAAACAGAATACAATATTTGGATGTGCGTGGGAACAACGCTTAATAATGTGTGCAATACACAAAACAAGATATTATGATGTTCAGGACAGTTCAATGTCGACATTTCCTTCTGAAAGGTGGTGCTGTGAACTGACGACCATGGCTACCGTAGCGTTTCATATACAACGTGTAATTAGAAGATCTCAGTCACCCAAATTAAAATATCGTATATACCTATCGATGTCAAATAATTGAAGTCGCAAGTTGTAACTAATTCCATACGGCAATTTGGGCCCTGCTATAAACAATCTCATTGCTTTGTAGCAAGGCTGTGAAAGTTGTGTAGTAGGTTTCTGTGGAGAAGAACGGGCAAGAAACTTCATGGCAACTATATTGATGAAAAGAAAGAAGGTACTATATCTATTCTGTGCACCGCTAAGCAATACTGTACTGAATTACGATTAAAATAATCAGGGTTGGCAGTCATGCACATGTAGCGTGGATTGGAACTTGTATCCCATAAAATAAAAAATGTTTGTAACATATGGGGTGTTATCGGTTAAGACCGCAGATATAACATAACTATGCTTTTCAAAGTTTTTCGAGAAATCGATTTCTAACTTATGTATGCGGTTGGTAAAATCAATACTGTGCGTGCATAAATATTCATCCTAACTACGGAAACCCTTAACTATGCGTGGTCCGACATGCACTTGAACGGTTTTATATTTAAATTTAAGTGAAATTCACACCAGACTTTAGATTTTATATGTTTATTTGTAACAATTTTTTAAAGATTTTTATTGATGTGTACTTTATTGTACAGAGGCCAGCACATCAAGTTACAACAATCTGTCAAATTTCTTTGATTGTATTTCAACTTTATAATTGAGAAAATTTGACAGTTAGGGATAGCTTGATGTGCTGGCGTCTGTACATCAGAACATCGAAATACCAAATAACACTACAAAACCTCAATGGGCTGCGGGCGGCCTTACTTTTGGTGATATTAAAGCCTTTATATCGTTCCTGCTGGGCTGGGACACAGACCACTGGCTGGCTGGGACACAGACCACTTTTCAGTGAGAGGGTTTGGGCTGTAATCTTCCACGCGGGCCCATGAACTTCTATGATACCACAAACATGTTATTATTAGATTTAACGTAAATCGATTTGAGTGAAATCGGATATACCTTATATTCCTTTAAAAATCATGGTCTTATAATAACAATACAACACATGCCCAAAACCATAGAGAATACAAAAAAGGACAAAATATGAATACTTACTTTAATTATAAACTTTGATTGACTATTTTATAGTTAAGTATTTCCCAGCATAGCACAGCATAAGTCAACATTCAAACACCGTATGCGACCTTTATCAAAGAGTTAATAATAAATAATCATGGCAATTCCATCAATGATCAAAAAGGTACCTTAAGAAATTCCACTGACCCATTTGCTTATAACTAATTGGCCAACCTTCACGGACGAGTGACTTGCGACCATATAATAGACAATAATGGCACTTGAAAGAACAGGATTAGATTGTCATTGAAAGGCAAAATTGCTTTAAGAGCTTCTCGATTATGTATTGACCCAGTTACTCAAAAGGTAAAGACTATGCTTTGTTATGGACGGCATTAAATAAAATATCCAGTTTTATGCAACAAATAGTTTCCTTCAATTATGTTAAACTACCTCACAACTGTGCCATTCGTTCAATTATAGTTCTTCTTTGCAGACAGATTTTACATGAAATGCTCAATAATAACATTTTTTTTGTTCACCAATATTGTTTATTTCGATTTCCATAATAATATTTACATAATTTAAAAAGCTAACAGTTTTAAAATTATAATATGCATAAACGCCATCAAATCAAGCTACCCTTTTTTTTTGGGGTTGGGAAATCATCCAATAACTTCTCCCGCTCTGAGTGGAGCGGAAAGCAGTGTCAGACTCTTACTGACTAAAACCCATCCATGTTCCTTCCTTAGCCCTTTATGATCCGGGGTAGCGGTAACCCTTTCGGACAATCCCGCTTACCCGGCAGGCTTGGCCCTAAAGGGCCCCTTCATATGCTGACATCTCTTTGAGGCGCGCGTGGAACATATACGCGCCGTCCGGCACGGGCCTGGTCCTATTCGGACGGTGAGCCACTCATTACTCACCGCTGCCGGCAGGCTAGCGCCTACGGTGGCCGCGAGTCGTCACGTGGCTCCCGACGCGCCCGGGGCGTCTCCTGGGGCGACTGGGACGGGAGGACCTTTCCCTCTCCCATCCTGCCACCTCCTTCGCGAGCATGACTACTTAGCAGAAGGAGGTGACTGCCTCCCACTCCCTCTCGCTCTCGCTTCGGACCATGGCTTGCACCAGGGCCGGGCGCGAGAGGTCGCCGCCAATCGCCTCTACGAGGGCACGGCGGTGCTCCCCGCCCAAGCGGGCAGATTTCCACCGTGTCCTCTGGGTGATCCTCGCAGTGGTGACACCCGGGCGTTTCCTCCCGCCTGATTATGTGTAGGAACCTCCTGAAACATCCATGTCCGGTGAGGACCTGCGTCAGGCGGTAGGTGAGGGCGCCGTGACGCCTCTCTAGCCACTCCTCAAAGAGGGGCCTTACCGCCACTATCGTGGCGTGCCCTATCAAGTTATCCCTAACTGTCAAATATACCCAATTGAAAATGAACCTTATAGTTTTGTAATAAAGTTGAAAACCTTCCAAAGAAATTTGACAAATAATTATTAACAGACTATTTGATTCGGGGTAACTTGACGTAGGTCAGTACGTCAAGTTACCTGTAAAAGTATATGTAAAGAAAGAATAGAAAATAATAGGGCACCAAAAATTTCATCTGTTACACAACGCTATGTGTTTTTTTTGGAAATTTGAGATACAAAATAACAAACATTATAAATCTCAAGATTTATTCTCAGGGTGTTAGGGTTACATAAGTATTTTGCAAAACTCTTCACGAGTGAATTTAACGAAGTTTGTTTGACGCCGCAACTAGACGTCGCGGTTTCAAGAAGTTGCTGTACAAACTACATCTACGTTTCGAAAAAAAAACAACTTGCATTATGAATTGTAAAAACTGCATTTTATTTTTGAAATGTTATTTTATTTTCCGTGTGTCACAAAGGTTTTTCGTGATCTATGCAATGAACGAGTATACAGTTTAGGTCTCGGTAAGATAGCTAAATCATATAGTACCGATTATCTTTTTTCTTGACAGTATGCCATGAATAGGTCAGGTTTATTAATTACGCGCAATAAAGTAATTATTACGTCAGGCCGTCCACAGACTACTCATTGTAGTCTGGTTTGGAAACTTGTGCGAGCCCAACTCACTATTAGTCGGTTTTTTTCTCAATTGGGTATTTGAAAGGGTACTCAATAACGTTACTTTTTATGAACTGTGAAAACGCGGATTTGTATGCGATTTTTATGAAATACTAGCTGACCCGACAGATGTTGTACTGTCTATGAGACCTACCTACTTGCCCTACCTACCTACTTTTTAAGTACCTTCTCCTGACAATAACAAACACAACAAAAAAAGAATTAGAGAAATCGGTTCAGCTGCTCTCGAGATTTGCGCTTAGCAACACATTCAGCGATTCATTTTTATATTATAGATAACAATGCGACGTCACAGATTTTTTGAATCAAATGAAATACTCATCATCTGTCTAGCCTTTTCCCAACTATGTTGGGGTCGGCTTCCAGTCTAACCGGACGCAGCTGTATACCAATATTTTACATGGACTACTGCCTATCTAACCTCCACAACCCAGTAACTGGGCAATACGATACCCCTTGATAAGACTGGCTGTCAGATTTACGTGCTTCAAATTGCATTTTAGAACGTTGTACGTTGTTGAACGGTGATGGAAGTTTTAAAGTCGAGAAGTCTTTTATCTATGTGATTTCATATTTTATTTTTGGCCGTTTCAATTACTCAATTCTACGTATTTTAATTAAAAATTCAATCAAGCCCGCTCTATTGGGAGTGAAATACCTCGTAATCATGCAGGTGTTGTAATTATAACACGGAATCAATATTAATCTGTGGCAGGCGGCATAGGTCGCTCCATTTTTATTTCCAATAACTCATGGCGTATTATTGTTTGCTACCTTTTTAAGGTAGAAAAGAAACCAGATGTGGTTCATTATTTTTGCGTTGCCAGTTGTCACTCATGTTAAATCCCATTTTGAAACAATTCGATACAAACAACAAGAAAAAAGTCGGAAACGTTGTATTTACTTTTGTTTTTTTTATACATAAATGTATAAATAATGATGATGATGTCCCATTGATAACTGGCTTTGTATTTCATAGGGCTCTGAGAAGCATGAAGGTACATACAAAAAAAATCCCAGGAGAAGATGGCATTACAACAGACTCACTGCGAGTCGGGGAGAATTTTTTGTTGCCACACTTTTGTAATCTATTTAACTCAATTTAAAAAACAGGCATATTTCCAATTAAGTTCTGCCATTCCAACATAATTCTACTACATAACACCGTTCTTCCTCCGTGTTTCCGTGTTCCTTTTGCTTCGTGTTTTTGTTTAAAAGAGTGTACTCTTTAAAACAACGAAAACGACAACGACAAAACCATGTACTTACTAACTCCCTCATGGAGAGAGAGCTGTCTGTAGTTAGTTTTTTTCATGATATTCCATACTTAAATTACATCTTGAGTCCATGCACCTTCTCCGTGTGCTATCATTTCTACACTAATATAAGGATCCTTTATTGGTGGAATTTTGGGGTGGTCACTAATTATATCTTTTATATCTGTTCGTAGTCTAATTAACTTCAAGTTGTATCCGATGTTGTCTTGGCGAAGGAGGTGATCAATCGCGATCTCGTCATATAGAGGACGGTGAGGAGGGGACATTAACCTAGAGAGAATTCGAATTAAACAAAAACACGAAGAATTTAACATACCGTTATATCTTGCGTCCGTGGATTATTCCAAAGCATTTGATAGTCTACCACATAAAGCCATTTTTACGACACTTTATAAACAAGAAATAGAACCCACTTATGTTAAATCACTGGAACAAATTTATCTTAATAGTACAGCTGACATAAGCTTAGATACCACTGGCCCATCCTTTCCAATCCGATAAGGTGTCAAACAAAGGGATCCGTTGTCTCCAAAACCCTTCACAGCAACGCTTGAGAAGTCTTTCAGAATTTTGATGTTCACTGGCGGGAAAAGGGCATTGTCGTGGCTTACGTGGCTCTGGAAACCCGCAAGGCAGCATGTGGCGACCTCCCGAGAGAAGTTTTGTTTCTCACCTCTGGCTTGCCTTTATTGGCCGGCTGGAGTGAACACTGACTACGAACAAAGCTCCTACCTCATTTTCGCCTTTATTGGCCGGCTTGAATGGAGAGTTCAAGAGCAAATGTGCTCGGAGGAAGGAAGTATTCCAGTAAGTGCTCGTAGGAACATAACCATCTTCCGAGCTCTAGGATTGTTCTGAAAGTCATGGAATATCTCTCCACTTCTCATAAGCACCCCAGGACATGTTGCCCCCTTGTCGCTACGACACTTTGTGCTAGTAACCTTTTTCGGAGGCCTATTTTTGAGTTTGCAAGTCCTCTTGCCAAATTAACTGTGATATTATATTACATTGGTCAGGCAGGGGACATAGTTTTTCCATAGTTTTAGGTACCCAATTCACTGTAGCCAACCAACCCCATAGCCCCAAAATGTTTCCTGCACCGACCAGGGGTTGTCCTTGGGTGCACTTGCATAGTGTATACTTGGATAATCGTCGGTCGGTGCGTCCTCATCATTAATAATTATAATTGACTAATGTGCCTCTGCGAGTTGGCTTCGGCCCCTCGTACGACTTCATCAAGAGACAAAAAAAAGATTTACATTATTGCCATGTATCGTAATTAATGTATTGACGATCAGAATTTTTTTACTGGTACCGTCATTGTGTCAAATACTGTATTATATTGTTATCGTTTCGTATATGTTTTGGTACTACAGTATTACCTACTATGTTAGTATAATGTTAATGTCATTGTGTACCATTCATATAGGTATTGCATGAGTGATGGTAAGTTTAATACAAGACAAAGACGATGAGAGTGGGCAAAATAAATTTGTAATATTTGTTTAGTTAGAATTATTTTTAACGATCTATGATACATATTTTTTTTGTTTCAGAGTCCGCGTGGAGTATTACGTAAACGAGAATACTTTCAAAGAAAGACTGCAACTATATTTTATAAAAAATCAACGATCGAGTAAGTATGTCAAGGCATAGAAATTAAGTATAGTTATCGACTTGGAAGGATTTCTTCGAAGTAGCGGCTAGTGTCTCATTACTCGTATATTAATGCCACGTCTGCTGGTATAATAAAAGCGGAACTGATTCGCCTACAGGCATAATAAATGTGTGTGACGCGCAATTTGTTTCGTACGTAGGTACTTGGATATTTTGAAGTTCTGCATTTTCAGAATAAATACACCAAAAACTTTAAAGTGGACATTCTGAACGAATAATGCAACAAAAGTGTATCTTGCTATAAGTGCCCTAGATTTTTTGTACTTTTCGACGGTCGAAATGTATGAGTATGAATAACTGAACAACTAAACTACAATGGTTTTGTGTAGTTCTGGGTGACAGCACCGCAAACAATTTTTTTTTAATTATACGATACGCTCGCGCTCACCACTATCTCACGTGATGGTTATAATTATTACCTTAATCGTATATTTATTAATAACCACCGAAACCATCCAGAACTCTTGATCTGACAAATAAATACCTCGGGTTTCCACGACATATTCCATGTTCACTAAAACACGAACAAAACGCGATTCCTTGAGAACGTTAACGTTACAAACATTAAACGTCTTGATGTTCGACTTGTCTGTTTTATAAGCTGCATGAGCCGTGAGAGCTCTGCGAGAGTTTATGCACGAAGTCTTAATGTTAACAAACGCACTACGGGTTACCTTCGTGAAATGTCAGTGACTCAATCAAAATGTTTGTTTTATCCGGCCTGGAAAATATAGCTAATTTAAAAAAAAAAAAAAGCGTTTTCCTCTTATCTTTAAAGTTTGTAAAGCATATATTTTTATTTCCATAGAGTTATTAGCATATTATCCCAATTTTACAGCAACATTATAGTTGACTGGGAGACACTGCAATAATAAATTCTGTAAAAAAAAAATCCCATAAATAGGTGCTTACTTTGAGTACTTCGACGCCTAAGTGTCCTTTTTGTCTTTTTTGGCTTTATTTGTATATATAGTTAGTTAGATAGTCTTTTAATTTAAGTATGTATAAGTTTTTATTGTATTAGATTGTAGATGTTTTAAAATAAAAGTATTGACATACAAAAAAAAATACCAACTCGTAAGCCCAATCTGTATTAGTAACATTCCTAAAAACATAATGCAATAACTATGAATCGAAAAACTGCTTACTTACGAAATCTCTTAATGCCCTTCTATTGTATTAATTATTACCTAATTACGGCACGCCAGCTAACGTTCCTCGAGTCTATTCAGTGTAGTTTGGTTACTTAGTTGTGCGAGCCAAACTCGCTGTAGCTCGGTTTTTATGATGTGTTTATCTTTGTTTCAGGTTTACGCATTAGAATAGCTAACTTATTTTTCAAACTTTTGACCTGTGTGTTGTATATATGCCGAGTTTGCGCTGATGGTCATCCCATTACTGCTTCCTGGTAAGTCAACTTTATACAAACAAAACAAACATTGTTTTTATACACTTTTAGCACATAAAAAGGGATATCTATCAGGATTTTTTTATGTGTTTTGTCTGCGCATGTCAGGTTAAGCGAAGAAATTTATTTCAATTAAAGCATTTACTTACAAGGACTTTTGAATTTGGTATATGAATTGTTTCGGGCCTCTTTATTAAAACGGTTACTCGTTCTATGTTATTCCTAGAATGAATGGCTCATGTTTCTGACGTGACTAAGAAATATTAAATAAGAGCCCTTTGCGATAAGACGATTTAATTCAGTTCTGTTATTGAAAATATCATATACATTTATTTCGCAATAAAGTATGATAACAAAGGTGTATAAAATCATATTTTAAGGTTAGTTATAAAAAATATTTTTTTTTCTAAAAAATCTAAAGGCCATCCTCTCCTAACAGCACATCGGAGTTTGTTGTAGTTTTCACCATCATTTAGAGAATTTATTACGGATATATGTATGTGTAGCGTACATACATATAACATATATTAAAGAAATCTCGACGTTTCGTAAACACCGTGCAAAGCAGGGGCAGGTCGATAGTATACTCGTGCGAACTATACTTTAGAATACATTTAATTGAATTTTGAACGCTACGCCAATTGAAGACGTCCTTGTATATACGTAGTTTAATATATGGTCGTCTTCACCTTCTAAACCGGTCAAAACTACTTACTACTGATGGCAAAAATTAACTAAAAGTACCTACTATTGACCGCTTACAAGTACCTATCCTAAAAAATACTAATATTTACTTACAAACCAGATTTCTTCTTAACGTGGCCGATAGCAATCTAAATTGGTTTGGCCTACATTATAGCTACAAGAATTTGACGCCTTTAAGTAGGATTCATCAGTTCATATAACGTACAGTGAAACTGCACCACATCGGGACTCCTGGGCGGCGTCATCTATGAATCTCTAACTGAGCAGATTTTCATTGCTTCGGCCAACCTGGGTTTGACCAAGGCAACTCATGAGTTGCTTGGACATGTCAAAGTTGGACATTTTCAGGTGGTGGAACGAATGGGATGGGTAGGGAGGGAAGCATTGTCTCCCCACAGGTTAAGTCTTTCTTCAGACCGTTCGCTGGTAAGAGGACAAACACACTTTACGAAAGTTGTGGTTTTTAGGACCGGAAGCCATTTTGCTCGTGCTTGCTACCGTACTACTAAGTTCTGGTGGCGCGATTCTTGCTAGTGGATACAAAATTTGTACCAAATAGTCCAGTCATTTCGGGTTTCAATTCGGAATGAGAGATAATAAACTGAATTTTTGTAAATACGCTCATTTTGGTGTTCAAAAGTTGTCTCTTAAAATCTCGTGTCTGCGTCGTAAGTTATTCAAGGTTTAAAAGATCACAAAAATCAGTTTTTCGCGATTATCTCGATTTCTATACATCCATGATTATGACGACAAAAAAAGTAGAGCATAAAATTAAGACAACTTTTAGAACACCAATATATATGTATTTACAAAAATTGTGCTTATTACTTTTCATTCCGAGATTGAAGCTTTATTTTTGCTTATTTGACTGGACTCAAAGTAAGTTTCAGGTAACCAGTAATGTGTGATCCCAAGATTTTGTAATATCTTGTTTGAAAAAAGTGTCCTTAGATATTCTTGCACGTATTTATCCATAGAGATCAACGGAATTTTGGAATATGTAATAACTACCTTCCAACTTTCTGGTTAACTGACCAACTCCTTGACAGTTCATATGTGCCTATGACTGGTTTAATATATTTACAAATAAATGCTTTGAGTTGGAAGTACTTGATACGCCTGATAAGCTAAGGCCCACCGAAAAACTTTTTTAATGGAGAAAATGCCGTTATACTTAAATGTTTAGCCAAAACCAGTCAAAAGATATTTTGACCGGTAAATAGTTTTGACTGGTAACATCATAATAAAAGTATCTTGGTTCTTTACTTTTATTATGATGTTAAAGTCAAAACTAATGTTATTTACAACTTTCTATCAAGTTTATAAACTTATAAAGTAAAGAACAACTTTATAAACTTTAGTAAGGTTGTTAAACTAAAACTGCACTCCCCTCCACTAAAATTTATACAAACATAATTATGAAACATGTGCGCATCAAGTAGCGAAGTGGTGCAGTTTTAAATTAGACGATCTCTACCTCTATACCATATCCACTCTAACGATCAGTGCGGTTATTGAAGAAAGAGTAATCTGAGTAAATAAATCAGTTGTGAACAAATAACAGTTTTGACAGTTTACAATTTCGGTTTTAAATAAAAATGATTGATGCGGTACAAGTTTCTGAAACGTTCAAGTGCAATAATCGCATGCCATGAAGCAAGTTCAATATTGTACGTTCGAAAATCGCACGTAGGAGTTTACACGCGTGGGATTTTCATAAAATGTCATACATTATTTGAACGCAGGTTGTTGAAAACACATATAAACAGGCGACCTATGAAATAAAAACACAGCTTTCATTAGTTTTTGGGTGGGTTTTTCTCTTTTGGTTGTACGAATATTAGTAAAAGGGTCAAATTTACCTTAAATCGCTTTTTTTTACTTTTATTTTTGTACTGGTATTACTGTTTGTACTGGTATTACTGTGAAGGCAATAAAAATAATTAACTTTTGCTCCTTTACAGCTACGGGTGCAGGCCTGGGAATAAGACTGAATTCGAATATTCGGCTAACTTGACGGAAGAGGAATTTCAGGAGCGCCCGATTATTAATTGGGACGGAATAATATGGGTCAATAGGCCCCTATATTTGTGGGTTGTGCAAGTGATATTAGCTATGATATCTTTTACCGAAGCCATACTACTCGCCTATTTAGGCTACAAGGTAAATTAATTATGTCATCAACTAAATTGGAATGACCGTAAGGGACTATTATTAATTACGTCACACTGTTAAAGTGTCTTTTAAACGATGCTACAAAGATGCGGGTGGCCAGCCTAATGAAAACATATTTGAATTCATTATTTTCTTGTAAGCTAAAAAAACGTAGTTAAATGACAAAAGTAGTGAGCTAGTTTAGATTGGGCTTTTCCGTGGTGGACCCGATTGAAAGTTAGTTTGATAATAGTGTAGCGTCCCTGTAGCTAATGAACTGATTTATGCGAACGGTGTTAATAAATCTGTGCTTACGTCACTGTTTCTGTGTTCCTTGTGTAGATTTCATCTTCCGTTCTTCGTACTTTTATACGTGTGTGTGTCGTGTGTGGACTTTGGACATTATACCAAGCTAGTGAAAATAGCCAGTATGTTTTCATTCATCTCCCGTACGTGTCCACTTCTAGAAATAGAATAACATAATCAGCCTATTCCCACTGCTGCGACACGGTTGGCGGACGTCACATGTCTTCGGGTTTTTGGTTCTAGGACATGGCGGTTTCCTCACGATGTTTTCCTTCACCATTTTAAAAGCAGTGCTGATGAAATAAAATACAGAAAGTAAAGCGCCCGCTTGGGTTCGAACTCACGACCTATAACTCGTAAGTCGAGGCCAATACCACTGGGCCACCACTGCTCACACTGATAATAGGATAAAGACTACATAAGACCGAGAAAAGACATTCAAAGAAGTGATGTTTCGGTCTTATATTTTTGGAACGAAGTTCCTTATCGCGCGTTGTGAAAGGGGGCTAGACGGAAAAAATTCTTACGAAAAGTTGTCACGACACTTTTTGCTATAGTAAGCTATGGTAAGCTGTGCGGCGTCGCATGTTTCTCTGTCTGTCTCTCTCTCTCTTATAGAAAGCAAGCCAGATATTTTCATTTCTATTTCGCATTGAACAGTGTGGTGTCGCGACGATTATTTTTGTTGAGTGTATACAGGTTTTTATTATAACTTAAAAAAAATAAAATTTTATTACAATTCCTTCACTAATTAATCGAAAGGAACTTCGTTCCATCCGGGTGTCCCTTGACACCTCTCAAGTTTTTTTTTACTAAGACCGCAATGATTTTTAATTATAATTTGGTTTAAACTCATAATATTTTCAGGGCAATATTTGGCAACAAGTTCTGTCGTTCCACTTCATCTTGGAAATGGTGAACACAATTCCATTTGCATTGACGGTAAGTTTTTATTGAGATTATCATTAAATTATGTCACCAAAATATATATAATCATCATCCAACTCATGGTTAGCTACTGTTCTATTTATTATATTACCTACTATTAATAATAATCTCAAAAGCAGAATATAACCTAAGAAAATAAGTTAAATTGAAGGCAAATCTGTAAATAAAGTTATGGTAGCATAACCTATCGCCAAATTCATCAATCAAGTGATTATAGCAAAGAACGGATTTTCGGGACCCGTGGCGGTATTTTTTCGCAAATATTAGGTCAATAGATTTTTCAACATAGAATTTTAGAACGAATTAAAAACAACAGCAAAATCCTTACTTTCCTGGGGTTAATAGTGATTGCTTAAGTTTTAATACAAGCTATTTATCCACTTCAGTTATGAGTCTTATTTTACAAGAAACTGTTTCAAAAGTATGCAGTTCCAAAATAATTTATTTTTGGCAAATTCTGATTTCAGCTGCCGTTTCCACCACTAAGAAACCTTTTTATACCAGTGTTTCTTAACTGCTGGCTGGCAAAGAGGTCGCTGGAGAACATGTTTGTAAGTAATAATAATTTCAACTTCTACCCAAAGTTTATTTAAATACCACGCTTGCCTGAAAACTGGCCCGTATTATACTTAATTATTTAGGTTCACTTTATTTTATTATTATTGAGGTTCACAAGCAGCAGTGATACGCGTGCTTTTATTATTTACAACAGAACATTTAATATTTAATTATTTTACTTTATTTATCCATGTTATTAACATAAACTATTAAGTTAATAAAATTCAAGTTATTACTCAAGCACCCATATTTCAAGAAAATATATTTATTTTTGACATTTACCATTTTTTTTTTTTTTTTTTTTTTTTTTTTTTTTTTGTGTTCTATAAATTAAAGTAATCAGTTCTTAGTTTTTTTCATTACGTATGTACTATAGAGCCTAGGTGAAACCTTATGTTAAACCTAGCTGGTTGGTTAAAACATAAGTGTTAGCATTCGAAATTTCAATATAATTTAAATATATCGTTAGGTTTTTATAAACGATTCGAATGGTGACTTTGTGAGTAGAAGCGTTACTGGACGGATGTATTTGTAAAGTATTACATTCTTTCGCCGCTGCCCCTGTGTTCGTTCCTTATAGGTCTAGGACCTCACACTATACACAATATGAACTCTCCTCCTCAGAGTGATTTAGAGTGAAGACCCCTCTGGTCTTCAGTACTATAAGCAGTTAGGAATATCAATCCAATTTACCGCTCAACACATCACAGTAGTTTCCTTAAAATAAAGTTAAAGTTCAAGCAAAAGGAAATCGTTCATTCAGTTTTCCCGTACCAAAGTACAGACACTTGGACAAATTTATTTGAAAAAAGAAATGGCGCTACTAGATGGACAGATAACAGACGGACATTTCTTGATGTAGGTACTTTGCACTAAAGTTTACGCTGTACGTATTGCAACCTATCAATTTAGTAGTTGCGTTGTTTTCAGAACGATCTTCACAGGGCTATGCAAAAGTCCCAATCAGCGCTTTCGCAACAATTGATGATATTGTGCGTCACTCTACTCTGCCTGGTGTTCACAAGGTAAATAACATGTATTTTATAAAAGTCTATTAATATTAATCACATACCCTTACTACTACTTATCATTTTTCGAGTTCCGTACCCGAAGAGTGCCAAACGGAACTTTATTACTAAGCATCCGCTGTCCGTCAATCAGTCTGTCTGTCAGCGGGCAATATGAACGGCTCATGAACCGTAAGAGTTGATTTTTTACAGATTGCCGCTATAAAAACAACTTATATTTTAGAGGGGATCATACAGAAAACAGAAGTACAAAAACAAAAAAAATGTGTTAAATATTGCACGGTGGAACGGAATTCTTCTTGTGCGAGTCAGACTCGCACTTGGCCGGTTTTATGTAATGTTTGTATGCGCTAATTCCTTTATGATCAATAAACAGTCTGACTTGTTCAGGCTAATACCATGAAAACCTGTCTGTAGTTAGCTTTTTTTATTCCAAACTTTTCTACAGCACCTTCTAGCATATTTAAACGATTCTTGTTTAAATTGCATACAGCAGGCGACGCTTGAAGTTAATATACAATATGTACTCTCTGTTTCATTACAGTCGTCCACGGAATTAGATTTATAGCGTTCGGAAATGTTAACGTTTGAATTTTCAACGCGTAAACAAACCTGCTTGGAGTGCACAAAATTGTAGAAGGACTTGGGTGTTTGCGACTCAAATTGGATGGCGAATATTAATTTTAACATTTTAACTTAGATATGTATATTATGTTGTAATTTCTCGGTATTCTTAGTGTGATTTTTAAGGTAAAAGCGTAGGGTCACATGTAACATTTCACTATTAACAAACCAGTTTACATTTTTTTTGTGTCGTGTACCTAACTTCATGTGAAATATTTGTTTTTATAGTTTGTTAGCTTCTGCCCGCGGCTCCGCCCGCTTGGAGGTCGGATATAATCCCACGGGAACGTACCACGATAAAAAGTATCATATGTCCTAACCCAACCCAGGTCATGGTCTACCTGTGTGCCAATTTATCGCACCTTTAGAATGAAAACGACGTAACTCAAAAAAGTGACTTTTAGGAAAAATAGCAAAAGAAGTTTTAAAGTTCTTAACACGTTCACTTAAAACGTTCGTTTTGAGTCATTTTATGACGATAACTCAATTTTTGATTTTTTTGAATTGTGTCGTTTTAATTCTAAAGGTGCGTTATGTCGAAATCCGTTTAGTATCAACATGCGAGTCTTTATTAATCTTTTTCAAAATAATTTCATTGTAACGAATACATTAGCAAACTGTGCGTTTTGGCACACAACAGCCGCACTTAGATGCGGAACTGGTAGTTGCATGAGCCTAAGTGTGGCTGTTGTGTGCCAAAGTGCGCAGTTTCTTAATGTACTCGTTATAGAATTTACTTTGAAAACTACAGCAGTCTACGCAGTCGGGACTGCTGGCCCGCTTAGAGCTATTTTGCAAACTCAACATAGTCCGCTGCAGGGCGATGTTTGTATCAACTGACGGCGCCCGTTCACAAGCCTGATGCGTGGATCAGCACCATCCAGCTTAAACATTTTGTGGGGAATTTAATGATCTACACGTGCCAATATCAGCGAGAGATTTAAGTGAGCATGACACACACATTTATGGACAGCCAAGCGCTATAAATGTTGATGTATCATTTTCAAACGTAGGTACTCTTACTACGTACAAAACAAAGGCAGTGTACAGAATGTAGAATACGTTTTTATTTTCCATAATATCGGACCCGAATCAATCTACCGAGCCTTTTCCTAACTATTTTGGGTTCGACTACCAGTCTATCTGGATGCAGCTGGATACCAGTATTTTACATGGAACTGCCCATCTAACCTCCACAATCCAGTAACTGGGTAATACGATACCTCTTGGTAAGACTGGCTGTCAGATTTTTTCCAGAGCCCGAACCTTAACCTAACATAAAACCGAATTTATTAAAACAAGTGAATCTTTCAATGAAAAATCAAGGAGCAATTTCACAAACGCTTCTATTTTTAAGGTACGAGTGCGACCGACCGACCGGTCCAGTTACATTCGTGCACTAAAGCTGCAAACCTTTATGTGGTTGCTTAATTTGAGTTGTTGAAGGTCCACATTCTTCGTCTAGGCTTCTTTACATTGTACAGGGGTTTCACTTGTCTGTCTGCCTCTCTTTGTTAGCTTGTTCGTTTTGTTAATGTTATCCAATTTTCGTCCAGATGTTTGCGGCGTTTTATAAACATTTTAAATAATAATAATAATCAATTTCTTTATTAGATTATAGTAGTACATAGATGTTAATTTTATTTTAAAGTCCAGTATATTCTACCGTTTCCGGCGTAAAAATAATAAAATACATTGTCCATTTAGGGAAATTAATAAAAATAAATGTCATTGAAGTTACTTACAATAATAATAATTCGATTCAGTGAATTGAAATCGGGGAAAAAAGAATGAACGAAATCGGATTAACTTATACTTTACCTGTAAAACACATATTATGTGTATAGTTACATTACGTTACACAACACCGGGAATTAATAATAATCAAATATTGAAAACTTCGACGTATAGATTATCATCTATTGTATGGGAGAATTTTTACAATATTTGATTGGTGCTCGTGATTAGCTCTCTCAACAAAGATAGCACATCACGAGCACCAATCAAAAGACTTATCCTTTGATAGTCCTTGTGATGACCGAGAACAAGGATGGGGTTAGATACATGTTTAATTTCATGACGGGATGACGAATTTTAGTTTGTATGTAACTTCATGCCTAAAATATGGAAACATTTAATATCGCCTAATGGTAAAAGGTCATTATAAGTCATAATTATTCTTTTATTTCAGTCTATACAGTCCTATAGATAAACTAAATGATGTATAAATTATTTAAAGACTATTTTATTACATATTTAGATATGTAGTTTGTATTTATTACATTTTTATTTATTACATTTTTGTAAAATATCTTTAAAACGATCATTAACTTTCCAGTGTCTGCGGCATCCAGCACTTCCAACGCGCGGGGCATCGCCACCTCAACTTGTTCCAAGCTACATACTTCGTAGTGGTCACCTTCTCTACTGTGGGCTACGGTGACTTCGTTCCTGATATCTGGCCATCACAACTCTTTATGGTTATTATGATCGGGGTCGCACTGGTTGTCCTACCTACGCAGGTAACACTTAATTATAATTGAATAAGGAACTCGCGTCGAACTACAAGACACTATTCCCTTAAGATTCGGATGCGTAATTGTCGTATTTACTAAATACATTCAATTAAAGACCGTTATCAAATGTACATAGGCAAATTTTTAAATCCATAAAATTGATCATTCTACAATATTGTCACACTTAAAACGCCAAGTAACTCAGATACACAATATAAAAACGATCAAAAATCAACGTTAATATCTATAAGATTGGTAGGTACTCTTGAAAAAGACATGCCTGTAAGTTAAAGATAGTTTTTCCTTGTGACGTTTTAAAAATAGCATTTAACAACAAACATGTAATATTGCGTTAACGTGTAATATTGCGATCATCGTTTCTCGTTATGACTTGCCATGACACTTTTTTTTTACCCTCGCATCTTTAAAATATATTCTTCTACCTTTTGCCCGCGTGGAGTTCGGTTATATCACAATATCGGAATAAAAAGAAGTGTTTTATGTATCAACTCCATCGATCACTAATAAAGAACTAGATACACAATCAGCGTCAAAAAATGTCCTCACCGAATGACCACCCAATTGAACATTTGGGTGGTCTTTTCATCTAGTAGCATTCGAACGCTCCGACGGTAAACATGTCTCAGTGCTCGTTTAAAAACTGCAAAAATCACACGTCTAGGACGCTAAAAAAGGATGGAGTTTCTTATTTTTGCTAAGTATTAATATTATCATTATATAATTGTTAACATTGTATTGTAAATACTAATATTTTTTCAAGAAATCATCGTAAAAACTTTATTTTAAATTAAGTCGTAACAAATAGCAGGCGATATAATGCAGCTCAATTGTAAAGACTCTTACTAAACGTATTAATCATATTTACGCATGTCCACTTAAATTGTTTGGGTTATCCGCGTTGACTCTGTTCCATTTGTTGGAGACGCTATTATAGTTCTTATTTTTTTTAATGCGAGATTTGATTTTTGTTTTCATTTACCTGACTGCGCGATGCAAGGGAGGGTTATGTGTTTATTAGCCTATGTATGAATAATTGACCTAAAATAACTGCCACTAACTGCATAAGACTACTTGAAAAGTGACTTGTTTGGAACTTGTTAGTTGTTTTTTATCAGTCGGGTTTTTTGATATTCCCAATATTTTTTTGTGGTTGTTTAGTCGGGACTTAGAAAATATTCAATTATTTTTAGCTTTCCTCGTGATCCAGTGAGGTGTGGAGAATGGATATCAGTTACAGCACGTCAAAGATCCGAAGAATTCTTCGATCCGAAGTATTTCTTTTTATCGACATTTGTAATTTATTATGAACAATATGTCAAAAAATTGGGACAATAATATTCTTTGATTTTTGTATATTCTTCCTCACTAATTTATATTTTCTGAATGTAAAGTTCTGATTTATCTAAAAATACCAAAATCGCTAATTGTATGCCTTTAATATTTAAGGCGTTGCCTAAATTCCTAGTAGATTCCATCATCAGAACGAGGATTAGATGTAAACAGGACAAACTTGGGAACAAACCTAATGTAATGAATCATCTCAATCGGTCGATTCGTCTTCGACTTATGGGTGGTGTGCAACATAAAAATAAAAAAAAAATTATAAATACGCGACGCATTGAGTAACCTCCTCCTTTTTTTGAAGTATGTTAAAATACCATACATAATAATTTACAGTACAAACAAAAAATATTGTTCTGGTTCGTCTCCACTCGTTCCTTGTGCTAGTGGCGAGCCTCGGTTGTAAAATTTTATTACTTTTTTTTGACACTTAGTAATTGTTACTTTAAAGCATGCGTATAAGGTTGAAATTGTTTTGATGTATGTTGAGCAGCGAGTACCGGTCGTAAAATTTTATTGCTTTTTGCAATAGCTTTGTGAATACGGCTTTAAACCTTGCAGGTAAGGTTGAAATTACATTAATATAGATTTATTTTACCTAAACACAATTGGCGACATTTTTAAGAGAACTTTTGTATGAGATTGTGTATCTAGTTCTTTATTAGTGATCGATGATCAACTCGGGTTAACCAAGACACGCAGTAAAATCCTCTTTAAAATTGACTCCCCTTTTTCATCCATTTAGGGGGAGATATTCAATAAGGGAGTGATATGAAGTTTCGAATGACGTTATTGCGACGCACGCTATTTCGAAAAAAATTAAGAGTGGTACGCTATTTCGAAAACTCATTAAGTCGAAAACCGCTATATCGAATGACGTTATCGCGACGCACGCTATTTCGAAAAAAATTAAGAGTGGTACGCCATTTCGAAAACTCATTAAGTCGAAACCCGCCATATCGAATGACGTTATCGCGAACACGCTAATTCGATAAATTTTTTGAATCAGTATCATTTAAAATCTCGCATATCAGATGAAAAAATTCAGATATCCCGACTGCAGCCCTTGTTTCCACCTAGTTTCTGGTCCGCCGAAAGAAATAATAATTTACGTCTTCCGCGGACTCAAAACAGCGTGGAAGCCTGGCACCGGCGTTGGAATTCTTTAATGGGTAATCGAAAACTTGGGTTGTACGGCTGTATTCAAAAGCTCATTGACCAACATAATACAACCACCCACAAAATTGAGAGAATTTTGGCTAACATCCCACAGACGCCGCCCGCAAAAAAAATTAAAATGAAAGGAAAGCTATCCGCAGCGATTTTACAAAAGAAAAACACGATGTTCAGTATTGAATTCAATCTACCATTTTGTCATCAATATGACAGTGTTGTTACTTTTGGTACTAGTATACCACCAAAATTTTTGATTTGTTGACTTCTTTGTTGATTACTATACTAACTGGAAATTAAAAAGTTAACTTAAAATAATACTTCTCATTGCTCTTCTTTCCCAAACCCAATACATAGATAATGCTTTATCAGGGTCGCGAATTCGATCCCCAGACAAATTCAGATTGGAATATGCTATTCGCAACAATGGATTTAAATGCCAAGACTTTCGTACTAGCGTACCATTCAAACAATTTTTCGAATTAGCGTGTTCGCGATAACGTCATTCGATATAGCGGTTTTCGACTTAATGAGTTTTCGAAATGGCGTACCACTCTTAATTTTATTCGAAATAGCGTGCGTCGCGATAACGTCATTCGATATAGCGGTATTCGACTTAATGAGTTTTCGAAATAGCGTACCACTCTTAATTTTTTTCGAAATAGCGTGCGTCGCAATAACGTCATTCGAAACTTCATATTATTATCACTCCCATTCAATAAACCTTGAGACACGTTATTCTTTATTTTTTATTTTAGGTATAAACACTGTGTTTTGATTTAACTGGACCGCGCGTTAAAATTATTTCAAGCAAACTTTTATACCCCCACCTAAGGGTTTGTTTAGAAAACAAAAAATGACAAACTTTATTTTACCGCGCATGCTTCTTCCAATCGTCGCGAGCCAGCCGTTCTCCCGTTGAACTGTAGATGTCGCTCCGAACGGTCCATCGTTCGCAGATCCATCAAATACCGAAAGATGGCGCTGCTTGACCCAACAACCCCTTTGGGCTGGAATTTCCAAAAATCGTTCCTTAGTTTCAAGTCTCCAGGACCAGCGGTTTATGACTGACTGATATATCAACGCACAGCCTAAACCGCTGGTCCTAGAGACTTGAAACTTGTCTAAGTAAATTACACAAAGTTTGTTGTTTCATGTTTTGCTAAACTACATCATAAATTGGGGGATTTCAAAGTTTGTATGGAGAAAATATTAACGCGCTGTTCGATTAGCTCGAAAATTAGTATTTATATTTGAAAACAAAAATAAAAAATAACGTGTATCAGGGTTTTTCGGTAAGGGGGTAATAAAGGAGTAGTCAATTAATTTGTAAGGGATGATTTTACGTCTCTTCATAAAATTGAAGGTTTTTGAGGAAATTCGACCTTTAGGGGGTGAAAATGACTTACTGGGTGATATATTAACACACAGCCCAAACCGCTGCAACTAGAGACTTGAAATTTTGCACCTTTTTTTTTTAAGGCTGGGAAATCATCCAATGACTGCTCCCGCTCTGGGTGGAGCGGAAGGGAGTGTCAGACTCTTACTGACTAAAACCCATCCATGTTCCTTCCGTAGCCCTTTATGTTCCGGGGTAGCGGTAACCCTTTCGGACAATCCCGCTTACCCGGCAGGCTTGGCCCTGAGGGGCCCCTTCATATGCTGACATCTCTTTGAGGCTAATTTTGCACCTAAGGGGATAAAAAGGGGGATACAATTTGTATAAAAGATTTTATTCATTTGATTTAGGAAACCAAAGTGGAGTGGAGTGGGCACTCCTGTTATGTTCTTATGCAATATAAAACCCCTTCAACTGCGCAACGGAATCAGACTAAAAGTCAAAGCGTTTCATCGTGTGCAAGAAGAAACTGTATTTGTACTAAGACTTCCCTTAATCCTGATTGATCTTTGGGTTTGTCTTACAAATCTTAAGAGAGAACATTAAAATTTGCGGGAATAGACTCAAGTCTATAAAGATTGCTAATTACGTAAGCTTGTGTGTGAGTGGGTGTCCAAATAACCAAACTACTGGGAGTTTGGTGATTTTGACACCCACTAAGAGATTAGTATAGAATGTAGTCTCTACAGAAGTTTTGTAGAAATTAATACAATTAAGATACTTGATACCTGAATTTCTTTTTATCACGATATTTCGATATAACCGAACTCCACCGCAGACGAAGTCGCGCGTAAATTATCATGTCCTTATGGACATCACATATTTTAGTTTGGGTTTTTCTTTGATCAGAATGGGGCGTTGGGTTAGGTTTTATACGACTTCTCATTTTGTTATGTTTACCTCTCAACGTAATCTTTTAGGTACGGGAGGTAGTAGTAGTTAGTTACGGGGGGTACCTATATGATCACGTTGGGGTTTTTGCCTTAGTTATTATTTTTGCTACCTATAATATGACACTGAAATAAGTTACAATCTACCTCGCCGCATAGTGGGAACATGAATGGGACTTAAGATAATTGGCGAAATAAAGGTGCAACATACAACTCTGCCGAACTTTTCGGGGAATACATGCGTCGCGTTATGTATAAATATTTGTAGGGCCATGTTTAGTTTAGGACGTCGCAATACCACGGCCGTGGCTTATGCATTAAGTTGTCCCTTGCCTGATCTTAGTTAGTAATGTTGTCAATTTAGACCTAAGTTTATAAAAATAAACAAAAAATTTAACATTTAGAAGGTCAGAAGCGAGAGCGTTTGTAAAACATTAATAACTTTATGAAAATAAGCGATTAATACAGTTTTTTACACAAAATAGACCCACTAAAGAAATATCTTAGTTTTACCTACATTATATAACGTTTTCTTATCTAATTTAAATGAGAAAAAGGAACAAGTTTTCGTTCACCATCACCAATATAACCTCACACGGCGGCGCCACTCGTAACGGTACAGTGCTAAAATTCAGTACATTTTGCCGAAGTTCTTAATTTCACCGAGTGACTATTTATGGTTATCGTTATGCAGTCTAGTGCACTACATTAGCTGATAGCTCTCTAGATGGCGTTGGCATCGAATTAGATCTCGCTATGGTTTGGTTCACGCGTCTGAATGACCCTCCCGAGCGAAACGTTAAATTTTCAGAGATATATTTTTGTACTTTTATACATAGTACATAAGCTAGACGAATGTAGGTTGCATTCAATGCGGTCGCAAAATACATTGTAAACATCACGCCTTGTTTTTCTGAAGGCCTGGGTCTGGCCGAAAATATGGGTTCAAAAATCCAATAATGTAGTTTTACTTTTCATCAAAATTGAGCCCGCGACTCCTCGTAGTTTTGGAATTGGCCTTCCACGCCCGCTTGAAAAATTCACCCTGTGTACAAAAGCGAAAGGTCATTCACTCCCTGATTAATACAAAATCACAAAAAAATTAGTGGACCTACGAAGATGAAATTTGGCACAGTGGTAGATAATGAGTAGGACACGTCAGCTAAGAAAGGATAGAAACTAGGGGGGATAAACGGGTAAATAAAATCCTTAAAAATTACTTGATGATAAATAATCCAGGTGTACCCCTTATACAGGAAGAATATCGACATAGCAAAAAAGAATATCGAAAAGTTCATTATTCGAATGACACTTAGTTAAAATTCACTGGAAGGTGGGGATGCTTCTTCCTAATTCCTTTTCTATTCGTATTTTTTTTGCAAGTATTTAATGAATTATATTATTTCAATCAGAATACCTTTCCTAGAGTGGACTTACGTATGTAACTTTATGCATGATAAATGCAGGTTATACATTCAATGTTTCTTTTACTTCTAGATGAGGCATGTGGGGGTGACACTAGTTTTAACATTTTATTGAGACAAGTGGACCGTACTGCGCTTACATCAAGGACTTGTAAGGCTCCTTACTTTTACCTTAGATATTATCTAGACATAAAGCGTTCAGAAGAATGTGGTCTTGCCAATAACTGTGTTCCCTAAAACACGTTGATGCGTTGAGCGGCCCAAATGTGGGGAACGATAATAACGCGTTTGAAATTAGAATTATTCGTTAGTAAAACATGTACACCTGCTTAAAGTTCAGCAACTCTGGGTATTTAACCGATATTCTGTTTCATATAACAATCTAATTAATACTCCTGTATATATTTAGGGAAAAACCAATATTAAAAAACAGTTACATCACTACATAGTATAAAACAAAGTCCCTTTCTCTGTCCCTCTATCCATATGTATGCTTAAATCTTTAAAACTACGAAACGGATTTTGATGCGGTTTTTTTTAATAGATAGATTGATTCAAGAGGAAAGTTTATGTGTCCAATCAATATTATGCGGGCGAAGCCGCGGGCGGAAGCTAGTTAATATATATATTTAAGTTCTTAAAATCCGAGTTCTTACTGAGAAACATCCTTTATAACAACAGAAAAACTTAATTACCAGATAGAATATTACCTATCTTTTCACGACGGTTTGTCAAAATTTCTAAGGGTCTATTCAGACGATTCAGAAATCACAATGTGAACAGGCGATTAGCACAGAAACAGGTCGGTTTAAAATTCAGTTATAAAGTCAATTGGAGTGCCGCGAGTTTCTGGCCGAGAACCCAATAAAAATCAGTTGCATTGAACTGATATTTTTTTTGGTTTCGTCGCCGCCAGTTAGGTACCTACTAATACTAATACTTACTTACTTTGAAGGTTTTGTGCCCAACGAATTTTTTTGCCGCTGTACTTATTTAATAAAAATTGAATACAAGGTTATTTGGAACAATTGGTTCACACTTTTGGCACTTATTTTGTAAAAGGAATCATTATCCCTAGTATCAGCTTTAGAGAAGGACCACTTTAGTAGAAGAAAAATAGTGCATCCCCTTTAGGAAAGAAAGTCGATCTATCAGATCTTGGGGATTACTATGTTAAAAATCTCTATCGTGGCGTATACAGCTATTGCTCGAAATGCAAAGAGCATTATCTCTGATATAGCCTTGGCATCTGCAGATCTCAGTGTGATCGTACAGGGAGCATACGATCAGAAAACAGACTTCCGAACTGCCTTAGAGCACATGTCACTTTCCTGGAATGCTCTAGCTTATAGTATGACTAATTACATGGCAGATATTGATAAGAAAAACCTCCAAGCCAGGAGGCCTGGAGGGTTTTCTTGGGGGGAGATTGTACAAAAATCCCCCTCTACAATATCACTCTATGCTCCAGACGCCTCAGTTGGAACGAAGTTAACATTAAGCTCAGGAGCCGCATATACATCCAATTACGGAACCTTGAATTACCTCGTCCCAGATAAAATTAATTTTGTTTCATCCTCATCTTGGGGTATCTTACTTTGTCAATTAATAGACACGGTTAAGAAACCTCGACCGTTAGAAATGCTATTGAAAAAGGACCTGGACAGGCTTGTAGGTAGACTCGAACAACAGAAAGGATTCCTGGAATGTTCCGCTGTTGAATCTCCAGTAGTCAAACTCCAAAAACTGAAAGAGTTGACACAGGAGATCCTAAATCTGACAAATCAGTGGATCCGGATCAGCACCTTGTGATCTTTCCCCTTTGTTGATTTTTTTTATTAGACATTATTAAACAAGTTCTGATAGCATGCCACAGTTTTACCATAGAACTCACTTATTGTAGGTTTAGTTCGTGAAGTTTATTATTATTAATCGGTATTCCAACTACTTAGTGATAACCGTTTCAGCTTGACTGATGGTGAAATTATACTCGTAGGCAGAATCTGCGGGTGCGAAAGCCCTTAATATTTTCCAGAATGAAAGCTTTGACAAATTCATATTATAGACAGCAGAACTACCTAGTTATAAGAATTATTTGTCCTACTAGTTTTACAGTCGAACTTACGATCGAAATATTGGGAATGAACCTTAATTAAATATGGACATTCCTATTATGTGAAAGGAGCTACAAAACATTTTTCGAATAATTGTTTTATGAACCTATTTGGTTATTAATTAAACTCATTGGTTCATAAACCAGTTTTGCTGCCACTTTGCTCAATCCTCTTTCTAGCAAAATACGCAAATAGAAGGACACGGCCACCTTTAAATTCTTTTTCGTCACTTATCTATAGGACTTTTTGGTGGTTCATTGCTACATATTTTATATGTACTTTACTAAAGCAGACTTTCAAATACTTTTATACAGTTTACAGCGCTCGTCTTAGAACATTTGGTTTATAAAATTTAATTATACTACTAACACTGCGCCTTTGTCAGGCTTTACCTACTTCCGTGTAGGTAAAGCCTGACAAAGGCGCAGTGTTCCAATTTTAACTAATAGGAAAAACATTGACAACCGACAACAACAGCGACTAACTCAAAGTGCGTCCTCCTATTTTTTTATGAATTGATTTAACTTTTCAGTTCGAGCAACTTGCATTTACATGGATGGAGCGACAGAAACTTGGCGGTTCATATTCGTCGCACCGAGCGCAGTCCGAAAAACATGTCGTCGTATGCTCAACGACTCTTCACGCTGATACTATTATGGATTTTCTTAACGAATTCTACGCCCACCCTCTTCTACAAGACTACTACGTAGTGTTACTGTCTCCTATGGAACTAGACACAACTATGAGAATGATATTACAGGTAACTTTTATTGAATGGTAATCTTTAGGATTAATTTTATTAAAAGGCTGCGCTACAATAACACATGTAAGTGGGCGCGGACTAAAGTTGGTTGTTATGTTTGAAACGGTAGTCTCTAGAAATATTGGTCTGCCGGACTACTACGAGTGTTGATTTACTTTTCGTTTTAAATAACACTAGCTAATGAGTCCAGCTTGCAGCAGAATTGAGATTTGCAACACTCCTTATAATTATTAATTTTTGTTTCGCTTTTTTTTGTCATGTGACAAAATGGACTGCTGGACTAATGATGTACAAAAAACTCAAAAACATTTCACCATCCTACGAAACTATGTGTGATTTTTTATTATTTCAGGTCCCCATTTGGGCACAAAGAGTCATTTACATTCAAGGGTCCTGCTTAAAAGATACCGATCTAATAAGAGCACGAATGAACGAAGCTGAAGCGTGCTTTATTCTGGCGGCCAGGAACTATGCAGACAAAACGGCAGCTGATGAACATACTATACTGAGGTAAAAGCTTAGAGTGAAGGTTCAGCATGATCATGAATTATTGCCTGTTAAATTCCGTAATGTCGATACTAAAAAAAAATAAAGTTCTTTATACAATTTTATGTTTGAGATTGGTCATGTACACTTAAAGCAAAAAGTCAAACGCAATCAAACTGAGTGAAACATAATTATTATGTAAATAAGTGACTGAAAGATTTTTTAACATCATCCAATAATATAATTATCCTAATACATACATACAAACGTAAAAGTACGAGAGAGAGAAAGATTAATAGATTTTTTAAATATGAGACCAAAATAAAGAACTAAATATTTTTGTTGTTCAATCATGTTCAATCATGAAACTGCTCCCTTTTTATGATTTCATATCTAATTATTTGTTTCACACATATTGACATTGCGGACACCAGCCCGTAATACCTAATACTATAAACTTTTTACATTATATTTAGATAATCATTGTTTTCATTGAACAGCCCCTTCGTTAGTTAATAATAATTTACCCTATTTTCAGATCGTGGGCTGTAAAAGACTTTGCACCAGCAGTGCCACAGTACGTGCAGATTTTTAGACCTGAAAATAAACTACACGTAAAATTTGCCGAGTTTGTAGTTTGTGAAGATGAATTCAAATATGCCCTTTTAGCGAACAACTGTACTTGTCCAGGAGCGTCTACACTTGTGACTCTTCTTCTTCATACCAGCCGGGGCCAGTAAGTTGAATAAAATGTATAAAAAATAACTATTTAGGGTTTGTTCTGGGTGTAGTTTGATCGGAATCGAATGTTCCATCAACTTCAGGCGTCTATCTATCTATATTTATCTTATATCATAGCAGCTTTACTTAAAGAATGGTGCCACATTTTAGTCGAAACTTAAAGATATCAATTAAATCATTTGCAGCCACTTTCGATAGTCGGTCAGTCAAAAAATAAAACTATTTGACCATTCCAAAGCGTAGTAACTCCTTGGACAGTTTTTAAATACCAATATATTGTTATACATATTTGCTACATTATCTATGTTGAAAGAATAGGTTATGCATAGGTACATAAGTGTGTGAGAGCGGCGCCACCATCAGCAGGACATTTGAGTGAGCTTGACATAATCTCAGCCAGGGCACATTCAAGTCAATAAAAGACGTACCCAGTAAAAAAATATACCACCTAGTATTATATCTAAGATATTGAATCTATACAATACAAGGATACGCTTTTGTTTCGTTTTAATCTCACTTCCAATACTATTGACCTTCCTGATACTTAAATAAATACCTACTTTTAAGAAAAACTACATAGCTGGGTATCTATAATAAAATTAACCAACACAACATCTCAAACGTATAATTTAAAGAATTGGTGTCTCGTTCAGATTCGTTCATCTCATCACAAATATGTAATCAAGGGGTATGTGTCTGTTGAAATAAGACCAAACTATGTGCTCATCTATATTGTATGTTCTTTTCTTGAATAAGTTTTTAGTGTCAACATTGCACACTGTCCCGAAAACACATATGTTAGGCGTTAAATTGGCCACAAGTTAGTTCTTATTTTTTTACAGGGAAGGCCAGCAATCACCTGAAGAATGGCATCGACTGTATGGTAAATGTTCGGGAAATGAAATTTACCACATTGTTTTAGGAGACAGTCGATTTTTTGGAGAGTATGAAGGAAAAAGTTTCACCTATGCTAGTTTTCATTCGCACAGGAAGTAAGTTTAGTCCACTTTTTGTAAATATTGCATTAGGAATATGGCAGATATTACTAACGTGATTTTTGTCAAGGTATGGCGTAGCTTTAGTTGGAGTACGCCCAGCTGAGCTGCCCGAATTCTATGAAGAGACCATTCTATTAAATCCTGGCCCTCGACATATTATGAAAAGTAGTGACACTTGCTATTACATGAGTATTACAAAGGAAGAGAATTCTGCTTTTGTTGTGGCTGAAAAACAAACAGAACAGAAACCGACAATACCGAAAGACCAAACTGCATGTAGTCTACTTTCTAATGAGAAGAAACCAGGTGATGCAGAGGAGGTATCTGAGCAGCAGAAGAAACCTGACGGTAGTAGCGTCGCTCAATTCGACCTTCCACAAGTGATTCTCCAAGCTCCCGCGAGTTCCACACCGCCATCATGCATCAACCAAGCTAATATTGTATCATCCGCTAATTTATCTATCACTAGCTGTGAGTGTCACAGTTGGTAAAAAAACAAAAGTAGATCTAATGCATATTCTTTATAATTTGTTACTGTGCATTCGGCCTACTTTCCTTTTTGGTTTGCTTATTGCTCGTTGTCTTTATTGGCTTAATATGTAACTCATACAAGATGAGTCTGATTATTACGTTAAAGGCAAAAAGCAACTCACTCATTTCAAAAACAAAAGTACTATGATAACGAGGCAAATAAGCAATTAAAGTATTATTAGTAATTTCAACACAGTACACTTACAAAAAGGTGTTTACAGTTTAAATGTTGTTACCTTCCTTGTTATCGTGTACCTCTTCATAATCTGTACAATGCAGGGATCCACAAACTGGTCAGTGGCTTGGGTGTGCTTCGTGTCAAGTAAAATCATCTGAATATATCTTACAAATCATAGCCCTTTAATTGAGTTTCACCAAAAAAAGATTTTTGCATGTCTCGTTCGTATGGTAACACTGCATTTAGTTACACGGGTTGAAGAGGTGTGGATTGATTCCGAAGTTGACCATACCACACTATCACCAGATGCATCTTTGTTTATAATACTTACATACCGGATGTTCCCGCAACAATCTTGTTTCGATGTTATAAACAAAATATCTCGTTAAACGTTGCCAAAGAAAGAGACGTTACGTTTTATAACTAACCACCTGAATGAAATGATTCCAAGACGATTTAAGAAAGGACACCTTCCTTGTAACGTGCGTCAATTGGTGTATATCTAACGGCTATTTGGCGCCAAGAACATTCCTTAAATTCCGAACTCTCTAAATTAAAATCATATTTGTAAACGAACCTTAAGAAACGAACTCAATATCTGATAGTATGAAGTATCATCGAACATACATGCATCCGGTTTTTTTTTAATTTTTATCGATGTTTTCATGTTTATTAATTTTAATTATTATACAAGATAATTCACGTGTGCAGATTTTCATATTTGACTGTTTATACAATAATTTTGTAGATTTACACAAAATTTACTTATCACAGGCATCACAGAAATGTGTTTATCTCCTAAACATTAGTGCTCTTTATGTAAATGAAAAATTTTGTTACATTTTGTTTTCAATTACAATTTTGTAAATTGAATGTTCTTTATTTACCACAGCTAAGTATGGTGAAGGCACATCGGCTTCGGATTCCAGAATCTGTTTAAAAGATTCTCCAGGTACAGACAGTGCTACCGATAGTCATCTGTTATTGCCTAAACCCGACAGCAACTTTCTAAGCCCTGACGCTTTACATTGCCGCCGAGGTAGGAAATTTTAAATGAATGTTACTTCAAAATTATTCAGCAGACGGAAATGATTATGCTTAATTTGAATATTGTTGCAATTCAGGCAGCCGTAGACCATCTATTCTACCCGTCCCTGATATGGTAACAAGCAGTTTAAACATTGCGTCTGACAATCAGGACGAAGAGGCCGAAGTAGATGAGAGCGAAGACGAGTTGGAGGACGATGTTCCTTGGAGGTCGCCATCGGAAAAAATCGCGTATGTACACTTGTGTATTAATCGGCTAATGCATCCACATTGCACGCAACATTTAAGGTTATATTAATTTTAAAATTTTCAGTAAATTAAAACATAATTATTATTAAGATTTTTACTTTTTTCATGTTTCTTATTTAGACCGACTAAAAAAAGTTTAGCTTTTCCCTTCTTTCATAATTATCTAATTTGAAGACTTTTTTTGATTATTTTAGTTTTTTTAATTTACGTCGTTTACGAAATTATTTGAAACTGTTGACGGCAGTGTATTTTATTTTTTCACTGTTTTAGCGTTTATTCACCCTTGTAGATAGCCGACCAGGATCACACAAGCTGCATGAATACCGCACAGTACGTACTCCATAGTCTCATATACATACACGTCAGCTTCGGTATTTCAATATTTTAACTTTTTTCTACTTGCTAAAATAATTCAGCGCTATTTTGTTAGCGAAATCACTATTGCAAATATAGCAATGATGCAGATGAACGGACATACATTAATAAGATAGCGCATGTAAAATAATACGCCACATGGTTAATTTAATAAATCACGAGATAATGATTATGAAAAAATACATAAAAATGGTGCGTCATAAGTCAATGAATCAGTCCTCAGAGAGATTTTGATTTTGAATAGAAACTGGCGAAGTATTACATAATATTATCAATATTCAAAAACTTCGTTATGATTATAGTAATTAATAATAATTATTATAATATCTGGTTGCTCTCGTCTGGCTAACGGCGAGTTACTAGCACAGTCAGAGGGATTGTCCGAAAGGGTTACCGCTTCCCCGGAACATTAAATCCTAGGGAAGGAACATGGATGTGTTTTAGTCAGTAAGAGTCTGATACTCCCTTCCACTCCTTCCAGAGAGAGGGCGCGGAAGGGAGGAGTCATTTGATGATTTTCCCACCGTCAAAACAAAAAAGGCATAATTAAGTAGACAGACTTATTCTCTAGCAACTTGTGCGAAAATGACCAGTATAGTTATAGGTCTAACGTTACTAAGAAGACTATTGTCGCCAGTAAACTTGATATAGATCAAATATAGATGTTACCGTTCCGCAGGACGAGATCCATGTGAAAGCTGAGAAAGAGAAACAAATAAAATATTTAGACTCAGCACTCTAAGTTTTCGACATGTGAAATGTGAACAAGGCTGTTATTGTGCCGTTATCGTAATGACCAATGGTCTAATAGCCGAAGCCTCGACCAATATCTCTCGTTAGGCGTTATGATCAAGGCTCTTTAGAAGGCAAAACAGAAACGGCTCGAATCGTGAAAAGGTTCTAGGGCCACTTTTTTTTGGATCTTTTAATCTTTAACATGGACAAAAATGAAAAAACGGTATAATAACTACAATATTAAATAATAAAATTTCTGATATACGATATACGATATGATCACAAAATCGCCAATGTCCCACCAAGGTGACTCCATATCTTTGTGGTAGTATAAGTCAGAATCAGTAACACAGTGTTTATGACATGGAACTTTCTTGTTATCTTCGGTACCACGACACCCCCATCACACGATCGTTCTGTAAACTAACAATGAAATGCATGAACGAGCATTCTCATATCATCGTTATTTCGACCACCAGATCTTTCGCACTAACGCTCATCACACGGACAAACATTACATTATCAATCTTCAATAGTCATTAAAAATTTGTTAGGTGTCGCATGCATCAAAATTTTAATTTTCAAAAGCAAAATGTTGTTTTTTCAACTGCATCATCTTGTGTATGAATTAGCTGACACCATATTTTACTTTCTTTATTATCTTCTGCAACCACAAGCACCACCAGCATTACGTAATACCTAATGATAAAAAATAATAAAACTTTGTAGCAAACTGTATTTGACATACAGATACATTTAAACTTTTCTTGTTGCAATTGTGTGCATTGTGTATCTGTATACCTAATCCCCTGAGCGTAAACCCCCAACCGCACGCCCCGTACCCCTGCCTTCAGTGATGACGTGACCACCAGCAGCTTCTCATCGCTGGCAGCCAGTGACAACGGGCACAGCGCCTGGCGAAATGATTATACGAGGTAAGCTACCATAAGAAATTACAAACCACTTACTTCCTTACACACACTTACTTTTGACCTTACACTTTACTGAATAATTTTGGAAAAATCGGCGTACGGAATATTTTGACAAATGGCGTTCACTAATTTAAAAAAAAAAAAAACAAAAAATAATACAAAATTGTAGTAATATCTGTATTCTTTAAATTAATATCCCTTATCAGATAAGTACCTCATTTCAGTAAATTCCAAAAAGAACCTCAATTACCTTTTAGACTGACTTGATGACTGGATTAGCGTGTTATTTCCTACTTTTGCCTACTGTGGCCTTACTTTCAATATCAATTGTCTTATTTTGCACTTTAAACACGTCCAATACCCTAGAGGATGTTCTGACCAGAGAACTGAGTCAAGATCTCTCCAGAAGAAATTGGCTTAACAAAAGAGGTCCTAGAAATGGTGTCTATGACCATGGGTCATGTAGGCAGAAATTAGAAGTGAAGATGAACCGGATGCCACTAGGTATTTGGAATTTGAACCTAGTAGAACGAATGAAACCTTTAAGGATGAGGTTGCCCAGGAACAGCCTCCTCTTACTCCTATAAATTTCAATCCTGCTCAGTGCAACCCCGTGGGTTGTGGGTCTCTTCCTCAGATGAAACAGCTCTCAGAACTGTTATACAACATAAAAGATCCTGACGACAGTACACTGCTTGAGGCAATCAAAGATGCTTCACTAAACTCAAAATCCTCTCAGGCGATGTATCATCAATTCAAATGTTCAAAAGTGATAGGGGACACAAATCACCCTCTTTCCGGAAAAATACTATAATACGCCACTGTCCATCTTGATCAGAACTATAATTTGACAATCCAACCTCAAGGAGGAACTTATGCCCGTCTTGGGGTTCTGGCTCGGCTCAGCGTATCTCATCAGGTTATTCAGGTTGCTCTCCTCAACAGAGATCTATTTGAATTAAATATTTATTTAATCTGTAAACCCTGCCTGATATAAGAATTCAACACCATTCATGTCGAGGACAAAACACGACGTAAACAATATATGGACTCAGTACTTGCAAGTCTAAAATCTAATGACCATCAATGGGTAAAGGTATCAGATTAAATAAACCATATAAATGGAAATAGTATAAATTGAATTATACTCCAGTTTCTACTTGATTACAACATTTACTCATATATAATCTTTACATCTTTACTAATCAGTCCGGTATTATCAACAAAACACCAAAATCAAGTAACGGAAGTGTCATGCGTGTGAACAGGGGCCGTCAGTTGAAACTGGTCTTTTCTTCACCGTCATGAATTGTTTCATGTTGTCCTCATATTCAGAATTACCAAGAATACATTATGTATAATAAATTAATTTTTAAAAGGGTATGCATAGAGTTGTCCTTGCCCGTTGTTCTCCACAAATACTGCGTTTTAAAGCGCGCGGTTTTCGCTTTGGGCTTGAAGGCTATGACTTATATCTTAGTCGGGCCTATGTTTCGTTTCACTTGTTTGGCCAATTCGCTGATGTTAACTAGTCATTCCATAGTTTCGGGCGTATCCGCCGTAACTGCAGGACGTCCGAGAAGGCGGTCGTGGCAGTCCGATAGTAGCTGTGTCCAAAAGCTCGTCTCGTGATCAGGTTCCATTAAATTGGACCATACGCAGATTCTTGAATGCATTTGAAATCTCGCGTGTTCTTACGTAAAGGCCCTGTTCCAAACATAATTTTAAACAACCAGTTAGTTTTGCGGCGTTTTAATAATTTAATACGATGGAAGAGGGCAGGCCTCCAAGTGCTAAACGCGTGCGTGAGTTACATGCCGCCCTTTTATCGAGAGAGATTGGTATGGCGACCAAACGGGTTATTTTATGTCAAAACTGAGACCAACCACGCGCGTTTGGGTTGGTTCCACTGTCTAAGTTAGGGCACCCTGATCACATGGGTTAGTTTAGAACTGTGACAAACAGCGCGCGAGCAGCAGTAACTGGTGAGCACTACATTCAAGTTAGTCGCAATTACTCGGCTATATAGTATTTTTAGGACACCAAAATATAAATTAAACAAATTAGGAATTATTTGAGATTGGATGGAGAGGCAGGCAATAATGAACATAATAATGTACTACACATTCAACATGAACACTAATAAAGCAATTCTTAAGTCTCACTCTGTCTAGAATGGTGCCCGGCTCAAGGTGGGTCACAATATTAGACATGTTTCGATTGCACATATTTTTTATCGTTCTTTGAAAATATACATTTAAATTAAAACTATCACACCCTATGTTCAAACTAATAAAATCTAAAAAGCAACGATGTCTTACTGAGAGCGTTGGCATATCTGATTAAATGAACAAAATCGGCACATGTCTAATACATTCATATTTCATATGGATTCTAGGAATTGTTTAACTAACTTAATGTTGTTAGTTCTTACAATATCACATATTACATAATTACCGTGTTTTATAAACAATACCTCCGATTCAGCTTTGTTCTCCAAATCGGTTTATTCCCATCTCGGCACCCATGAATTTATTTATCTTGTCTACGAAAAATTCCCATTTCGGCACCCTCTCATGAATCATTTATCAGTATAGTAAGTAAATCAACTTTATTATTTATTAAATCATTTTTGTTTCTTTTTAAATTACCATTTTCACAGACAAGCCCTTGAATTGCTTTTTAGAGGCTCCATTATATCTGCCTTGGCAGTAACATAACAAATTTTAAAATATATGAAAAATTCACGGTTCGTAGGAATAATTGTTTTAAAATCTTTCCAGCAATTATGTAAAAACATATTCCAAAAATCAACAGTTATTATGTACAATTAACGTTTAATCAGTATAACCGGGACGTAGACAAAAGGGCGTCCATACTTTGAGGACTTTCATACTGGTACTAAATGATACGAGTAGGCTTGATTACGCGTTCACTGTACAGTCATAGCAATTAGCTGATCCCCCTTTGCAATTCTTTTATATTTTATTTACTTCGCTCAAATAAATAAAATATAAAATAATTGCAAAGGGGGTAAGCTAATTACTATAACTCGCTGTACATTCATTTTCAGTCTTAATTATCACATAAATCGGAATTGTATATTTTTATACCTACATAATAGGTAAAAATTCTAAATATAAATTATTATACTATCTGGACTGAGCACTTCTTATTTAGTATTACACAAAATTTAACCATAATGAGCAGTCGTTAGGTTTACTTTGGTTTGACTGTCTTAACCGAGGCGAAAGAGATAGCCAGAAAATATGACACTTACTTGCTTACTTATGACTTGCGTATTTTTTTTTAAGTCCCATGAAAATATATTTTACTTTGTCCACTAAACACTAAAAATTTAAAATTAAACTTATTTTATAGGTACTTTTTTTACATTTTTTAGTTTTGGGACAATTTGATTTACTCACTATACTGATACAGTGTATCCATTTTTTGATGACTGTACTTAGCAACGACTAATGACGGAGTGCCGAGATGGGAATTTTTCGTAAAGATGATAAAATAATTCATGGGTGCCGAAGATGGGAAGGTGCCGAGATGGGACTAAACCTCCAAATCTTGGTGCAGTCAATGCAGTGGAAGTGCGAACATTAGTTTACTCAATCGTAATATCGATATGGGTGTTTAATTAAACTACTCATGCTGCAAGTCTGGCTCTGTCAATAGGCCTGTTCGTACAGACAGTGCTACACTCGTAGTATTCGTTATTTTTTTAAGATACTGTTGTTAAGCAACATAACATTCTGTACCTTTTAAACCGACTTGGAGAAACTTCTTATAAACACGCAGTGATTGGGACACTTCCACAAAGCTTTGCCCCTGAGGGATTTACTATGTGCCTCATGTTCATACTAATTTGGAATCGGAAGCAAAAAGAAAACCGAAACACATAACGTTTTCTGTTGTACCTGTATTTGGTTACCTATTATGTCATTCATAAGTGATATTATACGGACGTACATTAAATTAGTTTATTATCACATTTGCGTTCTAGCAAGGGCACGTTGCTTGGCGAAGGAATAGCTTCAGTTATCGCGTATTCAATAAATTTCCATGATCAGAAATTGGAAACTAAAATATTATACATTCAATTACTAAGTAATGAAAAGGAATTGAAAACATGTATCGTTATTGGGTATTTCAATATCAGGGAGAAAAGTACCTACAGTGAATTTATCAATATTTGCATTCCGTGTCGTTCTAGTCGTCCACGACACGTGTGATTGACGCCACTGCGCATGCTAAACGCAAGAGTGATAGCGGATCTAGAAACCTTGAAATACTTTAGCTACTAAGGATTAGTTTCTTTTGCACATGTCCGTCCCTATGCGATTCCGAGCATGATAATTACGTGAATTTGATGTTCAATGTTATATTTAAATACCACTATATTGTAGAACTAAACACTGTCCAGTTATTCGTGTTTTCTTTATATTAGATATGTAAGTATGCCAGGACTTTCAGCAAAACTGTTCGTCTCCTTTAATCTTTAAAATATTTTTATTAAAAGCTTTGCTTCGCCTAATTTTATGAAGGAAATTAATTTTTCAAAAGTTTAATATATCTGTTAATATAACCACAAATAACGACATTTAATTGAGAAATTTCAGGATTGTGAAAGGATTCCCGCCGGTGTCACCATTCATTGGAGTGAGTCCAACTCTCTGTTATTTACTAAAAGAAAAGAAGCCGCTATGCTGCTTACAGTTGGCACAAGTTTGCGAACATTGTGCTTATAGAAACGCTAAAGAATACCAATGGCAAAACAAAACAATAATCCTTGCTGCTGATTATGCATCGAATGGAATATATAATTTCATCATACCTCTGCGAGCCCATTTTAGATCGAAGACTTCACTGAACCCTATCATTCTACTTTTGGAACGCAGGCCAGATATAGCATTTTTAGATGCAATCTCATACTTTCCTTTAGTGTACTGGATGCTAGGTACCATCGATTGGTAAGTACCCAGTGCGAATTCACCAATGCATCTAGTTAACAGAGGAATAAAATTGAAGTCATTATTTACTTTTCGTTTCAGCTTAGACGACCTGTTGCGGGCTGGAATTACATTGGCCGAAAACGTGGTTGTTGTTAACAAAGAATTATCTAATTCTGCTGAAGAAGACAGTTTGGCAGATTGCAATACAATAGTCGCTGTACAAACTATGTTCAAGTAATGGTTTTTAATAATTTAACGGCGCTCTGCTATGGCGAATTAAGATGTTTAAAATATTAAGATCTAGTTACACAATTCAATTTTTGCGCAGCGAACATAAACACTGACTCTAGTGGTCTTTACCCGGTGCGTAAGTCACAGGACCACAAGTAATCTGCGCAAATAACTCAAAATGCGCATGGTATCCGCGCCGTGTAGAAGGGCCATTAGTTTTATACGCGTATTTAGTATCAATCAAAAATGTTTTTGTTTTCAGATTCTTTCCATCAATTAAATCAATAACAGAGCTGTCACAATCATCAAATATGCGATTTATGCAATTTCGTGCTCATGACAAGTATGCCTTGCACCTCTCTAAAATGGAAAAGGTATCTATTATTTCTAATTATAATTATTGATACAGAATGTTTCCATTATTATGAAACAGTTTCTGCTTCCATAATACTTTTGTTTTTTTTATATTTTTTTTAGCGGGAGAAGGAACGTGGCTCACACATTTCTTACATGTTTCGTCTACCGTTCGCCGCGGGGTCTGTATTCTCAGCGTCAATGCTTGACACATTACTCTATCAAGCATTTGTTAAGGATTATGTCATTACCTTTGTGCGACTATTACTGGGTGTTGACCAAGCTCCAGGATCAGGATTTCTCACATCAGTAAGTATCATAACAAGTATTCATCTAAACCGGTTTGGCCCTGCACGAAATTTCTAAATTCTTGCGAATTGTTTGATATTAAACTACAATTACATTTGATCACACTGTTTCATGCGTAGTCCTTTTATAAGCGAAATATTGCGAGCGATGATAGCCATTTTTAATGAAACTGTCCAATGATATTATTATTATTATTATTATTATTTTAATCAAACATAAACAGGCTTTTTATATTCAACTTGGACTTCTAACAGATGAAAATCTCAAAGGAAGATATGTGGATACGAACATACGGTCGATTGTACCAAAAGTTATGTTCAACTACATGCGAAATTCCAATCGGAATTTATCGCACACAGGATACGACATTAGCCGATGCATCTCACCACGTGAGTATGTCGCCAAGGACACCATCAAAGTGGTTTTGGTCACGCCTCGCGAGAATGCGACCATCGCGTGCATCGGTGAGTCGGTTAACTCCCTACTCTCAAATATTTATCTCCTTAAATACAGTCCTTTACTGAAGTTTACACCTGAACGCTATTGATCCATCACACACCATTTCAAAACTTCTAAATTAAAATAGTACATCACAAAGTTGCATCTCAGTAGTCCGAGTCTTTGGACTGTATTTCGGGTACATTTTTTCAATCTTATCTTTTTCTTTTTATCGCGTTAACGCTACACTTTTTCCATTTTTGTAACCTATTTACATATATTCTGAGCCTTACACTTGTGGAGTGTCTGTAATTAGTACCTAGCAATTTTTATATAACTTTCTACCTCTCACGCGATACTGTTTTATGGACTACACGTGCTTCAATTTTATGATTTATACGCAAACTGCTACGGCCGGATGGGTTAGGTAACGCATAATTTTAAAAGCTGAAGTGTCAAATGTTTAGTAGCTAACCTGAAAGGTATTAGCTGACCTGGACCATTATAAAATAGCGCAATTAACTCGATGATCGCAATCCCGCCTATGTGTTATATTTGTAGTTTGTGTTCTGCATGATACTTTAGAAACCTAGAATCTTACGACAGGAATTAATAATGAAAATTAGTTGGATAATAACAAGAGTGGTACTAAAGCATGAAGTTAATATAACTTTAAAATAGTATTGCTGTGGAATTAGGGTGATCGTTGCATGTGCAACTCTGAAGTCACCTGAGCCAGCAGGTTCAAATATACAACACACCTTTCCATAGCAGGGGCAGAACATACTAACATAACGCAAATGCTTTAGCTTTATGCATGCTTATAGCAAGAAAGAGTAGAGTTCATAAAAATACTCATCTTTCATGATTTCGACGTTAGTCCTACACTGAAACTACAAACCTCAGTACTCTGATATAAACAAAAGGTTTGTTTTCTTAAACAACCAACTTGTGGCCCGCTGTGTTGTAAAGTTAGGTAAAATATTGGAAAACTGTGACACGATAGTTACAGCAGGAGGAGGGCGAAGGCGGAGGATTGTCGGCTTGTGGGCGCCGGGAGGCAGGTGGCTGCCTCAGTGGCTGCTACGGACAATGCACGCCGGCGGTAAGGTCACTAGCAGAGACCTTTCACATGGACCTTTTAAAATAATAATGGTGATAAAGCGGGCCGGTCCATGCTTAAAATCTGATGGTCCTTACGTAACATTGTGGCTAAGGCTATAACAACATTTACAAGTAGGGTTAATTTTTTTTTGTTAGTATGTTTTAAGAACGCGATGTCTTGCTGCGGAAGGATTTCCTTTTGGAATCAACGTTATTTTTAGCTACTACTTCAATAATTACACCGTTTTCTTTTTAAGTTTTTTTTTAGCACAATTAAAATAGGTACCAACTTAAATCATCCTAATAATTATTTGGCCGTTCGTCATCTTTTATAAACTAAACCAGGATACGCAACGTTTTTGGACTACAGATATAACTACAGCTGGGACGCGACATTGTCCTTAACACTGTGCGCATGGTTACGGCGTTGCATTGATCAAGGGCAGTTTAGCCAACGTGGGCTGCGCCTTGTCGTCCGACCAATTTATTACCCCAAAGGTGTAAATAAGACGTTGGTTATTCAACGTATCACCGTCAACTGGAATTTGAGGGCACTATGCTGTATCTCCAATCTTGGCGGCGCTGGGACATCCATGAAGAATTACATAACTCGGGCGTGACAGTAATTGCAGCTATAATTTCATCCTTTCGGTCAGAGTTCTACAGTTTTTCAGTTCTCGCCGATATCGCTATATCCGCTGAACTGTTGAAATATCCAATTTTGTTTGAAAACAATAGAAAAAGTAATTGTGTCTCATTAGTCACAGTGCAGCTAAAAAGCAAGACAGTTTTTAAAATTTTACTTCAGGCGTGAATGACGCGAATATAGAGTGTAATTGTGTTGTTTTCACGCCGCTTTTCTATCCTTTATATTGTAAAGTAAGAGCACGCCTTTTGAAATAGTATTGAGCAATGAACGAAAGGTTCTGAAAATTATTAATGTATTTATATTAGACCAAAAACAATACCTGAGACTACCTTGAATAAGATTATTGTTGCGTCACAATAATATTTAATCCACCCCGACATAATTTGCTTCTTTTAGTTTTTTGAATAATAGAATATTCGTTTTTTTTTTCGGTTGTTATTAGGGACTCGCAATATAAAAAAAGGGCATGCCCCTATTCACAGCCATTTTACAAATAATATCATAATTGTTTTCTATGTGAAAGGACTCTGTTTGAAATTGATGTCTAATTATACATGTTCATCGGTTGAAATTATGTTCTCTCGCAATGAAGTTAAGACGGTTGGTAGCCTATCTCCAAAATGTTAAATTGATTATGGATTGAGCGACACATACATTTACTAAGGCACTATTCTTAATTGTTCGGGTGGGACGAACACGTACTCGAGTTTCTATATCCTTAACCAATCCGGTTTCTTAAAATTTTCTTGCTCGGTTTTGGTGCACTTTGCTGACCAAATATTGTACGCACTTTGCCGAGTTGTCTGCGCACGATTTACACCATATTGATAGTGAATTTGAACAATACGTAATTATAATAACAACAGATTACAAATACTTCTCAATAAGTTTTATTCCTGACACATAGGACTAATTTCACCATTGAAATTGAACGCGTTTAAAACATCTTAGCCACGTTTAAGAGTTGTCAGTGGCAATACTCCTTCACAACTTTGACACTTGGAGGTTAGAAGTGATGATCGCGTACAGTTTTATTGGTGAAATAACCACTTAGAATAAAAACTACACTCAAAATGCTCTGGTTTCGGAAGTCGGTAGACTTAATTTTGTTTGTTTTATCGACTGACTTCCGAAACTTTTTAAATTGTAGTTGTAGACTCTGTTGTTTTTTTTTGTGACAAGCTTTATAATTTTTCGCTTCTCAACGCGCACTGTTCTATGTACCTTGTTAGAAAGCTAATAAAACAAGGAAATGTTTCCTCAGTCTCAAATGACACATTTAATTTCATTAATCTGCTTCGAAATAGACTAGTAGTAGTTTCAAGAAATTTTCATAGAATGAACTTTACACAACCTTTTTTCCAAAGAATATATTTGATGACTCGATTTTTGGAGAATTCTTTCGTTTAAGGTCGAGAGGCGGAAAATTTCTAAAAACCTATAAGAGTTCGTTAATTCCAAACAACCGGTCGGATTTATTTATTTTAGACATTCAGTATTATGATTATGAGATAATGTTAGTAGTTAAATTGGGCTTGCAACAAGTTTTTTTATCATGTCGATATTTGGGAATCGTCAGATACATGTAGTTGAGTCGCCTTCGTTCATTTCATTTCTTACTGACATAGGTAGAGCCACTAGTAACATTGCGATGGTCAAACGAATGCCTCACTCCATGTAGTTGGAGTACAATTATAGTAGGTAGGTAAATTTGTAGAAACGAAGTAGGTATGCACTAAATCAATTTTAACCGTAATATTATCACATTATCCGCGTATCGTTTCACTCATAAAGCGTACAAATCAATAAACCAGATCATGCATGATTGTCTTTACGCACAGGCACCAACAATAATTTGTATGCTAGTGTATATAAAAATTTGTGAAATTTCACTTTACTTACATAATTATAATGTATAAATTTCTATTCATGTCATAATTATTATTGTTGATGACCATAACTTCATGCCACTAACAGAACCTTGTACAAGCGTATATCGTTTTAATTACTTGTGACATTCACAGTATTCTACAAGCTTGGCGGATGAAGCCCGGGACAACCATGCTCAACAAATTGAGAGAGCTGAAATAGCCAATCTAGTACGATCTAGAATGGAATCGTTAAATCTCACTGGAATTGACTATGATGATGTGAGCGAGAAAAGAAACAGTCTGTCGTATGTCATCATAAATCCTAGCTGTGACCTGAATTTGCAAGAGGGCGATATAATGTAAGTATACGAAAGTTATTTCAAAATATTAGGTAAAGCTAATGCAAAAAATGTTTTATCCGTTCCTTTAACTGTACAAAGCTAATTCCGCTTATGCGTTACGCTAATAACTTCGTAAGTGTTCTCGTTCCACAAATTTGCTAGGGAGGTACACATTTTTCTATATAATTACGAATAATACCGATATTATTATTCTCATTATGGTAATATATCAGATCTTTGTTTACCAATGCGAAACTTTTTATCAAGTTTCACATTGTACGAGCTACGCTGTACATGCCACTAACTTGACCTACATTATGTATAGTGAAACGCTGCATTATTGTATTTCCTTTACTGTGTACTTTACATGTTATTTTCAGTAGCAATTAAACATTATTAACAATCGGTTGTCTACTCAATCAACATAACATCCCAATACACAACATCAACATAACATTTTCACTGTTGGGAGTTACGCCCCAACATTTGGTCCTTCGAGTAATTTAGTGCTGTGTGACTTATATCTTTTACGATCGCGAATCGGTTGGACTGGTCTCTCACAAGCGAGTCGCCCCAGTAACCAATTGAGAAGGCGCATATCGTAGAAGAGAAAGGTTGCACAATACCAAGAACCAGGAGTGTGGAGCAACAGTCGACACTCGGAACAGAAGAGTTCATCTTGAAGTCAACATAAACAACATGTCGTCAGCTGATCTATATCTGAATCAGAACGAACTCTACGAAAACATTAAGAAGATCGGAATAAATATCAAGAAAGATGGTTGGGACAGAAAAAACCCCGACTATTTCAAACGCCGTAAGGCAATGTTGGAAAGCTTGTGGTCAGAATATCAATTCAATCATGACCGCCTGTCTACGGAACAAAGTGCAAGTCATCCCTACTTCGCGAATGACTCCTATAAGCAAACGTTGGAGTGCTACAATGAAGTAAAGGAACTTATTCTCCAACAACACCAACAACTAACGGCCGTCGCTCGTTCTCCAAGGGAGCAGCCGGTACAAACAAAAACATTGGGAGGTGCCAACCAACAAACAGGGGAAGGTACCTCAGATCAGGCAAGACAGGAACAAGAAACCTACAAGGGTGAGGTGGCAGAACAAGCTAAAGCTGACAATCAAGAACATCAAAACAGAGAACCATCACCTCTTCCTACTCAACAAGAGCAAAACAAACCTGCGAAGAAGGATACGGGATCCAATAGCAAGCTGGAAGACATGTTGCGCAAACAAACGGCAAACTTCAAAGCCTTCATGAGAGCAGTCGCGAACATACACGTGGAGTTTTTATCTGAAAGATGGGAACTTCAAGACGCTCTGCAAACACTCCAAACGCGCTGGTCAGCAATTGACAATCTTCACTGGGAGATAGAGTGCGAAACCAACGGAGAGAAGATGATAGTGTACGAAGAACGCTACAACAGGTATGAAAACCAATTTCATGAACTAAAAAAGGCTTTGAATACCAAGTTGTGGTCCGGCGCTCAACGTGAGAAAACAACACCAAAACTAGAGATACCTGTATTCAACGGTAACTACAACCAGTGGATCCCGTTTAAAGACCTTTTCACAGAAGCAATACACAGCAACAATTCCCTTTCATCTGCTCAGAAGATGCAGTTTCTGAAGAGCAAGGTACAAGGCGAAGCAGAACGCTTGATTCAACACCTACAGATAAGTTCAGACAACTACCTCGTGTGCTGGGATATCCTCAATCACCGATACAATAACGAAAAACTTATCTTCACGTCGCACATGAACATGCTGTTCAATCTGCCATGCATGCCACAACAGTCAGTGGCCCAGATAAAGAAAATTCATGACGTCAGCATAGAATGCTTACATGCGATAAAGAATTTAGGAGTGGATGTCGGCACTTGGGACCCGATTCTTGTACATATATTATCGCAGAAATTAGACGCAGACACACATTCAGAGTACAATGACTCGCTGAAAAATTGCCGAAAGCTGCCAATACTGAAAGACCTGTTAGATTTCCTAGAAGCGAAGTTTACATCGTTGGAAGCATCGCGTCGCAAACAAGAAAACAATCAAAAACCAAATACATCATCGAGTCAACATCCAAATTCTAAAAAACAATACAGCAGTAATCAAGCAACTAGCAACAAGAAAATTACGAAATCATTCCATGCGTCAACATTTCGATGCCCTCTTTGCGATGACGAACATGGAATGTATAATTGTGCGAAGTTTTTAGAAATGCCAAATCACTTAAAACTTAGCACAGTAAATAAAATGAACCTCTGCGTAAATTGCCTGTTCAGCCATAACGGAAAGACATGTACGTCAGCTCACCGATGTCGCAAGTGCTCGGGTCAACATAACACATTGATACATGATGCATGTATTAAGAACAACACAGAAAAACAAACAAATTCTTCTCATGTATCAAAGGATGATGATACTTCAGAGATACTACTAGCAACCGCCGTAGTAAACATACAAGCTGCTGATGGGACCAAAATTAAGCTGCGAGCCCTCATCGATCAAGGGTCTCAGATATCTTTGATCACAGAACATGCCGCACAACTTCTCGGTGTCAAACGCGAGAGATGCAAAGGAGTCATCTTTGGAGTTGGACAGAAAAAAAACCACTGCAAAGGAATGACAACAATTACTTGCAGTTCTGTCTACAACGATTTCAAGTTCCAAACGTCTGTCTTCATTATGAACAACCTGATCAAGAACCTGCCAAATAAGACCTTTGCAAAACCATCTTGGTCTCACATACAGAACATTCATCTTGCAGACCCAGACTTCCATAACAGCCGCCAAGTGGACTTACTATTTGGAGCTGACATTTATTCGCAAATCATGCTGGGAGGAATAATAAAAGGCGATGACGTCACTCAACCTATGGCACAACAAACACACCTAGGTTGGCTTTTATGTGGCAATGTCAAAACTTTTCACTGCAATGTGGTCATCAACAATCTGGAAGACATCAAACAGTTTTGGGAATCCGAAGACATCACAGATCAATCCAACCTATCGGTAGAAAATGAAACATGCATTGAATACTACACCAACACTACGCAACGCTTGAAGAGATGGAAGAACGAATACTTGTGCCAGCTATCAGCTAGATCAAAGTGGCAGGAACCACGGAAAAACCTGAAGATAGGCGACCTGGTAGTTATTCATGATGACCATATACCAGCCGGAAAATGGCTCATGGGTCTCCCCATAAAAAGATGGTTCACCCTGGGAACGATGGATATGTTCGGGTCGTTAGCCTAAAAACAAAAAATGGGCACATGAAAAGACCTATTACGAAACTATCCGTCTTACCTGTCAAAGATGACGAAACTGCCGAACCGCAAACTACTTCAAAACCAAACGATAATGAGTCATACCTACGAACAAACAGCGAGTCGCAAAGTTCACGACGAGGCAAAACAACAAACAGAAAAATAAACTTCATTGGACTGGTCATGGCACTGCTGTATTTGCTAAATCCTGTCGCGGCCGCTAACACAACAAACATTGCCGAGCTTCAACAAGGTCTATACTTTGATAAAGTGACCAATATGCAACTAATACGCGGCGAGTGGAAGATTATCGTGTACTACGACGTCAAGCCCTACTGGCAAGGTATAGAAGTATCCAGTAAATTCACCAATCATCTGGAAAACATCTGCGAGAAAATTAAACAGAAAACACAATGCAACGTAATTTTAACGCAACTACAACACTCGACCGAAGAAATAGGACACTACAACCATATGTTGCTGAATCCGCAAGGCCGAGTGAATACGAGAAACAAACGTGGGCTTATTAACGGTGTCGGGTCCACCGCGCGCTCCCTGTTCGGAGTATTAGATGACGAATTCGCAAAACAATATCAAGCAGACATTGACCTTGTCAAGGCAAACGAAAAACACCTGGCACTGTTGTTAAGAAATCAAACATCCGTGATCGAAGCCGAATATAACTTACTGAAGAGGTCGGAAGACGCAGTTGAAAAACAGTACAAAATGTTTAACCAACATCTGCTAAACCTTGAGAAGTTTACGAACAATCTCCAGAAGGAACTGGACTCTCAAGAACTGTCCATCGAATTTGTGATGTCCGCTATTACGGCAAATAGCCTGATAGAGCACCTAAGAAACGTCCAGGAGACCCTAATAGATACTGTCACAAACATCTACAACGGCAAGATGAATTTACATCTCATCGCACCGGAACAGCTTCGGCATGAATTGAACATAATCTCGGGTCAATTGTCCAAGGATTTAGTCCTACCTATCACCAACATTCAAACAGAGTTATTTCGCCTGTATCATCTTCTACAAGTAAAGGCGAAAATGACTGAACAATACCTTATAATCGAGGTCACTAATCAGCAGAGATAACTTCGAGATCTACCGAACAATACCAATACCTAAAAACAATGACTTGGATATGGTCACCCTAATACCTATTGCTGAAATCTTAGCAATAAGTAATCTACGCTTATAACCGCCTAGGCAAGCATTGGGCGAGTCGACGGAAACCAGAACCTCCATCGGTTCCCAACCCGATGCCCCGAAGAAGGTCGACAGCGAACATCGCGGACAACGCCTTATTTGAGGTCACCGACGGACGGCAGAAGCGCAGCGCACTTATCGAGGGCACGCGCACTCGATAAAGCAACGTCGCCAATTTCGCGTTGTGACCTACCATAATAACTTATGACTTTGTCTGTTTTAATTTTTACATTTTAACTTACATTTTAACTTCATTTTAAAACAATTTTCGATGTAACATACATTTAAGTTATCTTTGTGAGTGGGCAATATGTACGAGCTACGCTGTACATGCCACTAACTTGACCTACATTATGTATAGTGAAACGCTGCATTATTGTATTTCCTTTACTGTGTACTTTACATGTTATTTTCAGTAGCAATTAAACATTATTAACAAGCGGTTGTCTACTCAATCAACATAACATCCCAATACACAACATCAACATAACATTTTCACTGTTGGGAGTTACGCCCCAACACACATCTTTACCAAGCCACAATGCCTTAATATATTTTCTGATGCTATCATCATCATATACAACATCGTGATCTTCTGTCTAGACATCCAACTTTTCAAAATTTTTAGCGTCTACGTGAACGCTTTTTTTTCGGCCCTAATTCCATCCACCATGTTTAGAAGATCTACCTGATGATGATTCTGATAATGTGTGTGTATGTCCTTTTTCTCGGCCTGATATTTGTTTTAACACCGTTACCCCATTCGTAGTGCTAGTGGTTATATCTGGTATAAGTTGGTCCAGCCTTCGGGCTCCTTCTAAGACAAGAGTAGATTTAATTGCTGACCTATTTTCATTTCGTTTCAGATACTTAGTTCGACCTTCACCATTCTCGGCGCAAAAAACTTTTGAACGCCATAACAGTCGGCGTAAATCAAACATAAGTTTTTGTTCACAAGCATTAATTCAAGCTCAGGGAGTTTCGAGCAGAAGAGGATCCACAATCGGCGCAAGTTTCGCTTCACCTCGTGCGCCTCCCCTTTGCTCCACAAAAGCTAATTCTTTATCGCTGCCTGATAGTCCTACTATCATCACTGACTTCAGAGGCAGGTCAAATTCACTTCGGGTTGTCGACGATATATTATTGAGACGATCCAATTCACTACGCCAAGGTCTAAGTGGTGTATGTCGTCGCCGCAAGAGCAGTCTCGAAGAAATTGGAATATCTCACTTCAACTCATTACTACAGCATCAACAACAACAGCAGCAGCAGAATGCTTTTAAAATTGCTTTGAATGGCAGTATTGGTCTGGAAGTAACCCCGCCGGAAGAGCATCCGCTTGAGCGTTTCCCTGGACCGAGCTTACCACTCGGACTCGGATACCAAGAAGCCGCGGTTGCTTTGCCGTCTTCGTCCCTAGGTCCCACGCTCTCATCTGTCACCCCATCTCCAGATCCCCAACATTTGCAAGGGACTATTGTATGATACCACCTCATGTGGGGGCGACGACTGAGATCTGTAATCAGAAACAGGTGGACGTAGAAATTAGTCCGGTAGAAATATAATCGAGCTATTTTTCCTGTAGATACCGGCTAAGTAATGTATACTTGAATGCGGACTTTAACTCATCTCGTAGCGTCTCTACCTTCCACGTAGCGTCACCTATCATACCTATGTACATGTTTAAGTACAGATTTAGTTATTTAGACAGGTGGTGAAAGAGCTGTTTAATGTAAGCGGGATCAATTAGTAACTAGGTAATGGGGATTTATAAGCCAGCACATCGCTGTCGGTGTATATCAGAATTTTACGTGATTTTATTTCAAATTGTAAATTAATCGTAAATAAACTTTACAAAATGTTAATTATTGTAAATATATTTACATAGAAAAACTATTTAACTTTAAAAGTAATTAATCACTTAGGACTCTTTTTCTAGATTTACTGACCAAAATTAAATAAACTTGGATTTGGAAATAGATTCGGTACTTTACCTATGCAGATTTAGATTTACCTAACACTAGATTTTAAACATCACCTAACAAATTCAGATACTATAATAAAGAACATATATGTATTCACACAGGTATTGTGTTTGTTTTAATTTATGGCCCTTACCCTTAGAGGTTAAAGCACTTCTATAAATACTGCACAGGATCAACATCACCTCACCTCATCAGCACGTCGTCAACTCGAGGTACACGCGCAACTAAATCAGCCTCGCTGTGGCATCACTCCGCTTACGGCGGGCCGTCGTCCTATGCAGTGCTTATGTGCATTGTCGTTTACAATCAATTGCCTCGTTCTAACATAACCTGCTACGTAAGTATGTTGGGTAAAGAAAAATGCTACACGCTTAGGTGCTAGTCGCCTCGATAGATCATTGTTTTCATCAGTAAGTTCAGAACTCTAATCACTGTAAAACATAAAATAAAATACGCAATCCACGCGTCTACTTACATTTTGATAAGGGTCTTTTCGGGAAATGGACATTTCGAGAAGGGAGCATTTTGGGTAATCGACGTTTTAGGCAATTTTTTTTTGGTTATTATTACCTATAATTAAAATCGCTACGCTACACCACCTCCAGACCGTTCGTGAAAAAGGTATAACTTTTCACTTAGTTTATATCAATGCTCAATCAATCGGCAGCATCTATTTTATGTGAAGATAAGTATAGAGATATTGACGTCATGCTCCCTGGCGGAACCACTTTTGCTGTAACAAGTATAAGTTACATGAACAAATTCTATGAAATGTCTATAAAATTCTAGTGCTATTAAAAAAAAGTCTATACCTCTTGTTTCGACGTAAACTATTATTTAAAGTGGTTGCGCTGCGGAGTATCCTTCCCGGCGATACTACCATGATATTTCGTATTACTATACATAGTAGTAGTACAAGCAAATATGTAGTATCAAATAATTCTATAACAATTCTATATTGAACCAGCACCAAGGCTGGGAAATCATCCAATGACTGCTCCCGCTCTGGGAGAAGGGAGTGTCAGACTCTTACTGACTAAAACCCATCCATGTTCCTTCCGTAGCCCTTTATGTTCCGGGGTAGCGGTAACCCTTTCGGACAATCCCGCTTACCCGGCAGGCTTGGCCCTGAGGGGCCCCTTCATATGCTGACATCTCTTTGAGGCGCGCGTGGAACCCTTATCACCCCTAAGGGTGCTATGTGGTGGGATTTAGATCCTTAGTCTAATTTAAATATACGAACAAAACGGTGCCTCAAACTTAGTTTTCGAAATAGTAGTTAAGTCTAGTTGTTAAGTGTTAAGTGCCTAGATTGGCGTTGAGTTTATAAGCACACAGATAATTTATTTTCTTGTTTTAATAAATTATTGTAATATAAAATGATATTATCTGAAACATCTGTGCATCCATTACCGACTATAAATACTGGCTATTGATAATAATAAAGTGATAAACGAATTGTCATTAGGTATCCTTTACTATTGTCAGTAAACTTCTAAATTGCAATTTTATTTTACTATAGAAATAGAATAATAGAATGGTTATTTCCTTTTTTCATTTTCGTGTAACGGCTTATTGTGTGTATGTCATATCGTTAAAATAATTAGAAGAAGGGAACTTCCCCTATTCAAGGAACTTCAGTAAAATAAAGTACCCACATTTTAATAAAATCATTGTTAGTTTGTGCTTTGCAAATTTCAACATAGATCTACGGGGCATAACTGTTTACCAAAATGAAGCGTGGAAAGAGATTATCAGTGAGTTTAGAAGAACAAAAGAGTGTTTTCCTGATGAAGAACATTTCAAAGGTTCTGAATTACCTCGTTCATGCAGTGTTGTGTACAAAAATATAAGTAGAACATTATGTGCTCGTATGACTCCTTACGCGCTATATTTTTCAGTGAAAACGAATTTCGCTTATTTTTTTGGCAGTATTCAAAATAGCACACAGGGGGGAAAAAATGAGATCGTCAGTACTAGTAGTAGTGATAAAGATTCTGGTAATTGCTGAGATAGTGACAATAACACTGATTCGACATACAGCAACCAAGAAAACGTTTCCTTTGAGTTAAATTTAAATGATTGGGAAAATATCCGCCCAGAGATTTACTGCGAAGCTCGAAATGATAAAAATAAGCCAACAGTTCACACTCATAATAAACGACGCATGCCAAAAAATAAATGGACAGATTATATACGAATATATATGGAAAAAAACATCGAATCAGTGTTCATGGGTTTTTAAAACTAATACAGCCAATGATGATTATTCCGTAAATACTTATGGATATTGCAAAGAATGTAAGGGTACAATTAAAATTCGTACAGAAAAAAAAGGTGGTTCTAATGTATTAGTTCATTGCAAGATTGTAAATGTAAATTCACAGTTGTTACATGAACCAAAAAAAGTTCGAATCACGAAATTCAAGAAAGAGCAATTGGCTCCTCAACTGGAAAAACAATACGCTATCGTCATTAGAAACAAAATACTGAATCGAACTCTCACAAATGACGATACCAAAGAACCGCCCTTTGTGCCGAGTCTAAAATGTTTGCAAAACATAAAAAATACAACTAATACGTCGAAATACTTCCATAAAATAGTATTAATTGCTTTATGGATTATGACATGTATGCCACCGTATGACAATGTTGTGCGAGATATTCACCTAAATCCATTCTACGTGTGCTATTGGACTGAACTACAACGACGTTTTTATGAAAACTTCTCACGGACGCATTATACAACAATAAGCCTTGATGCTACAGGTTCTATATTTAAGAAAATTAAGCCACCTATACATTCTGATAAGTATCAGGAGAAACATTTATTTTTATATGTGGCAGTACTTAAGTTAAAAACCACATCAGTTCCAGTAACCCAGATGATTTCGGCAAGTCAAACGCTAGAAACTATTTATATGTGGTTAAAAACTTGGATTAATAATATGATTAAGCCAAAAGAAATAATCACTGATGACTCGAGTGCTTTAATTGGAGCATGCGTGAAGGCTTTTACAACTTTTAAGTCAACTAAGGAATATGTTAGTCACAGTTTTAAGGTCCTTGAAGGAAAGACCGAAATTATTCCTACATGTTTCTTACGCTTAGATTCGTCTCATTTCATAAAATGCTTGTATGGGCTACAGTGTTTCAAGTTAATTGACATACGTGTCAAATGATTTAATTAAGAATTTTATTACATTTGAAAATTTGCACAAATTACTTGGAATTCAAAGAAATTATAAGACATTTAGTGACGGGGGCTGGTAATAGATTCGACCGGTGTTCAGAAAACGGAGAACGAACCAGATGTGACATTTCTAAGGAATTTATACTAAGAGCACTAAAAAATATTGAACTAAATGATAATGATGTAAGGGAAACTTCAAATATTCAAGAATCTATTATCGAAGAAGATGTCACTTTTATTAGTGATGACTATACACCTTGTCGTTGGCTTGATGAGATAATAGATAGCCAAGTGGTATATGCTGATCTTTGTGACAGCACAATGTACGAAAATATTTATTACTTTCCCAGCTTTATAGATGCTTTAAAAAAACTTTTTTGTCGTATCCCTCTCTGGACTAACTTGATGCTGCCCTTCTATAAAGAAATTAATGATTTAGCTAGCAGCAGTAACGTTGAAAGTTATTTTAAAAATATTAAGCAACTTTTGTTAAACTCAAGAAGTGGATTGTTGCGTGTTGATGATTTCATTATGAAACACACCGATTATATATCAGGAGAAATTAAATCGGCACAGTGTTCTTCGAATAACGACACGTCTACATTAGAAACATCTAAAAACAAACAACTTGAAAAACTGGATGAAATAAATAAATTTACAGAATCAAAAAACAACCATGATGTTAACTTTAGAAAGGAATCTGAATTTCAAATCGCGCCCATTTATGAAGAAAATTGGCGAAATAAAACTCATGAGGATAAGAAAATATCATTAATAGAAAAAATTAAGCCTAAATGCAACAAGAACTACTCGTACGTGCAATTATTGCCAAATGGCAATATCAGTCGCACAAATATTAAAGATTTAATATTGCAAAATACTTGTGCTTTTGATGCTGTGGTGCAAGCATTCGCAGTTGCTTATAAAGAACACACCAGTGTTCAAACATTGCTTGAATCACAAGACTCATCATTTTCAACGCTCGTTAAGGCTGTTTCCAAAAATGATACTTCTGTGGATGTTTTAAGATTAAGAGCTGAAATTTTGTCCAATTTTTTTGAAACAATGAAGCGAAATAATAATATACGAATTGTTGACTGCAGCTGTAACGTTACTAGAATTTTTGAGGGGCTATTATTGAATGAATTTTACAGTGCGAAATATGAAAAGATATGCCCCATTTGTGACTTCAAAACGGAAAGAACTTGTCCTATATTGCCACTCAATATTTGATTTTGTCAGAAGATGGTCTGGCAACTGGATTGGAAAAGTCAGCTAATTCAATGTTGATTGATAAAACTAACTCATCCAATCATCAGTGCAATAATAAAAAGGGAGTGATTACTGAAAAATACAAATTAAGTGATCATTTAATAGTTTTTGAAATTGGTGACATTATAAATATTACCGAAATACCAAACAATATAGTTCTGATCGGGAATAAAAAATACAGTATCGTTGCCGCCATAGAATATGTGCCAGGATTACCATGTGGCTTAGGACACTATAAAGCACACTACAAAAGTGGCGCCAAATGGTATTGTTATGATGATTCTTCAATTAAAGTTTCAAATACAAATGTCAAAAGAAATATGCAATTAGATATACTAATTTATGTCAAAATTTAATTTTTTTAACCGAGTAATAGGAGGAGGTTCTCAACTCGGTTGTATTTTTTTTAATGTGTTTTACCTCAGTTCTCCGCCATTTAGGAATAGACCGAATTTTGTTTTTTTTTTAATGATTTACTACCAGATTGTAACAATAAGTATGATTTTCTTTTTTGTTTGCTGTGTAATTTTAATTAAAAATATTTGTGAGAAACATTACAATGGTTAATTTCTTACGATCCCTATACCTCGGTAATAATATCTATACAGTATTGTAACTCGGCCGTATTTTAGAAATAAATGCCTACAGCCGCGCGGTACGTAAACATGCGATAGGGCTGCCCGGCTCCAGCATTTTAATTACATTTGCCTACTTCATGTTTCCATTTAGTTTTGTGATTGTAAATATACTTTTTTTATATAAACAAATAAAGTACTTTGTGAATTGAATAGGAAGTGTTCAATAAAATGCGTGTTGTTTTTTGATTGGTAGATTTGTAGCAGCAGCAGAAATACTTAATCTGAGAAAATTTCTACTATCTAGTAACAGACAGACGGTCAAATTTATTTTTTCTAGTATTATTCATATACACAGTACAATAAACAACTATTATTAATAATAAAATACCACGTCTTTACTTCGAAATAAAACAAACTAACAAAACAAAACACACATGCCCTGAGGTTATAACACAAGCGTACCTACCGTATCATGATTCATGAACCGCCTATAAATACCTTTTATCTAAATCGCTTTCCTTTACTCTATTCACTTTATTTATTAATTCAGACATCTTCTTTTTCGGGAGATAAAAGGAAAAACTTTTTAAAGTATTACCTTTCAGAGTTTCTAGGTAATCTAAAAAAAGTTATCTCTGGATGCGATATTGACGAATTCATGCAACCAAAAACAGCACAATACATCCTACTCTGTCTGTCGTGTGTACTCGTCATATTATAAGATATGTACTTGAACTTATTTTTAAAGAAAAAATCGCGCGGTTATGGTTAAAAAAACAATACACCGTCCGTTCGTCGCTGCGGCACAGTCGCGACTGTCCGCGTGCCTGGCGCATGCCGCGATCGAGCGCGTAGGTATAGGTAACTCGCGTTTCGTCCGTTTGTATGAAGTTGGAATACTGTATAGATAGTATTACCGTGCCTATACCTACCTGTTGTGCTGTGTTTCAATATTTATTATATAACTCGATGAAGAAGTCTATTTAAGTAGTAACGTGTGAACTAAAACACATCTTATTCATGTACAGAAAACTTGTCTGTGCTTTATTGTTACTTCAGGCGCTCATAACCATTTCTGCAAAAAAGATTTTGCTGTCGTAAGTTCTTATACTAATTTAATATGGATTTAGGGGTGCTAGTTCAATATAGAATTCTTATAGAATTATTTGATACTACATATTTGCTTGTACTATGTATAGTAATAGAAATATCATGGTGGTTTCGCCGGGAAGGATACTCCGCAGCGCAACCACTTTAAATAATAGTTTACGTCGAAACAAGAGGTATAGACTTTTTTTTAATAGCACTAGAATTTTATAGACATTTCATAGAATTTGTTCATGTAACTTATACTTGTTACAGCAAAAGTGGTTCCGCCAGGGAGCATGACGTCAATATCTCTATACTTATCTTCACATAAAATAGATGCTGCCGATTGATTGAGCATTGATATAAACTAAGTGGAAAGTTATACCTTTTTCACGAACGGTCTGGAGGTGGTGTAGCGTAGCGATTTTAATTATAGGTAATAATAACCAAAAAAAAATTGCCTAAAACGTCGATTACCCAAAATGCTCCCTTCTCGAAATGTCCATTTCCCGAAAAGACCCTTATCAAAATGTAAGTAGACGCGTGGATTGCGTATTTTATTTTATGTTTTACAGTGATTAGAGTTCTGAACTTACTGATGAAAACAATGATCTATCGAGGCGACTAGCACCTAAGCGTGTAGCATTTTTCTTTACCCAACATACTTACGTAGCAGGTTATGTAAGAACGAGGCAATTGATTGTAAATGACGATGCACATAAGCACTGCATAGGACGACATTTCATAGAATTGTTCATGTAACTTATACTTGTTACAGCAAAGGTGGTTCCGCCAGGGAGCATGACGTAGATATTGTACTATGTCGACTGCTTTGAGCTGAATCAAACAGATGTAATTTGCCTTAAAGACATGCCTATGAAAATAACATTTAATAATACAAACCACGAAGTTCTTGGACTAATTGAGTTTTTACCGACCGGCAGCAATATCACGGACATCCACAATATTTCATTGTCGTCGTCATCAACGCCGAATTCACTTATCGCTAATTGTTAACATTCATGATTTAGAATTTAATAATGAACTCTAATTTATTTAATTTCTCAGGAACTATTCAACTAATTAAGTGTGTACTTTTTTTTACTTGAGGTCCTTTTTAGGTTTTTTTTTTTGTAATTGGTATAATTTAATTCGCTATGATACACCCGCGATTTGGACTCTCACTGCAGGTAACGTGCAAAACATGATTATTTTAAACAGGCACGCCACCGAGGATTCACAAGCCAGATCCTGGTGGTAGGAGGTATAAAAGGTATTCCAAAGAACTGATTCAGCAGGCTGTTCGTGAATATAACGAGGGTAACGATTCCTTGAGAAGCGTTGCCAAAAAGTTTGAAATAAAAAAAATGAAAATTATAAAATACCTCTTCTGTAACTTTCTGAGTTAAGGTTAAATAGTTATTTGTTATGCAAGGCTGCAAAGTTGATTTTTGGCGCGAGTACTTGTATTGAAACCTGAGCAAGCGAAGAATTCTAGGGTTGAACCATGAGCGAAGTGAGTGGTTCAAATATAGAATCCTAAGCGTAGCGAAGGTTTCAAAGGTACGAGAAGCAGAAAAGCTTTGCTGCCGAGCGCAACACACAATTTTTCACCTCACTACAGCGAGGAAACTGCTAGGTGCACGAAAACAGGTTTTATATGTTGAGTATTATTTTGTTCGAGCGTCTCAGATACATTGATTCATGTGAAGAAAATAACAGATACTTGGCAATGTATCTTATGAGATACATAGAATATCTTCAAAATTAGATACCCTTTTTCTATATCCTACTTGTCCTCTAAGGAGAATGAAAGAAAAAAAACTAATTTAATACAAATAACTAATTAACTTAATTAAAAACATATTTATTTTTGCCAAGCAAAGGGTTAAATAACATTACTTACATTAGTAATTATTTTATTTTAAAAAATAAACTTATATAACTACACAATTGTTTATTTGACAGGGTAGTATTTTTATGGCATATTCAAATGTGACGTCACAGATTGTTTAAATCAAATGGAATACTTATTAACATTAATGCCAATTTTACAATTATATCCTCGCAAAATATTTTTAAGGTGAGCGGTATAATATCTATGTGATTTAATATTTTATTTAAGACCGTGTCATGCATTTTCAGTGGACTGGCAGTACAGAAAATGATTAAATAGAAAGGTTCGAATTTTAAAAACTCTTTCCACGCTAGCGAGCATAATGCAATTTTGGGCTCAGATTTCGAATGACAAACAGACTCCGAGCCTGTGAGGTGAAAATTTATTTGGACAAAGTAGGCATTACGGAAATAATATTTTAAGAAAGTTTGCCTGGGCAGGATTTCGCCAGAAGTTTTTTGAAAAGGCACAATAATAAGATAATATGATTTTTTAACGTTTATATAACAGATGCCGTTAACGTTCTGCATCGTTCTCACATCTATAGTAGCAATAAGAATGACGTAACCAATATTTCGTTTAAAAGAGTGTCCGTGGAGTTTCTTGATCATTCTTTCCAATAGGTAATTCCTACTACGTAAAGGAATGGGCAACTAGCTTCATCTATCTGACTCACCGGCCTCTTGACAATTCAAAACTGGCTGTAATTGGTTTACTTGAAATAAATGCTATGAGTTTCAGTTACTCGGAATTAAAGCACGGGGACTTAGATACCTTAAAGCCGAAACAAAATGAAAAGCCTAAATGTTTTGTAAACTAATCGGCTTTTTATCAATAGTTCCTGGTTTTAAGATAACTGTGGTTTCTTTTTTAAAGTTGTCTTTTGGCCTCTTTTATTCGGCGGGACGCATCCCACTCAATTTACCGTGGTCTGGTCGGTTGTGGACGTTTTCATTGCTCTATACAGTATGAATTTTTAGTCACCGTCCAAATTTTGATATATTAATCCTTTACGAAAATCATTGAATACGTGTTTTTCCTTTTAGTATCACTCAATACAAAAATATTGAGGTATCACATCACAAAGTTATCTATAAAAAGTTGATGTTTCTGGACACCGCCGCGCCGCCGTGCGTACGGGCTAGGTAACAACGCGGGCCGCCCCGCCTCGCGCGCCGCCGCAATTCATTGATAACACAATAAATGAACAAAGTTGCAAATCCCTTCATACTTTCAAGGGCTTAGGACCGGCAATTAGCAAAAGGTTTGTGCTATGTTCACCATGATTAGAAAGTAAAAATAAATTAGCTAAATAAGAACTTTAACACCTTATTAAGTCATTGACTGCCACGCAGCAGACACAATAGAAAAACTATTGTTCGCGGCTCACCGGAGACCGCGTTGGCGCTCAACGTGTTAAAACTGTACCAAAACTTTTTGCTAATAGGCGTATTTAAAAAATTTGAATCAACTTATGTACACATAATTAAAAATCTAATCAAAATCATCTTAGAACAATCACATTAATAATAATTAACAGTACTTTAATAAATGTTCAAAATGCATACCGTTTCTCTCTAAACAGAGTCTTGCACGTTTTTGCACATTATTTTTAATTTTGTTAAGCACTACAGTGTCACTTTTCACTTGGTCGAATGCACGTACAATTTGCGCTTTGGCCCCAGTATTCTGTTGCCAACAATTCCAGCCCACACATTTGCGCTAAACCGCACTTGGTGATATGTTTCTCGTATCATGTGTGGGTTTCGAAATGACCACCAATGTTCATTATGCTGATTATACAGCCCCACTCGAGTAAACATGGCCTCGTCAGTCCACAAAATATCAGCTTCAGGGTGTGCGATCAGCCACTCGCAGAAGGCTCGACAGGGAACGGCGTCTGCGTCGTTCAAGGCCTGTACCTTTTGGAAATGGTACGGGTGCAACCCAGCAACATGGAGAAGTTTCCACACGGCATATTGGCTTACACCGAAGCGCCGCGCTGCATCTCGTGTACTCGATCTAGGGCTCCGTTCAAAGAAATCGAAGATAATCGTCTTCGATCTCTACTGCGAGTCTCGGCCTGCCACGTCCTTGAGCGTGTGTAGGAGCTATAAATTGGCCATGGTCTAGTAGCCTCTGATTCGCGGCCAAAATCGTTTGGCGATTAGGTACTAAAGGATTTATTATACCTTGATTGCGAATGCGAGGAATACTTTCTGCTTCGTACAGTCTTTGGGCACCGTTCAAGCTTTCACCACTAAGTAAGTAAGATCGCACCATTTCGTAATACTCGCGGTAGGAATACATTGTAAACAAATTCACGATAGCGCGGGGCGCCGGCGGCGGGTTGCGCGGGAACACGGAAGTAAGCGCTTGCGCCGCAAAAGGGTGCGCGGGGCCGACTAAAGAAAGGATAGATCATAGATGTGCCGCGCAGGTGTAGCGGGGCGGGGGTGGACGGGGGTAAGCGGGGTGCGCGCTGCCCTTTTCATTGAATGTTTGCGCGGCAAGTGTAGTATTATTAACGTATAACTTAGTGACCAAGCAGAGCGGATAATTCTTTCGAGAAAATAATTTAAGATGAAAATTTTACGTATTGTTTTTTTTTTTTAAATAGACTTAGTGAATGATACCTAATGCCTAGAATTAATTTGGACGGTGACTAAAAAATCATACTGTATTACTTAATCTGCCTCGTTATGCATGGTCCTTTACTTTTTCGAATAGTTTGCAGTCTGATCATGCGTATGAAGTAAGTATGCAAGACGATTTGGCTACAATCATAAAAATGGCACAATTCAAGACTGACTTTAAAGACAATTTTACTGTGGATATTATGACATGGGTGTCGCTGTCAAAGGAATACCTTGATAACTTCATTCGTAATGACTTATAACCCTGCAATGTCGCATTACCGTCGTGAACATGCCCTGCATCGTTTGTATTTACCCAGCGATATCACTGTCTCAATGATGCATGTGGATTTTAACAAAATATACCCAGACTCTGCATGCACTGACGAAGTTTACTGAACGGTATGGCTTTTTACAACTCTTCAGTTCGTTCATTCTGACTTTTCATTACCTAGTACGGCAAAGAAAATGTTATGAAATTTTCGTCGCCGTACTGGGCAATGAAGAATGAGAACTTTGTGCTGTATACGTTTACAAGCTTGCAAATTCAATAAAGCTCCTTATAAAAGTTGTGCTACATCTAACAATCATATTGAACATCGCAAACGCTATACCGGAATAAGCAGGAAGGCGTAAAAATGGGACAAGAAAAACGTAGAAGAACATGAAGATCATGAAACCGTTTACGTATGTAAAGTAGCAATATTCTGTCCTCGAATTATTGCATTTATCGAGACGCTCCTTTAGGTCAATCTAGTAAAGAAAATACTCCTTACGCTGTTTTATGGCATGGCTTCACCATTTCAAGCCGAAATGTTCATGATATTGTTTCAACATTTAGAGATTTTTTTTTACACCACCGGAGCAAAAGTTATTTGGTGATTTGGGCAGATAATTGTTCGTCACAAAACAAGAACTGGACACTCTTTTCGTTTCTTATCAATGTTGTCAACAGTGATTTAATTGAAGCACGCTCTATCACTATAAAGTATCTACAACCACGACAAGAGGTAGTAAGTAGGTATGTAATAGACAGGTGTTGAGGTCCAGTCATTGAGAGGATCAGGCAGTTGGGTCTCGAGGTTGGGTCATTTTTATACATGTACTCTATTTTATGGGCCTTCGTAGCCTGAAATAAAGGATAAATAAATTGCACAAATCCGAGGCCATGTCCTTTCATGGGCCTCGGAATAGGCACCATCGGGATCCCAACTTACGGTAGGAGGGGTTCACATCGGCGTCGAGACCACGATGAAATACTATGTCTATATATAATAGGTCTGGTCCTCGACAGCCGATGGAATTTCGTGGAGCATTTCCGACGTTTGGCCAATTTGAGGGGGCGGCTCTTGCCCAATTTGAGGGGGCCAAACGCCTCCTGCCGGACGCTTTACGCGGGATTCGTGCGGTCCATGGCCCTTTACGGGGCCCCGGTGTGGGCGCGTACACTGCGGCGGCGAGCCGCTCACTATCTGAACGCGCCCCAAAAGGTGGTAGCCATTCGGCTTATCCGGGGGTACCGCACGATCTCGGGCGAGGCGACAAGCCTCCTTGCCGGACTGCCGCCGTGGGATCTGGAGGCGATAGTCCTCGCGCGCCTGTACGAGTGGCGCGCAGAGGTACTAAGCCGGGGGGAAACTCCGTTTCCACGGCAAAAAAAAAGGTGTTGAGGTCATCTTTTATTTAAGATATCATGATCTGGGGGTCTACTCCCTAACTCCGTCAACGAAGCAACGGGCCCGTCCGACAGTAGTCCGATACGTCGTAGCGAACCCTACTCCCTAACGATTTCGGATTCATTAGAACGGGACGAAATCATAGACTACTTATAGACAATATTCGTGAAGGAACGACGTATGACAATAGAGTTGCGCCATTTTACCGGTCGCTTACCGGTTTACATATTTTGTAGATCTGAAGCTTAACTGATAAAGCCTCTTTGTAGTGACAAAAAAAATGACATTGGCAAAAAAAAAAAATTGGCGGGTGTCAAGGGAAATTTTCAATTTCGTGTACTGACGCCACGCTCATTTATACTTAAAAATATTCATATATATTACATAATCTTATCTCGTTTTTGATAAAAAATGGCGCCAACTGCTGCAGCAACCCACGCGCAAATTGAGGCTCTCATAGATTTTATGCGTGACAATGTTGACTTGACTCGCGGGTTGTTAAGTGGTGCCGATGGTAGAACTCGCTCCAAACGGCTCTGGCAAAACCTGTGCAACTCCCTAATTCCATGGGAAGTTGCACAAAGGCCGTGGAGCAGTGGCAAAGGGTGAGTTTAAAACATTACCTACTTATTAATATTTATGATTAATTTAGTTATAATTATGATTGTACGGTCTTTTTTTTCTAAAATTTGCAAACTAACCAATAACCAAATTTTAGGTGTGGTCTGATAGGAAACACCTAGCGAAAAAAGCTGCTGGAGCTGATAGGCAATCAACGCGTGCCACAGGTGGAGGGCCAACGACTGCACCACCCCTCTCCCAAACGGAATTGCAGATAATTGCAATAATGGGAGAGGGTTTTGGAGAGCCAGCAACCCAGGCAAGAGTGCCAGTATTAAAATTGGAACAAAATTTGATTACCTAGCAACGGCATACCTATTGACTGTCACTTGTGTTTTAAGAAAAATTCACTCGATTGTTTTTATAGTTTTATTTTCAATATATTGTTCTTGTGTTATTTGTGATTATACGTATTATTTTGATAAACTTCGTCTTCTATTCCACCTTTCAACTAATTGGTTATGGGCCCAGGACCAGAAGTGTAAAATGGAGCTTTCAAAAATACAAATCACAAAACTTGATGGCCACAATTGGGTCGCTTGGAAATACCGAATGGTTGCCTTACTTAAAGTCATAAGCGGAATTTGGGAGATTGTGGAAGGCAAGGCACAAAAACCGGCGAAGCCTGCGGAAGGTAATGGTGATGCCGAAGTTGAAACATATAATAAAACTTTACGAGATTTTGTTGCATTGGAGAGCACGGCTTTACTCCTCATAACAAACAATGTGACGGATGAAACACTAGGGAAAGTAATAAGATTGTCCACTCCCGAAGAAGTATGGAAAGAACTCCATACGCTGTATGAGGGTCCTGATGAGGGCAGGCTCTACGACTTATGTTTGGATTTCTTCAAACTTAAAAGGTATCCGTCAGACACCATGTCAACTCATGTCTCGAAACTTAAAAAATTGTGGCACAGTCTGAAGGAAGAACTGCTCAAAGAGGAGAAAATTGAAATGCCTGAAGTTCTCTTGATTTGCAAGATCCTGGATACACTGCCGGAAACTTAATTTTCTTTCAAGTCGAGCTGGCTATTTATGTCTAAGAAGGAAAGAACAGTAGACAACATTACGGCCCAACTGTGTGCACATGAAAAAGCGCTGAATGCAACGATGGCTGGAGCTGAATCGAGTGAAAGTGCGCTTTATGTGAAAACAAATAGAAAGGTTGCTAAGGGAAATGACCAAAGAGACCAAGGTAATAAAAAAAGGTACAAGTGTTTTATTTGTAAAGAGTCTGATCATCTTAAGAAGGATTGCCCGAAAAATAACAAGAAAGAGAAAGAAAATATTACTCACAGTTCCAACATGATGATGCTGATGATGAGTTCAACAGACTCTGGCACTAACCGTGATTGTGATCATTGGTACATAGACAATGGAGCGACACATTACATATATAACACATTACACACGCTCATCATCCGAAGAAAATGATTGAATGATGATTCAATCACTTTCGCTCTTTTTATTTTTTTGTGATTGAGTGAATGTAAGTGTAACTAAAAATATTAAATTATAGACAAATTGACCTTTTGGACCACTGTGTCATTTCAAAATGCCTACAAAATTAAAGTTTAAGTTAAATTTTTTAATCAGAACTTTAATCCAATGCACTTTAGAATACATAATGAAATCGATCAAATACTCATAAAAACTTGATCGATTAATCGTGAGTATCGAGTACCGAACCGTATGGTTGCTTCCTTACGTCGCGATGACAAATGACAAATGTGAAATGTCTATTTTTTGTCATTTTACACAAAATTTTTAGATATTTTCTACTACAATAATTATTTCCTACACATTCTTGGAAGTCATGGAGAGAAGCCTTTGCCCAGCAGAGGGATGACTCAGGCTAAGAGCCCTCAGACTACAGACGTTTTATCGGCCGATAGTATAGTCGGTTTCTTAATCAGTATGAAGATGTACACCTATGCAAGAGCGAACATTTAAAATAAAACGACTAGAATAAAAGGAAATCTATGTTTTGATTGTAATAGTATATTGTTGTGTGTTAAATTTATTCGGATTTGCTTGGTGCTAAATAAATAAAATACATTTTGTCAAAGTCAAATCAAAATTTATATTTGTATAGTTTATACGACATACGATCATCATCATTTGCCTAGCCTTTTCCCAACTATGTTGGGGTCGGCTTCCAGTCTAACTGGATACAGCTGAATACCAGTATGTTATATGGAGCGACTGCCTACAATGCGTTCAACTACGTCTAGCATATTTGTTATAAAATCTGTAAACATACAGCTACTAAAATTAAAAATGATACTATCTATTTTAGTCCACTTTGAGTATAAGTATACACACAACACAACACTCTTCAAAGCACAGGTCGTAGTCAGTATTCAACACCAATATTTAACGTATTTACATAATATAAAATTACCATAAAATAAAATATCAAAATTTTGTGAAGTTACAATGTTTACTATACATTTTCGCTTATAACTTCCGAACCCTTTAGTTTATTTTGATAATTCCACCGGATTTATTCGCTTTAGGTTTAGATATACCCCATAAACCCCAAGTTACAAAAATATTCCCATTAATAAAAAAACATGTTTTCAAGTTACGTAATTTTCACTATACATTCAAAAATTCTCTTAAATTCATATAATATCAGTCTTATTGACTTAAAACCCTATATTTTAATCATTATCTAAGATGAATTCAACAAATATAAACGAATTAGCACAACATAACAAGATTTAATTAGAAATGTTCACTTTTCACAAATGTTCGACTCACTACACTTCACTTTTAGTAGCGGGCCACCCATTACTTGGGCCACGTTACTCAGATAGGGTCTCGTCGCCAACACTGTCTTTTCATAAGGTTCCTCTCAGCAACATTCTGTGGACCTAACATATTCTTGCAAAATTGATGGGCTGTTCAGTGCATTTGTGACATGCCGCAGACAGCGTGACACTGTTGTGCCTTTGGCTCATCATTGATTAGGCTCACTGCACCTTGGTAGCTCCCCCGGGCATAAAATTAAGAGCAGCGAAGATCTAAAAGTAAACAAAGACAACAGTAGGTAAATGGATGGGACGGATTGGTAATAGGTATTATATAATAATAATAATAATAATGTTTATTCACAAAAATATGTACATTTTTTACAAGTACAGTGCTTAAACTAAACTTAAAGTACACAAAAGTATTAGCATTTGAGGCCAAACTAGGCAAAACCTGTATTTCAGCCCTCAACGCCGAATCCCCCTGAGTTACAAATAATTATTTTTATTATGATAGTGTAATGATCCCATATATGAATGTACGTGTCTTTACAACTTATAAAATAGAATTAGAGAAAAAAAGAAAAGATAAAGAAAATAAAATTAAAATATCTAAAAGGTAACATTGAAGGTGTGTCGAGTCCTCTCTTTGTGTGTGATGGAGGTGTGCATGAATGAGTGTGAGAGGGTGTGTAAGATTGCGGAGCATGTTTTTGTTAAATTTACAAGAGATTACTCTGTTTATCTAGGTATTTGAAGCAAGTTCTGTCTCGTCATACGTGAGTTTCTGTAGGAACTCACTTACTGTAAGTTTGCAAGACTTTTTCGTCATCGGGTAAATGTTTAAATTTTTATTTATTTTGTTGTAGATGTAGGGGCCAATAAATGGAGCAAATCTATTGCTAAATTTTGTTCGAGATACAATGGGTTGTGGGCAAACAAAGTGTTTTTTGCGCCTATTTAGAGTGAGGGGGTCGTAGCAGGTATTCTTATGTTGCATTAGTATAATATGGAGAAGGAAAAGTTGTCTCACTGAAAGGACTCCACAGAATTCATAAAGCTGCGAGGTAGGAAACAATCTTGGTTTGAAGGTGCTAACCTTCAGAATGGCACGCTGGGCAACCTCAACAGGTTTTAATGTAGTTTTAGGGGATCCTCCCCATGATGTAATACAATAGGTAATGAGGGACTGGCAGAGGGCAAAGTATATCCGCTTCAGCACAAAAGAGTCGGTGACGTGTCGGAGGGTCTTAAAAATGTAGATCAGTTTCCTGATCCTACCACAGAGGGCCTTGGTGTGTTCCCTAAAATTGAGGTTCTTGTCTAAAATAACGCCTAGATATTTTATTACTGCTACTCGCTCAAGTTTAGGACAAGAACAGTTTTCTCTAGAGGAACACTCGTGTGCTATGATCTTATGTTGTCCATGATTGATTTCAGTGTTTGACCGAATACTGAAGCAAATATACCTTGTTTTATCCACGTTTAGAGTCAACACATTGTCCTCAAGCCAGTCCCTCACAGCATTGAAACCATCTTGTGCAGCTTTGAAAGCCCCTTCCCATGTATCGGCAGAGAAAGCGAGGGCAGTATCATCTGCAAAGGAGATAATTTTGCCATGGGGGAGCTTGAGACTCGTGAGGTCGTTTATATAGACGAGAAATAGTGTTGGACCTAGAATGCTGCCTTGGGGAACCCCGTGCGTGACTGGAAGGTCTCCACTGATGACGTTGCCAATCCTAACACTCTGAAGCCGACCAGTCAAATAACTTTCGAAGAGTTTTAGTTGAGTTCCTCTGATTCCAAGCAGCTCCAACTTTCTGATTAAGATCGGGACAGAAATCGTATCAAAAGCCTTGGCTAAGTCAAGGAAAACCGTCAGAGATTTTTGTTTTTTGTCGAGGTTATTGCTAACAAAGTTGATGAGATCATTAACTGCTTGATCTGTTGATTTTCCTTCACGAAAACCGTATTGGTTTGTTGAAAGCAGATGTTTGGATTCTAGATATCCAACCAACCTGGTATTGATGAGTCTCTCTAGAAGTTTAGAGAGCGCTGGAAGGATAGAAATCGGCCTGTAGTTAATAATACGACCCCTGTCACCGCTCTTGTGGATAGGGCAGACAACAGATTTTTTTAGGCTGTCAGGGAAAACACCACGCTGAAGACATGAGTTAAATATGAATGTAAGCGGAGGGACCAGAAAGTTTTTATATTGGTGTCAATAAGTTGCAGAATCTTCAATATATCCTTACCTTCATTATTTAATCAACACCACTTCGTCGCATATGTTGAGGCAAAAGATATAACGTCCTCACACAGGTTCTCGAATAATTCACGAGTGAACCCATAGTTCCCTATGAACTCAACGTTGGGAATACTCGCCAAAATAAAGTTCTAGCGTAAATATCGTCGGCGACACCTGCGCTCTTCCCGTAATGATCCTTCTAGCAATAAAAAAGCAGCCGTAGTTCGAAATTATACTTCAAATTATAATTTTCGTCAACAGCACGAGAACTATTTTGGTTTCGTATGAACTGACATAACGCTCCGTCGAAGCAAGTGTCAAGTTCAATTTTTAGGACGGACAAAAACACATCGGGAGTAGGTACAAATGTCAAATCATGTTGTAGTTCATTCTTCGTTCGCGCCCCGGACGAATCATCCGTCCGAAGGTGCTACGGAGTAGGAAACGCCCGTTACGAAGGCCGAAACTACGGACTTCGTGCTTAGGGAGTAGACCCCCAAACCCCCTGATTACAAAGGATTATGAAATATTTTCGCACCAAAACTTTAACCGCGTTTTTCACGAAACAATCAAGAGCATACTTAATGCAACACTGCCAATACTGCCATTATTGAGTATTGTTGCAGATGAGGCAGAAAAACATTTTTTTCTTGACTGAAACATCCGATCTATTGTTATGAAGCTACAGGAGGAAGCGTGATATTCCTGAAACCTCTGCCAGAAAAAATTATAACGTTTATCCAAGAGAAGAAGGCTATAGAGAAAAGTCTGACAGAGAGTGGTATGAAGGCAGAAGACATAATCTACATACATTTATTTAGACCGGAAATTCAGTGTTTCACATCCTCGTCCTATGCAGACCTGATTGTGACTGCAAATGTCATGGAGGAGATATCTGATCCAAAAAATAGAACTTTGGACCGTAATAAGGCGAAGACTAAGAATATTAATTTCTACTATTAAAACTGTCATTATAATTTTAGAAGCATAGTACTAGGCGGTGATCCACTTACTACAATCATTATCGATGCAATAGTCAAAAAATAAAGTTATGGACCCGTTCTGGTGATACGCACTATAATTATCACTATTGTGTTATTTTTAGAAGAGGAAGAAAACCATGATGATGTCTTGTTATTATTAAGACACACATAATGAATGTTAAAAAACAAACCAAGTGAAAGGAGTAATCAAAACAAATTTAAAAGCACTTAAAGGGCGATGAAAATGACTATAAATTTCAAAAAATGAAGTGAATATAATCAATGTCAGTTACAATGACGTACCTATTCGTTTCACTCAGATAAGCAACTCAAACTTCATTTCATTATTCATTAACGATGCTCGGCAGCTAGCTTCATTTAATGGGATTGCAAAAGCAATCACATACACACTGTTGACAATGTATTTTCATATCTATCTTGTATTTTTTCTTCAATACTTGAATATGGTAGGTAAAATAGAACAATAAAATTAGTATTACATGTTTACGTTTTTTAAATTAATTGTATTAATTCCATTCTTTAGATACCTGTGCAAGTCGGTCAAGTTAGTGTTCTAGATGGAATGGCACTTCGAGTAAGTTTTGCGCAATCACCGCAGTATGATCTTACAGCAGTAGCGTTTGCGGCTTAGCCCAACAAGGCAGTCAATCAATTTCATGCAGTCAGAGCCTTTTTGGCGCAGACTTTTAAATAAAATTCTGTTTATTTTTTGTTTTCGTGAAATAATTTTCTTTCGGAAGTAATAAGTATTGTTAAAGGGGAAAGAACCACCCTGGCATAACGACCCACCGCCTTTTGTTTTTTTTAAATATCGGCGTACGACTTAAGTGGTGTTGTATATGGGTAGATGTCACAGACGAACAACGTAATGTAATGAAAAACATATTTTTATTGATTGTCGCTGTAGTGATATGTCGATGTTTACCTTCAAATATCTTGGCAACGTGACACTTAGATGGACCGAGTTACTTGACTTTTTTTTTCGTCTATGTGTCCCATACATACCATTTTCATAGCGAGCCGCGCTATCGAAAAAAAAAAACAAAATGGCGGTGGGTCAATATGCCAGCTTCCATACAAAAGCTTAGAGTGCACTTACGGGGTGTGGGAATGGTGACAGAAATTAGTCATTTTGTTTTCATCTTTTTAAAGTTACTTTGTACGCGGTCTGAATTTGTTTTTTAATTAACTTTTTTTTATTCGTGAACAAACAATATTCCTAGTTTTTGCTCGACCTTGGTCAAGCCGATACTAAAAGCCACTAACAATGTTTAAAAAATAAATCTTATAATACAATGCTTATTAATATTTCAGCAATCGGTTATAAACTGTACGGCAAAGGTATTATCTTCCATAATTAAGAAATTACTTTTACACGGTGAAAAGACGCTAACACGCACTAATACGTTTTCCTTGTTCTAGTGCAAAGGGTCGGATTGCCATTCAAATGTGAGATTTTAAAATGAAACAATTCATCCCGCATACGTAGATCGAGGAAAAGAACACCTGCTTGCATTTTTAGCTCGATGAGAATCTATTATTAATTTTTATTTTGTTACATGTTAATAATATACTTTTAAATATGTGCGTTGCTTCCCCTACAGTGCACGGGTATGATGTCATCGGCATCGGTAAGAATAATTCTAAAACTCTTATTATAATTTTTTTAATATAAATTATTTGTCAATTCAATCAAGTCTTCCTCCTAGTTACAAAAGTGTTTGTGAGTTTAAACATCTCAGTTTTCTAGGGCTACCCGAACAACCCGTCCATCTACGTTCGTGGGGATTTCAGTTTTTTTAATGGGCAACTCTCTCGCTGTTCAACTTAGGAGGTTGTCTACTGCTTAACCGGACTGCCAGAAGCTGCCTTATTTAATTAAAACAACTTCAGTCAAGGCCTGAGGTGTTCGTTACTACGCCATAGGCTTTTAATGTAACTCATATACGTATACTGAATGCTCGCAATGAAAACTTAGAACACTGCCATGTGAACGCAGTTAAAAACAACAATAACTAATGAAGAGGAATTTAAATCTATTTAATTTATGTGCATTTCAGGCTATAGGTTTCAATGCGACAGCAGTAGTAAGTACAAAAATAAATAAAGTTACGATCAAATCCATCGCATCTAGTAAAGATTTTTTGGATTTTCAATGATGAAAACATACTCAAAGATAGTTTACGACATCAAGTAACTAAGAATCGATATGATGATATTATTTTAATCAAATCATATTTATCGATGATCAAATGCTTCCTGCTAAATGGTTGCTTATAATTTGTTAATCCACGTTAACATCAAAGTGTAAAACATGTGTGTCTACTGTTTTCGTTAATCATTTGCATCGAAATCAAATTATGTCTTTCTTTCTTTTGCGTGTAGTTAGTGACGAACTTGGTGTCAGAGGTTTTATGCTGCTTGTGGGCCCTCTGACTTGCATGCTGTTGAGAAATATCTCATAGGCATGCCGGTTTTAAGCGGGATTGTCCGAAAGGGTTACCGCTACCCCGGAACATAAAGGGCTACGGAAGGAACATGGATGGGTTTTAGTCAGAAAGAGTCTGACACTCCCTTCCGCTCTACCCAGAGCGGGAGCAGTCATTGGATGATTTCCCAGCCTTAAAAAAAAAAAAAGGGATGCCGGTTTCCTCACGAAGTGTTTTTCACCAATGTCAAGAAATTCAATGTTATTTATTGCTTTTGGTCAGTGGCTAACACATCGTCTTTAGAGAAAAATGTCCGAAATGCTGTATAATAGCTCTTGTGTACTAAATATTAGATTTCATGAATATCTTGTACGACAGACGAGTGTAAGACTTAATGTTTCTTGGAGGAATTTTATCTTTGACATTGACCGTATCATTGAGTAGTAAAAAAAATAGCGACAGTTTATTTTTTAAATTTTTTGCGGATTTGATTCCCGGCTTATCGACCCATGTTCACACATTGCATTCCGGAACCTACAGGTGGAGTGTTAAAGCCTCATCGGTACAGACGCACCTTCGAGTATGCAGATTTGGCACAATTTTGGTTTTGTCATCTAAAAACACAAAAAAAAATTGCTTCAGATGTTACCAAATCACTTCGGGTCTCAAAATATATTCGTAACAAAACTCATCGTTTAATTTGCGACAACATTGGATAACATTGGTACCAAAGACAAAGGGTAATAATATGACTGTCGCAACTCCCAAATATCATCCGGATCGTTACAGCTTTTTTTTTAGGCTGGGAAATCATCCAATATCTGCTCCCGCTCTGGGTGGAGCGGAAGGGAGTGTCAGACTCTTACTGACTAAAACCCATCCATGTTCCTGCCGTAGCCCTTTATATTCCGGGGTAGCGGCAACCCTTTCGGACAATCCCGCTTTCCATTTCAATCTCATACCATGACACCATTCGCATACCAAATGTCTATGCTATGTACCGTGTCTTCATCGGGCTTATGGAAGCGAAGCTCGAAGCGATCAAAAAGGACCTTCCAGTCGTTCCAAGACTTACTGAACACTCACAACAATTTGGCGTCAATAGCGATATGTTGCGTGCAGCACAAGCCGTGACCATCGTACCTGAACCGAAAAGGAAGATTATCAACGCGGTTGGGTATCTTAAGTTTGAGGATAAGCTGTATATACCAGCTGTTGCAAATAAACCTGTTGATAGGCAAGGCAATCCAATGCCAAGACCCGAGACCGTGCTCCTTAGCACACTTCGTGACACCGTGGTCGCCTTAGCAGATCCAAACACGCCACAGAATGTTCGAAGGAGGTTCCATGACAACAACCCCATTCCTGGGACCATATGGGCAAATGACGTTTTAATGAATGCAGACGAAATCATGCCGCATGGTTATGATTTATACAACGATTTTAGAAGGGAGTCAATGCTGATAGCCCCATACTTGGTCAGCCTACAGAAGTATGTTCCAAAATTAGTGGGAGGTACTCTCGACTTCAAGTCCGCAGGGCACAACTCTCAATTAATCAGCAACGAAATGGAGACTTTGAGAGCGGTCGATCATAACGCTGACGAAGAACTTAAAGACTAATATTGTCGTTGTGTCCCGGAAGGCAACGTTAGAACCTACAATGCACTTGCGAGATTAACGCCTGCAGAGAGGGTTGAAGGGCAGGTTAACTTACTCGGTGAATACCCGAGTCCTGTTAATCTCAGATATACCACATGAGGGATGGCGTAGCCGCGTCTTATGACGTCACGAGCGATTACGCTGGCATTTGTCAGATAATGTTTGCCATGTAAGAGTACAAGATGGAAAACTTAAAACCCGTCCGGTAACAATAGACGTAAAACGACACAAGTCACCAAAGACACCGAGGTCTGAGACATAAATTTCTGGCCCGTCGAACCAGAGCCCACAACACCGGATCGTTACAGCTTGTAACCGAACTCGGTCTTAAGGCTGGTCTCTCGAAAAGAGCTTAAAAAGCGCACAACTGAAGCAGCTTTTCGTCATCATTTACAGAGAAATCTACATAATGTTATACGTGATTTGGTTTAGTCATAATGTGTCTATCGGTGTCACATAATAAGAATAAAAAACCACCACATCACCTCCAAACCTTGAAGATGAAACCATTATATTCCTTCATTTTTAAGTCATTGACTGCCACGCAGCAGACACAATAAAAAACTATTGTTTGTCGGACACACGGTGACCGCGTTGGCGTTCAACGTGTTAACCAGAAGAGTATAAAACTAATATCTACTGCTTTGTAATACAAAAGAATATGATATGGTTTTGTTACTATAATTAAAAAAAAAAAACTAAAATATATCAAAAATGCGTTTAATTTGGGACAACGCTCCTTGATGGGCGAGTGCTATTACTGGGTGGACGTACAACGCGCTACGAGAGCTCAGTACAGAACACGCAAGTTGGCATATGTCGTAAAGTGCAACTGTTTTTATTGTAATTACTGCAACACCTTTTATGCAATAAAGTTTTTTTATTTATATTTATTTATTTATATCAGCGCCTTAAAGCGATCGCTATGTTTGTCGAGGCTGCAAACCAAGAAAGTAACGGCGCCCACTCCAGCCACTCCTTGTCTTTTAGGAGAATGGTTGATCTTATATAATTCATCATAATTATTGAGTTTATTCAAGCACCCAAAAAGACCGCTACATGCACATGATAGTTTTATAATATTGATGTGATATTTGTTTTAGTAGTTGGTTTATATTTATATTCGTTAATTAGTTCCTTATATTTATGTATTTTGTTTTCTCTTCTACTCACACACGTTGTCTACATCTCTCTTTATTTACTTTCCTATTGCAGGTATGCTGGAAGAGATTTCTTTAGAAATAAGCATCACGTTTGTACTGTGTATTTTCCGTTCCTTTCTTCTTGTCGGTTTTTTCGTTTAATAAAAATAAATAAATATTATTTACATTATTGCAGACCATTGGTGATCTTTCTACAGTCGAGGTAAACCAATCTAATAATAAATCTTAAAAATATCTTGCCACCACCTATTCGAGTAAGTAACACGATCGACACATTTGGAGACGACAGTTACACAGTGACGGCACAGCGGAAGCTAGACATAACCAATATGACGTTCATTGATATGAATTATGACCTATTTATTGATGATAGTCCATTGTTTCTTGTGCAACTGAAATCAATCAAAATCTAAAACAAATCTTGGGATATAATTATGGCTATACGCCAATAACATATCGAAACATTGTTCTTATGATCGCCACTTAATATCCCAAAGGTGGTTTAACAAGTTTAGTGTGTTATGGTTATTTTAGCGCCATCATCTCCAGCTACATATTTATGTGGACGCGTAAACTTAGTGAATAATTAAGTTGCCAATATCACGGGTTTTATATTGTTTATTACAATATCAACCTTCACTTTTGTCATTTGTGGTAATTAATTAGCGAGATTATTGTTTGCCACTTATTTTCATATCCGTCATTTTGTATTTTACTAGCAAATACGCGTCCCGGACGAAGTCGTGGCCATTTGCCCGCGACTTCGTCCGCGTGGAGTTCGGTTATATCGCAATATCGAAATAAAAAGAAATGTTTTACCAAAACAATCCTCTTTAAACCTGACTTCTTTTTACCCCCTTTTATTTTGAGGGTGGAAAATCATCAAATTACTCCTCCCGCTCTGGGTGGAGCGGAAGGGAGTGTCAGACTTAGGGGTAGATTTTCAATCGTTATTCTTTACTTATGGTTTTGGGTTATTGTAAACTCGCCATAATGAAAATTTGCCACAAGTAAAAATTATAGTAAACTTGGCGAGTTTACTATAATTTTTACTTGTGGCAGTCTTATCTGTCTCACGAAAACTTGCCATAGCTTTAAAGTACCGATAGCAAACGAAGTAATAGTGTTTAATATTACATACCTACTAGTGTAGTGAGTAATGGTGTTTATATACATATATGTACATTATATACATATATATTATCGTACAAAAGGTTTATATCAATACCTGCGTACCTACGTACTAAAATCAACAAAATCAATAGCTTTGGTATCTCGTCTTACAATATAATAAGAATTTTTCGATCGCGCCAATAGGTATTTAATCATTTCAAAAAATTATCCAAATACACAAATGTTTTTAATTTTAAGTAGAGTACCAGCCCTTTAGCTACTCGCTAAAATGAAACCGGTTTGGCCCGTGCTAGCGCGGAGGCACCGCATGCCTGCCCCTCTACCCCGCACTTGTGCGAACCATTGCATATATCTATTAAGTTTTATCAGTGTTTCGGTTAACAAAACACATTGTCGTGACATTAGTTGCAATTATATATTACTAGCTTCCGCCCGCGGCTTCGCCCGCAAAATATGTCGACAAATTATACACATAAACCTTCCTCTTGAATTACTCTATCTATTAAAAAAAACCGCATCAAAATCCGTTGCGTAGTTTTAAAGATTTAAGCATACATAGGGATATACAGGATAGGGATACATAGTAATAAAATAAAATAAATAAATAAAATATAGGGACAGAGAAAGCGACTTTGTTTACTATGTAGTGATAACTACACAGTGCAATTTTGATGAATTTTTTTTTTTTTTTAAGTAATGGATGAAAATATTGCGAGTTCAAGTTCGGTCGTAGTTCATGAGAGTATTTTTTTAAATTATTACATTTGTTTCATATTTTTGACTCGCTATGTGCCGTCCGCAGTAATTTACTCTAGCTAGGCGAATACTTTACCGGTAACGTTACTTCTAGCATTGACATAGGGTAATATTGGGTAAGAACAACATAGAATGAAACATTTTTATGAGTAAACCAACACAAGGGACGTTGTTAGAAGTTTAAATACAACCGATATTATATATTCTAAATATTATTTCCCCAATATTCCTGGTAACTTAGAAAGTAAGATTCGAGAAACTTACTGAGTAAGTTTCTTGATGAATCAACACTTATTTAAATCAACACTCTGACTGGCTTAAAAACGACTATAAAAATATATGTTAAGGTGCTAGCATAATTTTAGGAATTGTCAGACTTTTTAACTCTGTTTTGTACCTAACCTACTACAAACATGTGGGACATAGATACTACAAACACTATAAGCAATTAAAGTCACTTAGTAACTTCAGGATTTATTGCCAATAAGAAAAGAAAGTTACTGGGAATATTCCCCTATGGGAAAATATCGGTAATTGGTAATATGGTAACGACACATCACTATTTTTGACGGATTGAGCCTGAAAGAGGGCAACAATTTAGACGATTTTACGTTAAGTGTAAGTTTTGTTCTATAGTTTAGTGATTTCAGAAGTTAATATTGAATAATGTTTTCCAATTAAAAGTAATTATGGGCCGAATTAAAAAAAAAAATTAGTTAGACAGAATCGTCACAATTTAATTGATAAAACATTTTTTTACTGATTACATTTACGACTACAGAAAGAGGGCGGCGACTACTTGCAAGGCATGGCTATACGTACCATTTTCATCGACAAAATAAAACAGGAACTGTATGGAGATATACAAATCGTAGACTTTGTAATGCTGCAATTACAATTTCTGAGTCTCCAAACATTAGAATCCTGCAAGAGACTGCTCACAAATGCTTACCAAATGAAGTAAAAGTCGATATTTTGAAGATAAAAAAAATGTATGTAAACAGAAAGCAGCATCTTCATGTATGCGTATACCCAAGATATATCAAGAGGCGTTCCAGGCTACCAAAGATGCAGGTTACGATTTATTAAACGCCATACCCAATCTTTCAAATATGTCGCGAACACTCTACAATGCGAGGAATTGTGAATAAAATGTACCAAAAACCTGTTTCTCGAAACTAGAAGATGTGATCACAAACATGTATTTATATTGTTCGATGATGACAGTCAGCCTGAAACAGAGTTGGGCGTAATCAACTACTTTTGTAATCGGATTAATAATCTGATTGAAAGTAATCATGAATACATAAATCATGATTACTTTTAATCTTGATTACTTTCAATCATGACTACATTTGTAATCATTAGTTTTGATTACAATAGTCAGTAATCTTAATTACATGGGTAGATTTGATTAATTTTTTAAGCATATTTTTAATAAATGCGGTTCTATATTCAAGAGAAAGAGATGTCTATATTTTTAAATCTTTATGCAATTCTACGTTACGTTTCACGAAATCATGACGCGTTCCTTTCCCGAGATCGTTGTGAAAAATAGACGGTTGTCAAAATATCTCGTAACGTTTGCGTTGTCATTCATAGACAACGTTTGGAAAATTATCTGTGGTACACAACGACCACTACTAGCAAGCTGTCAGTCTGTATAATAGTGCGCAAGGATATAAACGTAAATTGATTCACGAGTCTAAGCCATGACGTATTGGCCTATGTGTTTTGGTGTTTAAACATTATTATTGTAAAATCATGGCGTCAAGTTCTTTTACGTCTTTATCTAATAATTATTCAGAATCTGAAACCGTGCACCATGAACAACTTGAGTCATTACCATGCATTCTTGATGGAAATTTTTTTACGTATTCAGAATCGGAGTCTACGTGCAAAAAGAAAGTGGCAATTTGTAAATTATGTCGCCCAAAACCAGTTAAAATTAGTGGTTTTAATAATTCTACATCAAATTTTGTAACTCATCTCAAACGAAGACACGGGGAAGAAACATACAACGAGTATCAGAGTTACTTGAAAACTATGAAAAAAAATAAACGGTCTACTAGAACATCCAACCAACTGCAACCAGATATTAGAGATGGTAGTACTAGTGATGTACCTACTGATCGAACGATTTCACAGGACCAATTTAATGAAAATATGTTAAAGTTTTTTATTCATTCCATGATTCCATTACAAGCAATAGACGACCACTTTTTAAAAAAAATCTTTGGTGATTTAAATATCTCTGCAAATGGATTGAACGTTCCCAGTAGAAGACTTTGGGTCGATTGATTGATGATTACTTTAATAAGGAAATTACAAAAATCAAGAGTGAATTGCGCGATGTAGATGAAGTCTGCACAACTGCCGATATCTGGTCGGCAAAAACAAGAAGTTTTTTGGGCGTTACCGCACACTGGCTCGACACAAATTTGAAACGGAAGTCGGAAACACTGGCTTGTCGAAGATTTTCAGGTACGCACAGCTACGACCGGATAGCTCTTTTACTTGAAGCAGTACATGCTAAATTTGGTCTCGACTCCCGGAAAGTGCTGGCTACAGTTACTGATAACGGTAGTAATTTTGTAAAAGCATTTAAAGAGTTTGGCATAGACGTGGAAATTTGTGAAAATTTTACTCATAATATTGATGACAATTCAGAACCCGCAGAACGTTCTATCCTCGAAGAAGATTCTCACATCGAGGTCATTTCTGTGGCACACTTTAGTACTTATAATGAAGTTGATCCGCTAGCTTTCGACGAAAATATTATTCCACAGTCAATAATACTAGAATTGCCTGTACATTTAAGGTGTTGTGCACACAAGCTAAACTTATGTGCCACTACGGACGCCAATAAAGTATTACGAAATAACGACACAAGTATTGGCAATATTCATAATCAAGTTATTAAAAAATGCAACAACTTGTGGAACTCCGCCGGCCGGCCTAAATCGGCTGAAATAATACTTGACATTGTTGGTCATACATACCCTTTCCAAACCGGGCATCACTAGATGGAACAGCCTTTATGATTCACTGAAACAAATTGCATCAATACAGGAGAAGAGTGTACAGCTGCACGTGGCATTAGGAATGACAAACGTTTTACGTGATAATGATTTTCATTACATAAAGGAATACTTGCGTTGTTCAAAACCAATAGCAGAGGCCCTGGATATATTACAAGGCGAACAAGACATGTATTACGGTATATTATTGCCATGTTTAGTATCTTTGCGCAAAAAGTTGCAAAAACTGAATAGAGAATCTCTTACTTTTTGTCAAATGTTGGTAAAGAAATATTTGGAGAGCGTAGAAACGCGATTCTATATTCAAATCTATTTTTAAAGGAGCTGTAATCAAGGAAATCCATGAGGCACCTGAAACGCTTCAAGTCACACCTAATAATATATATGAAGACAGCTATTTTGAGTTTGACACTGATTCTTCAGAGCCTGATTCGGGAGATATGTACCAAATACAACGCTCAAAGGCAGATGCCATTATTTCTCATTTTTTAGCGGACCAGGATCGGGATGTATCGATGCTAAATCGATACCCTGAAATTTAACGTGTTTTTCAAAAATATAACACACCTCTTCCGTCATCGGGTCCTGTCGAAAGACTTTTCTCATATGCGACCATGACCAATTTACCTAAATCACACAGACTTTCGGATGAGATGTTTGAAAAGAGGGTGCTTTTAAAATCTAATTTAAGCTTAAGCCACACATGGCATACATAAAAATAATTCTTGATTGTTTTCTTAAGTATAATAATTATTAAAAAATTGTAATTCATGAGACTGATCAAAAAATAAAGATGATTTACAATGATAATGATTTTATTTTTCGAATTCCTAAATGTAGTTAGTATGCATCAATCAAAAAAGTAATCAAAAAAGTAATCAAAATAACGATTACAAACTAATAATCATTAATCACCGATATGATTACTTTCTTGATTAATTTCCGTAATCTTGATTGATGATTACAAAATGTAATCGTAATCCTTAATCATTAATCTGATTACATTTTGCCCATCTCTGGCCTGAAAACAGAATGATCGCGTTCTCTACTATGGCAGCTCGTGAAGTAGTTCCAACTCTCAAGACTTTTATGTCCGATGGAACATTTTCAAGCTGTTGCACTCCTTTTTACCAGTTATATTGCATACACGGGGACGTAAATAGCAACAGTGACTCCACTAACATAGTACCAGTAATCTATGTTCTTATGCCTAATAAAGAAGAAATGTCTTATTTATTTATTTTCATTAATAAAGCAGAATTTACTAAATTGGATACCACAAACTGGTCGTAGATTTTGAAATCGCCGTTATAAATGCGATAAAAATAGCATTTCCACAGATTCAGCTGCAAGGTTGTAACTTTCATTTCAAACAGGCACTGGCAAAAAAAGCCGGGGTAGCGGTAACCCTTTCGGACAATCCCGCTTAATATTGATGATACCTGGTTTCATATACTCGTAATGGAAAAATCACCACCTAATGAAGGTACCAATAAATTTAATGATTATTTTGTAACACAGTGGCTAGAAAACAGTAGTTTAGAAAATATTTGGAATGTCCACGGAGTTCGCCACAGGACCATTAATTCTGCAGAAGCATGGCATGAACGCCTTAATAATAATATGGGAAAAAAAAACAAATTTACTTCATTTTCTTGACGTCCTAAATACGATAAAAAATTAAAAGCCATCGCTGACAATTATGATAATATGACTGTAGCAGAAGTAATAGCAAAAATAGCTGCTTTGCAACAATTGTAATAATATGCCAATTACAGAATACTGATGTACAATTTTATCAATACTGTGATCTTAAACTAAATAGTGTGTTTTCTTCTTATTGTAATAGTAAGTTTGACTGTGATTTTTAATTAAGCCAAAGTTAGATATTTTAAACTTATATGTAACTGTTAAATAATACTTACTGTGATTTTTTTTTATTGATAATGTTTTTACCTTATATTTTAACTGTGTTTAAAGATAAACATTTTATATTATGTACTAATGTAGTTGTAAGTTTGATTGTGTAATACAAAATACTGCGATTTGTAATTAAGGGAAAGTTAGTTATTTTCGTTAGTAATTCCTATTTTAGTTAAACCTTTTTAAATCTATGATTTATCCAATTAAACTGATCTATCTATATAATCACGCCTTTTACTTTCAATTAAACTGATTGTTACATAAAACCGTCTTCTTCTGTTTCTTTATTCTGAAACTACATTACTTTTATTAAACACTAATGTAGAACGAATATCGTTTTGCTGTCGGTACATTCAAAACAAGTTTGACGTACCTGTGACGGGTTTACTATACTTGTTGTGAATTAATTGTCACTGTGGCAAGTTATCATTATAATCTTAAATGTGGCGAATTTTCGTTGTGGTGAGTTTACCCATGAACCCAATGAACCCAGAAACCCACGTTATTCTACTTTCCAGAGAGCAACACATATTTTTGCAGATCTCTATTAAACCGTAATTGTCTTATATATTTATACTACAAAAGACAACGAAATGCAAAAGTAGGCATCGTGGACGATATCCACAAAAACTACACCAATGAAACAGAAGTTGGTTTCATGGCATTATGTTGTGACTGACTTTTTAAAAAACATAAAATTGAATTTTGAACACAAACTGTATTTTGATGAACTCACTTTAATTATTCTGTTACAGTGCTATGGTCCATTGTGCAAAGCTGCAGTACGTATAAAGGCTTATTTACAAACACAATAGTTCGTTATTTTGATAAAATGGGGTATCTGGTAAATTGTGCAACTTGATAGCGGATGATAGCTTGGGTCTATTACATAAACCGTGGTCCAAAATAACGGACATAAAAATAAAATTTTAAAAATTGAACATTTTACGTTTTCTGTTGTTTTTATAAATATACCTATATAATATTAATGAGTAACAAAATATGGGATAATTTTGTAGTTGAGTAATAAATTTTGCTTTATTTCTGAGGTAAGTTGATAATTATCATAAATTACATATCATTGTGGGCTGGTTTCGGTTGGTTTTCGTTAATATCTTGGTTTTAATTACGCTTAAGAGAAATTTTAACCTAACTTTTAACAAAAAGCACCGTTAGACCGCTTTTTGATTTCTTTTTTTGCTATTAAGCTCTTAAGACCTGTGGTGACGCTAATCTCTTAACAGATAACGTTTATTTATAATAAAATATTTGTTGGAAAGATGTGAAGTACACATCTGACGTTTAGTAAATAAAAATGCACCACATCATCCTAGAATCTACGTAGATTCTAGGATAGACAACGCATTTTAATAATTCCTATCTTTGAAAGATAACGCTAAGAGGGTTCCTGTTTGTAAGCGAACATTTGTGAAAACTTTGTGCATTGGCCAAAGACAACCGAGGGATTGGGTTGTTCCACACAGAAAGTTCTGACAGAATGTTCTATTATCTCTCAAAATGGTGATGAATGTAATGCAAAAACTCAAAATAGTGCATCTGATTCAATTCGAGAACTTTTCAACTCTGTCGAAAGTAGAGTCCCATTATAGCAGATTCGTCTTTCTCAAAATTATATTTAAAACCAATATGGAATAGTGTTCATGGTAATTTGTATGCTGAATATAAAAGATTTGTATGATGAAGATAATGTATTAAACAGTGGTGCAAACACAATTTTCCTGATTTCATCAGCTCCAAAGAATGGCAACCCTACTCGCCTGAACTGAATCCGATGGATTATAGTGTATGGTCTATCTTAGAAGCAAGGTCCTGTCAAGAATACAATTTACAGAGATAAGACATTATTTAAAACGTAAAAAACAAATTGAAAGAGTTTTAAATCAAAGGAATTTAAAGCAAAGCTTTCTTTAAATAATTCTGTCACTTCAATCTCAAATAATTTACAAGAAGAAGATGCAATTGCAGCTATTGAAAATTCAATTGTTGATTGATTGATTTATTTAAGTCCAACCACCACAATCTTTACCTCCAACCATGTTGAACCCCTAAATGTTGTCCATGATTTTTATATTTGAATGTCTTTAATCCACGTTCAACCCCCAATGGACAGGCAAATACAAGTTTTTCTCGTCTACCCTGAATTTATTACTATTAGCTACATTTTCAAACTCTGCATTTTTTTTTAAAGTATCCCAAGCTAGAATCCAACGAAATTCGCAGTTGATTTTGAAGCCGCTGTTATATCAACAACCCCAATGAAATCTGAAGCATCAATAAAGGATGCTATTATCATTTTAATTGAGCGATATGGAAGAAAGCAGAAGAACTTGATCAAAAACCAATATCGATAGAAACTTCGTGATTCGTGACGAATATGTCAAAATTGGAGATAAATATCAAGCCTTGCGCACTGCTCATACACCAATCGATAGGTTTTTTCTTGCAATATAGCAAAGGAATATCTGTTACACAGCCCATGATAAGTACTAAAATTGGAGGTTTGCCAAGAGAAATTGCCACTTGTTTTGAACGACAGGAGTTAGATCAGTACACCGGGCATTGGTTAAGGAGGACGTCGGCCACACTTCTGGCTTATTTGAATACTGATCTGGCCACGCTTAAACGTCACGGCGGCTGGAAGTCTAGCACCGTGGCAGAAGGATTCATAGAGGACTCTATAGAGAACAAATCAAAAATATGCAAGGGCATCGTCAAGCAGGCAGGTATACTTTCGACAACCAAACAAACAGTATTGCCTAGTTCCTCGGATTCGTCCTTCAACTTCCCAAGACAGCACGATAGAAAATTGTTTTGAATCGCCTATCAATCCGTCTGTATCTCCAACGTTCACGTCCAATGGAATCTAATGAAATTGAGAAATGTTTTGGTAAGTGACAAACACAAGCAACAGTTTCAAGAATAAACTTTCATGACTACGCACAAGATGCAATACCGAAACAACATTTTGTAACAATAATCAACCAAATCAGTGGTTTTAAGACCTATAATCGTCACACTGAAGGCATTTAGACATTATATTGACTGACTTCATTTTATCGGACTATAAGTCGTTGATACAGGACGCGTATAATTATATCAACCTTATTTACTATGCGCTAATCCCCCCTTTAATCCACTTCCTGCAGTCCCTTTAAGCTTAGAATTCAGTGTGGTCTGACCAAATAATATCCGTTACGCAGTCCCAAACCTTCGATCAAAATGTTTGAAAATAGGGCACCCATTGACAAGACCAGGGTTTCGAAGGAAAGTCGAACTCGGGGAGATAATTACTGACAGGCTGGCCCTTCGGTAAGGCGAAGTATAGGAGTGGGAGGCCGCCAGACCGAAATCTGTAAAACACCAACACCTCTGAAGATGGCCTCACCGACTACCCTCCCTAAACTGAAGGCCAAAGCTGCCCGTCAGTAGGAACAGGGAGGGAACAGAAGAGAGCTCGCCACAGGAAGCATAAACCGTAAGGTAACCTACTAGAACCACGGACGCTAAGGCGTGCCTCTCCAAAGCGAAACAACTCTCTCGTAATTTAAAAGGAGGTCAAGGACGAGATAACCAAGGCTGTCGAAAGACTGTACCTAGTGGTAAAAGAGTCCGAAGCGAAAAAAGGCAAAGGAACCGACGGAAAAAAAAAGAAACAGCGAAGGAAACACAGTTGGCTGCAGGTGAACCGACAGTGCTGATGATCAGCCTTGCTGAAAGCATCAAAGAACCCAGGAAGGCTTTGGAGGAAAGCCAACATCACTCCCAGGCTCTGTCGAAACAACTACAGCAAGCCCCTGGCTATGTTGCAGGCCAATGTCCCACCTTCGCGGCGATGGCCGCCGTCCTGAACCAGAACATCCAATCACCTCTTCACTATGTGATCGTATCATCTGTCGAATATTAGGACACGGGTAAAGAGGTTATTGCGACGCTAAGAACGGCGGTCGATGCCAAAAAAGGGGGCACGAGGGTGGAGCGCTTGCGCAAGGTGACGGACCAGAAGTTGGTAGTAGGGTTTAGGACCAAAGAATAGCAGACCAGGGTCACGAAACGCATAAGGAAAGTGGGTAACCTGGAGGTAGAAGAGGTTAAAAATAAAGATCCCTTAATCATCACAATGGATGTCCTTTTCTGCCACACAGAAGTGGAGGTTGCCCAAGCTCTGCAAAGGCAAAACAACAGCCTGATCGGGGATATACCTGCAGAGGACTTGAAGCTGGGGTTGAAGTACCGTTGTAAGACAAGGAATCCTCATATCCACGTCATCCTGCAGGTGTCTCCAACAGTGTGGCAGAAACTGACTTCGGCGGGTCGCGTGCACATCGATCTCCAGCGAGTGCGAGTGCCGGACCAGTCGCCACTGGTGCAGTGCACTCGCTGTCTGCGCTTTGGCCACAGCCGAAAAAAGAGCACGCAGCCCGCCGATCTCTTCATCCACTGCGTTTAGCACCACTTGCAGGCTGACTGTCCGTCACGGCTTGCGGCGGAGACACCAAGTCTCACAATTGCCTTACAGCGAAATTAGAAAGAACTGACCATGACGCTTTTGATAGAGTGTCCGTTGCACTTGGTATAGTAAATATAATGATATATTAGAATTTTGCTGAAATATAAGTGTACCGGGGTTGATTAATAAAAATAATAAAACAAAACACAATTAAAATCAAAATGGAAAAATCCAGGACTCTAATCATGTCAGAGACCCTGAGCAAGAGCTAAGTTTTAACCGGTAAGAGTCCGGCACTGCCCAGACTGGCTTATTAGTGGGCCAGTCTGGTTGTCCATTATGATTTCCCACTCTTGCCAAAACAAAATAAAAAAGATGCAATAACATATAATGTACCTACGGTACGTAAATGGCCACCCGGATTTGTGTATTATATTCACATGTTATGTGCTTTGTGTGTGTTTTTTAGCTCTTTTATTAATTTAACCGTCAATATTTTGGAGACACAGGCTGTTGGATGTTTTCTATTGAAAGCCAAAAGAGAATTGCTACACGCACACATCTTGATTTCGTTAGTTGAAAAAATCACACCAGGTCAAATTAACGAGTTGTCTCTGCAGTAAGACCAGATATTTTTACATGATCCGGACTTATTCCAAATAGTCACAAAAACATGATTCATAGTATTCATGCATGTCTGATGGGAAATTAAAAAAAAATTCATTTAGTTATAAACATTGCGACTTTTTTAAAGCGTGAATCATGAGTGATTGTTTTATATGTAAAAAACCTTTTAGGGAAATTAAAGTTCGAACTGTGAAAGCTAGAGGAGTGAAAACTTTGCTTGAGCGAGCAAAATTCAAAAACAATGTGGATAATGAATTGTTTTTACAAAGTGTTTCTGAAGTAACTGTTTATATTCCCTGCTATCATTAATATAGTGATAGTCGAACTGATAATGTTGTTCAGTCGTCTCAGCAGTAGCAGTTCATCAACTTCAGTATCAGAAAATCTAGATACTGATTTTGATTTCTCAAACTATTGCTTTATTTACGGCGAATTATTCCAGATTCAGAGTGACTTGCGTCAAAGCCAAATGAAAAATGAGCCAAATGGAGGAAAATATGTAACGCACGTCATGAAGGTACAAAAAAAAGCATTTTGAACCTTGGTTCTCAAACGTTCTGATGACAAGCCAAAGAGCATTGCTGATCGCATAGCTAATGTTTCTAGCTGTCAATGTCGGAGCTAGGTATCACAACGATTGCAGCAAGCAATTGTACTCCAAAAAATGGAGTGACGAAATATGACATGATGAGCGCATAAATAATATTGACAATGCTATGGTGGATGTTTTTGCTTACATGCATGAGAATAGTGAAGTAAAGTTTTACGAATTTAACAAAAATTTCGTAAGAATAATCTTACAATAAAAAAAAACTAAAATAAAAAAAACATTTCGTTTCGACCGGATTCTCATGAACATTGACGAACCCGGTCAACTTTGAAGCGCTGTAACAGCGTTTTAAATGAATGAAATTTAAAAAAAATATGGGGAAAAAATTTCCTCAAAAGATCATCTACAAGATTGGTCTGAGGTATTTTTTTTGTAAAATGTAAAAAAAAACCTTATAGAGCAAAAAAGAAAATTTTTATAAAAAATATCTCACTTTTTTGCTTATAACTTTTTTAATTTTTAATTTAGGGCAAAAAGTTTTATAACATATTTGTAGGCAAAACAATTTGCTACAAATTATGTCTTCACAATTTTTTTGTAAGACGCATACATTCCGAGATATCGCGAAAAAAGTGTTTCACCCCTTTTTCCAAGATGGCGGCCGGGGGATAAGGGTGGCGACCCCACTAACTTGAGGTTAAGCTTCTATTGACAGAGCCGTCATCTACCCCGGTCGCGATGGGGAATGGAACCGGCGAGAGATGTCGTGCGGTGTCCCACAGGGATCGGTTCTGGGGCCGTTCCTGTGGGACATCGGTTACGACTGGGTGCTGCGGGCCGACCTCCCTGACGGCGTCAGCGTAGTTTGCTACGTTGACGACACGCTGGTCCTGGCGCAGGGGAGGTCGCATCAGGCGGCGGCCGACGCGATGACACGCGGGGTTGCGACAGTCGTTGAGAGGATCCGGCAGTTGGGTCTCGAGGTGGCATTGCACAAATCCGAGGCCATGTCCTTTCATGGGCCTCGGAATAGGCCACCATCGGGATCCCAACTTACGGTAGGAGGGGTTCACATCGGCGTCGAGACCACGATGAAATACCTAGGTCTGTTCCTCGACAGCCGATGGAATTTCGTGGAGCACTTCTGACGTTTGGCCCCCAAGCTGGAACGGACTGGGGCCGCCTTCAAGCGGCTCTTGCCCAATTTGAGGGGGCCAAACGCCTCCTGCCGAAGGCTTTACGCGGGAGTCGTGCGGTCCATGGCCCTTTACGGGGCCCCGGTGTGGGCGCGTTCATTGCGGCGGCGAGCCGCACACTATCTGAACGCGCCCCAAAAGGTGGTAGCCATTCGGCTAATCCGGGGGTACCGCACGATCTCGGGCGAGGCGGCAAGCCTCCTTGCCGGACTGCCGCCGTGGGATCTGGAGGCGATAGTCCTCGCGCGCCTGTTCGAGTGGCGCGCGGAGGTACTTAGCCGGGGGGAAACTCCGTTTCCGCAGCAAATTGCGGCGGAGCGGACGGACCTCCGGCGCGATCTCATGGCGGCCTGGAATCAGCGACTGTCACAACCCAGCGCAGGGCACGCCACGATAGTGGCGGTAAGGCCCCTCTTTGAGGAATGGCTAGACAGGCGTCACGGCGCCCTCACCTACCGCCTGACGCAGGTCCTCACCGGACATGGATGTTTCGGGAGGTTCCTGCACATCATCAGGCGGGAGGAAACGCCCGGGTAACCACCACTGCGAGGATCGCCCAGAGGACACGGTAGAGCACACGGTGCAAACCTGCCCCGCTTGGGCGGAGCACCGCCGTGTCCTCGTAGAGGCGATCGGCGGCGGCGACCTCTCGCGCCCGGCCCTGGTGCAAGCCATGGTCCGGGGCGAGAGGGAGTGGGAGGCAGTCACCTCCTTCTGCGAAAAAGTCATGCTCGCGAAGGAGGTGGCGAGATGGGAGAGAGAAAGGTCCTCCCGTCCCAGCCGCCGCAGGAGACGCCCCGGGCGTCGGGAGCCACGTGACGACTCCCGGCCACCGTAGGCGCGGGCCTGCGGACGGTGAGTAATGGGTGACTCACCGTCCGATCAGCACCAGACCCTTGCCGTACGGCGCGTATATGTTCCACGCGCGCCTCAAAGAGATGTCAGCATATGAAGGGGCCCCTCAGGGCCAAGCCTGCCGGGTAAGCGGGATTGTCCGAAAGGGTTACCGCTACCCCGGAACATAAAGGGCTACGGAAGGAACATGGATGGGTTTTAGTCAGTAAGAGTCTGACACTCCCTTCCGCTCCACCCAGAGCGGGAGCAGTCATTGGATGATTTCCCAGCCTTAAAGCATCTATTGACCCCCCAAACATGGCCCGAAAATAAAATTGTGCCCTCTAAAAAATGCAAAGCTCATGTAACATTTCAATGGCCTACTAGTGTTTTCAGTTTGGTTTAATGTTTTACCAACAGTTTTACTGAATGAACGGAATGAACACTTATTCTTTTCGTTGTCGTGCCTTTAATTCGAAAAAGCAAGGTTTTTATTACATATGAATTGACTGGACACGATTAGGGCATTAATGGTTATGGTCTGTTCACAATCGAAAATATTTTATAACGCTGCCCATAAACTATCCCTTAAGACTAAATATGGGACGGTTCTTCAAATTGGCCACACTGCTTTCAAGTAAATACGCCATTTATAAAAGGATGTAAAAGAATCGAAGAAATAACAAATTAAATACAAAATATTGACCTCACGTATAAATTCGACCGAATGAACTAGGAAAAGTTCAATAAATATTTTAGAATTAATGAGTATACTTTTATGGCTATACTTGTTTACATAAAAGCGGTACTGTTTGGTCAATGTCCTTTAAAAAAAAAGATGACGTTTAGTTTTTCGTTAATGACTTTTGGAGTCTTGACAGAGACATTGACTTTAGCAAAATTAATATTTAAGGAATTTAAAAAAAAGGTCCTGAAAGAGGAGGAACTTTCCAAAAAAATGTTTTACACCCGGAATTACATCTCTTAATTATCATTTCAATTTAACGCCGAAAAGAGGGCTCTCTCTGACAACGTTGGCGCTGCCGCTAAACACAGTGTGTACCACATTTTTTTTTTGGTAACAAATATTAGTGTAAACATTTGAAAAGATTATGGTATCATCCAGCCATTTGAAAGAATTTATCCCCGTTGGAAAAGAATTGTTAAGTGATTTTTTCTAAAAATTATACTATTGTTAATTAATGCTTTTTTTTGTATTTAATTTAATGGTTTGTTAACTTAACAATTTGTAATCAACAAATTGTAAAGGCACTATTCCACCAGTGTGCGGCACTGTACTACATAGTGTACGGCACAAATGTTTCCTTTTGTGGACCCACTCAAGTACACATTTACAAACGTGTTGCACTGTAATCTTACAAAAATTACGTACCATTTTGTCGGTGGAAAAGCGTCTGCAGCTCTGTACGTGCACTGTTGGAGTTCAACACAGAATGTTTGTGAACAAATGTGCTGAACACAATTTTGGTGGAATCGGACCTTAACAACAACAACTAACAACAGTCATACTTTTTTCTAGAACAAAAAAAAATACAAAAACGGGCATACTCGTATATCGTCCCCGTAGTTGGAAAATTAAATAAGTCCGATTTTGGCGATATAGACTTTTTCCTATTTTCAAAACACTTAAAACATGCCGCATATTTGAGCCTTACAGGCATTTTCGTATATTATTCCGTTCCAAAAATATAGCCATTTTTTCGGACAGATGGAATAATGTAATGTAACTCTATCACTTTAGGTTAGCCTGTAACGATAGCTTGTGCTGTAAATAAATAAATATCTTCAGACAAACACCTAATTTTATAAAGGAAAATAAATAACTCAGTAAATAAATCAATAACTGTGGTCAATGATAAGTTGAATATCAATTAAATTAAATAACATGAGTTGTTGAATTTTTCCTCAACTTAAAAATTCTTTCACAAAACTAACTAAGTTCTAGGAAAACTAAATAACTCTATTTATTTAATTCTGCTATTAAGAATTCTGACATAACCTACCTAATTAATAAATACTTGATGTTATCTATTTCTTCTACAACTAGATAATGATTAATTATAAGATGATAGGCAAATAAAATTAAATAAATTAAGTTGTTTATAATTGCCATAAAATGAAATGTACCCGAGGAAAGTTATCATTAATTTTTTAAGAGAATTTGGCGCGCAATATTGTAAGTACCTATCTATGCAATGACTGATCGGTAACGACTACGCGACGGGGAGCGCGGGGGTGATCGCGTGCGGCTTGCTGCATCGCTGCGTGCCGCGCGTTTTAGTGCAATACGTGACCTTCAATTGTGTTGACGTCAGAGTGACCAATAATGGAATCGAGAGGTAGATTTATGGTGAAAATGTGTCAAAAGGAAGAAGATTCATCTGAGGTAAGTACTTACGATAGTTTAGAACACATTTTTTGCCAATTAAATTACGAAATTAGAAATAATACGATTAGGCTCGTTTTTCTTAACCATAAGAACATGTTAAACAACGTTAATTATTAATAATTGTGTCATAACTATGCACTGAGATTTATTTTATTTGTTTTTTCCTACCTTATGCGAGTTTGAATATCAATCATTTTCAGTTGCGGGAGAAGTTGATAACTCTTCTGCTTTCATTTGAATTATGACTCTTATGTTGAAGAATTAAGGTTACTTTTAGCTTGTTGTTGGAATCCCAACACTAAACTTTAGTCGATGTCGAGTCGCACATCACTAGCGCGTCCCCACGCCGTAGCATTGCGTTCGCGCCCAGCCAGTTGCCACATACACCTTGTACGTTCTGCACGGCACGAGCTATAGAAACAAAGTGTTTGAGAAAATTGTTTACTTTTGTGCCGATAGATGGCGTTGTGCCGTTACGTCACGTTTCTGAATCTCGATGTTAAGATCCGCAGTGGATTTACCTAGGTCAAAATTATTGTCAAGCGAAAATGTTCTCAATACACGGTTGAAAGTATTTATATTGTTTCAATATCATTATCTTCACCCCTGCTAAAGTAAAGAGGGCTGCAGAAGTGTCTATCAGTGAAAGTTTGTTGTGACGCCTAGTAACGGGTTGTTCATATGGTCCTTCGAGCCGGATGCCGTGTGTTTTTGGGTATCAACCTTGGTCAGGCAAGTGGATCGCTTGCGATAACTGACCAAGCTCATAGCATCAGTGAGCTGCTAGTGGCATCAGCATCAGTGCGGCGGTGACAATCAGCAGCAACTCTGGGAGCAGCAGCAGCAGCAGCAGCGCGAGAAGCGAGCTACTGCAGACGCTGCCGGGTGAACGACATCTGCATCGTCAGGAATCGGCAGCAGGGTGACCTACGTTACCTGGAGGAGGTGTGGGACGAGCGTGACGCAATCACGCAACGTCAATCTACCAATGAATCAGTGAACGACTCATCAGGTGGTATCAAACGAAGATAAAACCGTGAGTGACCTTTCAATAATAACTTGGTGCAATTTGTGAACTACATATTTGGAAGTTTAACAGTGGAAATTAACTATAATTTGAACCTTATTGCTTTGAAGATCAGAACTTAGAACGGAATATAAACTTTAACTTAGAGTATTTTGCAGTGTTTTAGACATAGTTTAATTTTAAGAAAAATTGGTTTAGACGTCGAATCTATGCCCAAATTTATCAAAAATTGTATGTTTTAAAGACTTGCAATTTTAAACTTAAATTGTTGGTCTCAAATTTGATAATTCTGTGTTAGTCTCATTTTAGTTATAATTTTCTCGTTTCAACTTGTGTGCGGTTATATTTAAATTACCACTGGCTTTAATTAAAATATAATTATGGACTCGTTAGGTAATAAATTAGAAGACAATTGTTCAAGAATAATCAAAGCTTATAGTAACTTTAAGAAATCTCCTAAAGATCGAATAACACGTCCATATGTTAAAGTAAGATTGGAAAACTTAGATAAATTGTGGCAGCAATTAACAGAGGGTCATAGTCAATTATACGAAGCATATGATCCTCAGGAATTAAAAGCATGTCTCTATGTTAAACAAGATAGTTATGATCAGACTGAAGAAATTTACATTCAATATAAAACTGAGTTACAAACTATTTTAGAGTCATTTGAAGTAAAAGAGGAAAGCCAAACAGAATATCCTAAACATGTACAAAGCAATGTAAAACAGTGTCAAGTTAAATTACCAAAAATTGTTATTCCAACATTTTCTGGGAAATACACTGAGTGGGTAACCTTTCGAGATTTGTTCGTATCGCTCATTCACCATAATAAGTCTATAGATAACGTACAGCGGATGCAATATTTAAAAGGGTATTTATCTGGGGAAGCGGAACAACTACTTAGACACATTCCTATATCAGAGTCCAATTATGAACGGTGCTGGGAACAACTTAACGAGCGATACAATAATAAGAGATACTTGTCACATTATATACTAAAAAGGTTACTTAGTCAGAAGAATATGAATAACGAATCAGCTGTTAGTCTAAAAGAATTAATTGATACCACTTCCGATTGTTTAAATGCTCTAGCTAATCTTGGTATCGATGTCGGTAATTGGGACCTCATCGTTGTACATATAATCTCTTTGAAGTTGGATCCAGAATCCCGAAAACAGTGGGAATTAAACGTCACTAGTGAAAAATCGTGCAGCAATGAGATTCCAACCTTTGAGCAATTTAAAAGTTTCTTGACCAGCCGATATCGCGCTTTTGAATTCTTGACCGCTGGCTCTAATGCGGGTAGAGGAAAAAACACAGAGACGCCAAAAGCCTTCCACGCGGCGACTGATTCTGTATTAGAATGTAAATGCTGTAAGGAAAACCATAAAATTATAAATTGTAAGAGTTTTATAAAAATGGATGTAAATACCAAACGGGAGTTCATCAGACAAAACAGTTTATGTTTTAACTGTTTAGGGAACAACCACTCGGCTAAGCAGTGTCTGAGTTCAAATGTATGTCGTGTTTGCAAACGCAAACATCATTCTTTGCTTCATGCCGCGGGTCCAGTTCATACCGATGACAGTTCCGATCATAAAAATAGTAATGTATCTCAAAACGAATAAGAAAGCGCACCGTTCCTAAAGAACGATCGAACTGTGAACATTGTCCAAAAACGTTCGCCACTAGATATGAACTCAAAAAACACATCCGGACACACACAGGAGAACGCCCATACATGTGTCCAATATGTGGCAAAACTTACACACAATTGGGTCATCTAAGTATACACCAACTGTCTCATGAAGGGATTAAAAACTTCAATTGTGGGGACTGCGGGGCTTCCTTCTACCGGAAGGCGGATTTGGATCGTCACGAAAAAAATCATCTTGGTATAAAACCTCATGTGTGCGAGATATGTTCGAAAAGCTTTACGCAGAAGAATAATTTAGTTATGCATGTGAAAATGCATGTAGGCGACAGAGCTCACTTGTGTACGGTCTGCAATAAAAGGTTTATGACGAGAAGTAAGTTGATGTTGCATGCCAAGCGACATGAGACATAGTAAATCATCTCTTTTCGTTTTTTTTGTGTTAATATTGTCTCATCTATTATCTGAAATTGCTAAGTTTTCCATTTTCGGTCTCTGACGCTCAAAATGGCAATTTTTAATCCATCCCTCTGTTCCGATACAGATTATCAAAGATACCTTAAGGACCAAACTCTCAGTCCTGACGGCCAAGGTAAAAGATATAAATGTATTAAGACAAGGATACAAGTGATCAAGGGCCAGGTAACAATTAAGGCTCACTCCACATTCCTATTCGACTTTGTAGATAACAAAGCTCTTATAACTGAGTCTCAGGTTGATCATCTCTCGGATATCACATACACAAGTGTGATATGTGAAAAAATTCCGAGGCTCCTGGAATTTGTCAAGGGTAGAGGAAGAGTAGGTGTGGAACTCCCGTTCATGACTGAGCAGAAACGTCCCCTATACGTTCCAATCAACAGGTCGGTAGCAGCGGGCGTAATACTAGCATTTTATAATGGCTTGAGGGATCCTATTGAGAAGGTCATCTCTCTTTATGGAGTAGACACAGGAGATGCATCTGATGAAATAAGCAGACTCCTGACTACTTATTATATCAGTTGCTTAAAGTACTTAACCAACGTGGACCTGACATCAGTAGTTACCGAGGGAGAAACCGAATATCTGGCATTTATGCTGGATGATCAAACGTGTATTCCAACCACGTTACAAGAAAAGTACCTAAAACTTAAAGAAGGTGAGAATCCAATCCCTCCCGGGACCATTGCATTTCATGCAGTCTACGGAGCTTATGTTCTGTGTCGCCCAGTGGCAAACAAAAGGGAGTTTAGACAATGGATTCTAAAGCGTTATAACGCTTTTCTTTCGTCGATTCAACAGACTGCTGAAGTGAATGTATTCCCTGATGTTCAAAATGGGGGAACAAGAGTCAATAATTTAGCTGTCTCGAGACCAACTCTGAGGAAGGCGGTTTTCAGAGTTATCCAATCCGAGTACTCTGACATCAGAACATCGGCAATTAAGAACCATATTAAGATGCTTACTGCGTTATCCGAGATGACAACTTACTCACTAGTCCAGCGTGTAATTGCTACAGGGGGAAGCATCATCTTTCTTAAACCACTTCCTGAGCAAGTCATCAACTTCATGAGAGAGAAGAAAGAACTAGAGGAAACAATTGTTAGAGAGGGATATAGAAGGGAAGATCTCATTTACATTCATTTATTCATGCCTCATATCCAATGTTTTAAGTCAGTTCAATATGCTGACTTGATTGTCACTGCAAACGTAATCGAGGAACATTTAGACCCAAAGAACAAGACCCTTGACCGCTATCGAGCCAAGATAGAGGGTGCGACCATAAATACAAAGCAGATTAAAACCTTTCATTTTTAATTGAGAAAATTTGACAGTTAGGGATAGCTTGATGTGCTGGCGTCTGTACACGATAAAAATATATAATTCGATCTAAAGGGACATTATTGGAATAATAATAAACTGAAGTTTGGGCGTTTTTGGGGGACTTAATACTGGATTTTGGGGGCCAAGGAACTGGTCAAATCACACGTTCGTAAGTGCGTTAAATGTGTTAGACATTCGGCAACGACATCAAACCAGTTAATGGGGCAATTACCGGCTGCGAGGGTAACGCCTACAAGACCTTTTAAATGTACTGGGATTGATTATGCTGGTCCTATAAATATAAGGACTTCCAAAGGTCGGGGTCATCATGCTTACAAGGGCTACATTTGTTTGTTTGTCTGTATGGCCACGAAAGCCGTACACATCGAGGCTGTAAGTGACATGACTACTCAAGGATTTTTAGCAGCATTCAGGAGATTTGTCTCTCGCAGAGGCTATTGTTCGGATATTTGGTCAGACAATGGCACTAACTTCGTAGGAGCGTCAAGGGAGTTAAAGCAGTTATTCTCGGCGGAGCAAGCTAGTCTAACAAAGGAAATCGCTGACTGTTTAGCGTCTAAGGGAACGAAGTGGCATTTTATCCCTCCATACTCGCCTAACTTTGGTGGTCTGTGGGAAGCCGGAATCAAATCGATAAAATTCCACCTTCGGCGAGTAGTTGGAGATTCAACCCTTACGTACGAGGAGTTATCAACAGTTCTGACACAAATCGAGGCTTGCCTGAACTCGCGACCACTGTCGAGGATGGATGGGGATCCGGATGGCTTAGACGCATTGACGCCAAGTCATTTTCTGGTGGGTGAGCCATTAGTGGCAGTGCCGGAGTATAACTTCGAATCTAGCACTTTGAGTAGTCTTCGCCGGTGGCAGCTGACCCAACGGATGGCGCAACAGTTTTGGCGACGATGGTCGCAGGAATATTTAGTAATGTTTCTAAATCGCTATAAGTGGAGTAAACAAACTCCAGAACCATCGGTCGGTATGTTAGTTTTAGTTAAAGAGGACGACTTGCCGCCTTGTCGATGGCTGCTTGGTCGTGTGGTTGCTAAACACCCAGGCAGCGATGACATCACTAGAGTTGTATCTATACGTACAAAAAATGGTATAATAAAAAGGTCTATTTCAAAGATTTGCATCTTACCTGTAATGTCCACTTAGAGACAAACAGATGCGTTTATTTAGAATTATAAGATTTAATGTGACTAATTTTAAGGATTTAACTTCATAGCAGTAACTAGTGTTTCATGGTGGGCGGAATTTTAAACGGGAAAATGTAATGGAAGGCCAAATTTGTTAATTTGCCCTTGGTGGGCGGAATGTTTGAGAAAATTGTTTACTTTTGTGCCGATAGATGGCGTTGTGCCGTTACGTCACGTTTCTGAATCTCGATGTTAAGATCCGCAGTGGATTTACCTAGGTCAAAATTATTGTCAAGCGAAAATGTTCTCAATACACGGTTGAAAGTATTTATATTGTTTCAATATCATTATCTTCACCCCTGCTAAAGTAAAGAGGGCTGCAGAAGTGTCTATCAGTGAAAGTTTGTTGTGACGCCTAGTAACGGGTTGTTCACAAAGGGATCCGTAAAACCCATTATAGTTTTAAACATACTTGTTTGTAATGTGTCCGTGTACCACTGAACGCAGATATTTTAATTAAAAGTGTACGATTTAAAGTTCAAGCGTTGTTTGGATCAGTCGCTACACGTGGCTTCTCAACCCCAAATTCCCACACTTGTCACACAAATTGTTCTTTGTTTCGTATTTTCGTGAAACATTTTTTTAATAGAGAAACTACGTAGTATTGAAACTCCTATTGACCAAGTCTCACTAGTTAACCCTGATAGAAGAATCATGGAACACAATATCACAATCGCTGAGACAACAGATTCAGAAATAGAAACAGGAAATAAGGAAAGAGAAATCTACAGATGGAAAAATACTAATCAAATAAACTGGAAAAGAAATAAAGAGTTGGAGAAGAAACGAAAATGTTTGCCATATAAGAGTAAAACTGGAAAGTTTATTGCAGCTAAACTACCCAAAAGTCCTAAATGCAGCCAAAATTGTCGCCAGAAATGCACAGAAAAGTTTACACAAAACGAGCGTGAGGAACTTTGCAAATCCTATTGGTCTATACAAGATTTTAAGCTGCAAAAAGAGTTTTTGCTTAAGCGCATCATCATTAAGCCAGTGCAGACTACAAGAAAATCTGTACCGATCGACAAACAAAGAAGTTCTAGCAGAGAATACGGTTTCTATAAAAATAAGACTGTATTTGAACGAGTATGCAAGAACTATTTTATGTCCACTCTTTGCATTTCTACTGGTCCAATCGAAACTGCAGTAAAACATGTGGATGATCATGGTGTATTTACAAAAATAGATAATCGTGGCAGACAAACGCCTGCAAACAAAACTCCTGAAGAACAGATACATTTCCTGTAATTGATTCCCATTACTGTAGAAAAAAAACAACCAGGAAATACTTAGAACCTACCTTGTCAATATCAAAAATGTATGATATGTATGTGGACAAAATGAAAGAAAGCAATAAAGAACCAGTAAAATTAAACATTTATAAGAAAGTGTTTGGTACAGAATAGAATTTAGCGTTCTATCACCCCAAGTAGGATCAATGTAGCATATGTAGCAATCACAAAAAAGATAAAACTAATATAAATATTCAAACTTAGTATGCTCAACATATAGAGCGAAAAGAGGCATCTTATAGATCTAAAGAGCTGGATAAAAAGAAGTGTGAAGAAGATGAATCATATTTGTGTGTCACTATGGACTTGCAAAGCCTACTGCAGATTCCATCGACTGCAGATAGTCTAATGTATTATTCCAGAAAATTAAATTTATATAATTGATCTATTTATGAGTTTAAACCTCCACAGAACGACGCTCACTGTATGATCTGAACGGAAGTAAACGGCAAAAGAGGCAGTGTTGAAATAACATCTGCTATTCATTTATGGATTAAGAATCTCCCAGAGATTTTAACGCTTGTCACCATTTATTCCGACACTTGTTCGGGACAAAACCGAAATCAGTACATAGCAGTATTTTTATTGTACTTAGTACATACGCATGAGACAATCAAAGTATTAGAACAGAAGTATCTGGAAAGTGGTCATAGTTTTATGGAAGTAGATTCAATGCATAGTGCCATAGAAAAATAAAAAGGTACACAGACACGTATTCTATAATAGATTGGAAGGAAATTATGCTACGGGCAAGATCAAAAAGACAAAATAAAAATGTAACTCCATATATTGTAACTGAATTGTCATATCAAGACATGATTGATGTAAAAGCACTTGCTTCGAAAATAATTAAAAACAAAACTATAGCGGAGAATGGGGAGAAAGTGTGCTGGTTGAAAATAAAATGTCTTAGATTTGAATGTTTTACCTGGTTTGATTAAATACAGATACGATTACGATGGGCCATATAACTTACTACATACTCTTTGTAAACCAGGGAGACCGACTAGGAGAAATCAAAACTCTAAAATGACAACTATAAATACTGAAGATCTTCCCCGGGCATATAAACAGTATCTACCAATAACAAAACCAAAAAAAGAAAGACCTTTTACAGCTCTGTAAGAAAAATATAATACCTAAAGAGCTTCACGGCTGGTATGAAAGTTTACCGTGTTTAAACGAAGACCAGGATCCACCACCCTCCACAGATTCATCTGAAGTCGATGATTAAGACGACACGGTTGGCGCAGCGGTTGAGCGATTGACTGCTGCGCAGCATGTCGCGGGTTCGATTCCTGCACGGAACAAATATTTGTACGACCTGCAAGTATTTGTTACGGGTCTGGGTGTTTTTCTATCTATAATATGTATCTATTTACAAAAAAAAAAAAAAGTATATAAGTAGTTTATCAGCCATCTCGTTACCATAACACAAGCATTAAGTTGCTTAGCTTGGGACGATACGGCGTTGTGTGAAATGTCCAAGGATATTATTATTATTATTATTAAGCTTATTTAGACTCCCTGCTCTTCATATTGCTGAAAACTAAATTAACTTTTAAACCCTAATCATTTTAATTGTTTTGAATTTAAATTATGTTTTATTTTGTAATGAAGGTATTTTTAGTTCTAAGTAAATTAATATTAGAAGTTGTTGATTGTACTCAATGTACCTGATTAGTGTCATAATTATTATTTTTTGAGTTTTATTTAAGTTGTGTTTTACTTATCTTATTACGAAACATTTATTAGTTGAATCGAGTCGTTTTATAGTTTTATAATGGTTACTGTACCTTTGTTTTGCTGTTAATTTTTAAGTTGAGTACTGACCTATGACTTAAGTGCAAATATCTTATTTTTTTGAGTTTTAACATAGAATAGGATTAAGTACTAGTGTTTTGATTATTTTTTTATTTGATTCAAACTTACATTTTTTAGTTCTAATTGATTAAGTATGTCTTTTATAATTAGGTCTCTGATTTTAGAGCCATAATGTTATTTTTTGGGTTTAAATTATTTTCTGTTTCGATTGAAAGAATACTTTAAGTTAATTTGTTTCCACTTGTTATAATTGGCGTAATTTTGTTTATTTTTTTAAGTTTGTAGTAATATAAGTACCTGATTACAGTAAAGTTTTTATAAATTTAATTGTATTTTTCTATTTCTTCCTTAATATAAGTTTATTAATATTATAATATAGCTTTTATTTTATATGAGACCAATAATAGTTAAAAAATATCAATGTAATAACAACGTACAAATCCACTAAATTTTACATTTAAAAATATTTCGAGTTTGATAAATTCAATAACCATTTATTTCACCAAATTTTACTCTACCAAATGTACTTAGCTTGTAGGAAAACTAAAATAAATAGCCGAAATAAGTAACTAATTGTAGTTACGTTACAATAACAGTTGTGGTAAAATTAAGCAACTTGATTTTTTATGTTTTATTTAATTATGGTTAAAGATAGAGTTCAGTTTGTTAAATCATATTGAGAAATATAATGAGGTCCACAATATATAAAATTGCAGACTGTAAAATTATAACACATTTTTTATCAAATATACATTAACTGAAAAAAAATCACTAAATCACGTTTATCTCAGAACAAAAAAATCAGAGTTATTTAATTTTCCATCTACGGGGACGATATATTGTATATCAAAGTACTAAAAAAATATTCTTTCTATTTTTTATAATACTTTAAATATTACACAGAAACTGCTCCACAGAAGTTGAACCGACAGCACGATTTGACAAGTAACAAATTGATATAACTTACAAACTATTAGTAGACGGTTGTTCTTATACAGGGTTATTTGTAAAACACCAGAAACCTCTTAAGAGGTCATTGTACTCATTATTATGAACAACTTTTACTATGGGACCAAACCTAAAATCGCGAAAAAAAAATCAGCTGTTCCTTACATTTTGAAGAGTTATACGAATATACGTAAATGTAGGGAACAGCTGAATTTTTTTTGTGCTCTATTTATGTTTGTACTTTAGTGGTTTTTTACCCAAGCTCTCCGCAGTAAATTGCGCTGTTTACTGGAAACCCCCTAGTCTGGCAATTTGTTAAAATTAAACTAACGTTTTTTATAGTGCGACGGAATGTTGAACGTCTGCATGTCAAAAGTGAGTGACTTTATTTTAAAATCTCTATATACAGTTATTGATTCTTCCAATCATTAATGCGATGACTAGTGGCCGCAAGCGCTACTGCTGAAAACGAGATCTTGGGTTTGATTCCCAGGTATTTGGTTCTCAGTAGCAGCCCGGAGTCTGAATTTTGCTCGCTTTCTGTTACATGAAACATAAGGTGCCAACGCGGCTTAGCCCTTCTGAAACAAAGGCGTGTTGTTACGTCATTTTTAAGTCTGCTGCCGTCCCCAAGAATCCAGACTGCGGCTCCTGGTTGGCAAATATCACATTAATTTAAATTAATTTCAGTGCATTGGGCGTGGTTGTGAAGCACTTGTAAGGTTTTGTTTTACTATTATCCGTCTCAGTAATTATTTATAAACTGCGGCCATTTTAATATTGTAATTCAATTCATGTCTAGTGTCGTTCGTCTTCCTGTTTAACATTTGTAAGTACAAGCTTCATAACATAATTTGTGACCGACTTAAAATTATTACCCGTTTCATTAAAAATTTCAATATATTATACAACATTATTTCATAATATTATATCTTATACCGTAAAATATCATTAAATAATAATTAACAGTAAATTCACAACAGTGACTTTTTAAAATTGTTAATCAGTAAATTTAAAATAATAATTTACTATCGTGTTTGCAGTGTTTGCAGTTATAAATTAAGTCCGATACACTCTCTGAGAGAAAAATTTAAAGAAATAAATGTAATGACTGTACCTTCACAGTTTATTTTTGAAAATCTTTTGTATGCCCATAAAAATATAAAATTGTTTAAAAAATATAGTGATATTCATGATAAGAATACTAGGAACAAACACAAATTTGTTGTACCCACTACAAGGCTCGAAAAAATAGGAGGCTCGTTCAGATGTCAATGTATACGCTTTTATAATAAACTTCCAAGCCACGTTCAAGATCTAAGCCTTAATAAATTCAAATCGTTCGTTAAACGCAAGTTGTGCCAGAATGCTTATTATACTGTCAAAGACTTTATTGAAGACAAAAGGGCTTGGGATTGAGCTGCTCCAATTGTTTACATTATTGAATATTCTTTCTTTTTTTTTAATATCCTAAACTAATTGATTAGCATCTGAGATTACTCCTGGAGCTGCTGAAGATTCACAAAAACTTTTTGCATTATATAACATCAATCTCTTAGCATTGTATAATTGCATAGCACGTTTGTGAGTACTATGTACCTAACCTACTATAAAGCTACAATTTACTGAGTACGTCTTACATTGACTTGAATGTGCCCTGGCGGCTGAGAGCATGTCATGCTCCCTGTAATGTCTCACTGGTGGTGGCGGTATTTTGGACCATTTAGCTCCCATCAAAATGGTTGAGCTGAATGGTGCTAATCCATGCGTCATGTTCATGAGCGGGCACCGTCAGTAGGGGCTGGTCACCTCTTAGCTGCCACGGCTGTTTTAATATTTAAATTAATTTTGAATTGTTTTTTTTTAAATCTTGTAATTATGGACGCTTTTATTAAGTTCTGCATCGTTCTCACGTGTATATTTCAACATGAGTGATGTAACCCAGTTTTTGTAAACATATTTTGGTTTAAAAGAGTGTCCATGGAGTTTCTTGCCCGTTCTTCTCCATAGGTACCTACTGCTTTGGAATGGGCAACTAGCTTCATCTTTCTGACTGACCGACCCCTTGACAATTCAAAAGTGCCTGTAATTGGTTTATTTGAAATAAAAGCTTTGAGTTTGAGTTGAGTGTTGATGTCAGGGGAACCGGGGAACCCTCCCTTGACAGCAACACTGCACTTGACTACATTCTAAAAAAATGTTATGCAACTCCGGATATAAAAATATCATAATAATGCTAACACCCCAAATAGACAATTATTTTTAATATCGGACTTTTCTCTAAGGCCCAGCACATACGGCGCAACGCAACTGCAACGAAACTGCAACTTCTAGTTACTTCAGAGTTTTTTTTTAGTTTATGCCATTGACTCCTTTGAGAGACCACACATGACATACTGATTTGCATTGCGTTTCAAACCGGTTTCAAAATGGTCAAGGAATTAATATGACAGTTTGACAGCTTTTTCATAGAAAATAATATGTCAAGCCGCTATTTTTGTTTTTCAGTTAAAAGTTAGCCGTTGATTGAAAAATCGGCCCACAATTAGATTGAGTTAATTTTCCAATGTGTATGTGTGCTCTCGCCATTCCATCTCAAGGAGTAACCCTTACGTATCAAAAAATTAACTAAAGATGCTTTCAAAAATATGTAGTTTCTTCAGGTTGTGTACCCCACCGGCCTAAATATAACATTTTAGGTATTTTCTTATCTACGTTTACCAATTCATACCCTCGTGCAAAGTCGAAAATACATAATATGTGCTGCATTCGCGTGTACGGTGTCGTAAGAAATAAGCTTGTTTATTAAGTACTTTGGAACCTAGTTATATTTCAGGGCATGGGTGTTGTTGCTACTTCAAGTGTAAGTCTGAAATAATTATAGTCTCGATATCATGGAAATACAGAATTCTCACTAATACGAATATTATGATCACACTAGGGGCACAAATATACCAAAATTGATAATTTAAAGAAATAAATTTGAAACCTGAAAGTAAATCTTATGCTCCATGTCGCAACGTTAACGTTTATTCCAATTTCTTAAAAAAAAAACAAAGATCCTCGTGTTTCTGCATTCCCATTAATTATTAAAAAAATCATAACAACTGTTCATTGCAGTGTTTAGGGCATCGATGTTTTGCGAATGTAAGTATTCGTTTTATTTTGTGTATATGATTTTGTTGGTTCTACGACCCACCCAGCGATATGATGTTATAGCATCTAGTCGCTAATAGCTGGCTGTCAACAATACACAGAGTAAAAAGGTTCTAATGAAAGATAAGTTTATAGCACGTTGTATGTAAGTATAGTAATAATACCTACCAGCCTATTATAACTGTCCCACGACAGGGCAAACGCGAGGTATGAATAATTACCGCGCTTGCTCAAGGCGATTTACAGAGTTGATACGACAGAGGGGATTTCCTTTAAACTGCATATACTAATACTAGGTACCATTTAGAAGCTCTGTACCAAAAATAAATTAAATAGGAGTAGTAGTTTAGTCGCAAATGTTTTTTTATTTTTTTGCCCCGTTTGAACGCGATGTATCTTTCCTTACCGCTTGTTTTTTTTTACGCATAGGCCATTCACCTTAAAACGATAAATCTTAGTATAACCTATGATGCTTTGTTACAAGGTCAGTTTTTTTTACAAAGAGTGGTTGCGTTTCCCTCTGAATTGTAAGCTATTTAGTTTTATGGGAGTCAAAAGAGTTCGCATGACGTGCCCGCGGAGCCGCGGAGCGGCGCACAGAACACTGGCTAGTTATATTTTGAAAATGATCCGAATGTCAATTATTAATTTTCAATTGTATTTTTTTCTGTTGGAAGAAATTGTTCCCTAAAAAAGACGTGATTTTATTTTCCATCCTAACAAAACCCAACAGTTTGTTGAAAAGCAGAAAAACTCATTTTTGGTTCGTTTTATTTTTATACCGTATCGAATTATTAGTAAACACGTATAGTATAAGTAGTGTAATTTAATGCCCCTCTGTCATATAATCAACTCTGTATGTAATGCAAAACTCACATTTTAATAACGGCCCGATTTCGCAATGGATTTTTATTGTTCTTTCTTTCTTTCTGTTCCGTGTGGTTAGTGACTACCCTGGTGTCAGAGTTTTTATGCTGCCCATGGGCCTCTGACTTAGCTACACATGCTGTTGAGAAATCTCAGACATGCTGGTTTCCTTCATCGATTTTCAAGCAAGTCATAAAATTATACAATACGCACTTGAATCCGATGAATCAGAGGTGCGTGCCTTGGGTTCGAACTCGAGACCAACGACTTGGTAGTCCGATGGTCACACCACTAGGCTATCACTGCTTGCTTTACTTTTTTTTATTGTTAATGCCTACATACAAATATACATACATATGTATGTCCCAGTATTGTTCCCGGAAAACCTTAGTAGGATTTTTGTCGCAGTCTTCATTAGATAACTTTTTCCTGAAGAATAAATGTGACATTTGGACTGATTGTCCATACAAAACTGTCAATATTCTTCGGATAAAAGTTAATTAGCAATTGAAAAATCGGTTTGTTCCCACTAGTTCTACTAAACAGTTCTACGGTAGAACTAGTGGGAAAAAAAATTCCCACTAGTTCTACGATTGAAGGTAGAACAAAATAGTAGAACTACTGGGAATTTTCTATTCGCCGTTTGTTCCCACTAGTTCTACTGAACAGTTCTACGGTAGAACTGGGCTATTTTGTTCTCACTAGTACTACGTTTTGATAGGTTCTAGGAATGGAAGTGGAAGTAAAGTACGAAATATGCTAGTCGTATCTCAATATTAGGTTCAACAGAAACTTAGGTAATACTGAAATCATTATAACACTTTTAATTAAAAGACATATTTTGTATATAATGGTAATGTTGTAATAATATTTATTTAAAACACAGACAAAAGAAAAATAAAATATAAATTACACTCAATTCGTATCTCTCTTTCTCCAGGATCCCAATCAAAAGTACTAGGCTCACATAAGTTGTAAGGAGTTGGTTGTAGCGTAGCCAAAAACAAAATAACTATTTCTCAATTTTACATTTTAGGACCGACAGGTGATAAATAAAAGAAGTAGTCCATAGTGATAATTGCAACAAGGACGCATCCCAAAATATGTAATAATATTTATTTAAAACACAGACAAAAGAAAAAAAAATGTAAATTACACTCAATTCGCATCTCTCTTTCTCCAGGATGCCAATCAAAAGTACTAGGCTCACATAAGTTGTAAGGAGTTGGTTGTAGCGTAGCCAAAAACAAAATAACTATTTCTCAATTTTACATTTTAAGACCGACAGGTGATAAATAAAAGAAGTTGTCTATAGTGATAATTGCAAGAAGGACGCATCCCAAAATATAATAGATTCCCCTAATAACGATGCCGTACTCGAGGCTGCCGAAGGGAAAGAGCCGGCTCCAAAAGCGTTGTTAAACTGAGGAAGGATGGTTTAGACCTGGCGTCCAATAGGCCAATACCCGGTTTTCAAAATAAAAGAGCAACAATTTATCGAAAAAGGAATAAAACCACTGGAATTAATAAGATATGTAGAAACAACTTTGCACATGTTTAGCTTCCTGTACAATTCCAAAAATTCTTGCTTGCCGACTATTATGATGGGGACATAAATATTTTAATATTCTGTTCGGAAGAAACGAAATCACATATGCAAAATGTATCTAACTATTTTATGGATGGTACCTTCCAATCGTGTTCGTCGCCATTTTCACAGCTATATATTATTCATGGTTATTTAGAAATGGGTTCGAATAGTTACATGAACATTATACATCTACTTTATGCATTAATGTCGCACCGATCAGAAAAAGCTTATAACATTTTACTAGATTTGATTAATTCACAAGTACCAGGATGGAAACCTAAGGAGATAACAATTGATTTCGAAGCGGCCACTTTAAAAGCGTTGACTCAAATGGGTGTAAAAGTAAAGGGTTGCCATTATCATTTCACCGAATGCTTTTCGATTGCTGTATTTCTAAATTCTTACCTAAAGTCAAAGTCTAGTCATGTGTTTCAAATAGGCACAAGTAAGGCACTTTTGAACGTCAAAATGAATAAGAAATAGAATTGATTCTAGTCCCCCCTTCCAAAAGGTAGTTTCGTGTGGAGAAGAATGGGCAAGAAGCTCCACCGTTGCTCTTTTAAAATGTTAAATCAATCAGTGTGTGAGAGGTTATTTCAATATATTATGTTCAAAATAGTATTTTACAAAAATAAATTATCCAGTTTGATTTTGTCTAGGCCCTAGATTGTCCTGTGGAGCAGGACCAGCATGTTTCCAAGCATCCTTATCCTTTATTTAATCCTCTAATTTGTAATAAACTTGTTTACAAAGTGTATTTTTAATGAGTTTTAAATTTTCTTTCATTAAATTGCAGAATGTCACAAGGTATTTTGTTGTAACATTTAACACAGAACCCTTTAATTATATAGATGTATGTACTTTTGATAATAATTACCGAATCATTTCTAAAAAGTGCCCCACGCTAATTTCGCTATTTATTAATTTTGATTGTGCATTTCTTATAAAATCATCACTGTCCATCTCAAGTCTTCGACGTTTTGTTTGTGAATGAGAAGGAAAGGTCAGAGTTGTATAGTTACGTAATGAAGACATCAGTGAATCATCATGGAGAATGTGTAATATTTGTAAAATATTGCCTTCATTTTTATTAATTTCATTATTAATTTTGTGATGCCACCCTTCAACAGCATTGTTTGTCCGGTGACGTTCTCCATATATACACCACATATTAATTAAATCATCTCTCATCCAGTAATTTTCAAAATAACTAAAGAATTCCTTTAGTCGTTCATTATTATATTCGGCTATTTCATTTTTAATATATTCCCATCCTACCTTTATTTCACCTACTGGTAAGAAAGGCAGCTTACTGCATAAGGATATAAACCTACGGTCGAATTTATTTTTGTGTAGCCCTAACTGTTTTGCCTTACGCCACAGACTATTTGAAAAATGATACTGGCATCCCTTTACCGTTACGTTCATTTTAGACAATGCTCTCATTGTAGCTTCTTCAAAATCTATAGTGACTTTACTAGGTTGCCAATCTGGGATTTGTGACTTTATCAGGTCAAATAAAATGGTGTATGCTTTTTTTGTCTGTTGCGACATAAATGCATACAGTAATGGAATAACATTCGTTTGGTCGCAATTACTGCCAATATCGCCATGAATACTAAAGATCTGCTTAAATGGTGAAGGACAAGACTTAAACGTCCCATCCATAAAAAAATGATTTACTTTCTTCATATTTTCTCGTGCATCTTCTGAACAAAATATTATTATTCTATGTCGTTCGTCATAATAATCAGCAAGTAAAAATTTTTGAAACTGTCTAGGCACTTCTACATCTCTAACACTATTTGTACAAACTTTTTTAACACCAGCAATTTTATTTCTATTTCTATAAATTGATGACTTCTTATTTTTGAAATTAGGGACTGGTTTATGTACAGCTAGATCCAATCCTTTGTTCCTTATCCTCGCCAAACCTCTATTAAATGCTCGTGGCGCTGCCTCCTTTCCAGTTGCTGCTTCTTCGCAACTATTATTGATCATGACATCAATCGTATTTTGACTTTCATTAGGTTGACAATCGGCAGTATGGGGTTTGGACTGCAATATTTCATGAAGGTCCTAAAAAATATAATGTATTAAATATTATTTCTAGGAGTGGGTGTCAAAAACGGATAAACTTTAAATTATAAAGAACTGCCTCGTCGGTTTAGTTGGTACCCAAGCGAGTTTGCAGAGCACAAGGTCCCAGGTTCGATTCCCAGGTCAGAAAGTGTTATTGAATTTTTCAATCTGGTAGTTTTCAGTACGGAGTCTGTAACTGTACCCGGTACATGGCAACTGGCTCGCCCCCTGTTACATGGGACTTATAACTGGCGAAATGTTGGTATAAAATACCTCTAACCCATAGGGGCAAATACAGGCGTGATGTTATGTTGCAAAGTACTCACCGGGGACAATGTTACGGATCCAGCACATTTGCTATCCTTGTACCTTTTACACCTCCATATGGATTTGCCACTTTTATACATTCGTTGTCGGTAAAACTGATGCCCCGATAACATCAAAACTTGTCCTCGACCTCTTGGCATTATTATATGGTCCACAGCACTCATTTTTATCGGCAATACTATTAACGATACTAAATTTAGTTTAGCCGTTAACGTCAGCCAGAACGTCATAATATAATTGTGTATATGGCTTTTTATATTTCATTTCGCAGTTCAACCAAGGAGGTAGTCTACTACTTAATCGGGCTTAAGACGGTTGGATACACGATGTTGAATTTATAGTCGATGCATAATGCGTAACGTGCAGCTTCATGATGCTGTACATTACGAGTTTTTTTTTTAGTTTTTTGCATTATGTGATTTCGTTTCTTCCGAACAGAATATTAAAATATTTATGTCCCCATCATAATAGTCGGCAAGCAAGAATTTTTGGAATTGTACAGGAAGCTAAACATGTGCAAAGTTGTTTCTACATATCTTATTAATTCCAGTGGTTTTATTCCTTTTTCGATAAATTGTTGCTCTTTTATTTTGAAAACCGGGTATTGGCCTATTGGACGCCAGGTCTAAACCATCCTTCCTCAGTTTAACAACGCTTTTGGAGCCGGCTCTTTCCCTTCGGCAGCCTCGAGTACGGCATCGTTATTAGGGGAATCTATTATATTTTGGGATGCGTCCTTCTTGCAATTATCACTATAGACAACTTCTTTTATTTATCACCTGTCGGTCTTAAAATGTAAAATTGAGAAATAGTTATTTTGTTTTTGGCTACGCTACAACCAACTCCTTACAACTTATGTGAGCCTAGTACTTTTGATTGGCATCCTGGAGAAAGAGAGATGCGAATTGAGTGTAATTTACATTTTTTTTTCTTTTGTCTGTGTTTTAAATAAATATTATTACATATTTTGGGATGCGTCCTTGTTGCAATTATCACTATGGACTACTTCTTTTATTTATCACCTGTCGGTCCTAAAATGTAAAATTGAGAAATAGTTATTTTGTTTTTGGCTACGCTACAACCAACTCCTTACAACTTATGTGAGCCTAGTACTTTTGATTGGGATCCTGGAGAAAGAGAGATACGAATTGAGTGTAATTTATATTTTATTTTTCTTTTGTCTGTGTTTTAAATAAATATTATTACAACATTACCATTATATACAAAATATGTCTTTTAATTAAAAGTGTTATAATGATTTCAGTATTACCTAAGTTTCTGTTGAACCTAATATTGAGATACGACTAGCATATTTCGTACTTTACTTCCACTTCCATTCCTAGAACCTATCAAAACGTAGTACTAGTGAGAACAAAATAGCCCAGTTCTACCGTAGAACTGTTCAGTAGAACTAGTGGGAACAAACGGCGAATAGAAAATTCCCAGTAGTTCTACTATTTTGTTCTACCTTCAATCGTAGAACTAGTGGGAATTTTTTTTCCCACTAGTTCTACCGTAGAACTGTTTAGTAGAACTAGTGGGAACAAACCGAAAAATCGGCCCTTATAACGTCAAAAATTGGTCCCAAAATGATTTAATTAATTAAGATAAAATAACGTTTTTCAGTGCACAGGTGACGGGTGTATTTCATTGGTAATTATTTTATTAAAGATTAACAGTATTCGTGCACTTCCTAAACATATAAGGTGTTATTCTTAGAGTTAATTTTTTAACACCTTATATAAGTATTAATTTCATTAAGATACGAAAAGTGGCTCCTCGATCGTTACGGACATAATTTTGGTCCGTCCAATAGCTACATGTCATACATCGTTGGATAGATACATTTGAGCTGAGCAAAATAAGCAACAGTTACTATGGCGGCAAGTTTCATATCTTAGTCCATTCCGTGTTATGCTTCCTTTTACTCCGAGTTATGCTTTGTTTTTTATTAAAGCTTTAATTTTATTGAGGGATCCACAGGCAAGCTCGATTAAGGAGTACGATTTACGATGCCCTTTAAAAACAAAAAAAACTGATGTGACTATGTCTGACATTTTCATAAATTGTCGAAATGAGACTCCGTCTTAGAATACCTGATTTTCGAGCGAAATTGAATTCATTGTAACAATTGCCAAAACATCTGCTACGAATACGTCAAAAAACTAAATGTCAAAACTGTCCCGTTGTTGGTGTTGCCCCAATTAAAAACAAAAGTTATTTTTGAAAACCCTTTATAACGGTGCACATCCAATTCAATGTTTCCTTGAAACTGATGATGTAATTCTTTTGGATCGAGAGTTTAGGGACAGCTCGTGGTTAAGAATATCATGTCCCACCTTCAAAGCATAGTCTCTAATCCCAACTTACCACCGATGAGGACAATCATCCTCAACTGGGCACTATTTGTCGCTAAGTAGTGGAGGTGGTTAACGGCAGATTCCTATCGTAGATAATCAATACGCAGAAGCGTTCATCAACGAAATGAGGCAGAAGGCAGTTTAAACAGTCGAAGAGATTTTAGAAGATTAGAAGCAATTCATTTGGATTGCCCGAGATCCCGATAGTGAAGAACAAACAATTTTATTAGCTTTAGTAATCTACCAACTGAAATTGGCAAAGTCACTTGCAGCGAACATTTAGGTACCAAATGGAAACGGTCTTACGCGACACATAAGGGATGGAAAGTACCATTATTGCTTATTCTTTCACAAAAACAATGTTGTATTATATTATTCTCTGATATTATATACCTGCATGACCGGCCGACGTACCGTACGCATATTTTGTCAATCGTTTGTTATCTAGGCTATGCCAGGCAAAAGGTATTCGTAGGACCAACCTTATTTTTAAATGAGGTCATAATAGACGCATTTTATTTGATAAATTGGGTAATGTCAAATCTTATGAATTTTTACCTCGGCTTTATGGATTTGCTTAATTGGGTTTTTGAAATATATATTTTTTTGTGATAAATGGAAAGATCATGTACCTCATGTATAAGTTTTATAACAAAACATTTTTCTTCGCAACAATTTAAAAGTCAAACTCAAACTCATCATTGCAGTTGATATAGAAATAATAAGTACAGTGTTTTGATTTAATACAGGAGCTCGGCTTTTTTTTTTTTAATACTGGGAAATCAGCCAATGACTGCTCCCGCTCTGGGTGGAGCGGAAGGGAGTGTCAGACTCTTATTGACTAAAACCCATCCATGTTCCTTCCGTAGCCCTTTATGTGCCGGGGTAGCGGTAACCCTTTCGGACAATCCCGCTTACCAGGAGCTCGTGGCTAAGTACTAACAGCCGGTCAGGTCGATCCATCAGGTTAAGCTACGCTTGCCGGGATTGGCCGTGGATGGGTGACCATCTTTACATAACGTGACTCCCCTGTGCCTCGGAAAGCACGTTAAGCCGTTGGTCCCGGCTGTTATGTGTGCATCTTTGACAGTCGTTTCGGGTCATCAGGAGCCCGAAAATCTGACAGCCAGTCTTACCAAGGGGTATTGTATTGCCCAGTTACTGGGTTGTGGAGGTCAGATAGGCAGTCGCTCTATGTAAAATACTGGTATTCAGCTGCATCCGGTTAGACTGGAAGCCGACCCCAACATGGTTGGGAAAAGGCTAGGCAGAAGATGAAGTACAGTGTTTTGATTTATTTAATTTTGTTGTCATTGTTAAATATTCAAATTTATATTGAATATGTGTGTTCTTGTTTTGTACCATTACGTACGAATACTACAAAAACAACTTCTAATAAAATGTTTTTAAATGTTCCCTAAGATGAACAACGTCGAAATAAATAGTTTCAAGCAATGCACCGTGATAATACCAAAACAAAAACGATTTTTTTGGAATGAATATTTCGATGTAAGTACGCGATGGGCGTAAATTACCTGCGGAAACTGAAAGCTTGGTAAAAAAATATTATCTTTGCGAAGATATCAGTCGAGTGATGCCAGGCAAAAAAGATTTTGTATCTGTTAAATTAGAAGCTTTATTTTAGAACTCTTAAGGAAACTATCTCTGAAGGCAAAATCCTCATTCAATGTGATTTTGCGAAAAATTATAGATTTGTGGTACAAGATGCTGCCCAATTCTTTCATTGGAATAATGATCAAGCCACGCTTTTGACATGTGTTTATTATTATAAAGATGGAAATGACATTAAACATGGAAGCATCATCTTGATTTCGGACGGTAGATGATGATACCACATTCTTCGCTTTTCAAAAAATACTGTATCAGCACCTCGATGAGCACAGAATTGCAGTTTCTGTCATGAAATACATCACAGACGGGGCTCCCCAACATTTTAAGAAAAGGTTTAATTTTGTAACCTATTTAGTACCAAGATTTTAAAAAAGAAGCTCAGTTATACTTCCATGCCACCGCTCATGGAAAAGGGCCATGCGTTGGTCTCGGGAGAAACCTTAAACGTTTGGCAACCTGTGCATGTTTGCAGTCTACGAATAAAGCAATCACTACACCTATAAGATTGTATGAATGGGCCAAGTCATCCTTGACTGAGAATTTTACTTACTACTTCTCGAAGGAAAGAATTCAACAAGAGCGAGATTTTCTAAGAGTCCGTTTTGCTTCCGCTATCACCGTTCCAGGAACTAAAAAACTGCATGCCTTTCTTCCAACCAACGAGGGTTTATAAGTAAAAAGGATAAGTGCTAGTGCAAATTTAACTGTTTCAATCTCTATTAATAAAACCGCTCTAAGTCTTAAACTATTGACGATTACATTTTAATTTTTTTGTGAAGAATTAAAGAAATCCTTTATTTTTTATATTTTGCATGTTAGAATGAAGGAATAAAATATTAATAGCGTAGTATTTTAGCATGTTAGCGCATAAACCCGATTGCTTAGAAAATGCTCATAGCTATGTGTATGTAGGTACTCGATCACGTTTTAATTTTTTTTGTGAAGAATAATTAGGTACATATTTTAAAGCTTTAATTCAAGGTTAAAATATATTTTTTTAAAGTGTCGAAGTTACTCAAATATCGATTTAAAATTTTCACGTCCCGTTTAATGTACGAAAAAAAATCAAATTTAGAATTCGACAAAAAAAAAAAAAACTTCAATTTTTAACTATAAAACACAATATTTTTTAGTTTGTTTTACAAGTTAATTGATACAGATAATAAGCACCCAAGAATTCATGACGTCATTCTAAGTTAATTTTTAAAGCTCATAACTCAGCTAAAAAGCATCAAACGAAAAAAAAAATTGTTTGTACACATCCACGTCAACTAGAAGTATAATTGACCAGAATATAAACAAAATTGACGACCTCACTTTTTTTTTTGTTGTCTGCTTGACGTGAAATGCTCCTATAATTAATTGCCATTCCAGTTTTAGCGAATTCCAAAAATCTCTCATGACTTCGATTGACTGTAATGTTATAAAATGGCTATAACATTATGACGTCATAACTATGGTGACCAATCATGGCACGTTTATAGTCACGTGTTTTTTTTAATTGTTTATAATTAATTGTTTTTTTTTAAGTATTTTGCATTAAATATCAATATTATCTATATATATAAAAATCAAATGCTGTTCGTTAGTCTCGCTAAAACTCGAGAACGGCTGGGCCGATTTACCTGATTTTGGTGTTTAAATGTTTGTCGTAGTCCAGGGAAGGTTTAAAAGGTGAAAAAGTGGGGTAGGTAGGTAGGGTAGGTAGGTAGGGTAGGTAGGTAGGGTAGGAAGGTAGGGCAGGTAGGTAGGGCAGGTAGGTAGGGTAGGTAGGTAGGTAGGTAGGGTAGGTAGGTAGGGTAGGTAGGTAGGTAGGGTAGGTAGGTAGGGTAGGTAGGTAGGCAGGTAGATAGGGTAGGTAGGTAGGGTAGGTATCATGGTTTAGACAGGACAACGTCTGTCGAGTCAGCTAGTTAATAATAAAGTTTTAAAATACATAAAAAAATTAAAACATTTTTTTTCAAAATCCCAATTGTTGCATATTTGTTACCCCATACAATGCCATTAACACAGCGTTGTTTTCTTGTTTTATGTCGCAGCAATCAATCGCTGAACCACTGCGCCAACCGTGTCCTCAAATACATATACTCGATACCTAATAATAATAATAGGTACTTTGAATTGACATAGAACCTTCATGGTTTGAGATTTTTTAGTGAAACTTTTTTCACATGGTACCTATGAAGTTCTTCTTTAAAAAAATGTGAAACATTCGATTATAGACTTTCAGTTGTTTTTTTTTTATTAACTTTCAGTTGTTTTTAAAGCTGGATACTTCGAAAATTCAAGTTATTTTTGAATACGAGTTCCAACGCGGAACTAGAGCGGCAGAAACAGCTCGCAATTTCAATGTTGTGTTTGGAGAGGGGACTGCTAGTGCTAATTAACGCACCGTGCGATTTTAGTTTAAACGTTTTCCTGATGGAAATTTTAATTTGAAGAACGAACCACGTGGAAGACCTCCCACACAGGTGAATAACAATGAATGAAAGAGATGTTGGAAGCCGATCCGAGCCAAACTACCCAGGAATTAACAGCATGGTTTATCGTTACCTTACCAACAATATTGACTTATTTGCGTCAAATCATTAAAATAAAAAAATATGAGAAATGGGTGCCTCATGACTGATCTGCTGAAAGAAACGCGTGTTGAAACTTGTGTTGCCTTGTTGAATCGATACAGTAATGAAGGAAAATTGGATCGAATTGTGACATGTGGATTCTTTACGATAACCGTAAACGAAAAATGCAATGGCTGACCCCAGGTCAAACGCCGCAACAGTGTCCTAAAGCAAAGCTTACCAATAAGAAAGTAATGGTAACTTTTTGGTATTCACTATAGCTTGTTGTAACTTTTTGGTGGTCTCAGCATGGTGTTAATTACTATAGCTTTCTCCGATCTGGTCAAGCAATAACGGCAGATGTCTACTGTGCCGAACTCCGAACAATGATAGCAAAACTAGCAGTGAAACAGCCCCGACTCATGAATCGATATCGATCTTCACTATTATTGCTCCATGACAACGCGCGACCTCATACAGCATGAGAAACCGTTTTAACTCTACAGGAACTGCAATTAGAAACCATTCGTCATTCTCCGCATTCGCCAGACCTTGTTCCAACGGACTACCATTTTTTTCGTGGTTTGGACAATTTTCAACGTGATAATAAGTTTTCTTCTCAGGAGGCAGTACAAAATTGTTTCACACAGTTTATCGAATCTAGATCACGAGAGTTCTATCGCAAAGGCATGAATGACCTTCCTATCAGATGGCAGCAATGTATAGATAATAATGGTAATTTTTTCGATAAAATAAATAAGTTAAATTTAAAAAATAACGAATTTCAATTTTTCAGTACAAAGCGGCAATTTCATACTTTAACCCCTAATACTCTCACGGATCCGACAGGATTTTTTTTTAAGACTTCGACTGTATGTAGTCTATCTATGTATTGTAGGTAGTTCCTGGTTGATAAAAGAAGATAATTTTTACTTGATGCTGAATTATTTTTCCAGAATGATGAAAATGAAAGGCCGGACACTAAAAGTAGACGAGGCCCACTTTAAAAATATGTTTATAAAATATTCCACATCATGCAATAACAGAAAGATTAAATAATGATCCAATATTCCGCACTATCTCAGAAGAAATAAATCACGTCATGTCCCCGCTTGCATTATACTCGTGGCTAAAGAGAAACTACTGCACAATTTGTGATTTTCCATCTAGTTATAATAACGATGACAAAACGATAACCGAAAGTTCCTTATCTTCTCCATCGTGTCGTAGCACAAATTCGGAAACGATCTAAAATTTTTGATGAAATCAAAAATATGATTTCCGACGTGGTGAAAATATGCACTTACTACACAAATACGATTACGCGACCAATAAAGCTTGTGAATCACCAATGGAAAATATAAAAAAAATTAAAACCTAAATAACACTAATTAATAATTAATTATATACAAATCTTATGAAGTTGCATAATTGTTAATTTACAGTAGGTAATAAATTATTGTATGATTAAATAAGTGTTTTCTTTAGCAATCATTAGTATTTGGGTCTCACCTCAAAGATACCCTGTAAGATGTTCATAATAAAGATTATTATTATTATTATTTATACAAATAAGGCATTAATATTTTCGCATGAGTACTTCTCCATACAATGTACCATAGTTATTCCCTCATTATGATATAAGATATTAGTTACGTACCTATGTGATATAAAACGACGCTTTGGAAAATGTCTGATTGACGCACCATAAATCTTGGTCACCCTACTTCTAACTCGCATTATAGGTTTTAAGTGCTGTAGGTCGTGAAATCCAAACATTAGGGCTTTATTAATACTATCTACATTTTCTTCGAAATTGTATCAGTGGTTAGCAAAAAGATTGGGACCTCTACCACAGCTCTACCAAGCGCCGATTAAGAAAAATGCGTGGCCGCGCGGTTCTCCCCGTGCCGACCGCGCGGCCATAGCATTTAAGTGCTGTAGGTCATGAAATCGAAACATTAGAGTTTTATTCATACTATCTACATGTTCTTCGAAATTGTATCAGTGGTTAGCAAAAATAATGGGACCTCTAGCACAGCTCTACCAAGCGCCGATTAAGAAAACTGCGTGGCCGCGCGGTTCTCCCTGTGCCGATCGCGCGGCCATGGTTCAACCTTTATAACTTTCTGAATATTGGATCTACGAATTTGCGACTTTCATTACTAGTCTTTTACAAATTCCTTCGTAATGTTGACGTGGTCGTTTTTTTTCTACGACACTGTGGTCGAGCAATCGAAACATATACTAGGCGGTATTAAAGAAAAAGTTAGCTTGGTTAACACCTTCTTAACTATCCTCTTTTTCAACAGTGCGAAGGATCAGATTGTAAATCAGAGGTAAATAATCATTGTAGACACTTCATTTCTTTGGTTATGAAAACATAACAAAATCATACATACTTAAACTCACGCCTTGTTCTCATGGGGGGGGGGGACTACAGTACGTCACTTGCTACGCTACTTACATACTTTTTTTGCTTCGTTTACGTTCATGCATCGGGTCATACAAGAACGCTGGTTGCGAGTACTATGCACCTACAATCAAAATACCCCCAAAGAATTGCAGTTCCTAATAAATTTGTAAAGAGTTCCGGCCAATCTTTGCCATACTGTCTGTAAGGCAAAGATTGGCCGTAGTTTACAAAACTCTTATGGACCCTAAACTTGCCAAACCCGTCACAACAGCAGTTTGGTATCATGTAAGTCCATCTGCCGACATTCGAGCCAGGCCCAGGAAAAAATAGCGAGACGAACTTGACGCCTAGAGACAGGATTGGTCCACTCTAGCTCAAGAGCTCTACCCTTTCCTGCGGTTCCTTTACAGAAGGGTTCTCGTTTACTATCCTTACCTCTATCCTACCAAGTTCCTCTTAGGATGTCTGAGATACCATATGCTGGAGACCAGAAGGGCATGTGACCAGGTAGGCGTTATGCTCAAAGTAAGCAAAGGTATGACGGATACTCCTGACATTCATAATGAGCTGATTAAATATTATATCCGTAGCATCAACTGCAAGGCATGCCCTCGTGTCGTTCTGCAACCCGTACTGCGTGTCCTGTACTGTACCGCGCGTGTTGACCGCACTAAATAAGCTCGTGGAAGCCAACACGGTCTGCGATCTATTTACTAATATATTCGCCAATTTAATGATCATGTGCCTTAATGTTTGTGAAAAACAGTATTTAATTTTTGTTAATAGTTTATTTATTATGTCAGTACTAATTATATATACTTTGATTTACGTTAATGGTTTCGGCCGTGTAAATTAAATAAATTAATAAATGGAGCAAACATTTTGGGACGGCTGGTTGACTGGACTTAATCGAGCATCATGTATTTTGTACCAATCATTTCAATAACGAATAATTTCCTTTTTTTAATTAAAGTGTCGCGCAAAAGGTTGCCAAGCACATGTGAGTATAATTCAAAATGTAATAGATTTTAATATAACGACTGCTTAAAAAAGTAATCCTGTAAGGCTTAGCACAAATACCGCAGGAATGTATGACTCATCGTCATTTTTGGCTTTCGTTCCTATGTGTCTTAACTCCTTCTTTCTCCTTTCCTTTCGCTTTGATTACACGTCCCGAGTTGTTAAGACAATTTTCTCCGCTGATTGCTCGGTAAGTGTAATTCTATTCAATTACGAGTAAGTAAGCCAAGTGCCACAATGCAGCGACTCAGTAGCCCACACGCCAGGCTTACACAATCGCGGAGCGTACTCATCACTGGCTATCGCAGCTAAAATTCCATTCTGAATAAAAGAAAAAAAAAGGGATAGTCTGTTACAAATAATAAAAGAGAATTAATGAGAATATTTAGATATAAATATAATTAATAACAAATCTGGAATAGTGTTCATAAGAAAACCATAGCAGATGGCAAAATGTCGTAGCTTGACGTGTGTGAAAACCTTTTTTTAGTCTCTGGGCACTAACTACGAAGTGTTGTGAGTCGACTTTAGACACTACCGCGTTACTGGCAGTGTAGCAGGGTGGCATAAGTTTTAAAGAAATAATCTTCAATAAAGAAACAACAAGTGAAGGATTGCGCGGTCATAACTTCTAAGGTAAATATTTCGCAAAATATTCATCTAGACCCTGACTCTTTTTCCACAATTAAAAAAAATTAATTCTTCAATTTACAAAAAGAATTATATATCTTACCCAAGCAGTTGCTGAGAAGTTGTGGCCACACAGTCCCCCACGTTACGTTCGCGCGGTCTCAACTTAAAACCCTTATTTCTTTCTTTTCTTTTTTGCCGAAGTCTTTTTCTGTTTGTATAACTTGTCTATGCCTCGTTTTAGAACGGTTTCATACACATTTTATTACATAGGATATTACTTAGCACAGATAGATACAATGTTACTTTTCTAAAACTTCTAAATTTCACCTTAATACAAAATGTAATTTCATTTTAAGTGCGCAGGTATCGGTTGTGAATCTATGGTAAGATTATTTTTAATAGACCTTCATATTTAATCATGAAATATTAGTATATTTTGTCGAGTTCCGTAAGGCGCAGCGCTAGTTGTAGGCTCCCAAAAAGCGAATCAATGACCTGATGAATGTTGCGGGAATCTGCTGGATGCTAGAAGCAAAGCACCGGGCGGTATGGCGACGCTTGGGGGAGATCATTTCCAGAGGACGTTTCCGGCTGAAATAATGAGGATTTGTGTTTCAAGATAGCTAAGTAGTGGTTTTTGAGCACAGACCCAAATTTGTTATTTATTCGCAAACATTTTGCTACTTTACATATGATTAAATATTGTCACCATTTTTAAAGATTATTTTAGAATTAATGTTTTTTTTTTACTTGAACCAAATTAGTTAAAATAACATACATTGGTAGGTAATTAATATGCTCGAAACGAGTAACCCTCAATTCACTACCAGAGTCTGATAGACCCTCATACGAAAAACCCGTTACATTGCTTCTTTGTGCATCCTGTCAACTATGACAAAATTTAATGTAAAAAAAATAAGACGGCGAAGTGAGACAAATAAAAAAAAATATACGCCCGCCTATGACGCTAGCTGCTAGCTGCCGTTATTACGGCAGGCCAATGCCTCAGCTCGCTTACGTAGGGCCGTTGCCACCTTTACCCAGCCTTACGGCGAGCGCGGCGATTCCTCAGAGGTGCTGCGCCAATACAGTAATGTGTTTACGTTGGGTTGACGCCTGATAGACGACCAACCGATGAGGCGACGTGATGCCGATCCGGTGCAATGCTTAAATGCGTCTGATGACTAAGACCTGAAGTCCATACGATACCTATGTGTGTAAATACATATATTATATAAATTGGTAACCGTTAGGCATATACGGTAACGTTGAGTTGCCAGCATTAAAAAGACACTAGAATGGCTGTCCTGTAAACACCGTAAAATACCCGTCACTAACTGGCTTTTTTTACATATTTTCAGTGTTTCGGGCGGCTTTGTAAGCGTTCTACTGCGTAATTTCGATTTTTCAAGAATGACGACTACAGGTGACAGAAGAGTACACATATAAATTAAAAACTTTATTATAAGTCTTTAAGAAGAGCTGCAAGAGATTATCCATGATGTAAAATAGTTACCTAATCCAATTAAATACATTCAGCGACAATAAATTAATATGACCCAAGGCATAAACCCCACTTAGTGAACAAACAAAGAATGCCGCTGAGTGTATTGAAGATATTAAATAATTAAATCTAACCATATTATTGCAATAAACAAAACCACAGTTCGTAATAGATTTTTTTTTTTTTAATTTATGTAATATTCTGTTTTGTTTAATCAACGGACTAAAATGTTTATTAAAATAAAGCTTTTGAATATTCCTAATGACAAAACAAAATCCAACGCAGCGGTGCAGTCAGTAGACCCAATTGGCATCCCTCAAAGATTCATCCGAAATAGTCCTTAGACCTAGGTAAATTTAGAGCCAGCTCTATAGTAGAGAAGACCGTGGGAGATCGACCTTCACCGATCTGCTAACCAGATGAGACGTATTTTTATCAAATATAATTTAAAGACAAATATGCCTATGATAACTGGCCTATCAAAAAGTGCTCATAGCTATTTTTAATTTAATTCAAATCACTGTCGCCTCGCTCGATTTGCGGCTTGCGTTTGTAGGGGGTAAGGTAGGTGCTGCTTTTCTGCGGAATGTGTTGTTGTCAAAATGGAAATAAATGTTTTTTTTTCGGCCAACTTTAAATAATTTACTTAATTAAAAAGTTTCTAAAAAAGTGAGATATTCCTCGAAGCGCAACTAAATTATTCCCCATAGCGCATTCATTAGATGCGCTCACAAATTCAAACAAGTATATTTTTATTCCTAGAAGCGCACCTAATTATCAAGTTGATGGTTATTAACTACCGGAAAATATCGATAATGAATAACACAGGTTGATTTAATAATATATGTATACAAAGACAGACACAGGTGAAATTTACGCAACTCATGGCCAAAATTGATAAAAATGAAGATTTTCCGATTCAAAGTAGTAACCTAAATCACCATCCGGATAATATTTAGACCTAACAGTGACTAGCAAAATGTTTGACACTTTTTAAACTACTACCTACATGTTTGAATAAATTAGTGGTTGTTTAGTGAAATAATTTTCGATAATACTATAAATCACGTTTATCTAGTGAACATTTGGATTAAAAATATTATAGATTCCATACCTTCAGGCAAATGTCTTCTTAGCCAATAATGAAATCGTTGGGTGTATCCCACTCTTTCTATTAGGTAGTTCGATTGATAGAAATACTGGGCCTGATTCAGACTGATTGTCCCACTATTTATATTGCTGTCGGCTGCGACAAAAAAAAAACGCTGCATCACCTCTTATGACGGCGTGCACATAGAAACTATTTATTTATTTACTCTTTAGATAAAACCTCTTGATCATAGTTGTAATTGACTATTATTGACAGACAGCTGCCATAATAATTGCTATTATTGCTTTACGAGATAGGTGTTGGTTCTGAATTTAATAAATATATTTAATGATGGAGTTAATAAAAAGGGGGAAGGGTGTTATACTGTTGTACGAGGGTTATGAATACACCACGCAAATACACTTCTCATCAAAAAAATCAAAACACCTTCGTTTTAATTTGTTAAAAAATTGAAACACCTAATTTAATACAAAAGAGTTTTCATTCCATGAAAAAAAAACGTTATTGTATAGCTGGCAATCTGGCAATTATAATAGTAAGTGAAAATTTAAAATTCGAAATAAGTATTTCATTTGTTTATCCTCTAAATGAAATGAATCACTATTTTGAGACAAATGTGCGTCTACAGTTGGAGAACATTTCACGTTCAAAAACTAAAAATTTGCGTTTATCTTTAACGTTTTTGTTTTTAATTTGTTTACTGTGACTTTAAGACGTCTGAAAAAAGTTTTATTTTCTAAAACATATGGATACTTCGCCCACAGAAGCCGCCCAAGTGGTGGCATTGCTGGATTCTGGACTTAGTCAGCGTGTTGTGGCTCGAACATTGCATCTAAGCCTGTCATCTGTTCATAGAGTCTACAACCGCTATCGAGAGACTGGTATGTTCACGCGCCGTTCTGGATCTGGCAGGAATCGGGTCACTTCTGAGAGAGATAATCGATTTATTGTAACAACTTCTTTGCGAAACCGGCGCCTTAATGCATTTCAACTGCAGCAGCAGCTTCAAGTGGTACGAAGGGTCGCTGTAAGTGACTCTACGATTAGAAGAAGGTTGAAGAAACGTGAACTGGTACCACACAAGCCAGCAAATGGACCGAAATTAACTGCAGACCATCGAAGAGCGCGCCTTGACTTTGCACACGAGCACCTAAATTGGTCATACCGCCAATGGAGCAAAGTTCCCTTCTCTGATTAATGTAAAATCATGCTCTATGGTAACGACGGAAGGAACAAGGTCTACAGAAGAGATGGAGAACGCTTTGCACAATGCTGCATTGAAGAAAGGGTCAGTTATGGTGGTGGTTCGTGGACGGTTTGGGGAGGAATCAGCGCCGACGGTAAGACAGAGCTTGCCTTCGTGTCTGGGCCACGTCTACCTGCATTACTCCATAATGGAATGGCCAGCAAGGAGCCCGGACATGAATCCAATTGAACATCTCTGGGATCAGAGGCAAATCCGAGCGAGAGATCCTGCCCCAGACTCACTTGATCAGCTGAAAAGTGCCATTTAGGAAGAATGGGACAACATCCCACAGCATGTCATCGTAACTCTCATCCGATCGATGAAAAACCGGATGGAAGCGGTGATAAGAGCTCGAGGAGGGAACACTAGTTATTAAACGTTATTTAATAAAAGTTTGTTTTCACCTACGTGTGTTGTTTCATTCATTGCCTTCGTTCTCCATACAAAATAAAAATGACTCATTAAAGAAAACACGAAACCTATGAAAAGGAGATTGTTCTAGACCGCCCTATAACCAACAAACATTTGACGTGTACGTTAATTTTAATTATATTTTAATATGCTTTTTAAAAATAATAAATTCAAGCGGACACTGTTTAATTTTTAATAGGTTTTTAAAAGTGACCTCATTGATTTTATTACCAACTGAACTCGCCATCTTTCAAGGAGTTGTCAATGTGAATGTCACAAAAGATTTGACAGTGTCGCTCTCACTCATATTACATAAATATCGATATCGACGACGATGTCCATAATATCTAGTGATAAATAATGGATGTTCGATATTTATCACTTCCAAAACATTGAAAATGTGCAACATAAAAGTTTTTCATGCATATTTTTTTCATGGAATTAGTTCCGTGAACATTTTAATGGAACTTATGATGAATATGGCCTAGCACGATTATGATGAAAATATAATGAACAAAACAAACTCACAAAATGTACTTACTAGTCGAATGAGGGATTTTCTCACAAGTGAGAAAATATTAGTTCAAAAGAGGCGTTGGTAAAAAATACGTCACTGTCTCAGGTTTTTGACATCAAATAAGCTTTCTTATTTACCGATCTTATTTTTGTTATCAGTAGCCAGTAAAACATAGACGTATTTTTCACCCACGCCATCTATTGAACTATGTTTTTTCACTTGTCAGAAAATCTCTCATTTAACGATTGAAATGTCATTTACGACGCAACTCTAGTGAATTGTTCTCATAACAATTTCACGACTTCAATAGCCATATTTTTACTTTTTAAGTACTTAAACTCTATTTTTAAATGTCGCAAACTAAAACGTTACACATTGTTCGTTGGGAACAAAATATTTTATGTTAGCAATTATTTAATTGGAGTAGAATCATAGCAACAACGTGTTTATGTTTGAAACGGAACAAATTAATTTACATTTGACATATTGATCTTTCAGTTTGGTCTACTAAATTAAAACCACAGATTAAATAGGTGGTCATTGATAATCGATATTATGTACAATGATTGATCTTCAAGAGAGCATCTCTACGTCACTACGTCAGTCGGTGCCTGTGGCTGTGTTGTGTTGTTGTGAATACCTACCTATTTGGCGATTTCTTTTGGCGTTTTTGATTTTGTTTCTGTTTAACGGACTACAATTTGGATTGCTTTCAACGTGACCTGGCTTCGAATAACTGATTCTGTGATCTGCTTAAACGACACCTTAGCATTTTGACAACGGATAACGGACTTCGCTTAAAGTAAACTTCAGCCAATAAATAATAACTGTACCTAAAAGGCATAATACAACTGTATTTACGGTAATATTTTACTGTATTTGAAGTTTAATGCTTTGTCGAAAACAGAAATAGCGATTTTAGAAGGAATTACTTAAGTTTTCTTTTATTAAAAATAACCTCAAAATCTGTTCCTTTTCTTTGAATAAATCTTTTCTCTAAAGTGTCCGTTAATAAACTTTGTTCTTATGGGCTACTAAGGGCAGTTTACAAATAGAAAATGATTTTTTCTATGCTGTTGGCTCCAGGCCGAACAATGTATGGGCGTAGAACAATCTCCTTTAATTTGAATTTAGAACAATAACATTAGAATTTGAAAACCTCATGAAACTCTATAAAACATAATAATAAAAAACTGATAATCCTTACAAAACATAAACTTGCAAGGTGTTTCGATTTTTTTGATGAGAAGTGTTATACAGGGTGGAATTTTGTAATGCCACCTGGAGGGAAAGTACTCTTAATACTGTAAATAGCAAATTTTACTCAAAGAAAACATTCCTTTATTTTTGAACAGAAAGAAAACTGCATTCAAAGAATTCCAAAAATTCGCTTGCCACACCCGGGAATCGAACCAACTAAAATCTGCAAAAAGTACACCCTGTACTTTTATTGCATCGCTCGTCAGGTTCAATTATAAGGATGAAACTTTCTAAGAAACTTGATAAATTAAATGATAGGAAAACCATGAAATCTGGACTTATAAATTTAATGAGTCAAGTTAAAGCTCTTTAAGTTAAAGATCCATCTGTTTACTTATGTTAGTAATAAATAATTTTATCGTTACCGTCATTTATCCATGAAAATGACGAGTTACTATATAGATAAGACGATTGAAGATTGGGACAAACGGTACAATGAGATGGCCTTTTTTTTTAAGGCTGGGAAATCATCCAATGACTGCTCCCGCTCTGGGTGGAGCGGAAGGGAGTGTCAGACTCTTACTGACTAAAACCCATCCATGTTCCTTCCGTAGCCCTTTATGTTCCGGGGTAGCGGTAACCCTTTCGGACAATCCCGCTTGACAATGAGATGGCCTACGAGATACCTACGCCCTTAGGAGCAAGCTTTTTTTTTGCTTTGAATAAAATGTATGACAAATAAGTTAAATTATTAAGGAAAAATATTTTAAAAAATCCTATCGCATTTATTGGTATTATTACTACTTAATTAAAAAAACTTTTCATTTTTGATAATCTACGTATATGCATTAAGCACTGCATTTTAGTATGAAATAAGAGTTTTCTAGTGAAATATCAATTCAATTAGTAAATATAAAATAAAAATAGCATAGAAACGGTTTACATGTGAAAAAGTTGGATGCAGTTATTCTTTCTGTTATCGCAAACAGAAATATTGCATTTTACACATGACTAAAGTGTTACTTAACTAGCTGACCCGACAGACGTTGTCCTGTCTTAACTGTGATACCTACCCTACCTACCTACCTACCTGCCTACCTACCCTGCCTACCTAGATACCTACCCTACCTACACTACCTACTTTACCTACCCTAGCTACCCTACCTACCCTACCTACCCTAGCTACACTACCTACCCTACCTACCCACCCTACCTACCCTACCTACCCACCCTACCTACCTACCCTACCTACCTACCTACCTACCCACCCTACCTACCTACCCTACCTACCCACCCTACCTACCCTACCTACCTACCTACCTACCTACCTACCTACCTTACCTACCAAAAAAAATAAAAATGTATTCTGCTATTCAGGGCGGAGACAAATCCAACGAAACAAAAACCATGAAAATTGGTCCAGCAGATCTTATAGATATAACAAATATAAACAAATAAAATACAATTATTGTTTAAAGCTAGTGACTTCTTTTATCCAATGTTAATATGTTGCCGTGCCCTAACCGGGTTTCATGTTGGAACTTATTTACTTCTGTAACACCTACATATGTACACATGAATGCAATAAAGAATTAGAGTTTGAGTTTTTTACATGTTGAGTATTTGCATTGATTCCTTTTTTCGTGGTACGTTTTGTCATGAACAACACCATTCTTACGTAGATCCTGATGGGGCACCGACTCTCTGCTTCTTCAGGGTAGCACTTCATGGTCTGTTGAGACTTGTTCGGCCTCTTTTATTTTCAGACACGGCACCATACCGCTACATTGTGTTCGCCAATTCGGTTCTAAAATCGACAAACTTCATAATATTTTTCGGATCGGTAGGTTTCTTCGTCATATTTTTTTTGAAAAGAACCCAACTGTTTATGACAGCCATATCCACCATGTGATAGAACAGTCTATTTGTCTAAAAAGTAAAATGGTAACCATTCTGCAACCATTTAGGATGGCTTTACGATACGTATATGGACGTTTAATAAACAATTCCGACAAATAATGCAATTCCACATTGATTATTAAACGTCCGTATAGTCTCAGACTGAGACTTTCTCGTGCAAGATGAACTACATATCGTTATCAATAAAGTGTTCCTGATAGAAAATCTAACACAGGAACGTGCCAGGTCGTAACCAATTTACTACGGAGAAGTCATTTCCCCCGAGCGACCCAAATCCACTCTTGACCGGAAGGTGTCAAGGGAAGCTTCTGAGATGGGCGTCCTATACCAATCGTTGAAGTCTAAAGCGATCCAGACCACTACCAGAACAAGTAGCTCCTACAGATTTATCAGAACGTAGTGAACTGTCTGCTGCAGTTTAAATAGGTCGTAGACTTGAATCCCTCGACAAATACTTCTGATGCTAGCATAGTAAAAGGTTCAGATAACTTTTGCCATACTGCTTTGAGATCGTCACCATATATCCCCCAGCGATTATACCTAAACAAGACATCAAGTTCAAAAGATAAGCACGCCCGAAAAAGTTAAGCTTCATGTCAGTGGCCTGAGAAGAATGAAAAGTGGAAGCGTCTTGATTACCACCTCTAATAAAGGTGATATTGACAAACTTAAGAGTTCGGTAAAACAAGTATCATCGAGCCTTAAAATAGAAGACCCAAACGCCGCCCTAGGGTCGCTGTCGTTGATGTCTCCGTTGCCCTCACCGAGAAGAGGTATTTGACTGTATTTACGAGCAAAACCTTTCAGACAAGTTGCCGAATATAACTTGTGAGTCCTTCCTTGAGTGCATCAGAGTAAGAAAGACCTTTCTACCTATAATTACATCTTGGAACGACCCGCTAGCTTAAGATCAATTATCACAAATCAAAGCCAATCTTTTATTAATTGGACAATATGCGCTGTGAGAGATTTCACTATTGCTAATGTAGCAGCAATCTTCTCTTTTTCAATGTGACCTCCCAACTGGGGAAGTAAGTTGCCCGGCGCGCAATACGCACGAATGTTTCATGACGTGGGCGATTAAAGTATCAACAGACTAAAAATTCCTAATGTGTGTGTTGAGTTCATATACTAGTGCGTTAATCAAGTTACAGTGAGTTTTTCCTTTAAACATGTGGGAAGTAAGCGTTACACTACATACCTTTGGTTTATGATAAGTCTAAAAGGGCACCGAAACTGCGTCATAACGATGCGTACATTAACATGGAAGAGTATATTCGACTTACTTCGGGTCATGAGAAGTCATTTATTTAATTTCTCTTAAAACATCTTGACCTAAGATGTTACTAGTCCTAACGGAATGTTGCTTGCTCGTCAAAATGTACAGTAAATTGAAATTTTCATGAAGTTATAAAAAAATCATACAAAACAGACTAAAACATAAAAAACGATGGATTATTAGTTGATTTCAAAAACTAATTTATGAACAAATGAATTTTCCAAATTGCTTAGTAATATATAATTTTAGGCAAGCCCGGTTAGCAGTAGAGACAACCCTATGGCTAAACTGCGAGATGCCAATACCAAAAAAAAAACGCGCCGCTGCCATTAGGATTCAGTTATTCGTAGCGAACGCACGTATCCTGAAGAGTATAGGCAAATAGTTGCGTTGTTTGCCGCGTACCTACAATGCTTCTTAGAAATTTAAGCACCCCAAAACTTTGCAATGGCACCAGCTTAAAAGTGATAAATTTACTACGAAATCTGATAGAAGCAGAGATATTAACAGGGTGTGGAAAAGGTGAAAGTGTTTTCATTCCTCGGATTCCTCTTATTCCAAACAATTTTCCATTTAGTTTTAAACGTGTCCAGTTTCCAGTCAGCCTATGTTTTGCGATGACCAATTAATAAAGCCCAAGGTCAGACGCTGAAAGTTATGGGTGGTAGATCTAAGTATCAGCTATTTCTCGCACGGTCTGTTGTATGTGGCTCTGTCACGGGTTAGCAATCCTAGTAGCCTGTATGCTTTCATCCCCGATGGCCATAGGTCAAATATCGTATACAGAGAAGAATTACTGTAAAGTAAATGTTTAGCTACCCAAACGACGGTATTTGTTATTCAAAATATGCTGCCCGAAAAGTCACTATTCCACGCGGACGTAGTCGCAGGCACAGCTAGTATTATAAATAAGTTTACATAGAAAAACTGCTTTTGTAGTTACATACGCAATATTAATTTTGACCCTGTTTATAATTCAAACGATACAAATATTTCTTTAAAGTTTTATAGTCTCTTCACCATGCAATAATAAAAAAACACGTTCACTAAGTCAATGCCTAGAGGCATAATTATCTTAAACCTTGGATAACACCCGGTCTCGTACGTTCTATATGACACGGAGACAAACTTTACCTAAAATGTGTGGTTAATGAGTAACCTGGTATCAAAGTTTTCATACTGCCCATGGGCCTCTTAAGCCCACATGCTGTTGAGAAATATATGTCAGGCATGCCGATTTCCTCACGATGTTTTCCTGAAACGGTGAACTCGGATAACGAAGTACTTTCTGTTACATAAAAAAGGTATCGAATCTTCTGTAATAACCTTTTAAAAAAAACTAAAAAACCAGAATGATAAAGAAAAATGGATAAACTTGGCTGGAAATTAACAAAAACCATTACATTTTGAAATTAGTTATTCAAACAATTACTTCCAAATAAATTCCACAACTTTGGACTTATAGTTTTTTCAAACTTTTGTCATAAACACTTTGTTTACATCGACTTTTTTTTTTTTTAAGGCTGGGAAATCATCCAATGACTGGTAAAATTTTCGGAATTTATTTGGAAGTAATTGTTTGAATAACTAATTTCAAAATGTCTTTGCAATCACATGTTAAAGTCCAGGATGATATTCACATTCGGTTGTTAAGAGCTAAAAGTAATTATAAAAAGTCGCCTAAGGATAGGATTACCAAGCAATATATAGAAACCAGGTTAGAAAGTGATGCAGCAAGTAGTGTACGATGAAGGAATCAAGTTTCCAAAGGCAGCTGAAAGAGTGCTTAAGGATTATTACATGGATGATATTATGACTGGTTGTGACTCGATAGAAGAAGGCATGCAGATCTATAGCCAAATGAATAAGTTACTAGCAAAAGGAGGGTTCACCTTACAGAAATGGTCAAGCAGCAGCAGTGAACTACTAGAGAAAATGATCGGTGAAAAGTACTCGTACAAGGGACAGGATGGTGTAGAGAGGCAGATCAACATAAAACAGGATGAGATATTTAAAACGTTGCGTTGTCCCAGCCTCAGCTCATCCATCCTCAGCTTGAACGCTGCGAACATGTGTAGATAAGGCCCCATTGTCCCGTACCAGTTTTTTTCGCTATCCATAGAGAAGTTCTTGTACTCCAATCCCTCTTTCTTTGTTTCGGCCAACCATATTGTGTTTATGTCTGCCCTTGGGATGGAATAGTCCTGACCCATAAAATGAATATTGTAGTCAGTGGAACCGACTTTTATTTGCATATTAGTGCTAGTTCCCTTGATCTTTTGTCTGTTTATATTGTGGGCAGTGAATATTATGCTTGTTACTTGGGATGCTAGGATTACTTGTTTTCAGTTCAGCAACTTTTGTTTTCCTAGCTGTTGCATCATCGGGTTTCGAAGATGGGAACATGATATTTGCCAGTGTTTCAATTATCTTTGGCTGGGGGGGGCTGAATAGGCTGCGACCAATGTATTTAGACATTTCACCTTCTTGTCGTTATCTAATACCATGCGCGGACGTTTTGGATCTTGTATTTCTTGTTTCGTATCCGGGTCTACAATAGTATCGTTCCTCTTTCTCTTCAGTGATGAAGGACCTGCCCCAGTATCCACCTCCATTGACATTTTACAGTTTTTCTGAAATGGCAAACAAACAAGCAATCGAAATAAGGATCTGGTTGGGATGTATGTATGTATATATAGTACAGTGATGACACAGATGACCGTGGGTGATACATACGATATGCCATCAGTAATGTACGTACTTCATTCATTCAAAGCGTCATGTTCCGTCTTGAGTCCATTTGAGTATGCCGAAAGAATACATCAAAACTGATATGACCCAAACGTTGAAGGCACGCACCTTGTTTTCACCTGATAAAAGACTATTTAAAACTTATTCATACTTCTGATGGCCCATGAAGCGGGAATTATTATTTAAATTATTATTATTACACTACGTTTCTTACGATTTAATAGAACTTCAAAAGTTAAAATCCTTTTTCCAAATCACTGCCTACAGATAAGTACGAAAGGCGGCAGGCGTTGAGCTGCGGGAGCTTTGCGCCTGAAAACGAGATAAGCCTCTGACAATAATAAGCCTCTCATCTGTATAATATCATACATCATAATCTCTGCAGAAAGTGGTTTTATCTGGTCTTTTTAGAGGCGGCGAACTTTAAATTGAAATAAAACACACAAACAAGTTTCTAATATCCTTTAAATTTTCTTTATTTGGCATAATTTTATGGCTTTAATGTTTGAATATGGTTTCGGGCATACTGAAAGCTTAATTTTTTATTGCCTTAATTTACTGACTTTCAGTAAATCAGCCACTGCGGCTATTATTATGCTCGAGTAAATTTATAACAGAGGATTTTGTTTCCGTTGCAAGTTACTTAGCCAAGTAGATTGGGGATTAGTCTAGCTATTATGTTTCACAGTTTTCCTTTTTTATTTCATAGTGGCCTGTTGTCTGAGTTGCCTTTTATAACAGTAAAAGTATACATACAAGCTTTTGTACCAACAGCCTATGTCTTGCAACCTCTGAATAGTTTGGTTTTGGGACATTCCATTTCCTTTAGTCCACAGAGGTAAAGTTCTTTGGTATGCGTTGTGTGTACATAATACGAGTATACACTCGCGGAAAATAATATGGGTCAGTATAAAAACTATAATTACTCTTAGAAAATAATAGAGCTAGCGGCATAAATGAAACGTTTTGTTGTAATTAATTTACCTCCTGAGTTCGTTCCAGGCGTGTTCGAGCGAGTCCATGCGATTGATGACAATGCTTACGTCCTAAAAATACTAATTTACAACTGGCGTTGCCATGCATAAATATTGAATTTTCACCTACATATATTAACTAAATATCCGTCACGCTCATTAAGAATTTCATCCATATATCTTGCACTTGTTAGTGTACCATTTTCGATCAGTACTAACTCCGTGCGACTGAAGAAATTTCAAACCATAACAGATACACCGCTACACGAAACATTACCTCAAAAAAAATTAAACGTTGCTCTGGCAGTCGGTAGACTCTACACCGCCCATCATGTGCATACAGCATTAATCTGGATTCGTCAGGAATCATTACTCTTGCCAATTCTTCGTCTCCCCATTGTGTGTGTTCGCGGGCGTAACGTAATCTTCTACCCGATGTTCCCTTTCAAGTTTTGAACCATTCGCGTGTATATGTGGGGTCAAATTAGCTTCAAGGAGCCACCGCCTCACAGTCCGCGCTGGCTTACATCGTCTCTACGGGTCTCCCGAAGTAGATTCGTTACTACAACTGCCGTGAGCGTAGAGTGTAACAATAAATCGATCCTCTCGAACCGTAGTACATCCCGGTCTGACGGTTCCTCGGACGGAAGTCCTCTTATGTTCTGACCAGGTTCTCGGCAATTTTGAACGACTCGCTTTACAGTAGAAAGTGACACGCCTATAATTATTTCTGTGCTTTGTTGACTACTGCCGTCTTCTATCACAGTGACGACACGTGTACATTCTTCTGTTATATAAAGTTAGTCTCATACATGTACACAGCACCTAATCTGTTACATTTCTAGGTTCATTTTCAATTGAGAAAATTTGACAGTTTGGGATAGCTTGATGTGCTTGGCGCGTGTACTAAAGGCGCCAAGCATCAAATTGACAAAAATCCCTGTAACTTTACAGGTATTTTTGTCGACTCATATTCTTTGACCGTGTAATGTATCTCATCGCGATATTATACAGACTATAGGTCGAACTTCGTGTCTGTACTTTTTATTCTAATAATACCGACCCGCTCTGGGTTCTCAGGGGTGCAATGTTGATAGTATCCCGCGGGCGAAAGTTAATTAAACTGTCGTTTACACCTTCCTCTTGAATAACTATCTAGGAAAACCACATTAAAATCCGTTGCGTAGTTTAAAAAGTCCTAAGCGTATAGAGGGGCACACGGCGGGGAGCAGCTTTGTTTTATACTATGTAGAAGAGATACATACTAATATACATAAAGTAAGTATCTTAGATGTTGTTAATTAAATCAGATCTTCATCATAATCCTATGTAATCATTTGGTACATAAATTTATTCATGTGTATTATTCAATTAAGGTCCAACTGATTGTAAATGTCAAGCATATCAAAAGTCTGGGTTGACTGAACAAGAACAATTAATGCGGAAGATAACATGTGTACCGGAAAACGCTTTCAGATATAGAACTCAACTAAAGGTTGTTTCATTAATATCTGCAATTTAAAAATATATATTATGTGAATGATTTATTTACATATGTTTCTTAATAACTACAGAAGTAGTAATGACACAATAATTTGTCTTCACTAATACACTCATTTACCAATTATTCTACATGCGATCCCAAAACAGTGTCGCTGGATTATCGACTCGCATAGCATTAACAAAAATTATGCATGCAGAATGCCTTCCCGACTTTTCAACTCACGCATAGGTACAATACAACTATGTTGGTTTAAGTAGAAACAGGTATTTGCGCGTTTGTGTGTACGGGGCGGGACGGTGGAGCTATTTGTCCAGATGCCAGGTGCAGGTGATAATATTTGTACGAATAGAATTCCCAGAAAAGTCTGTGATTGTACGACGCGAATAAGCTGCTTAGTGTAACAAAAGTCAAGTTCTTTGTGGCATCATAAAAACTACCTTCCTATCTACAACACTATTTTGCAAAGTTGAAAATTCGCTACTTTAAATCATTGTTTGATATTTTTATATTTTACATTTTACCGTGTTTCTTGCCAACAGTACTTTTTGTTAAAATAAAAGTAGGTATAAAAAAAATTCTGCGTGGTCGTGGGTGGCACTGGACGGACGATGTTGTCTACATTTAAATACTAAGCAAAACTAAGTATGTGCGCAGCTTGACTATAGGTTCCTGGGGAGCAGCGTCTTTATGCACATATTTACAAGCATTTACTATACCATCACATTTACTATACCATCACATTTACTATACCATCACATTTACTATACCATCACATTTACTATACCATCACATTTACTATACCATCACATTTACTATACCATCACATTTACTATACCATCACATTTACTATACCATCACATTTACTATACCATCACATTTACTATACCATCACATAAAAATAATGGACAAAAGGTTAAAAACTCCAATACCCCAAACGATGCAAACAACTGGTCACAGTCAACACTGGTTTTCATTATAACATGTATGTTATTTGTACTACAGTTTGGGTCCCGGGACGTCTCATATCTCGAAGTTCCGGGACATTTCGTAATTTTAGTTGTCTCGAGACCCGCGATTTCACTCGAGACGAGGCAAGATTGTCGAAATTGTTACAAAACACAGACTTTTCTACCTCGAATATTAGTAAAACTGCACTAATTGGCTAGAGGAAGTTAGAAAATATCCCTAGTAACCGAACACCAGGTATGGAAATAACGGGCGCTGAACCAAGTACCAGTAGCTCTGAAGTACACAACTAGCCTGACGAGTTCTTTGTAAAACAAATGGAACTTGCAATAAAAAAAATCCAAGAAAATGTACCCGAGATTCTGGAAAAAAAACAAGAGCAACAATATAAACGGAGTTTCAGTTGTTTGAAGTAACCGGAAAACGTACAGAAAGTTTGAAACTACTGTATAACGCCTTAAACACAAATAAACCGACATATGTTGAAAACGAGAGAGTCCGGTGGTATTATTACAAAGATGGATGGATCAAAGGGACAATGGAGTGCTTCAACAAACAAAACCTACGCCATGTCAAAGTGTCACCTAGGCAAGAGAAGATCACAGTTTTTGACAAAAGCACAAAACAGAGAGTGAGGACTAATAGGAAAAAGCTAGTTGCAAAACTACACACTACCTCCTGTGTTGAGGAGACCAGAGTCAGGATGCAAGAACTTACCTGTAGATTTGCCTCATACATAAAACACAAGGAGTGAGGAAAGAAAGATAGATGTGCTATAGCATCCGGAACTATGTTCTTGAGAGCTTTCCTCCACATAATGGAGTTGAATTCTCTAAAACTGTCTGAACACCTACCGGGTTCAACTATATCCATAGGAGGTGAAGAGAAGAAGGCTAAGATCACCAACAATCTAGAGGAGTGTATGCTGCACAACGGTATTGCCACTCATATCTGTCAAGGCACTGAAGACGCTACAAAGTGGAACGAGTTTTTGTCACCTGGGATCTTTGCTCTCTTGCACAATTATCTTTACGATCAGGAGATACGGGTTAAATTGGGTCTCCCGAAGCCCACAGAGTATGGAAAACTGTTTAGTAAAATATGTTTAGTTGGGCATTTGTTTCAAGCATGGAAGGAGATCCAACTTGGCCCAGCGGTGATGGTAGAAGATGATCAGAACTACTCCCGTATTGAATGGAAGATGGAGTATTTTAATGCAATGAATGAGGAGACAAAGGAATGGTTTCAGAAGCTTGCACCACGAATGTCCTCTTGCGGCAGATTTGTAAGAGCAAGCTCAGGGATGCTTATGGGTATGTTGAATGCAGTGCCAACAATTGTTGGTCTGCTCCCTTTTTTTTTTTTTTTAAGGCTGGGAAATCATCCAATGACTGCTCCCGCTCTGGGTGGAGGTGGTGAAGGGAGTGTCAGACTCTTACTGACTAAAACCCATCCATGTTCCTTCCGTAGCCCTTTATGTTCCGGGGTAGCGGTAACCCTTTCGGACAATCCCGCTTACCCGGCAGGCTTGGCCCTGGGGGGGCCCTTCATATGCTGACATCTCTTTGAGGCGCGCGTGGAACATATACGCGCCGTACGGCACTTGGTCTGCTCCCTGGCAACATGAATTGTGAGACAAATAGAATGAAAGTTATATGTATGAGGTCAAGTGATGATTCAACTACCAAATATTTAGCTGACAACCCAGAGGACAACAAGAGATGTGTGATAATGAATAAGCAGAATCTGTCATTATCTGGCATAAATTTGAGCCCTGACAAAACTTTCTTTTTCCCTGAGAACATAGGGGAATATACTTCCTGGTACTTCTATTCAAAGTTTGTTTCGCAGTATGGGACAGAAGTTCCAAGCATAAGACCTCAGGGGAAGAATCCATCTGACGATTTATATTTTATTGCCAAGAGCACTGCAACGTCCATCCAAACTCTAACCATCAACCACCTTGGAGCAGCAGCAAGATTACGCCTGGGTATATCAGAGACTATGGAGGATGAAAGAAACGGGTAAGAACCAGAGACACGGGATATCTCTAGATGTACAGTTAATAGAGGATGGAGGGAGAAACCTTTGGAATTGTGTAAACTGCCATTTAAGCCAAATTGCACTAAAAAAGAGACTTATTGTTACCGACGAGGAGAAAAAGTATCTGGAGAGAATAATGAACCCTGACTCTCCCTTTATTGATGACCCTGAGGAAGAAATGACTTTTTCCAAGGAACACGGAAAGCTCATACTAGATGTAGTGGAGGCCCCACGGAATGTATTTACCTACACTAAAAGGTCAAATAGGACCTTCAGGGAAGAGAAAAAGAAGGGACAGGCTGACAAGGAGAAAAGTAATGCGGCAGTTCTGAAAATTATACAATTACTAGATCCAACTGTCTACTTAGAATATCCAAAGTCTTCCTGCTTCATAAGGGACCATTTATCCGCAATTATGGACATAAAGAAAAGTGGTGTCACGCTTTCCGAAAGTGAGGAGGAACATAACAAAGCTGCCTTGAGAGTGTTGCGTACTGGTGTTCCAATTGACCGCGATGATGGTAGTAAGTTCGAGGAGTTTGATGAGGATTGAGAAGGATATTTTTGTATTGATTTTGTTAATCCAAACAGAGTGTCGGACAAAGCTGTTGAGGCTCTGATTTTTTCAAAAGCCTATTTTAGTAATCTAATTGATTATTTTTAAGTAGATAATTAAAAAAGTAAAACAAATCTGTTTTTATGAGAATTAACAGCAGTGATAGCCTAGTGGTGTGACTGCCAAGTCACAGGTCCCAAGACACGCACCTCTGCATTTACGTATTGTATAATTATCACTTGCTTAGAAATCGGTGAAAACATCGTGAGGAAACCAGCATGTCTGAGAGATATTTCTCAACAGCATGTAAAGCTAAGTCAGATGCCCATGGGCAGCATAAAAACTCTGATACTAGGTTACTCACTAACCACACGAAAAGAAGAAGATGAGAATTATTAACAATGTTGTGATTATGACCAATGATAAGACATTACTATACAGAATTAGTACTATAAAAATTCAGCTGTTCCCTACATTTATGTTCGTACTAGCTTCCGCCCGCGGCTTCGCCCGCAAAATATGTCGACAAATTATACACATAAACCTTCCTCTTGAATCACTCTACCTATTACAAAAAACCGCATCAAAATCCGTTGCGTAATTTTAAAGATTTAAGCATACAGACAAACAAACAGACAAAAATAGCGACTTTGTTTATACTATGTAGTGATAACTCGTCAAAATGTAAGGAACAGCAGATTTTTTTTTCGCGATTTTAGTTTTGTCCCATAGTAAAAGTTGTTCATAATGATGAGTACAATGACCTCTTAAGAGGTTTCTGGTGTTTTACAAATAACCCTGTATAGTAGTAGTAGTATAGTTATTAAGAATTAGTATGCTTTTTAACTAAGTTCGTTTTATAACTATAAGATTTAACTTTTTAAAAGAAATTCTGTGTGTGATTTAATGAAATAAACTAAGCAATCATTCAGACTAAAAGTTATTAGGAACTAGCTGACTCGACAGACGTTGTCCTGTCTAAACCATGATACCTACCCTACCTACCTACTCTACCTACGTGCCTACCTATCTACCCTACCTACCTACCCTACCTACCCTACCTCACTTTTTTCACCTTTTAAACTTTTCCTGGACTACGACAAACATTTCAACACCAAAATCAGCTAAATCGGCCCAGCCGTTCTCGAGTTTTAGCGAGACTAACGAACAGCAATTGATTTTTATATATATAGAATAATTTTCTGTTTAATAAATGTTGATTTTTACAAAAAAATGCCTTGCTTTGTTTCACCAGAAATTAACTCAATTAAAATTCATCAAAAAATGCTAAACCCTCTTAAGATTTTTTATTATTTTTATTTAAAAGTCTCGATGTCGCTGTACTTCTCGGGACTTGATTGTAGGCTGTCTCGTGTTCCGGGATTTTGAAATTGTCGGGAATTCCCAAACCCTAATGTGTGCTAAGAGTTATCACCGTAACTTAAATAAATTATTCTTCATACAAAATTTACCACCCCCTTACGATGGGAATTTCAAAAGTACATTCTTAGTTCACCCCCAGGATACCCCAAGAATTCTTTAAATCTCTACGTTGACCGGTTTTTAACTGTGCGATTCTTCTTCTTAGCATGTCGATGGTAATATAAATGGACTCAGCCCAGTTTTAGGCTACGTGTTCAGCGCCGTCACTAGCGTCCATCATTTCCCGTAATTTGCAGACGACAGGACACGCAGGACATGATAGAAAGTGTCCCATTGTTTGTGGAACAGCACCCGATTTACACTCCAAGGCGGAGTTGTCTATGAATCCCCACCTGAGCAGGTTTTCCTTGCTTCGGCCAAATTGGGTCCGAAGTCTGTTTAAAGACTTCCAGGTTGGCTAAGGCAAATCTCACCCAGGAGGGAGACCCACAGCAGGTGGAACGAATGGTGTGGGTATGGAAGCACTGTCTCGCCAGAGCTTTAGTCTTTCTTTCTTTTGATAGTTCATCAGTGAGTGGACACACTTTAAAAAACTGTTGATATGCCTAACATTAATAGGTCCTAACTCCCCTTAATTCACTCAATTATTACTGTCGTATAGTATAGTCGATACCAACGTTTTTGTGTATACGTGAACGTATGCCGATTTTTCACAATTTTTACATCCGATTCGTATTTGGAATACGCATAGTTAGAAAATGGTGTTTTCAAATAGGCCCGGAAAAAAAAATGGCGTCTGTTTTCCGCAATAAATAAGGTCAAAGAATTCGTATTACAAGAACATATAAACATCATTAACATTGTCATTAAGAAAATATAGAGTTTAAGGGCCGCAATTCGTAGGCGTATTCGCTCGCAGGTAAAATACAATTTGTCTCGACCCGACAGCCCCGACCTACTGCATACCAAAGCAACTTTGATTTCGCGTAAACTCGTGTGTATGCCTGAGACCGTGGTTTCCTATATAGTTGAAATACTGTATGTTAATACAAATTAATGTTTACTCAGGTACAATAAGAGCTTATTCGTAAAACACTATAGGCTACGTCGCAGCACACAGTGATCTACGTCGTAGTACGCAGCGGTCTACGTCGTAGCACATAGCGGTCTACGTCGTAGCACAATGCGATCTTTGGCGTAGCACACAACTAAATTTTATACATGGTGGTACAGACTGCTTTGCATTACTAGCTATTGCTCGCGGTTTCACTCGGACGAAAGACGGTATTACGAGCTTTTACTACTTTACTTTTTTAAGTTATCGTGAGCATTATTTACAAAAGTTGCATCGCAATCGAATTAACCCATTGAAGGACAGTGAACGAGACACAATAGAAGTTTTATTGTTATTACGTCTATAGGTACCTTATAATACTTTTAATATAAGGTACAACCAAATATACATTAGTTAACTATCTAAACGATTGAATCTGCCCAGCTTTTTCCCAATTAAGTCCGATATCCCTTGTTAAGGCTAGTTGACAGACTTTTGTGCCTCCTTCTTCCCGTAACTAATGTTAAAGATCTACGTATGACAATCGCCTTACGTACTTTCCGAGGCATGGAAGTGACTCAATATACAATTTATTTTTTTTATTTATTTATTTTTATTTATAGTTAATTAAAACGGCACAGGTCCAATTACATTAATTAACATAGAATTAGAATTATTAAGATTAAAATAAAATAAGCATTGAAACAACATACCATACAAAAATTAGATTCAAATTCAAAGATATACAATGGTGTGGATAAGATTATTAATAATTATTTGAGTAAATAGTTAAATAAATTAAAAACATAATAAACTAACATAAAATATCATATAACAGTGGACACCCTCGCATATTGTCTCTCACAAAACACCAGACAGGCACGCATTATTTTCTTCCATTCATCAGCAAACACATCACATTCAGGGTCGGCAGTCAGGAGGGCGTTTAGCATCCTTAGGGTTCGACATACCGGGGATTCCGCTCTAGCAACCGATCTAGATAGCGGTTGTGCGAACAGGTTGTGACGGCGGCTTTGACGGTGCCCAAGGTATTTGTCGGGCACAAATAGGCAGCAGAAAAGTCCGTGAAGCTCAGGGCAGTCAATACGACCGCTTAGGATTTTACAGGCAATCGTGAGTTGATCAAAGCCCCTTCTTACCTCCAACGAATTGAAGCCCAACACCCCTAGAAGATAGTTCGTTGGGTACATAAATGGAAAGTAATGGTACAGCCTCCGATACAAAAATCTCAGGAAGGTTTTCTGAACTTTCTCAAGCATCAGCGTCAGTGACGCAGTATGTGGATGCCAGACACAGGCGCTGGACTCCAATGGATTGTCACCCACTAACCGACCGCGGCAAACGTAGCTTAACCTTCGATCGAACGCTGCGGCTGTTACTATTTAGGCGAGGAGCGCCTGCCTCTAAATGATTAAATATGAATTTGAAATTAATAATTATGCTTCGTTGACCTCGTTCTGGGGATTCTCAAAATGATATCTAGACGGATTTCGCCCATTTCTATTTAATTATGCTTTAAGGAGTCTGCCCACTACACCGTATTATATTCTTTGTATTGAAAAATATGAGACGATGGCCCACTATACCGTTTCGTTATCTACCAACATGATATATCGTATAGGTACAGTCAACAGCAAAAGTAGATGCTCAAAATCAGAAACTCAATACTAGTGAACGGAGTTCGCGTCAGAACTGTGTGGCGTCGGAGTGATTCAAAAGTATATGATTGTAAATTATACCAAACATTTAGTACTAGTACAGCTGTCATATATTCGTGATCAGTTATAACTCCAAAAGTTATAAACACAATTCGCATCAGTACTAAGAAGTAAAAAAAAAATTCAATACTAGTGAACAGTCCACGATTGTTACTTGGAAAGCAATAAAGATATTGAGTACAGTTGAAATCAAAAATTAAATGATGAAACTGAGGCCACCTAATCGTGAAGCAAATAATTCTTATTTTTAATTATCCCAGTAATGCAAAGGGTCGATAACAGTACCCCCGGTAAGTTTTCATCGCTTTACCAGAGGATGTAGGTCGGTAGTTGGCGTAAGTACATTTATTTTGTCCACTGTATTTTTGACACTTATTTGATTTCTTCTTAGGCTACATCATAGCGAGAACAATTGAACACTCTTCTCACTGTATTTCCGACAATGACCAATCCGCGATTGAAGTTGCAGTTGTAGTTTTGACCAAGCTGCAATGGGCAAAATAACAATACTTAAAGCTTTCAATAACGCAATAAATTCTTAAATTGACCAAGGAAGTCCATTACTTGGTAAACCATTGCCACAACACACCTCTAAAAGTCTTCCATGTACAGACGTCGTAACAAAGCTCTAAATGTTAAAAAGGTGTGTTACAAGACCGTTCAAGAAGTACAAATTCCAGTAACATTTGAAGACTTTGTGCTTGCTGATAATATTGACTCCGATTTAAGAATAATATTTTGTCGTGAAGAAACTAGAGACTTATTAAAAAGCGGCCATTATTTGATTGACGGGACATTATTTGCCTGTCCAGCGCCATTTGCACAATTATTGTCAATCCATGCTGATTTTGGAAGTGACTAGAATCATAGCAAAGTGGTGCCAGTGATTTATGCGCTTTTATCGAGTAAATCACGGCAAGCGTATTGCATTTTATTTGATCTTATTAAAAGAAGGTTACCTGAATGGAGCCCTACTAAATTGACAGTTGATTTTGAAAGGGCTTTCATTTCTGCATTAACAGCAAGTTTTCCTGCAGCTAAAATAAACGGCTGCTATTTTCATTTTGTGAAATCATTGACTAAGAAAGCTAAATCTCTTGGCATCAATAAAACCATCCGCATGACATTGATAATACAACTTATCTGCAGACTGCCGCTTTTGCCCAAAAATAAAATACAAGATGGTTGGAATTACATTTTAGCAGAAATGGGTGACAGTGAAGCCGAAAATAAATTTAAGAACCACATAGCGAACTACTGGATGAAAAATAATTTGTGTGTTAAAGTGTGTTTGGAGAACGTCACCGCGCTAATAATGTGGTGGAATCTTGGAATAGAAAATTAAATAGACTGGTGCCAAAAAATGTAATTGTACAATTTTTGCACATAATAAAATACGGTGATAAATTAAAGGAATAGTCAATCTTCTCTACATATAATAAAATTCTAGAAAAGTGGTGTCTGTACAATGGAAATACATATAAAAAAAAGTAGCAGGGGTTGTTATTATATCGATGCTGAACCCGAAATTGTAATTAATTATTTTTTTGTCTGTTTGTCGGTTTGTCTGTTTGTCTGTGTGTTTGTGCACGCTAATATCAGAAATGGCTTATTCGATTTAGATGCGGTTCTCACTAATATATTGTAGTAAGCTTCACTTAACATTTAGTGTTTATTGCATGTTAATCGGTTCATAAATAAAAAAGTTATGTTAATTTAACAAATCACGGCGAACATTGTCACTATTCCACGCGGACGAAGTCGTGGGCACAGCTAGTAACAAATATTTCCCGAAAACGAGTAAGGGTCTCCCCACATTTATCGACGCGGAATCGGCTTAAGCCGAGTGCGTATGCGTGTGCGCACCACACTGCTTGACTTATCGCCGCTCAGCTGTTGACAACGGCTCGTTTGGCCGTCAGCCGGCGTCGCGACGCGTCGTCCGAGCCGAGCCGATGCGAATGGTATTAGTAACACCCTTATTACGTAGACATAAAGGCTTTTTTGACCGGTGTTAGCCGATTCCGCGTCGATAAAAGTGAGGATGATCTTAAACGAACAAATGAAATTACAACAAGGCGATGAAGCACCTGGACATTTCTTATTAAAGATGGCCCTTTATTTTTAAGCTACGCGTTCGAAATTCGAAGATCGCCGGGTCATCTACTTTTAAATAAAATCTTCATGCTGAAATTTTATTACTGCTTGGTGGAAAATATTATAGAATGAAAGAAAAGGGTTAAATAAACAAATAACATTTAAGGCCAATTTTTCAATCGCCTGATAACTTTTATCTGAAGAGTAAGAATGGTGGTGACATATTTGCTACACAAAAGCTGTCATATACATTCCTACGATAAAACTTTTCTGACTACAGGATCCATGGTGAAATCGAAAGCGTTGTGAAACCGTTAGCTTATAGTATTTTATGTAACAAAGAAAAACAACGTACAAATTATTATTCACTTTATTGAAAGCAACAGTACCCAATATGCAGGTGGTTTTTTTTAAAGTGATTTTTAGGAAGCTGCAGTTAGAGGTTTTCTAGCAGTGTAATTCATTCTAAATAAGCGCTAAAAAGAAAATGTAAGAACTAGATTTTTCCAAGAACAGTATCTTCAGGAAACATGTTGCTTTATGCACTTTTTTATTACATACTAGCTTCTGCCCGCGGCTTCGCTCGCGTGGAGGTCGGAAATTATCCCACAGGAATGTTCTACCGGGATAAAAAATATCCTATGTGTTAATCCAGGATATAAACCATCTCTGTGTCAAATTTCATCCAAATCTATACAGTAGTTTTTACGTGAAAGAGTAACAAACATCCATACATCCATACTTACAAACTTTCGCCTTTATAATAGTAGTAGGATGTAAAGAAATATATTTCTTTAATTATGTAAGTTCTTGTAAGATTTATTTTTGAATTTTGCCGCGGATTTAGTTAATGTGTTTAGTCTGTCTACCCATTCATTCTATCGTTCAATATTTTTACAGTACTCTGTGACCAGAGTCGGTAAAACTGTTTAAGAATGGCATTAGAAAACTCATTGTTGTTTTGTGATTACGATAATTGTATTTTATGTTAAATAGTGTAGAAAATACTTACCTTTGCCTATTACATTATAGAATAAGGATTTACACGACAGAAAACGAACTTATATTGTCGTTTCTTTGTTTTTACGGTTTTAAGTTTGTTAGCCGGTACATAAAAGGTTTTTACAGAGCAACTATTGGTTTAATTCATTGGGTAATTAAGAATCCTATTATAAAACGACCATTTTGTTTGGATACAAGTGAATCTGAATTATATTTCATCAATAAGAAAAACTTGTCACGAGGTGCCCTTTTTTTTTTTTTTTTTAAGGCTGGGAAATCATCCAATGACTGCTCCCGCTCTGGGTGGAGCGGAAGGGAGTGTCAGACTCATACTGACTAAAACCCATCCATGTTCCTTCCGTAGCCCTTTATGTTCCGGGGTAGCGGTAACCCTTTCGGACAATCCCGCTTACCCGGCAGGCTTGGCCCTGGGTGGCCCCTTCATATGCTGACATCTCTTTGAGGCGCGCGTGGAACATATACGCGCCGTACGGCACGGGTCTGGTGCTGATCGGACGGTGAGTCACCCATTACTCACCGTCCGCAGGCCCGCGCCTACGGTGGCCGGGATTCGTCACGTGGCTCCCGACGCCCGGGGCGTCTCCTGCGGCGGCTGGAACGGGAGGACCTTTCTCTCTCCCATCCCGCCACATCCTTCGCGAGCATGACTTTTTCGCAGAAGGAGGTGACTGCCTCCCACTCCCTCTCGCCCCGGACCATGGCTTGCACCAAGGCCGGGCGCGAGAGGTCGCCGCCGCCGATCGCCTCTACGAGGACACGGCGGTGCTCCGCCCAAGCGGGGCAGGTTTGCACCGTGTGCTCTACCGTGTCCTCTGGGCGATCCTCGCAGTGGTGACACCCGGGTCACAACGTCAAGATGTCTGACAAGGAGGAAGAAACAACGAAGAAACTTAGATTTGAATTCACAATATTACCATCAAAGGATAATAAATCAAACTTACTATGCATATCCTCGATAGCCACGAGTGACAATAAAATATATACACTACCAGAAGAGCTACAATCCGTAAGTTATCATAGAGAGATATTAAAATCGGCGGCTTTGGTTAAAGTGAAAAACAGTTTAAAGAAGAGACATCACACACGACGGATAGGGATTACTATGACAGAAGAATTAAAAAAAAACGTACATAGATGAAGATGGAAATATGCAATTTGAAAACCAATATTTAGAGGAAGTTATGATGGAAAATACAGAAAGTATTAAACAAACAGAAACAAGTACACTAGAAAAATTATTTGATAAAATGATGGAAAAAACGCAGCCAAGTAAACAACAAAATTTAAAAAACATCGCAGATAAATTTGTGTTAGAAAAATTTACAAGTAGAAATACGAATGCGACACAATGGATAGAAATGTTCGAGAGAGAATGCATGCGCTTTGATGTCGAAACAGACGAAAATAAAATAGAAATATTAAGACTATTCATGGATAGAACTTGATTGTTACAGCTCGATGATTATAAAACGCACCATAGATTCAGACTGGTTGACATGGAAGACAAAATTCTGTGAATCGTTTGCAAACAAAGGCTGGAAACCCGGTAACATATGCACTATTATTCAAATATAAAGATGGTTCATTAATTGATAACGCAATGAGAAAGGAAAAGCTCCTGTTGGATATGCGAAGAACAATTGACCCAGGTACATTAGTTGATCTAATTGCAGCCGGTTTACCGGAATTTATACTCAATAAGATAGACAGAGAAAGACTGAAAGATACGGTAGACTTGTACAATGAAGTAAGCAAATATGAACATATGGTGAACAAAAAGACATTCTTAGCGAAGAAAAGATACTATATGAACTTTTTTTTTATTGAAATTGAAACAATTTAGATTGAAATAAAACTTTGTTTTTACAGAGCAACACAATTGGTTTAATTCATTGGGTAATTAATAATCCTATTATTACCTAAGAAAGATCGGATAATGCATGAATTAAAACGAATAATTTTGTAGAATCACATTATTCAGAAATTTATCAAAAATCAATAGAAAGGTTGGTGTAAATTTAGCGAGACTGTTAGGATATCTGCGAAAATAATGTTATAATTTGCTGATATTATAAGAGTGAAAATGGACTATTCCGATAACCAAAATAATGCCCAAGAGAGAAATAACTTAATGAACAGTATAGTAGATCAAAATACAACGGGGTCTTATCTCTTTAGGAAAATAAGATTGAAAATCACACCCACTGGTGTGATTCTATATAAATAAGCGCTACAAAGAAAATCTAAGAATCTTTCCAAGAACAGTATCTTCAGGAAACATGCTGAAAGGGGTTTGGGTAAAGTTGGCGTCCTTTTGAAGTTGAGCGGCCAGTAATGAAATTTAACATTCCTATAGAACAGAATAAAGCGAAAGGTATTATGGGCACATTTATCTAAACCATATCGGAACGGAGATATTTGGGTTAGTATAGCTCATTAAAATCGAAGAAGTTATTGAAGTACCAGCTGACCCGACAGACGTTGTCCTGTCTTAACTATGATACCTACCTTACCTACCCTACCTACCAACTTACCTACCCTACCTACCATACCTACCCTACCTACCCGGTAGGGGGTAGGTACCTACCCTACCTACCGACCTATTTTTTTTGTATGTAAGAATCTTCTCCTGACAATAACAAACACAACAAAAAAAGAATTGGCCAAATTGGTCCAGGCGTTGTTGAGTTATGCGCTTACCAACACATTTTGCGATGCATTTTTATATATAAGATTTAATTAAGTAACCACGTTTCCGAACAAATGATGCTCGAATTTAATTAAGTAACCACGTTTCCGAACAAACAATGCTCTTTCAATATACACTCGAGAGCAATGAATCCGGGTCACTTAAAGAATCCTAAAAATCTCGGAAACTAAAAATGCTAGGTTAATGCAATAAGTTGTATTTAATAGACAATGTAATACTCCTTAAATGAAGGTATTAAAACTTCTTAGTTATTGTAAAGTTATATCATAAAAAAATCAAATTTGAAAAAGGGCCACTTTCGAAGATTACAGCATTTGGTTTTGCTTTTGTTTGTAATCTGTCATTTATGTGGGTACATAAACCATGTTGATAGTGCTCTATATTCATTATTCAAGCTGAAATTATGTCGCTTACGCCTGAAGAATGCACCAGAATACTTACAATGCTGGAAACCGGCCGGAGTCAGCGCGATACAGCCAGGACTGTCGGTGTGTCGCTGTCAACAGTACAAAGAGTTCTCCGACGTTACGAAGAAACTGGTTCTAACCTACGCAGACCAGGAACGGGCAGAACCAGGTGTACCACAGCACGAGAAGACCGATACTTGGTGAACACCATGCTTCGAAATCGCTTTCTCACAGGAACTGAACTCACAAATCAGTTTCGACGCCTCGGAGGAAGTAACCCAAGTGCATGGACAGTAAGACGTCGGCTTGCTGAATCTAACATAAAACCCCTTAGACCTGCAAACGGCCCTAAACTGGAGCGTGGGCATCGTATTTCAAGACTAAGATATGCCCAGGGCCACGTAAATTGGAGTATTGAAGATTGGTCAAAAGTTATGTTCTCCGATGAATCAAAATTTATGCTCTACAAGCACGATGGAAGACACAGAGTGTATCGAAGACCAGGGGAAAGATTCAAGCAAGCATGCATCGAAGAAAAAGTAGCCTACGGTGGTGGGTCTGTACTTGTGTGGGCCGGAATTTCTTCTGAAAGTCGCACAGAGCTGGTGATCATAGAAAACGGCTCTTTAACTAGCGTAAGATATGTGGAAGAAATCCTCAATGATCACGTTGGTCCATTTATGGTCAATTTAGGTGAGGATGCTATATTTATGCATGACAATGCCCGACCTCATACAGGTAGGATTGTGAATGACTACCTTCAAGAGATGAACATTACTCGTATGGAGTGGCCAGCGCGCAGCCCGGATATCAACCCGATCGAGCATGCTTGGGACGAGCTAGGCAGATGCGTAAAACAACGAAACCCTCCCCCAATCACGCTTCGTGAGCTCAAAATTGCTCTCACAGAGGAATGGGAGAATATTCCCCAAAATCGTATAAGGAACTTGGTGCCAGACCGGCACCAGCACCAGCATGCCAAACCGCGTAAACGCAGTAATGGAAGCACGAGGAGGCAATACGAAGTATTTAAATTCAAGAAAATCGTAATAAAGTTCAAAAATTTCATGTTTCCTATTTTTGTTTTAAGGAGAGATCAGCAGTTTTTTTCTTTAAGTAATTTTGTGTTAATAAAATGTATGGTGACTCATATTTTTTTTACTTTCATTTAAGGAGTATTACATTGTCTATTAAATACAATTTATTGCATTAACCTATCATTTTTAGTTTCCGAGATTTTTAACATTCTTTAAGTGACCCGGATTCATTGCTCTCGAGTGTAGTTTATGGCTGTGAATGACATTGACATTCGTTACGCGCGTTTTTTTTAAAGATGCAAAATTAAATTTATATTTTTCAATATTTCTGAGAGATTTTCTTAATATTTTTTTCCGTAAGAACCTTCCCCACACAACAACAAAAGAATTAGTGAAATCGGTCCAGCCATTCACGCGTGATGCCGTGACCAAGGAAAACGGGTTTCATTTTTATATAATTATATAGATTTTTCTTTTATGTTTCTGCCGTATTTTCTTAAGAAATTCATGTTCCATTGGGTGATTGAAACAATTAATGGCAGATTAAAAAATCAGTTCCGGCAGTTACGGTCACAGAATTTTAATGTTGCTGCAACGCATCTATTTGGAGAAGTAAGTATAGCTGCAGCATTACTTAATGCGTTTGGAGTACCATTGACTGATCATAGGCTGACGCAGGAAATAATAAATCGTATACGTGTTATTACGAATGATCTTAATAGAAGACGGGCTGATTTTCAATATATGAATGCTGAAGTTCCTGGGCTGGATGTATTTCCTATTTTAAGTGCTGATGATTTAATCCTTTACGCACTTGGAACTTACCAAGTACAACAAGCTCGCAGCTGCTACGGAGAACATGTAAAAAGTGATGGTTCATATATGATTGAAGTAGCTATACAGAGAACCCAATAATGATTTTTCGAGAAAAAACTTAAACTAGATTGATTCGTGGCTGCTCAGAGGCAGGATCCAATCCCGACATTCATCGAGACGGATATATTACGTATATATTCTCGTTGAAAGAGCTTCACAAGGGCTGGGTGCGATCCTGGGGCACTATTGTTCGTGTATTGTGGGTAAACGGACCTTAGGCTGTTGTTCGCATATTATGTCAATTACATGGGATGGGGCAGATATCAAAATAATTTGAGTCCGCCGGCGCAATTCCAAGATATTCCATGATAATTCGACATGACATTGAGAAATCGACGAAGAGAGTTAATAAATGTTTTTAGTTATCATGAAATAAAATTTAATAAAGTATATTAATGTGCTTTTATTATTTCCCAATATCCAATACTGAAGGCACACGACGATCGTAAAACAGTAATATAATCTCTAATATCAACCTTCTAAAACCACAAATAAGATACACAGAACAATATTAAAGTACTTAAACAGATGATATTTTAAAAATATTCAAACACAAATATCTCAGCTCCGATATTACTTAGGACAAAAATAATTGGCTATAATGCGTAGTTAATACGGCTCAATAATGTGTTATCAAAAATATTTGTGGCTGCTAAAAAAAGAAATGACGCCACCACTATATACAAAGTGACTCAAACCCCTTTGTTATTGCTTGGTGGAAAACAAAAAAAGAACGCTTGTAGTTCTTCGTTTACAAATATTATAAAATGGACGAAATTCTAAAAAAATTCAAAGAGTCCAAACACTTTCTGATATAGCTTTATTGAATGTGTTAAACATTTTACATTCACAAATAGATGAACACCTACAAAGTTATGAAAACTCGGTGCTGGAAAATGTAACAAGTCATACGACCCAGTGTTTTTGCCATTGTCATTGTAAAGGCCATTTAGTTCGTTTTAATATGGTACTTTTAGCTGCGTCTACTTGCATTGCCTGAACAAAGTTCTACAACATACCTACATATGTATATCAATTTTAAATGTAAGTATTCATAATCACTTTTTAGGCAGTTCACAGCATACCTATGATACCGATTAGCGGAATAAATCTAGAGATATTTATTTAATGGGTATATGTGATGATCACGAGACTCGATTACTATACTTACTTAGTACTTAGCAAAAGTTCTGGATATTACACACTGTGAAGACGATTTCCCGAATTATTATTATTATTCTTTTATTTATTCCATTTCTTATCTTATATATTTTTAAATATTTTTATAAAATGCAAAAATAAAAAAAAACATTTAAAAATATAAAAAATAGTGGTCCGCCGATGTCGGGAGCAGAGTCCAAGGCACCGGTGGTTAGGGCTGCAGAGACAAGAACCTCCTCACAATGCGAGCCGTATCGAGGAGTACTGCCTTCTGAATCTGGCTCTTGATCCAACCGCCTAACGAGAGCCTCGAAAGATGTTGGTCGAGGCTTTTGGCTATCAGGCCATTGGCTGTTACGACAATCGGTACAATGACAGCCGAGCTCACATTCCACATGTCAACAACCTCGTGTGCTAAGTCGAGATATTTTATTTGTTTCTCTTTCTCAGCTTTCACAAGGTTCTCGTCATGCGGAATAGTAACATCGACTATCATTGCAAGCCGCGCTAATCGATCTATCACTACTATATCAGGCTTATTGGCGACAATAGTCCTGTCAGTAATGATAGACCGATCCCAGTACAACGTGACATGGTCATTCTCAAGAACTGGGTCGGGCACATACTTGTAATACGGTACCTCAGAGTCTACAAGTTTATATTTCAAAGCAAGTTGCTGGTGAATAATCCTGGCCACTTGGTTATGCCTGTGCAAGTACTCGCCGTTAGCTAAACGAGAACAACCAGAGATAATATGTCTGATGGACTCACCTGGACGATGGCATGCCCGACACACGTCAAGCGTCCCGTCCTTCATAATATGTCTCCGATAGTTATTCGTCAAGATAACTTCGTCCATAATTGCACAGACGAAACCTTCAGTTTCCCCAAAAAGGTCACCAAAACGTAACCAGGACACGGACGCTAAGAAGTCTACACCGGGCTCATGAAGAACCCGATAGAAGCGCCCGTGAAGCTCCTTGCCTTGCCATATCTCCTTGCGGTCATCGGTAGTCAGTACTGCAGGTTTGCGCCAGTTCTCTTTACCCATGGAAAGCGGGGTGAGGCCTATGTCCACTGCCACCACATCACGGTGCATACCCACATCGGCTTTTAAAAAATAATCCCTGAGACTGCAAATCTCGCGATTGTGGAGGGTCTTTGCATTTAAAAAGCCTCGACCCCCGCACTTCCGCGGGATATACAGTCTCATCACCGATGATCGTGGGTGATGCATCCGGTGTGCGGTCAGCAGTGTACGGACCCTCCTATCCAAGGCGTCAAGTTCGGTCTGAGTCCATTTGAGTATGCCGAAAGAGTACATCAAAACCGGCATGACCCAACCGTTAAAGGCGCGCACCTTGTTTCCGCCTGAAAGAAGACTAATCAAAACTTTATTCAGGCGACCAAAGAAGCGCTCCTTCAACGATTGCTTCATGTCAGTAACATTGATACCCAACGCTTCCGACATACCCAAATACTTATAGCTTTCGGATGAGGAGAGGGATCTAAGGTGTATGGAATCCGAGAGTTGGATTCCCTCGGATTCCACAATCTCCCCTCGCTTTACATGCATGACCGCACATTTATCCGCACCAAATTCCATCCTGATGGCGCTACTAAAAGTTTCAGTTACCTTCAGTAACTCCATCAGTCGCAATTTGTTGGGGGCAAAGAGTTTTAAATCATCCATGTAGAAGAGGTGAGATATGACCTGACCGCCTCTCTTCAACCGATAACCTAGACCTGAATCCTCCAGCAGAGTGCTAAGAGGATTCAGAGCTAAGCAGAACCAAAGTGGACTCAAACTGTCGCCCTGAAATATTCCCCGTTTAATCCATATAGGCTCATCATTCCCCTGGATCTGCGGACACCCTGGATAATGAAGAACCGTCCTCCATTGCCCCATACACGTCTCAAGGAAAATGCGTAGAGTTGCATCTATTTTGTACAACTCCAGCACTCTCTTCAGCCATGTATGTGGCACCGAGTCATAGGCTTTCTTATAATCTATCCAGCATGTCGACAAATCCTTATGGGATCGACGAACCTGTTGGTTGATGGCCATGTCAATGAGGAGTAGCTCCTTAGTACCACGGGACCCATTCCTACACCCATTTTGAGAGGCAGACATAATCGAATGACTTTCTATGTGCGTATTAATTTTCACTCTCAAAATGGATGTAAGTAGTTTATAGACCGTCGATAAACATGTGATCGGTCTATAATTCTTAGGTTCCGTGGGACTGCCAGACTTATGGAGGAGGTGGGTAACGCCTGTTGTTAAAAACTGAGGTAGCGACCCAGACTCTAAAGATGACTGGAACTGAGATGCCAGGCAAGTGTGTGAACTAACTAGCCATTTCAACCAGAAGTTGTGCAGCCCGTCCGGTCCCGGTGATTTCCAGTTCGGTAACGGACGGACTGCTCTGGCTACGTCTAACGGTGTTATTAAGACGGCTTCCATTTCTGGTATAGTTTCACACACTCGCTCGACATCCCGAGTCCAGTCAGCTTCAGCGTGACAGACGGGCACCGACCAGATGCTGCGCCAGAATGCACTCGTGGTAGCATCATCCGGGTGGCATACGTCTGTCAAATTTTGTTCAGGTCGCTCCCAAGCTCTATATACCCACCTCTCGTCACTCTGGAACATGCGATTTTGCTTGTATCGATCCACCCGCCTCTTATACCGCCGAATACGGCTCGCCCATGCACAAACTTTCTGCTTCAGGAAGTCGATGCGCTCTGTAACTCGGGACATGTATTCTAGAGGACTGATTCCAGTCCCCGAGAATGCCCGCCTTACAAAGCGCATCACTCGTGGTCGAGTATTACCCTCCCTGAAGCAGTATAATTTGCCAATGAGTACCCTGGCTCCATCGATACGACGCTCGATTCTGTACTGCCAGGCTGGTACGACTGGTTTTGGTCGACTAGCTTCGTCACTGTTTGGAAACTTAACGTTAGCTAATCGACACGCCGCAACAGCCGCGCAATACAGGATCGAGTGTGTATCAACAAGATCCTCGCTGCTTTTGAAAAAATTCTCAAGCTGCGAGTCCAAGGCACACACCAGCGCCTTATTTTGTTTATGCATAGGTAGGCGTGGTAATCGAGGTCTAAGTCCGGTCGGAATGGATCTATACTCGCGGAATGCATCCTCCAGAGCGTTCCTCAATCTGTCGTTGCACTGGCTACTTACTGTGGCAACCCTATCATCCTCCTCTTCAACACCATGATTGGACCGCGGTAGAACTACATCAGTGGTTGACGCTGGTACCGCGGTTTGTGTCGGAGTTGGGACGATAATATGGTTGCTCAATACCTCTGAGCGCAGCCTATCAAGTGCGGCATCGTCCAACCTATGATTTCGTTGGATGACACGCACCTGATCCGACAGTCGCTGGGCCGATACGTTGACGGTTGGTTCCAGTACCTGAAACAGAGACAGCATCCTAACACGGTACGCAGTGAGGTTAGTTCCCCCCTCTGTAGCCCCGTAGTATGCGCGCATGACGTTCTCGTTTATACACTGAGTCCATTTCATGCGCTGCACACAACCACCGGCAGCGGGGACCCGACTCAGGGCCGGTTGGCCCCTAAGTCCCAAGCTCTTCGGTGGCCGGCCTCTCCCCGGCCGACGTACAGGTGTTGGCGACGTCGGCGGGGAAAAATACTCGTCACTCGAGCTCGACGCAACTGCCGCGGTCGGTGTCACATCGCTCACGGTGGGGCTGGGTACCGACGGCGACGAGGCGGAGCTGAGCGAAGAGTCCGGAGGTGGTAGGCGTGCGCGTCTCTTAGCTGCAGCACGAGTCAACATTTTTATATTTCATCGTTCCTTGAAAGTTGAAACACTTGACAGATGTCAATCCGGGAATTTTTTATAGGTATTTGTAATTCTATTATATTGTGGTCCATTTTGCTGAATTATTAAAATTCAATATTGTTATAAAGTGTTTTGATTATTTTGAGATAATAAATTAAGAAAACTGCGTCTAAAATAATAAAATTAGGAAATCGATTTAAAACGTGACTGTAGATATTGGTGTTGCCAGCTTATTATTTAAAACAAATAAAAATGAACATTCCCATAAGCAACACAGTGGTCCTAATAACACTTACGATGAAGGGATTGAGACTTTCACAAGTTTTATTTAGAGGGAAAGAAAAAGAGGCAGCAATGGCAAGACTGAGAATAAAAGCATTGATTACCCAGATAGAGGATTCATTGACCGAAGCGGATCTAAGAGAGGACAAGATAAAGGAGGAAATTAACTCGGTGTTAACATCATCGTTATTATTATTATTATTAAAAGAAGTTGCAAGATGTTTCAAGACATAAAAAACGGAAAATAAATACTATAATAACAGTCTGGATACTTCTATCAATTTCCCTTCGCAAAAAAGACAAAGAATCTATAGTTCCTCTGCGGGAAAGCTAAAAAATGATGATCATTTTTTAGCTTTCACCCCCCAGAAAACCCAAGAATAAAGAAGTAGTACTGGAAAATTAAATTCATCAGCTTTTAATATATTTAGATCCTCGCATTTGAGGTCTCAGAAAACTACCACAAAGACAAAGTAAAGTCCTATCTATCCTCACGATGTTATAATAGAATTAGTCATAATTTAAATTTTCCTATTAATATGGTTTTAATTAAGCTTCTTTTTTCATAAACCAATTCATGGCCAATGACGCCTCTGGCGCGTCATAAGTAAACATATTGGGTGGCCCATGACGCGCGTGGTGCGTCATTTTTTAATTAACTTAAAACAAGCTTAAAAATTATTAGATTACGAAAACCGCCATTTTTTATCTTACATTGAACATTAAAGTAGTTACTGCGCCTGGCAATTAAATTTTAATATTTAATTTACCAAACAGGGATAGCACACCTTTGGTAACAATATAAAAACTTAATGTATAATAGAGTAATATTATGTATACATACAGAATTTCAATAAAGTAGGCTGCGGAAATTATTGCGTCTCGGTATTCTGTTTAAAATTTATTAGGGGCGTAACTGAATTAAACCAGTGTTGTTTTGTTTTTTTTTATTGACAATTGGAATGTTTTTGTATTATTTTTATTATTGTAATCAGCATGAACCAACAAAATTTTATATGCCGATGACGGCTTGACATAGCGTTCTTAAATTATAATAACATCTGTACCTAAAACCTAATATGTTCAACAAATAAAATATTTGAATTTGGAAATACTACCCCCACAGCCTTCAAGTTTTCTACCCCTGGTAGGAGTAGTAATATTATAAAATGCCTGCTTCATAATACTAAGGGTCACTCACTACTGCCGCTCCTTGTCAAAGAGCATCAATAAAGCAAGCGTGGCTGGTACTAGAAAAGCAGATTTTTCCTTATTGATTTATATGTCAACGCAGTGTTTCCAGTAAGTTGTTTCAGAAAATATTTTACATGCGTATGGCAACTTTGAACAACCCCGCGAAATGCATTTTTTTGTTTTACTCCGCATATTGTCTTACCACATTAATTAATTTTTCATAGCACTCCAGGCGTTTATTTGCTGGCACATTTCTTAATCTAAATGCTAGCATTATACCCAAGTCATGTTCAAACTGAGCATAAATTGGAGGCAATTCATGTTGTGTATTCAGTTCTGCATTAAAATCTTTTGAAAACAATGCATCAAAATATTTTTTGCTGCACAACAATTAGAGCTTGATTTATTTTTGACAGGTTTATCCTTAAATAATATTATACCCAACTGTTTTGTTTTATTTTTCTCACATTCGTCTTCTTCAGAATCCATGATTTCTTCAATGCTGGTGTCTGTATCATAATATTTATCTTGACTATAAGAAGAACTCGCTAATTTGATTTTTTTTTAATTATTTTGCAAAATCGATTGACTACATTCAGAAAAACTTTCGTTCTCTTTATTCTTATCTTGCTCACAATGTTTATACTCGTCAGTAAACAATGCCTGGCTACATTCAGAAAATATCTTGTCTTCTTGCTGATTATCTACAAAAAACACTTTTATCATTACAAATAAATGACTTAAACAACAAAAGATTCCAATATGTTTACTACCCCTGTAGCATTTTAGTGAAATCAATAAATCCTACCTTGAAACGCCATATTTCCTTCGTAATATCAACAAATACGAATGTAAGAACACCAAACAACTGTTTCCTCCTCAAACAGACACAAGATAACGGAGAAATACGTATAAAACATCACAAGGGGCCCGTGACGCACCAGGCGCGTCATCCTTTAAAGAGGCCCATGACGCACCTGGCGCGTCATGGACAAAACGTATGGGGCCTGGCTAATGTGTTGGTGAAAATGAAGGTGGCAATGAATCGGTTAAAACTATTATTTTAAACGAACTACAGATATATTCAGGCGTTATGTTATACTTCATGTAATATTTATTGGCCATCTTTTCGGTAAATTTCACCAGTGTGCGGCGACTCGAACAGCGTGGCGGCGCGGTGGCGGGACGCTGGTCGCCGCTGCGCGTGGCATGCTTAGTACATTTTGTTTCATTTTTTGGTCCAAGTATAGAATCCGGAGCTTAACGAGGGTTTCAAAGGTATGAGACGCTGAACAACATTGCTGCCAAAAACACAACGTTTCTTCTCACTACAGCGAGGAAAATGAGTTATAAGTTATTTGAGCATCCCAGATGCACTGACTCGTTCGTGAAAAAAATAACAGATACTTGGCAATGTATCTCATGAGATACATAGAATATCTCCAAATGTAGACAACCTGATATTTTTTCTAAATCTTCAATCTCAAAAGAAAATGAATGACAAAAACTAATTTCATACACATTTCTTTTTTGCCAAGAAAAGAGTCAAATAACATTTAGGGCCAATTTTTTAGGGGATTAACTTTTATCTGAAGAGTAAGAATGGTGGTGCTACATAAAATTCATATTTGCTACATAAAAGCTGTCATATACATTCCTACGACAAAACTTTTCTGACTACAGCATCCATGGTGAGGTCGAAAGCGTTGTGAAACCGTTAGCTTATAGCTTTTTATGTAACAAAGAAAAACAACGTACAAATTATTATTTACATTATTGAAAGCAACAGTACCCAATATGCAGGTGGATTTTTTAAAAAGTGATTTTTAGGAAGCTGCCGTTAGAGGTTTTCTTAGCAGTGTTTCCAAATGCGCTCGCGAGTGGGTGTGATTCATTATAAATAAGCGCTAAAAAGAAAATCTAAGAACTAGATCTTTCTAAGAAAAGTATCTTCAGGAAACAAGTTGCTTTATGCAGTAACAAAGATTTGATAATGATTGGCTTAAAACGAATAATTTTGTAGAATCACATTATTCAGAAATATATCAAAAAATCAATAGAAAGGGTGGTGTTAATTTAGCGAGACTGATAGGATATCTGCGAAAATAATGTTATAATTTGCTGATATTGACAATGGACAATTCCGATAACCATACCATGCACAAGAGATAAATAACTTAATGAACAGTATATTAGATCAATATACAACGGGGTCTATCTCTGTAGGACAGTGTTTAGAGTTTTTTTATGTTATTTTATGTATTTTGCTTTTGCCCGCGACGAGTTCGGTTATATCGCAATATCAGGATAAAAGAAATTTATTCAGGTATACATTTCATGAAATTATGCTTAAACATTGTAACAATAACATCAAGCATCGTGCAAGAAAGGATTCTGCAAGTGAAAAATTTTTTAATGTTGAGGCGAGTTTCAACAAACAAAACGATAAAGTGTATGCACACTTTAGTGAAGAAGCGAGCAGACGTGTGTCACGTGTTCAGCTTGGTCATCACCCTTCGGCATTCATGGTTTGGCATAGGGTGTCTTATTTGGGTCCAACGGAAGTGTTTTTTTTGTGAAAAAGACTATACTTTTCGACTCGAGCAGTGCATCTTGAGTTGGTCACAAATCTGTCAACGAACGGCTATCTCCTTTGTTTACAAAGGTTTATATCTCGAGGGGAAAACCTTTGAAAATATATGCTGATAGTGGAAAAAAATTATGTTGGAGTAACTAAATTTTTAAACGAAATCACTGAGAAAGTTGCTATGAAAAATATTTAATTTAAATTCATTCCCCCATATGCTCCTCAACTTGGGAGGCCGAAGTGAGGGCTTCCAAGTAGCTGAATACCTGGTTCAACAACTGAAGCCATTTTAAGAGTCCCAAAACTAAGTACCTCCAGGGGGGGGCAAGATCTTGGCGCCACTGCAAGCTAATGTGACGCTGTCACTGTTATTGACCATTGACGTCAAATGGAATTAGAAAACAAAAAGAACAGCGAGCGCCGGCTAATCTCATTCTGAAATGATTGTAAAACACAATACAATTATCAAATATCAACGGAATGGTTTCATCTCCCAAATAACTAGAATGTTAAGTTTGTGTTTTTTGTAATATATTCGTGTTTTTTTCATCCTATGATTATTTATATTCTTTAATTATGAATAATACCTTTTACCATATTATGACTTGAATTAGGTACAATTTTAATTCGGCAGTGTTATATTTTTCGAAGGGACCACGGGTAAAAACAATACCGAGAAACTACCATTTTTAATTGGCAGCATAGTATTTCTCGCAGGTACCACGGGGCATATTTGGCAAATTCCAGCTTATTTTGACGCTATAAAAAACGGTAGGCAATGCAGCAAAATCGAATTAAATAGTAGATTTGAAGACTTTGAGCAATGTTTAGCATTGCGCACAATATTGGTCCCGCGTTATAAAACGAATGTTCATAATCGAAAGTGCACCTAACTTCTTCTTCTTCTTCGTGTGGTTAGTGACTAACCTGGTGTCAGAGTACCTAACTTACTACGGCTAACGCCTTTAGCTAACACGGAACCTCGCTCAAGCAGAGTGGACCTACCCAGAGCGGGAGGAATCATTTGATGACCCTCAAAAAAAAAACAATAAAATTAGTTTGCGTAGTAAAAGATTTTTAATTACAAAAAAAGCAAGGGTTAAACCAACCCGAAATCTACTTCAAATCGCTCAACGGGAAGTAGAATCAATCAATGAATCCATGATGACTATGTACCAGAGAGCTGTAACTCTTATGAGTGACAGTCCAGCGCCCCATACAAATATCCACATCTCGGCTAATTGATTAAAATAAACTGCCTAGTGATAGACTTTTTTTCAAATGCTGGGTATATTTTGTGAGAGAGAAAAATGAGGCCATGCGAAATTAGATTAATTACCATTACTAGTGAATGGTGCTTACTGTTTAGTTATTTTTTATCCAATTGTCATACATATGTATAGTTTTCAGCTTTGTCTGACACAGAAACTGTTGATAGCGATAACGAAAAGCAGTTAAAATCAAAAGCGGTAAGGGCGGCTGTACACGGACTGCTCGAGCACGGCTGAGTGACGTACACGGACCGCTTGAGGGTCGACTGCTCGAGCGGTCGGTTGTTGACTGCTCGAGCTGTTGCTACCAACCGCTCAAGCAGTTGATTTTCTACCGTAGTCGAGTCTAGGATTCTGACGAGGAAGCACTGCTTTTGCTGCTTCTGCTCAAGCGAAGACGATGGCGGCGACGTCAAAAGAGAAAATTTTGGGTTCATCCAATTTTGGAGTTAAGAGAACAACATGGACAATTCAATCATTAGAAGTGATGAAGAAAAATTTTTCAATTATTTTAGGATGTCAATATGTATTCTTTTGATGAATTGAATAATATACTTAAGCCTAAAATTAAACGAGAAGACAATTATGAGGCGAAGTATCTAACCAGAAGAAAGACTAGCCGTAACATTGAGGTTTGAAAAATACATAACAATTATTTAAATTTTTATTCCTATAGTTCCTTAAGTTTATAGCTTCAAATAAATTCTTGTAATTTAATTGCACTAATAAGCGCATCACTATCGCACACGCCCTCCATTTTCAAAGATAAATCGAGAAATGAGACGAGACAGAGAGACAGACAGAGGCCGCGAGGTCACAAGGGGGGCCCCTTCCCTTGAGGTCGGAGAGCTGTCGACTGCTCTAGCACAGTCAAGGGCTCGAGCAGTCGGTGTATGCCTCGCGAACGCTCGCGAGCGGTCGACGGCACGATAGAATTTCGTCATGCAGTTGACGGCTTGAAGCGGACGCGACTTCAAGCAGTCGGTCTCAACTGCTTGAAGCAGTCCGTGTACGGTAGGCCTTAGACTACCTATCGGCGAGAACGGCATAATACATACCTTTTTTTTTAAATGTAGAATACAAAGAATTCGCAAAGCTTTTGTGACATGTAGAAAGTCATATGATATCACACGAAGGTTCACATGATATCAAACACCATATCGCAATACCAGAACACCGACGTGGAGAATTAACTCGGAAAAAGTAACCAAACTCTAAAGAATTTATCAAACGCACATCACGTTTTAAAAGTTGCTGTAGTTTGATGACAGAGGAAGAAAAAGTTTTGGTTGCAGAATTGGCAAAAGTTTACCACAGCGTAAAACATAACATTGCATATATTTCGACTGATTGTGATTCAAAATTATGCCCTATCAATAACTAAAATTTAAAAACCGGAACAAAAATTATAATAGATATAACCAAGGCGTCATCTCTTGTTGACAATGTTCTGGCACCAGCATCTCTTGACAATGTTATTGGATCTGGCGTGTTCTATAGTGTTTCTGCGGATATGTGAAAACACGGCCATGTTAAATTATTCCAGTTATTTTAATTATTATTGTTAGATTGTACTCGCCAGATACGATGGTTGTTCGCCGGTAATTTCACCGTGACAACGAAGGTACAGTGGGTTTAAAGTGAGCTGCCAATAGTGTAGGGATTGACACTATTGAGCATTAGGTGGAACGACAGCAGCTCACTTCACCTAAGTTTTCACGGTGAGATAAGAAATGTTATTGGTTTCGACATGCATTTTGAAAATTTTCACTTTGCCACCATCGAATAAAATATTTTTTGACAACATGGAGTTCCATAAGCACTTCATAAAATTACTTTTACTTAATAGTTTCAGCGTTCGACCGCAGCAGTCTTCTGCAAAACGCGTTTTACCCTAAAAAAGTCATTTTCACACCCCCATGAGTAGGTATGAAAACAAATGTGTCTCGGTAACAAAAATACCTGATGGAAGATAATATTTTGTCTCGTAGACCGTGGAACGAATATCCTCTTCGATAGCTGCATCTGTATTTACAATAACCCGACGTTGTTCTACTTTGTTATCGATTTTTTGGTTGGACCAGGCTTCCGCCAATAACTGTGTTTCGGAAGCAAACCACTCGTCACCACATATTTTTGAAGAGTTGTGCGTGTTCTTAATGTGTGTGTTCAGTAATAACCTTATTGGGGGAAATGTTACAGACAGGCAACTCGCTTTTAGGAAATGTCTTAGAGCTCTTTGTGCTGTATGCCATATTTTAAAAAGCTAAGATTTTAACATTTCCTGCCCTCTACATCTATGAAGTCGCTTACATTCGTAAAAACCAATAGGAAAAATTTTGGTAACATGCACTTCCGTCGACATGCCAACAACATAGCAAATATCAAAATCAATACTTTCTAAAAGCTGCTTAGGAACGACTTCACGAATTTATAATAACCTTCCTAAGCAAATAAGACAAAATTGAAAACATAAATGACTTTATTAGTAACAAGACCATATCATACAGTACATGAAGTTTTGTCCGACAGATTCGTGATGAGTTAGTGCTAAACTGTTTAGATGCAAAATAAAGCTCCATTACAATTGAAATGTCTATTTGAAGTAATATATCACATTATACTTTGGTGTAAGTTTACAAAATGTAAACTATTGAACGTCTAACATTGTGAAGCAGTGCAACAAAAAAACACCAATTAACTTAATAACAACTTTGTAACCACTGTCTCACAATGAAGATCTTTGACTTTGACCTTCAATTTTGGCCACACACAATGCCAAACAAAAAGATCCTATAATGGTCTCAATTTTTTAATACAGACGCGGGACTTTTGGAGCCATAAATACCCCGATCAACACAAATGTACCTTACACCAAGTAATTTTTACCATGAAATCCTCGGACCTTGCCTACATCATTATAATATATAATTTTTACCGTCTGTCAACTACTCATTTCGAACAATTCCACTATTCCAAACTAAGTGAGCCTATGATTTGTAAGGCTCAGAAACTGTGCCTACCTTCTAGCCCCATCATCACTATTTCATTTTTTACCAACTAAACTCGTCGAGACAACTCAAATGTATGTACTTGTAATTTTTTAAATTGCCTAATGGCTATTAGTGGTGAGTAATTTGATGAGAACTATTCTGCAGACTTTCCTGGCTGCAGCACCAGGACAAGGTTACCATCACATAATTACGGTGTTGATAAAATATTATAGTATACAAAATTTTAAGACGACGACGACGAAGTTCGACATGTTAAATATAAATAAATTACCATTATGTGATCCTATTTAGATGGTCACCATTTTTTAAGTTAAATAACTCTTTCCTAGATTTATATGAAACAGCGAACAACCACCTCTATAAAACCAGCATTCTAATTTAAGAAAAACTGCATCGATTTACAGAACAAAACAGCCGTCAAACGGTTCTTTATATCTACGTCAAAAGCTCAAACTGCAATATTGAAACAAAGAAACCTAAGTCTCGAAGCACTTTTTAGTGACCATAAGTCAAAAATTATAATTACAACATCCAATTTCTCTAATGATTACAAACCAATGAGAAAAAATACAACACCGACATGAAGAACCCGCTGGAAAAAGTTATAGTATCGTCGTGCTGGTATTGAATCTCCATCTCTCTCAAATCTAGTTACGAAGCTCCAATCCAAGCAATAAAAGACGAGCTCTCGATACCGTCCGATACAATGGCGAAGTGTCTGTGCATGCCGCCGGTTTGCTAGTATAAGGTTTTGTAGTTATATATTCGAAAGTAACTGTCTGTCTGTATGTTACCTTTTCACGCCTAAACCACTGAACGGATTTCGATAAAATTTGGCAGAGAAATAGATTGCATCCCAGGGAAGCACATGGGCTACTTTTTGTCTCACAATATCTCCCGATATTGCCAACCACACGCACGCAGTCTAGGGCAAAAGCTAGTGTTATATAACTATCGAGCCATAAAGCTTTTGTTTAGATAGTAAGAGTTCGGTTTAGGAAGGGTGTCTCTATGAAGGTGACGACGTGTGAGTCTGCCGGTAACTTTGTCAGCAGTCGTTAATACGTCGATGCTAAAAAAACACTAAAATAATATTTATGATGATTGATTTATTCAATTTAAAATCTTACTACTTTTAAATAATACAGTGATGAATACAGGTGTATGAATCGATGATGTAAAATGTTAAATAAATAGCGGAAAGCGTCTTAGATACAGAATATCTAAAGAGTAACTACTATAATATTAGCTTATGTTTAGAGGGCGACAGATAGGTTTGGGAAGGGTGTCTATGATGATGAGGGCATGAGTCTGCCGGTACTTTGTCTTGTTAGCTCTCGTTAATGAGGCTAAGAAACAATATAATAATATTTATGAAGACAGATTAATTAAATTTTGAATCTTACTATTTTGATTAAAATTAATACATGTGTATTAATTAATGATATACATTCAGTCAAAAAAGTATCGGGAATGGATGATTTGTTTATGATTCCAAATTCAAATTTTTGTTTTTTTGTAGTTGTTAGATTGGCACAACTGTTTTCCATTTTCGCGCGGAGTTTGAGTTGCATCTGTTATTTATATTAAATACAGTGCTGGTTTTAGTAATATCATATATAGTGTGTATTGCGAATTTCATAATGGACAAAAATATCGAACAAAGAGTTTGTCTTAAATTTTGCATCGCCAATGGAATTTCGTGTTCGGAGTCACTGAAAATGTTACAGAAGGCTTACGGTGAATCGACTTTATCAAAAACTCGTGCTTATGAGTGGTTCAAAGCGTTCAAAAGCGGTCGAGATGTGATGGAAGATTTGCCTCGCTCTGGTAGGCCGTCAACGTCTGCAACTGAAGTTAACATCGCAAAAGTGAAGAAAATATTGACTGAAAATCCCCATTCAACTCTGAGAGAGATAGCCGCCGAACTTTTTGTATCTCACGAGTCGATCTGTACCATTTTAACTAATCATTTGGGTATGAAACATGTTGCTGCTCGGCTAGTCCCAAAAGATCTGAATTTTCTCCAAAAACTTAATCGCATGTAAGTCGCTGAGGACATGCTAGAACGAGTCAGTTCGGACCCAACATTCATGAAACGCATTGTTACTGGTGACGAGACGTGGGTTTACGAGTTTGACATGCAAACTAGTCAACAAGCTTCGGAGTGGCGCCTTCCAACTGAACCGAAACCGAAAAAACCGCGCCAAAGTCGATCAAAAGTCAAAGTCATGTTGACTGTTTTCTTTGACTATCGCGGTGTTGTGCACTCTGAATTCTTACCGGAAGGTCTAACGGTAAATAAAGAATATTATTTGAGCGTTATGCGGCGTTTAAGAGAGCAAATTCGACGAAAAAGGCCAGATTTGTGGAAAGAAAATTCTTGGATTTTGCACCACGACAATACAATGCGCCTTCGCACAAGGCTATCATTGTGAACGAATTTTTGACCAAACACTTAACAAATACCATCCAGCAACCACCATATTCACCAGATATGGCTCCTGCTGACTTTTTATTTTTCCTAAACTCAAATTACCACTTCGTGGCACCCGTTTTCAATCGATAGAAGACATAAAGGAGAATTCGCGGCGAGAACTGAACTCAATTCCGTAAGCAGCGTTTAAAAAATGTTTTGATGAATGGATTATTCGTTGGCGCAAGTGTATCGTTTCTAAAGGAGCATACTTTGAAGGTGATAAAATAAATTTGGATGAATAACAGACATTTTGTGTATTATTGATCTTTTCCCGGTACTTTCTGGACAGAGTAGTACACTATAAGTTGACATGATATATATATGACTGACCATTTTTATATATAAGTATTTAGGATTTAAGTACATTAAGTTATAATCACAAAGAGCATTTTGCATGTGGTGTTTGCCAGTATTGTTAGCAGTTCTTAATGATGCTAAAAAACACTATAATAATATTTATGAAGTCAGATAAATAAAATTTAAAATCTTACTAATTTTCTTACAGTGAATACATGCGTATTAATTGATGATATACACTATAAGTGGACATGAAATATACATAATATGACAATGACCATTTTATATACATATCTAGATGGGTATGTGATAAGGGCAAGAGAAGGTTGATCTAGAATTTAAGTACATTAAGTTATAATCACAAAGAGCATTTTGCATGTGGTGTATGCGTGTATTGTTAGCAGTCGTTAATGATGCTAAAAAACACTATAATAGTATTTATGAAGTCAGATAAATAAAATTTATAACCTTACTATTTTTCTTACAGTGAATACATGCATATTAACCCTTTAACCGCCCGACTAAGTATCAGTTGTCGTGCCCCCAGCGCCCAACGCATAAAAAAAAACTTTTATTTCAGACGAATATGGTCTTGCAATTACATTAACAACGAAATCCGAACATAGATTCTCAGTCGTATAAACACGACTCAGGCGGCACGGGCACGTCAACATTTGTCGTATTAATCCGACTGGGGCGGTTAAAGGGTTAATTGATGATGTACACTATAAGTGGACATGACATATACATACAGTATGATTTTTTAGTCACCGTCCAAATTAATTCTAGGCATTAGGTATCATTCACTAAGTCTATTTAAAAAAAAAAAACAATACGTAAAATTTTCATCTTAAATTATTTTCTCGAAAGAATTATCCACTCTGCTTGGTCACTAAGTTAAACGTAATAATACTACAGTACTTGCCGCGCAAACATTCAATGAAAAGGGCAGCGCGCACCCCGCTCACCCCCGTCCACCCCGCCCCGCTACACCTGCGCGGCACATCTATGATCTATCCTTTCTTTAGTCGGCCCCGCGCACCCTTTTGCGACGCAAGCGCTTACTTCCGTGTTCCCGCGCAACCCGCCGACGGCGCCCCGCGCTATTGTGAATTTGTTTACAATGTATTCCTTCCGCGAGTATTACGAAATGGTGCGATCTTACTTACTTAGTGGTGAAAGCTTGAACGGTGCCCAAAGACTGTACGAAGCAGAAAGTATTCCTCGCATTCGCAATCAAGGTATAATAAATCCTTCAGTACCTAATCGCCAAACGATTTTGGCCGCGAATCAGAGGCTACTATACCATGGCCAATTTATAGCTCCTACACACGCTCAAGGACGTGGCAGGCCGAGACTCGCAGTAGAGATCGAAGACGATTATCTTCGATTTCTTTGAACGGAGCCCTAGATCGAGTACACGAGATGCAGCGCGGCGCTTCGGCGTAAGCCAATATGCCGTGTGGAAACTTCTCCATGTTGCTGGGTTGCACCCGTACCATTTCCAAAAGGTACAGGCCTTGAACGACGCAGACGCCGTTCCCTGTCGAGCCTCCTGCGAGTGGCTGATCGCACACCCTGAAGCTGATATTTTGGGGACTGACGAGGCCATGTTTACTCGAGTGGGGCTGTATAATCAGCATAATGAACATTGGTGGTCATTTCGAAACCCACACATGATACGAGAAACATATCACCAAGTGCGGTTTAGCGCAAATGTGTGGGCTGGAATTGTTGGCAACAGACTGAATACTGGGGCCAAAGCGCAAATTGTACGTGCATTCGACACTGTAGTGCTCAACAAAATTAAAAATAGTGTGCAAAAACGTGCAAGACTCTGTTTAGAGAGAAACGGTATGCATTTTGAACATTTATTAAAGTACTGTTAATTATTATTAATGTGATTGTTCTAAGATGATTTTGATTAGATTTTTAATTATGTGTATGTACACAGTTGATTCAAATTTTTTAAATACGCCTATTAGCAAAAAGTTTTGGTACAGTTTTAATACGTTGAGCGCCAACGCGGTCACCGGTGAGCCGCGAACAATAGTTTTTCTATTGTGTCTGCTGCGTGGCAGTCAATGACCTAATAAGGTGTTAAAGTTCTTATTTATCTATGTAATTTTTTTTTACTTTCTAATCATGGTGAACATAGCACAAACCTTTTGCTAATTGCCGGTCCTAAGCCCTTGAAAGTATGAAGGGATTTGCAACTTTGTTCATTTATTGTGTTATCAATGAATTGCGGCGGCCCGCGTTGTTACCTAGCCCGTACGCACGGCGCGGCCGCGGCGCGGCGGTGTCCAGAAACATCAACTTTTTATAGATAACTTTGTGATGTGATACCTCAATATTTTTGTATTGAGTGATACTAAAAGGAAAAACACGTATTCAATGATTTTCGTAAAGGATTAATATATCAAAATTTGGACGGTGACTAAAAATTCATACTGTATATGACAATGACCATTTTATATACATATCTAGATGGGTATGGGACAAGGGCAGGAGAATGATGATCTAGAATTTAAGTACATTAAGTTATAATCAGATAGATCATTTTGCATGTGGTGTTTGCCAGTAGTGTTAGCAGTCGTTAATGATACTAAAAACACTAAGTATAATAATATTTATGACGTCAGATAAATAAAATTTAAAATCTTACTATTCTTCTTACAGTGAATACATGCGTATTAATTGATGATATACACTATAAGTGGACATGACATATACATATATGACAATGACCATTTTATATACATATCTAGATGGGTATGGGATAAGGGCAGGAGAATGATGATCTAGAATTTAAGTACATTATGTTATAATCAGATAGAGCATTTTGCATGTGGTGTTTGGCAGTATTGTTAGCAGTCGTTAATGATGCTAAAAACACTATAATAATATTTATGAAGTCAGATAAATAAAATTTAAAATCTTACTATTTTTCTTACAGTGAATATATGCGTATTAATTGATGATGTACACTATAAGTCGACATGAAATATATAAATGACCATGACCATTTTTATATAACTATCTAGAATTTAAGTACATTAAGTTATAATCACAAAGAGCATTTTGCATGTGGTGTTGTTTACCTGTAACTGGTTGTGCAGTTAGATTTAAGACACTATTCCTTATATATTCTTATCTGTATAATATTTGCAATGACTGTTGGTGAACCTTAATAAAATAAATGACCATACACATATATCCAATAAAATAATGCGTAGTAATATAAATAAGTATACATTAATGATAAAGATCAATGAACTCCATGTCATACATAATAAAAATAAATATAATTTAATAGCTATTTACCACGTATTATCATTAAGTTATATATAACATCATTGGTATGTAAAGAAACATTATAATTATACTTAAAATCATACGACAGTTTAGTGACTATTATTATGGCTTATATTCTGGACTGTAAAAGTCAGGGCTCGCACCTCGGCAGGAGCTTCTGTAGGGGGAACAGGAAAGTGACCGTGAGCTCTTCTGTGATTCTGTAACGCGGTACCCTGTAACACAATTTTATAAGCTGTCAAAAATGTTAATGTCCACATCAGACCTTAGATCGCGTCAATAAATGTCCATGCTGAGAAGAGTGATCTTACACATTCCAGGAACGTAGGGGACAACGAATAGAACTATGTGGCGACAGAACTTATTCCACTATGCATCATGTAAGCGAAAGTGGTGTAGCGTAGAAAGCTGAGTACATTCAAGGAGCGAAAACATTAAGCAATTTTCAAATTCTTGGCTTCTCTTATTTTGCACTGCGGCGATTTACATTAAAATTTATATAGTGGTTCCTGCGGGATGAGCTAAGGGACACTGATGAAATGTTTTGGCCTTCATTTTGATGATGCTAATGATCTGAATTATGAAACAAGTGCGGTCGGGGACCACAGTCAGGAACAAAGTGTTCTCATGTATCTTAAAAACTCTCACGATTCTTTCACGTGTAGACAACACACCGCACAAGAGTCCCTTATCGAACAAAGGTGACTAGAAGACTTTCGAAAATTCCCCTAAAGAAGTTTAATAGAGGAAGAATGTCTTTATGGAAGTTTGGCGAAATCTCATCGGGCATGTCATTGTATACATACATTTACATTTAAAACTAACATCGATGTGAGTGAAGTAAGAGGAAGAGGTCTTCGTTCAGCTGTAAGGGTTGATATTTAATATAACACAATGGGGTATTTGAAAGGTTAGTCAATAACGTTACTTTTTATGAACTGTCAAAACGCGGCATTTGTACGTGGTTTGTATGAAATATAACATTTTGACGTCACAGATTTTTAGACTCAAATGGAATACTTATTAGCATTAAATGCAATTTAACAATTATATCGTCGCATTATATTTAATTTCTGCACGGTGATGGAAGTTTTTATGACGAGCGGGCTTTTTTCCATGTGATTTCATATTTTATTTTTGACCGATTCAAATACTCAATTATATAAAACACCATTACATAATGAGAGCAGTACCTGTATGAATCTGTCGCCGCATACTTCGCAGATGTAGGGCCGGTCGCCGGTGTGTCGACGTATATGTAGGTTGAGGTCGTTGCTCTGAGAGAACGCCTTCTCGCAGTAGGTGCACTTGTACGGGCGCTGGCCAGTGTGCACGCGCATGTGGCGGGACAACTTATTGCTGCGCGAGAAACCTAAAAATATCACTATCCTTTAGAGAGGAAATTGACAACATCGTTATCTAAGTCTCACCCTAAGAATCCATTTATTTTACTAAAGATAAAATAACTATCGTGAAGGCTGTATTCAACGAAGGCTAAGGGGAAACGTGTACCTAGAATCCGGGCTGCTACTGAAAAATTGCAGATAGAAAAACTGAATAACACTGCCCGATCGGAAATTAAATCCTGGACCTCACGCTCACCAGTAGGCAGTAACGTTCGCAGTTAGTTTAATTTCGTTAAATACTGTAAGCGCTCATGTACACGGTGCTGCCACCGCGCCGACACCGCACCGCCGCCGCACCTCTGCGCTGTGTATACGAGACGCGTACGCGCCGCCTAACAATGTCGCGTCGCCGTTTGATTAAAAAAGTAGTTTGTGTTGCTTACTACAGTGAAACTTGGTTAAGTGGGACCTGGATAAGTGAGAAACCTCCATAACTGGAACTCATGCTGAGGTCCCAACACTTTGGCACTGAATTACCTCTGTTAGTGGGACGAGGTAAGCCTCTATATCTGGGATTTGTTCTTTCGATTTATCATCATAGTTACCTCTATAACTGAGACAGCGAGTAAATTTTATATGCATAAACCTCTGTAACTGAGATAACATTGTTTGTTTACTCATTCTTATTCTACCCACAAATTCCACACGTAATTGGAAGTACGTAAGTTATGTAATGATCGCACCTCTATAACTGAAATAACCTGTATTCTCACCTCTATTAATGGAACCCTCTGTAAATGAGACAGATATTTATTTATACCTGTATATCTGAGACACTGGGTAAGTGGAATACCTCTATAAGTGAAACGACATTGCAGGTCCCTTGATGTCTCACTTAACCAGGTTTCACTGTATATTATTTTTATTATGGTGCATGGCGGTGGTGAATATTATTTTAAAAAGCACTAATATTGGTCATAAAACATGGATATTATGCAATCCTATACTAGGGCTATGTAACCTAAAACTAAGACACGAAACACACCTGAAATTAACACACGTTAAAAACCTTTCATTTTCATGGATCAATTTGATTCATAATTCTGGTAAAGCCATTTCATTGAGGACTTTCATATAAGTCCTCAATGAAATTAATCTTATTGTTACATTGTCAAAATGAGAGACACGCCTTAAAATGCAGGTCATACACGAGCTCCTTCGTAATAAAAACAAAATCATATTTACCTTTACCGCAGACGCGGCATATGCAAGGTTTCTCTCCAGTGTGAGATCTTCTGTGACACTGAAGATCCGAAGACCTTGGAAAACCTGTAAGGTAATAAGATAAGGATAAAAACTCACTTATATTACAAGTCGGGTTTTCAGGTAAAGGCTAACCTTTGCCACAGAAATCACATTTGTAGGGCTTCTCTCCGGTGTGGCGCCGCATGTGTACGATTAAGTTCGATGAGTTAGAGAAACTGCGGCCACAGTAAAGGCATAAGCAATTACTTGATGAACTCTTTTCACGCTGCGGCTGGTGAACTCGTTTGTGAGAGCTGAAAATATTACCACACATTGTATTTTTCTATATAATTGTTAATTTAGTCCATAATAAAAGCCGACTAACCGAAGATTGTCACTCCTGTGAAACTTCTTTTCACAAACATCACATTGGAAAAAGTTTTCGATTGGCATGTGTATTTTAGTATGTTTCACTAGCAAGTCTCTCCTGGAAACAACAAAAACGAAAACTTTACTAAAAATGTTCCAAATTACGTTAGGTTATAATATAGTTGCCGTATCATATACGGGATATTTTCAGCTTTGGGTTATTAAGTAGGTAGTACAAAACCCCATGTACTTACTTGTAGAAACTTCTATTGCAAGTATCACACTGAAATTGTCTCTCTTCTCGTTTGGTTTTAGAATCAATAAATTTTACCGATACGCTTTGTCCCTCATGATATCTTAAAATATGCTTATTCAAAGATATTTCGTAAGCGAATTTCAGTCCACATGTGTTGCATTTATGTTTTCTTTCAATTTGCTTACAAATGCTTCTATGGCGCGCCGCTGATCGCAAGGAAGCAAACACCTGAAAAAAAAACCTTTGTAAAATTTCGTATTCGCACTCTAGAGATATGATAACTTCCGACTAGCCCCCTAGACAAAATCCCTTTTCTGCCAACAGAAATTTAAACGTTGTCACGTGACTGCTAATGTCAACTACAGTACCCGGCGATAAATATTACACATTGACCTTGGAAAAAGACAATCGGCTAATTTCGGCTTAGTAGAGCGTTATGTCTGTGGCACACCTATGCGACGTTTTGTCAGTCGTTGTTAAGTGCGATAGAGGGCGGTCGCGTCTAGTTCAAAATATATATTTAGAGTTGTTAACACCCCCAAATTTAAATACTTTAAAGTTGTACTATGGTATCTTTAGGAAAAAGAGAAGAGGGAAACCTTTACGAGGTCAGTCACGCGAAATTATCTACAATGTTTATAAATATTTTGTAACCGAAACTGACAGATAAAAAAAAATGAAGGTGAAAATGTAAGTTGTTATTTTAAGAAGGTTCAAGAGCGAGTTGAAAATGCCACTGGAATTTCAAGAAGAACTTTGAACAATACATTAAACTAAGTCAGTACTGAAGCACATTCTACTGAAATCAGGTTCAGCACTCCAAAAAGTGAGTGGGATTGTTGTAAGCGGGATTGTCCGAAAGGGTTACCGCTACCCCGGAACATAAAGGGCTACGGAAGGAACATGGATGGGTTTTAGTCAGTAAGAGTCTGACACTCCCTTCCGCTCCACCCAGAGCGGGAGCAGTCATTGGATGATTTCCCAGCCCTAAAAAAAAAGCACTCCAAAAAAAGGGAGACCAAAAAAGCAATTTCGTTTGGATATGGACGATTTTGATTATGATGTTGTTCGAAGAATGGTGTATGATTTTTACTTACAATTAAATGAACAGTAAAATCGTTAAAAGCTAAATTATCTGAAGCTATTAATTACAATGGGTCTGAAAAGATGTGCAGAAAAAAACTTCACGAGATGGGATTTCGGCTCACTAAAATGGATGATAATCGAAAAGTTCTAATGGAAAAGCACGATGTAAGTCTCAAACGAATGGAATAGCTCAATAAAATACGCAAATTTCGCGAATTAGGAAAAAAATATCGTCTACTTGGATGATAAGAAAAACGGCGTAAAAAAGCCGATTTCAAACAGTCAACGTTTGATAATAGTTCATGCGGGAAATGAAAAAAGCTTTGTACCCGGTGCCTCTTTGACGTAATAAATCCACGGACACTACAGGTGGCTATCACAATGAAATTAATAACGATAACTACGAAAAATGGCTGGTTAATCAATTAATCCCCAATATACTCAGTGATTCTGTTCTAGTTATCGACAACGCACCCTATCACAACAAATAAGTTAAAAGACCCCACAACTGGTTGATCAACTGGTTAAACAGACACGAAATTCCAGTTGATTCAAAATTAACAAAAACCCAGATTTACGCTATTATATGTCAGCACAAGGAGAGGTATACAGAGTTTTCCGTGGACAAAGTACTTGCCGTAGGTACATGGGCACACTGTGTTGCGATTGCCACCACATCATCCGGATTTTAATCCAATTGAAAATATATGGTCTCAACTGAAAGGCTATGCTATGTAGCCTCTAGAAATGTGGGTATGAATTAAACTACAGTAAAAACATTATTGACTGAAAAAGTAAACATGATCGGGGCTGAAAAGTGGAAAAAGGTTTGCGATCATGCAATCAAATGTGAGAATGAATATAGAAGCATTCAACACGGTTTAGACAATTACACTGATAGACTAGTGATAAATACGGCTGACAGTGACAGTGATATTGACCTCTTTGAGAACACAGATAGGGAAATGGAAGTAATTGGGAATTAGAATTATTATTATTCTTATTACAATGTCTCGTTTTAACAATAGGTATAATAGTGTTTATTATGTATACTACAGCTGTAATTTTCCAAAATAATTAAACACGTTAACATAATGTGAACATGTTTTTTTTATTTTATTTTACCCCAACCTAAGGCCATCACTTATAGAAAAATTATTGTATTTTATACAAAGAATAAAAAGAATTGTCAAAAGAAGCAAATCATAATTATTTTAACAGCTCCTAATAGATACCGGACTATTTGTATTTCGTGCGACAAAGATAACGCTCTACGAAGCCGAAATTAGCCGATTGTCTCTTTCCAATGGTCGATGTGCAATATTTATCGCCGGGTACTGTAAATACAATTTGATCTTTCCGTTGGTGTTAACGTTTACAGAAAGGGGATTTTGTCTATTAGGGCCATAAACCAACCACATTCTTGTCGCACTGAACGCAAAGCTTATAGCTATTTGTAGAAAACACATAAGAGAAAGGTATCCTGGCTAAGCACTACATAGCACAGCACAGCACCGCACAGAGCAAGACAGGAAGTCGAAATGGATTTAGTTGGTTATAGAATAATCTGCTGCCGTTAAAAGAAAACATTAATAAAGTACCTTAGTACATAGGTTGCACCGGTGAGACAACTCCGGGTGTTCTGCATCGCGATGGTTAATGAGATCTGCGTCTGAATGCAATATGCAGCTACAAGCATTACATACTATAAGCAAGTTGATGCTCTCCTGAAAAATCAGACACCATTTTACTCAATTTTCAATAGTTACCAATGGTTACCTTTCCTTTGAATGTGGGCCTCGAGAGCTATGGCTTTCCCAGGGCTCAGATCGTACATACAGAGTGATAAAATGCTACCTCTCTATTATTATCATTACATTTTTTTTTATTATTATTACTCTCCTGATCGAATTTCGGTTACAGCGGCCTAAACACCACCTCTTACAGTAGTATTACTTTAATATTGCTTCACGTTGGGATAAAGATGGAGCTATTATAAACGTCGTGTATATCTTCATCTCTTTCACTAAAGTAATTTTTTTTTTTTAAATGCTCATTAACCCTTACATTGCCATGAACAGAGCTGTATGTATCTCACAGTGCCCTACACACACATACATGCTCAATAATGTGTGTTTATTTATATATTTATACATTGCGATGCGTGTAAGGGCACTCAGAAGGGATTTTGGCGACATACATTCAGTCAAAAAAGTATCGGGAATGGATGATTTGTTTATGGTTCCAAATTCAAATTTTTGGTTTTTTTGTAGTTGTTAGATTGGCACAACTGTTTTCCATTTTGGCGCGGAGTTTGAGTTGCATCTGTTATTTATATTAAATACAGTGCTGGTTTTAGTAATATCATATATAGTGTGTATTGCGAATTTCATAATGGACAAAAATATCGAACAAAGAGTTTGTCTTAAATTTTGCATCGCCAATGGAATTTCGTGTTCGGAGTCACTGAAAATGTTACAGAAGGCTTACGGTGAATCGACTTTATCAAAAACTCGTGCTTATGAGTAGTTCAAAGCGTTCAAAAGCGGTCGAGATGTGATGGAAGATTTGCCTCGCTCTGGTAGGCCGTCAACGTCTGCAACAGAAGTTAACATCGCAAAAGTGAAGAAAATCCCCATTCAACTCTGAGAGAGATAGCCGCCGAACTTTCTGTATCTCACGAGTCGATCCGTACCATTTTAACTAATCATTTGGGTATGAAACACGTTGCTGCTCGGCTAGTCCCAAAAGATCTGAATTTTCTCCAAAAACTCAATCGCATGAAAGTCGCTGAGGACATGCTAGAACGAGTCAGTTCGGACCCAACATTCATGAAACGCATTGTTACTGGTGACGAGACGTGGGTTTACGAGTTTGACATGCAAACTAGTCAACAAGCTTCGGAGTGGCGCGTTCCAACTGAACCGAAACCGAAAAAGGAGAATTCGCGGCGAGAACTACTCAATTCCGGAAGCAGCGTTTAAAAAATGTTTTGATGAATGGATTATTCGTTGGCGCAAGTGTATCGTTTCTAAAGGAGCATACTTTGAAGGTGATAAAATAAATTTGGATGATTAACAGACATTTTGTGTATTATTGATCTTTTCCCGGTACTTTCTTGACAGAGTAGTACATGCGTATTGAAGGCACTGAGCACGAGAATAGCACCTGACAAAAAATAGTGGCAGTATATGCGTTGAGGGTCAGTTCACACCGAAACACGACGATACTGGAAGAGGCCAATGATTTCGCGCTCTTGCATGAGCAGCGCTCGTACCGGCGATGCACAGCTGTGTCGCGATGCACCGCTCTACGCCGCGAGGCACCTCAATCATCATCATCATCATCTGCCTAGCCTTTCCCAAATATGTCGGCTTCCAGGATACAGCTGAATACCAGTATTTTACATGGAGCGACTGCCTATCTGACCTCCACAACCCAGTCAATATGGTGTGTTATAGTTTTTTCATACATCTGTCAAAAAATGACAGTAATGATTTCCATAGACAAACTAAATTGACAGTCAATTTGCTAAACAATAAATTTCTTTACATATAAGAACATACCATATCCATATTTGAGTCTAGAATATCTCGCAGTGTAATTTCTAATGGAAAATTTTGTGGCTTTTTTTCATTGGTTTCCGTTTTACCTGAATCCTGAAAGTGAAGTTAAATATTTTTGACATAAGTAACAAAAATCCATCTAGAAAGTGGTCAGTTAAAAAATAATGCCGGTTGGCTTTTTTTGAACTTGTAAGGAACAAATGCTCAAGTTGCTTAACAATAAACAGGATATCAAATTATTGCCTGGAAAAAAAGTGTATTTTATATTCGCATATTTATTAATTTTTTGCTACTTATGTTTAAACAAAATTCCAACCAAAATGATGAGATAAGTCAGATATATATATTAATAAGAGAGTGAAATTTACATATGCAAAACCAACAGATACAAATATACTTCACCATTGGTGTAGGGGATTTCAACTGGTGGATATCATTATAGGTCAACACTGGCTCCATCAACTCAACATGGCAGCACATACTTGTCAATGACAGTCAATCGACAATAGACATAACGTACAGTCCTCTGTGCAGGGCCTGTATGGCCTTTGAGTGCACAGGGGACAACATATTTATTTGACTTTGAGATCATGATTATGTTTTCACCTAGAAATAAATTAACTAAAAAAACTCATTCTGTGTCTAATAATTGATATTTCTATTTACTTTAAATGTCAAGGATTTCTCGGCATTAGCATATCAAATGCTTGTATTCTTAGATATAGTACTCACATTTTCTACATTGTTAACATCAGCTTTCTCTTCAATACACACATGATGGTCAAATTTTTTCCTATCCAGATATATTTTCTTGCAAAGGCCACAACGCAGCACTGTCATATCTGAAACAATAATAACATCTTGACTTCACCTGTTCAAGTACATCAGAGCCACATATTGTTATGCAAATGTACTGTTATGCCGTCAACATAATATTGATACAAGGGAGCAACCAGACCTAGAACAATTGAAGTCTATCGCCTCATGCATCATGTCCCATAATATGTTCTTATCTTTTTAAATGCAGTCGCGTTTTTCTGTTTAATTTTTTTTTAAATTTATTTTAAGAAGTTTTCATCAAATAGGACTAACCTTTGTGAGTAATGCTGTGTCTGTCTAAATCTTCTTTGGTTTCGAAATGTTGCTTGCAAAATGCACACTCAATCTTTTTAGCTGGCATTGATGTTATGCAAAATCCATTTTCTGACAACTTGTTAAGAATAGTCTGAAATGTTTCAGTTTCACCATAAATAAACCAACTCTAACAAGCACATTGTTAAAATTCAAAACTGCGGCTAGTAAAACCCAATAACGCTTTGCCCGATTCCAGGACATCAAGCAGTCATGCAGGCTTGCAAAAAGGAAATCAAATCTCGCAACTTGGTATCGCGCATGCTAAATCTTGGGTAGAGATTATTTCAAACTTGCATCAGAGTCGGGTTAATGATTTAATCTCAAACGATTAGGTCTTATATTTATTTTTTTAAGTAAAACTTGTTACTCAAAAATAAATCAGCGGTTTGGCCGTTTGGCGGCAAAATAAGGCGCAATGAATGACCCAATTCCCAAATGACACTTGACAGTGACAGATCCAGCTCGCTGTAACCATAGATTCCCGCGAGTCATCACGTGAATGCCGAATCACCAAAAATCTATGGAAAGGAGATTTTTTTTGGGCCTTTTCTGAAAGTATTGTAAAGCCGAGTGATTATTGCTGTATGACTTATACAGCTCTCACTCATCACTAGGCTACACAAAATCAAAGGAAATCTGTTCAACGTTTATTCAATTAATAATATACTGCACTATATATGGGGGTAGAAGTGGCGTAGAAATGTATTGTGTTCGGCAAAAAACGAGACTACGCAGACGGAAATCGCGTAAGGAAGTTACGTATTTGTAACAAAAATACCCGTGAATACTCTAGACTAATCTATTGAGCAATATCAATGGTTTATCCCTGGAGACCCTGGAGTCATGCATTTTCCTTTAATATTAATACCAAACTGACCATTTCCAAACAGGTACTCATTGCCAACAGCCAATGAAATAATATAAAAACAATAATCTTCTTCTTCTTCTTTTCGTGTGGTTAGTAACTAACCTGGTGTCAGAGTTTTAATGCTGCCCATGGGCCTCTGACTTAGCATAGCATGCTGTTGAGAAATATCTCTCGGGCATGCCGGTAAAACAATAATTTTATTAAATAGCATAAGCTATCTCCCATGATCAAAATAATCAGCAAGCAATGAACCAAATGTAAACATTACACTACATTTATTAAACTCACACTAGTTAACATCTTCTTAGGTCTGCCCCTCTTTTTCGGGCCCATAAGATCTGCATGACTTTCCCACATATGTTTAGTTAAATTCTCTGCCCCATTGTAGCATGTTCCGCAAAGTGGGCAGTAAGTACGGTTGGTTTCATCACACTCAACTAAAATAAGTAGCACCAGATTATTTGTTATTAGAACTTACATCTCATATGGTTATACTAAGTTTCTTATTAACATAGTAAGGCTTACACAATCAATCAGATACAGCAACAAAACCTCATCCAGTATTTTAAGAGTTGGTTGGGTAGGTTTCCCCATGAATGCATTATTTTTTATAATTATGCATTTTAAAAATGTTTATTTGATTATGTGACCATTCAACCAACAACAACAGTGTGTAATTCAACCATTATTAGTTTCTGACTTTTCAATAGTGTTCAAAGCTTGACAGGTGCACATTAGAGTACATAAATATTAAGATTTATTTTATATTATTATTTATTTAAATGACTGTCATTCTAACCTTTTATGCATATCTTCTGGTGTTCTTGTAATTTATAATATGTATCGAAAACAACTAAACAGCTTTTGCACACAAAGCACGACTTGCGTTCTTGGCTCTCATGCTCAATTTTAACGGCTTCTGAAAATAATAAAGATTATTGTCACTTCATTGACCTGGCTGTTCTGCGGAAAATATTCGTTCACATTTTATGTTAGATATGTGGTAATTAACGCCAATTTTCATAGGTACAGTGGCAGTATAATTTCTCACATTCACCGCACTAAATGTTCTTTACTTCAGAGTCTACTATTTATCAAACTAATGAAATAAATAATTCAGTTCAGTTCAAAACCGCGACTGATAATTTTCGATTCAGTAGTTAACAATAGGTTACATGTTTTTAATTCAGAATTGCAGAAGCTCTGGTTTACAAATTTAACTTATTGTTAAGATGTTATTGTTCCTGCTTTAGAGTTGGTGCTTCTAACCAACAAGTTGCCGACTACAAATATGGGTGTTCAAGTCTGTTTTCTTGAATAGTTGGTATATCACAAAAATAAATCATACCTTGTTCATGTAAATCTGGCCCACTACTTAGGGAAACATTGAAATCACTATCGTCATAGTCATCAATTTCATGTGATGACAAATCTTCAGTTTTCACACCTGATGTATTAGTCTGGAATTAAACATATTTTATTATAAATTGAATAAATAAGGTTATTGCCAGCGCCATAATAATTATTGAGACTGAGCTATTGGTGACAATGAACTTAAGACGGCTACACAATGAAAATGCAAGCTGGACAAACTTGCATGCAAAATACCTTTTGCACATTCAGACACACAGTCCCAGAGTCCTCACAGCTCCAGCAACCTAGAAGAATCTCAGTTCACGCTTAAACAATTTTGTATTCAAATATTTACAATATTTGCCTGAAGTTAATTTTTGGCTATGAAATTATGGAATCGGCTTCTTAAAATATTTTACCTAAATAACAATGTGTTAAGGGACTCGATTAACTGTGCAAGGATGTCATTATCTTAAAAAAAACGAGCGCGATTATCGTGTATACGCGCGGAGCTTTCGATTAGGTAGCGGCCTCAAGCAAACATTGCTTCTTCAAGCTTTATCTAGTCCTAAGATCCGTTTTGCTAATAGTAAAAACGCTAGAAGTTTAATTTAAGGAGGTAAATCAGAAATGAATAAGTAGCAGCTTTGTTAACACTACCTGTTAGGACCAAACATACTTACTTGACTTAAAAGTTTAATTGATGCTGGGCTTTCTTTCTTTTCGTTTTTTAATATCCCTCCTCTAAGGGACATATTAGCTTCTTCAGATTTTTTCTTAAATTCAAAAGCCTTTGTTGCTTTTTCTTTACACTCACAGCAAATTGTTGAAGGCAAACCATCATCTTTGCTTATCTAGTTACAGTTACCAAAAATAATGAAGCGATTAGAATAAGGCATAGCTTTGTGATAATCTTATAATATAACTGTCAAAACAAATTAAAAAATAGCAATAGCATAATTATCGGTGATAGCAATATTTTAGCCGTCATCACTTTGGGATTGGCTTCTATAACTAGATACAGTGAATACCAGTATATTATATGGAGTGCAAGGTTAGACTCCTATCTAACCAACACAATTAGTTACTGGGTAATACAATTCACAAAAATGACAACCGGGACCAATGATATAACATGCTTTCCAGGGCACAGAGGTATCTTGGTATGAAAAGGTAGTCACCTATCCATGGATCAACTTAGGCATAACGTTTATCAGAATCAATATTAGGAAACAATAATCAAATTATATTTTTTTATATAGGTATTCACAGGGCAACAAAAACTGAGAATTGAAGCATAGTTGTTCAGCGTTTGTTTTATAGTTAACTAGCTGACCCGACAGACGTTGTCCTGTCTTAACTATGATACCTACCTTACCTACCCTACCTACCAACTTACCTACCCTACCTGCCCTACCTACCTACCTATGCAAAAATGTGCAATAAAAATATTTTTCTTATACAAACTTTGCCACCCCTTGTAACCCTTTTAGGGGTTGAATTTCCAAAAAATAATATGCCTATGTCCTTCTCATGAATGCAAACTATCTACATACCAAATTTCAGCAAAATCGGTTGGGTGGTTTAGGCGTGAAAAGGTAACAGACAGACAGACAGAGTTACTTTCGCATTTATAATATTAGTGTGGATTAATACTTCCCCAGTAATACAATAACCTAATGCTGAATAAATGTTGCGATACTTAGTGAATATGGTAAATAGAGTGGTACCACGTGATTAATGGCAATTTCGTGATTCACTGCTAGCATAAAAAAGGCCAACATATCATTTTGTTTAGGGAGTTGGCATTGGCAATTATTTACAAAAAAGAAAGACCTCTAGCAAAAGGTAAAGTAAATAAACCTAAAATTTCATTGTTTTGTCAATAATCATACAAACACTAGTGACACGGCCCAGCTTCACTATGCAATAATGCTATAAAGTGTTGTTTTTTTCAGAATTTTTTGGGTTGATGTGTATGATTATTTTACATGGTTATTTACTACATGGTGCACTATCAAGGAAAGCATATGTATATAATTCGAGGGTACCTACCATACGAAGTACCTACAATACAACGTAAGGCAAGGTAAAGTTATGAATAGAATTAAGTAACACTTCGCATTTTGCAGATTTATCATTCAATTTAGATGAAATATAAAACATAAACAATATTTTTACCTTTATCCCAGTTGTTGACGTTACCATGTAATCTAACGTAATTGTTGAGCCTATAAGAATATCAAATAACGAGTATAATTCATTATCCTTAGATAAACACGTTCTACACAATTCTTCAATTTTTATTTCGGATTCCTGAATAGAGGCCATTTTCTTTCTGTTAAATTTTATTTTACGACGCCCGGGCCGCTGGCCGTAGCCACAGACTAAATCAATAAACCCACAGAGTACATTGCTAAACCTCCTTCGGAGTTCAAACATACTCATCGATCACTAATAAAGAACTTTATTAGTGATCGATGAACATACTATATGAATCTCAACTTTGAATCGCACTCCTGTAAAGTAAAGGTTTTGCAGTTGCGATACTTTACGTTGCGGCCGCCAACTGTCTGGGGGATGAGGCTTGCACTAAAAGTCTAGAAAGTAATATAGGATCCCACAGGGAAGAGCAACTGATAACTATACTGTTAAATAGGTTAAATGCTCTAAGTTAAAACCGTATGATACTGTTTATCACTGCGTTATACTTTTTACTATTGAGCAAAATAAAGAATAGGTACATAATACTGTTTTCAAAGTATCAATGGCAAGTATACATTAATATCTTCACCTTAAACATTTTGATTACATTTGACTATTTTGAAAAAAATATAGAAAACTATTCTTAATTTGCATAGGCTAGGTTAAATGCTCTAAGGTTGATATGAATGGTTTATATTCAGAACTTTAAATACCTAATTTATGACAAACAAAATAATTATAGAGTTTTCAGAAATTAGTAGGTACAGGCCAAAAGTGGCAAATAACACCCAAATAACACACATCCAACACTAAAGACGAATTTAAAAACATTAAAGTTTCTTTTAAACTATCTGTGCCTGCCCTTTGAGCATTTAACCTAGTGCCTTCCACTTCAGCTTAGCCGGCCGGCGACTAAAATCGTTGCGTGTGTATCTGGCATTATACTAAAAGATCACAGACAAGTTTCAATAGTTTTTTTATTATCTATGCATTGCCTGCCAGAGGTACACAAAAAAAATAGCTCCAAGAGCTAAGTGTCACTGAGTGGAGTGTAGACGCCTAGTGTATTGTATACAAATAAACTGTTTTTTTTTTAACATTTTGTGTGATTCTCGTACATTTATTGAATGAACCATACAGTATTAATTATTTCATGTGTACAATCGTTTCTGTGTGTCTTTAATGTTCTGCTTTGTGCCGATATTAGTAACTTATTAGATTGGAACATGTAAGTATAATAAATTTTTGCGAATGGTTTTACAATAAAGTTTATGGGGTTTCTAGGGCGAATAATTTTGGTATAATATCACTTACTAACGTAATTCATTTTTATTTATTATCATCTCTCAATATTTTTACGTTTCTCCCTAAAACTGAGACCCTCCCTTCAGTCCCTTCCATGATTATAATAATTGGCTCGTTGTAAGCGAATGTAATGTTAGGCGATGGTTTTGTATATTTCTTTATTTGCTAAGCATAATGTAGTCAATAAATACAATTGATTTTAATTCCATAATAATAAAATCTATAGGCTGTTGCCAAATAAAAGATATGAATGAAGGGAATAAAAGATGAAAGGTGTGAATAAAAATGTGAATAAGATGATGGTGTAAGGAAAAGAGGCTATTATGGTATGTGCTCTGGAAATAAATGATAAAGGGGAGCCTGATAACAAGAGATGGAAATATTGATAAAAATATGGAGATGAGAGTGAATGAAGTAAAGTGCATGGTCCTAAACAAGGGATTATGAACCAGTTGATATATCTACAAAAGCTCAGCTCACTGTTCACGATAGAGTGCTGGCGTCTATATATATTCTTATCGATTTAGATAATGGAGACCCTTCAAATCATTTCCTTGCGTGAGCCCTTAAATGGCTCGCTAGACCGAATTTGGTTTTGAATACTCGGTCACAACTTGAGCAATGGAGTTGGCCTGCAGTGTATATTATATGTGTAGGAGGGCTTAGGTCTCTCTTTGCGTATTTGGTGTTTCTCAATAATAGCCGCCAGCCGTGTTACTGGTAATGTGCTTACACACTGTGCTTAGTTCAGTTGTTTAGAATTAAAAAACCTAATACACAGGTTCAGTCTGTTACCAAATATAAAAGATGAAAGCATCTGAATGCTTTTTCATTATTTTATAATAAAAACTTGTGTGCATAAGACTATTGGATTGAACAAGAGTGACATGAGGATTTGGTAAGGGCTGTTGTTCTTCTTCACTTTGCTCTTGACAGAGCAGTTGTGGTAAATATGAACTGTGTCTAATTGCAGGTGTAGCGGTTGCTCACCTCACAATCACTCTCAGTTCTCTTGTTTCTCAGTCTTGGCAATTTAATTATTAAAAATATCATTGCAAAAACTTAACAATAAACATGTCAATGAAACCACATTACCAAAAGGGCTTAAAACACATTTAAAATTCAACTGCTTAAACTAGGTATTTGGCAGAGTAGACATGTTACTACTTCTATGAATTGTGAAAATGCAGAATTTGTATGAAATATTAAAAAGTGATGTCACAGATTTTTGAAATCAAATGGAATACTTATTACCATTAAATCCAATTTTACAACTATATCCTCGCTTAATATTTAGTTTCTGTAACATGAAGATTTTAAGACAAGACAATTTCATAATTTATTGTTGAACATGTCAAATAGTTAATTGTTAAGGCAATGTTATTCAATCCTATAGGCCTACGAAACGCTATCTGTGTCTCCCTTAACTACAGCGCTATTTACGATGTGCTGCCATTTTGGGGCAAATCCGTGCTTCAGTTGATCAAGTGACTTAGGTTCTATTTTAAACAACTTCAAATAAGGAGGAGGTTATCAATTCATTTGCTCTTTCTTAAGTTCTTTCCCCAAAACTTCGTCATTTATCAACCAATTTGGAAAAATCTTTTTTTGTTTCAATTGATACACTCTCAGATTGATCCTGTAGAAATTTGGCCAAATTCTGATGAGTAATTCCTGAGTTATCTACAATGATATGTATTTTTCTCACTTAGTCTATTTGGATGATGTTGTAATAACTTTCTCTCACTGTTATTTATGTGTATGGTAGGTACCACAACGCCTATCTCCCCAAGTTTTATGTTCCCTAAAACGATTTTTATACATCCCGTCCCAATGTGCCCAAAATGTAGAATTCATTTATTTGTAAAGTTCACACTCGAACATCCTTCATATTGATGTCTCCAAAATTGTTAAAATACAATAAAATCAGTGGTAAGTACTGATTTTATTTTATTTTAATTAGTTATGATTAACCTCATTTTGGAAGATATATTTTATCTGTGTATAATTTCGACTAATAATGTTGTGTTTTGAGATGGATGGATGGTATGTCAGGGATGTATTGACTTAGGAATGTATCCAGGTTTTTCTAAAGAAAAATATAATGTAAGGGAAGAAATTAGGATTTTGTTGTTGTATTAAAGGCGTTCAGCAAGCCATTCTTTAGCTCAGGAAACTTGTTAGAAAACAGATCTTGTAGACTTTAAATCGTAATTTTTTCAAAAATATGTTATATCAATGCTTCCGGAACAAATACATCATTGGAATGAACAACGCATTAAAACGCAACTAACTATCTTTGAAAATCACAGCTTGTATGTCCAATAATAGCACAGTAATCAATCTTAAGACTATAAAATAACTAGGTTCAATAATCACAGCTTGTAAGGTCATCAGCATTCATCATTGATTCGGCGGCTGTACCGTTCTAGGTATCGGTCAAGACAGAGTCGTACAACTTGTAACTTGGGGAGATAGGACATCCCCCGTTTCTTTTCTTTTTGTGCAAGTTTTTATTTTCCTTAGGTTTAATTTTTATGATGTAATAGAAAAAAAAAAAATTAACATCGGGCTGTTCTGACGATTATTTAAAATATAGCCTACTAGCTTTTTCCCGCGAATTCGTCCGTGTGGAGTTCGGTTATATCGCAATATCAGAATAAAAAGAAATATTTTAGGTATCGATTCGACTTAACCAAGACACTCGGTAAAATCCTCTTTAACATTGACTAGGTACCCCTTTTCTCCCCCAAAAGGGGTAGATTTGACGACACGGTTGGCGCAGTGGTTGAGCGATTGACTGCTGCGCAGCATGTCGCGGGTTCGATTCCCGCACGGAACAAATATTTGTACGACCTGCAAGTGTTTGTTTCCAGGTCTGGGTGTTTTTCTATCTATAACATGTATGTATTTACAAAAAAAAATGTATATATAAATAGTTTATCAGCCATCTCGTTACCATAACACAAGCATTAGGTTGCTTAGCTTGGGACTATATGGCGTTGTGTGAAATGTCCAAAGATATTATTATTATTAAATTTCACTTCGTCACATCGGTTTTATACAAGGTTTTTAGCAAATGTTCATATGACTAATTAGGCAGTTTTAGGCAAAGATGACTAACAAGATAAAGGACTACGCAAGTTTACAGTTTTCACAACATCCTCAACAACATCACAGTTTTCACAACATCATCAACAGTCCTGCGGGCCAAGGATCTGGCCCGCGAGAAGATGGTGGAGAATCTGAACAGAACAGACATCCATGGGGGCGCCCTTACTAAATGGTGCGGAATAAACTCCGCACCTGGGGCCCCCCGCTGACTCAGCGTCATTTATGATTCCCTACCCTCAAAAAAAAAAAACAAAAATCCTTCCATAGTGGGTGCCTACAATGTGCAAAATTTCAAGTCTCTCGGTCCAGCGGTTTGGGCTGTGCGTTGATATATGATCTAGTCAGTCAGTTTTATATGCATAATTATGTAGCTTGCTATTAGTGAAGGATATTTCGGAATCGGATCGAGTAGTTACGAAGATTACCCCCTACAACCTCACAAACTTTACCTCACATTGTACTTTACGCACATGTACATTTGTGGGAGAGGTATTTCTATTAAAACATTTCTTGTAGATGTATGTAAATATGCATGATCAAATTAAATTAGAAACTTGAAACCCAAACGTTATGAGTATCGATATCTAAATGATAATGCAAAAAAAATATTGATTTGAGGTCATAATTATGTTATGTGTTAACTTTACAGGCGCGATGGGTACCAATACATAAATGCGATAAGTAAAACAAAGCAAAAACCCTACCAGCGGTCGTCGACCGCAAACAAAAATCATAATTGTTAGTGTTCCTTAATCAACAAGGAACCGTTATAGTTTCGCCATGTCTGTCTGTCCGTCCGCAGCTTAGCTGAGAGACTCTACTAGAAAGTTACAGTTAATGTACATATGAACTGCGACAATAAAGTATTAAAATAAAATTATGAAGATAAAATCGTCGCGTCGCGTCTCGATGTGAGCTAACCCTTACCCCGTACATGTAAAGTGGGGTTTTTTGTTTCTCGTCTGCCCCATGGTGCGGGGTGTTGTTGGATGGGTCTTTTAAAAATATTTGTGAAAACAATTTTTCGATTAAGGGATCCGTTTCTGGAATATTAGGCTGTAAAAAACTATTTTTTGTTAGAATCAAGTGTCCCCCCTGCCAGCTGATTTATTAGAAGATTTATGAGAACTTATATTTGCAGTTGGAAACCTATGGAATAACATGATTTTCAGCTGCGATGTTAAGCTTTTTTGATAAAATTCATCCCACCCAACTAAGGAACCCCGTGCGTGGCCCGACTCTCACTTTGCCGGTTTTTTATTTTGTTGTATCGACACCCATGACGTTTACGGAGTTTCGCTTTGACCCAGTGTAGCGTAATTATTAGGATCGAATTCATTAATATTATTAACAGACATACCCAATGTCAGCTTTAAAAATTACCCCTGATTTGTATGTATCGAAGAAAATATTAAAACATTATGCAAGGCAAGTTTTACCCCACATAATAATTATTCCTTGCCGAAGAGCATAATGATTAAACTAATTAGATAACGTGCACAAACACGTGGCTAATGATTTTAGTATCTTAAAACGGCCTCTCATCTCATGCATACGGCCGTGTTGAGTTACTGAGACAGTAAGGAGTGAAAGTGAGGTAGACACCCGTTGCTGACAACTTTCACTCAAAGTTTACACCAATGAATATAAACATATTTGTATGCCAGAACACATTCGCGCTCAATTTTTGGAGATGAAGAACACTGTTTTAAGCTCCAAATTATTTTCATTGTCGTCTGACTGAATTTTAAACCTATACCGCTACCACATTTCTTTAAAATTTATCGTTAGGTATTTGTTTTAGGAGTTTTTTTTTTAAGGCTGGGATATCATCCAATGACTGCTCCCGCTCTGGGTGGAGCGGAAGGGAGTGTCAGACTCTTACTGACTAAAACCCATCCATGTTCCTTCCGTAGCCCTTTATGTTCAGGGGTAGCGGTAACCCTTTCGGACAATCCCGCTTGTTTTAGGAGGATACGGTAAGGTAGCCCGCGAAATTCATATTTTTATAGGTTTTTTTGCAATTTTCAGCGCAATGTCAGGTTGTGTGTTGATCAAAATAAGTTTCACGGCCGTAGCGAGTACGTATTTATGGAACTTTAATCATTAGAATCATCAAAACACTGCCTTTTTTTTGGAGGCCTTTTTTTTTTTTTTTTAAGGCTGGGAAATCATCCAATGACTGCTCCCGCTCTGGGTGGAGCGGAAGGGAGTGTCAGACTCTTACTGACTAAAACCCATCCATGTTCCTTCCGTAGCCCTTTATGTTCCGGGGTAGCGGTAACCCTTTCGGACAATCAGGTCTGTGTTAATAATATGTTTTTATGTTTAATAATATGTTTTTATGTTTTTTGGAGGCTGGGATATCATCAAATGACTCCTCCCACTCTGGGTGGAGCGGAAGGGAGTGTCAGACTCTGACTAAAACCCATTATGAAATTTTATGAAAATTCCGTAGGGCTATATGAACTTAGAGGGTTGTATTTTAATAATTACAGTTATGTGAATACGTATTTGTTACAGTTGTTTGTTAAGCCGGGTACTCACTAGCGAGCCGTAACCGTAACTTATGTGATACAGTAACGAGGTTCTAGTGTGTACGCATTTTACAATTACGGCTCACGACGTCGCCGGAACGCTTTCACCGAGCGTACTCATTTTGCGAGCTGTAACTGTAACCAACAGACCGACCGACAATCCGACAATCGTCGGCTCGCTGCAAGTCGCTCGTGTAGCGTTCGTCGCAGGCTCGCGAACCACGTACACATTATGTTTTTGGTAACAGTAACGGTTACAGTTACGTGCAACGTTACGGGTTTAGAAATGAGTACGTTGTAAACGTCGGGTCGCTGCAAGCCGCACGCGTATCGCTCGCAGCAGGTTTGCGAACCACGTACACACTATGTTTTTTGGTTACAGTACATGCAACGGTTACAGTTACGGCTCGCTAGTGAGTACCCGGCTTTACAGTTGTTACTGCCACGAAACAAATGTTTATCCACATACCTCACACTGACCTGCAAATTGCAAAAAATCTATAAAAAATAGAATTTTGCTGGCTGCCTCGCCGCTTACCTGTTAACCAATTATTTTATTCTAGCTCTTGGCCCTGTTTTTACCAGCATCGGCCGCATGTTAGGGTTTCTCTTTCATGTACCTACCCAGATAAAAAGGTGTTCTCTCTGTGATGGTAGAATCTAATCCGCTGAGCTGTTTGTGATAAGTTGCAAACATCAATACTCTTATATTGAACCAATCTTAACAGAGAGATTTGTTCTTTACGATTATTCAATCGATTTTTTTTTTGTTATTAGTAGTAGAGATCGTTTAACTTAAAAACTGCACATGCCTCCACAAAAATTTCCATACAAACATTTGAAATATCATTTTTAATATGTTACGGCTGTCATTTGTGCATCTTTGACAGTCGTTACGGGTCGTCAGAAGCCCGAAAATATGACAGCCAGTATTACCAAGGGGTAGCGTATTGCCCAGTTACTGGGTTGTGGAGGTCAGATAGGCAGTCGCTCCATGTAAAATACTGGTATTCAGCTGCATCCGGTTAGACTGGAAGCCGACCCCAACATAGTTGGGAACAGGCTAGGCGGATGATGATGAAACGGCTAGCTACTTATCAAAAATCTTACTACTTATTTTAGTTGTATAAACAATTACATACTTATTTAAAAAAAATCTTTGACTGCTTACTTAACAGTATTTAAGATACTATCCTTCCACTGGCTGAAATTTTGAAATTCCTGCGGTTTTTATTTACATTACGGAAACAGATGTGCATACGACGAGGTTTTTTTTAAATTGTATGTACACCAATTTCTCATTAAAAACCGATTTACGTGATTATTTTTGTCTTTGGTAGAAGGCGCCCATTTTGTCTTAACAAGTCCTGTAAGCTATTCATTTCGCACGATTACGAGAACCCTGTGGACCTGGAAGGTAGAAGGATCCCTTGAATTAGTAATATTTATACATTTTTTGTACATTGTTATAGATTTTGGAAATGGCTCTTAGGCAAGAGACCGTTCCAGCGCTGACTCCGCTGCACGATCCATACCGTGTGGAGGGCGCGCCTCTCGCCGAAGAAACTTTTGAAGTAAGTTAACATCTGTACATTATTTTATACAACAGCTTTCTTTTGTATAGTTAAGTAAAGCTATTTCAATCTGTCAAGCTTGTAAAAAAACTTATATTTGATCATTGTTGCAGGATGAGTTTGAAGATGCCACAGATGAACATCCAACGTAAGTAATAACCTTTGTTAACCCATTAAAAAAATAGGACGACGTAATGTATTCGGCGAGTATCTATTTTGTGTCATGAAGGTATGTACAGTCACGAACACCAAAATGTATACACCGAGCAACTTTAAAAAGTGATGTTCTCTCTCTGCATTTGTTATAATTTAATGTTGTTATTAACATAGTATTTGGGAACCCATACTGATATGAAATAGGCTCTATTATCACAAAGTTATCGTTATTCCACGAGAAAATCGCTTTTGATGTTTGTAAGTGTATACATATTGGTGCTCGTGACTGTACACCGATTTGTACGTGATTACTGGGCCGCGAATTACGATATTCTTATTTCATTGAGGAAGCCCGCGCGCCTATGTATTTTGTTAACTTTACTTTAGCAACTTTTGAATAGATTCAATAAGTAATACACCAACACCATGTCTATGTAACGATGTTACAGCTTTCTTGATTGTTAAGGCTGTAATACACATGGCAGTAACTTGCACAAAAGTATGCAAGTGGCTTCCCTGCCATTGCAGATCAGAAGTTTTATGGTACAATGGCATGCAAGCATACTTCTGTGCAAGTTAAAAGCATGCGTATTTACGCCTCAACTTGCTCAGAGTATGTGGGTAGCTTCTTGCCATTGTACCATAAGAACTTCTGTTTGGTGAATGCCAGGATGGCATACAAACTACCTATACTTGCTTATTTTTCTGCCAGTTAGAGGTTTGTTTATTACGGTCTTTATGTACACAGCATGTAGTTATATATGAATTTGTGTTGGGTATCTACCTCAGACAAATTCGCATCAACACTCAAATAAAAAGGATACCAGAAAAACAACCTTCCTCCGTAACTGATATGAATTTTGATTTTACGTGTTTTTTTTAAGTTGGTTATAAAAAGTTTTAGTTGCTTAAAACCTTATTGTTATAGGAACACAATGGATTTACAAACTGCTTTCGAAGACTGTCAAGTGGCCATAAGAAAATTCTTTAACAACGATTTAGTTGGTGCCACTAACATGATGAAACCATGGTGAGACGAGTTTACTCTAAAATATGCACAAATAAAACTCTTTGCTTGGCTTAAAATTGTGGGTCCCAGAGAGCCATTTTCAACTTACTTGAGTCTACACAACGGTTCTTTGTTTTAAAAATATCTTAAAAATAAACGTATTTTATCTTATGTTCTAAAATTATTTGTTTATTAATTAACTTCTTAACTAAATTTGGTGGATGGGTCATTGTCACAGAAAAACATTTACCATACCACGTAAGCGTTAAAATTTGTTTTTTTACTTAATATTTTGTAATTACTTAAAGTAAATCTGAGTTTTTGTTTAATATAAAATATAAGTGCAACATCTGTTAACAGCTACAGCAATCACTTACGTTTTATCTTGGAGTATGTACTATTGAATCACTAAAGAACTGAAAATCTGTTCTTTAAATTCGATAAGAGATAAAAATCTGAGTAACATCAGAGGCTTTTATGAAACACGTTTTTTAGACAACAAGTTTTGGCTTTTTGGGTTTCTTAAGCATACCTACTCTTTCGCAGCCCGATTATTTCCTAGATATGTTAATTTATGGATTATTGATTTTTTTTAATGTGTAGGGAGCGTACATCACTCTACCACAGTCTTGGCACTTCCATGTTCGAGTTTATACCAGCAATCCTGACTTTTGACCACACTCAGATCAATAAGACCCTGGCTGCACTCAAAGTATCCATCTCTATTTGCAACCAACACAGGAAGAATTACACTTTTGTAGAGAGCATCGGTACATTTATCAAAAAGGTAAGTACAGTTTTTTTTTTGTTAATGTCAGTCAGATCGCGTCATGTGACAGAATAAACTGTTGGACATCATAATTAGTACTTATTTATATTTGTTTTCCTCTAGAATGATACTCTCTACTCCATTTACGAAGAGGATAATGAAATAAACGAATAAAACTTGCCTAATAGTCATTAATTAACGTGTTATGCAAGCGGGCTTCAATGAGGATTTAATTTGAAGCTGATTACCTATATATACTTACTTAATGATTTTTTAATACGACAGTATCTTTACTTGTATTGTAAATGCAAAAGTGAGTTAGTTTGTTACGCTGTCACGCTAAAACGGATTGGTAGGAAAGGAGATTGTTCTAGACCGCCCTATAACCAACAAACATTTGACGTGTACGTTAATTTTAATTATATTTTAATATGCTTTTTAAAAATAATAAATTCAAGCGGACACTGTTTAATTCTTAATAAGTTTTGAAAAGTGACCTCATTGATTTTATTACCAACTGAACTCGCCATCTTTCAAGGAATTGTCAATGTGAATGTCACAAAAGACTTGACAGTGTCGCTCTCGCTCATATTACATAAATATCGATATCGACGACGATGTCCATAATATCTAGTGATAAATAATGGATGTTCGATATTTATCACTTCCAAAACATTGAAAATGTGCAACATAAAAGTTTTTCTTGCATATTTTTTCATGGAATTAGTTCCGTGAACATTTTAATGGAACTTATGATGAATATGGCCTAGCCCGATTATGATGAAAATATAATGAACAAAACAAACTCACAAAATGTACCTACTTACTAGTCGAATGAGGGATTTTCTCACAAGTGAGAAAATATTAGTTCAAAAGAGGCGTTGGTTAAAATTACGTCACTGTCTCAGGTTTTTGACATCAAATAAGCTTTCTTATTTACGGATCTTGATTTTGTTATCAGTAGCCAGTAAAACAAAGACGTATTTTTTACCCACGCCATCTATTGAACTATGTTTTTTCACTTGTCAGAAAATCTCTCATTTAACGATTGAAATGTCATTTACGACGCAACTCTAGTGAATTGTTCTCATAACCATTTCACGACTTCAATAGCCATATTTTTACTTTTTAAGTACTTAAACTCTATTTTTAAATGTCGCAAACTAAAACGTTACACATTGTTCGTTGGGAACAAAATATTTTATTTTAGCATTAATTTAATCGAAGTAGAATCATAGCAACAACGTGTTTATGTTTGAAACGGAACAAATTAATTTACTTTTGACATATTGATCTGTCATTTTGGTCTACTAAATTAAAACCACAGATTAAATAGGTGGTCATTGATAATCGATATACAATGATTGATCTTCGAGAGAGCATCTCTACGTCACTACGTCAGTCGGAGCGTCTCACCGAGACGAACCTGTGGCTGTGTTGTGTTGTTGTGACTACGTACCCATTTGGCGATTTCTTTTGGCGTTTTTGATTTTGTTTCTGTTTAACGGACTACAATTTGGATTGCTTTCAACGTGAACTGGTTTCGAATAACTGATTCTGTGATCTGCTTAAACGACACCTTAGCATTTTGACAACGGATAACGGAGTAAACTTCAACCAATAAATAATAACTGTACCTAAAAGGCATAATACAACTGTATGTACGGTAATATTTTACTGTATTTGAAGTTTAATGCTTTGTAGAAACCAGAAATAGCGATTTTAGAAGGAATTACTTACGTTTTCTTTTATTAAAAATAACCTCAAAATCGGTTCCTTTTCTTTAAATAAATCTTTTCTCTAAAGTGTCTGTCAAGAAACTTTGTTCTTATGGGCTACTAAGGGCAGTTTACAAATAGAAAATGATTTTTTCTATGCTGTTGGCTCCAGGGCGAACAATGTATGGGCGTAGAACAATCTCCTTTGCACACTTTAAGACCATGACCTGGTTGAAGACATAGGATACATTTTCTATCCTAGTAGTACTTCCGAGAGAAAAATGTCAACCTACAAACGGGTGAAGCTGCGAGTATTTCAAAAATCAATCTGCCGAGCCTTTTCCTAACTATATTGGGGTCGGCTTCCAGTCAAACCGGATACGGCTAAAAACCAGTATTTTACATGGAGCGACTGCCTATCTGACCTCCACAACCCAGTCACTAACTGAGATACCCCTTGGTAAGACTGACTGTCAGACTTTCGGGCTTCTGACTACCCGTAACGACTGTCAAAGAATGACAGCGGTGAGTAACGGCTTAATCTGCTTTCCGAGGCACGGAGGAGTCTCGATATATGAAGATTGTCACCCATCCACAGACCAACCCCGGCAAGCGTACCTTAACCTGATGTATCGATCCGTGCGGCTGTTATTAAGCCATGAGCTTCTTTTATATAACAACAAAATCTATACCTATTTTTTAATTATGGTATGGAGGATCTCGCCCATGTTACTAAATAGATAGCCTAAATAATTTTGATACATGACTTACATTTGTAGTAATTTAATACTAAATCGTGGTACAAGTAATTGTAAATTAAGCTTAGCTAGATAATCACGCTAAAATAAATTGTTTAAATTTTCTGGATGTGGTGCCCGATGTTCACATACAGAACAAAATATATCAATAATTTTATCAGAAGAATTAACTAAATCCACTTTATCTGTTACTAGCTTTTGCCAGCGGCTTCGCCCGCGTGTATGTAGGAAATTATCCCACGGGAACCGTAAATTTTTCCGGGATAAAAAGTAGCTTATATGCTATGCCAGACTATAACCTTTTTGTCTTTGTGCCAAGTTTTATACAGATCCGTTAAGCAGTTTTTGAGTTTATTCGTTACCATCATACATACATATCATTCCACTTTATAATATTAGTATAGATATATTTATGTTGTATATCGGTTATCTGCCAGGAAAAAAAATAAAATAAAAAAAATTTTTTGCAGCCAAATTACGCTACATATACAGATTTGGAAGCTCATGCTGAACTATGCTACGCAGAAGCCCTTATGCTTCAGGCAGCTATGACTATAATGGACGGAGAAGACCTCACTGGGCTTATCAAAGGCACTATCAAGGTCAAAAATTGCTACAACAGTTACAAGTAATTATCATTCTTATTGTATTTTAATTTAAAACCGCAACATGGCGTGTATTTCATAATAAATAAAGAATCAATAATCTAGAATGTGTGATGAATGACAGTCGAGCAAGTGATTTTTTTTATATTTGGGGAGTCTGTTATCAAGAGCGGGAAATATTTAGGAAGATTGGGAACGAAAGTGAACGCGGGGAATAAGCCTCCAGTGATGTCCAACAAAGGTCGACTGGCTCACCACAGTGGTGTGCTGATAGTAGGTATCAGCACACCACTGTGGTGAGCCAGCTAATGTTGAGTGTATAACAATATAATTGCCTACCTAAGTATGAAAATTGATTAAATGCTGCGGAAATGCGTTCTTTACGAAGCATGTGTTTAACTATGAATGAGAGACTGAAGAATAATGTGATGTCTGTGATGAGGTGACGCTGGTATATGACAAATATAAAATGAGTTAGGTTAGTTAGTTTGGTGATGTTAATAGAATGAATAAAACAGGTGTATACAAGGAAGATGTAAGTGAAAATACCAGAAGGGCATACATAATATGTATACCTGACCTTCTAAAGCACAACACAAAGAAAGTCACTTCTTTGAGTTGTGCTTCAGAAAGGTCAGGTGCGTAGGTAGTACTCGCAACCTGCGTGCGTGTATGACGTATGAACAAGGAAGATGTGAGTGAAAATTCCAGAAGGGCACACCCTTGAAGGACATAATTGTATAGTGACTTTCTTTGTGTTGTGCTTCAGAAAGGTCAGGTGCGTAGGTAGTACTCGCTACCTGCGTTCGTGTATGACTTATGAACTGCGATGTTTGAACGGCATTTGATTTGGTTACACATGAAATATTATTACAAAAACTAGAGACTATCGGTGTTAGAGGACTGCCACTTCAGTGGATTTCGTCGTATTTAACTAACAGACAACAGAGAGTCACTGTCACTAAACTTAATGAAAGTTGGGACATGACATCGTCTGATTATATAAGTATAAAACGCGGCGTCCCCCAGGGTAGCATATTGGGCCCTATCTTATTTCTGATCCACATAAACGACATTGTTAATGTAACCAATCATAAATGCTTTCTTTTTGCCGATGACATCTCCATAATTGTGACTACCGATAAAAAATATAAATCAGTTACGGATCATGAAGCGGACATAAATAAAACAATAGACAATCTAATTAACTGGTTAAATAATAATAATTTATCTATTAATCTTTACAAATCACTTTATATACAATTTAATCAATCTTATAATAATACATTTAATTTTAAAATGGACATTCCAAAAATAACACAAGCGGCACAAACTAAGTTTTTAGGAGTAGTAATTGACGAACATTTAGACTGGAAAGCACAGGTTGATACTGTATGTAATAAAATAAATAAATTTGCCTATGCTTTGAGACAAATAAAAAAAGTGACTAATATAAAAACGGCTGTGATGTCATATCGCGCATATGTTGAGTCCTCACTACGGTACGGACTAATGATGTGGGGAAATAGTACTGACCACAATAGAGCATTTGTCGCCCAAAAGAAATGTTTGCGAGCTATATACGAAGTTCCATCTGACGAATCATGTCGACCAATATTTAAAGAGCTTGGTTTGCTACCGTTACCTTCATTATATGTATATGAAGCATGCATGTTTGTTCAAAAACACAAAGAACTATTTAAAACAGCAGAGGAATTAAGCTCTCGAAGCCGGCGTGACCAATACAGACTTGTGCTGGATGTGCTGCCTCGATCAGCGAAATATAATAAAAACTCTCTGGCTATGTGTGTACGTCTCTATAATAAATTACCAAAAATGTTTAAAACATTAAATTGTAAATTATTTAAAATACAATTATATAAATGGCTCAATAATAATAATTTCTATAGCATTAATGATTATTTTATTATGAATTCAATGTAATTTATTTCAATAGCATAATGTATCTTTAGTACTTAAGTAAGTTTGCATGCTTTAGTATTAAGCAAAACATGTCCGATCTAATGTATTTAATAACACCTTGTATACCATGTTTTATGCAAATAAAAATATCTTATCTTATCTTATCTTAACGTAAACGAAGCTAAAGACGTATGTAAAGTTCATAGGATGTGGCGTCCTGTTGTTTCTGCGTACACCCATGGGGAAAAACGCTAAGTTTATGTGTTTATATAATCCTATCATTAAATTTGCTACTTTAAAATACATTAATTTCTAAAAGATGTTAGTGTGTATCCCTTCCATCCAATTACTGCGCTTATTTTATCTTAATATTCCAGAGTATAGCCCGACCGCTTAAGTGAGACCGTTTCTGAGGTAACTGCGCGGTGCGGGGGGTAATACAGTGAACACTCGGGTCACGTCACCCCTCCTGCAGCGGGCAGCTTCCTCGGCCTCAGTGAAGCGGTTGGGTTGTAATTCCGGTTGTGTTCAACAGGGAATGCTCAAAAATACTAGAAAAGAAGCAATGGGAGTCGGATCAGTCGAGGATACACTTCCAAAGCGGCGTGCGCCTGGGCGTCGCTACCTTCAACGTGATGATATCCATGCTTCCGCCGAAGATTATAAGCGTATTAGAGTTCGTTGGCTTTTCTGGAAACAAGGTAAGATTATTTACATGTTTATTATTTTTGTGCTCTTGTTTTTAACCTGTCCGATGATGATTTTACTCCTGTAACACAACAGAACATGGTAGCTAGAATATGAACATGTTTTCTTCATAAAATGAGCATGCATACATACATATATGACATACATTTTATGTATGCCATAACATACCTAGGCGTCTTCTTAGATTACATTTAGCCTTGTCAAAAGCGCAATTAAAGATGGTGATTAAATCTTATCTTAAAGTTTAAGAAACTAGCAGCCATACCTATATTTGGTATTTAAGACGCTCTAAAGTTAGTGTCATCATAATAATGACATTTTTACCACAAGGGGATTCTTAGTGGGATGTGAAACGAGTTTAAAAGTCAAAATACTTTGTTTTAATTTAGTAGTTTGATAAGTGGCATACAATATTCTGACATAATTTTATTATCCTCGCATGTCCTTGTCTTGGCTCTTGAGTTCTATTTGATAGGCATAGGAATGCGGTGAAGATACTGTTACTTGCAAACAAATACAGACGCAATATGTGTGACTATAATCAATATATTATATTGTTTATCACAGGGCAGGAAACTTCGATAGAATAATATTTATTACGTAAGAATTGCAGACTAATATAGAGTCAAATGATGATTTATTCACAATCTTGTTATTTATTTTATTAAAATTTATGTATGTATGTAGTTATGTTATATGAGATGCCTTTCACTAGCATTTTTCTTACATCACGTGTGCGTTTAAAGTAAAATCACCCATCGCAGAGCCAAAATTACTTAGATCCGGAACAACATTAGCAATAATGTAGGCCAAGCAAATATTTGTTAATTTCCGTCCAGGAATCAAATTTAAATATTATATCAACCCCTCAACCCAATGATAAATCGCTGCAGAATTGACCGTATTCTGCGTAGAATTTTATTATATAACAAACTGGGCCGTAATTATGTTACATAACGTGACACAAACATTTATCCAAGTCACATTATACAGGTAGTATCGTTAAACTTATAAAAAAACTAATTGCACGTGTTTATGTATACCTATCTTTCTTTTTTTGCGTTAGTGACTAACCAGGTCTCAGAGTTTGGGTTTCCGACAAAATGTATGCATCTATCTATATCTAGTATATTACAACAGAATATTAATCATGTCGAAACGATTAAAAGTCATAATAAATATATGAAAGCCTGTCGAAATACTTGGAATACCACAATATTTTCACAACTGATATTGTGATATTGACGGTATCAAAACAAAAATTTGCGAAAATTCGTAATATGTAATATGCAAACCAGAAAAAGGTTAAACAGTAATATTTCCTCATTTGATTTGACTCCGGCAGGCCACGTGACTCGTGCGTGCGCAGGGTTGCGAGGTCAGCTACAGAGGTTGTAGGCGCTGTGTGGCACCTGCCTGTATTATTTTGATGACGCAAATGAAGAGAGGCACACTCAATTAGCTAGCGGAAATGCAGACGTGATGCGATCGACACATGAACAAGATATAGTTACGTTTCTTATGGGGATTAACGACCGCTGGTATAATTGTTGTTACTTTAACAATGAATTGAGGAAATGTGCGGTCTTTTGTTTTATCGTATTTAGGTACGCATGCCGTTTGTGAAATTTATTCAATAAAATCTAATGTTTTGACCTGATAGTCTACTAACTGCGGTAGATGATCTCACGAAAAACATCAATTTTTTTTTATTTTTATTCTACGAGTTAAACGAGTGATGATGACTGTTATGACTTAAACAAGATTGTTTAAGTCTTATCAGTCATCATCACTCGTCTCGGCGTTTCGTTAGCAAGTTTTATAATAATATAACCCTGCTTAATGAATATTAATTTGCCATGCCGATTTCAACTACGGTGACTATTACTATTTATTTATTGAATACGCAAATAGTAAACAGTCATTTCCATCCCGTCCCGTCAGATCAGCGGCGCTAGTCCAAAAAGGAAATTGGACTCCCGTCATCTTCCCGTCACTCGTCGCCTTTTGCAATCACATTCGGCAAGCTTGGTAGTTTCTTTCGAATAATGTATTTTAGTATTTATATCGAGCTGTATCTATCTATACGTAATTCCGGATATTAGTCTGGCAAGCAAATTTTCGAAAATTATTGAATATGTTTCTTAAAAAAAAATAAAGGAATGTTTTCTTTTGAATATAATTTGCTATTTCTGCAGTATTTAGAGTACTTTCCCTCTAGCCGAGGTTAAAAAAACCATCCTGTAGATAGATAGATAATAACTTAATAGGTAACTATTATAACAGGTTCTCGCGGACTGCAATATTATACTACAGTGTATAAACAGCCCGAGTTTTAAACCTTGAAATACTCGAAATATACGTTTAATATTTGGAATAGAACAAACTAATTATTTTATGATAAAACATTTGTAGGGTTCCGTGCCTCAAAAGGAAAAAATTGTACCTTATAGGATCACTTTGTTTAAATAAGAGTTTTTGGAAAAAACCAGCCTACCAATGAATATGGTGGCAGCACTTAATGCACAGATCTCGCCATCATTATGTTAATTACCCATAAGAGAAGCCCAAAAGAGGCATAAAATACCTGTATTTTATGCCTCTCTCGGGCACCGACTAGTGTTCACACACTGCTGGTCACACAAATGTTAAACTTGTTTATTAGATTAAGTATTTCCAGTCCACAAAAATAGCAATAAATAAACCATTTTATGATGAGAAAATAAATAAGTAATTTTAATTATTATTATTATACAAGCTGTTGATCACGTCAATGTTGATTTTTTTTCATACAAACTTACACCACCTTTTTCACCCCTTTACGGAGAGAGTTGCCTTAAATCCTTTCTTAGCTGACGTTTCCTACTCTAAATCTACCTCTGTGCTAAATTTCATCTTCGTAGGACCAGTAGTTTTTGAGATTTCGTGTTTAATCAGTGAGTGACTGACGCTGGTGTGACCTTATTAAAACACATTTTCAATGCGTGGGAAGAGGCTCAAGACGCCATCGGAATCTTTTGTGACCTCTCCAAGGCATTTGATTGCGTTGAGCACGAAACCTTGCTGTTGAAGCTAGAGCATTACGGACTTGGAAAACTTGCGCTTAGTTTGGTAAAATCTTATTTAAACGATAGACAACAGCAAGTTCAAATAAAAGGTGTCAATTCACTCGGTTTAAAAGTAAAAATGGGTGTGCCACAAGGTTCTATATTGGGTCCTTTCCTCTTTTTAGTATACATAAATGATCTTCTCCATTTACTAAAAAATCAACCACAAATGGTGTTATTTGCTGATGACACTTCTTTAATTTTTAAGATAGATAGACGTGCAAAAAATTTTGACGACGTAAATAACGCCCTACTGCAGGTCCAAAATTGGTTCACTGCAAATAATTTAGTATTAAATGGAAAAAAAACGAAGTGCATTAGATTTTCTTTACCAAATGTAAAAAGTAGTGATTGTGAGATAGTATTGAATCAAGAGAAACTAGAATTTGTCGATAAAACTGTTTTCCTGGGGATCACGCTCGACTCAAGGCTACAATGGGGTCCTCATTTAACATCTCTTGCAGGACGGCTAAGTTCTGCAGCATATGCTGTCAGAAAGATCCGTCAGTATACTGATGTAGATACCGCGAGGCTAGTCTATTTTAGTTATTTTCATAGTATTATGTCTTACGGTATTTTACTTTGGGGACGAGCTGCAGACATCGAGTCTATTTTTATTCTGCAGAAAAGAGCTATCAGAGCCATTTATAATCTCCGTAGGCGCGATTCTCTAAGGGAACGGTTTAAGGTTATTAACATCATGACTGTACCTTGCCAATATATCTATGAAAACATCATGTACGCACGGAAAAATCTGCATCTTTTTAGTAAAAGAGGTGAAAGACAACTATTTCACTAGAAATAGGGACCAATTAGTTCAACCAGGTTTCAGGCTGGCTAAAGTAGATTCATCTTTCATGGGGTACTGTTTAAAATGTTACAATAAAATACCTCCCCACATTCTGGAACTTAATGAAACAAAATTTAAAACTTGTATAAAACGCACACTATGCAGCCAAGCGTATTATAAATTGGGAGATTACATTGCTGATAAAAATGCTTGGGTCAATGCTAGTCCAGCTCCACAAGGGCGCATCAACTAATTTATTAGACTACTGAAAACTGTTGGAGCTGCGGAAGATCAACAACAACAAAAAAACATCTTTGCATTGTATAAATTCAATCTCTTAATATTGTATAACTGCTTAACACATATGTGAGTACTATGTACCTACTATAAAGCGACCAGTCTCTGGGTGCGTCTTTCATTGACTTGAATATGCCCTGGCGGCTGAGAGTATGCCATGCTCACTTTAATGTCTCGCTGATGGTGGCGTGTGTGTTGGATCATTTAGCTCCCTTCAAAATGGTTGAGCTGAATGGTGCTAATATATGCGTCATGTTCGTGAACGGGCGCTGTCAGTAGAGACTGGTCATCTCTTAGCGGCTAAGGCTTGTTTTAATTTAATTATTGAATAGTTTTTACATATTTTATATCTGATGCTTTTAACGTTCTGCATCGTTCTCACATGTATAATATTAATATGAACTATGTAACCAATATTTTGTAACCATATTTTGTTTAAAAGAGTGTCCATGGAGTTTCTTGCCCGTTCTTCTCCATAGGTACCTACTCCTTTGGAATGGGCAACTAGCTTCATTTCTCGGACTGACCGACACCTTGACAATTCAAAAGTGCCTGTAATTGGTTTATTTGAAATATATACTTTGAGTTTGAGTTTGAGTGTGTGAATGTATGAATGAGCGACCTTTCGCTTTTATAAAGTACTAGCTTCCGCCCGCGGCTTCGCCTGCATAATATGTCGACAAATTATACACATAAACCTTCCTCTTCAATCACTCTATCTATTAAAAAACCGCATTAAAATCCGTTGCGTAGTTTTAAAGATTTAAGCATACATAGGGATATAGGGACAGAAAAAGCGACTTTGTCTTATACTATGATGAAGGGATTATAACCCGACAGCCGCGTCGATACAGCCGATTTTACGGCTGATGCCTTAATTTTTTTAGTTCTATAATTTTGTAAGTAATACTACACACATCAAAAGTGTCTAGGGATCAACATATATTTTTGCAATAACTTTTCTCTTGATTGATATTAATTTAAATTTTCTTTAAGGATTCATCAAATAAAGTGTTTTCGTTTGTCACAGTAACGATAAACCAAGTCACCTTTGCATTAATAAAGAAATTTGCCATTTTCCTAATAAAGGGATTTTTGACATTTGAACCACTAACATTAAAGTTCGAAAAAAAGACTGAAATAACAGTTTTCTATAAAATTTTATTGGGTAACTTAAACAATTAATAATCCGTGTTTCTACCGCGAACACTAACAACACAAGAACATCGGTTTGGCATACTCAAAATGAGTTCATCCCATGTTTCCCGGCAACGTACTGTGGCTTTAGCTCTGAATACAAGTCAGAGTGTTATCAGTCGACTTTGGACACGTTACCGAATCACTGGTACCGTGGCTGAGCGCCATGAAGGACGGTATCGCTGCACCACACGGAGACAAGACCGATACATTCAAATCTTAACTCGAAGAGCTCCAACAATAACCGCCATGATGTTAGCCGTGAGGCTTCATCACTCTTCAGGGAACTTAATTAGCGACCAAACAGTCAGAAACCGCTTGCATGAAGTGAACCTTCATTCCCGAAGACCGCTACGGGTACCACCTATAGCAATGCACAATCGTAGGATTCGATATCAATGGGCTCTTGAACACAGAAATTGGGCAGAAGAACAATGGCGTTTCGTGTGCTTTTCTGATGAGTCTCGTTTTGGTATGAGACCGGATACAAGACGTATACGACACTGGAGAACCCCTGGACGCCAACAGCGATTAAAATCCTGCCAGGAAGTCCATCCTTATAGTGGTGGAACCATCATGGTATGGGCGGGTATTTGGATCGGCGGAAGAACTGAGTTGATTTGGATCAGAGGCAACCTCAACGCTCAAATTTATGCTGAGACGATTGTATCTGACGTCATCGTTCCTCTACAAGTGCAAATCGGTCCCTTATTTCAGTTAATGCATGATAATGCACGACCGCACACCGCAAGAGTTGTAAGACAGACTCTCGCCGCAGCTAACATCAATGTCCTGCCCTGGCCTGCTCAGTCGCCAGACTTGAACCCGATTGAGCATGCATGGGATATGCTACAGAGAAGAGCTCTGCCGAATATGGAGGGTATCCAGTTGCAAGAAGACCTTTTTTTGTTGTTGCAACGAACATGGGCGGCCATTCCACAGCGTGATTTGGATGAACTCATTTTGAGTATGCCAAACCGATGTTCTTGTGTTGTTAGTGTTCGCGGTAGAAACACGGATTATTAATTGTTTAAGTTACCCAATAAAATTTTAAAGAAAACTGTTATTTCAGTCTTTTTTTCGAACTTTAATGTTAGTGGTTCAAATGTCAAAAATCCCTTTATTAGGAAAATGGCAAATTTCTTTATTAATGTAAAGGTGACTTGGTTTATCGTTACTGTGACAAACGAAAACACTTTATTTGATGAATCCTTAAAGAAAATTTAAATTAATATCAATCAAGAGAAAAGTTATTGCAAAAATATATGTTGATCCCTAGACACTTTTGATGTGTGTAGTTCTTTTTTGTTCAATAGTTATATTAATAGCTTTATAATCGCTATGTTATCTCGTGAGAATATAGATTCAGTACTTCTATTGTCAAAACAGAACGAGAGGTCGAAACCAAGCCATGTGTTGACAAAGCCTCATTAAAATAGTATAAAGTGAATGAATTCAGTGGTTCCTTCTAGAAATATGATACAATACAGGACATTTACCGGATAGGAACATGAACAACTGCTGCCTGCTATATAATCCACTTAAAAAAATCTTCTACACGTTATTCAAATATTGTAATATTAAATATCATTCAAACTGGATATTTGACATTACAATTTGCAAAAAACAAGATTAGAAATATGATTGTACATAAATTATTAGAGGTACATAATTACATGTAAAATAGTGGTCATGAGCTGCATCCAGTTAGACTGGAAGCCGACCCCAACATAGTTGGGTAAAGGCTAAGCAGCTTGATTGATTGATGTATAAATGCGATATAATATAATATTTCATCGCGTAAATCCGTTCTAACGGGGAAGAAACTAGCTACTTTTTGTCTCAAAAATATCCCTAAAGAGGATATAGGAGATGAATATTGCGATATAGCCGAACTCCACGCGGGAAAAAGCTAGAATCTTATAGTTATAAATACATACTTGATTAATAAATCAAATTCTTGTTACGTATGTTAAACGCGGATCATAGAAGGAAGTGATTCGGAAAAATGAAAAACTTTAACAATGGGTCCAATTCTAAAATGTGAAAAAAGCCGGCCAAGTCAACGTCGGACCGCGTACAATAAAAGATTCCGTAATTAGGATGTTTTCCCAAGAACAAACTTAACTTTGTAGTTGAAATGATGTTCTCCCATACATCGATACACGTCACGGTCAATTCTCGAACTGCAAATATAATTTTGTAACCGCTGGTAGGTACTACAAATTAACGATTATTGCATTTTTTCCTTTACTTGTGCTCTGAGACCATGCTTCTTTGTGTAGCCTGTGTAGGTTTTATTTGCGACTATCAAAATAAGTAGTTTATAAAGCCGTATCTTTTATTGCGTTCACTTAGAAACTTGATTATTTTGAGCTTCAAGGGACCTACGACCTACGTATTTGATATAAATTCCAACTGCATACCTCTACGCGTTTCTGGGACCTTGACAGACAGAGAGACGCATAACGAAGTGATCCTATGAGGGTTCTGTTTTATCCATTTGAGGTACGGACACTTACAAGAAAATGATCTTATAAAGGATCCGTTTTTATCCTTTTAAGGTGCCCTAAAAATCAGTTATTTCCTACATTTCTTCAAACTTATGGTTACATGACTAGGAAACAGCTGATACCTTAAATGTCAGTCACAATGCCATATTTTCATGAGTATAATGTGTTTTTAAAACCCACAAGCTAGGTACTACGCCATGAAAAGTGAATTTTAATAGCCTAGTTGAAATAAATGGTTTGACTTTGACTTGTCCTTCCTGTTAACCAAGTAGCATATTTAAAAAGAAGCAAAGTCTCACAGTACAATCAAAGAAAAAAGCCGAAAATTGTTTATAGGCTGGCCGCACACGGCCACACGCGACAGCCACAAGCCCCGCCACCTGAAGCTAGAAGCGGCTACAAAGGAAACAGAAGCGCGCGACGGCCACTTATTGTGGTCGGTGGCCGCCACTTTAAATTTCTGATTCCAAATTCATATTTATTTCAATCAACAACGTGCGTGTTGCCTTCCATTCGAACTGCCTGATTGAAGTGAAGGGACCGTGGGGTATCACTCGAGTGGCGTGTCAGCGTTTAGTGGCTAGTGCCACAAGAAGTAACCAGCGACAATTTGTAGCGTGTGGCGACCACCGGCGTTAACCGTGTGCGGCCAGGCTTATTGCGAGACCAAGGGCACGTGACTTTACATCTTGAGAAGCCATTTTTAATAAAACAAAGTTTTCTTTTGTGTTAGTTAAGAGGAAAAATTTGACTGTAAGTATATACGTAGGGTTAACTTCGAAACTACCAATCCGAATCCGAAAATTATTTCACTAACGGAAGGTTACAAAATCCCTGAGTGAAGTTATATTAAAAAAAAACAATGCGACCGAAGTACCCGTCCTTACAAGTTTTTTTTTTTTAGTTTGGGAATTCATCTAATGAGCTGGGTTGAGCGGAAGGGAGTGTTAGACTCTTACTGACTAAAACCCATCCATGTAACTTCCTTAGCCCTGTATGTTCCGGAGTAGCGGTAACCCTTTCGGGCAATCCCACGTCTTTATTTGACCTGAATCTTATTTTTTATAAAAAATAAATTGTATTGAATAAGTGTGATCTCTTCTTTCGAATCAGCTAATGGCGTCAGCACAAACTATACTAAAATCATACATAGCCATTCTGTATAAAGGTGGCACGGCTGTCCAGGCGACTGCCGGGTGAGGTTGTGCTGAGCGAAAGTTTCGTAGAATAAAATGTGTCTGAATAAACGTATGTTTGAAATGTTTCAGACTGTTGGTCTAGCGGAGTTAGAGGCTGGCTCGCTCGCGCCTGGCATGCGCTCCGTGCTGTGCGACCTGACGCTGCTGAGCTACCACCTGGTCATGTGCCATTTCATCGGCGCTCCCATAGATCTGACAGTCTGCGAGAGGATATTAGAAAAGGAGCTGAAGGTTGGCACCGCGTTACGATGTTTCATTTTATTTACATTTTTTTTTTTTCATTAATTTGGTGCATGATTTATTTATCACACATAGCCAAGCAAGCATAATGTGTAGTCTTTGCCGGTGTTAAAATTCCATAAGGTAAGCCCAGTGTGACCAATGATAGCACTTATCTGTCAGCCACCTTGGGATCCAGTACAATTTATACAAGGGTACAAAAACTATATGTTCTTATTACACGTTCAGGGCCGATTTTTTCTTAATTGTCTCATAATTATCTACATTTCTATACACTTTCTTATATTTTGTTGTCAGAATGTTTCCTTGATATTTTTAAGTAAGTTTTGTTGTTGGCAAGTTAAGCGACTACCGTTAGACTACAAGTGGTGCAAGTTTACAAATACGCCACCTATTTGTAGGCACCTGATATGAGTCTTACATACACCTTTTTACGACCCACTCCGAATCGCAAAAAAAAACAGCTGTTCTGGTTCTCATTTTTGGTCACGTGACTTGTCCAAATGTAGGGAACAGCTAATTTTTTTTCACGATTTCGGAGTTGGTCCCATAGTAAAAGTAGCTCAGTTTGGTGGTCTGTAGCATATCCTTTTGTATGTATATACCCTTTCGGTTACACTCAGTATAATATGTAGATGATAGAAGAGAATCATTTTATGAACATGAACCCTTGCAATTTACAGGTGTACCCGGAGAGCGTTTGGTTTCTTATGTTCAAAGGCCGCATCGAGCTACTGCGGGGACAGTTCGACACCGCCATCGACACCTACAATCGCGCCGTCACCTGTCAGAAACAATGGCAGCAGTTCCACCACGTGTGCTTCTGGGAGATCATGTGGGTGAACAGGTGAGATAACAAATATATAAGGTCCCATTAAAATAGAAGGACAAATTTTAACACAGCGTTCAGTACGTCTAACCATAGATATCCAAGCAAAAAAAAACTTGATTAAAGTGATTTTATTTTTACCCACAATAATAAATTGCCCGCACACTAGAATAAACGTATCTATTATGGGTAGGTACTTGCACACTTCTTGTAAGTATCTCATGTGGGTTTTTTACCGTTGTCCTTATTTTGGTGGTCTGAATGATTTCTAAAAGTTTGTCCATCTATTTGAATGGGACCTTATATATGTACATCAAATTAAATTAGCTAGCATGAAAACGATAAATTAGTTAAAAAAATGTAGTGTAATTTTTTTGGGACTGTCAACTGTTGGTAATATTAAGTATGAGTTAAGAAGACAATATTTCGAAATCCAACGTCTTGCAAGAAAGTCAATTATGAATGACCAACAAAACATCTTAAACAGGTTGTAGATGACACTACAAAATTGAAACTATCCTTGCCCTTTGGAAGTTAATGAAAGAGAAAGGCTTCGTCAGTACATGGAAAATAATCCGTAACACCTTGACCTTACTTATGTTTAATGCCGAATTAACGTGATGGGATATAAAAAATCAATGAGAGGAAGGCCAAGGCCAGAAATAATACGAACCTAAATAAATATTTTATTATAAGATGACCAAAAAGCTCAAAATACATCGTTTGTTTCATTGGTTTTAGTTTAAAGATGGACTGGCGCGAATCAGCTTTGTACGCAAGTAAACTGATCGATGAGAGCTCGTGGTCAAGGACTATCTACTCATATTCTCGCGCGGCCATGTTGCTGGAGCTCGATGACATCACGCCTTCGGAGAAACAGCAGTGCACCGATCTGATGAGGTGGGTGACTTAGTGCTCATGCATACGAGCGGCACGCGCTAACGGTAGAGCCAAACGCAGCCACCAATAGCGTGCCGCTGGTGTATCCGAGCATTTAATTGTAACTAATCTTTATAAATGAGGAATACATTATATTGAAATATCAATGAAATAGAAGAATATGACAGATTTCAGAGCACTAGTGGTCCAATAGCAGTAATATAACCAACTAGCTTCCGCCCGCGGCTTCGCCCGCAAAATACACACAAATTATACACATAAACCTTCCTCTTCAATCACACTATCTATTAAAAAAAATGCATCAAAACCCGTTTCGTAGTTTTAAAGATTTAAGCATACATAGGGATATAGGGACAGAGAAAACGACTTTGTTTTATACTATGTAGTGAAGATTTGCGCCACACTTAACCTTTTGACCGCCACAGTCGTGTATAGACGACAAACCAAAATGTGCCCAGCACGCCACGGTCGCGACTGGGTGACAAAATTAAAGGATGAATTCGGAGCTTGGCGCTGAGGGCACGCTTTTTCATTTTTGACGTGGTGGTCAAAAGGTTAAACTGATACTGTCAAAAATCAAAAGTAATTTATTTGAAAATCAGCACTATTAGAAGGTCAAAGTTACATAAGACAGTCCCCCAAAAACGCCTACCCTTCACCACTTCCTAGTGCTTTAGCTGGGAAGAAGAAGTGGCGCAACAAACGCCCCAGAAGCACAGCTGTCTGTTCAGTTGGAAGAAGTTGATTCTACATATTTATCGTATGAGAAGTAATTAACACTACGAAACACATCACATTAAAATCAATCATTTGACACATGTCAGCTAGCACACGCCAATATACCAATTAAAACATTAAAACTGACCTTCAAAAAGTGCTGATTTTCAGCCTAATTTGAATAAATTACTTTTGATTTTTTTTCCCAACTAAGTTGGGGTCGGCTGCCAATTTTTCTCTATCTAAGCCTCAGAAATCGGAATTCAGTTTATTTATACATCGTATTTTTTTTGTACAAAGTAAATACGATACTTTATTTAAATCAAGCATAACGTAGGTCTTCGACTGTAAAACAGGCAGTGGTTGGCAGTGTGTTGATGTTAACCTCTGAAATGCAGGAACGCGTCGTACTACAAGCAGCGCATCGCGGGCAAGTCGCTGCCGATGGAGAAGTTCGTGATCAAGCGATGCGCGCGCTACCAGGCGCAGGGCCGCCGCCTCGTGCTGCCCACCATCGAGCTGCTGTGCCTCTGGAACATGTTCCACATCCTCGCCAAGAACGAGCGGGGCATACAGAAAGTGCTCAAGGTAACTTGCCTTAACTAGCAGCCCAATCGTAAACAACATATTACAAATCACAATTGTTAGTAACTAAGCACTTAAGTAAGTATGTATGTATAAAAAAGATGTGTGGAAAGGGTATTTCAGGTTTTATTTTTCTTCTAAAATATATTCATTTATTATACCTATTTTAACTAGCTTCTGCCCGCAGCTACGCCCACGTGGATGACGGAAATTGCATGTTATTATACATATAAACCTTCCTCTTAAATCACTCAATCTATTACAAAAAATTGCATCAAAATCCGTTGTGTAGTTTTAAAGATCTAAGCATACATAGGGATATAGGGACAGAGAAGGCGACTTTGTTTTATACTATGTAGTGAAAAGCTTTGTGTATTAAGAAAAAGAAGTTATGGAGTGTTTTTTGAAAGTATTTAAGTCGTTTGTAGTATTTTTTATTGATTGCGATAGGTTATACAGTGAAACTTGTTTAAGTGGGACCTGGATAAGTGAGAAACCTCCATAACTGGAACTCATGCTGAGGTCCCAACACTTTGGCACTGAATTGCCTCTGTTAGTGAGACGAAGCAAACCTCTATATCTGGGATTTGTTCCTTCCATTTTATCGTCCTAGTTATCGACTGCGAGTGAATTTTATATGCATTTAACCTCTAAATAATAAAGATAAAAAATTATGTATAATATTTACATAATACTTTATTTTATTTAATACTCGCACCTCTATAACTGAAATAACCTGTATTCTGACCTCTAAATGAGACAGATATTTATTTATACCTGGATATCTGAGACACTGGGTAAGTAGTATACCTCTATAAGTGAGACAAATTTGCAGGTCCCTTGATGTCTTACTTAACCAGGTTTCACTGTATATTCTTGGAGCTATCCCTAGGACTAGGAATTATTTTTTGAAAATAGGGTTGTTGTTTGATGGGTTATTGATTTGAGAGCACCCACATGGCATTTAATGGATAGGGCTTCAAATTAATTATGATTATTTTTGATAAAAATTACTACCTCATAATATATGGAAGTGTTAATACAGTACAATAGATTGCCAAATGATATTAAAGAGATTCAGTCCTTTACATAATCACTACATAGTATAAAGCAAAGTCGCTTCCCGCGTCTTAATGTCTGTATGTATCACAGAAATATTAAAAACAGGAGAAGTGGCATGGAGGCGTGTTTGTGACCACGTGGACCTGAGCGTTCCGGCCAGGTATTGAAAAAATGGCCGTCACCGCGAGTTAGTTTGTTGTCAACCGCGATCGTAAAAACAACTATTATGTCGTCTTGTTTAGTGGTTTCGTGCAAATATAGAAGCCAAAACAAAAATTTTAGTAGTCATGGCATCAGTTACCACACGTAAGTACAAGTATTTTACAATATTTATCTTAAAAATCACGAAAATAACAAACCGTAAAAAATATCTGACTTATACTACTTAATTTTTGTTTTCCTTAATTACGTCGACGGTATTATTTTGCAACAAATACATTGCTCTTTTACAACCACCTCAGTCTGTCACTGAGTGACTGACCAAGCAATGTAAAACTGACATAACGAAACATCCCTAAGCCGTAATATCGCATGGTGCGTCCGCTGCTCCGGTCCGCCGTATGTCAGCGCGATATAGTGATGTGCTCGTGTAGGTCTGAAAAGTCTATCGACAAGAAAGTTGATTGCGAATTGTTATAATTACTATTTCAGAATTTTAAATATCACCAGTTTGAGCAGTCCCCAATGAATAACCACATAATATTATTAATGAAAGGTGTTATGGAAAAATATATTAAATTGAGACTCCATTATTTAACCAAGAATGCAACCCCCATCTTATCTAAACGTCAAGTGCTCCACAAATACCTCCACTTTACCGGTCAGTAACTAAATTCATAAATCTTTTTTTTTTACATTTTATGGCAACATGATTATATGTAACTACGTATAACTATGTGTCGTTTGTTTTGTAATTGTTTCTAAAATATTTTTACTAACTAAAGAATGTTTTGTTGGTTTCATATCGTTTTTATTTATTTATAATAAATTTATCGATAACCCGTCGATTTAGTCAAGCACTATATGGTATCCGCCCCCAAGTCCCGACAACACACATAGATATTGTTTTTTTGTGTGTAAAATATACGGAAAAAGCATGCTGTGTAATAAAGAATAAAGTTTATATTTAACTGACTGAGTTATCGATGGCGAATGCTTGCACTTGTTCGTAGTATTGTTTTGACGGAACTGTGTGTGCAATATTAGCGTTATGGAGGGGCAATCGTGGCTTCACCGGTGTTCTATACATTTTGAACTCCACGCCATATCTCCTTCTTTATTATATCTATGGTATGTATGCATAGATCTTTAAAACTACACAACGGATTTTGATGTAGTTTTTTTTTAATAGATAGAGTGATTCAAGAGGAAGGTTTATGTGTATGATTTGTTGACATATTATGCGGGCCAAGCCGCGGGCGGAAGCTAGTACAAAATAAATAAAAAACAACACATCTTGAAAGATTTCTCTCGATTTTAAATCCTTTACCTATTTTTGAAGTCAGTGTTGTTTCTATGGTTTATTATTAACTAGCGACCCGGCCCGGCTTCGCACGGGTGCAATGCTCAATATGCTCATACTAAATACTCAATCACTATCTATTTAAAAAAACCGGATCATAATCCGTTGCGTAGTTTTAAAGATTTAAGCATACATAGGGATATAGGGACAGAGAAAGCGACTTTTTTATACTATGTAGTGATATCACTAATTGGAAATACATACCAAAAAAATATATAATAATTGTGAAAAATATCAACTTCCTATTATTAAAAATGTGTAATTGCTATTGATTTGCCACCTAGAAACGATATATACTTACACACTTCGATCACATACTTTATCTAGTTATCCGCAACACTGCAAATCTACTATTTTACTAGTTTATTAAGGAGTACCTTCCGTTCTTCATAAGTTCGTATATTTAGTATTCAGATTAACTTGAATTTCTCATAACAAGTGAATTGTATTCTTTTTGAGAATTAAATGTCTTAAACCGAAATAATTTTAAATTAAATGTATTTTAAATAAAATGTATACCTATGTGTGAAACAGTTAATTGAAGCAACGAACGACCGCATTGAGAGTGAGAGCCGCGACTGGATGGGTGTGCACGAGGGAGACAACCGAGCTTTAGTGCGCTTTCTGAGGGGGTGCTGCCTGGCTGCCATGAACCTGCCGCGTTTAGCTCTCGACTCACTTAACTCCGTGATGCAGTAAGTACACGACATCACATTTACATCATGCATGCGATCTAGTTAGACAGAGATACACACACCTGACTTTGGCGGCAAAGCTATAATAATAATATCTTTGGACATTTCACACAACGCCATAGTCCCAAGCTAAGCAACCTAATGCTTGTGTTATGGTAACAATGGCTAATAAAATACTTATATTTTTTTGTAAATACATTTATATATTATAGATAGAAAAACACCCAGACCCGTAACAAATACTTGCAGGTCGTACAAATATTTGTTCCGTGCGGGAATCGAACCCGCGACATGCTGCGCAGCAGTCAATCGCTCAACCACTGCGCCAACCGTGTCGTCGCTATAATGTCGCGATATAGGTAATCGCAGGTTGGGCTCACCAGCACCGGTCAGACAAACAAATCCAAAGCTGTGATGCCAACTTGGGAGTTTTCTCCCTAAATTTAGGAAGAAAAAATCTTTACACGGAGTTTTTTAGGGGGAATAATTTTGTGGGGGTATTTTAGGGGTAAAATTTGAATGGTGTTTTTTTTTTTAATTGCACTTCTCTCCATACTCCATACTTGAATTCAATAAAAGTTTATAAAAAAAAAACATTTTTTTTGTAAACTTTTACATTTCATTTTTTGTAGGATTGAAAAATACAATTGTATTATTTAATATTACTAAATAACTTTTCTAATTTGTTTCATTATATTGAAAATGATATACTTGTGTCACAGTTGGGGAGTTTTAGTTTGAATTTAGTGGGTTTTGAAATGCTTTAGGGGGAAAATTTCAAACAGTTGGCATCGCTGATCCAGTGTTCCAGGTGTTTTCCTGCTGCACCGCGACTTAGGCATCGTACACAGGATTCTATTCTCATCAGCATTTGGTTTGTGTCATGCAAATCAGAATACCTAAAATAAATCGTTGATCTTATTTTTTTATTTTGGAACACAAAATATTTTCTTTAAAACAAATCGGTTATGTTGAATCAGGGATTCAACCGCAGTGTGATACGTGAAACGTCTTGTGCGTGCTACAGAGGTTGGCTCAATCTAACGAGTTTCCTCCGTCAAATTTCTGCAGTAACCCCTTTTTTAAACTTTATTTATCTTTTATTGGTCACAAGGAGCTCGTGGCTAAGTACTAACAGCCGCACAGGTCCATCAGGTTAAGCTACGTTTGGCGGGTCAATGGGTGACCATCTTTACATACTGAGACTTCTCTGTGCTTCGGAAAGCACGTTAAGCCTTTTGTCCCGGATGTCATTTGTGCATCTTTGACAGTCGTTACGGGTCATCAGAAGCCCGAAAATCTGACAGTCAGTCTTACCAAGGGATATCGTATTGCCCAGTTCCTGACCTGTGGAGGTCAGATAGGCAGATAGGCAGTCGCTCCATGTAAAATACTGATATTCAGCTGCATCCAGTTAGACTGGAAGTCGAAAAGGCTAGTGAGATGATGAAGTATGAGTTTTGAGTATCTCATTTACTGTAACGTCGCGAGCTCTGTCAAACGCGTCCTCTCCCGCTCGAGTCAATCTGTTTACTGCTGAGCATATCACTAAATAAACACAACCCCCTAAAATATTAAAATGAGTGCGCGCGATTTTAGCGCCAGTTTCACCATTACTAAGATAATAAAAAAATAATAAGGCCTATTACTTGCCTTATCTGAAACAAGATTGATATTTTTTTCAGATTAAAGAGTAATATAAAAGAGGACACATTCTTACTTCCCTACACCGTCGCTGAGATGGCGATGTGTCACTACCAGCTTGGCGATAAGGATCGCGCTCTGCAAATGCTGCACGATGCCAGGTTCGTTATAATAATAATATCCTTGGACATTTCACACAACGCCATATAGTCCCAAGCTAAGCAACCTAAAGCTTGTGTTATGGTAACGAGATGGCTGATAAACTACTTATATTAATTTTTTTTTACGTCATCAATATCTATGTAAAATGTGTTAGGTTAACCAAGGGACATACTTTTAGAGTTGTAGTACTCATTAAAATTAAAACCTTTCACTATAGGCTTAGGACCAACTCTGAAATATAAACAAAAATATCAGCTGTTTCATACAGTTTGATGAATTATGCTAACATAAAATGTAGTGAACAGCTGATTTTTTTTTTGTGATTTCTGAGTTGGTCCCATAGTAAAAGTTGTAAATTTTCAAACACCCTGAAAGTATGTCCCTGGTTTAACCTAACACACTGTATATAAATCATTTTCAATAACTGAACTTTAGATGCTTGTTAATAAACTGCACCTAAAATCATATTAACAGCCTGTATGAGTGTGGATCACTGATCTTTAGAAAGAAACATATGAGTGCCGTAACTTTTATAAAACGGTATCGGCAGTAGGTACTTCACACGAGTGGAAGTCTTTCTTTTTTTTGCATAAATAATAAAGCTAATAGAAGTAAAGGAAACAGATTATGTTGTTACTACCTACAGTTAACACTGAACTAAATATATTATACAGGAAAAAATATTCGGGTTATTCGTTGGAGTCACGACTACATTTCCGCCTGCACTCGAAGCTAGAAATGGTCAAAACCGGCAGTCCCAGCGCGAGTTCAAGTCAGCGAGCCAGTACTTCTTAAAGCGACACCTAACGACTACCCGCCTCCACACATGGACACATGGTACTACTTATTTCTAATGGGAAGGACAGTTATGCCTGGCTTTATTATTTCTATGCTCTCTTTTATAACAGCTGTTAAGAATCTCTTGAATTCATAATGTGTCTATTTAAACTACAATATTCCGTACTAAGACGATATTATAAACGTATTTAATTGGTATTTCTTGTGCGTAGACAAGACATTATTTATGGGTTTTATGACTTTTACAAATACGCAAAAAAAAAATTTTTTAGGTATATTAGCAAATCAGATCTTATGTCTTCAGTAACATTTATTCGAAATAAGTATTTACATTTTACAATCATGTATATGTATATTATAGTAATTTAAGATAATTATAATCTCTCAAACATGGAGACAATACATGGAGAGCATTGTAGACATACTTCATAAGATTAGATGATTACTTCTATAACTCTTGTACAACATTGTTACAATTACCTAGAAACTGCCTGCATATCATTTCACTCAACCATTTCCAAGTGATTTGCCACATATTTTGTGTAATATACAGCATGTATTAGTAAAGTGTGGTACAGACATTCATACTAAATAGCTAATCAAAAAATAATCAGCGGCCTCATACAATAGGGATGGTGACTTAATTATTATTTTAAGTCCGTCAAGTTGATTATTAAAAAATATTGGCGACGTATTTTTTCTTTAAATACAATGTGTTAAAATACAAAAAATAAAATGTGGTATAACGTCACGCCTATGTAGATTTTACCCTTTACTCCTTTACGAGTTGTGACGTAGCGCACCCCCCGTCCCCAACTTTAATGATTTTATATAATAAAGCATTATTAATATGATAAAGTAACTAATATTTTTTTATTATCCGACTGACGGACTGAGGGCTGATTCTTCAATCGTCAGATAATTTTTATCGGAGGAATAAATAAGGCAGTTTGACGGCTTTAGCATAGAAAATATGTTAAACGGCCATTTTTATTCTTAACATAAAACTTATTAAGCTATTGAAAAATCGGCCCTTAATATAATTTCTTTTTTTTACATTGTCATCATACCTGTTGTATAGAGTAGGTATTGAAGTTTTGTACGGGTCACTCTTGGTCTCATGGAGATAGATTTTCATTCTGATGCTTCTGATACCGTATGTAAAGTATTTATTAAGCTTTGTTCCGTCTATTTTGAATGTCTAATGAAATGTATTGCTTTTGCAAACTTGTTGAATGGATCCCGAACCTTCCGGAATTTCTCAAAATTACAATACTCTTCGTGTTATTTATTTTTAGATAATTGTAATTAAATTAAATTCATTTATTTCAGGTAACATTAACCCATATTAAAATTAAAGAAGGAATTTTACAATAGCCAATACAAAATACAAAATATTCAAAAATGTCCAAAAAATAAATAAAAATTAAAAATAAATAAAAAAAAAAAAATTAAATGTCACAATATGTCTAAAAAAAAATGCAGCTGCAACCATCTCCGCAAGAAAGGAGAATCCAAGCTTCACTTATATTAATCATAAATTATACAAAACATAGTTTAATTTAAATCAATATACATTTAGTACAAGAACTTGTGATGATAAAGGATCTGCATTTTATTTAGGTACTACTTTTGGTTGCAGTATAGTGTCTATGCATATAAAATTTCTGAGTGGGTATATATTTTTGGATATAATGATTAAGTAGTGCGTCCATTACTTAATTTAGGTAGATTGTAAGCTGCGTTTCCGGAGAATTTCTCCGAGATTATATTTTGTATATGTATTACAATTATTACATTTGTAATTTACAATATCTCACCTGCTGGGGTAGGAACTTACATATTAATGTCACTGTCTGTAATGATATGTATATATATATATATGGGGTAGTTACCCAAAGCGTACAGGATAGGACAGAAAATAATACATCCTTTCTCATTTGATTTTCGAGTAGACAAAAAATATATCGGAATTCGCAATTCTATTTTGTAGTGAAATGTCAGAAATAATTTTTAAGGTGAAAGTATATTGGCCCTTAACGGCCCAAACCTTCATGAATATGAATTATAAATTACTATTTTTAATGAAATATGAATGTGAATTTTAGTAACGAATACGTAGCAAAAATCTCAATTGATTGAAATCTCGGTGTTGCAGTATGTTTAGTGCAAAGGTTGTAATTTTTGGGCAATTACATTGTAGTCCAGCCTCAGGCTTTTATAGGATAAGTACTACCATTTTTACCCGAATTATAGGGGATGGAATATTTTATCGTTATTAAGCTTGTTTTATGACGATGATGCTAGGAAATATGATGACAAGACTTTGGTGGTCCCTTCGAGTTTTCATTCACAACATACACTATTGTTCAAAGCAGTTCTACTAACAAAAGAATAATAATATATGTATTATTTTGAGACAAATTTTACGTAAAGCCACAATTAGAGATGACTTACTTTCAACAAACAAAATGTATTTTATTGCATAATAATCCACGTTAAAAGCACCCCAGTAAGATATAACGTATAGCATCTTAGCAAAAAATCAACTCCTATTTATTATATTTAATTTTCCGCTACAACAGAAACTCTTAATGAAAAAGAAACAAAAAGAACTGGGCTGTGAATGACATTAATTACGTGTAAACTACTAGCTTAGAAAGAACTTGCATACCTACGAGAGCATCAAGTAAAGAGTGTTTATTGTGTCACTAAAAAAAGTGTTTATTTTGTTGAATTATTAATTGTGTGATAGTAAGTAAGTATTTCAATTACAATATGTATATAGAGCTTATAATTTATTTATTCAAAGAAATGTATTCGTTTACAACATGAGAATTGTGCAAAATCTTGTTGGGCAATGTTGAGGTATATGTGCTTAATACATATTGCATTGCCATTTCTTAGTTATTGTAAGTTTTAAAACTATGAAGGTTAAAAATGACTATATTATTATTGATTAATTATGTATTCCTAAACTTTGAGAACTTAAGATATTTTTAATGTACAAATCAAATACGATAGAAAATAACGTTGCTATAAGCGTAGTATGGGGCGCTTGAAGCAACATTTTTTATTTTTTTTATTCGTTATTGAAACTCACATAACAATGTGTATTAGCCGCAAATAACGTAAGTCAGTCTAAGAGTTAGAAAACGTTTTTTTGTCTTAATTAAGTGTGTGTGTCATCTGCAGAGACATTTACAACATTTCTGAAAATAAACTCCATGACATAGATATTAGTTTTTAAGTAAAATGCGATTTTATAAAGTATTTGATTGTTGTGTTTTTGGTTGTTGTTTTTATTACTTGTCAAATATAAAACAAATAATTATTTTAATATTTTTGTTTTGTTGTCACATTTTTGTTATATGCCGCTAGACTATCAATGCTGTTGTGATGATGAGTCATTATGCGGCACAGTTATTATGTTGTTGTCTTCTTATTTTTTTTAAATTAATGATCTGGTTAAAACGTAAAACGTGAATGTGTAAATGCAATTTGTTCAATCAATCCAGCTAGTCCAACTACATAACTTATTTGTAAGGAAGCTGAGGCCGCTGAGGCCCTTGTCGTCAAGACGTACCTAGCGTACAGGTTAACAACTAAAATAATTAAATTCGTACATCAAAGACGACAACAAACGTAGGTTATCAAATATTGTATTTTTGGATACCTAATGAAAAATGTGTCTTACCTTACATAAAGAATTGTTGTGTAAAACTGTTGTTACTGATTATTTCACTTTTATTATCTCTAATTCAGCAGTTTAGCATTACAACAGTTAACTTTAATGTCGTGAATTTGTAAATCGATATCTGATCATCTCCTGTAACGCGGTACTCTACACTCAACATACATCTACAGAATGCCTCGGTTTCTAACAGCGAATTACGAATTGAATACTTTGGTATGTAAATTGTAACTTATCAAAATGTTGATATTTATGGATTGAATTGAAATAAATATTTTTATTTTATAGGTGTTGTCTTATTGTTTAGTTAACCCACTTCAAGATGGCGGTTCTTTAAATAGCAATGGAGTTATTTGATGACTAAGCTTAATTTATGTTTCTAAGCTCTTTGCAAAATATAGTTTCATTTAGTACACGTCTTTTAGGTATCATGGAGTTAGGCAGAAACTACAGAACTCTGTCTATTACCATTCCTCCACAACACGGTTTACCTGTCAATAACGGGTCGAAAGTCCAGCGTAAACTAGAATTTTATATGAGCTTAAATAATTAAAGACTTAACAGGTAGACCTACACGATGATGTAACAAATTCCACGACACGACTTGGTAAATCGATAGGCAGTTTGTAAGATCCATTGTAATGCTCTTCTTGACTACCTACACAGCCCTCTCATTATTATCCTATCCATATATCGGAATTCCACGAATAACACAAGATCCCATCTGATGTTGATAGTCCATCTCACACATAGCCGTGTGACGTGCGTGTATTCCCGTTCGTCCCCTCGACCTAGTCCCCCGAGGGGGACGAACGGGAATTCGTTATTTATTTTCCCGATGGTCCCTCTAAATTTTTTGGGGGGCGAATGGGAATAATCTAATAATTCTTTTTTTTAGGTCTATTGCTCCCACCAAATAATATAAGACTGGTGGTTTTAATTGGTAAAAAAAACAAATTTGAAATAAAAATCAGTCATCAACTACGAAACAACGAATAAACATATTTCTGCACAAATCTTTTTAGTGGACGAATGGCACTAATCGAAGAACATATTCCCATTCGTCCCCTCTTGAATAAGAATTGGGACGATCGGGAACAAATTAAATATTATTTTTGTAAATTATAAACGGTCATTAATTAAATATTATTTTTGTAAATTATAAAACGTCACGGTGTATTCCTGTTCGTCCCCCGAGGCGGACGAACGGGAATACACCGTGACGTGTCATATGTCTATGTGATCGTTGCGCAAATACACAATGATCACTCGCATTATTTTCCTTCAATCATCAGAAAATATGTCCTATTCTGTTCAGGTGAACACATGGACCTCAAAATAACTAAATTGTTGTCTATTATCGAAATAAACATACCTTACTTAAATAATTTGTCTTCTGTCGCTTTTGTTACCGGCCTCGTAATTTTAAAGCAAGAAACACCAGGTATCATACATTTAACTATAATTATTATTTTATAGTAGAAATAATTGATTAGGTACCTACGCGACGTTACACGTCACTTTTTAAGAATTTAGGGACTACGTATCAAAAATATTAATAAAAATAGGCAACAGAAAAATTTAAATACAAACACAAAATGAAAATGTCAAGTTATATGTTAGAAAATAATATTAAAGTTGACACAAAATAAAATAGGCATTGGGGCATTTCCTAAATATTATAAAAGTCTACCTCCTACACTATTTCAACACGTAAATTTGTGTTCACTAAATGACTAATAGATGGCGCTGGTATTGACTATTAGTCTCGTTTTCTGTATTCGAAGAATGAAATCATGGTTTTTACTTTACTAGTTGGAATTAAAATCGCAGGTGATTTAGTCAATATAGGCTTTTTTTAATTGGGTATGCAGGACGTAGGTTACGAGAGTCTATGCAATGCCTATAAAATTATTTCGGGAAGTGGCGGTACTGCCATGAATCTTTTTATGAAGACAGGTTATTTATAAAGCTGCTGTTCACTACACACTACGCTGAATTAGGTATCAAATCAGTATAATTTTTATTGGATTCAATCAATAATCTAACACTAATATAATCATATTTACATTTAAAAGCTAAATATTCATAGTAATATATACAGAAATAATAAGTATATAATCAAAGAGCATCAAAAAATTCGTCCACATCGCTGTCAACAGGAAAAGTTCCCAAAAGGCTGGCAGCATTGCCGCGTTGTATGGCAATGCTGATTCTTTGACCAAAAAATAGGCCAGCCCTCTGGTCACGTGCAGAGTCGATCAACCGCTTGGCGATGTCTCGGAAAACATAGTGTGCACTCGGACCCCATGGCCCTAGTGTTTCAACCCCAAACGGCTCGAACATGTAAGTCCCAATAAGGTTGGAGTATTTACGCCGTTTGAGGTTTTCTGCACCTGCAGCGGCTGCTCCAGCACAGCCCGCCGTACTAGAAAGGTGGGATGGTGCAAGGGTGTCGACACACGTTGCATCCCACACCAAAGGTAGGCCTTTGGTGTGGGATGCAACGTCCACCTTCCAAGGCATCAGTGTCATTCCGTCTGGTCTCTTCCCATCGTTGCGTGCTAAGCCCTTAGGTTCTAAAACAGCTGGCACCTCGGCGGTGACAATCAAATCAGTTAATTAATTACCGAATCCGTCTTCTGAAGTGCGACACAGACGGAATTTTCAGTGGGATTTCTAATTAGATTACTTTTTAGGAGCATAACTTGCTAAATCGGATAACACGTGCCTGAAATCAGTAACTGGTCATTTAGACGTCAGTATTCAGTGGAATGGTGTAGCCCATTTACAAGCTGACGAATGGCTCAAAGGCCTAGACGAGAGGTTCTCCTACGTCTAAAACTTCAACCTCAACCAGTTCTCTAACGCTTAGGTACTCCCTTAGTCCCCGTTAGAGAACTGTGAACTAAAGTAACACATGACGTGAGCAGACTACAGTGCCACCTTGCAGCTCCGGATCCAGGGGAGAGGGATGGTAGAAAACAGTGCACTAGTACTCTCTGCAGGGGGCGCCGAATACAAGTGCACCATCCAGCGCGCCGCTACTTGACCATAAATGAGTGGCGCAGCACCTGTTCTACTCACCTGTTCTGTATTACTAATCTCTACGGGTGGCGCACTAAAGAAATCACAACGTGGTCAGCGTAAGCACTGGTCGTCAAACGGGGTGAGCGCTTGCGGGGGGGACCTACAGTTTAATTCTGTCAGATGGTCGATTCGGGTGCTTGTTATGATAGACAATATTTTGGACGCCGTTTCCGCGCCTATCTATTCAACATAGAACAGTAAACTGTGATTGCTTTTCCATCTGCAATGGGGCCCAAGCAGCAAATGCAATGGTATCTACCACGCGAATATTTCCCATGGTTCAAAATACATTTTGTAAGTCTTCTTCTTCTTCTTTTCGTGTGGTTCGTGACTATCCTGCCACAAATACTTTTTAAGGTGAAAGTATATTGGCACTTAACGGCCCAAGCCTTCATGAATAAGCATTATAAATTACTATTTTTAATGAAATATGAATGTGTATTTTAGTAACGAATACGTAGCAAAAATCTCAATTTATTGAAATCTCGATGTTGCAGTATGTTTAGTGCAAAGGTTGTAACTTTTGGCAATTACATTATAGTCCAGCCTCAGGCTTTTATAGGATAAGTACTACCATTTTTACCCCAATTATAGGGGATGGAATATTTTATCGTTATTAAGCTTGTTTTATGACGATGATGCTAGGAAATATGATGACAAGACTTTGGTGGTCCCGTCGAGTTTTCATTCATAACATACACTATTGTTCAAAGCAGTTCTACTAACAAAAGTATATAATGTATTATTTTGTGACTAATTTTACGTAAAGCCACTCTTAGTGATGAATTTCTTTCAATAAACAAAATGTATTTTATCGCATAATATTCCACGTTAAAAACACCCCAGTTAGGTATAACGTAGGTAGGTATAGCATCTTAGCAAAATCAAATCTAACATATTTAATTTTTCGCTAGAACAGAAAAAAATAACTGGGCTGTGAATGATATTAAATAAGTGTAAACTACTAGCTTAGAAAGAACTTGCATACCTACGAGAGCATCAAGTAAAGAGTGTTTATTTTGTCAGTAAGCAAAGTGTTTATTTTGTTGAATTATTAATTGTGTGATAGTAAGTAAGTATTTTAATTACAATATGTATATTAATAGAGCTTATAATATATTTCTTCAAATAAATGTATTCGTTTATAACATGAGAGTTGTGCAAAATCTTGTTGGGCAATGTTGAGGTATATGCGCTTAATACATATTGCATTGCCATTTCTTAGTTATTGTAAGTTTTTAAACTATAAAGGTTAAAAATGACTATAATATTATTGATTAATTATGTACATATTCCTAAACTTTGAGAACTTAGATATTTTTAATGTACAAATCAAATACGATAGAAAATAACGTTGCTGGGGCGCTTGAAGCAACATTTTTTATTTTTTTTATTCGTGCTTGAAACTCACATAACAATGTGTATTAGCCGCAAATAACGTAAGTCAGTCTATGAGTTAGAAAACGTTTATTTGTCTTAATTAAGTGTGTGTGTCATCTGCAGAGACATTTACAACATTTCTGAGAATAAACTCCATGACATAGAACCGATATTAGTTTTTAAGTAAAATGCGATTTTATAAAGTATTTGATTGTTTTGGTTGTTGTTTTATTATACTTGTCAAATATAAAACAAATAATTATTTTAATATTTTTGTTTTGTTGTCACTTTTTGTTATTATGCCGCTGGACTATCAATGCTGTTGTGATGATGAGTCATTATGCGGCACAGTTATTATGTTGTTGTCTTCTTATTTTTTTTATTAATGATCTGGTTAAAACGTAAAACGTGAATGTGTAAATGTAATAGGTTCAATCAATCCAGCTAGTCCAACTACATAACTTATTTGCAAGGAAGCTGAGGCCGCTGAGGCCCTTGTCGGCCAGAAGTAATTAGCGTGCAGGTGAACAAATAAAATAAATATATTCGTACATCAAAGACGACAACAAACGTAGGTCATCAAATATTGTATTTTTGATACCTAACGAAAAATGTGTACTTTGTCTTACCTTACATAAAGAATTATTGTGTTAAACTTTTGTTACTGATTATTACTTTAGCAGCACAAAATGTCAAGTTTATTATGTCTAATTCATCATGGATTTACAACAGTTAACTTTAATGTCGTGAATTTTTAAATCGATACCTGTAACGCGAAACTCTTCTACACACAAGATACATCTACAGAATGCCTCGGTTTCTAACAGCAAATTACGAATTGAATACTTTGGTATGTAAATTGTAACTTATCAAAATGTTGATATTTATGGATTGAATGGAAATAAATATTTTTATTTTATAGGTGTTGTCTTATTGTTTAGTTAACCCACTTCAAGATGGCGGTTCGTTGAATAGCAATGGAGTTATTTGATGACTACGCTTAATTTATGTTTCTAAGCCCTTTGCAAAATATAGTTCCATATACTACACGTCTTTTAGGTATCGTGGAGTTAGGCAGAAACTACAGAAATCTGTCTATTACCATTCCTCCACAACACGGTTTACCTGTCACTAGAGAGTCGAAAGTCCAGCGTAAACTAGAATTTTATGTCAAGGACATGAGCTTAAATAATTAAAGGCTCACAGGTAGACCTACACGATGATGTAACAAATTCCACGACACGACTTGGTAAATCGATAGGCAGTTTGTAAGATCCATTGTAATGCTCTTCTTGACTACCTACACAGCCCTCTCATTATTATCCTATCCATATATCGGAATTTTACGAATAACGCAAGATCCCATCTGATGTTGATAGTCCATCTCACACATAGCCGTGTGATGTGTCATCATTATGTCTATGTGTGATCGTTGCGCAAATACACAATTATCACTCGCGTTATTTTTGTTCGATCATCAGAAAATATCAGTATAAATTATGGTCCATGTGTTCAGCTGAACAGAATAGAAAGTCCTATTCTGTTCATCTTAAAATAACTAAGTTATTGTCTATTATCGAAATAAACATACCTACCTAATAACTTACTTAAGCAATTTGTCTTCTGTCCCTTTGTTACCGGCCGCGTAATTTTAAAGCAAGAAACAGCAGGGATCATATATTTAACCATAGTTATTTAAGTAGAAATAATTGATTAGGTACCTACGCGACGCTACACGTCACTTTTTTAAGAATTTAGGGACTACTACTATCTACTATCGACAATATAGGTAAATAAAAACAGGCGACTGAAAAATTTAAATACAAACACAATGAAAATGTTAATTTATATGTTAAAAAATAATATTTAAGTTGACACAAAATAAAATAGGCATCGGGGAATTTCCTAATATTATAAAAGTCTACCTCCTACACTATTTCAACACGTAAATTTGTGTTCACTAAATGACCAATAGATGGCGCTGGTATTGACTATAAGTCTCGTTTTCTGTATTCGAAGTATTTCGAAGAATGAAATCATGGTTTTTACTTTACTAGTTGGAATTACAATCGCAGGTGATTTTGTCAATTTAGGCTTTCTTAATTGGGTATGCAGGACGTAGGTAACGAGATTCTATGCAATGCCTATCAAATTACTTCGAGAAGTGGCGGTACTGCCATGGTATGTACCTTTACAGTAGCAGCACCACCTGAGCACTTAAAGCAAGTGTCGTCTGAATGTAGGAATCTTTTTATGACGACAGGTTACTTATAAAGCTGCTGTTCACTACACACTACGCTGAATTAGGTAGGTATCAAATCAGTTACGTAAGTACCGAATCCGTCTTCTGAAGTGCGACAAAGACGGAGTTTTCAGTGCGATTTTTAATTAGATTACTTTTTAGGAGCTTAACTTGCAAAATCGGATAACACGTGTCTGAAATCAGTAACTGGGCATTTAGACGTCAGTATTCAGTGGAATGGTGTAGCCCATTTACAAGCTGACGAATGGCTCAAAGGCCTAGACGAGAGGTTCTCTTACGTCTAAAACTTCAATCTCAACCAGTTCTCTAACGCTTAGGTACTCCCTTAGTCTCCGTTAGAGAACTGTGAACTGAACTAACACATGACGTGAGCAGACTACAGTGCCACCTTGCAGCTCCGGATCCAGGGGAGAGGGATGGTAGAAAACAGTGCACTAGTACTCTCTGCAGGGAGCGCCGAATACAAGTGCACCATCCAGCGCGCCGCTACTTGACCATAAATGAGTGGCGCACACAGCACCTGTTCTACTCACCTGTTTTACTCACCTGTTCTGTATTACTAATCTCTACGGGTGGCGCACTAAAGAAATCACAACGTGGTCAGCGTAAGCACTGGTCGTCTAACGGGGTGAGCGCTTGCGCCGGTACAGTTTAATTCTGCCAGGACTTCTCAGTTTTGTCGATTTGGGTGCTTGTTATGACAGACAATATTTTTATCGAATAGTAGACCACATAAAAAAAAACATAATTTGAATAAAACTAAATGTGTGAGCTATAGAGAGAAAAATTAAAAATCTGTAGTCTAAAAATGATTAAAAGTCGCCTAGCTCTCCAACTATAAACAATCTCTGAACGTGAGGGGCGGTGTTTCGGGAAGCCCTTGGAGAAAGGCTTCTAAAATTTTCCTTTGGACGCAGTTTCCACCCTTATCTATTCAACATAGAACAGTAAACTGTGATTGCTTTTCTATCTGCAATCTTTCTCTCATCTTTCCAAGCAGCAAATGCAATGGTAATATTTCCCATGGTTCAAAATACATTTTGTAAGTCTTCTTCTTCTTTTCGTGTGGTTAGTGACTAACCTGGTGTTAGAATTTTTATGCTGCCCCCATGATGAGTTAGAGGCCCATGCTTCTGACTTAGCTTTACATGCTGTTGAGAAATATCTCTCAGACAAGCTGCTTTCCTCAGGATGTTTACTTTACCGATTTTAAGCAAGTTATAATTATACAATACGCACATGAATCCGTAAAATCAGCGGTGCGTGGCTTGGGTTTGAACTCGATCCTATGACTTGGCAGTCCGATGGTCACACCACTAGGCTATCACTGCTTATTTTGTAAGTAGGACTAATTACTTATGTAAGTGGAATGAAAAATTATGTTCATTCCATTTTCTTTAATGACAACAATCAAGAATTGTACACTAACCATAATTAATAATAGCAAAAACCGGACAAGTGCGTGTCTAACAATGAAGAGGGCTTCGTAGTTGGAATGAATTTTACCAAGAACAAACTTAACATTGAAGTTGAAAAATATGTTCTCCCACACAGTCCAACTGCAAAAATAGGTTGATGTGATAGTTCGTTCGTAGATTCGTTAAAATATATACTACTGGCGTGTTTTTTTTTCACCTATCCAAAACTAAGACTTGATTTAGGCTGGTTTTATTGTTGAGGCGATTGGCGGCGACCTCTCGCGCCCGGCCCTGGTGCAAGCCATGGTCCGAAACGAGAGGGAGTGGGAGGCAGTCACCTCCTTCTGCGAAGCAGTCATGCTCGCGAACAAGGTGGTGGGATTGGAGACAGAACGGTCCTCCCGTCCCAGCCGCCGCGGGAGACGCCCCGGGCGTCGGGAGCCACGTGATGACTCCCGGCAACCGTAGGCGCGGGCTTACGGGCGGTGAGTAATGGGTCGCTCACCGTCCGATCAGGACCAGGCCCGTGACGGACAGCGCGTATATGTTCCACGCGCGCCTCAAAGAGATGTCAGCATAATTCTTCTTCTTAGCGTGTCGATGGCAAAAATAATAATTAAATAAATATATTTATATTTTAAATTAGTTTGGCCCAAAATTCAGCAACGCGAATACCGCTCACTGACGCAGCCATTAGGTCCTCACGTTTGCATGTGACGGGGCATGCGGAGCAAGATGGGAGGTCAGCATAATTATGAAGGGCCCTTTAGGGCTGGGAAATCATCCAATGACTGCTCCCGCTCTGGGTGGAGCGGAAGGGAGTGTCAGACTCTTACTGACTAAAACCCATCCATGTTCCTTCCGTAGCCCTTTATGTTCCGGGGTAGCGGTAACCTTTCGGAGAATCCCGCTTACCCGGCAGGCTTGGCCCTGAAGGGCCCCTTCATATGCTGACATCTCTTTGAGGCGCGCATGGAACATGTACGCGCCGTCCGGCACGGGCCTGGTGCTGATCGGACGGTGAGTCACCCATTACTCACCGTCCGCAGGCCTGCGCCTATGGTGGCCGGGAGTCGTCACGTGGCTCCCGACGCCCGGGGCATCTCCCGCGGCGGCTGGGACGTGAGGACCTTTCTCCCATCCCGCAACATAAAGGGCTAAGGAAGGAACATGGATGGGTTTAAATCAGTAAGAGTCTGACACTCCCTTCCGCTTCACTCAGAGCGGGAGAATTCATTGGAAAATGTCCCTCCCTCAAAAAAAAAATTGGCTAGTTTTATTGTTACGCGTTTCATTTGGAGCGCGAGCCCTGGACACTTGACTCTAATAAAAAATAATCGGTATTTCGGGAAGGATCCGTTTCTGAAATACCGAATATTTTTTAATCGAAAAAAAAATTCACAATCCTGCTATATTTTTGAAAGATCCATCCTGCAACACCCCACGCAATGGGGTAGACGAGAAAAAAATACATCGAAACGGTACATCAACTGGCGGGACCCTTTTTTTTTATTTTCATGAGTTTATTTTATCGGGTTCTTTGTCGGCGTGAGTAATAAGTATATCCATGCCAAATTATAACTTTTTAGTACCTACTAAGAGTCTCTGAGCTAAGCTGTAGACGGACAGACAGACGGACGGACATGGCAAAACTGTAAGGATTCCTTGTTGACTACAGAACCCTAAAAATGAAGGACTGTAATAAGGGCTTATTGGACGACTCGCACGAATTTAACTCCCACAAAACGTGCGAATCGACTCCTTTAAAAAATATTATTTTTTCTGTAGTCGATTCGCACAAAGTTTATTTAATGGGGAGCGAATAGCCAACTACATTTTTGTGAGGGTGTCGATTTGCACGCCAATAAATAAAATTTGTGCGAATCGACTACAGAAATAATAATATTTTTAAAGGAGTCGATTCGCACGTTTTGTGCGAGTGAAATTCGTGCGAGTCGTCCAATAAGCCTAATAAGCAACAAAATGTAGACAAGACAAATTCGAATTTTAGTATATTTATTAACTGTAGTAAGTTTATCTAATTTATTAAAACTTTATGCTAGAAACTCTTTTCTAGTAAAATCAAATAAGCATGGCCGTCGTGTTAAAAAGTTAAATGAAAGTTCGATTTTTAGATTGCTGTCAGTCAGATTTATTCAATACAACTAAAGACAAAAGAAAACCGACTGGCCGCTGGAGTTGTGCGTGTCGTGTTGTTGTGTCGTAATTTTGCGACTTTGTTAGATTCGTAAATATATTCCCTGTAATACCTATTACTGTTAAAATGAGTGAGCCAATGAAGTCAGTTTCTGCCATGAACAAATTGTACATAGGCAACTTGCCCATTGAAGCCGATGAAGCAGCAGTGAGACAACTATTCGCTGAACAGAATTTGACTGTTGCTGATATCTCTGTAAAGAGAGGTGGTTACGCTTTTGTCGACTTTCCTGATCAATCGGCTGCAGATCGGGCCATAGATAAACTGCATGGTAAATAAAATATGCCCTAACATATGGTTGTGTAGATATTAGTATGAATGTGAGTTTGCCTTTGTCAGTCTACATTATTTATTCACGATGTTGTTGATTACAGTGCGTTAAGGGATCTTAATGAATGTAATCGTAATAATCATAACGTCGTAATCGTAGCAATGCTTGTACGGAGATGTCAAAAAACTGTCAAATCTAGTTTGTACTGCATTTCATTTTTCCCAAGCTGTATCGCACTTTCTGCTGACGAGAGGCGATTTCTAGGGAAGGCCTATGTCAGTAGATGTGCATCTTGCTGAACTAGACATATGGTTTTTGAAGTTGAGATTTTTTTCAATTTAATCCTTCTTCTACATACCTACTTCATTCATTTTAAATGTTACTTTCTAATTAAAACTTCTGTTATTTCAGGTTATTCATATTGTGGCCTGCCTCTGATTGTTGAGCCTTCAGTTGCTAATAAGAAAATGTAAGTACCTACAATGATAGCTAGTTGCATGCTATTACTTAAACTCCATTTATACGGTGCAAGTTTCCGGAACGTTCAAAAGCAACAATCACTTGCCATAAAGCACGTCCAATTATTAATAATTCGTCCAGTCAAGAATTACATGTTTTGTGGTTTACACACGTGTGCGATTGCTACAATATGGCAACAATTGAATGCAAGTTTGGCCATTCAATAATTGAGACTTCTGTTTACACCAAGGTAATTATTGTCATACTTTCTAGCGGTGACATGGGTTTATGTGAACTTCAATGTAGGTACCTAATGTCTAAAAGTACATGTACGAAATTGTACGCTAAATTAAAAAAAAATACTATAAAAACTTCGCAGAATCAACGTGTTATTCTCTCTAGCGGGTGCTTTATATTTAACTAAAGTTTAATTTGGCTTTAAGACTGATATGGGCCAAGAAAAATTACGGCAAGTGTTGTGTTGTGTTTATGTTCAATTCCTGTTCAGTCTTGTGTTTATCTGTGGTCGTAATTATATTAATCGTGTCATACTTTTTTTACGTTCATAATTGTTTAAAGTATTTTTTTTTTATTTTGCATACCTTTTTCGTACATGTTTTAGACATTAGGCCGAAGTTCGTTTAAAAATCATGATTGTCACCGCTAGGCAGTATGACACAGCGCGAAAGTGTTGCCTCGTGTTAACACAGAGATGCACTTCCCTGTACAGTTATTGATTCAAGTATGGCCCGTATTTGCGCTGCAAAATATTCATTTATTGTGTTGAAACGTCTTCTCAAGATTTTCTTAAACTTGTTTACTTCACTCATTTTTTAATGGTGTTATGCCGGAATTGAATTCCATTTTATTGTACGGTGTTGTTTACACCTAACTACCGATACCAACACCAATTAACTTGCCCGTATTGTGCAACTATTGCGAGTGTAGCTTAGAAGGTGCCAGTCAATTGTTGCTTTAATTTTAAGGTATTCAAAAGGTAATAAACTTGCACCGTGTAAATGGGGCTTTAGTTTCATCAAGCGAGTGGAACCAGACTAGAAGGAAATATCTCGAATGATCTTTCCCCTGAAACTTTCCAGAGGAGCACTGGCCGGCCTACCTTTGTGTACGTGGTTCGGATTACATCCCATTGTTCACATTGAACAATGGAATAAGAATACGAGGCAAATAGAAGCGCCTACAAATAATAAATAAATAAACCTTCCACATATTTTCCGCTTTTATCTAGGATTAAGTATTTCAACACTTTTTGTTATTGTAAAAGTAACAAAAATGCCATCGGTTTCTTCAAATTTTCTTTATCCTACTTTGTATTTTTTTCAGAGTAAACGTACCTAATCTTCAAAGCGCAAGTACCACTCAGCTGAAGGAGGGCAATAACGACTCTCTCCCCGGAGGTTGGAGGTAAGTGAGCTTTTATGTTCCCTAAAACCTGCTAAATTTAAGTTGTAGAAAAAGACATGTTATATTTATACTGTTATTAAGCGGAGGGGTGAGAAGCGAGAGATACCTACCGGTTTGCGAGAAGCGAGTTAACTGCTGGGAGTACCTTTCCTGGTTGATTGATTTATTCATTGACTATTCGACAATGCTTTGACAGCCGCATTTATACAATTTGACTTTAACCACAGTTTTAAAATAAATCCAACCTTACCTATTAATGATATTTCACTTCTTAACCACATTGAATTCTTGGTGAACACTGGTATCTATACCTACTTAACTAATAAAAGAAAAACGTATAAACATACGTAGTCGGCTAGATATCTTAAGTCATTGACAATCGACGCTCAGCCTAGGAGCGAGAATTTTATACACGTCTGTTCTAAAAATTAAAAACAATATAATACATTCGAATATAGAACCTCTTCCGTTTTTGGAAGTCTGTTTTACCTACAGTGGGATTGCGTCTGAATGAAAAATCGGTTTTTGTACTTGAAACTCAGTATAAGTACTTTTTAAGGTTTAACATTGCTTATTCGTTTTAAAACTGGTCCGATGAATATGAAACTTGGTCTTGGACAAAATAATATTACCTACTACGTGCCTCGAAATTCTACTCTCACTAACTAGCTTAGTCAACCATCTTAACTACCTAGTTAAGTGTAGATTTTCCTGCTCGCTTTTCGAATAAATCGAAAATTGCTAAGTATTAAAATTTGTGGTAAAATTATGGTTAGGTACGTACAAAAGAAAAAAAAACGTAAAAGTACATTGAAAAAAGTTTTAATTTGGCGAACTTCGGTTGTAAATAAATATGTACTAAGGATAAAAGCCTTCCCTTCCTCGGGGTATAATTTTGTAGTTTATTTTTGCTTTCAATACCATGTTTACCTACCTATGTCGTTAGCACGCCTCAATGGTTTATTATTAATGATAATGATATCTTTAAACACTTTCTTTAACCACATTCTATACAAATACATACATTAAATTTACTGAATAACATGCTACTGGTATTCTTTTTGTTGAGGACAGATGGGCAACATGGCCTCAAAAGCATGTTTACAATGAAAAGCAGCGATCAGTAGAGAGAGTAGTGCAGGAGGGTGGTAGTACTAGTGCCTAGTCTATTGTCTTTATTTTAATTTTTCCTTTACCATGCGTAATGATTTCCTGTAAGGTCAATTATTACCTCACGCATGTTATATTTTTCTGTTTAATTATGTGCTTCATAAAACTGTTAAATATTTTTTACCTTGTGTAAATAATTTCATCACCGTCGTTCTCAAAACGGCGAAGGTAGGTATACATCGTTAGAAAACTGACAAGCCCTAGAACAAAAAATTCGACAGCATATGACATCTACCAACGCGCATTGGAACCGCGTGACGCGTGGTGGATTATGGCCAACTCCCTCTCACCAAGAGGCCTGTTCTGTCACTGGAAAGTAGGCCGATAAGAAAAAAAATAACATTGTACTTGAAAATCATGCATTATCTTCTAGCAATCATTGTAAACTGCAGATGTAGGTTTGTAATCGCAAATATATATTTACTTATGTGATAACGCTACCAATTAACTATTTTCGGACTTAATCCTTTACTTATGCGGTGAGACCTTGCTGCTAGCCAAATTGCATGATTCTAATTCAACGCGAAGGTACCAGATAGATTTTGTTTATTTCGGAGAATCATAATAAGAATACCTCAGTTGCATATTATGTCCATATTGTTCTATTGCTTCGACTTGAGCAAGTCTGATTTTAGATTTCAAAGGGATTGTAGACCTACGTATTTGTTATGAATTTAACTTCCACGCGTTCCTGAAAAAAGAGTCTTTACAGACGCACAGACAGAGGGACGAACAATGAAGTGATCCTACAAGGATTCCGTTTTTTCGACACAGTCCCTACTTCTTATAATCCGCTATGAAAGTGGAAAATTCTCTAGTGAGTTGAATGTTGACTGGAACTTTGGAACATTACAATTCCTTGCCATGTAAAGAAGTAACCAAAGTAACACTTACAAAACAAACAATTCAGTTCTAGGCATTTTCTTACTAGCGTTTGTATAAGTATCGAAGTCCGAGTTTAGACTGAAATGCTGTACCCCCATATTGTTCAGGTATAAGTAAACACTGGTTACTCACCTGTTTTCAATAGTGTAATTGATGCCGGTGTGACGCGGGACCTTTCACTCTAAAGATAGCAGTGGATTTTCATCTGTTATTACCAACATTATTACTAAGAAGTCAATCGTGTAGTTACCTATAAGATTTTTGCCGTACTAACAATAGTTGGTGGGGTCAAAAAGACCTTTACTTAATTTGTGTTCTGAGATTTATTATGATGTAAGATTTATTTTTGATCTGAATTTATGTTCGTGAACCCTGTCTAGTTCTTAAGGTAAAAGCAATGGCTACCCATTCTTCAAATTTTTTTCAAGCAATGGCTACCCATTGCTTTTACCAATGACCCGCGAGTTAACCCGCGAAAATCAAATATTAGGTTTTTTCTATTTGCAGGTCAGCATCGGGTTATATGTTGATCAAAATATGATTTAAAGAAATAAAATGATTAGAATCATCAATACGATTCCCTTTTTTTTTTTTAAGGCTGGGAAATCATCCAATGACTGCTCCCGCTCTGGGTGGAGCGGAATAGAGTGTCAGACTCTTACTGACTAAAACCCATCCAAGTTCCTTCCGTAGCCCTTTATGTTCCGGGGCAGCGGTAACCCTTTCGGACAATCCCGCTTACGATTCCCTTAAAAAGTTAGAATTATCCTCAAATGTCATGATTTCATAAAATAGATATTCCGTAGTGTAATATGAGCTAAGGTTGTAACTCTAAGTACGTAGGTATTTGCTACGGCGGGCAATCATATTTTCATAAACATACAACCTGAAACCGACATGCAAATTGCAAAAAACGTTAGAAAAGTTGAATTTCGCGGACACCCCTGGCTCATTTCCATGACAATTCAGCTTGTGACCTTGACCTTTGAATCATTTGACAGTACCAACGCGTTCACACTTAAAACATAATTTATTTTATGTCCAAAAAAGTTACTCTGCCTTTTGTATAGCAAAATCCCACTACTGTAACAAATTCAAATGCATGCAAAATGTGTTAGGGCTATTATTATGTAGAGTGGTAATTTGAGATTCGAGAGTATTTAGGGTGGCCAGCCTCAACCATTGCTACATCAAAACGTTCTTATGAGACTTTTGTGGAATTTAAATCTCGCATGAGAGTAGCTATGTATTTATACTGTATTGATATGGATTTTTATTTCAAGTAGGTACGCGGCACGGTTAGCAGGAAACGATACAGTTCTCACGGTTTATTTTATGATTGTGTTTCGAATTAGGGTCAAAGACTATCCCGACATTATTAAGAAGTATGCACAGTTACCATTATGTACTTAGCAAAAGCTTTTAAGCTACCAAAATATGTGTACTTGGATACTAGGGTGTGGTTATTTGAAAATGTCTTGATTTTAAAATTAAGATAACTTTATATGCCAAAGCGTTTGGTGAATTAATAGGTTTCTAAAGTTATTAAAGGTAGTGCGAGCTAAAAGTAGGCTATCGTCCTCCATATAGCGACATTTCACCTCGCCTACATTATTACCCAACGTATTGTTAATTCGTAAGTATGGGAGTAGGGGCACGTGTTGTGTATTTATTTAACAAGCAAGCAACCCTCGATTTAGAACCGTTCAATATCGAATCGGATCGATTGCGCCCGACTGTCTTGTTTCATAGAAACATTAAGAACGTACTCAATTTTACCTTGGCACGTGTAATTCCTCAGGGAGTTTGATTCGACACAAAATGGCTGCTGGTTAGACACTAGACAGTTAACACAATCTACATGACTATTGTGGTTAACTAAAAGGTGGGAGGTTCGATTAACACGGTACACGTCGAATTAGATTATTCTTAAAAAGTTTAAATTGCGACATCAAAAATAATAAGGATTGATTCCATTTCCTTTTTATATTTTTGCTTGAGCGATGCTTTGCTTTGATAATTGATCTGTCAGCTCAATATGGTGCCGCGTGGTGGATTACCTACGGGCTACGGGTCGGCCCAGGCCTGAGCTGAGCCTGAATCCCAGCTGTCAATAGGGCCGATATTGTACCTGGACAAGTGGACATAAGAAGTTTAGGGTGGCAATAAGTTCGCTTTTAAGATCCCTGTCTCCTTCCCATGTTTTCTAAAGTTGATCTCACGGTTCCTTTAATTTCGTTATTGCTGATTATTTGATTTCATCTATTACAAAAGTTCACCCTGTGTATGAATCAGTTCAGAAAAAGAGCGCATGAATGTACTTCCACATATTTATGTATAAAATATTATTTTCAATATCTTAGTATGCCGCGGTTATTACTGTATCTCAGAACTCACAAGACGTATCAAATTTCTAGCAAATCTGGCTCACCCCTTATTCACCGCTTCTCAGCACTCCCCTATAATATTCGTTTAAACTTCAAAGAGCAACCAGTTTCATACGAACGTTAGCGTTATCTATATCCTATCTTAATATAATTCTATTGGAGTGAGCTTAGCGTTTTATCTCTGAACCGGTCAAAACTCATCCAAACCGTCGTTCCCAGAATGACGGTTATGTCCTTCAACTTCCCTAAGGGCTCTGCAAAAAACACATCATTTAAATCAGTCATTCTTTTACATACACGAGAATATTTTAAAAGAATGACGGTTTATGAACGGAAAACTGAGTAACGGCTCCGGCGCCCACCGAAATAATTCGTACTCCGTTTACTAAAATAGTTATTCTGAAACTCGTGTGTTACTAAACAAAGGATGGAATCCTCCACAATTTAAACTAGAAATTCTGTCGAGTTCAGGGGGTGGAGTGGAGGTGGAAGGGTGTCGAGTTCCTAATAATTCTACGTATCTCGGAATATGTTATGAAATATCCACCGCCCAGCTATTTCCGGGAATTTTCTACCGTCGTTGTTTGTTAGATTTTACCTGGTATCTGATACTTTAAGAGTATTAAAATAACAACTAAGTAGGTTACCAACTATGATCAACAACAATGTTTACCCGGTATCTATTAATTTCTTCTTAGTAAGAAATAATAACAAGGTACCGATTAAAGGCTCAATAACTTGTACCTAGATTCGTAAAAGGCGTGGCACTGATTTTGCAAAATGTGGCATTTTGCTTCGTTGTAACGTGTACAAAGCAAAGTACATCTCATTGAATAGCTCTTTCTAGACAGTTGAACAAATCAGCTTCCGGCCTATTTTCCCGTCGTTAATGTAGTAGGTAGTAGGTGGTAGTGAGTACTTAGTAACCGATAAACATTTATCACAAAATATGGGTAGGTATAGGGAATGTATCTTCGTCGAAAAAATATGAACAGATAGCTTGTTTTTCGAAGCGGAGGCTGTGTTTTTCGGGGGTCTACGGGAAAACTTAGTTTCTAGACAATTATTTGCGCCCTGTAGTGTACAGGCTGATAGTCCTTTCTGCACAACGAGTCCTGAAGTTGATTTGATTATGGAGACGAAAGGCTATCAAGACAGCCAGCTGTTGACAGCATTGCCATCGTGTTTGGGCTTTATTGTACATTCATCTTTATGAAAACTAGACTTAGCTTGTGGTATATTAAACCGACTAACACAAAGGAACTGAAAAGCGAAAAGTCGAATAACCGAAACTAATTTTGAGCCGGAGTACCTAGCAACAAGGGATACTTTATGGAAAAATACCGCGGTCCTATTATCTCAGAGGTCCCCAAACTTGATAGTCTTGTAGACGTTAGCCCCCGCAGCCCGGGCTTTTGACGGTCTACAACGGAAAAAAACCAGCCAACAGCGCGTCGGACCACGAAAAATGTAGGGTTTCGTAGTTGATGAATTAATCCCAAATTCCCTAGAGCGAACTTAATTTTGTGCAACTGCAACTGTAAGTCTGTAATAGACATTTTTTTTGTGTTATCTGTCATGAAATAATTATAAAATTACAAGTTTATTTATTTGTGCCTTGCTTACTGCCAAAGTTCGTGATTCTAAGCCAACGGAAAGCACCATTTCGTGATTCTAGGCCAACGGAAACCACTATTTCGTGATTCTAGGCCAACGGAAAGCTTTAGGGTTTTACTTTACTTTACCGAGTATGCATTCAGAATGTCACATAAATGGCACAATTTTTTTTATAGCGTTATTTGTTTTAATTTTTTTAGACCGTAGCCCCACTTATTTGATTTTAATTTCAACTATTATCTACACACATTCCCGAGAAAAAGGCTATTCACAGACTGGCAGCCACACAACGAAATGTTCACAAACGAGTATATTCTTTTGAAGTTGGTACGGAACACCAAAAACACCATTATTCCTGTTCAGATTAAGATTTCAGCTCGACATTTTGTGATTGTCATTGTATCATGTTACGGTATGTTTATCGATCACTTAATGGCAGCCTTTAAATCCTAATTAATCAAAAATGTTTTTCAGTAAGTCGTAAATACTTAGTTACATTAGGGACGCTTCAACACGCGGTTAAAATAAGAAGCGGGCTGCCCTGTGTCGGCAACTCGACACGCATAGCAAGGGGTGGCGTAGCCCGAGTTGTCGCTCTTATCTTACCACGTGATCGGCGATCTCGGTACAAGTGGGCTTTTATTGCACGCTGTTGAATCAAATGATATACCTACGTACATGTACGACTTAAGAGGTAGGCAGGCGGCACAAAAACACCGGTGAACCTACATATTTTGAATACAGAAAGGTACTTACAGCTAATCACGACGTTGATAGATAAGGTTCTGTGCGCCACAGACATCATAGAAATATAATTCATCTATGGTAGGTATACACTATACCTTCATATTGTAGTGATATTAATTGAAAATTGCTTGTAATACTGATAAAAACGTATAATTTCAATAAAAAAAGGAAAGTATGTTAAAAAGGAATATAAAAATAGTGATATTATCTATAACCTCCGATCGGTTTATGAAATATTTTGGCCCAAAGATAGAGATCAAATAGAAGAATAAGTCAATTCATGCCATGGAGGAATCAATAATTATGGAAGTTATACAGGTTTTAACATTTCTTAAAATTTATGGTTAATGCACAGTCCATATTTTGACTGTTCAGGGCATGTAAATTAGTTTAAACAACACATCCCTACGTGAATATCTATTTAGGTACTATAATAAGTATTATAAATATAGTCTAAATAATATAAATTACAAAACAACCATAAGAACTAATTTTCGTATTTACCTTTTCATAAATAACAATTGTTGCATACATTCTTGAAACAATTGGTTAACCATCTTCGCAGTTATTTTAATTAGGAGTTCCCATTTCTCTGGTAAATTTTACATTACATTTTTAATTAACCGATTCATTGCCACCTTCATTTTCACCAACACATTAGCCAGGCCCCATACGTTTTGTCCATGACGCGCCAGGTGCGTCATGGGCCTCTTTAAAGGATGACGCGCCTGGTGCGTCACGGGCCCCTTGTGATGTTTTATACGTATTTCTCCGTTATCTTGTCTGTTTGAGGAGGAAACAGTTGTTTGGTGTTCTTACATTCGTATTCGTTGATATTACGAAGGAAATATGGCGTTTCTAGGTAGGATTTATTGATTTTACTAAAATGCTACAGGGGTAGTAAACATATTGGAATCTTTTGTTGTTTAAGTCATTTATTTGTAATGATAAAAGTGTTTTTTGTAGATAATCAGCAAGAAGACAAAATATTTTCTGAATGTAGCCAGGCATTGTTTACTGACGAGTATAAACATTGTGAGCAAGATAATAATAAAGAGAATGAAAGTTTTTCTAAATGTGGTCAATCGATTTTGCAAAATAATTTAAAAAAATCAAATTAGCGAGTTCTTCTTATAGTCAAGATAAATATTCTGATACAGACACCAGCATTGAAGAAATCATGGATTCTGAAGAAGACGAATGTGAGAAAAATAAAACAAAACAGTTGGGTATAATATTATCCAAGGATAAACCTGTCAAAAATAAATCAAGCTCTAATTGTTGTGCAGCAAAAAAATATTTTGATGCATTGTTTTCAAAAGATTTTAATACAGAACTGAATACACAATATGTATATAAATATGTTTTTTGGGTTGTCGATTTCGCGGGGTTGTTCAAAGTTGCCATACGCATGTAAAATATTTTCTGAAACAACTTACTAGAAACACTGCGTTGGCATATAAATCAATAAGGAAAAATCTGCTAAATAATTGTAAGGATTTCTTAATTTTTCTAGTACCAGCCACGCTCGCTTTATTGATGCTCTTTGACAAGGAGCGGCAGTAGTGACCCTTAGTATTATGAAGCAGGCATTTTATAATATTACTACTCCTACCAGGGGTAGAAAACTTGAAGGCTAATTATAAAGTTCCAAATTCAAATATTTTATTTGTTGAACATATTAGGTTTTGGGTACAGATGTTATTATAATTTAAGAACGCTATGTCAAGCCGTCATCGGCATATAAAATTTTGTTGGTTCATGCTGATTACAATAATAAAAATAATACAAAAACATTCTAATTGTCAATAAAAAAAACAAAACAACACTGGTTTAATTCAGTTACGCCCCTAATAAATTTTAAACAGAATACCAAGACGCAATAATTTCCGCAGCCTACTTTATTGAAATTCTGTATGTATTCGTAATATTACTCTATTATATATTAAGTTTTTATATTGTTACCAAAGGTGTGCTATCCCTGTTTGGTAAATTAAATATTAAAATTTAATTGCCAGGCGCAGTAACTACTTTAATGTTCAATGTAAGATAAAAAATGGCGGTTTTCATAATCTCATAATCTTTAGGCTTGTTTTAAGTTAATTAAAAAATGACGCACCACGCGCGTCATGGGCCACCCAATATGTTTACTAATGACGCGCCAGAGGCGCCATTGGCCATGAATTGGTTAATCTCATATAGCTAAACTGAATTATAAATATTGTTGTTGTTGTTGTTATCGGGGATGAAAATTTCTATGAAAGTAATTTTTGCCTATGGAAAATCCCATCGCGCTCACCGCTTGGACGTAAGGTGTACTTAACAAACAAATATAATTATATACATAATTTGCTCTTAATGCAGGTTATAGGCAAAAAAATATTTAAAGTTCAGCACAACGCTACTATACGATACATACGATATATAGCATACGACTTTCTGCCCCCTTAGTCTCAAAACGTGAATATCTTATTAAAAACTACTGCTTTGTGCATTCCCTACTTGAGAAGTGCCGCCTACCCACGTTCAACAAGTAGTGGAGTGTAGGGAGGTATTGTACACATTGTGCTACTGATGGTCATCCTTTTTATATCCGGGTGGAAATTCCTCATGGATTTCCTCCGCCGTGATGATTATCCTAGACCAATGAACTACTGGTCAAGGATGTTGATAATATTAGGTAGCTATACAAGTTTAAAAGGTATTATGTAAGACTAATTATAATTCATTTCCGGTTCTGAGCTTGAACCGGGAAGAATGGAAACGATAACAATGAAAGAGAAAGGGTAGCGAAGCGAATGTGGCGCGGGAGAAGTGTAGGACGTAGGAAGACGGGCGCGCCGCCACACGTGTCGGCCGGGTGTGCCCGAGGAGCGCCCACGTGCCTGCCTCCACGCCGATCGATACCACATTCGCGCACGCGCCGACTCTCCCGCCATTCAGCCGCCAACTGCCCAGGACCTAACGAAACGTCCCCAGAAATACAGCCTCCTACATAAATTGTGTTACGCACATCTCTCTAGAGCACGAGTTCAAACCTCGCGACCAATGTATTTTTATACGTACTTCCTGACTACCTACGTAAGGAACGGTTGTTCGGGTTCTTTGTGTCGAACCATCCAAGCGAAGGGAAGATCGCATGAGTCGCATGGCAACAGTTAGTTAGCACCTCCAATTAATACATATTTATATACGTACTTCCTGACTACCTACGTAAGGAACTGTTTTCGGGTTCTTTGTGTCGAACCATCCAAGCGAAGGGAAGATCGCAAGTCGCATGGCAACAGTAGTACCTCCAATTGATATTACATAAGTACATGTACACAGTAAGTAATATTTGGTAGGACTACTAAAATCTCTTCTAGAAGACTGAGTAAACAGAAATATGTATTGTAAAAATAAGCTTTTATTCAAATACATAATTACAAATGTCGACGATGAATGTCAGTGAATTACATTAGTACCTACACAGTAAGAAATATTTGGTAGGACTACTAGAATCTCTTCTAGAAGACTGAGTAAACAAAAATATGTATTGTAAAAATGAGCTTTTATTCAAATACATAATTACAAATGTCGATGATAAATGTCAGTGAATTACACAAAAAAAGTAAAAGCTTATCGCGAGATTTGCCTATTTTACAACAAACTACTTACCTATATTTTCTTCTTAGAATGTGTGAAAATTTTAGCATGAAAAATAGCTAATCCTCTCACCTTGGGCGGTTCGCCATATTGGATTTAGAATGACGTCAATAAGCGTGCTTACCATGCAATTGTCATTCAAACTAAACGTAGCCATATGCATATATGCATATTACAGCTCAAACGGTTGAGGATAACTGCTTTGAAATTCAGTTGCAAGGTTGGTTAAATAAAATCTTGTAAAAATGAGTAAAAACTGATGTGGTCGGACCCTGCAAGAACGAATTTCCCGCGATACTCGCACGCACTCTCACTCACACACACACACACACACACACACACAACACACACACACACAAACACCCACACACTTCTATATAAAAGAAAGACAAAGAGCGAGAGACAGTCGCATGGAGGGGGGGCATAACGCTTACGTGACAATTTCTATTATCCCGCAAGCTGCGTTAATCGGAAAATCGTTTCAATAGGAGGAAAATAAATCCAACAATAGGTAGATGGCTGCGAATTAGAGCGACTAATTTTGTAAACTGTTTGCTTGCCAAGAAAATACCTGCCAGTGAGATTACCACTGACAGGTATTGTTAGGTTAGCAACTAATTCAAATAACAATTAATACCCCCCACCATGGCCCTTAATAAAGTCTTTTCATTATGGGTACTGGGTGAAGACAAATTAGATTAAACGTATCATCACAGAATATAACGAATCGTTAGTAACGTTATCAATGTATCGTCTAATTTGTCATTACTAAGTATAGGCCCGCCTATTTTTTTAAAGAAAATTATTAATAAACAATGATAAAAGTTTGGGTGTGTATTACCTGATGAAGGTGATGCATTTCTATGTGTACAAACCTTCGGGGAAATACAGTCGTAATGTTGGGGTAACTAGCGGCTTCGCCCGCGCATAGGTATGGCGGAAATTATCCCACGGGTACACGCACCGCCGGGATAAATGTGCTATTCCGGACTTTAATCTATCTGTGCCAAATTTCACCCATCCTAATAGGATAACGAACATCCATACACCCCCACAAACTTTCACATTCATAATATTAATATTAGTAGGACAATGCTTTAACTTTGAAAACTTGAGGTGCATTTATTTGCAGATAGGTATGTACTGACATTGAGAATGTTGAATAGCATAAATATTTACAAAAATATGGCTGAACTGAAAAGAATAAATTGCGATCTAGCGTCATATTATAATGGTGCTACGCAATTTCCCCTCTGGGCCTTGCATAGTAAGAAGTTACAATCGCATAAGAGATCGGCTTATACTGGTTTTCTTAACACTGAGGTACGCGGCCTCTATACACCTACTGCTACAGTAGCTTACAATAAAGAACACCTTCAAACGATCCACTGATTTTGGTACCAGTAAAATGGGGTGACTTCCATCGTTAGTCAAACACCTACTCGAAATCACGTTTTACTACAATAATACCCGAAAAATAGATCGCAGCCTATTGGAAATTCAAATGGGGAAATTCGGTCTTTCATCCATATTTCGCCAACGCGTTTATTATCAAATCTGGTTTTTTGAACGCGCGGGTGGCGGAGCAATAGTATGCCTGCTTTTTTTTCTGACGGATTGTTTCGTAACAGCCTGTTGCGTCGAGCAATGTGGGATAGATTCTATTTTGTATTTACTGCTTTTTTGTTTCCAAACTTTCAAAATAAATATTTGAAAAAGTAAATAATAGATACTTACAAAAAAAAATTCTCTGTATATCTAAGCGCAACATAATGTTCCTGACTGCGCCGCCTAATTACACTAGGCTGATAAAATTTACATTTTGGTATTATCAAAATTATATTAGTAATTAAAGATGACAATATTATAGGTATTATCTCAAACATCTACTAGAAATGTTAGATCATTTGGAACCATCAAGCGCGAAGGTAGGGATTAGGCATGAAAGCTTCCGGCCCATAGTGCTGCTCGACGAGGTCGGCAAACTCTTTGAAAGAATTATTGCGGGCCGCCTCGTCGGGCACCTTGGAAGGACGGGGCCGGACCTTGCGGACTGCCAGTTTGGCTTCCGCAAGGGGCGCTCGACGGTGGACGACATCATGCGCGTTAGAGCCCTCACGACGGGGGACGCGGTGTCCCAGGGTAGGGTCGTCGTGGCGGTGTCACTCGACATCGCCAACGCCTTCAACACCCTGCCCTGGAGTTGCATTAGGGAAGCACTCCGATACCACCGGGTGCCGACCTACCTCCGTCGAATAGTCGGGGCGTACTTGACGGACAGAGCCGTCATCTACCCCGGTCGCGATGGGGAATGGAACCGGCGAGAGATGTCGTGCGGTGTCCCGCAGGGATCGGTTCTGGGGCCGTTCCTGTGGGACATCGGTTACGACTGGGTGCTGCGGGCCGACCTCCCTGACGGCGTCAGCGTAGTTTGCTACGCTGACGACACGCTGGTCCTGGCGCAGGGGAGGTCGCGCATCAGGCGGCGGCCGACGCGATGACACGCGGGGTTGCGATAGTCGTTGAGAGGATCCGGCAGTTGGGTCTCGAGGTGGCATTGCACAAATCCGAGGCCATGTCCTTTCATGGGCCTCGGAATAGGCCACCATCGGGATCCCAACTTACGGTAGGAGGGGTTCACATCGGCGTCGAGACCACGATGAAATACCTGGGTCTGGTCCTCGACAGCCGATGGAATTTCGTGGAGCACTTCCGACGTTTGGCCCCCAAGCTGGAACGGACTGGGGCCGCCTTAAAGCGGCTCTTGCCCAATTTGAGGGGGCCAAACGCCTCCTGCCGGAGGCTTTACGCGGGAGTCGTGCGGTCCATGGCCCTATACGGGGCCCCGGTGTGGGCGCGTTCATTGCGGCGACGAGCCGCTCACTATCTGAACGCGCCCCAAAAGGTGGTAGCCATTCGACTAATCCGGGGGTACCGCACGATCTCGGGCGAGGCGGCAAGCCTCCTTGCCGGACTGCCGCCGTGGGATCTGGAGGCGATAGTCCTCGCGCGCCTGTTCGAGTGGTGCGCGGAGGCACTAAGCCGGGGGGAAACTCCGTTTCCGCAGCAAATTGCGGCGGAGCGGACGGACCTCCGGCGCGATCTCATGGCGGCCTGGAATCAGCGACTGTCGCAACCCAGCGCAGGGCACGCCACGATAGTGGCGGTAAGGCCCCTCTTTGAGGAGTGGCTAGAGAGGCGTCACGGCGCCCTCACCTTCCGCCTGACGCAGGTCCTCACCGGACATGGATGTTTCGGGAGGTTCCTGCACATCATCAGGCGAGAGGAAACGCCCGGGTGTCACCACTGCGAGGATCGCCCAGAGGACACGGTAGAGCACACGGTGCAAACCTGCCCCGCATGGGCAGAGCACCGCCGTGTCCTCGTAGAGGCGATCGGCGGCGGCGACCTCTCGCGCCCGGCCCTGGTGCAAGCCATGGTCCGGGGCGAGAGGGAGTGGGAGGCAGTCACCTCCTTCTGCGAAAAAGTGCATGCTCGCGAAGGAGGTGGCGGGATGGGAGAGAGAAAGGTCCTCCCGTCCCAGCCGCCGCGGGAGACGCTCCGGGCGTCGGGAGCCACGTGACGACTCCCGGCCACCGTAGGCGCGGGCCTGCGGGCGGTGAGTAATGGGTGACTCACCGTCCGATCAGCACCAGACCCGTGCCGTACGGCGCGTATATGTTCCACGCGCGCCTCAAAGAGATGTCAGCATATGAAGGGGCCCCTTAGGGCCAAGCCTGCCGGGTAAGCGGGATTGTCCGAAAGGGTTACCGCTACCCCGGAACATAAAGGGCTACGGAAGGAACATGGATGGGTTTTAGTCAGTAAGAGTCTGACACTCCCTTCCGCTCCACCCAGAGCGGGAGCAGTCATTGGATGATTTCCCAGCCTTAAAAAAAAAAAAAAAAAGGCATGAAAGCTACTAAAACCAAAATAATGGCAAGCAGCATATTTACCTAGACCTACCAACGTCATAAAAAACGGAATAGATTATGTTAACAGCTACCTGGGGAAACAGTAATAATTTAGCAAATCAAATATGTAACGACTTACATGTTATTATAAGACGAACCCAAGAAGGTGCTTTGTGTATTTTTTTTTCATCACAATCTTTTCTTTTCATAAAAAACTGATTCTCGGACTAGTACGGAACATTTTAAAGCAAAAATTTGCCTAATCGGTTTAGCAGTTTAAAAGCTTACCAACGAACTGCATTTCAATTTTATACGATTAGATAATAGGGATGAGATAAATCTCTTAACCGTATTAGCGCTGGCTACTGGGGTCATGGGGTGTTTGTTGCACCACTTTCACTTTTTTCCCCGCTAAAGCACTAGCGAGTGGTGAAGGGCGGGTGTTTTGGGGACTGTCTTATGTAATTTTGACTTTCGAAGTGCGGATTTAAGCTGTATGACCCATGATTATTTACTTGATGCATCTTCGGCGCGCGTTTCGTTCTAAAAAAGGTTTCTGCAATTAGCTTTTTGACAAGGTCAAAAATAAAAAATAAAAATTACCGCTCGTCTTAAAAACTTCCATCACCGTGCATGAATTAAATATTACGCGAGGATTTAATTGTAAAATGGTATTTAATGCTAATAAGTATTCCATTTGATACAAAAAATCTGCGACATCATATTCAATATTTCGTACAAGCCACATACAAATTCCGCGTTTTGACAGTTCATAAAAAGTAACGTTATTGACTACCCTGTCAAATACCCTATTAAAACCCGTCCTACCCTTGTGTAACGAGTCTGTCTTTAATTTTGTGCTGCTGACGCGGCGATGCTGCCTCAGCATCCACATCTGCTTTGCGGAACTTCAACTTCCTCAACCTATACGAGTACATCACATATCCGTACCTAAATAGGTTCCGTGACTTGTTCCCATACTCGCACACACGATATGGGTGCATTTCACGAGTGTGAACTGACCTCGGATTTCGTTTTCCGTATAATGAGAAGTCAGCTAAATTGTAGAAATGTAAACTTAACTTGATATTTTGATGTCGTGCGCACTTTCCAGATGCTAGGCTTTAAGAGTAAGATACAGAGACGTAAACTATTCTATGTAAAAACTTAGCGTAAGTTTACTTTAGTTTTGTCTCTTTTATCTTACTCTAAATATAGTGAAACACTTCCGAAAATTACGAAATTACCATGAGCGAGTCGTATGCCGCGCGGGATGTATTGGCATGCCGCGTAATAGAAATGTAAAATACTCTGCCGCTAGTGAGCGGCTTCGGGGTTATTCCGTGCTGGTATCGTCCGTTATCCAACTAAAACCATAGACGTACGTCCATCGGTCCATGCCCAAATGCTGAGATGGCGCCGTGTCCGATGCTCCGCCCTTCAGGTCCTTGCTTAATCTAACACTTATGTAATTTCGGTCTGATGCCAAATAAATTATTTATTCCATAAATATACGATATTGAAATCCTTCTGCCACGTCATATTCTTCTTAACGTGTCAATGGTAAAAATGACACAAAAATATACACACGGTGGAAGAATTCAGTAGGCCCTGAGGGGAACCACTAACATGAATTTCGATTGCTCATTTTACTTTTCTATTTCTTGGAAAAATTGTATGTGTATCATTGTGTGTCGTATTAGTAGAATAAAATAGCGAGTGTTTTATTTTCAATTTTTAGCTGGTTTTTGATTCCCGGCTGAGAAAACTTTTCTAGAAATCTGTGAATATACTTTAGTTTCTTTAACAAATAGTAGTGTTTCTTAAATAAAATAGATCTTATGGATTTAAACTGGTTTCCCTACCAGTCAAGATCTATTTTATTTCAGGGCTCATTGATTTTTTCCACCCTGTATAGTTTTTTAAAATTTGTTTTGCCCAAAATATTGCGCCGCGAACACCGTGTGCGCGCTCACTCAGCTATTAGGTCCTCACGTGTACAGGTGATAGGGGCATACGGTGCAAGATGTGAGGTGAGCCATTGTCTGAAAGATTCGCCGCATACACATCGGAGATCTGGACCGTTCCGAGAAAACTTCCACTTGTGGAGCTTGTCCTTGCTGCGACCTACTTGGATACGGAATCTATTAATAGGCCATGGTAACTTGTGCTCCGATGGGACACTCTCTGAAGTTTCAACGATGGATGATCTCTAAGAAGAAATGGTGAAATACTCAGTGTCTAAGTCTCTTGATTTATAGTCAATAAATTTCAACTTTTTCGTGTAAATAAACGCAGCGAAGTGGCCTTTTCAGGAAAGTACCAGAAATAATTTGAGGAAATGTGTCACAGATAGCCCGCATGCATCGGGAATCGCATCCATAGGGAGGAAACGGTTTGCGCAACTGTGTAAGTACAAGTATGCATAATAAGCTAATCATTTTCTTATTACGTCAAATAATATTTATATCTGTAAGATGGCGGAAAACTAATTGACTTCCTACATAGAAGCCTTGGAAAGGGAAACGCTACAGAGCGATAAAAAGGGCGTTTCTCTGCAGAACTAGGTAACCTAGTTACGGTACGTAGGTAGAGGTTCCTGACATCCTGTTCAACGTACTGCGTAATAAATAGCATTAGAGATTATTTAATAAAGGAATAGACGCGACATTTTCTTGATGGTCATGTAGGGTAACAATGAGCTGGTACAAGTTGGTTCCTTTTCCCCCGCTGCACCATACTCACTCACCTTGTAAATCCCAAATTTTTCTAATAAGTTTAGAATTTAATTGAGTTTCCCACAATAATATTTGAACTTTTAACCTGAACCTACGTTTTTAAACCTACTTATAACAACAAGCAAATCTCACAAAATCATCGAATACATGATTTATTGATTGACAGTCGCTACATGACACGCGGCCCGTACGAGCCCTAAACTTACGGCTATTTATAACTTAATAGTAGTCATGATATGTCTTAGGTAAAGTGTCCGTTCGACTTATTATTACGTTAGTGCTTATTATATGCCAATACCAACAATCAATACGCAATCAAGATTGTTTACGACTGAGCGAACAGTTCCAGGAATAACAAGGCTTCTTGACGAGCAGAGGGCGAGGGAGCTCGGCGGACCTCTCCCCCGCTCCTAGTGCCTTCCTCCACAATCATATTGATTTATTGCGAGTCGTGATGTCTAATCTTATTAAAATACAGATAGTGCATAGTAAACTATAGTGCTAACGGATTGATTTGAATATCAACAGAGTGACTTTGGATTTTATTAAATGTATGTGTTGGGGTGTCGTATAGCACAAACAGAATCATGTGATTGTTTTTTTTTGTTTCAATTAATCTCGTCGGGAAAATACAATTGGGTAGCCGATTTATCGACTTTCTGTTCAACAAATTGCAAACTAAAGGAAATTCAATTATATTATTATAAACTCAATAAAACTTCAGTACAAAAGTAGGTAGGTACTTAAAAAGTCTGGGCTTTTAGTGTTTTTCTCCCGTTTATTTCGGTGTTGGCGACCAACCAAATCCTGTTGCTTTCCTTAATATCTCGTCTTATACTTTCAGAGACTACTTTCCATTACACAGATGATCTGTACTCGCTGTATCGACCATTACATAGTCGTCGTAGCAATTTTTCGTGCAGTTTTGCATTATGACGTGACTTGTTTTTAGGAAAGCAACCTTCATTTCGATAAAGTAACCTACATCATTACAAAGAACGCTAAGCGCTCAGCAGATTTTTATCAAATAGAACAGTTGTAGTAAATTATTTTTTATCTTTTTTGTGAAGAGGATCAGAGTTGGGTTTTTCTACACAGAGTTGATGTTTAAAAGCACACTAATTTCAAGTCTTAGCGCGCAGTCTTGGCCGTCGGCCTAAGCTAGCAGGTATGTGTACGTTTACTGTACACACTAATACTACTCGTATTTATTTTGTTCATCAAAAAATAAGTAAGGTGTGGGATCTTGCTCTAAATGCTTTATATTATCTTAAAAAGTTTCTCTAAATGACAAAAATTCCATGAATACTTACAAAAATACTTTGAAAACTCAGCCCCCAAGCGAGGTAAGATTATCTTTAAATTCACTAAAATAATCCCCTATTCTTGCCCCGCTTGGGGTTGAGTTTCTAAAAACGTTCGGCGTTTTACGTAATTCTTTATTTTTGACCCAAAAGCATGAACTCGATGGTTTTCCCTTACAAACTTTCAACCCCTTGAAAGGGATTTTTCCTTGTACTATTTTTATATGATATAAGCCGCGACAACACTGAACAATCTTTTGAAGAAATCGGCTTTGTTGTTTAACAAAAATAATACACTAACAATACTGCTTCTCGAACACGTACTAGCACACTTAGGTTCCTACATATTATGTAGGTAAGTGTCATAGGGCGACACTAGTAACCTATGACATAAGTCCTTAGAGTACAGGTAATACTAAGATAAGTAGATATATTAATTACTAGCTTTTGCCCGCGACTTCGTACGCGGACCCTGTTGCTTATGCCAGCGACAACGGGGTCGCCATTTTGTTATTTTTTATCATTTTTCCCATTTAAATCTTTTATCACACTGAGCTTTAGTTTTATTTCATTCCAACAACCACCAAAACAAACAGTCCATTTGTCATCGTTTTCATTTTGCTAACCGCATTATTATATTCCCCACTTGTCTCTAGTATTAATTATTACATAGGAACTCGTGGCTAAGTACTAACAGCCGCACAGGTCGATCCATCCTCCGTGCCGCGGAAAGCACGATAAGCCGATGGTCCCGGCTGTCATTTGTGCATCTTTTGACAGTCGTTACAAGTCGTCAGAAGCACGAAAATCTGACAGCTAGTCTTACCAAGGGGTATCGTATTGCCCAGTTACTGGGTTGTGGAGGTCAGATAGGCGCTCCATGTAAAATACCGGTATTCAGCTGCATCCGGATAGACTGAAAGCGGGACCCCAACATAGTTGGGAAAAAGCTCGGCAGATAATTATGATACCTAAACATGATCAATCAATTATAACGAAACATACGTTATAAATTTATTGACCTTATTGAAAATCTAAGCTACACCAGCTCCCCGACCTGAAACGTAACAAGTGTAACAACTCAAATCACAATTTCGTATACCGGAAAAATTAAATCATGTATTCTGATGTGATACGTTAGGGTTGCCATCCGTCCGGGTTTCCCCGAATTAGTCCTAGTTTAGAGGGCATCCGGGGAGCGTCCGGACGGGGCTTCATTAATTTGAAGTCCCGGCTTAAAAATGTAAAGTCTTGGGCCGCCCGCGACACGCACTGTGCCGCACGCCGCGATGAACCTATGAGCCGCCTCACTGAATACGTACAATATTGTACGTATATAAGATGTTGTTCTATTTATTATATTATGTTGTTATATAAGACTGAATACTAAAATGGTTTTAAAGTTTTGGTTTAGTTTAATAAGATTCTGTTTTGTTAGGTAGATACATTTAAAAAGATGATAAAAGATGACTAAAATTGATTTTAAGGTCAGAATTTAAATAAGAAGGTCTTTATGACATTTTCAACAGTTTTTTTTCACTGGCTATGTTTGAAAAAACCGCTTGACATGTCGATGTCGGGGTTTTCACGCGTCTTGCCTTGGTTGCCGAATTTTAGAGATGCCAACCCTAGGTACGTACAATGGGCCGCCCGGCCGGGATGACCGTCATCCCTCTCTCTACAGGTTTTCTTTTGTCCATAAGGGCAAAAATAGAATAGATTCGCGACGTCAAACTTGTCGCAGTAGGTAAACAATTTAACAATGTGATAGATGTAACAGGTAACATAATTATCCAATGACGAATTGTTTAGTACGACTGCGGGATAGCCAATATGGATGAATCGATGTTTGATTCGGATAGGCTCGGATAGAAATTAAGATATATATATTTTTTAATTTAGTGTTTTTGGAAGAACGCTAAAGCAGCGTGTCAAATTTATACATACGACGAGTATATTATGCTAGCCTAAGCTAAGACCTATTTATAGGTAAGGTAAAAGAAATGAAAATAAAAGATTTATGTTGTTATAAACAAGTTGGTCATGTTTATTTGAAATGGGGCATTATATTCATTTTGTGATTCTGACTCGGATGATGAGCTTGATGAAGAGTCCAAACAGTTACACTAATTATGAACTGATCCGTTCTGTTCATAATTGTCAGGACAAAGTTTGTAGGTATGTAAGAAAATTCTCATTTATTACATAAGTACAAAGCACCCATGCGAAGCGTAGGCGTTTCGCTAGTTGAAAACACTAAATGACAAGACCACCACTGCCTTATTATTAGACCAGAGTCGATACTCGATAGTTTTTGAAACCAAAAAAAAATAGAGAATATAACAACTTGTAGTTAGATATCAAAATAAACAGTTTTTTTACCCTTAACACCCCCATCCACCTTCCCGACCTCAGATCGCCCGTAAATTATCTTTCCATTCATTTTTGTTATATTCTCTTCCTTTTCCAATGGTTTTTTTTCATCCTACTACAATTTTATTTCACTTTTTTTCATCCTTCTACCGTTTTCAAAGGCACTGGGGTCTATATTGCCAGTAGCATAAAAATAATACTTACCTACCTATGCACGATTTTATTTCAAATCATTTTATTTTATTATTGGTTCGTAGTTACTTTAACAACACGTTAAAATTTGAAAACTGTGTGCATTATATTTTAAGATACGCGTACAATTTTAGCACTATGATATAGTACTTTTCAGCAAACTGCACAATATTGAGTATTTGAACCGGTCTAAAATAAAATATGAAATCACATGGAAAAAAGCCCGCTCGTCATAAAAACTTCCATCACCGTGCAGAAATTAAATATAATGCGACGATATAATTGTTAAATTGCATTTAATGCTAATAAGTATTCCATTTGAGTCTAAAAATCTGTGACGTCAAAATGTTATGTTTCATACAAATCACGTACCTACATATGCCGCGTTTTGACAGTTCACAAAAAGTAACGTTATTGACTACCCTTTCAAATACCCCATTGAAGTTATTATTTAAAATTAGCTACACCTTTTACATTTTTCATGTCGAATTCGATTTCTGGGTATTGTTAGGTAATATCTAAAATTACGTTAAAAAAAATGGTACCTACGTACGGTTAGAACGAGTCATTTGGAGCCATAGTCAAGTTATACAAGTTGGGAAATCAATAAATGTACTTATGAAAATTGCTAACCTTCGAAGTTGAATAACTTGGCTAAGACCAATCCTAAAACTTTTGTGCTAGGTATATTAACTATTGCTCCAAAGGACTAGTACTAACCACAACAGTAGGTACCATTTTTTTTCGTTGGCTTACCTTACCGAAACCCTTCAGCAAAGGCCTAAAAAATGATCTCTTTTAAATCATCTAATCTACACTATGCGCGCTAATCTTAAAATTCATACAACCGCATCACTAAACCCAAATGAAGAAAAAAAAACAATTTCGAGCGGCCATTGTTATTTACAACCTTTGCCTTTAGAAACGCCAGGGAAACAAAATCTCAAATCAATTTTTTTTGTCATAAATTGACCTACATGGTAGCATAAAATGTCAGAAGCTAGGTGCACGATTTTCAAATAGTTGTAGGTACTTAAGGAGGATGCGCCTGGGTAGCTCGTGAAATACAATTTTTAATCGGTTTTTTGCTATATTTGCATGGCAGTGTCGCGTTGTATCTTGGTCTAACTATCATTCGCGGCCGTAGCAAGAAGTACGTATTTTAAGAACTTCAATCGTTAAAATCACCTATATAACCCTCTAAGTTCTTAAAGCCCGAAAGAATGACTATTCCATGAAATTACGTATGACATTTGAGGGCAATTCGAACTCAGAAAGTCGCGAATTCGGATTAACATACAACCTGAAATTGACCGGAAAATTGCAAAAAACCGGTGAAAAATTGAATTAAGCGGGGGGTATACTGGCGTGTGTAGCCCCTTAATTGGCTTTTAAAAAATAATGGTGTCCAGTTTCCAGTATTCAGAGTACCCCATGTAACGTGATCTACTCCGTAATAACAGTGTTATAGGAACAGAGGGTGTGGAGAGGTCGAGTCCTATAACTCGGTTACCTAGGTACGTAGGGAGATTCTTATTACCGGAAAACTCACGCTCCCTGCCTCCCTCATCCCTCATCGTTAATGAACGTAGATATTGATTCACACTTGTATTCTCGAATGTGCCAATTTTCTGGCAATTTGTTTTTTTCTTTCCATTCATTTTATTATTTTAAAATGAAAATGTTATCAGGAAAGTTGTGAGCAATGAATGTGGATGGGCTATACAAGTAGAGGGAGACCAAAGAAACGATGGATGGATTGTGTGAAAGATGATATGGCTAGGAAGGGAGTAACTACCGAGCTGACGACTAATAGAGAAGTATAGAAGAAAGAGACATGTTGCGCCGACCCCAAATAAATTGGGATAAGGGCAGGAGACTGATGATTCATTTTATTATTTTCTGTGCTATTACTTACATAAATTTTAAAACAACCATTTTCCAAATCTGTTCAGCCGTTTTCAAGTGACGCGGGGTTGCAAGCAGAAATTTGACTAATGCACTTGTATTCCTGAATATGGCAATTTGTTTTTCTTTCCATTCATGTTATTATTTTCTGTGCTATTACTTACATACATTTGAAAACAAACATTTTCCAAATCTGTTCAGCCTTTTTGAAGTGACGCCGTTGCAAGCGAAAGTTTCACTTTTAAAAGAAGACAAAGTGTTGTGCGACTATACAGACGACAAACAATATTTAATAAATAATAAGGCATCTGTGTAGTAAGTAGGTCGATAGTTTGAATTCTAACCTAGATAGGCGCTTTACTTTCTGTAAATCGATTCCATCATCGCAACTCTCAAAACCTTGCCCTAGAACCAAAAAATGCGACATCCACCAACCCGCACTGGGGCCGCGTGATGGATTGAGACAGTCTCTCTCACACAGAGGTGGCCTGTGTTCCAGCAGTCAGCAGGACCGTTTTGAAGGCTGATTATCACAAACACTGCCACTATGTTTGTGCTATTCTAAGCTCAGTGCCTTCAACACTCATACGTGTTCATGGCAGCGTATGGGTTATACTTTATCTACCTTACCTACCAATAGAGAAATAGCGCGCGATGTTATCTAATCAAATCAAGAAATACCTACCTACTACTCCGGCGACGCGCGCTTACGTTGACTAAACCATAATAAAATTACGAACTGTTTACGATATGCGGCCTACAATTTAACATCTGCAAAAAAAGTAAGAAACCCCACTGTGTTAAAAGTGCACATTAAAAAATATTGAAACAAGATACCTAGATGACCTATTTTCTGTCTTGGTTGACTACCTATTACTATTCTATTATAATAATATAATTACTCTAAACAACCTCAGAAACTAGGTAGGTACCTATAGGATTAAGTTAGCTAGGTATCTAACGATTCTTTTACCTGCGTCTCGCGGCTAGTAGAATCATAGTTAACTTTGTATTGATAGGTAGGTAGATAGCTAAAAAGTATCCCATTAGGTTAGTGTACTTCGTTGAGGGGGCCTAATAAACATTTTAAAACACTCCCTCGGTCCCTGGGGTATATGCCGCCGGCTCGGGGTCGGGCTGCTACTTAAATACTTAAATGATAATAATTGGGTTTAAGTGTGGAACGCATGATGTACCCAAGTCCAAACAGCCACCACGTGCGCCTTGGTGGCAACGGCGTTGCCGTGGAGACGCGCGGGCGGAGTGCGGGTGGCGCGGGGCCCCCTTCCGTCGCCGCGCGCCGCGCCGCCCGCTCAGGCCCCGCGCTGCACCGCGCCCGCTCCGCTCGCCCGCCCGCCGACCGCGACGACAGGCGACCGACCGAACGGAACTACTCCGCTCAGTACTCGCTACACGCGCGCACCGGTTTATTCCGTGTGCCCATTTTCATACCGTAAACGCCGCTCAAGGCCCGGGTTCCCGTCGCGGATACCGAACTCTCGCAGCATGGACGGTGATCTGTCTCAGGGTGCTTCCGGCGACGCCTCACCCATTTACGATGATAGGTAAGAATTTAATTCTTTATGACGGCAATCTTATTGGCGCGATGTAGTTAAGTTCATTTCGGTTCAAATACCTTAACATCAACAGGTAGTCAGACCTATCGTAATTTGTAACTACAAACCAAATTGTGACTAGAGGTAGGTACCTAGGTAGGACAAAGATGACTACGTTAGAACAATAAAAATGATATTACTTGCTCTTACGACAACTGTGGGATTCGAATCTTACTCACAAATCACATGGTCACCACCTACCTTACAGTATTTTTCGCATTAAGTACGAACATATTGAACTTATCATATAAGATTTTTTTTTAATAGTAAGACGTAGGTACGTGCAGGCTGCCTACTGCCTATAATTAGAAATGTCCGGAAAGGTACCGAGCTTATTATTGTGTACATCATACGTATTTGACAGATGGTTCTTTGCATTTACATACAGATGCACAGGTAAATTTCGGCAATAGTCCGTGCTGCCCAAATATTTTGTACACAATTCACGTAGGTACCTACCTAGGAATAACCATATTATTTTTAACTAGCTATTGCCTGCGGCTTTGCCCGCGTGGATGTCGGAAATTACCTACCAAGGTATTAAAGTACCTATTTTACCGTAAAGCGGCACGTCAGTAAAGAATAAAGCTTCTAGTCGGCATTATTTATTCAGACATTTTCAACGATTACGTATAATGACATTTCATGTCACATCATAAAACTTATACCCTAAGTATTGAATTTGTATAATTCAATACTTAGGTACGGTATAAGTTTTGATATAACCTAAACCTTCCTTCGTGAATCACTCCGTCCAATAGGCGCAAAGCGTGAAATCGGCACTGTTGTTGAGTTGGTCGCGTTCGGACAGCCGGCGGGCGGAGGGCCTGTCGTTCTATAATAATAACTATTACCTAGGTAGGTACCTACCTAATAATATTTTGTTTGTATTGTATTACTGGTTTTGTTTTGAACTCTAGTCTCTTACCGTAGGTAAGTTGTAAAGCGCGACTGATGCAGAGAGTCAGACCCGAATGAGGAAAACTGTTCATATTTTGAGTAGGTACCTAGGTACATATTATATATGTAATGGTATGGATGGGTCACGGGCTGGGTCGAAACTAAATACCTATAGTGTATTTCTTTTACAGTGTCCAATTTGGTAAACAAACACGGGACGAAAATTCTGATTTTTCGTATCAATCAAACAGTTAAGCATAAACGTCTTGAATTTTGAATAATACACATAAGGCATGAATTATTTAAAAGAAATGCTTCAGAGACACATACATTACCTAGAAATATTTATATTAGTCGCGACATTTGTTTACCAAATGAGACAAACTAAAGAAAAATATACTTTAGGTAGGTAGTAGGTATGAACAATCTAAATCTGTAAGGGGAGTCCGGTATCCAATTTAATGAGGAATCGCTTTGAGAGGTCCTGGAAAAATACCTATAAGAAATAAAAGAAAGGACTTAATTAGAATACCTATAATATTATTAGGTACAATATTGGTATTTAAGTACAGACATCATATTAATCCAATCTATCAAAATTCTTTGATGGTTTTTGTCAACTTTATTACAAAAGAATAAGGTTCATTTTCAATTGGGAAAAGTTTACAGTTTAGGAAAGCTTAGTGTGAGCTTGTTGAATCTGAACATTTATGCCTCGGCTCGCCTCTGATATCCAGTACCTATTTCTATTAATCTTATTTGAATCAAATGGGTTACCTGTCTGCCCTAGTTATCTACGGGGTTAACTTAACTAATCCTATTCGGGTATTCGCATTCGCACAATATACTGCAGGCCAGCTATGTAGGTAGGTAATATTTATAACGAACCGATAGTATAGTATCATTATGGTACGGGTTCATATAAGGCAGATTTTTCAATCGCCTGATAACTTTTATCTGAAGAATAAAAATGGCGGTTTGACATATTTTCTGAGCAAAAGCTGTCAAACAACCATTTTTATTCGACTAGTAAAATTTCTGATACGCGATAGAAGGAAGGTATATTATCATTATGATTTTAAATAAAATGGTCCTTTTTATAAATAGCTGACTGTCAAATCTGTTTCTTCGTTTGAATGTAAATAATGTGTTATTATTATTTTACTAGAAAAGGTTTTATATTTTTGAAATACTACTACTAATTAATGTATTGCAAGTATAAATATATACCTACTAGGTACTTGTTTATTGCAACTATTAAGTCATTGAACTATATCGGCCTTAAATAACAAAACAAGGTTTATCTTAAAACCGTGCCATTTTTAATTTCGAACTGATTTCGAGTACGCTGAAGTTCTAATTACAAAAACTGTCGCCAAACCAGAGTTTAAACTGCCAATTTTAATTATGAACTTTACCGTGCTTAAAATAACACTCAAAATACAACTGGTTTGAAAGGTTAGGCTCGGGACTAAAATTAGAACTCGTTTTGTAATATGACGGGGTTAGAAATATTTTAGCTTGAATCTTGCTTAAGTTTTTTCCTACTAATAAGTCTACCGATTTAGTCATCGATCTCGGTGTCCCAATTTCTCGATCCTGATGCTGCTGGGCTATTATCTACCTCAGGTTCCCTGGTCAACAAAATGTTTTTTTGACATGGGGTTGCTGGAGGGACTGAGCCAGAAAACTAAACCGCAATAAAATACACAAGGCTTATTTGCTTTATGAAAGAATATGAAGTACTTAAAAATAATCTAGGGTAGGTGGGGGTTCTTTTTTCTTGACAAAAGAACAGAATAATCTGACTTACCCAGGAATCGAACTCTCTATTAGTTAAAAATACAAAATACCACCTTTATTGTGTTGCCGAGCGGGTTCCTGTTGATAAGAAAGAATCAAATCCTGCATTCAAATGTTATTCGCCAAATCAAAAGAAATTACAAAATAAATAATATCTCTAATATTGAGTGCCGTAGCGAAACGGAAGCCATAATTGATTTCGTCCTGTCTATCTGCAATTGGAGCGTAATTTTATTAAGGGTCAGCGCGCAGACGGTGCAGCTAAATTTAATCTATACATATAATAGGTCTCTTTGTAGTATTGTAATAACCGTTTTTTACTACTATATGTATATTAATATAATACGGGGTACCTAAAACAAAATATATTTTTTTACAATTTTTGTCTGTCTGTTTGTTCCGGCTAATCTCTGAAACGTCTGGACCGATTTTGACGGGACTTTTGTTGGCAGGTAGCTGTAATAAGGAGGAAGGCTACGTTTATTTTAGGGAAAAACAGTTAGGCGGAACGAAGCTCGCCGGGTCAGCTAGTTCTTTAACCCTTTTGCAGTTAGAGGGAATATAATATAATATTAACTGATAATTTTGAATGAATGAATTGTTCTTATCTTTTTTTTATAGAATAAATGTAAAAGTTCACAGTGAGTGACATAAATATCTATTTTTGTTCCAGTACTTTTCATAAATACTTCAAGCCCAACTTTTTACATGTTGAGTAGAGGGTTGGTTTTGACAATATTATTATGACAAACTTTATTATTTCTGTACTTACTTTAGATTTCGTGCCAAGTTTCAATTGAATCGCATCGCACATTAATTACCAAAACTTGCGTCACTTATCCCTCTATGCTTTTGTGGTCTATCTCGGTGGAAATATTAATTTCGCATCAATTAGTGGGCAAACAATGAAACGTTAATAATTTCTAGAGCAAAAGAGGCAGGGAAATCGTTTCAGATAAGAACCCTAAATAATTTTAATACCTTCATAGTCGGCAACAAAAATAGCTTGCCGGCGGCGATAGTATTGGTTATTTAGCTTAATACCTAAATTTTAAGCACAAATCAAAACCCAACTTATTTGGAAGGAAACAATAAAAGCGCGAGCACGAGCTGTAATAATTTGTATACCATTATTTAAATGGTATAATTATATGTAAAGACGATGCACCTAAAATACAATTAGATACTATTCCACAAAAGATTAAAAAAAAAATACAAATAGAGCAATAAACAGGTAAATGTAATTGTGATAATAACATGGTGCACATAATTAATTACATTTAGAAAGTCGACGATTTACCTTAAATATTTCCAAAGTGAAGAATATGGAAGTAAAGAAGTGAGGGATACCGTGACGGTTGTCAGGGGAGAATGGAAGAAGAAAACTTACATGGGACCGATGATGACGATGGTTCCACTGTGTGGAAACCATGCCGGAGAACTGAAAATATGTACTGGAGTATGTACTTACAAAAAAATCTAGTCAGTGACTCCGAGCTAGAAACGGAGCAACGGACAGACAGTCAAAACGACATGCTTTTGTAAAGTGTAAGGATAAGGATAACCATTATTTATTTTCATTTGTCAAGTTAACTAATATATCAGCCATCGGCGAAGTCAGCTTGTCAGGTATATTCTTGAATGTCTCACTTTGGCTAGCAGACGGTTTGTGTTATTTGCGACCGCCCAGCGTATTTATAATGCATTGAGGATGGCCCCATTGTGACCCGGTTAGGAAGGGGTAACAGATCGATACTATCGAATTGATAGTTCTCATAGATATTAGTTTACGTTTGATTTTACGTTTCTTGTCTTTTGCTACGGTGATTGCACTAAAATGTTATTACCCTGGTACGTTTATTCGAATTCTAATATAGGGATAGTGGGGGGTGTATGTATCCATCTTGAACTACGAAAACTTCTGCGGAGTAGCGAAGCCTATAAAATAAAATCCTTATAATATATATTGTATAATTGTAGTTCACTCATCCTTCTTAGGAAAGGTAATATCCTTCGACCGGGTGTTGTTGTCTGGTGGGTATCGCCCGACGAATTGATGTCGCGAGGATGTTGGTCGCGCAGCCAACTCTTTTGCATGACGTTACACTAGTTCAAAGATTGGATCGCTCAAACAAAAAACAAACTCTTCATAGCTGAAAAAGTTTGAAGACAAATTGTATTTCTAAATATAGCTATTTAGAAATACAATTTGTCTTCAAACTTTTTGCTCTGCACAAAAATCGATATCCTTGTCATAATAATAAAAATTAAAGGAAATCGTGTCGCCTTTGCCTTTACTCTGACAGTCGTCGGAAGGGACGGGGCGCCCGGCGCCGGCGCTAGAAGTAATATTTCTATACTAAAATAATTTTCGCCTCAACATTTTGATCATAGAGGGCGTATACCCGCCTTTGGTTCGGCGCAGCTGCGGCTGAGATCAAAAGCAAGAGATAAAAAGCTAGCCTTTTCATATCGCCAAATAAAGTTGGAGCATCTGCTTTAATAACTGAGACTTCCTGTCGGAATTTAACTGCGGCCCCCGTTTTGTCGACCTTTTTTTACTCTAATCACGTTATTGCCACCCGCAGAGAAATGTAATCAGTGCTACACCACTCATTTATCGCCAAGTAGCGGTTATACACTTGAATCACACTTGAATTTGGCGCCCCCTGCAGTTGTGGACGGGGGCGGGCCGTGCACTGGGCGCTAAATCCGCGGCTGCTTGAGTGCAACAAAGTAACATAAATGTTCCAGCCAACGGCAATTTTAGATTCATCCGTAATTCAAAGGCACTAACCCTGTCTGTTACCTTTTCACGTCGAAACCATTTGACGGATTTCGACAAAATTTTGCATCCAACTTTTTATTGATTTTGAAGTTTGTAGTGAAAACCCAGCATTTCTTGTTAGTTACTTATATCAAAATTTAAATTTATGGTTTTGGCAAAAAATTACCTATGTCTTATGTCCTATGAGCAACATCTAGGGGATGGTTTAAAATTCACATGCAACAATGATACGAGTATGTTCGTGTAATTCTTTTAAATTCAAAATCAAAAGTTATTTATTCTAACTGGGCTAAAACGTCAATATTACATAAGGCCCCAAAAATGGCCCGCCCCTGATTAATTAGGACTACGGCACACGACTCCCCCCCTGCCTGATCAATGTTATAAATAAAATACTCCGATAAAATGGCATGATAAAATGGCATGGGTGGGTGAGTGACTGGCACATTCAATAATGGGCCCCTGAGAGCGGTCACCAGCACAGTCCCGGAAGCACGTTCAAATCTTACTAGCAGTTTACTGGAATACTCCTCCGAGCACACTACACTACTGTCCTACAGCTCGCCACATGCTGCCCTGTATCTCTTGGTCAGGCTCTCCTCACCCTAGAGCTGAAATTCAACTTAGGGTTCAAAGACGACGTCTACGTAGAAAAACAGCGCAGCGGTTGAAAGAATGTTCAAAAACAGGGTTGGCGTATTATTTGTAATTGGATGTTCTTGTACAGACGCCAGAACATCAAGCTATCCCTAACTGTCAAAAATCTCAATAAAAAATGTCTTACCTTATGTCTTTGCAATAAAGTAGAAATACTATCAAATAAAATTTGATAGATTGTGGTAACTTGATGTGCTGGCCTCTGTACATTCAAAGTTATCGGGAACGCATTGTTACATTTCAGCATCTTGTAACGCGCTCATAATTATCGGTAATACACACGAGTGCACGTGACACGACGACATCGAGCTATTTACTTCCAGTATAAAAACCTACAGCTCGCATTGTATAGGATTTCCGTGCAATGAGCAACGGTTCATTGAACTCAACTACTTATCTCAATCACTTCATACTTGGTCGATTGATAAATAAATTGATGCAATTCCGCTTTGCGTTATGCGCCTTTGAAAGTTTTTATGTCTCACAATTACATATCATAAAGGAACATCTTGTGCATATTGTATCATATTGTACCATATTGTACCCCCGAAGGGTTGGGGGCAGGAAGGTATACCTATAGTTGACCCACATTTCGAAGTCCTATGTAATAGGGAGCTAAGCCATCCCCGACTCCCGACTCCTTTCAGCTACTGAAAAATTCAAGATTCAGAACAAAAATCCCAATAACATTTTGCGACCACAAAACAAACGAGGCAGCCGCAGAATTAATTAACTAACTTACCAATCGAACAAAGATGGCTGAAGCGCTGCAGTGGACAGATGTTATGACCTGTTGCGTTTCTACCGCTTCACAAGCCCTGTGGCTCGTCGAAATAAAACTGATTACTTTTTTAAATCTTTTTATCCTAGCGCGGACCTGTAATTTGCCCTCTGTTCATTGTGTTTTGATACCTCGAGCCCGGTAGTTGCATTTGTTGCATTTCATGTTATTTTTCATCAATCTGTACCGGACATAATAAAAAAACAATGTGTCAGGGCTTTCAAAAACTAACAATGCAGGTCTAGAGAGGTAGGAAGTAGAAATTGTCAAAAACTCTAAAAATATTGAATTAGTAAATTTTCAAAAACGCAAACAATATTGAATTTCCCGGGCTACCTTTAAATCCTGCCATCCAAAACGTATAGATACGGATAGTCGGACGGTGTCCTAACGTCATTAGGGGACTTCACCCGTAGTAAAGCTATAAAATCTGTCGCAACTATATCTGACAGTTCGCTAACAGTATTTGGATGAACATTGCGTGAGGTTTAGGATTGAGACCCCCATTTTTTAAAACAATAGAAGACAGAAGTTAGTTAAAAATAACTGAAGGGTCATAATTTTTTTTAAAGTTTATGCACACATCATCAATTGACAACACGGTTTGCGCAGTGGTTGAGCGATTGACTGCTGCGCACTATGTCGCGGGTTCGATTCCCGCACGGAACAAATATTTGTACGACCTGCAAGTATTTGTTACGAGTCTGGGTGTTTTTTATCTATAATATGTATGTATTTACAAAAAAAAAAAAATATAAGTAGTTTATCAGCCATCTCGTTACCATAACACAAGCATTAGGTTGCTTAGCTTGGGACGATATGGCGTTGTGTGAAATGTCCAAGGATATTATTATTATTATTAATTAACTTGGGTCCTCACGTCGGTCCAGACGCTTGCGTAAAGTAACTAAAAAATGTACTAACTCCGGGTTAATCGTTTTTGTTTAAGGATTTAGTTAAAAATTTCTTAATATTTAAGAAATTCTTAAATCTGTTGAATATCACATTACAGATGTATGTCGGTTTACCTTAAAATAAAAAGAACTCTTAAAAAAATTAACTAAATCTTTAAATACGCAAGCGGCCTGGTATGAAGGCCGAAGTTATTTGATGGATAAGTTTTAATTTACTTTTAAGAAATTTATTAGCCCCTGCGGGGCTCCTTTGCTTTCAGTTTTTACTATTTTTAACTAATTTTCCTTAAGTCTTATGTCGTTTCGCATAGATTAAAAAAAATGGACCCTCAATCCAGATGCACACTATTCCTGCTACCTACCGTAATGTATGTCTTCAGCCTTGCATCTCCAATCTCAATAATATATTTTCATATTTTCCATTTCTGCGCGAATAAATTCTCCTAAGCTTGGCTCCGGTTTATTTTCAAAAGTCATCGTATTGCTGGAAATTAAATCACATGATCCGTCCGTTCAGGGGAAAAGCTGATTCAACTTGTTGCCGACGTTGTCTTTAAATCGTGAATAGTTTTCTGAGTTTCCTTTCCTGTGAATGAAATCTGATCTGTATAATCCTCTTTGTAGGTAGGAGTACTTACCCAGCAGCTGCAAGAGGCCAGCTTTATTAAAATGCTTTGTTTATTCATGCTTGGTTTTGTGAGTTAGTTATTTTATTCGAAATTAATTTATATTGCTATACTTATAAATTACTTTTTGTAGTAACCCGTAAACAATCCGTACGATCTCCAATTGGGTTGTGTTGAAAGGGGGGTAGTCAATAACGTTACTTTTTATGGATTGTCAAAACGCGGCATTTGTACGTGTTTTGTATGAAATATAACAATGTGACGTCACAGATATTTACAATCAAATGGATTACTTATTAGCATTAAATGCAATTTCATAATTACATCTTCGCATAATTTTTAACTTCTGTACGGTGATGGAACTTTTTAAGACGAGCGCTCTTTTAACTCTGTGATTTCATATTTTATTTTTGACCATTTAGTCAGTTGCTGTAGAGCAAACACAACACTTAAACCTGGAACTTGATTTTTGAGACTTGTGCAACTCTGGGCTTCTAGCAAAGGTATACATAAAGTATTTTTCAATGTAGTTTTCGTACATTGTACGCTGCGTCAATTTATTGTCAGTTGACATCATAGATTCCTACACTGTGTCTTCAAACAGAGTCGGTTGCTTACCATACAACAAAACAAATTAGGCACATAATCGTTGAAAAGAACAAAACAGAGCGATGTGCATATCGCTGGAGACCCTCTCTCCAGCGATATGCACATCGCTCGGTTGTTAACAAGCAGGATAGGGTCTACGAATCAAGGATATTGTTTGATTGCCTCACGACCTAGGTCACAGGGCTGAACTGTGAGCTGATATTACTTTACAAATGACTAAATCCATTTCGTACTTTCTATACTACCTCTCAAATCAGTGCCCTTATCAAATAGGGTAAGAAGTGGCGAGTGATGTATCATATTCGGATGACATCGTAACAGACGCCTTAACTAAATCCTGAACAGTACCAGATGAGTCTTGCCTAATTACGCGCCTACCACACGTACCACATCAACATAAAACGTACATATTTTAGGACACCTAACGTGGATAGAAATATCAATTAAAAAAAAATGTTATCGCTACATTCGTAATTTTTTCATAAAGTAAGTCGAGCTCTATTTTCGCATCTATAATCAACGTTGTGATATCACAATATAATCGATGTAGGGGTAGTGTTTAATCTTCTGACATTGATTTTAACGAATATTATGCTTATTGAGCATTAACGGGGCGTTATGGGGGCGAGGAGTGCTACTGTTTGTGAGGGGTGGCACCCCTGATGCTTGGCAACTGTTGCTCCCAGTTAGAGGTCGTTGATTTATGTCTCACCACTGGCTCGGTACTCAATTTACAAGTATGAGTAATAGATTAGGTACTAGAACAATTCACAAGTAGAACCAGCAGGCTCGGAGAAAAATGTTCATTTTATTATTATAAATAATATTATATAATTATTATTAATTGATCATCATTATTAGAGTACAAGTAACTGATTTGTTCACTGATCGCTTTTGGTATTGTACCAATGGGTACCAACTTTTGGTATTGAATGTTACTTACCATCTTCGTCTTACTTTTTTTTTATCCGTTTGCCGAATAATAATATAAATGTCTACTGTTCTGTTCCCTGTATTTTGTTTTTTTTATTGTTTTATTTTGTTAAAAGAGGCGATATATAGATATATCAATTTTGTCAAGCAAACATCTGGCGGATTAAGCTGTCTTTCTTTCTTCGTGTGGTTAGTGACTAACCTGGTGTCAGAGTTTTTATGCTGCCCATGGGCCTCTGACTTAGCTTCACATGCTGAGTAATATCTCTCAGAAATGCCGGTTTCCTCACGATGTTTTCCTTCACTGTTATTTAAGCAAATGATAATTATAAAATACGCACGTATTGTATCCGAAAAGACAGAGGTGTGGTGCGTGCCTTGGGTTAGAACTCGAGACCTAAGAACTGGCAGTCCGTCGGTCACACCACTATGCTATCAGTGCTTGTGCGGATTAAGCTGTGAGGCCCGTTGAACGACAGACTAGTCAACTCCCAAAGGGTTTGGGAGTATTCTCGTGACATGCATACCCTTGTAATGTGTCCACGGACATGATATTAATTGGATCAGATTCCGACCTAATGCTCAATGCGCTATTATGACAAAGTGCAATAAAATAAAAGCTTGTTGATAAAAAAAACTTGATTATAATATAATGTAGGCATCCACGGGGGGGAGGGCTAAATAAGGGATGAAAGTTTGTATGAAAAATATTATGCCTCGAGTTAATGGACTTAAAGCTTAGCACAAATATTTAAACCCCCTAAAGAGGGATGGCGGGTGTCTGATTAACTCGAAACTCACTATTTATATCTAAAACCAAAAGTAAAGAAAATGTATTAGGGTTTTTTCACCTTGATGGGATGAAAAGAGGAAATGCAAGTTAGCATGAAAAATCTTATGCCTTCAGTTTATACGACTTGAAACTTGGCACAAATTCTCATCTAAGTAAATGATACAGTTTGCAATTTACTGTTTATTTAAGCAATCACCCTAAAAGTGGATTGAGGAGTGTCAAAGCTTTGTATGAAATAATTTTAACGAGCGGTCTGATTATAGGTATAATTAACCTAGAAGTCATAAAAATGTAACGAACAGAAGACTTACCCCTTTCAGAACAGAAGAGGGGGATACAGTATGTATGAAAGACCTTATTCAATTGCTTTAGAATACGTGACTACCACCGACACCATCGGGTCTTCCACATCAAAAGCTTATTCTGCGCAATTTAAAACCTCAACAACAGACGCTGTACAACGTTTATTTGTAAAGGGGAAATAGTTTCATTGTGCGCACGGAGAAACTGTATTTGTTCCACGAATCCCCTAATCTCGAAAGGACTTCTTTTTGAATTCAAACAAATACTGTTTCCACGCAGTCTACTTTACAATGACTTAAAACAAACCTCAAGTGAGGTGACATTTAAATTTTCGATAATAGACTTGAGAGAAAATTGTTTTTCACATAAGCAATTCTATGTGCGTAAAGCTCGCACAGTAGTTGGGTGATTTTGACAACCACTAATAGATTTTGTAGGTACTTGATACCTAAACACTTTTTATTCCAATATTGCGATATAACCGAACTCCACGCGGACGAAGTCGCAGGCAAAAGCTAGTTAGCGATATAAATAGAAGGCGCAATAATCTAAGTCGTTGATTTTGAAATAAAAACATTTTTTTACGCGTAAGTAGTCAGCGTAGCGTAGTAGTACTTCTAGCTTTATGCTAGCTAGTAGGAGTTGAAGCCGTCATTGAATTAAAAAAAAAAATGATTCAGTTTTAGTTTTCATCTGTCTGCTTCGAAACTCCTATCCAGTATTCGTCCTACCTATAGCTCTACCTATAGTATATAGTTTCTGATTTGATCATTCATGCCGATTTGAACATTTCCCCCGTGTATACAGGACTAATTGAAAGCGTCCTTCTTTAGAAGCAGACAACAGCGGCGAGTTAGATTAAATGAAAAATCTAGTTAACTTCGCAGCCGGCGGCTCGCGATCCAAGCGGAATTTGAAGCTTATTAAGCACAGAATAACCCTCCTTTTTGCTTGGCCGTAGTCGGGGAAAAACGGAACTATCAATAACAATATTAGGGGCGTGTTACAACGTAAACAATGTGTTAGTTTAAGATGAAAACTGCGGGGTTATATCCCGCGCATAGAAATCTGTAATCTCCTAACCTTAGTTTTAGTCATTGGTCAAATTCGCTCTAAGACTGTGAAGATTAAGTTATTGTTAGCCCATTTTTGAAATTTGAAAGTGGGTTTCTGACCGGCTCTAAAAAGTTCACATTAATGTTACCATTATTAGAAGTGAAAATGAAAGCAAGAGGAGGTACGATCTATATACTGATGCAACTGATATCTGGCCAGACAGTCGCATTAGAATGAGCCCATGGAGGTGTGCCATGGACAATCCGTAGATTCGTATAATTTCGGGCGGGAAGCGAGCAAATAATATTAATTGATTGGTCAATGATAGATTATTATTGATTTGTTGCATATTGCGATAGGTAAGTTATAACCCTTCAGTGCTTTGCTTTATTTTGTATTGTTATGGCAAAAAGACGGACCACTTCTCGTAATTTATTAGGGTCCGTTCATACAGACCGGCTCGGAGAGGAAAACAGATTTTTCACGTTTACAACGAGAGTTTTGAATCATTGTAATAAGGCTTATTTTTACATGTCACTTATTGGGAATTCTTGAGAGCAAACCTAACGCCCTTATTGCGAAATAATAAGAGGAGCACACCGGCTGCCTTTGATGACGTACTACTCTTTCGCGCTCGCGCTGCCGACCGGCTCCAATTTGGTCCTCTTTCGACCCGCGACGCGCATGTGCCGACTGCACTCTTCAGCAAAAGAGGGCTCTTCCAGCCGCTCCATATGAAACGGCGGTCGCCTCCGGCCAATTCCAAGTGTATAACTCACGCTGGTCTGTGTGAAAAGAAGAGCGCCGGCAGATGCTCTCCGAACCGGTCTGTGTGGACGGACTCTTAAAAACCGTTATCCGGCTGGATTATACCGGACAGTTAATACCGATACCAATTACCAATCACAAAACCAATGAATAAAAAACTAACCTAATGCAAATATAAATTACGAGTGAATTCAACATATCTTCACTACATAGTATAAAACAAAGTCGCTATTTTTGTCTGTTTGTTTGTCTGTATGCTTAAATCTTTAAAACTACGCAACGGATTTTGATGCGATTTTTTTTAATAGGTAGACTGATTCAAGAGGATGGTTAATATGTATAATTTGTCGACATACTTTGCGGGCGAAGCCGCGGGTGGAAGCTAGTTTTTAATAAATTAAGGTTTTTTTATGATTTAAATTAAACCAATTACAGGCACTTTTGATTTGCAAAGGAGTCGGTCACAGTTACTCAGAAAGTTGAAGCTAATCCATTCCAAAACTATCACTACTACTGTTTCTAATCTCTATGAAGAAGAACTTTGCGTTTCAGGGCCATTGATGTGTGATGGACGACTGATGAGGCAACTTAAGGTGGCACTTATGTGGGCACCGCACATGGTCCATTCATAATAATTCTTGACTATTCACTTTTCGCTCAGCATATTGACCTTCTGCAATAGTGTATGGTATAATAACCCCAATGAATGTCTTAAATTTTTATAATACTCGACTAAAAAACCTGTTTTTCCTACTGAGCACAATCTGTGTTAAAGTAATAATATATAGATAATAATAGTCTATTAAATTCCGTTTCCGATACCTTCGTACGGGATTCAGTGCCCCGTGTATGACGCGTGCACTGAACAACTAAAAAGCTGTAAGTTTGTGTATGCATTATGCAGTTCTCATAATTCATTCACAAATAAAGGGTTCAACGTGTTTACGAGATGTAGTGCGCCGAGAAAGTTTTAGTCCGCTTTCAGAAAGTCGTGCCGCTGTATAGGGGCAGGGGGTGAGAGGTGGCTAGCGGCACGTGCTCGGCGCGTGGACTTGCCCGACAAATGAATCAACGGAGCACCTGCCCAGGCATGCCATGCTTGTATTCTTTGTCACTTTATAACCAACTAGCTTCCGCCCGCGGCGTCGCCCGCATAATATGTCGTCAAATTATACACATAAACCTTCCTCTTGAATCAGTCTATCTATTAAAAAAAAACGCATCCAAATCCGCTGCGTAGTTTTACAGATTTAAGCATACATAGGGATATAGGGACAGAGAAAGAGACTTTGTTTTATACTATGTAGTGAAGCCTCAAAATTTTATCTTGCCACGTAGAACAACCTACCAAGAGTTGTAAAATTCAGAAACTGTAAGACTGTAACTCAACATCTTCATCTCAAACACGTTCTAAGTATTTACTCAAACACGTACAAGGTCTTATTATGGCCTTGATTTAATCCGGAATGACGATGTAATAATAATATTGTTCTCGTAGGCTTGTGTGCAGAAACTCGCCACATAATTATCGCGGTTTTTATGTACCTACCTACTTGAATGAAAACCCCCAAACCTGTTGCCCTATTTTGTTGCGAATCGGTCTACAAACTAATATTCTTGTATTTCCCCCGTACTTTCGTAGTTAGGTAGGTGCGAATGCTATTGTAGTTGAAAGGATAGTCAATAACGTTACTTTTTATGAACTGTCAAAACGCGGAATTTGTACGTGATTTGTATGCAATATAACAATGTGACGTCACAGATTTTTAGAATCAAATGAAATACTTATTAGCATTAAATTCAATTTTACAATTATATCTTCGCATAATATTTAATTTCTGCACGGTGATGGAAGTTTTTAACTTTTTAAGACGAGTGGTATTTTTTCTGTGATTTCATATTTTATTTTTTACCGTTTCAAATAGTCCAATTACAACATACGGCTAATTCATTTTATTACCATTTAAATATCGTAATATCGTGTTAGTATAGATCGTATGGTGTTTTGTACTACAACATGGTTAGGACAAACCTTAAAGGCCTTCGCAGACCGGGACGGCATGGCAAGGGATTTTAATTTTTACTAATGGACATTCAACCGTACTGTTACAGAAATACGACATAAATTGCTATGCTTTAAGATGCCGTGGCATTGAAAGGGAGTTTATCCCGCTGGCTCCAACATACGGCTAATTCATTTTATTACCATTTAAATATCGTAATATCGTGTTAGTATAGATCGTATGGTGTTTTGTACTACAACATGGTTAGGACAAACCTTAAAGGCCTTCGCAGACCGGGACGGCATGGCAAGGGATTTTAATTTTTACTAATGGACATTCAACCGTACTGTTACAGAAATACGACATAAATTGCTATGCTTTAAGATGCCGTGGCATTGAAAGGGAGTTTATCCCGCTGGCTCCCGTGGCGGGATGCCGTGGCATATTGCGGTAGGCAACGGCATGCCACGGACTCCGGCGCTCGTAGTGATATACTGCGGGGTGCGGCGGCGGGGGTAGAGAAGCGGGGAAAGTGGCAAAGTGCTGGAATGCCGCGGTATCTAAGCGGCCAGTGTGCGCTGATGCGCTGACTCACGGCAAAATCTCTTGCCATGCCGTCCCGGTCTGCGTAGGCCTTAAGAAAAGACATAGGCATAGGCATTTTAGAGCCATTTAATTATCTGCATTCAAATAGTCGTATGTAAATTACCACCAATAATGCAAATTCCGATGGTCAATTCCCAAGTTGATGTTTCGAGATTTTAATAAAATAATACAAAACAGGGCTTGCATTCGAAAAATACAACATGTCTTAATAAATATTAAAATTAAACCAGCTTTGCAACTTGTGCAATGTCGGATTGTAAGTTTAATCCCTAGCGTGGGGTGCGGATTCATAAAGACAAAGACACTGCCTACCCTACTTAAATTAGTATAATTAAGCCATGACTACATAAAATGTTATTATAACATGAAGTTTATCACTAGTTCTTGAAATATCTATGGTACTAAAGTTAGTCCGCCGAGACCCCTAGTTTATCTATAAGACTATGGTACCAATTTATTTGAGGTTAGCTTTGATTATTATTGTATATGTATTTACATATAAATCGCTAGAAGTTGGTATCTATTAATATGATTCACTTGATGGATTTGGATGATCTGGATATACTTGAGACGGTTTGGAGCTCATACAAGTATATGTTCACAAAACGGTTTAAAGAAATGCTCTTCTTTTTATTATTCATTGTTCTTAGTATTAATGTTACTGTTATGGGGTTTATTCGTGAGAAAGTATTGCCCTTCTGTGGTTCGTTATTCGCACCCCAGCCAAAAGTAGAATCAACAGGGGCCTTTTATAAACGAATGACAGCGAATGCGAGATTATCGCAAACAAGTCATTTGTACGCAATGACAATACGTCCATACCCTAATATATGACTGTGTTTGTCTGCGCCGAATTTTACGGGTTCGGTAACGTACAGAATCATGAACATAAAACTTGACAAAACAAAAGCTATTTGGTGGTACTTATATTAAACGAATGTTTCTATAAAGTAACTAGTTAGCGGGGTTTTTTTTTTTTTTTAAGGCTGGGTAATCATCCAAGGCACCTAACTTGTTATTTGTTTATAATTATGGATCGTGCAGAGGCTACTTAAATACGCCCAACAATGATAATGAAGTGCGGCCGGTGCCTGTCGCGCTAGCCACAACTCGGTTCGTGTGCGGGCTAGCCGGCTCAGGTGTCTGCTAACGGTCGCGCTCATGATCTGCTTGTGTTGCCAACTAAATTATTCGTATTATGATTGCTAAAACTAATTCGTCATCGTCATCATAGGGCTGGGTTTCCAGGTGCTCAAAAACACTAGCTTTTGCCCGCGGGGTTAATTTAGAATTTGACAATCAATTCGTACTTCTTCTTCTTAGCGTGTCGATGGCAATCTATATCTCCTCGGCCCAGAATTCAGCTACGTGCTTAGCGCCATCACTAGCGTCTATCAGTTCCTGTAACGTGCATACGGCAGGACACGAAATTAAGTGAAATTAATTCGTACTCAAAATAGGGAAATCCATTAAGTATGTTTCTAAATGTATGTTTCCAGAATCACGCTAATACTACCGGATAGATTTTTTTAGTCTGGCTGACCAGTGATGTAGGATTTGCTAAGGGGTATTTTGTAAATATTTGTGTTCTTAAAGTGTCCTTAGGAAGACGAGAAAAAATTTTGAATATCGCAGATAGTTACTTATACCTTTTTTCTCATAACGCTATACCTTTACCAAGCTAAGCAGTCAATCATCCCGTACTATAAAGTTTCCGAAGTAACCTCACTTGTGGTTAAAAAGAAGTCGAAATCGCAAAACTTTTTCAATAAATTTTGGGGAATCAGACTGAGATGAAAGAGCAGAGAGCACACAATAGACCCGTGTTTGACAACACTCGAATTATTCATATTACTTTACTGGGCTGAATATGGAAGGAATATAGCAGATAGTTACACATTATACATAACCTTTTCATGATACAACCTATATGGTTAGAGTTCGATTCCCACCCAACTGATTTTTTTAATGTTTTTTTTTCGCTGAAAATTTCCTTTTTCCTGGGATATTAAGCGAATCTTTCTCTTTGCTACTTAAAAAAAAGTAGCTTGTCTACAGTTTACGCTTCTTAGGCAGCTGGCCCGGCTACGGACTTCTCTCGTTAATTGACTCAGAAACGAGTGAACGACTGGCACTCTTTACTTAGCCGGTTCTAGATTTGATTTATAAATCCCAAGGCAGTTGGAAAATGGCTTGGCCGATCTTTATTTAGGTTTATATGAGGAGGTGGATGGGGTAACGCAACGCTACTGTGTAAGTGGGTATGCCAAAAAACTTTGGTGATGACTTATAAATAACTTGTTTTTTATTTTATTTTGGTTCTGTAACATTAAAACTTTTTCTTAGTTAATATTTCATGCTTGTGTATAGTGACTTCATTGACTTATTAACTGTTATTCTACTGTCAGCAATAAACGCACACGTTCTCTTTTACATTCATAGTCATATTATGTCTGTCATATGGCTGATTGATTAATAACTATTTTGTTTTTTTAAATATTTTCTACGCCTTGTTTCGGGATGAGCATAATTGACCAGATTATAAAAACAATTAAACCCCCTTTTCAATTGTATTTTTGATTATAAATGTATATTTTAATACAGAGCTCTTTGTTGACTTGTGCAGAAAAAACTGAAGAAGCTATTGAAAAGTATTAGCAATCTCCTTTAGAAAAGCTAACTAACTGCTCAAGGTAGCTGGGTGAGGCCGGGCCGGAAGCCTAGACGGAAATCCGGGGCTGCTTGAGCATATGTTTGTAAAAAGAACATGAGCTTTTCCGCACTCCATCTGATCGGAGTCCGAGAAATGGTAAACACAAATAGTGTCCGAACTAGCCCTAGTGCTGTTTGTATCAGGGCTGGTCTGGTGCACTAGATCCGAATTCATATTTAGAACGTTTTGTGTCTTTTGCGTTTTGTTTGGGCAGTAATTCTCGGAATTGGATCATCTGCAGTGCGCATACGCTCGTAGTTCTTTTTTCAAACACATGCCTCTGTGTACAGCTTCTCTCAGGTTCCATAACAAGCGTGGTAGTATGACGTTACGATATAACTGATCTTTAAATGAATTGAAGTACGTAGTCTAGACGTTCATTTCCTTTTCGCGTTCGTTGACTCTGTTAGTATTACCTATACCTATGTATCGTAGATTAAACAGCTAACTCAGCTATGCATATAATGCAGATTTCGTTTTTTACACGTTGCTTATTCTTATTTGCCGGTCCAACTCACATTTGGCAGGCTTTTCTACTGACTCATTACTTATTACTTACCCACAGATTAATTGAATATACCTAATCAATTTATTCAAGTTATATCGTACCTACTTTATGATTCCATTTTATATGATTAAGTTTAGGCAGGCGGATTCCATAAAAAAAGTGGTAAAAGCACTACTTAACTTTTTATGTTATTATATTTGCCGGGCAAAGTCCACTCCTTCTATCTTTCACGTTTCTACGTCTTTTCCTTCCAGTTTTGGCGCGTCTATGATTGAATTAATTATCCAGGTAATTCAGCTAGTAGTATGCCGTATATCGTTTCGTCCTTAATGTATGATTATCAGAAAGAATCAATTCATTTTTTTTCTTTGACGGTATGCATTGACAACAACTGCGCTGGTTATTGGATCGGGAGACAACAGAATGTGCACAGGGCTGGGGTTATTGCTCTTCAACGTCACCGTCATCGTCATCTCTATCGTCATCTATTTTCGTCAACTCGGGAGTTCTGCGGTTCGGTGCGTCACCGTCGACGTTAACCGTTGCCTTCCAAGTCCGAACGCTTGGAATGTCGAATGTCGGGAATAGGTCTTATTCACATATTCGGTATTTCTTAAAAACTCGCAGGAGAAAACGAAGAAAACTTTATAATTCAGGTGATGGGAGCTTCATTAATAGAACATGTTTTGTTGGAACTAAAAAATATATATTCAGTAGTAGGATTTATGTATTTTAATTTTATGAGTACTTAGTTTGTTTTTCAATTTGGAATAACAAGTTCATTTAGTGTAGGTTGTAAGTACCTATATTTTAATCGTATTAATAAATAAGTACCTACACATGAGTGGTAATTTACGTTTTTTACAAATATAAAAAAATAACATTGTAACAATTGAAAAGAAATATTACCCATTAGCCTTAAAGCCTTAAAGTGAGAAGGAGACGGAACCCATGATCCCATGGGGGTTTCAGATACTATTGAAACGGATACTGGATATGCAGCAGTGCTATAAGTCTGACTCCCCGCTGAACGTAATCCGAGCGAACCCGCGGCTATTAAACAATCTGGTAACTTCGAGGTATCATGTTCGGGGTGGATTAAGAGGTTTTAAAGTTTTAGGAGGGACTACTCACACTTATTCAGCTGCATTCGCGTTTCGATGAACCATTTTGGTCACACTTAAGAATGAGAAAAACCGTCATAGCTTCACTATTTCTCAAGTGTCATTATTTCCCATGTAATATTGACACTGACAGTTCTTGAACGCGTTTTAGATATGCTGATCGCGTTCAGTTTCATTCAAGAAATTGGCACTAAAGCCGCCGGCAGAGCTTGTCACATACGACGAAAATGTGCTTGTATATTTCATGACGTGTACCGTGAGTACCGTGACTTACCGTACCATACCGCGACGTGGTGTTGGGGGGTAGTAAAACAATTCACCTGTGCGTCATGCGCTTCACGTTGATGACATGTTGAGCGTCACGTGTTGCTGTTGAGCTTCATTTAATTTTGTTGCCACACGTCACACTTTGATGCTTGTACATTGGTACTTATTATTTGTACACACATACATTTTGTCTTGTCGTACTACGGCAAGACAAAATAATGTAGCCGTGTGACATGGGCCGTCTTTTTCATTGGCTACTTCTGGGCAAGTACCAGGGGCCCCGCGATCCATCTAGTTCCTGCCATTGTCGTAGGCTAGTAGAGGCTGTCATTAGAAATCACCTGGTTGACTTAACCAGGCGGAGTGTGAAAGAAAAAAAATCTTTTTATTTCTAAATTTTCTTCGGCATAATATTATTATGTCGACATTATTACTCCTATTTCTGCATGATTAGGGTTGTTGTACATTCGTCACAAAGTAAATTCGTCACAAAAAAAATGTGTAAATTAGTCACAATTCCCAATATATTAATTTTGTTTATTGTTAATTCGTCACATCGTTATAATCCGTACCGATAGCAAAAAAGAAATAAACAAGAAGTAGAATGAAAATGTTGTTTATTTTTCATAATCACAGCACGTTTACTAATTTACCTTACATCTACATAAAAATAACAGTTTTCAAGTGAATGATTACTTAAATAAAAAAATTTGGTTGCAATCGCTACTTTAAGAAAAAAAATTTCAAAAGAGGGTTTTTGACGAATTTACACATATTTTTAATACGTGTGACGAATTTACTTTCAATGTATGGATTTTTCAAAATATGACGAAATTACTTAGTGACGAATGTACAACAACCCCATGATTGATCAAAAGAAATCCTAACCCATCCGATGAAAGTAAGACAAAATAATGTAGCCGTGTGACATGGGCCGTCTTTTTCATTGGCTACTTCTGGGCAAGTGCCAGGGGCCCCGCGATCCATCTAGTTCTTGCCATTGTCGTAGGCTAGTAGAGGCTGTCATTAGAAATCACCTGGTTGACTTAACCAGGCGGAGTGTGAAAAAAATAACATCTTTTTATTTCTAAATTTTCTTCGGCATATTATTATGTCGACATTATTACTCCTATTTCTGCATGATTGATCAAAAGAAATCCTATCCCATCATCATCTGCCTAGCCTTTTCCCAACTATGTTGGGGTCGGCTTCCAGTCTAACCGGATGCAGCTGAATACCAGTATTTTACATGGAGCGACTGCCTATCTGACCTCCACATCCCAGTAACTGGCCATTACGTTACCCCTTGGTAAGACTGGCTGTCAGATTTTTCGGGCTTCTGACGACCCGTAACGACTGTCAAAGATGCACAAATGACAGCCGGGACCAACGGCTTAACGTGCTTTCCGAGGCACGGAGGAGTCTCGGTATGTAAAGATGGAAAAATAAAAGAAATCCTAACCCATCCGATGAAAAAGGATTTTTAGCTTTTCTACGTAAGTCTGTAAATTAATGCCTATTTCTGGGCGGGCTTTTCAGCAAAATCGCTATTAACTCGCGACTTTACTTATTGATTTACATTATGCACCACGTAATCCAACTTTATTGCATAGGTACACCTAATATTTGCTGACCGAGTCGCATCTTGCCCCGACTGTCCACGAGCATGATACTCACTAATACCTTAAGGTTTCATCAAAACGGTATCATTACCAAATCGCTGTAAAGACGGGCAGTCTTTACCCACCTTGATTTAATTTTACCACCACATTTAACCAGATTGATTTATTTTTATTTGTTGATTAACATTTTAAATAGTATTGATATTCGTCACTGCAATGCATTATTGTGGTATTTTAAGTAAGTAGTAATAACTAAGGTACAACGATGTGGGGTGGGTTGTTGGGTGCACATGCAGCGCTAGTATCGGGGCGAGGGGTGTGGCCGGCGCGCCATTGGCCCTCGGCTTGCTGATCTTGCATAACGTGCAAGGGTTGTTACCGCTATAGATAAGTGATAACAGCGATCATAGAGCTCAAGAAGCGAAGCGTTGATATACAAATCCTACCTACTATTCTGAGAGCGTGTGAACGGGGTAGGATTTCAGGAGCTTAAATAATTTTTAAAATGCTAATTTTCTATGTGAAGTAAAACTAATTTTCTATACAATGGATGAATAGATTATAATCTACTAGCTTCCGCCCGCGGCTTCGCCCGCAAAATATGTCGACAAATTATACATATAAACCTTCCTCTTGAATCACTCTATCTATTAAAAAAACCGCATCAAAATCCGTTGCGTAGTTTCAAAGATTTAAGCATACATAGGGATATAGGGACAGAGAAAGCGAGTTTGTTTTATACTATGTAGTGATAACTAAAGAAAAGTACCTACGTACAATAACCCGGCGCACAGCCAAAAAGGCGGGGAGATGGATGACCTTGCGCGTAGAATCTGGTTGTTCGTTTCATATGTTGAGCATTCAGGGGTTCTTCAGATTCAAGTTTTTGGCCTTGATTAGCCCTTGCGCGGCCACAGCCACAGCCTCTTGTATAGTATCGCTCACTTCCACATTCACTCTCTTTTGGACATCTGTGCCAATTTCCATCTCTTCTAAACAAACTCCCCAAAGACCCTGCTTACAGTCGGGTAAAATAGGTAAAATCCCTGAAAACACTAATCGTCTTTAGGTTAGGTGCTTTAGTTGCCTTGTTTGGACTACACGAGGAAGTTGTCTACCGCGATAAGTCGTAAAAAGCTTCAAATGCAAGTTAAAAAAAAACCCAATTTGAGGTTCTTATTAAAAAAAATTGTACATGTACAAACCGCGGTGACGTAACTTCAGGTCTAGGACATGATGGGATCTTAAGTCCAAAACTTCTCACACTTGCTTTATATAATTCAACCGTGAGAAAAGAATAACACTATAGGTTGTAACAAGATCGTCCCTCCTGGACAAACTGCGCCAAATAAAAATAAGAATAACACTATAGGTTGTAACAAGATCGTCCCTCCTGGACAAACTGCGCCAAATAAAAATAAACCGAACGTTCTTGTAAAATTTGGATTTGTAAGTGACATGTAACCTTTTATTTCCACTGACCAATGAAATAAACCAATTCTATATTATTCACAATCTTTTTTTTTTTTTTGGTAAACAAAACGGCCGTTAGTGTATCCAAATATTGCATTTGCGACATGGTATTTAATTTAACCCTTCTTGATGGAATAATAACAATGTCGGACAAAAAGTTTAATCCTGCCCAAAACCTGATTGTCTGTTACTTCATATAAATTTGGAGGGTTGGCACTGAAAGCGGATGCCATCTAACGTTCGTAACGATCACGCGGTATTATTATTATTATGCGTTATTTTATTTTTTTAAACTCGCATTGTCTGATGTTGAAAATAAATTGTGATTTCAACCGAAGTTCGTGTAATTATATTCGAATCACTACTCTTTGGCAGTTTCATGAAATGGCTACAACACGGCAACTTGCCGTTGGGTGCAAATTTGCTTCGTCACTAATTTCACTGCCTGTTCGTTCCTACCGGAAATGCAGCTCACTATGATCAATCGCAAAACAACTTTTTACTATAAAGAAGTTAATCACAAAAGAGCTATCTGGGTAGATTCAAGTCATGCATCATAAAAATGCACTGTCTTCGAAACTGAACGAACTTAACTTTTTAATTAGCTTGACAAGGTTTGACGCTTACCTACATACTAACTTACTAACGAGGCAAGTTACATTTAACTTTGTAAAATAGGAGGACGTGATTGTCGGGATGTCATTAAAGCCAATAACGATCGTTTTACACACACGGTGGTCTATATTTAGCTCATAATTTGACCAAATCTTATGAGATATAGAACACCATAGCTTAATGTCGTTTTGATGCCAACAGTTCGAGGCATCGAGCCGTTGCATGATAGAAAATTTGTAGAACAAAAATCAACAGCTTTCTAATGGTTTTTTACATTAGTATGTACATAGTTTGCAATACCCATACAGCGGTTGTAGTATTGTGCACATTGCTCACACTGTGAGTATGCTGTAATCGTAATCAAACCTGATCAAAGTAGAAACCACTGTTATTGGAACGACCCGTGATTAAAAACTAGGTATAGTTTTTCATATCGTAGTTTGTATTCCACCTAATAATATTTATTCCATTTTCCGTTGAGGTCCTTTGTACGTACGGTACGGTTTTATAACGTTGCGGGCTTGCGGCGTAAAAACCGCGATTTGAGATTGTGTCAGTCGTCAAAGCTTCCATAGTGATCCAAACAACACGACGACTGTGCCCTACTTAAACTACACACGATACGATCCGTCCCAATCCATACGATAATTTAAGCCCATAATTAATTTTAATTTATTTTAATTTCGCCCAGGTGCGAGCGATGGACTTTCATTGATTACGATAGTTCGAAAAACCGAGGTCGGGCTGATACGACTGAATCTTATTTTATCAGTGTCATTCTTGGCCATCATCAGCTGAACCCCCACAATACGGATTTTCAAGATTATACCAGTTTTAGATTTTCGGGCATCTAGATGAGAGAGGTTGGATTGGATAAGAATAATTTATTGATTCGATTCGAAAGTTACAACTAGGGTACTTACTTATGTGTTGGTTGTTTTCGCTGAGATGTCAATCGGATGCCTGGTTTAACGAATGAAAAGCTACTTTCCCCATGATACGGATTTCGATTTTTAAGTTTGGTTGATTGTGTCATTTACCTTCTTTATAATTGAATATGCGTGAACCCATTTCTCGGTATTAAATCCTATGAGCAAGTATGTGTCTGTTGTGGATGTTGGAGGTCAAATTAACGCCCGCGACCTAAGCAGCTGGTGTAGTTCCCGACACAATGGGAACGTCGGAGAGTATGTTGTAATGTGTATTTTGGTCATGAGGGGTTGTCTCCCCCAAACTAACGCGACGCCGCCGCACAGCTGCCGGCAGACGTTAGAACAGCATTAGATCCCCATTGACAACACGCTCTTTATTAAAGGTACCACCTAGTTATTGAATCTCATTACAAACATTTATTTTCACATGCCAAGAACAATACTTCATAATATAATAATACTTAGTTACGAAACAACCACAGAATAACTTGGACTACACTAAAATAGTACTTACTTACGGTAGTAAGGACAAACCCAAATGTGCGAAAACAATATAGGCGAACTACTTTCTTTTACTGTGGGATTGTATTCGATCAGATGCGGCAAGTTATACAGCAACTCATTATATTATCTCAGCGCAAGTATGGGACGAAAAAAGGTTTCTTTAATTTATTTTTGTTTTTTTTTATCTATCATCTTCGATTGCGTGCGATTGAAGGTCGCCGGTCGCAGTGGGAGATTACCTTTGGGTTTACCAAAATAAAGAAGAAAAATGAATAAGTAAGTACTGATTATTTTTGTAGGTAACCTATTATGCATAGGAATAGTGTAACTATTATCATCACCAGGTAGACGACCGGGACTGTTATGAGCAACAGCGACGACGTAATTGCCAATTAGCAATTAATTGCAATGCACATCACATGCTAAAATTTAGAACCCTAGGTACTCCTTTGGCAATTGATAGGTATAATATGTAGGACCTCCCATGGGCAGGTCACTTCAAGCCCGGTTAAGCAGTAGACAACCCTATGGTTAAACTGCGAGAACAAAAAAAAATGGGCAGGTCACATTTTCGTCGCTTCCTAGCACCTAAGGTTTTTTTTAAAATCCAAATTACTTAAAATGCAATTTTATCTATTTTTTGGGCGCCCGCCCGCCCTAAGTCCTGAAAACGTGTGTCAAAAAAATACAAGTGAAAAATGCGGTTAAATACCCGTGGTCTTCGCCCTGCACTGTGCTGTGTGCACAATTTACATCTGCATATATTGTAGGTACCTATACTTCATTTGTAGTAGGTAACTCCTTATTTATTTTCATAAATAAGCACCAATAGTAATTAGGTCAATAATGGGAAGTCTCTTTATTTTTACTAAGTTTATTTATTCATACCTACTTAATCCAGATAGATCAGACAATCATCGAGATTTCGTAAGATAATGATAAAATATCCTTATTAAAATGAACCCTCCGCGTAACTCTGTTTTATAGGCGTCTGTGTAAGGTACCTAACGTCTGTAAGTAAAATAATGATTCATACAATGACGTGTATGTATGTAGAGGTAGGTAGGTATAGCAGCGGTTTAGTGCAAGCGTTCTGGATTGAGCTCGTTGTGTTGTGTTTAGTGGGCTCGTTCTCGTCGCTCGTACGCACGCATCGAGTATGCGACGTCCCACCTAAAAAAATCGGTCGATACGTTGTAAATATTTCAAAAATACTTTTCCTTTACAAGTATTTTTTATTTTTCATATTTCATCTAAAGACAGCCCCGGGCGTTACTTTGCTTTTATTGGATTGCCTACCTAATTAATATAAGAGCTGCTGAAAGTTGGTCGATTTGATTCGCGTAGTGGAACATCAGCGTCAGTTGGGTTGGGTGGGGCCCATGCCTTCTGGTGTTAGTAACTTGGTGCCTTACCCTCGTGTAAGGGCAGGATAAGCTATTTGAAGGGCGTTTTCTCCTTGGAGCTACGTCTCTTCTACTTGTAATTTTAAGGTGAAGCGGGACACGAGGCGGGCGACGCCTGTACCAGACGAAGTAGGCGGTGTCGGGCGACCGCCCTCCGCGGGCCCCGGCCGAGCGCTGTGGAAAACGCATGGGCGCGGGGCGCCGTCACACGGACCCAGTAACAAATATACTTCACGAACCTGTTATCGCTCTTAGTGATTGACCATCAGTTCCATTTTGTCGATATTAGTTATAATCAAATTAATTAGAAATTTTGAACTTCAGAAAATATCTTTTGAAAACTACCCCATTGCCCTAGTGCGAGCCATAAGAAAGAATGAATGAAAATCTAACACGTTGTGAGCAGCGCTTGTGTATCCAATGTGTTACGAATCAACCTACTAGCTTAGAAACCACGGCGCAGGTATCAGTTAAATGATGAAAACCTGGAAAATAATATTTCTAAATTAGGTATCCTTCTAAAACAAAAATGTCTTTCTGGAGCGCAGAAGCGCTTCGTTGCATTGTAACGGCAAGTGCTAATTCAACGCATAACACGTAGCACTGTAAAAGTGTAAACACTGTAGCGCTACAAGATTGAGATATTATTTTTATTATTGGTTTGTTGCAATTCTTACTCCGGTCAATGTGCGTTACGGAATCGGATCTTGAATATGGCGTCAGTTTGCAGTTGCATATAAGTAGTCCGGCTATTATAACACAAAGTTGGGCAGTTTGTGCGTCTCAAAATACGTAGTCATAGTGAGGCGCTTCAACAGTGTATCAAGATATTATTTTTAATTGAGGTTAATACCCCGGAATTATGGGATAGTGGTGGGTGGGAGTTACACACGTCACCACTGATCAGAAGAAGTAAAATAATTATATTTAGAAATAGAAGGTCTTAGGCAGAAGCGGTAGGATAGCCCATGAAATTCAAATTTTCTTATTCTTTTTGCAATTTGCAGCTTGATATCAATCAGGTTGTGTAATAAAGAGTTAGACGCTCCATCGAGAAGTTTGTCGCGGGTTTAGTACAGAAATATCATATCATTTTTCAGGCTCCGCTATCTCTTTTAATATAGAATTAACGACGGTACCCATAAATAGGTAAAGGTAGGTAGGTAACAATTAAATTAGGACAAGCAAATAGGACAATAACGGTTTCGGACACACCGCGGGCAAAAGATATTTTGTTTGTTCTTTGTATGTTTTCGATTGGCATGGACGCAAAACATCCAATGACCATATTATTATAAATATAATAATTACCGCGAAAAAATATCTAGGGCAAAAATAAAATAAATCCTAAGCAACACGGGCCTTTGCTACACTCGATATAACTTTAAGATCGATACTTGCGCTTCACTAAGGTGTGGCGTTCTCTCCCCGCGGGCCCCGGCTCAGCCACGCCCAGCGCGCGCATTCTCAAACAAAATCCGCAGAAAATGTTGTGCGAAGAATCGAGTAGAGTCTGCGTCGTTCGTTTCGTTCAGTCACGCACGTCACATCAGTTAGGCAGCTCAGTTGAGTAGTGATCTCGATAGCCGACGAACCGTACGCACGGCGCACACGTGCCACTCGCGCTCATCCCTTCTCCGCCGCACCGCACTCCCGAGCGATTTCGCCGCTCGCTCGGTGACGCCACCGTCCGTCGCTACTCCGCCGACGCCGCTTGTGCTAGGTGTCGTTCCGTACGGAGCTTTGCTACATCATACTATATTATGTAATACGAAAATAAACAGCTCAAAGCAACCACGTGTGCGCGCCGGCCGGCTTACATAAATAAATTCGTAATCATTTTGATCATCCAATCCGCTCCGAAACATCAGTTATTAATTAATATCAAAGAGTGAGTGATAGGTGAAACAAATAAAAAAACATTCCAATCTTATAATCAGTATTTTAAAAATCTAAATTTTATCGTGGCTTAAGATAATCGAATATAAACAAGTGAAAATGTCGAATTCTGTGGAACAGCAATTTAGCGAGCTTAGTTTGTCACAAGAGGACCATGACCAATATGAACCAGAGGATCATCAGGACCAAAGGTTAGTACACAACATTAAAGAAACTGAACTGCTGAAAACATTAAATAATGTGCTTATTTTCAATTTCATTTAACGAAGGATTTAAAGAAAAAAAATCTGCATATTTTTATTTTGCAAAAAATTGCGCGAGATTTAATGAAGGTTTAACTGAATTCATAGAAAATAAAATCTTCTCATTGTACAAATTAGATAAGTGAAGGGACGTTAAAAATCCTTTATTATTTTAATAGACACTATAAACTTAATAATATTGATTTATTCTATATAGGTACTGAGTAGGTACCTAGATACTATTATGTAGTTACTTAACTAAGCCGTGACGTACCTATTTTGTTCATTAGTGTGACTAATTTAATAATGCTAGAATTAAAATAGGCACAATTATTGTGCCTATTTTATTGATAAGGGATTCGAAATTCCGGTTTGATTCGACCTGATTCACTGTGATTCAAAAGGTTACAGCGCCGTCTACCATTATCATCTTACTGGTTTATCTATTAAAATAATTTCAAAATATTAGCGCTCGTCTTCGTCCGCGTTAGAACAAAAAAAGTAACGCAAACAGGTAGATAACAGAAATACAATACTATTTTTAATTTAAATATGTAACAGGTATTTTTGATTCATCATTTCAAAATATTAGCGCTCGTCTTATAACAGAAATACAATACTATTTTTAATTTAAATAGGTGTAACAGGTATTTTTGATTCTAACTCTTAAAAGGTATAATTTAATCGTCATAATCACTACATAGTATAAAACAAAGTCGCTTTCTCTGTCCCTATATCCCTATAATCTTTAAAACTACGCAACGGATTTTGATGCGGTTTTTTTAATAGATAAACAGGAGAGAGTGATTGAAGAGGAAGGTTTATGTCTATAATTTGTCGACATATCATGCGGGCGAAGCCGCGGGCGGAAGCTAGTACCTATTACTATAATTATAACGTTTGACTGAGTGGACCGATTTGAATGAAATATTAGTTACAGTAAAATGCTGCAACATTGCCACCATAGCTTAACATTAAGTAGATAAGTCACAGTACCTAAGTCTTAACGTGGAAAAGAACTTTGGCAATACGTACCTATAGATTCTTTTAGATTTTTAGCTGCCTATTCAATTAAAAAGTTATTAAGCTAGGCAATGTCATTTTTAGACCGTCTTCCATTTTTAAAGCAATTTTTTCGAATGCGGTTAATTAAAATTACAGTTGAATTGATACTGATTATCTTCCGAACGGAACGGGCCCGATAGGGCCATAGCCTGCCGGCTCAGCGGGATTGTCCGAAAGGGTTACATCGCTACCCCGGAACATAAAGGGCTAAGAAAGGAACATGGATAGGTTTTAGTCACGAGTCTGACACTCCCTTCTGCTCCTACCCACAGCGGGACCCCTCCCGCTCTGGGTGGACAGGAAATCATCAATTAATGACCCCTCATTACATAATTTACCACCCTCAAAATAAAGAGACCATTTTTACGTACCTGTAGCAGCTGGTAGGTACCGGAGATATCAGTATGTGTACACACTAATACCTACTACTCGTAGGTATTTATTTTGTTCATCAAAAAATAAGTAGTGTGGAAATAATAATAAGCTCTGGAATCTTGCTCTAAATACTTTATAGTATCTTAAAAAGAGTTTTCTCTAAATAACAAAAATTCCATGAATACTTTGAAAACTCAACCCCAAGCGAGGGAAGATTATTTTTAAATTCACTAAAATAATCCCCTATTCTTACCCCGCTTGGGGTTGAGTTCCTAAAAACGTTCAGCGTTTTTACGTAATTCTTTATTTTTGACCAAAAGCATAAATTCAATGGTTTTCCCTTACAAACTTTACAAACCCGCGCCAACACAAAATGATCTTTTAAAGAAATCGGCTTTGTTGAACAATAATAATACACTAACAACATTGCTTCTCGAACAAGTGTAGCACATTTAGGTTCCTACATAATTATGTAGAGGTAAGTGTCATAGGGCTACACTAGTAACCTATGATATATTTAAGTCCTTTAGAGTATAGTGTCAATACCTACTAACATAAGTAGATGTATTAATTACAAGCTGACCCAACAGACGTTGTCCTGTCTAAACTATGATAACCTTACCCAACCTTACCTAACCTACCCTACCCTACCTAACAATCTACCGTACCCTACCTAACAACCTACCCTAACCTACCTAACAACCTACCCTACCCTACCCTACCTAACAACCTACCCTAGTTGATACTGAGCGAACTAACAAAACAGTACCTACCCAATTGAACTTGTGAACAGCAACATAAACCTTAAACTGTAAAAAAAAATAGGAAACAATATAACTGTTACCGTCACTACATCGATAGTTCCAACTAGTTCTACTGGAATACCTATTTACTTCGTCGAAAAACGAGAGAAGATGCGCGCGGGACGCAAGAAGCGCATCTACCGTACCAACTTAGCTTTAGATCAATGTTATGCCTAAGTCATAATTGTATTATTTTAAACATTCCTCGAAACTCGAAAGCACGGTGTCGCCGCCGGAGCCGTGAAGCGCAGGCTGGGGCTTAGGGCGCCAGGCTGCCGGCTACCCAGCTTTTATTTATTTTTGCTGCAAATAATATGTAATTAAATTATTTGTGTGGCACAAAATAACTCTTTCAAGACCCCCAGCTTTTATTTATTTTTAAATAATTTAATTACATATTATTTGCGGTTAAGCTGCAAATAATATGTAATTAAATTATTTGTGTGGTAGGTACAAAATAACAAGTTTGTTTTATGTTAGCGCTGGGTTTTTTAAATTCAAATAACCATAAACACGCAGGCAAATCGTTTAGTGTGTACGCGTACTTATTTAGCAGCGATACAACTGCTAAAAATAATGCCGTTGTAAGTTTGAGGTAGTACGAAAGCTCTCGGTTTACATTCTCGCGCTCAGCCTGTCTCAGTGCCAGTGTAGAGCCGACGACGCGGCGGTAGACAATCGCCACCTCGCGAGGCGGCGCATTAGGAGAAAGTGGGACTACTAACCTAACCCGCAGCAGACGCACTGTTGAAACGGGATAAATAAAAAGCATTGCATATAGCAAAGAATGAGGTGATTGACCAGTATATATCTAGCTTGCCGATATTCTCCAGTAGGAAACACGCCGGTGACCGAGAACTTGTGTGTTGTCGGGGTTTGGACCGATACGGAGGAATGAGGCACACGTCGCGTCGTGGGCAAAAAACAATGGCAGGTCCCCATACATTATTTTATTCGCAATTAAATTACTACGTCTTTTAATGAAAAATATCGTATAAAACTAACAAGCGCAATCTACAGCTTGAAAAAAAGCCTAGAAACGGAACATTTTGTTTTCTGCTGGCATCAATCGGCCCAACCCAACCCAGCCCAATTGACATTTTCTTAAGGTCCTATTCATAGTTGAAATAATTTGCATTATAGTGAGTAAGCAACAATGTTAAATTAAAGTGTTGGAGTTCAACGAATGGTTATAGATTAGATTATAACAATGAATGGCAATACCTAACCCAATCCAATTGAAATTGTCGTTATCTTGTATTTAAACGACTTTATTCTGTCGTGAATGGATATAAAAGTAGAGGAAGTCCAAAGAAATGATGGATGGGTTGCGCGTAAGGTTATATTTTATCCAAGTTTTACAAAACCTTTTAAAACTTTTCCTGAACAGTGTGTCAAGCCAGTCCGAAATTGTAGGCGTTTGCACGGCCTTGCTTGTTCACTTTATTATTATTTATTATTAAAACTACCTGTGCAACTTTTTATATTATTACATAATCATATCCAGCATATCAAGTGAATCGTTGCCAAATAATGTCGGTATTGGTATTTAAAATTATGCTTTGCCTATAAAACAAAGTTATTTTAGATACTAATGCTCGCTACTGATAATGCTAACACTCGTAGCCAAGTAACTGGTAGGTAGCAAGCCATAAAATCTGTATAGGTACTTAAAGATTTTTTTTATTTTTATCAATAAACTAGCTGACCCGATAGACGTTGTCTTGTCTTAACTGTTAAATCTACCTACACTACCTACCTACCCTAATTACCTTCCCTTCTTACCTTCCCTACTTACCTACCCTACCTACTTACACTTACCTAACCCTACTTACCTACCCTTCTCTTACCTTCCCTACTTACCTTCCCTACTTACCTACCCTACCTACTTACACTTACCTACCCTTCCCACCTACCCTACCAAACTACTTACCTACCTACCTTCCTACCTACCCTATCCTACCCTACCCTACCTACCTGCCTAACCTACCTGTCCTACCTACCCATCCTACCTACCTACTTAATATTATAATAGGTACTAATTTTTACCGTATCGACCGAAATTGATTAAATGTGATGTGTTATGATATGAAACCCATGAACGTTTTGTATGGATAAATGATTTTTAGGGTTCCGTACCTCAAAAGGAAAAAACGGAACCCTTATAGGATCACTTTGTTGTCCGTCCGTCCGTCTGTCAAGACTGTTTTTCTCAGGAACGCGTGGAGGTATCAAACTGATAATTATATCTAATACTCAGGTCTACTGTCCCTTGGAGCTCTGATAAAATCAAACTTCTAAGCCAAAGCAATCAAAAGATACAGCCGTTTATGCCGCAAATTTTTGAAACTCACGAGAATCAAAACCTACAGGGTACTTCCCGTGAACTTAGAATCTTTAAATTTGGTACGAAGTGACGTCTTATAGTACAGATAAAGGAAAAATTGCGAAAACCGTAAATTTTTAGTTACATCATACAATAAACAAAAAAATATTTTTTTTTTTCAAAATATAAAAATACCATAACTATGACTCGATTGACGTGATGGGTGAACTTTAAATTATATACCTACGGTTTGTACGGAACCCTCGGTGCGCGAATCCGACTCGCACTTAGCCGGTTTTTCCTTTTATTTTTAATAGTAATTCTGCTATTCGGAACGGACACTAATCCAACAAATCCAAAACCATGAAGTCCAGCCCTTCTCGAGTGTTCGAAAAAACCCAACTTTGTTTTATATATTAAGAAGTACAAGACAGCGGAGTTTCATATAGTAATTAAAGCAAATCTCTGACACTTCCTACAGGCGAAGTCATTTACAGCGTTAACATACTGCGCGCTTTAGCTCCTCCACGCCCTCATACTCGCCCTTCTGCTTCACGTCGATCTTGTATGTAGGAGCGTACTCGCTTATTACCTCTAATCAAGCTCATGATCAGTTTCACCGACAGATCTAGTAGTTAGTGGAAACAACGCGTATTCGGTTTTTAAGCGCGACATGTAGCGCGCTTGTAAACGTGGATAACAGAACGATCGAGCACAAAACGCGTAGGTCAGTAACCGCCCGTAATTACTTACTACTACCAACGGACTGAATTGGTACACGGTGATGTACGCCTGGGAATGTTCCCACTCCCGGGAATATTCCCAGTGGAAATCGTTCCAAGTTCCCGGCACTGTTCCCCAAAATTCTCAAGAGGTTTTTTTTTACTAAGTTTTTTTTTGTTATAATCTAAAAAACCTTTGCGAGTTGCGACTTGTCGCGACTTCTGTTGTAAAATTTGTTACATAGCTCATTATTTGAAGTGTAAAAACGACACAGTTAGGTAGTTATTCTGCTATAATAATTCTGATATTTCGGCTCTGTGAGATAGTACTGCAGTAGAAGAGTGATCTGTAGGTGCAGGAGAGCAGTCAATGTTGATTTTGGAACATGTAGGCTTCAGATCAGCTTCAGAAAATATGGAAGATGCTGCATTGTAGGTTGTCTCCAAGGTTCCGGACTGGAACGGGGTAGGCGTCAACACCAATGGCCAATAAAAAAATGAGCGAAGGCCATTAAATCACTCTCCTTCACTTGCTGACGATATAGTAGAGTGAGTCTGAGTCTTCATGGCTGAGGCTATGGAGCATCCAGTACAAAGCTCGATAAACTCAGTAGATGCTTACCTAGTATAAACTATCCAGATAGGTAGGTCAACTTCGCGAAAGAGTTCAACCGTTGAGTCTGACTGGGCGGGGCAGTGTTCGGGAAGATACGGTATCTCCTCGTTCCACATACCGCACCGTCTCAAGACGAAAGTCTTTGACCAGTGCGTGTTGTGTTGCCAGTGATGACCTACCTATGCTACTGACACGTAGTAAGTGGCTCGCAATAGGCGTTATCAGAAGACGGAAAGTCATCCCAAATGGTCATCTGTCAAGTTCGCGACATGCAAAAACCGTGGTTATGTCAACGTTTTTCTTAAAATTGTTATTAGGCGACTATTCAAAATTGGTTTTTACCTTACCTACCATGTTTGTAACCCCCTAATTCTCGAAAGAATGCCTCGAAAATTAATTGTATTATTTTAAAATATTGGTTTGGGTTCATATTATAGTTCATTGCCTCATAGCCGGGCCACCCTTTTTTTCCTCTTTTGAAACACCGCTACCCCTTTATTACTAAACATAGTTCTTTCAGAAGTCAAATTTCTGACGACTAAAAGAGAAAAATCGGTGTGTAACTAGGTATTCACCTGATATAATTTAACGTTTATTAACGAGGTAAATTCACCTGATATAATGTAACGTTTATTAAGAGGTAAATTCACCTGATATAATTTAACGTTTATTAAGAGGTAAATCTAGAACTTTTGGAGCAAACATTTTCTCTTTGAGCTAAGTTTTAATTAGCCACTCATTTTTCACCGATATAATTTAACGTTTATTAAGAGGGTAAATCTAGAACTTGTCGAGCAAACATTTTCTCTTTGAGCTAAGTTTTAATTAGCCACTCATGATGATGTTTATACAGATGAAATTAGTTTACGATTGATAAAGTATAATATCTATACTAACTATAATTTAGTTAAAGTTTATAATTAAAAAAAAAACTACAGGACGAAAAAAGCAAAGTGAGTGGTAGTCGTTACACAATCCACTGTCTGAGGTGCTGATATCGTTTTGTTTTTCTGATGCATCATGGCGCCGGTAAATACCCGCTACCCCCCCCCCCCCATATCATGATTAAATAATAATATGAACTGGCCAGATCAATGAAAAGAATCAGCGGCTTGACATACCATCAAACGTTGATGTTTAAAGGATATGGTCCGCTTTAGCTGGCCATTTCATGAAATGCTCGACTACACAATGAAGTGATCATTTCTAAGATCTAGCCACGACATAATTATATAATTGGATAGCAGATATTACATGCAGTGAAAGCATAACTGAGATAGCCAAGCGCGTCCCCACCCCGCGCTCATATCGACAGATATAATTGTTAACAATGTGGATGTTGGTGACGCAAACTCTATTGATAATCACGATCAATAATCCCTACAAAAGTTCGCTAAACGCGCCTAAAGAAGTTTTCGCAACGAATAAGTTAAAATAACAACCAAATCAGAAGTAAAACGAATAACTATGTTTTTCTATGTTTGTTATAATTATTTTTACGGTGTTTTGAAGGAGAGGTTGCGGTTGAGGTCGGATAAAGCTTGTTCTTAACTGAAAATAAAATCTATTAGTTATTTTTTCAAACCGCTTCAAACTTCTGTGAAGAGGGGATTTTATAAGGCTTGACGATAAATTTGCGATTATGTTTATATAATACAACCCTGTTTCTGAGTTTTGAAGAAAGGGTTGTTGTTTACTAAAAATAAATATGATTTTTCTACCCTGTTTCTGTTTTCAAAGTTTTATAAGAGGGGATTTTATAAGGTTTGACGATAAATATTGAAATAAAAATCTTGTTCAACCCAGTTTCTATAAATATTTTGAAAGAGATTTCCTAAGGCTTCACTTCTAGAACAAATGGTATTCAACCCGGTTTCTATAAAAAATTTTAAAGAGGGGATTTTATAGGGTTTGACGATAAATATTGAAATAGAAATATTGTTCAACCCAGTTTCTGTTAATGTTTTTTTGCAAGAGGGGATTTCCTAAGGCTTGACGTCTAGACGATACATATTGAAACAAATATATTTTTATGAAATATTATTCAACCCTGTTTCTGTAGCAATTTTGAAAGAGGGGTTTTATAAGGTTTGACGATAAATAATTATATTTTACTCTGTTCCCTGTTTCTGTAAAAGTTTCAAAACGACTTACTGTCAGTAAATAAAAAAAATGTTTGTAGTAGTTCTCTATTTATGTGCCTCAATAGGGATGAATGATGACAGGGTAAAAAAAGAAATGATATTTAGTCCGTTAGTCTGATAATAAAAATATAAATTATATCGGTATTTTTTGTTTTATCATATTTATAAAACATAATAAAACGCATGCATTAAAGTTTGGAAGTGGGGGGTCGCTACGTCACAACATTCACAACTGAGTAGGTATAAAATCTACAAGGAGTGACGTCATGCAATATTTTAACACGATGTATCGACGTAATCTTTTCATTACGTGAAAAAAGAAAAAATAAGTCCAATATTTTCTAGTACTTAAAGAAAATTTGTTTGTTTTGAATGATTGATTTTATGATATTTAAAAATATTAGGTTCTACTTGTCGTTGACAGTAGGTACCTAATACTAATATTGACTCCCTACAGCTTTCGCCAAAAGTATTATACACCCCTATAAAACTCATGCAAATAATAAAGTATAACAAAATCAAAGCTATTTAAAAAAAAATAACCGAGGAGGTGTTTTCGAACGATAAGATACGCTATTTTGAAGTCCCTTAAACACCTGGTCCACGGTTAGTGTGAAATGGCATTTAATGAGATTTAATTTAATGAATTTTTTTCTCTGTATTCTTTCATTGTTCATAGTGTCAAGAAGGTAGTGTGTGCAATTATTTGTCAAGTAGAGACTGCCTATTTTACGAAATGCTTAAAGTGAACTGGTATAGAAAAACGGATAAAAAATCAGATTCAACACGACGAGGGCAAATTCCAGGTAGAGATTGCGAAGTTGGTAAAATGTTCTCGGTGTGCGGTGCGATCTGCTCTTAAAAGGTTCGCGGAGACTGGTCCTCACACAAACAGGATGTAAACGGACAGGAAACATGTAATTACTGAGAGCACCAGGACAAAACTTCGTGAACCGCAAAAAAACGTCTTCTGAACTCGCTGCAGCTTTGTCGGAGGACTTTGGGCAGCCGATTAGATCTCGAACGGCAAGAACAAGACTCACAGAAGCTTTAAAGCCAGAGCCAGAGCCTTTCGTTATCCGAGAACAACAAAAAGATCCGCTTAGAATGGGCTCTACGACACTAACATTAGGATACCGCAGAAGATTGATCCAATGTTGTATGGCCCGCAAATCGAACTTTGAAGCAGGTTCAAATTTTTGTATTATCGGTAGAATACAACAACAACAATTAATTATTTCATTGCTTTTTGTAAGAAATGAATTACAACCAATCTATCATTCAGTGTTTTTAAAAATATTTGTGGATATTCGGAATGCCGGCCGTTTGTGAGGCGGCGTGTATCGGCTACGAATACCCATCCAGGTTATTTGGTACCTCTACCTATTGTCAAATACGGAGGGAGCAGCTGTATGGTCTGAGACTGCATGGCTGCCGATGGAGTTGGCGAAACGTTTGTTTGTGAAGGCCGCATGAGCAGTGGAAATAACATCAATGATCTAGAAACGGTCTTGATGTTTTCGCTGGTGCGCATTTTCGGTGGCGACTTGGACAGTAATTGAGACGGCTTCAAATTCCAGCAAGATAATGAAGCATCTCGTAAATCGGCGACAACGATGGCTTGGTTTAGAATTAGAAATAACAGAGTTGTCATGCTGGACTGGCCGGCACGGTCTCTAGATCTGAACACCATGAAGCACAATTGGGGGGGTATACTGAAGCGCATAATATGCAGCGTTAAAATGCCTTAACAAGAGAGGGGGATGCCATAAGTCCTGATGACAAAGCTTTTACGCAGTATGGCCACAAAGCGGAAAGGTGGACCCACTAATCATTACTACTTTTTTTATTCAATTTGTATACATGACAGCAAAACTAGTTTTATTTTTCATCCCAAGTGTGTGTGCAATCAATTGAAGAATTCCTAATAGTTTTGGTCAAGGCTGTAGCTGACGGACTAAAAATCTATTTTAGCCTAAATCCTTATTAGCCATGCCTACACTAAATTAGGTCTACATCCATGTGATGACGGGTTTTGTTTGGGTAAATAGTGAAATTACCAGTTAGGAAAAGAACCATCGTTGACTACCCCAGATCAGAGTGCGATACGATCGTTCAATGTATAGTTTTCTTCGGCCAGCTTAAAAAATAACGTTTGTCTTGTGCATAATAAGTGCATCACGGCGCAGTTGTGGCGGCTGACGGTGCACCTGCCGGCAGGTGGGTCGGCCATTCGCACGTGCCGTTGCCGCGCTCGTCAGATTACCTACCAACTGTTCGTTTTTTGTTGCTAAATTGATATTCAAATAAATTATTACTGGATTGGAGTTTCAAACGTATAAAAAATACCGGGCAACTACTTATAACACCGCGCATAGTGAAGGTTCCGTAGTGTCCCAGCAGCGGGATCCCAAATAGCAGGCAGCGAATACGCGATTTGGCGATTTGTTATTTTCATAATACATGATAACGCCAATGACTACCATTCATATTGGCGGACAAGTCATGTACGTTATATTGAAACACTACCCCACCGTCTCATCGATAGATTTATCGCAGGACGATAACGGAATAGGTGCCGCGGCGACAAGAGGGGCTTGTGGCTAACTTACTGAATATCATTACCGTGTTACTGATCTGATTCAGGACTAGGACCCGAGTACCTCCGGTACATCAAAACAGCCTTTCAATCATCATCTTTTAGCTGAAACCCGCCCTCTGCTAGCGATCGCTGCTTCCTGCTTTAATTGTATAATATCTTTTTTTTTTTTTCGTTTCTGTAGATCTACTGCCGGACCAGGAATAGGAATAATTATAATTTAATATGAGTCGCCTTTATAGCTTCAATTTAAGTGTTGCTCTGTAGGGCCGATTAAATACCCGCTGATATTGGAAGGAAATTGTAGGCCGTTTTACGCCAGGTGTTTTATTCCCATTGTTAATATACAGCTCGCGCAACAAGTAGTAAATAATTGAAGCCGCTGAAAAATTTCACGTTAACCATCGGGCTAAAACAAATTGTTTTTGTTAAAACTATCACTATAACTATCCTTCAGGTTATTCATTGGATATCAAAGTCACACATTTCATAAAAAAAAGTGATACCTACTCACTCGGATGAAATTAGAGAGAATGAATGAAATGAAATGAGATGAGCCGTATTTAAAACTGAACGGTGGTTATAAATAGATGGCTTAGGTATATTTTAATGTCGAAAGCAGTTAAATTATACATTTATAATATTCCTTAAATGACTTAATTCAGAAACCGCAAAAGGAAATATGAAAATACTATGACCCCTGCCTAACAGTGTTTTACATAAATACACATTGCCGAGGGAGACTAGCAAACTTAATGGGCCCCCAAAACCAGTTAGCCAGTTCACTTTACCCATAATCCAATAACTTTGTTTCTACATCCTACACGAACCTGGGGTGGTTGCCCTTGTTGGATGCACTTCATTGGTTACTTAATTGCTTTATTTCTTAACAATGTACTACTTTATTACTCTGCGAATAAGCTTCGGTCCCGTCCCCCAGAGGCCTTCTAAAAGTCCCGGACCGCAGGGTCTCGAGATGTGCCTAAGACATTTTGAAAAATAATATTAAAAATTATTAAGTTATTATTAAATTATTATTATTAAGTCTGAATTCAATTTTTACAAATGATTTTTTTCAAGCTCTAGTTCTAGTATGGGTAAGTTTTACAACTACAGATCATAAGTAAAAGCGAGGAACCATTTACATTAAAGTGCCCTTTTTGGTTTATTAATCCTTTAGATAGGACCAGAAATATCCCGAACAACTGATACTTTAAAAAACAATTATATTTTGTTAATATAAAACACAAATTAATGTTATTTGGACAAAAAAAGTAATATTTCAACTTTATTTTTTATTTTCGTCAACAACGTAATATTAATCAAATCAATATTTATTTCATACAATGTTACACAACTCAGTTCATATTAGCACAGAGAATGAAACATAATTATTTAAGAATAACAATTATATCACTATTTAATGATAGCATTAATTAATTGATTAAAAAAAAAAGTTATACTACAGAATGAAGATCAGGATCAGGCAACAGGCGAAGCCTGTCATTAAAAATTCGAAGGTAATAGGTAAGACGCAAGAGAAAAAACGGAACCATATTCAGTTATTCATGAAATTTTGATTTCCCGAAAGTGTGTTGAGTAATGTCTGTCGTTTAATAGGTACGAGAGCAATTCTCCATTGCACTCCCTGCCGGCTCGGGCTGCAATACCTACCGCCTCCAGTGCAACGAACTAACTTTACCTACCTGTATTGCAAATTTTGTTTTAAATGCAGTCAGTATCTATGGATTGATGACTGTGTATAGTACCTATATTTACTAGCCATAATTGCCTAGCATATTAAGTTATTGAAACTTTTTTATTAGATATATTATATAACTTATTTAGTATTTCTGAAAATTAAACCAGTCTCATAATGATATCGGATTATTGAATGGCATGGATTGTTGTTTTTATCAGTATCATGCGCGCAGGAGAGAGGGTGTAGGGCGTGGGTGGAGGGCGGTGCGGCGTTGTCGTTTTGCATTGCAAGCAAGTCGGTTCTGAACCCGCGTCGCGTCCGCTATACACAGCCGGTACTCAACTCGGTCCCAGTCGGTTCACTCATTCTTCAGTCACACGGCAACACTCGCAGCTGCGCCACAGCTCGTGTACGAATGGGCTAGGTTCATCGCTCCTTCCGGTCGTTTTATTCATTTAATAAACTATTTCATATACCAGAGATCGTAATACGCTTGATGTTTCTATTAATTCAATTGGCATCGTGGTGGACATTTCTGTTGAAGTGGTGAAATTGAAAGCGTCGGTGTGCATCCACATCAGGCGCGTGCTGTGTTAAGTTTTACAACTTGTCTATGGCTTACAGAATGGCGAAATACCGCAGGTATGAATAGTTTAGTAGACTATCCTATCCACATGAATACGCCCACATTCCTTAACTATTGTTGCAGCTGTTACCTACAGAGCGATTGAGTTTGACAATCGGAAATAGGTTCCTACTTGCAAAATATCTGTCATTTCATCTGTTTGCTGACATGCATTTCTGAAATGCAGTAGAAGCTTTATAATTCATCAATAATTTCGATGCACACGAACACGTGGTGCGTAAAGAAAATGGCGGCGCGCAGAGAACTGCCGCCCGCCGGTACCGCGGCCCGTCGCGCCGCGGTCATGAATCACTGATACCGAACGCGCCGGCCGGCACCGCCGCCAGCCGCCACTATGCTATGGATTTATTGATAACAACTTTTTCGCAAGATTTCATAAATAGAAGCATTAATTCGTTACACGTATCTAGCAGTAACAGCGATTTTCGTAGTGCAGTTACCACTAATGCACAATGCATTATTGTAGACAGTACTATTTTATTTGTAAATAAATAATTATTATTATGTAAGTCTACGTTATCTAATCTAATGCATAGCTATATGGTCTATTACGTTTCAAACGGTTTACCGCGCGTACCTCAGTAATATATCAGTGGTATATTTATATATTTATAGACATATTCTGATTCACCCTTCAAGAGAACAACGCTCAAGACGTTTTGTTTGGAATAACCTAACATTATTTTACACAATTAAATGTCCAGAACTGTACCAATCTAGCGCGCTACTACCTACCTCCTTTATACTAAATTTATAAAAATGAGAGTTGCTGTCATCAGAATGTTAAGAAAAATTATATACTTAGGTTTGTACACCTACCTTCAAACAGGTTTAGACGACACCCCACTTCACCCCAGAATACGCCGCCTTTTTTGGTGAAGTTGCAAAGAACGTGAGAACGAGTTTGACAGCTCTGAAATTCTTGCCTGGTTCTTGTTTTGCACGTTATAAAGATTGGAACATTTTTAGGTTAGTCGGTGGCCCTTTATTTTTACGATCAACTCTTGACCCCCAAAAATATTTTTTTTTATTGTAACATGACACACCTGACATTATGCCAAAACTGGAATTTCTACAATTGCATGTACACCAGTAAAACCTCTGCAGTCGGACAGAAAAACATGATTCTGTAAAAGTTCAGTGACTGTTCAGTTTTCCTTTTAAAACGGAATCCCAAATCGATAAACATTTTCGGGCTTCGGACCCCTAAAAATACTAAAGCTACTAAAGACTGTTTTGATCTTAAAATTTCTAAGTACCTATTATATTTTTAAGTATTGCTATTAATAGGAACAAAAATACAGAAGAATAATAATATCAGAATTCAGAAGCATTTTATAGAGATAATGTGCTTCTGAATTCCGATATGCATTTCTAAAAGCAAAAAAAGTGTTTCGTTTTGCTCCGGCGCTTTTGCTCCCTATTCGAGTCCTTGCTTAAAAGTATTATGCTGAAATTCAAAAAATCACGTAATAAATCTCTTCCTTCAGCTAATAAAAAAAATGGGAATTAACTTATTATCAAAATTAAATATTGATGGACGATTGAATAATATTATATAATTATGTTGTTGTGCAATGAAGTTAAATAATAAATAACAGTAGCTCCGTGCACTCTTGTTATAAGTTTAATGACCTCTGTATAGTATGACGCAATTATTTAGCTTAGTAGGTAGTGTATATTGTAATTGTTGAAGCTAACATGTATTCACAGAACCACAAACGTAATAGATTTTGGTAATAGCGCCGAGCTACAATTAGCATGGAAAAGTGGAACGTAGTTTAAAGTGGTCTGATTTTCATGGGACTTTAAGGTGCGGCACACAATTTTAGCTAAAACGATCTACGCCCGACACGACGCTTTGTATAAAACTAAAATTACTAAAATTTCGAAGAATTCTTGATTATCATGGCGTAATAATAGCGCTCGATTCGATACATCGATTTCTATTGCGGTTAGTACTTAATTGTCATTCTAAATTGTCTACACATTTTCACTTAACTTTTGTACTAAAATTATTACTGTATTTGTGTCCTACCTCTTTGTGTATTGTACATAAACAATAAAATAAATATTTTCACAACATTTTTGTACCTTACTTTTGTAGGTGCGTATTTTCTAAAAAGTTCCATGAAAATCCGACCATTATTAACTTTACTTGGTCTTACTGTTCGTTTTGACGAGTCAATTATGTAGTAAGTCGTGAAGTCGACTTGCTGTCTACTAACATTTCCGTAAATGCTGGCGTAGTCGGAAATGTGACTGTAATTGGTATCTTGTTAACTACTGAAATCGGTGGGCGTAGTATTGATTCATGAGAGTGGAACGACCCCTGAAAACCAGGTTAAAAGAATTACGGGCTTGTTGGGAAACCTACGACGAAAATTTGTTTTGTTTTGAAATTTTGTTGGTTCTGTTTAGAAATAAATCTTACATGTAGAATGATTTCGAATTGTTTATAAAATATAATATTATGTATAACGTAGTCAAAATAGTATTTACAGAAAAGGACATGTAGGTACTTCTTAAACCATTTTAAACTTGCTAACGATCGACTAGCTTTTGGAATTAATAAGAAATTAACTACACCACTAAACGTCATTTAAGGTGGATGATGCGCAAGGGCGGCCCGCAAAATTCAAAATGTCATGTTTCATGAGACCAATTCTAACTTGATGAGTACACTCTTGAAACATGATATTGATGGTTCTTGTCGTTTTTATAATGTAAATACCTATTTGTTATGGCCGCGAATCATATTTCCATCAAGGTACAACCTGACGCATGGCAACCTGACGAATCCAACGAAAGAAATATTGGAATTTCGCGACCACCTTTGTGCATGCACCTTAACTTAATACATTTTATGTTGACACAATTGCCTTGCCTACCTAATAGAGAACATAATGATGTAAAATATTTGAATAGTTACTCGAAAGATATTTGAAGAACACTACAAGATTCTATGACACTAAACGCACTAAAATAGATAGATACCCCTTAAACCCAAAGTAAAATGTACCATTCGATTGTTGGTTGTATCCTGCGATCGCTTTGTGTTGATATCTAGGTATATAATTGTGTGTAGAGTGAGATAGTGAGTGGGTAGGTACATTCACTACGAGGGGTCATGCATCGAGCGAGTGCAATGGAACGAAGTTGTGAATGGCGTGCGAGTAGTGGGGAGAGCCGGGGGAGAGGCAGGCAGGCGCGGTGCGTCAGCCGGCGTCGCGGTCGGGCCGATGCGCCGCGCGGCGCGGCCGTAGTGACGATGGAGCAGATGATGTCATCTCCGGAGCTCCGCCATTTTGTAGCCAATGATGTCCGAATAGCGCAACATAGCCAATGAAAGCAATTTGCCTATTTGTATGCTGTTGTTATTAAAATTTCCTACTTTCGCAAAAATGTTTATAGGTATTTGAAGAACAATAAGTTTTAATTGTTAATATTGGTTAGGCAGGACTCAGTTCCCGGACCCAAGTTAATGCGCGATTTCGTAGCGTGTCCCTCTCATAGTAATTCTCATATAAAATATGACCGTGCGTTAGGCAACCTGATTGATTAAACACTTAATTACATAATCATAACAAACCAACATAATCAGTCTATATTGCTCTCACTGCTAAGACACAGGCCGCCTCCTCTCTAAGACAGGGAGTGGGCCATAATCCACCACGCGGGCACAGTGCGTGTGGGCGGAACTTAATTTCTCGCATGAAGGAAATCACGTAACTGCTTGCTTGGGTTGGGGTCTATAGGCCCCAATTTGTATGGACAAATTGTAAAGGTTTATTACTTTTTCTCTATGAAATGTTTTAATAGTTCTTAGAAAAATATTTAAACTATAAAACACCTTAAATAAATACAACTTGAAATATTTTTCTACCCAATAACAACGACTCACAATGTTGGGAAGCAAATACCATCCTATTTTGGTCGAGTTTCAAACTAACAAAAAATTAAGTTAATGGTTTTTTTTTGTCGTTCATCGATCGACTGAATCGAATGAAAACATAACGTGGAGAGAAGTAATCGGCTACGATGCACCACACATAATGCGCATTGTATGGCCTCAGGGGTCCAGGGACTGACAAACTTTGTCCACCATACGTGAGTTAAACTAGGCAGGATGCACACGCGTTGATGACTTTTCTTTGAAATGTAATTGGGAGATTACCTTTTATATGGTCTAGGTCTTCCAAACAATTTCGACTCCTCTCGACTTTTCTCCTGTTTTTTTTTCTATTCTTGAAATACAAGAAGTTTGTATACCTAAACGACATACAAAAGGTAGGTGCAGCAAAGTCTGGCTTTTGACTATATCTTGAAGCATTTTTTCAAGTTCTGGAGGTGATGAGGAGAACATTATAATTATTAGGAACAGAATATAATTTAATAAATATAAAATTGATTATTTTTGTATAGTAGTATGTTGCTGTAATACTTATTTTTAACTGTTTCTATCAATTGATGCACATGGAGCTATCGGTTACTAAAACCGATTAAAAACAAGTTCATAACTATTTATAAGTTAATAATGTCTAGTTAGAGACATTACGGAAACAAAATTAACAAAAGCAATTTTATGCAACTATAACGAGTCGTCGCTAGTTGTGAATAGGTAAATAAAAATGAGCGATAAACCAGTAAGGCGATTGTAATCTTAGGATTCGTCTATGAATATACTATAGTGATATATTTCTAGGTAATAGTTTATGATAGGTAGATATGGAGTTAATAGCAAATTGTTGTAAACAAGTGGTTATGTCGCTTCTCGCAGCCGGTCAGCAAAAGTCCTCATCAGTGGGCTCCCCCTGCATATTCGCTTCGACAACATCGAGCCGCTGCTCTCACAGTATGGCAACGTCCAACATTGCGACAAAGCGAACTCGCGCGACGCCAACACCCAGGCGGTGTTCATCACGTTTGAGACTCCGGAGCAGGCGCAGCAGTGAGTATTATTGTCTGTTTGAGGGTTCTCTCTGGGAGGTGCTGCCTTGTTTTCGCACCGTCTGCTGTTCCAGCTTTACTCTATCTCTCGTATCTGTCTGTGTTTACGTTCGCATGACGACTTTTGTGATGTTTTGGCTTTACTACTATTTTGCTTTATTGCTTTCCAGGTTGCACAGAAGGTATAACTTACACGTTACACAAAATCACATTATTAAGTGAATTTGTAACTATATTTATTAAATATAACACAAAATATATCGGGTTTATTGGTTTGCCTTTTAACTCATACACTGCCATGAACACGTATGTGGTGGTGGATGCAGGCACTGAGCTTAGAATAGCACAAAAAATAGTGGCAGTGTTTGTGTTAAGGTTTTATGGAAGTGCATTACGAGGCAATATCTTAATTTATCAACTCTTTTTCTTCACATTTTTCTGTTTTTCTTTCTTCTGCGGTTTTCCACTGAATTTCAGTCACTGGTACTGAGACCTCTGCTTTTCCTAAACTTGCAAGTCATAGAAGTCATAGAATACGCATGGGTTGTGCTGTTTTGCTTGTTTTTGTTCGTTATTTGTATTTTACACGAGATCAACTTGTTACAGAGCTATCAATGGGCTAAACGGATGCGAACTGGAGGGAAGTCGGATGAAGGTTGAAGCGGCAGAGCAGAACACCCGTGGCGGCAGGCGCGGACGCCCTGGCGGCGGCCGCGGCGGCGGCGGTGCCACCGGCGGCGGCTCACGACCCACCGATTTCCCGCTGCGGCTGCTCGTGCAGAGCGACATGGTCGGCGCCATCATCGGCCGCCAGGGCAGCACCATCCGCCTCATTACACAGCAGAGCCGCGCTCGCGTCGATGTCCACCGCAAGGACAATGTTGGTTCTCTCGAGAAGGCCATTACCATATATGGCAATCCCGAGAACTGCACCAATGCATGCAAAAGAATATTGGAAGTCATGCAACAGGAGGCCAACAACACCAATAAGGGGTAAAAATAAATGAAATTACACCTGTGTAGTAGTAATCGAAATATAATTGTCTAACAATACTTCATTATTGTTTCCAGTGAGATCTGCCTCAAAATTTTGGCTCACAACAATCTAATTGGCCGTATAATTGGTAAAGGCGGTAACACGATTAAGAGGATCATGCAAGAAACCGATACAAAGATAACTGTGTCCTCTATCAATGATATCAACAGCTTCAACCTGGAGCGGATCATCACCGTCAAAGGCACCATTGAAAACATGGCTAAAGCGGAGTCACAAATTTCGGCCAAATTACGCCAGAGCTATGAGAGCGATTTGCAGGTAATCTGTCGCTACTAAACAATAAGTTAGCTATACAAACATATAAATGCTAATGTTATTGTTATTGGTGTTATAGATGCTGGCGCCGCAAAGCATTATGTTCCCGGGGTTGCATCCTATGGCCATGATGTCCACTGGTCGTGGATTCTGCGGTGCTCCCCCACCATTCCCGCCGCCAATATACGCTCCACTGCCGGGCCAGGGCGGCGCACAGCAGGGAGCCGGTGACTCACAGGTACTACTTGCAATTTTGAGAGAAGTTTCATTTAATTGAATCAGCGTTCGGACATAGTCATTACTGCTTCTTTGTAGCTGGGGATAAAATATAGAAGTGGCGTCTCATATAATGTTGCCATGTTCACTTGCGGGTTTCGAAGTATAGCTCCTTTTCAATTTTCCCGAACTGTGACTCCTAAAGCCTACTAAAGGCCTCTTCGTTTTCTGCTCGACGTTTATCTGCACCTGCAAAGTTCTGCAAAGTTCTTAAATGTTGAATAACACGTCTTTTTTGCAATAGGAAACTACATACTTATACATCCCAAACAATGCTGTGGGCGCAATTATTGGCACCAAGGGCTTGCACATTCGCAACATTATTCGATTCAGCAACGCCTCTGTGAAGATTGCTCCGTTGGATCAAGATAAACAGGGCGAGAACCAAAGCAATCCGCAACAGGAACGTAAGGTCACCATAGTGGGCAGCCCTGAAGCTCAGTGGAAGGTATGTAACGAGTTTATAATGGTTATACATTAAATTGTTTAGAAACAATGCTGGACAGTGTTTTTAATGACTTATACTTGATATTTACAGGCTCAATATCTCATCTTTGAGAAGATGCGAGAAGAAGGATTTATGTCTGGCTCTGATGACGTGCGGCTGACCGTGGAGATAGTGGTTGCTTCGTCGCAGGTCGGCCGCATTATCGGCAAGGGAGGTCAGAACGTGCGAGAGCTGCAGCGTGTCACCGGCTCGCTCATCAAGCTGCCCGAGCAGCCGCAGCAGCAGCAGGGCGGCGGGCAGGCGCAGGATCACGACACAACAGTGCACATCGTCGGCCCCTTCTACAGCGTTCAGGTATGAATAATTTAACAATATTTGAAGCTATTTTCTCTCGAAAGGAGTTTTTTTTTCGGAAATCTGGCTGAAATGCTGCACGAAATAAAAAACATGATTGTTGTAAGGAATTTCCAGAGGTGGATAAACTGTAAATAAAGATAAATAATAAACTGCAGCACTTCAGTACTTATATCGGAAAGCGGGGGGGGGGGTTATCGGGAGTTTATTTTTCTGTTTACGGTATGCGTACGGTGTATTTGAAATAACTTGCCAAGCGAAATTTTCTAGACCGGTACTGTACTGTGTAAGACGTATACATGTAGTTACGAGTCCAAATTGAATTTAACTTATAAACATATATAATTTATGAAGATACGGTGAGACGACAAACGTGAAAAATGTCAAAAAGATAAGTATAATTATGGTTTTACTAATAGCTGGCCGCAATGCGATGGATAGTTAATTAATTCGATTTAAATGACACGACTTACGGTGGCATAATAAGATGTTTACGTTTTGTAGCAATCGCCTGACGCGGGATGAAACATTATCGAGACACTGCCTGTCTAAGGATACAATCCTCAGTGTGAGCCAATGAAATGGCACCACACCATGACCATGCCAAGTTATTTAATGCCTTTGATGCTAAACAATAGGTGAGTTATCACAGTATTAACGTAAATAATCAATTATATAAATAATATGGCGAATGTTAAGATTGTCAATAAAATATATTCTCTATGAAACATCTTTAATTTATATGCTCCGCCTTTTAATTGTGACGTTTGTACACGATTGACGTATATTATTGGACTATGTAACTACATGTATATGTTTGTACACTATTGACGAAATATTTAATTTGTTAAGCAATTAATCGTAAATAGGATGATTACTATATAATATTTTTATGGATACAATTTTCATGTTTCATGCAAGTTGTATCTACAGTGTGTTAGGTTAATCGAGGGACTTACTTTAGGGTATAGTATGAGTACTATAAAGTTGTTCATTTATATGAGTATAAATGAACAACTTTGTCTATGGGACCAAACCTGATATCAAAAAAAAATGGGCTCGGAAGTTATATTTATGTTCGCATAATCCGTCTAATAAGAATCGAAAAAGAAAAATAATATCAGTTCTTGTTTATAATTGATATGGAAGAGCTGATATTATTTTTCATATTTAGGAGTTAGTCCCATGGTCAGTGGTGCATTTTCATGAGTACTTATACCCCTTAAAAGAAAGTCCCTCGATGAAGTGTCATAACGGTTATTACACAATACGTCGTACGATTATTCATATTGGGGTATAATTATGTTTTTTTTTAATTTAAATAAGTATAGCAAAGCGATTTTTTTAAAATCATATATTTGTAACGCGTAACAATGCAACGCTAAATAATATTGGCAATGGAATAAGTTTTTCGCTGTGTTAAGTACACGTCGACCGGCAAAAGTCTTATAAACCATTGTTTATTAAATGTGTATATACCTGTCTTGTGCGAATGTGAACGTCGTTGGTAGTTACGCTTAACACTTGTTGTGTATGTTATCAGTCGGCGCAGCGACGCATTCGTGCGATGGTGGCGCAGGCGAGCGCCCCAGGCCGCCGCCGCGCCGCCGCGCCCCCGCCGCCCGTGCAGCAGTAAACTGCCCGCACCTCCACGATCCCCGCGCGCCCTCAAGCACCCTCACCTTCGAGCCCTTTCAACACCCGCCGGCGCGCCAGCCTAGCTGCGAGCGGGCGTGGCGCCGACACTGTTCTCGTCACCACATGCCAGAGACCATCACTAGACTAGCTTCACTTGCACACTTGCCTTGCACAAGAAGGTAAGACCGTGTCGTAACGCTTCGCCCGAATAATGCGCAGGCAGTCGAGTCGACTATTTGTGTCCAAATGTTGTTGTTGACATAATTCTATTATTGTAGTGAATTATAATTAAATCTATTGATAAATCCATATTTTATCCCGGGAATTATCTATGTTGATGATTAATATTTGATTATATATAATACATAATTATATATAATATTATTCATATACACTATTTTTTAAATAATAACGTGATTGTTATGTTGTTTTCATAGCATGTTATTCTGCTACAAAGTAAAGAGTTTTCATAGATTGCAATAGTTAATGATTAAGTTCTGTATACTGTTTACAAATGTTAATAGCAGTTTCTATAGTATCGCGCCATTTCTATATACAAACAATAAGTGCAAAATGTTTTTGTTATAGTAATAGTTTAATCTGTTAAAATCACTGCACCGTACTGTTAATGTAATTTTGAAGGGTGTGTGGGATACAACTACTAGGAACGGAAATACACGACGTTGCTTTAACGAGGAGGCTCATTGGACAAACGGCTTTGCAAAAAGTATATTGTAAGAATATTTCTTTAAACGATACACGGAGTTTCTGCATGCATGCATGCTGCTGAGAATGTGTCGTACAATGGTTTCTATTGAACTGTGTGTGTTGGGTGATAAGTAACTAATCCAAAGAGTGAACGCCGATCGTGTGTCGAATCGGCCTGACGTAGTGACGAGCCTTGACTTGACTAAGCGAGGTGCGGCCGGGGCTCCTGCGCCCGAGCCTGGCGCCTGCGCAACTCTCCTTTCAACGATATGGAGACGATGATCTACCTAATTATGATGGACAAATATTTTTGATATAATAGTAATTGTTGGAGAGTAAGGAGTAAACTTATGAGTTTTAATTTGTAAGTAACATTTGTTGATCGTTTTCTTTGTAATTTTGTCTTTGTTAGCTTTATAATGTTTTCTTGTATTGAAAATGTAATACAAAAGTTTCGTCATTGAACGATACCGTAGCGTTTAATGGTGCGAGTGTAAATGTCGCGTCGGTCGTTTTGTTCGGTTCTATCGTGATATGTTTTATTATTCAATTGTACGATTTGCGTTATCATTGTGCCAAGTGAGATAATTTTAATTATGAGAGATTAAGATTAAGTGAATAATATCAAAATTAATGAAAAGCTTAGATATTTATAATATGTATAATGTGATAATATATGGAAGTTTTGGCAAAAATGTTACTAAGAATGTTTTACATTCTTATTTCCATTTTCTCATTTTTTAGGTTAGATTATAATAAAATTATAAATTGTAAGTCGTGAGGCGGTGTGGCTATGGCGCGCCGGCGCACGGAAGACGAGTGCGTGGCCCGCCTACGCGCGCTCCTCACCAGCTGGTGTCCCGATACTTCAACACTTTTCTCTTAACATGTGGTCACGTCTATTCCGTGTCCCAAATGCATCAAAATAATTTTCAATTCATTACGGTTCATAGCGTAATCCTCACAGTTGCACATGTTTTAGTGCTGAATGTAAAGGGTACAACATGCATGCTTACTTATGTTACATACGAGGATTACCTATTAACTTTTCAACAATTCAAAGTTCTTAAAAGACCGCTACGCTGCGTTTTGACCGCGTTTAGTTCCTGTGACGAACTGGTCGAGCTGGACTTACGTCGCCACAACTTAGATAGCGAACCCGTTGCTTTTATATACGGATCTACTATAATTTCAGCGTCGAACTTTGCTTTGTTAAACTGTTATTAGGTAATAAAACCAGTAACATTTTGCATTTATATTATTCAGAAAGAATAAAAATGTTTTAGATCTTCCGATAGATGTCCAATCTCCAATTCCCCCCACCACACAGCTGGCCATACCATATCTCGACGTCCAGCCGTCATTTCTTTCCTTTTATGAGATGTGCATATTATTTTGCCTCCGAGAGAAACTGAAAACTTGTCGCTGAAATATGCAATCGGTTTTTTTTTCTTAAAACAAAATGTCCGAAAAAATTACTGTCAGTTTACTATCTATCGGAAGATATCCTCTCGAGCCATATTCTCTTCGTACCAATAACATGGATCTGTGCCGATAAATCATTATATGGTTGTAATACTACGGTATCTTTGCAAATTGGTGCGACTTTGCTTTAATGTAATAATTTATTTGTTACTTCTAATTTATTTGTTCTTTGCTTTATTTTAAATTTAATTCGTTGTGGTGAATTCAAATTTAAGTACTTCACATTGTGTTGTGTATTTTTTTTTTTGCAATTTTGTATTGCTTCCACATATTATTGAAAATAATCTCACATTTGGCAAATAACTCCATATAGTCAGTCGGAAAACAACGTGCTGCAGGTGCTTTTTATTCAACGATAAACTAAGAAACATAAAGAACAAGCCGTGAATGAATACAATCATGCCGCCGTTATAATTTTATGATTTACGTACTTCATAATTTAAGTTCCATGAATCTACATTAGAATATATACTGCCGTGTTACATACTATTAATAAGTCCTCCTTAAATTAGTTACTGTTAATCATTGAACCAGAGATAATATCGTTGTTGTTTTACACAAATACATAATAGGTATTTATATTTACATAAAAGTAAACTAATCGTAAACTTATAACGGCTTAATTTTAATGCGACAAATCCGTCTATTATAATTAACGGTACATTTATGTAGTACGAGAATAGTATTCACAAGTTTTATGTACGTGAGTTCCTTTACACGCTACGGATAGTTGTGTGTGCTCTTCTATAAAGAACACGCGTGAAGCCATTATTTACATATGTAAATAACGTATGACATTTTAGAAAACGGACTTCATTTTTACAAACATATCAGGAAGAATAACTGCCTATGATATCAGAGAGCAGTGAGAGTCCACTTACTGACACGCGCCACGCCCGTGGTGTTGTGTATAGACGCAACGCAATGCGAACACATTCATGTTTGGGCCAGGATCAAAGTTTTTACAAAATGAGTGTTTAGTGATTAGAATATCGTGCGATTGAACGCACTCGTCGCTAACTTTGTTACTCTCCACAATAGCTGTATCACTTAACTGATAAACCCAGGAAGTAGTGTATAAAGTACCAGTAAATGTAACTACGTTTTACTATAAAAATTGAGTTTACTATAAGAACTCTGAATTTATTATTAAACTGAATGTTTGATGTTAGAAGTGTAATGGTTTATGCGCTTATTAGCGCATATAATATTGTCAGGATACTGCTATGAGTCCTATGATATCGGCAAATAATTTTACATTCCATATTTCACGAAATAACACCTATTGCTGAAAGACCGACCATCTGCAATTGAGTATTTTAGAAAATTTACTAAATTATAATATAATTTCGCATTCAATGTTATTACTTATTATACGGTACGAGTGAAAAATATATGTGTAGTTGTACGCAAGCTAATTATTGTTTCGCTTAAAGAAAATTGTATGCATTATCGATATTTGAATGTCTTGAATTAATGTTAGAATTCATATTGGTGTAACATTTCCACTCGTTAGTAGAATAAATAATATTTTCTGGAAAAGATAAATTGGCTTGTATTGTGTTGAATATCGGTCGATTACAGCTGGAGCTAGTTGACCGACTATTGATCGACACACAGACAGCCAGATTCCGCTTGCATCGGCTATCCGAATGGAATATAATAAACGGTTACTTTCACTGCGACAGGAAGTGTGTAAATATAGGCATGTTGTTTATTCCTTCCAAATGTAAGCAAGAGAGGGTTCATTATAATTTGTAATGTTAGGATGCAGAAATAGATTTAGTTGATTATTATTGTATCGTTGCGAAGTAGTTTAAGTTGATGTAGGCGCGGGCGGCGCGCGGCCACGAGACTGAACTACACCCCTGCCGCCGCGCCCTCGCGCCCATTACTTACATATTGTCATTGTCGCTATTATCATTCTTGTTTGATGGTTCTACTGTTATTTACATTACATTATAATTCTTTCTCGTGTGTGTAACCACTATTTTGTGTATTTACGTGTGAAAGGATCGATTTCATTTTAATTTGCATGAATGATGAAAACCTCGAGCGCACATTGCATTTTATTTTCTTCAATTACTTGTTAATTTTATTTAGTGGGGAAATTGAGCACTCATTCTGTTGTTCGTATGTTACAATCCCCTCCAGTGTATGCTATTGAAGTTTACCCGAGTCTATAGAAATAATCTTTATGTATGTCGTATGTATTTATGTACCTTGCTGGAGCATGTATATCAGTGTGTAGCGTGGTCGCGTGGCGGCCGGGCGGGTGTAGGAGCACGTCGTACCGGGCCGGTGACGCCACAGCCCGGCCAGACTCGTTTCGTGTCGTCGCGTCTCGTCCCGCCCGCCATGTGATAAATATATTATAAAATAACGGGCGTACATACGCGATCTCATGAGGCGGGACCCACAGTATGCGTTATTTTTGTTTAGATATAGAGAAGCTGTTGTTGTTGCTTCCCAAATGAATGTATCAAGGTCCAATATTCATTGATATATTGTTTTTGTTTTCACGAATCTTGCAAGACAATTGACATACATAGTTCGCCGCATTTTCAATTTTTTCAGTTATTTTTGGAACCATTTTATGATTGGTATAAGTTCTGAAACTAATAACTACCTCAATATTTCTAAATGGATATGATAATTATCTTTGTGCATCTTTTTTGGGAACTGAATTAAAAGATTACAAAAATTCAATATAGTATAAGATTGCTATTTTAAACATAGTAACAGAAAGTTGTCAAAATTAGGTTTCTTAACGTAATAAAACTGGTGAAATTTGAAGTTTGTTTTTTATTTCTAGTACCACCTTACCTCCGAACAAAATTCTAGTCACCACAGAATAAGCCATGACGCATGCTCATGCGTCGCGGCGAGAATAATGTGAAATAATTTTAAACTTTATCTATATACTTAAAAGACCAGTATCGCTTGAAAAGGTCGCGAGCGCGCTCGCGTCACACCTGTAAGCGAGGGTTTACGGACCACAAGCGATGCAGCATCGCATCTTTTTATCATGATATATGCAACGACCATACAACCCATAGACGCCTAATAACAGGCGACCGTTGTCTGTCAACACATCAGACTTATAGATCTGATATAGGTCAACACTCAATAATTTCGATTCAGTTTCGACCACTTCTGTGAGCCGTAAACACTTCCGCGTAAGTCCATAAAAATTGGTGAAAATAAATTATTATAATGGCCCCTTGCACAATACGTTGGTGTGGTTACAATAGCCAAACTTCTAGTTTCCGGAAAGATGGCATAACATTTCATCGGTAAGTAAATAGTTACATAATCTTAATTAGAATTATTTTCTGATATTATTTATCGGAGTTCATCGTATACTGGTCAAGTTGTAGGTGAAAAAAGGTGCAACGACTCTCGTTGATGTCTTTTATGTTTGCGTCCCTTTCTTCTGAATGTAATTTTTTAGCTATCTCTTTTCTTCTATTTTTTGGTAAACAAAACTAGTGATACACCAAATCCTATGACACAAATTATCGATAGGTATCAAAGGTAGTTTCGTATGGAGAAGAATGGGCAAGAAACTCCACGTTACTCTTTTAAAACGTAATGTTGTTTTTAAATGAATACGAAATTTGGTTATTTTGTTTTAATCTTTTACATTTCATGTTAAAATAATATTAAGAAATAGGAAGGTAAAAAACCAATTAAATAAAAGTATTAAAGGTAAGGTACTTATACAAAAATATCGATACCTTTGTTTTATTTAAACCGGTCCCATCTCTAGTGAGGCGTAATGACCTTGGTAGGGCCAATCAGAACGCAGTACCCCGCTTCCTCATACCTCAGCTAGTTGACAGAATTGTTTTGGTGCGTTAAATCAAGCATTAGGCGTCTATGTATGGTCGTTGGATATATGCGTTGGGATAAAATAATAATGTAGGTATGTCCTAATCTCGAAGTATTTACTACACCTCTGGCTCTTGCCATTCCCTGGTGTTATGTTAGGCATGGATTTTAAGTAATTTGTTTAATTATAGTGAAGAGACTGCAAGTTTTTTAAGGATATGGTGATTGAAAATACTGATGCATCATTTATACCTATATTATAAAATTAAAAATAACGGTTACACTTATATTATAACTACTAACAATTTACATAAAAATTTAGAGGGTATTTTTAAACAATTTGCTTGGGAAGCCAACCTACTCAAACTTAACAAACTAAGGACCTAAAGGTTACACTTTCACTCCGCACAGTATATAGAATGATGTTCTTTCTATTCTAAAGCTCAATTACAACTTTTTTTATTTCATGCTTAAAATAACACTCAAAATGTTTCAAATTTTACACCATCACTGAACTTTCAAGGGATGCTAACAAAAACCCTTTTCCACTTAAAAAATCTGGTTTTAAGCTCATGCTGAGTCAGCGTCCATTGCTCGCATGTACAAATAGTTCTGATTCAGTCAGTGCAGGGGTCAGTGCATTTTCTTGATATTAGTATTCTTGAGATGAACTATTAGTGGTTTGTTGTCTTCTTTGGTAAGAGCTTTTGTTCAATATGTGGTAGCACACCTCCCTGTGATATGGTCACACCTTGCAACATTTTTGATAATTCTTCGTCATTGCGGATAGCCAGCAAAATGTGCCGAGGTGTGATTCTAGAAACACAGTAAATACTCAATATTAGAACAACAATATTAATTGGTGCTTTAATATTGAGTGACACCTCGGGTCTCTAAAGTAGAACAAGAAGAACAGATATTCTACCAATGAAAGCACAAAATGCTTTGGAAACATACCGTGTACTGCTAACGAGTGGAACTTTTTCCCGAGCAAATTCAGAATAATGGATGTGGGTAGCTGCAAATTTCATAATAATTTATGCTTAGGTTACCTGGTTCTGTGATTATCTTCAGCTGCTTTTGCAGCCAACTCTAATACCTCAGCAGCTAAGTATTCAAGCACTGCAGCCATGTACACGGCAGCGCCTTCACCGATACGAGAAGAATAGTTGCCATTTTTGAGAATCCTGTGGATTCTGGCCACTGGTAATTTTAAACCTGCGCGAGAACTGCGAGTTTTGGTCTTCGCCCTCATCTTGCCTGGGTTGTTATCTGTAAAAGTTGTTTATAATGTTATTACATTTTCTTAGTCATAGGAAGGAAAATACGGGTATTTTTCAAAGTGTGCGTTTCGACCGCGCGACCATGGCGTCATATTAAAAAAAAACCATGCCAAGATTTTGTCAAAATTTGTCAAAGTTGATTCCCAAAATCATAAATTTGTCAAAGTTATGGTTAAAAAGTTATAAGGGTTTGAACGTGGCCGCACCATCGAAACGCGGAGAACCGCGCGGCCGCGGAGATCTCTAAAACTAAACGTTGCAGAGACCTGAAATTCAGGTAAATAACAGATTGAATTTGTAAAAATTTTGTAAAAATATAGAAAAAATTCCCAGGTATATATTTTAGGTGTCCGTTTCGATTGCTCGGCCACAGTGTCGTAGAAAAAAAACGACCACATCAACATTACGAAGGAATTTGTAAAAGACTAGTAATGAAAGTCGCAAATTCGTAGATCCAATATTCAGAAAGTTATAAAGGTTTAACCATGGCCGCGCGGTCGGCACAGGGAGAACTGCGCGGCCACGCAATTTTCTTAAACAGCGCTTAGTAGAGCTGTGGTAGAGGTCCCATTCTTTTTGCTAACCACTGATACGATTTCGAAGAACATGTAGATAGTATGAATAAAACCCTAATGTTTAGATTTCACGACCTACAGCACTTAAATGCTATGGTCACGCGGTCGGCACAGGGAGAACCGCGCGGCCACGCAGTTTTCTTAAACGGCGCTTAGTAGAGCTGTGGTAGAGGTCTCATTCTTTTTGCTAACCACTGGTACGATTTCGAAGAACATGTAGATAGTACTTAAGATAGTATGAATAAAGCCCTAATGTTTAGATTTCACGACCTACACCACTTTAAACATATAATGCGAGTTGAAAGTAGGGTGACCAAGATTTATGGTGCGTCAATCAGACATTTTCTAAAGCGTCGTTTTGATATCACAAACGTCACTAACTAGTATCTAATATCATAATGAGGGAATAACTATGGTAAATTGTATAGAGAAGTACTCATGCGAAAATATTAAGGCCTTATTTGTATAAATACTAATTGTTGCTAAAGAAAACACTAGTTTAATCATACAATAATTTATTATTACCTACTGTAAATTAACAATTATGCAACTTCATAAGATTTGTATATAATTATTTAGTATTATTTAGGTTTTCATAATAATTTAAATACAGTTACAATTTAACAAGTTTTTTTAGGGTGGTAACGGAAGGGAGTGTCAGACTTTTACTGACTAAAACCCATCCATGTTCCTTCCTTAGCCCTTTATGTTCCGGGGTAACGGTAACCCTTTCGGACAATCCCGCTTACCCGGCAGGTACTTACCTACCTTGTGGTATTGATACAATATTTTTTCACAAACTCTCACAAACTTTCACAAAATCTCAACATCAGTTATAATTATTTCAAAGGGAAACATAAATACGATTAAATCACAACAAAAAGTTTCTATACTATATAAATCACAGTTTCGTTATTATCCTTATTTGAACAACCATTATTTATTTAACATTAATGTTACTTATACCACAACATAACATTTAATACTATTAATAGGCATAGAGACTATGCAATAAAAATGTACTTCTATCTCGACAGTAGAGTCAACTCTCACTCACCTATCATCAAAGAACTTAATCATCAATACGACCATAAGTTACGTTGTGCAGTGTTATAGGCTGCACTGAGCTATCATAAGCTTTGTTTTTATTGTCATCATAACAAATCCAATTATCGCTGATCAAGCAGTGACTCTTGTAGTGACCAATATTACCGACACAAGGAGGAACATATTCTATCGCGCCTATTAACTTAAATGTTTTACGTCCCGTTTATATGTACCGTGGTATTTCACTGAGTATTATATTTTCAGTTCCATTTAAATCAAATAAAGCAATATTAGTTACTTCATATTTGTATTGAATGCTTTTTTTTTGCATTCTGAACAAAGTTTTAATTCGGAATTATCGACAAAGATGGCGTCCTCCAGGCTTTTGATTCCAAACATGCTAATAATTTCTAAATTGAGGGATAAAAACACAATGTATCTACAAATATTTTTTCCATAATCACCGCATAAAGACGTTATACATTCTTTAGTCCGTTTAACACTATACAAGAAATCAATTAGAATATGCCCAAACACAAAAGCCATATTACTATTGCATTCGTAATAATTATTTTTTTTCTCGTAAAAGTGCGAAATTATTTCTTCTCTTAGTCTGTACGCTTCGTTTTCATTTTGATTTTTGGCTAACATTTTAATAAAATCAAGGATTAAATTATTTTTACAAGTGTTGAAAAGTTCGCGAATATAAATGTTTGTTTGGTATCCATATGCCAACATAAAAAACACGGAATCAATCGCACAAGTATTTAAAACATTTTTTTTGGAATCTACTATATTTCCATTTTTCAAAAATAAGATTGAAGATGGTGTTATATTTTGAGCTTCATATGCCTCACCCTTCCAATTCTCGGTATACGAGGGCTCCTCTGCAAATATCGAGTCAGAAGTAAAGGTTACCTCAGCATTCTTTTTTTTAATTTTTTTTTTAATGCTACTTGTTTTGACTCTCTTTGCTCTTCGTTTTCGCCCTTTACGATTATTGTTGTGTGCAATATCATCAAGACTGTTGAAATTAACTTTTGTTTCTCCTTGTAGAAAATTGTAATGAATATTCAAAAACTCGTCAATGTTGTATTTGTGTATACGAGTTTCAAATAACAAATGCTTCAATGTTTTAAAGTAACTCTCTACAGACGAGGATGAAGGCGACTTATTTTGTGAATCATACAAAGGACACATAACATTGCTCCACAAAGGAAGCTTGGTTAGCAACCTTCTCAATGTTGATATTAGGTTAGGCAGATAATATTTGTTGAGATTTTCAGTTGGCGTCTGACATAAGTATTTTTGTTGCTCTACAATCTCATCAAACCAATCCAGTATATTACCTTCGTCAATTATTGAGGTATCGTGATCGAAAGATTCTTTTTCGGCGTCATATTCTAAAATCGGATCTTCCGTTTCGGACAAATTATTTTTAATATTTTCCATTGCTGATTCACAATCTTTATTGGTCACGTAATCGTATTTGTAAGTGCATATTTTCACCACGTCGGAAATCATATTCTTGATTTCATCAAAATTTTCTGATCGTTTTATAAATAAAATACAGCGAATAAAAAACATTTTGGTTGGAATATCCACATTTTGAAAACAGGTTACCCTGTAAACATTTTTAACAAAATGGCTGGTGTCTAATCTAAGAAAAACTTTCGGCAAATTTGAATTAAGCTTTCTCAGTACTAAGAAAGATTGTCTCAAATAGTTTTTCACTGTTTCATATGTTGTAAAAGCATTAACATTCGCAGCAATCAAAGCGGATGAGTCGTCAGTTATAATTTCTTTAGGAATGATATGTGTCTCTCTAAACCACTTTTTTAACCATGCCGATATGGAATCTGCAGTATGCGTATCCGCTATCATTTGAAAAATTAATTGTGATTTTATAGATTTTGATGTAAGCATACCAACGTATAGAAAGAGACGTTTTGTTAATATTGATCCGTCAGGAAGTTTTATTGGCCGGAAAAAGGATCCCGTGGCGTCTATAGTGATTGTTACTTCTTGTGGAAATTTCTCTAAATAGCGTTTGTGAAATTGGATTTGTTGTCCAGACCAATAATAAACGTAAAAAGTCGGGACAAGTGTAATCTCACGAATAAAATTTTGATACTTAGGCAACTTTGACATCATAAGTAAGCTTAAAATTGGATTGGAATGCAAACGATTAGTTTGTCTCTTCTCATACTTAACTTTTCGAAGTACTTCCATTGTAGGAAGTATGGGCGGGATCAAATTATCTTCATCAATAATAACTTTCGAAGCTATTTCTTTATGAAAAACCGCGGCAGGCTTATATTCTAATTTCTTAGCTAATTGATTTCTTTTGTATGGCGTCATCTTAGATTTGAGTTTTGGATTATGTGGAACTAAATTATCTGCATTGAAAATGGTACATTTTAAATTTGCTGTTTTTTCTGTTGCCTTTTTACTGGATATTTCTACAGTGCAGCTGCATTGTGTGCATTTCCCTTTTATTTTTACATTATTTTCTAAATCGATAAATTTATTCTTGAATGTCCACGTGCAAGGGCGCCTCGGGTAATGCCATATTTTTTCTTTAAGCAGACTAGACCACTTGAATTTCGGCAATGTCTTGTACCGCTTGTGTGTTGATGTGGTTTTGAGATCTCGTCTTACATAATGAACAGAAATTGGTTCTACTTTTTTCCACTCATGATCATCCAGTAAGAAAACAAATTGTTTTGTTTGGTTTTTATTCGATTCACATTCCGTAGTTGAAGAATCTGTGCTACGACACGATGGAGAAGATAAGGAACTTTCGGTTATTGTTTTGTCATCGTTAGTATAACTAAATGGTAAATCAAAAATTTTGCAGTAGTTTCTCTTTAGCCACGAGTATAATGCAAGCGGTGACATGACGTGATTTATTTCTTCTGAGATAGTGCGGAATATTGGATCATTGTATTTAATATTTCTGTTATTGCATGTTGTGGAATATTTTATAAAAATATTTTTAAGGTGGGCCTCGTCTATTTTTAGTTTCCGGCCTTTCATTTTCATAATTCTGGAAAAAAATAATTCAACATCAAGTGAAAATTATCTTCTTTAAACGACCAGGAACTACCTACAATACATAGATAGACTACATACAGTCGAAGTCTTAAAAAAACCTGTCGGTTCCTTGAGAGTATTATTTGGTATCGAGTATTCTATTTATGTGTATTTGACATGGTTGGCGCAGTGGTTTCATGAGCGATTGATTGCTGCGCAGCATGTCGCGGGTTCATCGGAACAAATATTCGTATGACCTGCAAGTATTTGTTCCGGATCTGGGTGTTTTTCTATTTATAATATGTATGTATTTACAAAAATCTCGTTACCAAAACACAAGCATTAGGTTGCTTACCTTGCGACTATATGGCGTTGTGTGAAATGTCCAAGGATATTATAGCGAATTGTCCGTGGCCAGCACGTAAGGGCCGAGTCACACCGGAATGGCAGCGGCCGGCGGCGACGCCAGCGGCTGCCAGCGGCCCCCGGCGTCGCCGCTGGCGGCCTCGCGCGACCCCCAGACCCCACGCGCCTAGTCTCCTCTTGACTAGTTTAGTTTCGACATTTGGCAAGGAAACTCGTGTGTTTGCAGTGAACATGATGGAATTGGTTATTATAGCACTTATTGCGGAAGAAGAAAGAAACAAACAAAGGAAAAAATAGACTACAGAGAAAAGGTGCGGTCAGTGTTGCGGCGGGGGTGAGGAGCGCGCGGCGGACCGCGGTGCCGCGGGCGGCCGCGCGTCGCCGCTGGCAGCCGCGGGCAGAGCCACCAACAAGACGTGCGTGGCGCGCGGCCGCTCGCGACCTTTTCAAGCGATACTGGTCTTTTAGATACGTAGATAAAGTTTAAAATTCTTTCACACTGAAAGTGCTCGCCGCGTCGTTGCCGGCCGCTGCCATTCCGGTGTGACTCGGCCCTAAGACTTATTCATAGCATCCGAACTTTCAAACCCTACCTACAACACTAAAGAACGGTTAGGTACCTAACCTTAGAGCATTTAACCTATGGAGATGGCATAGCTAAGTGTACCCCTCGGCCATGACCGATTGGCCATACGGTTTGACGAGTTCTATAAAACTAGTTCATTCGCCAACCGCCGCCATTATGTATCGTATTGTGTCGCAATAAACAGAAACTAAGAGAATTGTATTGCAATTAAATGAAAGAAAAGGACGATGGGAAGAAATGTCCCCACCATCCAACAGATTTGAAATAAGTGTCATTTGAAGCATCTAGTAGGATAGATATTTTTTTATTATGGCGACGTACTTCAAATACGTGGGGTTTAGGTTTAATGATACATTGTTGTTTTATATTTTTTAAACCGATTTGGGCTTGTTGAGACATGCACAGAGGTCCTGCGTCTCCTACCCCTCCCCTGCCTCCCTCACCCCTCAGGTGACAGGTGTCATCACTCGTTTGTAATTCGCTACGCTCGTGGTTATCATTATCGGCTTGTTTACGACGCACAACGACCCTTCCTTGTTTACCGGACTGTGAGAATATCTTTGTGATTGACCTTGGCACGTTAAAGGACTTTGATTTTGAGAACATTTTGGCATAATTATGGATACAGGACGCCAATGTGTTATGTGTCCGCGTTCTGTCCTAAGGCAGAGAAGACACATTTTGGCAGATACTTTGCCTCAAAGTTCACCAGCGGTGGCTGACTATATTTCTCAAAATGGACTAATAGAGGTTAGTAAGTAATGTTATTTTTTTCTTTGTCTAACAGTGCTTACGATGAGTTACAATAATCATTGTAAAAATAATATAACGTAGGGTGTGCATTTTATCATCGTCGTAAGAAAGTAGATGTTCTGTGTGCACTGCAACCTAGTCCTACGATATCTTTATTTATTGTGATAGGATATTAAAAGTATTTTTTTTATTCCAGGTTATTTTCAATAACATCATGGCTGTATGTCACAGATGCTGGCAAAGAGCCAACAATGATGTCAATCGATACCTTCCTGACGAAAATGTTGTTGTCGATGTCAACAGTCCAGCTGAAGGCGCCCAACCAAATGAAATCTTCGTCCCTGAGTATGTAAGAGCTCCTAATTCTTCGCGAACCTGTTTATATAGGCATTGCAGAAATCTGGATCTGAGGCGAATCCCCGCGTCTATAAGACTGTTCGCCATTTGTAACTACAGCTTATATTTTCCACCTAGTACACGACTGTGTCAAGAGCATTTGTCCAATATTATTTGGGACGAATTACTGGATAATGTAAACGTGACGAATTATTTCAACGCTGAGCTTGTTTCGGACATGACAACAATGTTAATTCGCGGCATGAATGCTCCTAGATTAAGCTTTGATTCCGTGACTGGATTGGATGCCCATGAGCTTCATTTTTGGACTGGACTAACTATTGAGCAATTCAATAGTATGCTATTGGAAACATCCAGCTTAGCTGAGAGACACAGACATCCGCGGAGAGTTCTTGGGGCCTATATGACGAAATTAAGGACTGGTGAAAGCAATGAAAGGTTAGCAACATTGTTTGGGATGTCACGTCGAACATTTGAAGACCATTTAAAAATAGCGAGAGAATGTTTGACACAAGATTTCGTTAATAGACATCTTGGTCTAGATCATCTGTCTAGAGAAAATGTTCTAGAAAGAAACTTACTGATTCCTAAAGAGTTTTTTGGTGATGAGCAAAATACTAAAGCCATTTTGATATTAGATGGAACGTACATATATATTGAAAAAAGCTCCAATTTTTTATTTCAGCGCCAATCTTACAGCCATCACAAGTTTCGAAATCTTTTAAAACCTTTTATAATTGTGAGCAGTGATGGCTACATAATAGACGTACTTGGTCCATTCCGGGCTACAACATCTGATGCTACCATTATGCAGTCATTAATGAATGAAGAAAATCCATTGCATTGGTTTTTAAACAGTGGCGATGTTTTTATAGTTGATAGGGGCTTTAGAGACAGCATTGGTGTAATCCAGTCTTGTGGCTATGAAGTCCACATGCCACCTACAAAAGACCGGACCGCTAGTCAACTGACAACAGAACAGGCCAATAAGTCCCGATTGGTTACAATTTGCAGATGGGTTGTTGAGGCGGTCAACGGCAAGTTTAAGAATAGGTTCAGGTTGTTGCGTCAAACGTATTTTAATCGTGCATTAAGTCATATGTTCTGTGACTTTAAAATTGCAGCGGCCATAATAAACGCTTATTATCGAGTCGCTGTTGACAACAGATTCGCCGCCGAGATTGTAAATATAATTCATTCTAGAATGAACATGTCCAATCACTTGCATGATTATGTGCATATGAAAAATCTTAACAGACAGAGAGTGTCTTTTGAAGCCATGCAAGCAAATATTCCTAACTTCGAAGACTTCCCACGTTTATCTGAAGATGAAGTGTTTCTTTTCGCGCTAGGGAGCTATCACATTAAGCTTGCCAAGTCTTACTGCGCCGAGCACCTTCGCGATGGCCTTTATAATATAGAATTATACCGTGATAACGAGTTAACGATTTACCGCGATGCAATATCCTACTACATAATGTTTGGCTAGTCAGAGTACGGATTCAGTCGCGCCATGTCCGTTCCCGTATTTATTATAGTTATATTTTAATAGACCGGGATTTGACTGACAGACATGCTATTGCTCATTGGTACTGCACTTGCCTTACAGGCAATCGCACTGTGGGAAGTTGTGCGCACATAATATCCATTGTATGGTACATGGGGTTAGGGCGTCATATTGACTTTAATGCACCAGCACAAATGCTTGATAATATTGTAATAGACGACTTAGTGTAATTATTAGTGCAGTCAAGAGCACATCAAGCTTGACACTTTAGACTTAAATATAAAAATCAGAGCTTAAGTTAAGCTAGTAGTGTGTCTGACATGCTTTTGGCTGTAATAATGAGTTAATAGTTACCTATATTATTTAAGCACTATTATTATTACTCAATGATTTTCAGTTTGAGAACCAAGTATTTTTTTTATATATAGAATCGTCCTTGTTTGTGTGAAATAAGCATATTCGTTTGTGAAAAAAATTATTTTGGTTTAAAAATAAATACATTTTTACCGAAAAGTTTTATTTTTATTATAAATAAACCCAATAGTTTTTGCTACTAAAACAGGTACTTTATCCTTTTTTGGGTCGCAATGAACAAATTGACACGTGTCCCATGACTGTTGTAGGGTGGGGACGGGGTCCATACAAAATCCCCCATGGTCCTTTAAAACTCATATTAAAAGTATAATTTGTAAACAAACTTATAACAAATTAGAGGATTATATAAAGGATAAGGATGCTTGGAAACATACTGGTCCTGCTCCACAGGACAATCTAGTGTCTAGACAAAATCAAAGGGGTTGCTTAGTAAATTAGGTAATAAATAATTTATAATGTTGTACCATACTATTTTAACATTTTGGAATAACTTTACCTCTCACATTGATTGATTTATTATTATTAACTTTAAGAATGTTTGTAAATATGTGAGCATATTCAAAAGTGCCTTTCTTGTGACTATTTGACATAAATAATGTGACTTTAACTTTGACATCATTTAGCTTTGCAACACCGGACTGCAAAACAATAAATCGGACGTGTAAAACTGTCATTCATAACAAATTTCGCAGGCACTAATCATTAAACGTGTTTTTCCCAAGAAAAGAAAACAGTTCATTCATTCATGCAATGAAATACCACTCATTCGTTGTGCCTCAACACTAGTAGTTTGTGTTTGTTATCGTAGGACAATTGCATAGATTAGGTTAAATGCTCTAAGACCCTCACAAGATATACTAATGATTAAAATACTTTTTCACCTCACAGGCTCGGAAAGAGGGGCGCGTTCATTGCGGCGGCGAGCCGCCCACTATCTGAACGCGCCCCAAAAGGTAGTAGCCATACGGCTTATCCGGGGGTACCGCACGATCTCGGGCGAGGCGGCAAGCATCCTTGCCGGACTGCCGCCGTGGGATCTGGAGGCGATAGTCCTCGCGTGCCTGTTCGAGTGGCGCGCGGAGGTACTAAGCCAAGGGGAAACTCCGTTTCCGCAGCAAATTGCGGCGGAGCGGACGGACCTCCGGCGCGATCTCATGGCGGCCTGGAATCAGCGACTGTCGCAACCCAGCGCAGGGCACGCCACAATAGTGGCGGTAAGGCCCCTCTTTGAGGAGTGGCTAGAGAGGCGTCACGGCGCCCTCACCTACCGCCTGACGCAGGTCCTCACCGGACATGGATGTTTCGGGAGGTTCCTGCACATCATCAGGCGGGAGGAAACGCCCGGGTGTCACCACTGCGAGGATCGCCCAGAGGACACGGTAGAGCACACGGTGCAAACCTGCCCCGCTTGGGCGGAGCACCGCCGTGTCCTCGTAGAGGCGATCGGCGGCGGCGACCTCTCGCGCCCGGCCCTAGTGCAAGCCTTGGCCGGGGCGAGAGGGAGTGGGAGGCAGTCACCTCCTTCTGCGAAAAAGTTATGCTCGCGAAGGAGGTGGCGGGATGGGAGAGAGAAATGTCCTCCCGTCCCAGCCGCCACGGGAGACGCCCCGGGCGTCGGGAGCCACGTGACGACTCCCGGCCACCGTAGGCGCGGGCCTGCGGGCGGTGAGTAATGGGTGACTCACCGTCCGATCAGCACCAGACCCGTGCCGTACGGCGCGTATATGTTCCACGCGCGCCTCAAAGAGATGTCAGCATATGAAGGGGCCCCTCAGGGCCAAGCCTGCCGGGTAAGCGGAATTGTCCGAAAGGGTTACCGCTACCCCGGAACATAAAGGGCTACGGAAGGAACATGGATGGGTTTTAGTCAGTAAGAGTCTGACACTCCCTTCCGCTCCACCCAGAGCGGCAGTCATTGGATGACGCCCAACCTTAAAAAAAAAAAAAAAGGCTCGGAAAGAGTCTGTTTGTCATTCGAAATCTGAGCCCAAAATCGCTTTTTGCTCTCTTGCGTGGAAAGAGTTTTTAAAATTCGAACCTTTATATTTAATAATTTTCTCGTCAGTCAGTGTCTCGTCCAGTAGGAACAAAGAACGGCCCCCACCCAAAACCAGATGGCGTATGATAGAACAAGAGGAATGTGCAAGTATGTTTAAGAGTCAAGTAGTAGATAAAATGATTGAAATGAAGGATATGGAAGGGAAAACTGTGAACGAATGTTGGAAAGAGATGGCGGATTGTATAAGGAGAGTAGCAAAAGATGTGTTTGGAGAATCGAAAGGGAAAGGTGTGATAGAAAAGGATACATGGTGGTGGAATGAAGACGTGCAAATGATGCTAAAAGGGAAGAAAGTTGCGTTTAAAGAATGGCAGGGTGTAGAAATCGGGAATAATGATTTGAAAGATGATAAGAAGCGAATTTATAAAGAATGGAAGAGAAAGGCAAGAAAGGCGGTAGCAGTTTCCAGGGCTAAGGCGCAGGAGGAGTTGTATAACTCACTGGACAGCCCAAGAGGCCAGAAGGAGCTATACCGGATTACAAAAGCAAGAGAAAGAAGAACGAGAGACATAGTTCAGATTAAGTGTATGAAAGACGATGCTGGTAAGGTTCTGTCCAAAGATGACGAAATAAAAGAACGATGGAAGTTGTATTTTGAAAAGCTAATGAACGAAGAGAATGAATGGAATGGTGTGCTCAATGAGGTACAAGCAAATATGGGTTTGGTAAGGGAAATTAGCATGGACGAAGTAAGAAAGGCAGTTCAAAGTATGAAGAATGCAAAGGCCTTGGGCCCAGATGATATACCAGTAGAAGTATGGAAATGTTTAAAAGAAGATGGATGTATGTGGCTGACTTTATTCTTCAATAAGTTGTTGCAAGAAGGAGTGATCCCACAAGAATGGTGCAATAGTTCGCTAGTGCCCATCTTCAAGAATAAAGGTGATGTACAGGACTGCAACAATTATCGAGGGATAAAGCTCATGTCCCATAGTATGAAGGTATGGGAGAAAATAATCGAGAAAAGATTGCGAGAGGAGAGTGAGATTACCCCAAACCAGTTTGGGTTTATGCCAGGTCGAGGAACAGTGGACGCCACTTTTGCACTCCGCCAATTGTGCGAGAAGTACAGACGTGCACACAAAAACTTGCACATGGTGTTCATTGATCTAGAGAAAGCGTATGATAGGGTACCTCGGGATGTCGTGTGGTGGGCCTTGAAAGAGAAAAGTTTGCCCGGGAAGTATGTAGAGTTAATTCGTGCTATGTACAGCCAATCCCGTACCTACGTTCGGTCGGCTGCTGGCAACACCGACAAGTTCAATGTGGCGGTAGGCTTGCATCAGGGGTCGGCTTTAAGCCCTTACCTCTTCCTTTTGATTATGGATGCTCTAACGGCGGACATACAGGAAGAGGCACCATGGTGCATGCTATTTGCCGATGACATCGTTCTTGTCGGTGAAGATGGACCTGAGGTCCAGAGCAGACTGGAGAAATGGCAACGGAAACTGGAGATTGTTGGCTTGAAAATCAGCAGAACCAAAACTGAGTACATGTTCTGCGATTTCGGCGGTCTCTCCAGTTCTGGAGTCATAGCGCTTGATGGCGCGGTTCTCCCAGTTTGCTCCGACTTTCGGTATCTCGGTTCACTTGTGCAAAGCGATGGCGAAATAGATCGGACTGTTAAGCATAGAATTAACACTGGGTGGATGAAATGGCGGCAGGTTACGGGAACAATTTGTGACTCCCGCATTCCCCTTAAACTTAAGGGGAAGATTTATAAAAGCATGATTAGACCTGCCGTCTTGTATGGATCAGAGTGTTGGGCCACAAAAGGAATGAATGAAAGACAATTGCATGCAGCTGAGATGAGAATGCTAAGAGGGATGTGTGGTGTTACGCGAATGGATAGAATACGTAATGAGTATATAAGAGGAAGTCTGAAAGTGACACCGGTGACCGAAAAGTTGTGTGGAAATCGGTTGTCATGGTATGGGCATGTTATGCGGAGGAATGAGGAAAATGTTGTCAGGAAAGTTGTGAGTATGAATGTGGATGGCTATACAAGTAGAGGGCGACCAAAGAAACGATGGATGGATTGTGTGAAAGATGATATGGCTAGAAAGGGAGTGACTATAGAGATGACGACTAATAGAGAAGTATGGAAGAAGAAGACATGTTGCGCCGACCCCAAATAAATTGGGATAAGGGCAGGAGAATGATGATATATTTAATAATTTTCTATACTGCCAGTCCACTGAAAATGCATGACACGGTCTAAAATAAAATATTAAATAATACCGCCCACCAAAGCTTCCATCACAGTACAGAAATTAAATATTTTGCGAGGATATAATTGTAAAATTGGAATTAATGTTAATAAGAATTCCATTTGATTAAAAAAAACTGTGACGTCACATTTGAATAATAATAATATGCCATAAAAATACTACCCTGTCAAATACCCAATTGTGTAGTAATTTAAGTTAATTTTTTTAATAAAATAAATTATGTTATTTAATCCCTTGCTTGGCAAAAATAAATATGTATTAAATTAAATTAGTTAGTTAATTGTATAAAATTTGTTTTTTTCTTTCATTTTCCATAAGGGACAAGTAGGATATAGAACAAAATACAGGGTGTTTAATTTTGGAGATATTCTATGTAACTCTTAAGATACATTGCCAAGTATCTGTTATTTATTTGACAGCAGTTAAGTCATGGACTCTGACAAGGAATCATTACTGTTAGTGCTCTTGTTGAAAAATATCAAACATAAACAAAAACGACGCCCCGGTAAAAGAGCATCACCAATGTTTTCATTAACATCTAATTTTGGTGATTTCCACAATCTTTACCCTAGGTTAAAACAAGATCGAAGCAATTTTTTCTTTCCGTGCGATTACTGTGTTTGTCGCTTTGGAGTTCCATATAGCAGGACGTAATTCAATTTCATTTATAAATTCTTCCACGTTTATATCATCCATTTTAAGCAATTATTGAACATAAAAATTCTATGAAATTAGCTCACGTCCAGTCAAGTAGTCACCGCACTATACAACAGCGAAATTAACACGTGGTGCTTGCGACTTTGCCGTCCTGTTGTCGCGCGTTCTCAGTACCGGCACCGCACTGTTGCCGCACCGCGCGCTTTGTATGAAAACAAATGAACGTCCGTGCATCATACGACAAACGCACCGCTTCGGCACTGCAGCGGTCCAACCCGAAACGTCTAAATTGAAAGAGCCCTTAGTAGTTTTTGTTACCTACTTACCTACCCATTAGTTACCTACTCCGAAAGATCTCCCGGATCTATAGTAACAATGGGAGTCCCACAGGGCTCGATTCTTGGCCCTTTTTTGTTTCTTATTTATATTAACGATTTGCCTTACCTCATAAAAAATAGTCATGATATAGTGTTATTTGCAGATGACACTTCACTTTTGTTTAAACTTAAACGTCAGCAGCTGGTTACTGACGATGTAAATAGCGCGATCGCAACGGTAGTTTATTGGTTTAATGTTAATAACTTACTTCTTAATGAAAAAAAAACCAAATGTATTAAGTTTACGCTACCCCACGTTAGACAGGTGAAAACCAAAGTGTTGATAAAGGGCGAATTGAATCCTGAAGATACCACAGTATTCTTGGGCTTAACTTTGGATGCTAAGCTTCAGTGGGGCCCACATATAGATAAATTGTCAAAAAAACTAAGCTCCGCAGCATACGCTGTTAGAAAAATTCGTTCTTTAACTGACACAGAGACAGCCCGCTTAGTGTACTTTCATAGTGCAGCTATTTTCATAGTGTAATGTCGTACGGTATTTTGTTGTGGGGAAATGCCGCCGATATTCAGACTATCTTTGTTTTGCAGAAAAGAGCTGTTCGATCAATTTATAAATTAAGTCCGAGACACTCTCTCAGAGAGAAATTTAAAGAAATAAATGTAATGACTGTACCTTCACAGTTTATTTTTGAAAATCTTTTGTATGCCCATAAAAATATAAAATTGTTTAAAAAATATAGTGATATCCATGATAAGAATACTAGGAACAAACACAAATTTGTTGTACCCACTACAAGGCTCAAAAAAATAGGAGGCTCGTTCAGATGTCAATGTATACGCTTTTATAATAAACTTCCAAGCCACGTTCAAGATCTAAGCCTTAATAAATTCAAATCGTTCGTTAAACGCAAGTTGTGCCAGAATGCTTATTATACTGTCAAAGACTTTATTGAAGACAAAAGGGCTTGGGATTGAGCTGCTCCAATTGTTTACATATTGAATATTCTTTCTCTTCTTTTTTATATCCTAAACTAGTTGATTAGTATCTGAGATTACTCCTGGAGCTGCTGAAGATTCACAAAAACTTTTTGCATTATATAACTTCAACCTCTTAGCAATGTATAATTCCATAGCACGTTTGTGAGTACTATGTACCTACTATAAAGCTACCATTTACTGAGTACGTCTTACATTGACCTGAATGTGCCCTGGCGGCTGAGAGCATGTCATGCTCCCTGTAATGTCTCACTGATGGTGATGCGTATGTTGGATCATTTAGCTCCCATCAAAATGGTTGAGCTGAATGGTGCTAATCCATGTGTCATGTTCATGAACGAGCGCCGTCAGTAGGGACTGGTCACCTCTTAGCTGCCACGGCTGTTTTAAAATTAAAATAATTTTGAATTGTTTTTTTTAAACTTGTAATTATGGACGCTTTTATTAAGTTCTGCATCGTTCTCACGTGCAATTTCAACATGAATGATGTAACACAGTTTTTGTAAACATATTTTGATTTAAAAGAGTTTCCATGGAGTTTCTTGCCCGTTCTTCTCCATAGGTACCTACTGCTTTGGAATGGGCAACTAGCTTCATCTTTCTGACTGACCGACCCCTTGACAATTCAAAAGTGCCTGTAATTGGTTTATTTGAAATAAATGCTTTGAGTTTGAGTTTACTGCTCAGTGTCTTGAACAGAATACTGTCTTGTATGTTTGCAACGTAGGTAATACGACATAAAAAATATTCTGTCTTAGGTGCCAATTGTATCCATGGCCGTTTTAGTGCGAAAGCGTAACAAACTCAGTGTCGCATTTTTAATATACACTTGAGAGCAATAAAATCGCACACCTTGACTTTTTTTTGTTAAGGCAGTTGTTTCCATGAATATGAAAAGAAACATACACTTGTTGAAAGATTACGTCAGTACCTTTCTGATGATACCAAATACAGTGTATAAAAATACCCATAAGGGGTTTTATGGCACAAAACCTAAAATACGAGTAAAATTACTCAATTTCGCATAGGAAAGCACTCAAAATTCATGAACAAATTGTTTATTAATTAGGTGTATTCCCTCTCCTAGCCTTAATCACAGCTCTTAAACGGTTTTTCATGGACCGTATTAACTTTACTACGAAATCTTGAGGTATAGTGTTCCACTCCTCTTCAATTGCCAGTTGAAGCTCTTGAAGGCGCGCAGGAGCAGGGCGTCTTGCTCGAACTCTTCTTTTCAGCTCATCCCAGACATGCTCAATCGGATTGAGATCAGGACTACGAGCTGGCCACTCCATCGCCGTGATTCCAACGTCTTCTATGTAATCGCGAACTGTTCTAGCGACATGCGGCCTGGCGTTGTCGTGCATTAAAAGAAAATCTTCTCCAATAAGCCACGCAAGCGGCCTCACATGTTCTTCGAGCACTTCTTCGACATATCGTAGAGCTGTCAATCCTCTCGATCTCGGGCTAGTTTTCGTCCCAGTGATGAATGCAATGTCAGTTTTAGTGTCCAACATTATGCCACCCCAAAACATATGTACACGATCCACCTCCAAAAGACACACGTTCGCTAATGCAGCATTGTGCAAATCTCTCTGATGATCTTCTGTAGACCCTAGCGCGTCCATCATGACCATGTAAAGTCATTCTGCACTCATCAGAGAACATAACAAATAACAACCCGCCATTGGTCACACGTCCAATTTAAGTGTTCTCTGGCAAATTGTAGCCGGGCTTGCCGGTGAGCTGTGGTCAATTTGGGACCATTTGCTGGGCGATGTGAAGTCAATCCTGCTTCACCCAATCTTCTTCTAACTGTCCACCGACTTATACTGACATTGCGAACTTCTCGAAGCTGTTGTCCCAGGTCAACCGCGTTCAGTTGCCGATTTCTCAAAGACCTTGTCACAAGAAAGCGGTCATCACGCTCTGATGTTAAGCGTCGCCGGCCAGATCTAGGTCGCCGTATGAAGCCACCGGTCTCTTGGAACCTCTGGTATACACGACGTACAGAGTAGGGGCTCAAATTTAACTGTCAAGCAACTTCACTTCGATTATGGCCTGCTTCAAGTAAAGCAATAACTTGAGCGACTTCTGCGGGCGTGGTATCCATATTTTTCCAGTAAATCTGTATGCTTCCAGTAGAGATGTTATCACATTGACCTTCGGTATGCAAATTCAAAACAAATGACCTTTTTATACCTGCGGGTATGGGTCCAAGTAGTGATAATACAAACGGGTGAATTTGGGGTATTTGGTTTACGGTTGGATTTTGTAACTTACGTGAAGGGCAATGATTTTAATTTTGCATCGTTGTAAAGCTAAGCTTGTATGCTTTAATTTTGCCTATGATTTGTACTCAATATCTAAAGATTTAAGAAAATAATCAGTGATTAACCAAATAACAAGGGGTGTGCGATTTTATTGCTCTCAAGTGTAGTTTGGATTTCTATGTAGGTACGTCAACGTGCGTCACGACACGTACAACAGTACTTTCACCTTTATTGCAACGATGATAAAGATCACTGTACGGTTTACGTACATGCCGTCAGGCTGCAAACGCAGCAACCTACTTTTCTCTTCCGTATTTAAACAATGATTAATATAATTTTGAGTTAGTTGACAAATTACATACTTACGCGAACACCGCGGATTAGCATCCAACCTACTCTTACTTGTTGTGATCGGTACTCTAATAAACTTTTAGTGTTACTAAATCTGTGTGTGTTTACGTCAACTCACCTAACTCCAAGTACTTACTTGCCACTTCTAACTCAAACTGCAAGTGTAAGGTGCCGACTACTACCGGACCTTACAATCACTTTGATTTTGAAAAAATCAGAGGTAAAATGACTGAAATGAATGATCTAATCGGTGCTTATTACCATCACATAAAAGAAAAGTTATTGCTAAACAATTCAATTTCAATTTTTAATTCATTTATTTAAAAGTATCAAAGACTCAATTTGTTAGTAACAATATTCCTCAACGACTATGTTAGTAACTTATTCTACACACTTATTCTACACAACACATCAAGGTATGTGAACCCCTGCTACAAACCCAACACCGAGGTAGAAAGCTTGCAGCAGCGGTTCACACACAAACAATCCAGTCTGCTCGAGACACACCGCAGAATAATGTTGGGGCTGGACCGCACCCGGAGCACCAGAGAGGCGCATCTTTTACGCATCATTGCGTAGAAGCAATGCGAGCTTCAGCAAACATCCCTGATGCGCTACAGAAGCGGAACAGCCCCATCAACACCCGGAACGCATTATTATATTGAACACGCACGAAGAGCGCTGTACGATTTCTGAGTGTAATCTACCCACATGCTGCACGTGTAAAATGAAGTGCAATATGCACGAAATGAGATTTTTTTGACTTTTGTAGAACAACGTGCAAACCTGCGAGCGATCATATTGGCTCTAACCGACAGCGCTCTTCTCTCCCTTTCAATATCAGCATCGTCCTTGAGGTCAGCAGTCAGAATATGCCCCAGATACTTCACCAGATAAACCCTCAACAGAGGTACATCGTTCAACTTGACCGGAGGCATTGGACTATAACTTCGACCGCTGACGCCAAAGACCATGACTTTGCTCCTACTGACGTTGTAGACCAATCCATGAAGTTCAGCATATTCCTCACAGATGGTCATCAACCTCCTTAGACCACAGACCGAGGCGCTCAGCAGCGCCATATCATCGGCGTAGCTAATATTATTGACACAATCTCCGTCAACGTAACAGCCGGCACGCTCTCTGCTAAGCGCTCGATCAGCTCGTTGACGTACAGATTGAAGAGCGTAGGTGAGGTAAACCCCTCACCCCGCACCCCAACTTATACGGCTCAGACAAAGCTTCGGCCCAGCGTACCTGATTGATCTGGCCGCCAACCAACATTTGAAGGTGTTTATCAGCTCTGGAGGAACTCCTGCTTTCTCTAATTTCCTCCAGAGGATGCTGTATGAGACCAGATCAAATGCTTTAGAAAGGTCAAGGAAGCAAGTAAACGTGGGTGTTTTTCTGTCAGCTTAGTAAATACCTGACCGCCCACTTCTAACATAAAATGGCACTCTCAGTAGAGAGTCCGGCACGACATCCGAACTGGTTGTCGCGCAACTGAACGAATTTATTAAGTTGTCTATTCAGCAGGCAGTCAAGCACTTTCGCGTTCACCGTAGCTAGAGAAATCGGCCTGTAATTTTGTAAGTCTGTAATGTCACCCGTTTTATTTTAAATTATGGGGACTACAATAGTTTTAGTCATATGAATAGGCAAATATGCATGACTCACACAAAGGTTGTAAAACATTGCTAACACTCTTGGTAAATGAGGGCCTGCGAACCTGAGGTGCTCGATGCTCAGACCATCGTGACTTGCCTCTTGACATGCCTTTTATCACTTGCCTAACGTCATTGGCTGTGAATCTCGTTCCAAGGTCACCATGGTCAACAACATCAGGCTCAGACACGCAGGGACCCAGCGGTGACTGTACCCTAAAATGAACCTTAAAGAGGTCAGCAATGCCTACAGGATCGCTCTCACCATTGATAGATACAGGGAGGCCAGGCCTACTGCTCAGGATATTCGTGTTTCCAAAACAAGCGAAAATCACCGCTTGAATGGTGTGAAGCCAAAATGTCCATTTTTATTTGATCTTCATTATTTTGACACCATTTCAAACGAGATTTAAAGATTTTCTTCGCTTCACGCATGTTACAAAAAGCCGGACCAGCAGAAGGCTTACCAAGGTCTTCCCACAGTCGAAACTTCTGCCTGGCGTCCCTGCATGCCTCACCAACATGCCTTTTCCAACCTACCACTACTTTCTTTCTCCCACGCTTACTGCGTCCCCGTCCCACCGCAGCTGAATCAGATAAAGCGCTCACGACATCTTTATACATGTTGTCAATAACAGCGTGATGACATACTTGTTTACAAATTTTGTCGCAACAGAAGGGATAGGTGTCAGATGCAGAAGATACGGCGCGTAGGTATCGCGAGGAGATTCCTCAGTTTGGATCCCTTATCACCCAAACCACTGTTGGCGGGTACAGCGTAGCTTGTACTACAACTTTGACCTACATTCGCTAATAGGAACATAACAATTATACTCCTTTGAACAATTATAAACAATTGTTTCATTCGAATATGAGCATAAGGCTTATTGAAGGTTCATTTTCGTATGAGAAATTCTACTGAGATTGTTACAAAAAATAATTTTCGGAATTGAAATAAAAACCATTGAGTTTAATTAACCTGTTTTTAATCGATTATGTACACGGTTAAAAGGCAGATTATGGTTTATAAGTATTATAGCACTTTGCTGGTGCATCACGTAGCACCACATAGGGCATTTTCTGGATAGAAATGACAAAAGCCGTTGTTTTCCGGAAATGGTATAGGAATCCTAGAACTGCCCTGTAGAAAGATCTTCATAGTTGTTGTTGTTGTCTTCTTACTAGGTTTCTTCGACTTAAGGTTCTTGCTATCTTTATAACTGCCGTGTACGGCGTGACCTTCTTCTGAGTAATTGTTCTCCAACTCTTTTTCCAATTCTGAAGCGACTTGAGACATCACAACACCATCTTTAGTCCATTTTTCGGTTGTGGTTGTATGATGAGTGCGATGACGCAGGGGGTGACGGCTGACATTGGTATGGTTCTCATTGCGATTATAAAATATTGTAGTCGATGCTATCGAAGAGAAAGGAAAATAAAATGTTACGTTACAAGTTAACAGGTACAGTTAGCATCAAAAATATTTCAAGAATGAATTCATTGATCATTGATCACTCAAGACAGGCTCTAAGAAAATGAAGCTTTGATAATTTAATAGATTAAAATCGACTATGACATAATCACCTTTTGAGACAGACACTCGCTTCCTAAGTCTGATCCTTTTTCGGTTTTTGGTTGTCTTTGTTGGGGTTGACAATATGATTGTCGGTAGGTCGGGCTCATCAGCTGTCGGTGGGATAGACTGTTTTGTAGATGTTGCTGTCAAGGCTGGCGTGGACTGTTTGGCAGAGTCCGCTGCTGTCGGGATGGTCTGGTTGGCAGACATGGTTGTCCGTAGGATAGCCTGTTCGGCCGTCGTTAGGATTGACGTAGAAGGTTGTGCCAGCGTTGTTTGTAAAGAGGTTGTTGAGAGCGTTGTTTCTAAAGAGGTTCCTGAGGCCGTTGTCTCTTCCACGTGTAAAGTTGTCACTTCACTCGTTGCTGATGATAGGCTAGATGCGTTTTGCGCTTGTGAAGTAGCTGAAACCACATGTTATCGCAACTCGTCACAATTATTAGTAGGATAGTTTTGTAGATTTTAACCAGTTATTATTACTGATTGGTAATACATACGACTTGAATCTGAACATATCTGAAGCTGAAACTCAGTTGGAAGGAAATCTTAGGTAACTCATGATTAGTTATGATTTGCACAAGTTGTAAATTAATACCACATGTTAGCGCAAATCGAAATTATTTACTTGGAAAACACTTTGCACGACCTGGGAATCGAACCACGGACCTCATGCACCGCCAGTAGCGCTTGCGATCACTGAACCAATGAGGCTTTTGATGCGAACATTGATTGAAAACGGCGATTTTCAACTCACTTGCTAAAGAAAGATAAATAAACGGTCACTTTATTATTACTGCAGATATGGTCAAAGAGTCTAGGTGGAAGCAAGGTTGGTCGGGCTGCGTATCTAGGATACTTCAGGACAGGTGAGCCTGATGTGTCACGCAGTGGGCAGCAGAAGTGGGGTTATATCGTCGAGGGGGCTAGAAATTGCTGATCACACCAGCGATAATTGTCGTATAAGAGAAATTGGTCTGAGAAGGCAAATCACAGGGAACACTGGGAATGGACTGGTTACGGGGGAATCCTTTGCCCGGTAGTCGGACAATATAGGATAAAAAGCGAGGATACGTGAATGCGAATTAAGAGAAGCGTGTTACGGTGGCTTTTAGGTTCACAATGCAGTGTATTGTGAACGATGCAATAAAGGACAGTTTTCGAGCGAGTGTGTTGAAAATCAATTATTGCCGTTGGTTTGTTCATATTCAACTACATGTTGGCTCGTCTCTACAAATGAGCTGCTAACATTACATAAAGCTCAGTTCCAGACGCAATCAATTAGATGCAATGACCTTGTATAATATTGTTAATGGCAAATTTGACTGTATCGACCTGAATAATGTACTGTGTTATGTTGTCCCTAGAACTGTTCAAAGACGCCAGGTGCGTGCAGGTACACTATTTGCAATAGGTACCTGCCGATCAAATACTGGTGAACGTTCACCAATTCGGCGAATGGCAGCATTATACAATAAAGAACTCGAACACATAGATATATTTACATGCTCCATGCAGAAGTTTCGCAGCCTTTTGTATCACCTAACTTAAGCTTATGTGGTTTAGTAACTTCAAAATTAGTAGGAATAATACTTTATTTTATTTTCTTTTTTTCTTTTTGTATTTGTAATGTTTTCTAATTGTCATGCATGAACAGCTTTTCCTAGCAATTTAAGGTTTACTCAGTATTGTAATCTGTGAACAGCGTTGCGGGCTACATTATTATTTAAGTTATTTATGTTATTATGTTGTAATATTCCATAATGTAGCTGTATGTAGTTCCCATGTGAAAAAAAAATATATATATTGACGTGAAATTGGGTAAATAAAACGGAACTTGTAATTTGTACGTAATTATATTAATTACGTACAAAATTTGAATGTAGTGCTAATATATGAAACTAATACTTAGGTAGTATAGAATATTTAAAGGGTTTTTAATACAGCTACGATCGCCATATTTACATTGATTGTCACGATATACATGATCGGTACATTTGTAGGTACCAAATCGACAATATCTCCATAGCTATGCTCCGTGCACCCATCCCCGACCCCTCAGGGGTCCCCCAATATAACGCCCCTAAAACCGTCAGTCTCACAGCATGCGTACAACCGGTTACCCTATAGGTTTTCATTTATTGACGAGTATCTTGATTTGTCGCATAAATGACCGTATTTTTTAAATTGCGGTACTTTGTAGCTTGATTGATTTAGAGCTCCAAGGGACCGTACATATTCATATTTTATATTAATTTCAACTTGATGCCTTTACGTGTTCGTGTGAAAAGCCTTGATAGACAGACAACGAAGTGTTTTGTTTTTCCGTTTGAGATACGGAAACCGAACAATGAGAAGTCTGGTAATTACAGTAACATTAATGATGAAAGCTATGCAAGGTATCCCAGTGAAACTGAATAGCTTAGTCATTAAAACGTTTCATGCCTAATGAGTATAATGGCTACAATATGTAACTCACAAGATTTAGGAATGTTGTGTTATGATTGTTGTTTAACAGTTTATTGTTTGAAACTAGGAATCAAAATGTCTTATATTTTCTAACATTTTTTTTTTTAATTAGGAAGATTATTGTGTTTTGATTATAGTAATAATAAACAGAACTTCTACTGAGATACTACCATTACTAAAAAGTACATTTTCTTATTAAAATACTGTTTTATTTCATCACAACACTGGTACCACTAACCCCAAGGTCGGGAACATTAATTTGCACCAAATATCGTAATTCACTTTTTGTAATGTTTAGCTACATATTAAAGGTAAAGTAATGTTAACTCATAGCCCAGTAAAATATGCAACCACATAACAGTAAACTCCGCATTTAACATTTACCCTAAACAATAGCTACAATAGGGATGATGACTAAAATTTATTTTTTAGTCCGTCAGCATGATTAGTAAAAAATACACATTGTGTTAAAATGTGGCATTTTAAATTACGTAGATGAGGTGTGATGTAACCCGCCCCCCCCCCCCCAACTTTAATGCGTTTTATGTCATTTTTTATTAATATGAAAAATACGTGTCATAATTTTATTATTACGTTATTGACGGACTGAATATTATTTCTTTTTTAAACACTGACATCATCCCCCGTCTATCCTAAAGCACAACGCACATTTGTGGGCGAGCTTTGTAAAAATCGTCCTGCATTACTTATAAATAATTATAATATATTTTATTTAAAACTCTCGCTCACAAGAGGTGGGCTGCAACGCACTTTTTTGTACTAAAATGCGTTGCGCTGTGCCCCGTTGCGGTTATGGCGCGTTTGCACCACTGTACGGCACTGTGCTCAATCTCATACTGAAGTATTTTTTTTTATTGGCACCTCGCAGTTCAACCATGGGGTTGCCTGGCAAATCGGGCTACTGAAGTAATATTAAAATAATGCTGCTATAAGTGGCCATGGTTCGGGTCTTGCACAGTATATTACACAAATGCTTCTTTCGCTTTCACACAAAATTCACAGTTTTGCACAGGTTTGCCGGTGAAAACAGAAACTCATGTGCGCCAACCCTTAAAACTACTCTGCAGCTTTCGCCAGTTCCGTAATAATAATATACGCAAAATAATAGTTGATCTTACCAAGATATGGTAAGATCAACCGCTATTCCTATATACCTATTCTTCCCTCATACCTCTTTGTATCTTTATTTTTATTAGTCGACAAACCGTGATGATGATGAAGAACCACGATAATTTTGTATTCCGGCAAAAAAATACGAACTTCCATGCAAACTTTTATATTTTTATATAAAGATTTTTAACACCAAGGGAAAAACAACCTTCCTAAGTGGTTACTTTCGTTATACTTATATATAGATCATTGTGCAAAATTTCATGGTTTTACACCCAGCGGTCCAGGCTGTGCGTTATCTGTCAGTGAATGAGTCAGTTTAATATTTTTATTAATAGATGATTTTTTAGTTACTAAGTAGACGTGTGAGTGTTTTAATCTCTGGGAACTTTAGGAGATGGATATTGACTAATAATATAATACCAGAAAATGTCAATCTGCGAGGATTTATTTTTCAACTAATTCATAACGCTAAATAATATGCAGTAATTTCGAAGCTGTCGTTTTGCTTCAATGCGGCTTACCTGGGGTGTTAACAAGATCGCCAGTTGGGTCATTGCCATATCTTCGAAAATTTCCTATAAATTAAGAATTCTGTAAGTATTGTAAATTGTAATATTATTTATGTTCACAGATTCATGTGCGAACTTTTTAACTTTAAAGGTAATATTTTAATTAATCAGTGACTAGAGTGAGTTAGACTTACCCCGACTTTTAGCAGGCGAATCTAGAAAGTAAGTAAAGTTGATTTGATTGATGAAAATTTTTACCTAAAAATAGGTAACCACAGAGCAGCAATGGTGGTCTAGTGGTAATAGGCCCAGTGGTTCAGCAGTTCTGACCAACCCCGGCAGAAGCTCCATATATTACACCACTGCTCTAAAACGACTAGAGAAAACATCGTGTGGAATAATGAATGGATAAATACATGTATGTAGGTACTATTGAATAAATAATAAATATAAAAAGCGTAAATCAGGATGCTTAGAACCAGACAAAAAATAATGCGTGAATGACTTCTGCCAACACGAGCTGTGGCTACTGCCAGCTGGGGGCTAGTGCAATTATGTTAATATAATATCAACTTACCAAAATAATAATAATCAGGCATCAACCGTCGACGGCTGAGTCCTAAAAAAATATCGAAAATTAAACTTACAACTAGCTTAGTTTACCACGCAAACGACTTAAAATAGTAAGTAATGAATCCATTCAGCTGAAGAGCGGAAGTTTCATTTTGAAGTACTCTTAACGCAACAGCACGTCTGTCATGATGAATCATACGCAGGAAGTATGGAATTGGAATTCATCATAACTGACGTGGAGTAATAATATAATTTGATCTGATCCTGAATAGGGTGCCATGTTTCTGGCGTTGATCCAGCGTAGGACACACCTAATGTATCGTAGGAATGCTCTGTGCGAATATTGCAGGACTGTTTCGACTTTCGTTGGTCAAAAGCTGCATAACTTCAGATCAGAATAACAGCCCCATCAAATATTCAGAATATAACGATGAGTAGCAACTTAGGTACAGACGCCAGCACAAGCTATCCTAAACTGTCAAATTTTCTTAATTGAGTATTAAACTTATACTTTTGTAATAAAGTGGAAAAACTATCAAAGGAATTTTACATATTGGGGTAGGTAACTTGATGTGCTGGCCTCTGTACATATAAGATAACTGTCTTACTGTACGGGAATCTATAATTTTCATCCGGAAAGTTTTGTCGGCCTGGTCCAGAAGGTGGTTGGTAGCCCATAGGCATAGGGGGCCAGCTCGCATATGGCATCATCATGGGCGCTCCGGGTGTCAAGGTGTTCGGCGGCGCAGGCGGTGCGTCCCGCGTGAAAGGAGGTGGCGTCGCTGGCGTGAATGGGGGTGGCGTCGCTGGCGTCGAAAGAGTCACTAGACTCACTGTCAGATAAATTGTATGGAAAAATTAACACAACCTAAGTAGACACTTAAACTAGTGTTCTAAGTGTACGTAGCTAAAGGACCGCTTATGGGTTGCTTACGGCGTCTTGATTGGGACCTACTGAATTACAAAACTCTTTAAAAAAAACGTAAGTACCTGTTGCTTCTGTTTCATTAATTGCCATCGTTGAGTTGAATTCCTCTGAAGGAAGCGAGCATGTACTGTTTTCCTCTTCAGTAGAATTTGCCGCAACATCATTGTTTGCCCGTAAAATTTGAGAAAAGTCTTTCAAGACGAAATCAACAACATTTTATTACCATACAATTATAAAGGAAATTTTATTTAAGACTTTACTGCTATTTTAATCATTCATTCTTACCTGCTTTAAGTAACTTAACCAAAAATAAGGCTTGCTTCAGAGTGTCATCCAGATCATCCATTGCCACTGTCACTTCAGGGCTGGAACTTCCTATTACAGCTAAAATACCGAATAAATTCAGCAGCTTCGTACTTAAAATCATAATATTATGAACATTTCTTGCCTTGTCCAAAAATAAAATTTCAATTTGTTGCAAGTAAACGTGTTCGTAAGTGGAAAAGTAGTTTAAAAATAAATTATTGTTACAAAGCACATAAAAAACATTTTATTTTCTGTTACATAATACGAGTAGGTGTACCTATTGAAAATTCACAATAAAATTGAAAAAGGCTAGCTCTACCATTTGAAATCAGACGTAGGCTGGAGTAGATAGGTATTACACAATCAGCCTATAATAATCCCATTGCTGGGACACAGGCCTCCTCTCTAAGAGTGGGCCATAATCCACCACGCGGACCCAGCACCGGTTGGTGGACATCACATGTCTTCGAATTTTTGGTTCTAGGACATGGTTTCTTCACGATGTTTTCCTTCACCGTTTTGAGAGCAGTGATGACGAAATCAAATACACAAAGTAAAGTGCCTTCTTGGGTTCGAATTCACGACCTACAACTTGTAAATCGAGGCCACCACTGCTCTATTAGGTATTATACATAATACTTAATGAGACAAAGTTCATTTTTAAATAAAAAAGGTAGGAATTGTTTATCAGGGTCCAGTGAGGTCGACGGGGTCAACGCTCGATAGTTCCTGATTATCTTAAGTAGGTATATGCATATAGCACAGCTTTTAATATCACTATACATACATATATAGTACTTATAGTTCAACTTAATAACTTGACTTCCTTGTTATGCTTCCATTTCCACATTTTCCCAGAAATTGCTGACTTCGTTGAAAGGTGACTGTTGTTCTGCCACCTCACTGCTTCCGGAGAACTTCTGAATAAGCAATAATTGGTTTTATTAGTTAAACGCCGTCCTCTTGATCGAGAAAAACATCATTGACTATTTGACACGGTCAAAAATAAAATATGAAATCACATAGAAAAAAGACCGCTCGTCTTAAAAACTTCCATCAAAACCCATTTGGGGGAGGGGGGTGTTAAGCTCAAATCCTGGTTCCCAAAAGACGTTTAAATGATGCGATTAGTGCCCAGAGACCGTTAGTGGGTTCTGGGTTACGAACTTCGTTTTCGCAATTTTAAGCCGATATTTTAGTATCAGCTGTGGCCGAATTCTTTCAATTAATTTTTTTAGAGAAAACGTTTTGTGTCTTATATTATAATCGATAGTTTTACAAATTTAAACAGCTAAAAGCACATGACCTTTGAAAATGCAGAAAAATTATTCATTATTTTGTCCATACGAAAAGTACAAAGTTTATATCTAACTTTTCTAACTCAATCCACGACAGCGTTATTCACCTAGGTACAGGTTTATTTCTTAACTAGCTGCCCCCGCGCGATTTCACCCGCTGTTTGGCTCCTTTTGGTCGCAGCGTGATGTTACACCTACCCCAGCCTTCCTCGATAAATGGACTATCCAACACAAAAAGAATTTTTCAATTCGGACCAGTAGTTTCAGAGATTAGCGCGTTCAAACAAACAAACTCTTCAGCTTTATAATATTAGTATAGATAACAGGAAATTATTTATAGAATACATCAATAACTTTGTCCTTACTTTGACAGTATGGCGTATCGCATATCCCTTTTTCCGGAAGGCTACAAGAGTCACCGGCCTCAGTCTTCTCTCAAAGGGTTCAAAGTAATCCTGTTAAAAGTATGAAATAATTAGGTTATGTAGCCTCGCCGGGTGTTGTTAGGTTTAGTTTATCCAATAATGTTGGTGTCCTAGAAAGCCTGTCACATACAGTAAAGTCATACCCCACTCTCATCAAGTTCATAGATATAGCCCATAGATGTAACAATAAAAAACTTATAATAGAAATGCTTTAAAATCTGGCAAACTGGCAGGGCGATCCATAGCAAGCTGAATAAAACAAGTGTTCATAAAGTCACAATGTGTCTTTGGCAAGGGGTTAGTTAGTTGGGCCAAACTTACGGAAGTTACCTGGGTAGATAATTAATAATAATTGATATGTTTCCTCAGTGCAGTCCCAATCTATTTGTGCAATAGGGGAAATGACACGGCCTATTACTCTAGTAGATTATGATATAAGTAATTGAGTAAACACTCTCGGCCGGCTCTCGCCTGCGGCTCGGGCTGGTCCTACGGCAAATGCCCACGCGTATTTTCTACGACATTTTTCTACACACTTGCAAGAAAAAAAAAATGTCATAATTAAAACATAATTGTAATTTTTTCGGATTAAGTTAGCAATTTCTGTTCTGTTTTTCAAAATATTCCGTTTTTTTAAATAAAAAAGATAGAAACCGAGTAAGTACTAACTTCTATTTTTATTAAATTCTGGCTTATTAAAGAAATGCTCATATTAAAAACACCGGCTAAAAGGGCGTGAAAGGCCCGGGAGCTTGGGAAGAATATTTAAACATGAATGCAATAGATAAGTGCAGATTTTACCGTCGCAGAAATAAGTTAGGAATAATACTTTCACAAGCACACACAATGGTCCGCTTAAGGCTCAATTTACATTTCCGCGGAGCGGAATGGAACAGTTTTTTTCTGTGCGAAGCATAATAAAATTTTCGTCAATAGTGTAGGTACTTCGTCTTTCCATATTGCGTACCTACTTACGGCAGCACCCAAAAAAAAAACCGCAAACCGTGATTAATTTTTACCCAAACATTACAAAAAATTTTTTTTCTTTACATTGAGTTGAAACACGTCGTTGGTTGGCATTTGACCATTTCAAAAAGTATAATTAATGTTTTTATTTATATTTTTTACTTCGTTAGGTTCTTATTTTATATCCTTCTCAAGTCAATCGGACCTAGATACTTTGGAAGGCCCAATACTTATAATTAAGCTGTTCGTACATAGGTAGATATGTAGTAACTCGTAGGTACTTAATTAGGTAAATGAAAATTCCTAATATAAAGCTCACCTTGTTAAAAGAAGGATCAAATCCTAGTGACAGCGTTTTCGCAAGTTTCGTCAATGAATGCGGTGCCTTCAATAACATTTTATATCTTTTTATGTTCTCGCCCCACGCTGCTGGTTGCTGATAAAAATAAGTATTAATTTATGGATAAAAATGACGAAGCATAACTTAGTACAATTACAAAGTAAACACGTTATCTCTTTAGTATATACCTACCTAATGTGAGTGTCCCAATCACAGAAATATTAAAAATATATCTATGGTCCCAATAATAGTACCTAGTAGCCAGACTTGGTCTGATAGGGAATAAATATGTCAATGATAAAAAGTAAATAGGTAGGAATACGGTAGTACCGACATCAGAAAATCAGAACACTACACTTAAGTAGTGTTCTGATTTTGAAACAGCAAAAGTCCACTTTTGCTTGTATGGGTTTGGGATAAGAAAATATTACATAAGTACTTCGGTAGTCCTACCTATAAACTTTTTACTATCACCATACAAGGTCCTGAGTTCTATTCCCAGGTCGGATGAAAAGTGATTGGGTATGGCTATTTCTATTAGTAATTTCCCCGGAGCCTGGGTTTGTGTCCGGTTAATGGCATTACGAACGCGCCCGCTCGCCCTCTATTACTTAAAATTACAATGGATTTAAACTTTAAACTAACCCAACCTATACATAGAATGCCTCATGCTCTACCGCTGCCGGCAGAATATCCTGAAGACATCCGGCTGATGATACGAACATGAACACAATCAGGTTATCGTGTGACTGGGTCGTGGACGTCAGATAGCAGTCGCTATCTAAATACTGGTATTCAGCTGCTCTGGTTAGACTGGAAGCCGACCCCGACATAGTTAGGAAAAGGCTCCGCAGATAATGATGATACTTACATTACTCAAATGTGACGTTGGAGTTTTATCCCATAGAGCTCCGATGTTTAATGTGTTTGTTGGCACCTCGGTTGTTGAAGGTGGAACTGTCGGAGTTTTGAGGGTTGACTTCGCTTGCTTTATATCTTTTGGTGGTTCTTTAGTGTCTGAAGAAAATGGAAAAAAGGTAAATTCAGACTTTCAATTTTAATTCAAAATGGCTGAAAGCCATTGCAGTTTTGAACACAAAGTAACGTATTACATATGGACTGGATTCTACCCCAGCCCCGTTCTTGGGTCGTCGGTCCATCTAAAGTGCGCTTCCAACCGGGCAACGTTTGCTGATGATGCTAGACGCCTGTCCGTAAAGTATGGAGTACCAACAAAAACGCAGGGCGTTCGAGCCACGTGACATTAAACTCAAAACGTGTGTAAAGAAAAAAATGGAATTAAGAATGTGAAATCAATAAACAAGCACGTTATTAAACTTGCGTGCCAACGTTGTTTACAACAGTAGAGCCTGCATCGTTTCGAGCCTCAGTTTTCGGATAATATTGCGAAAACGTAGGTGTAACCTACTCAATCTTTATGATCTTCGCAAAATTTTGATAGATTTGTAATTTCATCTCCTATAACTGCTACAAAGACATTTTAAGTAAGTATGTAATCATTTTAGTTCAAAACCGTTGTAGGTACCTAAAAAAATTAACCTGAGGGAGAAAAATAGAACCCAAGAAATAAATAATTTAATTGAATAACTGCAAATATAGTTGGTGACATAGCGTAAATAAATGTCGCGTTGCGGTGGCGGAGGTAACATTTTGAAGGCCAACAAGCCTGAAGAACCTAGCCTTATTCGTATAGGTACGCAAAGATAAATATCGTAGATAGTAGGTAGGTACCTACTCTATATAACATTCATAAAAACAGATATTATAGGTATATTTACTTACATTCGCAAGATACAATATGTGCCACAAGAGGAAGAACAGCGAACGTTATGCAAATGTACATCTTAACAAGTAACTATCCTGAATTGTACAATAACCGTGTTATCCTCGTCGAGTTACGGATGAAACTGATAGGTTCACTGGTTGTTACTGTTGTTGTTGTTATGAGAGAACTGCTTGAAGATTCGTGGGAAACTTGTAAACATTTTGTCTTACGCGGTAATGCTGTCAAGTCGAAGCTATTCCTCGAAGCAATGTTCCCCGTAGTAACTTAATACTATAGCAAGAAGTACCTACTTAGTCAGTAACTGTTGATTTACTGGTTCGTCGATCTCAATTTCGCTAACGCGGCTGCTGAATGTGGGATCCTGGGTTCGATTCCCAGATTCGATCGGGCAAATTTTTATTGGGTTTTTGCATCACGAATTTTCTCAGTATCGGCCCGGAGTGGCCGGAGTCTAGATCTGTACCTGGGTGAAGGCACAGGATCGCCCAATCGCCCCCTTTATTACATGGGAATTTAACAAAAATGGCGAAATGCGGTGTACTAAGGTACACCTCTACCTAAGCCTTTGAGAAATACAGGCGTGATGTTATGTCATGTGAGGTCAGATACTGCACAGAAATGCGCTTCACCCCCTAGTATCAGGAAGCCTTGGTACTAAACAAATGTAAACACTAAGCACCACAATTTTCTAAACTTCTCGTTAACATTGGTAGGCATGTATACCTATGAAGGTACTTATCTCAAAAAGTGTTAAGTAAATAAAAACGGGTGTTGAAAAGAACTGTAGTCTTGATTAAATGTTAATTAAGAATTATTATATTATATAAAAGTAAATTCAATTATCGGCCTCTCGAAGGTCATCGCTCATGTTGTAGAAGATGATGTGGCAGGGTGCACGGGCGCAGGGGCGGCGCTGTTCTTCACGTTCTCCGGGCGCGCATCGGCCCGCCACACACACCCGGTACCGCGAGATGATACCGCCACCGCATGTTACTGAACAATCACCCCATTTGCTCCACCGGCTCCAGATTTTACGATTTTTCAATACTTGGTCGTCCTCACATGACACTGTTAACACAGAAAACGCTTATTATTAACCTTTTGAACGCCATTGTCACATATGATATACGTGACAGGCAATACATGCCCTGTACGCCAACGACACAAATAAGTGACAATGACAACAACACTTTAGCACGAAATAAATAATTAAATCATTACTTTTGTGAGTGTGTTAGATATCTTAAAAATTGAAGTTCTCGTGCCCATTTAATGACATGAAACGAATTAAAAGACACCGTGGATATTGGGAAATTCATGATAACAAGTAGAAATAAATTTGTTTCTTGGCGTGGAGGGCACGCGTGTGCGTTTATGCTCTGGCGTTCAAAAGGTTAAATACAAACGTATGTTTCGCAATATGGCATGTACAATATGGCATGTACAATATGGCATGTACAATATGGCATGTACAATATGGCATGTACAATATGGCATGTACAATATGGCATGTACAATATGGCATGTACAATATGGCATGTACAATATGGCATGTACAATATGGCATGTACAATATGGCATGTACAATATGGCATGTACAATATGGCATGTACAATATGGCATGTACAATATGGCATGTACAATATGGCATGTACAATATGGCATGTACAATATGGCATGTACAATATGGCATGTACAATATGGCATGTACAATATGGCATGTACAATATGGCATGTACAATATGGCATGTACAATATGGCATGTACAATATGGCATGTACAATATGGCATGTACAATATGGCATGTACAATATGGCATGTACAATATGGCATGTACAATATGGCATGTACAATATGGCATGTACAATATGGCATGTACAATATGGCATGTACAATATGGCATGTACAATATGGCATGTACAATATGGCATGTACAATATGGCATGTACAATATGGCATGTACAATATGGCATGTACAATATGGCATGTACAATATGGCATGTACAATATGGCATGTACAATATGGCATGTACAATATGGCATGTACAATATGGCATGTACAATATGGCATGTACAATATGGCATGTACAATATGGCATGTACAATATGGCATGTACAATATGGCATGTACAATATGGCATGTACAATATGGCATGTACAATATGGCATGTACAATATGGCATGTACAATATGGCATGTACAATATGGCATGTACAATATGGCATGTACAATATGGCATGTACAATATGGCATGTACAATATGGCATGTACAATATGGCATGTACAATATGGCATGTACAATATGGCATGTACAATATGGCATGTACAATATGGCATGTACAATATGGCATGTACACGGGCGTATATATTCATCTATGGGCGTAACGGCGTAACTAGATTGCTAGGGGGTTGATTTCGATACAATTGCGGAAGGGGGTGGGTCAATCCTGCCGGCCCGTCACCCCCCGGCGCGGTCAGTACCTACTACGTCTGCTCTATCTGCAACAGAACTAGTGTGATTGGTTCATGGAAATCATCGAATCATTACTCGCGTTGTAGCGGTTAGCTAAATCGCGGTCCTTGGGGCCAAAGAATGTTTTTATCTGAAAAATTGTCACTAACTGTGTACATAGTGTAGATTGAACTAATATTTATAAGAACATACGCTCACGCCTGTTACAAATGAGGGTAGGCAGAAACTACAGAACAACACCTACCGCGGATTCTACTCTACCTATACCTTCATAACTAATCACTTACCTAATAACCGTAGGTATAGTATATATATATATAATTGTGTATATTACCTACATATACAACGTAGCGCTACAATGGTGACATTAATTTAACACACGGGTAGGGCCAAGCCTGCCGGGAAAGCGGGATTGTCCCGAAGGATAACCGCTACCCCGGAACATAAAGGGCTACGGAAGGAACATGGATAGGTTTTAGTCAGTGAGAGTCTGACACTCCCTTCCGCTCCGACCAGAGCGGTAGAAGTCATAGGATGACTTCCAGCCTTAAAAAAAAAATGACTAGTGCCCACTTATAAATGTTAAGTAATAGGTTAAAATAAATCACAGATTGAAAAACAAAATTCAACCAGACTAAATAATAAAATCAATTCGTCTACTCTTCGCACTTGTTTCATTCTAATCGTATTGCTTATTCGTTTTAATTTCATTGATCGATGCGAATGTGTATGATCCGTGTGTGACCCCGGCAAATGACCGCTGCGCGACAGTTTTTAACAACAGGTTGCTCTAAAATGCTATTTATTTTATTTTATTTAGATGATAACTACATCCGTAAATAATAAAATTTTACATAAATCCGTTTTTAAGGAAATATAATGTCTTCATGAGACGAAAATGTCTAAACGTATGTGTGTTAAATTAATGTCACCATTTCAGCGCCACGTTGTAGGTATATTTGTGTTTATATAATTCATTATAACTACCAATTACAAACTTAATTGAATTTAATTATGGCTGGCTGAAAGTGTTGAAGATTAGAGGCATGCAAGCATGCATGGAGTCGGCCCAAGATCCAAGCACGGGTAGCTCACCGTCTGATTAGGACCCGTACCGGACGGCGCGTTCATTTTCCACGCGCGCCTCAAAGAGATGTCAGCGTAACTGAAGGGCCAATGCCTGGCGGGTCAGCGGGATTGTGCGAAAGGGTTACAGCTGCCCCGGAACACATAGGGATAAGGAAGAAACATGGCTGGGTTTAGCCCGTAAGACTTTAACGCTCCCTTCCGCTCCACCCAGAGCAGGGGTGGAGTCATTTGATAAAAAAGATCCAAGCCTAGCGTGAAAAGGGAACAAGGGGACTGCATAAAGCGGATTCAGGAGATGACAATGTTAAGATGGGTTTGTGGAGTCAGTGGACCAGAGGGCCAAGACAAGAAGTCTGAAATGAGGATAAAGAGTAGGGAGGTTTGAAAATGGTATCAGTGACAGAAAAGTTGAATTATGGAAACATTTATTTTCACATATATGGAATTTGTCATGAGACCGCGCCAAAGGAGGCATGAAACGCATCACTACATAGTATAAAGCAAAGTCGCTTCCGCTGTCCTAATGTCTGTATGTATGTATGCTTAGATCTTTAAAACTACACAACGGATTTTGATGCAGTTTTTTTAATAGATAGAGTGATTCAAGAGGATGGTTTATATGTATAATAACATGCAATTTCCGTCATCCACGCGGGCGAAGCCGCGGGCAGAAGCTAGTATAATATATAATAGAGTGATTAATACAACTGTTTAAGGATAAAGAGGGTCTGCGAGCGACACCAAAGGAAAGAGGGTAGGTAGGTACCTATATGGGAAGCATGCTCGGATGGAATTGGAATGAAAGATTACCCACGCGAATAAGAGAGTAAGAAAACATTTTACGCCGACACGCGACTCAAAGTAACACAGGACAGTAATTGGTAGAAGAAGAATGGCAGAATGGGCTCGTTCCCTTCTACATGGGGCTAGATGAAACGCGTTCTCTACTTGAAATCGAATAATACTTGGCCGAAACGTTATCTCGATAGTATTTGAAATCGATAAAATTGAGCGCGACAGTTTTCTACCTCGACGCATCAAAATCGCTTTTAACTACTCGAATCATCGGCAGTGCGAAAGCCCATTATCTTGAATGATAATTTCTCGAGCGACCATCTAATCGGTTCACAGAATAGTTGTTGTAGTTTAGGTATTTATAATTTCTACGCTTATACTAGCAAACTACTACTACTCGACATTATAGTACCTGACTGACGAAACGTACTCACAACCACACGACAACTACCCAACGCTTTGGGAAATTCAGATGGGATGATAAGGTGTGTTTAAATGCTAGCATCTGCATAAGTAAGTTAATAATGTGGTCATGCTGTTGTCTCCATAAACGTTTCTGTCTATCTGTCTGTTTAATCTAGACTAAACTGACTAAAAGGAGTATATAAAGATCGTTGCAAGTGGTGTTATTTTATGCTTACCTCTTAAGGTAAGAACAGCGTGAGTTCATGGCAGGAGTTCCCAAACTTATTTAGTCTACTGCCCACTTTGAGAATAAATTATTTTTTAGCGCCCCCATTTTTTCACCTGCTTAAAAACCATTATCTAGATGAAATTACAAATCGCCCCGTAAGCCTCTACACAACACCCCTGTTTTTTTCTAGGTCTTTTACTGCCCCCCCTTTAGGCCTGCAGCGCCCACAAAGGGGCGTTATCGACCACTTTGGGAAAGGCTGGTTTATGGTGTATTCTGGCTTCTAGCAAGTTTGCTGAAACTCCAAGTTAACCTTCACATCAGTGTCTATGTGTTTTCCATCTTTTGCTATGGATAGACAGATGGTCGTGTGCAATAAACCAACAGTGGGTGTTCACCTGTCTCATAATCTGAATCATCCAGCTCCAACGCTTTACTAGTCTTCTCAGTGTGCACCACCGCGGCTGAAGTTTGCAGAGACGCCTTATTTTTAAGTTGCTCTTCTCTAACCAGATCAATCAACTCAATGGGGCTCAACACTAGTTTGTCTTCTTTTCGGGTCCTGTGTACTGCATGTGCTAGGCAAGTGAGTACAACAAAAATCAAAGTTATTCTATCCATTATAATAATAAAAAGTTAAACAACAAGTAGGTACACAAGAAGACAGCATGTGCCATTCTGTGACATTGCCGTCCCATAGTGATTATAGATCGATAGTTATCTGTGTAAATAGAATATAGCTTTCAATAAAAATCTATGTTACACGCGCAGAACAGAAATAGAACCTTCCTTTCTGAATCGCGTGTAGGCGGAGCACGTGTACCGGGAGCTTAGCGCCGTTCCACATTTGTCTGTTCCACGCACACAACCCACATCAGTCTTCTTACATCCGCCAAAATGCCGAAAACTGGAAAAAAAATCAAAGATGGCCCCTATTTTGATATTTTAGAGTGTAAACATGATAGCATAACCAAAAAATTATCAAACGGTGGTATACTATACTATCAGGAAGACCTAATCTATACTAATATTATAAAGAGGTAAAATTTGTAAGTTTGTATGTTTGTAAGTTTGTATGTAGGGGGTAATCTCCGGAACTAATGATCCAATTTCAATAATTTTTTCACTGATAGAAAGCTACATTATTCCTGAGTGCTATAGGCTATAAATTATATTTATATCATACATATGAGCCGAGCTATTGCATTTTTCGTCTAGCAAGTCGGAAAGAAATACCTCCGAAAACAGAATTATTTGCATGCGCTGCCTAAACAGTTGTTTAAAATTGAAAGCAATGTATGGCAACCCGGTTTGCCTTAATTATTTCTACAAAAAAGTCCGCGACACCACATTTCTATCTTTTGTATTTTAACTTTTATATTTCGTTTTATGTTTTAAAAAAGTATTTTTTCGACTTAGGTAATTCTGTTTGGATGATTATTTAAACAACAAAATATCAATTCTTATCAAATAAAATTATTTTATGATCACAAGGACATCACAGAGATAAGATTTGCCCTCTACAGTATGTCAATTGGTCATATATTTTCCGAGACAATATAAAATTACTAAACGCAAAATGCTAAAACATTCGCCGAGCTCAACTATCATTCCTACTTCCTACGTGCTTTGTGCGGACGTTTTATCGTTTTAGAGAAGCTTTAAATTAAATAGGTTCCTCACTTAAATTTTATATTTTTAACGTTAACATTTTTAAATGATGGTTTGTATCTATACTAATATTATAAAGAAGTAAAATTTGTAAGTTTGTATGTAGGGGGTAATCTCCGGAACTAATGATCCAATTTCAAAAACATTCCTCCTGACAACATTATTTCTGAGTGCTATAGGCTATAAATTATATTTATATCATACATATGAGCCGAGCTATCGCAATTTTCGTCTAGCAATTCGGAAAGAAATACCTCCAAAAACAGAATTATTTGCATGCGCTGCCTAAACAGTTGTTTAAAATTGAAAGCAATGTATGGCAACCCGGTTCGCCTTAATTATTTCTACAAAAAAGTCCGCGACACCATATTCCTATCTTTTGTATTTTAACTTTTATATTTCGTTTTATGTTTAAAAAAAAGTATTTTTTCGACTTACTTCTGACGTTAAAACAAGAAATTTTCCGCGGACGAAGTCGCGGGCAGAAGCTAGTTAATTATATTTCGATTAAAATATGAAAACCTATATTTTATTTAACCTTTTCACCGCCCGACTACATATCAGTTGACGTGACCCCAGCGTCCGGCACAGTGAATCGAAAAATAAATATATTTTCGAAGAATAGGGTCTTTTTTTTTAAGGCTGGGAAATCATCAAATGACTGCTCCCGCTCTGGGTGGAGCGGAAGGGAGTGTCAGACTCTTACTGACTAAAACCCATCCATGTTCCTTCCGTAACCCTTTATGTTCCGGGGTAGCGGTAACCCTTTCGGACAATCCCGCTTACCCGGCAGGCTTGGCCCTGAGGGGCCTCTTCATTATGCTGACTTAGAGCATTTAACCTAAATGCTCTAAGTATGCTGACGTCTCTTTGAGGCGCGCAATGACGTAAAACGCAAAACTAAACATAAAAATTATGTTCACGCACGACTCAAGCGGCACGGGCCCGAAAACATTTGTCGTATTAATCCGACTGGGGCGGTTAAAAGGTTAAAAAAACAGGTTCTTAGAAGCAGAATTTATTAAATTAACGTCTAAGTACTTTCTTTTACATTCAAACATATTATTCTCGAAGATTCCAGCTATGGACATGTCACAGTCAGCTACTCAATTAGAGATTGCCGTTATCGATATTTTAAACTTACAATGTTATATGATACTAGCTTCCGCCCGCGGCTTCGCCCGCAAAATATGTCGACAAATTATACACATAAACATTCCTCTTGAATCACTCTATCTATTAAAAAAAAACCGCATCAAAATCCGTTGCGTAGTTTTAAAGCATACCATAGGGATATAGGGACAGAGAAAGCGACTTTGTTTTATAGTTAGTATGTAGTGATAGTGAGAAAGGAAAACATCCAGGATCCATACATTATTGGACCTTTTCTGAAAGTTAACGCAAAAAAAATTATACCTACTTGTGACTAGTAGGTAGAAGTCATTTAGAGCAATAGTTAATATGGCACACAACTTCGATGATTTGTAATTGTCATACATTTATTGATTTCTGAACTTGTATAACTTGACTTCTGGTTTAGAGACATTTAATTCTCATAAAGAAATTTACATTTCACTTACATGAGAACAAATTTTAGAGAGACTTAGAGTATGGTATGGTACAAGAGCTGTAGGATACAGCTCTTGTACCATAACTCCAAATGGCTGACATGGCAAATGGCCACTTTCAGATGTTCTGGCCTCTGTACCTACATGTTCAAGGTCGTTTCTTTCAAGTGATTGAGAGTTACCAAAGATACTTATCATAAATACCGTAAAATAAATAATTTAGAGCGGATATCTGTATTACTAGGGGCTTTGTATATACCCTACGCGGCCATCCAACAAAACTGAAATGTCTCATTTAGTCATGTGCCTGTAGATAGTAACATAATTACAACGGTAGCATCCATATTCTCCAAACCGGATCACATTAAGACTACTTGGCGGCATAAATAGGTAGGTATGGTGATATTAGGCATTTCCCAATGTCCTCCTTCAGGAAGGAAAACACAGCAACCTACTTATTTAAAAACCAGTGAGACCCTTTCACCTCAAAGTCGTCTTGTTTGTTGCAGAGAATATATATCTGTTATGAGTAGATACAGTCAAGGGTACGTACCTATACTTCAAATTCAATGTCGATTTTGTCGTGACATAACGATTGCAACTTTTCTGAAAATGGTACTTTGGAACTCATAGTTCGTAACAACAATTGGAACGCTAGGCATGAATGCGAATATTATTTACTAGCGCTATCTATCAGTGATCAAGTTAATTCACTTCAAGTCGTGCTTGAAGTACGACTTGAAGTATAGTGATTGGTTGTTACAAAATTATTATTTTACTCTCATTTTGTAGTATCAAAAGTCTATTAGGTATTCCGGTTGCTATATTGCTTCAAGTATATTTTGGCGTCTAATGCCTTTCGTAAAAATTGAGTTTCCAAATCTCTACTACTACCTATCAATTTATAAAACAAGATGGCGTTACAAGTTAAGATTTTGGTAACGCGCCAAAATATTTTTCACCTCACAGGCTCGGAAAGAGTCTGTTTGTCATTCGAAATCTGAGCCGAAAATCGATTTTTGCTCTCTAGCGTGGAAAGAGTTTTTAAAATTCGAACCTTTCTATTTAATAATTTTCTATACTGCCAGTCCACTGAAAATGCATGACACGGTCTAAAATAAAATATTAAATAATACCGCTCACCTTAAAAACTTCCATCACAGTACAGACATTAAATATTTTGCGAGGATATAATTGTAAAATTGGAATTCATGTTAATAAGTATTCTATTTGATTAACAAAAATCTGTGACGTCACATTTGAATATGCCATAAAAATACTACCCTGTCAAATACCCAATTGAGTAGTAATTTAAGTTTAATTTTTTAAATAAAATAAATACTAATATAATATGTTATTTACTCCTTTGCTTGGCAAAAATAAATATGTATTAAAATTAAATTAGTTAGTTATTTGTATTAAATTAGTTTTTTTCTTTCATTCTCCTTAGAGGACAAGTAGGATATAGAACAAAATACAGGGTATTTAATTTTGGTGATATTCTATGTAACTCATAAGATACATTGCCATGTAGGTATCTGTTATTTTCTTCACATGAGTCAATGTATCTGAGACGCTCGAACAAAATAAAACTCAACAACACCTGTTTTCTTGCACCTAGCAGTTTCCTCGCTGTAGTGAGGTGAAAAATTGTGTGTTGCGCTCGGCAGCAAAGCTTTTCTGCGTCTCGTACCTTTGAAACCTTCGTTACGCTCAGGATTCTATATTTGAACCACTCGCTTCGCTCATGGTTCAACCCTAGAATCCTTCGCTTACTCAGGTTTCAATAGAAGTACTCGCGCCAAAAATCAACTTTCCAGCCTTGCATAACAAATAACTATTCTAAGCGTGAAAATCCTATTATTTTACCAGTATGGATATTTCTGTAAGGGCCGATTTTTCAATAGTCAGATAAGTTTTATTGGGGAAATAAAAATGCAAGTTTGACAGCTTTTGCATAGAAAATATGTCAAACCGCCATTTTTATTCCTCCAATAAAACTTATCAGCCCCTAGTCAAATTTCTTTTTATTCATGATTTTTAGATAAGTAAACTGTCGGCCGTGCCTATTAAAAAAATATCAGTGATAGATGCCGTGATGAGCGTCAGATAAATGCAGTAGGTGATTATTTAGGAAAAGGAACCACTTAGGGGAAGGTGGGGCAGCTTCATACAGTTTTTCTATTTTGTCTCATAGATTATTCTCTGGTATCAATATCTGAATAGATTGAATAAGAACTAGTACTATAACTATCTGACTTTCTATCAAAAACATATAATTTGTTTAAATATACATCTGTGACTTTTTATAAAAGTTTAAAAAAAAAATCATTAATGTATGAATGTGCCCCGCATGCGGGGTACTTTCATACAGGCTATGGGGCAGATTCATACATGTGAAAAAATACACAAATTAAGGAATAAATGTTTAATTATTTATCAAAATAAAAGTATCAAAACAACGTATTCGAAACCAAAAGCAATTAGACTCTGTGAGTAACTAATACCTAGAAAATAATCAAGTAATAAAGAAAAAAGTAAAAAAAGATAACTAAGTAAACAGAAAATAACTTAAAATGTAGGTAGTTTTTCCTTTTATGGCACTGAAAGAAACTTAGTTAACCTAACAGTCTTTCTGATCAGTCAAATAAGTTTATCTATGTCCTAGAATTAAGTAACATATCTTTGTTATGTATCTATTAGTACACACACAGTATGAATGTGCCCCTCTTATTACTGTATGAACCTGCCCCATTCAATGATTTTGAAAAACAAATATTCTTATAAAAAAACCAAACATATATATTATTATTTACGTATCAATTCACAAAATACATCCTATTATCTTTGAAATAAAATAGTATTGAATAATCTAGATAAAAACTTTCATCAAAATAAAGATGTTTAAAAGTGAGGTTATAAAATTACTTATGCGTTGCCGAATCACGTTCCGCGTCACCTCGTCGCGAGTTTCACACTGACTGCTGTCAAAATTCGTGAGCCAACGCACACGTAGGTAAGTCACGTGTACATGCTTCAATCGTTAAGTTAACGCGCGCCTAATAAAAGATGTCGCTAGTGTATGACGGTGCCCCGTGTATGAATCTGCCCCACTTCCCCCTACAGAGTTTTTGCACAAATTCTTCTATAAGACATCAGTCAGACGTAGGTACATAAAATTATCATTTCAATTAGCAGGTAATTATCCCATCCCATTTCATAATTAACTCAACAGTGCATTTAAGGTTTTGATCGCGGCAAAAAGAAAACCATTGCATACTTTTATTATCATTTATTTATGATATTTCTTTGGTTACACTTTATACATGATCTTTACTACAGTTACAGACTGAATATGAAAAAAATATATACAGACGAATAATTGTGATCTTCCTCCTTTTATGAAGTTATAATATATTGGGATGATGCTGGATTACAAAAAAGTAGAAAACTAGAACATAATTGTCACAACTGGATTTCTGGATACACGAAGGTTACATTTCAATACTTAAACTTAAAATATAATCAATCATAAAAAAATTCCTACGCAACTTAATGGCAAGTAAGTATAAGTACCTACCCAAATTAATGTTGACATAGAAGGATTCGTGTAAGTATTCGTTTTTTTAAACAAACATATTTTGTGAGCTTTGTGTTATTACGTTATTAATAAGACGAGGTACATATTTTCTACGTTTTGTGAACACATATAATATCAAAGGGTTTTCTTTACCCAAATAGGTCGTACTTTAAACGTCTCATACCATAACTACAGGCAATTAATGCATTAAAATTTATAATTATAACTAAGTAAAGGCGAGTTTACAAAACGGAACTACTTGCGGAAACTAGTTTCGTAATTTAAATTCGACTTAATACATGGACAAGTACAACACAATAACTCCACGCGACTAGTTTCGATATTCCCTACTATGCAACCTCTACAACCCGCGAACTTTCATAAAAATACTAGTTTACTATTGCTATTTCTGCTTTCATAGATAATATTTACGAATTCTCTCTAAATATCTGCTTGCGTTGTTTTGTAACGAATTTAAATATAACTATATCTATGCTAATTTTTCTTATCACAATCGGTAATGTGTATGACGATTATTTATCACTAATTTGTAAACCACTCGGCAAAAGAGCCTCTTGATTTTGTAACATTTATTGTCAATGCTTCAAGTTATAAGAGTGACTTATTGATTGCCTGCATGTAATTATTCATTTCGATCCTTACTTCAATGCATAGTTAACACGTGAATCGAGCACTATGACGCGTGAAGGGGACAGGGAGACAAGGGCCGCTCACCAGACAATAAATTAAACAAAAACTTAAATAACCCCTAAGATCACATAGCACACAGATTTATATTGAGAACACTGAGAGAACACGACTTCGTCCAGATAAAGCGTTTTACGCGCGTAAATGAGCTAATTTAATTTCCGAAGCACGAGTCCAAAATTCGGCGTCTAGTTACGCCCAAAACACCCGCGTAAAACAAGTTATTTGGTTATGCACTATCGATTAAAATGTAACTTTCCCTTATTTTTAATGTTATTTAAATGTACATGCATTAGGCCCAGATTCGAGTTTATTTGTTAAGTCGGCCGATAGTTGTATAAGTGAGGTATATTATTACACTATGCAAAGAATATATATTGATGTTATGACTGCTAAGTGACTAGATCAAGCACGCGAGGGCGAGGGACTGCGGGTTTACAAAAGCTTGGCATACAATAAGACGAATCGCCCAGCGCATCGACCGCGGCATCTCCTGCTCCGTCGAACTTAATGTAAATAGTTATAACATTTGTAATGACCCGCACTTTAATCGGGTGTGTAATGTTTGCTATAATAACAGATAGTCTAATTTCTTATGAAATAACTTGCATATGATATAATTTTCATATGCTATAAAAACATTTAACCTAATTTTATATGATCTAATGTTATATATGATATAAAATTTCACTTACTCTAATTTCATTTAGTATAACGTTCATTTTATATAATTTTCATTATGTATAATATTCATTTTTAGGTGGAAGGATCTTTAGTAGATTTTCTAAATTATATTAAAAGTTACTTATGGATTTTGAATATTATAGCAACTGAATATTATATTAATTGAATATTATTTCAAAGGTGCATTATATAAACTGTTCATTATACCATATGAAATTAGGTAAAACGAAATTATATCAATAATTCATTATATCATTTGATCGTTATATTAAATGAAAATTATATTAAATGAAATTAGGTCTTATGATCATTAGAACTTTTGTTATTATGTCAATCGTTACACACCCACTTTAATCAGCCTTATTCCAAAAGCTCTAGTGCTTTAGCGTCAACAAACAATATGACTGCCTGTATACTGCAAATGTCATCTGGTATTAAACAGTGATTAATTATTTAAACAGGCTGATCATGCGGTAACGGTTATAAATATACAATGATGCTCTAATTCGATTTTCATTAATTAATATTATGACACTCTTATGCTTCAAAAGCACGAAGGATAAACGATCAATGTACATACATATATTGTAAATTAATAACTAAGTTTAACCGTAACATAATTATTTACATTGGGCCAGTCCCTTTTGCATATTCAGACTTTTGAGTAATGTCTTTCAGTTGGGTTTTATACAGGGTGACCCGTAAAACGATGTGTAAAGTAATATTTTAAAAGGCTCTCTGCCAAGGGTTTCGAGCACCCTCATGTATGAGTTAGACGGTAGTTACCTTGGGTAATTTTAAGACAGATAGTATTTTTATCGATCGTAAACCATAATTAAAGAACTTAAACAAAATATACGACACAAAGAGAATAATGTGAAATTCTGAAGTCAAGAGAGAATTTGCCTAGTAATATTAAAAAGTGTCTACCTCCTAAGATACAAATAATCACTGAACAATCAATATACATGGTAAGGCTACGTAAAGTCCTTGGAGAGTGGCTCCTAAAATGTTGCTTTGGATCTCGTTTCACATTGTATATATCCCTGTATAACAATTATTTAAATCCCAAATTTTGCTTTAGATAATATTAAATTTTTTAAATCGAGAAATTTAGTAAGTATTAAGCATAACAATAAGTATGTTTTTTATAGTTACCTATAGGTAGAATTAAAATTGCTTAATTATACACCAATAACAATCGGCTTCCAAAAAGCTACAACAAACACACTGAATTTAGCCAACCGGCTGCGGACTGGGAGCGGGTGAATTGCCTCCAATTAAGATGAATTTGCAGACAAATGTATTTGTTGTGCTTCACTGAAACCGCATATAAATAAGGTAGCTCAACAATTGATACGATTCTAGTATATGTATTGCAGTTAATGCTTATAATTGTGTGCATATTAGATAATGCCAAGAGAGCTGAAGATAAATAGCTATATAACATAATAATATTTGTCTATCATCATCGTTATCCACTATTAATCAATATAACATTGATTGCAATGATGGATAGCCCTTGCGAATAGGCTTGACTAGAATGGTTTGGAACTAAGAGTTGGTTTAAAAAGGTACAGTAATTTATTAACAACAAATTATCAACTACTCAGGTCACATTGGTATCTAATAAATATTAAAATTAACTATAGTAAACAAAAAAGAAATTGGCTACTTACGAAGAAAGACAACATTAGCATTTATACATTACATCAGTACATTTAATATATTTAATGCATTTAATTACTTATGATAAAGAACACTATATTCGAGATATCTAAGACATAATAAAATATGTACGTTACAATTTTAGCAAAGACAATAACAATTACAACTTATACAATGTTTGTTATTTATTAAGAAGTGAAGATTTAACAAAGCTGTGTTATAAAACAAAGCATAACTTTCCGAATATCATTTAAGGCCTCCTATTGTATAATATCAGTCATGACATGAATAAGTTCTTTAGAATATGTCTCTGCACTTAAGGCGAGGTGAGCCTTCCTTAAGTTGTGATTATGAACTTCTGGTGCAATATTGCATTTTGTGTGCTGTAAAACTCCCTTTTACGCCACGCAACGCATATCATGACACCGTAATTAGGTAGGGAAAGATATTACTTAATCGGTAATAGTGAAGACAGTGCATTTTCAAATTATTTCTTCCATTTTACACCACTCATGGACATATGAACCGGTACAATCATCATTAAACATATTTATGTACACTGAGCATTATAAGCGTATTGATATTCTAATTTATCTACACTCCCATCCACCCGAATCGTGCCACCCCTCATATTTTTGTTTTAACATCACAGTGTTTTTTTTAAAAAGGACAAAAAATGTTTTTGAAGTTTGTCACTATCATTTCATCCGTGATAAGCCACGTTGGCGCATTGGGCAAATGTAGGTACACGGTGTATCAGGTGAGTGCAAATATATATGAACTGAAATTGTGTATTACATTTGTTACTACATAGCTTCTAAGCTGTTTCTATGACTAACATCATATGGATCAAGCAGGGGCGTAGTTGTCGCCGTACCTGCCGTATCAATTATACGGGTCACGGGGGCCCCCAACGCGCGTCAGCAAAAAATAATAAAATCTTCCCATTTTGTTTTTTATTTTAGAAGTGACAAAAGTCAAAAATAGCTATTTCTTTTTTCCCGCGTAAAGCGTGCTTTCATAAACCACGGAGAGCAGTGTTTATTGACGCGTTTTATTTATTTGTGCAATACATTGTAATACAATACAAACAATTGTTCTTCTGGTTTAGTAGTAGTAGAAGCGATTCGTAAAATTGTTTTAATTTTATGAAAACATTTTGTTCTTTTGTGAGAAATCTTTACCCTTCATAAGGGCCCCAAAACAAATTTTTATACGGGGCCCCTCCACGTCACGCTACGCCACTGGGATCAAGGTTAGTATGAATACAATTTATTTTTTACGTTTGTCATTCTTCCAAAAACTTAAATATGTACTAAAAAAAGAACCACTTTAGTTGCAATAGATCGTCTTTTCGCGTTCTCATGGGCTAATTTAGCGTGGATGTTTTAAAGAAAACATAAATATGGATGAGATTACATATAGATAACGTTTATTTAGTAACTTGTGTTACCTCCAAGAGCAATTTTCAGCTCTTGCAAAGTTTCTGGCGCTGGATGGTTCGCCCGAACACGCCTCGTCAACTCATTAAGTGCCTGATTAAATTCATATCATGCATTTCAGGGTGACTCGATTTAGGAGTTAGGAGTGTATTTTTTTTTAGTACGTGTGAACCTGTTGACTAGAATATTCGTGAGTCGTACAGCAGATTAATGAGACTGCGGTAAAAAGATTTATATAAATAAACAACCCCCTGAAGAGCATTGAACATCTCATAACATAAAAATACATTATTTTTTTCACATTTTTCGTTTACTTTTCATCGCCATCGGGAGTATTAGGGGTAAAGGAATCCTAAGTGATACTTCTTGTATATTTTGTCTCTCTAGTAAATAATTTATCTATTAGTGATTTAGTTTATTGCTTATATTATTGAACTATTTCAATTTAGAATATATTTTAACAATCGATAATGGATATTTTTTTAGAATGTCGTCGTACAATTCGTAATGAATTGTATTTTAGAATGTATTCCAACAAACCATAATGAAATACAGGCAGTCTGTGTAAGATTACATTACGTGTATTTTAAGAGCTGGTGGCATTAAAAATTTCATTCGCTCGATTCTTATTATTTATTTTGCTCACTCATACGCCATTTAACGATATAATTTACAGCCGCTTACGATTATACGTGACGAAATGAAGAACTTTTTAATACACAATGCTTAACACCGTAATCTTCGATCAATAATACACTAGATACAGGATCAGGAACAAAAATGAGTCGCTGGAGTGGCCACGATTACACACACATAAACATTTACATTTGTTACTACAAAATAAAGAAAAACGTTTTATAATATTAACAACTTCAGTTCATTATAAACCTTAACACTCAAGCATAAAGTTTGATTACGATTGCAAAATATTTTTATTTAAGTCCTTCTATCATCGAAGAAAGTAAAAGCAATAAATTCAAAATGTCGCTTGAAAATAAATAGTCATCTATACATATAATAAAACAGTAAAAAAACTGTGTCTGTACATTGAATATATTAAAAAAATAATAATTGAGGGGGGTTTAGAAACAGTAATAGAGCACGAATCCAAAAAAAAAAAATTGTCTGTTTGTCTGTATGTCTGTTTGTCTGTATGTCTGTTTGTCTGTATGTCTGTTTGTCTGTTTGTCTGTTTGTTTGTACACGCTATTCTTCGGAACTACTGGACGGATTGGAATGATTTTTTTTTTGTTGTATAGGTATTAAGTCTGGGCAACATATAGGCTATAATTTATCTTGGAAACTTGAACACCTGATGCAGAACCGCAACAGACCAGCTAAACTATAAGAGATACAAAAATGATACCTTAGCAAAAATTGTTCCACGTGATTAGCATTTTCTGCTGAGAGAATAAATTTCAAGATCTGGAACACCTGATGTGGAACCCCAAGAGCCCAGCTACACTGTAACATATATAGGAATGACGTCTTAGCAAAAGTTGTTCGGTCTGATGGGCATTTCCTTTTGACTTATAAAAATTGAAGATCTGGAACACCTGTTGTGGAACTCCAAGAGCCTAGCTACACCATAACACATATAGGAATAACGTCTTAGCACAAGTTGTTCAATATGATGAGCACTCTCTGTTGACTTATAAAAATCGAAGATCTGGAACACCTGTTGTGGAACTCCAAGAGCCTAGCTACACTATAAAATATATAGGAATGACGTCTTAGCAAAAGTTGTTCGGTTTGATGGGCATTTCCTGTTGACTTATAAAAATCGAAGATTAGGAAAACCTGTTGTGGAACTCCAAGAGCCTAGCTACACCATAACACATATAAGAATGACGTCTTAGCAAAAGTTGTTCAACCTGATGAGCACTCTCTGTTGACGTATAAAAATTGAAGATCTGGAACACCTGTTGTGGAAGTCCAAGAGCCTAGCTACACCATAACACATAAAGGAATAAGGTTCTTAGCACAAGTGGTTCAATCTGATGAGCACTCTCTGTTGACTTATAAAAATTGAAGATCTGGAACACCTGTTGTGGAACTCCAAGAGCCTAGCTACACCATAACACATATAGGAATAACGTCTTAGCGCAAGTTGTTTAATCTGATGAGCATTCTGTGTTGACTTATAAAAATCGAAGATCTGGAACACCTGTTGTGGAACTCCAAGAGCCTAGCTACACTATAACATATATAGGAATGACGTCTTAGCAAAAGTTGTTCGGTCTGATGGGCATTTCCTGTTGACTTATAAAAATCGAAGATCTGGAACACCTGTTGTGGAACTCCAAGAGCCTAGCTACAACATAACACATATAGGAATGACGTCTTTGACGTCTTTGTTGTTCAATATGATAGGCATTTCCTGTTGACTTATAAAAATCGAAGATCAGGAACATCTGATGTGGAAATCAAAGCTATCACTAATTTAACTGTTTAACTATAAAATAACATAAACTGGGAGTACCTGCATGCGGTGAAGGCGTTAACAGTTTAGGACTGATTTTCGATGACGATGGTATATCATTGAAAATTTGACTCTACTGGCCAAAACTCCTATTTATTTTTTTATTTTATCGTATGAATATGCCTTCGGGCTTATGTTGTTTGAGTGTTTAATTTCCTTTTCCATTTATCTTCGTGACACGGTAGCCTACCCGGTAACGCAGGGGAGCAGTCATTTTAATTTAGATTTTTATTGATCAGGTATCTTCACAATGAAACTATGACCATGCCTAGAAAGAGGTCAAATCTTTCCCAATGTTCCAAGCGAGCTATAAGATTGAGGATCAAAAGATCCCAAGAATCTACCGAAGAGCGTCAGGAGAGACTTGATGCTGTTCGAGAACATTAGGCTGCAACTCGCTCCGTGGAAACCTCTTCGGGTCGCGAAGCACGCCTGCGTTCTCAGCGTATTCATTAGGCCTCTAGAGACCAGTGAAGAATATGATGCGCGACTGACCGCTGATCGTGAACGTCATGTATTGTCTCGCGAGTCAGAGACGTTCACGGAAAGTGAATCACGCTTGAGTTCCAAGCGTATCTACGCATCGACTTCTAGGTCTCTAGAGACAAGTGGGGCACGTGATGTGCGACTGACCGCTGATCGTGAACGTTATGTATTGTCTCGCGAGTCGGAAACGTTCACGGATAGAGAATTGAGCTTGAGTTCCAACCGTATCTACGCATTGACTTCTAGGTCTCTAGAGACAAGTGGGGAATATAATAATGCGGTTGCCAAAATGAAAACGATGACAAATGGACTGTATGTTTTGGTGGTTGTTGGAATGAAATAAAACTAAAGCTCAGTGTGATAAAAGATTTAAATGGGAAAAATGATAAAAAATAACATAAATGGCGACCCCGTTGTCGCTGGCATAAGCAACAGGGTCCGCGTACGAAGTCGCGGGCAGAAGCTAGTTTTTATAATAAGTACAAAAAGATTTATTGTAAGATAAACCTTACACCTAAAGCAATAAGGTTAAAAACATTTTGTTGACAATTTCGTCTTTACTCTATTTTGAAACTAGACATAATTTTTGGTATTACATTTCAATGCTCAGAACACAGTAAGTATTGAAAGACGTAGAGTTGCAGAATAATAAAATTTTTATTTTTGACGAATGTTCGTTTTCTATGATGGCAAATATTTCAGACCGTACCTAGTAAAAAAGTAGTAGAACTAAATTAGTATAATAGTTATTTTATTAATACATTGGTTACAATTGTCTGCTGGTTGGCTCATTGTTACCAATCCGCAAAAATGTATGTGTCTTCGTATGTGCGCGATTTAGAAGTTATATAAAAATATTTGTATTAAATCAAATTATTTATTGAAATGAAAACTTCTTTAGCGGCGTTTTGCACTTTTTTTGTGATGGGTAAAAAAATTTAAATCAAAAATGCATAACGATAATTCAAGTTTTCACTTCTGCGGCCACTCCCGGCATGCAACCCGTTGATTTTTTTTACTTATTATTTTATTCGTCTGATTTTTCCTGGTCAAGTTTCGCGACAATAGATACCCATTCTGCATTGCGAAATGGGTTGATAGGAAATCTACAAACAAAAACAACAAATAAAATAATAATACTACTCCATGCATTCCCTGTTCCAGAACAGTCAATGTTTGTTACAATAGTTGCAATAGTTGGCGTGTGGTCGCAAACATTGGTCAAACAATCATAATATTTGCTAAACGATGTCATATTTACTATTTAAATGTTTTTATTTTATGAAAAACACATACATAATCATATAAATTATTTTAAAAAAAATATTCCTTTCAAAATCTTGGTGTTACGGTGGTTATTTACACAATTTTTGAACACGCGCTGCGGTATCTTGGCGTCTTGGCGTCTTAACGTTGGCTATATTTGGACCATACTAATTTGAAATAAGAGCACAAAATTATTTGTGCTCTTATTTTTCGGGCCGTTTTTGAAGTGCTAATCGGGAATCTAGTGTATTATTGATCGAAGACCGTAATCGAACTCTACTGAACTTGGACTGCCTGTATTTTCTCTATGACTAAGGACTTCCACATAGCAAAGTCAATATTAACTTTACACATTATTTACAATATGACACCTATTCTTATTTATACGAAACATTATCCCATTGTCTTAGTCGCGCAGACTCAGTTTGGGTGTAAATTATAATCCGGAAATAATTTAACTAATTTATATCTATGTTCGGCCAACACTTTAGAATTACTTACTTATCATTGCTATTTTTAGAATTTATCTACCTATACGAATTCAGTGTAAATTGAGGCAGCGTGTCAATTCCACTAATGAAATTGAACGCGATCAGTACATTAACCCCGTTTAAGGGTTGTCAGTGACATTATTTTCTGTGAAATATTGACACTGACTATTTCATGTGCTGATTGCATTCAGTATCATTGTGAAATCCGCCCTAAGACGGTCGACGTTGAGAACTTTAGAATTTGGGTGAGTAAAGCAATCCGAACAGAGCGTGTTGTCAGTGCTTTGTAATACTCATTTGCGCCGAGACATGAGGTCAAATGGCGGTATAGCCGCATGCGCCGCTACATACGACGCCGAAATGCGTTATCGCCCGGGATCGCGCGCGTACAATCATCATCTTAAACACTAATTTAGTAACTAACTTCATTAAATATCTCAATAAATAACTTCAATCAGCGCAGCGCACTTTAAATGAATATAAATATTATTTTAACTATTGCATGTTTTTACTAATAATATATTTATTATTAAACTCATCGATCGACAACAACTTCCAGTGAATTAAAACTTCTTTATGATTGAAATCATCTGTTACATAGAAAAATAGACCTAGTTTAATGACTCGCAGGGTGGCAAACATTGGCGTGGTAAAGCAATTAGGAGCTCGGCTATACTGGCGGCCATTTTAATTAGTTACTCCCTCAAGGGGTACTGAATGGTATGGCTGCGACCAACTTTTGATAGTAGCAAGTTATTTTATTTATAAATTCAATTACTAATACTTAATCGACAATCTATTTAATTACTAATTTGAACATCAATAAAGACTTGATTAATTTTAATTCGTAGTAAATCATCTTCTCATAATTATCTATATACTCTCATAAGGCAGATTCGAATGAATATTTGATGGATTACTTATACTCGACTAAGACAAAGTATATAATTTATTACTTTAATAATATATTCTATCTTACTTGTCAGCGGTTAATAATATGCAACCGAAGCACGCACCACGAGTGGCGCGAGTAACATATTGATGCTCAAATCAACACTACGATATGCGTTTAACATCTTCTAAAAAATCACAATAATAAAATATCTTAATCTATTTTTGCGAAGCCCCGTTCGTGATAATATAATATTCTAATAAGCAAAAATATATTTAAGGCTTTTCAATTTAATAATAAGGTTAAATGCTCTTAATGCTTCGAACAAAATTAAAATAACAATATTGTACACGATTGGGAAAAATGATTCTATTCTGCACTCCAAAATTCAGGTAATATTTATATATAAAGGATTTCAAAAAATCTGTTCCGTGTACAGACGCCAGTTCATCAAGCTATTCCAAACTGTCAAATTTTCCCAATTGAAAATGAACCTTATTCTTTTGTTGTAAAGTTGAAAATCTATCAAAGATATTTGACAGATTGGGGTAACTTGATAGCCTGGCTTCCGTACATACGTGCTAAAATTATTCGAGGTCCTCCCTGGGAACCTCCCTGAAGATGTTTATAGAACATTTCTATGAACATCTTCAGGCAGGTTTTACTAATTCTTCAAACAAACGATTTGGACTAGGACTGGGGATGTTTATCTTACTGGACCCAAGAAGCCGGCACCCACAGGGGCTCGGACTGGACTCGCCATGCCGCTTTCAGAAGCTGCGACAGCGCGCTCGGCAGGTCATCATTCACAATTTCCTCATCAAACATGTACCCGTACAAGAAGTTGATGCGATTGGACGACCGGACGATGTCTGAGAACTCTTCCTCCTGTAAACATTAATTACTACTTTGGCTTTATAGCTCACTAGCTTTCGCGGGTGGATGTTGGAAATTATCCCAAGGGAACCGTAGCTTTTTTGGGATTACAAAGTATCCTAACGATAGTAGATAAATCCGAAATGTTTGGAATTGGCATAAACTTTCGAAGTGTCACGTGATCAATCGTTTTCGATCGCTAAGTGCTAGACCCGTGTCGTACGGCGCGTATATGTTCGACGCGCGCCTCAAAGAGATGTCAGCATATGAAGGGGCTCAGGGCCAAGCCTGCCGGGTAAGCGGGATTGTCCGAAAGGGTTACCGCTACCCCGGAACATAAAGGGCTACGGAAGGAACATGGATGGGTTTTAGTCAGTAAGAGTCTGACACTCCCTTCCGCTCCACCCAGAGCGGGAGCAGTCATAGGATGATTACCCAGCCTTAAAAAAAAAAAAAAAAAGTGCTAGACAATGTCAAATTGTCTCAATACGATCGCTAAGTGCTACACAGTGTCAAATTCTATCAACACCTGGTGTCCTAGTAAGATAAGGCCCTAAGGGAACTGGACAAAGCAGCGTGGGAAAAAATCACCAATCCTTAATCATATTTTCAAGCTTCCCATTGCATCATAAAAGCAGCAATCGCATTTACACACATGGATTTTATACAGGTGTCATTATTTCAGATTAAAAGATTCGCGGTATGTTCCAATTTCACCAAGCTCCGTTTATTAGTTATTAAGTTAGAAAGGAAGGAAGCTGAAAGGACTTACAGACCGCTCGTCTTAAAACTTTCCAGCACCGTACGTAACTTAAATATTATGCGAAGATATAATTGTAAAATTGCATTTAATTCTAATAAGTATTCCATTTGATTCTAAAAATCGATGACGTCACGTTGTTATATTTCATACAAATCACGTACAAATGCCGCGTTTTGACGATTCATATAAAGTAACGTTATTGACTACCCTTTCAGATACCCAATTTTAGCCAGCTTGATGAAATAAAATAAAAACAACGAACCGTGAAAGCTCGGGAGCAGTCTTTGTCAAAGGTGGAGCGAGCGTTGGCTGCCGTGCGTGTCTCGACCAGGCGCTCCTGCGCGGGTGGTCTGATGAACACGATGTAGGGCCGCAGCCGCGCTGTGCGGAGCATCTTCAGCGCCTGCCAGTGAGGGCTCAGCACGCACACGCGACCTACAAACGATCATCGTATTCATTTCATTACTCATCATCTATCTGCCTAGCCTTTACCCAACTATGTTGGGTTTGGCTTCCAGTCTAACCGGATGCAGCTGAATACCAGTATTTTACATGAAGCGGCTGCCTATCTGACCTCCACAACCCAGTAACTGGGCAATACGATACCCCTTGGTAACACTGGCTGTCAGATTTTCGGGCTTCTGACGACCCGTAACGACTGTCATAGATGCATAAATGACAGTCGGGACCAACGGCTTAATGTGCTTTCCGAGGCACGAAGGAGTCTTGGTTTGTAAAGATGGTCACCCATCCACGGCTAACCCCGGCAAGCGTAGCTTAACCTGATGGATCGACCTGTGCGGCTGTTAGTACTTAGCCACCAGCTCCACACATACAATAAAATATGGTAAGAGCCAGTAACGAAACTTAGAATAAACTTACGCTTCAATCTGTCACAATCAGTTCTTAGGGAAAGTAAATCTATGCTAAGTTTTTTTCTTTATCTTACACTCATAGGCCACATTTGGCAAATTTTTAAATAATAGTGGAATGTCATTTTAAAATGTTCAACACTACTGAGTGGGCGGAATAGATTTGAGGTTGCGAATATTAAATACTTGCCCAAGAAACCTCCCGACTCTGCACTATTATCTCGCTTGTTGCGGAAATAGAAAATAATGCGGGAGCCCGGTATTTCAAGATCTTAGTAGTATACGGAGAATGAATGCGAGTATGGCGTCATTTAAAATTAATAATAGTCTCATTTATCTATACTAATATTATAAAGAGGTAATATTTGTAAGTTTGTATGTAGAGGATAATCTCCGGAACTAATGATCCAATTTCAAAAAAATTTGCACTGATAGAAAGCTACATTATTCCTGAGTGCTATAGGCTAAAAATTATATTTATATCATACATACTAGCTGTGCCTGCCACTTCATCCGCGTGGAATAGTGACTTTTCGGGCAGCAAACCTTAACAAATGTTCGCCGTGATTCTTCAAATTGACATAACTTTTTTATTTATGAACCGATTGACATGAAATAAACACTAAATGTTAAGTGAAGCTTACTACAATATATTAGTGAGTGAAAACCGCATCTAAATCGAATAAGCCGTTTCTGATATTAGCGTGCACAAACACACAGACAAACAGACAAAAAAAAAATTAATTACAATTTCGGGTTCGGCATCGATAAAATAACAACCCCTGCTACTTTTTTTTATATATTTCCATTGTACAGACACCACTTTTCTACAATTTTATTATATGTATAGATTAGCCGAGCTATCGCAATTTTCGTCTAGCAAGTCGGAAAGAAATACCTCCGAAAACATAATTATTTGCATGCGCTGCCTAAACAGTTACAGTATATCGCAATTTTCCGCGGACGAAGTCGCTGGCAGAAGCTAGTAATTAATAAATGACGCCATAGTGGCATAAACGAACCAAAAACATTAATGGGTACCTACAGCAATTCGTGATTGGTTACGAATTGGGTAGGTCTTGGCAAGGCTTCCTTATTGCGTTTATTGTACGTGTAGCTATAGGTACCTACTTATCATTCGACATTTTGTGATCAAAAAGTTATCTACTGACCAGAATTAACGATGGTTTCCACACTCTCCGCCGAAGTTCCGTATAAGTTCCCCTTATATTCGCCATGCTCAATAAATTTCCCATCAGCTATATCTTGCTCCATTTTTTCACGACCAATAAACGTGTAATCTTTACCGTTTTGCTCGCTCGACTTTTGAGGTCGAGACGTAACTGAAAAAGGTTTGATGAATAGTTATTTTTAGTGATCATGTTCGTCTGGGTATAGCAAAAAAATATTAAGTCGCAAATTCGCTTGGAAACATCTTATTTTTAACAATAAATTAATTTATCTCTTAAAAAAGTCAGTATTTAGTAAATAGCTTATTCAGACTTACATGGTATGGGTGTGACATATTTTTCAGAATCAGTGGCAATAAGTCTCCTGCGCAATTCGTTCCTGCCGACCCCGGGCGCACCCACCAACACGATGGGTCGGACCATCCCCGGCCGAGGGTATAACCGCGCTACCTCTTCGTACGTAGGTATCATTTCACGATCAAAATCATCATTCTCTGTAATGTCATATATAACCTTTTTCACTTTGGGGGTGGACTTGCAGGGCAGTAGTGCGGTGGCCGTCGGCGTTGGTGAGCATGGAGTTTTCGGAGCACAGTCTGAGTTTGTAACGGAGACACTGCAAAGAGCCGGCTTGCCTGCGCCGTGCATGCAAAATGGGTAAATGAGAATGATCATGAGCTGACAGTGAAACGACACAACATGCAGCAGCCATGACCTGAATGGTCTAATGAATCGGTAAGTTATGTTACAGTTATTTTTAATTTACCCAAAGGTATAAATGCGTTTATGTAATATTCGCGATTGTAAACACGATTTTTTTTTGTCTAATGAACTAGAACGCACCTTCTAAGGTTTGCGGGTCCGTTTGTCTTTCATGAATGATGCGACCTTCTTGCAGTGCTCTTGACGGTATCAAACCTGCTCTCATTACTCTGTCGCCTTCTCTTCGAGCTTGCCACCTACACAGAGTAAGGCAACAGTTAAAATCCGCTTATAAAGGGTGGTCAAATATAAGTGGTAAAAAACTTACCAATATGCGTCATCTTGTGACACTATATGCAATACGTCTCCTTTCTTGAAATCCAGCCCCGCCTCCTTGCACGGAATGTACGGATCTTCTGAAGAGTTGTAATTAAAGAGAGCGCGAACTCTTACTTTACTCTCCCGTGAACCTCCTTTACCAAATGAAGGCACTAATTTGAAGGTGATAGTGCCCTCAGAACTTTGCTGTGAAATCAATACAAACTATATCAGCTGTCCTTCATTTTCCAAAAATACAACTGCATATCAATAATTGAGGCTGGTGACATACCAATATCGATAACACATCGGCAGGTGTCTTGTTTTCCACGCTGATACCGTTGACCTCGATAACTTCGTCCCCGGCGTGGATCAACCCCGATCTGTCGGCGGCACCGCCGTGCATCACACGAGCGATCACTATTTTCCCCGTCTCTTCGTCCGTTTTAATTGTTGCACCCTATCGTACAGAATAAGTCTAAATTCGGATAGCTCCACGTTATCAAATTAAAATTGATTTGTAATTGCCATGATAATTAGTAATCCCGTATTATACGATATGTTTCCGACCCATAATTTGGAAAAATAAGTAAGTTACTTTTTGTAAAAATGAACTTATTGGAAAAGTAGAGGATTCGATTCACATTCATTATCAGTACTAGGTTAAAGAAAAAATTATAATTACAAGACACTATGCAAAAAATCAAACACATATAGGTCAGGATGATAATCAAAATAATAAGCAAGATGTATTGTGTGGGGTAATAGTGTAATAAACAAAACATTGAAAATGGTGTCATACTGGACAACACAATACAAATTGCATCGGCATCTAGAGATAGCAGCTAATCATTCTTGAAATTGAAGACACGGTGACGATGAAGAATAACGAATACAGAAGAACATCAAAAAGTCAAATAAAAAAATAGGTGAACGCGTATACACTATGTGGAAAGGATTGAAAATAATATTGGAAGCATTCGAATGAGTAGCATAAGTACTTAACGTATACTTACCACTATTGGCTCTGCACTCTGTGCTCCACCCTTTTAATAAAAAAATAATTTCAATATACCCTAAATGATGACGTGGTCGTTTTTTCACTAATACATAATTATCACATAATGCTTGAGCCATACTGACACTGCATTGTATATAGATTATCCATGCATCTGATTCATATTGTACTTATATATTAAAATAATTCTTAACTTCTATGAAATTAGCAAACACTTTCACCTATATATGATTTTAGTTAGTTTTAGTTTAAACTATTTTAATATTGCTGAATATCATGTTTACTAAACATATTTAGCTGCTATTTCTAAATGAATTTACTGTTGTTTGTAAAATCTGCTATTAAATTATGGAATTTTCGATGTTTATTCTTACCAAAGGTTCATCACTTTTAACTAATTGAACAATTTTCACAGTTTCTTCTTCATCATCGAGTTCCGGTGGAATATCAGGGAGATGTGGATAGTAATCTTTTTGAGCTACTGCGTCATGAGTGCAGAGTATTGCCTGAGGAATACACAGCTTAATTTGTATACATAAAATGAAGAGTTGATTATTACTTTCTTAAAATAATTAATAAAAGTGTTGTTTTTTTTAAATTAAATTGATATATTATAAACCCACATAAATATGGTTTTAGACCATGTGTTTTTAAATGAGGATTAAATTGAGGCATGTAGGATTTATCTTTATAGCCGTGACCATAACTTAAGCAGTTATGATGTGATCATAGGAATGGAGAAGTGAGTTTGTTTGGTCTGTTTTGATAACTCGTGCTGGGGCAGAGTCAGGCTATTTGATGTATTTTAAACCTGTTTATATATAGAACTAAAACTACTGCAAATGACAATTCACCTAAATCTCAGCATTCACTAATTTAATCTAACATTATTTTGGCAAATTTTATTTCACCTGAGGAAATAATAAAACATAGTTACTTACTTGAAAATGTGGTTTCTGCAATAAGCTTAGGAGTTCCCCATATTCTTTTGAAACTGATACTACATTATGGAGTAGCTCAAAAACATCTATGGTCACTTGCATGGCATTGGATAGAAGAGGATAGAACTTATCATCTTTGCCTTTGGCTACTATTTTGTTATGTACTTGTACAAGAGCATGCAGCTGTTTCGACTGCAGCAGTTCATTTAGAAATGCAACATCTTCTCCACCTGACTGTACTTCTTTCAATGATGCAAGGAGGCGTGTGAGAGCTATAAAACAAATATTACATCATTTATTTAATTGCATTAAAGTTGATGGATGTCCAAATAGAGTTTTTTGTTACAGTTCAAGAAGTGTCAGATATTCGGGCTTCTGACGACCCGTAACGACTGGCAAGGATGCACAAATGACAGCCGGGACCAACGGCTTAATGTGCTTTCCGAAACACGGAGGAGTCTCTGCACATTCATCAACTGAATGAAAAATATTTAAATCTTGTACAAAATGTGCACAATGCAGCCAAGCTGATTGTAAGTTGGGAGATTACATTATTGATGAAAATGCTTGACTCGAACACTGGTCCTGCTTTAAAAGGGCTCCTAAACTGATTAAAATTTATTGACAATAAAGGTAATTTGGGTCAGTTATAGTGCTGGCATTAATCATCATTCTCCTGCTCTTATCCCAATTTATTTGGGTTCGGCGCAACATGTCTTTTTCTTCCATACTTCTCTATTAGTCGTCATATCGGTAGTCACTCCCTTTCTAGCCAGATCATCTTTCACACAATCCATCCATCGTTTCTTTGGTCTCCCTCTACATGTATAGCCATCCACATTCATACTCACAACTTTCAGTCACCGGTGTCATTTCAGATTGGATAGAATGAAGAACGCAAATGGATAGAATACAATCTATCCATTCGCGTAACACCACACATCCCTCTTAGCACTCTCATCTCAGCTGCATGCAATTTTCTTTCATTCATTCCTTTTGTGGCCCAACACTCTGATACATACAGGATGGCAGGTCTAACCATGCTTTTATAAATCTTCCTCTTAAGTTTTCCGTGACCTGCTGCCATTTCATCCACCCAGTGTTTTAATTCTATGCTTAACAGTCAGATCTGTATGGCCATTGCTTTGCACAAGTGAACCGAGATACCGAAAGTCGGAGCAAACTGGGAGAAGCGCGCCATCAAGCGCTATGGCCCCAGAACGACCGCCGAAATCGCAGAACATGTACTCAGTTTTGGTTCTACTGATTTTCAGGCCAACAATCTCCAGTTTCTGTTGCCATTTCTCCAGTCTAGTGTGGATCACAGGTCCATCTTCACCGACAAGAACAATATCGTCAGCAAATAGCATGCACCATGGTGCCTCTTCCTGTATGTCAGCCGTCAGAGCATCCATAATCAAAAAGAAGAGGTAAGGGCTTAAAGCCGACCCCTGGTGCAAGCCTACCGCCGAACTTGTCGGTGTTGCCAGCAGCCGATCAAACGTAGATACGAGATTGGCTGTACAAAGCACGAATTAACTCTACATACTGCCCGGGCAAACCTTTCTCTTTCAAGGCCTTTCAAGAGTACTTCGGGGTGTCGTGTCACCACACGACACCCCGAAGTACTCTATCATACCTACGCTTTTTTTAAGATCAATGAACACCATGTGCAAGTTTTTGTGTGCACGTCTGTACTTTTCGCACAATTTGCATAAGGGTAATCTCGCAGTCTCCCATACCTTCATACTATGGGACATGAGTTTTATCCCTCGATAGTTGTTGCAGTCCTGTACATCACCTTTATTCTTGAAGATGGGCACTAGCGAACTAGTGCAATAGTTTTGTCATTCTTGTCTTCCATATTTCATACTTTGAACTGCCTTTCTTACTTCATCCATGCTAATTTCCCTAACCAAACTCATATTTGCTTGTACCTCATTGAGCACACCATTCCATTTCTTCTCCTATTTTCATCTTCATTCTACCACCATGTTTTATTTTCTATCAACTCTTTCCCTTTCGATTCCCCAAACACATTGTTTGCTACTCTCATTATAAAATCAGCCATCTCTTTCCAACATTAATTCACAGTTTTCCCTTCCATATCCTTTATTTCAATCATTTTCAATACCACTGGACTCTTAAACATACTTGCACATTCCTCTTGTTCTATCATACGCCATCTAGTTTTGGGTGGGGGCCGTTCTTTGTTCCCACTGGACGAGACACTGACTTTTACCTCCATTATTAATTGTCTGTGTAGTGAGATTAAGACTTTTTGGTACATTTTAGGCTGTTCCGTCTAACCAGAAAGTATTCAATTAAATAGTGCTGGCATTAATGTCTGAAAGATGATAATGGCCAGAAAGGGAGTGACTACCGAGATAACGACTAATAGACAAGTATGGAAGAAAAAGCAATGTTGCACCAACCCTAAACAAATTAGGATGCAGGCAGTAGAATGACTATAATTAGGACTACTTCATAAACCAAAATATTAGACATCCTCATAAACCAATTATTACAGTTGTGTGTGTTATGTAAGAGTGTTATAGCCAAGCCAGTTACAAATGTATGATACACAATTAACTTCATATTAGCTTACATTTCTTTTCAGTCAGTGTATAATTTATTCAACAAGTGGGTGTTTAATGATATCTATATATCATCATCATAAGTGGTCAGCTGTTCTAGATAATTTTTTTACTATTTATTTAGATACTAGGTGACTAGTATTGAAATAATCCAAAAACAAGAAATAAAAATACTTGATCCAAATATCAGTTTCGAGTATGTATGAAGTATTTACTTTCATTCAATTAGTCATGTACCGTGGGTCAAACATCATATTACGGGTCTTTTACTGGACATATATCGTATGGTCCTTCCCACTGCACATCTAATATTGAAGTTTTCATAGAAATTGCTCTACCAGGGTCGCATCGGGCTGCAGGAGTGTGCCTCTCTGTGGGAGCCTACACTTCTCATATCATAGAAATATTTTACCAGAATAGTTTTTATGTAATGTTTGTATTTTAAGCATGAAAAGTGTGTAATGTTTGAGGGTTGACATTGTAAAACACTATTAACATCATAAATTGTGCAAATAATAGTCATTATAAATAAAGTCACATATAAAAGAAACTACTCAATGTAATTTATGCATTGAGGTGCAACCTACTCCAGAAAAATACCTGTTCTAGTAAATACATCTTGCATCTAAAAATTAAGAATGTTGATAGTGACAGAAGGTTGTGCCAAAAACCCAGCAAGAATATTGCTGTTGAACTGTTTGACGAGTTCATGAGTCCCATTCCATTCATATTGTGACATGAAATTCATTATGTAGGTCCGCAAACCCAGAAGTTGGGCACAGGAACCCCATCATGTAATTAAAATAATTATATGCTGGTACTTACAGTAATTTGTTAATTATTGTAAATACCAGTAAGGGACATTATATTACAGAACAATAATATCTTAAAAATTCACATACCTGGATCCCAGTGCTCAGATGAAGAGTCCATAGTCACAAAGTTCCACTTCAGCTATATAGTGTACCTTGGAATATACAGACATTCAGCTATTGATTTTCACAATAAGCACCCTGTTTCACATAGCTAACATCGCGTGCTAAATAAGGATTTAATATGTATAACCGCGCCCTAAGAACCGAATAAGAAAAAAACTTAATATCGGTTATATTTCTGATGGTTAATTTAATTTAAACATTAATTTCATCTGCACGAATTGCTCTAACCATTTTTTATATTTAAAAAATCGTACGTTTGCCATTCGATCGCAATAAATATTTTAAGGGTGCATGAGATGCTGAAAATATATTTTATTCTAATTTTCTATCCTGGTTCAATTAAAGTCTAACAGTTTAAAGTATTTTATTCAATGAAAACATGGAGAAATTAATGTTTTAAAGCTGTTAGAATAATGATTGGATTATAAACAGGACGAGCAGGCCCAACGTAAACTTGTAAAACTACACACAACAGTACAACCATACAACACAAATCTATGGCGTTTACGTACTGGAAATGGAAACGTCAAATTGGAGAAAATCAATAAATGTAGAAAAAAACATCTTTACACGTGCGTTCATAAATTACTAATTTTATGATATCGATAAAAAGTTGGATTTTTCAGCAATCTAATAATAGAACATAATATCTGTGTTTATCTACTTTATCCAATCTAACATGCAGTTTTAGGTGTATAGAATAGCCTCGCTAGTGTAGTGTACACATAGGTACACACCACACTACACAGGCCCGTGCGACCCTCCGACAGGGTTTCGAGTGGCAATTCTAAAGTAAACAATCGGCCCATTTTGTTTGTTATACTATCAGCACCGGTCATCAGAAACTGTGAATCGTTGCTAAAGATAATTTTTCGGCAAAAAATTGGGGTAACGCTCCAAAGCCCACTCAGCGAACAAACAACGTTGCTTATGGTCCCTTTGAAGTCCTGGGTTAGTTGGATCTTGTATGGGTGCTAGTCCGAGTCCATACGCAAAATTAAAGTCTGTGAAGGCAAGGAATTGGGTTTCATGGGCAGCCCCTATGTTCTCGGTGGGTCTAGCGTTCCTTTGTCATAAGGGTGTTGGTATTTTAGATAGATTGTTTACCGAACCGGTCGTCTCGAATTTGACCATCAAAAGTTGGAGAGTCGAGTATAATGTGGTTGTCGCGCTATCTTCACACGCCTGCCATACTTCGACATATATTATAAAGTACTCTGTGTCGACAACAAACAAATGGTTAAAGCTTCATGTCAGAATACACGATTCGAAACGGAATATATTGTGTGAAATAATCATCATGACAACTAACATTCCAAAGTCACAGTGGGTGCAGAGTGGCAACACTGTAAAAAAGTTTATAGATTGTTTTCGAGGATTCGTTCGTTGCAAGTAGCGGCAGCGGCTGCGGGCAGCAAATTTGTTGGTGATCTAACTACGTGATAGAATTATTGTAGAAGATTGACCAAGCAAGTTGGAGATTAAGAAAAGGTTAGTAGTATCGTCGCTTATTGTTGTTACAAAGTATTTGACGTCGGAAATAATGGCGCTAGTTTGGGATCCTCCATGTAGTTTCATGAGCATGTACAGGTAGGTTGATGTAATAGGTGCTTATGGTAACAGTACCGTGTGTAAAGAAATCGATTGACCTTTAATGAAACACCGATTGTTTACTTACTAACACTTTTTCTATTGAAATTTTGTTGTTTAGGGAAAAACTTGTCTACGTGTCTTCGAAGTATTACCCCCAACAAATAGAAATGTAGGAATGACTTGTTGAGTACCTATATCTTATAATCGTTGTTAATAAATTGTATGAAGGATGATTTTACTCGTTTTACTAGATTAGAAACCAAAATAACGTCATCTCTATAATTAAATTTCCTATTTTTAGTCCATTCAAACTTGTATCTTATTAGAAATTATTAATATTGGAATAAAATATTATATGCAGTTCTGCTCTTATCGAGCTTATTAAATTGGTTTTACATAGTTAAGTACTTATAAGATATTTTGCAAATAAAAATAATGCAAACTCATTGAAATTGAATTAATGAAATTAGTGGTTCTTTACTTCAGCAGTGTTTAGATAAAATCCCTTTGAACTTACCTTATCCCTATAAGAACTGATTAACATTGTTCAGAAAACACCTTCTTTCATCTGTTTTGGGCACATTGTGTCTCATGTGCAAGTAAAATGGCTCTGACATATGACTGTTTTCTGCAAATATTGACTGATTAGAACCATTTTTAATCAATGTATGTCCTGAGTTGCTAAATGGGCGAGTAGGCTTTCTATCCAGCTGTAGTTGGATAGTAAATGCATTAACCTATTGACCATTTGGTTGTATATCAATTGCTGTGCCCCCAGTGCCCAACTCATAAAAAAAACTTTGTTTCAGACAAATAGTGTCTAGCAATTACATAAAAACCAAAAACCGAACATAGATTCTTAGTTGTTTACGCATGACTCAAGCTGCACAGACTAATTATCCAACTGGGGCAGTTAAAAGGTTATTAAAGGCAGACGAATAAGTCCGTGATAGCTATATATATAAAAGAAAGTTGTGTTAGTTACACTGTTTATTACTCAAGAATGGATGAACCGATTTGGCTGAAAATTGTTGGGAAGGTACCTTATAACCAGGAGACGGACATTGGTTAGGTAGGGTAGGTAGGTAGGGTAGTTAGGTATCATAGTTAAGACAGGACAATGTTTGTCGGGTCAGCTAGTATTTAATATATGGAACTAAAGTGTAAATCTTCTATTCACTGCACTCGTGACATCACATGGGTTTTGGTCTTCACTCAAATTTAGTGAAGACAGAAATCTAGGTAAAAATATATCATTATATTGAATTGAATGTGCTAATGTATAACAACACTTGAATTTAAATTAGCAATAGATGCGTATTGATGCTACAGTGTATGAGCCATTTAAACACTGAACACAATGGAATCATGATCAGAATATTAAATAGAATTAAATTGTGTCATATTCTCTAGCTGCAACATGAAATTTATCTGACTTTAGTCCAATATAAAAAAAAATGTACTGTAAAGACTTACAAGAAACAAAAATCAATGCCAGAAAGCATTCTTTCTAGTGGGTGCTATCTATTTCACTAAGTAACAGTTAAGTCACTCACACACACAAAACACTCTTTTGTTTTCTTATACTTTAATTATTATTTAAAGTGATGTACAAACCTAGATTTTTTATAACACACAAAAACCACCCACAACTTTTAAGGAATGACAATCAAGACAAACATACTCTGAAAAAGCATTATTAGCCTGTTGTTGTTGACGTAGAAAGAAATCCATGGCAGAGAAGGTGCTGTCTGCATTGATATTGTATAATATACTGATTGTTTTAAATATTTTTTAGGGAAGAGATGCTTGATGCCGGTCACTCAGTTGAACCATAAGCCGGGGCCGGCAGATCAGTTTTCGGCCTGCACCGAGGAGTCGCAGCTCGAGCTCCACCTCCAGAGGCAGCTGGAGGATGATGTTGCGAGGTAACCATCCTTTTGAATCTTACATTATATAATTAGTGTATAGAACTAAGACTATTGTGGCAACCCCTAAATGAATGCCTGAAGAAAAGTTTCCTGTTGGATATTCAATGGTCAACACCGCCCTCAAAAAAAAAAACTCCAACAGCTACTCCTTTTGGACAGACATTAATTGAATACTTACCACTTTTCTAACCTGGACCTCACAAATACTGCTAGTGGTTGCAAAACTGAAAAGTTTGGCACATAGAATGCACACACTTTTATATAAGCCAGGAAAAGGCACTGAGCGTATGTCCTGCACAAATGCGACGCAAACGCTGCATTACTTTCGATGCAATGCAATGAATGAGCAATTTTATTCGTCAACCTGCAATTTAAAAACAAGGCAACATTTGTGTATTTGCTTTTATTACATTTAAAATGTTCCATAAGTAATATCTTGTGAGGAGTTCTAATAATATCCAGCTTTGTTTACGTCATAAAACTTACAAAGCCCAGCCTACATTTTATTCTTATTTATATCTCACAGAGTACGCACGAAGACGGTGATCCTATTGCCCACCAGGCACATCGATAGTGATTACTTGGTATTATCTTTTTTTTTTTCTTATTTCATTGGCATAAACCAGCCAGTTTCTCGTCCTGGAATGCAACATAACTAGGATTATACTTATCCCTGTCTTAGTAACCAATCCAAAACTCTACTAGATTACTAGTTTGGTCTATGGACTAATTTAAGAGTGCAATAAAAGTAGGCAACAGCCCAGTACTTGCTGAAGTTTCTATACATGGACAAAATGAATGGCAAGTATGCCGAGTAAGAATGAATATTGTCATGAATGTACAATTGGTATGGTGGATGTTAAGAAAACAATATTGCATTTAATGTACCTATCTAACCAATACAAGCACTAAGCATATAATAACCAAGCCATATTTATAAAATATAATTAAACAAGCAAATCAATTCAACTTTTCCAGTAAATCAAACTGGAACATTCCTTTTAGATGGTAAGCCTTCTTTAACAATTTCAAAAAGCCGTACCTCTCTCAGGACTGTCCTGATATACAGCCAATTGAATTGAATACTTTTCAGTTTTTTTATTTGGAATCCCTTTAGCCATTCTGTGATGCATTAACATTCAAATAAAAGAAAAAGACTCAGATACGTTCTAAAAGTAATTTATTGGTATTCTATGTAACTCTTTTATCCCACTTATTATTGTGAAAATAATTCCACTGTACTGACTTTTTCATTTTAACGGTTTAATTTTTTAATTTATAGTATGTATTTAGATATAATATACCAGTTGAATTTTCTCTTTTATAACTTAGGTCGTGGATTGGCTGTTAAGATTGGGAGCTGGTGCATAATTAATTTATTAATGGGATTATCTCACGCTTTTTCGTAACATACTCATTACTAATAAATTACTTGTATCGTGTCCTTGTAAAAACTGTTTTAATACAGAATCCGTATTGTGGTTCAACCATTTATTTTGTATATTTTGTGTTCCGTCAATATAACGTGGTTATGGTGAGAGGGTATGACTGTAATATAATTTATAAGGCTGCTTTTATATTAACCATGCTTCATTACATTTACCTTGTTACAGAATTTTTGACGAATCGATTTTTTCTGATCTTGAAGTGGTGTGTGGAAAACTAAAGATCCTGACTCATTCTTGCATTTTAAGAGCACGCACTGATAAATTCTATCACCAACTACATACATTATTGCATGTGAACATTGAACGAAATATTTTTGATGAAATATATTCTTTCATAAGGTATGATGATCAGTTGATATATTTATATGGTACCTACTAGTTTTCTTTTGTAATGTTGTTTGTGGGCTACAATAATGTTCAGCAGGTGAATTTTAAAAATGGAAGCTCAAGGCGATATCCTAACCTTTGATAAATTGAGCAAAATGGTTATAGAGACCTATTTTGTAGAAAATGATGTTTTTTTGTATTTTTGCTGATAACTACTCAAACCAATATAAGGCTGAGAAATAATACAGGTTCTTTAAAAAAAAAACACACTCTTAGTTTTTCCGATGCTCATGATTCTTCTGGCCACTTCGCTCTACTCTTCTTGGGATAGGGATTCACCCTGAATTTCCCATTAAAAAAAAAACAAATGTACCTGTATAGCATTGTTTGTATTTCAGTAGCATAGTGATCACATAAAGTATGCTTTGCATGTTTTCACTCAACAATATTTCTATAAAATATTTGAAATATGGCCGTCAGGGCCATATTTTAAATATTTTATTTTTATTATACAGGATGTTAAAAAAAAAATATCGTTTTTCTGGTAAATTGTCGTCACTTCTCCTTTTCGTGTGGTTAGTGACTAACCTGGTGTCAGAGTTTTTAAACTGCCCATGAGCCTCTGACTTAGCTTGACATGCTGTTGAGAAATATCTCTCAGACATGTTGGTTTCCTCATGATGTAGTTTGTCGTCACTAAATCGACCATGCAACGGACTTAAAGGTTACTCACTCCCTGTTTGAATCCTTTCCTATCAAGTGTGGATTTTATCAACGAAGCAAAATGCGATTATCACTTAACCTTGAGAGCTGTCAATATTCCATAAAATAGTTGACACTGAAAGCTCTTGAACACGGCGTTCAGGGAGGATATTATTATTATTACAGCTGGATGATGACTCCAATCTGAAAAAAAATAATGATCTCTCTTTTGTAATATAAACTCGGCGATCACCAGGTATTACGTGATACCCTGTATATGTGTGGTGCAAAAAATACAAAAATATTTACTTGAGTACCTAATTATAGAAAAAAAACCTATTTCTAAACACATGAACTGCCAGCACTGTTTTCGTATCCTTACATTCCGACTATGCGCTTTATATCTAGATATAATATGCTTCTCTTGGCTAATATACGCTTTTAGTGTCTGGTTACACTTCTCTTCTTTCTTTGTGCAATATAATATCGTGGTAATAACAGGACTACCTACATGTAAATAAGGTTCTTTTTGAAGTTACAAAATTGGACAATAATATAATTACAGAGCCGCACAATAAGCTAAAAAAATTCAAGACATTTGCCATGGTAAAGAAACACTCTCAATCTAATAATTATGTAGAACGTTGAAAATAATTCGCAGAAACCTACAACAGTTAAGTGAAGATTGAGACGTCCAAAGTGCCGCCGCGATAAATTCAATAAATCTATTGCTTGTACAGTGATTGTTTACAATATCTAGGTAAACAATGCCAATACAAAACCTATGCATTTAAATTCAATGCCCTGATGTCATTGAATTGACTACAATCTTTGGCTACAATATTTAATATTGTATAGTTAAATAAATACTAATATTTTTTAGTAAATGTCAGTTGTTACCAGATATTTTGTGAAAAACTCTGAACATTTCATTATTTACGAAGTAAATCTTAGACCATGCTACTGGTAAAGATTCCCTATATGATGTTCATATTCTATTGCAGTGATGTCTATACTGAATGCAACATTCAACATGAAGAAAAAGAAATAATTAAATATCTGAAACACAATTTAAATGTCATAAAACCTATCTCAGCCAAGCCTAAGAAACCCAAGGAAGAAGGGGAAGAACCTGAGGTTTTTTCTACGCCGAAGTGCATTACTCCATACGTAGATGACGTCCAGAAAGTAATTCATTCTAGTCCAAGCACTGAGTTAACAAAAGAATACTATGCACTAGTTCCCATTGAAGGAAATTTGCTTGAAAAGGAACTTACCGAGCAAGACGAGCTGTCTAATGCATTTCAGTCCATTATAAAAGGTCAAGCAGAAGATACCAGTCAAGTAAAAACTGCGCAACCCAATAAGCCAACTTCACTATCCCTTAATTCTAGTCATACTTCCAAACCAGTCAAACATTCCAGTAGTTGTGATATTTTGCATAACATTTGTCTAAAAGATAAAATCTCTCCAAAAGACGATAATAATCCAAACACAGTCGCTGATAAAGACTTTAAACCTAATCAGACATTACCGTTAAGTGATACAACTGGGCGTAACACCAGTAGGAACATAACCAAACCTATCTTTGGCGCTGATAAATCGTTGGATCTTCCATATTCACCTGATAGTTTAATTACGGATGAACCCAGTTCATCTTCAGATTATCTATCTGCCGCATTCGCTTGTTCTCCGGGCGTTCATACGTCTGGTTTCCTACAGCAAGTAAATGTTGAAAACATCACGTCCAGGATGGAAAACATTTACACCCTATCAGATTCAGGCTTGGAAGATACGGCAATGTTGGGTAGCGTCAATAGTCACAAGGACGTTACTTTAACAAACATGTCTTTATCTGAAAGCACGCTCCATGACTTAGTTGCTGACGATGCAAGCATCTCTGCAATATCCATACCTAGTTCGTTAGCTGAGAAAAATCACTCACAAAGACCAAGACAGAGTGGTACTTCTTCTGATAAAGACTGTAATGGCCAAACTACCGTTACAGAACTGTGTGGCAAATCGCTTAAGGAAGAAAAACAGAGGCAAAACGAAGAAATTGTAATATTAGAGTCGTCTTCCTTATCTTCAGAAACGGGTTCTTGGGAATCGGTATACCCACCTAAATTAATAGCAAAACAAATTTGTGAAAAATTTTTACTCAATGAGTGCCGGCAATCCTTGGGCTCACCCAGTTTACTTCAAAACGCTCTCGTAAAAACAACGGCTTGTTTTATAGATGCCTCTAGCTTAGTTGATGAAGAAGAGACCATAAAAATTGAAACAACTAACAACACAGCTTCCTCTAACGTTAAGTTAGATATTTTACCAGCACCGAGTCAGCCGGTACCCTGTTCCACTATTAAACCCGACAACAGTCCGATCGATTGGTCGGAAAGTAACGACAATGAAGATTCCTTAGAACAAGCAGACAAAAAAGACCCTGATTCGATACAAAAAGATTTATCACCTACTATTTTTGAAATGACTCCGATTACAGAAGATTCCTTGTGTACAAATGCATTTGAAAATGCGGCGCGAGCAGAACTAGTTGCAGAAGTGGACGATAGTGCTAACTACATGTCTGACAAAGAAAGATCACATCCAATTAGTGCTGTTTTTATGTCCAGCACTCCAAATAATTCAATATTGTCATTAAAAACCTTTAAACATTACGAGTCAGAAGATAGCGAAAGTATCAATACCATTGTAGATTCCGACAGTTTTACAATGAAGCAAAGGAGAGGCAGCAATTCCCCACCTATCCTGTCAGGAGGCGTGTCGGTCGAGGACCACTTACCTCAAGTAGGCAATGGCCACGAAAGTAGCTCAGTACCAAAATTTAAGCTGGAAAACGTACCTATTGTAACTGGCGCGTATTTAACACAGTCAACGGAGCACACTCAAGAAAAACCAAGGACTAGTTCTGCATCAGCTTGGGTGGTTGATATGTCTAGCGTTCCCGCAACTGATGATGTTAATATAGCGAACTCTAAAGCTTCCGATGAGGTGGTGAACGAAAAAAAGAATATGTTTTCCATGTATATAGATTTAGGTGACAAATCTACTTTAAGAGATATGCCTACCAGGTTGTCCTGCTCTATGAATACAAAAAAGAATTCTGTAAGTGTTGAGAAAAAGTCAACCCTGCGGAATTCTAAAACTCCAGCGCAGGCTACCGAACGCCCTGTGAGAGAAAATGATGCTAGTGTTTCCATTTTTGAGAAATATGAATCTTTGTGCAACGATCCTAATATAAGTATTTCAGAAATAATTGCAATTCCGGAGAAGCATGAAGCTCTTCCAGAAATTTTAGAAGATTCTTTTGCAGATCTTGAACCCAAAGCAAACCTGTCGCGTGCGAAAAATACTGTGAACAAAATGTCCTCAAATAAAGAGCTTCCAGAAGAAGAAGCTTCAACCGATGAAGCCAAAGATCTCTTCGTGAAACTGTCAGACTTAGATAAGCCAGTGCAAAAAACGGAAACGTTGGTTTCAATCGAAAAAAGAGTTGATGTACGCATGACAAGATCCATTCCTGACTGGGGTGAACAAGCGTTTTCTACTAACACTAAATCAATTGAAGTTATTTCATCCTTTCATTCAGAAAATGCGCTAAGTTTGAATAGATTATTTCCCCATTTGAGAAACGAATTCAGTAGAAGCATGCCGGGTTCGTTGTCCAGCAGAACACGCTCTCCTTTGAGATTAGGAGCATCTATCACATTGGGAGATGCCGATGATCAAGTGTCGGATATGTCCGAAATAAGTAGCATGCAGAGCAGCAACTGTCGCTCGGGATTTGGTAAGTTACACGAAACTGTTTTACTTCAATAAGATGCTGTAATTTCTCTGCAAAATTCTCTGAGCCCATTTTTTATTGATCGGTGTCAGTCAGAAATCGGTCCTCTGCATCCAGTTTACCACAGCTGTCGTCTATTACTTGCTTGTATCAAATTAAAATGTATTTATCTGGTACAGTCTCCAGCACATGTAACAACAATTTGTCAAATTTTCTAAATCAATTTTGAACTTAATATCTAAAGTTTTAAGGTTTAAAATCATTGAGCAATTTGACAGTTTGGGATAACTTGATGCGCTGGCAATTGTATAATAGACAGTACAATAACTAACCCCTAAATATTACCGTAGGAAACAGTACATCAGATAGTCAGACGTCGAGTTTAATAGAAAACTGTACATCACGTCTTGGTCAAGATTTACTAAGAATGTTCCTGGAAGAAATAGCTCCTGATGTCATCGTGGAAGTGTCAGGGAAACGATTTAAAGCACATAAGTGTATTTTATCATCCAGGTAAAGTGTTTGGCTTTCTCATGTATAATGCGATGGAATGCGTCCACTGTTGCTTGAAATCTTAGCCCCCAATATAAATCAGTGTATCTTTGCAGTTAAAATTTATTTAACAGCTTTTTTGAACAAAGACAGCATTGCCATACAACGTGGCAAAGTAGGCAGCCTTTTTGGCTTTTCCTGTTGATTGCGATGACGACGAATTTATTTGTATTATGATTATTTCACTTTCATTTTTATATACTTTTACTTATTAATGATAGCTATTTAAATTATGTAATCTTGGATATTGAAATAAAATAGCTATTGTAATAAGTGAAGATGAAATATTTGTTATGAAATCATTTATTATTATTGTTTATTGAAATGTTATTAATGTTATTATCGAGACTGTCAAAGTGACGCGACTCATTGTGACTATTTGGAATTTTTTGAGAATAGAATAATTTCTTATAGATACCTTTCCAAATATTTATTTCTTTCTGTTTTAGGTGTCAGTACTTTGCTGCTATCTTGAGCGGTGGCTGGGTGGAAAGTTTAGGCAACGTCATAGTACTTCCACCGTAAGTATCTCAATATTTAGCATTACCTGCTGCTGCAGGATCTGGCTTTGGCCCCCTCTTAACCTGGGATTGCTGACAGTCACCATGCTGCTTGGCCTTACTAATTAATAGTTCATGAATTCTTTGTGACTCTCACTCCAAGAGGGGGCTCGAATACTATTACCTAAACTCCATATCAGGAGTTTGGTAGAAGGTATAAATAACAGAGCAAGTTGCTGCTTTCATGATAGCACGGAGAAATTGTACGTGTCTATATAAAACTGTTTATTGCTAAGTTAAAACAATAATACTATCCTTGGACATTTCACACAACGCCATATAGTCCCAAGCTAAGCAACTTAATGCTTGTGTTATGGTAACGACATGGCTATTAAACTACTTATATATATTTTTTTTTTACAATGTTAATCAATTGAATGTGTTTTAAGGTTCTCATACAATGTGGTTTATTTCGCACTGTGTCACATTTACTCTGGTCTCGCCACTATCCCAGACTCCGTGAGCATCGTAGAACTGGCCACGATCGCCGATATGTTGGGCTTGGAAGGTTTAAAAGAAGCCATCATGTTTACGCTTAAAGCTAAATATTGCCATCATTTCCATAAGGTATGTCATTAGTATGTAAAATTCATTTTATAAATACTGAAAGTTTATATTTCAGCTTGCTTTTTACTAAATTACCACTTGTATTCTAAACGCGTAATTGTGATATTTGTGTAATAGGGAGATACACCCCAATGCAAAAGGCAATATGATCAATAATTTTATTTTCATTTTGCAGCCATGTGAAGTGTGCATTGTTGGAGTTTTAGAATGTTTCCCGCTGTCGTCAGTGTATGGGTTGGATGATTTATATCACAAATGTGTCAAATGGATTACAAAGCACTTCTCTAAAGTTTGGCCAACTAAAGCATTTGCCACGTTGCCCACGGATCTCTTAGATAAGTGCTACCAGCAACACACCGTCAATCTAACCATTGATAATGTAGTAGATACGGTTTACGGATGCGGCATCACCGGTAAGCTTACACACGCAGTACATATTGCTTAACATAAAGAGCATACCTTAAAATTGGTTGGTTCTAAGGACATTGTTCATTGTGGTGCTTATCATATTGTATTTGTATGTTTAATGTTATAACTTAAAGTTATTGTTCTTTATAGCGGCCTCTTTACAAAACAGTAGATGGTCCGAAGGCGTGGCGCGCATGTGCCGAAGACTTATAAATGTAGCAGCGCACTTCGCAGCTAACAGACTGGTCGCGGTGTACAAAGCCATCCCTCCGTTACCTAGCGAGTCTCCTCAAGCCGCCAAGCAAGCCCTGGACGATTTTCTCACTGCTGCCATAGAATGGGCACCCCCAGACGTAGTATGTAGCGCGTACGGCTACCTCTCAGCGCTTGTCAAAGAAATACGAAACAGTCAGTACTCGAAACCTGATTTGATCACCAATGGCACTGATGTCCGCAAAACCTTCAGCCCAGGTAACTTGCTGTACACGCACGCGAGCACTTGGCGCATGCAGTGTGAGGGTGCGCTGGTGCGAGCGTCACCGCGAGTTGTTACTACCCAGGCTTTTAAGGAGTTGCCGTCTGACTTGCGAAAGAGATTACGTGAACTTGGTTGTATTAAGTATGGCGCACATGCTTTGCCCCTCTCCTCGCCTACTCATCAGCCAGAGAGGAAACTTATCAAAGCAGTAATCAAGACCAAACCTGCGGTATCCACGGTTCGTACTGTCGATATAGCTCATGTGCGCGCTTCATTTGTACCTTATTCACCGAAGCCTTTGGTTCCGGGCGGTTCTGTCGATACGCTTAAAAGCAACAGCGGTCTCCGTGATTTTAATAAAAAACCTCATATACCGAAAGTGAGAACAACAAAAGCGCAAGAGGAGCGTGCTAAATTCAATAAAACAAAGAAAACTAAATCTCAGGAATTGGTGAATAGCAAATCGAGTGTGCCCCGAACACAATCGTACGAGAAGACTGCGGCGAGATACTTAGAACCGGTACACAAAGATAAGAAAACGGCAGTTGTGAATAAACACTTGCCGAAGATTGAATCTTCGAGTGAGTCGTCGCGTAACTCAAGCCCTGTACATTTGCGGAACCTGAGGTCGAGCCCGCAAAAGGGTCGGCGCGGGGTGGCGGGAGGGGGGAGCCTGTCGCAGGACAGCTTGGCCACCAGCTCGCGGCCGCGCACCGCCGAGCCCAGCACGGACTCGCTCAGCGAGTCTCAGACCAGCAACAGATATGCCACTTACACGAAGCATAAGCACACCAAGGGCTCTGCCGAATGTGAGTACTACTTACATCATAAGTAATACTTTCGGTTCTCGATTTTTATAATGTGAGATATGTTTACCGTTATTTATGACCACATTGTGGGTGCTGGGCACAGAATCCTTCATGTTGCCACGTGTCTGTCGAAAAGTAATTTTTCCGTGTTATAGTAGGGGAGCCCAAGAAGAGATTTTGGGACTTACTTATATGGGGGAAACCTTGCACCCTGTTGAATCTTCACAATCCAGTTGGTCCTGACACTCGAGTAAATCCCTATTTAGCCTCTTGACTTCACCTACTATTACGCGTATTACGGAATAATAATGTACCAAAATAATTTTCAGCCATTAAAACCACGAAAAGTGTAGAACCGGTCCATGTCTCCGTAACTGAAAATAAAATGAAGACGAAGATACCTATATATTTGAACCAAGGACCAAAGTCCAAGGGGATGGACAGTCGGAATTCAAGAGACCAGAAGTGGAACAGGCCTGCCCCCAGGACGAACGCAACGAATAACAGGTCCATTGAGCGCAAAGTGCCGGGGTCTTTGATGAACGCCACTAAGTCAAGCTCGGCGAAGATAGTTCCCAAGGTGGGTTTGTTTGATTGTCTCGTCTGCCAATTCTGTCCCACTTCTGGGCAAAGGCTTCCCTCGACTCCTTATATGTTTCGCGATCTCGCGCTTTTTCGTTCGTTTCAACGCGGTTTCGACGGAATCTATCTAGATGGTGCCGCAATCTTATTCGTGCCCCGCCGCGACCCCGACTCACTGGGTCGCGGCGCTCTGAGCTACTTGCGGTTGCAGTTTGACATCATGAGCCAGATTTTCATTAAGTGCAATGACTTCAAACAATTATAGATTTCGCCCCGCGTCGTATCGGAAGTACGTGCACGCGGAGGCAGCCGACTGCTAAAATCCGCAGAGTCCTGGGTGATTACAGGGAACAATAGCGATCTTGTTGTTGTTCATTTAAATACTGGTTAATAGACCCGCCATATTCCCGACTTGAGGCTTGAGGCGCAGTGGTGGCCAAATGTTAACGGCCCCGACCAACGTACTTCGTAATTTCTTTCAGCACCACTGCTCTAGGAAGTAGGCCTGTCCTGGAACCAAAAATTATATGACATACCTCATCCACCAACACACATTGTCCTGCGTGGTGGATTATGGCCCACTTCATCGGCCTATGTTCCAGTAGTAGTACATTACAGGCTGATTATGAATGCCCGACTTAACCCCCAGTCCGCACCACTGTGTGCTTTAAGCTTTAACCAATTACTTGACCACAGGTAGTAAAAGAGGCAGAGGCGCCATGTAAGAGCAATATGTCGAGGAGTCAGAAGTCCCACCACAGCAGGCAACCGCCTCACCATGATGAGAAGGAATCGTCTTCCTTTGTGGAATCAGAGTCTTCCAGGAACAATATGTCGAAGAGTCAAAGGAGCCCGCATCCACACTCAAGCAAACAACAACTTCAAGATAAGGATGCATCGTGCGTGGAGTCACCGACGTACAAGAGCAACATATCAAAGAGCCAGCGAAGCACCCATTCCAGCAAGTCACAGCTTCACAAAGACGAGAAAGACCCCCCAACCCCCAAAGAAATACCCGTCATGGAACGTTCTGGAACATTCCTAAAAGATGAACCCACTTTCGGTGATATAATCAACTTAGATATATCACAGTAAATATCTTCAGTCAGTCGAATTAGCAAATAGTAGAATATATAGTAGTGTCTCTATTTTATAATCAAAACAGCTTAATGTATATTTTGCCTCGGTAACTCTTTTTAGAGTACATAGTTCCTGTTTAAATTGTTTGGGTGCCAGATGTGATTACAGGCACTTTGGAGGCATTTGGTATCTGTCTTTAGTAAGTTAATGCAATTTGCGCATGACCCTAGAATTAAAGATGTCCTCATATGGCCGTAACCACTTAACACCAGGCATGATGGCCATCCATCTAACATAAGACATCGTTGTATTACTCTTAAGCTTTAATTTTCTCAGCTCTTATTTACTGAATGTATAAGATTCTACTATTGATAGAAAGTCTTTCTCGCAACTGTACTTGCATATGATTTGACTGTTGGCATTTGTCTGGTCTGGGTGCGGCGTTTGCTGCTCTTAGTTCTCGGTAAGTTCGTCAATCAATAGTTATTAATGTTAACACGTTGTACTAAATGTAGAGACTATTACAGTGCAAACTTCATAGAATTTTTAACCCCCAATTCGCAAGCATCTTGACGTACCTACAGCAAAACGCAGTGTGTGACCGGCCTGAAGCAGTTTTTTTGACTGGCATCTCGCAGTTCAACCAAAGGGTTGTCGACTGCTAAACTGGAATTGCCTGTGGATGCCACAATAAATTGAGGCCTCCAGCCAGGGCTTAGAAAACCTTAGCGACTACACGCTAAGGGTACCCCCTGTGGAGTACGGACCTTGGCTTTGGGCATTGCTGGGAGAGGTCAGCAAGAGACAGGCTGGATCGGATAATGCCCGAAGCAGTCTGTCTTATTCAGTTTATAGACTGCTTTTTATTTCTCACATGACGAGAGTGATAACAAGAAGCAACCCCTACTGAGATGACCAAACAGTGTCAAATAAAAAAAATATTTTCAGGCTTCATCCGATACTAAAATAGTTGTATAATATATTAACACGTGGACACATTAACGGACAGGATGGAAATGTAGGAAATAACAGTTGAGAATAGTGACAACCTTTACAATAATAACAACCAAGGTAGGTTGATGAGTATAATGTCGTAGGTATATAAGTGCGTAACATCTATTTTAATATATTCTTCCTCATTAGCGGAGAATAGACCAAGTTATTTCCGTATGGATGATATCCTAAACTTGTATTCTGATTGTAACACACTACTTTGGTCAATTCCGCTGTGTAAGAAGATAATGTGTACATTTAATTATTTTATCTTTTGTTTTTACTCATTGTTTTAGGACTAGCATTTTATTATGAAATAACTTATGCCTTTAAATAATTGATGAGCTATGGTAATGAGTAAATACGACCTAGCTAAACATTAACAAAGCAGATATATATGCAGCGCTACACACATAATCGCCACGTGTATAAATATGAACATTCCGATCGACCTGCATAGATTTTATGAATAGAAGTATGAATAATAACCAGTAATCGGATAATCGGATGCATATTTACCTAAAGTGTAGGCATTGGTTGTTATGGAATGCACTTTTGTATCGAAAAAATCCCGCGAATTCGGAATCGACAAATTTAGTTTTTTTTACTATAGAATCAGATCGGAAGTAGGAATATTTACTTAGTTTAAGGTATTGGATAATATTATGGAATGCACTTTTGTATCGAAAAAACCCAGGATTTCGGATTCAACAAATTTACTGTTTTTATTATAGAATCAAGTCGGGTTTGGTGTTGCTCAAAAAATAGTGGCGGTGTTTATGTTAATGACTGCTTTATAAATTAATGCAATTTTTGTTTTATATTCACAGTCACATACAATGAGGACATCAGTGTTTATGTTTTTGCTGAGAGAGCTAAATAACAACGAACAGGCTCGATTACAGGGTTGATTGGTTTCTCAGAAACAATATTTAACGACAGCAAAGCTATCTTTGGTTGTGAAGTGTAAGTAGAATTAATATAATACTACTTCTGCTTTTGACAAATCTTAGAAACCCGTAGCGTGTGGAACACTTTCACCGCTTTGTGTATGATGTATGTTATGTACAGAGATCCCCCAATTTGTCAAATTTTTTGATAGTTTTTCAACTTTACTCCAAAACATAAGGTTAATTTTTAATTTGGAAAATTAGACAGCTTGGGATAGCTTGATGTGCTGTCTGTACAAGGACAGTCTCTGACAAACACATTGTCAAATCATTTATTTAAAATAAGATGAGAAGGGCACTTTTGAACATCAAAATTAAAGAAAAAATTGAATTGATTCTACGTAGTTGTCGCTTTCAAAAGGTAGATTCGGATGGAGAAGAATAGGCAACTCTAACGTTACTCTTTTAACATGTTTGTATACATTAATTATATGTGAAGACACCCACCTAGAGTAAAAACACCACACCACAAAAGGTGACGCAGATTTGCCTCTCAGTGTATGCTAGACTTTATTTAATTGAGTTAGGACAGTAGAATGTCTCCGAAGGAGTAGGCACAACTATTATTAGGTGGTGTTGTGTTATATAAAATTTGCAAGCAAACAATATTATTAAAATCAGTTACAGGATTTGAGAATATAATAACAAAACGTGGTGCGTTTGTAGACTGCGCTATATTCATAATCTTCCCGATATAAACAGAAGCTAGTATAAGATAATCAGAAGTAATCTTCTTTAAATTTAATTTTTCAGTTATCTGATGTTGGCATGAATATTTCCCACTGTCTGCGGTGAATGGTTTGGATGATTTTTTTTATAACAAATGTGTTAAATGGCTTACAAAGCTCTTTAACTTGGCCGGGAAGCTGACCCTTAAGCCGCACGCAACGAACAACAGGTTCAATGAGCGCAAAGTGCCGGGATCTGTGATGAATGCTACAAAAACAGCGAAGATAGTTCCCAAGGTGGGTTTGGTTTATTTTTATTCTTGCCAGCCCATTTTGCCCACTCATGGGCGAAGGTATTCCTTTCGCGATCCCCTGCTTGCTCCTTCTAGTTTTGACGGAATCTATCCAAAAGTGCCGCTATCTCATTCGTAGGCGAGCTCGACTGTCCTAGGGCGCTCTGCACTATTTGCCCCCTCAGTTAGTCATGCGGATTTAATTTGACTTGTGTGAGTGTTTTGTTTTCACGTTGCATTTATTGTTCGTTTCCTTACAGGTTTTGCGCTCTTCGAAGTTTTTGAGCACCGACAACATCAACAGTCTCCTTCATTCGTAGAGAAAGCGTTACGTTAGTACCTATTATTCCAATAATTTATAATCAAAGTTGGTCTGTAAACATAGGGTCATACAGATTTTAAAAATGTCTTCTAAATGCATCATTAAAAATAAACACCTTCGGTATATAATAGTATGATACTCGTTTCAGTGCAGGGGTCCTAAACATTTATATGTTTAGAATGAATTTCATGCGTTTCCCCCTGATTGAACTCTTCCTTGATATACCTCTTTATATATAATTACAAATTACATGTGCCAAGCTCATAATGAAAAACATCACAGTTTGTTCTTGCTTAGCCACAGTAAAATAAAAACTCATTTGTTCTAGCTGTAAAAATGTTTTTTGTCAGTGTCTCAACGTTTCGAAATAAAGTATATAACTTAGTGCCACCGTTTCAATAATCTTGATAAGTATATTCTGTATTTATTCAAGTTACCGAGCCGTTATGTATATTTTCTGGTATGTGTATATAATATTATATTGTTGTCCCTTGGGAATTTGTTCTACCTTATAGTATAGAAATCCAGACAGTTTATTTACACATATTTCCTAGGATTTGTAAATTATATTATGGTAACGCAATGGAGGCAAGAAAACGGTTTTATAAGAATATAGCTAGCAGGTAGGCTAACATGGTGTGTGCGACAACATTTTGTCGCGTGCATATTTTTAGTCAGGATGGAGACAGTACTGGGCGCTTGCGCTCTGTGCTGCCCTCACTCTTCATGAGCGCCGGTACTGTAAGAACCTTACCGAACAATTGCATTTGAATACGGATTTAGAGAATAATTTAATATTAACTTGCTTGTAATTCAAAGTATAACCTTGTCGAATAGTTTGATGTTTATAAAACAAATAAAATCCCATTTGACTTAATACAAATAATACAGAATTCAGAAATTGCTTGACTAATTTTAACCTGACATTCTACACCTTCATCTGCGAATATTAGGGATAATTGCTCCCTATAGTATTTCTACCGATCTATAAGTTTATATAAATGTAATAATATTAAACTCACCCCGTATGAACTTAATGCTTTGCTACTCGTAATAATGCTTCAATGTCTAGCTGGATCTAGTACATATAAAATAAAAGTAGCGATTAATAAGATTGAAATTTCGTTGCCATTTTAATTATACTAAATATAATGTAGACTCTAATAATAATAATTCAATGACGCTGTCCTTTTCATTTAAAAGGTAAAGTAAAGTATTTTACGAAATAATCAATATGTGAATTGCATGTCAAGTAATATTTTAACATAATTATATTTCTATACAATATTTATACCTATATTTAATAGAGTCCTTTTTCTGTAACTTTCTGTTTCAGTTCAGTATTAAGTATATTATAAGACTTCCCTCCGAGTAATGTGAAAAGAGTAAAATAATATCTTCTTACTTAATTTTTACGATATTTTGGTATATGTACTGTAAACGTGTCTTACATTACGTATGGATTATTGGAACAACGAACTCCACCTTAAGGGAAAATACCTTGTATAAGCAGTAATATAGGAAATAGCAATGAAAATTGATCAATTATATTTCTACAAGTAAGAGAAAACTGCGTTCGTTTATGTTAATTATTTTGACTCCCGTCCCTCAAGCAGAAAAAACGCCGGCTCAAGGCTAAAAGTATTCTAGACAATTTCATTTAAACAGTTTTATTTTTCTAAAATATTAACTTGTTGCTCTAGTTCTTGGGACAACAAATACGCAGTCCGACTTATTCCTAGCTTATGTATGCGCCGTTACAAGTTGACCCAATATTGTTGGTCAGTCGGTATGAAAGATGGGCTTGAAAAAAAACTGAGAAAACTACTTGCAACATTTAAGGTATTCTCCGTTGACGCGGCGTTCGTTCATTTCAGACTCATCATCATTCTCCTGCCCTTATCCCAATTTATTTGGGGTCGGCACAACATGTCTCTTTCTTCCATACTTCTCTATTAGTCGTCATCTCGGTAGTTACTCCCTTCCTAGCCATATCATCTTTCACACAATCCATCCATCGTTTCTTTGGTCTACTTGTATAGCCATCCACATTCATGCTCACAACTTTCCTGAAAACATTTTCCTCATTTCTCCGCATAACATGCCCATACCATGACAACCAATTTCCACACAACTTTTCAGTCACCGGTGTCACTTTCAGACTTCCTCTTATACACTCATTCCGTATTCTATCCATTCGGGTAACACCACACATCCCTCTTAGCATTCTCATCTCAGCTGCATGCAATTGTCTTCTATTCATTCCTTTTGTGGCCCAACACTCTGATCCATACAAGACGGCTGGTCTAACCATGCTTTTATAAATCTTCCCCTTGAGTTTAAGGGGAATTTGTTCATTTCATAGTATACCGAAAAAAAATGTGCTTAATAAAATAGTGTAAAAGTTTAGGTGGAAATCCAACTATACGTACCTATATAATCTTACCTTACTTAATGTTTATAAATAGGTTCTAAGTTTTTTTTAAATAATGATTGTGATAAAATGTATTGTTTTGGTAATTTACTTTTACAAAGTACGGTTTCAGTGGTCTCATTATTAGGTTTTAGGATGGAAAATGTGTAATACATCTACTTTAAAGGTGATTGTGTGTTAAAAGATGAAAGTAACACAAACTGCAGCTATCAGTATATTAAATCTCATATCTCATACGTAGTGCGCTCGTTATGATGTATAATTAAATCATAGAAGTGCCTAATCTTCATGTTTTTTAGTTCGCTCAGTAAAATATAAAAACATCCCATTTTTCTACTACAGTAGGTAATCAAAACATGTTGCAATGTTATTTATTAAATATCTCTTGCATTTTTCTTTATTTAGTTTAGCGGTATGTCGGTACTTTTCACAATAATTACTACAGCTGAAAATCGTTAGTGGTGATAATAAGTAAAAGAAGGGACATATTTTAGGGAGTGGAAGTATACTATTATCAGTTAAAATCCCCAACAAACCAGTGAAAAAAATTGCTATTCTGCTGCATAAATTTTGATTGTGTCAGCATTACACGTATAGAAAAGCTAATATTTTTTTTAATACCGACTTCAGCGTCTGTCCCATAGAAAAAGATGTTCATTTTCGTAGTACCACACACACCTTTAAAATATGCCCTTATATTGTCATGCTGTATTAGATGGTGGGACCACGGAAAATGGTTTTATTTATTTATGAGATGTATTTTGTAGGATGGTATTTAATATCAGTAGAACCTTATTAGGTTATACTGCACAATTTAAATGTGTTAATGATATGCTAGCTGTAATTAAAATTTTAAACTAATAAGATATTAATATGTTTTTACTTGGGTTTACTCTAAAAATGATCTCATGAATGCACAGTATTCAATAATTTTGTTGGTTTTTATCAGCGTCAGGCCATCAGCCGCCGCAATAGTTTTAAGCAATATTAGTTTTCTTTTTATTGACTTTTATTATTTCTATATAAGGACCTGTTTCAGTATCCAGATAGTGTTAATTGTTATAATTTATTGTAAATATTTTATTTTACGCACATCATAGGTTCACATTTCATTACACATTTCTATCACAAAGTGCACCGTTTTGTATAACTTCTAGATTATAATCATGAATATATTTATTATTGTAACTGTTGATGAAAAATGTTATTTTAGGAAAAAAGTAATAAAGTTAATCATGTGCAATGCCATTTTGTTATTTTATTTCTAAAATACCTCTTCAAGCTGATAAGAGTAACGACTAATTTACAAGGCCATTTTAGATTGACAGGCTAAACTTCATAGACGTGAGAAAAAAAAGATGATTCGTCGTTTTATGTATGTATCATGTTGGATAGCCTTTTCCCAACAATGTTGGGGTCGGCTTCCAGCTTAACCGGAAGCAGTTAAAAACCAATATTTTACATGGAACGACTGCCCATCTGACCTCCTCATCTTTCGGACGTCTGACAACCCGTAACGACTGTCAAAAGCTTAACGCGTTTTCCGAAGTTACACACAGACCCCTGTGTGTAACGTGGTCACCTATCCACGGACCACCCGCAGCAAGCGCAGCTTAACCTGATCGATTGACACGTGTGGTAATTGTTACACAAGCCTCAAGCCGGACAAAAATATACGCTTATAAACATTTTTTAAACTTACTTCATTTCGATTCATATCGTCACCTTAGGTACAGAGGCCAGCACATCAAGTTACCACAATCTGTCAAATTTCTTTGATAGTCTTTCAACTTTATTGCAAAGATATAAGGTTCATTTTTAATTGAGAAAATTTGACAGGGATAGCTTGATGTGCTGGCGTTTGTACCTACGACTTCACTATCATTCTGGACTCCAATACCGGCTTAAGTACTTAATTGTCAAGACCATAAAATGAATCCAATGCCCAATCACAACGGGGACACTCGCATGCCATTGAACGTACTTTATGGTATACTAGCTTTTGCTCGCGCTCCGGGTAGAGTTCGGTTATATCGCAATATCTATGTATCATCCCCTATAGCCCTCCCCCCTTTAGGGATATTTTTGAGACAAAAAGTAGCCTATGTCCTTCCCCGGGATGCAATCTATCTCTCTGCCAAATTTTATCGAAATCCGTTCAGTGGTAATGTGGTATAGGCCTGAAAAAGTAACAAAGATACAGATCAGCTAAAATGCATAAATAACGTGTACGTTACTCCAACAAGAAAGTATCAAAATTTTGTCACATTCGTCTCATCAATATCTAAATTTAAATTCTGATTTACTGTTTGTTGAAATTTCATTATTACTGTCTTGTCTAAATTTATTAGCAAATTATTATTCTCTAGCCAATTTATAACTGATTTTATGTTAGAGTTAATGTCTGATTCTAATGTATCTAATTGGTCACTGTTGAAAAGTAGAGTGCTGTCATCTGCAAACATTGTCCTGGGATAGGTCGATGCTTTTGGGAAGTCATTTATATATATAATAAATAGGAGAGGTCCAAGTATGCTACCTTGTGGAACTCCATACATCACTGTTCTCGGGCTAGATTTAAGTGTTGTTTCATGTTTTTTACATATTCTATTAATAACTGTTATTTGCTGTCTATCTTGTAGGTATGATTTAATTAAATTTGATATGTTACCTCTAATCCCGTATGCGTAAAGTTTATTAATTAATATTCTATGGTCTACGCGGTCAAAGGCTTTCGACATGTCCATATATAGAGCCAGAGCCGGTTTTCTTAAATCTACTCTGTTGCTAACGAGTTTAAAAAAATCATAGATTGCCATGTCAATGGACTTATTTTTCCGGAAGCCCTTTTGGTTATCGACAAATAATTTATTTTTCTCGAAATATGAATTGATTTGATTGTATATTACTCTTTCAAATATTTTTGACAAAATAGGTATCAGTGCTATAGGTCTATAGGAAGACATGTTGTCTTTAGTATCTTTTTGAAAAGCGGTTTTATGATACTGATTTTTAATTCCTTTGGAAAAACACCATGCAAGATGCACATATTGATCAGGTGACTAAGGACGGGTGCAATTATTGTAGATATTATTTTAATAATTTTTGTGCTAATACCATCATATCCAGTGCTAGGAGTATTCTTTAAAGACATAATAATTTTATGAATATCTTGCGGTATTGTAGGTTTCATAAACATGGACGAAATTGGAGTATTTATTGGTAATTTATTATTATTATTTGAACTATTAATTGATTTGACTTGATCCGCAAAATAATTGTAAAAAGCCTCTGCTATATCAAGAGGGTAAGTATTTTATCATTTGATTTAATTCTCATTGTGGATTGATTTGGTAAATAATGTTTGTTTTTATTTATGACTTTCCATGTTGCCTTACATCGATTCTTAGCCGAGTGAATGTAACGGTTATTGTGGGCTCTCTGCGTGAGATTGACAATTCTTTTAAGCCGGTTAGACAACGTTTTGAAGTTTGTTTTATTATGTTTAGTCGCACTTTCGCATTTATAATTATAATATTCATTTGGATGACTCTTGAACGTTCCAGAAACCTGCACCATGTAAATGGAATATGTAAATGAACCCATGGACTTACATTGAGACTTACACCGAATAAAATAAAAATTGCGACTTTTCTAGAAGCCGAATAATAGAAATGTGTGCGACTTGTAAGTTACTCAATAAAAGATGAAGATAAGCTTTTTTTACTTAAGTACTTACATCGTTCGTATGTTTTAAGCACTTTAAGTCATCCATTTCGGTGACTTTGAAATACCTCATTTGTACCATGGAGTTGGTCTGAAGCTGCAGCCAGAAGTAGACCAAAGGAACCTCTTCAGTTAAACAAGGAAACTCATGAAAGTACTAAATTTATGCTTAATGCTCTTCTGACATCAACTGGAGTATGTTTACCGAGAGATAGACATATAATAATATGTGTCGTGAATGTTTAAGATTCTTTAAGATGATGATGGAAGATATTAATTAAAACTTGTACGTACCTATCTTTACACTATTTCTATTGCCAATTTCTGGTTGATCCATTTTTTATTACCTTTTGTTATATTTAATTGTAGATTATTTAAACCTATTATGTCAATATAATTATATAAAAATGAATTGACATTTGTTACTCACAAAAACTCAAGAACGGCTGAACCGATTTGCTCAACTTTGGTTTTGAAATATTTGTAGAAGTCCAAGGAAGGTTTAAAAGGCGAGACTAGGTAGGTAGGGTAGGTATCATAGATAAGATAGGAGAATATCTGTGGAGTCAGCTAGTCCCCAAAAATTACGTGCAATAGTCAGTTGTCCAAAAACGCTATAATAGTTATTTGTTATGCAAGGCTGCAAAGTTGATTTTTCGCGCGAGTACTTCTATTGAAACCTGAGTAAGCGAAGGATTCTAGGGTTGAACCATGAGCGAAGCGAGTGGTTCAAATATAGAATCCTGAGCGTAACGAAGGTTTCAAAGGTACGAGACGCAGAAAAGCTTTGCTGCCGAGCACAACACACAATTTTTCACCTCACTACAGCGAGGAAACTGCTAGGTGCAAGAAAACAGGTGTTATATGTTGAGTTTTATTTTGTTCGAGCGTCTCAGATACATTGACTCATGTGAAGAAAATAACAGATACTTGGCAATGTATCTTATGAGTTACATAGAATATCTCCAAAATTAAATATTTTGTTCTATATCCTACTTGTCCTATAAGGAGAATGAAAGAAAAAAACTACCTAATTTAATACAAATGCTAACTAATTTAATTTAATACATATTTATTTTTGCCAAGCAAAGGATTAAATAACATATTATATTAGTATTTATTTTATTAAAAAAAAATAACTTAAATTACTACACAATTGGGTATTTGACAGGGTAGTATTTTTATGGCATATTCAAATGTGACGTCACAGATTTTTTTAATCAAATGGAATACTTATTAACATTAATTCCAATTTTACAATAATTATATCCTCGCAAAATATTTAATTTCTGTACTGTGATGGAAGTTTTTAAGGTGAGCGGTATTATTTAATATTTTATTTTAGACCGTGTCATGCATTTTCAGTGGACTGGCAGTATAGAAAATTGTTAAATAGAAAGGTTCGAATTTTAAAAACTCTTTCCACGCTAGAGAGCAAAAAGCGATTTTCGGCTCAGATTTCGAATGACAACAGACTCTTTCCGAGCCTGTGAGGTCAATATTGACTTTAAGAGAATATTGGCTACTCTTTCCAACTTTTTCGATCAGCTAGAACGTTGAATTGTGTGCGATATTTACACTCTTGGCTATCTGAATAAAGCCATCCTGCATACTTTTGTTTCAAGGTCTCGTTTTTAAATACCTAGTGGTAGGAAAAAAAATCTCTTTTTGACTACCTATCATTTCCGTTTTTTATCATTCCAATCTGAATTGCCATTGATAGAGAAGGCTGCATATTCTGTCGCATATCTTTCGAGACGGCAGAGGACTTAAGTTTCGGCCAAAGACATTATAATAGAACAAGATGACGCACTATGAATGACAACTCGAGCTGAGCGAGGTAGCGCTTTTATGGTGTGTCCTACTCTACTAGGCTGACTACACAATTTCGTTCTTCTAAGAAAATTTATAGTTCACCAGACTTAGCCCGCGTGGTAGGTATGCAGTTATCGCGAATCCTAGCCTAGGAAAGTCTTGTAGGCTATGTTTATCCCAGTTCCTCAAACTATATTCCAGTAAAATGATTTAATCGCTTGAGTAACTTATAACTCCTTTTCATGTAGAATAGGTACTGTGACAGCAGGTAAGAATAATAAGGCCCCCCTAAGACCACGAAGACAGTCAGATGCTTTTTGCTTAGGCCACACTATTATAAAAGGGTAATTACGATCCACACACTACGCGCCATTCATTACAGAATAATTGCCACCGCCATGACGTCAAGTGTTGCTAATTTATTTTATGTTTAAAACTACCATAACGCCAACTGTCAAACAAAACATGTGGATTAAAATTACACAAATAATATGGACATCATAAAAAAACCTTAATACTTACTTGCTTGCTTTTAAATAATAAATATTTTGAGATAATCTCGAGAACAGGGAATAGAATATATAATTAAGTTCTACTACATGGAAGAAAATATTATAGTGGCAACCCAGTAGACAAGGACGCATTCCTTAATAGGGCCTTTTCGCTCAGCTCGTTTTTCCGTTTAGAATAACTACTACTATACTTTCTTAAACCAGAAAGTAATCTTTATTGTAACAGCATAGAATCCTGTTTACATTGCAAAAATGTCATAGTGCGCCTAGATTTTGTTATATTACAATATCTTTGGTTTCGACTTCGTTATGACAGTTCCCACTAATTAAAACTTCAAGGTTGAAACATTAGTAAGTACTGTTAAACACAACATACCTTGTCGATTTTTGATGTGCAATTGACGTTCAACCTTAAGTTGACTGTACTGTACTATACCTAGGTTTTTGAAATCAAAATAAAAGAAATTAGTCATAAATTAAGTCTTTTATTTCAGAAAACGATACAATATAGCATAATAGTACAATATAACAACAATACCATACGGAAATTTAAATGTTTTCTATTGTTAATTTAAAGATAACCCTACTGTATATAGAAACTGCGAATACAAATTATGTTTGTAAAATGTTCGTAAGAACATTCATTTTACAAAAAGAGAAACTCTGTCTAACTCCCGATTTACTTAGTGAAGGCCTGTTGAAATTTTGATTGTGTGCAAGTGGTTAATATGCATTATCATTTATGTATTAGTCTTTATGAACGGTTCATATTTATTTTAAAAATGTTTATTAACACAATCACTTCGTGAATTCCAGTTTGCTTTTTTAATACATTTTTAGGGACAAGTTTTCATTAGATTACCTTTCCGATTATAATGTAATAATGGAAAGGAGCCCGCAATATATTTACTCTTCGGTGTTCTGTACAGTCGGTGTTAAGAGTTTGATCTTATCTAAATGATGTAGAGATACATTAAATATAAATAAAACATTGTCCATTGGCAAAAATTATAAAAACCACCACAAATGAATTCAAAATGCCATAAACAAGAGTGAAATTCTTCTAAATATACTGACACAAAACTACGATTAAATGTGCTATGAAACATGACATGTTGACGCCTATTATATTATAGAATAGTAGCCGTGGAGCTTACACAACAGAGCCACGGTTGTACCAATTTATTAACTCGAACAATCCTCACTTCGCACTTGTATCTCGGACAGACACTAGCTGAGCTTCGAGACATTCAGCCTACATTATGTGAACCACACTATGAAACATGATCAGTTCTTAGCATAACGAAATAAATATTAGAGTACATCAAGTTACAACAAGTGAAAAGTTGCGCATTATACCTATAATAAGATAAATGTAAAGCTCAGCTAAGGCCAGACCAAGCCATATTGATAACGTAATGGTTTTATAAAAGCGAGTTCCTATCCTCACTGCTTGTCACTCCCGCTGTGCACTTAAAATAAATAAACTAACTAAATATTCGTTGTAACAAAATCAATTTTATGGTTTTATTTCCAAAATTATATGACAGCTAACAGGCTCGTTTAAAAAATACTCCCCAAACCCACAGAGAAAGAATCACTATTTAGAAAATGGTAGATAAAATTAGCAGGGATTGTCGACACTGTTGATAATATAATCACAATTACCTAGGGTTATTAGTTTTCAAATTGAGTAAGCGTATATATTTCTACAGAATTTTAAGAATTCATATAAAATAACCAAATACTTATGCACTTACAATACGAACATTTCAAAAGCCATAATTGTATATAAGTTTAAAAATAATTACGAGACATTTCCACTCAATTTTTACACGAAAATACACATTAAGTATATGAACCGGATATTTTACGCTATGTTTTCCACTTAACACGTCATAACATTAATTCCTAAGTATTCAAGGCTGGATATTGTAAGTATGACAACAACTACATACCAAAACACGATGACTTAACGTTCTATAATTATAATATTTGTATTGTTTTAGGCGTATAGCACACTGAAACCAGTACGTGTAAATGCGAGCACGGTTATAGGGCACGCAGTGCGTTGCAGCACTTAGTTCGGCTTGCGAATGTGCGGTGCGTAAATGGTTGTGGTTTCAGTGTGTACAGAGCCGTATTCAAATTATGCGCTAATACAAATAAATGGCCGATCTGTAAGCTCGGGGCTCCGGAATATTAGGTAAACGTTTAGTGTGTTTGTCACGAATAACATACGCTAAACATTTATTTATTTATAAATAATAACAGTATCCATACATAGTACTAACATTTATATTTTGACCGTGCAATGATTATATGAAATATGATTGATTCCACACCGATTGATTTACCATAGAAATAAATATTTTGATACAAACAAGTGTGAGAAACGGCTTTTAAGCCAATTTAGTGTAATGCTCTAAGTTTCTTGATGCACCAAACTACAGTTCCAAAACTCTTAAAACATTTCTGAATACTGTAAAAATCTTCTCTACTTCGTAAATCTATGTGTAAGATCCTGAGGCAATGGAGGGTGGCTGACAGCAGTCCTAGTGGCGGAGTTGATGGCACTTTATGCGCTGCACATTAGCCACGCGTCACTTTACGGCTTCACAGAACCGTGCCAACTTTAGCTTATCCGTTAACTGATATTATTAACTAAGAGACATGTGACGCCCTCCGCCCACTCGGCGTCCTCTGGGACGACTACGTGCCTGACGTTCAATAAAATTTGTCAGCTCTATCCACCATTACCTCATTATTTTTACACGAAAGCTGTAAATTGTTACTTTTCACAGAATGTGTACTATATTACACTAATTTTATAATCATATCGTTAATTTAGTATAAATGCCGACAAACACACTCGGCAAGCCGCATTTAGTAACTAGTGTTTTCTTGATAATTTTTGGTAGTTTGCCAAAGTAATTATTCTGCATTCTTTATGGCAATTATTAATTACAACGACGATGAACATTATAATATAGAAGGCCGTATGCGCCTTACTATATGAATATCACGTTTAATATGTATAAGATAATATCCAAGTTTTATCAAGAAAAATAGTTACATCTTTATAACTAGTAAATAAACTACGCAAAATAAAATCTGTAATATATATATAATATTCTATTGCCCAATCTACTGCCCTGACATCTTACCACTGTTTATAAAAATGCTTTAATATAATTTACACTGATAACACCTTGCTTTATCTCAGGATTGGGTGGATCTGACTTCGTGAGTCAGACCCGATCGAAATCTACCTGATTACAGTGAATGGTGACATCAGAAACAAGAATACTTAATGCTGCAGTGAAGCGTCACGAACGAATGATAACGGTAGCAGCATTATGTTCAACGTAATACAAGTGCTACTTATAACGAAATAACATGTCAATTGCTAAGTTCTATTGTAAGATGCATAAATGGTAGAGATAGTGATACTAAATGTTAGTTAACAACAATCTAAAAATGATGTCAAGCCTTAGGGTAGGGTTTAACAATTAAAATATAGGACTCCTTATAACAATTCTAAGGTTGGATTGTACAAAGACTCGATAAACCTAATCAAAACGTCATCCCGTACAGAGCGACTTGCAAACAATTGACATAAATGACGTTGTAAACATTCTATTGAAAACTTTATTTAGCGAGTCGTTCTGCAAGCTACCTCAAGCGCCTATCTCACATATAAAGTAACTATAAGGTCCGGTCCTCATGATAAAAAAGCTGATGCGCTATAGTACTAGCGCTCGCTCGTATGGAAGATTTTCTAGGGCTTTTGTCATAACAACCTGGCCTTGTCAGGCAGGGCAATGATTGGTTTTTGGAAACGTGTAAATAATTCTGGCAGTCCTGTATGTTTAGGTATAGCTTCGGAAGAATTACTTGGCATAAATACTAGAGTATTTCAAAGAGGTAATATTTAAGAAAATCCTTATGTATACTTTTGTTTTATTTAAATGGAGTTAATTATGTTTTCGAGTACGCCATTAAATTAATAAACAACTAACAGGAACACATTGGCTGTCTTGGAATTGGATGTAGCACTTTATTATTAACAAATAACAAACATTCTAACAAACTATTTAAAATGGAAACAGTGGTTGGATTTGTCATTTGGAAAACAAGTAGTTAGTCTTGGCGAATCTAGTGGTTTTCATTGAAATGTGTGATCGTATAAAAATCATAAAAGGAAGAGTTTTGGTTTAAGAAGTTAGTTAAATAATAAGGATTACACTGATAGTCGTCGAATTATTCAAGGAACACAAGTACGGCTGACGAAAGCTTTGGAGAGGTCGCTATAAAAAAATAAGCTGCCTTGTGCGAGAGGGATGCATCGGGAGCGGTGTAACAGCGGTATCTGAGAGGCGATGTCAAGGTCACCGCGGGGTTTAGTAGACCATTCACATGAGGAACTTGCCGATAATGATGCCGAGGATAGCCATGCCGACGGCGGTCAGCACCCAGGGCATGAGCGTGACCTGTGCGTTCTTCTCGGGCCCGTACGAGTGCGGGGTGCGGGCCGCGCGCCCGTCGCCGCCCGCCGTCTGGCGCAGGCGCATCAGCTCCTCCTGCAACACAATACCCAGCTATATACCCGACTGGCTCTACACTCACCAGTCGCTATAATCACTATCGCTGCATATACAGTCACGTGTAAGTTCAAATGAGCGTAATAGCTAACAACTGCAATGCAAAAGTATTCAATTTTTATTCTAATTTTGTTTTTAAACTTTGACAAATTTTTTTGTAAAACGATCTTTGTAATTATTTTAATGGGGCATGCGGTGCTTACCTATAAGAAATTATAATACTAACTTTTGATATGAGTTTTTATTTTAAAATGTTTTAGTAAATACAGTTGTTGGTTGGCCAGAAATAATAAATAAATAAATAAAAATAAACAGAATTCATTAGACGCAAATTTGATGCAATTTTAACGTAGACGTGTCCGCACGTTATAGTGAATTCAAAATTTACAGAACGGGTTAAAATGCGATACTGCTTATCAGTTTATATTAAGTGTTTCCTTAAATATTTAATTGAAAGTAGAGTAAAAAAACAATAAACGAAAAAAAAAGGTAGAATTTTGAAAATATCTTATTTTAATGTTCTTCTTACAGATTTACTATGTATAAGCTATATTAGGTACCTATACTTGTTCGTGCGGACGCTTTCAAGCGTTTTAGAATAACTTTGGTTTTAATTAGTAATCATTTTGGTCTCGAGTTCGAACCCAAGACACGCACCTCTGAGTTCACGGATTCGTGTGCGTATTGTATAATTATCACTTGCTTAAAAATCGGTGAAGGAAAACATCGTGAGGAAACCAGCATGTCTGAGAGATATTTCTCAACAGAAGTCAGGAGCCCATGGACAGCATAAAAACTCTGACACCAGGTTAGTTACTAACCACACGAAAAGAAGGAATAATAATTTTTTACTCTTCGACGTTAATATTGACATCTTTTTAATTTAAAATCCGTAGCCCCTAACCTAAGCATCTAGCTTAGGGGCTAGCTAGCCGCAAGGGGATCCTGCGGTGCGGTTTTTCTTTACGAGTAATATAGATACGAAAACGGATGTCTGAGTTACCCCAAGTTTGATTAAAAGCAATACATATTTCTACAATTATTTTTGCAGGAGACAGAATACGTATTCTTCAAACATCCATAAAAAACTAGACGAGTATTTCGCATTAGACTTTTAAGCATTTTTTTTTATGTTCTGGTATTAAAAGATTTCGCGCAAAATTGGACGCAGCAAGGCATCCCACTGCAATCTCACGGTATACGCGAGTGTAACGTAGGTACGCAAAAGGACGGAAGGAATTTGCCTCCTAAGTGCAAAACACAACAATGAAACTGAATGCGATCAGCACATCTATCTAAAAGACGTTCAAGGGTTGTCAGTGTCAATATTCCATAGAAATTCACCGACAGATTTTTTAAACGTAACTCGTCAACACGTGTTTTGGCTTAGATATGTTCCGTCTCTCTTGCTCTTGTAGTTTAACAGTTGTGCGACAGTGACACACATAATACTTAGCCAAAGTATGAGCAAAGTTAATTAATTAATCTCGGCCTTGTCTTTCCTACGTGGGTGTTTACGCGTGGAAAACACTACTCTGGGCAAGCATTAAGGGATTATGAAAAAGTGAAGTTAGTTCGGAGCCATTTTCTGACGTTATTATATTCGATACTATAGGACTCTGAAAGTTATTTTCGCATCAACTGGATAGCTTGGTAATTTTACATGCATAACCCGCCTACAATGTTCCAGCTGGAACACAGGCTTTCTCTCTTCGGGAGGGAGTGGGCTGTAATCTACCACGCGGGCCAGTGCGGGTTGGTTGTTATCACATCATCTGCCTAGCCTTTTCCCAACTATGTTTTTTTTTTTTTAAGGCTGGGAAATCATCCAATGACTGCTCCTGCTCTGGGTGGAGCGGAAGGGAGTGTCAGACTCTTACTGACTAAAACCCATCCATGTTCCTTCCGTAGCCCTTTATGATCCGGGGTAGCGGTAACCCTTTCGGACAATCCCGCTTACCCGGCAGGCTTGGCCCTGAGGGGCCCCTTCATATGGTGACATCTCTTTGAGGCGCGCGTGGAACATATACGCGCCGTCCGGCACGGGCCTGGTGCTGATCGGACGGTGAGTCACCCATTACTCACCGTCCGCACGCCCACGCCTACGGTGGCCGGGAGTCGTCACGTGGCTCCCGACGCCCGGGGCGTCTCCTGCGGCGGCTGGGACGGGAGGACCTTTCTCTCTCCCATCCCGCCACCTCCTTCGCGAGCATAACTTTTTCGCAGAAGGAGGTTACTGCCTCCCACTCCCTCTCGCCCCGGACCATGGCTTGCACCAGGGCCGGGCGCGAGAGGTCGCCGCCACCGATCGCCTCTACGAGGACACGGCGGTGCTCCGCCCAAGCGGGGCAGGTTTGCGCCGTGTGCTCTACCGTGTCCTCTTTCCCAACTATGTTGGGGTCGGCTTCCAGTCTAACCGGATGCAGCTGAACACCAGTATTTTACATGAAGCGACTGCCTATCTGACCTCCACAACCCAGTAACTGGGCAATACGGGCAAGGGGTATCCCTTGGTAAGACTGAGATCGTTATGAGTCGTCAGATTTTCGGGCTTCTGACGACTCATAACGACTGTCAAAGATGCACAAATAACAGCCGGGACTAGAGATGGGCAGAGGGTTTAAACCCAATGGGCAGAAACGGGTTTAAACCGGGTTTTTTGGGTTTAAACGGGTTTAAACCCGAATAAAAACCCAAACAGCGGGTCTAAATTAAGGACTTTCACTAATATCTTCGATCATGGACCTCACACGATTTAGGTACTTCTAGTGCTTTTTGGAGTATAAATATCACTGATAGTGATGCATTTAACAGCACATCAAGTTTGAAAACTTACTCTTCGAACATGATATTTCAACAATTGTGTTATTTATGCAAGTATTTCATCACAGCCCATTGTATGATCAAGCATATAAGTCTACTGCTGATCTCAGAGTCGATCCTATAAACCGGAATTAACATTCTTCACTACATCTTTCAAGGCTATCCAAAGAAACATATATAATCTAATCTAAACCTTTTTTTTCTTCAAAAATCTTGAGCACGATGACTTAAATAAAACAAATGGGTAAGTGATTGAATTTTTAATCAAATTAGACAAGTAACATGAGCAATTTACATTTATTCAGAGTCAGTGTCGGTCGCAGAATTAGTATTATCAGATTGTCCACAATTTATGAATTCTAACGCATTTGATGTCGTTGCTTCCAATTGAGATGGCGCGAATACCTCGTCCTCAATTGCATTCGTTTCGGTTAGCGGTGAACTTCCATGTGGTGTTGGAGTTTCCTCACTAATCTGATCATCATTTATACTTTCGTTTACAGTCTTTCTGTGTAAAATATTCCAATTGTAAGAAACAAACGTTATTTTGGCGGCTCTTTCCGCAGTAAGACGATTCCGTTTTATGCTGTGGACGTTTGCTTGAGCGCTAAATGTGCGTTCCGTTGCTGCAGACGTACATGGTGCCGTAAGAATCCTCATAGCTACTTTGCTCAGCTGTGTCGAGCTGCATATACCTTTCCACCACACAACTGGTTCAATATCTCCCAGAGATCGCCAAACAAACTGTTTACCCCAGAAGCATTCTTTAGCTTTATAATTAGCGAGATCAGGTGTTACATCTAAATTCAGCCTTTGTCCTTCATTGTATATGAACTCCATGGCTAGAAGTTCTTGTACTTGGTTGAGCTCCAAACCTTGCTCTCTAGGGTCAAGCATGTATGCTGCCATGTGTATAGGTTTCACACACATACTTGCCCTTAAATCTACTGATACTAAAATTTCATTCTTCTCGTCTTCACTCAACATTGTTATGGATGGAAGCACAAATTCGTGTGAACTGACTGAGTAGTGACTGAAAACAAAAGCGTCAGGAGTGCGGTGCGCGGGCGGCGCGGTCTTTATCGCTTGATAGAAAGAGAGCATAGGTACATGAGCGACATAAGTGCGACAAAGAGCGGCATATTTCTTTCCCTAACTCGTCGTCTACCTGTCGCGCCTTTGAAGAACATCTTTCAAAAAGATTATAAACGGTAGCTATATGTAAATATGAGTGAATAGTACTAGAATATTCACAAATATTAACATTTACCATGTTTAAATTGATAAATTTCCCCAAATCAATAAAAACCCGAATAAAAACCCCGTGGGAGGGAATAAATGGGTTTTTATTGGGTTTAAACCCAGTAAACGGGTTTAAACCCGGTTGATTGCCCATCTCTAGCCGGGACCAACAGCTTAACGTGCTTGCGCAGCCACAGAGAAATCTCGGTATGTAAAGATGGTCACCCATCCACGGGCAACCCCGGCAAGCGTAGCTTAACCTAGTGGATCGACCTGTGCGGCTGTTAGTACTTAGCCACGAGCTCCTCGGTTGTCTTTGAATATTTGGTTTTGGGGCATACCTGGGTTTGAACCCACGACTTACATTTCTTTGCTCCGTGTTAATTGATAAACACGTTTATACGAGAAAGGTTGGCTATTTGATTCGTTATATTTTTTGCAGAAACTAATTCTGAGAACATTTACCATTTGAATGTATATTTTTTACACCATCAGAAAGTAGAGATTTCAACGAACAAAACACCCACTGACTTTAAAAAAAAACCTGATATTTCGACATGAGAATTTTCGACTGGATATAAGGGTGCTTTTTTCGATGTTAAATAAAAATAAGGTAAAAAAAATAAATGTTTTAAATAAAAAAAAAATACAGTAGGTTTGGAACATAAAAAGATACGTTTTCACCAAATTTCATGGAAAAGTGTTTTAATTTGTAAAAGATAAAAATAAAATACCAAAAACTTGGTTATTTGGATTTTTTACATTAATTTGAGGTTATGTGAAAAATGTATAAATACACAAAGTTGTAACAAAACAACAACAATAAACAAACAAAACAATCAACAAAAGTTGTAAAATGTTTTTATTTTCTACAACTTTGCCGTTCAACTTTATCTCATAGGACTTTTAGTTTTGCCGGAAATCGAGATAAACCGTTTTTAACCCTTAAAAACGCACCCCCATCCACTTCCCGACCTCAGATCACCCATAAATTATTTTTCCTTTCATTTTTATTATATTCTCTTCCTTTTTCAGTAGGTTTCAATCCTACAATTTTTTTTTCTCTTTCTACCATTTCCCCTGGTCTAAAAAGGCTTGCAAAAATTTAAAAGTGCTTGTCTTTGTATTCATCACACCTTTCATGTTTGTTGGGGATATAAACAAACTAAGTTTAGATAGACCGAGGACTACTACGCATGGAGTTGATTGTACGCTGAGCGCATGAATAATTTCTAGACCCCGACCTTAATAGGTCAATTGACGGGGCATTCATTTCTTATTCATAAACTTATCGACAAACTACATTTCAACTCGAAATTGAGGTAGTTTTAACAGAATGGATTGTTTAATTCAATCATTGACAATGAATAACATTTTACCTATGTATGCTTTTTTTTGTTTTGGTATTACATATAACCAAGTTTTATTATCATACGGTACTAACTAACACAGATCAACAGACAAACAGTCGAAAATAATTAAATGATAGTTACACTTCATCATGACCATTCTGAATTGGAAATTAATACATGATTGGTCACGTGTATGGTTTGCAGAGGTATCAAAGATATCCAACTCGAATCGATGGATAAATTAGTCATAGACTTGTTCATTCAAACATGTGACACATTGAGAGCTAATCCCGCCCGCGAGTGTAAATACTTATGCCAGTTTAAACATGGCCTAATTTAGTTGATGCAGTTTTAAAGCACGAGTTTACCATGCGGTATACTAATAGCACGACGTAAAGCATAGTGAGGACATCAGAAAGCATGCGTGTTTGATAACTATTCGTGCTTTAATACGGCATTATGTAAATAGGCCTCGATTTATTGCCAAGGCATTAAAACTTGCATATGTTTAGTATGTGGTGTTTTTTTCATACGTCATAACTAGGGTCTGAATGACGCCATTTCAAAGAATCAACTGGCATATGAATTATTAATTTATTATTCAATATTTTCTTTTGTTTTTATTTGCACTCAAATTCAACGAAGTCACGATTATTTATGTAAAACATCCTTACATGAAATATATCAACGTCGCTTTTTCTTAGCTTTGATTATTATGGATGATAATAGGGTATTTGAAAGAGTAGTCAATAAAGTTACTTTTTATGAACTGTCAAAACGCGGCATTTGTACGGGATTTGTATGAAATATAACAATGTGACGTCACATATTTTTAAAATCAAATGGATTAATCTTTAGCATTAAATGCAATTTTACAAATATATATTCACATAATATTTAATTTCTGTATGGTGATGGAAGTTTTAAGAGCGGTCTTTTATCTATAAGATTTCATATTTTATTTTTGACTTAATTTATAGTTCATTAATGACTCGTATTAATCAATGAAACTTAGATAGATAGTCTAGAATATGTGGTCAAAAATGCATAGTTTCGAAGATATCACCAATCATAATAAATGAATTTTATTGGAAAAACCATCGGATAAGTCGTAACTGACCGACATACTTCGCATAGGAGGTGAATTTCAAATCTATATGTCCAGTGGTTTAACTGGACAAATAGATATGAAATTCAGCCGGGCGGGAATTTAAAAAAATGCTGGTATCATTTAACAAAGAATAAACCTCGCACATGGCTACTTTGCAGTAGAATATGAAAATCGCAGAATGCTAACAAAACTTAAATATATTTGTAGTGTATAGTAAAAATTAAAAACGTGTTTAATTAATTCTGTTTATTAACATCAGGAAGTCTCCTTGGACACTTATCGCCCCGTTTTTTTCCTCTACCTATACGAACGTATAAGCAATGATGGGCTAATAATTTGTTCCCAAGTAAAACAAAAGAACCACGTGTTCCCACAAGATTTACTTGATCATGTTTTTCTAAAATCCAAGTACTAATCTTGGTATATATATATATCTATAAGATTAGTGAGCAGGATGCCCTTACTACACATATGGCTCTCTCGTAGTATCGTCATCATATGAGTAATATATCAATAGTTGCTAGAGCCTGCATCTAGCGCTACAGCAGCCTAGCAAGGTTAATTTAAAACTCAGTCATTAGAATGGAGGCTCACGAAATATTATTATTATCATCCGTTTCTTCAAAGGTTTCTCTCAACTCATTTTTATACCTATGTTTTTACGAATGACGCTCAAATTGTCGTGAAGTATTGAATATCTTCTAAATATATATTTCTCTTAATTATTGTGTTATAGAAGCGAGCAGCACACGTGGTTTTGTACAAATCATCAGATTCGCTTTGTGTGCATGTGCAAAATATTGTAGCCGGAGTTATGCCAATCGTTTGTTATTTAATATTTAAAGGAAAATTCATACACACATAATAGTCTTCTACATCGGGGAATATAAGGAAATGCTTAAATAGATAATATATAATAGGAAAAAAACCCAAAATTCTTGCTTGTTTAGTTGTAGGATAGAATTCCAAACCCAGAAGAAAAACACATTAAAAAAATTGACTCACTTTTAGTTGCAGATTTTCGTGTCTTAATTTGCTTTCTTCCTCCCTCAAAAGGATAACTTCTAAAGTCGCCTTTTGCAAATCAGTTTCCGCGATCTCAGACTTAGGGAAAGTCAAAGTCTGAAATAACGATAATAAAAAAAATGTATATATGACTAATTATATGATATACTTACGTAAACAGTAACAAAAAAATATATATAAATGAACTTTTGCAAATAAATGATAAACATGCAGTTATGGGCAATAGTAGGAAATATACAGAGTTGTGTGGATAATGGGATGTCAAGGATGTTGTGGCAGTATACAAGATACGCTAAGCTAATCTATCATTTAGCATTCAATTATTGCAGTGCAAATGCATTTAATATGTTCCCTTCAAATAGTTTTATTTTCAGGTCCCTGTATTTTTTTTTTCACTTCGTTTATTTTTGTTTAATTTCTCTTTCATTGCGACTCCAACTATCTTTATTAACATATTTACAGCGCACACATGACGAATGACTGTTTGTAAAATATAAAATAATAATGTTGGAGAATATTAATTATAACTTCAGAATAAAAATGTAATGATTGGGTACCGTTTTCGCGCCAGTAGTGTGGTCATCATCCTTCCGCTTTGCTTCGTTCTGGATTAGACCTTCTACGGCATCCTGCAAGACAATTCAGATAACATGCCAAGCTTGGACTAAAATTATACAATATGGATACGATATATACATATTCATATATCACTAACGGTACATTGGTAATGATTAACTTAATAACTACGGGTAAATACGTTATCTATGCTGAGCGTTAGTCGCAATACTACATGGCTGATCGGCGAAAGGGCAAATAAAAATTGAAAAAAGCTCACAAACACAACGAAAACGTACAGGAAACCATCCAATCATTTCGTGCGCGGAGCTCCATTCTACAAACTGATGTAGAAACGTACTCCACAAACCAACACATTCATAAAGTTGTAAATAGGTACATGTTGGGGCGTTACCTTTGTCGATGATTTAGCTTCGTCTGCTACGGCGACACGTTTTTTGGTCACTTCGTTTTGAGCCACGTTGTCACCGGCATCCTACAACGATTACAGAAATAAGTGTTGACAGGATACGTACGTTTGGTTAACTTCGGTCTCGTGCACGTGCAGGACACAGTAAACACACAAATGCTACAACTTACATTTAGGTTGGTGCCGCGCGGAGAATCAAACACGCACTTCAGCTTGTAATCCATGAGTTGCTCTGGACTGATCTCCTTCCACTGAAATAGTAAAGTATATAAATGTATTACGACATTTTCATACAATATTTTTTTGTGTCAGCCTTTTGTACCCGGTAAGTTATAATCAGTTCTAGATCAGTTTATTAATTAGGACCTGTATTACATTTCTACAACAATACTGATGAATTAAAATCTGGGTACTAAAAAGTAATTAATAAAAACAGAAATTTAAAAAGAAAATTTTCTAATATGTTGACACAATATTTATTATAGTAGTCAAGGGTACATACAACTTGATCAATGTTGGTCTTTCCCTCCGGAGCGACGACACTTTGCACCATAAACTTATGTTTATGCTTCTCATTGGGATCAACATACACGGGCTGTGGAGTAACTGAAAACATTCCTCACATTATTATTTAGTTACACACAATATGTATGATGTGACGTTGCATCAGATATGGTTCAGTCGAACTAGCTATTTGGTATACAGGCAGAGCTAACTTGCAACTACTTCTTATAAGTAGTCACTTTCAATTCTTTTATATCACTCTCTATGTATGCCATAATGTTTAAAAGTTTTAACACACTCAATAAAAATGATAGGAAGGCAAGATACATATTTTTGTCTGTATACCAAATAGCTTGTTAAATAAACTACACAAACAATGCTTATAAGTTGTTCATTAGACAGGACTAACTTGTTGTTGCAGCAACTTTAATACAATAATGTGATACAAGTGACAGTGATACATTTAGGAAATACACTTACTAGCTATTTCCACCTTGGAGTTTGGCTCAAGTACTCCAGAATTAGGGCGAACGCAATACTTCTTTGGTGCAGTAGTTTTTATCTTGAAGAGTACCGTATCGTTTGAAGGATTTGTCAACCGCATGTAGGTTGTGCATCCTTGCTCGAACAATCCTGAATAATCAACTAAAAAATTCAATTATAATCACTATTTCCTCAAGGGCCGGCACAATTGGCAACAGATATGCAACTTCTATTGAAGTGACATAATGTTACTCTTGTGCTCAAAACATAGCTGAAAACATTTAGAAAATAATAACTATCATTATAGTAGAAGAACAGTCTTTTATATTCAGAGTACTTATGTAGGTACATGTTTATACAATGTATGTATGTGTTGTGTGTATATTCTGCTGCAAGAGGAATATGAAATTAATGTTGTTACAAAAAGATGTATTTAAAGCATGGATTTAAACAAGGTCGTGGACATGGATGAACTTGAAGTAGAAGATATTAATAATTTGTCAATAGTGATTGATGAGTTAGTTAACTAAAATGGCTATATTGAAGGGGCAACCCTTAAATCGTGTATTATGTGTTTTGGCTAACCAGTTGATGTCCAAAAAGAGACACCTGTCCATAATCTAGCATTGAAGCCTATGTTTTTTTAAGGAAATGTATGTTAAGTGTGCCAAGAAGACCCATACAGTTGGAAATGCCATGAAAATTGCTCCCTTGCGTGCATGTGCGGTAAATGCATATACGTTACTCTTAATTATACGAATGCTTACACTAAAAAGTACATAATCCTACTACCATGTACAATTACATATTATTTGACGACACGGTTGGCGCAGCGGTTGAGCGATTGACTGCTGCGCAGCATGTCGCGGGTTCGATTCCCGCACGGAACAAATATTTGTACGACCTGCAAGTATTTGTTACGGGTCTGGGTGTTTTTCTATCTATAATATGTATGTATTTACAAAAAATAAAATGTATATAAGTAGTTTATCAGCCATCTCGTTACCATAACACAAGCATTAGGTTGCTTAGCTTGGGACGATATGGCGTTGTGTGAAATGTTCAAGAATATTATTATTATTTGTAGGGATAATTGACGTCGTTATTGCCATAAATCGGGCATAAATTCGGACTCTGGGCTGCTACTAAGAAATTCCAATAACTCTACCTACCCAATCGTGGTTATCTAACGCAAGCCCCTGCTCTCAGAAGCACCACTAGACTGCTACCACTAGACTTAACGACGGCGACGGTTCGGCGTCGCTGCCAATGTAGGTATAAACATGCAAACCCTTTATTCATTGGGAAACAATGTTGCTATACATTATTCCCAATAAATATGAAACCCAACACAAACATAACTTGTTGAAAAGCGTTGTGATTGTTTTATTTTTCCATTGAATAAGTACAGGAGGCTTCACTTTCAATAATAATGCTGACGCAATCCGCACGTGTTCAGGTAAAAGGGCACCGCGGCACGTGGAGCCAGACAGACGATGGGTCATTTTCAGATGAGAGAATAACTTTGTTGTACATCTAAATACGAAACCGTCAATGAACCTGTATTAATAGCTTGATCTTTGTTATGGCCGACATGAGCAAAAAAAACTGTCATGGCTTGTTTCGAGGTGGCCACGGAAAGGTCACATCTTGCTGCAAACACACTTTGAAAAAAAAACTGTTTTTGGTGTATGTTTATCTTATGTTTATAATAAAACATAATACACTCATCTAAACAAAACCTCATCTAAACTCACTCTAAATAATACCAAAACGAAATATTATGTATTGCACACCTCTCGTTTACGCCTTCGTCGTATTCAGGTGAGATGTGTTAGTTGCGGCCCTAATACAATAGGCACTTTAGAATTGTAACAAGTAATTGTAATAAAACATGTTCATAAAAGTCATTATCTCTTGAGAAAGAATACATTTAGCTCATACTTTTTCTCGGTAGACAAAAACTATACCTAGCCTCCTTGTCAACTCAACTGTCTTTTTTAAATCCAGCAAATCAATAATCTCTTGTTGGCAATAAACAATTAGGCATGTTAAAAGGTTATAGTTTAAATAATGTATACTGTTAATGAATTTTATTTATTCAGTATTTTCTACATGTGGAAACATTTTATTAAGTGTCTTGAAATTGTGAAAATTATAAAGCCAAATCAAGTTCATAATAAACATACAAGTTATTCTATGAACTAGTTTTTTTTTTACTTACAAATCACCTACACATGGTTTAAAACTATGCCAAAACACAATTTAATATTCTTGTCCCTAGAAAAACGTCAATTTGAATGCTTAATAACTACATGTTAATGGGAAAATGTAAAAAAAAAGAATGAAGTGCTAATCAAGATGTGGTTCACAAACTACAATATAAACAAATATAATTACTCAGTTCTATTAATAAAATTATAAACATAGATATAAATAATGTGTAAGTGCAGAAACTAAAACATGATATTTGTATTCTAGGCACATAAATTAACCACCACATCAGGACTCGGATAAAAAATAAATAAAACATTTATTTATAAATAAATAGATGTCACCACTCAACATAGGGAGCATGTATATGTATACTTTTTTTTTTTTTTTTTAAGGCTGGGAAATCATCCAATGACTGCTCCTGCTCTGGGTGGAGCGGAAGGGAGTGTCAGACTCTTACTGACTAAAACCCATCCATGTTCCTTCCGTAGCCCTTTATGATCCGGGGTAGCATGTATATGTATACTTAGTTAAGTATGCTGAAACATTACCTGACTTGTCCAGTTAAATTATATGCATATATGACTATGAAACCAGAACACAAATGCCCAGATGTAGAACTATACCTATTCCCAAAGTTTATTATTTGAATAATAACACATCAACCTAAGATCTTGAATGTAAATAAAATGTTATAACGTTTTACATTAAGTTTCTTTTTGGAAGCATCATATTGTTCTGGTTTCACAGTGATTTATGAAATCATGACACTTTACACCAATTCTAAAAATCATAATATATTCTGATCAAGATACAATCTGCTTATCATCAATGCAATGCAATCTTATGTTTTTTTCTTTTTGAAGGTAAGACACCTTCAAAAGAAAAATACATAAGATAATTTGACTTTCGTGGGTTAGTTTTGTGAAACACAACAACATGCGAGGCTAAAGAGAAGTGACATCCCCAGCCTCAGTCACAGATTTGATTTGCATTGAGAGAAGAGAGCTCTGCAACTAGGAAGCTCTCTCAATAAATAAAGCCAAACCAACAAACTTAAAGTTGGTCAACTCAGTGGCTTATTGTCCTAAGACAGATTGCCATGAAGCAGATAGAAAGAACAAAAAAAAAAAAGCAGAAAGTATTTGTTTAGATACAAAATGTTTGTGTTGCCTCATCCTCTTTCAGTTTTTAAAAGCCCGTAGATATGCATTTATATGATTGGTTTTAGTTAATCAATCACAATACATAAAATGAAATCCAATCCAAAGACTAAGTTGACATAAGTGTGGAGTCGCCACATTCGATTTTAGAAGGCTTCTGTACTGCTTTCATATCTCAAGTCCACTTAGGTTGGTTACGTTATTTTGGTTAACTAGCTAATGTACTTTGTCAGTTTAAATACTAAAAATGAATAACAATGAATGACTAAGCTTTCAAGCTTGTTAGTAAATTTAAAATTACTATTGTGAGCAAATAAAATATGTATATGAGAATTATCAACATAATTATTTTGCTTTTTTCTAGTCCAGTCTTTCTATTGTAAAATAATCAAGACTTCATTTCAGTATAATAAACAATAATTGTTGCAATACTTTAAGTTTGGGCCATCTTCACTTAAGGGATGATGGCACTAATATTTGAAATTCACACTGTATGCAAATGGTAGCTTCTATTGCATGAAAATAAATTTTTACTACAGAATAAGAGATATTTAGCATTTACTTTTCTGAACAACAAGTAATGATTCATACTTGTTACTCATAGTAAACTAGTGTTTGTAGAGTAAGTTTCATCCAAAAATCACTAACTCATCTAAATACAAGACATAATCAGTAAGTACTGGTAGATTCTTCAGATCAAAATATTGTTTCACTATGAGTATAATGTTGTTGCTGTAGCTACAACTGAAGGATTGACAACCAATGTAACCAATAAAATACATGATCACCATGCAGATTATTGATATTTGAACAACATCACTGCTCACATACAGTGTGACAGACAACATACATACCTACACATACAACATGTAATATAGTGTACCTACAACAGTCAGCGAATCATATTTAATTATACGCAGTTTCCAAAACCATTATTAAGTTACGTGAACGGAACATTACAGCTGGTCGCTACACCTAAGTTGCTCTACGACTCAATGGATTATGGAATCCATGAACATTTTCGAGAATTTGGTTTTTTTCCGGATGATCACTTCTACAATATAACTTATTGCCATTTATTAATAGTATAATAAGCGATTCGTAGCAAATTATAAGGAAAATGTAAAAAACCGCACCCTGACAAAACGCCGATATCTGGAAATAGAAACTCCATTTGTCAGCAGCTAGCTCGCGACTTAAGTATGCTACCCAAGTTTCAATGCGGCGGTTTATACCTTGCGCAAAATAAAGAGATAGAGTACTCACCTTTAAATTTTAGTTCGTTTTGAGGCTCTATAGTTAACACCTGGTTAGGCATTTTGTTTTATTTTATGTTTAGTATCTCGTTGGCAAAAATTGCAGATCACGAAAAAATGACCGTTCCGCGATGTCGACCAAAGCGAACGAACGATGAATGACGACTTCGACATGCGCATTGCGCATGCGTTCTCTTTCTTTTTTCTTGGCGTCTATTCTTAAATTCACACTGAAGTGATAAAATCTTTAACAGAACTTTTTGTTTAAAAAATATATCTTCTATTCCTACATAAAATAATTCATAGTTTCAGTCTGAAATATCTGTAAATTATACATAGCCGTATAAGCGTAGATTCAGAACAGCTAAAACCATAAAAGTATTCGTTGTTTTGTTGGAACGATTCTTTATAGAGTAACCTACTTTATGGATTTATCGATATGGAACCATGCAGCAATCCATAGCCACTGGATTATTTGGGATGTAAGATGTAATGGCTATGGCTACGCCAGGCTACGCATTCTGCGCGCGCATATTTCTGATCACTGTTTAATTCATATTTCTGATCATAGTGAAATGCTAAAAGAAAACATAAATTACATCAAAATATTTATAAATATTGGTGGGGGACACTGAAGATATTTTAGTTATTTTTATTAGATTTCATAAGAAACTGACAAAGGCAATGGTATAAGAACAAATGAACACCAATCAATATGAACTATCATCAATGAACGTTGTCCATCTTCATCTTTGTCCGTAAAGAACGATACTGAATTATTAGTAAACCTTTACTTTGATGAATTATGAATCGGGCTCAGTTATGTTCATTGTAAAATTGTACCAAATAAATTTTTATGCAGGACTTTTTTATTTTTCTGGTCTTGGTTTATTATGGCAATTATTAAAACCAGTTCTCGAAAATGCCAATATCACGTCGCATTTAAATTTTATTTACCATCTCATAAAAGACTTTAGTTGTCAATAAGCCAGACATAATGGTGATACTATTGGGTTCCCTTATCAAGAGTTCTGACCACCGCTGGTAGCTTTGACCCTATTCCCGATACCGGTGGGCCACTATTTTTAATAAAATGAATAAAGAAAATAATAATCAGCCTGACCTACTGCAAAAACCAAAGGCAAGTTATTATAATTATCAAATACATCTATGTATATATTATGAGTTCAGGGTATCGATTTGATGGGGCTGTTTTTGTACTGTACAGCGAGTGGTTTGTTGCGGAGGCGCACGTAGACTCTGCTTTCAGCTTCCTCGCGATCATACAACAGCGCTGTGCCTCAATGTAGGCGCGAGTGCGCGGCGCGGCATATCTGTATAAAGGTGGGTCTAAAGTCGAACATGTCGAAGACCAAGGTGATTACTAATATCACCAGAGGCGTGTTGTCAACTGTTACAATAGGTGATAGTGGTGAATCATTATGTATACATAGGACATAGAAATGCTCTTAGAAAAGACGAAAATTGGCAATCGGGATGATGATTTTAGTGTTCGAAAATAACACAATGCCAATCATGACATAAAGGACCGAAACATAGACCTTCTTTAAAGATAATGTGTACAAAGTCCAGCTTACACAAAGAGCTATAGAGCACGCTATATTAGGCCTCTCATTAAAATACCTACTCCTGAACTAAAAAATCCTGGAAGCGGCTCTGAAATGGAGGGGGGTGGATAGTGTGTACGATTAATGGGCTAGACGTGGTGATGGCAGGCCCTAACGGAATGGTTGCCGATAAACCGTACAAAGACTGTAGGCAGACCAATAGCCAGGTGGTTAGATGGACAACATATAAATAGAAAGAAAATCACAGAGAAGTCTTGGATGAGACTTGCATGTACTTACCAGGAAAGCACGGAAAAAAGGGACGAAGACTTAATTTATTTAATAATCAAGTAACAATGGGCTCAAAATGCACACCTTTATACCTTTGCATGCCGTTACAGTGGGTGGAATAAGGCTGCCAATGATTATGACGATGATCTGTGTGAGTGACTGCTGACAATTTATTATACTTTATATGCAACGGTATCGCTCGCGGCTGTTCAATAGAAGATTACGAGTAAAAGAATTTTAGAGTAAATTACTAACTACAACAATAAATTACTAAGGCCCAGCTACTCGAGCGCATTTTCGTCTTATTTTATAGTTAATGAAACATTTTTTTAACGTTGTACTATCTCTGTAACATTACGGTTAAGAAAAAAAAAGCATTTATGCATCCGGTAGAAAGACTTGTATCTATCTTTATCTATCATAAACAAGATAATTATTTTGAAAAAATTATGAGATCTGACTTCTGAGTTGAGTTTGACGGTCTAAAGGGGCCCCGAGACGGTCAAACGGTTTGGTTCAAACCTTACGTGTTTGATGAAACCGTTTGATGTCGGTTTGAACGGTTGTCAAACGGCATTGCGCAGTTTGGTTCGGTACGCCGCCATAATTAGACTTGTGTGTGATTCAGACAAGATGCTATCGAACAAGGATTGTGATTTTCTTATGTTTATAACGTTAATTTCCTGCATCAGAAGACAAAAAAAAAGAAAAATACTTTGCTCCAAAGAATGGTGGACAAACTAAGATATCGTTTTACCCACGAACATCTACAAAAAGTGCTAGAAACTACCGCTCCAGATGATTATAAGAATTTTCTTAGAATGGATAATGTTCGACACACAAGTTCTCGCTTCAAAATCCAGCTCTAAACTAAGCCGAGTTTGTTCAAACGCGTCGGAACACGATCAAACGGCGCGTCAAACACAGCAAAAATATGAAATTTCATCAAACAAGCTTCAAACTCGTAAATGTTTGACAAACCGTTCAAACTAGCTTTGTAAACGATCAAAATGGTTTGAGTCAAACCAAAATTTACGTGTTTGGATCAAACCGTTTGACCGTCTCGGGGCCCCTTAAGGAAGTGACACTCAGTGACAGTCAGTCAATAGTCTTACTTTACTATACTCTTTGGTGACAGTTGACAGACACTACATATAGACAGACAGGACAGAGCCAAATCGAAGATCGCTGGTGGTTTGAATTACTGACTTTTTCCCCGTATTAGTCGATTAGAAGCTTTTTAAAAAACTCTATTCACCACGTGTTAGACTGATTGAATTGAACTAATTCACACATACGCTAATAAACTAATAAGTTTCACGTTCACTTTTTTTACAGCAAGTTTTGACGTCTTGAGGTTGATTGAAATGTCAATGAGTTTTATTTATTTCAAGTTATTTGCTATTCCTATTTTTCTCATTAAAAATGTGTAGTGCTAAGATTCAGGATAGTAATTCGATTAACTAATGTACTTATACCAGAAATAATGAGGCAATAATTGGTTGTAAACATATTGTTCAGTGTAATGAAATTAAACATTTTTAATGCTTGCATAACAAGTTAGTGATGCCCGGCTATTGCGGTTAGCCACTTTTGTAAATATGAATAGTTTATACATCAATTTTTCACTGAATACCTGTTTAAGATTAAATGTGAACACTAAACGTAAATTATTACTGAGTAAAACTTATAAGGATTACTATAAACTAATTAATCAGAAATGCGGCTTTAGGTCGAGCTCCTATAGTTATTTTCGCACAACAGATGCTCCTCAGGTGGTCAAAGATGGTCTTTCAAATTTACCTACACCACAAGAAGTAAGTTTATTGAATTCTTTAAATCTATAAGTGGAGGTCCCAAATAGTAAAGGCATGGGCACTACAACGTATTTGGTTTCGTTGAATTTTTTTAGAATCTATGTATGTGCCTGATCCTGTAAAGAATAATCAATTGAGCATTTGTGGTCCAGTGGTATCATCCTCGACTTACAGTGATGAGTTAACCAAATATTGACGACATGTGATATCTGCCAACCATGCCCACTCTCTCTCTTAGCCAAGAGATCTGTGCCTCAGCAGTGGGAACATTATAGGCTGATTATGTATGTATGTTATGTAAATAAAATACAAGACGCAGTATCTGAGCGTTAAATCTGTAACATTGTCAGTCTCTGAATAAGCCTCCTTTTCTCATTAATGTAAATTGATATGAATTCATTAGTAGATTAGCGGGTCACATAACATGTATTTCCTGGGTGTAACTTATTTTTTCACTTTACACAAATTGTAAAAAATAACGGATTATTGTATTCTAGGTCACTATCATTCTGCGGAAAAATGAATTCAATAAAGAGTTTACGGAAGGTTCTGTTAAGGCGTACGACTCCAACCAGCTTGCTTCAAATAGTCCTATTGAAGATACCAGATCGGAGGGTTTCTGCACAATGTCTCCAGGTATCTATGAAAAAGGTTTTTATGAAGTGTTTCAATGATTTTTAAATACATATCAAAATGTTGAAACTCAATTTTTATAAATTTTCTTAAGTTTCTTAATTGTGCCTTGATGTTGTATTTTGTGTTTGTTAAAATCAATCAATATATATTTTTAAAACACAATCTTAACATTTCATTTTAATATTGTTACACAAATTTTAAATAATTCTTTCTTAGAACATTCAATTAAATATAATACAACTCCAAAGCTTACTTTTTCTTTTTTTGTTATTTCCTCAAAGCTGAGGTTCTCAAAGATTGCACCACATACAACAGGTCTCCAACCAATGCAATGTTCTACTGTCTTGATCAGTCAGTAAATGCTGTTTCCAACATCATTTCTTGATTGCTACAAAATTAACTATACAATGTAAATTGATTTATCTATACATACTTTATTGAGACACTAGAAAATAACAAAAATAACTAAATAAATTATAAGAATATGCCTAACCTAACCTAACCTACACATGATAAAAAGTGGTATGAACGCAGAATTACATGATGTGTTGTGCTGGTCATCTGCAAATAATTATAAACATTTTTGTTCACACATGTAGCTTGTGATCAATATAAATATATTCTACATTGTGAGATCATTTTCTTCATGAATCTATGACAATTTGTTCCAGGACTTCTGATGGGTATATTTGATGGGCATGGTGGGCCTCAGTGTGCACAAGTGGTGTCGAAACGACTGTTCAACTACATAGCAGCTACTCTCCTTCCTTATGATGTCCTCAAAAAATTCGTAGAGGGAGGATTCCCACCAGAAAAGTTGGTGGACACATTTAATGATAAGGTATTGGTACTATTAGTACTGCAATAATGAAGTAGCGCTGAAATTATTTCTTAACACTTTGTGGGGCACTGAACGCCTATAGACGTAATAACAATAAAACTTCTATTGTGTCTCGTTCACTGTCCTTCAATGGGTTAGTATAATTAAGTTTTTAATCAAAAATTCGCTTCGCGATGCGTGCGATTGTTTAACATTCTTCAATGTCTACTGCGAAGTCTATTATTAACCAGTTTTTGTAATGAGACTGTCCCTCAGAGTCCAGCATATTCATACAAATAATTTCTTTCCACCTCACTTAGACATATTCTTCTATGCTAGCACCTTGTTTTACTCATATTAATTAATATAGTATGTTCAATAAAATGTATATAATATTTGTATAAATTTCAGATGCAAATGGTAGAAGATCTGAGAGATAAATATCGTAGTAGTTTCAAACAATATTTGGCTGATCTTGTTGCAGAATGTAGGGAAGCAAATGTCGAGAAGTCATTAGAAAAGGCAATATTGAGATTGGATAGCGATTTATCGAACGAGGTTCTTGAGAGTTACAAAACACGTGGGAGAGTAAGTCAAAGAAGCCTATCTGTTGCTCTGTCTGGGGCAGTAGCATGCGTCACGCACATCGACGGGCCACACCTGTACGTGGCTAACGTGGGCGATTGCAACGCAGTGCTGGGCACTATGATAGATGAGAATGAATGGGTAGCCAAAAAAATTACCAAAGAGCACAACGCAGAAAACTTCGATGAACTAAAAAGAATTTGGAATGAGCATCCTGACAGTGAAAGGAAAACTGTGATCAGAAGGGACAGGCTGCTTGGCGAACTGGCACCCCTGCGTAGCATAGGAGATTACAGGTATAAATGGCCTGCAGAGCTTTTAAAAAACCTAGCCGCGCCATTTTTCGGGCCAAAAGCGGTCCCGGCTAATTATTACACACCTCCATATCTGACAGCGATGCCAGATATTTACTACCATCGACTCACACCTAAAGATAGCTTCTTAATAATCGCTTCAGATGGCCTCTGGGATATGTTGACGCCGCTGCAAGCAGTAAAATTGGTTGGTGAGCATATGAAGGGGAAAGTTTTCTTTAATCCGCTAAGTTTACCGAAAAAGAACATACAGCTAGGCGCCATTGATGAGCTTTTGGCTCATAGGAAGGAAAGTTTGAAGAGTAAGCCGAAGGATAAGAACGCGGCGACTCACCTGATCAGACACGCGATCGGAGGCACGGAGTACGGGGTGGACCACTCGCGGCTGGCGCACCTCCTGACGCTGGCGCCGGACGTCAGCCGCACGTTCAGGGATGACATGACCGTCACGATCGCCTACTTCGACCCGGAGTTTCTTAGACAGTGTCCATCATAAACATTTTAATTACAAATCATGTGCCTTTCCTATTTTAGTTATATGTTATCGAGACGCCGCAGTAGCATGACTGTGCCACTGAACAACTGTAAAATGTAATGTCAATTTAGGTTTAGTGAATTGTATCGGTAGCGACGCTGTCCGTTATGTGTCAGCAGTGCCTTGAGTGCCTTTACTTCGCTATCGTGGTGTCTCGTTGATACAATAACCTTACTGTAATGTGTTTGCCTTTTACCGTGTAATGTTGTTTTAGTGTTTAAACTTTGTGTGTGTATTATATTTTGTTTTTATTTCTGGCGCTTTAAGTAATTTATTGAAATTCTGCATAGTTTGTAATTAAAGTTCGTAATTGAATTAGTCAATAGTTGATAAAATTGGTGCATTTATACTAAATGCTATTTTGTGATGATTGGTCAAGTTACAACTTACACCAAACCTACTGATGAAACTATGACGAGAAATCGTAGTAAGCCTTAACGATTACTCGTAATCGTCGAAGATAGTTAATATTATTAAAGCTTTAACAGGAAATATTCTAAAAGATTGTCATTTACTAATAATAGAAGAAATAGCTCATATTTTTTTGCGATTTAGACATAGAGGACAGGCAATAAGCAATATAAAAACAAACTATTTTCCTACCATTTAATAAAATTACGGGTTGTATCGAACTTGTCTCAAATTATTGTAATTGTAGTTTAACCAAAAAATTATAAGTACTTAATTGTGTATAGGTACACTGCTATAATTATATATAAGCAATACTCACTGCATGTGATTGTTATTAACTTATGACTAAAATGTAAAATTAGGGGAATTAATTGTTAGGCAAATTGAATACCAACCTAAATTGTTCGTATATTCAAAGGGAAATATTTAAGTAATCCTTAAAAATTTAATGGCTTTTTAATGATGTACACTTTTTTTTTAAATGAATGAACCTTTAAAAACATGTTTGACCTCTGTCGGTTCTCACAGTGGCCGGGGTACACCAATCAATGGTATAGGTTCTATTTGTAACCGCAAAAGCAAAATGTGAATTATTTTTAAAGTTAATTACATGTCATATAAATGCTGCCGTTTTTAAACAGTTGTTTGTTATGGCTATGACACGGCAAATTGACAAAAGGTGCTAATTTGCATAAAGTCAAAGTCAAATCATTTATTTCAAATAGGCACAAGAAAGGCACTTTTGGGCGTCAAAAAAACAAGAAATTAATTGATTCTAGTCGCCTCTTCCAAAAGGCAGTTTCGTACATAACAATTAATTTCCCTGACTATAAACATGGTCAAATTAAATAAGCTAGCGGAACTCCACTGACTCATTTAATTGGATCCTGTATATGATGCAATGTATCGTTAGCATTATAAAGTGAATTAGGTTTAATTCAATTCACCAATGAAGGTAAAATCTCATGACTCAATCTGCATATTCATTGGGGAACAAAATTGTTTAGAGTCATTATATTATGTTGCGGACACACGTTGCAGAAACATGTTGCTGGGGAAATAGTGTGTTGCAGTGTTGCTGGCAACATGTTAATGTTTCACAATCTGAATTAAACGTTTCTGGCGACAATGTTGCGCTATTGTTGCTCAACATTGTTTCCAATAATTACGGTGCATTATATTTTGATGTGTTATTTAAATAAGATTTTTTTTTCATGTCAGATAAGTTTTTAGTGATATTAAATTTAATGAAATGCTGCAATAATTCATCTGTAATATTTTACATTAATTTTAAAAAATTTACACGATTCGGACAAAGCTTAGCTTACATTTAGCTGCTAGTTTTGGCGCCTATATATTGTTATTTTTTTTAGTTTATAAATGCTAAATTGAAGGTTGTTATATTTATTGACATGATAATTAATTTGGAAATAAAGAGTTTCTCTGATTTCATTTGTTTTATTAGAATGGGTTCTGTTCAATGGATCGTGCAACGTGAGTAACCTGGTAAAGGTAGCAGGGATCCGCTAGTTGTGGGAAACAGAGGAACAATTGTTGTGACGGTGCTTATAGCAGAATAGGCTTAAGTTTCTTTGACCCGGACTCCACCAAAGCAGAGGCGAGACGAGAGGCTCTCCTCTCGTGTCGTCGTTCACACATCTCGTCGCCACTCCGCTTCAGTCTTCCTTCGTCTTTTTCGTGTGGTTAGTGACTAACATGGTGTCATGGTTCAGTTGTAACTAGTCGCTCCATGTAAAACACTGGTATTCAGCTGCATCCGGTTAGACTGGAAGCCGACCCCAACCCCGACCTTAGTTGGGAAGAGGTAGATTGATTTTTTTGGAGTTCCCTAAACGACTATGGTATTATGGTAGCCCGATCACATGTAAGTAGGTATCACAACCACTGAACAACGGCAATGTGGCCGGGCGCTAATTTGTGTGATATTGAACAGTTTATTCACACGTAACTCATTTGGCCTTCAAATTCAATCGTGTGGGGTATAACCATCAGCTAGAACGCGCACAAGCGGCCGGTCATATCGTAAATACAACGTTGCGTCGACGCGACGACTGCGCACGAGTCCTGCCTACGCGCTCCCCCTTCATTCACCTGTGCCGTGGTACAATATAACCGTATCGCTACTACCAGCGACAACGCAACCGAATATGCATGTTTTTCAGCAGAGCTACATCCGCGTCTGTAGTCTAACGATTCTGCCAATCGCAGCAGTTACTGACGAAGCCTTCGAGCCTAATTCGATCCGTAGGATCTAGTATAGGCATCAAGGACGGAAGGATATAGGACAGGGTGGAATTTTGTAGGTTTTTCTTTCATTTAATTTATCAAGTTTGTTAAAGAGATTTCATCCTATAATTGATCCTAACGATCAACGCAATAAAAGTACAGTACAGGTTGTATTTTTTACAGATTTTAGCCGGTTCGATTCCCGGGTGTTGCAAGCGAGTTTTTGAAAATCTGTGAAAGCAGTTTTCTTTCTATTCAAAAATAAAGGAATGTTTTCTTTGAGTAAACTTGTTATCTACAGTATTAAGAGTACTTACTTTCCTTTCAGGTGGCATTACAAAATTCCAACCTGTATATTGATCACTGGGTATATCTACTGTTCTGGTTCAACCTTCTGCGAGAGTGATTTCTTTTACTTCCTCAGCAGCAACTCTATCGATTCAGATGCAGTTTTCTCCCACTTTTCGTAAACAATATCTTGAACTATAATATTTAGCAAAAATACTGGAATCTTCATAGAGTAGAGGACTGAGAATAGCCAAACCCTGCGACAACAATACCAGCTGTAACAGTTATATTTACATCTACATTTTCTGATTTATCAGAACTTTCAGATTATACATATAAAACTTAACACAAATTAGAAAACAAAAAAAATTGTTATTTTCACCTCACAGGCTCGGAAAGAGTCTGTTTGTCATTCGAAATCTGAGCCGAAAATCGATTTTTGCTCTCTAGCGTGGAAAGAGTTTTTAAAATTCGAACCTTTCTATTTAATAATTTTCTATACTGGACTGGCAGAGTCCACTGAAAATGCATGACACGGTCTAAAATAAAATATTAAATAATACCGCTCACCTTAAAAACTTCCATCACAGAACAGAAATTAAATATTCTGCGAGGATATAATTGTAAAATTGGAATGTAAATAAGTATTCCATTTGATTAAAAAGATCAGTGACGTCACATTTGAATATGCCATAAAAATACTACCCTGTCAAATACCCAATTTTGTAGTAATTTAAGTTTAATTTTTTAAATAAAATAAATACTAATATAATATGTTATTTAATCCTTTGCTTGGCAAAAATAAATATGTATTAAATTAAATTAGTTAGTTATTTGTATTAAATTAGTTTTTTTCTTTCATTCTCCTTAGAGGACAAGTAAGATATATAGAACAAAATACAGGCTATTTAATTTTGGAGATATTCTATGTAACTCATAAGATACATTGCCAAGTATCTGTTATTTTCTTCACATGAGTCAATGTATCTGAGACGCTCGAACAAAATAAAACTCAACAACACCTGTTTTCTTGCACCTAGCATTTTCATGCATTTTCAGTGGACTGGCAGTATAGAAAATTGTTAAATAGAAAGGTTCGAATTTTAAAAACTCTTTCCACGCTAGAGAGCAAAAATCGATTTTCGGCTCAGATTTCGAATGACAAACAGACTCTTTCCGAGACTGTGAGGTGAAAACCTAATTACCCTCTTTTCACTAATTAGCAAAAAGTTACTAGCTTTGCAATCAAGTAAATTACTATGACGGTACATTTTCTTAAATCAGATATATTATTAAAAGCCTTCCGCGTTTTCAGCTTCTACAACATGGAACTCGGAAGTAGCTTCAGCACATTTGCTGGAATAAACACACAGAACAGATAAAGAAGTTAGAATGGAAGTAGTTCCTGTATTACAACGCGTGTCGCCGCATGTCTCCCACTCTTGTCTCTCAACTACAAGCAAGAAATAATACGTACGCGCATTACACACACAAATAAACCACACGCACTTAGATCGCGTGTTTACTGTTGGTTGTCACACTAACGCAAATACTGCTCTGGACGTACACTCACACACGTGTAAAAGCAATTTATTTCTCATATATGTTACGGCTACCAAAAGGTCGATAAATCATATCAATAAAATTACTGTAGTTTAGTTAATTTATTAAAGTTTTGCATTTTTTCAAGTTGCAGATACGGTACGAATAACTTCCTAATTACATATAAATAAACTTAAATCAAAGTCAAATAAGGGGGAACATCCGATACTGCCGCGAAATTTTAATTTTCTTTAGTTTTATGCTAGTTGCAGCTCTGTTTTACGTCATAATAGTGAAAGAAAGAAAAAGAGAATTTTGAATAACATAAAACGTAAAACAACGCTACAATATGCAAAAAAAACTATAAAGAAATTTTAAATTTCACGTCCATATCGAATGCTAAGTCGAATTAACATAATATAATCTAATTAATTTATTGTGAACCGTGAAAAAGTATTTATTAATTGTGGCATGTTAATTTATTAATAATAGCTGTGCCCGGCGGTTTCACCCGCGTTACATAATAATTTTCTGCAAAATGTTGCAAACATAAATTGTGCTACATTTAGTACGTATCCATTAAATTCTACCAGTTGCTTCAAACCACAGTTTTCTTGTAGCTGGATCTTTTGTAAAATTAAAAAAAAAGTGTTTGCATCGTAAATTTGATTTTAGACGAAAAACCAACTAAGAATCTAAATTAATAATCCACATTATACAATAATTGGTGTTAATATAAACAAATTTATTTTCATTGTTATATTACTGACAATAATCATTCGTATACACATCTTAATATCGACATTGTTTACAATTTGGAACAACACTATCGACGCGCATAGATTTCCCAGAATTGAAGCTTTGGATCGACGCACGCGACGTTCGCAGTGAACGCAATACATTGCGCGACCGCTCACGTCGTGCAAGATCGTACCAATGTAATGCAAGCAATGTATAATTTTGCATCTGAATGCGATTTTATCGTTTTTGTCTACAAACTACATAATACTTTTGTAATAATTACAAATATCACTCGTATTTTAAGGTTTTTGGAGTTACCGGTGAAATAAAATCCCTCCTCGGGCCACATTACACTCCTGACTTCGTTTCCGACACGTTTTAATTGGGCAAGACGGCATAATTCTTTTTTTCCGCGGAGAATTGAACGCTTTCACAATAAGAGCGTGACTGTTGACCGGTGATTCTAATTTCGGTTGGGTTTGGAGCGCCCGCGCAAATGTGTGGCGCGCCTGTCCCGCCCACAAGGCCCTTCTAACCTCTTTAACTGTTCTGTGAATAAACACATGTAGGTACAAATCAGTCTCAATCTCAAACGAAAGTTCAATACCTACTCGACCCATGAGACGACTGATTTATTTTCGCGATTTGATATTTGTCCCATGGAGAAAGTTGTTCACACTCAAAATAATGTCAAATCACAGGTGACCACACTTTTCTTATGCGTATAGAAAATTGTCAACCTTTTGTTGAAGTTACAGCCTCATTCAGGTCAGAATTTTAAAATTATTTCTGGATGTCATAGTAATTTTTTTTTAAATTTATACTAAGGTATACGCTTGTTAGAGCAGTGGTGTGGTGGCCCAGAGATAACGGCCCTAACTCACGAGTTGTAGGTCGTACGTTCAACCTAGGCAAGCGCGTTACTTTGTTTGTGTAAATAATTTCAGCACCACTGCTCTCATAACGGTAAAGGAAAACTTCGTGGGGAAACCGGCATGTCCTCGAACTAAAAATTCGAAATTATTTAACATCTACCAACCCGCACTGGGCCCGCATGGTAGTTTACAGTTCACTCCCTCTCTAAGAAAGGACGCCTGTGTTGTAGCAGTCGGAATATTATTCAATAGGCATGATGACTGATTTTCAAAAACTGTTCTAAAATATTCTAATGAATTACCTAAATTGTTTCCGAAAAAATAATTATTTCTGCAATAAAAAAAGGTTTTTGGTACAAAAATGCGATTTTAATTCAATGTTTTTAAATTAGCGCGAAAACGGTCGCTGGTGTCATGGCGTCTGCTATGACGTCGCTTCTATGTTTTTTCATCGTATACGATATGAGATAAAAATAACATAACAGATAATATTTTTGTTATTTTTTATTTAAACATGACTCCGCAAGTGTGGTGGTGTGCTGTTCCCCAGTGTGATAATACGTCAAAAAAACCCTGATAAGTTGTGATTTCATCCAGTAGCATTCAATGGATGTTACGGACGGTTCTTCACTCCTACAATGGACCCACATGAGAAATGCAATGGCCTGTTGCAGCCTCCTTGTGATGCAACACAGTCATGGCATTCTACCGATATAACTTCTTTTACGTCGTCTACTTTTAACGTCACTGTCCTGCATATAACATCGCGTGGACCTTGTGTTCTGGGAAGATTTTTGATTTAACTAAGACTCTTCACGACCATTTTAAGTCTTACTGAACAGGAAGAGGAAGAATTCTTCTTTCTCATAGTCTGTTTTGATTGAAAAATCTTAGAAACTTTTGCATTTTGCTACAGTTTAGTCGATCCCCTGCCCCTGACTGCATAATTTGCAAAGTTTAGCAAACCTAATACACTCTGAGCTTCTCGCGGAGAACTGTTTCCATTGTTAAAAATTTTGGAAATTATTTGCTTCGTCTTGAAAAAGTTTTACACAGTTTTGTTGTGTGTTGTACACTAAACCAAGATATTCTACTTCCTGAGAGATAATTTAGATAACTTATGTGCCATCCCAAGGTCTTCAATGCTCTGTTTCCGCAACCTGAGAAACCAATATTACACGGTCCTGATTGAAAATAATTTACCAAGTTTAAACCCAACTATGGACCGCTGTAGCGGAATTATAAGACAAATAACTAGTGTTATTGGAACACCTCTCGCCTACATTGACATCATGTGATCACCATAATACTGTGTAGGAATTGAATGTCCGTTTAAATCAACAACTAAATAAAAATTTCTTTAAAAAAATCTCCTTGACCGAGGAAAAAGATTACTAAGACAATGGCTAATTTAGGCAAATAAAAACAAATAATTGTAATTTACAGACCTACATAATTATAGGGAGTACTTTGTACAATACACCACAATGTTTGACTTGGCTTGTTCAATACAAGCCCAAGGCTATTATAGAAGCGGTATCACACTGTTAATGTGAATACCGCTCTCACAAGAAAAATCACAAGCCGAAGCTTAGTCACTAGCCAGCAGTACCTACTTCCTACCCTACGCTTTTTTTTTTTTTTTTGGAAATGGCATCTCGCCGTTCAACCAAAGGGTTGTCTACTGCTTAACCGGGCTTGCCTGTGGCTGCCACAAAAGAATGGTAGCCTCCAGCCAGGGCTTAATAAAAACTAAACCTAACTTACAAAACTAAGCGACTACACGCTAAGGGCACCCCCTGCGGGGTTCGGACCTCGGCTTAGGGCGTCGCTGGGGGGGGACAGCAAGGGACAGCTGGATCGGGGGTTTTTAAAACTACTGGCTCAGCGGCAACGCGGGCTGGCTCGAGCAAGGGTCGCGGGGATGAGAGTGGACCGGGTCGTCGCGACGGGCCTCGACGGCGAGGACGGAACGATGGAAATTTGTGTCTGTGTGCTAATCTAACAGTGCTAGTAGCCGGGCTGCTCTCCTGGAGGAGAGTGGTGGCATCGTCGGGGGCAATGAGGGTATGCCGTGGACGGCGAACCTTACTGATGCGGGACGGGGTGTATCGGGAGGCGGCCGCAATCAGGGGATTGCGGTGCTTTATGGCAGTGTCAAAGAAACGCTTCGAGAGGCGTTTCATGAATTGCTGGACTGTGGGGAGTTTAAAATCTACACGAAGGTCCATGTTACGGATGTAAACGGGAGCTCCTGAGACCCTACGAAGGAACCGGTTTTGGAGTGTCTGCATTCGATGCAGATACTTGGGTTTGGCGTGCGCGAAGACGACACAAGCGTAGGTCATGATGGGACGGATTACAGCCTTATAGAGACGCAGTTTTCACCGGAGTGACAATTTGCTGCGTTCTGTAAGCATGAATTGGCGCCTACCGAGAGCGATAGCGGCCCGCGAACGGACCTGCTTTATGTGCTCTGCGAAACTGAGGTGTTGGTCGAGAGTGACACCCAGGTACTTGGCATGCTTCGCCCAAGGGATCGGCTTGCCGTACATGGTGATCGGATTAGGGGGGTTGGGGAGGGCCCTACGAATTCTCCTAAAGAGAACAGCCTGGCTTTTATCGGGGTTGACCTCGATTCTCCATTTCCGGAACCAAGCGCCTAGGGCGTTGGCCGAGTTCTGGAGAGTCTGAGCTATAGCTGGCGGACTGATCCCCGTGTAGTAAATGGCCGTGTCATCGGCGAATAACGCCAATTGGGCCTTTTTACTCTTAGGGATGTCGCTAGTGAACAGGGTAAAGATTAGGGGGGAGAGAACGGAGCCCTGGGGGACTCCGGCGCGAATCGGGTGGGGGGAGGAGAAAGCGCCCTCGATGCGGTAGCGGAAGGTGCGGTTCGACAAAAAGTCCCGTAAGATGAGCACGAGACGGTCGGGCACGCCGAGTTGGTATAGCTTATATATTAAGCCATTGTGCCAGACTTTGTCGAAAGCCTTCGCTATGTCGTAGAACAGGGCGCCAGTCATAGCGCCACGCTGGAAGCCGGCACTGATGTGTTCGACTATGCGGTGCGCTTGCTGGACGCACGAGTGTTGGGTACGGAACCCGAACTGCTCGTCCGGAATCAGGCTCTTCGCCTCGGCATAGTCCTTGAGACGCTTATAAATAAGCCTCTCGTAGATTTTGCCGAGCACGTTGAGCAGATTGATGGGGCGATAGCTGGTGGGGTCGGATTTGGGTTTGCCGGGTTTGGGGATACCTATAACAGAGGCCTCTTTCGAGGCTTGTGGGAACATGTTATTACTCAAGGCGCCATTGAAGATGGCGGTCATGAGCATGATCAGTTGGGCGGGGAAGAGTTTGAATACCCTATTGGTGATTCCATCTGAGCCGGGGGCTTTACGAGCCTGAAGACCCTTGATGATGTCTTGCACCTCGTCAGGGGTGACGGGGGGCAGAGGATCATCAGGGTTTTCAACCGGCGGGAGAGAGGCTCTACGTTCGACCTCGGCGTCGACATTGGGACTCGAGGCTGTCGGCTAGGATCTCGGCTTTTTCAGAGCTATCGAAAGCGATGCTCTTATCGGGGCGGATGAGTGGAGGGGTGGAGGATTCTTCGGGAGCGCGAAGCTTCCTCTGAAGGTTCCAGAAGGCTTGGTGATTGGGCTCAAGTTCACCGAGTAACTTGTCCCAGTTGTCCGAACGAGCTTCCGCAATGCGTTTCTTTACAGCACGCTGTAAATTGCGCATGTGGGCTTTGTTCGCATCGCAGGGGAAAGAGTCGTAGGCACGGATGGCTGCGTTCTTCTCGGTTATCAGCTCACGTACGTCAGCGGGTAGTTTCCAGCGGTGGTCTTCCACCACCGGGACTTCCCGTGAGCAATCCGTCAAAACGGATTGCACGTGTTCTGTAAACGAGGCGATCGCGCCGGTAGTGTCATCGACAGAGACAATGAGGTCAGGAATGGATTCCAGCTGAGGTGACAGAGTGTCGGATTTAAGCTTATCGCTTACTTTCCTCCAGTCGGTCACCAGCTGGGTGCGGGGCGGGTGGTCGGGGTCAAGCGGACCCCCCGTGTAGGGTCTGAGGTGCATGACGACGGGACGGTGGTCAGAGTTTAGCTCTTGTAGCGCCTCTAAAGATTGCAAACGGAGGTTCACATTCTTGAGGAGCGCTATGTCGAGGACGTCGGGAGTTTGGTTAGGGTCGCCGGGATAGTGGGTGGGAGTCATCGGAGCGATGACGTCAAAGTTAAGGGAGGCCCCTAAGTTGAAGAGTAATCTACCTCTGGTAGAGGTGAGGTTACTGTTCCAGGCGGGATGTTTGGCATTGAGGTCGCCCGCCAGGATGACGGAGTCGCTCAAGCCGAAGAGGAGTGAGAGGTCGGCGGCGATGGATATATGATCCTTGCTACCGTTGGCCGATGGGAAATAGCCAGAGATGATGGTGATCGGTTGATGACCGGTCATGGCGAGCCGACAGAGAGAGATCTCCAAGTGAGAGAGGAGAGGATCTAGAGGGATGCAATGGAGAGTCCTTCTGAAATAGATGAGGGTACCGCCCTTGTGACAGCGTGACCGATCATTGCGAACTATGCGATAGTTGGCGATGTTCGGGTTGCGTATATGCTGGAGCGTCGCTGCGGAGTAGGTTGGCCCAGAGCATGGGTCGCTGGGGGCTGAGTCGCACTGGCAACTGCGGCACTTTGATGGTAGCCGAGGGACTTTCCCTCTTCTGGCGATCGCTAGCGCGCTTCGCCAGTTTGGGGGAGGAAGCCTTGGGGGCTTTCGGGCAGCCACGGTAGTTGGCTGGGTGGCCAGATTGGCCACACAGTACGCAGCTCGGGGGTTCGGTGCATAAAGCCCGATCCTTGGGGCGGGGACAGTCCGCTGTGCCATGGTCACCCAGACACTTGACGCACCTGGGTGTGGCGTAGCAGTTGGACTGCGCGTGGCCATATAATTGGCAGCGATGGCACTGGCCAATTATATTGGAGCGGCGGGGTTTCTCAATAGAGATCCCCGATAGTGAGCAGACCGACTTGATCTTGAAGATCAGGTGGTGCCCTTCTACAGGGTCACACACCACGAGGACCATGTCGTAAGCGTGCCCGCGACGCGCCTTGTGAAGGCGGTGCACCGCTGAAACGGGGATGCCTTGGGCAGAGAGGTCATCTTTGATGTCGGCCGAAGGGATCTCCTTCGGGACTCGGCGGATGACTACGCGAGTCGGTGTCTCTTCAGGGAGGGCGTAGGTGTGGAACGAGTAGTTCCTCGTTCGCAGCATACTGGTGAGTTCCCTGTAATCCGCGGACGAGGGAACAGACACCTTGATGCCCTGTTGGGTCGAAGTGGCGCTGTTGTACTGGATCTTACGATCCACGCACATCTTGGACACTTCGGTCCATTTGGCCTTGTCTTGTATGTAGACAGGGGCGGGGAGCCTGAGAAGGGGCAGGGGTGGGGGAGGAAGAGGCCGCTACGGCCTTTTTGGCCTTGCTGGCCTGGGACGAAGCCCCTTTGTTCCTCTTCCCTCCTTTTCCGACGACCTCGTAGTCGTCTTCCGAGGAGGAGGAAGAGGCAGAGAGGGGACCATCGTCGTCCGAGATCGGAGCGGACGTGTCCATGCTCTCGGGTAGAGCTTGGGCGGGTATGGCCTTTGTTAATACCGGGACAATGGGGCCCGATGCAGCTGCGGACGGAACAATAGCGGCCGAGACAATAGGTCTGGCGCTAATTGAATTCGGGGAAGCGGGCTCAATTGTCGGTAAGGACAATGGAGCCGGAGTTCCCGTAAGCGGCATTGAGCTTGCCGCTTGAATAAGACCTTGATCGGCCGGCGGGGGCGATAGTGGGCTGTCGAGAGCGTCGCTGAAGTCATCGACTGACGACGACGGAACGGAGGAACGGCCGTGCAAGGCGCGTCCCGAATGATGGGCCACGTAACTCGGGTCCGTGAGCAGATCCGAGATAAGGTACTTGACCCATCTCGGGTCGACCGACATTGTCGGTAGGGAAGCTAAAACCTAATGGGTGCGAACCACATAATAGGCTACTTAACGGCCCTAACAACATAATTCCCCGGGTGGATAGGCCCGGGGATGTGTAGCCTCCCTGTCAGGTGCAGACAGGGAGGTGTGTACCTATGGTGAGCCCTAAGCTTGTAAACCGTTCGCCAATCTTATTGTGCGAACGGGCCCTGGCCGGGTCTAGTGCGAAGGGGTAGACACTCCCAACCGACACTAGGTGTGTAGCTGTGGACGAAGTCAGAAACTAGAGTTGACTAGGAGATCCCCCAAGGCCAAACTTCTAGCTCTCGGCTCCAATTGACTGCCTCACCCTGAAGGGGATCAGCGGGTGTGATTGGGTCAACACCCCACTCGGCTTCGTTGACACCGTGAGGTTTTAACCGAGGACCACGAAACTGTGGTTTTACCCAGAGTTGGCCCCCTCTGGGTAAAACCACAGTTTCGTGGTCCTCGGTCGACCGACGATAACGTTTTGACCAAAATTTCTGTTACGAAATAGCGACTGTAACTACCTCCTTGAAAAAGGCAGTAGTATACAGGAAACACTTTAGTCGATGACTACGAAACTGGCGTCGACAGGAACGTCGACCGAAACACACTAGCGGCGAGACAGGGTGCGGCGAGCAGGTAGCGGAGAGCAGGTAGCGCGCGGCACGTCCGTTCGGGGCGAGCGACGGGCAGCGAGTGGGCCTACCCTACGCTTTTTTTTTTTTTGTAATGGCATCTCGCAGTTCAACCAAAGGGTTGTCTACTGCTTAACCGGGCTTGCCTGTGGCTGCCACAAAAGAATTGTAGCCTCCAGCCAGGGCTTAATAAAAACTAAACCTAACTTACAAAACTAAGCGACTACACGCTAAGGGCACCCCCTGCGGGGTTAGGACCTCGGCTTAGGGCGTCGCTGGGGGGGGACAGCAAGGGACAGCTGGATCGGGGGTTTTTAAAGCTACTGGCTCAGCGGCAACGCGGGCTGGCTCGAGCAAGGGTCGGGGGGATGATAATGGACAGGGTCGTCGCGACGGGCCTCAACGGCGAGGACGGAACGACGGAAATTTGTATCTGTGTGTTAATCTAACAGTGCTAGTAGCCGGGCTGCTCTCCTGGAGGAGAGTGGTGGCATCGTCGGGGGCAATGAGGGTATGCCGTGGACGGCGAACCTTACTGATGCGGGACGGGGTGTATCGGGAGGCGGCCGCAATCAGGGGATTGCGGTGCTTGATGGCAGTGTCAAAGAAACGCTTCGAGAGGCGTTTCATGAACTGCTGAACTGTGGGGAGTTTAAAATCTACATGAAGGTCCATGTTACGGACGTAAAAGGGAGCTCCTGAGACCCTACGGAGGAACCGGTTTTGAAGTGTCTGCATTCGATGCAGATACTTGGGTTTGGCGTGCGCGAAGACGACGCAAGCGTATGTCATAATGGGACGGATTACAGCCTTATAGAGACGCAGTTTGCACCGGAGTGACAATTTGCTGCGTTCTGTAAGCATGAATTGGAGCCTACCGAGAGCGAAAGCGGCCCGCGAACGGACCTGCTTTATGTGCTCTGCGAAACTGAGGTGTTGGTCGAGAGTGACACCCAGGTACTTGGCATGCTTCGCCCAAGGGATCGGCTTGCCGTACATGGTGATCGGATTAGGGGGGTTGGGGAGGGCCCTACGAATTCTCCTAAAGAGAACAGCCTGGCTTTTATCGGGGTTGACCTCGATTCTCCATTTCCGGAACCAAGCGCCTAGGGCGTTGGCCGAGTTCTGAAGAGTCTGAGCTATAGCTGGCGGACTGATCCCCGTGTAGTAAATGGCCGTGTCATCGGCGAATAACGCCAATTGGGCCTTTTTACTCTTAGGGATGTCGCTAGTGAACAGGGTAAAGATTAGGGGGGAGAGAACGGAGCCCTGGGGGACTCCGGCGCGAATCGGGTGGGGGGAGGAGAGAGCGCCCTCGATGCGGTAGCGGAAGGTGCGGTTCGACAAAAAGTCCCGTAAGATGAGCACGAGACGGTCGGGCACGCCGAGTTGGTATAGCTTATATATTAAGCCATTGTGCCAGACTTTGTCGAAAGCCTTCGCTATGTCGAAGAACAGGGCGCCAGTCATAGCGCCACGCTGGAAGCCGGCACTGATGTGCTCGACTATGCGGTGCGCTTGCTGGACGCACGAGTGTTGGGTACGGAACCCGAACTGCTCGTCCGGAATCAGGCTCTTCGCCTCGGCATAGTCCTTGAGACGCTTATAAATAAGCCTCTCGTAGATTTTGCCGAGCACGTTGAGCAGACTGATGGGGCGATAGCTGGTGGGGTCGAATTTGGGTTTGCCGGGCTTGGGGATACCTATAACAGAGGCCTCTTTCCAGGCTTGTGGGAACATGTTATTACTCATGGCGCCATTGAAGATGGCGGTCATGAGCATGATCAGTTGGGCGGGGAAGAGTTTGAATACCCTATTGGTGATTCCATCTGAGCCGGGGGCTTTACGAGCCTGAAGACCCTTGATGATGTCTTGCACCTCGTCAGGGGTGACGGGGGGCAGCGGATCATCAGGGTCTTCGACGGGCGGGAGAGAGGCTCTACGTTCGACCTCGGCGTCGACTTTGGCGAGGTGCTTTGGGTCGACCGGAAGGGAACTGGGGGAGCATTGGGACTCGAGACTGTCGGCTAGGAGCTCGGCTTTTTCAGAGCTATCGAAAGCGATGCTCTTGTCGGGGCGGATGAGTGGAGGGGTGGAAGATTCTTCGGGAGCGCGAAGCGGCCTACCCTACGCAGCCGCGCAGGGTCTTATATACCGCTCCACGGAACGAAACAATAGCGACTTCTAATTTGATCGCTAACGCCATCTAGGGGTGAGAGAGGAACTAAAACAGGGACAATATTTGCACTGGAAAAAATAATTATTACATGGCAAAATAACATCAAAAGACAGTTCCTTTGTAGGAACTACTGAGAATTTTTGGTATCAGTAGTTCCTTCGCAAAAGTTAAAGGAACTACCGAGACTAGATAGTTCCTTTAGCAGTTCCTTTGAAGGAAACAATCAAAAATACAACCACCCGCTGCTGCCACTGCTGGCCCGTTTAGGGCATATTGTATATTATAAATACAACCAGAACCAACGACGTTAAGATAGACCTTATGTTGACAAAGTAATCAATAAATTTGCTGATTAAAAGGGTTTGACCAAATGAAACAGAAGAAACATTAAACTGTGAAGTGTACTACTTAGTTATGAAAGATTGCAGTTCTCAAACAAACAAATCTATACATATAATAAAACAGTAAAAAAATGTGTCTGTAAATTGAATATATCAAAAAATATATATTGAGGAGGGTTTAGAAACAGTAATAGACCACGAATCAAAAATAAAAAAATCTGTCTGTATGTATGTCTGTTTGGTTTTTCTGTTTGTTTGTGCACGCTAATCTTCGGAACTACTGGACGGATTTGAATTTTTTTTTTTTGACGGATTTGAATGATAGGAATGACGTCTTAGCAAAAGTTGTTCGGTCTGATGGGCATTTCCTGTTGACTTATAAAAATCGAAGATCAGAAACATCTGATGTGGAAATCAAAGCTATCACTAATTTCACTGTATATTATAAAATAACATAAGCAGGGAGTAGGTACCTCCACGCGGTGAAGGCGGTAACAGTTTAGAACAGATTTTTGATGCCGATGGTATAACATTGAAAATTTGACTCTACTGGCCAAAACTCACATTTATTTTTTTATTTTATCGAATAAATATGCCTTCGGGCTTATGTTATTTGAGTGTTTAGTTTCCTTGTCAATCTATCTTCGTGACACAGTAACGCAGAGGAGCAGTCACTTAGAATAAGAATAAGAATAATTTATTTGCAGAAAATACAGGTTTTACCAGTTGTTAAAATTGGTGGTTTAGGCACAATCCATATTTTGCCTGTTTAGGGCATGCAAATTTTATAAAATAAAAACATCATTACAGCTAAACATACAAAGCTGTGCTTTTTAAAAGTGATTTTATTTTTTTACTATAGCTTAATACAAATAATAGTTAACAATACTTACATTGTAGTTTTAACATTTCTAAATTCTGCTGAACAAAAGCCAGCATTAACAAATCAACTCTGGGCAAATTAGAGCTGTTTGCTTTGGTAAACCTTTGTTCCTTACTTAATAAGTAGTTAAACAAAGTTGTAGAAAAAAAACGAATTAATATAGAATTAGAAATACTTAATAAACAATTTTAAGCGCGAAGATCGTCGAAATTCGTACGAAATTTACGTGATAGTGACAGTTTAACATAGACGTGACGTCATTGAATCTGATTGGTGTTCAACTGAACATGGTGGACTTGTGAATTTTGTAGTTTTATTTTATCAAATAAATTAATAATCCCGTCTTGTAAATAAAAATAAATACTTTTTTCTAAACATAATAATAGTTATATTTCAGTAAATGAACATATTATTTTAGTAATTCTTGCTAACCGTCATCATGCCTATTATGGGCATGCGTGAAAGTCAGCCTACCACACTGGTTCACACAACATTAGGTATTCCACGGTTTGTCAGCCGTGAACGCAACGCAAACGCGATGATGAGCAGAACCATCGCTATAATGACTGGTCCTGACCTCCCTACATATCTCTTTAAATGCTATCGATTTAGGTTAGTTATATTAACAGAGCTCGTGGCGAAGTAATAACAGCCGCACGGATTGATCCATCAGGTTAAGCTACGCTTGCCGGGGTTATCGAGACGTTTCGTTAAGCCGTTGGTCCCGGCTGTCATTCGTGGGTCTTTGACAGTCGCTACGTGTAGTCAGAAACCCGAAAGTCTGACAGCCAGTCTTACCAACGGGTATCGTATTACCTTGTTAGTGACTGGGTTGTGGAGGTCAGATAGGCAGTCGCTCCATGTAAAATACTGGTATTCAGCTGCATCCGGCTAGACTGGAAGCCGACCCCAATATAGTTGGGAAAATTATATAATTTGGTAATATATAATTTTCCCCCAATATAGTAGGGAATTGAAATATTAACTTAATTTATTACTAACAATTGCGGTTATACGGCCGTTGGTGTCAGGTTCCGCAGCAGATGATGTTGTTTCTTCCCACAGGATCCTGTGTACAATTTTAGTTTATATTTTTGTGAGGGAAGAGACCTGTGCACTGTAATGTCTCTCGCGCCGAAAGCTGGTTTCTGCTGAGATTGGTCTTTATGGCCAAAATTCGGTCTGGAGGGCTATTATTTTATTATTATTAACCTAGTTCTTTATCTAGGGAAGCCCGGGCAAGAAGCATAGTGCGGGTAAGAAGAATAACTGATTTTTCCATAAATATATAATAGTTGACGCTATTAACAATTTCCGAAATTGTAACAAGTGCGATCGGCAACGCCATGACAGTTTAACCAAAACAATACGCGAGTGCATCTGTTCTGGAACGGAAAAAAAATTTTTTATGATCGTAATATTTTGTTTACGTACTATAAACATTTGAAATCTCGTGACTTGTTTCTTATATTAACGTGTTGGGCATGGATATGGGCAAGCGGATAGGTATCCGTTTTGCCCGTTTAGTTATTTCACTATGTTCTTCATAAGTAAGAAATATTTTAACAGGTTTTTGATGATTAATGTTAATTATAAACAGATCTCCGTTTACTTAAATTTAGGTACTTATAGTTAATGGGTTTAAAAAACTGGGAATCTGGCCAAATGTTTTTGGAGAAGAAGATTACGCTCCTTCAACTATGACCGACCGTCTTTTTCCTGACACACCGTCTACTATGACTGAAGATCCTGTAAATTATGCACCGTCGACAATAGCCATAGATTTTTTCAATTGCAAATCGTCTATTATAACCGACTGCGCTTTAAATAACTCTCCAGCAGCCACTTTGAAGACTGACGACACTGAACCACCAGCGGAACATTGTATTCAGTGGAATCAGCGCAAAAGTTGGGCGCATGAAGACTGCACTTCTTATATAGGAGTTGGCAGCTACTTCTGTGATGAATGCGAAGACTGATCTAAACTAATTCTACATATCCTTTTCGCCCTTGGCGCGTATCCAAACAACGCGTAACAAAAAGTATCAATTATCCGTTTTGCCCGGTAGGGTCGGGCAAAACGGATAATTGATACTTTTTGTTAATCCTCATACTTATTATAGAAATTGTTTAATTTTTTTAAATTTTAATGATTTTTTCCAAAGTTGATTAAACATAGTACAAATTAAAAGTACAAAGAGTTCCCATTGATTATTAGATTGTGGTTTTATTTTGACTACCCCTTAACATATTCGTCTTGCCCGGGCTTCCCCTATATTGTCAATAATATGGACTCGTGAGTCAATTGCAGGTAGTGTTTGTTTATTGGAACGAAGTTCCTTATCGCGCGTTGCGAAAGGGGACTAGACGGAAATTAAGACCAAAAGTTGTAACGACACTTTTTTTGGAGTAAAATATTATGTCTTTTTAATCAATATTGTTTTATTGTTTTTTTTGTTTTGTTCTAGGTGCAAGAAAATATGTATGTTACGCAAACTTGTTAAGAAATTATTTTCCATAGTTATTTTAATTTTAAGGTACTTAAATAGTATGTAAGTAAACTAGGTTTAAATAAGTAATGAATTATTTGAATATTTTCACTGTTCAAGATATTTTATGTTAAATATTGCGAAATGTTTTGTCCTACAAATACCATAACGTATGCGCTCCAGCCGCCTGTGATACAGGTTCATCCTAGTACAGGCATCTTACAATATAAATACCTTTACAAATTATTTTCTAAGATTTTAATGTTAATATTTTACCAATTTAATTCTGAATAAATATATTATTATTATATTATATTATTTAGAATCTTTAGAATCTGAATCTATCTATTGGTTAATTTTAGATCAGATTTTTTTTTTACTATAACTTAAAAGAAATAACATTTTATTACAATTCCTTCACTAATTAATCGAAAGGAACTTCGTTCCATCCCGGTGTCCCTTGACACCTCTCAAGTTTTTTTATTAGCTTTTACCCGCTACTTCGTCCGCGTGGAGTTCGGTTATATCGCAATAGCGGGAGAAAACTTGAGACAAAAAGTAGCCTATGTCCTTCCCCGGGATGCAATCTATCTCTCTGCCAAATTTTAACGAAATCTGTTCAGTGGTTTCGGCGTGAAAAGGCGACAGACAGACAGAGTTACTTTCGAATTTATAATAATAGAAAGCATTAAGGTAGGTGGGGAGGTTTAAAGGTTTAAAATATAAAAAACAACGTCAATTTCATTTCGTTTATTATTAATCATCATTATTATTAAAAGTGAATATTATCATAATATCTATGAAAGTAGGCGAATAATAAATTACTATTTACATAGAAAGAGAATAAGTAGGTATTATCAGATATAAATAGGTATGATTACAAATCGGTGGAAGGCGACTCTACTGCTGAATTTCAGCTTACGAACTTTTTGCTAATTCATTATCCGTAGAATAGTTATCATGTTATTAACTTCAGGTTATTTAGACGTTAGGCACCCTTTGCGTTTAGCCTAGTCGTTCATTGAACGTCGGTAAGCGCTGTGTTAAAGTGGCGCTAACGTCGTATCAATACGACGTCAATCAACGCTTGACAAGAAGGCAAAGGTACCCTCAATCTCACTATTAATTCAGTTAGTTCGTCGCCATTATGAAATAATGATAGATGTTGTTATTTTGAATTGGATTAAGTTTTAAAGATACAGTTGATAAAATATACCTGTGAAAAGTTACATTTAAATCAAGGACTCGCAATCATCGAATCGTTATTACATGTACCTATGTTAGGTAGGTTAGAATTCGTGAACAATTTATACCCGAATATTATGTTCAGGTATGTCTGAAGAATTTCCCTTTAAATATGAAAACTGGTACATGAATTATCAACGTGGTACATGTTTTTAAATACGCTATAAACAATATATGAGTACTTTAGGTACAAAAATCTGTACCTAAGCTTCTCCGTGATAGAATAGTGATCCAAAATGCCTAGGTACTTTTTATTTAATTACTTCTCTCTTAAGCCAGGCACAAGACATTCCAATTAGGCGCCTTCGTTATAAAAATTAATTATAAATAGGTACCTAGGTCCTAGTAGGTAATTAGGACAACAATAAATCAATAATACAACAATTATTGTTGTAGTTGACTGAATAAAACAAATAATATCGAATCAACTGTGAAGTTAGGTGTAACTATAGGATTTGTAAAACATTTCTAATTAAGTGACATATTACCCGTGTTTGATCTAAATTTTACTAGACTGCGCCTGAGTTCTGTGACTAGATATAATTGTCATTTTACTGGGACGTTGTGTTAGTTATTTAGTTCACATTTTCGTGTGTGTTGTTCACCTTGGTTCTGATACATACTCGCGTCCTCATTGGCGTGCCTAGTTCAATTTAGTTCAAGCAAGGCGCATACCTACCTGTTCCCCCAACAGTACAGAAGATTGAAGTTCTTAAGCAGTAAAACAGTTACAAATGCATTTGGAGCAGAAAATATCTACTGAAAAATACTATTTCTATATAATTTATTATTACTCCATAGTAATGTATGATTATTTAATATGATTATATAAATTTCAGCGTAGGTATCTTTAAGATAGAACAGATTTCATAGCAATAGGTAACCAATAGATTGGACAAGACGGTATAACTTAGTCATAGAGAAATATATTTCAATTGGATGATTAATTACCCGGAGTTTTTCTGGGTTGTGAGTTGCAAGAAGTGTTCTTTACTCAAGAAATCATTAGATATCATTCTGTCCATCTTTGTCATGCTACTAGAAGTTAGACAGGTAAATCAAATAGCTGATAGTATAATGAAAAGAATCTAAAGTTAACGAAGTAAGAAATTATTCAAGAAACAGTAGAGGATTAACACAAGTTACTTAGATCTCATGCAATGATACTAGAGTTACGCAGTTATACGAATTCGGAGACAAAGTTTATGTTAAGTTTTATGAAAACAAAAGAAATAGAAATAGGAAGTAATAGAGTAACAAGCGCTGTAGGTATAAGATACATTTCCAACAGTCCAATATGAGATCCGCTACTTAACCTAACGAAATGCACAGCCCGCGACAATGTCCCTACACTAGTTCGTTTGAAAAACGCATCTTAACGTCCACAAACACTGTTGAAGGACACAAATTGACACGTCATCCAAAACTACCAATACAAACTTACCTAATATTTCAGAACTTCAAACGGACAACGCCATCGCATACATAGCTGAGAGGTTACGAAACGCGAAAGTTCATAATATCTTATCATAGAATCCATTACGTGTATCATAAGAAGTTTAGTTTACTTTATAAGCAAAAGATAACAATTAAGTTTGTATAAAGCTGTAGGTAAGTTTCTTACATGATAAGTAGACTCCTATAAACTACGTTATGTTGAGAATCGCTAAACGGAAATATCCAAAAGTCCTCCAAAAAATATTTATAATTATGTGAAAGAGGATGGAGAGAGAGAGATGTAAGTAGCCCTGTCTTAAGGAGTAAGTTGTATAGATATAGGTAGAAACTATTTATTTGGCAATGATTATACAAGTAATGATTAGTGCTCTTCAAGAAAAGTGCTTAACGTGCCGCCGACACGTGTCCGGGCGGCTGAAATCTTACAATCGTGCTATAATTTCAAAGTTAAAATGTATTACACAAACTACACCATCTACTACTGCTCTAACACATGGATAACTTGTCATAAACATAGACACAATTAATTAAATAGATTTATATATCCTCGTGATAAAACTCGCTGAAAGAATTGCGCTGTAATAACGCATCGCGCTCATCTCAACAATCATCATTTTAACGTTATGTACTTAGGTACGCTATTTTAAATCTTTTTTTTATTACAATTTCACACAATACTTCCTCATAATCGAAATTGTCTTTTACCCCTAACGATTGCTTTTTCCAATTTTCTACGTATTTAAAATAAATCAACGCCTAATTCTTAAGTTTTATCATTTAATTTACGATTTTCATAAGTTTAAAAATGTTGTATCTCATCTTCAATGCAGTTTCCAAAAATTGTAGACGAGCAAAATTTTATATTTGATAAAAAACGGCACAATTCGTTTTAGGTATGGCTTTGCCACATCTGCACTCAAATTTTATGAGAGTTTTTATATTATAAATATGGGGTAGTAAAAACCCAAAACGCCTGTACGCCAAAAATTTCATATTGTCTTAAAATGCAAATTTAACGTTAATGGGGCGCAACACTTAAAAAACTAACAATTTATCAACAACAACAGTAAAGTGATAACGTTATGTTCTGACAAAACGCATAAAAATACCAAAGTTGTTAGCGTAATGTCAGCAGCGTGCGCTGTACGACCCCGTGGGGTGCGCTGTGTGACCCCGTGGGGAAGTTGATGGAGTGTCTGTGTGCTGACACATTTATGAATTCCTCATTGTTAGTTTTGTTGATGACGTTAAGATTAGGCGATTGTTTAACAAATGGTGTATAATCGCTTTTATATAGAAATTTATATAGAGTGCCTAGTGCACTAGCGGCTTGCCTTAGGTGTAGCCGTCTGCGGTCTCTGGTCATTCTCTCGCACGGAGATAACTTTGTTTTGAGCGAGCAGAAGCTCAGTCTAACAAGTTTAAATTAGTTATTATTGACTAATATCAAATATTTTTTAATGTTTTTGGATGTTGCTTGTCAATTGGTTGGGAAATTATAATAGTTCATCATTTACATCAGAAAGAGCGTTATTAAATTTGCCAACACGAAGCGGATGACGAGGATAAATAATTACGGGTTAAATGTACTTCTGAATGCAATTTATAATTTGTCCATTTGCCAATATTTGTAAGTATAACATCATTTATAATAGACAATACCTACACGAATTCTTTCAAGTTATTAATGATTGGAAACGAGTGAACGAGGCTTGCAGGGGGCCAACCACCATCTTTATTATTACTTTGGTGTAAGAAAGAGATGAAGCTATACAATGGTATAGTTCCATCTTTTTCTCATGTGAAGCAATATTAAAATAATATTTCTTTAAGAGGTAGTGGTTGGCCTCCAGGTAGGTAGATATAAACATTTTTCCTCTAAAGCGTTGGTAGGTATTGTCTTGGGTGGTAAACGTTCCATGGTGAAAAGTAATGTACTTATCCTACATAAAGGCTCATTCATTGTTTTGTTTTTCAGATATTAACTTCACAAATAGGCGGTATTTAAAATCAAGTAGGTAGGTACCTAAGCGATCTCAAGATTTTTTTGTCCAGACATAAGGAGTACTTAGAAAAATATACTAATTATGCAGTTTTTTAAGTGTTTTTAGGCAAGTAAAACATATAACTCAATATGCAAGTTATTTGCAATGTACCAAGTAGTTTTAAAGGGCGATTTATTATTGTAGGTATAACTGTAAGTTTTAGTAAATGAATCCTCGCTCCTGGCCTGGCGTTGTATTGGCAAATATTACTTAAAATAAAATTGATTAATATACATCCGTCGCCTATGCTACAACACAGTACCAAAACACTTCAAATTCAATAAATAAAATATAAAAGTCAAAATTACTCATATATCAATACATTGTTAAGGTCTAATAAGATCTAGGTGTGGCGTAAAGTAATTATAGATACTGAGTAGGTAGCCACTTATTGATGATAATTAAAATAATACAAAACTCACTTACTCAGTTCATCACAGGACCAAATCAAATCAAACCATTCCTAGATCTAAATTAAGACAAACACGTAATAATTAATGAATACACAAACACAAGCGGCGGAATTATATCGGCTCTCTAAGTAAATGTGAAGTCCGGCGAGAGGATGACCGTCGATTAATCGCCTCCAAGTGAGAGAGCCTGAACAATGCGGGGGTCTGCCTTGCTCCCCTCTCGGAACTCCTCCAGGGTCAGGCGGTCATCGTGGTTCTTGTCCATCTGATCGAAGATCTTGTCGACGCGCTTCTGAGGAGTGTTGTCGTCCTCAGGCTGTGGGGTCTGGCCCTGCAAGCAGGAGAAAGGGTCACAATGAGAACAAATACATATGATGTGGTCGAAGGAAGGATATTATGTAGATTGTGGTTATGTGAAGACCGGATCTTCAGTTCAGACCTCACAGGGGTAGAGCTCGTGTAATGTACTGTCTCTGGTGTAAGGTTTCTAAAACCTACAATGTAAAAACTCGGGGACTGCAGCTATTGAATTTATTACTTTTCGAATACATGAGTTTCGTCGGTCGATTCTATTGAATTCGAGACGTAAGATTCTAGATTGTACATTGTACATCAGTTCAGGAGCACGCCTGCTGACAGAGTCCATCATTCGAAGCTTTATTGTAAATTTATTTAAATAAGTGGATGAAATAAATAATTTTAATTTAATTTAATTTATAAAAACCTATTTAAATTAATCTTATCATTTTGAAAGGCCTCATGCTGCCCGCTATTTTCTAACCAACCGGCTAGGTTCCACATTTTACCTAGGTTTTACATTCAGCTACGCCCATCCTTGAATAAAAGGAGAAACGCAGTCTTAGTACTAAGTACCTAAGACTTTTATACATAGTATCCGAACCTCCGAATTTATTAGAACTATTAATTAACGTCAGAAATTAAATTTACAAGGTGAGGTCTGTCGTTTGCAAAGGTTCAAATCTGGTAAAGCGAAATTTACGACATCCCATGAGTCAATGAATACGTTAAAGTGTGCCAATATGCACATACACAAACTAACGCTTGCTATTTTGAACCTAATTGCATAAAAACTGACGCAAAAGGTGCAACTCAACCTCAGAAAACAAATAAAATGGTATGAAAGTTCATATCAACCCTGACGGGGTTTAATACAGAGAAAACTTAACATCACAATCTTATGCCCCATCGGACGGAATTGAGCCAGAGGGAGAGAAAGATCAAAACACAATATTTTATACCATATCCAGAGGTAAAATCTCAATAATTAACTACATCTTCAATACTCTCAGACTTACAACAAATCTCAAACCAACAGGGTACTCAATCATAAGCTATACCTATTGTGTCAACCTGATACACTTTGCAAAGGCTGTGCCCCGTTAGCAAAGTAGGCTTCAACTCGAGAGTCACCCCTTCCCTCTAGGAGGACTACAGTACAGTACTGAGTTTATGAATTCGTTTATTTAAAAAACATTGGAATGGGGCCGCAAGTGGTAGCATTTCTAACGCCTTGATTTTAATAATATGGCGCCTACGAAATGGTAAATCTTTGTAATTAGTTAAGGGCACGCCCACCAATAAACATTTCAAAAGCTTCATCGGGGGTTGAAAATAAATTCTAAGGAGCTAACGAAGCTCAATTGAATCGTTGCTTCTACAATATAAAACGCGCCACTCTATTGCGGGCATCTACTAATTGCATGTATTAAAACTGGCTGAGTTAAAAATAAATACCTATCCTACTAATATCGAATTCTGTCATGAAAATAAAACAATATTATATTTGCATGATGACAACAAAAATAAATTAAATTTCAAAACATTGTATTGACAGGAACTCATTAGATCCCGCCAACAAAACTGTTTGGCAATATGACAGCACCAAACATTTCATAATTAAAAGGTCCATTCTACTTTCACAATTTACTAAAATCTCTTTAACTTTAGAATTATCCGGTATAACTTGTTAAAAAAACGTTTCTGAAGTGTCTCGCTGCTACTAATCGAAAGTGAATCAATCACGATAATATCTTTATTGTGATGACATTAAAGAGAGATTTTGAGGAAAATCCAGGTGTAACACGGATCACCGTGTTGAACAGTAATGAATGAAGAAGAGGAAGACTTCTCGATAAGGCAGCTAAAGTTAAGGAAAAAAAGGTACGGTTATTAAGCTGATGGAGGGCCATACGTACCACCATCTGATAGATCGCGTCGACTATGTTATACATTTCGTCCCTTGTGATGTACCCGTCGTTATCCACGTCGTAGAGCCGGAAGGCCCCTGAAATTTATAACACCAATTAACCTGCATAAATTTTCACTAAACGAGATGCTTTAGTTGAAGGAAAATATAATACATTATTGGACATTGAATTTACAATTCAATTCAGGCGCACTAACTGAAATTGATTTTCAGTTCAGCGAACTGAATATATTGACGGACCGCATTATTATTAATGATATTGTCCGTGTAGGCGTTAATTATAATGCCTAAATAGACGATATAATTTACTTAGGTATTAATCATTGTTATTTCAGTGCCAGAATATTATTGGTACAATCGACACTAACAAAATCAATCAATTAAATCAAGACTCCAATTAAATAAACATAATTAGATATGTAACCTAAACATTAAATACGTACAGTGTAGCTTTTCGTCCAGGTTTCCGCGTGACGTCACCGATAGTGCTCGAATAAACTCCTCGAATTCGATGGATCCATCCTGAAAGCGAGGACGTCATTTATTAGATTTCACGTTGTGGTGTTGGTGTTACAGAATAATGACGAAAGATTCCAGCAGTGATAGCCTAGTGGTGTGACCGACGGAGTTCTAAATCTTAGGTCTCAAGTTCAAACCAAAGACACGCGCCTCTGACTTTTCGGTTTCATGTGCGTATCGAATAATTATCGCTTGCTTAAAAACAGTGAAGGAAAACATCGTAAGGAAATCGGCTTGCCAGAGAGATATTTCTCAACAGCGTGTGAAGCTAAGTCAGAGGCCATGGGCAGCTATCAAATTCGGGTTAGTCACTAACCACACGAACAAGAAAGAAAGACTGAAAATTGAAAAATCTCCCAGAGTCTCCAGAGACAGCTCGACTTAAACCGACATTTTCATAGTATTCGATCGAAACATATTCTAGAGTAAGCGAATTTCACATAAAACGAAACTTCTCGAGCGAAATCCATTTCAAACTTGTTCAATAGAAATATCGTCATATGAATATTAAACACAAAATCATAAGTTACCTAATAATAATTAAGGGCCGTATATTCTAATCTTAATAATGTGGAAAGTGGGCCATCAATGTTTTTGGGCAGTCTAGATTTCTCTCGGTCAGCTTTAGCAGCAAGAAACTCTTATATCCATGATTGTTAAAAATAAATTAGGCTTTGAAATACATTCGTGCTGGCCTTTTGGGTTTCTTTCGTTGTTATTATAATTAACTTTTAGAATGTTTGTTAATATGTAAGCACCATGTACAGAGGCCTGCACATCAAGTTACTACAATCTGTCGAATTTCTTTGATAGTATTTCAACTTTATTGAAAAGACATAAGGTTCATTTTTAATTCAGAAAATTTAACAGTTAGGGATAGCTTGATGTGCTGGCGTCTGTACTTATGACAAAATTAAGGTTACCTGCCATGTGTTTTTTTTCACCTTTTGTGGTGTAGTGAATTATTCTGGGTGCAATTGCATATGTCTTCACATATATCTTCACATATTATAATTCAAGTATACAAAACATTTTAAAAGAGTAACGGTGCAGTTTCTTGCCCGTTCTTCTCCACACGAAACTACATTTTGGAAGGGGCCACTAGAATCAATTCTATTTCTTATTCATTTTGACGTTCAAAACTGCCTTACTTGTGCTTATTTGAAATAAATGATTTGACTTTGTTGTTGATGTTATAAAAGAAAATAACACGATGTCTGTGTCTTCATAGTAGGCACCAACATTTCGGCATTTCTGTTTAAGTGGTCGTACCACGTATAGAGGGCAAGGCTATTGCTATCTAATCTACCCAGCACAAATGCATGGCAGACTCCAGCTTGGACTAAGAAATTCATAATACCCATAGAAATAGATATAACTATCTATTTTTAAATCGAATAACACTAAGCCCGTCCTGAGAATGGGTAGACGTCTGATTTCGTAAAAGAAAAAAAAAATTGATATTATTAACCACTTACGTTGTTTTCGTCGAACACCCGGAACACCAGTGACGCAAATTTACTCGGGTCCCCTTGTGGAAAGAACTGTTTGTAGATCTTAATGAACCCCTGGAAATACGAAATGAAGATGTTATTGCAATACGTAACTTTAGATACATAATTTATCTTTTCATTTATTTTTATGAATGAGTGTAAAAAAGGAGATCAGAGCCGATTTGACTTTGAAGGACTGAATGGATAATCGCAAAAGGATATGTGGCGTTGCCATGCGACTGGCTAGATAGAAAAGCTAAGGGAATTTTATGTGGAAATGGGGTTTTTTTTTAATTAGTCCGTAAGCTAGATTATTAAAAAATATTGGACACGTATTTTTCTTTTTTTTACGTAATCCAAAGATTACGTCTATTCATTGAATTAAAATGTGGCATGACGTCTTAAGTATCTGGTTTTCATACTTACTTGTGACAACGCAATTTTAATGCGTTTTGTCTCAGTCATTTTCTATTATGTAATATGATAAAGCAAAAATACGTATCAAATATTTTTATTATCTGATTGACGGACTAAATATACATAACTCCTTTTTTACTTAGGCATCATCCCTATTATGAAATCAGAAAGTGAAGGAATAAGTGGCAGTATGGGTATTCGACGAGATGATGAAAGATGATTTGGCAAGGAAAAGATGTATACCGAGATGACGGTTGATAGGAGGAAAAAAAAGACATGCATGCGGAGCATGCCTTTTGCGATAGGCAATAGGACGAGGCAATACATATAGCTATAGTATTAATATACATGCCGTGGGACAAAATAAACATATTTACCTGTTCGGTCAGGAGCCCGTTTGGACAGTCCTTCAGAAATCCTTTGTGCCTAAAACATAAACAAATAATTAATGATCTTACTTAGCGCTGCACTAAACTGGAATACCTAGCGCTTTCCCGCAGCATACATACCAAAGCCGGATTTCCTTTTCCGTAACTGAAACAAGCAAAGGAAAAACTATTAATTCAATTCATCGAGGTACGAAGGAAATGCATTACCTATGTGTTGTGTTTATCACGAGAACTAAGTAGGATTGACCACTGTTCCGTTCTCATAAATAAAACGAATCGTTTCGCTTATCAATGGTAGTATTTTTATTTGACACTGTTTTTCTTTTTAATGTGGGAAATCATCAAATGACCCCTTCCACTCTGGGTGGAGCGGAAGGGAGTGTCAGACTCTTACTGACTAAAACCCATCCATGTTCCTTCGTTAGCCCTTTATATTCCGGAGTAGCGGTAACCATTTTGGACAATCCCACTGACCCGGCAGGTTTCGGCCTTAACGGCCCCTTCCTTTAGGCTGACATCTCATTGAGGCGCGCGTGAAACACGTACGCGCCGTGGGGCACGGCCCTGGTCTTTTATTCTTTTTCTGGTTTTTTATTTTTTTATTTATTTAAGCAGGTACAATTTACTGAGAACGAAAATCCTAAAACAAAATGTTTAAAAGTATAAAGTATTGTAATAATGGAGTTGGTGGTCCTAATAAATAACGAAATAAATTTCGGTACTTTTGTGTATGACCAAAGCGCATTGCTATTGCTAAAGCATGTGGCACCACAGGCACCCAAACCATAAATTCATTCGGAACAGCGTGGTCTGTTATTTTACGAAACATTTGGGTAATTAGAATTGGGTGGATGGATGCTTTTGTTGATTTTGTTCGGTGAAAAGCTCGCATTTAGACAGGCACTATACAATAGTTTTAACAAGAGGTTGATGCTCTACTTCAAAACTTGCGGTACCAAATCGCAAAAGACATTCTTATGTGGTAAAGTTGCAAGTACGATTTTCATGAACATTTAGAGTGAGATTATGCTTTAGTTCATCAACATTCTGATCATACCTATTTATAATTGAACGGCCTCCCCCTAAGCCTGGGATTAGGACGGAGAAAAAAGGCGTTGAATGTTGTTCACCCAAGAAATCCTAGTTATTACTGTAAATGACATAAGGAATTAGAATTGGTACATTGCAGAAAAAAGAATAGTCATGAATATTATAAACACGTCTAAGCTGTAAGTACGGTCCGCGCAGTAACAATAAAATGTTACAATCTTGTGAAACTGTACCGTGTTGCAAGTTACGTAATACATATTCCATATTAATTATAGCAGTTTGCGGAGCTCGTGGCTAAGTAATAACAGTCGCACGGATCGATCCATCAGTTTAAGCAACGCTTGCCGGGGCTGGTCTGTGGATGGGTGACCATCTTTAGATATCGAGATTTCTCCGTGACTCGGAAATCACTTTAAGCCGTTGGTCCTCCTTAAGCGGGATTGTCCGAAAGGGTTACCTCTACCCCGGAACATAAAGGGCTAAGGAAGGAACATGGATGGGTTTTAGTCAGTAAGAGTCTGACACTCCCTTCCGCTCCACCCAGAGCGGGAGAAGTCATCGGATAATTTTCCAGCCTTAAAAAAAAAGCCGTTGGTCCCGGCTGTCATTTGTGCATCTTTGACAGTCGATAGGGGTAGTCAGAATCCCGAAAGTCTGACAGCCAGTCTTACCAAGGGGTATCGTATTACCCAGTTACTAATTGGGTTGTGGAGGTCAGATTGGCAGTCGCTTCATGTTAAATACTGGTATTCAGATGCATCCGGTTAGACTGTAGCCGACCCCAATATAGTTGGGAAAAGGTTAGGCAGATTGATTAGGTATTTGTTTGTTTTCATAATTATATTAGATTTAAACCTCCTTTAAGCAGATGTGTAAATGCCTACTTTCAAAGGTCGTGAAATTTTATGTTTTGATTAAAAATTCGGCACGATTGAGTTAGTTTACATAATCACGTAGTAGGCCTATTCACCTAAATTTTCCACTGCTGAGGGTTTCTATCATCGCCGATCCGTGTGAAACTGTCGTATTATCGCTCGGTTTTAAATATTTATGGATGGTGGTATCATGGTGAATTTTTAAACTGTGAATTTTATTAAGTTAATGGTGAGGTTATGGGAGAGCGGGTAGCGGATAATCGCATAAGAATACCAGACATGAATGGTTTATGGTTCTGGTTTGAATTTCTAAGGCTAAATATAATAAGTATCATTAAGGTATATGGAATATTTACTGAACTATACGAATCGTAATTGGCTCGTAATATTTCAGAGATGAAATCAAAAATAAAGGACTTGTTTTGACCAGCAAGGTTGACCTCTTCTTTCATCAACGTTCTTCAATCACGAGTATCAAAAACTATGCAACACAGAATTTAAAAATATGACAGAAGATTAATAATCTAACATAAAGTAATTAATAGAATTCTAAACATAGTTCACACAAGATGACAACTCTTATATTCCGCCATCATTGGCACCAAATACACGGCCTTATTGACTCCGGAAATGTGATCGAATCGAAGCTCATCATTTATACAAAATTAGCAAACCTAAGACACATTTTATCAAAGGGAAAGTGTTTATAAATATTGCCTCTAGGCCGATAATCTCATCATTTGGAGTGTGCTCGGGAAAACGAAGATGTCACTCGTGCTGGTCAGTCCCTTACTCACGAAAAAAAATAATTAAACTAATGTGTCAGTGAAGTTTAAGGTAAAGTGTTGTGCAATTGTGATTAAACAAGTTGTGTAATTGTTCTAGGTTTTAACAGCGGCCAGTTTGGCATTCGCAGAAGCAGGTTATCAATACAATCCACCGAGTGCAACCTTCGGTCTGCCTGGTAATCAGCCTGCAAACTTCCAACATGGACATAGTTTACAGCACCCTACTGCTTTACTGAACGAACAAGACAAACCGTTATCACACTCGATTTCGTATAAGGATTATGTTTATCTCAAACAAGATAATGGACACAATATCGGAAACCACGGAAGTGTTAATCATGGAGCTAGTAAAAGTGGGATTGTGGCAGCACCCAGCACACAACTAATTCCTGGTGCAATTCCGAACAATGCATACGTGAATGCAGGTTACGCACAGACTTATGTACCAGCACCGATTGTGAATTTAAACAACAATTACGCGCAGAATTATATACCAGTTCATAATAATTTCAACAGTGGTCATTTTCAACACCATTTACCAACTACCAGTGGCAATATAAACGGTGGTTATTCACAAATCTCACCACCGTCGAGTTCTGATGCAAACATTGGTTACGCGCAAAATCCGATATCATCCGCAGGTGGTAGTCTGAATACGGGCTATTTACAAACCTCTTCAGCGTCTGTTGTTAATCATTTGAATAATGATTATGCACATATCGCTTCAGGTTCACCTGTCAATAACAATTTCGGTAATTTTGAGACTTTTACACCAGCCGCAAATCCGAATTTAAATACTGGTTACTCAAATGACTGGAAACCATCTGTAAATTTCGGTTTGAACCATGTTTACGCTAATGCGGCCATACCAGCTGCTGGTTCTAACCTGAATACTGGTTACTCACAGACTTCAACATCATCGGGCAGTGCAAGTTTAAGCAATGATTATTCAACACCATCTTCTAGTAGTATTCTGAATACTGGTTATTCCCAGCCTTTAGCACCATCTGGGACAGCTACTTATAGTAATAGTTATGCTCAGACGTCCATACCATCCACTGGCCGAAATATAATTAATGAGTATTCTCAGGCAGTGGCAACATCTGGTAGTGCTAATTCTAATTTGAACAATGGTTATTTCGAGACATCAATCTCATCAGCTAGTGGTAATGTGAATAATGGCTACACACTGGTCCCATATTCCAGCTCGTCTAGTACGAGCAATGGTTACGCCCAAACTATAATATCATCTGCAAATAGTAATATAAATACAGAGTACTCTCAAACTTTTCCGCCATCCGGTAGTGTTAGTTCAAGCAATGCAGGTTATTCCGGAACTTTAAATGTAATACCATCAGCTGTCAGTGGTAATAACTATAATACTGGCTATTCCCATTCCTTATCATCTGGCACCGCTAGTACAAGCAATGGATTCACTCAGAGTGCTGTATCATCTCCTGGTGCCCCTCTAACCACAGGATATTTACAGTCAGCTACTTCCAATTTGAATTCTGGATTTTCCCAAAGTTTAACGTCTTCTGGTGGGAGTTTTAGCAGCAGTTATAGCCAGACATCTGTTCCTCAGATTGGAACTCATTTAAATACTGCCTACGCGCAGCCTATCGGAGCACCTATCAGTTCTTCACTGAATAATGGTTACGCTCAGACATCCACGTCACCTTTCAAAGTTAACCTTAATCCAACATCAACTTTCGATGCTTCTATAAACAGTGGTAATATTCAAACATCAACAGGGTCTTCTACTTTGAACAACGGCTTTACGCAAACAGGTTTAGGTAACAATATCAATGGAAATGCTAACACTGTTAGTGTATCTAGTAGTCCACCGATTACTCCAGCGGTGTTTAAGCACATATATTTCCACGTCCCTCCACCAGAAGTAGAAGAACAGAAAGTGACCCCACCACCTCCACCACCGATTAAGAAGAACTACAAGATTCTATTTATAAAGGTGCCGTCGCAAGAATCTAAATCGAATTTGGCCCGTTTGAAGCAAATAGCTGAGATGAGTTATGCGGCCGCTTCGGTTGAACATAAGACTCTAATTTATGTGCTAGTGAAGAACCCAGAGACACAGCAACCGGTTGTCATTCCAAAGCGGACTCCGTCGGAGCACGAGGTGTTCTTTGTAAAGTACAACGGGAACCCTTTAGATATAGCAGCGGAGGTCAACGAAGAACTGGACAAATCTGGTACAGTGCAAAGTATTGTTCCTTTAGAACCAGGATTAGTGAATGGAAAGAAATGAGACCATGAAACACTATCACATGGTTCTTATGTAGTTTAAATTGATGGACATTATTGGCGTAGGAATTGAATAAATATTGTATCTCTTAAAGTAGATCACAAGAATTGTTACTTTTATGAAAGTTAAGTGTTCCAATGTTGTTTCATTTCGTTTTGCAACAGTTTCGATAATATTTGCCAGTGGCTTTGGTCATTTTAACAATCAAACATGTTTTTAGTTGCCAAAATTGTAATTAACTAGTATAATTATTGTTTATATTTTGTATTCCATGAATTCCTGTCGTATTTTCGTTCAGAGGTGTTTTGTGAACAATGTGTCCCAACCGTATGTGAGATATTCTAATATTATTTCACTTTTAATTACCACATGTGAAAATATTTATAGCTATGATTTGCCTTTATGCGAAAATCCGCCGAGCGAATTTCTATAATTATTATTTTATGTTTATACATGGTTTTTATTTTCGAACATTACTTCTGATTTATATACGTAATTAGTTATTATATCACATACAATGAGATTTCTGTAACACAGAGCATGTCAATTAAAATTAATTGAAAATAGCCAAAGTTTGTGTTAAGTTAATTAAGTATTTATTAACTGCTGATGGAAATAGTTATTATGAAGAGAAAATGTCATATTGTCCATTTCAATTGTTTACGATCAGCCATTGTAATCGAAAAGTTGTGTTTTAAATCGATTGTTACGAAACCTGATTTTCAGCAGTTCCACTGAAAGAGGTAAACAAATGCAATGTTGACTGTTGGTTGGTTTGGTGGTTTCGCTGAATTGTTATACGCACCGATCCACGAACTGAATACACAATAAACCACGCACAATGCTGCACCAATACGCATGAGAACCTCAAAATGAGTAAATAAAATTTTATGTAACGTGCCCAAAATATGTCTATTTAATGTTGGTATGATTGTAATCAAACTAGTTTTTAAACCATGTTTGTAATGTTTGTATGTAAAGTTACATTTAGGTAGTTACATAACTGAATTATGTAATATGTGAAATCCATGCAACCATCGCCATCGCAATTAATGAAGAAAATTAGATAATTAAAGTTAATGGATTGTTTACATTGCGTTTTTGTATAAATATTTATGGTATCGTGTGAAAGTTTTATCGACCGTGACAGGTTTTAAGTCGTTCCCAAACCTTACGTTCAATGTTACTACTGGAAATAATGTTCGAGCGGTAAGTTGCATAATAAATAGTTAACTTAAGTTACACTGTGAATAGTTTAATTAATTACTTTGATGAAAAACTGGATGGCAAAGAGAGTAATCGGAAAAATTTAGGTACAAAGCAAATAAATATAAAGTTTATGTTATAAAAATCATCATCATATGCCTAGCCTTTTCCCAAATATGTTGGGGTCGGCTTCCAGTCTAACCGGATGCAGCAGAATACCAGTATTTTACATGGAGCGACTGCTTATTTGACCTCCACAACCCAGTAACTGGGCAATACGATACCCCTTGGTAAGACTGGCTGTCAGATTTTCTGACTTCTGACGACCCGTAACGACTGTCAAAGATGCACAAAGATGACAGCCGGGATCAACGGCTTAACGTGCTTTCCGAGGCACGGAGGAGTCCGGTATGTATAGATGGTCACCCATCCACGGCCAACTCCGGCAAGCGTAGCTTAACTTGGTGGATCGACCAGTGCGGCTGTTAGTACTTAGCCACCAGATCTTCTTAACGAAGTAAAATGAAAAGTGAAGCTGTATAATAATTCTGCAGCGTTTTTATGCGTCAATGCTGCCCAAGCGAATGTACCGCCCCCTTCCTTATCCCCACACTTTTATAGTACCTACTTCGTTTATTAAAGCAACCTTAGGAAGATTAAAGGAACTTTCGAATTGATTAGGAATTTTACTGCGTTTGTTTATGTTACATTTTATGTCGATTTTCTTAGACATTAACGTTCTTCTTACTATTTGTTTATTTTTTTTTTCCCGAGTTCTTTTTTTAATTGTTTTTCGTGACTTCAAGTTTATTAATGACTAGTTTTTGCCAGCGGCTTGCCCGCGTGTTTTTGGAAAATTATTACAAGGGAACTGTACATTTTTCCGGGATAAAAAGTAGCCTATGTGCTATTCCAGACTATAATCTATCCTTATTTCATCCAAAAAATGCGAAAGCACCGAGACATAATCCGTGGTTAGCAGAGTACATATTGGACATTTGTGTTAAACTAAGCAAATGTTCCACTGTAAACAGCGCGCCGTCGCCTCTCGACTAGTTCAAGTTCTGTCAATACGCTCGCTTGGCCCGAAAAGCAATGTTCAGACCGAAATGTGACCAACGAAACGGGTTCCAATCATAATTAAAAAATACTTGGTTACACTTTAATGCAAGCCGCCTTAAAGTGTCACCAAGTATTTTTATTTGAATTTCCTATAGACACAAATCTTCAATAAAACAATTAGAATAACCACCTAAAACTACAAATACATATAATATACTGTGTATGCAAAGGCAAACAAAGTACAGTGAAATTACCATTTTTATCCGCCAATGTCTATAAAGATAAAAACCATAGGATTGGCAAAAAATTGAAGAAAATATGTGTAGAGCAAAAATGTATTTTTGTAGTGGACGGAATTCGGAGCGCAGGGAATGCCAAAACCAATAAAATCAGACGCGTCATACCGTTGTTACGTGGCAAAGTCGACTTTTTACTCCTAGACACGTCGTGTTTTCAGTTGCTCCAGATAACGTATAGCCTACAGTAAACAGTAGTTTGTTCTTTGGGATAAAATCATCTCAACTACGGAACCCTTCATTGTGCGTCGTCCGACTCGCATTTGGCTGGTTTTTCAGATTCAGGTAACCATATTAGCTCATAGCAATGATCACGGGGAGGTAGTACCACCCCGTGATAGTAAATTAGATTTAGTGGCCGCCGGGGCTGACCTTTGCCAAACAAACGGAAATTACATCCTTATCTGGTTCATCTCGGCCTATTAATTCGACGTGTACCTGGCCTTAAATAGGTATGGTTACATTTCAGCCTTGCGCCCTGCTTATTGTGCTTTTCGACGCCAAATAAGAAAGTAAATAGGTTTATTGCCACAGAAAGACGAAAAATTGGAGAGGTTTTGCTATGAGCATACATTAGGTACATACATTATTCTTAACATTAAAAAATAATTTAAACACTTTGCGAGAAAATCGCTTTTAAATCTTGTATAATTGTTAGGAATGTCTTGTGACTGTGCTTAATGTTATTAAAATTTAATAAATATCCGATTAAAGCAGAACTTTATTTCGCCGATGTTAAAGAACAACTGCAAACCATGCAGGTTTCAATTCGAGGCAGTGGTTAGGGGGTTCAGTTATAAATATATTCATCTATAGCTTCAAAGCTCATCTCCAATTCAGGAAGTTTCGTAGCGGTGATGAAAACAAGAAGGAGCGAGGAGTGGGACTGGCCGTCGTCGTCGCTCAATACTTGACACCATCAAACTGGGACAGGGCCCAGGGGGCGCACTAAGCAGTAAGGTTACAACTTTCGGCTTATATAAAGAAAATAATGCTTTAGTTGGACAAGTAGGTCTGCTAAAAACTGGTAAGTACATAACTTACAAATAAAAATAGTTTTTTTACGGACTTTTGGGGATAATATTTATCCAAAATATTAGCTATATATTATATTTATTATAACATAGCTCAGTCCCGGAGTGGGAGAGTGAAATATATTTTTTAAAGTACACGTTGAATCAAATCTATACTAATATTATAAAGCTGAAGAAATTGTTTGTTTGAACGCGCTAATCTCTGGAAGTACTGGTCCGAATTGAAAAATTATTTTTGTGTTGGATAGTCCATTTATCGAGGAAAGCTATGTAACATCATGCTACGACCAATAGGAGCCAGGCAGCGGGTGATACCGCGCGGGAACAGGTAGTAAATAGCTTTTAACAACGAAAATTTTTGCCAACTTCTCTTAAACCTTGAGATTTTACCGAACGTTAATAAAATATAGCGTCCTATCGTAACTCAAAATACACGCTATAAATCGCATTCTAACAATAAAGTACGAGAAGTTTCCTTTCTATAAATAAAATCGGAATAAACCAGCATTGTCATTCGTATGATATTTCATTTGCATGTAAATTATTCGGAGTGGCCGTTTATCATAGCGAGGTCTCTGGTCTGGAAAAATATATAGAAGAATCGCACTGATTCTCTTGGACACATCTAGGAGGTAATTTATGATACAAACTTAACTTGGGCTATTGATATAATTTCTTCCGAAACAATATTAGGTGTTCAAGTAAGGTTAAACAATTGCCTTACTAACCTTAGCCATACACACTGGCGATTTTCCCGTGAGCAGTCTTGTAGATGTTCATTATCTTTACAAAACAGTATTAACTATATTTGCATTGAAATTAAAATTGTAAATAACTTCTATAGCATACATAATCAGCGTACATATTCCCACTGCTGGGACACAGGCCTCGTCTGACGTGTCGGTGTGAGAGAGTGGGCCATCTTCTAACACGCGGGCCCAGTGCGGTTTGGTAGATGTCACTGTTGGGACACAGGCCTCGTCTGACGTGTCGGTGTGAGAGAGTGGGCCATCTTCTAACACGCGGGCCCAGTGCGGTTTGGTAGATGTCACTGTGGGGACACAGGCCTCGTCTGACGTGTCGGTGTGAGAGAGTGGGCTATCTTCTAACACGCGGGCCCAGTGCGGTTTGGTAGATGTCACTGTTGGGACACAGGCCTCGTCTGACGTCTCGGTGTGAGAGAGTGGGCCATCTTCTAACACGCGGGCCCAGTGCGGTTTGGTAGATGTCACTGTTGGGACACAGGCCTCGTCTGACGTCTCGGTGTGAGAGAGTGGGCCATCTTCTAACACGCGGGCCCAGTGCGGTTTGGTAGATGTCACTGTTGGGACACAGGCCTCGTCTGACGTCTCGGTGTGAGAGAGTGGGCCATCTTCTAACACGCGGGCCCAGTGCGGTTTGGTAGATGTCACTGTTGGGACACAGGCCTCGTCTGACGTGTCGGTGTGAGAGAGTGGGCCATCTTCTAACACGCGGGCCCAGTGCGGTTTGGTAGATGTCACTGTTGGGACACAGGCCTCGTCTGACGTCTCGGTGTGAGAGAGTGGGCCATCTTCTAACACGCGGGCCCAGTGCGGTTTGGTAGATGTCACATGTCTTCGTATTTTTGGTTGTAGGACTTGTCGGTTTCTTTAGAGCGGTACAGAAAATGCGCTTAGAGAGCAGGGATGATGAAATTATTTACAAACTAGCACTTTGCCCGCGGCTTCGCTCCCGTGGTCTTTCCCGTGGACCCGTTATTTTTCCCGGGATAAAAAGCCTATGTTACTCCTAGAAAACTAAGCTTTCCAACGGTGAAAGAATTTTTATAATCGGTCCAGTAGTTTTTGAGCCTATTCATTACAACCAAACAAACAAACAAAGTTTTCCTCTTTATAATATTAGTATAGAAAAGTATACGTACTGCTTATCGGGTTTCGGAACCACGCCACGTTCTGCAACGTTACATGGTAGCATAATAATAGGACACAATAATATTATGTCGTCGATCTTGCAGAATCATGCATACGTGCAAAAAAATCACAATATTATATTGTTTATAGGAGGATCCCTAGTGTCGTTGACAAATTGGTTGTAAGGGTTGCAATACTAGAACCACGAGGTAAACTCAAACCATTTATTTCAAATAAACTAATTACAGGCACTTTTGAATTGTCAAGGAGTCGGTCAGTCAGAAAGATAAAGCTAGTTGCCCATTCCAAAGCAGTAGGTACCTATGGAGAAGAACGGGCAAGAAACTCCAAGGACAATCTTTTAAATCAAAATATGGTTACTAAATCTGGGTAACATCATTCATGTTGAAATATACGTGTGAGAACGATGCAGAACGTAAAAAAAGTCCATAAATCAAAGATAGAAAAAAACAATACAAAAATTAAATTAAAATTTAAAACAGCCGTGGCAACTAAGAGATGACCAGTACCTACTGACGGCGGCCGTTCACGAACATGACGCATGGATTAGCACCATTCAGCTGAACCATAAAATAATACCATGTTATTAATTCAGGTGCATATAGTATACTCAAACAACTAGAACTTTGGCTGAAAGGCCGACTAAAGTTAGGCTGAAAAAACTTTGAAAAAAAAGCAATAGAAGGTATTCGGCACTCCATTGCTTCAACAAAACTGTTGTTTAACTACTCTGTCGGCTGCCAGTGTTTGTTAATCGTTAAACTCAACGAAAAAGTTAAATGGTCCGTGGTTTAGATTAAGTAACTGGGAAAAGGTACTACAATTGTGGTATAGGTCACTAGTGTTTACCGTATTCAGGATGACAAGTGTTTTATAGAACTGAACGTAATCATTAAACTCATTTACACAACCATCGAATTCTCCCTATGCGAGGTTCTGCAGGGTTGTGAATGATTGCAGTGATCGGATCGACCTCCACTGCATTATCAGGCTGGGTGAGTGAATTTAGGCTACATATTACATAATTATTGTACCATCTAGTTTCATTCGGTTTAGTTTGTTTTTGCTTGAATGTGTTTATCTTAATTTTGTTTTAATTCTAATGTCAAAATAAGTTTTAAGTCTAATGAACTTATTAAGCTCTACTCAGTGTAACTTTATAATATAGTCTTTTACTTTATTTTTTCGTAAGTTACGACAACGTTTTCTGTGCATGCAGAGTTTACCTATAAGTGATTGTTACACTTTATTCTTATTGTTTGCTTCTGTCTAATTTGATTGTACCAGTGTATACAATCGTGGTGAACCTAATAAATAAATAAATAAATCGAAGGTCACAAGACCCTATGGAATAATAATTTCTTGAAATGATAACATTTGAGAACAATTTTTAACTTAGAGACTTGTATTGATGAACCTAACGATTATAATTCTGTAAATACGTACTTTCTACGGTTGCGAATATAGCGAATAACCTGCAAATTGCAAAAAAAACGTAAGAAAATTTGAATTTCGCGAGCTATCCCTTTTTTTTGTTTGAACCCATTGTTGCAAAAATAAAGTTTCAAAGTTGTCGTCATAAAAACATACTAACATTAAAGCGACGTATATTCATGGAATTTAGCAAGAAGCAAGGTCTAACGGCACAAGTAAAGAAACAAGTCCGAAAATCGTTAATTTGTCATTTTATCACGTTTTTTTCGATTGCAACCTTCCGCGAGCAAAACACGCACTTGGCCTTGTTTATACTAACACTCGGGTACCACAGTAAATAGACGTTCTTGAAACTTAAGCCGAGGTAAATGAGTGTTAGGTCTGTGTATTCAAAGCCTGTTTTTTTGAGGGTTTGTTTCCTTTTTTTTTTCAATCATCAAATGACCCCTTCCGCTCTGGGTGGAGCGGAAGGGAGTGTCAGACTCTTTCTGACTAAAACCCAATCATGTCTCTGCCTTAGCCCTTTATGTTCCGGGGTAAAGGTAACCCTTTGCGGGCTACCCCTGGCGCTTCCCCAAAGTAAGTGACTCTGCTGAACTCGACATTGCGTAGAAAAACCTACGCTTCATTGGAAAACGTTCTACCTGTTTCACTTAGTGACTTATGTTACGCAAAGTTTACATGAGAGGATATTCTTTCCTAACGATTGGCAGGGATGCGACGAGGCTACGAGCAATATTGCCCAAACGCATTAACTTTATCTACATGCGACGTTTCCTCCCCTCGACATAATACTTCGAAAGTGTTCTACTCTATGTTTTATAACCCATAAAATCTTTACGGAACCCTAGATAAAACTTTACAGGCAGGTAAACTGATGGTGACATTTTGAATGCACGTCTGAAAAGCTTTTAAAGTCTGCCTCCGAAGAGGCATGGTATGAGGCATCGTATGTGGGCACGATCAGGTTATATTTTTAATTAAAAATACCGATTCTAAAACGTTAACAAGAGTTCCGATGAAACAAAACCAGGAAGTTTATCTGAAATGGCGCACTGCACCAAAATAGATCCAGAGATCTAAACATATTTGATGCAACGTTAGTTATTTGGGGACACGTTTTTCGCATATGAATCTGGCCTGCGGCTTGCTGCAGCCGACCGAGCCACTTTTTACACATTGCCCATGCTCTCCACTTCCATTCATTCAATTTACTTTATGCCTTAATTCCTGAGTTCTAACGTAACGACTAACAGCCACAAAGTTTTGAATTAGAAAACTTTTGATTGGAATTGAGAGTTTTACTTGTGAACGTAGAACATTGGTTTTTTGTCCCAATAACCTTGTGTTTGTTAGAGTTCTATTGTCAACTATTAGCTGTAGGTAACCACCCACCTTATATCTATCGCTTTTCAGTGTTATGGACCCCTTGGCAAGAAAATAAATTCTATTTTCCAACAAACTTTTCAGTGCTGTCACATGGTTTTACAAATAAAGAGCGATCGCTTTGTTTTGGTCCTACACGCAACGAGGACAAATTGGAATGTGATTTTTTCAATGCACTCAAAGCTATAAGAGTATTTTTCTTTTTTGAGGTTGGGTAATCATCAAATGACCCCTCCCGCTCTGGATGGAGCGGTAGGCAGTTTCAGACTCTTACTGACTAAAACCCATCCCTATTCCTTCCTTAGCCCTTTGTGTTCCTTTCGGGCAATCTCGTTTACCCGTTGGCATTGTTTATCGTCATATGTGATCGACCGACGTCCTTTATTAGACGAATTAAGGCCTCCGCGAGACTATCGACATTTTCAAGTTTATCGAATTTATATCGCTACATAAGTGACATAAAAGGTACAAATTGATGGTTTGACGTTATCAAGTTACGTTCTGTGACGCCTGCCCACGATTTATTGAAATTTTGAAGCTGTTCGACATTGACATCCCTACACGATATAAAAAACGAAGTTAGCTATAAATAGATTTGATTGAGTACTTACATTGCCATCACTAATCTGATAAGTCACACCTTTAGAAAGCAAAATAGTAATTGGTAATCATCTTACGTTTAAGAATTTAAACACTTTATAATTAAACATGAATGATGCGATTAGTTATGGTAACATTAATGGTATGTACGCAACTTCTTCCGGGTGTAGTGGGTACCTACGTAATTGAGATAAGTTATAATAATAATGATGATTGTCTATGGGTTCAGGCTCCATTTTTAGTATCAGTAAAGAACTTTTGAAATTGCGCTGCCACGGGATCCTTTAACAGCGCCTCGCTAAATATTCTCACCTCCAATTGCACACCAATTACATTGCTAAGTCACGCGTCAAGATAGCCTGCCTAGATCTACCTAGCCTTTGCCCAACTATGTTGCGGTCGGCTTGCAGTCTAACGGGTGGCAGCTGAATACCAGTATTTAACATGGAGCGACTGCCTATCTGACCTCCACAACCCAGTAACTGGGTAATATGATACCCCTTGGTAAGAATGAATCCCGAAAGTCAGGCTTTCGGGATCAAACGAACCGTAACGACTGTCAAAGATCCACGAATTATAGCCGGGACCAACGGTTTAACATACTTTCCGAGACACGGAGGAGTCTCGTTATGTAAAGGGGGTCACCCATCCACGGACCAACCCCGGCAAGCGTAGCTTAACGCTGTTGCGATTGCCTCGTTTCTGTAGTGCCTCTGATATGTTTGCGGTAAACCATACCGATGGTTTTCATGCTATCATCCGCAAGAAAACGGCCTCGCTCCTGAGCAGAATACGGGGCAGTCATAACAGCATTTTGAAAGCCGTGGCGGCCGATACTTCCTCCACCATAATAAGGCAATTTGTGAGAAGACTTATACCCTAGTATGTCTAGTTGTTGCCCTAGTTGCTGGTCTGGGTGGTCTTCTCATTAATTCGTCTTTAGTTAAGTTAATAATAATAGTTTTTAAATACAAACCTGTTACTAACAATTTATGGATCTCATGGTTATCCGAAATAAAATGATTTATTATTATTATTAATCTGATGGATCGACTTATGCGGCTGTTATTGATTAGCCACGAGCTCCCGCGTCCAGATAAGATTAAAAAATTATACATATATATGCATACATATTATACGAGACCTCTCCAATTGCAAACCACTAAAATCGTTCCTCGGTTTCCTGTAAATCTCAGCAAGTAACCCGTAAATATCACAGCTCCAGCTAGCCTAGAGCCACCAACAGGTACCTCTTTACCGGTACGCGAACATAATTTTTCCAAATGGCTGACGATTGCCACTTCTGATTGGCTATTTATAGCCTGAGTTAATGATTGGCTATTTATGGCTTGACTTCGATTTTCAGGTTCTGAAACAATCATGCAGAGAGGCTGTGAGCAGTGCGCTCTTTAATAGCCTGCTGAGTGCTTTTTATTTAGATCAGCAGCAGGAAAACTGTGACTTCCAAGGTTTCGGCACTGTAAGTCATAACAGAAGCTGGTGAACGACATCGTTGATTGCCATGACGTCCAGCCCTGTTCTGCCTACTTTTAGTCGATGCCCGTAACCTACACTTTCCTGTATGCGTTTGCTACTCCAGAACTATTAGCCCGTTGGCTATCCGTTCTGTGGCGCGCTTACCAGTTCGTAATTCTTCGAGCTATGGGATTTGGAGACAGCACAGTGCACTAATTACATAATTAAGTTTACCTGCCATTGCTGTATGTGTTTTTCTCTTTACCTTTTGTGGTGTATTATTTTTATTCTGGGTGCATCGTCTTCACATATAATGTTATAATTTCATGTGTACAAAACATTGTAAAACATTTTAAAAGAGTAACGGTGGATTTTGTTGCCCATTCTTCTCCACACGAAACTACCTTTTGGAAGGAGCGACTAGAATCAATTCTATTTCTTGTTTATTTTGACTTTCAAAAATGCCTTACATGAGCCTATTTGAAAAAAATGCTTTGACTCTGACTTTGACTTTGAGCACAATATGTTAAAGTGAACAATAGTTATTTGTTATGCAAGGCTGCAAAGTTGATTTTTGACGCGAGTACTTGTATTGAAACCTGAGCAAGCGAAGGAAGCGAGTGGTTCAAATATAGAATCCTGAGCGTAGCGAAGGTTTCAAAGGTACGAGACGCAGAAAAGCTTTGCTGCCGAGCGCAACACACAATTATTCACCTCACACACTATAGCGAGGAAACTGCTAGGTACAAGCAAACAGCTGTTATATGTTGAATTTTATTTTGTTCGAACGTCTCAGATACATTGACTTATGTGAAGAAAATAACAATCAAAAATACTTGGCAATGTATCTTATGAGATACATATAATATCTCCGAAATTAGATACCCTGTATTTTTTTCTATATCCTACTTGTCCTCTAAGGAGAATGAAAGAAAAAAACTAATTTAATAAAAAACATATTTATTTTTGCCAAGCAAAGGGTTAAATAATACACTATATTAGTAATTTATTATTTTATTTTTAAAAATATAGTATTTTCAAGGAATATTCAAATGTGACGCCACAGATTTTTTTAATCAAATGGAATACTTATTAACATTAATTCCAGTTTCACAAATATATTCTAGCAAAATATTTAATTTCTGTACTGTGATGGAAGTTTTCAAGGTGAGCAGTATTATTTCTATGTGATTCAATATTTTATTTTATACCGTGTCATGCATTTTCAGTGGACTGCCAGTATAGAAAATTATTAAACAGAAAGGTTCGAATTTTAAAAACTCTTTCCACGCTAGCGAGCAAAATGCAATTTTGGGCTCAGATTTCGAATGACAAACAGACTCTTTCCGAGCCTGTGAGGTGAAAAAATTATTATAACTTTTATTTGGTCTATTTTCACACAAAACTGTTTAAAATTACCTAGTGCTAACCTTGAACTCATGAGTGAATGAAGTGTTGGAGTTAACGTAAGATAATAGGAAACTATTAAAGTTTTGTTTGAGTTCCATTGTCCGTGTCCGCGAATATCGATGACACTGAATGATGCTACCCAAGTCCTATGTGCCCACACTTAAATTGACCTTGAAAAGGAAGAACTTTTTTAATTAGACTTAGAAATACATACACTTCTCAATGTATGTATAAACTTGCATATCTATACCGTCTGAAAAGTTCTATCATTGAAAGCAAGGATTCCAACAACTCAATAACGCGCTTAGTGGCCTTGTAAAGAAGAGCAAAGAAAGAAATATTATACAAATAAGACGTACCTTCATTTTAAAATAAACACAGTAACACAATTTATCCAAAAGCCTAGTATTCAATATCTAATTTACATTGACTTGATTCAGAATAGACGTCCATGTTTTGTAATACCTACCGTTAATTACGGGCGGCGAATATTCGATTTGGGCATCGCTCTGATCTGAACATCTATTAGGTCCATATTCAGTCAACATCTACATATGTCAGCGCACGTTTTACTTCCGATGCCCTGTGGCGAGATAACTCGCCACGAATTTTCGTGTGGATAGGTTGGACCCAATATACACGAATATTCGTGGTGAGTTAGCGTAGCATTCGAATTTGGGACTCTTTAATGGATAGCAGTGAATAAACCCCGCAACCGTGTGCTACGGGGTTACAAGTCGTCTTTGATACAATATTTATTCAATTTATTTACGTAAGCATTATAGCTCGGGTAGGTTTCTACGCTGGGTAGGCCGTCAAAAATTCATCGAAGTAAAATCTACCTACTAATATTTTATCTAATCTGTACTGTATTAATTCTATTGATTTTAAACTCCAAGCAAAGAGAAAAAAATAAATTAAAAATGAAAACGAAGCAATAGCGCTGGCGGGCGATGCGATGCGACGGGATAGGTCAGGGGCCCGGGGGAGTTTTGCAAAAATGTAGCTGTTATTTTTTATGTTGTGTATTTTACGACTTCATTTAATATGCAAAAAATAATACAAATTGTGGACTATATTTTTAAATTTCCATTCAGTTTTCAATTCTTTGGATATCAAATAAATCATTTCTATTCTTATGCAGTAGTCTGAAATAAATATAAATTGCACTGTATATACGTTGTACTTGCACACTAAAGTTGAAAATAAATAAAAATCGTCGCTGCAAAACTGAATTGTCGGAAGAAATTGAATTGTCGCTGGCAATTCAACAGAAGAATCAAATTCTCGAATACCTTGGGAATTACTATTCTAAACCAAATTATTCATTATGTTATATTGTAAATGTTTTCTTATTATTCATTAACTTGTCAATGTTCTGAACCTTTTTTCTGCCTGTCTGTGTATCATATTGGTAACACGAGTGGCAGTATAAATTTAATTTTCGGCCGATACTGTATTTTAATTAAGAGTAAACTCTATCTCAATTATAGTGAAAGGTCGTCGTACCTATGTGTTCCTATATGTGTTCGCAGCTTGAATTTCATATTTGAGATGCGAGAAAGGACGCTACATAACTTGATTAAAAACTTTTTCTATGGTTGAGATGAGCAAGCAGCCTACGTAATAGCAAAAAAAACAAGGTAAGCTAAGGTAGGGGTCGTTTCGTTTTAAGTCATTGACTGCCGCGCAGCAGACACAATAGAAAAACTATTGTTTGTCGGACACACGGTGACCGCGTTAGCGTTCAACGTGTTAAAACTATTTAACTGAGGAAGGGATATGCTGCAGTACCTAACTAGCTAATTCGACGCTGGAGCGTAATTTATTAGATGAAACTCAGCAACCCAATACTAACACACCACGAAGTGATCCGAAACACGAATCACCTAAGTCTGATAGGTTTTGGGCGAATTAAGGCCCAAAAGTCGCCTCTCATCCACTAACTGCCCGAAAAGTTTGGTGTTTCACAAAATTGTTGTACTTCTTTAACACAAAATTTTTGTGAGAAACATTATACACGTTTAAATTTTAAGAGAGATTTTGTGGATATGTTAGACTTTTGCTCTAGGATAAATATACTGGAAATATGACTAGTTTATACTATTATAAATAAACAATAAATGCAGTTCGTTGGTAACTTGAGAACGGTTGGAACGATTTGTTTTTTTTTGTGTTCGTAATTATCCGAAGACGTTCGTGGAAAGAAAAATTGGAAAAGTTACCCGGAAAATAAGAGCAAATTCGGGATAAGTGAAAGCGCTTTTTCCCACGAGAGCTATTGGTCAGGAGGACAGCGCCTGTCGGGAAAGCTACTGTAGCACAATATTTTCACGATAAATAAACGTCAAATAATAAATAATATTCAGGACAGGTAGAATAGAAGACATAAAAAAGAGAGCTAAAGATGATGAATCCAGGTTTGATAGCATCAGAAGCAGCTGGACGTGGAAAACGGTGCACCCAGTTAAGCCGAACACCGTAGCAATTGATATATTCAGAAAGTTATTAGGAGTTACGATCCAGTTCCAGTCCCAGATCCAGAACAGTGAGAGGCTGACTTAGGAGGAGAAATGTTTAAATTCATGCTAATCAGTCAGTCAGATAATAAAAAAATTGTTGATACGTATTTTTTAATTTATCACATTAGTAAAAATGGCTTAGAAAAAACACTATAAAGTTGGGGAGTGGGGGCGCGCTACGTCACAACTCAGTATAAAATCTACAAAAGAGCGACGTCATGACACATTTTAACAAAACGTACCGACGTAATCTTTTGATTTCTTGTGAAAAAAGAAAAAACCGTGTCCAAAATTTATTAATAATGTAGTTGAAGGACTAAACAAAATCATTTATAGTTATCATCCCTATTGGGAATAGTTACCTATATCTATCTAGGTTAGGTTTTAGGTTTTAGTCAGTAAGAGTCTGACATTTCCGCACCACCCAGAGCGGGAGGTCATTTGATGATTTCCCACTCTCAAAAAAACCACACTCATTTACCTTGGCTAAAGTTTCAAGAACGTTTATTTACTGTGGTGTCAGTATTAACAAGGCCGAGTGCGTGTTTTGCGTTTGCAAAAAAACGTGATAAAATGACAAATTAACAATTTCCAGACTTGTTTCTTTACTTGTGCCGTTAGACTTTGCTTCTTGCTAAATGCCATGAATATACGTCGCTTTAATGTTAGTATGTTTTTATGACGTCAACTTTGAAACTTAATGTGTAGAGCTCTAAGGCCCATGGGCAGCATAAAAACTCCGACACCAGGTTAGTCACTAACCACACGAAAAGAAGAAGAAGAGAGTTCTAAGGGACCAAAGACCTTACGATTGACCATTTTTTGAAAAAAAGGGTCTTGAGTAAATTAATGACAGACAGATGGAAGGACAAGGAAGTTATCGTATTCGTGATCTGTTTTTTTTCTTTTGAGGTACGGAACCTCAAAAAACTTCTGTAAAAAGCTGCCACGGAATCCTATCACTAGCCAGGAGTCCGCCAGCCGCAGTCCGGATGGCAGCCTTTTAACTTATTATAGTGACAAAGAATACTCACTCCACGAAGCCTTTGTTTTTTATTTGTCCAAAATTGTTCCAAATAGCAGCCGTTCCTACTTAAAATCAATTTTGCATTGTAACTTAAAAATCATCATTCATCATTTCCCTCTACTTATCACATAAATATTATTAACACAGAGTAAAATAATATAGGACACCATAATATTATGTCGTCGATCTTGCACATACAAAAAAACACATTTTGTGAAAATATTACTAACATAAATTGGGATTAGGAAGAAACATTTTGTTGGTAGCTGGCAGTCAATAATAAAGAAGGTAGAATGAAAGTGCGGTTGCCAGAGCATCAAGTTATACCAAACTGTCAGATTTCTCCAAATGATTTTGAACCTTAAACCGTTGAAGATTAAGTTTAAAATCGATTAAAACATCTGACAGTATGTGGTGATTTGATGTGCTGGCGACTGTACATAACAAAGCAAAAATTCACTAACAATTACTAAGACTTTTAAACAGCTTCCATTAGTGTTAGGGTTGAAACAAATTGGATATTTGATCTGAATGTCAGACAGTTGTCTGTGGTTTCCTCATGGGAAATTAATTTCAGGTGGCTTTAGGAAGAGGGAGATGGTTGGTTACCTTGCTGGGTCCGCCTGCATATTTATAAAAGTTTATTAAATCGTTTAGATTTAATAAACATTTATAATTGTACTAGCGATTTTTACAAAGTGTCAAAAAAAATTTAGATTTCTTTATTATGCCTCAGTTAAATCATCACATAACCCGCACATAATTAATTCTCTAACTGAAGATGACAACCAAATTACAATCCCATGCGTGGTTTAGAACGCGGTCACACAGACACGTAAACGTGTTTTGAACACAATAGTCCACTTATGAATATGATTAAGATTAACATATACATTTATTTTTGTTGCTGTAAACTATATGTATTTTGCAAAAAAACTCAAACGCATTTATTTCAAATAAACCAATTACAGGCACTTTTGAATTGTCAAAGGGCCGGTCAGTCAGAAAAATGATGCTAGGTGCCCATTCCATAGCAGAAGATACCTATGGAGAAGGAAGGGCAAGAAACTCCACGGACACTCTTTTAAACAAAATATGTTTACAAAATAACTATTTTACGGAGCCTATTTTGACTGAGCAGAGCCTTAATTTGTAAAATTTATAGATTATAGGTAGTATTTGGTCAGTACGACGTATTTGGTCAGTACGACGTCAGATGCAGATTAGCACAACATTTTATTTTCTTAAGCTTGGGGTTAGCTTGAAGCTATTAGCTTTTTAGAGAAGAGCTATGTAGTGACCCAGTTAAGCTCTGGATCAGCTAGCGTAAAATTAATTAACTAGAACTTTATAAGTTGCCCAGCAGCGTCGAATAAAGAAAACATTTTCTAGACTTTTATGTAAGTATTTAGAGCACCTTGTATGATGTTTATTTTACGGCATTTTTAGCCACATTTTTATACGTGTAAGTTAATACTGTGAAGAAAATATCAGTCGAAAATAGTTTGCTGTAAGTCATCATTATCTGCCTAGCCTTTTCCCAACTCTGTTGGGGTCGGCTAAGTCGACGCCATAAAAAAATACGATGCGAAATACTCGTACTCGCAAATAAATCAAAACCATTGTCATTGACAGAACCATGGAATCATTTCAGTCACCGGTGCCACTTGCAGACTTCCTTTATGTACTCATTGCTGTAAGTATGAATCTAATTAGGTTTTTTTTGTTAAACAAAGCAAATAACATAGTTAATATGTAGGCACTAGAGTCACAGCTAATTACAAACTAAATTCACCCACTGTCCTTTTCATTATTCTTAACCATCTTGCCTAGACTAAAGAGACTCGACTTAATTGTATCGTTACGACATCTCCGGGAATCCTACTTGCATCAGTAAGAACGACCATTTATATAATACAAAGCATTGTTAGTTACAGTGAAGTGTCCTTAGACCATCGTCCAATAGCTCGTGAGCAACATGCCTTTATATAATCGATTGTAGACCTTGGTCTAAGCGGGATAGTCCGAAAGGGTGACTGCTACCCCTGAACATTAAGGGCTAAGACGGAACATGGAGTTCAGTCAGTAAAAGTCTGACACTCATTTCCGCTCCACCCAGAGCGGGAGGAGTCATTTGATGATTTCCCATCCTCAAAAAAAAAAACCTTCGTCAAACTGTATTCTAACAGTAACATTAATTTCTCACCCCGATTACTGCTACTATCACAACTGATGTAGGTACCTAACCTAGTTGTTAATAGCTGACATAAATCGTCAGCTGACATTAAATGTAGTTTCAGCACCATCTAAGATTACAATTCTTGGTTAATTATGAGTTTTGTTTGATAATGGTACTCGGGTCATGTGCATCTAATGAGTCACTTTAACAAATTACTTATTAATTTATTGAAATCTCTCATTACAGCTATCATTATTGGTTGTACGACATCATCATTCTGTTGCCCATATTCCAACTTAATTGGGGTCGGCGCGACATGTCTTTTTCTTCTATGTTTTTTTGATGAAAGGACCTTGTTCATCTTCAAGAAATGTCTTGAAGAATATTTTTAGCATGAATGTGAATAGAGATTAGAGTAGGTAAGACCAAAGAACGATAGATGAACTGGTTGAAAGAAAGGAAAATCCTCATACCTCCGCATCACATGCTCATACCAGGCAACCGATTTCTCCACAACTTTTCAGTCACCGGTGCCACTTTCAGACTTCCTTTATTTACTCATTTCTTATTCTATCCTTTCGGATAGCACCACTCATCCCTCTTAAGATTCTCATTACAGCTGCATGCAAATGCCTTTCATTGTTGTGGCCCAACAATCTGACCCATACATGACAGCATGTCTCACCAATGTTTTACAAATTTTCCCGTTAAGTTTATGGCGAATATGGGAGTCACAGATTATTCCCGTGACTTGCCGCCATTTGATCCATCTAGTGTCTAAATGTCATCTCATTAACCAACAAGCTGGCATGGCTCAAAAACTGGAGAGACGTTCCAAATCGCAGGAACATGTATTTACTTTTGGTTCTGTTGATTTTGAAACCAAAATTTTCCAGATTCGGTTGTCATTTGCTGATCTGCATTGGAACTGTGATCCTTTGTCACCGGAAAGAACAATGGTGTGATAATCGACCTTTGGTGCAAGCCTACAGCTACATTGGATTCGTCGGTATTGCTAGCATCCGACGGGACGTAGATACGAGCTTGAATGTACATAGCACTAACTCTCCCAGGCAAACCTTTCTCTTTCAAGGCCCGATGTGACCTTTTGTAATTATATTTTATATCTATTTGTTTACAATTCAAATTTGTTCAACACAATCAATAGGGATGATGCCTAGGTAAAAAAAGAAATTATATTAAGGCGGTCAATCAGATGATAAAAAATATAAGTCACGTATTTTTTCAAGTTCGTGACACGAACTGCATGGGTGACAGTTGTTTTCGCAAGTCGAGAAATCGATGGTTTACCTTAACACGGTTAGTGTTGTCTGTCAAAACTTCCGTAGTCATCTACTTGTTTTTTATAAACAAAACGAACAATCGTGTTAATTACAACCCGAGTTTCAGTTTCAGTTTGGTTACGGAAAGTGATGGTTTTGGTATCTAGAAACTCATATGGATTGCGTGAGTTGAGCTCGTTTGTAAACCTTTATGTTTAGTTTGTTTTAGTATATGATATCTTCTTGTACCAATTGCAGTGCACATTTAATACACAGGTTAAGATAATAAATTTTTAAATCTTTACAGGTTATCGCATTTTTGGTTATATTCTCAATGAATATTGCCATTCAAAGTTTTCCTATAGAAAATGGATTTTCGGTGAAGTTTAATCCCATTTCTCCTAAAGAGGAGCTTAGGCCGAGAAAGTTTGGCACATTGTTTGCTAAAATTCCACAGGAATTTGAAAACCAAGAGAACGTCAGGCGAGAAGAAGCTCTGAACATGGTTTTGCTTCCCCAGCAGCCCGAAGTGCCGACAGGATACTCGAATCAAGTGGCGAAATTATTATTTCCTACTGAATATGTTTATAATAGGAACACTCATAATCTAACGAGAGCGTTGGCCGACCACTGGGCAGGGTTGAATTATTTGAACCTGCCCGTCGTCAGGCAGCCCTATGATGATTACAAGGTGTTGGTTGCTACTGCGCCACCGAACGTGCACCTCGGAGGAGACAATAAGCAGACGTTCATCTACGTTGTATTCCCCGAAGATGGATCCAGCGACACAGGTGTTTACAATGTACCTATAGTATACTTTGTTAGTGGAAGCGCTGTGAAAAATAAGGTTTCAAAGAAGTCCGTGGATCCGATACTGATTGTGGACAGCAACCGAACTGTTACAGGTATAAAGAGTAAGGAAATTGCAAAGTTTGTCAGATTTAAAAACAAAGCGTCCGACCGCCTTAAATACTTTTTGTCGGTTTAAAGATTAGATTAGGCGTATGCTATGTACGATTCAAATATAATTATGTACCTTAGTGTATAGTTTAATATCAACCATTATATACATTATATATCAACCATTATATAATAATAAACATTATATGTAATAGTTTGTTAGTTACTTTAGTCCCTTGAATAAGATCCTTTATAAAAGTTGACTTAGTATTATTTGTGATATTTCACCTAAATTCACAACAAACCACTAGTCAGGGTATAGTGAGTGCATTTGATGAGACCTCCGCAATACCCGTTGTACCTTTTTTCAAAATTCATGTCGAGAAAGTAGTGTGGTACTGCCACTTGGCATACAGTTATTCAGTACTAATATCAAATGCCACCAGGCAGCGTGGTTGCTATTATTCGTAGGTGCTATGTTACCCACCATCTTGAATTGTAAGTACGACTATAATGTTATCAATATAACGCCGAGTCACACTCCCTTCCGCTCCACTCAGAGCGGGAGGAGTCATATGATGATTTCCCACCCTAAAAAAAAAAGAAGTCTACCAAAATATATAACGATAACATGTAACGCAGGATTTCCTCAACTATTGTTAACTATTTGTGATAAAATGGAGTATTTGAAAGGGTAGTCAATAACGTTACTCTTTTTGAACTGTCAAAACGCGGCATTTGTACGTAATTTGTATGAAATATAACATTTTGATGTTCCAGATTTTTAGAATCAAATGGAATACTTATTAGCATTAAATGCAATTTAGCAATTGTATCTTCGCATTATATTTAATTTCTGTACGGTGATGGAAGTTTTTATGACGAGCGGTCTTTTTTCCGCGTGATTTCATATTTTATTTTTGGCCGATTCAAATAGTCAATTGTGTAAATATTTGTAATTTCCGTAATTTTATCTACATTAATTATTGTTTTTTTCTAAATATCTTATTGTTTTTGCACGCTGTGTCTATTGCCTATTATTGTGCACTTGACTCGTACCTATGTTTGCTTGTCTTATTTCGGATGAACAGTGTAACGATTGCATATAGACTCATCATCTGCCTAGCCTTTTCCCAACTATGTTGGGGCCGGCTTCCAGTCTAACCGGATGCAGCTGAATACCAGTATTTTACATGGAGCGTTTGCCTATCTGACCTCCACAACCCAGTATCTGGGTAATACGATACCCTTTGGTAAGACTGGCTGTCAGATTGCATATAGACTAATAAATAAATAAGTGACTCAAACCTGCACGGAGATATAAGAAGCCTCTCTTTCATGGGTAATATAATATAAACACACCATCTATTCTGTCTGAAGACTTTGTATCTTTAAGTTAATTGTCTATTCCAAGCTCACAATCACTTGCTATGATTAAGTTGTCTTGGTTTTCCCGTTAGAAATACAGGACACTCGGGGCATCCAAGCTAACGAAATGTCAATAAAGATATCGGTCAGCGGCGACCTTATTCTAACTTTAACAACAAAGTTAAATTGTCATTCAAGGTGTCAGTGTAAAGTTGGATACAAACGAGTTGAAGTTAGCCCAACTGTGGGTAATACGACAGGGCTGGCTTGTGAAAGTTGACATTAATAATGTAGTTGTTTTTGTTTTGAATAATTGATAACACACGTAACACCGCATGTAGGTATTACAAAGAACATACTTAATATTTTATAATCTTTAAACAGATTTTTCAATACAAGGAAATAATATTGCTTACATTAATACGAAAATGTCCGGAGGAATGGTTTTTTTAGGTTTGTAACGATAAAACAAGAATATTATATTTTGCGCGCAATAAAGTAGGACACTAAAATGTAAATTAAGTATTGCCGGCAAACTGACAGCGAGAATATGGCATCTGACTTGAAAAATCTAGTGAAGGTAATACGAACTCTTTCGTAAGGATGTGACTACAAACACTGAAACAGTAATTTGGAGGGGCGCGACATGTTATCGTAGTATTTATCTCTACTTACTTCAAGTCTGGGTTCTTATCTCAAGGACGAGAGTAAAGTATACTGTGTCTAATGTATTAGACACATAAACTTTCCGGAATAAATGATCTATATGATGGTGAGAACCATCCAAACTCGCGTAGTTTGGAACAACAACGTGGTCACACAGATACACGCAAAAACCGACTGAACTTTGTAATAATGTATGGATACTCAGTCTAGACTCCTCCATTTCTCTAATCTTTGGCGACGTCGCGGTTAAATGGCGTCCATAAATATTTTATGTAACGTCCACGTTCGGCAGGTATGTGTCAACTATCTGCCAAGCCTTCTTTCATCTATGACGGGGTCGGCTTCCAGTCTAACCGGATGCAGCTGAATAACAGTATTTTACATGAAGTGTTACTTGGTAAGATAAGTAGTCAGACTTTTGGGCTTCCGACTTGCAGTGGCTACTGTCAAAGATTCACGAATGACAACATATTTTTCGAGGCATGGACGGGAACTGGATTGGAAGATTTATCCATCCTTTCACGGACCATCGCGGCAAGCTTAGCTTAACCTGATCGATCGACCCGTGGTGCTGTAATTACTTAGCTATAAGCCCCTTTTCAGATATAATAGTTACCTTCTAGTCGTAATCGCTCCCTGCACAGCGGGGCATTTGGCTACTTTGTATGGGTATATTTCAAGTTGTAATTTATATAATATGCGTTTTCAAGCTTAGCTTAACCTGATCGATCGACCCGTGGTGCTGTAATTACTTAGCTATAAGCCCCTTTTCAGATATAATAGTTACCTTCTAGTCGTAATCGCTCCCTGCACAGCGGGGCATTTGGCTACTTTGTATGGGTATATTTCAAGTTGTAATTTATATAATATGCGTTTTGTTTGTGCAGAATAAACCTTTCTTTTTTTTGTACTTAAGTAAGAGGAAAAACTAGCTCTCAGTAATTTGATTTATTAAGTTATAAATAAAATGATCATTGATATTCATTCTGTTATAGGATCTTCGGGTTAGAATTATTTCCTATTATTTAATTAGAAACGGTGGTTTAAGCTACCGTTTGGTTAGGGCTAGACTCTCGAACCTCTAAATGATACAAGCCGAAGGATTGTCTTTTGAACGAGGCCTGGAGCCTTAATGAGATGTAACTAAGTGGTTTTCATTTTGCTACTTCGGTATTATCATAAATTACTTGCGGGACTTAGCTTATTCTGTTACATTTATAGATTAGAAGTTTGACAAAAGACTTAAGTAATTAGAATTGGTAGGTTTTTAACTGTATTCATTTGTCAAGAGGAGACTCACATTCAACATGAGGGGCGTGAATGATACGAAAAGGCGGAAGGCAGACATTCCTTAGGTAGCTAAATATTATTCGAAAATGAAACATGACAAATTTAGAAGCGTGTTATTGATTCTGTCTCGTTGCCAAGACTTTTCAAAATTACGAGGGCTGCTGGTTTTGCCTCCGTCAATTAAAATCATTTGCCGGCCTAGCCTTTTCCCAAGTATATTGGGTCGGCTTCCAGTCTAACCGGATGCAGCTGAATACCAGTGTTTTACATGGAGCGACTGCCTATCTGATCTCCACAACCCAGTCAGTAACTGGGTAATACGATACCGCTTGGTAAGACTGGCTGTCAGACTTTCGGGCTTCTGACTGTCAGATATCGACTGTCAGAGATCCATGAATGACTGCCGGGACCAACGGCTTAACGTGCTTTCCGAGGCACGGAGGAGTCTCGTTATGTAAAGATGGTCACCCATCCACGGCCAACCCCGGTAAGCGTAGCTTAACCTGATGGATCGACCTGTGCGGCTGTTAGTACTTAGCCACGAGCTCCTCCGTCAGTTAAAATCTTGTAATTTTTTTTTCTAATTCTTATCAATCGCTTTGTTACGATCCAGCCCAACTTCTAAGTTTCGGGGATATATTAAAATCCTTCGACAAGGGTCATTCATTCATCATTTTTTATGTCATAACTGTTTATGTTGAGCATTTGTTCTGCAAGCTTATTGTTCACAAGTAGCCACCACGATCAAAAGAATTCTCGTCCAACGGCATGGCTCGTTCACAATATCAGACAATATATTGCCTCCCTCACAATGCTTACTGTCCGGGATAATAAATCAATTTTTCGCTAACGCTTCAGCCGTGAGTTGTGAGAATATTAACGAATATTGAAGTTTTGTCGCTCGTGGTTTGTAAAGGAGTTTTCAATTTAACTTGAGAGTATTCTCTTGTGGGACTTAGCTTATTCTGTTACATTTATAGATTTTCTCTTGACTCAGAGCTCAGAGCCACCCAGATTTATGGAGGTGATCGTACGAAATATAACTTGTGGGTAGCGACTTTCTGATGATATAATTAATAATCGCTTCGAGACATTTTGTATAGATGGTGCAGACGAATTGATTACGTATTCGAGACGCGATGACGCCACGCGTCGATATTTTACGTGGCAAGTTGTATGCTGTATGACACAAATAAAGTGACAAAAGGAACCAAATAATCGTGTAACGTTTGCATTATTTCTTAAAGATCTTACTTTTGTGGACCAAACAGTGCATAGTTTGGTCTGGTCAAGTCTTTTGAGATTGATGTATCTATACCATTCATCGACTCTTGTTCTTGAAGTAAATTATGTATGTACTTCAAGAATCACTATGTAGTGTGCACTATACCTACACTAAATACAGTACTTTAAGAAAATGAGGAAGAAAGTATACAGTATACTTTGACTTTCGTTCCTTTAACTCTAATTAAACGTTACAGGTGAGCTGTTATCTATACTAATATTATAAAGAGGTAAAATTTTTAAGTTTGTATGTAGGGGGTAATCTCCGGAACTTTTCAATTTCAAATTTTTTTTACTGATAGTAAGCTAAATTATTCCTGAGTGCTATAGGCTATAAATTATATTTATATCATACATATTAGCCGAGCTATCGCAATTTTTGTCAAGCAAGTCGGAAAGAAATACCTTCGGAAACGGAATTATTTGCATGCGCTGCCTAAACAGTTACAGTATATCGCAATTTTCCGCGGACGAATTCGCGGGCAGAAGCTAGTCAACGATAACTTCGATGCATCATCATGTTAAATACACACATCAAAAGTGTCTAGGGATCAACATATATTTTTGCAATAACTTTTCTCTTGATTGATATTAATTTAAATTTTCTTTAAGGATTCATCAAATAAAGTGTTTTCGTTTGTCACAGTAACGATAAACCAAGTCACCTTTGCATTAATAAAGAAATTTGCCATTTTCCTAATAAAGGGATTTTTGACATTTGAACCACTAACATTAAAGTTCGAAAAAAAGACTGAAATAACAGTTTTCTTTAAAATTTTATTGGGTAACTTAAACAATTAATAATCCGTGTTTCTACCGCGAACACTAACAACACAAGAACATCGGTTTGGCATACTCAAAATGAGTTCATCCAAATCACGCTGTGGAATGGCCGCCCATGTTCGTTGCAACAACAAAAAAAGGTCTTCTTGCAACTGGATACCCTCCATATTCGGCAGAGCTCTTCTCTGTAGCATATCCCATGCATGCTCAATCGGGTTCAAGTCTGGCGACTGAGCAGGCCAGGGCAGGACATTGATGTTAGCTGCGGCGAGAGTCTGTCTTACAACTCTTGCGGTGTGCGGTCGTGCATTATCATGCATTAACTGAAATAAGGGACCGATTTGCACTTGTAGAGGAACGATGACGTCAGATACAATCGTCTCAGCATAAATTTGAGCGTTGAGGTTGCCTCTGATCCAAATCAACTCAGTTCTTCCGCCGATCCAAATACCCGCCCATACCATGATGGTTCCACCACTATAAGGATGGACTTCCTGGCAGGATTTTAATCGCTGTTGGCGTCCAGGGGTTCTCCAGTGTCGTATACGTCTTGTATCCGGTCTCATACCAAAACGAGACTCATCAGAAAAGCACACGAAACGCCATTGTTCTTCTGCCCAATTTCTGTGTTCAAGAGCCCATTGATATCGAATCCTACGATTGTGCATTGCTATAGGTGGTACCCGTAGCGGTCTTCGGGAATGAAGGTTCACTTCATGCAAGCGGTTTCTGACTGTTTGGTCGCTAATTAAGTTCCCTGAAGAGTGATGAAGCCTCACGGCTAACATCATGGCGGTTATTGTTGGAGCTCTTCGAGTTAAGATTTGAATGTATCGGTCTTGTCTCCGTGTGGTGCAGCGATACCGTCCTTCATGGCGCTCAGCCACGGTACCAGTGCTTCGGTAACGTGTCCAAAGTCGACTGATAACACCTTTTTTTGTTGTTGCAACGAACATGGGCGGCCATTCCACAGCGTGATTTGGATGAACTCATTTTGAGTATGCCAAACCGATGTTCTTGTGTTGTTAGTGTTCGCGGTAGAAACACGGATTATTAATTGTTTAAGTTACCCAATAAAATTTTAAAGAAAACTGTTATTTCAGTCTTTTTTTCGAACTTTAATGTTAGTGGTTCAAATGTCAAAAATCCCTTTATTAGGAAAATGGCAAATTTCTTTATTAATGCAAAGGTGACTTGGTTTATCGTTACTGTGACAAACGAAAACACTTTATTTGATGAATCCTTAAAGAAAATTTAAATTAATATCAATCAAGAGAAAAGTTATTGCAAAAATATATGTTGATCCCTAGACACTTTTGATGTGTGTAGTTGCTCAACATTTGCATTTTTATTGATCATAAAAAATAAACCTACTTAGCAAAAAAGTTGAAAATTAAGTAAGTTTTATGTATTTTAAAGCTAAACAATCCGGCGCGCGTAAATTCATGCTCTTAGAAGAAAGTAACCCTGGCTAAGGAAATAATTGAACACCCGCCCCGTGTAATACATTTTACATATAAAAATTGTTTGTTTACTAGCGTGTTCTTGGATGAATAAACACCTTTTACGGAGCAATGTCGTCGAGAAAACACGGTAACTGTATTAGGATAAGAGGAAATGGGGTAAATGGTATAGCATGTAGATACATGATACACCGCGCACCATACGTATATAATGTTTACAATATTTGCTATACATTTTTAAACATCATAACATCACGCATGTATTTCCTGAAGGGTTAAGCAGATATGTTCCCAAAAGTACAACCAAAAACATAACATTCCACAGAAATACAGCAATACACACATACCTACACCACATCACAAACACACACACACATCGATTGCATTTTACCATTTTAAATAATATAGTAAAACGCACACCCCGGGCCTGGTAGAAATTGTGATAATTTCTTTCTAAATATCCGGACATAAACAGCATAGAATTTTAAATATCAGCGGAGAAATTAATGGAGTCGAGAAAACCCTACTTTACCTGAAGTTAATGTTTGTTAATATCGGTAGGTAATCCCAGGCACAAGAGAGTCAGATCTCCTCCATGCCGGTGCTATCACCTTCACAAAGACTTCTCTTCTCTGCTCTACTCTGTCTCTATTAACCTTGTGAACGCCAGAGCATAAATGTAAGCGCGTTCCCTCCACGTCAAGCTACAATTTTATTTCTTCTTGTCATCATACATTTTCCAAGATCCATGGTGTCTTTTAATTTGTTTCATGTCATCAAATACGTACGAGAGCTTCAATTTTTAGATATCTATATAAACACTGTGAGTGTTTATATAGATAAAGTAATGATTTAATTGTTTAGTTCCTGTTATAGTGGTGTTGCCATTGTCATTGTGACATATTGTGTCGATGGCGTACAGGGCATGACAATGGCTTTCAAAAGGTTAAGCCTACCTACAAACTGGTTTATCTTTTCAGCACATGAGTTAGTACAGCTGGCAGCGACACAAGCTAAGAAGAGCCTTCAAAGAACTCAACCAATACACGTCGAAAAAAGATATCTAATAAAGAAATGACGAATCACAGATGTCGATGTGAAAAAGTGTCAAAATTACTTCGCGAAGCATCCAATTTTACTACAAGGACTTTTTTCCCCTTATTTGTCAAATTTTTACTATCCGCGAAGAAAAATGTCCGCTATAAAAGACTTTGGCAGTAAAAGTGAGATCCTATAGGCGTTTGTACTTAGTAACTTTGACTATTTAAATTGGTGTCGTTAAATCTAATGGGTGAATCCTTCGACAGACTAAACTCAGAATTATGATCGAAGTATTACAAAGTTTTGATGCGACTTAACTTCAATGGATCAGTGCTGAAGTGGGAAGACGTGGAAGTCTGAAATAATGATGGAGAAAGTATATATTTTTTTTAATTGTAGAGCGATTTGTAGACTTCTTGTGTCTTCGAAGTTCAGTTATAGTGGAGTTGTAAAGTTTATAATTGATATTCAAAATCAAACTCAAAGCATTTATTTCAAATAAACCAATTACAGGCACTTTTGAATTGTCAAGGGGTCGGTCAGTTAGAAAGATGAAGCTAGTTGCCCATTCCAAAGCAGTAGGTACCTATGGAGAATAACGGGCAAGAAACTCCATGGACACTCTTTCTCTCAAATCAAAATATGTTTACAAAAACTGGGTTACATCATTCATGTTGAAATATACACGTGAAAACGATGCAGAACTTAATAAAAGCGTCCATAATTACAAGATTTAAAAAAACAATTCAAAATTAATTTAAATATTAAAACAGCCGTGGCAGCTAAGAAGTGACCAGTCTCTACTGACGGCGCCCGTTCATGAACATGACGCATGGATTACGAGTAGCACCATTCAGCTCAACCATTTTGATGGGAGCTTTAACTGTCATCGAATATTGAATATCGACAATGTATTGAAGCATGAAGCGGAGTTAAGTAAGTAAACGTAGTCGGGTAACAATGCAAACAATTGATTTGACTGGATTTGGCGCACCTCGGCAACAAAGTTCAAGCAGTAACTTTGGACAGAGTGTTACGTATACTCAAAAACATATCTGTCAATATTCACTAAGAATTATGACAGCAACAGCTCTTAAACGCGGTTTAAATGTGCTGATCGCGTTCATTTTCATTGGTGAATTAAGTCCCTTTTTCGTACAGGTTTTTGATTTTAAGTATAAATACTGAGTTTCGAGTTAATCAGACCGCGCGTTAAAATCCTTCCATACAAATCTGACACCCCCAACCCGGTTTAGGGGGTTGTTTAGATAAATAATAAACGGCAAACTTTATCATTTACTTAGATTAGAATTTGTCCCAACATTCAAGTTTATTAACTCAAGGGATAAGATTTTTCATACAAACTTTCATCACCTATTTTACTCCCTTAGGGGCGGGATTGTTCGAAAGGGTTACCGCTACCCCGGAACATAAAGGGCTCTACGGAAGGAACATGGTTGGGTTTTAGTCAGTAAGAGTCTGACACTCCCTTCCGCTCCACCCAGAGCGGGAGCAGTCAATGGATGATATACCAGCCTTAAAAAAAAAACAAAAGAAAAAAAAAAGGGGTGCAATTTACAAAATTAAATAATCCGTAAATGGGTGCCTACATTATAGAAGGTATTTATGCGCAAAATTTAAAGTCTCTCGGTCGAGTGATTTGGGCTGTGCGTTGATTTATATCAACGCACAGCCCAGCCCGGCCCAGCCCGGTGATATTATTATCACCCTTTTTTCAGGCTGGGAAGTCATCCAATGACTTCTCCCGCTCTGGGTGGAGCGGAAGGGAGTGTCAGTCTCTTACTGACTAAAACCCATCCATGTTCCTTCCTTAGCCCTTTGTGTTCCGGGGTAGAGGTAACCCTTTCGGACAATCCCGCTTACCTGGTATACCACCCTTATTATACCCTTATTTAAGCATAAAAGATTAATTTGGATGTTAAATACCTAGCCACATATTTTTTAATTTAAGTTCAATCTCATCTATGTGCAAAGATTACTTTTCTCTTTCCATTCCGTCAGATAAATGGGTTTCTCTAAAGGAGCCAGGGCCAATAGACACCTCAGTCTCAAACAGATTTGAAAGCAAAGGGGGATGAGGAGACATTTTCGAATTCATTTCCATGAAAATACGTAGGTTTAATGGGGTAGAAGCATTTGAGCCCTTCCTCCATTATTGTGTTTAATCCGAATAAATGGAAACTGAGAAGTTATCAACGCTAAACTGAAATGGGATTATATGCTTTGTGTGCGTGCTTTACAGTTTCCAAATAGTTTTTTCACCTCACAGGCTCGGAAAGAGTCTGTTTGTCATTCGAAATCTGAGCCGAAAATCGATTTTTGCTCTCTAGCGTGGAAAGAGTTTTTAAAATTCGAACCTTTCTATTTAATAATTTTCTATACTGCCAGTCCACTGAAAATGCATGACACGGTCTAAAATAAAATATTAAATAATACCGCTCACCTTAAAAACTTCCATCACAGTACAGAAATTAAATATTTTGCGAGGATATAATTGTAAAATTCATTTATGTTAATAAGTATTCCATTTGATTAAAAAAATCAGTGACGTCACATTTGAATATGCCATAAAAATACTACCCTGTCAAATACCCAATTGTGTAGTAATTTAAGTTTAATTTTTTAAATAAAATAAATACTAATATAATATGTTATTTAATCCTTTGCCTGGCAAAAATAAATATGTATTAAATTAAATTAGTTAGTTATTTGTATTAAATTAGTTTTTTTCTTTCATTCTCCTAAGAGGACAAGTAGGATATAAAACAAAATACAGGGTATTTGATTTTGGAGATATTCTATGTAACTCATAAGATACATTGCCAAGTATCTGTTATTTTCTTCACATGAGTCAATGTATCTGAGACGGTCGAACAAAATAAAACTCAACAACACCTGTTTTCTTGCACCTAGCGGTTTCCTCGCTGTAGTGAGGTGAAAAATTGTGTGTTGCGCTCGGCAGCAAAGCTTTTCTGCGTCTCGTACCTTTGAAACCTTCGTTACGCTCAGGATTCTATATTTGAACCACTCGCTTCGCTCATGGTTCAACCCTAGAATCCTTCGCTTACTCAGGTTTCAATAGAAGTACTCGCGCCAAAAATCAACTTTCCAGCCTTGCATAACAAATAACTATTTTTTGTGTATGGCATCTCGCAGTTCAAACTAAGGAGGTGGTGCTGAACATAACAGTTTCAAATTGAATGATTGATAAATCAGTAGTATAATATATAATATCCTTGGACATTTCACACAACGCCATATAGTACCATGCTAAGCAATCTAATGCTTGTGTTATGGTAACGAGATGGCTGATAAACTACTTATACTTATATTGTTTTGTTGTAAATACATGCATATTATAGATAGAAGTCAGTGATTGATCAGGCCTAGTTGAAAACTAGCGTCAGGTACTAGTTTTGTGACATTTTTGCTGAACCGAGTCTATTGGCGCAGCTGCGAGGCACACTTCCTATCTTGTTTGCATATTCGGTTGCTTTCCTTTTTCATTGTTTTACTTGGCAGTGCAGCGGCATCTGCATTATATTGTGTATATAGGGTGTAACCGAAAGGGTATACACGTACAAAAGCATATGCTACAGACCACGAAACTGAACAACTTTTACTATGGGACCAACTACGAAATCGCATAGTCTGTAGCATAGCCTTTTGTATGAATATACCCTTTCGGTTACACCCTGTATATTATTTACCATGCCTTTAAGGTTGTGCTGAATACATGCGTTTTCTGTCTTTCTTTCCTTTGATAGTAAATATACCATAACTGTGATTTTCAACGTTTCATTAAATGTAGTTTTCTGTCGGATGTCAAAGGTACTTGCATTACGCATTAATTGTGACGGATGAGACTTTCTAATAACTCCCGTGCACTCCAAACTTTATAGAAAATGAGGTAATGGACGACCGGACATTTGGTCTTTACCGGGTGGCTTATTGTAACATTAGGTGTTAGATGAAAATTGATATCCTAGCTAACGTGACTGATTCATTTTGTTTCAGAAACTACTTAGCGTTTGAAAAGAGTGATGGACGCTGATTATAGTGGCTATGAACTAAGATTAACCTAGTGTGTTTTGGCACTACGAGCCATATTACGGTTCCTATATGTTTATCAACCAAATGATTAATAAGGTGCTTCAATTGATTGATTTTTGTCTGACAAATGGATTAATAGCGCAAAATAACAACACAAGCAGGAATCATTTTTGTCAATAGTGAAAGGTGGTAACAATAAAGAAAATCTGGGAACTCATTCAAAAGTTTTGAATGTGTTTCTGTCACGTTGATTTCCGATCTAGTATGTTCAATCTAACAATTTGACATTTAATTTACCTATATCATTAACGCTGTGTCCCTTTCCTTTATCTCTGCTGGTACCCCCCCCCCTCCTTAACATGAGATCAATGCAAAATCAGATTTCAATAATTTCTGTAACTCTCGTAAAAATCCTCTCACAATTCTGTCACTCGTGGAAAGCGAGCGGTCTGAGAGCAGTTGCCCGAGTCTGCATACAAACATAGGTATGTTATATTGTTACCCAAAGAAGACTAACATGTTGGTTTCGTCTGTATAGCCTGCACCCTTGCATGTCTAACCCGTAAGCCTAAGACTTAGCCCTTAAGCCCCTAAGTCTAAACTTAGGGTGATATCATTGGAGGTCCGGAGTGTCCAACAAAAGTTTACGAGGGACAAACACAACATGCGACAATTACATACACACACATACACACACACACATTACATTATTATTATTTGCAGCAATTTTGTTTTTAGAAAAGTGCGTTTTGTTTGTCTGTGCAGAATAAACGTTTTTTCTTTCTTTTTCTTTCTTTCGACAAAACCAGATGAAGATGTTTGCCAAGTAGTAGGTACTTTTAACTGGATAGGTATTTATTGTCTCGCTCTTATAGCGTTTATTTTCAATCAGAATTGGAAATACAATTAACGAAGCTCCAAATTAATCCTGGCTGAATATAATTCATTGTGTGAATTAAGATAAGTTTAAATGTATATCAGTATTTTGTTATTAACGTACATAACATACATGTAAATATGCTTACAGGCTTAAAATAAATGATTGGATACTAGCTTTTGCCAGCGGCTTCGCCCGCTTGTATTTAGGATACTATCCCACGGGAACCATACATTTTGCCGGGATAAAAAGTAGCTTATATGCTATTCCAGACTATAATTTATCTTTGTGCCAAGTTTCATCCAGATCCGTTAAGTAAATTTTGAGTTTATTCGTTACAAACATACTAATATAATATTATAGTATAGATAAAAAAGGGGGAAAAATCATAGGCCCTGAAAAAATTCGTGCGCATCGCTGTCAACAGGAAAAGTGCCTAAAAGGCTGGCAGCATTGCCACGTTGCCAACCCTCTGGTCACGTCAGGTCTCGAAATACAATGTGGGCACTCGGACCCCATGGCCGTAGTAATTCATCCCCCAAATGGCTCCAAAAATATAAGAATATTATCACCGGAACATTTCATCAGTTGTTGGCATCAGAAAGTTCTCATCAACTCCCGATTTTCATAAGACTTGTAGGCGAAGACGCGAAGCAAAAGTTGTTCTACAACTTTATAAAAATTCTTGACTCCAAATACCCACGAACTTGGTGAGAACTTTGAAATTGTAAAGAAGTTGAATGCCGCTCTGCTGAGAATAGATTCCAGAAATTCATCGCTGAACAACGGTATTACACGTACAAGAATTAATCGTGAATATACTTTAAAAGTCGCCTAGATATATTTTACAGTGAGAGAAATTCTTACAGTGAAATATTGTCTTGCTCTCTTGTGAAAAAATGTTCACAACAGAGGTATTGAGAATTCTTAAAAACTTAAAACAGATTGCCTGCATTAAACTCTTTTCGTAATTGTTACCTGTTACAGATATATACTGGGAATATTTTTTACGATAGGAAATTCGAGTTTGAATATCGTAGTGTTTCAAATTTTACCAGCTACTGTCAGCAGCTTCGCCCGCGTGGATGTAGGAACCTATCCCAAGAGAACGTACTACCGAGATAAATAATATCCTATGTGTTAATCCAGGTCATAAACTAGGGGGCGTCCATAAATTATGTGACGTGTTATTTTTAATTTTCTGTCCCTCCCCCCCCCCTGGTGAGATGTCGTGAGATTTTATTCAACCCCCTCCTCCGTCCCCCAATCTCACGTGAGATTTTTCAAAATGTGGGTTCCTTACGTAAACGCGTAAAAAGAAAAAAATATTGTGAATGATCTTAATCGTATTATGATTTACCCTTAAGATTAAATCAGCATGTACAATCTGGACTAAATGGACCAAAATAGTAGGTATATATTTTTTTTGTTTCAATCAGAAAAAAAATAGCGTGATATTTGACTCGACCCCCTCCCCCCCTAAAATATCTCACGTAATTTATGGACGCCCCCTACCTCCTTTCCAAATTACATCCAGATCTCCTCAGCCGTTTGAGCATGAAGGACGGACAAACATACAATACCAAAACCTTCGCCTTTATAATGTTAAAGATGAAACTGCTAACATGTTGAATAAAAATACAATAATGTTCGGAAAAGAATTAATAAATTAGAATATAATTAGAATGTTGACATAGGTGTTTTTAAAATATTGGTTCAGTACATTTATCTTTTAGAATTATATTACAGTTAATTATATCATTCTTATAACATAAAAACGATTACTTTGTATTTTTATCCAACAATCCAGGTTTATTTTATCAGTATTTTTTGGGGCTAGCAGAGTATGATTTGTTGCCTGTCATCTAAAACAAAGCTTACAAAAATAAAAATCAAAAATTGTTTCTTTTTTGTTGGAACGTCAGTGGAAGCTGAAGTTGAATACTAAAACAAAAAAGATACTCTTCGTGGAAGGATTCCAAAGTATCACGTTATCCCAGTTATCTTATCAACATATGGTTGCGATATTTTTATATTTATGGTTTTTACACTTTATAGGTGTCAGAAATTAAAATTCGTTTGTTATGTCAGCAATTCAATTCGTAATTTTATTGAACTAGAACTATAAAAATTATAGTTCACATTTTACCTACAGCTATCCTGTCTTTATCCATTCGTGCTGCAAAAGTAAGTTTGGCATTATAACATTTTAAGAACAAGATTTTCTTTCCACGAAATTGAGTCTCAAAAAAAGGTCTCGCGCGATTCCAGAACTGAAACTCAAAATCAAAGTTGTGTCAAAGTATTATATTTCGAATAAACCAAGTACAGCCACTTTTGAATTGTCAAGGGGTCGGTCAGTCAGAAAGATGAAGCTGTTTGCCAATTCCACAGCAGAACTTGCGAGATCGAGTTTGCACTCCCTACTCGTAACTTGTTCTTCAAGTAATATCAAATATTCACTGTCTGCCCTTACATACTTTATTTAGATATTAGCAATTATTTATTTTTAGGGCAAAGAATCAGCATTACCATTCAACGTGGCAACGCTGCCAGCCTTTTGGGCACATTTCACACTGACAGCGATGGGGATGAATTTTGACGCCCTATGAGGTTTTCCCCCTTTTTTACCACTTGTACATAATGTATATATTTTTTAGCTTTAGGTTGTATATAGTAATTAATTCTTCATGTAAACTGTCTGCCTAATATTTAAATAAGTATTCAACTGCAGTTTAATGTACAGGTATCGTAAGCCGAGATGATATTAGAAATCGGGTCACCCAATCATTGACTGTCCGCTCTACTGCTCGTTATTTACGACCGGTGTAGTTGGTTGATCAATAAAATTCTCCGGGAGAGCTCCTACAGTAAAATGTGGATCGTTAATTGGTAATATTCTTAAAACTGTTGCTTCATTACATTGTTGTTCGTTACGATTACGATGGTAATCACTATGGCCACTGGCCAGTCTCCCAATTAATTTTCGAGTCTTGCTTACGCTAGCAATGTTTTTTTTAAATTACTTAGACTAATGATGTATCAGGACGATATTACGTCTTTAACCTTTTAACCGCCGCAGTCGGATAAATACGACAAATGTTTTCGGAGCCTTGCCGCCTGAGTCGTGTTTATACGACTGAGTATCTATGCTCGGTTTTTTATGTAATTGCAAGACCCTGTTAATCTGAAATAAAGTTGTTTTTTTATCACAAACTGCCACTATACCTATATTGTCCTATTCTAAGCTGCGGTGCATTCAACACACATAGGTACGTGTTCGTGACAGTGTATGGGTTAATTTTCGGCAGGAGTAGCAAGGCACACTGGAATTAGGACGTTTTATTGCAAAGTGACAGGTAAGCCGCCGCCATATTGTCTTATTGCAGTCTTTACTCTTTGAACTTACGATGACGATTAAAAATTATAGCAGCTATGATGTGCCTGTAATCTGGGCTATAATTGAGATATTTTACTGCGCCGTTCTCAGCTTAACTACTAGGTACTAGCTGAGTGTTCTTTAAATCTTTATACCTAATGTAATGACACAGATTACATAATATTCTTTGCGTAATCTGGTGTAATCGTGACTGTTTTAATGTGGTCTAGCTAGGCTGTGGCGCTAAATTTGACTGTAGGACTAGTGGACTGATAAGACAAAAGCCGTAGCAATAAATTGATCACTTTGACCCTTGTAATATTATCTAATTTTATTTTTCAGATCAAAGTGAAGCTAAATTGAAAATTGAATGAACTTACTTTAGTGAAATGCAATTGTAATTATGTAAATTGATCTGAAAAATAATTAAACGTAGCCTAGCCCAACATCATTTGCATGCAGCTGAACTCTGGCATACCTACTGGGGAAACAAGCAGTATCCGGGCTCTAAATCAGTGACGTTTGGACTTGCCACAGACTAAAAAGTTTTTTTTAACCGCCATGCCATAGAGTAATAATAATAATAATAATAATAAATTCATTTATTTCTCACCACAATATTTAAAGAGATTATGTACATGGGAATATTGTTAAACTCTAATAATATATTGTGGGAGACTGGTGCCTAAGCTAGGCTAATGGCCTGTGTTATAGGACACCAGGTCCCCACCCCGAGTAACAATGTCAGTACACCTTTAGTTGCGGCAAGTTCAGTGTTGTGGGAGGTAAGTAATATGAGGCTGTGTATTAGGTGTACATGAAGTATGTGTGTGTGTGTATGTGTGTTTGTGTGGTGTTAGATTACTGTACGCGTCGATATAGGTGTTATATGGAATAGTTGTAAATAATATTATAACTTAAAGGACTAGGAGTTAACTAAAAGGACACGTTCGGTACTATCGTGAGATAAGTCCTGGAGCCAATTGGTAAGTTTGGTCATCAATGTACTTCTGGTGAGAGGATATATATGAAGAAGACGATGGATTTTATTATAAATTCTAACACTGAGTACGCCGAAGTGGTGGCCCGCGAAAGAAGTACGACATTGGGTAGGATTAGTAGAGTATAGTAGTGAGTAGGAAATACGACCTCTTGTTTGTAGACCCACGCGTCTCTTATAAAGCTTATCATTCCACGAACTGTTTTTTTCAGATATAAATCAATGCTACAGCACTAACCTACTAGGTACTGAAACTAACTAAGGTCCATTTAAACTCAAATAACTGGGAGTTATGAGCTAATTCAGGGTTAATAAAATAATGAATGTTACGCAATCAAGATTCAGAGATGTGGAAGAGTTAAGTTGCTAGGGTTAGTGGTTAGTAATGACGAAATTAATTGACGACATCAGGTATTAATAAGTTACTTTGTATTTTATTTCAACGTATTTTTAGTGTGTGAAATTCGGTATAATAACCGTAGGTAACTCTTAAAAAAACATAAAAACTAATTAATTATTTTTATAAAACTGAACTTTTCTTCTATCAATAAACGAAATCTCCACGGAAACTACATATAATACGATTAAATCGTTTGAAAAGTCATGTCATAAACTTCAAAGACAAAAAAGTTAATGCCATTTTAGGTTTAGTAGGATTATACGGTCATAGATTGTTTTTATATTTTTGTTTCATCAATTGAACTGCAATATTCCCTGAAAAACACTACTTTTAGGTTAACTAACACAGTGTTACTTTTTAGTGGCGCAGCGAGTAATTAAAATTAAAATGTTAATTACCTACTTAAGTCTGACAAACTGTTAATGTTTAGGTATACATTTAACCCGAGTATATATGAAAGTGCGTTGAAAGGTATTATATATCCTCATAATTTTGCGGAAGTATATAGTGTTCAAATGTGGATGCTAAGAAGAAGCTAGAAGCTTTACCTAATTATACCCTGATAGCATCGTGTAGAGGTAATTCAATTTTCGGGAAGGCGTTGCATGGTGAGATGCCGCGTTTAATGAGCACAAGATCGAAGCAAGCCTAAAATCTCCGCTGGTAGGGGAGGGGACCGAATTTCATAATAATAATGCCAGCCGAATTGGTGAAGATGAAGAATACATTACTGTCTATCTTCTCGACAGAACCTTCGTCATCTTTGAAGGCACTGCAAGACATATTTTCGATTTCACGCCTATAATCCAGATTCATTTTGGGTATGAATTGATTTCAGAGCTTGCCTACTCCGTGTCGTTATTTCCGAAGTAGGTAAACTAACACGAACTTTGCGCCAAGTACTATTATTCTACGTTGATCACGTCTGTAATCATATTTCGGTGACGAAACATAACTTAACTGTAGCGAGATTTCAAGCGGTAACATAATTGAGTTTTCCTTGTTAGCATTGGCACAGTTGCACTGCCTTCTGACGCATTGTAACAAAAAACTACTATTATATTCCGCAAACAAAATGAGGTCAGATAAAGAAATATTTTGAAATATTAAAAGAAAATGCGGCCAATAGGTACTTAAATGGTACCATCTAAATAAAGATACACTCATAAATATTCAAAATAACGCAATAATGACTCTGTATTAGGCCGTTTTGAGTTTCTAAAGTACAAAACGTACATCGAGAGAACAGTTCGTGGTGCTGCATCACAGATCGCGTTACGTTACCACATGTCAGGGTCAACTGTTTTGTTATTATAATTAGAGAAATAAAAACTGGTTTTTTAACATATTTATTAAATGCTCATGATATCTGATGCCGAAATTAAGTATTGTAAATTTCTCATGTCATGTACCTAACTATTACATAAAAATCGTTTTATATTTTTTGATTTAAATCAAAACGAACGAGAATTTCTTGAGAACGTGAATGGATTGCACAAAAAAATAAACAGTTAAAGTGGAAACATCAACGTTGCTCAGAACAATATAAATGAATGAACAGAAACAGGAATATATCGTTGTATGTATGATTGAAGCTCTTGTTAAATGTAACTGATCGCATTTTGAGATTACTTTTACGGATTACTTTCACCATTAGAGATGGGTCTAAGTATACTCTTCTAACAGGAATGTCTTTACAAGAGTGAAACGGAGGCGAGACGGGCATTTCAAACCGAATTAGTATCGCCTTATCAATTCAGTTTATCGTCTTCGACGACATTAACATATTACTTAAGGTATTCGGCGTCTGGTGACATTGATAAATTGGTAATTTAGAACATATTCAACAACGATAGATCTTAGGTAACATGATTTTGGAAATAAGATAGTTTGTTTATGAGAGGAGTATCACTACATAGTATAAAGCAAAGTCGCTTCCCGCGTCCTAATGTCTGTATGTATGCTTAGATCTTTTAAACTACACAGCGGATTTTGATGCAGTTTGTATGAATAGATAGAGTGATTCAAGAGAAAGATTTATGTTTATAGTTTGTCGACATATTATGCGGGTGAAGCCACGGGTGGAAGCTACTTTAGAATACAAGAATTAGTAGGTAAGTGTGTTTTAAAAATTAAGTTCAAACGAATTAAGTTTGGAAAATATCTTAAACTGGTTCTATAACCCTGGTTTTAGGAGTTTGGGCCAAGAACATGTCGCTGTTTCCGTATAAAGATTTATATTCAAGTTAACATTAAGTATCTGAAACGTGAATTACTCTGTGGTACATTTTCGAGGCTAATAAATTATTTACATAATGTCCTTTCTTAGTAAAATACACATTGAATTATACCTAAAGGTCTCAATTATTAGAATCGAATTTACTCGCCTATTAGTTTAATGTAGGGAGCCTAATGGATAATTAAACAGAAAGGAAATATACTGACATGCCGTCCATTAATCTCGGCGATCGAATTTGGTTATTCAAATAATTAAATTGTTGAGTAGTTATGTCACGAATGACACAACGTGAGTCACACTTATTGATGATTACAAAATTGTTTTTTCTCCATCGACTAGATTATTAAAAAAAACAGCTTTTGTCCGCGGGTTCGCTAGCGTTAATTTAGTATTGGACAATCAATTAGGATTGACAATCAAGTCAATCATGTGAAAGACACGTAGCGCCATCTATTTAACATAAAAACGTTATTGTTATTTGCCTCGGGAACATTACTACAGGAATGTAATCTATGTCCGTTTCTGTACACCTGACAACGTATATTATGCAAAATTTCACGAAAAGGGAACAAACAAACAAACTTACTTTCGCATTCATAATATTAGTTAGATATGGGACATGTATTTTGATTATGTATTATTATTATATTTTAGATGCATTTGGTTAAAAAATTAAACTTACTACTACTGACATAACGAGCCCCTTCTCCCAAAGTTTAATGCGTTTTATCTAAGTAGTTTGTTATTAATATGATAATACAATCAATATGAATTAAATGTTTTTATTTTATTTTTTATTTTTAGGTTTTAATTTAACTTTAATGTTAAGTATGTCGATAATATTAATTGCTTTTAATTTAATATTGTATCGCCTTAAATATGAAACAAGGGTAGGGACTGGTGCCCTTAATACAAGTTATCCCGATAACTTAGCAAGGGTATTAGTTACGACAACTCAAGTCTTCCTGTACTATATTTAAGTCTAACAAGTATGTATTGTTAATAGCTGTACATGTTGATGCAAATAAATACTTATTCTATTCTATTCTTTTATTATCTGACTGACGGGCTGAGTATAATATTTTTTTTACCTAGGCATCATCTTTATTCTAAGAAGTTCTAAGCCAAAAAATATAAATTTAAATGAGAAGTTACATTGAATTATGTTTCCTACCTTGACGGAATTATAACTTAAAGATAATGGACATTGAAGGTTAACAATCGGTCGCCCTTAATATACTCTGAAATGAGAACAATGTCATAATTGAGCCTTTAATATAAAAATATCTTTCGAAGGCACTGAAACTGATAGCTTTATTTTAAGTACTTTAGAGCAGAATTTATTAAGTAATTATTACAGTGCAATTATTTTTTTGACATTATTAAAATAACAGGTTTTTAGAACTGTTTCCTGTAGGGACTTGAATATAATTTCTATTGGGATATTTAAACTCCGGTACTGTATATCATCAGCCTAGCCCTTTCCCAAATATTTTGGGGTCAGCTTCCAGTCTAACCGGATGCAGCTGAATACCAGTATTTTACATGGAACGAGTGCCTATCTGACCTCCACAACCCAGTAACTTAGCAATACGATATCCTTTGGTAGACTGGCTGTCAGATTTTCGGGCTTCTAACGACCCGTAACGACTGTCAAAGATGCACAAATGACAGCCGGGACCAACGGCTTAACTGCTTTCCGAGGCACGGAGTCTCGGTTTGTAAAGATGGTCACCCATCCACGGCCAACCCCGGCAAGCGTGGCTTAACCTGATGGATCGCCCTGTGCGGCTGCTGGTACTTAGCCACGAGCTCCTCTCCTTAACTCCGGTGCTGTATATATTGGACTATATTTGGATAAATTAATGGATAAAGGCAAGTCCATTCTCCATGGCAGGTGGAGCAGAAAATCAAGACGTGGCAGTCAACATTTCTATTCATTGTTAAAAATATTTCAAGCATAAAATAACGTTTAGGCATGTGTTATAAGTGCAACTTTGTATAATAACAGATATTAGCATAATAACACAATAAGTACTGTTCATTTACATGATATGAGATCTTATTCAGCACATTTTAACATGAATGCTGATATAAAGTGGCTGCGGAAGCCGACACAATCGAAACCTATATACTTTGTGATTTATGTGTATATTGTTTAGTTTAGTTTAGTTGGTGCAACACTAGGTAAACCATGGTTTATTCAAAAGTGACGTGTTACGATCGCTATGCCATACAATATACTCGTCTTCTAAAAATGCTTTTTCTAAATAAACATAGCCAAAGAGGTTGTGTTATACATTGAAACATTGAAAGAACCAAAGCTCGTTATGTAATAACGTCATTTATCGATGTGCACATCTGTCTAAAGATTGAGATAATCAATAACCATTACCGCAGGAGCCAAGGTGAGTGTTCGCATCTAATAAAGAGCAGCTGTCAGCTGATGAAATTACGTTTCAGGAGGTCCGCCACAACACCCGTCCATATTCTCTCAACATTTCCTAATCAATACCAAACTTAGATTATTTTATTACTCCAATTTACAAACTTAGAACATTTATTAAAACGGTATCGTTGTATTACATCGATACGGCTAATTTTCTAAATTAAAATAGCGAAGATGAAGTGAATGGAAGGTCATGTTTGCGTCACACTAGGGAGGCATTTACGATCTCGTTGCGAAATCAGGATGTATGTGCCAACTTTTACTTTGCTTTGTAAACATAATATATTTATAATAATAGCAGAGAATATTTTAAATCTAAAACAGAAAATAAGCTGAATCGCATACATAAGTACATATTACAAAATGAAGTTATTATGTAAATTGTTATGCAATAATTTATATTTTTTACTGTTCTTGTATAATGTTACAAAATGTGGAAAATATATTTTGGTACCTACCTACTAGGTAAACTACATATTTATGAAGTGAATATTTATAAAGTTATTAAATACGACATCTGTTTTTGTAATATTATTTCACATGGGTAGTTACCTACCGTAATCCCAGAAAAGGTTAAAGATAGCGGTTCCATTTTCTATTTTCAAATATCCTGAGCGCGTGGGATTATGGGCACGATCTCGCTTAAAAAAAGGTGTGAAGTACTACACTACCTACGTATTATATTTAATAACATCTATCGGTATGATATTGCAGTCAGGGAGTAGTTGTTATAAATAGCATGTTAAAGTATAACCTTGTTACGATTACGACCTTCCGTGGATAGGTAAGGATGGATGGCGCTTGTTAATCAGGTCTTTTTTTTTTTTTTTAAGGCTGGGAAATCATCCAATGACTGCTCCCGCTCTGGGTGGAGCGGAAGAGAGTGTCAGACTCTTACTGACTAAAACCCATCCATGTTCCTTCCGTAGCCCTTTATGTTCCGGGGTAGCGGTAACCCTTTCGGACAATCAGGTCTGTGTTAATAATATATTTTATCCTGACATTGATAACATTTTAATTTGTCCCTGGGCTAATATTTTTAATATTTAACTTGTACTCAAACGTTTTTTAAACAAGAAAACTTGTATTTTAAATGTGGATAAAATTGAGAGAGTTGCCAACAATTTACGAGAACATATTGAGTGAATTGCAGCCGGTCTTAATAAACCGAGCATGTATCTCGCGTAGAACAGCGGTTGTTGAACGAGAATCGCTCGCCTCTACAATTATCTATTATTCTTAACCATCAAATAAATCGAGGAGCTCGTGGCTAAGTACTAACAGCCGCACGGATCGATGATCAGGTTAAGCTACGTTTGCCGGGGTTGGTCTGTGGATGGGTGACCATCTTTACATATCGAGACTCCTCCGTGCCTCGGAAAGCACGTTAAGCCGTTGGTCCCGGCGGTCATTCGTGAATATTTGATAGTCGTTACTGACTGGGTTGTGGAGGACAGATAGGCAGTCGCTCCATGTAAAATAGGTACTGGTATTCAGTTGTATCCGGTTGGACTGGAAGCTGACCCCAAAATAGTTGGTAAATGATGATCTTGCAAAATGGGAACACAGCGAATGAATTGTGTCAAGAACTTCTTAAGTACCTGAAATATGTAGTTATGGCATTTCAAAAAAATAAATCAACAATAAGTTGTTCAGGACGGCATGGCAGGCCAAAACGGGAACACAGCAAATGAATGGTGTCCAGAACTTCTTAAAAACCTGGTATAGTGATTGCATTCCAAAACCGCCGGCTCATTTTAATTTAAAACTTATAAGTTACTTGACTTTCATGGTTAAAATGAACATTCAGTGTAATTACACCTTAATAAACCTGACTTCCACTATTCTCATTTCTGACCGGCGTGTTGCGGCTTCCGAAACAGTTAAATCTATTCACTTTGGACTTATGGGGCGTAATTGCCCGGCTATAGTGGCTTACTGAGGGTACAGAATGCATGCACGTGTGAGCGAAGGTTTACAATACTAAGGCCCGTTTGCACCACCACTAAATGCGTGTCGCGCTAATCGTTTGTACAAAATCATTGGTCTGTTTCTTACTATCGTATGATTGTGAGAGAGATAGAATGGTGTTTATATACCCATGCTGTGTTAAGGGGTTAAAAGCATTTGAAGAATTTAGTTCATTGTGTGTACCGCTAAGTAAACGATTCTGTGGTTCCCGATCGCTGTAACCTAGAATCTTCCAACTTCACAACAACAACAACTTCGAACAAAAATTTACTCATACTAGATGAGTAATTTTACTTCCTAAGTGTTACTCCTAGGCAAGAGTAACCCATCCTTACTCCTTCCCTAGTCACATAAACATTCCATATTTAAAACTCTCAGTACACGACCCTCTTTCCTCTGCATCACAGAACATAAAGAAAACCAACGGTTTAAAAAAAGAAAACAAATGACAGTCCAAAACATAATTATGTCAACATTCAAGACTTTTTATTGTCCTGTATTCACAGAGATCTGAGCTGCGCTTAAACGCTTTCAGTGTCAATATTCCCCAACAATGTTGACACAGCTCTTAAACCCAGTTCATATGGGCTGAAAGAGTTCAGTTTCATTGGTGAAATCAGCCCAACAACATTCATCCAATACCTACATCCTGGCTATAATAGGTTATGCCGCCAATGTATGTTCTTTTCCTACATTTTCATGCTAACGGGAAACGAATCTCGAACGATTTTTCATTCCAGTCTAGAATTCATATTATTATGGGGCAACCGCTGAACTCATTTTATTAAGTGGCTCAGTTTTATAGGAGCCTATTAATATAGGAGCACATTATTATAAATCTCATTTAATATATTTGTATTATAAATCCATAACGTACTTAAATATCGAAAATACTTTAGAAATTTCTTTGAAATCTTTCTTAGTTGTGATGAATAGCTTTGCCGAGAAAGTTTTTTTTTCAAGTTGCCATTTATAAGGATTAATTGATTTTTGGAAACTTTTAAAAAGCAATTCGTACTCGCCGCTCGCTTTTAACGACGAGCTACATAATATAGTCGGCATACTTTTACGTTTAATCGAATTGAACGATTTTGTGGTTGGTCAATAATTATTTCAATGTTCTAGGCACTTTACCTACTCCATATTAGGAATGTTGTACATATGTATACAGGAATGCGTACTCTACTCTTTGATTAGATTATACCCATACATTAGCTGTCTATACAATGCATTCATTAGGTGCGAGGCAATAAGAACATTGCAACAATCAGAGTTCGGTTAGGCTTATTACATACGAGGCGCATGATATGTTTTTCAGGGTATTTCTATGTGTTGTGGCTTAAATTAGGTCAACCCTTTATTTTTAGTAAGGTTCGTGAGAGGAAACTAAAGGATTATGGTGATTACTAGCTTAACTACGTATATAGTCGTTATATTAAAACTAAATATTCCACCACACGTGGTGATACAATTATTCACTTTCACCTAAAAGTATAAAAAGTAGTGGTTTTCGTTTAAGTATATAGAGTGTAACCGAAAGGGTATATACATACAAAAGGATATGCTACAGACCACCAAACTGAACAACTTTTACTATGGGACCGACTCCGAAATCGTGAAAAAAAAGCTGTTCTCTACATTTCGACGAGTCACGTGACCAAAAATGTATAGAACAGCTGATTTTTTTGCGATTAGTATATAGTTATAAACCCTTTCGGTTATTCGCTGTATAATGCACTTTTCCCAAAACATGTATTGTATATCTTAAGAAACATCTTTGACTACCTATCTGCTATCACTATTAAAATGATTTTCGATAATTATCGCCTCTCGTAGGTATACGTCGTCGGCAACTATAATGAACAGTTTATAATAAGTCATTGTCTGCCTGGGTTCGTAACTCGTCGTTGACGTGCGATAATTAAGTTGCAGTGTTTGCACATATCCTATTCATAAATCTAATTGCTTTTCCATTAGTGCATTATGCATTGCACGTAATCAGTCCACATCCCTTGTATTTGGCAAATAGGGATAGGTAATAAATAGGGTAGGGTATTTGGAAAACAAAACAAATTATCTTTAGTCAGTCAATCGAATAATAAAATAAATTAGACACGTATTTTTTTGCTTTATTATATTAACATAAACACTGCCACGATTTTTTGTGCTATTCTAAGCCCAGTTCCTTCAACACACATACGTGTTCGTGACAGCGTATAGGTTAATAAAAAATTACTGCGATATAAAGCATGGGGCTCGCTCCGTCACAAATAAGTATACAGACTACATAATAGTGACGTCATGCCTCACTTCAACGAAATATATCGACGTAATATTTTTGGATTACATAAAAAAATAATAATAAGGGCCCAATATTATAGTCATCATACCTATTGTAACGTAGTTATTGGTGCTGCACTATTGCACCAATTTAGAGAATTTATAATTATAAAAAGTGATGGTATTAACAAAAGGATGCCGCGCCACTTCCTCGTCTGCATGTAGGTAGATGTATCATGTGTTCGTATAAAAATTCTTATGCAATCGTTTTACGACTGCTCGAATTGCTCTCACACGCCGGAGCGCCGCTCGATTTGACTACCGCGCCGGCGTCCACATCTTTTACACTAACTCAACCGGATGTAAAGCATAGCATTAAGACGCCATACATTTAACTATCAAAACTGGTTAAATTCACTTCAATAAAAAAGGTTAACACATGCTGATGAGTTGCCGTAAATACCTCAGTATCGTTGCAGCGGATCAGGCGACCCATGGGAACACTCTTGCGTAACATCCATGGAGTCTGTACTACCAATTAATTAAAGCAGATAATTAAGTGATAATTTGTTAAAATCCACAGAGCTATGTGCGGGGAAGTGAACGGCCAGATGCAAATGGTATTATGCCACTGTAATACAATCTTGCCGCTCTGGTTGTAACAATGACCAACGCATTGCTGATGAAAGATCTGATTTTAAATAACTCATACATATGTCTTCACGGCTTCGCTCGCGTCAATATGGAATTTGACAATCAATTCGGGTCTATAAAATTCAATCATAATTCGAAAGACACGTGGCGCCATCTATTATCATAATTTTTCATGTTATTGTTGTTTTCCTCGGGAACAGTACTTTTTTTTCGGGATTATGACCGTTTTTGTACACCTGACAAGTATGCATTTTGTGGTTTAGGTGTGAAAGGTAAGAAACAATCAAAATTACTTTCGCATTTTATAATGTCAGTTAGGATTGTATACTTTAAAGTTTTTGAACTAAATCGCTTTTTAGTATCTATCATCCATTGAAATTAAGTGAAATTAAATGGCGCGTCTTCGCATGATCGTTATTGTCGCGGTAAACGCTCGGAGCGCTATAAAATGTTCCGTTGTTCAAAGTTCTTACGTTTTATTGGACCGTTAAATTACTGTAGTATAGGATTAAGAAATATTGTCTCGCAAAACGTCCGCAGTAATAAACATTTTTTTTTATTAAAGACCTAAAGAACGAACAATGTAACATGTCTTAGATTAGTCGAGATTATTTAGTCGAATCGAGCACGAGACCAAGCTTTCAGTTTCGATTGTATTTACAATACAAAGTTCGCGTATTGCAATCGATTGATTTCAAAACCTAATGTTTCAAAATCATAAATAGGTTCTAGGTATTCGAAATTGGTTTAGTTTTAGTCGTGTGTGGCAATCTGTTGTAATATAACTGGTGACGTTGTTGCCTACACAACGAGGTCCTGAAGAGTTTGAAATGAATCATCACTTAGCGAGAGTGCTCTTAGGCTACCTTGAATTATAAATCAGATAGTATCACGCACGTAATGGCCTTCACACTTTTCGCTCGTGTTCACTGACTGCAGCTGTATTTGAGTTAGCTTTAGGCACTGCGTTATACATTCTTCACTCGAATTGTGAAAGCCATTTTTCTTTTGCGACAATGGTACGGTGATTCGTCTGGCTTCATATATTGGGTGTTTTTCTATCTATAATATGTATTTACAAAAAAAATATATATATATAAGTAGTTCATCAGCCATCTCGTTACCATGACATAGCATTAGGTTGCTTAGCTTGGGACTATATTATGGCGTTGTGTGAAATGTCCACGGATATTATATTATTATTAAGTATATTATATTCATTTCTTTTTAATACTGGAGTAATGATAGCTTTAAAACTTTACTGTATATGAAGACACAGGAAGGGTATCTTCAAAATTGTGATAACTGTTTACAATATCATGTTTTTTTTTTTATCTTGCGCGTGGAACAAAGTACTTCAATGTAAAAATCTATGAAGATAGAATAGCACGATATTTCCTCTTGACCTGACGACAGGAGAGTTACACCTTTTGTTTCGTGTTCGTAAGTTACATAGACAAATATTTTACTATTTTATTAAGTTATACCCACAGCCGCCTTTTATAAGTCTACTAAAAGCCAACGCGTACTCGGCTAGTTTCGTATAATTACATCTACCGAGTTATTTAATCGTCTAGATCCCGGTAATACGCCTCAGTAATTCAGGAGTTTAATTATTTAGGCGACCAGTCGCAATCAAGGATGGGTTACTTACCGTCCGATTGCGGACTAATCGCCCGAAATAACAGCTCTTTCTGAAATGACTAATGCGGCTCGGTTCTGTTTATTTACAGCTACGTTGATAATGTTAGGCTGAAGTGACACTACGAAATTAGTTGCTTAAATTTAATTATTCGTTGATCACGTATTTATAAATAGATACTTAATTGCTTACATGTGAAAATATCTATGAAAGAACCGACCAAATGCGAGTCGGACTCTCGCACGAATGGTTCCGTACCATTTTTTTTTTGGGATGCCTTTTAATATTTGTTATTATAGCGGCAACAAAAATACATCATCTGTGAAAATTTCAACTGTCTAACTATCACGGTTCATGAGATACTGCCTGTTGACGGACGGGCGGACGGACGGTCTGACGGACGGACCTACGGGCAGGCGGACGGACGGACTGACGGACGGACCTGCGGGCAGGCGGACGTACAGGACGCCAGCACATCAAGCTATCCCTAACTGTCAAATTTTCTCAATTTAAAATGAACCTTATGTCTTTGCAATAAAGTTGAAATACTATCAAAGAAATTTGACAGATTGTGGTAACTTGATGTGCTGGCCTCTGTACATACGGACAGTGGGGTCTTAGTAATAGGGTCCCGTTTTACCCTTTGGGTACAGAACCCATAAAACAAAATTCACTTCGTCACATCGGTTTTATACAAGGTTTTTAGCATGTTTATATGAGTAATTAGGCAGTTTTTGGCAAAGATGACTGACAAGATAAAGGACTACTCAAGTTTACCGGTTTCACAACACTAAGTACAGTCATAGCGTAAAGTAAGACTTGTAATTGCTTGTAAAAATACCGCAAAATAATATTGTATGTTCGGTTGTCACTGTGTTCTAGATAAATGAAGTCTCAAGTATTTATACAGCAAGTCTATCCTTAGAAAGAACTAGAGAAGATTTTACTCACGAACTAACCATTATCTCTCAGCCGAAGCGGGTATGTATAGGTCTAAAACTATTACGTTAGTTAATTATAAGTCAATAAATCCTGACATATACAGTGCAAGTTAAGATGGCTCTATGACCGAACTTTTCGTGCATAAAAAAAGCAATTTCATCAAAACTACATTACATAAAATACGCATAAATACACGTCTGCCAATTATTTTTGTGGACAAATAAGAAACTTAAACACAGCAAATGAAGCAAAATTCCCGAAAAAACAATGCCTAAACATAAGTTTACTAAACAAGGCAGACAATAAATTCAGAAGATAATTTATTACAGCGCGATCGAATTGGTCCGAATTCACGATAATATTGTGTACTTGTACCAAAGTAATGTAGCTTCACGGAAACCATTCCACTGTTCAGCATTTGGTACAGTTCCAAACATCGTCTGGTTTGACTTACTTCTGCAACGTTATATCCTTGGATCAATCATTGCGATCTTATCCTTTATAAGGAAACAGAATTGGGTATTTGAAAGGGTAGTCAATAACATTACTTTTTATGAACTGTCAAAACGCGGAATTTGTACGTGATTTGTATGAAATGTAACAATGACACGTCACAGATTATTAGAATCAAATAGAATGCTTATTAGCATTAAATGCAATTTTATAATTATATCTTCGCATATTATTTCATTTAAGTACGGTGATGAAGTTTTTAAGACGAGCGGTCTTTTTTCTAAGTGATTTCGTGTTTTATTTTTGACCGTTTCAAATAGTCAATTCAGGCAGTTTGAAGAGCTTCACTGGATTGGATTTACAGTCGTGGTTATTTTTGTAATCAGAGGCAAAAACGTCACGGCGTCCGGCGTCCGGCGGCCGGTCCGGCAGAATGGCCAACGTCTACGTGGGTTATACTGCACGTTAAATAAATTATTCAACACCGACAGACCCTTCGCAGGTTATTCCGTCCCTGTTCTTCCTAATTCTTCGCCCCGGGTGCAAGGGGGACGCGTGTCCGTTACGTAAACGTGTGAAAGAGCCGATGATGACTACACAAAGGATTCCATTTATCATTCGCCCGGAACACTGTCATTTGTGAAGTGTTTAGCGAGAGTCGCGCCGCGTCGATAGCTCGCATGTTAATGGCGCTTACCTTCAAAAGATATTAATATTACGCTTTTTACCGCCTTCACGGGGTCATAGTGAGATGCTAAATACCTCTTCTATTTTATGAGTTACTAGCTTTCGTCCGCAATCCTTAAAAATTATACACTAAAACCTATCTTGAAACACTCTATTTATTAAAAAAAACTGCATCAAAATCCGTTGTGTAGTTTTCAAAATCTAAGCATACAGACATTAGGACAGACGCGGGAAACGCCTGTTTTATAGTATGCAGTGATTCAGATTGAGTTTACAGAAACACTCTTGATTCTGAATCATAAATCAACCCATTTCTGAAACGTTGCCATTCTCTACGACAGCAAGCTTAAAGAATATTGTAGGTACCTACAACAAAAATGGTATTTTTATATGTTGGGTTCAAAGCTGTTTTAATTGGTCGCGTAGCCTTTAATTATAAAAAATAATTGTAAAAGGGTTGCGAAATTTTTGCGAAGATTAATATTAAGCTATTTACTCCCGTGTAATGAAAGGTGTCACAACAATTTATGTTTGTGGTTAAAATATATAATTAATGCATCAACAAATATTTGTTTAGCAAAAAAGGGTTGTGATTATTTGCACAAGTACCCACATTAATGGCGTGGCCAGTATGTTATACGGTTTCTTTTATTCGATGTGATTGTCTCAATATAATATAACTAGTTGCGTAAATACAGTTCTAATGGTGACGCACACATTTTGACATTTTCGATGGTTGCCGCGTGCATCTTTTGCAAACCACATGCTATCCATAAAATTGTATGCGTTGGCTTTCTTTTAATTTATTTGTCATTCATGTCGCACGGCAGTGGGTGGTTACGTTGGCTTTTTGTTACCTGATACCCAACTTTTGCATTTTCATTTGTAATCACATTAACCATCGCAAAACGCCATCTTTGTTTTTATGGCTACAAATGAATACCAAAACTCCATTCATAGTAGGTAATGTTAAATTTGGTTTATCTTGAAATGACCACAGTATGTGGTCGGGTGTAACCAGTAATGTGGTATGTCGACCATTCACCGGTGACGTCACTGAGAGAACGTCGGCTACGATCATTCTTAAGAAGCATTTATGGTGTAACAACTGGTTAGGGATAGTGATGGCCCAATTTATGGATTTTTACTGCCGCGTTTAGTTGATTACGATGAGAGTCGGATCACGCAACGTTCGAAGAAATGCGGCCTACGAGATGGAGGCGACCTTCGAAGGTCAGAGTCTATTGAAGACAAGGTCTCGCGACGCTTTGAAAACTCTTCTAAAACAGCCATTAAGATGTAATGGCGTGTCGTATCGGAACGAAATGGGGTCGACAACGAGTGAGCATCCGCGGCGTCCACCACATCGTTATGTGAACAATTAGCCGTTTCGAGAGCGTTAGTATTCTTTATTTTATTTTCTTTATTTCGCGTACGGCACTCATTAGGCACCAGTATGCGCGGGTTGCGGCTTTATTTTCAAGCAGTTTGTGAGTGTGTAAGTGTCTCACGTTTCGCGTTAAGTGAAACGTAGTCAAAACACTGCACATGGCCGGCTCAGGCAGGTTGAGAAGAGAGCGAAAGTGGATTGGTTACCTGATGGCATTTTTGGATCCGCGTCTGCTACAAATATCCCTGCCGCAGCTTAAAGCTGTGTTGTAATACTAATGTTGATCCACATATCTCAATAAAAAATAAAGGCCCCTAAAAATAATTAGAAGACATTAAGGCTGAAGAATTTTCGTTGGTTAATTTTATTCAGGTTTATATAAAGTAGAGCGGGATCATTACGAGATAGAAACCATTCGATCAACTAAACTTTTAATTAACGTACAAGTAATAAAAGTCTAAATGAAATTATAATTTCGAACGCATTAGTGATTGAAATGGTTTGAAGTGACGGCACCTTAATGTGTGCTTCTGTAAGCGCGCGCGCAGATGACTGCTAAGATAAACTGATCACGGCGCGCCACTTTGTTGTTCTAATGAAAGTTACGAAACTTGTTCGCTACAGACAGACACTACATACCGATTACTATCATCGATACGTTTAAGTGGCTCTCATTATATAATGTTTGAATAAACAGGATAACTTCACTCTGTCTAGAATCGCCATATACGAAAGCAGATTTGAATGTATGCCTAAATCGGACCTGTCATGTTATGTATACGGCTTGCGTACACGCATTCTTAGAACTGTCTTTAACCTATATATTCATGCTTAAACCTTATGAAGACACTTGATTAGGTTTTTGGGCGCATAAACACTCGGTACACTCAGATCGCGCCACAGTCATTGTCTCTACATGAAATATATTATCTTTGTATAATTAATTATGATGTACATAACCATTACCACCCATAACCAACTGAGAAGCACAGACCCAGCCCTAGTCCAGCGATGCACGCGATGGGCGAATTCCTGCTGAATGATAGACGACATAACCATCATTCATACAACATTTTAAGGTCTGTCCAAGTGTTTGCAAACAAAGGATAGACTCACTACTGAACTTATCAAAGGAAGAGTAGGTTTCTAAACTAAGAGGATTACCTAATGAACAAAATTAAATAATCACAATGCAGGGCACGGACGTCGGCGTCGCGTCAGACTGAAGCATGCGCATAAGTTTTGTAAGGGGATTTAGTCAGATCTAGACACACAGTAATATATGTTAATTCGTATGCAGTATTGCTGATGTTAAGGCAACACTTAGTTGTAGTATGTGCGCAGATTCGTTAACGTCGCGACCTTAAATCGGTCGCCAAAGTTTATGCCTTTTCAGTGCCAGATTTTGTTTAGTAAGAATTTGTTTGATTTCTTTGTGTTAACTGTGCGTGTGGGGGTCTGGGTAGTAAAATCCCTAGACTGTGGCAGTCGTATCAATTGAATGTTTTTTGTGTCGTTACGTAATAATGTTATACCTAGGTACGAATGTCCTTTAAACCTACAGTTGGTCGATAAAGATAATTAATGCGACATTTAAGTTTTACGGCGACGATTAGTTATTATAATTTATAATGCAACTAATTTTCTAACCAACGCAGTTGATAATGAATGGGTAGGTACAGTAATTGCTGACAGGTATCGTCCATGCAACTTTAATGAAGTTAAACGGCAAAATGTTATACATTCAAATCGTTCTAGGTTATTTTCTATATCCGAAGGTATACTATTTATTGGGCCTTTAATATGCATTTTACTTATTGAAAATGTTTAATGACTGTGTGGAACGAAGTACAGCTACTAGAAAAAAACTAGAATATTACTTTACAAAATAAAATTGTCTTTAAGTTTTTCCAATACTTACCAACACAAAGAAACTGTAGCAAGTATGGCTGCGGACTTTGAGGTCTCGTGAAGCAAAAAGTGTAGGTACTTGGGTTCAAAATTCCCTGCTATGAGCCCGATATTGGAATTGTGCAAAATAACTGGCTCTAGGCTCGTTATATCAACTGCCATCGGCCTAGAAATTACTAAACTTTAATAAAAAAAGCTCTCTCAATACTTATATGCTTTGAAGATGAGTTTTTGTACTTTCGAAATAGTTGCACATTTTGAAAGATCTAAGCTTCACCAGGCTATATCATTATGTAAGGATCACAGTACTGTAAAGGTTATATCTTCAATATTCCAGTTTGTTATAATGTTTTACTCGTATCAAAATCGACTCTTGGAACGATATTCTACAAATGAAATATTCACTTCTAGAAAAATATATGACAAAAGATGGCGCTGTTTTATTTATTCACGTTTTATTACACAAGTAAAATGTCGTATAAAGTGCCTCATCCCAGTCTATGTTAGCTGGCATCCGATCAAGAATTGGGTTAAGCAAAAACACGACGAATGCTTGTGCAATAAATTGAGATATGGAGCCATCCCTAATCCCAGAAATACTACGCTGAAATATAGCCGATAGCCCGCACTAAAATTATCTTACTTAATCTGGATTATAGTCTAAAATAACTCTTAAAGGTTCTTTATACTATCTGTTATATTGGTTAATTAGAAAAAAACGGAATAGTTCGACGGTATCGGGCTTACCTCTCATAATAGGAATTAATTATCTTTTTTCAGATTGAATAGAGACTATTATCTACAGTTTTTTTAATAATAGGAACTTTAAATTGTTTGCACTTTAGCTGCAGATTTACGGATAGGTACCTAACGTAATACCGTTACCTAAATCCGTCCATAACATTGTTTTTTCCAAGGGATTTATTAAAAACTGTGGACTTTTTTGTAAGAATATCGTAGACAAACATGCCTGAACGTATTGTTCTATAATTTAATTGATTATATACAGATTTTAAGGTCGAAAATCAACCACTTGCAACAAAATATGTAGAAAAGAGCATAAAGATTTTTAGCCACAATTGCTCCAACATCGCGTAGCATTTAAATAAAATTGCTACTGCGTTTCCTTTAAACCATTTTTCATCTAAGCGTGTTATACCATTAGTTGAAGTGTCGTGTGATTTTAAGATGACAATAATTAGCGAACTGGCGTGCGACCGGCTGTGGCTGGTTCGGGCTCAAGTGTGCCATTCTATTTGTTGCTCTCGCATATTTTAATGACACTGTGCCCCTTGTATCTACAAGTTTATTATTCCAAGCTAGCAAGCGAGGGATAAACTAAAAAACTTGCTGGGAAATGAACTTTATAAATTCTGTGTGTAGATGTTCCTTTGTTTTGTTCTGTATGCGACTCTATACCAACGTGGGAGGTAATTTTCCTTTTTTGTGTATCTTTATGTGCTAGCATCCGGTTAGACTGGAAGCCGACCCCAACATAGTTGGGAAAAGGCTAGGCAGATGATGATGATGATGATCACGAGAACTCAATATAACTCGGTTCACAGTGAGATTTTGGATTCGACATCATGGTGGAGCAGGTCAACGATAGATCACAGAAGCAGTTCAGGACCACAGCCGATCACCGCCTCGCAAATAACTGATAAAGTTCGACTACGAAGAGCACGCTTCCCTTTAACTAGTTATATGTGTTTCTGCTTTGTGTGATGTGGCTTCGATGATACACTACGAGCATCACTCTATAGAAGTGGAACTCAAACCTCGCCACAAAACTGTCCGAGTTAATTTTGCGCGACAATATGGTAGGTATCATATGTAAGACAGGACGTCTGTCGGGTCAGCTAGTCGATAATTTTGATTGGTTGATTGTTATATTTACTGCTAAAGATTAACTGTTTATAATCGCAATCAGTATGACGAAGCTAATATCATGTCTCAAAATCAAGCCACGATGACGTTGCAGAACTGAGGTTCTGAGAAGTAGGGTTACTTCTTCGGATGAGGTGATGCTGCCTACTGTACGCGTAGTGTATCCTGATGCAGAATTCCCACAAATTGATGTGTTAGATTCAGGATACGCCCAGACTACAATGGCGTGGTTCAATGGGTACCGTACATTTGTCTCATTTAATGGCCTGCTTGGTCAGCAGTTCAAACCTGGTTAAAAATATATACGTGATTATTCATCTCTTGGATTATCAGAATGATATAAACCCTGAAGCTCTTAGATCATATTGTGCATGTTTTAAGTGCGCGCGTTGTCGCATCCATGCGAGATAGACTACGTGCCGCCATAGCTGCCGATGGAGGCTATACTACATTCGCGAGCAAAATTATGGCATCACCTACTTGTTACTTTAGAAAATAAATAACTAATGAAAATAGGCTGTACTGTTTATCTTGAAATCGCTCTTGCGAAGCCGGTTCGAAAGTAAATGTATAAACAGAAAAAAACCCTACATGAAATTACTAACCTCAATAATTTCACTGAAAACTATCTGCTGTAAACCAAGTTATCTTATCTCTACAAGTTCTACGTACGTAAACAGTCATTACATTTTTATTTTTATCTGCTTCAGATCAACTTGAATGGAAAGTTTATTTTATGGCATCGCTCCAGTCATTAAAGTAAGTTGAGTTATCACTCAAAAGTTTCGAACGAGAGCGTTGTAACATTAGTCTGATTCTCAACTTTTTATCGAGCAAGAACAAAGTGTCTGTACATTACTGACTTTTTTTACCTTTGTAGTGGTAAAATAAGTCCATTTAAGTGGTGTTAGTAAGCTCAAGTGGCAGTGGGCTGCTCATGTTAGTAAGACCGATAGCGTTTTAAGCAAATAAGATCTGTATCCTAAAAGTCACAGCTCATTAAAGCCACCCGGCACCCACCCCGCTCCGCTTCGTCTCACGGCGTCCACACGTTGCCGACAGGTAGTCCACGGGTGGACGCCGCGAACGCAAGGCAAGTATGCGAGCAGCGAGTGGTCACCGAGTGGTCCACCCGCCGATCGCGCGTGGAGGGCTTACGACGAGCGATCCGGTGACGCCACGGAGTTGAAGTAGTGAGCGCATACCCATACAAGTCCATATAAAGAATACTAGGCGCAGGAGGCGAGGTGGTGCGGAGTGGGTGCCGGGTAGCTCTAATGAGCTGTGACCTTAATGCGTAACACAGTGTGATTATTAATCACAATCTGAATCATTGCTTCATATGATCAAAAAATGTATCTGCTAAGCACCGTATATGACGCAATGAATGTTTTTGAATTGTCAAGCCATTGCTACTGTAAGCGTGTAATGCAAATTCATGCATTGCTGAAGTGGAGACAGCGTATTGGCAGGCGTAGCGTGTGTGGGAACTCCCTGCTAGAACGACAAACATAAAAAGGTAGCCAGCATAGCTCTTTACAACCATTCGACAGGCTGTCAAGTCTAAAATGACACATGTTCGATAGGAAATAACTGTCTGCAAAAATAGATCGTTTATTTGTTAAACTGTCATCATTTTCACATTCAACTTAATATTGATTGATGTTTGATTCGGCACGGAAGCGTTTCGAATAGCTTTGCAGGACCGTCGACCGGCGAATGCGAAACGTAGGGCGAGTCCTTTGTCTAACTGTGAACATCTTTCGGCTGAGGTGATGTTGAGTGGAGGGATATAAACACGTGAAAGTGGAACTGAAGATGGTCCTGTAACGCGTTACTCGACGCGTTGAAGGCAATGCGGCTCAGGAAATTAAGAAATACTCGAAAAGCAATATTTCTGTTTATACTTTAAGCGTTAGTAGTCGTAATCATTAATCATCGTTAACTGTTGCCTAATTATAGAGGAATGGTTCAGAAGGTTACTTTTAGTGTAGCTTTTTGTTGCTGGAGCAGCATTCGGCAATAACCATGAAGTGTTACGACACATTTTTAATGTCTCCTGTACTATATCGCCTGTTAAGAAAATGATACGTTAGCCACTTACTCCCTTCTAAGTATTGTAAAGGATTTCAAAAATAGTTTTCCATTTTAACATCAGAACATCATGCTTCGTTTCCCCTAAGGGATGGGCAGAGGTGTACCTACAGTACATCGACAATTCGCCAGTTATATTAAAGTCACATATAATAGGGAGCGTGCCTATTGCCATCAACCCTAATCCTGACTCCGGGCTGCTATTGAGAAATTTCAGATAGAAAAACCCATTAGCACTTTGCTCAACCAGGTAATCTAACCCAGGACCTCACACTCAACAGTAGCACTTGCAATCACTAGACCAACGAGACAGTCAACTTTACATTTAAAATCTGATTAACAGTTACTGTGAGATAAATTTAAACTCTAAAAAGGTTTTGTTTGTCTAAATTCACAAGCGTTTTATAATCTAACTAGCTTCTGCCCGCGGCTTCGCTCGCGTGGAGGTCGGAAATTATCCCACAGGAATGTTCTACCGGGATAAAAAATATCCTATGTGTTAATCCAGGATATAAACCATCTCTGTGTCAAATTTCATCCAAATCTATACAGTAGTTTTTACGTGAAAGAGTAACAAACATCCATACATCCATACTTACAAACTTTCGCCTTTATAATAGTAGTAGGATTAGGCTGGATTTAAATTGGCACTTAATGAAATAATTTAATCCCTTGGCTTGGGTTAAACCTTTGACTTAAATCAGCCCGACACTCGAAATAGCTCATTGCTTTCTAGAATATTCGTTGCTGTGCTAGATTTTAATAAAAAGAGATGATTTATGTGACCAGGAAGCTAGCATTAACGAACGGCCTGAAAAAATTGCCATGGACAAAGATTTTTGAAAAATGTGGTGCTAATAATAATATGATGTTCGATATTAATGTACTACTATTTCAACCGCTTCAATAATGGACGTCTGCATATTTTATGAGTGCTGAATCTCGATGAAGAAATAGCTCATTTACTGCAGGGTTTTATCTTCAACGCGATCGCTGACGGGCTCCGTTTTCGACGTAGAAATTACTTTGATGCATTCACTTTAAACTTTGGAACAGGTACGCTTGCTTCGTTCTCATTTTCATCGTCTCGAAACAACTCGTTTTATTTGAATGAGAGCAGTCTGTAGAAAGGACAGGAATTAACGAATCGCGAGAGACGCTTCTACAAGAGGTTATCAGATTAAGATATATGTAAGTAAAATTGTATAGATAATTGATTAGTGGGTGAATGTATTGGAAAGGTCGTGGCGAGGTTCGCGGCTGGCCGTCTGTCGGCCCAACTTGTGTATAGGTACGTATTTAACGTGTAGCGAATGTTGGGCAATGCGACCTCCAGCCGATAATGAGAAAAATTATATCTAAATCATTACCTACCGACATTGCCTACTGCTGACCCCTATGAATAGCCATAGATCAAGGTGTCTGTCGTTCAACTAATTGGTTAAATAACGCTTAACGGCTGCGATTACGGCAGGTTACAGTTCAGTGCCAAAATAAATACGTAATGTGAATTTTATTGATATTATTATTGCTCCACTAAAGCTCTACTAAGTCCGTTTCGATTTGATTGATCTCGTTAGGGGATTAGTTTTAATTATTCTTCTGTTCAATTTGCAGAGTTGAGTTCATTGTATAATCTTTTAAGCGCATTTGCTCTCGCAGCGGAGCGAACTGTTTTAAGATAAACCAAATTTTGTATCGAGACATAGACATTATTTATACCTAATCTCTTTCGCAAGTTGTTCCAAGATATTGGGATTTCACTTCTTTGAATTTTTGAATGTGTTGCAAGCTAGAATCTGAAATATGAAGCGTAGGAGTGTATATCTCGGAGGAGAGGTCGACTTTTAGTGTCACTTCACATTAGTTAACTTTTAATATATAGCTCACAATATCGTTTCATATTAACAAATTACTTTCTTGATTTAAATTTTGTAGCGTTCGTGAAGAGTTCTTAAAATAATACTACTTACACTAATAATTTTGTGCTAATGTTTCAGTAAGATGAAGATGAATTCACGGTAGTCTTATGGAAATAACGTAACATCACGCCTGTTATCCCCAAAGGGATAGGTAAAGGTACCTATGGTGCACCCACAATTCGGCAGTTATGTTTCAGTCACGTGTAGGTGCGAGCATTTTGCCCTCAAACCGACACAAAACCACACTCCGGGCTGTTACTGTGAAATTCCAGATCGAAAAACCTTTGCCCGACCCGGGGATCGAACCTAGGAACTCATGCTCAGCAGTAGCGCTTGCGACAAGGCAGTCGATATAAAACTAATAAAACTTTTTTATGGCAGGATGCCTTAGTAAGTAATCATTACTATAGGAATGAAGCAGACATGTGAATTTCGAACTTTGGTTACAGTGTCATAGTCCTATTTCATATGTCCTTAATATTATCCTGTATCATGCAACCCTATTGTGATGACATCGGAAGCTGAAATGCGAACTATTCAGTACTGATTAGCTCCAATTGATCATTGAATATTGCATAGGTATTAATTAGCTGCAATGCCAGTGATTGGAGCATCTTCATGTACAATAATTTCAATGAAATGTCCAATCAATACGTAATTAATTGTAGTATTACATTTTCTAATCAAGTTTCAATGGCTTCTTCTATATTGAAGTGTATACAAGTGAAGCCATAAACACTATCGGCTATTAAGTGTACTCACTATAACGAGAGTAGGAGTCTGTAATTAAATGTTGAAAGTAATAAGATATAACTTCAAGTTTGATGATGATACGTTTCATCTGCCTAGCCTTTTCCCAACTATATTGGGGTCGGCTTCCAGTCTAACCGGATGCAGCTGAATACCGGTATTTTACATGGAGCGACTGCCTATCTGACCTCCACAACCCAGTCAGTAACTAGGTAATACGATACCCCTTGGTAAGACTGGCCGTCAGCTGGCTTCTGACTACCCGTAACGACTGTCAAAGATCTACGAATGACAGCTGGGACCAACTGGTTAACGTGCTTTCCGAGGCACGGAGGAGTCTGGATATCTGAAAATGGTCACCCATTTACAGACCTGATGGATCGTTCCGTGCGGCTGTTATTACTTAGCCACGAGCTTCTCCCATGGAATAATTTATACCAACTGAAACTTGGTGGAAACCTTTTACACTTTTTTTTACTGATGTCGTCCGATAATTACCTACTGATCAGTCTTTGGTTACATCAGCTACTTTTTTTTAACTTTTAACCCTAATGTTTTTTTTTCTGTTTTATGCGGGTGAAGTCAAATTCATCGCGGGATTCTTTTGAAAGTGACCTCTGCCGCTTTGCCACAAGATAAGTAGTTAAAACGAATTCTGTGCTTTTTGAATACGGGAGTATCAAGTTACTTCGGCCACCTTTTACTGCATTTTTGCACTTTTGGTATGCCATGCTGAGTGGAATGGATGGCATTCGGTGAGCAAAACTTTACGGTAATACTCTAATGCGGAATGGGCGGTTGAGCTTGGAATTTTGAATTAGGTAAAGTATAGGAATATTTTGCTAAAATGCTCTGCAGTAAACCCTCCATGGTCTTCCCAGTCTCCTATGACCCCCAAATAACCTTAAATCTATACTATAATATTACAAAGCTGAAGAGTTTGTTTCTTTGAACGCGCTAATCTCTGGAACTGCTGGTCCGAATTGCAAAATTCTTTTTGAGCTGGATAGTCCATTTATCGGGGAAGGCTACAGGTTATGTAACATCACGCTACAACCAATAGGAGCCGAGTAGCGGCTGAAACCGCGCGAGAGCAGCTAGTTATAAGTTTATGTTTCTTCCTTTCTTATTTATTTAATTAAAATAAGCATTTATCATTCAAGCTCGTGAATAAATATGGCAGTGAAATAATTACAAGTTTATCGAAATCGTCCGCTTCTAGCGACGAGACGCGACGCTACATATAGGTAGGTAATCGATGTTACCAAATTTGCCTCAAGCATAGTCAGCAATTACGTAAACCTAAATTAGAGTTTGCAGACAACCTTATCGTATCCTGACATTCAAATCGATACTTAGAAGTTAGGTATATAGTAAACCGTCGGAATTCGCATTTTTTGCAGATTTTGTGAGTATTTTTTTTTATTGTGGATTGGGCCTGCTCTTGACATCGTTCACGCCTGATGGAAAGTTTTACCTGATGGAGCGAGCGTCCCCAGAATTAATAAATAGTTTCTTACCATATATGCGACACGTCAACGGCTGAGCTGAACTCCTGTTGAACTCTCGTCAGCTGCAGTTGGTATTTCCTTTGACGCTTGCCGCTCGTGCATATGAGCACTAACCTTTGTCGGGCTGGTTATGCAAGGCTGTACTTAAAATATAATACCTAGCAATTCATATTTTCGATGCAATTAATTTATAGGTAGGTAAGTTTTATGTAGGTTGTTGACCTTTTACCTGTTTATCCCGTTCACCACAGATCGCAGTTATAAATCCGTTCGGATTTTAAATGCAGTTCGTTCATTTTATTTGCTTATTCAGAACCTCGTTTAGTGGAGCACCATTAGGGCTGAGAGCGTACAAAATACGAACCGATTTATTTCGTGTATTCCTTGTGAGCGGACCAAAATGAAGCCAATTAAACTATTTCTACGTTCGTTACACCCGGTGGTTATTACATTATACTTGCACAGAACTAGCATCCATTCATAACCAGAATACTTTTAAAAACAGGTTTTATTTCAACAAGATGTGTATAGATGAGGCAGTGACAGTCACTTTTTTAACGCTCTCCTTTCTCTGTGGCTAATAAATTATATTGTACAATGTTTCAGAGTCGTTGAACAAAATAAAAAAGGATGATCTCCTTCCAGATAACTAGCGTCAAAGCCACAATGTTTTAGAAAGGAAACATCGTAGAATGATTTCCCTAGTTTTTAACTAAAGCGTTTGAAACTAAAGTTACGTTGGTCAATTGCGTCGAAGTGTGGAATGCGTTGAGCAATTTATAGTGATCGGGTGTTAATGTGATTAACGAAGATGATTTCGGAGGTCGAGCTACGTTCATTACCAAATGTAAAGTGCATATTGCGTTGCATACTGCGTGCTTGTGTTGACATTGCGCCCATTACGAGAAGTAATTAACAGTTTAATCATTCTACACTACAAGCAGGATTGTCTGAAGATAAGGTATAATAATGTAGACCATAATCCAAATGAACGAAATACATAATCCACTGCTTCTCAAGTTTGAAAAAATCGCAGTGAATGTTGTTGGATTGAGTGCAAAATAAATGGGAGTGCCATTAAATACACATACGAAGAAGAAAAAGATTGCTCACTTGCCTAAAAAGTCAAGGTGTGCGTTCCGAAGCATCAAAACAACTGACACGCAAAAAAAATGAGACACGATTTATTTTAAATACGGAATAAATTATCTGGAAGCATCAACTCAAGCGTAGTGATCAAAGCTAATTCCCTCAAATTATGAGAACATTTCTAAACCTTGCACTAGTGTAACTACAGCGCACTTTCCGGTAATAAGTGGCTGTCGAAAAGCCACTAATTTAATATAGATTGTACGCAACTATACGTGCAAAACTGAACTTTCATGAGTATTCAATTGAATTTCAGTCTGTTCTGCGGTTTTAACTCTACTTAGCACTTGCATGTCACTGCATGTGATAATATTTTATATTTCAGAAGTGGTGCTAACCAAGCCTTTAAAGGCTAAATTGGATATAAAGTTTTTCTTTCAAATTAATATCTTTGTTGGACAATGAATATGTTTATTTTTGTGATAGGTATGGATGGCATTGACATATATACCTATGTCCAGTCATAAAAAGTTGCACACCTGCTTAGGTACTAATTAATAAATACCTTTTACATTGACAAGAGCCGCGGTAAGAATATAATCGTCAGGATTCCCTGACGATTAAATTCTTACCGCGCTTCATGTATTCACATGAACTGTATTAATCCTTTTCTAATCGACTTGTGAATATTGACATGCTCATTAACACAATTAAACCCGAGGAATGATTGTATAGGAATCACATTATAGCATAACATACGCAAGTGGATGTTTCTGTGTCGTAATTATCAAGCTATCATTATTAATTATACGGGATCGTCACATACCGCAAGTGATTAAAGGGTTCCTGGGACGCTGGTAATTTGTTTCGCCTCCGGCTTTGCCAATGTAAAATAATGTGAGTAGTATGAGATTCAGGATGTCACATGGACTCATATAGCTCTAGTGGAAAATAGTCCTAGCGAAACATAACTGCCTGCCTAGCCTTTTCCCAACTATGTTGGGATCGGCTTCCAGTCTAACCGGATGCAGCTGAATACCAATAATTTACATGGAGCGACTGCCTATCTGACCTCTACAACTGGCAGTAACTGGGTAATACGATACCACTTGGTAAGTATATAATAACCCGTAACGTAACCCGTAACGACTGTCAAAGATGCACAAATTACAGCCGGGACCAACGGTTTAACGTGCTTGCCGAGACACGGAGGAGTCTCGGTATGAAAAGATGGTCACCATTCCACGGCCAACCGTATAGCAAGCGTAGCTTAACCTGATGGATTAACCTGTGTGGCTGTTATTACTTATCCACGAACTCGTCGAGCCTAGCGAAACATAACTCTAGTGGAAAATTGCCTTATCGGTTAATAGGTCTCGTAGGAAGTAGCACTCGTAGGAACATAACCCTACTGGAAAATAGTCCTAGTAGGAAAATAGCCTCAAGGTGTCCGGTGCTCCTCTAAAACAATTCGTAGGTAACGAAGAAGAAGATGAGAGGATAACACTAAGGATCAAGTGATAGCGTTACATTGGAACGTGTGTTTAAACCGGATTACATGCAGTTACTAAAGTAACATTGGGTGTGTACCTACTTAGCTAAAGATCACACGTTTCTATCCATTATCCGATTAAGACACTACGAATCCACAGAGATCCGATTCCAGGGGTTAGGAGGCAATGGACAGTGTGACATAGCATAACTGATTATTCTATTGTATTATGCCTTTATCTATAATCTTCCCACTGCGTGATACAGGTCTCCTCTTTGTGATGGGGAGCGGCCCGTAATTAAACCACGAGCGGCTGGGTGTAGTGTATCATGTCATTTCAAAAATATTGACATTGACGTTTCAAACGAGTCTATTATGATCTGATGTAAGACGTTTATGTAACAAGATGAATAGTAACCACTTTAACGAATAGACGAGACAGTCTCCTTGGAATATTTACGATACATACCTACATAATCCATTGTTGCTAAATGAACCTCTTTTGTTTTTTTTACTAGTTTTGTATTTTTTTTATATTTCCTAGGGGTTGTCTTCTACTAAACTGGGTTTGCCTGTGGATGCCACATTAAATTAGGGCCTCCAAACTGGGCTTAAAAAATTACAATCTAAGCGACTACACGCTAAAGGCACCCCCTGTGGGGTACGGACTTGGCTTAGTTCGTTGCCGGGGAAGGCCAGCAAGAGACAGGCTGGATTGGACATATCATTTTGTAAACCGGAGTCAAAGGTTTAAGCTGAAAAGCGGCGCTTAGCAACTCGCTAGGGGACCTAAGCATAATGCTGACGCTTAAACCTTTTGCTTCCGGTATTATAGTTTTGTTTGTACACCACTACTCCCAGCTGTAATACTGGAAATAATAAACGTTTATTCTATTCTATTAAATACTGTGAAGGTATATTTTTTCGCCTTATATACCTACCATGCTTTTTTTTACTACTGAGTTAATCTTCGATGTATCTACGCTATTTAAATGCGAAAGACTACTTTGTTTGCATAATGTCAAAATTATAATTAATTCAATATATTTAACGACATCCATTTAATTTCATAATTGCAAAGTAGGCATATGTGTAAAGATGTAAATTCTTGAATCGCAATTAGAATATGCTTAATTAGGTAGTAAAAAAAACGATTACTATGTTTAAACATATATTATAGATACATGTAATTTTAGTAACATTGGAAAAGTTAATAATTAGTTGGCCTACTGTTAGTGTTTTGGTGATCTGAGTCACATTATTCTAATCAAAATAATATTTCAATAACCCAAATATTGGTTATAATTAAGTGATTATGGTGCATCTATAGAAATATAAATATATCTATGGACGCATCAATTTTGCGTATAATTTTGAATGGAACGCTAACTGCGCTTTTAAGAACTTAATTATAAGTCCATCCAGGTGAACAGTTACTACTTCCGTAATAATTACAGAAGCTACAGTCAGCCTACATTTTTCTGGGGTTGTAAAGCGCTGCGCGAAGACGCGGGCTCAAATATGTATGAAACTACAATATTTGTTTACACAACATCGCTATCGACGAAGAGCTAATATTGGATATTTCCAACGTTACGTTTTACCTACGTTTTCCATATTTTAGTTATTTTTTTCACGGAATTTACTTTTATGAGTATAAACAGATTTCTTCGAGACTTTCGGTTTAGATTTTTAGGTCTGAACCTACAAGGTTGTTCTATTTACTCCGAATGCGATGCCGTTTTGTCCGATGCTGTTCCTATAACTTATTCTCTAAGTATGAATAATGTGTTTGAAATAATGAAGGTCAGAATATATTCTAGCAGTAATTGGATAGTTGGGAATAATATTCACATAAAACCCAGTAGCTAAGTGATTGTGAAGTGTCTACTATCTGGACAGTTACGCAATGTGGGACAATATCGCAAGCTTGTAAGGAGGTCTGTGTCTAGCCGAAGAAATTCAGGGATAATGTAATTAGCACTTTATTTCTGGGCCAGTAAGACACTCCTAATAAAATTAATGTAACTAGGTTTGAATACATAACGCAGATTAAAGCAATGATTCGAAGTGTATACTGGTCCTTCGTGGTATTTTTATTACACAAATTGATTTCTCAGTTGTTATGCAACTGCCTTAAACATTTATTTAGGAAAAGTTTTGACTAATCTGACGTCAGTTCGTTTACCAATGTCAAATGATAACTTCAAAAAAGGAACGCAATAGAACGCAATATAATATTATTGATGTAGTTTAGTTGTAGAATCAATTTTAAATTGTCATATTAGTGGATTTATTAATAGGTACCTGTATGTATGACACTTTCGTTTTGGTAATTAGACCGACTCAATCCGACATGACCGGGGATGATTATTCTATAATTTTTTACATAATAGATTTGATAAAACGTTACTTTACTTGATAATAAAGTACGACAAATTGTTCTTTCATTATTTAACTGTCATTATTTACGGATTTAAGCGGTAGCAAAAATATAAACAACAAAAGAATTTGTCTATAGTATAAGCGAAACAGTAAAACCATACATAGCCTATTCTACTTCATATTTTTTTTTTATTCAGCAACTGTTGTGTTTCCGTTAATAGGAAATACCATCGGGCACACAGCTTGCCTACTTGATAAAATTCTTAAAACTGACAGACAATGCATATTCCAAACCGCTCCGTCTAAAAATATGAAATTTTGCACAAGAGTTCCTTTTATAACGAACGAAATGACAGCTTTGGTCATTTCTTTCAAAATTACATATTGCGTGATTATTGGGACACCCAGTAGACATTCACAAATTTTAAATCTTCTCCTAATTATCGGAAACACACTTTTTTGCACAGTCGACTTCGTACTTAGTACTGTGGTCGTTTGGTACATCGAGATGCCCTATAGAGCATAAGCCCTATGATATTGGTGAACATCGATAAGAACACGGATTCGGTACAAATATAATTATGTATTATAAAATAATTCTATTTGTACCGAATCCGTGTCGTTATGTGACAATGTCATAACACCCATTAGGTACGCAGGACATTTTCTGTACCTAATAATTTTAGTACACTACTCTGTAGGTACCATAAAATGTAAACCTAAGTGAAAAAACGAACCTAAGAAAAACGAATTCAGGTGCAATTGTTTTAGTCTGTGGCGTGGATTGCCCGAGAAAAGGTCGGCGGCGCATCGTAAATAAATACCTACGTTGCGCTGCATTTGGGGGGAAGGTGGGGTAGCGTTTCAATGGGCCGTAGGGCCGGAATATCTCCCCTAATCAAAAACGAAACACTTGGCACCACTTGCCGGCGATCAACAATATTTTTCTTGTCACTCAGGAATTTGTTTTTCGTTTGACGTAAAACAATGGAATTATTGCTTTAGTGTGCATAAAAATGTTATATTTCTTGGTAACAAGATAGAAATTGTCAATTTCTTTTTCTTGTCTCACAGATTTAGTTTAAAATTCGTCGTAGAGCATTCAACACAAAACTTATTCCGAACGAAGTAATTGGACACGTATATTTTGAAATATAGTGGTACCATTTTTCTAAACTAAGCAAAATATTGCTTGCGTAATACATTTTGCTGACACAGAAATCCTTTGTTTTTTCAATTGATTTCAATTTAGCGAAATAACAAAAATATTTTCAAAATGAACGCTTCAATTTTTTTTCAGTTGTAACCAATAACAAAATGACAGGAATGCATCCTACAGTTTTCTGTACGTATATTTTTTGCAACATTTTTATGAATAGTGAAAAAAAAAGTAAAAATGTTGTTAGCTCAAAGGTTAATTGTCTGGTATTTTTTTGCAAATACCTACATGTACATCCTGTAGCTGAATAAAAACGAGTCCTCGCTGTTGTTTGTTCAGGAGCGAGTATTGAAATTAAATTCTGTTCTGTTATTATGTTCAGCGATGAAACAGTTTTTAATTTTATTTTCGACGATGTCAAGTGTTTGGCACTGCGCTTCTTTTAAGGGCATTTGAGAATGTGGCCATACAGGTAATGTTCCCAAAATGTACTACATATAAGCATGTCATATAAGAAGTACCAAAGAGAACATAAGCTGCATATTAACGCAATAAGCCGCTCCCAGCCATTATGTTTAACTACAACGTCATCTTCTGGGACACGTGACTGGGTAGGTGAACTCTTAGTGCCAATTTCACCAACGAAACTGTAGTGCTATTCTGTAAAAATCTCTCCGTGGGAACAGGTGATGTTAGTTTTAAAATGAGCTGTCAATAGTGTCAAATCCTAACATTAGGTGGAATGACAGCTCGCTACACGCTCACTTCACCTAAGATTTCACGGCGAGAATTTAACAGAATACACCGGCTTAACGCGATCAGCACATCTAAACAGCGTTCTAGACCTATCAGTGTCAATACTACAGAAAATAATTAAACGGGTTTTAAGTGCTGATAGTGTTCAGTATAATTGCTGATAGATATTAGCACTTAGTAATAAATATCCCATTAATATAATTTTGAACGTTCTAGCGGAATTGTTGAAGCTTTTCATCTTCTACTAAGTGGTTACTTTGTGAAGAGCAATAATTATTTTGAACAGGCAAACATGTACGGGCCGACACTGAGAGCTCACCCTTTACCACTCGTTATATTTTTACGGCACTGATGTAATTTAAATTAAACTGAAAACCGGAAAAATAAAGGGAAGTCCTGTTCATGCAAGTCGTTGGGTGAAAACGGCTTTTTAGATTAACAATATTATCATTTTACCTTGTTTAACGACTTTAATTTTCTAAAAGGGGTGTAATGTCGTGTTTTTTTGGAAGTTTATTGTAATAACTTTTGTGGTTTCGGACTCAAAGGCATTTTTCTTTATGGATATTTTCTTTATGATGTGCGAAAAATCGGGTTGATAAGGGGTGACCAATTAAGGCTATTAAAGGCAGTTGGTAGGTAAAACCGACTTTATTTATGTGTAGTTTATTTACTTTTAAGCAGTTCAGGGTTACAGTCTTAATTTGGTATGATTGATTTCCGGAAAAAATGGTCAATGTTTTGAGGGCGTCCAGTTCATTTAATTATTACCTAATTTAGTTTCTTTTCGTTCCGCATACAAATCAAATCAACTATAAATAAATAATTTATTCAAAAAGTAAAGTGGCAGAATACAAAAATAAAACATAGGAAAAACAATTGGTAACATAATGTTAAATGTTACATATGCCTGCACTAGGATAATACATACCTGTGTCGCAGGCGATAAAAATGCTTATTATAATTATTGCTCAAAGGAAAATTTGATTCTTAACAATATTTAATATTACACGTAAAATAACTCAACTCAAAGTTTAGAATTGGTATTTGATGTAAACATAAACTCACGTCTTCTTCCAGAAAGGGTATGCAGATACCAAAATAATGGACTACGAATGATTAGTCAATGATTTTCAGTGTGGATTTAGGTACCTACTCTGAAATTTAAGATTTAAAATAGTGCCCTATTAATGTAGTATATTATTATATAACTATCACTACATAGTATAAAACAAAGTCGCTATTTTTGTCTGTTTGTTTGTCTGTATGCTTAAATCTTTAAAACTACGCAACGGATTTTGATGCGGTTTTTTTTAATAGATAGAGTGATTCAAGAGGAAGGTTTATATGTATAATTTGTCGACATATTTTGCGGGCGAAGCCGCGGGCGGATGCTAGTATAATTATATTTATGGAACAAGCTAGTAACCAAATTCCCAACATAAATCAAGCAGAATCAACGAGACTTTTCCAAATGCCACTTATAAAGAGACAACAACTATTTACAATGCCATATTTTATTTAGTTCTCCTTAACCTGTTACTGTCAAATTTGCAAAGGTAGCTAGAAATCTGAAACAAAGTATGAGAGCAACATTTTCTGTCGTTTATGTCCATAATGTTTCAATTGAATACTCGTAGTTTAGCAGTTGCAGTTTCCAACTGAAGCGCTAGATCAACTTTAACAACGTTACAATGAGTCAAACAAAATAATGTCCTTTAAGGCTAACAGTAAAAATAAGTATGCCTGAAATTAACAACAAATAGGTCTTATGACTCAATTTTGCTATTCGTACGCTCCGTAGTCGCCAATGAAAATAAAATCCCGTCCCATCGACATTGTCTCCCGTCTCCAGACACATCTTTAATGCATTTCCTCTACCTCTGATTAAAATCTTTGTGCGGAACGTAAATTTCTGCCGAGTTATACAACCGACCAGGTGAGATAGAATTGCATACGGCTGATGCATTATACGGAAACCAACATAGATATTGATTACAAAAAAAATATCGATCCAGTTGTACGGCTCATGCGTCCGAGCCAAAGTAGGCTGTAGTGGATATGGATATCGAGCAAGGCGCTAGGTGCAGGCGAGCGGTGGTCGCTAAGGCAGCGTATCGAATGCGCCCGCGCCGGCCGCGGACCTCGGCGAAAAGAAAGGATAGTTGTTAAATAATGACGATAGTTGCATGTTGCCGAGTGAAATGCTCGTAGGGATGGAGTGTTCTGACGAGATGAGCACCTTGCTATTTAAGAGCGGGTCGGCATGGCGAATGTCATCAGTTAACACACGCTCACAGCCACAGGAACATCTCCAAAAAGTGGAATTGTTCTAATCGATCGCAGCGCTCGACTTCGGAGTAAAGGTCTTTAACACTCGGAGCCGTTTCACCCAAGCACAATATGCGCGCTTTTATGGTAAGCAGCTCGCGGCATATTTACTTCATTAATTTATTTATCTAATTTACTGTTTGGCACATGCGATATATAATTAATTTTAAATAATAATATTCTTTCATTAAATCAGTGTTCCCAATGTGATATTTTATACAGAGAATAATCAGCGTTTCAGGAAGTTTGAAACTGGAATGAAGTGTTCAGTGATTGGACTCCCGCAGTGTGCCAAATAGTGAAAATAAATACTTCAGTGACGTTGAAGTGTAATAGTGAACTGAAATTAATTGGTGTTTGTGACTAACTATAATCGCCAATACAAACTACAAATTAAAATCAATGAGTTTTTTGAAGCTTTGTTGAAACTAACTTAATTGGGTTTTAAAAATCACATCGCCCTAATTATTTCTCCAAAAATTATTAATGGGAGCAAAATTAAAATTTTCCAACGCAAAATGAGTTTTCCTCTTGTGAATTGCCAGTGAGCATTTAAATTCGGAGAAGTAGGGAGCAATAGGGATTAAATATACCTAATGGTACATTAAGAGCAACGGTTTTCACACGTTAGCATGAATTAATCGAGCGGCGTGGGCAGTGCGAGCCTCGGTTATGTGGATCGCATTCGCTACTCATGTTCATGAAAGCAGATCTTGATCATTATTCACTTCGGGTGCGATATCCATTTCACTAAGTCCATTTCCACACAACCAGTCTGCACATTCGCGCTACAAACGTAACTCGTCCATCTGTATTCCGAGAACCAAGCACACACAGAAATTAACGACCGTCAAAATTCCCCATGTCCCTCTTACATAATACAAATTATTTCGACTACCGCATACGAGCCAATCTTACGTCACGTCACAGTTTTGTACAGTTTCTTCAATAAAATCACTTTCGTATTTTGTTATATTTATTACAAAACTTACATGGACTATCAAATATATGAGATAATTATGCTTTGCGAATCGTTAATGCTGCGCGTTTGTTACTTTGTACAATGCTAGTTAGCTAGCAGTGTGTTGTGAGCGTTACCTACTTCTCGGTCATCTCTCACTCCGTCTCGGTGAATGTGATGTGGTTAGCTAATGCTGATGCTAACTAACTTAAGCAACTGACGGCTACATTTAGGTTTACAAACGAATAAGATATTGCTCTTATTACAGTAACCGAGTTCCACTCAGTTTACATTTCCGTTGAAACTCATAAGCGTTGGAAATGAAATTATATTTCGAGTGGTGTTCGCACCCGGTGCCGCGTAATCGCTCCATGTACCGGACGCGCCGCAGGCCCTCTTCGGGGACTCGCCCTCGCCCCACTCGATTAGCTATCTTCTCCCCATCCAGTCAGGACTTCATGTCGCCAATGTTCATCCAATCTCATAGCTAAGTGATGTATTCTGTAGTTAAAAATGTTTGTTGCTTGTTACAGGTACTCGCCTGCGTGGCGCTGGCCTACGGCCGCCCCGAACCCCCGATAGGCTACAGCTACTCGGCTCCCAGCTCGGGAGGATACAGCTCGGGTGGACATAGGACCGTGTCCGTCGGAGGAGGACACTCCGGTGGCATCTCCCTCGGTGGAGGCCATTCGGGAGGCGGTCTGTCCTTCGGTGGTGGCCACTCCGGTGGCGGACTCTCATTCGGTGGCGGACACTCTTCTGGAGGACTTTCTTTCGGAGGTGGTAGCATCGGAGGTGGAAGCATCGGAGGCGGAAGCATCGGAGGCGGAAGCATCGGAGGCGGAAGCATCGGAGGTGGATTTGGAGGAGATGATGGCGGATATGCCGGCGGATACAATGGTGCTGCTCTCGTCCAGAAACACATCTACGTCCACGTGCCACCCCCAGAACCCGTTGAGCAGAGACAGCCCCGTATCCCTGAAGTCGCTCCTCCCCAGAAGCACTACAAGATCATCTTCATCAAGGCCCCGACTCCTCCCACCCCCACCGCCCCCATCATCCCCATCCAGCCCCAGAACGAAGAGAAGACCCTCGTATACGTTCTCGTCAAGAAGCCCGAAGAACAACCCGACATCGTCATCCCCTCCGCCGCACCCACTCAGCCCTCAAAACCAGAGGTTTACTTCATCAAGTACCAGACCCAGAAGGATGGCGGCATCGGCGGTGGTATCGGTGGTGGTGATGCTGGCGGCATTGGAGGTGGTATCGGCGGCGGCGCTATCGGCGGCGGCATCGGCGGCGGCATTGGCGGCGGCATCGGCGGCGGTGACCTCGGTGGCATTTCTCTTGGCGGCGGATCCGGCTCTGGTATCAGCGGCGGTGCTGGCGGTCACGGTGGCATCGAAATCAGCGGTGACTTCGGTTCCAGCGGTGGAGACGACAGCGGTTCTGATGGACACAGCGGAGCCACCAGCTCCCAGTACGGACCCCCCGGACACGTGGCGGGCCCTCTTCACTAGACGGAGAATAGCTAGGGTGGTAGGATAATAAGTGGAGTTATTTATTGCTAAGCGAAAATTATGCCAGTCTTCAATCGTGGGCTGTTTCCACGGTCGGGAACGTTGGAAGGATCCTGCCGCCCGCAGCAGCCCGCGGCCGCGCGCCCTGCACATAGTCACCAGCACCGCGCCGCCCGCGAGCTCCCCTACATAACACGACTCATCGGTTATCTCATCATCGCCACTCATCTACTTGTTATTAGTGCACAGTGTTAATGTTGTTCGAAAGAGACATTTTACTGCGACTGTTATGTTATGTATTATAATATAGCTTTTTTATTTTTATAATAAAACCAAATGTGATGCTTAATCTGTTTATTGGTACCTATTGGGGAATGGGAATTCAAAATGGACAATTGCGTCATTTCCGAAAGTAGTGGTGAAAGGTTGGCCCGCCAGTGAGGGCGGAGTCGGTGGCGGACTGGCGAGTGCGGCCCGGAGCGAGTCCTTTCTCCAGCTTGCTACGATTAGTTTCAACATAAAATCGAAATTTGAACAATCAGAGAGGTTACGCAACACGTAACGAGTTCGGGCGGCGCGCGAGTGGCGGCGAGCGGCGAGCGGCGCTCACGTGTGCTTGCCGGCCCGACTCGCTCTCATTAAATGACCGCCTTAATGGATCATACGTGTAATTACACTTTCATATAATTTAGTGGATGTCGGAACGGTTACGTAAACTATCCGTTTCTTCACACCGCTGGGCCATTAATATTTTTATGGATTAGGGTACCTATTTCAACTCTTATGATTTCACAACCCATAAAATGAACGTGAAATGGGCTTTATCTTTTTAAAGGGTTTATAAACGAGCTTGAATCAGTTTTTTTAATGACTGTGTTTAGTTCATTCTGCAGACATGTAGTGCCATCAATCACTGAGGTTTGGCAACAGGTAGAGCGATGAGCTTTCAATTACTTTATCAACTTGACTTTGTGCCATAATTGATTAAAAGAATCGAGTCACTTTAATCAAAATATCTTACCACCACATCAGTGGTCAGCCAAAATCATTAATATAACTTTACGTTACTTGTAAAACCGTCTAGTAAAGTCAAATAAAGACGTCCTCGTAATCTAGACTAGAAGTCACAAGTCTTGAAAGAACATCACTTATCAATAGAAAGTAAAACGACCTTTTATAGGCACTTGAAAGATTAACTGAAGCGTGTCGTTTGTCTTTATATTCTGCCGCAGTAAGCCATGAATTACAAAGTGAGTCCACACCCGTCCAAACTCACCGCAAACTAAGGGGAAACAAATAAATAGCGTAAAACAATACAGCCAGCGCACATTGAGGATTCCTTCACTTTATTCCCCTTTGCGAAGATAGTATTTATTATTTGGACGCCGAGGGCCTTGGTGCCTCCAAACAATAGTCGATATTTACGCGGGAATCGCAATAAACTTCTGGCTACCTTTACCTGGCCGGTAAGAAATGACATTTTGTATTGGCAACGTGCCCAAAAAGTTACGCCCGGCCATATCGTTGGGTATGGTTTGCTAACTCGCTCGATACCTACTCGCCATCGAGATAATACGGTGACGCCGGCGCGGGCCATGCAGCTTACGTTGACAGATCTGATCAGACATATTTATCTAATGGAGACCTTCCACTCGAAATAAAATTTCTAAAGCTAAAGTTTATTGTAAAAGATCAGTGGTGTTGCCAGACATCCGTGTAGAACCTTAATATTTTCCGATTCCAAAATTACATGAATAATGGAAAGTTAGTGGCAAAACCTTCAGTGAAATAAACACGGGGCCCGGAAACCACAAACAATCAGGGATCACTTCTTTGTCTAACGAAATGGAAACAAGGAAGACCACATCACAAGCTAAAATCTATCGTTAAACGTTTGGATTTACGAATCCCGCATCATATTTAAGTGACATATACGATCTAGGTTTGAAACTTAAAATCCACGTTTCCCAACCCTTACTTTAAAGGCGTTCGTGAACGTCCTTGTTACTTGGCCAAAGAGGTGACATTGATAAATGAAGCCTTTCTAAGCTTAATCTTGAAGTTGTTCAGGGAGCTGAATTAAACGCGTGCTTTTACCCTCGTTTGACAAAGTCAATGTGGAAGGTTTCATAGTTGATATGGTCAAATGTAATTTTTTCAGTAAAGAGTTTCTATGAGGTAGGTACTGTAGAGCTTGAAGGAAACCTTATGTTGAACATGGCTGGTAATAATCTGACGGCATTCAAACCTTTAAATTATATTTAAACAAGTGGATTGTTTTTTGTACAAGTGACAGACCGGGCCGCGGGGCTTGGTAGATGTATTCGTTATAATATATGTGGTGTTTCTCGTCCTGTGTGTTTGCATTCATAGCGCAGTAAAACCCAATACACACAAATTACACGCTCTACCACTGAGTCCCCTCAGTAGAAGGTCTTCTACCTTCTACAGTACTAAATGATTTCTGATTTTGCAAAAGTAGAAAAGATTTTTTTTAATCCTCAGCAAGGCTGTTGAATCAAGCCTGCCACGGCAACCACACGCCTGCTCATTAGAACAGCCACAAGCGGCTGGCCACTTGTTAACTATTATTCACGGCTCCATTTTGTAGTTGCAGCGATTGGGTGCCACGGACCGCACCACTGCGGCGTATTTCTGCAGAACATAATGATCCTTAGAAGCTTTTGTGTTGGCGCTCTGCAGGGATAGACATGATAAAAAACTATAATAGTTAACCTTTTTGCTAAGATAGATATGCTATAGTAACACGTATATAGTGAACCTTTTAACTGACTATTGATTCCAGTTGGTGTAGTCGCAGTAGGTCCGTTGACACCCCTTGGACAACTAACCCTAGAGATTAACATGTACAGTAGCGGTCATAAATGCATTGGCGACCGTACCCAACTATAGTATCGCAACTCATCGCACTTGAGGTCTTCTCCATCCCACATTCAACTCGTAAATTGGCTCTTTCATCAATAAGTAAACAGAAAGAGAGCGGTATAAGTAGTTAGTTCATAGGCATATCGCGGCCCCCTGTATTTTTCTGATTATGGTAATGAGAAAAAGACAGCGAATGTCATTCGAGTGTCTGTAATACAATATTTTAAACTAGTCACATTATAAAAATAAATTGAGGGTAGATCTGAAACTAAAATTTATTTACTGGATGTAATAATTTATTTACTGGATGTAAATGTTGTTGGTTGGAGAAAGTTCAAGTGTTTGTGTGATTGTATCAGTGGTACTTTAGTTTAAAGATCTGGATTCGAAATGAAAGCAAATAATAGAATCCTGTTTTTGGATATTCCAAAAACAGGTTTATGTGTTAGTTATTTTGTTGTGAAATATGATTTTATTGTTAATCTCAGCGTGGCGGTTGAAAATATGTAATAAGTATTACTTCTTTTTTAGACGTTGGGAGAAAAGATTTGAGGAAAAGGGGAGGCTGACGAGTCGTATAAATAGTGATAGGTCGTCACTTATTAACCAGTCTCAGCGCCACGTCATGGTTGGTGAACATGAAACAAATGGTTTCATACCAATAAGGCCATTAGACGACTATATTTACTGACGAGAAGTGTTTTAAATCGTCTTAAAACGGAAAACTTAATTTGTGGAGCAGAGACAACAACACGTTGATCTGACAATAACATTATAAATAATACGAAGTCAGGAAGAATAAGTGTGAATATTCGGAGGTGGATTAGTGCTCCTGAGACGGGTGTAATGGACTCTGCGTAATATTTAGTCTTCAGAAGACTTTAGTAAACAATACTTTGTTCAAGGTAATTGTCCATCTACGTCGTGCCAGTGTTGTCAAAGAATGGTTTAGCCAGCATTCTGGTAAGCGGGATTATCCGAAAGGGTTACCGCTGCCCCGGAACATAAAGGGCTAAGGAAGGAACATGGATGGGTTTTAGTCAGTAAGAGTCTGACACTCCTTTCCGCTCCACCCAGAGCGCGAGAAGTCATTGGATGATTTCCCATCCTAAAAAAAAAGCCAGCATTCTGATATTAAAGTTATTTGGTGGCCAGCACGATCCCCTGATCTAAACCCCATTGAAAATATATTAATTTACGTGGTACAGATAATTATATTAGTCTGTTGCAAACATTGTGGCCTCCGTGCGTCGATGTCTAACTGTGACAATTATGAAGTTAAATATAAAATAAATTAATATTAAATATTACGCATTGTTTAGCACATATGTGAGTACTATGTACCTACTATAAAACGACCATTTGTTGGGTACGTATAAATTGACTTGAATGTGCCCTGGCGGCTGAGAGTATGTCATGCTCACTTTAATGTCTCGCTGATGGTGGCGTGTGTGTTGGATCATTTAGCTCCCTTCAAAATGGTTGAGCTGAATGGTGCTAATATGTGCGTCATGTTCGTGAACGGGCGCTGTCAGTAGGGTCTGGTCATCTCTTAGCGGCTAAGGCTTGTTTTAATTTATTTTTTGGATAGTTTTTACATATTTTATATCGGATGCTTTTAACGTTCTGCATCGTTCTCACATGTATAATATTAATATGAACTATGTAACAAATTTTTTGTAACCATATATTGTTTAAAAGAGTGTCCATGGAGTTTCTTGCCCGTTCTTCTCCATAGGTACCTACTGCTTTGGAATGGGCAACTAGCTTCATCTCTCTGACTGACCGACACCTTGACAATTCAAAAGTGCCTGTAATTGGTTTATTTGAAATAAATACTTTGAGTTTTGAGTTTTTTTGCTTTTTTACGCTGTTTTTGCAGGGGAGGTGCAGTGGGCCTAGACACGTGTCAATCGCTCCGCACAATTGGATTTCGAAAATTGTTGATCGAACAATTCGTTATCTCAACGAGTCGGATTGTCGGGTGCCACTTGTCAACGCATTTGTTTGGGAATATTGATTGAGTTTCGTTACACAATTTTACATTGTCTAGCACTTAGCGATTGAAAACGATTGTTCACGTGGCATTTCGAAAGGTTATGCCAATTCATTCATTTCGGATTTATCTAATTTCTTTGACATCGACATTTCAACTGTCAAGGTTTTCAAAAACAACGATTATCTAAGTTCTAATTTAAAAGAGGTCAGTAGCAAAATAGATTGGACGTATTCAACCTACTTTATAATCTGTACAACTATGGATAAGACTATTTCCGATAATTAGTTACTTGTCATCTTATTTGCGAGCATGCGGTTTTAGTTCGTGTTAGATCGTTTATCTATAATACTGTGAAATTGAAAAGTTTTTAAGTGACTTATTAATTAAAGTCCGTGACTGTACATAAGTAGCGCGTAGCGGAGAATAATTTCTCCAAAATCAACATCCTAATGGAACAGCATCCTTACCATCGTCCATAACAGACAACTAATCATAGTGGCAGCTTATAAAGTAGAAAATAAGAAGAAAAGATGGGAGAGCACCATTCTTTACAATTGTCTGGCCATTTTGCATTCATAAAATGTTAGTCGCACCTAGCTATTACTGAGAAAACTTTCAGGCTAAAATGATAAAAGTAAAGAGTCGGATACTGATATTTTAGATTGTGAAAAGAAATAAAGGTAGGCTTTACTTACTATACGAAGGAGGGAATTTCAGAACTGTTGCAAATTCAATCCAAAAGTTAAGGGTTTTTGACTGGTAGCATTATTTTATTATTAGTTTAACTACAACTAAACAGACAGCTGTGCTGCTGGGGAGTTTGTTGCGCCACTTCTTCTTCCCTGCTAAAGCACTAGGAAGTGGTGAAGAGTGGGCGTTTTTGGGGGACTGTCTTATGTAACTTTGACCTTCAAAAAGTGCTGATTTTCAGTCTAGTTTCAATAAATGACTTTTGATTTTGAGTTTATCATTAATAGTTCGAATTTAGTAATATGCATGCCTGCTCCAGTAGTGGGAACATTTGGCGCTGATTATGCTTATGGTTGTTTAGCAATATCACATGTCATTGTCGTTGGAGAGTATTGGGATTCTCAAACTCAAACTCAAAGTATTTATTTCAAATAAACCAATTACAGGCACTTTTGAATTGCCAAGGGGTCGGTCAGTCAGAAAGATGAAGCTAGTTGCCCATTCCAAAGCAGTTGGTACCTATGGAGAAGAACGGGCAAGAAACTCCATGGACAGTCTTTTAAACAAAATATGGTTACAAAATATTGGTTACATAATTCACATTATTATTACACATGTGAGAACGATGCAGAACGGTAAAAGCATCCGATTTAAAATATGTAAAAAAAAGTTCAAAAATTAAATTAAAACAAGCCATAGCCGCTAAGAGATGACCAGTCAGAGAGTCAGAGTCAGATTATTCACTTTAACGCATACGTATTAAAGGCTACGCTGGAATTTTGAGGATAGAACTAAAGGTAGCATAATTTAGGGAGCGCTGGTCACACGCATCACAACAATACGTAAGTAGGTATTACAAAAATCCATCTTCATCACTTTTTAGTAATTAAACCGGACGGACCGCAAAATACTCTTTTGTTTGAAATGTGTTGCGCTGTAGCCCGGTGCGGCAGTGACGTGCGGTTGTTTCGCTCGGACTAATAGTTGCCTATTTCAGTGCGGTAACCGTGGCCTGCGGGAACAGGATATGATTGAAGAATTAACGAGCTGCCAGTCCAGAAGACTCTTCTTTTAATGAGAAGATTAGCGACCCGTAAACGCTTCGCACAATGGCACAATGGCACAGGTCACGACATCGCGATTTCTGATTTTTATATATAAGTTAAATAATAATGTGTTATAGGTACACATGAACCTTAATAAATTACCGAGGGACCTCAAAGAATATAGATCCAAAACCACTTTTAAAAAGCTACTTAAATAATTTATATTAAAAAATTTGCATTCGCGTTTATCTATGTTACATGGATACTTGTTTATATTTATCGGACGAACATTTCTCCATAATTATTTGTTATCTACCCTCAAAACATTTATCTATGGAATCGACGTCTAATTTTTGTAACACCCTAACTTTTTGTTATTTTTTAAGTATTTAGTTTTAATATTCTCATGTAAATGAATGGTGTAGTTCTTATGAGAATAAATGATTTTAAACCTCAACCTTCCGGAATAAATGCTCCTAATTCCTCAAACATCGTATGAACACGAACGACAATAAATATAACCGTATAAATCGTTGAGGTTTTATAAGCAAATGGCTTCTAATAGGCGAACATCTAATGGGTTAATGATGGTAAAAACTGCATGAAAATACATGATGTGGTTTAAAATAACTAAACGGTCAAACAGAGAGTCACGAAAAACGACTTTGTTTATTTTAGTTATTTTTGTTACCCAATTAATGATCCTTGAAGTAAAGTTTTATATTAAAGTCCCACGTATTTTTACGTTACAAAAGTACTTGTTTGTTGTGAAACTTATAATAAATCATGGAACGTTGCAATTTGTTTATTATTACTTGTGATAATAAAGAGCCAGTACCTTTTCCTCTGTAAGCCGGATATTGCTTGATATAAATAAGTTTATTATCTACTGTTACAATGTACTGGATTGGGGCCGCGATATGAACATATTATATACAATACGGTACATAGTACATAATATATAATAGAATAAAAATATGTAATAGTTTCGAAGTTAAATGTGACTTACTAATATTAATTGCTAATAATTGCAAATAGGTAACGATTTTAAGGCAAAGAAAAAGACGAAAAACCTTTAGAAACATGTTAGGATATAGCATGCCTATAAGTATATACCATTGCTTTTAAAATACACGCCATAGCAAACAAAATTGACAGAAAATAAATATTCAGAATGTAAAACAAAAGTGCTGAATTTGAAGGTCAAAATTACATAATACAGTCCCCCAAAACTCCCGCCCTTCACCACTTCCTAGTGCTTTAGCTGGGAAGAAGTAGGTACAACAAACTCCGCAGCAGGGTGCAGTAATCTAAAGCAGGATTGTCCGAAAGGGTTACCGCTACCTCGAAGCAAAAAGGGCTAAGGCAGGAACATGGATGGATTAGTCATTAAAAGACACTCCCTTCCGCACCACCCAGAGCGGGCGAAGTCATTGGATGATTGCCCACACTCAAAAAAAAAATTAGGACGCAGTATCTATAAGGTTGTCACGTCTGGGTGTATATTTTGTTTGTTAAAACTGCTACAATAATCTCTTTTAATATCATCTAGCTACACGTTTGGCTTTAATCCGTTGCGCAATTACGCAATCTACTTATTTGTTTAGTGTCAACATGGACTGTTAATGAGTTAATGCAAAATGAGGCGAAAACACACGTTAGGACGTGTTCACGTGAGCTTTCCTCCCCACGAGCCAAGACTGAACCGACTCGACAGTTTTAATCCCCTGCATAAACATACGCAACGATTTTAATATGTATTAGAATAGTCGATGAAGTAAATCCTCACTTTATGGTTATTTCATTTTTATTCTTTTAAAGTTATGTATGTATATTCTTGCCTCGATCCCTTTGTAACTGTCTTTGGCAGGTACGTCTACCTATCAGTTATTTCAATGAAGTTTTTCTGATTCTTGATGTGAACTTTTCCTAATTGCCGTCACACGGACGGAAATAATAGATTTACCCCAATTCCGCTCGCTCGCCGACTCGGTTTTTCTTTACATTTGTAAACAAGGACTGCTTTGTAAAAGGAAATTCGGTAACATAATGTATTACCAGATTTTTCTCGCTACTCTTTTTCCTTTGTATTGGCGATTAGAATATCATTTGTTATTCTTGTAACGTATTTAGTTGCTGGTACAAAATCTGCATCTGGCATTAACAATTTTGTTGTAAAAAGAATTTTCAAAAATGCTGTTGGGTAATTAAGTGATTGTAACTTGTCAAGCTTTAAAACTAGGTTGTTATAGTTCAGTTAAAACATGTCTAGGTGAAGTATAAATTACCGCTTTAACATTATAAAATGCTAGAGTAAGTATTACAGTTTGGAAATTTTCTTAATTACAAAAGACAACGAAACTAACTCAATCTGCCTAGCGTTTTCCCAAATATGTTGGGGTTGGCTTCCAGTCTAAAGGTCGAATACCAGTATTTTACGAGGGGAGAGGTGGCCTATCTGACCTCCACAACCCAGTAACTGGGTAATACGATACCCTTTGGTAACACTGGCTGTCCGATTTTCAAGCTTCTGACTACCCGTAACGACTGTCAAAGATGTACAAATGACAGCCGGGACCAACGGCTTAACGTGCTTTGCGAGCCACGGAGGATTCTTGGAAAGCAAGTTAAACCGTTGGTCACGGCTGTGTTGTAATCGAAAAAAAAATAAACTATTATCCTCTTCATGGATCGTATAAAGCTATTGTAGGCAAGAGGTCTTAACTTTTCTGTTTTTCAAAAGCGACGCTTTCATGATGCTAGAGACTGTTAGAAAGGTTTTTATTATGAAAGCCACTTAACCTGGCTCGCCATTGTTGGTCCAGTTCCGCATACGGACAACGACTTCTTTGTAATATTATTATAACTTATGTTGCCAATAGGCATTCGAATATCAGTCTAAACCTTTTGGAAGTACTCGGTAACTATTAGAAATGCTACATCTGAAGTGCCTACTTTCGTTTCCGTGTTTGGTTATGTAAAGATGACTGTTAATTACGAACACGCACTAAGTCCCCAGTTTCAGATTATAAATAATGACAATTAGTTCATTGCTATTATAAAGCTAAGTTTGTGCTAATTCCCTCAATATATTTTCTAGTTTCACTAGGCTAAGTGTTGCTGGAAAATAAATGGATTGTTCTAACATTATTATCTAATTCTTTTAGAACCTCTTTTAGTAAAAGAGTATTTTTCAGTAGGGGCAGGTTTGTGGGTGGCTAAGTAATAACAGCCGCGCGGTCGATCGAGCAGGTTAAATTACGTCTGCAGCGGTTGTTCCGTAGATGGGTCAGACTAGAAGCTAAACATAGTTGGGAAAAGGCGCGGCAGATGATAACGTAGAGCAGTTGTCGTCGTATCAACGCCCGGAGCGTGTTAAAGTGTAATTTGACTTGTCTTCTCACACACGTTTATTCCAACCGCTATATTATTACACTCGCGAAATAAGCCTTAGGGGAAGCAAAGAATGTAGTAAAATAAATAAATAGAGCTGCTATGTGTGCCACGCGACGGCTGAAGTAAGGAAGGAGGAATGTGTTAGTGCGTGTTGGTAAATTTGTTTTCTCTACAATTCAATACATTTTGAGTGGAACATTATTAGCATGACAAGTCGTGCAAGTTCACGTGACAACAATACCGATGATTGGCGTGACGCGAACACAAATTGTGGGTGGAATCGAAAGTGCCGACGTCATGTTCACCCGAATTATACGTATTGGCAATATTTAAATTGGTTATGTGTTTCAAGTAATAAATGCAAAATTTACGAAAGGTGCGGTTATGTTGTCATTATTTTGTGTTCTACGTATTACGTAAACTGACACTGCAGGATATACCATGAATACGAATACCTAGTATTAAGTATTCTAGTTTTTCGTTTCTATTGTATTTTTGTTTTAAATAGAACGCAACGAATTATTTTCGACACGTACCGACATGTGATTTAGGCGCTATTTGTAACCGATTTCAAAAAGAGGAGGTTCTCAATTCGTCGTTATGTAATAAGTTTAATTATAGATCATGCGTTATTATGACTGTATGAGGTGAGTTCTGTCTGTTATGTCTTCGATAATTCAGCAGGCGGGCTCTATATTTTGTCTTTATAACCAAACTTTATCTATAAAGTTGAGTAAACTTTGTCATTTACTACGTTACGGTGTTAATTAGGTAGGAGACGTTATCGCAAACGTGGGACGTAAACATAACGTAAATTTAAAAGTTTATGGAAACGAGAAATATAACTGTCCTACAGGTCGCATGTTTACATGAATTGGGTAATTCCCAACAGATATGAATAAAGTCTTATAAATAAGTTACTATTTTATGCGAAACGAGAATCGTTACGGGTCGTCAGAAGCACGAAAATCTGACAGCCAGTCTTATCAAGGGGTATCGTATTTCCCAGTTACTAGGTTGTGGAAGTCAGATAGGTAGTCGCTCCGTTTTCAGCTGCATCCGGTTAGACTGGAAGCCGACCCCAACATACATAGTTGGGAAAAGTCTAGGCAGGTGATGATGATTATGCGAAACTTTTTGGAAACGAAAATTTTTCAATTATTGGCTAAGTAATAACAGCCGCACGGAGCGATCATCAGGCTAAGCTACGTTTGCCAGGTAACCCTGGCAAAATTAGCTTAACCGGCATAACGTCTGTGGATGGGTGACCATCTTTACTTATCGAGAGTCCTCCATGCCTCAGAAAGCACGTTAAATCGTTGGTCCCGGCTGTCATTCGTGATTCTTTGACAGTCGTTACGGGTTGCCAGAAGCCCGAAAGTCTGACAGCCAGTTTTACCAAGGGATTTCGTATTACCCAGGTACTGGATTGTGTAAGACAGATAGGTCGTCGCTCCATAAATACTGGTATTCAGCTGCATCCGGTTAGACTGGAAGCTAACCGCAACATAGTTGGGAAATGGCTTGGCAGATGATGGGCATTTTCAATTATAAAACTGTTCGAATTTACGTTAAGTTTTCCTCGCGCGTTCGTGCCAAGCTCAAGAAAAAACATTGACAAAAAATAACCTCAACATAGTAACAACACAAATGGAGCTAATTAAAAAAGCTTTTTACGATAATAATCAGACATGTATATATACATATCCGTTTCCGTTTCCGTGATATTTAAAAGCCAATTAATATTAATAATATCTAATCGCGTCTACACAAAATAATTGTTACTACCCGGTAAATAAAATAGTACAAATAAAAAAAACAATATTTCTAATTCAGCTTTTAATCTTGTATCATGCTTTTAATCTTTATGCTAATTGTAATGTGTCTAAAGTCTTAATTACTTCCATAGCTATGACTAAAAATATTAACATATTACACTAATATTACATATGCGATAGCTTGTGAGTGTGTGTGTGTATGTCTGTTACTTCTTGGCGCAAAACATAGATTAAAGAGACACAGAGACTTTACCTATTACAATACGGTTCAATATTAAAAAATCGATGCATGTTGATAATAGGACCAAAATTCGACCTAATGACAGCAGTAGCTCGGAAAGCACGTTAAGCCGTTGGTCCCGGTTGTCATATGTGCATCTTTGACAGTCGATACGGGTAGTCAGAAGCCCGAAAATCTGACAGCCAGTCTTACCAAGGGGTATCGTATTGCTCAGTTACTGGGTTGTAGAGATCACATAGGCAGTCGCTTCATGTAAAATACTGGTATTCAGGTGCATCCGGTTAGACTGGAAGCTGACCCTAACATAGTCGGGAAAAGGCTAGGCAGATGATGACAGCAGTAGAAGATATCAATGGGGTCTCGTATTTTAGTATATTTTATGCCCAGATTGAAGGAACCATCTACCTTAACCACGAAGTCTTTTTTTTATTTAGCTTACGCTCTCCCACTTCTGGGCAACGACCTCCCTCTACTCCTTCCATCTTTCGCGAGTCCGCGCGCGTCCTCCATCCAGTTACAACGGAATCTATCTACCTGGTCCCGTCATTTGCGCAGCATGTCGCGGGTTCGATTCCTGCACGGAACAAATATTTGTACGACCTGCAAGTATTTGTTACGGGTCTGGGTGTTTTTCTATCTATAATATGTATGTATTTACAAAAAAAAAAATGTATATAAGTAGTTTATCAGCCATCTCGTTACCATAACACAAGCATTAAGTTGCTTAGCTTGGGACGATACGGTGTTGTGTGAAATGTCCAAGGATATTATTATTATTATTATTTACTGCGTGGTCTGCAGCGAGAACATTACAATAATTACATTAATTAGAGTTTCCTATAAGCTATGAAATCCTTTGAGCGCAACATAATTATCCTTGAGCTATAAATACCGTCACCAACTAATTAATCGGCGTGCCAGGCAATAATGATGGGATAGGTAAGTGTCCCTTGTGAGATGTCAGCATATGAAGGGGCCCCTTAGAGCCAAGCCTGCCGGGTAAGCGGGATTGTCCGAAAGGGTTACCGCTATCCCGGAACATAAAGGGCTAAGGAAGGAACATGGATGGGTTTTAGGCAGTAAGATTCCGACACTTCCTTCCGCTCCACTCAGAGCGGGAGAAGTCATTGGATGATTTCCCAGCCTTAAAAAGAAAAAAAAAGGCAAGTGTCCCTGTTATAACCTTGTAGAACTAATATGTCTACGGTTGCATCTTCGGCCCTGCCATCCCTCATCGCATTAATCAAACAACATAGTCCTGGCCTAGAATACATCGCTACTTACAATAATTGTCTAAGTACTAAAGAGACCTAAATTGGTATCAGATAAACCCATGCCATTATGTAGGTAAGTAATTGTCTGCAATCTAGTGTCCGTGGGGTAGGTACGGGCTAATAGGATCTCTAATGATGCACATGCCCTCGAAGGAACTCGATCCTACACGTGACCTGCAGAGTGGTAAAGAAAAAGTGGCGTACCTCTATAAGAATGCTTAGGTACGATACTTGATGGTTCCTTTTGTATACTTGAGATTATTAATGCCAAGACACCACAAACGAAAATGGTTTAATAGGGATGATGACAAAAATTTATTTTTTAGTCTGTCACCAAGATTATTAAAACAAATTGGACACGTATTTTTGTTTTATCACGTAATCAAAACATTACGTCGATACTGTGTTAAAATGTAGCATGACGTCACACCTTCGTAGATTTTATACTGTGTTGTGACGTAGCGCGCCCCCGCTCCCCAACTTTAGTAATTTCTTATTAGGTATCGAACACCAAGATATTTTTTATTAATATGACTAAGCAAAAGAGACATGTCTAATATCTTTTATTATCATTCTGACGGACTAAATACAATTTCTATTTTTACCCTGTCATCATACCTGTTCTTAATTTATCTGGTTCTAAAAAGAGATGCAGACATAGTATGTAGGTAGCACACAAGTTACAAGTCTTACTTTGACTAATACCACTTTATTTTCATTACAGAGCTTCGTGGTAAACACAATTTAAACGGTGGATAATATCATATTCCTATTGGTAATAAATCTATATTTGATGTAAATTGACACCAAGCAATATTATTTGATGGTTTCTATCTAGGATTTTGGGAGCAAGCACCTCTCATAGACGCTATAACCATGCCCCGGTGAAGAGGAACAAACGATATAAACCAGGCTGAAGGTCCAAGCAAGAATGGTTCGTAATCCCAGAAAGTAGAGTCTCAATTTATTCGCGACTGTTTCATTTACGATCAGTAGATGCTTCGGGATCCAAGATTAAGACCGCTATTACCCGAACGCGTTCCTCTATTATACTAATAATACTTATGATTCAAATATTCTGATTAGAAGGAGTACTTATTACTGAATGTTCTTGTTAACGGTAACGCTTGATATGACACAACGCACAGGACATGTCTAAAAATCTATTATACACTGACGGTCATAAAATGTCGTTACTAAAGAATAATATAACCCACCAAATACATTTTCATGTAAAATGTTGCCAAAATCAGACCATAGTACTCGCACTGTCAAAAAGTTATCAGATCTCATGTAGAGCCAAGCTTCTAACTCTACACGCCCTAACTCTATAAGGCCTATCTTCACAAACTCTACTCCTTAGTAAAAATATGTGGCTTGGCCATTTCGCTACATTCACATAGGCGTAAGGTGAAAAATTAATTCACTGTTCATTACTTTTCTGTTATACAATACTTCTTGACGTATAAAATAATATTTTCTATGGGTCCCGTTATACAGAATAAAGTGCATTGAAAATGAAAAGACATTCCTATTAAAATGTTTAAAGAACAGTTAACAAAACTCCTATTAGAGAATTGTTCTTTTAAAAGATTTTATTTGTAATTAATTTGTTATTTTAGGTTCATGTTATTATTATTCTATTTTAATATTATTGTGTTGTGTTCGATTTTTAAAATGTATAAATGCACTTGCCTGCTGTATTTACTAAATACCAAATTGGAAAAGAGTTATAATAATATTAGTTCTATTCTATATTTATATAGTCTATTGTTTGAAAATTTTGCATGCGATGAGGTAAAATTTATCGGGTATATTTATAAAAATGACATCGTACATGTAAATAATGTAGGTATACGTCTGCATCCCTTGTAATATTAGCAAATAAATGTATGAGCTGGACCTAAGTACAACGTGAATGAAATCAAACAACACCTACCTAAAAGCCATAATTCATAAGACATTTATTAAACTTTGCAGACATAAATAGATCGTCTACCAATATCTTGACATTTAAAGTGCAACTGAAAAATCTATAATTGAAGCAGAAGGCAGCAGGTAAAATCGTTCAGGCGAGTTTATGTTACAAGAATAGTAGATATGTATTTAAGATGTCTGCTATTCAATTTGCCTAGCTTTTTCCCAGCTATGTTGGGGTTGTCTTCCAGTCTAACCGGATGCAGCTGAATACCAGTATTTTATACGGAGCGACTGCCTATCAGAAAATAAATATAATAAATCTCAGTGCCAAATTACATCCAGACCCGTTCAGTATTTTTTGCGTGAAGAAGTATCTAACAAACATACAAACACACACGCAAACGCACAAACTTTCGCCTTTCTATTATTACAGTATTAGCCCTTATTAACAATAGATTAGTGATTGCTGTTACCCAACTCCTGAGCATGGGGTCCGAACCCCAGGTGGGGAATGTTATTTTGCTTTCTACCTATTAAAAATTTCTCAGTAAAAACTGACGGTAGATTTTTTGGATTCTTGCTCGGTTAAGGGCTGCAAAATGCGGGTTTACCTATGTACCTACTATGGGTAGACCACTGCCTAAGCCCTCAGGGAAACAATTTAGGCGTGATGTTATGTTTATGAACTTTATTGTAACTTCTAGGTACTTACTTAGGTAAGGTATCTATATGTTCTTAAAGTTCAAAGTCAAGGGAACGTTTATAAAATTTATTCAGCTCGCGTGACGCGTGCAACATATTGGTTCAGCACGAACATCAGCCCAATATACGTCATAGAACTGTATGCGCTTAAAATATTAAGGTTTTTATTATTTGGTCTATGCTATGTTCCAAATTATACTTTATAGGTCTCCACAATTGGGTCCATATTCCAAACACACCTTCGTTGTTTAATTAAATTTATTCTCTGAAAGTTAGGCAGAAATATACAAAATGTCACCTGTTATGTCTAATTAGCAGGTGACAGAGTTAACGGCGATACAAATCAGCGCAAATTTTTTGGAGCTACTGAAAAATGTTAAGTGAAAATACTCAAAAACTTTCCTACCTGAAGATATACAGACATCTATCTGAAGATACAGAGATTCACACAGAGTAGGCAAAAAAATACACACACATGAAGAACTAACACTGAAAGTACATGATAATGAAGGGTGAAGTTAAAAGGTTTACCGTAAAAACCCAGGAGATGTTTAATTAGCGCAGACAAAGCTCGTTGTTAGCCTCGGCAAAAGTTTGCGCGATAAACTTTCGTATTGTTCATGTAGTCTACATAGAAGCTGTGTCTACTTACAGGATCATCAGGGTTCAAACTATTAGGTGGACCAAACTTGTGCCCAGAGCATGGAAACTTACTCCGCGCAGCCCCACTGGCGCCGCCTCGACCTTTACGTGATACTGTGGGATCCTGCCGTTTTGCCGAAAAGATTTTGCCAAATTTTCATTACCCAAACAAATTTTAGCAACCTTTTTTTATACCAATGTAATGTTTGGAATAATTTTAGTACGCACATTTTCATTTGGTCAAATGTTTACTTGGCAGATTATTACCAAGGATAATGTCATTAAGGCTTTTGGTCTTTAATCAAATGATTTATTACAGCAAACAATATTTAGACAAAAAACGTTTAGTCAAATGATTTGTTATGACAAAAAATTTAAAGGCAAAAATAAACATTTTACTTGTTTGTTAAATTTGATGTCATTTGCGTATTTCTTTGTAAGCTTATGTGCTTGAATTTGTCTGAAACAAGCCAAATTTATGGTTACTAGACATTAGGATATTTATGGAACTAGTTACAGTAGGTTATTAATTTAAAAAAAATGGTTAGGTTAGGTTAGGTTAAAACTGTGACCACCTATGCACGAGTCGAGCGAGCGAAGCGAGCGGTGCCGCGGCAGCGGCCGGCGTGTGCCAGAAACGACTAGATTATATAGAAAAAAATATGGAAAAAAGAGATTACTACGATTGTGAAAAAAATATATATTATCGTAACAATCTCAATATACTTCCGCTACAAAACACAGTGATAGTGTTTTGCATGACTTACCCACATCGCGCGACATTTATGATTTACCATCTACCCACTTATTTACACATTGTAATTTAATTTGTATAATCTGTGCAACTAACATAATAGATGCAAAATTTTTGTCATTGGCTACGCATTCGACTAAACAGAAATGGTAAGTTTAAAATTGTCGACACCAAATATTTGGCTTATTTAATTTTGCGTAAAATATGTTATACCAACTGAAATATTTGACTAGATAAAAAATGGTAAAAGTACTAGTTGGTGAACAAGTTATTGTTCAAACGTTCACTTGCCAAACATAGGTTTTCGTAACAATTATTTGTAAAGAGATTTTTTGGTAAGTAATAATTTGGCAAATTAAATTATGCGAAAATTTGTATGGGAAGTGATAATTTGGCAATTTATTTTCGGTAAAACAAGGGAGACCCATTATATTGACCTGTATCATTTACTAAATAGCACCAGAGGAGCTCGTGGCTAAGTACTAACAGCCGCACAGGTCGATCCATCAGGTTAAGCTACGGTTGCCGGGGTTGGCCGTGGATGGCCATCTTTACATACCGAGATCCCTTCGTGCCTCTGAAAGCACGTTAAGCCGTTGGTCCCGGCTATCATTTGTGCATTTTTGATAGTCGTAACGGATAGTCAGACGACCGCAAATCTGACAGCCAGTCTTACATAGGGGTTTCGTATTGCCCAGTTACTGGGTTGTGGAGGTCAGATAGGCAGTCGCTCCATGTAAAATAAAAATCAATCCGGTTATACTGGAAGCCGACCCCAACATAGTTGGGAAACGACTAGCAGCAGTGATAGCCTAGTGGTGTGACTGCGTGTGTGCTAAGTCGTATGTTTTACGGAACAATGTGCGTTTTGTATAATTATCACTTGCTTATAAATCGGTGAAGGAAAACTTCGTGAGGAAACGTGTCTGAGAGATATTTATCAAAAGCATGTGAAGCTAAGTCACAGGTAACTAAACCTCTAACACCAGGTTAGTCACTAAACACACGAAAAGAAGAAGATTTAGTCAATCAGAGAAATTACACGAATAAAGCTATTCAGAGATCACGTCTACGAGTATTCAAAGTAGATTTTTTTGTTACAGAAAGTAATGCGAAGTTAAATTGTCGTTTTGTATTCCGAAATAGTGTAAACACAAGCGATATAACAGATATCTCGCTGGCGCTTCTTTTAAAAAAATATATCTGGGTAGCACTACAGTTTGTCTAAAGATAAACGGTACTTAATAAAATATTATTTCTGTTTTTTTTTCGTGTGGTTAGTGACTAACTTGGTGTTCGTCAAACATTAAATGAGACCACCGCACAACCTTTCTACCAAGTGAAAGAAAGAATTTTCACAATTGACGAAAATATCAATGGTTGTAATATTTAGAAAAAAAAATATAAACAAAATTGGGAACCCTCTCTTTTTTATTATTTTGAAGTTCATCAAAAAAAAGTTCTAACGAGACCTTTCTCGTGAATCAATATTTTCCAATTAATTACAAGCATTTATCACGCTTATCTGATATTAATTAAGATTCTGTACCGGTAGCTGGAAGTGAATTAATTTTTAAATGATATTTAAGCTGTAATGCGATTAAGTAAAATGCCGATGAGCAGGTATGAACTGTGACTTGTAAAAATATTAGGGTCAAGCTTTTTGTTTACTGTAAGATACGTCTCATTTCAATAAATTTATACTCAGACGGTGACCAACTTCTTACTTTGACGTTCATTAAACCAGATGCCTATAAAACCACCACCGCCACGCGTCCATCGGACAGTTATCAAATTTTTATTTTCATACTTTACGTCTGCTGCCGTTACAATGTGAAAATTTTGACAAATATCGCACTGTCAGAAATTTTTTAACAGGAACCTCGCACTTTTGAGCAACAATTAATAAACGTCACTGATATTGCGATTAAAAAGGCCACACTGGCAATGTGCTCTCGCAGCGTTTTGGAGTGAAGATGAAGAGGAATCACATACTCCTTATCTCAGCTTAAAAGATGTATACGTTATGTTTCTGCTGAGTCTTTCTCTGTGCGGTATCGAATCGATATGTAAAACGTGGGGTATTGGCACCCCAGAGACAAAATTGATACAGAACGCATGTGTGTAACGAAAATACTCTTTGGCGAAATATTTTAGTTGATTTTATATCATAGATTCAAAATGGCGTCCCCATTTTGATTTTTTTGTTATGTTGTTTTTATCAGAATTCTTGTCTTGTTGTTTTATTTTGTGAAAACTTTGTTTCGTAATTGAATTCTTAGAAATTTCTCAGTGTACATAAATCAGAAATAATAAAAGCGTTTTCTTTGAACCGTAGAGGGCGAAGAAATGCATCATTTAATTATTTCTTTTTCAGTACGGAGCCGAAATGCGCTCTGAATATAAATCTAACCTTTATGATTATTATGTGAAAATACTTTCAGCGCAACTATACAATTATAAAATTGTGATTTAGTATTCGGAGTCACGACAGCTTAAAATTAAATATGCGTAGACGGCAAAGCAAATTATATTCCAGATCTAATAAAAAGGTAGGTTAAAAAGGTTAGGCACTTAATTACCTGTCGTAATATTTTGCTATTAGATAAACTAACTCTTTTAGGTCAGTATGTTACCTCACCTAATATCTAGGAGACCAAGCTTATCTTATTTAGTTGTGATTACACTACTACATTTCAACGAGTCTACTAGCTGCTGACCACAGATATAGATAGACATAGATAAAGTATCACGATTTGTATGAAAACCAAGCGTGCCATTTTTTGACTACCTATTAAGATGTCACAAGCACTATTTAGTGATGTACAATATGATGATCGAAAACCAAGCGTGCCATTTTTGACTACCTATTATGACGTCACAAGCACTATTTAGTGATGTATGATGATCCGACTAGCGCTGTATACCGATGCAGACTGAGCGCGAAAGTGACCACTTACGATTTTTGTACGTAAGCTAGGCACGCGAAGTAGTTGCTCTTGCGTTATCTATGTCTATCTATGTATATCTGTGCTGCTGACAACTACATTTTTTGTGCTAAGTAGGGTTTGTGTCTCGGGACTTTGAAATTGTCGGCAATTCCCAGCTTAGCCAATCGTTCGTTGCTTCATACAGCGCGAGCACCGCCTCATTTCCTAGAACATCTCCGGCAAGGAGTATGTAGTCTTTTACTTCTGATGACTGACACTTGAACTACTGGCTCAAGAAAACAGCTTCCCTATTGTGTGGCAATTTCCTATTTTATTTTAAACCTGTGGGATACGTGAACGCTTGTGAAACGTTCAGAGTTTTTGCGGGCGCTCCATTGTGACCAAGTGATACAAGCGCTCCAATTTTTCTTAATCCCACTTGCTATGCTCGCAAAGCAGGTGGGACTGAAGCGAACACTGCGCCATATATCAAGATCTGTCTACTTCCCAATTTTTCCCGAGACTTGTAGCAACTGGATTCTTATGAAAACGACGAGGCGCATCACATAAAAAACTTTTATGTTGAATAGTAAGGAGGTATGTTTTAGGGAGAGGAGACATCGTAAACTTTGTTTTATCCATGGAGTTTGTTGAGATTGAGTTGCGACCTTCGGCAAACTAGATAAATATCTTTATGAGATTTATAGTTTATTCTCTTGTTGATGGTACGCCATGGCAATTATTTTTAACATTTCAAGTTACTTTAATGTTAAATAAATCGTTCACTGACGTCCTTTTCGCTGAGTTTAAATATTAAAATAATAACGTTTTTGCTACTCGTATCGTTCTTAGCAGCGAATAGAATTCTTTTTTAGAGATAAGTACCAACAACCGTCGACCATATTACGAGGGAGATACCTCGTGTATTAAGAACATGCTAAGGGATTATAGGGATCATCGATGCTATCTATCGTGAGATATGAGGTTTCGTGCATATGTAGAGAGATGCGGTTTTCCGGTTTACGTACAAACCTAATTGCGTGTTAGGCCCCGGACACCCGGATATAAAGAAGGTGCTGTATTCGCATTAATAGACTGTATTTGTCACCTGTTTGCACTATAAGTACAATATACTACTTCTTACCACATGCAGGGCTACATATTTCGGTAACCTAGGTACCCTACGTGAGATTATCAGTAACACCAAGACGTTGATGGCCTTCTTTGAGGAGCTGGAGTAGATTGAAAGATCGATTATCCACCCGTACGTAAAACACGTGCTTTGACGTGGAGTTGCGGATACCAGCCCGTATAATTATCTATTACCGTCCTTCACTTGTTTTGTCGGAATAGAATCGCGTGTACCGCTGCAACATGATATTTATAAAATACTAGCTTCCGCCCGCGGCTTCGCCCGCAAAATATGTCGACAAATTATACATATAAACCTTCCTCTTGAATCACTCTATCTATTAAAAAAAACCGCATCAAAATCCGTTGCGTAGTTTTAAAGATTTAAGCATACAGACAAACAGACAAAAATAGCGACTTTGTTTTATACTATGTAGTGATTTGCGCCAAAACTCCCTTGTTTGTGAAATGTATGATAACGTCTCATATTTCAGACAACACAATTAAAATACGAGTTCGACACAAACAATAAAACACGAGCTTTAACAGTCTTTTTCGACTCTCTGCTTCATTTGAATAAAACCGTTTTAGCTAATTGTTCCCCTTAGATGTACGGCTGATAGCGGGACAATTTATTGGCCAAATTTAAAAGCAATAGGTATCTAGTAAGAGAATTCTAAGATCATGTACCGGGTTTTAAAAATGTATATGTGTTAGATTAAAGAAGGAACATACGTCAATATTGCACAGTTAATACCATCGTGTTTCTATGGGTAATCCCAAAGGCACCCCCCATCCCCACTATCGCCTCTACCTACGGTATACAATTAGTCGTGTCTCCAGATACTTATATATCCTCCAATGGCATGTACTTATGGTGTTCAGTCAATCAGTCTCTCGAGTGCCATGAGAGGTATTCGTCTTTGTACGTCTCTATGGTGTGTTCTGTGTACACATGCCTCTGTCTCTTTGAGAGTAGGCTTACGTTCATTCGTTATTCACAACATGTCTCCTGAACAATTTGAAACATATGCCATATTTATTAGTTGCTAAATTTTGGACTGATTAAGGTGAGTATGTTTAATAACTTGTCGTGCATTCTTCATCAAATCAATAGTTGGAATCATTTATGTTTGATATGGATTTGAGTTTTGTTTTCACTTTCGTATACAGTGTTAATACGAAAAAGGGGCTTTCCTATAAACTGCCTATACTAAGTACCATTTTCAAGCTCTGTACCAAAAATCAATGAAATAGGCGCGGTAAATTAGTCGCAAATGACTTTTTAAGTTTTTGCCCCGTTGGAACACGATGTATCTTTCCTAACAGCTGATGATGTTTATACACATAGGTCATTCAACTTAAAACGATAAATCATAGTATAACCTACGATGCGTTGTTACAAGGTCAGTTTGTATTTAGTTATTTACAAAAGGTGGTTGCATTTTACTCTGATTTGAAAGCTATTTAGTTCGTTTGACAAAAAAAATGGCTTTTATTTTTATACCGTATCGAATTATTTCTAGATACGTATAGTATGCCTAGTGTAATTTAATGGCTCTCTGTCATATCAACTCTGTATAAACATGTATTTTTTTATGTTTTAGTATTTATTATTTAAAGTTTATTAAGTAAAAACTGTTGAAGACAACATGCATAGTTTTTACACAGTAAACTTTTATCTACTACTTACATAACGAGAATTAAGCGTCAAGTTGAAGTGACAATTAAATAAGTCGAATAACAGATAAGTGTCCAGTCTATAATATAAAGATAACACAATCTACCATTTCCGTGGATTTATGGGAATATAAATTCGGAGAATACTACCTTACGTGACCATTTTCTTAAGACCGTGCCTACGATGGCTAAAAATGTCGTGGACATCAGACGGTACCAATTCTATGTAGCTTTACCTTATCACTGTTTATACGAAGCTTTAAGGATTATTGCCTTCGAAAAATCCGCTTGAGGATGAAGACAATGAAACCTTGAATTTTCTGTAAGCACAACGGCCTACCGTTTGTACATACCTCAACATTTTCTAACGATTTTGCTAAAGGTTTTTCGGATTAGGGACGAGTAGGTAATAAAGGAAAATCCAATCCTCTTTAACATAATATAATATCACGCCTTGTTTCCCCGAGGTTGGGCGGAGGTGTACCAATAATACGTCCATATTTTGACAGTTATGTTTAAGTCCCATGTAATGGGAGCCATGGGTGAGCCTACCAGCAACTGGGTACAAGACCAGACTCCGGGCTGCTACAAAAAAAATCCAGTCAGAAAACTACATACCTACTTAATGTAGCAATCCTCTTTGATATAATGGGAGTATTTAATTTAATGGGGTTCTAATGGGATAATAAGGTAAATAAGTTTTGTAACTTTCAGAAATATCTCTAACACACATTTTAGATTTAACTAGCTGACCCAACAGACGTTGTCCTGTCTTAACGATGATACCTACCCTACCTACCCTTTCCTACCTACCTACCCTACCTACCTACCCTACCTACCTACCTACCTACCTACCTACCCTACCTACCCAACTATCTTTTCTCACCTTTTAAACCTTTCCTGGACTACGACAAACATTTCAACACCAAAATCAGCAAAATCGGCCCAGCCGCTCTCGAGTTTTAGCGAGGCTAACGAACAGCAATTGATTTTTACATTTGTATAGATTTGTGAATTGTGTTTTGTACCTACTTTATTCTTCAAATAATTATGAAGAAGTATTCGGAGTTTTTTTTTACTAAAATGGTTTTTTTGGCAATCATTCTAAAGTTACAACACCACTGAGTAGGCTGATCACAGTTTTTTATAACGTTAACGTAGCGTATGTAACGTAATAGTACCAATTATGAATGCGGTGTGAAAGTATTTTTTTTTTCTTCAAATATTATTTTTTATTTTTTTCCTGTTTTTACCCATGTTATCTATTCTGGAGATATATCAAAAATGTCGTAATGTGTATAAGATTTAAAGGTACCTTACGACATTTAATATTTTTTCTCATAGTCTAAAGACTATGATTTCGATACTATTTACTATAACTGTGTGGGTACTCAGATACAATGTTTAATTGGATTACAAATTAGTAAATATGTAAATTTGCAAAATAACATTCTTGGCACAAACTAACTCAAACTCAGAACTCCCCTTTATGGAAGCAACCTCATCTCTTGGACAAAATTGACCAAATTATTCGCAGCACATTAACATCCATTTTAAATGTGGCCTTGGACGACCGAGCGTGGCTGCAAGCCACACTGCCCATTCGTTTTGGCGGCCTCGGCGTCCGCAAAATTAACAGTATTAGTTCCTGTCCTCTGTCCACAGCACTGAAAAGTTGACCGGGAAAATTTTAGCACCTTCCCTGGTTGATTCTGAAGTGCCGTGTTTGACCGACGCTGTGAACGCTTGGAAAATGGCTTGAAAACACTGATCGGCCCGTGAACCCATCTTCCCAGAGGCAGTGGGATGAGCCGCTCTGCAGGTTGGTACGGAATAATCTTATTAATACGTCCACCAGTACTGATGAGCGTGCCCGCCTGCTGGCTGTGGGTGAGTGGGAGTCGGGCCTCTGGCTTCAGGCACTACCGTCACCCAACATAGGTACCATGCTGTGTGACACCACCTTCCGGGTCGCTACCTGTCTGCGTCTAGGCGCTCCTTGCGTGGCTCCGCATCGCTGCCAATGCGGTGAAGATGTCGACTGCCTCGGACACCATGGCCTATCCTGCAGTAAGAGTGCAGGCCGGTTAGCACGGCACGCCAGCATCAATGACATCATCCGTCGTGCTCTTGTCACCGCCGAGGTGCCAGCTGTTTTAGAACCTAAGGGCTTGGCACGCGACGATGGGAAGAGACCTGACGGAATGACACTGATGCCTTGGAAGGTGGGTAGGCCTTTGGTGTGGGACGCAACGTGTGTCGACACCCTTGCGCCATCCCACCTTTCTAGTACGGCGGGCTGTGCTGGTGCAGCCGCTGCAGGTGCAGAAAACCTCAAACGGCGCAAATACTCCAACCTTATTGGGACTTACATGTTCGAGCCGTTTGGGGTTGAAACACTAGGGCCATGGGGTCCGAGTGCACACTACGTCTTTCGAGACATCGCCAAGCGGTTGATCGACTCTTCACGCGACCAGAGGGCTGGCCTATTTTTTGGTCAAAGAATCAGCATTGCCATACAACGCGACAATGCTGCCAGCCTTTTGGGAACTTTTCCTGTTGACAGCGATGTGGACGAATTTTTTGATGCTCTTTGATTATATACTTATTATTTCTGTATATATTACTATGAATATTTAGCTTTTAAATGTAAATACAAAGAGTTGTATTATAAAGAACTCAGAACAATCTAATTTTATTCTTAATATTGAACCTCTGCGTTAGACACGTTCATATCAAAACTGTCGGCACACACTACCTTCAAAGGGATGGCCACATTAAAGTACGTCTTAATTGTAACACTACCGCTCTTAGTAAACAATATTGATGGCCTGTCTTAATGGGGTATTTGAAAGAGTAGTCAATAACGTTACTTTTTATGAACTGTCAAAACGCAGAATTTATACGTGATTTGTATGAAATATAACAATGTGACGTCACAGATATTAAGAATCAAATAGAATACTTATTAGCATTAAATGCAATTTTACAAGCATATCTTCGCATAATATTTAATTTCTGTACGGTGATGGAAGTTTTTAAGACGAGCGGTCTTTCTTTGCGATTTCATATTTTCATTTTGACCGTTTCAAATAGTCATTTATTTGTTCAGGGTATGGGTGTTTTTCTATGTATAATATGTATGTATTTACAAAAAAAAATGTATATAAGTAGTTTATCAGCCATCTCGTTACCATAACACAAGCATTAGGTTGCTTAGCTTGGGATTATCTGGCGTTGTGTGAAATGTCCAAGGATATTATTATTACATTAAAACGCTACCTGCTTCGATCCTTACATACGCCTTTGGCTACGTTTACGTTCGTACTTCTGGACATAATTATACATACGCCGATTGCGCGTATTACGCACCTGACCTTTCTGAAGAACACCAATAAGGTCACAACATATTATGTTAGTGCTTTCCCTCTCGGAATTTCCGCTCACATCTGCCTTGGTTTTACCCTTATTTTTGTTATTAAGTGTTAAAGTTTTATCTATACTAATATTATAAAGAGGATAGATTTGTATGTATGTTTGTAACGAATTAACTCAAAAACTAACTAACGGATCTGGATGAAACTTGGCATAAAGATAGATTATAGTCCGGAATAGCATATAAGCTCCCAGAAAAATGTACGGTTCCTGTTTGATAATTTCCTACATACACGCGAGCGAAGCCGCTGGCAAAAGCTAGTGTTATATAAAGTACACAACGACCTTGCCATTGCACTTTGTCGTCAAAGGACCGCTTTCCTTGAAAGCTCATTTATTGAAGTACCTATTTACAAGTTGATTTTCTCTTAGTATAAAATTCAAGGAGCTTCTTTACAAAGAACTGCTATTATAACATAAATTGTGAAGTACTGTTTCAAGGACACATTGTTCTAAATTCTTTCACTTAAGGGCGCATTGTGGCAGGGTAGCTCGCGTCATTCAAATTTTCTTACGTTTTTTGCAATTTGCAAGTCAGGGTTGGGTTATACAGGATGAAATGGAATTCATGGGCATTATTTTAAGGTTTCATTGTACTCATCATTATGAACAACTTTTACTATGGGAACAAATCTGACATCGCGAAAAACAAAATCAGTTGTTCCCTACATTCTGACGAGTTATGCAAGCATGAATTCAATTTCACCCTGTATACTTATTGAACAAAGTAAGATTCGAGGCCTGCAAATTACAAAAAACGTTAAAAAAACACCCTGTTTTTTAAATGGATGAGTGCACGTGACTTTTCAATATCGATTTAAGTCAGACACTTGGGCTTATTTTCTTCTTCAACCGCTTAAAGAGGGGTTTAATAATACTTGAGGCTTTTGTCTCTCGTTGGATTTTTTAATGCATGCTTCAAAACCGATTTTTATAGGCCTTTTGGTAATAATTACATCACTCAAACGCAATAACCAACAAAGATTTGATCTTAATTCCTAAAACTGAATAGAATCCATGTAGGGACCGTCAGCGTGACTTATAACTTGTTAGTTTCAGTACATTGTAACATTTTGTGTGAACGTGCACCGGGGCGTTCGGGCTTTGAGCCCCGGGCTGCGAGCTCCGGGCTGCAAGCCCCGGGCTGCGAGCTCCGGGCTGCGAGCCCCGGGCTGCGTAATACTACTTTATGGGGTACAATAAAAATCAAGGGAATAGACAGTTGCTGTGTTATCAACCAATAAATTGTTACAGATGTATAAAAGTGTAATTTATTGGAACTAAAGAAGTATCTTCTTCACCACAAGCTAAAAATGAGCCAGACCATAAAATTTGATTTGATCTGCGTGTCTTTAGTAATTAATTCCATATTGCGAGAAATATTTGGCTTTAATTATCAACCATAGTAAAGTATTGTACAACTACCTCAAATCAGCCTGCCTAGCTTTTTTCCGAACTATATTGGATTTTGCTTCCAGTCTAACCGGATGCAGCTGAACACCAGTATTTTACATGGAACAACTGCCTATCTCACCTCTAACTGGCTAATACGACAGCCCTTGATATGACTGGCTGTCAGATTTTCGGACTTCTGACGACCCGTAACGATGGCACAAATGACAGTCAAGACCAACGGCTTAATGTGGTTTCCGAGGCACGGAAGAGTCTCGGTATGTAAAGATATTGCCCATTCACGGAACCACCCCAGCAAGCGTAGCTTAACCTGATGTATCGACCCGTCCGGCTGTTATTACTTAGCCACGAGTTCCGATCTACAACTACCTATTAATGCAGACTAATTAAAATGATATATAATAACCCAAGTTAACTCGGCCACCTAGCGGGATTGTCCGAAAGGGTTACCGCAACCCCGGAACATAAAGGGCTAAGGAAGGAACGTGGATGGGTTTTAGTCAGTAAGAGTCTGACACTCCCGCGCCACCCAGAGCGGGAAAAGTCAAAAAAAAGGAGTAAATTACATCGTCTGTAAAACTCAATGTAACTCAATCTATAATATATATAAAATGAGAAACTGACTGACTGTCATATCAACACATGAACACAGCTGAAACTACTGGGATTTGGAATGTGAAATTTTGTACACGGCTTCCTTTTATAATGCAGCGGAGCACAAAAAATGTTTTGTTTTTTGGAAATTCGACCTTGAATTGGGAGTGTTAAGGAGGATTATGTTTGTGGCAGAAGCTATCGTCACATATGCATCTAAGTGATTAAGTTCAATTTACTACATTCTGCTGATTGTTTCATGCCAGCGGCACACAGACAAAGCGCCAAACACAATACCCAATCTTGGAAAGGGGGGAATATCAGTTCCCAGTATTTCGGTGTATAGCAACCAACCCTATACCCATCATCTGCCTAGCCTTTTCCCACTTACGTAGGGGTCGGCTTCCAGTCTAACCGGATGCAGCTGAATACCAGTATTTTATATGGAGCGACTGCCTATCTGACCTCCACAACCCAGTAACTGAGCAATACGATACCCCTTGGTAAGACTGGCTGTCAGATTTTCGGGCTTCTGACGACCCGTAACGACTGTCAAAGGTGCACAAATGACTGCTGGGACCAATGGCTTGACGCGCTTTCCGAGCCACGGAGGAGTCTCGGTATGTAAAGATGGTCACCCTTCCACGGCCAACCCTGGCAAGCGTAGCTTAACCTGACGGATCGACCTGTGTGGCTGTTATTACTTAGCCACGAGCTCCTCAAACTCTCTCTATACCACGACCAACCCTATACCCAATACGGGTTAATAAAAATAACGGGTGGTATCGCGAACTGACAAACAAACAAATTTCTGAAAACTATAAAATATTCTGAATAGTATTCG